>CM028134.1:795187500-799987500 GCA_016271365.2 Neoceratodus forsteri | reverse complement strand
GTACACTCACTCACCTGCCTGTCCCTCCTAGCGGCTTACCCTGACTCTGGTCCCATACATGTTCTCTTGAAACATTTTGCCTAAATTCTATTTATTTCCCTAGCACTTATCCCCTATTTTGCATAAAGGTTGTTATTTGGTGGGTTTCTTGGGCCTTGAACTGTTGCCTTTGTTGCCTTTGCCACTGTACTATTTTACTGCTACCTTATGTTTGATGCCTTACTCAGTTTATTACCTGACTATATGTTCTTGGTTTATTATATTTTTTATTTATTTAGTTTTTGTTTACTGGGTAGGTGCACTAGCCATAAAATGGCTATCTTCAGGCATGACCCAGGAGAGTACAACAAAGAATAAAGTACAACATTACAAGAGTGCAGAACATTGCAAGTATGTACGGTAAGAAACAGTAAACAATGACACAACAGGAGTAATCAATCATTATACAAGGAAAACAATGACTTAGCATAAGTATTCTATGCAATTTGTAAGGTAGATCAATGACTTAACATAAATATTCTAAACAATTTAGTGAGGTAGGTCAAATACAGCAGCATATAGCAGGAGTATACAATAGCAATTCAAGAGGTGATGACTAAACACAAGTTCAAGGAAAAAGCTAGAGGTAAGGATAATAAGTATAGTACTGAAACATACTGGAGCTTGGAAAAGACTAGAAGGGGATATGATACAGCAAGGTAGGTGTGACAGAAAGAGGGGAAAGTCAGTGTAGGAAGGAAACAGGTGAGGGTAAGCGCAATAGACAATAAGCTTAGGAAAATAGATAATAGACAGCAATAATAGTCTGTAGCTAAGGGGAGAGATGGTCTGGACCCAAAAATTATGGGAAGGGATTAAGGGGAGAGAGGATGGGGGAGGAAAGGTAAGGTGGTGAGTAGCAGTTGTGAAAATGAGGAGGGGCATTTAGGGGGAAAAAGGGGAGGCAGAACGCACAGTGATATCAAATGGGGTCAAACCAAGTGCATGAATCAGTGAGCGATATCATTTGTTGTAACTTGTTTTATCCCTTGTATCTCACTGTTGTTTTCCCACCTATATGTATTGTAATCTCCTGAGTCGTGCCTGAAAATAGGCAGCTTTGCTGTCTAGTACACCAATCCGGTCAACAAAAACTAAATAAATAAACTGTGGTCAATTTATCCGAAGGAAATTTAAGTGAAGCTATTGCAGAAAGGCTTATTCTTTGTCCGCACTAATGAACTAAACAACTGTGAATTCTTCCTGGACTTTAGAAGATTTACTAGAAACCTAAATTTAAAATCATTTTGATCAAAGCAAAAAAATGGGTTACTCAGAAGAACCTATAAGAGACACACAAGACAGCATGCTAGTGCTATCAGAAACTTGGCTCGCCCCTAAAATATCTGATAAAAGCCTCCACATCCCTGGCTACACCTTGATTCGTCAAGACCAACCCAGTAAGAGTGTGAGTGTGGCCATGTATCTATCATCCAACCTCCAATTCTCCCCAGTACTCTCATCTCCACCCCCTCTGTCTTTGAACTTATTGTAATAAAACTCTCCTTACCACACACTGTACCACTGTTTATTGCTGTCACATACTGCTGGCCCAGTCTCTCCTCAGCAACACACAAGGATATCATCTGCACAATAACTACACATGCCTCCTCTGGTGAGCTGTACATCTTAGGTGACTTTAACCTGGACTGACTCTCACCTACACACAATAAAGCTTGCTCAGAAGTTACTTCCCTCAACCTAACACAACTCATCTCTGAACCAATCCAACTCAACCACAAAACTCACAACCACTCCCTCTTAGATTGGGCCCTCACTACAGACCCTGACCACATCATTGACTCTGGTATTCTCCCAGACTCCCTGAGTTATTATCACATGATCTATTGCATCCACAAAGTACATCATCCTAAATTCTCTCCCCCACAAACTACTCTTACTACATGCTCGTTCAGGTCACTAAATTCATCCCCAGTCCTCTCTGAGCTTCAACTTACTGACTGGTCACCTATTTCCACTGCACCCTCTATTGATGCCCCCTAAGTTATTTTAACTCCAAATTCATGAATATATGGAATCAGCATGCCCCCTCAAAAACAGTAGGGTGAGAGGGTCACACCTCCCCTGGGTTAATGCTGAACTACTAGCCCTCGACCAAGCATGGAAAATTTATAAAGCTTCCCACTCCCACACAAAGCTTCTCAATTACAGGCACCTCAGAAACATATGCACCAAAGCCACAAGATATGCCAAATCAGAATATTTCTCCAACTCCTTTAACAACAACCTAAACCACCCATCCAAATTTGGGAAAACTGTCCAATCCCTCTTCTCACCCCCTACTCATCCTTCCATACCACTCCTAAAGGAAGGTAACTCCACCCTAACTGACCCTACCACTGTAGCAGCATTCTTCAACACCCTTTTCACCACATGCACCTCATTTCTTCTTACCATCCTCCCCTCCTCCACTACCACACCCAATCCACCCACTCCAACACAAACGTCCCCCATGCCACTCCTTCCCAACATCACATCCTATCCCTTACACTCCGCAACCCCCAAACTCCATTACATCCACCCCTTCTCATTTTCACCCATCTCACCAGACAAAGCCATTAAAGTCCTGCAAGCCCTA
This sequence comes from Neoceratodus forsteri, assembly GCA_016271365.2. Classification (NCBI taxonomy): domain Eukaryota; kingdom Metazoa; phylum Chordata; order Ceratodontiformes; family Ceratodontidae; genus Neoceratodus; species Neoceratodus forsteri. The sequence goes on along the minus strand of CM028134.1, from coordinate 799,984,862 downwards.
TACCCTAGCAAAGGAAAGAGCTCAGACAGGCTCAGCACCAAGCTCCTTTATCTGCCCCTGCTACCTCTGCCCCCCTGGCTGCCCTACTATACTGCTGATTCTCTCTTGCTTCTGTCCCTTTAGCTTGGAAACTATTAACTGTCACACCCAAAAGGTGGTGACCCTACCAGCCTTGTTAATTATCAACCAATCTCCCTTCTCCCCATCCTAGCCAAACTACAGATGCACATTGCCCTTTCCCAACTCTCCCTCTATTTTGACTCATCTTCTTTCTTCACACCATTCCAGTCTGGCTTCCGTAAATCCCATTCTACCACCACCTCCCACCTTCGGCTTACTGACTCTATACTTACAGGTATGGATCAAGGGAAGATCACATCTGTGATATTTATAGACCTAGCCAAAGCCTTTGATAAAGTATCACACCCTTTTCTCCTCCACAATCTCACAGCCCTGGTCTTTCCACATCCACCACTGCCTGGTTCCACTCCTACCTTGCAGATTGTCAAGACTGTTAAGATTGGCACCTCACTCCCCCCCCAATCAATACTGGAGTCTCACAGGGTTCAGTTTTAGGCCCAATCCTATTTTCCATCTTCCTAAATGACCTTCCTGCTGTCTGTTCTTCCACTCATATACACATGTATGCAGACGAGACTGTCCTTTACACCTCCAGTGCTTCACAATCAGAAGTTGCAGTTAAATTTCAGCAGGACTTCTAAAAGGTCTAGTTTTGGTTCCAATCCAATCAACTGTTCTTAAACATCAAAAAGACTGTCTCCATGACCTTTGGCACTAGGCAGAGACTCTCTAGAGCCCTCTCCCCCACTGCCTTCCTTACTTTGGATGGTACAACCCTTGAGATTGTCACTTCATTTAGGTACCTCAGAGTCTGGCTAGACCAGCATCTGGATTTTTCAATACATGTGAATGCTATTCAAAAGACACTGTACCCAAAACTCTACTTTATATAGAAACCATGATTGCATTCCAATGCCGGCTTGCCATGCCATTGTACAGAAAATGATCCTTCCCACCTTTGACAATGCTGGTATCATCATTAGTGCTGCCCCCAAGTCCACCCCTGCCAGACTGGACATCCTGTTTCACTCCTTCTGCCATTTTACTTTATCCTGCCCCCCCAACCCATCACTGCAATCTCTATAAAGCCTTCTCTCTCCCTTTCCTCCCTAGAATCTAGATGTCTTTTCCACACTGCTAATTTTCTAACCAAATTCTGATTTGAGACACCTCTAAACTACCTTACCACTACACTCTCAACCCCCTCCTTCCCCCCATTTTCTCCATACCTCTAATCACAGACTCCTAGCCCTCCCCCATAGATCAACCTCAGCCGGACAATCTGCCTTCTCATATCGCTGCCCTAAACTGTGGAATACTCTCCCTCTCACCATCCACAGTGCTCTCTCCCCCACCTTTCTTTCTACTCTACTTAAACACCACACCTCCCCAGCCTGTATCTGTCATTACTTTACCCAGCCCCCGCCCGTTCACCTATCATGTTCCTGAAACCTTAAATCCCCTCTTCTCCATCCCACCAGGCTTTGATTATTCTCCACTACTTCAGTCTTTCTTTTTTCCATCACAACCAGCTGATATCTTCATACTGCATCCATCGCTAATAAGTGATTCTAAAATGACTTCCAAATGCTCCTTCTATTGGCCATCATCATTGTTGCTTACTCCTTGGTGCTAGCTGTAAAATGTTACATAAAATGTAATTAATGCAAGTGTTTGCAATCTATGTATATTGTACCATGAATGTGATCTTGTAAACTGAAAATACTGTATGATCTTGCTGCCTACTGTAAAATGTACAGATTCACCCCCATTTCCCCACTCCTCCAGGACGCATCTGGAAATGAGCATTTTGCTCAGCATGCCTTCCTGGTAAAACTTTTCAATAAATAAATAAAAATAAAATGACTTACAGTGGAATATCATTTGAGTTACAGAATGACACTGTGAACCAGAGTGAGGAAATACCAACATATGACCAGAAATTGAGACAGCAGGATGTGAACATGATGGAGTTCAGGAAGCCTTCCACTTTTTTTCCTACTTAAACAACACAAGTGTACAGACGTTTGAGAGAGTCTGCGAAGATAAATTTCACAATCTATTTTCCGCAATCTATTTTCCAATCTAAAGAGGACCAGGAAATATGATAACCTAACAAATGTGACAAGGGAAGCAATGGAGCAGCTTAAAATGGACAAAGAAATAAACATCAAAAGAGCAGATAAAGGGACATCTGGTGATGTCCGCATGATGACTGCAGCCTAATCAAAGAGCTCCCCAGATGATCCAGAACAAAACTCCTTTAAAACCAAGGATTTTAAGAAAAGGACTTAAAAACATAAATAAGGAGAAATTATAACAGCAGAGATGCCTACAACAATGAGGAGTAATAGGAGAAAAGAAGATGATGAGGAATTCCCTGATGATGCTACTGATACAGAGTCCTCAAGGGCCTCAGACCAGCGGTCCCTCCATTCAGAAAATAGCTGGCAATCATGAGGTTCAGATAAAGCAAACAAAAAAAAGATCCAGCTGGAAACAATCTATTCAGAAATTATAGCTTTCAGAGCAGATATAAAGGGAGCATTGCACAAAATATGGAGCAACATCAAATCACTAGAACAATGAACAGACAGTAATGAAAGGCAAATTACAGTTTTGGAAAACAGAGTCAACAATATAGACATGGTCATAAGACAAATCCAGGACATGCAAGCCCAAATTGAAGCCAGACAGGAGGACGCTGAAAGTCATTCTCGATGGAAAAATATCAGGGTGTTTGGCTTACTGGAGAACACAGAAGTGAACAACATCATGGCATTCCTGTAGCTGTTTTTGCAAATGGCATTGGCACTCCCCGATACAATGGATATAAAAACTGAAAGGGCACATAAAGCATTGGGGCCCAAACCAGCCTCCCCAACAACGAGACCCAGATCATTCACAATTAAATTTCAGAATTATGCAACTAAAGATCACATCCTACAGAAAGCATGGCAGAAAAAAAAGTTGTCCAAGGCTATACAGACTTTTCTTTGAAAACCATTATGCACCAGAGACCTCCCAACAAAGAAATAAGTATGTACCTCTCTTACAGACACTCTGACACCCATCAGTTAAAATTTAGGACACCCTACCCGGCTAAACTGCAGGTGTTTTATCCAGAGGGAAGAAAGGAGTATGGAACTGCAGAAGAAGCCTGAGAAGATCTATCCAATTGGGGCCTCTTGCCATGAGGAGACCAGACGGTATGCAAGCAGGTGAGGGACGATATGCAGAGGTGGAAAACAACAGGTGCAAATATGCAGGCTGGGTCTCAAGCTGAACAATTGACCAGAACAAAGGAAGACATCCTAGCACAACTGAACTCCTTCAGTAGAATCTTGGAAAGCACCGGAATAATAAATAGCAAACTGATGTTGTGCAAGACAGCCAAATGGTGCTTACACAGGTAGCAGCAAAGTTCCTAAACATGAATCAACATGGGCAGACATGGAACTGTAAGTGAATAAACTGATATAAGACACCAGATTACAAGGGGGACAAAGTCACAATTTAATTAAAACCCGAGTTATGTCTTTGGACACAAAACCAGAAGTCAGCAGCCATAAAAACAATTGATACGCTGACTTAGAGAACTAATTTTGACATAAAAACAATCAGGAAGCATGCGATCAGGAGCAAGAAAAGAGTTATTACATTTTTATGTGAAATACATGGATCTGCGCTAAGATTGAGAGCTAAAAGGTTAATTAACATACCCTGTAAAGTGAATGACAGACGCCGTTTTAGTGAGACTGCAAGCTGTTAAAATTTATGAGACAGGAAGAACTCTCTAAGGGATTGCAGCATGAACAAGAGACAAATAAGCAAATATGCAGTATGGGGACTAACTGGAGTAACACTGAATGAATGGGACATAAATACAGTTATTTAAAGACAACTAGAGATGGTACAGAGGCAGGGCATTTAAACTTGCCACTTGCAATCTTTTTTTGGGGGGGGGCTTGGCAATCTTTTTTTTGGGGGGGGGCTTGGAGACTCCTGGCACAATTAGTAGGCAAACCTGATAAAACTGAACAAACAAAGCACAACTGAAAAGCAATCTGGAAATAATAAACCAGCGAAAAATTAGATGGGACTCTAAGAAAGCCGACAGTTTTAAAGAGATACTGGAGGCTGCTCAAGTTACACATTTGAAAGAACAAATACTTTCTTCCTCAGAATGTGAAACAACGAAGGTTCTTTGGCATAAAATTCTATCCTTAATTAGACCACATTGCACTGAGAATAGAATAACAAATCAAAATATGTCAGCTAAATCATGGTTCAGTAAAATATGTAGAATAGCTACAAGAAACATGAACCATAACATAAGAAAGGTCAAAAGGGAAATGTAAAATCTTAAGACATGAGCCAGCCTTTTAAACAAATACAGAAAAGAATATAAATGAATCCTTAGCAGAGAAAGAGATAAATATACCAGGGACATGTGGGAAAACTCAGAAAAACATGTGGGGGAAAAAAGGATGTTAAATCTTTCTGGAGATTGGTAGCTTTGGGTTATAACAAGTAGCAAAAAATGTAGAGGCCTATATAGCCCCAAATGTATGGATTGAATATTTCAAAAAATTGTACTTTTCAACAGAAGATCATATGCCACCTATTACAACTCACAAAAAGGATCAGATCTTTCCAATTCTGATTCTTATAGAGGAAGAAAAAATATTAACAGCTCTTTCATCTCTTAATAGTAACAAAGCTCCAGGACCTGACCAGATAATTGGTGATATCTATAAGACATTTACTCATTGGTGGCTTCCTTTATTTAAAGTTTTATTTAACTCAATTATATAGGATTTAGAAATCCCCGATTCCTGGAGAGGATGTACTATTTGCCCCATATTCAAGAAGAGGGATAGTAAGGACCCAAGAATGTACTGGTCGATAAGCCTTATAGACGTTTCACAAAAAATGTTTTCCAAAATCATACTGGACTGTTTAGTTTTATGGTCAGAGAATAATGCAAAGCTCAGTGAGTTACAAAATGGTTTTCATTCTAATAGATCCGCAGTCCAGCATTGCTCTGTACCAGACCATATTATTTGGAAATATGTAAGCATAAAGAAGCATAAACTATATTGCTGTTTTGTAGATTTCTCCATAGCTTTCGATAGTATCAGTGGGAATATCCTATGGGAAAAGCTTGAAGAAATGGCACTAGACACTGATGTAATTAATATAATCAAGAGACTTCACTTAGAAACATGGACACACATACAATATGATAAATTCGGACAATTAACTAGTAGTTTTCCAAATCATCAAGGAGTCAGGCAAGGGTACTTGTTAGCACCAACTTTATTTAATATTTCTGTCAATACAATTCTGGAAAATTTATATGACCTAGACTTTCATTCACCTAAGGTAGGAAATACCTTTATACCAGCACTGGCATACGCAGACAATTTGGTCTTGCTATCCACATAACTTTTGGGATTACAAAGAAAATTAAATCATTTTTCAAAAATGTGTTCAGATCAAAAATTAAAAATTAATAAAGATAAAACTAAGCTGCTAATTTTTGGAAACAAGAATAAAAAACTCCCAGTGGTATGGATAGACCAGAACAAATTAGAAACCATAAGAACCTATTATTATTTAAGGGTCAGATTTTCAGAAAATTGCAGGTGGACTTACCATAAAAACATACTAAACAGATTATCCACAAAATCTACTGCCCTCAGGTCTTTTAATTACAAATTAGAAAGAAGTTTGGTGCTGGAAGCACTAAAAGTTTTAAATGCAAAGGTCAAAATTAGCATATTATACGCTTCAGAAGTGTGATACCAAGGAGGTCTAAAGGATCTCGAGACACCTGTAAGCAAATTATATAGACATCTTCTTATGGTACCCCAATCGGTGTCCTTACCCTTGTTATGTCTAGAATTAGAACAATACACATTAGAGGCTATGGGCAGAGAGAGGAGATTCCTTTTACATAGAAACATAGAAGTTGATGGCAGATAAGGACCGCAAGGCCCATCCAGTTGCCCATTTTTTTTCTACCTTATGAATGTGCCATCGGCATTTGCTCTGTCAATGGCCTATCTATTCATACTTATCTGTATTGCTCCCTTATGCCTATCCCATGCCTGTTTGAAGCCCTGCACTGTATTCATATCCACCACTGCTTGAGGTAGGCCATTCCATGCATCCACCACCCTTACTGTGGAAAAGAACTTCCTCACATTACCCTTTAATCGGCCTCCCTCTAATCTCATGCTGTGTCCTCTTGTCCTGCTATTTTTCTTACATTGAAACATGTTGGACTCTTTCACCTTGTTTATGCCCTTAAGGTGTTTGAATGTTTCAATCATATCCCCTCTCTTCCTCCTTTGCTCAAGGGTATACATATTGAGTTCCATTAATCTGTCCTCATATGTTTTCTGATGCAGTCCCTGCACCATTTTGGTTGCCCTTCTCTGGACTGCCTCAATTTGGTTAATGTCCTTGTGAAGGTGTAGCCTCCAGTACTGCTTGCAGTACTCCAGATGGGGCCTAACCAGTGTCTTGTAAAGAGGGATTATTACCTCCCTCTTATGACTTGTGATACCCCTACTAATACACCCCAACATTCCCCCTAGCCTTACCTACTGCTTCACTTTTTCTTGCTTTTCCTTTTGAAGCTGTTTTTGTTACCAGAAGAACATCTTCCTAGACACTGTTTGGAAGAACAAGTAAGATATGCAGACCTAGGTTTTAGTACACCTATAGTCGATCTAATAAAAAAGGAACTATTCCCATTGGGACTTGGTTCCACTTTAAATGAAATCTACAAAAGACCTTGGGATGAGATAAAAATAATATCATGACCAGGGTAAGGGACACCGACAGAGCAAAAAACTTTGAGTGCTTAACCAACTATAAATGCTATAAATGGTATAAACAAATCAAAACAATTCATCGATTAGAACCTTGCCTAAATAAGATTACAAATCCAGACCCACGCCGATTATTGACCAGATACAGAATGGAATTGTATAAAGCAAACTAATTACATTACTTACAGAAAAGACCTAATATTCTACCTCCATATTGTAAGTGCAGAAAATCATTGGAAGTTAATTTGAAGCACATAATCTTATTATGTCCTTTGTACCAGAAAAACAGGGATAGATGGCTTGGCAGCATAGTAAGTGCTTTTACTTTTCCAGCAGAAAAAATAATAGCTGAATTATTTAATATCCAGGATTAAGCCAAGTTATTTAACTTGTTTAGTTTTTTACTTTCTATTCATCTGTGACAAAACCTTGGTAATTGTAGTAAGTGAAGAAAAACCACCAGCTGGGAGTGTAAACCATAGTAGTTCTGATATTTTCTATTACAAAGATAGACCTTAATTGTTTCATGATATTCTGTGTATATCAAATATTCGATTGAGTCATTTTAAAATCTAGTCGTATTTTAAATACAGCGAACACAGTCAATTATATGCCTCCTTTGTATGATATTGAATAGTACTATGTAAGATCATACAACAACTGGAACTTTGTTATAAGAGTGTTGTTATGAGTGTTATGAAATGTCAGCATATACAGTATATTTATGTATAACATTTTAATGTCTAATATTTATTGTATACGCCATTGTAATGGTTTTTAACCAAACAATAAAACTAAACTGAACTGAAATGAAAAGCATTACAAGAATGTAGATTTAATTGTACGGTATGTCTGGTAGGTAGGGGAGGTAACTAGATAGTAAGGAAAAGGAATTGTGTGTCTGGGGAAGCTCGGCTCTCTTTAATCACATTTCAAGTGGCATCTTATTAGTACAAAGGCTCTTGCCTTGGGCATAATTATCCTATCCAGTAACAGATGGTGGATATTACTCTTGGACCTTGTCCTCTTATTACGAAAATAAAGGGAGCACAAATTAGAGTGAGGTCAAGACAAATCACATTAAGAAAAGAAATGGCTAGAACAGCTGGTAAAATATCAGTAGCTGAAGAATAGGGACCCAAAAGCTAACAGAGGAATGTATGGTCACTAAACATAGGCAAATTACTTAATTAGATGAGCGGTCTCAGTACTGTATGGGAGGGAGAGGAGAGGAGGATAGGAAGGAGAGATGCAACTAGAATAAAAGTAGTTGGAGAGTGACTGGGTGTCTTTGTGAGGGCTTTGGGAGACGTAATGATTGGGCACGGTTCAGCTTGTATTTTATACAGCTCCTGCGGATTTCTCCACTCCATTATTTATTGCTGGGGAAATTGCCTCAGGGATGGGTTCTTTATTCCTGGGGGTTTGTCTGCTGCTATTGCTTACTCCCTGCTTGAAATGATGGTGCTACGCTGTGGCATCACGGTTTGTTGCTGTGGGAGTAGCTGTGGTGTCACAAGCAGAGTATTTTGGGATGGGGTTGGGGGTGGTGGGTGGGGGCTGATGGGGCTTCAGGGAGGACCTGTCCTATTCTCATGTATATGACCTCGGTGATGGATGTGGGAGATGGGAGGTATGGAGCTGATTGGAGGTGTGGGCTGCTTTGTGTCCAGTTGATGTGTTTTTCAGGGTTCTTCTTGGGGTGTTGGTCGATCTTTAAAGGAGTTTTTAAAGGAGGGGGAGAGGGGAACATAAACAAATGTATTTGAAACATACAGCAAATGGGAAAGGGGTGAAGGTGGAATCAGAGAAACTGGCACAAATGTCTGAACCTCTGTGACCTCTGTGTGTCCAGATGCAGTAAGCTTATGAAAGTAACTGGTAACCCAAGTAGGGATAAGATTACAGCGGAAGAGGAACACTGAGGGTACAAATCTATATTTCCAAAGGGAAATAAGATGAAAGATGGGGGGGAATGAGACCTATCCTTCCAACGGAAATGATGTGGCTATTAACTGTGGCAGACAAGAAACTGATGATTAAGCAGAGTACAAAAGAGGCTGCTGGGCAGTAGGAGGGGCCACAGCCTATAAATGTAATAGCAGAGGATCCCAGAGGATACAAACTCCTCTATGGATACCCAGGGATCCTGGTTTTCCATTTTTACTGGTAACACCCGTAACAATCACTGAATCCTGCTTGGTTCGTAGAGTTTGAATTCTTGTACCGGTGCCTCATGGAAATTGCATGTCACTGCACAGAATCTCTAAGATTTCAGCATCTTTTTAAATTATTTTTTTCTCTTTCTATGTCCCCTTCTCACAGCATCAGTCTCCACTTTTCAGAGATCCCTAGGCTGGGTATCCCCTAGCTTCACCCCCAGGTAATGCTCAGGAACTCCCATGGGCTTGCCCCTATCCTGCCTGGGTTGTACCCCCCCAGGTGGGAAGGGAGGGGACCCCAGGTCACCCCTCCACACTCCCTTATTGTGTGTCAGGCAGCCCAGTGGGTCCCTCATGGAGCCTGGTTATGAAGTCTGTTGCACCTGGGTCCCTTCTGCCTGTGGCCGATGTGGGGTGATTGTTCCTGATTTTCTGGTCTCTGTCCCTGGGGGCACCGGCACTAGAGGGGATCCAAGGAGGTAGGTCACATAGAAACATGCCACTGCTCCAGATCCTGGCTAGCGTCCTCCCCTCCAGATCACTCTGCAGCACCATTGCACCACCACCTGTGGTCACACAGGTGGTGGTAAAGCAGCAGAACCTGAAGCCCACCCTCCCTAGAGGAGGAGAGCAGTCCCCCTGGGTGCTCGAGCCTACTCCCCTGGCCAGACCTCCAGCAACCCGGGTTCGCTTCCGACCCTGGGTCACTGGCATTGCAAGTAGTAGTGCTACCACAGCGCCAGTGGGCCGACTCAGATTTCAGCATCTTAAAATGAATGTTGCTGTGCTTTGTATTCTTTCTGTTTTGCTGCGTATAGAGTCAGTTAGGAAATCACCTGCACTGCTTTGTTGTAATCAGCCATTCAGTTTAACCACCCATGCTTCCCATCAACATCTCCATCACCTGAGGACTGTTTTCCTTCCTGAAACCACAGTTTTCATGCAGTATGTGCCTAAGAGTCTTTTACTATTTATATTACACTATATGATACAAAAAAAAATACAAGTATCAGCACACATGGGCAGGGCCACTGGAAAATTGCTGGAAAAGTAACCTGAAACTGCAGAGATTTTTTGCAAAACTTGCTGGGAAATTGCGGGAGTTCTACTATAGATCCTGAGTGCTTCAGAATAAATCCTTGACTGTTTTCTACATCATATAAAGTCAGCCTAAACTACTAAATGAATACACTGATAATATGTTTTAAATATAAAGAAAAACTTCTGTTTCTAACATGAATCCTAAATGGATAAGATGTGTTGCCTCTTCCAAAATGTAAAAACATCTGCCTCATACAGTGCTAGATTCTATTTAGTGAGCCACAGAAAATCAATATTAAATAAATCTAGAATAAACAAATGTTATCTGTTTCTGGATGCAGAATAACGAAGCCTGATCAAAAGCTATTTACAGTGCTCTGTCAACTATTCACTGACTTTGGTGTAAGAAAACATAAGCAGATGGAGTGGCAAATAGTTCAGTTTTAGTAAAATGTTGTAGAGTGTTTCATGTTCATAATTTGTACTGTAGGTACTGTGCACTATTATTAAAATCATATATTAAAACGTTATACTGTATATGGGTGTTATTATGGCTGGCAGTATAGCCTGGTGGTTAGAGTAACAAACTGTGATTGAACTGGGTACATCCAGCAGACTTGGGTTAGATTCCCACAACCTGAACTTGCATACTATTCTACCTACTGCCTGCATTGTATACCCCTGTTGTTACTTATATTAACCATGTGTGCTAATGCTCTTAAATGTAACCTTCACTTGTTTTTGCCTGATGTTCGTGTATGTACCTTGTAATCTTCTGGGTCACACCTGAAGATAGGCACTTGGTTGTCTAGTGTGCTTACCCGGTTAACAAAAGCAAATAAATAAATACTGTGTGACTCCAAGCAAGTCACAACCTCCCCAGTGCTTCTAGGTCACTCCTGAAAACAGACAGTTCTGCCTAGTGGGCCTTACCTGGTTTACAAAGAATATAACAAAAAATATCAATATATGTTTACTACATCATAGAATAGTAGTCAGGGTACCATGTAATTTACCTAAGTTTTACGTGGGCTGCAATGATTTTGTATTGGTAAAGATAAATGTTCAGATACATTTTATGTGTTTTATAAGCTTGTTTTGCAGATTTTAGTCAGGTTTTTATTTTATTCTTTGCATATGAGCATCTTGGTTGTAGATTGCTAAACACAGGATCACTGTTACCAACTAGCTTATTCAAGTTTATAATCAGCAGGGCCATCCAAAATCCTCAGTTGTTTGAATGAAAACTAGTCTGAATGAAAGTATGTTCACAAGGAAAAAATGCCTTACTACTTATGAAAAGACTTCACAGTCAGCACCCCATTTAGGTGAAATGGATCATTTGCACCTTTTCTCCCACCTGCTGTTTCAGTCTCTGTGACAACAAAACGTTTTCTGATAGACTGCTTCAACAATAAGCAAATGTTAAGCATTTAAGTGTACTTAAGTTTGGCCAGTGGATTTTGAAAGCACATTCAATGACATACCGAAGGTAAGACCCCAAGGGCTGTATGATGCTGGTGGGCAGAGTAGTGCTCAATTCACATCTGAATAAAGACATAAAAACTGGGAGACACCCTTTTCATGGACACCAAGTAAAAACAAAAGCATCTGCATGTCTGGGAGATGCATGAATCCATTTGAAGATTCTCCACTAATCACTTGTGGATTTTTTAGGTGAAGGCACTTTATTTCAAAGAAGCAAATTCAAGCAAGTTTTTCTTTTGCTCATCGTACCCCCTGGCCATCCACTCCTTCAGGCCTGTCAAGGCCCCCTACCACTGCTGCTGAGTCCCGACTACCATCCATTGCCCCTTACTGCTGTGCTACCAGGTAACCCAAAGTAACCGTTCACTGAGTGGGCCCCTACCCCTGTGGGAGGCTACCAGGAGAGGAGAATTGCCTCAAAGAGCTTCCTGTGTATCCGGGGCATGGCAGGGGTCAGAACAGATACATATCTGGGGCTTCTGGCTTATGGAGAGACCAGCAGCCATCCTTCGGTTGGCCAGCGGGTGTTTTCCCATTTTCTTGGGAGCATGACAGGCCACATGATGTCAAGGCACAAGCCGGCGTCTGCCATGCTCCCTCCTGCAGTGAGGGCTGACGTGTCATCATGCCTCTGGCCTCCACCAGGGGCCAGAAAATGCTGAGCCATGAACCCACCCTCCCTCCTGAGAAGGTGAGTGGTCGTTGGACACTCAAGCCTTCACCCACCAACTGGCCATCCAACACCCAAGTCTGTTCCCTAAACCTGGTCAGCGGTGTCACAGGCAGAAATCCAATTCAGGCAGTAAAATTATAGATAGGAAAACACAAAGGTAGTGCACCTTAGTGGTGATGGTTCAGATTAATTCACATCTGAATTCTAACAAGCAAAGAGACCAAGTCATTTGTAACTTGTGCACGTGGGTTGTGGGTGTTGAAGAAAGGGGATCATAGTGCTGTCACTACTGCCATCACCCCAGAGGGCTGTGGACTGCATTGTTGCTACTGCCATCACACCGAAGGGGTAGGGGCTGTAGTGCTTCTGCAATCAGTACTGGTGGATGGAGAATGTAGTACTCCTGCCATCCCACCTGAGGGATGGGGGCTGCAGTGCTACTGCTTCTGTCATACCTGAGGGAGGGAGGTCATAGTGCTGTTGCTGCTGCCATCACATCAGAGGGATGGGGGCTGTAGTGCTGTTGGTGCTGCCATCGCACCTGAGGGATGGGGCCGTAGTGCTGCTTCAATCACACCTTAGGGATGGGGGCTGTAGTGCTGCTGCTGCCATCACATCTTGTACCTAAAATAACTTTAAATTGGTACAAGGATGGAAGGATGTGCAATAGTGGAGGTCAAAATTGTTAAAATGCATGTTAGCAGAGTTAACAAGCATTTGTCAATGCCGAATGTTTGCTTGCTGGCATTGGCATTGGTAGTGTAGGCGTTACAGAGCTGCATAATAGGAATGGCAGTGAAGTATTGAACTGAAGCCAACCCCATCACCACCCTGCAGATAGTGACAGGCATTGGGGTGTGCCTTTGGGTCATCAGGCATAACGGCCACGCCATTTCACCACACCCTACCGTGCAGACACCAAGTGTCACGGTGTGCCTTGGGAGTCTTTGGCCCTTATGCGCACTCCATTCCATCAGGAAATATTGTGAGATGGGTGCAGTATAGGAGAATGGGGTGAACTTTGGGGTGAAGAGTCCAAGGCACACCTCGATGCCTCTCAGTGGCTGCAGGGTGTGGGTGGGGGTGGAATGGTATGAGCATTGCAGGTGACAATCCCAAGTCACAGCCCTGATGCCTGTCATTCTCTACAGGGTGGGGTGTTATGATCGGAAACCCTAAAGCCTCAGGCATTCGTTGATATTTTCTCCAAATTTTCAACATGGGTTTTGTGACCCCACCTCATGAACAGTGGCAATATCAATTTGTTAGCCAAAAGCTGCTTTTGCACAGCGACTACGGCATTTGTCACCACAGGTGCAAAAACACATTCTGAACAGGATGTGAAAAATGACAGCTGTACTGTTCATGGGGAGGTGTAAAAAATGGCAATGTTGAAAATCTGCAGTGAAAATATTTAAAAAACTGGTGAAGTCACGAGCGTGCATAGAAACTGTGCAGCGTGCACCCATAATGTAATTAGTTTGAGAATTGTTTACAGCAGATTGTCAACAGAGGCATTTTGGGACCTCCAGTCATGAACAGTGTCACTGTGATTTTCTTTATCTGTCTCGAACAACGATTTCCCACAGCAACCACGCATTTCTGTGCTGAAAGTGTGAAAACACATTTCGGCCATGTTGTGAAAAATGACAGCTGTACTGTTCATAAGGAAGTGTGGAAAAATGCCACTGGTGAAAATCTGGGTTGAAAATATTACAAATTCATGAACTTACGAGGGTGCGTGGAAACTGCGCAATGCTCACTCGTAATCGTAACACAGTCATTTTTAGGAATTTTTTCACCAAATTTTCAAATTAGCCATTTTAATACCTCTGCTCATGAACAGTGTCACTGTGATTTTCTTAATGTGTTCCATACATTGATTTTGCACACCAACTGCGCCATTGTGCGCTACATGGGCGGAAACATGTTTTGGGCTAGATGTGAAAAATGACAGCTGTACTGCTCATAAGGAGGTGTGGTAAAATGGCAATGTTGAAAATCTGGAGCAAAATATTGAAAATTTGCGCACCTTATGAGTGTGCGTAGATCAGCGTGAACAAACGCCAGAAAACAGTCATTTTGGGAATTTTTCACCAATTTTAACATAGCCATTTTAACACTTCTGCTCATGAACAGTGTGACTGTGATTTTCTAATGTGTCCCATTACATTGAGTTCGCGCACCGACTGCGCCATTGTACGCTACATGCTTGGAAACACATTTTCGGTGAGAAATGACAGCCATACTGCTCATAAGGAGGTGTGGCAAAATGGCAATATTGAAAATCTGGAGTGAAAATATTGAAAATTTACGAACTTACGAGCGAGCGTAGGAACAGCGCAACGCATGCTGGTAAAATAGTCACTTTTGGGAATTTTTTCACCAAATTTTTAACATAACCATTTTAATACCTCTGCTCATGAACAGTGTCACTGTGATTTTCTTAATGTGTCCTGAACATTGATTTCGAACACCGACTGCGCCATTGTGTGCTACATGCGCGGAAACACATTTTGGGTGAGATGTGAAAAATGACAGCTGTACTACTCATAAGGAAGTGTGGTCAAATGGTAATGTTGAAAATCCAGAGTGAAAATATTGAAAATTCATCGAACCTACGAGCGTACGTAGGAACAACGCAACGCATGCTCGTAAAACAGTCATTTTTAGGAATTTTTTCTCCAAATTTTCAACATAGGCTTTTTGAGAGTCCACCTTATGAACACTGGCACTGTCATTTTGTTAATCAGTTCTGAAAGGTGATTTCATGCAGTGACCGCAAAATCACCCTTCGGGCCCGATTAACGCCATGACAGTGACAGAATTCATGAGGAGGGGTCCCAAAAATCATGTTGAAAATGTGGTGCCAAAATTCCAAAAAATGCCTGAGAAATGCAGCAAAATTGAAAAAACCCTATTCATTACATTATACAGCTTACCGGCATTTCCTCAGTTCGCGGTCGGCTTTGAAGAGTGCAGACGTGTTCCTGGTCCACCGAAGATCATCGCGCCGAGCTCCGGAGGTAAGTATGAGGTGAGGTGAGGTGGAGGTGTGGGGAGGCAGGGTGCACAGAGGTGGCGCGGGTGGGGAGAGGGAGCAGGGAGACTGCGAGGGACCGTTTTGTGTTTTCTGGTTTTTTTAATTATGACGTAGGACATTTGTCATGCTGGAGTTGGCTCCCAGCATGGCAATTATGACGCAGGATGTTTGCCATACTGGGGTGGGCTCCCCAGCATGGCAGCTGGAAAGCTTTGGGGGGGCAGTAGAGCCGGCGGGGATTGGGCACCCCCGTCGGCCATTCCGAGTGTTGCCATGCTGGGGTGGGCTCCCAGCGTGGCACTTGGTAATCTCTTGGGGGGGACTGTGGAGCCAACTGGGGGTTGGGCACCCCAGTCAGCCAAACACATTGTTGCCATGCTGGGGTGGGCTCCCAGCGTGGTACCTGAAGACTTTTGGGGGGGGAGATCACTTCAGTGAGCACTTCCCTTATCTGATCATGCTCACTGAGCGGCTCTCTCCTTTCAACTGTAAGCCACTGCATTCTCGAGTGCTGTCATAGACAGCTGCAGCATGCATTGGGCAACTGTGGCCGCACCTGCAAACACACGGAGGGAATTGGAAGAGGGGGTGCCACACCTCCAGAAACTCGGATGATGGCACTATGTTTCTTGCACATGCGTGCAAACAAACATAAAAATTGTTAAATAAAGTACACAGAACCAAATACCGGTAAAACTGGATTTTGGCTTAGCAGACACCGGTGACAATACCGTTTTTTACAATGTGCAAAATGGTATATGCCGTTTCTCAATCCCGGTAAACCAGTGTCCCTGAGGATAACTCTGCCTCTAATACAGATATAAGTTGGAAAATTGGTAATCTAAGGGGAGCGGAGAGGCATGGGTGCCTCTCAAGAGTCTAATCAGATGGCTAACAGCAGACAGACCAGTGCTATCCTTTTTAATTTACTTTTACCATTCCTTTTGTATACCTGGAACATTTGTGGGGTGAGTGCTCCCACAAGGGGGACCCAACATCGGTACACCACCGATATTTCCCCCCACTTATACCAGACCCTGAATAACAGAGAACACTGGTGTAGGTCTCAGTATGGCTTTTGGAAGGGTCATAGCACCTCTACGGCCCCACTTCACCTAACAAATGACACCTTAACGGCTATGGACAAAGGACACCTCACGGGAGCAGTTTTTATTGACTTAACAAAGGCCTTTGACCTTGTTGATCATCCTATTCTGCTTGACGGTCTCTTAGCCCTTGGTTTCTCTCATAATGCAGCTGCCTGGTTTAAAAGCTATCTGTCAAATAGGACTCAGCTTGTTAGGTTCAACTCTGCCATATCCAGCCCTAGGGCTATCAATCTAGGTGTTCCCCAGGGATCAATATTAGGACCCCTTCTCTTCTCTAGTTTCATTAACAGTATCTCTCTGAATATCCCTGGCTGCTTGGCTATCCTTTATGTGGACAACCTGGTCTTGTACTGTAGTGATAAGAAAATTCAACATATAAACCAAATCCTTACTACTGCATTTAAGTCCTAACCAATCCTGGCTCCTCCACCTTAAGCTAATCCTGAATACTGATAAAACGCATACTATACTGCTTGGCTCCACAGTCAAATTAAGTAAAAACTGGGATAAATTTGTAGTCTCTGGTCAGGATGGGAAGGTCCTTGAACCAGTTCACTCCTTCAAGTATCTAGGTGTACTCCTCAACAAGAATCTTAATTTTAGTCAGCATATAACATCCGCCTGTAAATTGGTAAATGCCAAAATAGGAGTAGCCTACAAAACCAGTTATGTCTTTACACAGTCAGAAAGATTAGCTGTAGCCCATGGGATTCTGCTCCCGTCGCTATCCTATGGGGTAGTTACCTATCTCAATGCATCCAAAACTCTCCTCAGGGAGTGGGACACTACCTATAATAGCATATGCAGGTATGCATCAGCCTCTCCCTGGTCAAAACACCATTGCAAACTTTATGCTGATCTGAATTGGCTACCCCTAGCTTCAGCTCAAAGTCTTGCCCATGGCTCCCTGACTGATAATATCATTAGAGCGGGCATCCCAATCTCACTGGCCTCCCTACTAACTCCACTGACCTCCTCTCATGGCCTAAAATCAGCTGATAAGTCGCTGCTGCAAATACCTAGATGTAAATCTAACAAAGGAACCCTTGCTTTCTCTCATTCAGTGCCTAAACTCTGGAACTCCCTGCCTCTTGATGTACGCTTAGCCCCCAGTCATGTCCAGTTCAAAAACAGGTATTGTTTTTTTCCTCTTCAGCAAGATCTTCTGTGCCTGTTTCAAACCTCCCTGAATTTGCCTTCTACTCTAACCCACTTCTCCAGCTGCTATAAACTGATCTCCACTTATCCTGACCATCTAGTTTATCATTCTAGACACTTATTGTCTCATTTTGTTTGTGCTTTAGCTACCTTTAACCATGCAGCTGTCAGCCGTATGTGATTTTTTTCTCACTGAGTCTTTTAATTGAATATAAACTATGAACTATTATTGTTACCTAATTATGTGATTGTTAAACCTTGTTTTAGCTCTGTATGTATTATGTCTCTACCCTAAATCAAATTGTATCCCCAGTACATCCCTACTTATTGTAAATCTCCCAGGTCGCGCCTGAAAATAGTCATGTTTTGGCTAATGGCACTTACCCGGTAAACAACGACTAAATAAAAATAAATACATTAATAAATAGGTTGATAGGTGTATCAGTGAATACACCCCTACATTGGAAGTCAACATGTATATAGTTAAAGTTTATACATCAAAGACAGCATGGCAACCCCATGCTGTGACAGAAATTTGTACAGCAGTTTGCTTCCTGTACCCAGGGAAGGTACAGAAGCACAGTCACTTTTATTTGAATGGAAAGCACACAGTTGGTGCCATTAGTTACAATATACTAAGTGTTTAAATAGGTGAAATTTGCAACAACAAAAGGATAACAATAACACACAGGACAATAATGTACAGTGGAATGTTTTTATTGAAATGTACAGGCATAGAACATGCAGAAAATGTACCCAAGATGTTAATAGCAAGTCAGGATGTGAATTAGAATGGAAACAAAACAAAATACAATTTGTTGCACAGCAGGGTTTTCTGGTATACTGTAACAGGGAGACTCTAAAGAAGATATTAAACAAGGGCAGACTACAACTTATAAGCGGAGGGATGCAGGGGCCATGGACCCGGGACAAGCACTTTCCAAACTAAAACAAAACTAAGACATATACAGTACCAGTGAAAATAATATCAATGAGTATAAATGGTCTGAACAGCCCTATCAAGCAATCTCAATTATTTCAGTATCTGCATAAGCACCTGTCAGATGTCAGATGTCTACAAGAAACTCATTTAACAGGCAAACAGCATGTAAAAGTGACAGATGGCGGCTGCTACTTGGTATTTGAATCTGCTTACCTGAAAGTGGGAAGAAGGAGATGGTAATACTGATCCCTATGGGAACCCCATTTCAATTACAAGAGAGCTATGCAGACACCCAGGGGCGCTATGTAATAATACAGGGTCGAATGTATGGACAAGAGGGAACGTTGATGAGTCTGTGTCTCCCACCACAGACCACAAATCCAGTAGTAAGACAGTTTTTTAATCATATGGTAGATAAACTATGGGGACAGCTTATAATAGGAGGAGACTTGAATACAGTATGTTACTGACCCCTGAATTGTACACCACTAACCCATTGAGAGGTGGGTATACCTCAGCACAAAAATATCTTAAAAAGAACATAACTGAAATGGAGCTCGTTGATGTATGGCTAACACTATTCCCCACAACTAAATTATTCACCTTTTACTCACCAAGATTTAAATCCCACTCTAGGTTGGACTGTTTTCTCACTACTTGTGAGCACTTTGACAGGGTGCAAGATATGATGCAAACCCCATGGGTCCTATCAGATCACAACCCAATTCTGTTGAAGCTCCAGTTAGGGATACAGTTAAAAAAACCCTATGGAGGTTCAATACCACACTATTAAAAAATAAGGAATTCAAGAAGTTCCATGAAAAAAGGAGTAAGCAAATACAACAAGAAAACGAGGGACCGGAGGCAGGATTTTAAATAATTGATTAGCAGTTTTTTCTTGGGACAATACTAACTGTACAGAAAGCATTTATATAGGTTTTCTAGAAGTGTTATGTTTGTTGAACACAGTGAGGCAAGTGCTATGCATTTTCACAATGTTTTAGAACTTTTATGAGCAAAACGCTAATCAATTTTTAGAGTTAAAAAAACCCTGGGAGGTGACACCTGCTTTACTGTGGGATACAGTTAAAACAGTCCTGAGGGGATCCCTAGTGGAATATGCAGCATGAAAAATAAAACAGCAAGAGGCAAAGTATAGGGATTTAACACAAAAACTGGAATCATTGCAGACGCTATTGGTAGCAGGGGTTAAGGAAGCAAAACCTCAGATAAGATACTGTAGATAAAACAAGATATTCAAAAATGCATAGATGAGAAAATAGTGCAACAAAATATATTTTTTCGTCACTATGCATATGTGGGTGGGGGAGAGGTATAAGAATACTTGCAAGACGTATAAGATAAAGTCGAAAGGCAGCAACAGTAGTGAAATTAAAAGATCCTCTTACCGGACAATATACAAACAAACTACCAGAGATGCTAAATATTTTTCAAAACTTCTACCAGGCTTTATATAGTGAAGGGGACCCCTACAAAGACCTTACAAAAGTTCTATCTATCAAAATGACAAATCCCCAAACTGACGAAACAACAGGTAGACAATTTGGAAAGGCCCATTACAACAGAAGAAATTTATAAAACCATAATGGAACTTAAATCACAGAAATGTCCAGGTCCAGATGGCTACCCATCAGAGTGGTACAAAACATTTAAAAAAGATTTGATCCCAATGTTGTTAAGGGTGTTCGCAGATATTAGAGAAGGTGTACCCCCAAAAAATGCGTTGAGATATTCCATGATTTGTGATACTCTGTCCCTTGTTTATAATTATTGTATGATATTGGTATTATAAATACATGGTCTGTGTATGACATTTCAGTGTGTGAGGAATTTGGCCTGTAACTTCAAGGTGTCAGTGGCCGAGAACTAAAGGATGTAATTAAACAGACCAGGAGGAAAACAATTAATTGAGACATCCTTCCAGAGACAGTTTATTGCCTGCTACTGCTTTTGAAGTTAGAATTTAAATAAGAATTTTATGACGTTTCAAGAGAAAGGTAATTGGGCTAGTTCCACTCCATTTAGCAACTAGCTAAAGAGTCATAAAATACCTCAGATTTCACTGGCACAGGAAATCAGCCAAGGGACATAACAGATGTGGGACTGTTAAGATCAAAGGGAAATGTTAAATTAAAGGATGCCATATTTAGGATTTTTTTTTTCTTCTGACGTACCATTCATTTTAAAATACCTCCAGGTAGGAAATTATGTTTGTAAGAATTAGTTCTAAAAGGAGGAGCTAGATGACTCACCAAGGGGATGGGGAGATAGAGTTGAAAATGTATCATTGTTTCTGAAATGTGTGATATCATTCTTGGGACTCTGAGAGAAAGACAGTTCTCTGATTTAACAAGCACTTAAAGGAAACAGAGAATAATTAAGTGTCTGTGGTAGTTTGGATTTCTGTAACTTTTCTTTTTATTTGTAGATGACTGTGAGATTTGTGGTATTTGTTCTGTATGTTATTTTACCTATTTTTATCATATTCTAGTAAATCACATTTTCTTTAAGATACTGCCTGGGTGTCTTCTCAGTCTTTTTGTGCATGTGAAGTGCCTGTATTTTAAGTCTGACAACTGTTTAAAAGGCTTGATGGTGTTACTAAGCTTGAAAAAGGTAAGAATATACCTAAGGTCTCATAGAGTTTTAAGAGTTCATTTTGGAGACCTAGCTAGGTGCCCCTGGCAAAGGATTGTATGGCAATCCCTGAAGAGGGTATATATCTGAGCCTGTATACTGGGTATGCGAGTATAAGCTTCACAGTTTGAATCCCCCTGGAACGCGAGGGTAAAGGTGATTCGGACCCAAAGCAGACAGGAGAGTTACCCTGTCTGTTACCTGTTCACACTATTGCACTCTGAGGTTAGCACTGTGGGAGCAGAGAGCCTAACCTGTGGAGTGCATTTGTGACAGATTTGGTTGGCAGTGGTGCAATTTAAAGTAATTGGTAACACAAGCTTTAACAGTTCAGAGTCTCAGCTTAATACTGTACAGCTCACTTGCAAAATAAGGCAGTGATTTAATTTCAAAAAGAGAAGCAGAACTATATCATTTTGCTTATAGTCAAAGTTCCTACCTGTTTTATTAATTTTTTATAAAGTGCAAGTTAGAGTAGCTGTAGTTAGGGAAAAAGATGGCTTCCAACTACAGCGGGTACACTGCAGACTACTTGAGGCAGTTGTGCCAGGACAGAGGAGTCCAGTATGAGGGGAAAGCCAACAAACAGAACCTCATAGATGCTCTGATGGCTGCTGATGCCCAGAGTGTTGAGTCACAGTCCATGACTGAAAAGGGCAGAACTTTGGGTATGGAGGGGCCAGTGGCCAGTGCAGTGTCCAGATTTGGTGAGATGGACAGCAGGGCCAGTGCAAGCCAAGGATCACAGCAGCAGTGGAAGGTCACCAGCATTCCGGAACCAGAAGACATCAAGCTGCAGATAGAATTGTGTAGGATGGAACTGGAGTTCAAACAGCAGAAGCAGGAATTCGAGAGAGAGGAGAGGCGAGTGCAGCAAGCTGCAGAGGAGAAGAAGGAGCAAGAACAGTGAGCCACAGAGGAGAAGAGGGAGTGGGAGCAGTGAGAGGCAGACCATGAAGAGCATGCGCGCCAGAGGTAACATGAACTAGAGAAGCTACAACTCCGACCCCCAGCACCAGAGCATGTAAGGGTCCTGGGTTTAACTGGAACTACAGGACTGGTTAACAAATTAAATTCCAAATTGATAGCTGAATTTAAAGAGGGGGAGGATATGGATGCCTTTTTAAATTCCTTTGAAAAAGTTTGTATTCAGACAAATATTCCTAGAGGGTCCTGGAGCTTCCAGCTATCCCCACTACTTACCGGGAAAGCTCGGGATGCATTCGGTCAAATGGACAATAGGTAAGGATGTAAGTTTGTCATGGATGAGATTTTAATAACTCATTAGTTGTTCATGGAATCATTAGTAAATTTCCTGGCAGTGTCATCATTGCTACATTTTGATGACAATAGTGAAGGTCATGGAAGTCCTGAATAAAGAGCAAATGTCATGGAATCCAAGACGTGTATGACTGCCATGACAAATTTACATCCCCAACAATGAGGACAGTAGTGATTACAGCAAACTTAAAGCTGCACTTTTAAAAAAGTATGAATTAACTGCAGAAGTATACAGAGCTAAATTCTGTAAGCTCAGGAGAAGCCCTGACATGACCTATCAGGAGCTAGCCACGAAACAATGTCAGTTTTTAAAACTTTGGTGGGAAGGGATTGAAGCAAACTTTATAGCTAGAATTGAAAATCCTGTATGGTTAGAGCTGTTTTTTGAGCATGCCCAGCAGAGCTGAAAACCTGGCTGGAGGACTGAGATCCAAAAACAGTGCAAGAAGCTGCTGAACTCTCGGACCGCTATGCCAAAAGCAGACCTACTCTGAGAGCAAATGGGGCAGGGGTGGCAGTGCAGAAAGGGAAAAGCACACCTTCAGGGCAGCTAAAACCCTCACTGCCTCCACCAAAACCAATTAGCCCCAGGTTTCAAAGAAAAGATTTTTCTGAGAAAAGAAATGAATGTTGGGTTTGCAAAGAAACTGGGCATATTGCTAGACAGTGTCCCAAAAGGATGAGCAATACACAAAGTGGTACTAGGAAAGAAGTGGTTTGTTTGTATGTCCCTGAAAGCATGCCTGTAAACACGAGAGAACACAGGCACCCAGTCACTGTGAATGGTGTACAGACACAAGGGTTAAGAGACACGACACAGGGAGTCAATACATTTGTAACTGTACAGGGGTTCACTGGGGAGGAGAAAACATTGCCACTCGCTAGCATTCTCCTAGACTGGGGTGAAATGGGGAACTGTGCAACAGGTTGCTGTAGCTAAAAGTTTAGCAGTTGAACTCATCCTCGACAACAATCTCAAATGGGATGGTGTGAGTAGTTACCCAAGCAGCAAGGGAAAATTGTAGTTCCCTGAACCCCATAGAAGCCACTGTGGAAACCACTAGGAGGCTGGTTCCCTAGCCTGTGTCTCTTGATATGAAGACTAATGAAAGGGGTAGAAATTTGATTTCCCCAGTAGCAGTTAACCAAACAGCTATGGAAGGTTACTCCAAGGAAGGAGAGGTGACCCATTGTCAGAGGGTTAGGGATGTCAGTGATCCTGAGTGCCCTGACACTAGAGCTAGGGACCCTAGTTTAGATACTGAAGGGAACCTGTTCCATACCTTGGGAATGTGTATGGAGTTTGCAGCTGCACAGAAAAGTGACCCTAGTCTAGAGAAGCTGAGGGCTTGGGCAGACTCTGACAGAGTACATTGAGGAGATGGGAAACATAAGGTTTGTTGGAAAAATGGACTGATGTATACGCAGGATGCTAAGACAGAGGGAGGGGTGATGGGCAGGCAGCTTGTCACTCCCCAGCGGTACCGTGGACAGTTGCTCAAGACTGCACACAATATTTCCTTGTCTGGTCATCTCGGAATCATGTGCATTACACAGCAGTTGGCTCAGAATTTCCATTGGCCCAACTTCACCCAGCAGGTGAAGGAGCATTGCAGAGCTTGTCACCGGTGACAAGAAATAGAAAAGGCGGGTAAGAAAACCCAAGCTGCCCTAATTCCATTTCCCATAGTGCAGAAGTCATTCCAGAGGGTAGGAATGGATATTGTGGGACCTTTAAATACCCCCAGCTCCTCCAGGAAGAGGTTCATCCTGACTGTGGTGGATTACGCCACCCAGTACCCTGAGGCAGTTACCCTATCCTCACTGAGGACAGACAAAGTGGCAGATGCCTTACTTGGGATTTTCTCCCGTGTTGGGTTTCTGCAAGAGGTTATCACCGATCGAGGGGGTTCCTTCATGTTGGACCTGATGAAATGTTTGTGGGAGAGGTGTGGGGTGGTGCAGAGACACATGACTCCTTATCACCCGCAAGCCAATGGGCTTGTGGAAAGATTTAATGGTACCCCAAAGTCAATGCTCCAAGCGTTTGCTGAACAGCATGGGAGGGACTGGGAGAAATACCTTCCCCACCTGTTGTTTGCATACAGGGAGGTGCCCCAAGAATCGATAGAGTTTTCCCCCTTCAAGATCTTATATGGACACTGGGTACGTGGGCCCCTAGACTTGATCCAGGAGGACTGGGAAGGCAAGCACGCCACCCAGGGAACTCCCTTAGTGGATTATGTCCTTCGGTTTAGGGAAAGGCTGAAGGTGCTTATGGGGACAGCTCAGAGCAACCTGGCAGCTGCCCAACAAAAACAAAAAGTGTGGTACGACTGCAGAGGCAGAGCTAGCTCATACACAGTGGGTCAGGAAGTCATGGTCCCCATCCTGTTCTGGAGGACAAGCTGCAGGCTGAGTGGGTAGGACATTACAAAGTAGGCAGAAAGGTAAATGATGTGAACTATATCATTGAGATACCTGACAGAAGGCATACAGAAAGAATGTACCATGTCAACATGATGAAACCATATGCTAATAGGGCTGAAATGGTGCTTGCAGTATGTAGTTCTGGGGAGGAGACAGACGAAGGAGACTCCCTTCTGGACTTGGTGGAAGAAAGCAGGTGGGAGTCCTCTGTGGAGGCAGTTAAATTGTCACCCCAGCTGGCCCCGGACAAGATCCAGGAAGTAAGAGAGGTTTTAGCAGACTTTGCCCCACTGTTTAATGCCAAGCCTGGACTAACCCCCTTAGCGATGCATGATGTGGAAACAGGGACACAGATGCCCACATAGCGGACAGCATATCGGATGTCAGAGGCTGTCCAAAAGGACATTAGGAGGGAGGTGGAGGAAATGCTGGATTTAGGAGTAATCCAGAGATCTCACAGCCCCTGGGCCTCACCCATAGTCCTTGTGCCCAAGCCGGATGGCTCTGCTCATTTTTGTGTGGACTGTAGTGGACTGAATGCAGTCACGAAGCCAGATGCCCACCCGATGCCAAGGACAGACGAACTCTTGGAGGGGCGACATACCTTACGACTATTGACCTGACAAAGGGGTATTGGCAGGTAGAGTTAACTGATAGAGTTAGGGAGAGGTTGTCCTTTATCACTCCAACTGGGTTATTTGAATTCAAAGTAATGCCTTTCAGAATGAAGAACGCCCTGGCCACTTTCCAAAGGTTGGTGAACCAGGTGTTAAATGGTGCTGTGGAGTACGCTGTGGCTTACCTGGATGACACTGTCATCTTTAGTACCAGCTGGGAGGAACACCTGTCCCACCTTAGGGAAGTGTTGGGCAGGATACAGAGGGCCGGACTCATTGTCAAAGCTGAGAAGTGCCAGGTGGCCATGACTGAAGTGGCATACCTTGGGCATGTTGTAGGCCGGGGACAGCTCCATCCTAACCAAGTGAAAATAGAGGCAATCAAGGCATGGCCCAGACCAGAAATGCAGAAGCAGGTCAGGAGTTTTCTGGGGACAGCAGGGTACTATAGGAAATTTGTACCCAATTACAGTGCTCTGGCTGCTCCCCTATCTGACCTGGTAAAGAAAAGGATGCCTAAGAAAATTACCTGGGAACCAGCCTGTGAAAAAGCCTTTACCAGACTGAAGGAGGCACTGTGCAGTGCTCCTGTGTTGACAAGTCCAGACTATAGCGGACCCTTTATAATTCAGACTGATGCCTCAGATGTGGGTATTGGGGCAGTACTGAGCCAGACATCCAACCAAGGGAAGGATCTCCCCATTGTGTACTTGAGTAAAAAGTTACTTCCCAGGGAGCAGGCATACTCTACTGTGGAAAAAGAGTGTCTTGCCATAGTGTGGGCCCTAAAGAAGTTAGAGCCATACTTATATGGGCAGCATTTTGAGGTACAAACTGACCACAACCCCCTGGTTTGGCTGACACAAATGGGAAACACAAATGGTAGGCTATTAAGATGGAGTCTTGCCTTGCAAGGGTATGACATTGATGACTACATAGGGCTGAAGCAACCAATCAAAACGCAGATGGCTTGTCGTGTCTATATGAGGAATGAACTGACTTAGGGAGCTCATCCCATGCAGGAGATAGAGCTCCAAATTCAGTCTATGTGGGGAGGATTGTGACGTTCTGCCCCTTGTTTTTGATTATTGTTGATATTGGTATTATAAATACATGGTCTGTGTATGACATTTCAGTGTGTGAGGAATTTGGCATGTAACTTCAAGGTGTCAGTGGCTGAGAACTACAGGATGTAATTAAACAGACCAGGAGGAAAACAGTTAATTGAGACATCCTTCCAGAGACAGTTTATTGCCTGCTGCTGCTTTTGAAGTTAGAATTTAAATACAAATTTTATGACGTTTCAAGAGAAGGGTAATTGGGCTAGTTCCTCTCCATTTAGCAACTAGCTGAAGAGTCATAAAATACCTCAGATCTCACTGGCACAGGAAATCAACCAAGGGACATAACAGATGTGGGAATGTTAAAATCAAATGGAAATGTTTAATTAAAGGATGCCATATTTAGGAAATGTTTTTTTCTTCTGAAGTACCATTCATTTTAAAATACCTCCTGGTAGGAAATTATGTTTGAAAGAATTAGTTCTAAATGGAGGAGCTAGATGACTCACCAAGGGGACAGGGAGATAGAGTTGAAAATGTATCATTGTTTCTGAAATGTGTGATATCATTCTTGGGACTCTGAGAGAAAGACAGTTCTCTGATTTAACAAGCACTTAAAGGAAACATTTAGATAGAGAAGAATTAAGTGTCTGTGGTAGGAGTTTGGATTTCTGTAATTTCCTTTTTATTTGTAGATGAATGTGAGATTTGTGATATTTGTTTTGTATGTTACTGTATTTTATCTGTTTATATCATAGTCTAGTAAATCACATTTTCTTTAAGATACTGCCTGGGTGTCTTTTCAGTTTCTTTGTGCATGTGAAGTGCCTGTATTTTAAGTCTGACAACTGTTTAAAAGGCTTGATGGTGTTACTAAGCTTGAAAAAGGTAAGAATATACCTAAGGTCTCTCATAGAGTTTTAAGGGTTCATTTTGGAGACCTGGTTAGGTGCCCCTGGCAAAGGATTGTATAGCAATCCCCGAAGAGGGTACATATCTGAGCCTGTATATTGGTTATGCTAGCGTAAGGTTCACCGTTTGAATACCCCCAGAAATCGAGGCTAAAGGTGATTCAGACTCAAAGCAGACAGGAGGATTACCCTGTCTGTTACCTTTTCACACTATTGCACTCTGAGGTTGGTACTGTGGGAGCAGAGGTCCTGACCTGTGGAGTGCGTTTGTGACATAACCCCTCCCCCCCCAAAAAAAATGCACTGAGATATTGCACGATTTCAGCAATACTCAAAGCTGGGAAAGATCCGGGGTCAAGAAAGATAATATTGATCAATATCAATGCTTAATGTCAATTATCAAATATATACAGTGATGTGGGCACGCAGACTGCATAGTCTGCTCCCAGAGTTATTACATAAAGACCAGTCAGACTTTGTGGGGTATAGGCAAACATCAGATAATATCAGAAGCACCCTCCTGCTTACAGAACATGCAGTTAGGAGGCAGATACCATTGGTAACATTAAGCTGTGATGCAGAAAAGGCCTTTGATAAGGTCTCATGATCTTTCTTGTGGAGTACAATGTGAGCATTTGGTTTTCCACAAACTCTTAGTGACATATTGAAATGTTTATATATCACCCCCAAGGCATATGTCAGAGTGAATAGTGCTCTTACATCTTTCATTTCACTTGCCAAAGAACCACCAAAAATATCCCAGAAGCACTCTCCCTCACACAGGAATCAGACTAAAGAATGCCACAGCATGTCACAAATCACTTTATCCCAACCAAAGAAGCACTAAAGTGCTGCTGACATTTCTTTTCCCTACCCAGCACCCTGGCACATACTGCAAGTTGTGCTCACCATTAAAAGAATGCAAGAGCTGATAAACGCATAGCCCTCTTAAATGCATACCCTTTTGCTGGTCCCAAGGGTATGCGTTTAAGAGGGCTGCACTGTATAAGGCATTCTCATAGAGGTACTTAGTGCAACTATAAGGTGTTCTCATAGTGGTATCCAGTGCAACTTTAAGGCATTCTCATAGAGGTATCTGATGCAAATATAAGGTGTTCCCATAGAGGTATCCAGTGCAACTATAAGGTGTTCCCATAGAGGTAACCAGCGCAACTATAAGTCATACTCATAGAGGTATCCAGTGCAACTATAAGGTATTCCCATAAAGGTCAACTATAAGGCATTCTCATAGAGGTATCTGGTGCAACTGTAAGGCATTCTCATAGAGGTATCTGGTGCATATATAAAGCGTTCCCATAGAGGTATCTGGTGCAACTATAAGGTGTTGTCATAGAGGTATCTGGTGCAACTATAAGGTGTTCTCATAGAGGTACCCGATGCAACTGTAAGGCATTCTCATAGAGGTATCCAGTGTAAACATAAAGAGTTCTCATACAGGTATCTGGTGCAACTATAAGGTGTTCTCATAGAGGTGTCCAATGCAACTATAAAGTGTTCTCATAGAGTTGTCTGCTACAACTATAAGGTGTTCTTATAGAGGTGTCTGAAGCAACTATAAGGCGTTCTCATAGAGGTGTCTGGTGCAACTATAAGGCGTTCTCATAGAGGTGTCTGGTGCCACTATAAGGCAATCTCATAGAGGTAGTCAGTGCAGCTATAAGGGGTTCTCATAGAGGTGTCTGGTGCAACTATAAAGTGTTCTCATAGAGGTATCTGGTGCAACTATAAGGCAATCACATAGAGGTACCCGGTGCATCCATAAGGTGTTCCTCATAGAGGTACCCGATGCAACTATAAGGCGTTCTCATAGAGGTATCCGGTGCAACCATAAGAAGTTCTCACACAGGTGTCTTGTGCAACTGTAAAGGTGTTCTCATAGAGGTAGCTGGTGCAACTATAAGGTGCTCTCATAGAGGTGTCTGTGGCAACTATAAGGCGTTCTCATAGAGGTGTCCAGTGCCACTATAAGGCAATCTCATAGAGATAGCCAGTGCAACTATAAGGCAATCTCATAGAGGTATCCAGTGCAACTGTAAGGCATTCTCTTAGAGGTACAAGGTGTACAAATAAGGCATTGTCATAGAGGTATCTGATGCAACTATAAGGTGATCTCATTGAGGTACCCAGTGCAAATATAATGCATTCTCATAGAGGTACCTGGTGCAACTATAAGGCGTTCTCATAGAGGTAGCCAGTGCAACTATAAGGTGCTCTTATAGAGATACATGGTGCAACTATAATGCGTTCTCATATAGGTACCTGGTGCAACTATAAGGTATTCTCATAGAGGTGTCCGGTGCAACTATGAGGTGTTCTCATAGAGGTGTCCGGTGCTACTACTAAGGCATTCTCATAGAGGTATCTGGTGCAACTCTAAGGCATTCTCATGGGGTGTATGTTGCAGCTGTAAGGTATTCTCATAGAGGTGTCTGGTGCAACTATAAGGTGCCTCATAGAGGTGTCGGGGCAAGTATAAGGTGTTCTCAGATAGGTGTCCAATGCAACTATAAGGCATTCTCATAGAGGAACCTGATGCAACTATAAGGTGTTCTCATAGAGGTGTCCAGAGCAGCTATAAGGTGTTCTCATAGAGGTATCCAGTGCAACTATAAGGCGATCTCATAGAGGTACCTGGTGCATCCATAAGGTGTTCTCATAGAAGTACCCGATGCAACTACAAGGTGTTCTCATAGAGGTATCCAGTGCAACCATAAAGAGTTCTCATACAGGTGTCCGGGGCAAGTATAAGGTGTTCTCAGATAGGTGTCCAATGCAACTATAAGGCATTCTCATAGAGGTGTCTGGTGCCACTATAAGGTGTTCTCACAGTGATGTCTGGAGCAGATATATGGGGTTCCCATAGAGGTGTCCGGTACAACTATAAGGTGTTCTCATAGTGGTACCCGATGCAACTATAAGGCATTCTCATAGAGGTATCTGGTGCAACCATAAAGAGTTCTCATACAGGTGTCTGGTGCAACTATAAGGTGTTCTCATAGAGGTGTTCAATGCAACTATAAGGTGTTCTCATAGAGGTTTCTGGTGCAGCTATAAGGTGTTCCCATAGAGGTGTCCGGAGCAACTATAAGGCATTCTCATAGAGGTGTCCGGTGCTACTATAAGGTGTTCTCATAGAGGTGTCTGCTGCAACTATAAGGTGTTCTCATAGAGGTCTCTGCAACTATAAGGCATTCTCATAGAGGTGTCTGGTGCCACTATAAGGCAATCTCATAGAGGTATCCGGTGCAACCATAAGGCGATCTCGTACAGGTACCCAGTGCAAATATAAGGCATTCTCATAGAGGTACCTGGCCGCAACTATAAGGTGTTCTCATAGAGGTACCCAGTGCAACTATAAGGCACTCTTATAGAGATACATGGTGCAACTATAATGTGTTCTCATATAGGTACCTGGTGCAACTGTAAGGTGTTCTCATAGAGGTGTCTGGTGCAACTATGAGGCATTCTCATAGAGGTGTCTGGTGCTACTACTAAGGCATTCTCGTAGAGGTATCTGGTGCAACTCTAAGGCATTCTCATAGGGGTGTCTGGTGCAACTATAAGGTATTCTCATAGAGGTGTCCGGTGCAACTACAAGGCATTCTCATAGAGATGTCTGGTGCAACTATAAGGTGTTCTCATAGAGGTATCCGGTGCAACTATAAGGCAATCTCATAGAGGTACCTGGTGCATCCATAAGGTGTTCTCATAGAGGTACCTGATGCAAATATAAGGCATTCTCATAGAGGTATCTGGTGCAACCATAAAGAGTTCTCATACAGGTGTCCAGTGCAACTATAAGGTGTTCTCATAGAGGTGTCTGGAGCAACTATGAGGTGTTCTCATAGAGGTGTCCAGGGCCACTATAAGGCAATCTCATAGAGGTAGCCAGTGCAACTATAAGGCATTCTCATAGAGGTACCTGGTGCAGCCATAAGGTGTTCTCATAGAAGTACCCAGTGCAACTATAAGGCGTTCTCATAGAGGTATCCAGTGCAACTGTAAGGCATTCACATAGAGGTACCTGGTGTAACTGTAAGGCATTGTCATAGAGGTATCCGGTGCAACTATAAGTGAGCTCATAGAGGTACCAAGTGCAAATATAAGGCATTCTCATAGAGGTACCCGGTGCAACTATAAAGCGCTCTTATAAAGATACATGGTGCAACTATAATGCGTTCTCATATAGGTACCCAGTGCAACTATAAGGTGTTCTCATAGAGGTGTCCAGTGCAGCTATGAGGCATTCTCATAGAGGTGTCTGGTGCTACTACTAAGGCATTCTCATAGAGGTATCTGGTGCAACTCTAAAGCGTTCTCATAGGGGTGTCTGGTGCAACTGTAAGGTATTCTCATAGAGGTGTCCAGAGCAGGTATAAGGTGTTTTAAGATAGGTGTCCAATGCAACTATATGGCATTCTCATAGAGGTGTCTGATGCAACTGTAAGGTGTTCTCATAGAGGTGTCCAGAGCAGCTATAAGGGGTTCTCATAGAGGTATCCAGTACAACTAGAAGGCAATCTCATAAAGGTACCCGGTGTATCCATATGGTGTTCTCATAGAGGTACCCGATGCAACTATAAGGCATTCTCATAGAGGTATCTGGTGCAACCATAAAGAGTTCTCATACAGGTGTCCAGTGCAACTATAAGGTGTTCTCATAGAGGTGTCCAATGCAACTATAAGGTGTTCTCATAGAGGTTCCTGGTGCAACTATAAGGTGTGCTCATAGAGGTGTCCGGAGCAACTATAAGGCGTTCTCATAGAGGTGTCCAGTGCAACTATAAGGCATTCTCATAGAGGTGTCCGGTGCCACTGTAAGGCAATCTCCTAGAGGTAGCCAGTGCAGCTATAAGGGGTTCTCATAGAGGTATCCAGTGCAACTGTAAGGCATTCTCATAGAGGTACCTGGTGTAACTATAAGGCATTGTCATAGAAGTATCCGGTGCAACTATAAGGCGATCTCATAGAGGTACCCAGTGCAAATATAAGGCATTCTCATAGAGGTACCTGGTGCAACTATAAGGCATTCTCATAGAGGTACCCAGTGCAACTATAAGGCACTCTTATAGAGCTACATGGTGCAACTATAATGCGTTCTCATATAGGTGCCCGGTGCAACTATAAGATATTCTCATAGAGGTGTCCGGTGCAACTATGAGGCATTCTCATAGAGGTGTCCAGTGCTACTACTAAGGCATTCTCATAGAGATGTCTGGTGCAACTCTAAGGTGTTCTCATAGGGGAGTCTGGTGCAACTGTCAGGTATTCTCATAGAGGTGTCCAGTGCAACTATAAGGCATTCTCATAGACGTGTCCGGTGCAACTATAAGGTGTCTCATTGAGGTGTCCGGGGCAAGTATAAGGTGCTCTCAGATAGGTGTCCAATGCAACTATAAGGAGTTCTCATAGAGGTGTCTGGTGCTATTATAAGGTGTTGTCATAGAAGTGTCTGGAGCAGCTATAAGGAATTCTCATATAGGTGCCTAGTGCAACTATAAGGCACTCTTATAGAGCTACATGGTGCAACTATAATGCGTTCTCATATAGGTGCCCGGTGCAACTTTAAGGTGTTCTCATAGAGATGTCCAGTGCAATTATGAGGCATTCTCATAGAGGTGTCCGGTGCTACTACTAAGGCATTCTCATAGAGGTATCAGGTGCAGCTCTAAGGTGTTCTCATAGGGGTGTCTGGTGCAACTGTAAGGTATTCTCATAGAGGTGTCCAGTGCAACTATAAGACATTCTCATAGAGGTGTCTGGTGCAACTATAAGGTGTCTCATAGAGGTGTCCGGAGCAACTATAAGGCATTCTCATAGAGTTGTCTGGTGCCACTATAAGGCAATCTCATAGAGGTAGCCAGTGCAACTATAAGGCATTCTCATAGAGGTACCTGGTGCATCCATAAGGTGTTCTCATAGAGGTACCCAGTGCAACTATAAGGCGTTCTCATAGAGGTATCCAGTGCAAGTATAAGGCGAGCTCATAGAGGTACCCAGTGCAAATATAAGGCATTCTCATAGAGGTACCCAGTGCAACTATAAGGCGTTCTCAAAGAGGTACCCAGTGCAACTATGAGGCACTCTTATAAAGATACATGGTGCAACTATAATGCATTCTCATATAGGTACCCAGTGCAACTATAAGGTGTTTTCATAGAGGTGTCCGGTGCAGCTATGAGGCGTTCTCATAGAGGTGTCCAGTGCTACTACTAAGGCATTCTCATAGAGGTATCTGGTGCAACTCTAAGGCATTCTCATAGGGGTGTCTGGTGCAACTGTAAGGTATTCTCATAGAGGTGTCCGATGCAGCTATAAGGCATTCTCATGGAGGTGCCCGGTGCAACTATAAGGTGTCTCAGAGGTGTCTGGTGCAAGTATAAGGTGTTCTCATAGAGGTGTCTTGTGCAACTATAAGGTGTTCTCATAGAGGTGTCCGGAACAGCTATAAGGGGTTTTCATAGAGGTGTCTGGTGCAACTATAAGGTGTTCTCATAGAGGTATCCGGTGCAACTATAAGGCAATCTCATAGAGGTACCTGGTGCATCCATAAGGTGTTCTCATAGAGGTACCCGATGCAAATATAAGGCGTTCTCATAGAGGTATCTGGTGCAACCATAAAGAGTTCTCATACAGGTGTCCAGTGCAACTATAAGGTGTTCTCATAGAGGTGTCTGGCACAACTATAAGGTGTTCTCATAGAGGTGTCTGGAGCAACTATAAGGTGTTCTCATAGAGGTGTCCAGGGCCACTATAAGGCAATCTCATAGAGGTAGCCAGTGCAACTATAAGGCATTCTCATAGAGGTACCTGATGCAGCCGTAAGGTGTTCTCATAGAAGTACCCAGTGCAACTATAAGGCATTCTCATAGAGGTATCCAGTGCAACTGTAAGGTGTTCTCATGGAGGTACCTGGTGTAACTATAAGGAATTGTCACAGAGGTATCCGGTGCAACTATAAGGTGAGCTCATAGAGGTACCCAGTGCAAATATAAGGCATTCTCATAGAGGTACCTGGTGCAACTATAAGGCATTCTCGTAGAGGTACCCAGTGCAACTATAAGGCACTCTTATAAAGATACATGGTGCAACTATAATGCGTTCTCATATAGGTACCCAGTGCAACTATAAGGTGTTCTCATAGAGGTGTCCGGTGCAGCTATGAGGCATTCTCATAGAGGTGTCTGGTGCTACTACTAAGGCATTCTCATAGAGGTATCTGGTGCAACTCTAAAGCGTTCTCATAGGGGTGTCTGGTGCAACTGTAAGGTATTCTCATAGAGGTGTATGGTGCAGCTATAAGGCATTCTCATAGAGGTGACCAGTGCAACTATAAGGTGTCTCATAGAGGTGTCCAGAGCAAGTATAAGGTGTTCTCAGATAGGTGTCCAATGCAACTATAAGGCATTCTCATAGAGGTGTCTGGTGCAACTGTAAGGTGTTCTCATAGAGGTGTCCAGAGCAGCTATAAGGGGTTCTCATAGAGGTATCCAGTACAACTAGAAGGCAATCTCATAGAGGTACCCTGTGCATCCATATGGTGTTCTCATAGAGGCACCCGATGCAGCTATAAGGCATTCTCATAGAGGTATCTGGTGCAACCATAAAGAGTTCTCATACAGGTATCTGGTGCAACTATAAGGTGTTCTCATAGAGGCGTCCAATGCAACTATAAGGTGTTTTCATAGAGGTTTCTTGTGCAACTATAAGGTGTTCTCATAGAGGTGTCCAGAGCAACTATAAGGAGTTCTCATAGAGGTGTCCAGTGCAACTATAAGGTATTCTCATCGAGGTGTCCGGTGCCACTGTAAGGCAATCTCCTAGAGG
Organism: Neoceratodus forsteri; assembly: GCA_016271365.2. Classification (NCBI taxonomy): domain Eukaryota; kingdom Metazoa; phylum Chordata; order Ceratodontiformes; family Ceratodontidae; genus Neoceratodus; species Neoceratodus forsteri. The sequence goes on along the minus strand of CM028134.1, from coordinate 799,949,513 downwards.
TAGCCAGTGCAGCTATAAGGGGTTCTCATAGAGGTACCTGGTGCAGCCATAAGATGTTCTCATACAGGTACCCAGTGCAACTATAAGGCATTCTCATAGAGGTATCCAGTGTAACTGTAAGGCATTCTCATAGAGGTACCTGGTGTAACTATAAGGCATTGTCATAGAAGTATCCGGTGCAACTATAAGGCGATCTCATAGAGGTACCCAGTGCAAATATAAGGCATTCTCATAGAGGTACCTGGTGCAACTATAAGGCATTCTCATAGAGGTACCCAGTGCAACTATGAGGCGCTCTTATAGAGCTACATGGTGCAACTATAATGCGTTCTCATATAGGTGCCCAGTGCAACTATAAGGTGTTCTCATAGAGGTGTCTGGTGCAACTATGAGGCATTCTCATAGACGTGTCCGGTGCTACTACTAAGGCATTCTCATAGAGATGTTTGGTGCAACTCTAAGGCATTCTCATAGGGGTGTCTGGTGCAACTGTAAGGTATTCTCATAGAGGTGTCCAGTGCAACTATAAGGCATTCTTATAGACGTGTCCGGTGCAACTATAAGGTGTCTCATTGAGGTGTCCGGGGCAAGTATAAGGTGTTCTCAGATAGGTGTCCAATGCAACTATAAGGAGTTCTCATAGAGGTGTCTGGTGCTATTATAAGGTGTTGTCATAGAAGTGTCCGGAGCAGCTATAAGGGGTTCTCATATAGGTGCCCAGTGCAACTATAAGGCACTCTTATGGAGCTACATGGTACAACTATAATGCGTTCTCATATAGGTGCCCGGTGCCACTATAAGGTGTTCTCATAGAGATGTCCAGTGCAACTATGAGGCATTCTCATAGAGGTGTCCGGTGCTACTACTAAGGCATTCTCATAGAGGTATCTGATGCAGCTCTAAGGCGTTCTCATAGGGGTGTCTGGTGCAACTGTAAGGTATTCTCATAGAGGTGTCCAGTGCAACTATAAGGCATTCTCATAGAGGTGTCCGGTGCAACTATAAGGTGTCTCATAGAGGTGTCTGGAGCAACTATAAGGCATTCTCATAGAGGTAGCCAGTGCAACTATAAGGCGTTCTCATAGAGGTACCTGGTGCAAATATAAGGCATTCTCATAGAGGTACCTGGTGCAACTAGAAGGCATTCTCATAGAGGTACCCAGTGTAACTATGAGGCGCTCTTATAAAGATACATGGTGCAACTATAATGCATTCTCATATAGGTACCCAGTGCAACTATAAGGTGTTCTCATAGAGGTGTCCGGTGCAGCTATTAGGCATTCTCATAGAGGTGTCCAGTGCTACTACTAAGGCATTCTCATAGAGGTATCTGGTGCAACTCTAAGGCATTCTCATAGGGGTGTCTGGTGCAACTGTAAGGTATTCTCATAGAGGTGTCCGGTGCAACTATAAGGCATTCTCATGGAGGTGTCTGGTGCAACTATAAGGTATCTCATAGAGGTGTCCGGTGCAAGTATAAGGTGTTCTCATAGAGGTGTCTTGTGCAACTATAAGGTGTTGTCATAGAGGTGTCCAGAGCAGCTATAAGGTATTCTCATAGAGGTGTCCGGTGCCACTATAAGGCATTCTCACAGAGGTGTCCAGTGCAACTACAGTGCATCCCACTTAAACACATACCTGATAAATGCAGAGCCCACCTAAATGCATAAAATTTCCAAGTCCTGATTTTTTTTGTATACTTCCTATGTTAAATACACCTGTTAAATGCATATAAGGAGCTTTTAGACCTTTTAAATGCATATTTGTGCCTTAGATTTGCTGTTCAAGTGTGGACTAACTGGCCCAGTTTTACTGACACTGCCTTACTAATTAGCAATTAATTGTCTGTTAATGGCCTGCTCTATTATAATAAGGCATTCTCATTGAGGTATCCAGTGCAACTATAAGGCATTCTCATAGAGTTCACAAGTCAGTCCACAGTTAGAATCATGAAAGAGGACTATGGGCAGTATATGGCTGCTACACTGAAGCGCTAGAGATCCAGATATATCAAAATAGGAAGCTATCCTTTCCTGTTCACTTTCTAAAAGTATTATCCACAATGCCAGATTTTTTACCTCCTCACATAGATATGACATTTACTAGATGGCATTTTTCAGGCCTGACCTTTATAGATTATATATATATATATATATATATATATATATATATATATAGATAGATATATATAAATTCTAAGATAAATATGGGGTGGTACCATTAAAGACATTACAAACCAAATATGGACTGGTCGGTAGAGATCACTTTAGGTATCTACAGGTTCAGACATACTTGTTGCATAAATTGAAAGAGACAGCGAAGTTACCAGAACATGCACCATTGTAGTTACTAATAGATGCTCAGTCGGGGAAGAACTGGGAAAAACTCATAGGGTTGTTTTATGCAGGACTGATGGAATATTTGTCTGATACCACCTAAGCCATACTGGATAGATGGACTGTGGACTTGCCAATCACTATCTCAAGGGAGGAATGGATAAATATGCAGACATATCCGTTAGAATAATTTCTTCAAATACATGGTGAGAATTTGCCTGGAAATGTCGTATGAGATTTTTCTACACTCCGGAGAAAATAGCCAGAATATTTGTCAGTAATACAGGGAGTTGTTGGAGAGGATGTGGAGAAACTTAGGTGGACCAGGCACATATATTCTTTAATTGGCCAACTTAGAGAAGTACTGGAAACATTTGGAGATGCAAATGTTACAGATAGGGGTTGACCCAGCACTGTTAACTCCATCTATGGTGTTGCTTGGTGTGCCTGGGGGTGTCATGCTGACACCTAGGTCCGTGACCCCAGTCCTAATATTACCAGCTAAGATGGCCATTACAAAGAGATTGAAGCAAATAAAGTCGCCTACTAGAAAAGAATGGCAATGTATTGTAAACGACATTTACTGTATGGAAAGAATAACAGTGTATTTAAATTATTTTAAGTTAGAATTGTTTAGCAGAAATGGCAGCCATGGATAATCTACATCATGTAGTATGATGAAGAGTTTGTCCCTTGAGGGGAGCCAGATAATGACAAAAATGTGGAGCAACAGAGGTAATGGATTTAGGGGGAAGGCGCAAACTCATAAGTAAAAACCTGTAAAAGAAGAGGGGGAGAACAGAATTAATTACTGAAATACCTATATAAGGCATGCTCTGTTTTGGGTCTAGGCACTAACATATCCTGACAGCTAAAAATATGAAATGTATTGGAATACACTTCACTGTACTATCAAAATGTATTACTTATGATACAATAAAAAATAAATTATATAAAAAAAGAGCAGATAAAGGAGGGACTGTGGTGATTATGAACAGGTGTAAGTACTTACAGGACTATAACAGACAACTCAGCAATGAGTTGTTTTATCAGCATCTACAAACAGATCCTGCAATGACTTTTAAGAAAAAAAATAAATAGATGAATTAACTTAGTATAGCCTTGCATGGATGTAATCACTGATGTTGTTTACAACTTTCTAACTGTTGCACATCCAATAAGGGCATGCTTTCATGTACTTCCTAAAATCCATAAAAGACTCATAGATCCCCCAGGATAGCTCATTGTATCTGGTATTGGGAGCCTCATAGAACCACTGTCCCAGTTTGTGGATGCCCATATAAAGGGATTAGTACAATGGCTACCCTCTTACCTAAAGGATACAATGCAAGTATTGGGCATCTTGGATGACCTGCAATTTGAGAACCACTGGTGGTTAGTCTCTCTTGATATCGAAGTGGTATACACAAGTATACTGCACGAGGAAGGTCTGTTAGTGCTGAGGTACTGGTTAGAGACAGGTATCGATTATGATGTGAGCCTGATAGACTTTTTATGTGATTGTGTTAGACTGGTACTCCATTCCAGTGCCTTTTTGTTTCAAACTAAATTCTATGTGCAAACCAGAGGTACCACTATGGCGGCAACATTTACCCCCAATTATGCAAACTTATACCTCAGATACTGGGAAAATGAAAATGTTAATAGTCCTGAGACCAAACCTTTCTACCATAGGTTGGATATCTGGAGATGATGTATAAATGACATACCGATGGTATGGAGGGGCATCTGAGGGGCACTAGAGGAATTTGTGAGGTGGCTTGAAAGCACCAACCCAAACCTTAGATCCACCATCCAAGCAAGCACCACAGAGGCCCATTTTTTGCACGTAGCAATTATGAAGAAAGAAGATGGTACCATTACAATTGACCTGTACTGAAAAGAGACTGACAGAAACACCTTCCTTCATGCCACAAATTGCCACCCTAAACACATGGTGGAGAATATTCCTAAATCCCAGTTCATGAGGGTCAGAAGGAACTGCAGTGACAAATCAGATTATGCAGAACAAAAGAGATGTATGAGAAACAGGTTTATGGAAAGGGGGAACAGTCCGGCCCTGTTGGATCAGGCAGAACAGGAAGTAGATACCACCAGTAGGGAAAGCATTTTAACTCACAAAAACAAAAATAAAGAGGTTACATCACCAGTCAGTTTTATCAGCACCTACTGCCACCAGGCTAGGGAGATTAAAAACAGCATTATTAAAAACTGGGGTATCATCAGCTCAGACCCTATTTTACACAATAATTGCCAAAATATCACTAGATTCACCTACAAGAGGACAAATAATCTGTCAGATGACCTCACTGACAGTTTGCAGACTGCTACAGAGAAACTGAGTTTTTGGCTCCTAAATTTACCTAAAGGGAACCATAAATGTGGGTGTTGTAAATACTATACTGTCATAGACAAAAACAGAAACTTTACTAGCACTAATGCCACAAAAACCTTTGGAAAAAAAAAAGGTGTCTGCCAGGCTGAGCAAGCCATAAGCAGCAGCTGTTAAAGTAGCAACAATTTGTTTTAAAATTGCTTTAAAGTGTTTTACATTGTATGAAATGAGTCTCCACTAGTCATTTTAGAAAGTTAGCATTAGTAAGTTAGGGAAGTAAGTGAGGTATTTAGTTATTATCTGAGCGTTTTTGGGATCTCACTGAACTCCCCGAAGTGTACACTGGGGTGTTCAGGCAGCTTCCAACACTGCCCAGAGTACGGTTTCCAGCAACAGAATAGTGATGGTCTAGGGGGCCTAAGCAGTGATTTGGAGGAGCTGGAGGTCACTATTGCAGACTGCAATTTTTTTCTTAAACACAAGGTTTTACCTTACCTGATGGAGTCCTGGTGGTGAGCTAGTGCCCTGGCTGATGAGCAGACCTGAAGTGGACTGGGAGTTTGTCTGGAGCTGACTTGAGATTGGGGAGTGGAGTCGGTGACTAGTGATTATATGTGGCCCTTTCTCTGAGAGGAGAATTGACGATGGGCAGTAGAGGAGGATCGTTGCATCGTGTGGGTGGTTTACTGACCGGAGAGACAGACCGGTTGGAACATGCAGCAAAAGTTCCATGTTGTGGCCACAGTGTGCGGCCAAAGAAGATTGACAATCCTAGGAAAGCTGAGGAAGTACACAAGAAGGATTGGTGCAGGGAGCTCCATATCGCCTAAAGGAGCATGGCGATCACCAAGAAAGGGGTGTCCCAGTGTGTGTGAAACCTAGACCAGATGGGAGGTGGGGACGGGTGCACCTGAAGGGGTACTCCTTGCCTTTGGCCTTCAGGAGGAGCTGGGAGCATGTTGGAGGACCTGCTGTCTGGTTCCCCTGAGAGGAAGGTTTTGGGGGATATGCCAAGAGTGAGTGGCTAATAGGTGATCCTTAGCAGGTAAAAATACGTGTATTTGATAACAAGGAATTAAAAGAAGACAGTTTGCTACTGGAACTTGGGACAAAAAGAAGGTACTATAAAGTTTTGATCTTGGATAGAGACCAAAGCTTTGTGATGCGTTGCTGACCAGGAAATGGAGGCCTGGTACAAATAATTTGAACTGTAAAACCAGAGCAGGCTGGTGAGAGGAGTCTGCTTGGTGCTTGGACTTTTAGTGCAGAGGTCGGAGCTCTGCAATCAAATTCATATTGAAGTGACTTTTAGAGACTGTGTATACTATACTATATTTATTTTGTTGCTGCTGCTCAGGCTGTGGGGGCGATTATTGTTTAGTCCTGATTGATTGTGGGAAGGAGTGTATGAGACTGTGTGTGTGGGGAGTAGAATTAGTGTTAAAGTAGTAGAGGTGTTGAGTAGAGTGTGTATATGAGTGTGGGGTTGACTGAGTAATTTTTATGGGAAATGTGTGCATTTAGTATGTGTTGGGGGGAAATAGACACGGTCAGGCAGTACTCCCCTTCCAGACTCAGGGACCTTTGCCCATTTGAGACTCCTCCACTTCATCCATAAGTAGATAGATGTCATGCTCTGGGTATTATGGGGAGGTGGAGGAAGGGGAGGTCCCAATATTTGTTGGGGGATGGGAAAGGGGTCGGCGGATAGAGACAGTGAGGGCTAGGAGGCATCCTGGGATGAAATGGGCACAGGACAGGGGTCCTCCCTGTCTTGTGCCCATACCCAAGGACTCTGATTTATGCAGGCAGGTGGTGCAGTCATCCTCAGGTTTTCACCCTTCTAGAGCGGTGTTATGCAATGCCGGGTCAATTAAGAATAAGACCGCATTGGAGGCCAATATGGTAGCCTCTGCAGAACTGGCTTGAATCACCGAGACCTGGCTGGATGAAAATGAGGGACCCATTCTGACTTCTGCTATTCCGGCTGGGTTCTCAGTGTTACATCACCTGAGAGAGGGCCATAGGGGTAGGGGAAGTTGCGATCTGTTTTAGATCAGAACTGGATTTCAGGGAGGTTCCAGTGGGATCTACCAACTCTTTTGAATGTATTATGGGAGCGGGTGTAGGCTGCAGGATCCTTCTCATCTACCATCCACCAGGGGATAGGAGGGCTTTCCTACAGAAGGTGGCAGAGTTCGTCGCCAAGTTGGTATTGGAGTTACCCAGATGGTTAATTCTGGGGGATTTCAATGCCTGGGTTGATGACAAGCTCTCATCATTTGGACAAAACCTCCTCAAGTTGATGGAATCACTGGGCTTGACACAGGTAGTTACCACCGCTACCCATGGGGGGGGGACACTCATCAGACTTGGTGTTTCTCCTGGGGATGGAGATCACCAACATGGTGGTGGACCCTGTTGGATGGTCTGACCATCATGCCCTGAGGTTCAGTTTTGTGACTGACCTTAATAGGCCTGCCCCAAAGGAAATGGGACAGTACCGTCCATTAAGAGGAGTTACCTCAGAAGGCCTAATGGCGGTTCTGGACCTTTCGGGAATTCCTACTGACAGTGGGGATCCTGGGTCCCTGGTTCTGGCTTATACTAGGGCAGTTGAAGGAGCCATGGATACCATCGCTCCAGTTTGTGTGCATCCCCTGACCCTTCTTCCTGGGGTACCTGGTATGATGGGTCCCTGAGGGAGTTGAAGAGGCAGGGGCAAAGGTTGAAGAGACACTTACAGAAAACTCACCTGGAAGAGGATGAACTTAGATTGCTAGACCATTATAAAGTCTACCAATCAGCAAGCTCCATTAAGAAGGCAGAGTTCCTATTCAAGGAGATTGCTGCAGTGAAAAACAGGCCAGCTCAGCTCTCCCGCACTGTGGACAGACTGTGCTATCCAGTCTGTCTGCAATCCAGTCGAGCATTGTCACAAGGGAAGTGTGTTGAGTTTGCACCATTTTTTGATGATAAGGTGTCCTCCATCAGGGAAGAGATCCGCCAGTGCCTCCCCATTGGTCCTTGCATTGACCAGCCAAGCGGTACAGTTACCCAGGTGACCTGGTTTGACTTCAGCCTGCCGGTAGTCACTGATGTTATGAGGATCATCCATGACTTTGCAGCCAACTTGCTGTAGTTTAGATCTGGGCCACCTCACCTTCTTGTAGGGTGTGTTGAGGTCATTGGCCCAGTCTTGGCTGGGATAGTGAGGAATTCTCTGGAGAGAGGAATCTTTCCAGATCCCTTAAAGGAGGCAAGTGTGCAGCCTGCTTTGAAGAAATCCTCCTTAGATCCTGACTGCCCTGCTAACTACAGACCGGTCTCTAACTTGCCCTTTGCTGGAAAAGTTATTGAGAAGGTGGTCGCTTTGCAGCTGGAGGATCATTTGAGTAGCCACAATATCTATGACCCTCTCCAGTTAGGTTTCAGAAAAAGACATAGCACTGAGATGGCCCTGGTTTGGGTACTGAATGATCTCCTGATGGCTAGAGATCAGAGATCCTGTACCATCCTGGTTCTCCTTGATCTCTCGGCAGTTTTTGATACTATGGACCATGGGGTGTTGCTCGAGTACCTGTAGCTCTTCTGTGGACTTGGGGGGCAGTCCTCAGTTGGTTTTGATCATTCCTTGAGGGCAGATCTCAAAGGATGGTGTCTGGGATTTATTCCTTGGCCCCTTATGAGCTGCCCTGCAGGGTTCCGCAGGGTTTGGTGCTTTCCCCAATGTTGTTCGTAGTATATATCCTGCCATTAGGAGACATTATAAGACAGTGTGGTTTGAGTTTTCACTGTTATGCAGAGGATTCTCAGCTATACATGTCTTTTGTGCCTGGCAAGGAGAAAGATACTGTCTCAATGTTTAACAGCTGTCTGACTGAGATTCAGGACTGGATGAGTGCTAGCTGGCAGAGGCTAAACCCGGGAAAAACAGAAGTATTGGTTGTGGACCCAGATCATAGAGCGGTCGGGATGCTGGTAGGACAGCTCTCTGGATTAGAGCTGGGAGGAGTGCCACTATTGGTCTCGTACTGTTTACCCCCCTCACAGCAACATTTCGCCAGCGAGGTCCCCCACAGCGACTACAGCACCTAGCCACGGTGGGAGACCTGCTGGAACCTGGCACTGCTTGTCGGGGGTCCTGAACACCCCCAATCAGCTCTGATTGGAGTTGAGAATCTTTAAGTGAGGGGGGTGCTGGGGCACAGCCCCTGTGTAGGGGGGTTCCGGTGGTGGAAACCCTAGTGAAAACAAAACTATAGCGAACCAGCAGCCGACTGCAGAATGCGGTCAACCTGCGGTGTCACTGACAGGGCGTTCGACAGAAATACTGTCGGACTCCTGTCGTGGATCCATCTCAGACCAGGTGCCTAACCTTGGCATGATTTTTGACGAGGGTCTGACCTTGAGGACGCAAGTGTCAGATGTAGTCAAGTCTTTCTTTTATCATCTTAGGAATATTGCTTGGGTGAAACACCTAGTTCCGATTGAAGACCTTCCCACCTTGGTCCATGCCTTTGTCACCACCCATCTTGATTATTGCAATGCCCTTTACTTATGGCTGCCGAGGGTTGATATCCACCGATTGCAGCTGGTGCAGAACACGGCAGCCAGGTTGTTGACTGGAGCACCTAGACCCAGACATATAACACCTATACTGCACAAACTGTACTGGCTGCCTGTACAGTGGGGGATAACATTCAAGGTCGCTTTACTGACCTATAAAGCCCTACAAGACCAAGGATTGCAGTACCTGCAAGACCTTCTGTCCCCTTACTGTCCCTCCCACCTTCTCCAATCCTCCAATGAGGGATTGCTAGAGATTTCCAGGGTCCATTTGAAACATTTTTTTTTTTTGCAATTGTTTTACCAGGAGTGGCACAGTAAGCTGACAACTTGTTTACAGGTGTGACCTGGGAGCACAGGGAAGTTAAATGACTTGCTCAGGGTCACACAGTATGCACATGGGGGCTGTGGGATTCAAACCTAGGTCTCCAGATTTACAGTTCAGAGCCTTAGACCACTGTGCTATACTGCATCACATTTGGAGGAAGAGCATTTGCTTTTAGGACTCCAACCCTGTGGAACTCTCTACCTCATCGGATACGAGATAGTCTGACCATGGAGGGTTTTAAAACATCCCTTAAAACATACATATTTAATTAGGCCTTCTGTGGTACTTGAGGGGTCAATATTAGCCCCGTTTAATTTAAGGAATTTCTGTTATAGTTTAAAATTGCATGATGGGAAGGAGTTTATGTAAATTATGAATTTCTGTATTTTATTGATTATAAGGGTGCCCTGAGCCTTGGAAGGGCTCTTTTTATAAATAAAAATATGTTGATGATGATGATGATGAAGTTAGAGATTTTATTAATCGTGACAACACATGTTGTGTACCTAGCTTACTGTAACTGTGGTGCTTTCTACATAGGAAAAACTTCTAGAGCCTTTAAACTTAGAGTTGGAGAACATATGAGGGATATAGAGTGGTAATGTAAACAAGCATCTGTCAATGCTGAATGTTGTCTCACTGGCGTTGGCTTTGGTAGTGCCGGAATTAGAGACACATAATAGGAATGGCAGTGAAGTATTAAAATGATGCCAACCCCACCACCACCCTGTAGAGACTGACAGGCATTGGGGTGTGCCTTTGGGTCGTCAGCTATAACGCTCATGCCATTTCGCCTCACCCTACCCTGTAGACACTGACAAGTGTTGTGGTGTGCTTTGGGGTCTTTGGGCATTATACTTACCCCATTCCATAATGAAGTATGCTGAGGTGGGTGTAGTATAGGAGAATGAGGTGAACTTTGTGGCCGAACAGTGCAAGGCACACCACGATGCCTGTCACTGGCAGCAGGGTGGGGATGGGGGAATGGCATGAGCATTACAGCCGATGATCCCAAGTCATACCACTGACGCCTGTCAGTCACGACAGGGTGGGGTGCTACAGTTGGAAACCTAACACCGTAGGCATGTGTTGGCATTTTCACTCCAAATTTTCAACATGGGCCTTTTGTGAGCCCACCTCATGAAAAGCGGCACTATCAGTTTGTTAGCTGAAAGATGGTTTTGCACAGCGGCTATGCCATTTGGCGACACAGAGACAAAAACACATTTTGGGCAGGATGTGGAAAATGACAACTGTATTGTTCATGAGGAGATGTGAAAAAATGGCAACGTTGAAAATCTGGAGTGAAAATATGAAACATTTATGAAGGTATGAGCATGCATAGAAACTGTACAACGCACATCAGTAACCCAATTATTTTTTGGATTTTTTTAACCACATCTTTAACATAGGCATTTTGGGACCTCCCCTTATGAACAGTGGCATTGTGATTCTGTTAATGTGTCTGAAACGTTGATTTCGCACAGTGACCACACCATTGTGCGCCACAGGTGCGAAAACACATTTAGGGCAGGATGTGAAAAATGACAGCTGTACTGTTCATAAGGAGGTGTAAAAAAATGCCAGTGTTGAAAATCTGGCATGAAAATAGTGCAAATTTGCGAAGTTACAAGGGTGTATGGAAACTGCGCAACACACGTTTGTAACACAGTCATTTTACAGAATTCTGTCACCAAATTTTCAACATAGGCATTTTAGGACTTCTGCTCATGAACAGTGTCACTGTCATCTCCTGAAACTGTCCCAAAAACTGATTTTGTGCAGCGACCGTGCTATTCTGCACCAGACGTGCGAAAACATATTTTGGCCACGATGTGTAAAATGACAGCTGTACTGTTCATAAGGAGGTGTGGTAAAATGCTAATTTTGAAAATCTGGAGTGAAAATATTACAGATTCGCAAAGTTATGAGTGTGCGTGGAAACTGCGCAATGCACGCTCGCAAACTAGCTATTTTGGGGATTTTTTCCACCAAATTTGAAACATAGGCCTTTTGAGAGCCCACCTCATGAACACTTGGCACTGTCATTTTGTTAATCAGTCCCGAAAGGTGATTCCACACAGTGACTGCAAAATCACCTTTCAGGGCCAATTAATGCTAAAGTCTGCAGAACTGTAAACTGGGTTTTGCCTACAGGGCAAAGAAAAATCTGACGTCTGCTGCTCGTCTGGCACTTGCCAGAGGTGTGCTACTCCCTTCACTGAGCCATGGCTTACTCCAATTTGTCCACACCTGCAAGGTTCTCCTTACCTGGTGGTACACAACCTACAACAATACAGTATCTGTCATTTCGCCCTGGCTGCCCCTAGACTCACCCACCACTGTGAGCTATACGACAAACTTGGCTGGCTTCCCCTGAAAAATCACTTGAACTTTGGGCTGGGCTGTTTCATGGGTAAAGTGATCAGAACTGGTGCCCCTCCGGGGCTGGCACAACTTCTCAGGCATGCTGACCCCTCCTCCGACTCCCTCAAGTCTCAGAAACTCGGTGCGCTCAAAGTCCTCTTTACCCGAACCCTTATGGGGGATATTGACTTTGCTACAAGTGCTCTCAGGCTATGGAACTCCATTCCTGCCCATGTTTGCTCTTCCCCCACCCACTTGTGCCTCCAGAATTCTCTGTGGATGCATCTGAAGCTGTTCTTAGCATGTGAGTGTCCCAAACCCCCTAAACTTGGTCTTTGCACTGGCCTCTTACTTGGATGCATGAGATCTGTCTGATTAATTCCTTAGGTTCTTGCTATTTCGGTGAGCCCTGCTAAATGGTCTCTCGTACACTGTGATTACTGTATCTTCCATTGAATGACCTAGAATATTTACTTTTTGTATGTATGTTTATTACCTATTACTGCTTACAGTAGACTATCTATGTTAGCCCATTTCCCTTGTATCAATGTATTCAGCTCTACTTATTGTCATGTACCCTGCTTGTACCTGTATCTTCACTGTACTCTCCTGGGTCGCTCCTGAAAATAGGCATATAACTTGTCTAGTGTACTTACCTGGTCAACAATAGCTAAATAAATAAATAAACACCATGCCAATGCCAGAATTCATGAGGAGGGGTCCCAAAAACCCCATGTTGAAAATTTGGTGCCAAAATTCAAAAAAGTGCCTGAGATATGCATCAAAGTTGAAACAACTCTATTTATTCCATTATACAGCTTACCGGCATTTCCTCAGTTCGTGGTCAGCTTTGAAGAGTGCAGGCGTGTTCAGTCTACTAGAAGAAGATCATCACGCTGGACTCCAGAGGTAAATATGGGAGTGAGGGGGTGTGTGGGAAGCAGGGTGCGCAGTTAGGGTGGGCGAGGTTGTGGGAGGGAGGCAGGAGACCGCGAGGACCGTTTTCTTTTGATTAGGGTAAAAAAAAAAAAAAACATCGCATGACCTTTTTTTTTAACAGGGCATGTGGCACACTGGGGTGGGCGCCCAGTGTGTAACTGACTCTTTTAGTGGGGACAGCTTTAGCTAATGGGGATTGGCACCCCAGCGGTGCACAACAAAGGGGGTTACATAGAAACATACATAGAATTTGACGGCAGATAAGGACCGCTTGGCCCACCCAGTCTGCCCATTTCACTCTACTGGATAAGCTGCAGATCCTAGTTAACCAGCAGCCTACTTCTTCTTACTCCACCCCCCAGAATTGCCTTATGACTGTCCCATGCATGCTTGAATTCCACCACGGATTTTGACTCCACAACCTCCTCCGGAAGGCCGTTCCATGCATCCACAACCCTCTCTGTGAAAAAATACTTCTTTAAATTACTTCTGAGCCGCCCCCCATCTATCTTCAAATTGTGCCCTCTTGTTCTTGCACACCTCTTTTTTTGAAAGATGCTACCCTCTTGGACTTTGTTGATTCCCTTGAGGTACTTGAAAGTTTCTATCATGTCCCCTCTCCCTCCTTTCCTCGAGGCTATACATATTAAGCTCCTTAAGTCTCTCTTCATATGTCTTCCGGTGCAGACCCTGCACCATTTTAGTTCCCTCCTCTGGACAGCTTCCATCCTGTCTATGTCTTTGTGGAGATTGGTCTCCAGAACTGCACGCAGTACTCAGATGTGGTCTCACCGCTGTCTGTACAGAGGGATAATAACTTCTTGTTTTCTGGTGACGATTACTCTCCCTAGCATCCAGTATCCCCCAACCCTCCTTGCTGCCTCTCACATTGCTTGCCCACCTTTAGGTCATCTGATATGACTACCCCCAGGTCCCTTTCCATTTTTGTTGTTGTTAGTATCTCATCCCCATTGTGTACTCTTCCCTGGGTTTTGTTTCCCAGGTGCATTACCTTGCACTTCTTAGCATTGAATCTAAGCTGCCATACATTTGACCATTCCTCTAACCTTGCCAAGTCCCTTCTCATCCCTTTCCATCCCACCCTGTGCATCAACTCTGTTGCAGATCTTAGTGTCATCTGCAAAGAGACATACTTTTCCTTCCAGTCCTTCTGCAATGTCACGCATAAAAGACATTGAAGAGGACCGGTCCTAATACTGAACCCTGCGGTACCCCACTAGTAACCCTCCTTTCTTCTGAGTGGACTCCATTTACTATTACTCTCTGTGTCCTATTCTCCAGCCAATTCTTTACCCAGGCTGTCATCTTGGGGCCCACTCCCAGGCTGGCTAACTTGTATATTAATCTTTTGTGTGGGACTGTGTCAAATGCCTTGCTAAAGTCTAGGTAGGCCATGTCCACAGCCCCTCCCTGATCTACTACTTTGGTCACCCAGTCAAAGAAATCTATCAGATTTGTCTGGCATGACTTTCCCGCTGTGAATCCATGCTGCCTAGGGTCCTGTGCCCTCTGGCCTCTAGATACTCGACAATTCTTTCCTTCAGAAGTGATTCCATCATTTTCCTATCACTGAGGTTAAACTAACAGGTCTGTAGTTCTGCTTCTGCCTTGCTCCCACTTTTGTGAAGGGGAATCACATCTGCCTCCTCCAGTCCTCGGGTACCACCCATCCTCCCATGATTTGTTAAAAGGGTAGTCAGTGGTGTCACTAGTTCTACCCTTAGCTCTTTTAGAATTCTGGGATGAATCCCATCAGGCCCCATTGCTTTGTCCACCTTCAGTTTAAGAGTTCTTTCAGAGACCCTTTCTTCTGTAAATGGGCTGGTATCAACTTCTGTATCCAGAGTGTTACTACTGTTTGTTTTATGTACCTCCCTCTTCATTTGTAAATACTGAGCGAAAATATTTGTTTAGTATCTCTGCCTTTTTCACAGTCTCCTTTGCCCACCCTCCTCCCTCCCTTTATTAAGCCTCACTATCCCTCCCTTGGTCTTCCTTTGCTCCCTTATGTACCTATAAAGGTTTTATCCCCTTCTTAACTGAGTTGGCTATCTTTTCCTCGGTTTGGGCCTTTGCTGTTCTGACTGCCTTCCCAGCCTCCTTTTGCTTTAACTGATACAGTTCTCTGTCCTGCTCCTTCTGTGATTCCTTGTACTTCCTGAATGCTTTCTTTTTCTCTTGAACCTTCACTGCCACTTCCTTTGAGAACCATAGTGGTTTCTTACATCGTCTTGTTTTGTTTATTTGCTTCACGCAAAGGCTCGTTACCTCTGTGATGGCAGTTTTTATTATTCCCCATTGTTCTTCCACCCCTCCTTCCTGCCCATTTGCTAGTGCATTCCTTAGGCACTCACCCATTTTGGCAAAGTCAGCCCTCCTAAAGTCCAGTACTTTTGTCTTTGTATGGCTTGACTCTATTGCTGTGTTTACTGTGAACCATACTGTTTGATGGTCGCTAGTTCCCAGATGGCTACCCACTTCTACATCTGTGATCCTCTCTCCATCTCCATTTGAGAGAATCAAGTCTAATATTGCTCCCTCTCGAGTGGGCTCCAGTACTAGTTGTCTAAGGCATGCCCCCTGTAGGGCATCTAGAATAACTGCACTCTTCGAAGTGGCAGCAGAACTGCACTGTTAACATCTGGCATATTCAGATCACCCATCAGCAATATCTCCCCTTTTTCTGCCATTCTAAGTATACTTTCTATCATTTCCCTGTCCATTTCCTCCCCCTGAGAAGGGGGTCTGTATACAAACCCTGTGCGGATTGTGGTGCCATTGCCTGTCTCCAAATTTACCCACAGTGCTTCTTCTCCTCCCTGTTTACCCTATTACATTGTTTACATTATGCCAACGGGGATTGCGCACCCCGATCAGCACACAACAAAAGTGTGGGGGGTGACATTATACAGACAGGGATTGGGCACCCCTGTTGGTACACAACAAAAGCGGGGGGGATGTTACATAATGCCGATGGGGAGTGGGCTCCCTCATCGGCAAAAATCACTGACACTGAAGCTGACAGGGATTGGGGCCTGTCGGCAAAAAAACTGTTGAGGAGCCATGATGCCATGAAGATTGGGCAACTTCGCATACATTGTAAATAGGAGGGGAATTATTATGTCAATGGGGAGTGGGCTCTTCGTCAGCATTCTGACAGGAGGCGGCAGCAGTGTTACGTGCATGTCGGGAGGCATATTGTGGTCACGCTGCATGAGAGCTCTGCTCTCATTGCAGCAGACCTTTTGTTAGATCTGGTGGACACATTCCAAATTGCTGATGTGGCGCCTGCATGCTGCCTGCTTGGGGAATGAGGGACGCACCTACTGATGTGTGCCCTGCATTCGACCAACAGTAACCGCGCCTCCAAATCTGCTACTACTGCAATATGTTGGTTGCGCATGTGCGAGACAACATAAAAATGCACTGGCTGTCCATGTTAAGAAACATTCTGCATTAGGTAACCATATTTTTTGAAGTTTTGTGGGATCTAAAGAGTTAAAGTGGGAAGGAGGGGAGGTGACCTGGAAACATTGTTGTTGAGAAGGGATGCTATGTGAATTATACAACTAGGAGGCCAATACCCTCCAGGGTTAAATGAGAACATGATCTAATGCCTCTTATTAAAAAGAATAAATGAGTGCTTTTGAGCTGATCTAGTATTCTTCTGTTTCTCCCTACAGGTTCCTGGCTTTGGTGCTTACACCCTGAATGTATGAACTGTAAGGAATTGCCTACCAAGGACGGTGGCAAGTAACCTTTTCATACTGTGTTTAGGTCAACAATGGAACAGTATCGAACATGAATGTGTCGTTCTTAACCAAGGATTGAAATTCAATTGTACTGCACCTGTCACTTGTTGATTGCACCTTACATCACAGCACTTTAAATCTGTTCCCCACAACAGTAAATGTTATCCCTGGAGAAAGCCTGAGGGCGAAACTGGTCAGGGACACAGCATTTGCTGCATTTTTTTTCACTACTGTGTAAGATATATTTTCTATATGTATGCTTTTAAACCAAATTAAACATTTTCAGTGGTTCCTGATACCTGGTGCTAGCTTTTTATTTTTGCCGATTTGATTACATATTGGCCGAGCACAGCTGATTGAAGTGGAGCAGCATTCTTGGCTGGACAGTTTTATTAGCACTCCCTATTTTCCAACAGGCCTCCAGGCAGACTTCCCCAGCTCTGCCTGTCTCTGGCTTACAGGGTTAACCTCCGCTATATTTTTGGCCATAAATTATTTCAGAGCTTCCCTTCTTGTGTTTTACAGGGCCTTTTCTAACACCCTGCAGATTCCAGCTCCCCTTCTCTCTTTCACACTGAGGTGTGCTCTTTTTATTCAGCTGCCTCGGCCTGCAGCTGCACCCAATTATCCAATTAAGGGCTGACTGCAAGTTTGCAGGTCTGTTTGCACTGTAGTCTTAAAGGCCAACATCCAGATAGCATAGCTTGCAGAATCCTGGTTTGTCTCCCACCAGAGCCTCTGGCAAAACCCCTCCTTGGGTCCCATAAAAGTGAAAGGGGAGGACAAAGGGCAGACCTACCCTGTCACATACCCACCGCTCAGAGCCATGCCCAAGGCATGCTTAGTAATGGCCATATTCTGTATTCTGCATGTACCATGGGGAAGTGTACTGCATTCTCCCATCTGAAGTTCCTGTATCCTAGCACCTCCCTCAATACAGAGAACAACCCGAGTGAGCTGTGCATTTCCCCAATCATGTCCAATTATCACAGAGTGAAGCACAATATGTGGACTACATGCTTGACCTCCCCACCTCTCCTGTAAGAGAACTGCCATCCCATGGGGTTGTTTTCTGTACCTCTCATGTGACAAGAAACCCCTGGATGTCAAAGGCACATCCCGCATTATCCACATTAAGTAAAATATTACTTTTTCACAAATATTGTCTGGTTTCACCAACTTGAACATGATCTTTACATGTATAGAGCACTGTTCCACAGGGCCATCAATTTTACTCTTTAGCAGGACACACATGTTCCTCATAACATCAATGTCCCTTTTAGTCACAGTGTCTTCTGGCATGCCTGCCCTTCCAGGTACCACTCTAACCAGGATATCCTTTTACTGTTCTGCTCTGGGCAAACCTCTTGTCTGGAACTTGTCCATTACATGATACCCTACTACTGGTACTTGCTATGATACCCCTTCTAGTGAGTCATCAGCTTTTTGCTTAATAGCTGTGTTTTTAAAGCCATCTGGTCTGATCTCTGGGTAGGCTTCTTGACCTTCTGTAGAGGGAGACTCGCCCACTTCGTAAATAGCAATAGTCAAAGTCACTTCCTTAACTACTCTAGTTTTAACCTCTGGATAGGTCACTTGATCTTCTGGAGAGGTTAACTCTTTTCCAGAATTTGGGGCAATGCCTTTTGTACTGGGGAACTCTGTATCTTCACTTGTGGCACTGTTCTGAAGGACATACTATGGTATCCCTACACTCAGTTTCCTGAGTCTTGGGATACCAACCCCACTGGCCTGAACTGAACATCTCCAAGTCAATCAGATGCCCGAATATATGATTTCAGGCATCTGATTGAAAAAACACAGTGCAAGTCGGGAGGCTCTGCCCCCACACCCTCCCCCGTAACTAATATATCTAACTCCGAAGGTGAGGGACCTCAGAGTTAACAAAAATACACAAAATGAATTGGGCAAAAAAAAATTTGAGCACACAGCATGGGATAGAACCTGCATCTCCCAGAGAACACTGGCCAAGCTGCCAGTGGTTTAGCCTGCAACACCACTGGGGCAGCTTGGCCAGCCTCCCAATTGCTCCGCAACTTCAATTCCATCCACACGAGCTGTACAGTGGCAGAGTCACCTCTCTCCTCCTGGAGGATATGTCCCTAGCAATACAACCCAGCATCCTGTTGGCCTTTTCAGCCACCTTTCTACACTGTGCTGAGTTGTTCATTGCCCCGTAATGAGCACCCACAGATCCTTCTCCTCATCAGTCACTGCCAATTGCACATGTCCCAGATAGTAGTTCCTCCTTGGGTTTTTAGCCCCAAAATGCAGCACCCTTGCACTTATTGGCATGATGAAAACCCGATGGACATTACAGGGGTAAGGTAGGAAGCTGTTGCATATGCTACCTTACCCCTGTAATGTCCATCGGGTTTTCATCATGCCGGGATGCTCACTGTCTGGACACTGAACCTGTCAGGCAATACTGCTCGGACAGGTCAGTGTCGGGATAGTGAGCCTCTGCAAAACATAAGGGTACCTTTATGAATATGGTTCCCAACTAGGTCTGGTTTGACCTCTGCACTGATCTCATGACCTCAAATCTTTCCAGAACCTTCTACATGCTCAGTGTTTTGTCTTTCTGCCTCCACATTGGTATTCTGTACTGGCTGTATCACTTCTGCTAGGTTTTCTAACCTTTCCCGTGTCCCGGTGAGACTCCACTTTTCTCTCAACCACTTTTACTTGTGACAGGAAAAGTTTCTGTGCATTCGACTCAGTGCCACATGGGAGACTAGGAAGTAAGATACAAGCTACAGGGGCAGGGGGAAAGATGGTGGGCTGGGTAGGGAACTGGCTTCAGGGGAGGCAACAGGGTGTAGTGGTGGGTGGGGAGCTATCATCCCCAAGGGCGGTGATGAGTGGAACTCCACAGGGCTCGGTGCTGGGACTGGTGCTGTTTGGGGTATTCATTGCAGACATTTTAGTGGGTGTCAAGAGCAGAATCAACCTGTTTGCTGATAACACCAAGATGGGAGTGGTGGTAGATGACTTGGAGGGCTGGCAGGGGTTACATGAGGATCTGTCAAGGCTGGAGTCCTGGTTGGATACCAGGCAGCTGGGATTCAATGCCAATAAGTGCAAGGGTGCTGCATTTTGGGGCTAAAAACCCAAGGAGGAACTACTATCTGGGACATGTGCAATTGGCAGTGACTGATGAGGAGAAGGATCTGTGGGTGCTCATTACGGGGCAATGAACAACTCAGCACAGTGTAGAAAGGTGGCTGAAAAGGCCAACAGGATGCTGGGTTGTATTGCTAGGGACATATCCTCCAGGAGGAGAGAGGTGACTCTGCCACTGTACAGCTCGTTGGTTAGGTCAAATCTGGAGTACTGCATTCAGTTCTGGCACCCATACCTGAATAGGAACATTAAGCTACTGGAGGGGGTGCAATGCAGGGCAACTAGGATGATCGAAGGTCTGGGGGACATACCATATGAGAGAAGACTGAGGGGGTTGAACATGTACTCCCTGGAGGAGAGGAGAGAGAGGGAGGATATGATTGAAACCTTCAAGTACATGACAGGGATAAACAAGTCTCGTATGGAGTGACTTTTCAAACTAAGGGAGGGAAGGACACCCAAGGCCATGATATGAGAGACTGGAGGGGGAAGGTTGAGAAGGGAGATGAGACACTTTTTTACGGAGGGTGGTGGCTGAGAAGAACATTCTGATGGCTGAGGTAGTAGCCAGTAGAACAGTGAGGGAATTCAAGAGGAGATGGGACAGAGCAAAAGGGAGGTCAAGGGAGAGGGGGCAAGGAAGGGAAGGGAAGCCACAAAATAGGGACTGCCAGCTGCACAGCTGAGCAGACTTGGTAGACTGTAAGGCCTTTTCTGCTGGTGTTTTTCATATGTTCGTAACAGCATCCCTTCCTGTATTGCCCTGGAATATTCATTTTTTAAATTTAGCTATCTCTTCTCGTCTTCATTGCACTTCTTCACATAGATCATCTGTG
Source organism: Neoceratodus forsteri (assembly GCA_016271365.2). Lineage (NCBI taxonomy): Eukaryota > Metazoa > Chordata > Ceratodontiformes > Ceratodontidae > Neoceratodus > Neoceratodus forsteri. Next base: position 799,928,862 of record CM028134.1, on the reverse strand, counting down.
TCATCCCTGAGCATTTTGATTTTCACTTGCAAGGTCTCCCATTTGGGAGCTGCCATTTCAGCCTTCTCTTTTTTTAGTTTTTTGTTTTCAATACCCTGGAAGACAACAGCTGAGTGTCTCTTAACTCTACTTGTCTTCACAGCAGTTCCTCACATAGTTTCTCTTTGACTAACCTGATTGTTTCAATTTCTGTTGCTAACCCTAACATATTCAAATTTTATTTAGCCAGGACAACACCATTGAGACAACTCATTTGCGAGGAGGTCCTGTGAGACACATATACAGCAAAAAATACAGATAAGGTAAAAGACTCAACTACACATACAAAAGCATTAGGAGAACAGAAATAACAATACAACATCAAAAATTAATACTGTACACAATAGACATGGTTACATATACATCAGAAATACTATGGCAATTAGGCGAGTGCAAATACCAGGTATTACAGGCATTATAATCCGAGTAATGAGGATAAGATGTGAATCCGGGGGTCATGGGAGAATCAGTATAATAGAAAACAAATTGCCAAGGAGGACATCAATAGTTAGAAAACAAAAGGATGGAGTGGGGAGGAGAGATGAAGGGGGTGGGGAGGAGAAAAGGCAAGAGAAGTAGAGACAGGTGGGGGGGGGGGGGCGATGCTGAAGCAGGACTGGTAAATCCAGTTCAGGAATTATGATGAGAGTCAGATCAGGCAAAGCAATTGCACTCTTCCTTTAAAGTGAGACCAAGCATGGTCTTGAGTGTATAGAGTCCCACTAAGTGCTTAAGTTTTAGTGTTTTTGTAGTGTGTTCCAAACAGTAGGCAGGGCATGGCTTACAAGCTGCTATCTGCTTGGGCTGCTGTATTGTAACCACACAGCTGGTACTTAAACCCAGATCCTTATTATCCCCAACTCCTGCCTTCTCAGAGTGGAGTTCCCACCCATTTCTCTTGTTTTTTTTTTTTTTTTCTTTCTGACTACTAGACTTTAGTGGCTTACCCTTGGGACCAAACAATTCAGGGTCAGAATTTGGGAATATGTGCTCTAGTCCCCCTTCTTCAGTACAAGCTTCCTGAAAAGATTTTTCAAACATGTATTTATTTATTTAGTTTTTGTTGTCCGGGTAAGTGCGCTAGACAAATTCTGCCTATTTTCAGGCACGACCTGGGGGAAGGGGATACAGATGAATGTCAGCTGACCTTGAACCAGATTAAGCTGTTGGTGGTATTTTTAGTCACCCCCTCTATATCTGGAGATACCCTCACCATTAGCAATTTTTAGGTTTGTAAATCCTTCCCCATTAAAAGGCATTTCACACCATGGCACTTCCATCTGTTTGTCAATCCTTTGTCAGTCACCGATCCTCCCTGCCCTCGAAGCTCCCTCCTGGAGCTCAGAACATCACACGAGTGCGAAGAGGCCTCCGTCTGCCTCCCCGACCCAGTCGCTGATCCTCCCTGCCCTGGAAGCTCCCTCCTGGAACTCAGAACACCACACGGGTGCGAAGAGGTAATATTCTACCTCCAGCTGTTGTACCCTTGCGAGGGGGGATTTTGCCATTAGGATCCTTCGCTTTGTTAACACTTTTTTTTTTCTGTTGTACTGCATACTGCGGCTGTTTCTAAATGTGCTACTGAACTAGCTTTATGTTGTGCTGAATATATATGCTCTGTGGGAGTGCTTTGCTGTAATACCATCAGGCTACATGCCTGGTTCGGGGGGGTAGAGTCTTTGTTTTAAACTACTGCCTGCACCTTCTCGGTTGTATTATATCCTTACTGCAATTATTATGAAGGAGTGCTAAAGCTTACCAATAGTTCTGTGAAAGCCTCCACAAGATCTGCATCCTGCCTGTCTTCCCCAACTGCAGTACCAGGATATCCAGTCTCCAGCTGCATACTAATTACTCCTTTGTTCTCCTCCCTATTTTAGGCCTCCGCCTGCCTCCCCGACCCAGTCGCCGATCCTCCCTGCCCTGGAAGCACCCTCCTGGAGCTCAGAACACCACGCAAGTGTGAATAGGTAATATTCTACCTCCAGCTGTTGCACCCTTTGCAGCAGTTAGCCACGTCGCTGTGCAGTCGCCGACTGCCCCACCCACCCTGGCTCGGCATTTCCTTTTATAGCTGCTGCTAGTGATGTCATTTCCTGTTCCCAAATTTACTAAGTCCCTACTTCCCCATTTGCAGGTTATACCACATAGCCACTAGAGGGACCCTCTGACATTATCACCTCAACCTACTCACTCCTACTTCCAGTAACCTATTTACCTGCCTAGATACGTCTCTCCCCTTTCCCACCTCTCCCTCTGCCCACACCCTACCCTCATCTTGTGTCTAGCTGCCCATCCTTCTGACCTGCACCTAGCCAACCATCACCCCCAGTGGCCACTAGGAGTCGCTATTTCTCACTCCTGACCTAGCCCAATTCCAGCCTCTGAAGGTCCCTCTGCACCTAATTTCCCCACTCACTGCCAGGCCTCCTCCCAATCTGCCCAACTAGAGAATTGAACCTTGTACCCTGCCCACCAGAGTCCGTGACAGTACCACTACTCCAAAGTGGCATCTACGCTCCCTAAGTGGCAACCAAACTACTTATTCTTCACCACTCCATTTACCCTGTCACTACGTTCGAGTACCCTTTCCCCAAAATTGGTACACTGTCCCCATCAACAACCCTTGTACTACTATTCTCCTCCATCTTACTGTCCCTTCCCATGCTAACTCCCCCCCAAGCAGCTACCCTGCACCCTCCCTTCACCTGATATTCTGACCCATCCTACAAAAGCCCCCTATAAGTTCTCTGCTTCCCTCCCAGCCATCCCATGGTCTCACTCCCTCCCTCCTCCTCTGCCCATTCCTTGGCTGCTACTGGCCTCTCCCCTCTCCTGCTCCCTTTCCCTTCACTCTGCCCGCCCTAGCACCTCCACCAACCCGCGTAGGACTAAACCCCTGTCCCTCCACGCTGCCACCTAACTATTGCCCTACTTCTTCTGGCAGCAGGGGATATTCATCCTAACCCAGGCCCTACCCCGTCCTCAAGCTCCAGCCACCACACACCAAACTCCTCAGCCAGGACCTCCACCAACTCTCGCTCAGGCTACCTTCCCCGCGGCCTCCGCATTCTCCATTTAAATATTCGTAGTCTAGCCCCTAAGCTCGATCAGCTCCAGGTCCTAGCCACCCACCATGTCCCTGACATAATCATACTATCTGAGACCTGGCTAAACCCCAGCCTCCCAGACAATACCATCACTATTCCAGGGTACACCATCACACGGCAAGACCGGCTCTCCAGAGGCGGTGGTGTGGCTATGGACGTCAAATCAACCCTACACTTCACCATCTCCTTCTCTAAAACCGAACCCAAAGCCTTCAAGATACTAATGGTGAAACTGTCCCCCCCCTCTCCTCACTACCTATCTATGTGGCCAGAGTCTATTGCTGCCCAGGCACTCCAACCACTATAGTTACCAACCTCCTAGGCCAGCTCTCATCTCTCACACAGTCAGGTGAGCTTTATGTCCTGGGAGATTTCAACCACAACTGGCTAGCACCCACCTTTAACAAAACCCAAACTGAAATAACCACCCTAAACCTTAGCCAAACCATCTTGGAACCCACTCGCTCTAATCATAAGTCTGGTAACCACTCCCTCCTTGACTGTGCGCTTACTTTCCACCCACATCGCGTCATCAGTTCAGGCCTCCTCCCTGATTCCATCAGCGACCACCATCTAATCTACTTGGTCTGCAAGATCCACAGAACCAAAACCCCTCCCAAATTCATAATCCAACGGTCTTACGAATTCCTTAACCATTCCCTCCTACTGGCTGACTTCGCCCACTCAAATTGGGTCCCAAGCCCTACCTGCTGTAACTTGGATATGGCCCTCTCTCACTTCGCAACACCTTCCTCTCCATCTAGGACAAACATGCCCCCTGCGCTCGGATTAGATCCGGGATCCCACCTACCCTGATCTCCCTGAGCTGTTAGCTTGCCAACAAGCCCGTGATAAGGCCTGGCAAAACTACAAATCCTCATCCCTCCCAGATAACTACATTACCTACCACACGCTCTGCAACAAATGCACAAAGGCCATCCGATTAGCTAAGGCTGACTATTTCAACAATACCCTAAATGAAAACCTCGAGTGCCCCTCTAAATTCTGGAAGGTCATTAACTCCCTCTTCACCCCCCAACCAATAAGCCCTCCTCCTCTCCTCCTCTCCCATGGGATTCTCCTCTCCGACCCCCTGTTGGTCGCCTCCGAGTTTAATACCTACTTTACTACCTGCGCACAGGCCCTCCTAAAATCCCTTCCTCCAGCAACCTCACCCGCTCCCCAGTCACCTATCCACCTTCCATCCGGCAGGAACACTTTTTCCTTCAGACCTATCTCCCCTGCCAAAACCCTTGCTGCCCTTCACTCCCTGAACCCCTCCAAAGGCAAATCCCCAGATGGCCTGGATAACAAACTCCTCTTCCTTTCTGCCCCCGCCATTGCTACTCCCCTCACGGCCCTACTAAATCTCTCTTTCTCACCGAGGAACTCACCTCTGATTGGAAGCATGCCACTGTCATACCCCTCCCAAAGGCGGTGATCCTACCTCCACTGCTAACTCCACCCCATCTCCTCCTCCCACCTCGCCAAACTCCAGGAACACCTCGTGCTTTCCCAACTCTCCGACTTTCTCTCCGATATTAACTTCTTCTCCCCTTTTCAGTCTGGGTTCCGTAAACACCACTCGACCACCTCCTCCCTGCTAGGCCTCATGGACTCCATCCTCACTGGGATGGATAATGGACTAATCACTGCCGCTATCTTCATTGATCTTGCAAAAGCTTTCGACAGTTTCCCACCCTCTCCTCCTATCCCACCTAGCTGGAGCTGGGTTAACTGAATCTGCCACTAACTGGTTCAGGGCCTACCTCATAAATAGAACCCAATCCACTAAAATTGCCGGCCTTACCCCCCTCCCTATCACTACCGGCATCCCCCAAGGTTCAGTTCTTGGCCCCATCCTTTTCTCCATCCTTCTAAACGACCTGCCTAACTCTTGTTCCTCTACCGCAATCCATATGTACGCGGACGACACGGTCCTCTTTACCTCCAGTTGGACCCATGAAGAAGTCTTCCCCAAACTCCAAACTGATTTCAACAAAATCCAACACTGGTTCAATACCAACCAGCTATCCCTAAATGCAAAAAAACTGTCTCCATGACTTTTGGCACTAGACAGCATCTATCCAAACTCACCTGCCCCCTCAGCTTCCATACCCTAAATAAATAACTCCATCCTCGAGGATGTGCCCTCCTTCGGATATCTAGGGGTTTGGCTGGATCGTCACCTCACTTCTCCACACACGTGGATGCCATCATTTCTAAACTACGTCCAAAACTTGGTGCCCTCTATCGCAACTGCTCTAGTTTCCCTCTACCGGTCAGAAGGGAATTAGTCCAGAAAATGATTTTACCCTCCTTTGACTACTGTGATGTTGTTTATAACTCCGCTCCCAAGACCACCCTAACCAAACTTGACCCCTTCTTTAATGCCTTCTGCCATTTCGCCCTCGATGCTCCCCCCCGCTCTCATCACTGTGAGCTCTATCGATCCCTGGCCCTACCCTCCCTGAGCAACCGGCGCCTAATTCACTGTACTAAATTCACTTCCAACTGTTGGCTCGGCTCCCTACCTTGCATCCTCTCTATCTCCCCCCCCACACCCACCCACTCCCTCAGATCTGTTGATGCAAGACTATTGGCCATCCCTCACCGTAGGACCACCACCGGCCAATCAGCCTTCTCTTACCTATTCCCTAAACTCTGGAATTACCTGCCAGCTCAAATCCACCTCTCATCATCCAAACACTCCCTATCCTTGGCCCTCACCAACTTCCTTGCACCAAATTGCAACTGCCCCGACCCCCTCCCCATCCGCTCTCTCCCACCATCCCCCCTTGTGCCTGACCAGCTGCTCGGCCTTCACCAAATTGCCTGGCTTATACACTCCCTACACTCTGCATCACCCCCTTCTGTTTTTCTTTCCTTCCTAATCCCTCCTTACCCTCCCCTCTCCTTCCCTCCCTACTCAGCTACCCACGCTTCTCAACCTCAAGCACTACTACTGCTCACTTCTTCCCCCACCCTCATCGCCCCCACACTCCTCTCCTACTCCTTCTGTCAACTTGATGCAACTCGCCTCAACTCCTGTCATGCTATCACCACTCATGCATTGCTATTGGCACTTACTTAAACATGTATTATCCGGTAGTTGTTCCATGTTATGTATACCCTGTCCTTCATGTTCTTATCTCTGTACTGCTTCACCTATTGTTTAAATGCGCTATAGATCACCTGTATTGTTCCATCTATTGTAAACAATGTGCTCATGTTATCCCTCCCAGCTATTGTACATCATCTGCATTGCACAATTCATTATTTTCATTTTGTCTGTACATGATCTGCCTCCTCTGTAACCCTTCCCCTAGGTCGCACCGTGAGACGAGCATCTTTTTGCTCAGTGTGCCTTTCCTGGTGAAACAATTTCAATAAATAAATAAATAAAATTATCAGGTGATGAGACCCATCTGCCTGCAGGTCTATTGTTTCACAGCTCTCAAGGCAACCACACTATGAAACTTCTCCAATCAACTTCCGGTTCCGGTATGGCTGGCTGAGCAAACGAATTGAGAGGCTCCCACTAAGCTAAACATTAAAAGGGCATAAATTGAAAAAACTCTCTAATTTCAGCCTTTTTCTAGGCAAGAAACATATCAGATTGACGCCCGCGTACTACGAGATGGCTAAACAAAATCGGAACAGATTCCAAACATTTGCTGAAATGACTGAGGGGGACGACTGCATGTCTGATGAAGGTGAACAGAGTACTAGGCCTTCTACAGCTCTAGAATTAAAAAAATCAACCTCCTCTGGCAGAACAAAAACTTGTACAAGAAAACAACCAGAAACCACCTCAGAGGCAATTGTGGACTTTAGGGGAGAAGTTTGTGAGTCGATGCAAGACCTTAAGACTGAAATAAGCACATTACAAGGGCATATGATCGAGGCAGACCACCAAATTTCTTTAAACACCACCCAAATCGATGATCTGGAGGAAACAATGAAAACCATAGCAGCAGAACAATTGGCAATGTCCTTCCAACAGGAAGATGCTGAAAACCATGGTAGAAGGAGGAACATACGAATATTTGCCTTACCTGAAAACGAAGAAGGAAACAATTCTAGGGCCTTTGCGGATTATCTTTTGCAGTTACTGCTTGATCTGGAACCTGATTTCCACCTGGACATTTAAAGGGCTCACAGGGCACTTGGCCCAAAACCTTCACAACCAGAAGCAAGGCCCCACTCCTTTGTTATTACATTCCTCAGTTATCAAAAAAAGGAAACCATTTTACAGAAGGCCTGGCAGAAGGGCAGGGTAATGTGGGGCCAACAAAGGTTATTGTCTGATAATGATTACACCCCGTCCACCCAGAAACTAAGAAGAGACTATAGTTTGCTCTTCCATATACTCCGAGACCAGAATATTTGTTTTCGAACCCCTTATCCGGTCAAATTAACTGTATTTCTACCATTTGACCAACATACCTATAGTTCAGCCACAGAAGGTATAACAGATCTTTTGAAAAGGGGTGTAATCAACGAGAAAATGACAGAAACAGTTAAAACTCGATTGGGGAAAGCTAACCAGATGGAACAGAAAGGACCCCAGGCATCACAACTGCAACTAACAGAGATCCTAAAGCGACTACAACAGTGTAGGAATCGGACTCTGCCTACCTGAAAAAAGCCAAAATGTGGGGTAATTGCTTCTTGATTTTGTTTTTGGTTCTTGGGTACCTCTGGAGATAATGGGGGGGGGGCTACGGGTGAGTGGGGGGATGAAGGAACCGGGTGAGGGGCGTCTCTAAGAGATTCAAGCAACAATACTTTATTTAAAATGTTTCAGTTATTCAGCTAATTGGCTACTGGTTGCTACTTTGAATCATTTACAGCTCCTGGATGGCGGAGAATTTTCTCAAGCTAAGGAGCTACGGCATGGAGACTATGGCCTTCTCCTCATGGTAATCCTGATTTGTTCACCTGCTCCCCGAGGGGCCCACCCCCACCTCAAGGTTTGTGGGTATAAGCCTGCACCAAATCATGTAAGAGGACCCAATCCAGACCGACAAGAGGCTTGATGTCACAGGGACAAAAAAGAAAGATGTTCAAACTATGAAAACTGAGCAAATAATAATGTTTTCATCCCTGAGACAATCCTAGTCCTAATTTTTTTTTTAAACTACAGATGGTAATTGAGTTACAGGTTTTAAGAGAATAGAAATATAATACCGTACTGAAAATCACAGCAGAGAGAGTGAGGGAAGCCCTCAAGTCCCTTAAGATGGAGAAAGCACCGGGGCCGGATAAATTACATCCAGAGCGCTGAAGGAACTGCGGATGTCCTGGCGAAACCCCTGGCGGAGCTTTTCACCATCTCTCTGAGGACAGGGTGGGTGCCCCAGGACTGGAAAGTGGCGCATATAGTGCCTATCCACAAGAGGGGATCAAGGGAGGTGGCAGGGAACTACAGGCCTGTCAGCCTGACATCGGTGGTGGGCAAGGTTATGGAGGGCATTGTCAATGAGAGACTAGGGGAGGACCTGGAAAAGTCAGGGTACTTGGATGATAGACAGCATGGATTTGTCCCAGGGAAATCATGTCAGACAAACCTTGTGGAGTTCTATGACTGGGTGACGAGTGTCTTGGACCTGGGTAGACCAGTGGATGTCCTCTTTCTAGACTTCAGCAAGGCATTTGACTCTGTTTCTCACATGGACCTGTTGGATAAGCTGGGAGAAATGGGGTGGGGAACCAGATGATCAGATGGATAGGCAATTGGCTCCAGGACTGGACCCAGAGGGTCATAGTTGGTGGGATAGTCTCATCCCCAAGGAGGGTCATTAGTGGGGTCCCACAGGGATCAGTCCTTGGGCCCCTCCTGTTCAACGCCTACATCTCTGACATAAGGACAGGTATCCAGGAGTGAGATGAGTCTCTTTGCGGATGACTCAAAACTGGGGGTGGTGGTGGATGGGGAGAAGAGGAGGGTGGCCCTACAGGGGGACCTGGAGGCTCTGGAAAGATGGTCTAGAAAGTGGAAGCTGAGGTTCAATGCAGGGAAATGCAAGGTACTGCACCTGGGGGCCAGAAACCCAGGCCAAGTGTACACCCTGGGGGGGAAATGCTACAAGTCTCGATGGCTGAGAGGGACCTAGGAGTGGTGATGGATGTCAAGATGAACAACTCGGAGACCTGTAGGAGGGCAGCAGCCAAGGCCAACAGGATGCTGGGATGCATAGCTAAGGGGATTACCTCCAGAAGGAGGGAAGTGATACTCCCTCTGTATAACTGCTTGGTGAGGCCGCACCTCGAGTACTGCGTGCAGTTTTGGAGGCCACACTTAAACAGGGACATTAAACTCCTGGAGAGCATCCAGAGGAGGGCAATCAAAATGATTTGGGGCTTGGGGGACAGGACCTATGAGGAGAGGCTCAAAGAGCTAAATATGTACACATTGGAAGAGAGAAGGGACCGGGGGGACATGATAGAGGTCTTCAGGTACATGAAGGGGGTAAATAGGGGAGGAACAGTCAGGGTGCTTCGAAGGAAGGGAGGAGGGCCACTAGGGCATGGGTGGAAGCTGGAGGGGGGAAGATTCAGGGGAGAGAGGAGGAGGTGCTACTTCACTGAGAGGGTGGTGGAGCCATGGAATGCACTGCCTAGGGAACTGGTGGAGCCAAAGATGGTGGAGGGGTTCAAGAGGGGGTGGGACAGGTACAGGGGAAGGGTTCTGGAAGCAAAATCCAATGCAGCGAGAATATCCGGTACTAGGAAGGGAGAAGCCATAGAAGGCAAGGGGGGCAGCAAGGTCAGCTCTCAGGGTGGGGGCTGACCAAACAAGCAGACGCGAAAGACCGTTAGGCCTATTCTGCTGGCATTTTAGTATGTTAGTACTCTTTTTTACGATTACCTGGGAAAGTGTGGAAACTTGTATATCTACAGGAATTTCAATGCATGGATTTATGTTAAGTAGAAGGTTAAAAGAAAAGATAGAAATTTAAGTTTTGAATTTTGGACAGTCAAGGAAGCCTAAGCTAAAGGAGGTTTGGGCTGTGATTTTGATAATGCCCACTAGAGGTCGTTTTTCCTCTTCTCAAGACAAATGAGTAAAGTAAAGCCATATAATTAGACCATTAGATGGGAAGTTTCTCGAATAAGACAGGAAAATACCATTAGGCAAACCATTTCCTTTATGGAATAGAATTTATTCCATTCTATTTGGGGCCATCATACTTATGCTGGGTATTTTTGTTACTCAGATACAGTATAACGTTCCAGACCCCTCTCCAGCTTCTAATGGAGACAAGGACAGGGGGTTCCAGGAGGAGCTCCAGTTGAGCACCTCCCAAATGGGAGTCCTTTTGTATAAAGTTTTGGTTAAAGTTAATAAGAAAAAGTATAGTTTTTATGTACAAGTAGTTCAGTTATGTTATTTGATTAAAGAAGTTAAAAGAATAAGGGGAGGGAGGGTTATCTTGGCTTTTCATTACAGACCCAATGTTGTTTTATTATGGAAAAGCCTAATGATAAGTCATTCAATTCATTTTGTTTTTAAAGCAGCAATTGGGTACATCTGGGTAAAAACATACATAACAAAGGATAACTGGATAGCTGGATACTACAAAGGGGAGGGTGAGGGGGAAGGGATAAAAAATACACGAGTCAAGAGTTTGTTAAGACTAAAGCATGTTTTTTTGTTGTATTGCAGATACATAAGACAGTGGATTCTTCATGGTGTCTCCTGGGCCACGGATCCTGTGGGGGAATGGTCTGGAAAGAGCAAATCTTTTACCACCTAGGGGAAAGGAATATACAGATAGTTAGGTTAATAAGAAATAAAGATGTCAGTTGATCCAATTAAAATTATTTAATTAAATATTAATGGGCTCCATGACCCTATAAAAAGGTCTCGCCTTAAACAATACCTGAACAAACAGAAGGCAGACCTCATTTATCTCCAGGAAACTCATCTTTCTGAACTAGAGCACAAGAAGCTGACCTGGGGTAATAGATACAAGGTTGTGGCCTCCTCACATCCAAGAGGTAGGAAAAGAGGAGCAGCAATTTTAAATCCAGCAAGAACCCCTATGGAAAGACAAAAAACTCATATTGATGCGTAAGGCCGTTATGTAATTGTACAGGGCCTTTTATATGGCCATAAGATTACCCTGGCTAGTGTTTACTTTCCCCCTCAGACAAGATTCCCAATCCTGAAGGGTTATTTATCTACATTGTTAGATAATCTTCAGGGCCAGTTGATCATGGAGGTGATATCAATATGACCTTATCCCACATTTAGATAACTCTAATCAACAGACTCACAGGAAAAATGCTACAGTTAAAAAATTTAAAAGAACACTGGAACATTAAGGCATTATCAATGTGTGGGGACGTCTATTCCCCTCCAGCCCGGGTTATATATATTATTCACCAAGGTGTAAATCATACTCCCGCCTAGATTATTTTATGATGATATGTGAGCATTTCACATCAGTCCAGGATATGACTATATGGGTCGGGAGAGGAAGAGGACCTTATGAAGATTAAATCCATTAACATTAAAAGATAAGGAATTCCAGGAGATATTTAAAAAAAGAATACAACAATTCTATACAGAAAATAAATCACAGGAAATTACTGAGGCGCTAAGATGGGATGTCATGAAGGCAACGCTGAGGGGAAAGATTATAACGTATACTTCAAAGAAGAATAAAGAGAGGGAGGTGAGGCAACTTGAATTATCAGAACAGCTGCTAAATTACCAGATGTTATACAGAGAGGGAGATACTGAATTAAATCAAAAAATTAGGGATACAAAGGCGGAATTACAGAAAATTATGGATAACAAAATACAACAATCATTAATATATTTAAGACAAACTACCCTTGGGGGGAGGGGCTAGGGGAGCTCGGAGACTGGCTCAGAAACATAGAGCTAAAAAAACTACCTCTACCATCTTGAAACAGAAACCCATATACGGGTATAACACACCATTCGGATGCTCATATAATGCAGACCTTTTCAAAGTACTACACTAATCTATAATCACCGGAAACACACCCTCAATTCTTAGAAATAACCAGTTTCCTGGATCAACTAGCCCTACCCACCCTTTCCTCCTCTCAAATTGGTAGTTTGGAAGTGCCCATTACTCAATTGGAAATTCAGGAGGCTATTACAAACCTGAACCCGAGAAAGTGCCCAGGACCTGATGGGTTTATGTCCGAGTGGTATAAGATTTTTAAAAGAATTGATCCAGAAAATTACATACTTTGTTTGCTGAGACAACCCATGAGGGAGCCCCTCCGCCATTGTGGGACTATGCCACCATCACCCCAATACCTAAACCAAATAAAGATCACTCGGATCCAGCATCTTACAGACTTATTTCCATTTTATACATCGACTATAAGATCAGCCATTTGGGCATCCAGACTTGAATCTATACTGCCAAAGATTATATTACCAGATCAGTCAGGATTTATAAAGAATAGGAGCACCACTGATAATGTCTGTAGGACCCTATCACTACAGGAATGTGTAAAGACAAGAAAAATCCCATCTGTTTTTATTAGGTTAGATGCCGAAAAGGCTTTCGACTGAGTTTATATGCCTTTTTTGTGGAGGACTCTTGAGGCCTTTCACTTTCCGAATTTATTCATCACCTTACTCACTAAATTATATAGATCCCCAAGGGTCTATGTACGAATAAATGGGAATTTATCCTCACCGATTAAACTAAGTAGAGGCACGAGACAGGGTTATCCTCTTTCACCCTATCTGTTTGCCTACTTGGAACCACTTGCAACAAAGTTGAGGAATATGATTCAAGTAGAAGGGATCCCAATTGCACAAGTACATAAAATTAATATGTTTGCTGATGATGTGTTATTAACCCTGTTATCTCCATCTCAATCAATTCTGGCAGCTTGGCAAATATTGAAACAATATGAAACACTGGCAGGTTTTAAGCTAAACACTACAAAAACAGAGATCTTGGCCTTTAATTTTAATCCTACCCAACAACTAAAAAAGAATATCCATTTAAATGGCATACTACAAAAATAAAATCTTTAGGAATAACATCCCTCTTAATCCAGAGGTGCTGGAAATTTTAAACTATGAACCCCTCACGAACATTATCCAAAATGACCTGGAAAGATGGTCTACCTTTCTTACTCCCTTCCATCAACGGATAGAAATAGTGCATATGAATATACTCCCTAGACTACTTTATTTAATTCAGAACATCCCCTTCTTACCAGCAACATATTACTTTAAATCATGGGATAAATTAATCTCCACATTTATTTGTGGTAAGGGACGGCCTAGGATATGGTTGTCTGATCTTAAACCATCCCTGGCTCAGGGAGGCTTTAATCTTCCGGACTTTAAATTATACTCCAAAGCATAATTTCTTAGGATAATCTTAATATGGTTGACGGAATCCTACTCGACCCCTTGTAAGAATATCGAATTTCACCTAAATGATTTATTTGATAGAAAAAAATTCTTCTTTCTTCAGAGGAGAGGTCTTTATCACCCACTACTTTAACGGGCATTATGGCTCAAATTTAAAAATGTTGGAAAAGTTCAAGGCAAACTGGGCCACTCTGTATTATATACGAATACACTAAATTAATATCAGAAGATGATACATTTACACCCATACATATGGATTCCACATTTCAGGAATGGAGAAAACTAGGCCTTACACATTTGTTTCCAGTTTTTATCCCCCCAAGGGATACTCCCTTTTGAATAACTACAGTCCCAATATAGTCTTCATAGATCAGATCTATTTTGCTATTTCCAGGTTAGGAACCATATACTTAGAAACCGAATTATACAACCCAAGATCCAGTATCCAACCCTGGACCTCCTCAAAACATTTATGGAAGCTATAAAGGGGAATTTGGGTAAGCATTTAATTGGAATAATGTACAGGGAATTGAGAAATGAACAAAAGGAATCAACTAAATCCATATTACAGGAATGGAAGAGAGATCTCCACCTAGAAATAACTATGGAGGAGTGGAGGGGATCAGCTGTAAATGCAGTTAAGATCACTTCATCCCCATTTTGGAGAGAATTTGCATGGAAGTGTCATTCCCACTTTTTTAAAGCTCTGGCAGTCCTGTTTAAATTCCTCCCGGAAGAATATGGAGTTTGTTGGTGAAAATGTGGGTACCCAAGTGCGACACTGGGACACATTTTCTGGCAGTGTCCTTGTTTGATGCGCTTACGGCTATCCCTACAAACAGAATTAACTAGCTTATTAGAACAAGAGGTAGAATTAACAGCTGAGCAGGTACTGCTGGGGATCTTTCCAGACCATTCCCCTCCATGGGAACAAACTCTTTTACCTCCCAGTTTGTTGGCAGTCAAAAAGTCAATAACTCGCAGGTGGATGACTAGCACCATTCCAACAGTGTTAGAATGAAGATCTAGCATGTCCAAAATGTATGTTACAGAATACCTTAATGCAGAAATCCAGGGTCAAGCTCCAACATACATGATGAGATGGCAGAGATGGGTGCTCTACCAGGGGGTGGTAGAATCACATTTTTGACCCTAGTATTGGTAGAATTATTATGGGAGGGATCAGGAGGGAAGGATTGAATAATGATAGAAGAGTTGAGAGAAAAGAGAATTTAATTTAAGCGGGGGGGGGGTCTAATCAAGAGAGAGGAAAATGCCTCACCCAAATATAAAGATAATAAGGAATAAATAAAACATAAGAGGTAAATAAGGTAAATATTAGATGAAATGGAGCTGAAGCTTTACCTTTTGAATGATCTTTGACTAGAATGTTGTATACTTATCACACTAAACATTCAACCCTTTGGGTAAAATTATATAAACTGTCAATCATATAAACTGACTGGAGATATATGGCAATATAAGAAAATGTATGAAATGTACTCTTGACCAAGTGTAACAAAAACCTTTTAATAAAAAAAAAAAAAAAAAAAAAAAAAAACTTCTCCAATCACTTTTACATATCCCTCATTATATGTTTTCACTGTAGGGGCAGTAAGGTATTCATTAGGGTCCCCCTGAATGAATGAAACCCTTCTCCCCTGAACACACCTGTGGGCCCATAAGTGATTTCTTCACCAAAGTCTGCCCATCCCCCCAACCTAGCAGTGACCCAACTCTTTGGTCTCCAGTCTGCGTTTGTGTATTACTGCTACAGTCCACATTAGTGAGTATGTTTCTGTTTAGGGTATACCATTCAGTATCAGCCTTCTTTGCTAACTACTTTTGGTGTATTTGTTTAAATCAAGGCTGTTTGTACCACAGATATAACAAGGTAAACCCACCACATTTCTGTTCTCCCTTTCACACCTGGGAGTACCATGGACATTATTTTCCTCTGTTTTCTCTATTTTATATACATTAGCTTTACTTTCTACGCCCTTCTCCCACTTGTTAATCTCAGGATGACGTTTTGGTTAATAACCTGAGCCCCGGTTTTGTAGGTAGGAGTGTTGCATTCCACATAGTCACCTTCCCAAATGGGACAGAGTCTGTGGATAAGCTCTGATTTATTTATTTATTTATTTGAAATATCGGATTTTACAACCTTTGAGCCAATGGCTCGTTTACAAAGGTACCTCGCCACATGGAGGACAGAAAACAGTGAGAGTACAGGATATAGGAACAGCCGTCATGTAGTGATTACAGACATTGTTTACATACTTATTTACAATTTTTGATATATAGTCATTTACATAATTAAGCATGAGACACAGTGTTACCATAAGAGAGCATCAGTTACTGTATTTTCCATATTCCCCCCACACTGGAAACAAACAGCTTTAACAGTTTCCCGAAAGGTAAGCAACATACTCACAGCCATCTGGTTAACCCCCCAACGTCCCTTCACCACTTTTTCGGTGGCTTCTCAGCTTGGATCAAGCACTGCACAACTCTTTGGATTATGACATGTGCTTCCACTGCAGCTTGTAGCCCTGGTGGCTGGTTCTGTTCTTTCTTGGGGTGGTCTCAAACCATCTTAGTCATTCTTCCTTCTCTGCCTTGGGCTTTGCCAGCTGCTCCCTCTTCAGATCCTCCAAAAAGGCCACAAGGTTTTTCTCTTCAGGGTATGGCTTTACCCTCTCTGGTCAGGAGATCCACTCTGAAAAGAAAACAAAGCATACTCCATAATGCAGACTGCCTTTTATATCCACAAGGAACAATTCCCTTGCCCAGGTGCTCTTACCAAATCATGGAGAATACAAGCATAACAATCACAGAAGCATTTAGGAAACAACCCCTTCTAGATACCCTTACTGGCTCCTGAAGTTTATGTGCCCAACAAAAGTCCTGATCTTCCATGCAAACCCAGGTCCTGCTGCTCACATGGTCTTCTCCAGCTGCCTAGGTCCGTTAATGCCGAATTTCTTTCAGACAAGTTTCTTTTCTGTCAACCCACCATGTAACTGTATCTTATACACACTATGAACTCTGCTGTACAAATGTTGTGCCCTCTATGAACTCTGCTGCAAATGTTGTACAATGTACGATTTATTGTGTCTCACACTATTGTCAATACCTGTATGCACTGTAAATTGTATTTCCCACATTGTAATATAATGCCTGCTCTAGATAATTATGGCATGCACTGTTCCCCAGGTCTGCCCTGAAAAAGGGACATGCTTGTCTCAGTCGGGCCCACCCCAATCATCAAAATTCTAATAAATAATAAAAATTCCAGTCGAGTCCTTGCCAGCTAGACCCTACACTCCCTAACCTCAGGGACAATCCCAAAGATTTTCCTTTCCTATTTCCCCCCCAAACTGTTAGGGGTGTCCAAATCCCACCACTAAAGCAAACCACGTGTGACAGGTAGTGTGTAACCGTGTGGCCAAGGCTATTCTGGACTACTTAAAATGATGGTTCAGACAGACTTCAAAGTTAAAACACCTACACTTTTTATTTTACAGGTTTTTTTTGTTTTTTTATACTCTGCCTGCCCGCAGCACTCCCACTCTTCGGGAGACACCTATGGCCTTCTAGTCCCCGCCCTCTTACCTGGAGCCCAGTGCAGTCCGTCCCCCATGTAGCCGTGGTTATATCCCCCAGGCGGGCATGGGACCGGGCCACCCCCGAAGTCCTTCTTGTTGTCATCGGGACGCTGGTACCAGGACAGGCAGGGGCACTGGGGATCGAGGCCTGGTGCTCCATCTATCGGGAGTGCTGCGGGGTGATTTTCCCTTTTTTTTTGTGAGAGTGGTGCGTGTCCCAACGTCAAGGCATCACCGCCTACCGTCAACCACTCCCAACCCCTCTGTGCACTTCATGCATTTGCTGTGCCTCCGGCTTCCACCAGAGGCCAGTCAGGAGCCGAGTGTGTGTCCCCCTCCCTCCTGGGAAAGGAGAGCAGTCCTCGGACGCTCAATACTTTCCCTCCCCTGCCGACCCCCGATGCCCCAGGCTCATTCCCGAACTCGTGTCGCCGGCATGGAGCGAGGTATGGCGTCCAGTGCCTCAACCCTCAGCGCCACCTGGCCGGCTTTACAGTTGTTTTAACAGCTCTGAATTAAATGATTTCTTTTCCAGTTTTCCAAATAAATCACGCTTCAACAACTTCACTTCTTTATACAGCAGGAATTAATTACCTCCCTGCTCTTCTCTGGCCACTAACTCTAGGGTTCCAATTCAGCCAAATACTTGGTTGTAGCCACTGAATTGGTTCTCTCTGTCTCAAAGCTTCATTAGTACTCCCTACTTCCCAACAGACCTCTAGGCAGACTTCCCCAACTCTGCCTGTCTCATAGAAACATAGAAGTTGATGGCAGATAAGGACCACAAGGCCCATCCAGTCTGCCCATTTTTTCTACCTTATGAATGTGCCATAGGCCTTTACTCTGTCAACAATGGCCTATCTATTCATACTCATCTGTATTGCTCCCTTATGCCTATCCCATGCCTGTTTGAAGCCCTGCACTATATTCATATCCACCACTTCCTGAGGTAGGCCATTCCATGCATCCACCACCCTTTCTTTGAAAAAGAACTTCTTCACCTTTCCCCTTAATCGGCCCCCCTCTAATCTCATGATGTGTCCTCTTGTCCTGCTATTTTTCTTATACTGAAATGTTAGACCAGTGGTACTCAGTCATATGAGGCTTCACTTCACTATGGAGCCGCAACCCATATACACGGCTAGACTCTTTCACCTTGTTAATGCCCTTAAGATGTCTGAATGTTTCGATCATATCACTTCTCTTCCTCCTTTGCTCTAGGGTTTTCATATTGAGCTCCATTAATCTGTCCTCATATGGTTTCTGATGCAGTCCCTGCACCATTTTGGTTGCCCTTCTCTGGATGCCTCCATTTTGTAAATGTCCTTGTGCAGATGCAGCCTCCAATACTGCACACAGTCCTCCAGATGGGGCCTAACTAGTGTCTTGTAAAGAGGGATTATTACCTCCCTCTTACGACTTGTGATATCCCTACTAATATACCCCAACATCCCTCTAGCCTTATCTACTGCTTTAGTGGTCTGCTTGGATGATTTCAGGTCATCTGTGATGATGATGCCCAAGTCTCTTTCTTCCCTTGTCATTGCCAGCAACTCCCCTCCCAACCCATAGGTGGCTTCAGGGGTTCTCTTCCCTATGTGCATGATCTTGCACTTCTTTGCATTAAACCCCAGTTTCCACTCTTCTGACCATTTTGTCAGTTTATCCAGATCTCTTCTCATTCTGCCCGACCATCTGGATCATCTACTCTGTTGCAGATCTTGGTGTCATCTGCAAACAGACAAACCTTACCCTCCAGTCTATCTGCAATGTCACTGATGAAGATATTGAAGAGGACTGGCCCCAGGACTTATCCCAGAGGTGCCCCATTTGTGACTTGCATCTCTTCTGACTGTATACCATTTACCACCACTCTGTTTTCTGCCCGCCAACCAATTTGCCACCCAGTTGACCAACTTCTGACCCACCCCAAGCCTACCCAGCTTATTAATCAATCTTCTATGTGGAACAGTATTGAAAGCTTTGCTGAAGTCAAGGTAGACGACATCAGCTGACCCCCTTGGTCCAACACTCTGGTTAGCCAATCAAAGAAATCTATGAGATTTGT
This sequence comes from Neoceratodus forsteri, assembly GCA_016271365.2. Taxonomy (NCBI): domain Eukaryota; kingdom Metazoa; phylum Chordata; order Ceratodontiformes; family Ceratodontidae; genus Neoceratodus; species Neoceratodus forsteri. Next base: position 799,909,647 of record CM028134.1, on the reverse strand, counting down.
TTGACAGGACCTTCCTGTTGTAAATCCATGCTATCTTGGATCCTGTGCTGCTATGGATTCCAGGTGTTGCACTATCCTTTCCTTAAGGAGTGCCTCCATAATCTTGCCCACTACTGAGTTAAGACTGACTGATCTGTAGTTTCCTGCCTCCTCCCTGCTATCACTCTTGTATGCTTGGGAGGCAGTATAGCACAGTGGGTTAAGGCTCTGAGCTAGAGACCTGGGTTTGAATCCCACAGCCGCCTAGGTGCATACTGTGTGATTCTGAGCAAGTCACTTAATTTCCTTGTGCTCCCAGGTCACAACTGGAAACAAGTTTTGGCTTAGTATGCTACTCCTGGTTAAACAATGTTCCCTTTCCCTTGTGGAGCAGGATCACATGAGCCCTTCTCCAGTCTTCTGGGACCTCTTCTGTGCTCAGAGACTCACTAAACAGTTCTGATAATGGCTCTGCTAGTTCCATCCTTAGCTTCTTTAGTATCCTGGGATGTATGCCATCAGGTCCTAGTGCGTTGTCCACCCTGAGCTTAGCGAGCTCTTGTAGGACCCTTTCTTTTGTGAAGGGACTTGTGCACACCTCCCTCCCCCCTGTGTCCATGGTGCTGAGCTGTGGGCCCTGCCCTACCTTCTCCTCAGTAAATACTGAGTAGAAGTATCTATTTAGGATAGATGCTTTTCTTTGGTCCTCCTCCACATACTCGCCCTTATCCCCTTTGATCTTAGCAATACCCCCTCTGGACTTCCTCCTTTCACTAATGTATCTATAGAAAGTCTTGTCCCTTTCTTTTACTGTTCATGCTAGGGTTTCCTTGGTTTGGGCCTTTGCCTGCCTTACTGCCTTCTCTGCTTTCTCTGCTTACCTTGGGGAAGTTTGGTATGCCTCCCTATCTTCATCCTGCTGCATTCCCTTATATTTCCTAATGGTCAACCTTTTGGCTCTGATCTTTTCTGCTACCATTTTTGAGAACCAAAGTGGTTTCCTCCTTCTTTTGCCTTTGTTTTTCTCCCTAACACAATGGGATGTTGCTTCAAGTATTGCATCCTTAATGCTTGTCCACTTTGCCTGTACCCCCCTTACCTGTATTTCTTCTTGCCAGGGCTAGCTTAACTCTGTTGGCCATCTTATCAAAGTCAACTCCTCTGAAGTCCCATATTTTTGCCTTGGAATGGGATGATTTAGTTCTAGTGGCCAAACTGAACCATACCATGTGGTGGTCATTTGCCCCCAGGTGACATTCTACCTGGAGATCTGTGATCAATTCCCCATTAGTCAGTACTAGCTCTAGGATAGCCCTGTCTCTTGTGTGTTGTACCAGTTGTTTGATGCCCTCCCCCTGCAGGGAATCCACTAGGTGGCTAGTTCTGGCGAATGTTCCTGCTGGTATTGACCAATCTGTATCTGGCATGCTGAAGTCTCCCATTATCAGAACCTCCCTTTTAGCTGTCATGTTTTGTATATCTTCTAACAGTAATGTGTCTATGTCCTCCCTTGGTCTGGAGGCCTGTAGACAACCCCAGGTCATATGGCTGTCCCATTTCCTGTTTGCAGGGTGACCCACAGTTCTTCTGGCTCCTTATGTGTATTCTGAATTTCTGTAGCTTTGATATTTTCACTGATGTAAATGGCCACTCCCCCCCTCCCCCATTTGCATCTCGGTCTCTTCTGAACAGTACATAGCCGGGTACTGAAGTCTCCCAAGTGTGGTTACTGGTGAACCATGTCTTGCTAATGGCTATTATGTCCAGTTTAACCTCTGTTATTGTTGCCTGCAGGCCTGGGATCCCCTGTCAAAAAAGAAGAACCATGGACAAAAGAAACAAGGAGGTAAGAACAGAAACAATCAACCAACAACAAATGCAGTAGCCCTGAAAGCTTAGCCTAATGATAGATAAAACTGTAAAACCTGTAAGCACCACCTGTAACAATTTCACAGACGATATGCCCTATAAAAAACACTTTGCTACAGAAAAAAATAAAGCAGTAACAGAAACCATACCTTGCAAAAAGCAATTTGTATCAGAGAAGATGACAGCAGTAATCTGTAAACACAAAACAGTAACAAACCTGTAGGCACACCCTGTAATAATGCAGCAGAAAGTATGCCCTACAACAGCAATTTGAATCAGAGCACAATAAAGCAGTAAAATGTAAGCAAAAAACAGTTATAAAACATGTGAGCACAAAAGAAAATAGTAATACACAGTAAATCTGCCTAACCAAAAGAAGCCTTAATCTTTTTCCTTGCTCTGATAATGTTGTTCCTTGCTCTGTCCTCACAAGCAAACCTAGAAGAAAAGAGCTCAGGTGAAGCTAAGTGCCTTTGCCAGCAAACCTAGTCTTCCACCTTCTCTGGCTTACAGAGTTAACCTGCCCTATGTACTCAGCCATAAGTTATTTCAGGGCTGCCCTTCTTGTGTTTTATAGGGTTTTTCCTAACACCCTGCAGATTCCTGCTCTCCATCTGTCTTTCACACTGAGGTGTGCTCTTTTTATTCAGCTGCTTCAGCCTGCAGCTGCACCTAATTATCCAATTAAGGGCTGACTGCAAGTCTGCAGGTCTGTCTGCACTGTAGTCTTAAAGGCCAACACCCAGCTAGCATAGCTTGCAGAATCCTGGTTTGTCTCCCACCAAGGCCTCTGACAAAATCCCCCTTGGGTCCCTTAAAAGTGACAGGGGAGGGCAATGGGTAGATCTACCCTGTCACATGCCATTACTCCCAACACCCAGACCCCCAACTCAGCACCCATCACTCCATACCGCCCCCCCAAGCCCTTAGTTACCCACCAGTGGTCCGACGCCATAATCCCTATCCAGACTGCAGATACATCTTCACTCTTCAAATCTGGACCATGAACTGAGGAAATCAGGTATGTGGTTAAACGTATTTCGATGAGGTTTGAACTTAGTGATATAACTTGGCCATTTTTGAATTTTTTTGCCCCAAATTCTCAACATGCCTTCTTTGGGACCCCACATCATGAACAATGGCAGTGAAATTAGGCAAACCTAACCTGAAAGTTGATTTCATGGTCGCTGCATGAAATCACCTTTCAGGCAGGAGCTGAACATTTTCTCCACCCCTGTTCATGAGGTGGAGTCACGTTCGTGAGGTGAAGAAGGTCATGTTGAAAATTTGGCATAAAAATATTAAAAAAAAAAAAAGTTATGAGCCTTTGTTGAAATTTACAAATGCAGGCTCATAACTTTGGTAATGTTCAATATTTTGACTCCAAATTTTCAACATAGCCATTTCTTCACAGTGCCTCATGAATGTGACAGCTGTTATTTTTCAAATCCTGGCCAAAATGTGTTTTCGCACCCCGGAAGATGATTGTGCAGTTGCTGCACAAAATCACCTTTTTGGCAGGAGTTGAAAGGTTCTCTGCACTTGTTCATGAGGTGGGGTCATAAGAAGGCTATGCTGAAAATTTGGGGCAAAAATATTAAGAAACAACAAAGTTATGAGCCTACGTTCACATTTACGAATGCAGGCTTGTAACTTTGGTCATTTTCAATATTTTGATCCCAAATTTTCAACATAGCCATTTCTTAACAGAACCTCATGAATGTGATAGCTGTCATTTTTCAAATCCTGGCCAAAATGTGTTTTTGTACCTGTGGTAAGGAATGATGTTTCGGTGGGGCAGAATGATGTTTTGGCTGGGATTTGAAGATTTTCACCTACCAGGCTCATTAGGTGGGGTAGTAAGAAGGTGATGCTGAGAATTTGGTGTACCAATATGGTAAAATGCCCAGTTTATGACTGAACATTACACTAGTTCAGTGTTCACTCATAACTTCGCTAATGATCAACATTTTGATTCCAAACTTTCAACATAGTAATTTTTCTACACCACCTCATAAACATGATTGTCATTTTTTTTAATTCTGGACCAGGTGTGTTTTCATACCTCTGATGCAATATGAGATTTTGGCCAATATACTATAAATGGTACGTCATGTCTATAAAGCAAAATCCTAAAACAAGTATCTTCAAAAGTTGGGATCAAAGTAAAAAAATTAACTGTTTAAAGGAAATGTCCGTAATTCAGCAATGAGCTGTTTAATACCATAGCCCATTATTGTATGGTAGGGAAAGTCTTTTGAGCCAATAAGTGAAAATTCAAACGTGTCCCTGTTTGGAAGGGAAATGATCATTAATTGAACCAAAGAGACAGCTAGCCGTTCCCTTCCACTTCCTGATCTGCCCACCACACCTTCGTGCTCAGACGTTTTGTGACTCCTAGCCTGGGAGAGCGCAGGGACGTGCCACACTGAAGTCTATGGGGACAATTGTTTTTAAAAGAACTTTATGTATGTTAAAGCAGCCTTTGATATAAATGAAAACCAGCACTTAAGTAATATGGTTCCTATTAGTTAAGTGCTGGTTTTCATTTATACCAAAGACTGCTTTAATATACATAAAGTTCTTTTAAAAAATCAGCCCATAGACTTCAATGGGGCGCGTCCCAGTGCTCTCCCTGATTAAATGTCTCAAAACATCTGAGTGCGGAAGCAAGTCTAGCAGATCAGGAAGTGAAAGGGATCAGCGGCTTGCTCTTCAGTTCCATTTACTCAGTCTCATTTATTATCCCTTCCCTTCCAAACAGGAACACTTTTGAATTTTCACTTATTGGCTCAACAGACTTTTGCTACCACGCAGTAATGGGTTATGGTATTAAAAAGCCCACTGCTGTATCTTAGAACATATTTATTTTTATTTATTTTGTTTTTGTTGACCAGGTAGGTGCACAAGACATAGCAATGCCTATTTTCAGGCATGACCTGGGAGGTTACAAAGTGGTAGAACAGGACAAATAACAGAAACAATAGCAGATGCAGCAATTTGTGGAAGAAACAATAGTATAACAAAGGCAGAACAATTAATACAATAGTTGAGATAAGATAACAGTAGTAGGTAAAAGGTGTAATTCTTGGACAATTTCTTTACCAAGCGTCAAACGCTGGCATTGACAAATGCTTGTTTTGTGTGTGTGTGTGTGTGTGTGTGTGTGTGTGTGTGTGTGTGTGTGTCTCATACATGGTAAAACATAAGCATCAATGTTACGTAGGGTCTCATAATACAAAGGCACAACCAATAGAAACACTGTATACAGTTGTATTTAGTCACATCAAGAAATAAAAGTCAAACAAAAATTATTTGATGGGGGGTATAGACCATTATGTTCTAAACCACTATCAACTGGGGAGGCCTGGGTCAAAACAGTGCACCAAGAAGAGCGCTGCAAGAACCGCGCTGTGTAAAGCGTGAAAGGATTTACAGCAACAGGGGTATAATAGCGATAAGATATTACCATTACCCCTGTTGCTATATGTATTACCTGAAGAGGGCTGAAGTTGCCATGTGCTGGGGTGGCTGTCATAGCTGTTCCCATGGTGGAGCGGCTAGGGCACCAGCACATGGTGTGGTAGAAGGCCTGGGACCGAGGTTCATTTTCTGCCAGGTCCCCTCCCTGCTGCAACATTTCTGTTCTTTCAGAAACCAAAATTTTCCTCCTTCTGACTCTTTCCCCATCCCCAAAGTCCATGACCTCAAGACTTGATTACATTAAGACCGGGGGGTGTGGCAGGGTAAATCCCCCAATGTTGGGGGTGCAGGGGGCTCCCATTCATTTTGCTGGGGCTGCGCTGTTGCTGATGGTTTGCTGTATTTCCCGACCCTGTTTCCTACAGCACTCTTTCCCTTGTGGCTTTTATTGCCATGCAGTTTTTGTATGCGGTGACATGACCCTGTGCCCAACTGGGGTAACCTTCCTGCTCAAGGAAGGTTCGGATTTCATTACCTATACCTCAACCAAGAGCCAGGGTGTTTCAAATGTCAAAGTTTTGGAAACACTCTGAATTTTACAATGTATAATGATATGCATTGCTTCATCTTACATGTGAAATCCACATTCTGTCTACATGAACAGATGTCCATCCTAGCCAGAAGTAAACAATACATATTCACATATAGGCATCATTTGGTTACAAATGCTAATAGAATGTATTTATCTGATTTGATTACTGGGTAAGTGCACTGGGCCACATAGCCCTTTTACAGGTACAACCCAGACAAAAATAAAAAACATGCAATTTTACAAAAACAGTACAAAACAAAATATATGCTAGGCTAAGTCATTTGATCTTAACCGTTGGGCTGCCGACAGAATTAGAATGTATTGGAATTCTGGACTGATATCAGTCCGTGACACAGCAAGAATTAAGTTCAGACTTGTACTTTTGACATTTACAAAGTCTGTCATAATGCTGCCAGCTCCCTTGTGGCCAGTTCTGTGGGCAAATACACTGGCACTGTAAGTTCCTCTTTCATCAATCTTCAGCCACCAAGAACATCTTGCAACCTTGGTTGCAACTGGACAGTAGCCATCCTGGGTGCTTACACTTCTGATCAACTGATTAGTTTCTGGATCTCTTCTGAATGCACATCTTCAGGAAGGTCTCTCTCAATGGCCGTAATCATTAACGCCTCCAGTTTTTCTTGTCCCATCAATGAACGCAGACAATTCTTCATTATTTTTAGTTTACTAAAAGCTCCCTTGCAGGACACCTGGTTAAAGGACAGAGTCACCAGGTACTCATAGACAGCAAACAAAGTTGAAAATTACGATGAGTGCATGTTGTATTGTGCTAAGACATAACAGCACATTATGCATTCTGTGCAGAATTTGCATTGAATTTGTGTTTTTACACAGATACACAGAAATGTGATGGCAGAGAAAGGCACCACGGCCCATCTAGTCTGCCCAACGCCCTACCTCCCCCTTCTGTTATGCTTCCACCTTCTTTTCCCAACCCCTTAAATCTATCCCAAGCCCTCTTAAATCCCTCCACCATTTCAGCTGCCAGTACCTCCTCCGGCAGCTTGTTCCAGGCCTCCACCACCCTCTCCATGAAAAACTGCCCCCTGACATTACCTCTGTATTGTCCACCTTCCAGTTTGAGGCTATGTCCCCTCGTGTTCACTCCCTTCTTCAATTTGAACAAGCGGTTACCCTCTACCTTATTTATTCCCTTCAGATACTTAAAGGTCTCAATTATGTCCCCCCTCTCCCTCCTAGTCTCCAGAGGGTAAAAATTCAGCCCTCTCAATCTTTTCTCATAGGGTACATCCTGCATCCCACGTACCATTTTGGTTGCCCTTCTATGCACCCTCTCCATTAGCTCAACATCTCTTCATAGGTGAGGCCTCCAGAACTGCAACCCATATTCCAGAAGCGGCCTAACCATGGTTCTGTATAATGGCATTAGCACCTCCCTCTTCCTGCTATTAAAACCCCTTGCAATGCAGGCCAACATTCCATTTGTCTTTCCCACTGCCCGTTTTTGGCAGGTTTTCACTTTTCTCTCTTTGTTCATTCTGGTCACCGTCAGTTCCACCTCATAAATAAGCATCTTCAGAATGTTGAAGGCCATCCTGTTCTTCAGCTGTGAACACATCATGAGAGAACTCAGTAGGTCAAGATCTTTACAGTTTTTAGAAAATGTTTGCAAAAATTATCAGTTCCATTTTAAGTTTGCCATGGTCCACCTCTGCTAATGTTGCCACTTTCTTAAGACTTTCATCTGGTATGCCATTTTGAATCATAACTTCAAAGTGATGTGGGTCCATGAAGCTAGTATCCAGAATTAGCAGGTCATTATCAAAGTGAATGTTTAAGCTCATTTGAACTTGATCCATAATGCGGTTGTATACCTTGACTTCAAAAAGCTTCACTGGATCGTTCACTCATTCATCATTTAAAATTTCCCCTGTCCATTTTCTTCTTGCTGGCAAACCTTTTATTCCGTAGATGATCCTCAAGTTCAATATCAAGATAAAAATTGTCAATTTCGTCTTTTGCTTTTGCAACAAAGTTTGATGCTTTTGCCTGACTGTCCTTGAAATTTGACTGCTGTAACTCCAGCTTTGCTCGATCCACCGTGCACAATGCTGAAAGGTAGTCCAGTCCTTTAGTCTGCAGGTACTTTGATGCTGACCCAGTTACAGTAAAGATCTTCAAAAACAGAAAATATATCAAAATAATGTGAAATTCCGTCCATATCTGAACCAGCAAATTAGCCTCACTTGCTGCTCTGGTATCAAAATGTCCTGAAGCACTAATGAAATGCAGAGTCCTGAGAAGTGTCACATAAAGATTGTTTTCTTGATTTTTATATCTATTTTTATTTATTTATTTGTTTTCAGATTACAATACCTTTGAGTCTGAGGCTCTTTTACAGAGGTTACACGTCGAAAGAAAAATGCAATAAAATATAACATTATATAATACAACAATTAACACCAGAGTGTTACAGTAACAAGAGTACAATGTTCCGACAGGCACTTAAGGGTAGACAATAAAAATACATTTTAGAATTATGTATGAAATAGGTGAACATAGAACAGCCAATAATGGCCTTATTGTTTGAGAGCGAGGGGGAGAAAAGGAATGGGGGAAGGGAATGTTGGAAGGGGAATCAGCAAAAAAGGACGGGATGTGGGAGGGGGGCCATGGTAGAGGACTAGTCTAGGGAGGCATGGGTAGTAGAACAGGGGAGAAATGAGAGAGGGGGAGGGACAGAGATGGTGGACGGGATACAGATCTGTGTTACAAGTGATAATGAGATAGGCAGTGGGGCTGCAGTAGCATAGAGGGAGGGGTAGGGGGCACAGAGAAACAGAGGGCAGCCTTAGGCTATAGAGGCAACAGGGTGAGATTTCCCCATGATTGGACAATCACATCTGATAAGTACAATAAGGTGTAGGTGGAGTTTATGTTTGAAAGGGCCCAATTTGGGTACTGACAGGATAGCAGCTGGTAGGTCATTTAGCCAGAAGGGTGCCCAGTAAGCAAAAGGGCATTGTGCCTGCCTAGTGTGGCAGAAAGGTACGAGAAGTGCTTCTCTTGACATACCCTGGGTTGTATGTGGGTTGATCACTTGCTTAAGAAGATCTTGCATTACTGGGGGAGTTAGTACAAGACAGGCTTTTTTTGTGAGGTGGCAAGTCTGAGATTTTACTTGTCCCATGAGGTTCAACCAGTTTGTTTGTTCATACAGGTCACAGGTGTGGGTGAGATGGTGTGCGCCCATGATTAACCTGCAAGCTTTGTCAAGGGCTAGGTTGATCCTTTTGAGCACAATGTCTATTGCTGCACTGCATATAACTAGTCCATAGTCAATAGTGGATACTATGGAGCTGTTGACCGCAAGTTGGAGGGCATTGGAGGATAGGCAATGTCTCTGCCAGTATAGCAGACCAATCCTAGCATTACTGCTTTAGCAACTTGATCTATATTGGCGGCATAGGACAGTGAACTGGCAAGGGTTATGCCTAGGTATTTGAAATGCAGGACTGCCTCAAGTGTGTCCCCCTGACTGTTCTGTATGCTCCCAAAATATGTGCCAGTGCTCTTGGTTTTGCCCCTCACCTTGTTTCACCAATATTTGGAAGCTGTCTAAGTTTCTCTTGTCCAGTCCCATCGATGCTTGAGCTCCATATTGTCATCGTCTTATGAGATTCACTCATGAAGATGGATGTCCATTGTAGCAAATCAGACAGTGTTTTGGCATCAACTACAGGTTCAGTAGTATCCGCAACACACATGTTTAGAGCATGTGCATAACACCAGGTATATACGCTGTTTGGTAAATCTGTTTTGATTAAAGCACACAACCCCAAAACCTCACTTGTCACATTGGCAGCACTATCAAAAGTCTCCCCAATGAAGTTCTTCATATTAAAAACATGTTTTGCAGAACTGTCCCTTAAACCTTTGTGCATTCCTTGTCCAGAAGCATCCTGCACCTCTACCATGGCAAACAGACACTCCTGAACTTGAAGATCTTTCACATAGTGCAGATTGATAGCCGCATGGTCGGTCACACTGATGTCCTGTGTGGTGTCCATCTCCATGCTGATTTTCTGGTCTGTAGTATCCCGTGCAATGGCATCCCTCACTATCTGGCAAATAACCTCAATGATGAAGTTTACCGATATCTTCGATAACACGGTAACCAGTGCACCATAACCACAAGCTTCTGTGGTGCTATTTTCTTTCTTCATTCTCTATTTCCTTCTCTTGCTCTGCTCCAGTGATTTCTGGACATGCTGACTGAGAGGAGCATCAAACTGAGATAGAAGAAGAATCAGCTCAAGAAATCTCCATAGTTGACTGCTGGGTTCTCCAAGCTATACAGAGCATCCTCTTTTCCTCGATATATAGTGACCGATGTCCAATAAACTTAATGACTTCAGTAATCCTCTTCATGACATCTATGTTTTGCTGGACTTGTTTTTTCTGACTATTAAGCACCTTTTTGTTAACAAGAGTTATACTATTGCTGTCCATTTTGCAGACCAAATAAGCATTCACAGTGGCATTCTGAGCTGTGGAATCCTCGTGTTCTTCCATGCCTTGGTTAATGTGTTTGAAGTCTTGGCATCCCATAATAAATCTTGTTTCCACATTGGAAAATGCCATGCAGATGCTACAGTGGACAGATTGCATTAAAGTGTCAATTACCTGTACAATTACCCAGTTTCTTGAAACGACTTTGTTGCTCTCAGGAAGGGTCTGCTTGTAGATTCTGGCAGGATTGTAAGGCAGGTACTTAACATTGACAGGACCAGGCTAAACTGGATGCCTGTGAATAAAGGTAGCTTTTTCAAAATCGAGAAGCAGACCTTTGGGGTCTTGAAAATCAATTGGTATCTTCATGTTCTCCCCGTTTGATTGAATACTTCTTTTCATTTCTGAATCTGCTGGCTGTATTTCTTGAATCTTTTGCATCTGACTGCTATTACAGCTGGTCGTACACTGAGGTGCATTTTGTCCATCTTCTTTTCTTGCATCTGCCTCTCGAGAGATAGCCTCTTTATTTTGCAGAGTATCTTCCCTATTTAGGGAGCTTGCTAAAAAGGACAGGTTCCTTTGCTTTGGGTCAGATGATGCAGCCAACAGAGGAGACAAATTGACTTGTTTTCTTTTCTGTGCACCTGATTTGGAGTTATTTATCATGGTGGTCAGTATGTTCACCTCTACACGGTTACTCTTCTTTGTGTACCAGTCAACTTGTAGTTTTTCTCCCAATGTGATGGCCCTTCATCTAAAAATCTGGTCCTACAGTTTCTCAAATACTTACACTGCTGTAATGTGCAAAGTTACCAAACTGACTAAAAACTGGTAAAATTGAATCAATGACAAACCAAATATACACAGCGCAATGAAAGCAGAATTACCTTTGCACACACTGTTCCTCTGTTCAGGGCACCGAGTTGCTTCTGCTGATGTATGATATGCTAGGCTCCTTCTGCAATCTAACTGTCCAGTAAATATTTAATCTAGAGTTTAATTATATGGCATGCACATGTCATGGAACCAGAATCACTATATAGATTCCCTTACTTTTCACTTCTTGGCCCCCTAACTCCAGACTAAGCAAACTGTACTTTAATTCACACACAAATCAATACTATGAATACTATCCCAACCACACAAACACACCATTAGCAGCAACAGTCACAGCTGCCCTCCATCTTACAGTTAGAGCATGGACCACTGTATTCCAAGGTGATGCAACAATTTCTTAAGAAATACAGACCATACCTAGTAAAGTGGAAACAGAACAGTGTGTTACCAGTTTGAACCCCAGCACCATTTTTACAGTGCATGCCTGACAAACTGCTAGTTTTATACAGTGACTCAGGACCACTGAGCAATTCTGCTTCTCAATATACTTTGTGCACCAAATCTTCAAAATTCCAGCCACAAACAGGGTAAAAATGAATGCCATTCTAAAGAGATCCACCATTTTATTTATTTATTTAGTTTTTGATAACCGGGTGGGTGTGCTAGACACAAGCTGTGACTATTTCCAGACACGACCTGGGAGGTTACAAAGTTACAAACAGTATTACATCAAAGTAATACAGTTTCAGATTAGGAGCATCAACACAATATAGTACATACAAGGGTATATCAAGGTAAGGTATACAAATTAACAATTACATTTGGTCATAGACAAAAATTGACATCACAAAAATTGTGCAGCAGGATTTAAAAAAACAAATGGTAATACAAAGCAATAGGCAGACATAGTAATTAAGGTAAGTGCTATAACAGTTGTCAGCAGAGGGCCATGTTATACAGCATACTGTATATACATGAGTCACCACTGACTCAGCGCCAACTGGGCAAAAATAGAACTAAATGGCATAAGAACTGGTTTACAGATGGCATCATAAGTACTGTGAGTAAACCCAGTGGTAGTAACAGCGGAAAGGGAAGGGAATAGGCATAAGTAGGGAGTGGAGGCTATAATCAGGTGGAAAGGGAGGTGGGTGTTTAGAGGAGGATGTGAGGGATAGGGTTGCAGCTTGAGAAGATTAGGGAGGCTTAAAGCAGGTGCAGGATTCAGGGTTGATGAGGAAGTTTGAGTAGTTTGTGTTTGAAGATGGCATGTGTGGGTGCAATATGAGTTTCCATGGGTATGAAGTTCCTTTGCTTAGGGGCCACATGAAAGGAAGCAGTGCCACCCTTTGTGGTTTTGCACCTGGGCATGTGTAGTAGGGCGAGGTCAGTGGAACGTAGGCCATGGATGGATGACTGAGGCATTAAAAGGATGTTTAGTGACATTGGGATGTTAGACCTGATTACGTTGTCAACCTGGGAGCAGAGGGAGAGGAGTCGATGGGCGGAGGGGGAAGACCAGTTGAGGTCAGCATAGAGTTGACAGCAGTGTTTTAACCAAGGGAAAGCAGAGGCATATAGGCAGATGTTGTTGTAGGTGGTGTCCCATTTGTGAAGCAAGGCTTTAGAGGTACTGATGTAGGTGATGGAACCATAGGCAAGTGATGATAGTAGAATACCACATACAATGGCCAATCTAGCAGAGGGAGTGAGTGCATGACTTGTTTTGTAGGCAACCCCAATTTTGCTGTTTACTGCCTTGCAGGTGGCCTGGATGTGTTGGCCAAAGTCTAGTGTTTCATCGAGTAGTACCCCAAGGTATTTAAATGCACTCACAGTGTCCAAGAGGGAGCCATCAGGACCATGAATCTTAAGCAGGCCATGACAAGTTTTCAGTTTCGTGGCAGAGCCAAAGAGCATGGCCTGTGTCTTGGAGACATTGAGCAGAAATTTGTTCTTAGTGAGCCAGGATGGGACATGAAGAAAAGCAGATGATGGTTTCAGGTTTATGTCCTGTATAGAGCTGGAACATACAGGACAAGATCATCTGCATAGAGGATGGTCAAGCAAGAGGGAATGTTGAGCGTAATCTGGTTTATGAAAATAGAAAAGAGGAGAGGCCCCAGTATTGACACCTGGGGGACGTCGAGTTTAACAGGGGATTCACCAGACATTGCAGAGTTGAATTTAACAACTTGATATCGATTTGATAGAAAGCTATTTATCCAGGTAACAGAGCTTTGTGAGAAGTCAAGGGACGTAAGATTGGTCAGTAGAAGGAGGGGTGGTCAACCAGATTGAAAGCTTTTGTGAGGTCGATAAATAAGGCCCCAGTTAGGAGGCTAGAGTCCATAGCACAAAGTATGTCATTTGTGAGCTGGAGCAGGGCAGTGGAGGTGCTATGCCCTTTATGGAAACCATGCTGATATGGTGAGAGCACGTTGTAGTTGGAGAGGAATTCAGTGATTTGGGTGGCTACAATCGTTTCAAGGATCTTGCTCAGTACCGATAGAATGGCAATGGGATGGTAGTTGGAGATGTCCTTTTTATCCCCTTTCTTGTAAATTGGAGTGACTCTGGTGATTTTCCAGCTGCTTGGGACATGTCCTTGGCAAAGAGACAGGGTGAAAATTCTGGCTAGTGGTGCCGCAATGAAGGGGGCTGCCAGTTTGAGCAGTTTTGGCTCAAGGCCATCAGATCCGACTCCTGTGTAGTCTGAGATGGTGCCCAAATGCTTGATGACATCACGTCTGGTGATGGCTTTAAAGTGGAAAGGGGCATGTTTTGGGAGAGTGGTTCTCAGTTTCATGGCTGTTTATGGGTGGTGATGACGGGCAAACTGCCGTATACTTGGAGAGGTCGGAGAAATGAATGTTAAAAGCATTAGCAACAGTAGATGGGTTGTTACAGTGGGCACCATTCAGGACCATGTTGTTATCTGAGTGATGTTGTTTAGAGCCCAGAAATGTTTTGATGTGAGCCCAGAACTTTCTAGAGTCTCCAGATGCATCCAATAGGAGTCCTTTACAATAGGAGCTTTTGGCTAGCCTGATTTGCTTTTTGCAGGTGTTTTGTAGGGCTCTGTAGTTATTAAAGTCAGACAGGAGGCCTGATTTTTTAAAGCTTTTCCAGCTTTTGTCCTTGGTCTGAAGGGAGACCAGAAGATCTTTGTGAAGCCATCTGGTTTGTTTTGCTCAGCCACGCCGTGAGGTGAGAGGAAAGTGTTTATCTTGTAAGGTCATATATTTTTCAATAAAGAAGTTGAGGGCTGCTTGAGTATTGAGGGTTTGATATAAGTAGGTCCAATCAATACAGGAGATCTCATTGTAACTGTAAAAATATGTTCAATGCCTACGCAGTCAGTATAGTGTTATGTTTGTGCAACTGTGTTAGTTTGGTTTTTAGCAGTTTGCACTCTCTATTCCAGAGGAATTACCACCCTGTAGGGTACCAAAGGCAAGGAACCCTTGAAGAGGGTTCCACCCCTAGAGGTGCCGTGGAATGATTCCTGTGGCTAAAGGTACCTTAGAAAGGATCCCAAGGAGAAAAGTGCTGCCACTGGAGGAGGAGGGGAGGATGGTGGAGCAACAAAAAAGTGCTTCACAAGGAGGCTGAGAGGAACAGCTTATAAAACTCAGGAAAAGGGAGTGGCTGGCTGCTTGTCCTTTGAACTCCAGGCTAAGCCTTCCAATTCAATGGCCTATGCAGCCAGTATAGTGTTATGCTTGTGCAACTGTGTTAGTTTGGTTTTTGTCCATTCACACTCTCTATTCCAGAGGAATTACCACCCTGTAGGGGTACCAAAGGCAAGGAACCCTCGAAGAGGGTTCCACCCCTAGAGGTGCCACGGGACGATTCCCATGGCTAAAGGTACATTAGGAAGGATCTCCCAAAAAGAATGAAGTACGAAACATATTTTTTTTATTTATTTTTTTTTTTTATTTTAGTCTTTTGGCAACCAGATAAGGCCCACTACGCACAAGTGCCTGTTTTCAGGGGTGACCTGGGAGAACTGGGCAGTTAAGTGACTTGCTCAGAGTCACACAGTATGCAAGTGGAGGCTGTGAGAATCAAACTCAGGTCTGGTCTGCTGGCTGTATCAAGCTTATTCACACCTCATTCTACTAGCCTCTAGGCTATACTGCCAGCCCATATAAGCAAGCAGTAACTGTGACGTAGTAGTAGGTACGCATAGACAATTTGATACTGTAATGAGATGCTCAGGTTGGTAACGTAAACAAAATGCCCAGGCTTGCATGGCATGATTCTGATGGTTTGTGTTGAGAATGAGGGGATACCGTAAGGAGAGAGGGAATGGCAGGGACACCATCCACCTCCATCCAACAGTTGAACCTACCTAAAGAGACTAGGGACACTACTGTGCTAACTAACAGTTATGACCTGAGGCAACAGAGGAGAGAAAAAAAACCCTATGAGGAGGAACTCTCTGGGGATCCAAGGCCTAGGTCACCTTCCCTCCAGGCTTGGGATGTTTTATTTAGTGACGGCTCTGCAGCTGCAATTTGGAAACCCAATTAAAGGGAAGTGGAAAATATTCCAATTTGGAGGAAGGCTCTGACTCAAACCCTCTAGCGGGAATGCCATGGAAGGTTGCGTGAAAACTCTGCAACAATGCATACAACCAAGGTGGGAGGAGGACAGCAATGACTGCTGAGGCACTCACCTGGGCTACTCACCCTAAACTCAAACCAGATGAACCAGAGGCAGTCATAGGGAGAATGCAGTGAAGGAGCCTTGCTAGGGTAACCACTAAAGCCATGGATAACCGTCATAGTGGAACACTAGAGCCAAAGGAGGTAATGGTTTTCACCCTTCACAGCTAGTCTTAAATTCTACACCAGGAGCTGCTGTCGCATAGCATATAGCTAAAGCCATGCCAGAAAGGAGGACATCTCAGCTATGGGACCAGGTGAGAAGGCCCCACCCCAAGTCGGGCATGCTCAAGATGCAGACTAAATGCAGAGCAAGACCGTCGGCTGCAGGGAACCCAGTGCCAGAATGGCATGGCTGGCATGCCCCAAACTGATAGAGAGCTGAAATGTTGGTGAGCAGCTGAATGAGCTCAGGTATGTTGAAACGTAATGAGTGTTGAGTGCTGAGGCCTTGCAAGATCGAAAGCAGATTAAGTACAGCAGACATCCCAGAGGCTGAAGCCGAAGGTTTGCGGTAGGCATGAGCAACGATTGTGTAAGCAAGAGTGGACCTGCACATAGGTCAGTTAGCAGAGTAGTAATAGGTGGACCTGCGTGTAGGTCTGCATAACATACTAGCAATGATCAGCACTGAACAGTGGGACAAGCCAGCCAAGCATCCAAAAACCAATAGAGGTGACATACTCAGAGGATTTGTTGTCGGCGGAGACAGGATTTAGAATTAGCCACACAGGGCCATGACCCCCAAATACCTCCAAGTCCCTGCCATAGGAAAAACAAGAAAGTGATGGAAGGGCCGAAACCCACATGCAGGTATTGAAACTAAGTTACAGCCTCAGCAGTAGCTTTAGCTGACCTCTGAATATAACAGGGTGGATAAACATAGAAGCAACAAGTGTATGGAGTATGCTGCATTGTAAAACTGCAATAAACATAAGTAAAGAGACACAATGCTCTAAAAGTAAGTGTAACCATAGATACATAGATACATAGATACATAGACAGTGTCGGCAGATAAGGGCCTATGGCCCACCCAGTCTGCCCATTTGAAATTGTAAGTTCAGTTTGTTTTCCTAGAAGTCTGTTGCCCCTTACCCCTGACCTCCAGAATTCCTTTATGTCTATCCCATGCATTCTTAAATCCCGTGATTGTTTCAGCCCCCACCACTTCCTCTGGCAGGGTGTTCCACTTGTCCACCACCCGTTCTGTGAAGAAATTCTTTCTCATGTTTCCTCTGAATCATCCTCCCTCCAACTTCATCCCATGCCCTCTAGTCCTGGAACATCTTTTTCACTTAAAAATAGTGTTTTCCTGCACCCTGTTCCTCCCTGTAAGATACTTGTATGTCTCTATCATATCCCCTCTCTCCCTCCTCTCCTCCAGGGAGTGCATGTTCAGTTCCTTCAACCTGTCTTCATAGGACTTGTGATGCAATCCATGCACCATCTTTGTTGCCCTCCTCTGAACCTTCTCTACTCTGTCTATGTCCTTACGTAGGTATGGCTCCAGAACTGTACACTGTACTCCAGGTGGGGCCTCACTAGTGTCTTGTATAGCGAATTATGACCTCCCTTTCCTGCTGGTGATGCCCCTACCTATACATCCCAGCATCCTATTTGCTTTACCTGCTGCCTTGTCACACTGTTTCCCTACCTTGAGGTCATCAGAGATGATAACCCCAAGATCCCTTTTCTGCTTGGTGCATGCTATATCCTCACCCCCCAACTGATATATTGTGCCAGGGTTTTTGTGCCCCATATGCATTATCTTGCACTTCTTTGCATTGAATTTCAACTGCCAAACCCTGACCATTCTTCAAGTTTCTGCAGGTCGCTTCTCATTCTGTCTACACCCTCTGGTGTGTCTACTCTGTTACAGAGCTTTGTGTCATCAGCGAACAGTGAAATTCTGCCTCTAGGTCCTGGCGAATGTCACTGATGAAGATGTTGAATAGGACCGGTCCCAGCACTGATCCCTGTGGTACCCCACTGGTCACTCTTCCTCTGTGGAGTGACAGCCATTTACCACCACCCTCTGTGTCCTGCCACCCAGCCAGTTACCTACCCACCACACTACTGTCCTGCCCACACCCATATTCCCCAGTTTGTGTAATAGTCTCTATGTGGCACAGTATCAAAGGCCTTGCTGAAGTCCAGATAGGCCATGTCCACTGCCCTCCCTGATCCACCTCCCTAGTCACCCAGTCAAAAATTCAACGAGGTTGGTCTGACATGACCTCCCCTGGTGAAACCATGCTGCCTTGGGTCCTGTAGTCCATTGACAACCAGATGTTCCACCAATCTCTCCTTCAGTAGTGCTTCCATGATCTTCCCACTACTGAGGTGAGGCTGACTGGTCTGTAGTTCCCTGCTTCCTCTTTGTTCCCACTTTTGTATAAGGGGACTACATCTGCTGTCCTCTAGTCTTTGGGTACCTCCCCTGTTTCCAGTGATCGGCTAAACAGGATAGCCAGAGGTTCAGCCACCACCACTCTTAGTTCTTTAAGGACCCTTGGGTGCACCCCATCTGGCCCCATTGCTTTATCAAAACCAGGGAATGCAATGAAATTGCTGCGATAAGGTAAGCAGAATAAGAGCATGATTGAGCTGCATAGCTAGGTTCAGAGTAAGCCTGAGTCAGGTGATAACAATTGAGTATGCAACACGAAGTAACTATGGTTAAGCTGAAACACACAAATAACGATTGCAGTTGCATTGCAGTAGTTTGAGAGATGTGGGTAACAGAACAAATAGTAGGAGCTCAGGAGTGATATGCTAGGAGCTTGGAAACAAAAGCTCCCCAGAAAAAACAAAACCAAGGACACACAAACACAGAAAACAGGGAACAAAGACAGAAGAAGCATACACAAAGTCAAAGGCAAAATACAAACCAGAAGCAGGAAAGAAACACAGAAATCCAGCAGACAAGCAGGAGCAGCAAGGTGGGGGGAAGGCCCCAACTAGCTCAGAGGACAGACTGACAGAGCCTTCAGCTGCAACAAAAAATGCTTCACAAGGAGCCTGAGAGGAACAGCTTATATAGCTCAGGAAGTGGGAGTGGCTGGCTGCTTGTCCATTGAACTCCAGGCTAAGCCTTCCAATTAGCCAAGACAGGATTAGACCACCAAGAAAAGAATGTATTTTAAGAGACCCAGGATTCCCCCACCCATGAACTGTATTACCTTTCTTAGCATATATGTGACTTCTTCCTATTATTCTATATTCGTTTGAAAAACAGCTCTATACTTCCAGCCAACAATCTTTTAAACCATTGCTACTACTAAGGGGCACCTCAACACAGACTCCACTTAAACTATAACCAGAAGCATTCAGAGAGGAAAAAAAAAAAGCAAGGAAAAAAAGTTTAACAATGAGGCTTTGGGGCTTTGCATGCACACAATTTTATTTATTTATGTAAAAGATTTACCAGGAAGGCATACTAAGCAGACTACCGCGCAATTCCAGATGTGTCCTGGAGGAAGGGGTAAGGGAGACAAGACAGAGTATATTACATCGACAAGCACAGTGCATTACATACAGAGATACAGCATTGCTAGTATTCTTAGTAATACATATATTTTTACTTCAATATTGCCCTGAAATGACATATAAATATGAATAATATAAAAAAGTGAACATCTGCAGTGTCACTGTGATTATTGCTCTCTTTCCTCTGATTACAGTGGTCAAAACTGGCACTAGCCCACTAGCCCAAATGCTGGTAGATTTTGCATCAGTCTAGTACAAAAACAAATGTTCAAGTAGCCCTGCGGGCTTGTACTGGAGAAGGTAATATTTCAATAATTACACTAGCTGGACCAGTAGAAAAGTCTGTGGGACCAGTGGATTTTCCCAGTCACTAGCCCTGCTAGCTAGTGGCTGTAAAACTTAATTTCAGCCCCTGTAATTGTTTCCCCCATTACAGCTCAGTTGGTAGCATACCTGCCTTTGGGCTAGGAGGTTGTGGGTTTCAGTCCTACACTGCTCATACCGTAAATGCTGGTATCAGAATGCACTACTAAGGGGATGCTGTACTGTACGGGCATGCAGTCCTTTAGATGAGACATGAAAACCAAGGACCCATTTGACTTTTCTGGTGGTTGTTCAGATGGATGGGAAAGATCCTATGGCACGTCTTGAAAAAGAGTAGGGGAATTTTCCCGGAACAAATGTCCCCCTTTCACTGTAATACAACCAACAGCTTAATCTGATTACATTTCAGTTGGTTTGACCCCCAACCATCCGGGGGTGCTTACAGCCCCATCCGACTGAGTGGGCAGAAAAGTTAAGATGGATGGGATGTATCCCCAACAGACGAATAGCTGCCAGATCTACAGTGAGTGC
This sequence comes from Neoceratodus forsteri, assembly GCA_016271365.2. NCBI lineage: Eukaryota > Metazoa > Chordata > Ceratodontiformes > Ceratodontidae > Neoceratodus > Neoceratodus forsteri. The sequence goes on along the minus strand of CM028134.1, from coordinate 799,889,433 downwards.
AGACCCACCCCCTCTGGGTTTAGTCCCCCTCCCAGCAAGCATCCCGAGATCCTCTACATTTTTAGAAACCCTGGTAGCTATAGACTGATGTGCAGCTCTGGGTGGTGCCTTCCTTTAAGAATACTGTAGCATAGCAGGAATCACATCAGTGGACCATTAAACAATTGAACAACAGGATTTGAGATTAAGTTTGCTTGGAGGCATGGTAAAACCTAGAGCCATTTACCATTTCCAAACTAAACTACCAGTGACTGTTAAAAATTGTGCAATTAATTTCACATAAACTGGAGCTAATTAAATCATTGAGCTGAGATACTGGACTGCCCCAGTCCTTTACTTTACACACCTATACTTCATCTGGAGTGACTTTGATATTCAGTTTCAGCACTGCAGTTAGGGTTTCCCATTCCCAGCTTTTCCTGTTGCTCAGTTCCATAGGAATGTGCACTCATATGGTGTTCCCAAATCAGCTTAGTGACCCTGGACTGTAGGGGAAACAATCCCTGCTATAGCCTTTGGTTTATCCCACAGACATGACAGGCACAGGACAGATAGCCACAGTGCAAGCTTCTGTCATACTGCCCCAACAGCATGCTGTAATCCTGTAACAGAGGGACGTCCTCTTGGCTTCATACGTGAGACTGCCAACAAGGGTGACAGTTAGAGCCAGCTGGGATGGTGGGTTTGTGATATAGACCCTTATCCACTGGGCACTGGACTGAGACCTACCACAACTCATTCCACACTGGCCACAGAACAGCCATCAGTTGATAACAACTTTTGGGCACAGTTGATTTATTTATACTCCGGTTACCGGGTAAGTGCACTGACGTAAAATGCATTTTTCAGGTATGAGCCGGGTACTACTGCTACATAGCAAAAGCAGAAAAAAGATACAGATAAGTGAACAGAAACCAGGAAAAGATGAGGCACGTGTTACAAATATATACAGTGGGAAAATAGTTGTGTATATTAAATACATATGATATACATACTGTATGCAAACAGTCAACATGAGGTCTGGCCCAGATTTGAAAGGCTCCAAAAAATGCCAACCCACTGAGCCAGCTGGTCTCCTGTTGGCTGTTTAACCCAGAACACTGGGAATTTGCTGGAAGCCTGATTCAGATCACACATGACATGAATTTACCAGTCTCCACTTTGTTCATAGTAGACAGCAAGGAGGAGCAAGTTGACCTTTAACCATCACTTAGGCCATCAGAGGGAAGAGATGCCTGCAGTGAGCCCTCCACCCACATAATATTTTTCAAGTCAAACTACCTCTTGCTGGAAGCTGCAATACTGAACATAGGATTTGCAAGAAAGTGAGTTGTGCTCACAACAGAGGTTTGTAGCAGATATTCTGCAGGTGGAGGCTACTTCTAACTGAAAGGTGAAATAAGGAACTTAGAATTATCAGGAAAAGACAGTCTTGTTAAAATTCTTAAGATTTTCAGTGCGGGAAGAGTTTAAACCCTGGGCTAAACATTTGTCACAAATCCTGAAATAAGTGCAGGTACAGGTTGTGTATTTGACCCAGACAGTAAACTGTTTTTTGTGTTTACCATTGTGTGCCTTAAAAGGAAATTCCAGACTTTCTCAGGAAGTGATTACATCATAGATACCAATCAGCCAATAGCTTTGGTAACAGACCTGAGAACAATAGTATTATAAGCAAGTGTTTTATAGCAAACTCATCAGAACAGCTAATATTTTCAAGTCAAACTACTCTTGCTGGAAGCTGCAATACTGAACATAGGATTTGCAAGAAAGCAGTTGTGCTCACAACAGAGGGAGGTGAACCTTACAATTGTCTTTTGGTTTGTAGCAGATATTCTGCAGGTGGAGGCTACTTCTAACTGAAAGGTGAAATAAGGAACTTAGAATTATCAGGAAAAGACAGTCTTGTTACAATTCTTAAGATTTTCAGTGCAGGAAGAGTTTAAAGCACAGCTGACTTATTTTGGGGCTGACTGCTTTCAGAGCACAAACCACCAGGCTGTTTTGGGGCTGGGGAAGTTTACCTGTGTCTGACTTGGATGTCTGGATTTTTCTCTGTTTGATTAGCAGGGGATTTTCTCTGTCAAATTGTTGTGTATGGTATCTTGCTGACAGGAAGGCACTCATCGCAGCAGTGGATCAGAGCTCTTAGCTGATTGTTTTGTGAGGGCACAGTTTAGGCCCAACCCCTTCCCACCCCTCACCCCTGGAAATAGTTCCTTTATACCTGGGGTTCTGACATAATTTCCTCAAGAGTGCAAGGTGCATATCAATGTCATATCCTCTCTAGCACACAGCACTGAAAATATAAGCATACACATTGTATAATATAAATATTTCTATATAACAAACCAATCACACACACAAACACACACACAAAAAAGTACATAATCATGTGGGGAGTAGTGCAATATAATGGCTGTGGGGCAGCAGTGTTCGAGGAGTCTTTCTGGAGGCTGAGATGCTGCCCTATTTGCAGACAACTCTCTACCCTGAGGGAGGAATTCGCCCGTCTTCAGGCCACACTGGACAGCAGTAAGGGAACCTTCCCCCAGGCCAGACTGAATGGTACGAAGGGAACCTCCCCCATCCAGGGAGCACCAGAGCCACCACCACTACCTCAGAGGTTACAAAGAAAGCACAGCAGTTGGACCACAGTGGGCTCAGGGAGGGTGAGGATGGTGGAACAGAGGCACACCCAGTCAGTTGTTCCACTCCACAATCCATACACCATTCTGGGGGAGCACAGCTCCCCTATGGATGCACCCACAGAGGAGATTAAGGAGGCTGAGGACACCTGTCACAAGGAAGGCCCACAGGAAGGAGGCAGAGGACACCACAAGGAAAGGAAGTAGCTCCTGGTGGGGGACTCAATTATTAGGGGTATAGAACTGGGGGGAGCAGGGAAAACTGAAGTAAGGTGCCTGCCTGGTGCCATGGCTTGGAGGGACAGGAAGCGCATCCTCAGGATCACGAGAACAGCTGCACGGGAGTCTGAGCTGGATGTCATTGTCCACCTAGGGACAAATGACTTGGCTTAACATGAGATTAGAGCAGTGCAGAAGGACTTTGTAGAACTGGGAGGGCCTAAGACAAGTAGCACACACAGTATCCTTCTCAGAGGTGCTGCCTGTCAATGGCATGAGTGAGGCAAGGGTACTTTGCACCATGCAGTTTAATGAATGGTTGAAAAATGGTGTGGAGCACAGGGGTTTTGCTTCATTGGGGACTGGGGTTCCACCTGGAGGGACACCAGCCTATACTGGCAGGATGGTCTGCATCTGTCCAGGAAGGGAACAAGTCTTTTGAGCAATCAGATTAAATGCTTCATTGGCAAGCTTTTAAACTAGTCAAGGGGGGGAGGCACTGATAAGCAGCAGGAAAATCCCAGCCTCTCCCTACAAAACAGGGTACTAAATGAGAAAAAGACAGAGGTAGAAAGGTCAGTGGGGGATGCTGCAACAGAAGGTAAAGCCATCAAAAAATGGAAAGCAATGAGTACCAATTCCCGTAGTCTGAGTAACAAGCTTCCTGAATTAGTGGCCTTGATGGAGGAGGAACATCTGGATATCGTGGCAGTCACAAAAACATGGTTCGCATAAAACCATGACTGGGACGTAAACATACCAGGATACACTATCTACAGGAGGGACAGAGAGGGTAAAAGAGGAGGAGGAGTAGCTCTTACATAAGGGAAGGAATCAAAGCAACAGAACAAAAGGGAGAACAGGGAGGAGATGAAGCACTGTGGGTAAATTTGGAGACCAGCAATGGCACCACAATCCGCACAGGGGTTGTATACAGACCCCCTTCTCAGGGGGAGGAAATGGACAAGGAAATGATAGAAAGTATACTTAGTATGGCAGAAAAAGGGGAGATATTGCTGATGGGCGATCTGAATATGCCAGATGTTAGCTGGAGTGCAGTTGCAGCAGCCACTTCTAAGAGTGGGGTTATCCTAGATGCCCTACAGGAGGCATGCCTTAGACAACTAGTATTGGAGCCCACTCGAGAGGGAGCAATCTTAGACCTGGTTCTCTCAAATGGAGATGAAGAGAGGATCATAGATGTAGAAGTGGGTAGCCATCTGGGAACTAGCGACCATCGAACAGTATGGTTCACAAAAACACAGCAATAGAGTCAGTTCACAAAGGCAAAGGTACTGGACTTTAGAAGGGCTGACTTTGCCAAAATGGGTGAGTGCCTAAGGAATGCACTAGCAAATGGGCAGGAAGGAGGGGTGGAAGAACAATGGGGAATAATAAAAACTGCCATCACAGAGGTAACAAGCCTTTGTGTGAAGCAAATAAACAAAACAAAACAATGTAAGAAACCAGTATGGTTCTCAAAGGAAGTGGCAGTGAAGGTTCAAGAGAAAAGAAAGCTTTCAGGAAGTACAGGGAATCACAGAAGGAGCAGGACAGAGAACGGTCAGTTAAAGCAAAGGAAGCTGGAAGGCAGTCAGAACAGCAAAGGCCCAAACGAGGAAAAGATGGCCAACCCAGTTAAGAAGGGGATAAACCTTTATAGGTACATCAGGAGCCGAAGGAAGACCAAGGGAGGGATAGTGAGGCTTAATGGGGGAGGGGGCAGAGGGTGACTGTGAAAAGGCAGAGATACTGAACAAATATTTTTGCTCAGTATTTACAAAGGAAGAGGGGAGGTACCTAAAACAAACAGTAGAAACACTCTGGATACAGAAGTTGATACCAGCCCATTTACAGAAGAAAGGGTTCTGAAAAACTCTTAAAACTGAAGGTGGACAAAGCAATGGGACCTGATGGGATTCATCCCAGAATTCTAAAGAACTAAGGGTAGAATTAGTGACACCACTGACTACCCTGTTTAACAAATCATGGGAGGATGGGGTGGTACCGAGACTGGAGGAGGGCAGCTGTGATTCCCTTCACAAAAGTGGGAGCAAGGCAGAAGCAGGAAACTACAGGCCTGTTAGTTTAACCTCAGTGGTAGGGAAAATGATGGAATCACTTGAAGGAAAGAATTGTCGAGTATCTAGAGGCCAGAGAGGCACAGACCCAAGGCAGCATGGATTCATTAGCAGGAAGGTCATGCCAGACAAATCTGATAGATTTCTTTGACTGGGTGACCAAAGTAGTAGATCAGGGAGGGGCTGTGGACATGGCCTACCTAGACTTTTTAGCAAGGCATTTGACACAGTCCCACACAAAAGATTAATATACAAGTTAGCTAGCCTGGGAGTGGGTCCCAAGATGACAGCCTGAGTAAAAAATTGGCTGGAGAATAGGACACAGAGAGTAATAGTAAATGGAGTCCACTCTGAAGAAAGGGGGTTACTAGGGGTACCGTAGGGTTCAGTATTAGGACCGTCCTCTCAATGTCTTTATAGTTTATATTGCAGAGGGACTGGAAGGAAAGTATGTCTCTTTGCAGATGACACAAAGATCTGCAACAGAGTTGATGCACAAGGTGGAGTGGAAAGGATGAAAAGGGACTTGGCAAGGTTAGAGGAATGGTCAAATGTATGGCAGCTTAGATTCAATGCTGAGAAGTGCAAAGTAATGCACCTGGGAAACAAAAACCCAGGGGAAGAGTACACAATGGGGGGTGAGATACTAACAACAACAAAAATGGAAAGGGACCTGGGGGTAGTCATATCAGATGACCTAAGGTGGGCAAGCAATGTGAGAGGGCAGCAAGGAGGGCTGGAGGGATACTGGGATGCATAGGGAGAGGCATCACCAGTAGAAAACAGGAAGTTATTATCCCTCTGTACAGACAGCTGGTCAGACCCCATCTGAGTACTATGCAGTTCTGGAGACCCAGTCTCGCAAAGACATAGACAGGATGGAAGCCGTCCAGAGGAGGGCTAACTCAAAATGGTGCAGGGTCTGCAACCGGAAGACATATGAAGAGAGACTTAAGGAGCTTAATATGTATAGCCTCGAGGAAAGGAGGGAGAGGGGGACTATATAGAAACTTTCAAGCACCTCAAGGAATCAACAAAGTCCAAGAGAGTAGCATCTTTCAAAAAGAGGTGTGCAAGAACAAGGGGGCACAATTTGAAGATGGGGCGGCTCAGAGGTAATTTACTGGAAGCATTTTTTCACAGAGAGGGTTGTGGATGCATGGAACGGCCTTCCAGAGGAGGTCGGAGTCAAAACAGTGGTGGAATTCAAGCATGCATGGGACAGTCATAAGGCAATTCTAGGGGGTGGGGGTAGGAAGAAGTAGGCTGCTGGTTAACTAGGATCTGCAGCTTATCCAGTAGGCAGGGAAATGGGCAGACTGGGTTGGCCAAGCGGTCCTTATCTGCCGTCAAATTCTATGTTTCTATTAGACCTGGCATGTGGATAAACAAGGAGCACCATAAGAACATGAGACCATGACGGCAGATGGAGACTGCATGATCTATCTAGTCTGCCTGTTAAGACCAGGCTCCAGTGCTATCAATCCCTCTTGTTCCACTAGACTTACACTTGCTACAATATGAAGAAGCTGTACCCTCCACTCACACTTTCTGACATGGAACATTTGGAAATGAGTCTATGACTCAAAGGGTTGTAATTCCGATTTCCTAAATTAATAAATAAAACACTGTACATGGCCTGTGCAAGAGTTTGGACCTGGAACTGGCCCACTAGCCAAAGACTGATAGATTTTCTACCAGGCCAGTCACAGGTTTCTCTATCTAGCCCTGCCAGCTAGTGCTAGAGGAGATAACCTTCTGACTTGTAGATAAACAAAGGGTTTCTGTCTCTGGTGCAATCAGTCCCTCACCTTTTCCCTGCACTAAATACATCACAGTGTGGGGAAGCCTGTACTGTACCTGACCACACAGTACTTGAACCAAACACAGACAACCACACGCTACCAGGTACTTCCAGGTTCTGCTGTGCTAAAAGAGGTCAAACTGCAGGAAACATACACAAAAAAGTGCAGTGCTTGCCCTGGAAGGTACAAAATGTAAATCCTTTATTAGGTAAATATCAGCAAAGCATACCCCGGTTTGAGGTCACACTGTCTCTTCATTGGGGGTCCTGATGAAGAGGCAGTGTGACCTTGAACCGCCGGTATGTTTTGCTGATGTTCACCTAATAAAGGATTTACATTTTGTACCTTCCAAGGCAAATGCTGTACCTTTTTACATTTCCCACACAGTACCTGGCCCTGTGCCTAAACAGTGGACTTCAGTCTCCAGGGCTGTCAGCCCCCTCGGCCTTCACCAGCTCTAAATACATTACATTGGGGGAAGCCTGCACTGTCCTTGCCCTGTAACTGTATCTTATTTTATTTATTTCATTTATTACAGTCTAGGATGTACATTTGAGCAAATTGCTCATGTACATAGGTTCTACATCAAACAAAGATACACAGAGGTGGAGCAATATAACAAAACAGTGAACATATGTGTACAAAATACAAAAACAGTTGAACAATGAAGGACAAGGTATTATAGTTGGAACAGAATACAAGGTTAAATGGTCTATTACAATCTAAAGTGCTGTAAATTGATTCCTAAGGAACAGTTCTTTTGTCAGAGTACAACTAGGGGTTTGGCCCTAGGGAGGAGACCTAGGGCTCAGAAAGTGCTGGTTGGGCCACCAAAGATAGGGGATAGGGGCAAAACCATCTATGGAGATGTGGGGAAGGGGAGAAAGGGGCGGTGAGGACAGGGGAGGGAGGAGAGAGAGATTTGGAGGGAAGGTGGGAGGGAAAAAGGTGTGAGAGGAGGGAAGAAGTGGTAACACGGGCTGGGGTCATAAGTAAGGTGGGTGAGAAGAGGGAGGGGGGGGGTGAAAAGAGGGACCAGGGAAGAGAGTGGTGGAAGGTAGGAGGGAAGGAATGTAATACAGACTTTAAACAATGGCGGGGACACAAAAGTACTTGGGTGTGCAGGAGGTAGGGGAGGGACAGGAGTGAGGAAAGGAGGGTGTGCAGGAAGAGACCTGGGTATTAGAAGTGTGGGAGGTGGGAGAGAGAGAGAGCAGGAAAAGCTAGGGAGGAGGTGGAAGGACAGGGTTAGGTGCAACAGTTGCACACACTGGCCTGGGCTAGGGATGCATGAAGAAGAGTTTTAAAAGAGCCCAGTTTAGTTTCCATCAGTAAGTCTTTACTGAGGGAGTTTGGCAGTAGAGGAGCATGATATTCAAAGGATCGCTCGCCCTGTGTGGTTGTATGGAGAGGGACATTCAAGGTTAGGTCATTCTGTGGATAAACAGAGAGCATCAGTCTCCAGAGCTGTTAGTCACTTACCTTGTACCAGCACTGCATATATCCCAGTGTGTGTGTGGGAAAGCCTGCACTGTACCTGCCCCACACTAATGGAGGGCTGGCCCATGCATTCCTCAGCAGGTGACATGGCGGCTCAAAACAAATAGGTACATCATTTGCTGATTTCTTTTTCTGTTTACAGTACATTTGTTTGTGAGGGGCATTACTGTGGTCTGGGAGGCAGGTGGTACACATCAGAGTGAGGGTCAAGGGCAGGATTGAGTGAAGGCCAGCTGGAGCAGTTGGAAGGGGAGCAGGGCCACGTGGCTTGAAACAGCCAATCAGGCACTTGCTTCCCCAGTAGTTTTTTAATGCAGACAGCAGTAGTCTGTCTCAGTCAGGCCCAGGAATGCCATCAGGTGGGAGCACTGAGCTGCGGATGGAGATAAGTGCTCACTTTGTGTTGGGGGCATTTGCTTCTACATTTATTATTGTACTGTAATGCTACATTGGTGAATGGTATTACTGTGGTTTTGGAGGCATGTGGTACATGGCAGAGGGAGGGCTGAGGGCGGGATTGAGTGCAGGCCAGCCAGAGCAGTTAGAAGGTGAGCAGGGCCACGTGGCTTGAAACAGCCAATTGAGTGCTTGCTTCTCCTATAAAGTTCCTAGGGGGTCAAGTGACCCCTCGCATGAGCAGCCCCTTGCATGAGTGCCACAAACCAGGAGTGTGGCATCTGCAACTAAGAGACATCTCAGGGAGTCAGCAGATCATCCACAGAGAGGACCGCAGACCACAGGCCATGCTGCTCAGGGCACAGTAGGTGAGTGCACAGCACATGTTACGTGTGTATGGCTAGCACAGGAGACTAAGTCTGTCTCTACAGTGCAGAGGGGGGAACAAGCAGAAAAAAGGGGATTATGGCAAAACCCTACAGTTTATAGGGTCAGATTATTTGAGAAAGTAATAACAGAAAGCAACTCAGTAATATAGTAAAGCAGGTATCAGCTAATGAGGGAGGATGTGGGATGCTAGGAACTGGAACAGACAACAGGACAGCTAGAGGGGCATGGAAAAGGTGGGGGGATGGAAATGACAGGGCAAGTGGGGAAGGGAGAGTGGTCAGTTGTAATGGGTGTGGGGCTGCAGTCTTTCTAGGAATAATGTGGAGAGCAGGAGGCTGTCTAGCATGCAGACACCTTCGCAACTTAGGGATGAGATTAGGCAACTGAGATGGGAGTTGGGAAAGGGATCAGGGATAGGCTGGGAGGGGAAGATCAGTGTCTGAGGGGGCAGGTAAGGGCTGCTTCGACCATGTGGACAGAAGGCATAGGATGGAAATGGGGAGGATTCCAAAGGGTCGGGGGACATCCCCCCTCAAGGACCCTGGGGGAACTGGAGTGGGGATTTGGCAGGAGGTAAGGAGAAAGGGTAAGTGGGTAAAGGAAACAGAAGAGGGAGGAAAGGAAAACGCACAGGGAGGGAGAACAGAGGTATGTCCTGATATGGGGGACCCTCTTCAAACAGGTTTGCAGAACTGGCCAGTTTGGAAGATCAGGGGGATGGAGGGGAGGTAGAGGATCGAGAAAACATTGAGGCCATAAATAGCGGCAAAGTAGTGAGAGGGGAGGTGGTGGGAGGAGGCAATGAGGGTGAGTGCAGGACTGAGCAGAAAGGGTGACTGTGGGGGGTAGAAGGGGATAGTACAGGTGGGGTGTCTGGAAGAATGGAGGTGGGGGGGTCAAAGAGAGGTGCACCACAGGGGAGATGCAAGGACACAGGGGAAACTGGAATTGCAGGTAGGGAGGGATCGAGGGGACTTGGACAGCAGGGAAGGCAGAATGAAGGGGGGGAACAGGAGAAAGGAGGGAGGATCATCATCCTGGGAGATTCAATAGTGAAGGGGTTGAGATGGGGAGGTAAGGGGACAAGTTTGGGCCTCAGATAGGTAAAGTGTATGCCAGACATGACAGCTGGGAGGATGGACCTTTTGTAGCTAAGTGTGTAGGGCAGAAGCAGGAGAAACCTCACATTATAGTACATCTGGGTACAAATGACCTCATGGAGGATAGGACAGAGGTGGTGCAGGAGAGGTTTAGGAAGGTAGGGAAAATCTGCAGCAAGGCAGGAAGGTCAGTAGCCTTCTCTGAAGTACTCCCAGTCCCTAGGGCTAGTATTGTAAGTACAGTAAACAGAGAATTGAGGAATTTAATAATTGGCTAAGTGGGTGTTGCGAGTCAAATGGGTATGGGCTGGTGGGGAGTGAGGTAGGACTTGGGATAATAAGGACCCATATACACCGGATAGACTGCATTTAAGTAGGAGGGCACCAGGGTCTTAAAGGATATATCGGAGGATTACTTGTCAACAAACATTAATTTAAACTAAAAGAGGGGGTTGATAGGGTGTGCTGCAACCACAGTCACCAGGTGTGGGAGACCAAAGGGTCTCCCCCCATTAAGACAGCAAATAGAAGGAGGGGTGAAGAGCAGGGGTGAGGGAGAGGGAATGAGGGAGGAGGGAGATGAAATGGGCTGGGCAGTGGTAATGGAGTACAGGGGTCACAGTGGAAAGTGGTGTCATTAAATGCAAGGAAGCCGGCAAACAAGATGATGGCTCTTTAGGCTCTGATGACTGAGCGAGAGGTGAACATAGCAGCCATCACAGAGACATGGGCCACCAAATACCATGACTGGGACCTCATGATGCCTTGGTATAGAACTTACTGGAAGGACAGAGAGAAGGGAAGAGGGGAAGGGGAGCTTTATTTGTGAGGGAAGGGATCATATGCAACAGGGAGGAGGAGGCTGAGAATAAGATAGAGGCCCTGTGAGTGCAACTTCAAAACACCAAGGGAGAATGGTTAGAATGAGGGTGATTTACAGACCACCTTCACAAGACAAGGAGTTGAGTTGGACAAAGCGCTGGGGAAGCAGAATAGAACGTTATATAGTGGGGGAAATGTAGTCACAAAAGGTGATTTCAACCTACCTGGAGTGGACTGGGGGACCCCAGCTACGTCATATTCCAGGGAACACCCCCACCAAGCCAGAACATACCACAACAGCAAATGTTTCAATCAAGCAATTCTAGCTCTGCACACACAATAGCTGACATAATTATGAACCTTGACACACTCTCACCACCACCACAGGCAATGAACAGACTAGTCCGGCAGAGAAAGACACTGTCAGCCCCCACCTTGTGATAAAAGAGAGACCTACTCTTCTTCTGATCATTGCACGGTGAAGTTCAGGCTTGGGGCTCCCGCCATAAGCTCTTCCCCTGCTGAGATGACTCGCTGCCGTCCTTTACATGATCTTACCCCTGAGGGTTTTATGGCAGCAGTTGACATCCATTATGGGTGGTGCATGCGTCGGGGCTGTTGATATCGGGGTGGACACCTGTAATAAGGTGCTATCTGATACCATCAACTCCCTCGCACCTATTAGTGTTCGACCCAAAACTTCATACCTGAGGTCTCCTTGGTATGACAGAGATCTCAGGGAAATAAAGAAGATGGGTCGGAGATTAGAGCGCTGCTGGAGGAAGTCCCATCTGGAGACAGACAAACTGGTCCTGCGCGCTCATTATTGCGCATATCAGGAGGCAATCAACCGAAGAAGACAGCATTTTTGTCTCGGAGATTGTCTGCTGGGACAAACCGACCGGCCTCACTTCTTCCGGGACTGGTGACAGACTTCTCCATCCTGTCTGTCTCCAGCCCCGAAGAATTTCCTCAAATGAGGATTGTGAGGATTTTGCTCGGTTTTTCTCAGACAGAGTGTCTTTGATCTGGCGGGAGGTTTCTTCAGCCAGCAATACCATTGCTAACAGTGGTTACCAGTTGTGTGCTGAGTGCACTCTGCCTAGTTGGGGAGAGTTCAGGCCAGTGGAGGTCCATGAGGTTATTGAGGTGGCAGTCAACTTGAAGCATACCTTTTGTGAGCTGGACCCAGTGCCAACGCGTTTCTTAATGAGATGCATTGACTCTGTTGGCCCGGTGTTTGCCCCGATTGTCCGGTGTTCATTGAGTCAGGGTGTCTTCCCAGATGCCTTCAAGGAGGCTCTGGTGAGACCCCTTCTAAAGAAATCTTCTTTGGACCCAGAGGTAATGGCAAATTACCGTCCTATCTCCAATCTCCCATTTTTGGGGAAGATTGTTGAGAAGGTGGTATCGCTTCAGTTGGAGAAACACCTCATAACTCACGAGTTTTATGATCCTTTCCAGTTGGCCTTTCGGGCCAGACATAGCACTGAAACTGCATTAGTTCGAGTGCAAAATGACCTCCTCAGGGCTAGAGACCGAGGGGACAAGACAATTCTTGTTCTCCCCGATCTCTCATCAGCATTTGATACTGTGGACCACTGTGTGTTGTTTTTACACCTGAGGGAGTTGTGCGGACTCACCGGTAATGTCTTCAAGTGGTTTGAGTCCTTTCTCACCAATAGGAGACAGCGGGTTGTGATGGGAAATTTCTCATCTACATCCTGCCACCTTTTGTGTAGAGTCCCTCAGGGTTCGATACTGGCCCCAATGTTGTTCGCAGTATACATGCTGCCCCTGGGTGGGGATCATTAGGAAGTATGATCTGAGTTTTCATTGCTATGCTGATGATACTCAGCTATACTTATCCTTTGCCCCAGGAACATCAAACGCAGTGGATGTGTTAAATATCTGTCTGGCTGAGATTAGCGACTGGATGGCCGCTAGCTGGCTACGACTGAACCCCGATAAGACTGAGGTATTGGTAGTTGAGTCGAACAGAGTTTGTGATGGAATGGCCTCTGACTCTGCAACTGGACTTGTGCTAGGAGCTGCGTCATTGATGGCCTCCCCTTGGGTGTGAAATCTTGGGTGATTCTGACAGGAATTTGTCCATGGAGGCTCAAATTTCTTCCGGTGGAAAATGCTCCTGTTTCTTCCATCTTAGAAACATTGCCAGGATTAAGCCCTTGTCCGCCTCTGGACCTCCCTACCTTGATACATGCCTTAGTCACTTCTAGGCTTGACTACTGTAATGCTTTCTATCTAGGGGTCTCTGGGGGCTCTCTCCGCAGACTGCAGCTAGTGCAAAATGCTGCTGCCCAGCTTTTGTCCGGGCAAAGTAAATTTTGTCACATTACTCCTCTGTTGCGCGAATTGCACTGGCTGCCTGTCAGGTGGAGTGCTCTTCAAGGTGGGTTTCTACCTATAAGGCCCTACGGACAGGGCCCTGGTTACCTATCGAATCTCCTGGTACCTTCTTCCTCTACCCGGAATCTCTGCTCTCCTAGTGGTGGCCTCCTAAATGTTCCAAGAGCGAGGTTAAAATCTGCAGGCGACCGAGCCAGCGTTGCCGCCTCCCGCTTTTGGAACTTTTTACAGTAGTTAGGGGAGGCCCCCTCAATTATAAATGCCTTTAAGGTTCGCCGAAGACCTTTTATTTATGCAAGCTTTTGGGGTGTAATTTTGTTCATTTTGTTTTTTATATGTTTTTAAATTTGTTGTAAAATTTCTGATTATACGGTATGAAATGCTGTTAAGTTTTTGTACGGCGCCTAGAGCCTTCGGGATTGGGCGTCTTTTTAAATAAATGTGACTTGACTTCTGGAAGTTGCTTACCATCCAAAGAATGGTGGACAAGGGGGAGGTGGTGCTGTTTGGAGACTTCAGCATGCCAGATGTGGGCTGGAGCCTCCCAGCAGCAGTAGCAGCCAGGAGCAGATGTATCCCGGACTCCTTTCAAGGTACCTTCCTTAAACAACTGGTCATGGAACCAACTCGGCAGGAGGCAGTACTGGACTTGGTGCCCACAAACAGGGACAGTGGGGGAGCACCTGGGGAACAGTGACCACCAGACACTGTGGTTTGAAATAACTGAATGGGCAGATCCCTGCCACCCTAAAACATGTATCCTAGACTTTAGGAGGGCAGATTTTGGGAGAATGGGGAAATGCTTGGAAGAAGCACCAGCTGGAATGGGGAACGAATTAGGAGTGGAGGAACAGTAGGCAGTACTTAAAACAGGGATACCAAGGGCAACACAATTATGCGTTAAGCAGGTTAGAAAGGGGAAAAGGAAGAGAAAACCCTTATGGTATTCCAAGGGGGTAGCAGAGAAAGTGAAAGCCAAAAGGACTGCATTCAAGCAATACAAAAAGACACAGGCAGAAGGGAATAGGAAGAGGTACCAGGAGAAGCAAAGGGAAGCAGGGAGGGCAGTAAGGGAAGCCAAAGCTCAGACAGAGAATGCATTGTGAAAACAGTGCTGTGGCTACAGGGGAAAAAACCTTCTACAGGTATGTAAGTGAAAAAAGGAAGGCAAAGGGAGGGATAGTGAGGCTAAAGGGTGAGGGCGAGAGTAGTGTTGAGGATATCAACAGTAAAGCAGACATACTGAACAGATATTTCTGTAAGTCTTTACAGAAGAAGAAGTGGGTAGTGAGCCAGAAGGAAGTCCGGGGGCACAGAAATGGATAGCAGTCCCTTTCCGTGGGAAAGGGTCCTAAAGGAACTGGAACGGATAAGAGTCGATAAAGCTATGGGCCCGGATGGGGTGCACCACAGGGTGCTGAGAGAGCTAAGAGAAGTGGTGGTTGAACCTTTGATGACCCTGTTTAGCCAATCACTGGAAACAGGTTAGGTGCCCAAAGACTGGAGAATGGCTGATGTAGTCCCCTTATACAAGAGCACGAACAGAGCGGAAGCAGGAAACTACAGATCGGTCAGCCTTCCCCAGTAGTGGGGAAGATTATGAAAGCACTACTGAAGGTGAGATTAGTGGAACACCTTGTGGCCAACAGTCTACAGTTCAAGTTCAAGTTCAAGTTTATTGCAGGAAAGACTCCGTTGAGCAAGCTCATTCACAAGGAGGTCCTGAGGCACATACACATACAGTTCACAATTACATAGACAGGAGATATAAAATGTAGAACAACAAAGAAAAAAAATATATAATACAAGAGGTATACATAATAGAAGTCCTTATGCTATATATGCAGTACATTCCAGGACCCAAGGCAGCATGGTTTTACTGGGGGGAGGTTGTGCCAGACTAACCTCATTTAATCTTTTGACTGGGTGACAAGGGAGGTGGATTCGGGGGGGCAGTGGACGTGGCCTATCAGGGTTTCAGTAAGGTCTTTGACACTGTGCCCCATAGGAGGCTGTTAAACAAGCTGGGCAATATGGTGTGGGTAGGACAGTAGTGCGGTGGGTGGGGAATTGGCTGGATGGCAGGACACAGAGGGTGGTGGTAAATAGCTGTCACTCCACAGAGGGAAGGGTTACCAGTGGAGTGTCACAGGGATCAGTGCTGGGCCCAGTCCTCTTCAACATCTTTATCAGTGACGTTATGAATAACATAGAACTGAGAATTTCCCTGTTTGCTGATGACACAAAACTCTGTAATGTAGTGGACACACCGGAGGGAGTAGATAGAATGAGGAGAGACCTGCAGAAGCTTGAGGAATCACGGAAATTTGACAGCAGAAAGGACCACACCAGCCCATCTGGTCTGCCATAATATCCTCCCCTTCCCCGTCCCTCCTCCTTTTACTGGCTCATAACTTTCCCCCTCCTCCCAACCCCATTCAATGGTCAAGGGTGTGGCCATTGAAATTTAACTCAAAAAAGTGCTGAATAATGCATATGGGCACAAAACCCCTGAAACAACATATCAGCTGGGGGTATAGCATGCTCCAAGCAGGAAAGGGACATAGGGGATTATCACCTCTGATGTTCTAAAGATTGGGAGTCAGTGTGACAATGCGGCAGGTAAAGCAAATAGAATGCTGGGATGCATAGACAGGGGAATCACCAGCAGGAAAAGGGAGGTCATAATTCCACTGTACAGGACATTATTGAGCAGGTGTGTAGCTAGGAATTTCTGAACTGCACACCAAGTGTGGAGTCACTGCTATCCCCCCCCCGTTAGGGTGAGCTACCCCTCCCCCATTCATACCCCCTCACCCTCACCCAACGCATCGTCTTCTGTATTACATACCAGCACACTACTAGCCACACCACCAAAAAGGTGGTAACAGACTGGCTTTTGCTTACAATATTTTACTATGACCAGCCTATATCTCATCATCAAAGTAGCCAGTCCCACAGAGGTCCATTCCCACCACACCAGATATACCACACCAACAGGTTTCAGACTAACAGACTGGCTTTTGGTTACAATATTGCATTGTGACAAGCCTCTGTACCACATCAAGGTAGCCATTCAACTGCCTACCCAGCTCTACCTATAATGGGGCAGAGATAAACAAACAGTAGGAGTAGCTGAGTGAAAAGTTGTTAACATTTAGGAAACATTCTCCTGCAAAGCAAATGGAAGACATGCAAAATATGGGTTATAAAAATATAAGTTGAAAATAAGAGCACTGCGAGTCCCACTTTAATGGCATAAAAGGAAGTGCAATACATTAAGACAGTGTGTGTGCTGTAAAAGGCTCCAATACTGACTAACATAAGAAAGGTTTGACAGACAAGTTATACAGTACACAAAAGCACTGACCTGTCCTTAAAGCGAGCGACCAGCCCTCTGCAGGGCTGCCCTCACCATCAGGACTCTGGGCACTACTAGGGACAAGAGATTTAGGTGCAACAGCAAATCGCTGGTGTGTATCCTGCACTTTTCAGTATTGCCTTGCTAACTTGCTTGACTGTACTTGTCAGCACAAAGCTCCGATCCAAGGAGTGTGAGGTGAGCAGATGCAGGTCTAAAACCTCTACAAAAAAAAATTAAAATAAACCCACATTGCAACATTTAATTTCCTGCAATTACAGCAGGATGCTGGTAGGTGTCGGAGAGTTTTAACACGAGTGCACTGACTGACTGCACATAAGTGTAACTTTCAAAAGGGTGAAGTACATGCCTTTGATATCAAAAATACATATTCTGTCACAGAGAGCCCATGTGAGAGTGACAGTGGCAGAGAGAGAGAGAAAGCTGGTCTAGAAGCTGCAGGAAAGTTTGGAAGATCCAAAGTTTAATAAGCAGATCAAAAATATTTAATTAAAGCAAAAAAAGTCAGGGAGTGCCACAAGCTTAAGTAAAGTTGTATGCATCAGTGAAAATTATACTAAAGTGCTTGAGTCAGAAAGTAAAATACAACCGCAAATCTCAATTGGAGGTTACAGTTACTTTTGGCGTTAATAAACATGCAAAACATAAGTTAGTTAATTAAATGCAGATTTGGAAAGATCCCATGGGAATGGAAAAACATAAATAAAATATCAGGGATCACTTTATCTCCTTAGCTACTACATAAACATGTATTGCAGAAATACAGTATATAATCATGGAATTGTAAAAACAGACAGTTCTAGTACAGTTATTCCTTAATTCAAAATTCTCATTTCAAGATTTCAAATAAGACTGATATTTCACTAGCTAATCTGCCATATGCTAAGCAATAAATCTGTTGGTACTGATAGAGCAAAATTGTAAAAGTTAAAACATATTAGAGAAAGGATCAGTTGTTGAGACTACATGAAAGACTGGATTTTTATTGTTCGAGATCAGGCATATTTAGGGCCAACAGGACAGATCCTATGAAGATAAACTTAGGGCACTAAACATGTACTTACTGGAGGCCAGAAGGTAGAGGGAGGACATGAGAGAAGGAAGGAAGGTGGGGTTGTGATAGAAGGTAGGGGACATGAGAGAAGGAAGGAAGGTGGGGTGTGAGAGAAGGTGGGGGCATGAGAGAAGAAAGGGGGGGGCATGAGAGAAGGAAGGCACTGTAGAGGGGACATGAACATGAGAAAAGGAAGGTGGTGGCATGAAAGAAGGAAGGTGGGGATGTGTGATAGAAGGAAGGTACTGTGGGGGACATGAGAGAGGAAGGTGGGGGGGCACAACACACCATGGCACTGACTCAAAAGTCCCATGATCTGACTGATGCTATAAATTTGAATCACACTAGTGCCCAGACTCCAGTGTCCATGTCCACATCCCCAACTGACCCCTGATTTTACAACACCAGTCGGCGTTTGGCTGGGGGGGGGGGAAGAGAAACGACAAACCCGTGACGTCCCTGCCCACCACAAGTCCATTCCACAACAACTAGTCTCACTTTCTGGCTCTTACCTCGCTGTCAGCGACTTGCTGAAGATTGGGACTCTGTCTTGCAGCAGTGCAGTTCAGTCTCAGGGCAGTCTCCTCCTAGTCTCGCCACTGACCACAAGTCCAAAATCGTAGGTAGGTAGGTAGGCGAACTTGGCTGGCGTTAAGCGTATCGCGGTTCCGATGCGGCAGCTCTCGTTCCAGACAGTTGTCTCCTCCTCGCCTCACGGCTCTCTCTCTCTCTCTCTCTCTCTCTCGAAATTCAATTTCAGAGACTCTCAGATGGACATCAGCAGTCGACTGCAGATTAGGCAGCAAGCAGTGCACAGCAGCAATGAACGAATGCCTTCACAGCCACGCCGAATTCCGGATGGAATGTGGAAACTATTTCTCGCTCACGACCCGCTACAATCTCTGGATAGACCCGACTCTGCTGTACTGCTGGCTGGTCTCTCGTCCTGTTCTGTTGTCTTGTCTACTCTCTCTCTCTCTCTCCTCTCCCGACTCGAGTCCAATTTCCAACAGACCGCACTGTGATTGCATCAGGCATTTAAGAGTCTGCCAGACCCCGGCCCACCTTACTAATGACTGGCACACCTCCTTTGTTTGGCAAGTGGACCTGATTGAGAGAGCCGGCATATTCTCAATCAGGTCCTCCGGCAGGTAATGCAACTGCGTACACAGGCAGGCAGCTTAAGTTTTAGAGACCCCACCCCACCCCTCCTCCCTCAAAACCTCAGAAAAGACAAAAAGTGTCTGGGAAAGCCCGTAAAACAAAAAAAAACACAAAGAATAGGCAAGAGTGAGAGACCATGACTTCTGCTACCCCTGCTGATAGCCACCTTGCGCCTTGGCGTGTCTGGCGTATCAGTAGCTATGCCCTGTTAATGAGGCCACACCTGGAGTACAGTGTCCAGTTCTGGAGGCCTTACCTACATAAGGATATAGACAGGGTGGAGACAGTTCAGAGGAGGGCAACCAAGATGATACAGGGTTTGCATCACAAGTGCTACAAGGACAGGCTGAAGGACTTGAATATTTACTCCCTGGAGGTGAGGAGGGAGAGGTGGGATATGATAGAGACATACAAGTACCTCACAGGGAGGAACAAAGTGCCAGAAAACACTATTTTTCAGAGGAACAGATGTTCCAGGACCAGGGGTCATTTATTTATTTATTGAAGTCTTGGAATTACAACCCTTTGAGTCAAAAAACTCTTTTGCAAAGGCTCCATGTCAGATTTACAAACAGGTTACCAAAAAAATTGCAGGATATTAATACAGTACATTATGCATAGGATACGAGTATAAAAATAATACAGTACATTATACATAGGATGTGAGTATACAAATGATACAGTACATTATACATAGGATACAAGTATACAAATAATACAGTACATTATACATAGGATACGAGTATACAAATGATACAGTACATTATACATAGGATACGAGTATACAAATGATACAGTACATTAAACATAGGATACGAGCATACAAATGATACAGTACAATATACATAGGATACGAGTATATATATATAAATAATACAGTACATTCCACATAGGATACGAGTATACAAATAATACAGTACATTATACAAAAGTGCATCATAAATGAGAGCAGAGTGCATGGCAAAGAAACAACATGGCGAGTAGATTTAAAACAGACAGGATATGAAACATTACAAGAAATTAATACAGTACATAATACATAGGATAACAGTATGCAAGTAATGCAGTGCATTATACATAAGTGCATCATAACTGAGGGCAGAGTACATGATAATGAAACAAACATGGTGCAGGCAGTGCTAGCTAACTGTGTGAACAGATATGAAATTAAAGAAAAGGGAGACCAGAAGGAAGTAAGTCAAGGAGAGTTGTGAGAAAGCTGGGGGGTAGGGAGAAAAGTTCAGTAGAGGGGTGTAAGGTGCAGAGAAGGAGGAATAGGAAAGAGTGCAGGTAAAGGACGAGTAAAGGGCAGGAGGGGAACAGAGGGGGCAGGGAGAAATTAGACCAAGATAAGGTGGGGAGGAGCATGGGGAAATTGAAAGACTAGCCTAGAGCAGTCCCAGATTCACCAGTAAAAGCTAGTAAAAGTCATGGGATGAAATTGAAGGGAGAGAAGTTTAGAGGTAACGTGAGGAAGTATTTTTTCACGGAAAGGTTGGTGGACTAGTGGAATGCCCTGACAGAGGAGGTGGTGGGGGCTGAAACAATTACGGATTCAAGAATGCATAGGATAGGCATCAGGGATCCTAGCAGTTGGGGGAAGGGGACATCCCAGTTCAAGAGAAGCTTGAAGAGGCAAAATGACATGCATAATTGGGCAGACTAGGTGGGCCAAAGGCTCTTATCTCCCGTCAGTATCTATGTATCTAAGTTTTCATACAGTGTCAAGTGAGCCAGGAGCACATCTATGATTTCTTTGGGGAGGGGGCTACACAAACCTAAGGGGCTTGGGAAATAGAAAACTGGCATTTGTAAAGCACTGATTTTAACATGCTCTGCCCCAACAATAACACATTTTCTTTAAACATTGTCCTTTCATAGCCCAGAGGAAACAGTATACATGCACAATGCTATACTACCTCTGTTTCTATATAGGGTGACCTATGAACCCCAGAAATGCCTATTTTAGTAGTAGTAGTAATTAGTATTATATTTTATTCATGTAATTATGAACAGGAAAGATGTTATAGCTTCATTGAGCAAAATGCTCATTTCCAAAGAGATTTTTTACATTTAAAATGTAGTTACCTATGCAAAAGATTATAAATATTTTAACAATTTACATAATCCATCACTAGATAAATGATTTATATATTTATGGAGTATTGGATTACAACACCTTTCAGCAATACAACTCATTTATGTCTCACATCAGTAGTACAAAAACAAAACAAGGTAAACAATGGATAAGTAAATAGTGGACATCAAGAATATACTTAAAAAAAATAATACAGCGAAGGCAATTAAAATAGCATTGAGTGTTACTCAATATAACAGTAAAGGGGACTAGAGGAGGGGGCAACCTGGGAGGACTTGTCAAAATCTAGGAGAGAAAGTAATGGGATGTAAGGTGGAGGGAAGGGAGAAACAAGAAGGTGGAAGAAGGAAAAGAGTTCTGCAGGAGGTGGAGGAAGGAGAGAAGTTGCAAAGGAGGTGATGGTCATAGAGATGAGGGAGGAGGAGGTGGAAGGAGGAATGGGGTGAGTGCAGAGAGAAGGAGAGCACTGTGCAGGGAGGAGACAAATTAATAGTAGAGGGAGAAGGTGGTGTTTAGCCAGGGAGGGGCAGCCTAGCAGGCCTTATGCAGAAACTCAAGAGACAGAGACAGTAATATGGGTGAGAGAGAAGGTAGAGAGAAACAGTAAGGAGGAGGGAAGAGTGTTGCAAAGAGGTGGCATGAGATAAGAAAATGGGTGGGGGTGGAAGGGGGAAGGTGAGGAGGAGGAGCAGGAGAACAGCATGAAGATGTGTGAGCAGGGAAGAAGCAGGGGTGAGGGGTGAAGGGGAAAAGGCTTGAGGGTAGGATTGAAATGAAGTGCCAAGAGTTAAAGTGCCGAAGGGCTAAGAACAAAGATAACATAAGCAGAAGGCTGCTAAAGGCGGCAGTCACATATACTGTTTGCTAATAGATGCTGCCGGAGTTTGTGTTTGAAAGGGCCAAGTTTTTTGTTTTTTTACAACTCTATTTGTGGCACTCCAGACCCCTGAAACTCTGGTGAGGCTGGGATAAAACCCACCACCTGCAGGGCAGACCCTATATACTTCTTTGCATTTTGTCACTGAAATGCTGGATACAGACACTCAAAATGTAGGGAAATGAGGGGCACTGTTCCTAATAATGTGGAAAAAATTGTCAGAGACACATTCAGAAAACTGGAAGCTAGTGACTTAACAGCACTCTACCCTTGACCGCACCCTGGACTCTAGCTGAAAGTTCTAACAGTGGAGTGTTAATGACTCACATGGAATCTTTTGTGGGATCCTCCTCTTGAACTGCCAGATAATTGCAGCTCTTAACGAGCTGTTAATCACACCAGGCTATCTGGAACATTGAGAGAGATTAACATGAGAACTACACCAGCCTGCTAAAGTTGGCACTTTTTTAACTTCATTAATTGCTGTGGAAAACTTACACTAGTCAAGATGGATAAGTAAAGAGTTACTTGCAGTGGTGGCTCTACACCAGGGCCTGCCAGGGTACGTGCCCTGGTAAAAAAATGCTGTGCCCCAGTTGGTGCCCCATATGGTGCAGAGCTTCCTCCATATTGGTGCCCCATATGGTGCAGAGCTTCCATTAGTAACAATATATCAGTGCCCTGGCTGCCATCTATTGTGCCCCAGCTGTGCCCTGGTAACCATTTGTGACTAGAGCCGCAACTGGTTACTTGCACTAGCCCTGGTCAATTTGCACTAGGTCTTGGGCTAGTAAAACAATGTTAAAATCATCCCACGTGTATAAGGGAGAAAAGGAGTAGCAAGGATGGGGTTGTTAGATTAAAGGAGGAGGGATGGGCAGAAAGTAATGAAGAACAGGCAGAGACACTGAATAAGTATTTCAGCTCGGTTTCCACTAGGAAAAAGGATGGACCTATGCCACAAGGCAAAATAGGGGTTCGGGGGGGGGGTGAAACAGAAGGAGCAATCCAGGAGGACAGGGTTTAAAGGGCCTTAGGGTCCTTAGGGTGGACAAGGCTCCTGGGCCGGATGGTGTGCCCCCAAGAGTTCTGAGGGAATTGGCGGAAGTCCTGGCTGGCCCCCTGGTGGACCTGTTTAACACCTCACTGGAGACAGTGTGCATGCATCAGGACTGGAGAATGACACATGTGGTGCCTCTCCACAAGAGTGGACCCAGGGATGAACCAGGGAATTACAGACCAGTCAGCCTTACTGACATTGTATGCAAATTAATGGAGACCATACCAAAGGAAGACTAGTGGACTTTCTGGAGGTTAATGATCTCCAAGAAGAAAGGCAACATGGGTTTGTCCTGCCAGACCAACCTGATAGACTTCTTTGATTGGGTCATATGATTGGTGGACAGGGGCCAGGTGGTTGATGTCCTGTATATGGGCTTCAGCAAGGCCTTCAACTCTGTGCCACATGGGAGACTGCTCAGTAAGCTGAAGAACCTAAGAGTCAGAGAGAAGCTGGCAGGACATATCAAGAGCTGGCTACAAGACAGAAATTAGAGGGTGTTAGTAGGGGGGAACTATCGAAGCCTAGGCCTTTAACCAGTGGGGTCCTACAGGGCTCGGTGCTTGGACCAGTGTTGTTTAATACCTTTATCAGTGACATAGCAGATGGTATCAAAGGTAAAATCTGCCTATTCAGAGACAATGCCAAGCTCTGAGGGGCAGTGGACACACAGAAGGGGAGACAGGAGCTCAGGGGGGGGACCTGGCTAGGCTCGAGAAATGGTCGAGTATCTGGCAGCTGGGGTTCAATGCCAAGAAGTGCAAGATCCATATCCCCTGCATGCGCACCACCAAGGGTCAGTCTGCGCCTAGCTACCATTTACCTAAACTCTGGAATGACCTACCAACAGATATCCATCATATCACCAGCTCCAGTCACCTCAACACCCACCTCCATGAACACTTTCTCACTATCTGCGCCTGCAACCTACCTACACCTTAGAGGCCCCTCAAGGTCTCCTGAGCCTCAACTCCTCATCTATTGGTTTATGGAGGCTCCAAATCTTGCTTTTAACTTAAGTTTACTTATATAATGAGATACCTTATGTTATATGCTTCCTGGTCTGCACACCTTGTTTTTTTTTTTTTTGCTTTATTTCTTTATTCTCCTTCCTTTCTGCCCTCGGTGTCCCCCTCCTTCCGACTGCTCATATCCATTTAGCCCCTACTCAGGATCTGCCCCTAGAGTGCTTTTCTCTGTCCCCTCCTTCTCCTTAAGCTGCAGCCAAAATCCCGCGCATGTGCACCAGATGCAAGACCAAAAGATCCTGCGCATGCGCAAGAGTGTGCCATTGGTTCACATGCGCGGGATTTCGGCCGCAGCTTAAAAATGAAACTATTACATTTCCAGCGCTCGGTTTGTGATGCCAGATAGATGCAAGAGTTGAGAAATATGGAAGGAATAAGCGCAACATGATTCTTCTTTGTCCATGTGAAAATAATCGTACATCGGGACCAAGCTTGTGGCAGACGCGCGGTCCTGAACTAGAAATACTTCCGGTATGTACGGGGTTATTGGCGGGCCGGTAGAATACCTATTTACAGAAAAACTAAGAAGCTAGGTAAACATTGATTTATTTTACATCTCTATGGGCATTCCAAGCATCTCCCTAAGTGGTATGTGGCAAGAGGCATACTACTTGTTTTTACCAAAAAACGAAGGGGGAAAGCTGACAGTGCAGCTTTAACATAATAATAAGATTCAAGAATATCCAATAAGATCCCCTATAGGGTGGCTGGCTATCTCTCCATGGGTTGAGGTACAGATATGGCACACTGAGTCCAAATGAGGATGAAACATGTGCCTGTGTCTGCTGTTCTCAGCCTTTGCTGATTGTATTGTGAAGTCTGCTGGTACCATGCAATTCTGCTTAAAGTTGAGCCAATCCAAATTAAATCATGGGCATTTGCATATGCTTCCCATGATACTTTGCATTATTGGGGTATGTGCAATTTGTGTTTTCTTTAAAATTTGGCTGTATGGCCAATATCCTCTGGGATAACCCTTGCCCCAGTGCATTTGTTCTGGGGTTCTTTTTTTGTTCTCTTCTCTCTCTACTTTGGGCTGCCCATGACCCAAACCAATAAGATCCCCTACAGGGTGGCTGGCTATCTCTCCCTGGGCTGAGGTACAGATATGGCACACTGATGAGTCCAAATGAGGATGAAACACATGTCTGTGTCTGCTGTTCTCATCCTTTGCTGATCGTAGTGTGAGGCCTGCTGGCACCATACAATTCTGCTTAAAGTTGAGCCAGTCCAAATTAATTCATGGGCATTTGCACATAGTTCTCATGATGCTTTGCATTATTTGGGTATGTCCAATTTGTGTTTTCTTTGAAATATTAACATGACTGAAGATAAGGGGGAACTGCAGGAATCGGGATGGCCATCTTGGAAAGTTAAGTAGACTAGGCTACAGTAGACATTTTAGACACTTTAGCTTATAGCTGGCATATGTGGTACCCAATATTAATATAGGAATTATGAAATACTGTACATTTGGGGTATAATAGGCTCCACCAGGATCCACAGTCATTCACAAAGTAGTGCTATGGTGCAGAGGTCTCCAGGATAGTTAATATAATTCTCTGGGGAACATAAAATGTCATCAATAGGTGCAGTGGCCAACCCATGCTAAAACTTTATCTTTATTACACACAACACATGATATGGGAGACTTTAATGATTTCATTCTGTACCTGTGCTGCTGCTTCTGCTGCTCCAGTTGCTGCTGCCCACTACTTCATGGCTCCCTCACCTGTACTCGCCTCCTTGTCCTCTGATCTCCTTCTCTCTTCCAGTTATTAGTATCTACTGGCTAGGTAGACTAGCTGTGCTGTCTGCAGCTCTGCAACCCTGCAAACCAACTGACTCCTCCTCACTCTTATTCTTGCATCTCACCCGATGGCAGGTGACCCCTCCGTCCAGTCCGTGCTTGGTACAACATTGCAAAATAATGCCTGTCCATCCTCAAGTAGACCTTTGACTAGCAACCCCTCCCCCACACGGCCCACCCACTCGCTTTTGGCATGGCATCAATTTATGATCAACTCTGGACTGCCCCCCACCCATGCATCGGAGTCCCAAAAGTTATTAATGTCATGGGTTAGGCAGCCAAGAAATAGCGGGGGAAAAAAAAGCCAATGCTACTACGCAGGTGCACTCAGAAAGTAAACTGCTCAGAGTGCCTCCCAGAAAACAAAGGCCCTACGCACTGGCGTAGTTGGCTTGGTTTAAGTGTAAATCTGTCCCTGGGCAGATGGCAGTGACAAGAACCTTGCTGGGCTACCTAGCTTAATGCAAATGTAACCCCCTGACCCCTGCCTTTTTGCAAAATGACAGGTAGCATGCTGTTGAAGCTGACAGCAGTATCTGGTGGGGACTGGGTTCGTGGAGGACTAGGTTATTTGGCACAGGGGGCCTAGGTTTGGCTACTCTGCACAGGGGCACCCAAGTAAATCCGAACACAGGAAGCAATAACTGTAATGTCCAAAACCAGGAATGGGATTCTACAGTGTGGCTTTTTATTCACATCCAAACTGAACAAACAAAGCATAGACGGACCCCCATGGGGCTACGTTCCTGGTAATGCAGATTAGAGACAACAAAACACTTCTTCACTATTCCAGCCCTCAGGCTCTGAACCCACCAGCCACACAGCCCGGACTTGCACGCAGCTTTGGGTACACAGCCCGACTTGTACACTACTTGGGTTTTCCCCACTGGCCCGGCTCCCCTGCTGGCCACTTGATCCGCTGTCCATTATGGGAATGAACCAGTCTTCCAATTGGTGGCTCCCCAAACCACCTTAGAGCCTTCGACTCCTAGAAGGAATTTTCCTTCCAATCCCACGTCTGGGTACTTCCCTCATCACTGGCCAAGTGCATGATGCAAACTAGAAATCCACAGAGCAAATCCGTAGAGGTGGACCTGGTTACTAAAGATGGGGGGTCTCCCACCTCCAGCTCCCACAATCCATACCCCGGCCATTTCTCTGGAAGCTAATCAACTCTTTTGAAAGCTTGGCAATGTAGATTACTGGGTACACGTATGTCACATCTCCTCTACATGTCTTGTCTTCCCCTATGTGCTGGACTTGAACATACTAATTTATGATAGTTTTAATCTTGTTTAATTATTTATTGTTTTATGTATTTGTACAGGTGCTTTGGTTATAAGAAAAGCGCCTTATAAAAATAAAGAATGAATGAATTCTATTACTTTTGGCTAAGCCTATTACTCTAGGCCTCCCACTACTTTAGTAGTCCAATCCCCACTTTAACACAGTTCAGGATGAAACATGGGCCCTTTAGAAAGAGCAGAACTCACCCTTTGGTTGCAGGTGCCCCACAGGCGAATCACGAAATCTTCTTGTACCCCACACACATGTACAAAATAAGGCAGCTTCTTCACTAGCAGTAGCCAGGGGGTTGCCCCTGGAAATGCAGGCAAACCTTTCTGCCCCATCCCCTCAGGGATGGGGCACAGAGACCCTTATCAGCGGTCTCCACCACTTTGAAACAGCTTTTGTGTCTCTCTTTAGGTGGAAACACACACCTTTCCCCTAATTGTAGCCCTATTTCAGGGCTGAGGCTCCAAGAGCCTGAGCACAGAGCTGCTGTGCTCCTCTCACAACAATCTCCAAACTCCAACTGACTACTGACTGTTCAAACCTCCCAACATTCTACTCTAACTCCCTTCTGCAGATTCCATCGTGGCTCATGCAGCTGCAATAGTTCTATGGTGATGTCATCCCTCAGTCTCAGCTGAGACTGAGAACAGAGTGAGACAGTGTGAAATCCATTTAACTGGAGTTTCACAAGCTGCCTTCCCTGCCTACCACTAGGTCTTACTGGGATTCTAATAACCCCGGGTAACAAGGGGGTTACACAAAGAAAAATAATGGGTCAGAAGACTTACGGTCCTGACTACTAGTACATCAGGCAGGTTGAGGTACCGCACCATCATCCACACCACCAAATCAGCTGGCTTTCTTTGCTCAGTGATGTACAGGCAACCTCCCAGTGCTGACTTGGCTGCTCAAATCAGACAAACTCTTCTGCTTTGTCTGCTGCTTGGTGGTCATGGACGGACAAATGAGAGTAGTCCAAGGACAATTGACCGTTACGGTTTAGCTTGTCAGCTGCTCGAGGAGTCAGGTCTCTTTGCCACCTCTGGATGATGACCTTCTCCCTGAAGTAGAGTCTCGGATAAAAACTACACACGTAACCCAAACTCAAGAAGCAAGGAACTGATCAGATCAAGCATTAGACTGAAATCGGGCACAGCGCAGGTAAAACCTATTTTTTGAAGAGGCTGCCACCAGTGCTCACCACTTCCCCACACACTACTGACCAATTAGTTTAGGATCAAGATCCCTATCATGCCCCTATTACACATTTGCTAAATGACTCTTTAGTCAACAGTCATGTGCCAAAGGTGTGATAAGGGAATGATAGGGGTTGTCGTGTCTGATTTCAGTTTCTTCATGTAATCCTTCCTTTGTTTTTCTGGGGTATGTTGTGTATTACATTAGGAGTACTTGTCTGACTGGTGATACTGACAACCCTCAGTGAACAATAAAGCAGAAGGACCCAGCACAACATAGGGTGACTCACTTGTCCCCCTTCCCCATCTGTTTTTATGTTTCCTTGCACAAGAAACATTTTGTTAGAAGGGACAGCATTTCAGAGTTGTGTCACATTGGGTTCAATACAGCTCGGGCTAGAAAGGGCTCAACAGTGACAGCTAAATGATCAGTAAGGCTTATCATGACACCATTCTCTGGTTGTGGGGCAGAAACTTTGTGTAGTTCAAAGGAGCCAGTTGCTCATATCACAAAGCAGATGGCTCCTTTGATCTACATAACACCGCTAGCAACCAGCTGAACAATGTCATATTCAGCCTGCTTTCCAGCAACCCATTTGGTCTTGGCCCCTGAGACTCCCAACACAGTGTCAGAAGCAGAGAGTGCATCTTAATCTTGCCCTGTGTTAAACATGGACCCTCACTCACCCTGCCCCCCCCCCAGCCTCAGATCACCCAGCAACAAAACAACATGTACAGTGTCTCTCTCGTTGGATGTGAATGACAAGAATATGTCACTGATATGCTGCATCCACCATAATCCCAGTATGCCTCAGACAGGATGGCACTCAGTGGTATTTTAAAAGTCAATTTAAAAAGATAGAAATACCATCAAGACTCCTGTGCCACCGCTAACCTTACAAAGAACAGAGTCTTATTTGTAAAGCTCCATGTGGTCCTCTGTTGGGCTTCATTTGGGTCGTGACATACATGCTGTGGTGACATCTGCACATGTAGTGTCATGCAGTGAGTAGGGGAAATGAGGCACGGTTATGTTATCCTGTTGGTTGGCTAGCAGTAGGGACAGAAAGGAAAAGACAAGTGGACTACTGTAGTAGGCTATTGGTTGCAAATGGGTTATGGGGCAGCAGACCAAGTGAGGGACTTTGCAGAAACATCAACAGTTCTAGGGTGTGAAGAAGATGGCGTTATGTTGGCTGAAAACCTGTAGTCGGTGGTGCTTAGCGAGGAGGCTCTCCAGCAGTGCTTTGTACAGGAAGGTCATGACAGGTAAAGCAGTCTGTGGCCAGCTCACTTTCGCTTCTTCTTCTTCTTGTCCCTAGGGGGCAGACAGTTTATGGGGGAGAGATGTCAGGATGACTTTACCTTCAGACTCTGTTACAGGGTGTCAATCCATCTTAGCCATGTTTCTGAAGTCCATAATGTTCTCCTGTGCTGGGTCCACTGGGTCACAAACATGTGAGTGGGCTGGGGTGAACGAACACACTGGGACAGTGACAGCAGGTGTGGGGCAGCAGACTAACCCTCACATTTTACCAAATCATACCTCTCAACTGTCCCTGACTACAGGGACATCCCTCATTTAACCCCTTTAAAACTGCCCTGTCCCTCATCGGTTCCTCATGGAAAAGATGCTGCCCACATAGAGAATGTGCTGTAAATTCAGACTTAAAAGCAGAAGTTCACAATATTAAGATACTAATTGAAAAATAAATTTTGTGTAAGTAAACACAAAATGGTTTCCACCATTTTCTGAGCTTGCATCTTCATGTTTGAGGATGTGTCCCTCAGTCTGAGGATCTGTATCCCTCATTGTCCCTCATTTTGGGTGTCCAAAACTGTCCATGTCACTTTTTTTCAGAGACAAAAGGTTGAGAGGTGTAGGTGAAATATTAAAGTCCTTGATAAAGAGACTAGAGAGCTTTTAGATATTTTACAGGCTATGAAAAAAACAGTCATTTTATTGATTTACAGCTGGCGCAGTGAATCCGATCACTGCTGTGTCCAGGTCCCCCCCCCAAAAAAAACAAGCATTCGTATGTTTTCAGCATTAGGTTTTTGTTAGACATTTTTATGGGGACTGTTTTAGTGTGCAGTTGATGTTGCAATCAAAATAATTACAATTTTCATGATTTTCACAATGTACTAACCACTACTTAAATCAGTATGTGATTTTTTATGTTGTCTTGCACACACGAGCAAGCAACATCTTGTGGTAGTAGCACATTCAGAGGTGTGTCACTGTTGTGGTGAATGCAGGGAAAGTTTTAGTGGGTGAGTCCCTCAGCCAGCAATTAGCGAGCATTCCGGCGATGACAGCAGTTTCAGAGCGAGCCACTGAGTTGAAAGAAATCTGCCACTCCTATGAGGTGCAGTTTCCTCAATGGAGCATCAGATGACAAGGCTCCTTTACATACTTTTCCTGGTGAAACATTCCAATAAATATGGCGGCTCCTGCCATCCGCCACACAATCCTCACAAAGCCGACATCGGGGATGCCTAATCCCCATGTCAGCATCCCCCCAATTCAATTTGTTTGCCAATGGGGGTCCAATCCCCATTCGGCATCATATCCCCCCACACACACACTTTCTTTTGCTGACAGGGCTTCCCAATCCCCGCTGGCACTCTAGTCCCTCCCCCAAACTCATGGCATACTGGGAGCCTCAGTGTGCCTGAAATCATTTTTTAGCTGTAAATAAAGAAAACAGTCTGAAGTCTGATTTCTTTTTTTTTTTTACCTGTGGGGAAAAAAATGGTTCCTCATCATCCTGCCGCGCTTCCTCCCCCAACCTGCACCCACCCTCTGTGCACCCCACCTCCCAGCACCCCCCGACACCCCATACTTACTTCCAGATGGCCAGCGCTGAGATCTGCTGTGGAGCGAGAACACGTCTGAAATCTTCAAAAGCCGACTGGGAACGGAACAAAATGTGGTAAGCTTTATAATGGCAGGCAATGGGGTGGGTTTCAACTTAGGTGGACATCTCAGCCATTTTTGGGAATTTTGGTAACAGGTTTTCAACATGGGGTTCTTGGGACCCCACCTCATGAACACATGCAGTCATCTTATTACTCGGTCCCGAAAGGTGATTTCACAATCACTGCGCAGAATTACCTTTCAGGACTGTTAAATGAAACAACAGTGCCACTGTTCATGAGGTGGGGTCCCAAAAAGCCCATGTTGCAAATTTGGTGAAAAAATTCCAATAAATGACTGCGTTACAAGCATGCGTTGTGCAGTTTCCACACACACTTGTAACTTCTAAAATGTTTTATATTTTCACTCCAGAGTTTCAACATTGCCATTTTTTCACACCTCCTTATGAACAGTACAGCTGTAATTTTTCACATCCTGCCTGAAATGTGTTTTCGCTCCTGTGGCGCACAATGGTGCGGTCGCTGTGGGAGATCAACTTTCGGGACAGATTAACAAAATATCAGTGCCACTGATAATGAGCAGAGGTCCCAAAATACCTGTGTTGAAAATGTGGTTAAAAAAATCCCCAAAATAATTGGGTTACGGGCATACGTTGCCCAGTTTGTACGTATGCTCGTGACCACCAATTTTTCATATTTTCACTCCAAATTTTCAACATTGCCATTTTTTTACACCTCCTCATGAACAGTACAGTTGTCATTTTTCACATCCTGCCCAAAATGTGTTTTTGCAGCTGTGGCGCCAAATGGTCTGCAGCCCATGACTTGGCTGCGTCCCTGCGGCTGGGGCCACTTCTAATCTCGCTTGACCGACTCATGGGCCTTGCGATCCTTATCTGCCATCAACTTCTATGTTTCTGTGTTTCATCCAGCAACCCCTGCCTGCCTCTGGGGCTGTCCTGCTCAGCAGCAATTTCAAGGTTGCAGCCCATGACTTGGCTGGGGTGCTTCTAATCACGCTTGACCGACTCATCCTGCAACCCCTGCAAGCCTCTGGGGCTGTCCTGCTCAATGGCAATTTCAAGGTACGTCTCGGTCTCCTTGGAACTTACAGCTTTCAACCTGATTGGCCGTTTCGTCTCATCTGCCTAGCACCAATTGGACCATGAAGCCTCTGGCTATAGTGCTATTGGTTGCTTCCTAGCCTGCTTTTCCTCAAGCTCGGGTGGGCTCCTGTCTGCTAAATTTTCTCTATCTATAAAGTTTCCCTCCCACCAGCCCCAGCTACGACCGCTATTAAATACAGTTAGGCTCCGCCTTGTTTTTGCTCATTGGCTGTCCTGCCTCTATCTCCTCCCCCCTGCCACCGCAACTGTCTTTTTGCTCTCAAGTCTCTCTCAGTCATTATGTCTCTGGGCATAGTCACAATGTTCTCTTTTGTAAAATTACCTCTTCCACTTGTTATCCTGCTCTCTTTACTTTTTGGTAATACAGAATACCTGCCTCCTAATTATACCACTCTGCAAAGCGTGACTGTAGTTGAAAGCCTTCACTACCCTCCTGGTTGCGCTACAGGAAATTTCTTTCACATCATCAAATGTCCGTGGTCACAGTTTCTTACATGCCCATTGTCGAACTACTGGCATGCCTACTGGGATGCTGGCCTTACCTACTCCCTGTCGGGGATCATCCTGACCTGCACTATGAGTAGAAGACCAAACGTAATTATCTCAAAGGACAAGTTTGGATTCTTACCAAACTACAATGCTTACACCTCCTGAAATTAACCCTAATGTTACTGATGCTGTCAGGCAATATCCACCCAAACCCGGGCCCAAGTGTAACTACCCCTAGGAACCTGCCAACAAAGTTGGAGTCCATCACACTAGTCACAATAAATATTTGTAGCCTACTAAATAAAATTGACCTCCTTAAGGTCTGGGTAGCCACACACAATTCTGACATACTATCTATCATGGAAACATGGCTACCTCCTAAAATCTCAGATAATGCAATTGCCCTCCCGGGCTATTCCATTTTTAGGCTAGACCGCACTACTAAGAAGGGTGGTGGTTGTGTAATTTTCCTAAAAAATTCCTTTTGTTGGCTGGTTATGCCTCCAATTGATCTCGGTTGCTCTGCACAGACTTTAGGGGTTAAAGTACTCATGGGGGCACAAAACAAAGCCCTCATTATAATCACGACCTACATACCTCCTAAGGACCTGGCCACTGGCATACTTAGTTTGCTGGACTACCTCTGTGTGCAAAAACACCTCCCTGAGTTGATTTTAATGGGGGATTTCAACTTAAACTGGCTGTCAGGGACTAGTGGTATCATAAAGGACACAATGGTATCTCTACACCTTATGCAACTTGTAAAGTCGCTGACCAGGATAAACTACAAAATAGGGACCAGTACCACCATAGACTGGATTGTCTCAAATCTCCCTGATCACATCTCAGATGTTACAGTTCACCCAATTCTATCAGTGACCACTCCCGTATCACCTGCAGCTGGTCAAATAAATGAAACACCCCCACCACCACCACGTGCAATCTATAACCGCGTACTGAAATGCGGATATTTGGATCTCCTAAAAAAACAACTTCACTCCCAAGACTGGTCCTTCCTGGATACAGTGGATAATATCAACACCGCATTTCAACACTTCATCAGTGTTTTCAACACAGCCTGCGACATCCATGCCCCACTTAAGAAAATGAAAGTCCATGGGATGGTTAGTTCATGGATTACTCCTGAAACAGTAAACAGGATGAAGCTAAGGGACCATCTTTGGCAACTGGCTAAATCATCATTGAAGCAACAGGATCTGCAGGCCTACAAAGCTGCCAGAAATAGCTGTACTAGGGAAATTAGACAGGCAAAAAGCAGGCTCCACAGAGAGCTTCTCTCCGACTCCTGGGGTGACAGTAGGATTTTCTGGGCCAATATAAAAGACATCACAGGCAAAGAACAAAAGACCACACCAACAATTCTATTGGAGGATGGCCATCCCTTCACCAATCCACTCCAAATCGCTAATTCTTTTAACACAGCTTTCACCAATCTGTCGGTTGTGCTCCCCAAAGAATTCTTCGTTGATGCTCCTGTGTCATCAGCAGGGGCCGCTGAACCAATTTGTTCTGAACACTCACCTTTCTACTTCAAAAAGGTCTCCCAATCCCTAGTCCAAAAACTCCTGACTAAAGTCCTTGGCAAAACCAGACATAGTGGAGACTCGCTTGATCTCAAACTCCTGGCACTGACTCTTGAAGAAGTACTCTTACCAGTTACCAAGATTCTAAACTTATCACTTTCCCTTTCCCAATTCCCAGAAGTCTGGAAATCTGTGTTGGTCACCCCTGTATATAAATCCAGGGATCCTACACAGCACTCTAACTACAGGCCGTTATCAATACTCCCCCCGCTATCAAAAGTCCTTGAATGCATAGTTTCCAGTCAAATGGCTGATTACCTTGAAAAGTACGACCTACAATGTCCCTAGCAACATGGTTTCAGGAAAAAACACAGCACTACCACAGCTTTGCTTGAATTTACCTGATACATACATCAGTCCTTCGACAATAACAAGATTGTCGGCGCTGCATTCATCAACCTTACAAAAGCTTTCAACACTGTGAATTACAACCTGCTTCTTACTCAACTTGCCTCAGCTGGTGTCTCACAAAACACACTGAAATGATTTGGAAGCTACCTTGCTGATAGGTCTCAGTGGGTGAAAATATCTAATATCGTCTCCGAACTACAATCTGTCTGATCTGGTGTCCCTCAAGGGTCCATCCTTGGCCCTCTCCTGTTTAGTATCTTCCTAAACAACCTTCCCCAATCCTGTCAATTTAGGACACTCCTCTATGCCGACGATGCCATCTACACAAATAACACTGATCCCACTGTGCTCAAGGACAATCTTCAAACAGGCTTCCTTGAAGTTGAGAAATGGTTCCGTACGCACAAACTTGTCCTAAACTACAAAAAAATTAAGCTTCTGCTGTTCTCCTCCCTCCGACATAAGCACAGATCGCATGTTATGCTAATAAAAAACAACCTCGGAGCCTCCCCTTGAACAAGTTCAACAATTCAAATATCTTGGAATAACCTTAGACAGCTGTCTCTGCTGTGTATCCCACATTGAGACCATTGCCAAGTCTGCGAATGCGAAACTAGGCCTGCTATTTAGGCATAGAAGGAATCTAACCCCGGAAGCACTTAGACTTGCGGTCAACAGTTCAGTGGTATCCACCATTGACTATGGCCTAGCAATATATGGTGCAGCCACCCCCACATCTCTAAAAAGGCTGAACTTGGAGGTCGTGAGGGCAGCCTGGATATTCTGCCCTCCCTCGAGCAACACCAATTAACGGAAAATTAATCAGAGCTCCTGGAGGTCGTAAGGGCAGCCTGGATCTTCTGCCCTCCCACAAGCAACACCGATTGCCTGAAAATTAATCAGCAGAGCTCCTCGAGGTCATGAGGGCAGCCTGGATCTTCTGGACTCCCCTGAGCAATGCCGATCACAGAAAAATTAATCAGGTAGCCACCCGACACCCAAGGCAGAGTTGCAGCTGCTTGGTTTGCTCTGAGTGAGCAGCAGATTTGAATTTTGGTGCCTTTCTCTAAATAGACTGTTGCATTGCTACTGTTGGCAGAGCAATGTAGATAGTTTTTCTCTGCCGTTTACAACTCTCTGCTGTTCAGTATTTTTTCTACAAACTTGAGGGAACTTAAGAGAGACTTTTTCTTACTGCTTAATTTTGAACAAAGCTAATAGGGAACTTTAATAAGGAACCTCTTCATTTTACAGCAAGGCTGGTTTAAAGTAGACCGGAGTTTATAAGGCTACAGTATCTGAGTTGTATATAAAATACTGTAAAGCCGTCTGTTTAAAATTCAATTTATGTGCTTATTCCTGATTTTAGCTGCCTAGTGTGCAGCAGGCTGTTTTCCTTAGCACTGCATGATGTCTATTTTAGCTACCCTAATACGTAAATCTGAATTCAAAACTCAGTTGCATACACTTCCAATTCGAATTCCTCGATCAAAATCACTGGGATTCAGACCCAAAGCAGCTATTTTTTTGGAAATTCCTGAGCAACAATCATTTAAGCAAAGCTAAGGCAACGTATGTCTGGGAGCATCCTACTGCACGTAATTGTTCTGTTCCTGTAATTCAGCTCCTCCTCTCCCTTACCTGTATAATAAGCCCTGTCTCTTTTTTCCCCAGCAGAGCTCCTGGAAGTCATGAGGGCAGCCTGGATCTTCTGCCCTCCCCCGAGCAATGCCGATCGCCAGAAAATTAGCCAGGTAGCCACCTGACGCCCAAGGCAGAGCTGCAGCTGCTTGGTTTGCTCTGAGTGAGCAGTTCCCGCCACCCCCACCACCACCCTTGGTGAGCTTGTAGCTATATAGACTGTCCCTTGTGACAGGCTGAACCAATCAGCCCACTTTCCCCTTTGCTCCTTATAAATTCCCAACACTAGTGGCTGCCCTTGAGCTACTGCCAAACAACTCTATTAATATGCTGCCTCTCTCCCTAGCTATGGTCTCTCTTCTCATAACCATATCATCTCTCCCACTCTCCTCCTACTCAAAGCAACAAACCACACCAGCTCGCATCACTGAGATTGCCAAGCAACCTCTCCATTCTTCCTCAAACCTTGTGCGCTACCCTATATATCAGTGGCGAAACTGGTTACTGGGAGCTGCTATCCTCCCTCCCTCCTTTTATGCTGGGCTGACAGCATTAAAGGACTCTGCCACACTCGACCTTATGGCTACCTCGTGTTCTCATCTCCAGCTCCCTAGCCGCTGCAAGCCTATAAGGGCCATGCGCCTAGTACAACATCTTCTGTCTCTCCTGCTCCTCGTAGCTGGGGACGTTGAAAGTAACCCTGGCACTACCCTCCCTTTTAACGGACTCCTCTCCTCCCTGGCAAAACATGTACCAAGAGGTTTAAAAATTGCACATCTAAATATATGCAGTATTCTGAACAAAATAACGGCCCTCCAAACAAGCGTCCTAACCCTGTGCCCTGATATCTTAATTATTACAGAAACCTGGCTGAAGCCTCACAACCTCAATGCAGAGTTCTCAATACCTGGTTACTCCCTCATTCGGCAGGACCATCAAGGTAAGAGGAAGGGTGGTGGCATGGCCATGTACATCTCCTCCAAACTCCAGTTCACCTCGATCAGGCATACCACACCCACGTTGTCAATAGACTCCCTACTAATCAAAATCTCTCTCCCTCACTCAAGTCCCTTGTACATAGCAAGCTCTTACTGCTCCCCGGACACACTGCTACCTGACGTCCTAGATCACATGGGCACCCTGAGGTCCTCATGGCTAGGGGGAGCTATATATCCTAGGATTTCAACCAGAACTGGCTAGCCAGTGCAAGCACAGAAATGTAAGTCACGTGATACGCTTAACCTGACCCAACTAATAACTGAACCCACTCGCCTAAAACCACAAATCCCAAAATCACACTCTTATTGGACTGAGCACTCAACCACACACCCCATCGACATTGACGCTGACATTCTACTAGACTCTCTAGCGATCACCACATGATTTACGTGGTGCGGAAAGTATTCAGACCTAAGGCCCCACCATCTCGTATACTAAATACTAGATCCTACAAATCCCTGAACCTGACCAAGCTCCTAAGCGACCTAACTAACATTGACTGGTCCTACATCACTCGGGCCCCCCTCCATGGATGTGGCCCTAGATTTCTTCACGTCCAGATTCCTGTCTATCTGGGACTCCCATGTGCCACTCAGAAGATCCAGAGTAAGAGTAGCCCACCTACGCTGGGTTAACGCCAATCTCTTAGAGCACCTTATAGTCAGGGACCGAGCCTGGAAAGCATATAAGGTAACAGATACTCTACTGGCTCTGCAACACTACCGCTCGCTATGGAATGCCTGCACAAGACTTATCTGACAGGCCAGTTCTAATTATTTCAAGTCTGTCCTCCACAACAACTTCACACATCCAGCCCAATTCTGGAAGTCCATTAAATCACTCATCACCCCACTGGCCCAACCCCCTACACCAACCATCAATATAGCTGGTATCTCTATCACCGCACTGAGCACCGCAGCCACAGAGCTTAACTCCTACTTTATAAGCTGCACGTCCTCTCTCCTCTCATCTCACCCCAGGGCCCCCTCCCCCAGATCCCCCAGTTTTTTCCTCACCTGCCAACTTCGCCTTGTTACACCCACAGAGGTATTAAAAATACTTTGGTCACTCAATCCCTCCAAAGGCAAATGCCCCTCTGGACTTGACTCCAAAATGCTCCATCTATCTGCCTCAGCCATAACCAATCCACTGGCCGTGCTTTTTAACCTGTCATTCAGCCTTGGGTCTATCCCATCTAAATGGAAACATACCACAGTCATCCCCCTTCCCAAAGGCGGCGACCTTTCCTCCCCAGGTAACTACCGACCTATATCGTTGCTCTCCATCCCAGCCAAAATTCAGGAGTGCCTTGTATTAGCCCAGCTGTCCCATTTCCTAGACTCCACCTCCTTCTTCACTCCATACCAGGCAGGTTTTAGGAAAAATCACTCCACTATCGCCTCTCTCCTCTGACTCACTGACACCATCCTCACGGGGATGGATAAAGGGGAAATAACAGCAGCTATCTTCGTCGACCTGGCCAAGGCTTTCGACACGGTTTCTCACACCCTGCTACTGTCCAAGCTCACCCTAGCTGGACTGACTGAGCCAGCTACAAGCTGGTTCCAGTCTTACTTGGCGGGCAGGTCCTAGTCAGTCCATACTGGATTGGACGTTTCCACCACACTCCCTGTTACCACCGGGGCCCCCCAAGGCTCGGTCCTAGGCTCTTTGTTGTTTTCCATTTTCCTCAATGATCTGCCTGTGGCCTGCCCTCATACGTCCATTCACATGTATGCAGACGACACAGTTCTGTATGCCTCTGGGTCATCCCCCTCTGCAGTAGCTGCCTGTCTACAGCAGGATTTCGACACTGTCCAGCGTTGGCTCCGTTCTCATCAGCTATTTCTAAACCCTAAAAAACTGTCTCCCTAACATTTGGCACAAGGGCCAAACTTTCCCGTATCCCCGCCACCCCCATTTTCCACACATTAGATGGCTACCGCCTAGAGGTTTGTACTTCCTACAGATACCTTGGGGTCTGGTTAGACTAGCATCTGGACTTCACTGCACATATTGACACTATACACAAGTAGCTACACCCCATGTTGGGTGCGTTATACAGGAATAAAAGTTGCATCCCCCTGCCTATGCGCTGGGCTATTGTCCAACAGATGGTCCTCCCAATAATGGACTATGGGGATGTCATCTACAGTGTAGCCCCTAAGTCCTCCTTGTCCAGACTAGATCCTCTCTACCACTTGTTCTGCCATGTCTCCCTGGACTGCCCTCCCATTACCCATCATTGTGACCTCTACCGTTCATTAGACTTCCCATCTCTCCACAATTGGAGATTGATACACTGTGCTAGAATCATTGCGAAATTCTGGTCACAGTCCCTACCCTCCTACCTTGCAGCCACCCTGGTTGTTATACCCCAGCTGGCTTATTCACCCAGGAACATTGATTCCCGGCTACTTCACATCCCCCACATATCCACAGGGACTGGCCAGGCTGCTTTCAGCTACCAGATGCCAAAGTTATGGAATTCCCTGCCAGCTGATACTAGACACTCCACTTGCACTCCTCACCTAAATGCATTTCTTAAGACACACTTAGCCACTACTTGTTCATGCAAGCTGCACAGTTAAGCCCATGCAATCATGATGTCTGCTGTGTATATATACCTTGTATACTCCAGTATATGGCTGCTGTTTGCTCTGTAAATATGCATATACTGCTGGCTTCTGCCTGTATTTCTTCCTACTTCTGCTGTGACGACTCTGTATGTATATATTGTTGTTGTCAAATTTGTTTATGACTGTATAGAAACTTGTATTTCCTCTGTATTCTCCCTCTTCCGCTTCCCCCAGGGAGCATCTGGAATCGAGTGGTACCCTGCTTAATATGCCTTCCTGGTAAAACAAATAAATAAATAACAGAGCTTGTTGGCTCATCATGAACTCAGACCACTTCCCTCACACATGTGATCTTTATGCAGAAACTGGCTGGCGCAATCTACAAGGTCGTATCAAGTATCACTCGTATACTAGCAAAGAAAGCGCTCAGTGGAGATCTACCTACCGGAACCTCTTGCCTTCTATCCAGAGCCTTCAAGGTCCGACATACCCGGGCTTTGGACTCTGAGCTTCTACTCGTACAAGGTTCGAACTACACAGTGCCAACGATCTTTCCTTTAGAGAGCTCCTATCTGGCTAAATGGCCTTGGCCATGACCTAACAAGCTGTACTGGGATGTCCAAGTTTAAACGCCTTCTGGACCAACACATCCTGCTACAGAGCTCTTGTGACAGCCTAACTTGAGAACTGCTTTGCCCACTTTGAACCTTATTGGTTCCTTTTCAACCCTCTGCCACAAGCTTTGACTCCTCTCCTTTGGCTCATTCTCCTCTTATCCTTCCATACTTTTCTACTCTCCCCCTCTCCCCTACCACCTGCCATCTCTCGACAAAGTCCTGGGCTGCTACCTTCCTCACTTCTTCTTTCACCCTCCCTATTTCTTCTGCCCCTACTTTACCTCCTCTTTCTCAAAGGAAGTGGCAGTGAAGGTTCAAGAGAAAAAGAAAGCTTTCAGGAAGTACAAGGAATCACAGAAGGAGCAGGACAGAGAACAGTATCAGTTAAAGCAAAAGGAAGCTGGGAAGGCAGTCAGAACAGCAAAGGCCCAAACCAAGGAAAAGATAGCCAACTCAGTTAAGAAGGGGGATAAAACCTTTTATAGGTACATCAGGGGCGAAGGAAGACCAAGGGAGGGATAGTGAGGCTTAATAAAAGGGGAAGGTGGGCAGAGGGTGACTGTGAAAAGGCAGAGATACTAAACAAATATTTTTGCTCAGTATTTACAAAGGAAGAGGAGGTACCTAAAACAAACAGTAGAAACACTCTGGATACAGAAGTTGATACCAGCCCATTTACAGAAGAAAGGGTTCTGAAAGAACTCTTAAAACTGAAGGTGGACAAAGTAATGGGGCCTGATGGGATTCATCCCAGAATTCTAAAAGAACTAAGGTAGAATTAGTGACACCACTGACTACCCTGTTTAACAAATCATGGGAGGATGGGGTGGTACCCGAGGACTGGAGGAGGGCAGATGTGATTCCCTTCACAAAGTGGGAGCAAGGCAGAAGCAGGAAACTACAGACCTGTTAGTTTAACCTCAGTGGTAGGAAAATGATGGAATCACTTCTGAAGGAAAGAATTGTTAGTATCTAGAGGCCAGAGGGCACAGGACCCAAGGCAGCATGGATTCACAGCAGGAAGGTCATGCCAGACAAATCTGATAGATTTCTTTGACTAGGTGACCAAAGTAATAGATCAGGGAGGGGCTGTGGACATGGCCTACCTAGACTTTAGCAAGCCATTTGACACAGTCCCACACAAAAGATTAATATA
This sequence comes from Neoceratodus forsteri, assembly GCA_016271365.2. NCBI lineage: Eukaryota > Metazoa > Chordata > Ceratodontiformes > Ceratodontidae > Neoceratodus > Neoceratodus forsteri. The sequence continues at coordinate 799,847,694 of CM028134.1, read as the reverse complement.
CAAGTTAGCTAGCCTGGAGTGGGTCCCAAGATGACAGCCTGAGTAAAAAATTAGCTGGAAAATAGGACACAGAGAGTAATAGTAAATGGAGTCCACTCTGAAGAAAGGGGGGTTACTTGTGGGGTACCGCAGGGTTCAGTATTAGGACCGGTCCTCTTCAATGTCTTTATAAGCGACATTGCAGAGGGACTGGAAGGAAAAGTATGTCTCTTTGCAGATGACACAAAGATCTGCAACAGAGATGATGCACAAGGTGAGGTGGAAAGGATGAAAAGAGATTTGGCAAGGTTAGCGGAATGGTCAAATGTATGGCAGCTTAGATTCAATGCAAAGAAGTTCAAGGTAATGCACCTGGGAAACAAAAACCTAGGGGAAGAGTACACAATGGGGGGTGAGATACTAACAACAACAAAAATGGAAAGGGACCTGGGGGTAGTCATATCAGATGACCTAAAGGTGGGCAAGCAATGTGAGAGGGCAGCAAGGAGGGCTGGGGGGATACTGGGATGCATAGGGAGAGGCATCACCAGTAGAAAACAGGAAGTTATTATCCCTCTGTACAGACAGCTGGTGAGACCCCATCTGGAGTACTGTGTGCAGTTCTGGAGACCCAGTCTTAGCAAAGACATAGACAGGATGGAAGCTGTCAGAGAGGGAACATCAAAATGGTGCAGGGTCTGCACGGAAGACATATGAAGAGAGACTTAAGGAGCTTAACATGTATAGCCTCGAGGAAAGGAGGGAGAGGGGACATAGAAACTTTCAAGTACCTCAAGGGAATCAACAAAGTCCAAGAGGGTAGCATCTTTCAAAAAAAGAGGTGTGCAAGAACAAGGGGGCACAATTTAAAGATGGGGGTGGCTCAGAGGTAAATTAAGGAAGTATTTTTTCACAGAGAGGGTTGTGGATGCATGGAACGGCCTTCCGGAGGAGGTCGTGGAGTCAAAAACAGTGGTGGAATTCAAGCATGCATGGGACAGTCATAAGGCAATTCTAGGGAGTGGGGGTAGGAAGAAGTAGGCTGCTGGTTAACTAGGATCTGCAGCTTATCCAGTAGGCAGGGAAATGGGCAGACTGGGTGGGCCAAGCGGTCCTTATCTGCTGTCAAATTCTATGTTTCTATGTTTCAATGTTATCTATGGCATCAAATGTGACTTCTAATCTTATCTGTGAATGTACTTTCAAATTTTTTTTGATACCATGCTGATTTGTTTTTAGCTTTGAATTGTTTCATTTTGCCTTCCTGTGTCAGTTTGTTCTTGTTTGTTTTACCCACCCAATCTATGACGCGGAACCTTTGTAATTGAGCTGTACTGTGCTCAAAGGTACTGTCAATCCGAGAATGAATAAATAAATAAATAAATCGTGCAGTCGCTGTGCAAAATCACCTTTCCGCTAATGAACTGATAGTGCCACTGTTCATGAGGTGGGGTCACAAAAAGTCCATGTTGAAAGTTTGGAGTGAAAATACCAACAAACACCGGTGGCATTAGGGTTTCCAACCATAACGCCCCACCCTGTAGAGACTGACAGGCATCAGGGGTGTGACTTGGGATCGTCGACTGTAATGCTCATGCCATTCACCCCCACTCTGCATCCAGTGACATGCATTGAGGTGTGCCTTGGCGTCTTCAGCCCCAAAGTTCACCCCATTCTCCTATACTGCACCCATCTCAGTGTATTTCCTTAAGGAATGGGGTGAGAGTAAAGCCCGAAGACCCCAAGGCACACCGCGACACTTGTCAGTGTCTGCAGGGTAGGGTGAGGTAAAATGGCGTGAGCATTATGGCTGATGATCCAAAGGCACACCCCAATGCCTGTCAGTCTCTATAGGGTGGGCATCAGTTCAATACTTCACCTCCATCCCTATTATGCATCTCTCTAACTCCTGCACTACCAATGCCAATGCAAGCAAGACAACAGTGTCAGTGGCTCAGTAGGTAGCACACTCGCTTCTGAGGCCGGGAGATCAGAGGGCTGTGGGTTCAGTTCCCACATCTGGCACTTGGGTTAATATCCCAGTACTGACACTGTAGTGCAGCATGAGAGGGGTGCTGCACTTCTGAGGTGCCGTCTTTCGGATGAGACGTTAAACCGAGGTCCCATCTGCCTGGATTGGTGGTAGTTCAGGTGGATGTTAAAGATCCCATGGAACTTATCGAAAAGAGTAGGGGAATATTTTATTAAAGTAACATCAAACAATATCAAAGCCACAGTTACATAATATGAGAAATTTACAACACAAATCATATATATACATACAGACAAAGGAAAAACACCACAATATCCATAGTATCACCTCATATTACTACAAATTAAATCTGCAATTAATACTAATCTATATCCCTTAATAATATTAATAACAGTCTCTTCCCAGTTTCTCTCTTTTTTTTTTTTAATAAAGACATAATATACTTTAACAAAAGGCTAAATCCCGAAATTATAAACTCAATATAAAGCATATGTAAAAAATACTAAACTCTCAAATGAACATTTCTATATCCCATAATGTTTCCAAAATTCTCATTTGTATTTAATGAATTTTGAAAAACCTTTCCACCATTCTCTCACTTTTTTGGAAGAAAAAAATGTAATATCATAACTATAAATCCTGTACATAGCCGCTTGTATTAGTCTCTGAACCGTGTCATAAGGCATTAATCTTTGATAGAGCACCCATTGGCATCTAGCTTGCCACAAATAGTATACCAATGTGCTGCAAAAAATTTGTAAAGTATCTTTATGGTATAATAACCGAAATTGAGGAACATGACCCAATACTAATATTTCATAATCCATACATACTAGCCATTTCATATCCCATCGGGCTGCTAAAAACTTCCATAGGTTAGCAGCATAGGAACATTCAAAAAGAAAATGTTGAACTGTTTCTTCTTGTGCTATACACTCTAAAAATGGACAGTTTCGTTCCAGTAAAGGTTTATGCTTGACATTCCCTCTAACTCCAATTCGACCATATACCGTAAGCCATAAGGTGTCCCACATATAAGTAGGTAATCTTGTGTTATTTAATTTACTTAAACCTCCTTCCTATAGTCCTTATGACAGTTCTTAAACTCTTGTTCACTTGGATATAATTGAAGTAAGACAGATTTATACAGCTGTGAACCTGAACTAACTGACCACCTGTGCTTCTAACCCCATTTAAACAATTTTTTGCAATTGGAATGTAATATACTGGAAGTAACAGTGTCGGTATCGGTTTTGGTGGTCTATTGTTCCAAAGAGTATAATATCTCCCCATGACTTGTCTATGTAACAATCAATGTTTCCCAAGGTCGCCCCATCCTAATTTGCTATTGGTTGAAATAAATAGAGTGGCAAAAAACAACGGATCTATCATTCCTAGTCCGCCTTTCTGTTTTTCCAAGTATGTAAATTGTCTCTTAATGGGTTAAGCCTACTACCCACAACATCTGAAAAAATAAACTATATAATCTGGTTTCCAAGAATGAGGGCAAAGGGAAAATTAATGCTGTGTATAGTAACTTTGGAACAATAAATTTTTAATAATCGCAACCCTTTTAATTTTATCCAGTTTCCAATGTTTCCAAATACTAATTTTAAGATCAATAGACTTTAATACTGTCATCCAATTAAATTCTGGTATATTATTTGGTCCATAAAATAAACCCAATATTTTAATTGGATCACAGGAAATCTAGAAGACCTGTACTATTACCTCAGCTATGTCATTGGTTCCAATAAATACTCCTTTACTTTTTGTTTTGTTAATAGCTGAATTCGCCAATCGCATATTCTTCCATGTAATCTAAAAATAACTTTACTTGTGAACTATCAGAAAAAAGACACACAAATCATCAGCATAAGCTTGTATACCACTTATCCACATCAACAGTCCAACCAATTCCTGTCCACCGCGTGTTTGTATTAATGATCTAATCAGTGAATCAATCGTAAATGCATATAACAAGGGCTTAATGGACAACCTTGTGTACTCCAGTGGGAATATGAAATCCTTCCGTATCTCAAGTTGTATTACTGAATGTGTTATTGCTGAATCATAAAGTTCTTTTATAATGTGTATAAAACCTTCGGAACTCCATACTTCCGTAGGAGATTCAAATAAAAGGTTGGTATACTCTATCAAAGGCCTTCATTTGGTCAGAGACAATACATCCTGATATCTTTTGCCTTTTGCCAACTCCACTGTATCTCTTAAGACCATATGGGCTTGGTGTATGTTTTTCCCAGGCACTCCACAAAACTGATATGGGGAAAGTACTCTTACTGCTAATTGTTTTAATCTCTCATTCAAGATTCTCATAAATAATTTATAATCTACATTCAGAAGCGTGGTTGGTCTCCAATTTTTTAAGTCAAATTTATCACCTGACTTATATAAAAATCACAACCCTCTGCAAACCAGCTTGGAAAGTCAGTGCTATCCAGAAATGCATTAAATACAATAACCAAACATTTAGCAATTCCATTGGAAAAGCTTTATATAGTTCTGCTGTTAATCCATCAATCCCAGGGAAGTTCCTGTTTTTGTATTTGAATGGCGTCAATTATTTCCTGTGTCAGTAACTGGCCTAAGCACCTCTGAGGATTCTATCCCATGGTCTGGTACCTGAATCTGGTCTAGAAAGTCCTTAATGTTCTGAACAGTTGGGGGCCTATCTGGCTTATATTCCAAAAATAATTGTTTAATAATTGAAGAAAGCAACTTCTGATCTTGTACTAACAGACCCACCTTATTCCGAAGTGTAGTCAAATGTGTGGCTTGTGTATAAATTTTAAAAGCAGCATATGGATCCCCTTCCGGCTGCTTCTTGATCCTATAACAAATGCGCATTTAGAGTTCTGGCCCTATTATACTGAACTTTCAAAAGCTAAGCTTTTACTAACCTAATCTGTGAATCATAGTCCATTGAGGAAATATTGGCTATTGAAAATAAATTATATAATTGCTGTCTTAATTTTAAATAGTGTAAAAATCATTATTTGCCTTTGCTTTTCCTTGCTGTTGTAATAGATGACAAATGTCATCCTTAGAATCCTTCCACCATTTACTCTTTGAGCTGTATAAAATTCTACTGATAATCGTGCTGTTAACAACAACTGAATTTTTCCAATATTTCTTTGAGGTCAATAATAAAGGATTCAATTTCCATCTTGCTTTCTGCTTTCTCAGATTACGGAAGGAGAAACATTACAAAGTAACAGCAAATGATCAGAAAAGGACACTGGGCATGTTTGATATGTAAAAGAAATTTGTCTGGATAGAAAAATATAATCTATAGTAGAAGTAAATTGATTCTTTTGAATGTAAACGTGGGCCCTGAACTCTGTTTACTACTACCATTAATTAAACCTGCAGAATGGATCATTTTATAAAGTGCCCTAGTATCACAATAAATTTTTTATTTTTATTTTTTAATTGGATTCTCAACATCTAATAGAGTACAATTAAATCCCACACAAAACACCTCCAGTGAAGTCAATAAATAAGGTTGTAACATATTACAAAGTGCAACCCTTTCTGCTTTAAGCTGTGAACCATATACATTAATAAATCTACAAGACCTGCCTTTCCACATCCCATCTAAGATCATCAACCGTCCTGGTATCAAATCTATCAACCTAATTAAAGAAAACTCATAGGAATGAAACAAAAAACCTATGCCATCTGCTGACTGCCGGCCAAAGGACCAATAGGATGGGCCCCAGCACCATTCTTGTTGAAAACACCTAACTTGTGACATATTATATATCCAGGTTTCTTGTATTAAACAGACATCTAACTCGCAGCATGAACTGAATCATAAATTATCTGCAGCTCTTATAATTCAATATACTGTGTACATTCACTGAACCTAACCTAAATTGCAGCATTCCTATTCAAAATCTACCTTCACCTATCTTTTTTTCTCCTTTTCTTTTTCTTTCCTTTATAATCCTCTTGTAAGCCTATTGAGGAAGGTGGACTGTCCGTTATCCACTGGGAATCATCCTCAGGTCCATCCATATCTGATTCTCCCCATTGACTGGTCAGTAAGGCAAAAGAATTACTGGTTTCCACTTCCAAAATCAGCTGTTGAGAAAGATTTTTAACATTTCGTGAGGAACGTCTAACAGCAGCAACCACTGGAGTCCGAAAGGTCTCCTGTTGTTGTTGCCTTTCTCTTACCGAAGTTTCCCCTGTATCTAGGTTTGAAGTGCCATTGTGACTGGCTACTTTCGGTACATCTGTCCCTTGTCCATTTGATGTATCCCCTGTGGTTATGTCTACCATAGGCTGTGTGGAACCAACCAAGGTTTTTCCTATTATTGAATCCTGTGCTTTCTGAATTAATAGATCTGGACTCACTAACAACCTTTATTTTTGTCCCATGTACAATCAGCAAATACATGTCCTGCCTCTTCACACAAATCACACTTTTGTGGAGCTAACACACTGTAATGTACTATGGCCCACTTCTCCACAGTTTTCACATCTAGGTTTGTCACATGAACTTGATAAATGCATCCTAACCCATTTTATAGCATGCACGTGGTTGTCGCATAGAAACACACCCTCTATCCCTCCCTAATAAAAGGAATTCGGAATGTGTTCAATATCTGCCTCTGTCTGCCTTAATTTACTTTAAAACGCCAACCCCTGTCCAGAATTGCTCTGAATCTAGTATTGCTTCAGGGTCACTTTGAATTTCACATTTTGGCCTAGCCAGTAAATAATATCATCAATATGCACCCCTCGTTTCTAAACATAACAGTGACATATTTAATTAAAGGCTTTGTTAAAGGGTACCATAAATGGAGTCCACAAGGGAAAATTTAACTGCGTATATCTTTCCCAGAACATATCAAGAGCATAGGTAGAGCGAAAACTCACATCGAAATTATCCTCTCCAGAAATATTAATAAGTGCAAACACCTCTCTAGGTGAAAAATGCAAAGACTCCTTTAATAAACTTTTCCCCACATACTGCCTGTCCAGGTCGAACCTCTAAACCTCCTTTATACCTAATGCGTACCGCATTTCTCTGAGTGCAAGCGTCCTGTTTAATTTTAGAAAATAACTCTGACATCAATGGTTTATCCCCACTGAGGTTCGCTCAGGTCCTGTGCCTCCTTGTGCTTGTACCCTAGGCATTGAAGGTTCCTTTTCCCCAGATTGAACTCTCCATAGGGGTACCTCCCTCATTCCATTTATCCTCTTTTCACACTCTTGTGAGTTACCAGCTTCTTGTATCTTTGGTTTCCAAGTAGGTTCATTTAGGGAGAAATTTAATTTTGGGTCCCAGTCAGGCGTGGGTTTCACGATCCATTATCAATGTCAACCTGCTTCATAACGCTTTCTGTGGGGACCAGTTATCAGTAGAAATAGGTGCAGTACAGATATTGCCTACCACTGTTTCTATTTCCCCTTGTGATCGGTAATTAACTGTCCATCTGTTCCCCACTATAGGCAGTATCAAGTTACGTTTGCAAAAGTCAATGCCATTCTTTTTTCCTTTCCTTCTTCTCCTACCTTATCCACCAGTCGTTTGTTGAATGAAAAGTCCGTTACCCCAGTCTGTATTCCTGGCACCGTTTGATAGATGCAGTTTTCTCCTGTTCTGTAGTCCATTTCTCCATATTGTTTCCAGGCTGAAATACAAAACCCTTGAATTCAATACAGGACTTCCTTGTCCGTCCAAAAGCTGTCCCTGTCTCTCTTCCTTTCTCATTACAACGTCCTTGTGCACCTGCAATATTTGTTGTACGTCGTTCCTGTTTCCCTCTCGGTCTCCAGTTCAACTCTCCGTGAAGGCACATCATTCAAATTATCGCTCATTTCGGTCCCTTATCTGTCTGAACTTCATCCTTCGTCTTCTCACTGCAAACACCACTCAAGGATTGTTTGGGACTAGTGTTACCAGGACTTGTACGATCTACCGTTGTTTGGTTTTGTAAGTTGCTCCGTTTTGTTGCATGCCAGTGCTTTTAATTCTTCTCTACTTTTCTCTGCTCATGCTGTAATGTTTCCAGTTTATTTTTAGTTGTCTCACCTTAGGTGTAAGCTCCATTGACTCTAATATTGGCATATTCGTTATAAATGTTATTAAATCCTCCGTTGAAACAAATTGGTCTTTTCTTCTCCTTCCTCGTATTCCTCTGTATTCTCTGTTGTTCCTAGTAGAAGCATTGGTTCATTTGCAGCCCTCGGCTGCTCCGCCTCCTCCACTTCCATCCTCCTTGCATGCAGGTCCCAACTGACCTGCTATCCAGCAACAACCTGTCCCCTACTGGCCGAGGCAGTAGGGGAATTTCCCCGGTGTTCTGGCCAAATTTCCCTCATTCACTAAAAATACCACCAACAGCTTAATCTGGTTCAAGGTCAGTTGGCATTCATCTGTATCCCCCTCCCCCGGGTCGTGCCTGAAAATAGGCAGGATTTGTCTAGTGCACTTACCCGGTCAACAAAAGCTAAATAAATAAATAAATAAACAGTCGGCATTGACAAATGCTTGTTCTGTAAGAAGTTGATCAACGGAGCCTGGCATGAGTTGGAGTTCATCTGAGGGTGCCCTGAATTGCCAGTTAGTAATGGATTGCACTAACATGGTACTGTTAACACATCCTTGCTTTGGCTGGGGCTCGTACCATACGAACATACATACCGACATACGAAATTGCCGGCAGAAAAAGGCCAACAGGTCTATCAAGTCTGCCAGATTGTGCAGCTCTTAGTTTCATATTACTACAGCTGCTCCAGCCCCACCCAAACCCTTCCCTTCCTCCCCTTTCCTGGTTTTTCCCCCTTTGTATTATTGTCTGTATTAACCCTGCCCTTGACTCTATCCAAACCCCAGTTAAAGCTATCCACTGTCCTCAGTTCAACTAACTCCTCCAGCAGTTCATTCCATCTTTAGGGTCACCACCTTTGGATGAGGTAAAAAATGGATGCTAAACCACACCCTTTTTATGACTGGCGAGTATAACGCTCCTCCTCCAAAGTCATTTGTAATGTCGGAATAGACATTACTAGTAATAGGAAATCATTTTTATACTGTTATTTATTTGATTGATTTATTCAGTTATTTTTATTCTTTTTCAACCAGGTTAACTCCCATAGGCCACACAGCCCATGTTACATGAGTGACCCAGGAGCACAGGAAGGTTAAGTGACTTGATCAGGGTCACGTAGTAATGCAATAGAAGGCTGTAGGAATCAAACTCAGGTCTGCTGGATGTGCCAAGCTCATTCACTGCTTATTGTTAACCCCTCTGTTAAACACTCTTCCATTTTCCTTTCCATGTCAGTCATGTATTCTGATATGCTTTGACCAACATTTGATAACTTAATTATTGATGCTTGTGACTGCACTGTGTTCCCCTTTACCTCAGCAGCTACTGCTGTTTCTTTTCATATTTCTAAGACATTCCACAATTTCAGGCATACCATTCCATGCTGTTTATCTGAATAACCTGTAAAAGTGTAACTTATATCATGGAATGTTCAGGTAATACAAAAAAGAGAGCAGATATAATGATAAAGGCATTCAAGTTAGTTTATTATTTTAAAAAAAATGGGTCTAAAACATACCAGAATATAGGACAAAAAAGGACAAACTAGGTGGCTATGAACCTTGATGTCTTTACTGTCCTCAGCTGTCTTATGGTTACCCTAATTGCTTTATTTTACATCCTTATTATGATCTAAGCCTAAAATGTACCCTTATGTAACTATTACTTGTTCTGCTCCTGTACACCTATATTATGTCTGTGCATTTCGGCATATTGTAACCAATGTCCTGTGCTCTCCCGGGTCGTGCCTGAAAATAGGCAGGTCTGTTGCCTAGCACACTTACCCAGTTACCAAAAGCTAATAAATAAATAAATTATAAATAACAAAAGAAACACATGAGAGCACACAAATGTGTAAAAGCTGTTTCCTGTCATAGCAGTAAAAGACCATACTTAAAATTCAGAGTGGATAAGATTAGGTTAATTTACTGCTAATGATAATGACCTCCTCCCCTATCTCCCTCCCTTCTACCCTCACCAGCTCTCCCCCGACCATAAGTTTTGCACCTTTTGTTATCTTTTGCTTCGTTGGAGATTGTATTCTATTGTAACAAAATTGTAATTGAACTGTAACTTTTTTGTTTGTAAGTACTGTGTCCCTTGTACTACTGTTCTGATGTCCTCTTTGTGACGAGGTACCTTTGTAAATGAGCCTCTGGCTCAAACGTTTCTAAACTGATGTTTAACTAAATAAATAAATAATGGCCATACTTCACACTTCCCAGACAGACTGGTTTTACAAACAAAGGCAGGTCTCAATGACATCAGAACTTCTTTGTAAGCTGGACATGCAATGCAGCCAAAACAGTGACTGACTTGGTACAGCAGTTTTAAGAGTATATGAGCACTGAAAATGGCCCAAAAAACAGACTACATTTAATCAAAACCGGATAACCAGATAAGGACTCTAAAAAACAGATTATCCGGTCAAAAACCGGATAGGTGGCAACCCCATCCATCGTTTTTTTTTTTTTTGTCCATTCTATTTATGCTCCCTACCTTCGGAGCATCTCTCTCAGGTTCCCACGCTCAGCTCCACAGCTCCACCGCCTCTCTGAAACGTCCTCCGATTTTCCGGGCTCTCCAGATCCCATGGAGAGGCCCCGGGATCCCCAGGGAGAGGAGTGAAGGTACATCCGACATTGGACATGTGGCCTTGGGCTACTGATGGTTGCCGTCGCCTCACCCACCGATAGAGGGATTTTTACTTGCTTTTTCTCCCTGAAGCTTTGGATGTGCAATGACATCCAGCTCAGCTGGTGCATGCTTCCATACACCCATGAAAGACATCCGACACAGCATCAATCCCCAGCATTTTGCAGCTGTGCACTGTGATGCCTCCAGCCTCCGCTAGAGGTCACCAGTGCAACGGCTGGTGAAATCCCCCCTCCCCAAGGAAGGAGAGCAGTCCATAGGACGCTCAATCCTTTCCCATCCTGTAATCCCCGATGACCCAGGCTTGTTCCTGACCTGGAGTGGCCGGTGTAACGCATGGTGTGGCGTCAGCAGCCTCACTCTTCCAGCGTACCGGGCGGTTAAACCCTATCCATCTTGCCACCACTTTCTCTGTAAAGTAGTGTCTCCTCATCTCCTCCTGAACCTTCCCCCTTCCAACTTCAGACTGTGCCCCCAGTGACCCTTCCCCCCTTTAAGCAGAACAATCCTCCCTCTCTTTATTTATGCCTTTCAAGTACTTAAAGGTCTTTATCATGTCCCCTCTTTCCCTTCTCTCTTCCAGCAAATACATGTTGAGCTCCCTCAATCTTTCCTTATACGGCAACTCCCCCAGTCCCATGATAATTTCCGTAGCCCTGCGCTGCACCCCTTCCAGTAATCTCACATCCTTTTTGAGGTATGGGCACCAGTACTGCACACAGTTCTCCAAGTGTGGCCTCACCAGTGATCTATACAAGGGCAGGATGACCTCCTCCTTTCTAGAGGTGATCCCTCTGGCAATGCACCCCAGCATTCTATTTGCCCTTGCTGCCGCCCTCCTACACTGTGCTGACACCTTCATGTCCCCTGTGACTATTACCCCGAGGTCCCTTTCCTCCTCTGAAGCTGTTACCTGCACTTCCCCAAGCCAGTATCTGGTCCAGGGATTTCTTGCTCCGAGGTGCATGACCTTGCACTTCTTAGTGTTAAACCCCAACTGCCACTCCCTAGACCAGTGTCCGAGTTTAGCTAGATCCTCCCTGAGTACCTGCCTCCCTTCCTCATTGTGCACTTTTGCACAAATCTTAGTGTCATCTGCGAATAGGCTGATCTTACTCTTGACCCCCCCCACGATGTCTCCAGTGAAGACATTGAACAAAACTGGGCCCAGCACCAAACCCTGCAGCACCCCACTTGTTACTGGCCTTGGCTTGGATGTCTACCCTTTTACAACAACCCTCTGTTATCTGCGCTGCAACCAGCTCTCAACCCACCCTACAGTTTTTCCCCCACCCCCATGTCCCTCAGCTTGCTCATTAACCTCCCATGGGGCACCGAGTTGAAAGCCTTGCTGAAATCCAGGTACAGGACATCCACAGCATGGCCTTCATCAACCACCCTAGTGACCCAATCGAAAAAGTTGATCAGGTTAGTTTGGTATGATCTTCCCATGCCTGGTGTTCTGAGGGACTGACTGTGTGGTTCTCAGTTGTATGGAGTACCCTTTTGAAAACTGGCATGAAAAGAATGAGCTGGATGTTTGCCTGAAAAGGTGATCACATAACCAGCTGCAATTCGGATATGGACAGTAGCTACTGTTACTGTGCAGTGGCCTCTTAGAAGGTTGCCAAAACTAATGGATCCATCTCCTCTGGCCTTGTTTTGTAGTGAAATTGTTACTATTTTTATGTTTTCTTTTATGTGTGTGAAAAACATTTTGTTATCTTCTCTTACATTACAGTTAGTCTGTGTGCACAGGGGGCTGGACCTCTCCCAGTCTCTCTCTATGCGAGTCTCTCGTTAATTTATAGGGTGATGTTTGTACAGTACACAGCATTGGAAGCATTGAGAAAACCCAAATCAATAGTTCTGCCAATATTTTTCAAAACTGCAGCAGAAAATTAGCTTTTTGGAATAACTTTTCGTTGCACTGCTGCTTTAAGATAATTTTTATAACAAATACAGACAGACAGAACATTAAAATCCTTTCTTTTTTCACTCCTTTGTGGAGCTCCTTGGGGTGAATTGCCTACTGTGAGGAAAACGTCATCAGCTACTCTTTAAAAACATACTCTTTAAACAGCATGCCACTCTGCTGAGAAAACTTTGGAAATTAGACATCATTCTACTTGTATTACCTACTTGTCTGGTTTTATCTACCCCTTAGTCTCTTTAACCAATACAGTTTGTATGGAAACAGGAGCGTTGCCCTATGAACCTCATCTTTTCCTGCTGTCTGTCTACATGTGGATTGTGGAGTCATAATCTCCTCTTTGTAACATCATCATAATTTCCATGGCAACCAATTGTGAGTTACAGTCAGTGGATGAATGAGAATGGCATTTCAGAGGTGTGTCACTGTACGGTTCAGTGCATCTTACCTCCACTATCCCATGTAAATGCAGTAAGAAACTTTAAAATCAGGACCCCATTGCAAATGACATATTACATCTCATCTTCTCTATCTTGAGTTAATATATAATAAAGATATGTACAAGTAGGACCCAGTACAAGAGCATGCAAGCAAAATCTGGCATTGAAAAATGCTTATTTTTATTAACAAAAAAGCTTTATTTCATGGACTATTTTCTCTTGTTCCGAACTGCTAGAAACAATGGTTTGATACTGGTGTAGGTAGCAGTCACAGCTTTCCATTAGTATTTTTTTTTATTTATTTAAACATTTGGTAACCGGGAAAGGTACACTGAGCCAAAGGCTCGTTTCCAGGTGCAACTTGATTTTTTTTTTGTAAAAAGTTGTTGTAAGATATTTTTTGTAAGTAGTATAAAGTATGTTTCTATCGCTTACAGAATGGGAGAAAATGACCCATAGTAGTAATAATGTTTTTAGAAAGCCATTGCCTTGTTTATTTGAAAATGATGTTATTTTATGGTCTGTTTGATCCTGTTCAGTAATAGCTAGGAACAAATGTTCATTACTGGGAGAAAAATGACTGTCTCAGCTTTCTCCATTTCAAAGTATTTGTTTATATTGCTTACGGAATGTGAGAAAATGACCCATAAATTAATACTATTCTTTTTAAGAAAAATGGTAATAATGTGTTAAAGAGCAACTGACATCATGGGGACAGACAGCTCGTGGTAGTGGCTTCCTGCCCCAGGACCAAAAATAATACAAAATGAAAATTTCTTATGCTGGGGTTATAAAGTAATACAACTTACATGAAGTAAGATCTTGCTTCATGGATCACTAACCACTGAGCACCTGCCACAGCCCTGCCCACAAAACCATGTTTTAACGATGTGAAGTGGGGAAGGAGCTGGACAGCTATGGATTGCATTATGACGCTATCAGGAGCAGCGGCAGTCTTTAGGTGATACTTATACTATTTGTATGTCATTTTACATGTTGAGGAGAGGGGCGGTATTACATGTAGTACCCCTTAACATGTACAATTGCATATATGAGTATTACCTAAAGACCACCGCTACTTCTAATAACATTATAATGCTATCTAATGCTTGAAAATAGGCAGGGTTGTTGACCTACCTGGTCAACAAAAGCTAATAAATAAATAAATAACTACAGCCCTGCAGCTCCTTCCCCACTTCGTATCATTAAATCACGTTTTTTTGTGGGCAGGGCTGTGGCAGTCACTTGGTAGCTAGTGATCCATGTCAAAGTGAGATCGCACTTCATGTATGTTCTATTACTTTACAACCTCTGTACAGAAAATTTTCATTTTGCTTTATTTTAGGTACTGGGGCAAGCAGCTACTAGCCATGAGTTGTGTGCCCCACACACAATATTGTGTCAGCTGCTCTTTCAGGAAAATGCATTACGGTTCATTTACTGAGTGACAGGCTTTGCTGTTATCTACAGTACATTGTTGCTCTCCCTGGGATATTTTCCTCATACAAGCAAATGACCACAGACTGGTGGTCAGCTAAAGCACGAAATAAGCAACCCTCCAGAGACTAGGAAGGCACCAACAATTGTGTCTTTCAAGCTGTTACTGGAAAATGAGCATAAGGATACCTGTAAATACCTGTGGAAGCGTGGGAACAAGAGTGCAAGTCTGGTCTAACAGGTGTTCCTGGTATGCACTTAATGTCATACGATTCCTGTGTGTCAAACTGAGTATATATCCCAAACTGAGCCTATGGCAATATGGAACAGCCTTTGCATGCATGGTGTAAAATTGTGCCTATTTGTACTTGAAGTATTTAATCTCAAATCTGTCTCTTGTATGCTAAACTATGATTATATGCCAAACTGTAACCTATATGTCACCTCCTCCATAATAACAGGACAACTTTGTAAATGGGGCTGAAAAGTCTTAATAGTTTTATGCTGTCAAAAAATAAAGATGTTATCTTCATCACATACCATGAAGCTGTTTTAGGTTTTTTCTTAGTTTGCAATAGGGAGGCATTGCTGCTGTTGTCTCGCTTGATAGGTCATGTTATATAGACTTCTGTGTGAGTTAGCGGTCCCTTACACTTTTTGTTTGCTTGCAAAATGCATGCAAGCATGTTCCTATAGTCACGCATTCTTCTCCCTTAACACGTCCAAATCCATGCCCAATGGTATTCACCCTTAGCTGCTCTGCATCTCTGCCTCTGCTATCGTGGCCCCCTTAACTCACACACTAAACATCTCTCCATCCACAGCCACTCTCCCCAAAACCTGGAAAATAGCCCAAATCACCCCTCTGCACAAGGGCGGTGATCCCTCCCTACCTGGAAATTACAGGCCTATTTTGCTCCTCTCCTTCCTTGCCAAAGTCCAGAAATCTCTCATACTGTCCAAACTGTCTGACTTTCTCTCTTCCAACAGCTCCCCTCACCCATACAGTCAGGTTTCAGAAAACACCACTCCACCATCACCTCCCTTCTACGCGTTACCGACTCCATCTTTTTGGCTTCGCCCAACCTGCCATCACCTGGTTACACTCGTACCTCCATGACAGACAACAATCTGTTCAAATAGGTGACACTCTCTCTACCCTGCTCCCTATCTTATCTGGTGTCCCCCAAGGCTCTATACTTGGTCACATCCTCTTCTCTCTCTTCATAAACAACCTTCCCTCCACCTGCCTCTCCTCCAATGTGCATCTATATGCAGGTGACACTATCATCTTTGCCTCGGGCCCCTCCTATGACAGTATCCTCGTCAATCTCCAAAACAACTTCAACAGAGTTCAGTCCTGGTTCCTTGAGAACCTGCTTATACTCAATGTTAAAAAAACTGTCACCATGGTCTTTGGTTCCAGGCAGAAGCTTGCTACCCTCCCACCCCCAACCCCAGTGATCACCACCCTGGATAGCTCACCCTGGAGCTAGTCCCTGCTTTCAAGTACCTGGGAGTATGGCTTGGACAGCCACCTCAACTACTCCTCTCATGTCAAGGCCATCTGCACTAAACTCTGGCCCAAACTCGCCATCCTCTATCACCAGAAGGCCAGCCTACCCATCCCCACCTGTTGCGAGCTCGTACATAAAACAATCTTGCCCATTATAGACTATGCTGACATAATCTATGATATGGCCCCAACCTCTCTCTCTCTCTCTCCAGACTAGACAGCCTTCTCAACTCTTTCTGCTACTTTGCCATTGCCTCCCCCCTACTCACTCGCCACTGCCTACTCTACGCTACACTCTCCATTGCCATGCTCTCCCACAGAAGAACCGTCCACAGCGCCTCCTTCATAGCAAAATATTGGCTTGACTCCCTTCCCCCCACCTCACCTCCCTGCCTTTCCCTTCCACCTCCCTAAACTACCCTCTTTGCCACAGGGACCCACGCACTTTCCACCTGCCCTGCCCTCACACTCTCACCGGCCAAGCTGCCTTCTTGTACCATCTCCTCCTTCTCTGGAACAACCTTCCCTCCAGCCTTTGCCTATCCCCTTTTCGTTCTGCCTTTACACAACTCCTCAGGCTCCTCCCCACCCCAGACTGCCCCAAATGCTCCAATGGTCACAGCACACAGCTGAAGCCCCTCACAGTCTCTATTTACCTACCCTAGCCCTTGACAATACTCTTGCCGCACTGTTTATTTACTCTGCACGTTATCTCATAATATTTTATTGAAAATGTATTATATTCTTTGCAAAAATGTCTGTATATATTGTTTGTACTCCTCACCATTTGTCACTCTTTTTCTTCACTGTACACTCTGGGTTTTTTTTTTTTTTTTTTTTTCCTGGCAGGCCCTCTGTCAGGGTTCTGCCCTGGTCCTGTGTCTGGGGGGTCGGGAAGAGAAACCGGGAGCTGCCCTTCTTGTGGAACAATCACGGAGGTCCTACAGCGTATGGGGGGAGAGCCCCTGAGAATTTCAGACCCTCTCAACATCCAGGAGTGCGGAGCTCATTCAGGGGGTTGGGGAGAGCTCCAGACCTGTTCCTCTACAGTCGGAGAGATTCTGTAAACAAAGGAAGGCAGTGAGTTAAATACTCAGGCACACTGAAACTCGAGCTGGGGGAATAAGTTAAATTTAATGTTCAAGTGGGAAGGTATAGCGGGGAAGGGCAGCGAGCAATTGGAATGGACAGTTTATATTAAAGTCAGAAGCAATTCAGACTGGAACAGAATTTACAGTTCAGCATTTAAAACAAACTTGCAATGTCCTGAAGGTAACCAAAGAAGCTGGGTAGAATATACAGTGCAAACATGAAGTCAAGGTAAAAAAAACAGTCTGAACTGTTGTGGGGACACAAATTAAAGGGTAAAAATCAAAACAGGAAAAAGGCACGAACAGAGCTGCTCCCTTTGTGCGAGGGAGCTAGGTCCTATGCTACCTGGCAACATGCTGCCGTGATCCTGTGTCTGAGGGGGTGGGAAGAGCCACCGGGAGCTGCCCTTCTTGTGGAACAATCATGGAGGTCCTACAGCATATGGGGGGAGAGCCCTGACAATTTCAGACCCTCTCAAACTCCAGGAGCACGAAGCTCCACTCAGGGGGTGGGGAGAGCCCCAGACCTCTTCCTCTGAAGTCAGAGAGATTCTGCAAAGAAAGGAAGGCAGTGAGTTAAACACTCAGGCACAGTGAAACTTGAGCTGGGGGATTAAGTTAAATTTAGTGTTTGAGTGGGAAGGTACAGTGGGGAGGGGCAGGGAGCAGTTGGAATGGACAGTTTATATTAACATCAGCAACAATTCAGACTGGAACAGAATTTACACTTAAGCATTTAAACAAACTTGCAATGTCCTAAACGTAACCAAAGAAGCTGGGTAGAATATACAGAGGAAACATGAAGTCAAGGTAAAAATACAATCTGAACTGTTGTAGGGACACAAATTAAAGGGTAAAAATTCAAACAGGAAAAGAGCACAAACAGAGCTGCTCCCTTTGTGCGAGGAGCTAGGGCCTATGCTACCTGGCAGCTGCCAGCGATCCCTGTGTCTGGGGAGGAAGAGCCACGGGAGCTGTTCTTCTTGTGGAACAATCACGGAGGTCCTACAGCGTTGGGGGAGAGCAGAATTTCAGACCCTCTCGACCTCCAGAGCATGAAGCTCCGCTCAGGGTGAGTGAGAGCCCCAGACCTGTTCCTCTGCAGTCGAAGAGATTCTGGCAAAATGCTGCCACGATCCTGTATCTGGGGAGGTGGGAAGAGCCATCCGGAGCTGCCCTTCTTGTGGAACAATCACGGAGGTCCTACAGCATATGGGGGAGAGCCCCTGAGAATTTCAGACCCTCTCGACCTCCAGGAGCAGGAGCTCTATTCAGGGGGTGGAGGAGAGCCCCAGACCTGCTCCTCTGCAGTCAGAGAGATTCTGCAAAGAAAGGAAGGCAGTGAGTTAAATACTCAGGCACAGTGAAACTTGAGCTGGAGGGATTAAGCTAAATTTAGTGTTTGAGTGGGAAGGTACAGTGGGGAGGGGCAGGGAGCAATTGGAATGGACAGTTTATATTAACATCAGCAACAATTCAGACTGGAACAGAATTTACAGTTAAGTATTTAAAACAAACTTGTAATGTCCTAAAGGTAACCAAAGAAGCTGGGTAGAATATACAGTGCAAACATGAAGTCAAGGTAAAAAATACAGTCTGAACAGCTGTGGTGACAAAAATTAAAGGGTAAAATTCAAAACAGGAAAAAGGCGAGAACAGAGCTGCTCCCTTTGTACGAGGAAGCTAGGTCATATGCTACCTGGCAAAACACTGCCGCGATCCAGTGTCTGGGGCGGTGGGAGGAGCCACAGGCAGCTGCCATTCTTGTGGAACAATGACAAAGGTCCTATAGCGTATAGGGGGAGAGCCCCAGACAATTTCAGACCCTCTCGACCTCCAGGAGCATAACGCTCCATTCAGGAGTGGTGAGAGCCCCAGACCTGTTCATCTGCAGTTGGAGAGATTCTGAAACAAAGAAAGGCAGTGAGTTAAATACTCAGGCACAGTGAAGCACGAGCTGGAGGATTAATTTAAATTAAGTGTTCAAGTGGGAAGGTACAGCGGGAGGGGCAGGAGCAGCTGGAATGGACAGTTAGTATTAAAGTCTAGCAATTCCTCTGGAAAAGAATTTACATTTCAGCATTTAAAACACACATGCAATCCGAAAAGGTAACCAAAAAGTTGGGTAGAATATACAATGCAAACAGGAAGTCAAGGCAAAAATACAGTCTCAACTGTTGTAGGACACAAAATAAGGGTAAATTCAAACCAGAAAAAGGCGCTAACAGAGCTGCTCCCTTTGTGCGAGGAGCTAGGTCCTAGGTCCCAGGCAAACGCAGCTGTCACTGATCCTGTGTCTGGGGTGGGAAGAGCCACTGGGAGCTGCCCTTCTTGTGGAACAATCACAAAGGTCCTACAGCAAATGGGGAGAGCCCCTGGAGAACTTCAAGACCCTCTCGACCTTGCCAGGGCTGAGGGGCTCATTCAGGGGGCCAGGCGGAGAGCCCCAGACCTGTTCCTCTGCAGTCAGAGAGATTCTGCAAAGAAAGGAAGGCAGTGAGTTAAATACTCAAGGACAGTGAAACACGAGCTGGGGGATTAATTTAAATTAAGTGTTCGAGTGGGAAGGTACAGCGGGGAGGGGCAGGGAGCAGCTGGAATGGACAGTTTATATTGAAGTCAGCAGCAATTCAGACTGGAACAGAATTTAAAGTTCAGCATTAAAAAACAAAATTGCAATGTCCTAAACGTAACCAAAGAAGCTGGGTAGAATATACAATGAAAACATGAAGTCAAGGTAAAAAATACAGTCTGAACTGTTGTAGGGACACAAATTAAAGGGTAAAATTCAAAACAGGGAAAAGGCACAAACAGAGCTGCTCCCTTTGTGTGAGGGAGCTAGGGCCTATGCTACCTGGAAAAACGCTGCCACGATCCTGTGTCTGGGGCGGTGGAAGAAACCACCAGGAGCTGCCCTTCTTGTGGAACAAATGAAGGTCCTATAGCGAATGGGGGAGGCCCAGAGAATTTCAGACCTCTAGACCTCCAGGAGCATGCAGCTCCGCTCAGAGGTGGGGAGAGCCCAGACCTGTTCTCTGCAGTCGAAGATTCTGGCAAAATGCCGCGATCCTGTATCTGGGGAGGTGGGAAGAGCCACCGGGAGCTGCCCTTCTTGTGGAACAATCATGGAGGTCTTACAGCATATGGGGGGAGAGCCCGAGAATTTCAGACCCTCTCAACCTCGAGGAGCACGGAGCTCCATTCAGGGGTTGGAGGAGAGCCCCAGACCTGCTCCTCTGCAGTCAGAGAGATTCTGCAAAGAAAGGAAGGCAGTGAGTTAAATACACAGGCACAGTGAAACTCGAGTTGGGGGATTAAGTTAAATTAAGTGTTCAAATGGGAAGGTACAGCGGGGAGGGGCAGGGAGCAATTGGAATGGACAGTTTATATTAAAGTCAGCAGCAATTCAGACTGTAACAGAATTTGCAGTTCAGCATTTAAAACAAACTTGCAATGTCCTAAAGGTAACCAAAGAAGCTGGGTAGAATATACAGTGCAAACATGAAGTCAAGGTAAAAAATACAGTCTGAACTGCTGTGGTGACAAAAATTAAAGGTAAAATTCAAAACAGGAAAAAGGCGGGAACAGAGCTGCTCCCTTTGTGCGAGGGAGCTAGGTCATATGCTACCTGGCAAAACACTGCCGCGATCCAGTGTCTGGGGCGGTGGGAGGAGCCACAGGCAGCTGCCTTCTTGTGGGAACAATATTAAGAAGGTCCCATAGCGTATGGGTGGAGAGCCCCAGACAATTTCAGACCCTCTCGACCTCCAGGAGCTACAACGCTCCATTCAGGGGAGGAGGAGAGCCCCAGACCTGTTCATCTGCAGTTGGAGAGATTCTGAAACAAAGGAAGGCAGTGAGCAACACTAGCACAGTGAAGTACCCAGCTGGAGGATTAATTTAAATTAAGTGTTCGAAAGTGGGGAAGGTACAGCGGGGAGGGTCAGGAGCAGCTGGAATGGACAGATTAATATTAAAGTCAGCAGCAATTCAGTCTGGAAAACAATTTACATTTCAGCATTTAAAACAAACTTGCAATGTCCTAAAGGTAACCAAAGAAGCTGGGCAGAATATACAGTACAAACATGAAGTCAAGGTAAAAATACAGTCTGAACTGTTGTGCGGACACAAATTAAAGGGTAAAAATTCCAAAACAGGAAAAGGCGTGAGCAGACTGCTACCTTTGTGCGAGAGCGAGGTCTAGGTCCCAGTAAAATGAGCAGCTGTCAGCGATCCTGTGTCTGGGGGAGGAAGAGCCAACGAGCTGTCCTTCTTGTGGAACAATCATGGAGTCCACCACAACATATGGGGAGAGCCCCTTAGAATTTCAGGGACCTCTGGACCTCCAGGAGCACAGACTCCATTCAGAGGCGCGGGAGAGCTCCTTTCTGACCTGCTCCCCTGGAAGTCGGAGAGATTCTTGGCACGCTGCCGCGATCCTGTGTCTGGGGGTGGGAAGAGCCACGGGAGCTACATTTTGTGATACAATCACAGAGGTTCTACCGCATATGAGGAGAGCTCCCAGAGCAATTTCAGACCCCTCTCGACCTCCCAGGAGCGAGGAGCTCCTTTCAGGGGGCTGGAGGAGAGCCCAGACCAGTTCCTCTGCAGTTGGGGAGATTCTGTAAACAAAGGAAGGCGGGATTAAATATCAGGCACAGTGAAACTCGAGCTGGGGGATTAAGTTAAATTAGGTGTCTGAGTGGGAAGGTACGTGGGAGTGGCAGGAGCAATTGGAATGGACAGTTAATATTTAAGTCAGCAGCAATTCAGACTGGAACAGAATTTACAGTTCAGCATTTAAAACAAACTTGCAATGTCCTAAAGGTAACCAAAGAAGCTGGGTAGAATATACAGTGGAAACATGAAGTCAAGGTAAAAAATACAGTCTGAACTGTTGTAGGGACACAAATTAAAGGGTAAAATTCAAAACAGGGAAAAGGCACAAACAGAGCTGCTCCCTTTGTGTGAGGGAGCTAGGGCCTATGCTACCTGGAAAAACGCTGCCGCGATCCTGTGTCTGGGGCGGTGGGAAGAGCCACCGGGAGCTGCCCTTCTTGTGGAACAATGACGAAGGTCCTATAGCGTATGGGGGGAGAGCCCCAGAGAATTTCAGACCCTCTAGACCTCCAGGAGCATGCAGCTCCGCTCAGGGGGTGGGGGAGAGCCCCAGACCTGTTCCTCTGCAGTCAAAGAGATTCTGGCAAAATGCTGCCGCGATCCTGTATCTGGGGAGGTGGGAAGAGCCACCGGGAGCTGCCCTTCTTGTGGAACAATCATGGAGGTCTTACAGCATATGGGGGGAGAGCCCCTGAGAATTTCAGACCCTCTCAACCTCGAGGAGCACGGAACTCCATTCAGGGGTTGGAGGAGAGACCCAGACCTGCTCCTCTGCAGTCAGAGAGATTCTGCAAAGAAAGGAAGGCAGTGAGTTAAATACACAGGCACAGTGAAACTCGAGTTGGGGGATTAAGTTAAATTAAGTGTTCAAATGGGAAGGTACAGCGGGGAGGGGCTGGGAGCAATTGGAATGGACAGTTTATATTAAAGTCAGCAGACAATTCAGACTGTAACAGAATTTGCAGTTCAGCATTTAAAACAAACTTGCAATGTCCTAAAGGTAACCAAAGAAGCTGGGTAGAATATACAGTGCAAACATGAAGTCAAGGTAAAAAATACAGTCTGAACTGCTGTGGTGACAAAAATTAAAGCGTAAAATTCAAAACAGGAAAAAGGCGGGAACAGAGCTGCTCCCTTTGTGCGAGGGAGCTAGGTCATATGCTACCTGGCAAAACACTGCCGCGATCCAGTGTCTGGGGCGGTGGGAGGAGCCACAGGCAGCTGCCCTTCTTGTGGAACAATGACGAAGGTCCTATAGCGTATGGGTGGAGAGCCCCAGACAATTTCAGACCCTCTCGACCTCCAGGAGCACAACGCTCCATTCAGGGGGAGGAGGAGAGCCCCAGACCTGTTCATCTGCAGTTGGAGAGATTCTGAAACAAAGGAAGGCAGTGAGTTAAATACTCAGGCACAGTGAAGCACGAGCTGGAGGATTAATTTAAATTAAGTGTTCGAGTGGGAAGGTACAGTGGGGAGGGTCAGGGAGCAGCTGGAATGGACAGTTAATATTAAAGTCAGCAGCAATTCAGTCTGGAAAACAATTTACATTTCAGCATTTAAAACAAACTTGCAATGTCCTAAAGGTAACCAAAGAAGCTGGGCAGAATATACAGTGCAAACATGAAGTCAAGGTAAAAAATACAGTCTGAACTGTTGTGCAGACACAAATTAAAGGGTAAAATTCAAAACAGGAAAAAGGCGCGAGCAGAGTTGCTCCCTTTGTGCGAGGGAGCTAGGTCCTATGCTACCTGAAAAAACGCTGCCGCGATCCTGTGTCAGGGGGGGAGGGAAGAGCCACCGGGAGCTGTCCTTCTTGTGGAACAATCATGGAGGTCCTACAGCATATGGGGGGAGAGCCCCTTAGAATTTCAGACCCTCTCGACCTCCAGGAGCACAGAGCTCCATTCAGGGGGCGGGGGAGAGCCCCTGACCTGCTCCTCTGAAGTCGGAGAGATTCTTGCAAAACGCTGCCGCGATCCTGTGTCTGGGGGGTGGGAAGAGCCACCGGGAGCTGCACGTTTTGTGGAACAATCACAGAGGTCCTACAGCATATGGGGGGAGAGCCCCAGGCAATTTCAGACCCTCTCGACCTCCAGGAGCGAGGAGCTCCTTTCAGGGGCTGGAGGAGAGCCCTAGACCAGTTCCTCTGCAGTCGGGGAGATTCTGTAAACAAAGGAAGGCAGTGAGTTAAATACTCAGGCACAGTGAAACTCGAGCTGGGGGATTAAGTTAAATTTAGTGTTCGAGTGGGAAGGTACAGCGGGGAGTGGACGGGAACAATTGGAATGGACAGTTAATATTTAAGTCAGCAGCAATTCAGACTGGAACAGAATTTACAGTTCAGCATTTAAAACAAACTTGCAATGTCCTAAAGGTAACCAAAGAAGCTGGGTAGAATATACAGTGCAAACATGAAGTCAAGGTAAAAAATACAGTCTGAACTGTTGTGGGGACACAAATTAAAGAGTAAAATTTAAAACAGGAAAAAGGCGCGAAAAGAGCTACTCCCATTGTGCGAGGGTGCTAGGTCCTATGCTACCTGGCAAAACGCTGCCACGATCCTGTGCCTGGGAGGGCGGGAAAAGCCACCGGGAGGTGCACTTCTTGTGGAACACTCACGGAGGTCCTACAGCGTACGAGGGGAGAGCCCCTGAGAATTTCAGACACTCTCGACCTCCAGGAGCGCAGAGCTCCGTTCAGGGGCTGGCGGAGAGCCCCAGACCTGTTCCTGTGCAGTCAGAGAGATTCAGCAAAGAAATGAAGGCAGTGAGTTAAATAATCAGGGACAGTGAAACTTGAGCTGGGGGATTAATTTAAATTAAGTGTTCGAGTGGGAAGGTACAGCGGGGAGGGTCAGGGAGCAGCTGGAATGGACAGTTTAGATTAAAGTCAGCAGCAATTCAGACTGGAAAATAATTTACAGTTCAGTATTTAAAACAAACTTGCAATGTCCTAAACGTAACCAAAGAAGCTGGGTAGAATATACAATGCAAACATGAAGTCAAGGTAAAAAATACAGTCTGAACTGTTGTGAGGACACAAATTAAAGGGTAAAATTCAAAACAGGAAAAACGCGAAAGCAGAGCAGCTCCCTTTGTGCGAAGGAGCTAGGTCCTATGCTACCTGGCAAAACTCTGCCACGATCCTGTGTCTGGGGGGGAAGGAAGAGCCACCGGGAGCTGTCCTTCTTGTGGAACAATCATGGAGGTCCTACAGTGTATGGGGGGAGAGCCCCTGAGAATTTCAGACCCTCTCGACCTCCAGGAGCACAGAGCTCTGTTCAGGGGGTTGGGAGAGACCCTGACCTGCTCCTCTGAAGTCGGAGAGATTCTGGCAAAATGCTGCCGCGATCCTGTGTCTGGGGGGTGGGAAGAGCCACCGGGAGCTGCCTGTCTTGTGGAACAATCACAGAGGTCCTACAGCGTATGGGGGGAGGGCCCTTGACAATTTCAGACCCTCTCTACCTGCAGGAACATGGAGCTTCGTTCAGGGGGTGGAGGGGAGAGCCCCAGACCTGTTCCTCTGCAGGCGGAGAGATTCTGTAAACAAAGGAAGGCAGTGAGTTAAATACTCAGGCACAGTGAAACTCGAGCTGGGGAATTAAGTTAAATTAAGTGTTTGAGTGGGAAGGTACAGAGGGGAGCGGCAGAGAGCAATTGGAATGGACAGTTCATATTAAAGTCAGCAGCAATTCAGACTGGAAAAGAATTTACAGTTCAGCATTTAAAACAAACTTGCAATGTCCTAAAGGTAACCAAAGAAGCTGGGTAGAATATACAGTGCAAACATGAAGTCAGGGTAAAAAATACAGTCTGAACTGTTGTGGGGACACAAATTAAAGGGTAAAATTCAAAACAGGAAAAAGGCGCGAACAGAGCTGCTCCCATTGTGCGAGGAGCTGGGTCCCCGCTACCTGTCAAAAGCTGCCGGGTCCTGTGCCTGGGGGTGGGAAGAGCCACCGGGAGCTGCCCTTCTTCTGGAACAATCAGGAGTCTGACAGCATATGGGGGGAAAGACCCTGAGACTTTCAGACCCTCTCGACCTCCAGGAACATGGAGCTACGTTCAGAGGGTGGGGGAAAGCCTCAGACCTGTTCCTCTGCAGACGGAGAGAGGCTGGCAAAACGCTGCCACGATCCTGTGTCTTGGGGGGCTGGAAGAGCCACCGGGAGCTGCTCTTCTTGTGGAACAATCATGGAGGTCCAACAGCATATGGGGGGAGAGCCCCTGAGAATATCAGACCCTCTTGAACTCCAGGATTGTGGAGCTCCATTCAAGGGGTAGGGGGGAGAGCCCCAGACCTGTTCCTCTGCAGTCGGAGAGATTCTGTAAACAAAGGAAGGCAGTGTGTTAAATACTCAGGCACAGTGAAACACGAGCTGGGGGATTAAGTTAAATTAAGTGTTCAAGTGGGAAGGTACAGTGGGGAGCGGCAGAGAGCAATTGGAATGGACAGTTTATATTAAAGTCAGAAGCAATTCAGACTGGAAAATAATTTACAGTTCTGCATTTAAAACAAACTTGCAATGTCCTGCAGGTAACCAAAGAAGCTGGGTAGAATATATGGTGCAAACATGAAGTCAAGGTAAAAAATACAGTCTGAACTGTTGTGGGGACACAAATTAAACGGTAAAAATCAAAACAAGAAAAAGGTGCGAACAGAGCTGCTCCCTTTGTGTGAGGGAGCTAGGTCCTATGCTATCTGGCAAAATGCTGCTGTGATCCTGTGTCTGGGGGGGTGGGAAGAGCCACCGGGAGCTGCCCTTCTAGTGGAACAATCATGGAGGTCCTATAGCATATGGGGGGAGAGGCCCTGACAATTTCAGACCCTCTCAACCTCCAGGAGCATGAAGCTCCGCTCAGTGGGGTGGGGAGAGCCCCACACCTCTTCCTCTGCAGTCGGAGAGATTCTGCAAACAAAGGAAGGCAGTGAGTTAAATACTCAGGCACAGTGAAGCTCCAGCTGGGGGATTAATTTAAATTAAGTGCTCGAGTGGGAAGGTACAGCGGGGAAGGGCAGGGAGCAGCTGGAATGGACAGTTTATATTAAAGTCAGCAGCAATTCAGACTGGAAAAGAATTTACAGTTCAGCATTTAAAACAAACTTGCAATGTCCTAAACGTAAGCAAAGAAGCTGGGTAGAATATATAGTGCAAACATGAGGTCAAGGTAAAAAATACAGTCTGAACTGTTGTGGGGACACAAATTAAAGGGTAAAATTCAAAACAGGAAAAAGGCGCCAGCAGAGCTGCTCCCTTTGTGCGAGGGAGCTAGGTCCTATGCTACCTGGCAAAACACTGCCGCGATCCTGTGTCTGGGGGGGAGGGAAGAGCCACCGGGAGCTGTCCTTCTTGTGGAACAATCACGGAGGTCCTACAATGTATGGGGGGAGAGCCATTGAGAATTTCAGACCCTCTTGACCTCCAGGAGCACAGAGCTCAGTTCAGGGGGCGAGGGAGAGCCCCTAACCTGCTCCTCTGAATTCGGAGAGATTCTAGCAAAACGCTGCCGCTATCCTGTGTCTGGGGGGTTGGAAGAGCCACCGTGAGCTGCCCATCTTGTGGAACAATCACAAAGGTCCTACAACGTTTGGGGGGAGAGCCGGTGACAATTTCAGACCCTCTCGACCTTCAGGAGCGCGGAGCTCCGTTCAGGGGGTGGGGGGGAGAGCCCCAGACCTGTTCCTCTGCATTCGGAGAGATTCTGTAAACAAAGGAAGGCAGTGAGTTAAATACTCAGGCACAGTGAAACTCGAGCTGGGGGATTAAGTTAAATTTAGTCTTCGAGAGGGAAGGTACAGCAGGGAGGGGCAAGGAGCAATTGGAATGGACAGTTTATATTAGAGTCAGCAGCAATTCAGACTGGAACAGAATTTACAGTCCAACATTAAAAACAAACTTGCAATGTCGTCAAGGTAACCAAAGAAGCTGGGTAGAACATACAGTGCAAACATGAAGTCAAGGTGAAAAATACAGTATGAACTGTTGTGGGGACACAAATTAAAGGGTAAAATTCAAAATGGGAAAAAGGCGCGAACAGCGCTGCTCCCATTGTGCGAGGGAGCTAGGTCCTATGCTACCTGGCAAAACGCTGCCACGATCCTGTGTCTGCGGGGCCGGGAAGAGCCACCGGGAGCTGCCCTTCTTCTGGAACAATCACGGAGGTCCAAGAGCATATGGGGGGAGAGCCCCTGTGACTTTCAGACCCTCTCGACCTCCAGGAACACAGAGCTCTGTTCAGGGGGTGGGGGAGAGCCTCAGACCTGTTCCTCTGCAGTCAGAGAGAGGCTGGCAAAACGCTGCCATGATCCTGTGTCTGGGGGGGCTGGAAGAGCCACCGGGAGCTGCTCTTCTTGTGGAACAATCACGGAGGTCCTACAGCGTATGGGGGGAGAGCCACTGAGAATATCAGACCCTCTCGAACTCCAGCAGCGCGGAGCTCTGTTCATGGGGTCGGGGGGAGAGCCCCACACCTGCTCCTCTGAAGTCGGAGAGATTCTGCAAAGAAAGGAAGGCAGTGAGTTAAATACTCAGGCACAGTGAAACTTGAGCTGGGGGATTAAGTTAAATTTAGTGTTCGAGTGGGAAGGTACTGTGGGAAGGGGCAGTGGGCAATTATAATGGACAGTTTATTTTAACGTCAGCAACAATTCAGACTGGAACAGAATTTACAGTTAAGTATTTAAAACAAACTTGTAATGTCCTAAAGGTAACCAAAGAAGCTGGGTAGAATGTACACTGCAAACATGAAGTCAAAGTAAAAAATACAGTCTGTACTGTTGTAGGGACACAAATTAAAGGGTAAAATTCAAAACAGGAAAAAGCAGAACAGAGCTACTCCCTTGGTGCGAGGGAGCTAGGGCCTATGCTACCTGGAAAAATGCTGCCGCGATCCTGTGTCTAGGGTGGTGGGAGGAGCCACCGGGGAGCTTCCTTCTTGTGGAACAATGACGAAGGTCCTATAGCGTATGGGGGAGAGCCCCAGACAATTTCAGACCCTCTCGACCTCCAGGAGCATGCAGCTCCGCTCAGGGGGTGGGGGAGAGCCCCAGACCTGTTCCTCTGCAGTCAAAGAGATTCTGGCAAAATGCTGCCACGATCCTGTATCTGGAGAGGTGGGAAGAGCCACCGGGACCTGCCCTTCTTGTGAAACAGTCATGGAGGTCCTACAGCATATGAGGGGAGAGCCCCTGAGAATTTCAGACCCTCTCAACCTCCAGGAGTGCGGAGCTCCATTCAGGGGGTGGAGGAGAGCCCCAGACCTGCTCCTCTGCAGTCAGAGAGATTCTGCAAAGAAAGGAAGGCAGTGAGTTAAATACTCAGGGACAGTGAAACTCGAGTTGGGGGGATTAAGTTAAATTAAGTGTTCGAGTGGAAAGGTACAGCGGTGAGGGGCAGGGAGCAATTGGAATGGACAGTTTATATTAAAGTCAGCAGCAATTTGGACTGGAACAGAATTTACAGTTCAGCATTTAAAACAAACTTGCAATGTCCTAAAGGTAACCAAAGAAGCTGGGTAGAATATACAGTGCAAACATGAAGTCAAGGTAAAAAATACAGTCTCAACTGTTGTGGGGACACAAATTAAAGGATAAAATTAAAAACAGGAAAAATGGACGAACAGAGCTGCTCCCTTTGCTCGAGGGAGCTAGGTTCTATGCTACCTGGCAAAACGCTGCTGCGACCCTGTGTCAGGGGGGCGGGAAGAGCCACCTGGAGCTGCTCTTCCTCTGAAACAATCACGGAGGTCCTACAGTGTATGGGGGGAGAGCCCCTGAGAATTTCAGACCGTCTCGACCTCCAGGAGTGCAGAGCTCCATTCGGGGGCGGGGGAGAGCCTTGATCTGCTCCTCTGAAGTCGGAGAGGTTCTGCAAACTTGCAATGTCCTAAAGGTTACAAAAGAAGCTGGGTAGAATGTACAGTGCAAACATGAAGTCAAAGTAAAAATTATAGTCTGATCTGTTGTGGGGACACAAAATAAGTAAAATTCAAGACAGGAAAAAGGCGCGAACAGAGCTGCTCCCTTTGTGCGAGGGAGCTAGGTCATAGTCTACCTGGCAATACGCTGACACGATCCAGTGTCTGGGGTGGTGGGAGGAGCCACCGGGAGCTGCCCTTCTTGTGGAACAATGACGAAGGTCCTATAGCGTATTGGAGGAGAGCCCCAGACAATTTCAGACCCTCTCGACCTCCAGGAGCACGCAGCTCCGCTCAGGGGGTGGGGGAGAGCCCCAGACCTGTTCCACTGCAGTTGGAGAGATTCTGAAACAAAGGAAGGCAGTGAGCTAAATACTCAGGCACAGTGAAGCACGAGCTGGGGGATTAATTTAAATTAAGTGTTCGAGTGGGAAGGTACAGCGGGGAAGGGCAGGGAGCAGCTGGAATGGACAGTTTATATTAATGTCAGCAGCAATTCAGTCTGGAAAAGAATTTACATTTCAGCATTTAAAACAAACTTGCAATGACCTAAACGTAACCAAAGAAGCTGGGTAGAATGTACAGTGCAAACAGGAAGTCAAGGTAAAAAATACTGTCTCAGCTGTTGTGGGGACACAAATTAAGGGTAAAATTCAAAACAGGAAAAAGGCTCGAACAAACCTGCTCCCTTTGTGCGAGGGAGCTAGGTCCTATGCTACCTGTCAAAACGCTGCCGCGATCCTGTGTCTGGGGGGGCAGGAAGAGCCACCGGGAGCTGCCCTTCTTCTGGAACAATCACGGAGGTCCAACAGCATATGGGGGGAGAGCCCCTGAGACTTTCAGACCCTCTCAACCTCCAGGAACACGGAGCTCTGTTCAGGGGGTGGAGGAGAGCCCCAGACCTGTTCCTCTGCAGTCGGAGAGAGGCTGGCAAAACCCTGCCACGATCCTGTGTCTTGGATGGCTGGAAGAGCCACCGGGAGCTGCCCTTCTTCTGGAACAATCACGGAGGTCCAACAGCATATGGGGGGAGAGCCCCTGAGACTTTCAGACCCTCTCAACCTCCAGGAACACAGAGCTCTGTTCGGGGGGTGGAGGAGAGCCCCAGACCTGTTCCTCTGCAGTCGGAGAGAGGCTGGCAAAACCCTGCCACGATCCTGTGTCTTGGGGGTCTGGAAGAGCCACCGGGAGCTGCTATTCTTGTGGAACAATCACGGAGCTGCACCAGCGTATGGGGGGAGAGCCCCTGAGAATATCAGACCCTCTCGAACTCCAGGAGCGCGGAGCTCTGTTCAGGGGGTCGGGGGGGAGAGCCCCACACCTCTTCCTCTGAAGTCGGAGAGATTCTGCAAAGAAAGGAAGGCAGTGAGTTAAATACTCAGGCACAGTGTAACAGGCTGGGGATTAAGTTAAATTAGTCAGTGGGACGGTACAGCAGTGAGGGCGAGGAGCAATTGGAATGGACAGTTTATATTAACATCAGCAGCAATTCAGACTGGAACAGAATTTACAGTTAAGCACTTAAAACAAACTTGTAATGTCCTAAAGGTAACCAAAGAAGCTGGGTATATTATACAGTGCAAACACGAAGTCAAGGTAAAAAATACAGTCTGAACTGTTGTGGGGACACAAATTAAAGGGTAAAATTCAAAACAGGAAAAAGGCATTCACAGAGCTGCTCCCATTGTGCGAGGGAGCTAGGTCATATGCTACCTGGCAAAACACTGCCGCAATCCTGTGTCTGGGGCGGTGTGAGGAGCAACCGGGAGCTGTCCTTCTTCTGGAACAATCACGGAGGTCCTACAGCATATGGGGGGAGAGCCCCTGACAATTTCAGACCCTCTCGACCTCCAGGAGCGTGGAGCTCCGTTCTGGGGGAGGGAGAGAGCCCCAGACCTGTTCCTCTGCAGTTGGATAGATTCTGGCAAAACGCTGCCGCGATCCTGTGTCTGTGGGGTAGGAAAAGCCACCGTGAGCTGCCCTACTTGTGGAACAATCACAGAGGTCCTACAGTGTATGGGGGGAGAGCCCCTGAGAATCTCAGACCCTCTCGACCTCCAGGAGTGCGGAGCTCCATTCAGGGGGTGGGAGGAGAGACCCAGACCTGTTCCTCTGCAGTCGGAAAGATTCCGCAAAGAAAGGAAGGCAGTGAGTTAAATTCTCAGGCACAGTGAAACTCGAGCTGGGGGATTAAGTTAAATTTAGTGTTCGTGTTGGAAGGTACAGCGGAGAGGGGCAGGGAGCAGCTGGAATGGACAGTTTATATTAAAGTCAGCAGCAATTCAGTCTGGAAAAGAATTTACATTTCAGCATTTAAAACAAACTTGCAATGACCTAAACGTAACCAAAGAAGCTGGGTAGAATATGCTATGCAAACATGAAGTCAACTTAAAAAATACAGTCTGAGCTGTTGTGGGGACACAAATTAAAGGGTAAAATTCAAAACAGGAAAAAGACGCGAACAGAGCAGCTCCCTTTGAGCGAGGGAGCTAGGTCCTATGCTACCTGGCAAAACGCTGCCGCGATCCTGTGACTGGGGGGGTGTGAAGAGCCACCGATAGCTGTCCTTCTTGTGGAACAATCACGGTAGTCCTACAGCAAATGGGGGGAGAGACCCTGAGTATTTCAGACCCTCTCGAACTCCAGGAGCAGAGCTCTGTTCAGGGGGTGGGGGAGAGCCCCAGACCTGTTCCTCTGCAGTCAGAGAGATGCTGGCAAAACGCTGCCACGATCCTGTGTCTGGGGGGAGCTGGCGGAGCCACCGGGAGCTGCCCTTCTTGTGGAACAGTCACGGAGGTCCTACAGCGTATGGTGGGAGAGCCCATGACAATTTCAGACCCTCTCGACCTCCAGGAGCGTGGAGCTCCGTTCAGGGGGTTGGGGAGAGCCCCAGACCTGTTCCTCTGCAGTCAGAGAGATTTTACAAAGAAAGGAAGGCAGTGAGTTAAACACTCAGGCACAGTGAAACTCGAGCCGGGGGATTAATTTAAATTAAGTGTTCAAGTGGGAAGGTACAGCGGGGAGGGGCAGGGAGCAGCTGGAATGGACAGTTTATATTAAAGTCAGGCACAATTCAGTCTGGAAAAGAATTTACATTTCAGAATTTAAAACAAACTTGCAATGACCTAAACGTAACCAAAGAAGCTGGGTAGAACATACAGTGCAAACATGAAGTCAAGGTAAAAAATGCAGATGAACTGTTGTGGGGACACAAATTAAAGGGTAAAATTCAAAACAGGAAAAAGGTGCGAACAAAGCTGCTCCCTTTGTGTGAGTGAGCTAGTCCTATGCTACCTGTCAAAACGCTGCCGCGATCCTGTGTCTGGGTGGGCGGGAAGAGCAACCGGGAGCTGTCCTTCTTCTGGAACAATCACGGAGGTCCTACAGCGTAAGGGGGGGAGAGCCCCTGAGAATTTCAGACCCTCTCGACCTCCAGGAGCACGGAGCTCCTTTCAGGGGGCCGGGGAGAGCCCCAGACCTGTTCCTCTACAGTTGGAGAGATTCTGGCAAAACTCTGCCACGATCCTGTGTTTGGGGGTTAGAAAAAGCCACCGGGAGCTGCCCTTCTTGTGGAACAATCAGAGAGGTCCTACAGTGTATCGGGGGAGAGCCCCTGAGAATCTCAGACCCTCTCGACCTCCAGGAGCGTGGAGCTCCGTTCAGGGGGTGGGAGGAGAGACCCAGACCTGTTCCTCTGCAGTCGGAGAGATTCCGCAAAGAAAGGAAGGCAGTGAGTTAAATTCTCAGGCACAGTGAAACTCGAGCTGGGGGATTATGTTAAATTTAGTGTTCGAGTGGGAAGGTACAGCAGGGAGGGGCAGGGAGCAATTGGAATGGACAGTTTATATTAAAGTCACCAGCAATTCTGACTGGAACAGAAATTACAGTTCAGCATTAAAAACAAACTAGCAATGTCCTCAGGGTAACAAAAGAAGCTTTGTAGAATATACAGCGCAAACATGAAGTCAAAGTAAAAATTTCAGTCTGAACTGTTGTGGGGACACAAATTAAAGGGTAAAATTCAAGACAGGAAAAAGGCGCGATCAGAACTGCTCCTTTGTCTTGAAGGAACTGGGTCCTACCAACTGGCAAAATGCTGCCCGATCCTGTGTTTGGGGCGGGAAGAGCCACGAGGGCTGCAACTGGAACAATCAGGAGGTCGACAGCAGGTGGGGAGAGCCCTGAGACTTTCAGACACTCTCGACCTCCAGGAACACAGGAGCTCCCGTTCAGCGGGCGAGAGCACAGAACCTGTTCGCTGCAGTCAGAGATGCTGGCAAAACACTGCCACCATCCTGTGTCTGAGGGGGTGGAGAGCCACGGGAGCACTGCCCCAATAGACAGTCACGGAGGTCACACCACAGGCGTATGGGGAGAGCTGACAATTTCAGACCCTCTCGACCTCCAGGAGCGTGGAGCTCCGTTCAGGGGGTGGGGGAGAGCCCCAGACCTGTTCCTCTGCAGTCAGAGAGATTCTGCAAAGAAAGGAAGGCAGTGAGTTAAACACTCAGGGACAGTGAAACACGAGCTGGGGGATTAAGTTAAATTTAGTGTTCGAGTGGGATGGTACAGTGGGGAGGGGCAGTTAGCAATTGGAATGGACAGTTTATATTAAAGTCAGCAGCAATTCAGACTGGAACAGAATTTACAGTTCAGCATTTAAAACAAACTTGCAATGTCCTAAAGGTAACCAAAGAAGCTGGGCAGAATATGCAGTGCAAACATGAAGTCAAGATTAAAAATGCAGTCTGAACTGTTGTGGTGACAAAAATTGAAGCGTAAAATTCAAAACAGGAAAAAGGCACAAACAGAGCTGCTCCCTTTGCGCGAGGGAGCTAGTTCCTATGCTACCTGGGAAAACGCTGCCACGACCCTGTGTCAGATGGGGCAGGAAGAGCCACCGGGAGCTGCCCTTCTTGTGGAACAGTCACGGAGGTCCTACAGCGTATAGGGGGAGTGCCCCTTACAATTTCATACTCTCTCGACCTCCAGCAGTGCGGAGCTCCGTTCAGGGGGTGGAAGAGAGCCCCAGACCTGTTCCTCTGCAGTCAGAGAGTTTCCGCAAAGAAAGGAAGGCACTGAGGTAAATACTCAGGGACAGTGAAACTCGAGCTGGGAGATTAAGTTAAATTTAGAGTTCAAGTGGGAAGGTACAGTGGGGAGGGCAGGGAGCAATTGGAATGTCTGTTTTAACTGAAATATTTGAATAGTTTTGTAAGTGAAATTAGTACTATGTGTTAAAAATTATTACCTTGAGTTAGAACTGTTACTTGGGCTGTGATATTGTAACTTTGGAGGCTTGGGAACAGTTGTTTGGCAGTGATAATTAGAGTGAAATTTAAATGTGTTGTTTGCCTGGTGTTAGGGGAGGGACATTAGCTGGAATTACCTTGTCTTTAACAGGAATTACCTTGGCCTTCATTGTTCACTTGGGAACATAAGCAGCAGGCTGGTAAGGACAGAGGTCTGGGGTTATATTCTGTTTTAACTGAAATATTTGAATAGTTTTGTAAGTGAAATTAGTTCTATGTGTTAAAAATTATTACCTTGAGTTAGAACTGTTACTTGGGCTGTGATATTGTAACTTTGGAGGCTTGGGAACAGTTGTTTGGCAGTGATAATTAGAGTGAAATTTAAATGTGTTGTTTGCCTGGTGTTAGGGGAGGGGACATTAGCTGGAATTACCTTGTCTTTAACAGGAATTACCTTGGCCTTCATTGTTCACTTGGGAACATAAGCAGCAGGCTGGTAAGGACAGAGGTCTGGGTTATATTCTGTTTTAACTGAAATATTTGAATAGTTTTGTAAGTGAAATTAGTTCTATGTGTTAAAAATTATTACCTTGAGTTAGAACTGTTACTTGGGCTGTGATATTGTAACTTTGGAGGCTTGGGAACAGTTGTTTGTCAGTGATAATTAGAGTGAAATTTAAATGTGTTGTTTGCCTGGTGTTAGGGGAGGGACATTAGCTGGAATTACCTTGTCTTTAACAGGAATTACCTTGGCCTTCATTGTTCACTTGGGAACATAAGCAGCAGGCTGGTAAGGACAGAGGTCTGGAGTTATATTCTGTTTTAACTGAAATATTTGAATAGTTTTGTAAGTGAAATTAGTTCTATGTGTTAAAAATTATTACCTTGAGTTAGAACTGTTACTTGGGCTGTGATATTGTAACTTTGGAGGCTTGGAACAGTTGTTTGGCAGTGATAATTAGAGTGAAATTTAAATGTGTTGTTTGCCTGGTGTTAGGGAGGGGACATTAGCTGGAATTACCTTGTCTTTAACAGGAATTACCTTGGCCTTCATTGTTCACTTGGGAACATAAGCAGCAGGCTGGTAAGGACAGAGGTCTGGGGTTATATTCTGTTTTAACTGAAATATTTGAATAGTTTTGTAAGTGAAATTAGTTCTATGTGTTAAAAATTATTACCTTGAGTTAGAACTGTTACTTGGGCTGTGATATTGTAACTTTGGAGGCTTGGGAACAGTTGTTTGGCAGTGATAATTAGAGTGAAATTTAAATGTGTTGTTTGCCTGGTGTTAGGGGAAGGGGACATTAGCTGGAATTACCTTGTCTTTAACAGGAATTACCTTGGCCTTCATTGTTCACTTGGGAACATAAGCAGCAGGCTGGTAAGGACAGAGGTCTGGGGTTATATTCTGTTTTAACTGAAATATTTGAATAGTTTTGTAAGTGAAATTAGTTCTATGTGTTAAAAATTATTACCTTGAGTTAGAACTGTTACTTGGGCTGTGATATTGTAACTTTGGAGGTTTGGGATCAGTTGTTTGGCAGTGATAATTAGAGTGAAATTTAAATGTGTTGTTTGCCTGGTGTTAGGGGAGGGACATTAGCTGGGAATTACCTTGTCTTTAACAGGAATTACCTTGGCCTTCATTGTTCACTTGGGAACATAAGCAGCAGGCTGGTAAGGACAGAGGTCTGGGGTTATATTCTGTTTTAACTGAAATATTTGAATAGTTTTGTAAGTGAAATTAGTTCTATGTGTTAAAAATTATTACCTTGAGTTAGAACTGTTACTTGGGCTGTGATATTGTAACTTTGGAGGCTTGGGAACAGTTGTTTGGCAGTGATAATTAGAGTGAAATTTAAATGTGTTGTTTGCCTGGTGTTAGGGGAGGACATTAGCTGGAATTACCTTGTCTTTAACAGGAATTACCTTGGCCTTCATTGTTCACTTGGGAACATAAGCAGCAGGCTGGTAAGGACAGAGGTCTGGGTTATATTCTGTTTTAACTGAAATATTTGAATAGTTTTGTAAGTGAAATTAGTTCTATGTGTTAAAAATTATTACCTTGAGTTAGAACTGTTACTTGGGCTGTGATATTGTAACTTTGGAGGCTTGGGAACAGTTGTTTGGCAGTGATAATTAGAGTGAAATTTAAATGTGTTGTTTGCCTGGTGTTAGGGGAGGGGACATTAGCTGGAATTACCTTGTCTTTAACAGGAATTACCTTGGCCTTCATTGTTCACTTGGGAACATAAGCAGCAGGCTGGTAAGGACAGAGGTCTGGGGTTATATTCTGTTTTAACTGAAATATTTGAATAGTTTTGTAAGTGAAATTAGTTCTATGTGTTAAAAATTATTACCTTGAGTTAGAACTGTTACTTGGGCTGTGATATTGTAACTTTGGAGGCTTGGGAACAGTTGTTTGGCAGTGATAATTAGAGTGAAATTTAAATGTGTTGTTTGCCTGGTGTTAGGGGAGGACATTAGCTGGAATTACCTTGTCTTTAACAGGAATTACCTTGGCCTTCATTGTTCACTTGGGAACATAAGCAGCAGGCTGGTAAGGACAGAGGTCTGGGGTTATATTCTGTTTTAACTGAAATATTTGAATAGTTTTGTAAGTGAAATTAGTTCTATGTGTTAAAAATTATTACCTTGAGTTAGAACTGTTACTTGGGCTGTGATATTGTAACTTTGGAGGCTTGGGAACAGTTGTTTGGTAGTGATAATTAGAGTGAAATTTAAATGTGTTGTTTGCCTGGTGTTAGGGGAGGGGACATTAGCTGGAATACCTTGTCTTTAACAGGAATTACCTTGGCCTTCATTGTTCACTTGGGAACATAAGCAGGCTGGTAAGGACAGAGGTCTGGGGTTATATTCTGTTTTAACTGAAATATTTGAATAGTTTTGTAAGTGAAATTAGTTCTATGTGTTAAAAATTATTACCTTGAGTTAGAACTGTTACTTGGGCTGTGATATTGTAACTTTGGAGGCTTGGGAACAGTTGTTTGGCAGTGATAATTAGAGTGAAATTTAAATGTGTTGTTTGCCTGGTGTTAGGGGAGGGGACATTAGCTGGAATTACCTTGTCTTTAACAGGAATTACCTTGGCCTTCATTGTTCACTTGGGAACATAAGCAGCAGGCTGGTAAGGACAGAGGTCTGGGGTTATATTCTGTTTTAACTGAAATATTTGAATAGTTTTGTAAGTGAAATTAGTTCTATGTGTTAAAAATTATTACCTTGAGTTAGAACTGTTACTTGGGCTGTGATATTGTAACTTTGGAGGCTTTGGAACAGTTGTTTGGCAGTGATAATTAGAGTGAAATTTAAATGTGTTGTTTGCCTGGTGTTAGGGGGAGGGACATTAGCTGGAATTACCTTGTCTTTAACAGGAATTACCTTGGCCTTCATTGTTCACTTGGGAACATAAGCAGCAGGCTGGTAAGGACAGAGGTCTGGGTTATATTCTGTTTTAACTGAAATATTTGAATAGTTTGTAAGTGAAATTAGTTCTATGTGTTAAAAATTATTACCTTGAGTTAGAACTGTTACTTGGGCTGTGATATTGTAACTTTGGAGGCTTGGGAACAGTTGTTTGTCAGTGATAATTAGAGTGAAATTTAAATGTGTTGTTTGCCTGGTGTTAGGGAGGGGACATTAGCTGGAATTACCTTGTCTTTAACAGGAATTACCTTTGCCTTCATTGTTCACTTGGGAACATAAGCAGCAGGCTGGTAAGGACAGAGGTCTGGGGTTATATTCTGTTTTAACTGAAATATTTGAATAGTTTTGTAAGTGAAATTAGTTCTATGTGTTAAAAATTATTACCTTGAGTTAGAACTGTTACTTGGGCTGTGATATTGTAACTTTGGAGGCTTGGGAACAGTTGTTTGGCAGTGGATAATTAGAGTGAAATTTAAATGTGTTGTTTGCCTGGTGTTAGGGGAGGGACATTAGCTGGAATTACCTTGTCTTTAACAGGAATTACCTTGGCCTTCATTGTTCACTTGGGAACATAAGAGCAGGCTGGTAAGGACAGAGGTCTGGGGTTATATTCTGTTTTAACTGAAATATTTGAATAGTTTTGTAAGTGAAATTAGTTCTATGTGTTAAAAATTATTACCTTGAGTTAGAACTGTTACTTGGGCTGTGATATTGTAACTTTGGAGGCTTGGGAACAGTTGTTTGGCAGTGATAATTAGAGTGAATTTAAATGTGTTGTTTGCCTGGTGTTAGGGGAGGGACATTAGCTGAATTACCTTGTCTTTAACAGGAATTACCTTGGCCTTCATTGTTCACTTGGGAACATAAACAGCAGGCTGGTAAGGACAGAGGTCTGGGGTTATATTCTGTTTTAACTGAAATATTTGAATAGTTTTGTAAGTGAAATTAGTTCTATGTGTTAAAAATTATTACCTTGAGTTAGAACTGTTACTTGGGCTGTGATATTATAACTTTGGAGGTTTGGGAACAGTTGTTTGGCAGTGATAATTAGAGTGAAATTTAAATGTGTTGTTTGCCTGGTGTTAGGGAGGGGCATTAGCTGGAATTACCTTGTCTTTAACAGGAATTACCTGGCCTTCATTGTTCACTTGGGAACATAAGCAGCAGGCTGGTGGACAGAGGTCTGGGTTATATTCTGTTTTAACTGAAATATTTGAATAGTTTTGTAAGTGAAATTAGTTCTATGTGTTAAAAATTATTACCTTGAGTTAGAAACTGTTACTTGGGCTGTGATATTATAACTTTGGAGGTTTGGGAACAGTTGTTTGTCAGTGATAATTAGAGTGAAATTTAAATGTGTTGTTTGCCTGGTGTTAGGGAGGGCCATTAGCTGCAATTACCTTGTCTTTAACAGGAATTACCTTGGCCTCCATTGTTCACTTCGGAACATAAGCAGCAGGCTGGTTGGACAGAGGTCTGGGTTATATTCTGTTTTAACTGAAATATTTGAATAGTTTTGTAAGTGAAATTAGTTCTATGTGTTAAAAATTATTACCTTGAGTTAGAACTGTTACTTGGGCTGTGATATTGTAACTTTGGAGGTTTGGGAACAGTTGTTTGTCAGTGATAATTAGAGTGAAATTTAAATGTGTTGTTTGCCTGGTGTTAGGGGAGGGACATTAGCTGGAATTACCTTGTCTTTAACAGGAATTACCTTGGCCTTCATTGTTCACTTGGGAACATAAGCAGCAGGCTGGTAAGGACAGAGGTCTGGGGTTATATTCTGTTTTAACTGAAATATTTGAATAGTTTTGTAAGTGAAATTAGTTCTATGTGTTAAAAATTATTACCTTGAGTTAGAACTGTTACTTGGGCTGTGATATTGTAACTTTGGAGGTTTGGGAACAGTTGTTTGTCAGGGATAATTAGAGTGAAATTTAAATGTGTTGTTTGCCTGGTGTTAGGGGAGGGACATTAGCTGGAATTACCTTGTCTTTAACAGGAATTACCTTGGCCTTCATTGTTCACTTGGGAACATAAGCAGCAGGCTGGTATGACAGAGGTCTGGGATTATATTCTGTTTTAACTGAAATATTTGAATAGTTTTGTAAGTGAAATTAGTTCTATGTGGTAAAAATTATTACCTTGAGTTAGAACTGTTACTTGGGCTGTGATATTGTAACTTTGGAGGCTTGGGGACAGTTGTTTGTCAGGGTTAATTAGAGGAAATTTAATGTGTTGTTTGCCTGGTGTTAGGGGAGGACATTAGCTGGAATTACCTTGTCTTTAACAGGAATTACCTTGGCCTCCATTGTTCACTTGGGAACTCAAAGCAGCAGGTTGGTATGGACAGAGGTCTGGGGTTATATTCTGTTTTAACTGAAATATTTGAATAGTTTTGTAAGTGAAATTAGCTCTATGTGTTAAAAATTATTACCTTGAGTTAGAACTGTTACTTGGCTGTGATATTATAACTTTGGAGGTTTGGGGACAGTTGTTTGTCAGGGTTAATTAGAGGAAATTTAAATGTGTTGTTTGCCTGGTGTTAGGGGAGGACATTAGCTGGAATTACCTTGTCTTTAACAGGAATTACCCTGGCCTCCATTGTTCACTTGGGAACATCAAGCAGGTTGGTATGGACAGAGGTCTGGGTTATATTCTGTTTTAACTGAAATATTTGAATAGTTTTGTAAGTGAAATTAGTTCTATGTGGTAAAAAATTATTACCTTGAGTTAGAACTGTTACTTGGGCTGTGATATTGTAACTTTGGAGGTTTGGGGACAGTTGTTTGTCAGTGATAATTAGAGTGAAATTTAAATGTGTTGTTTGCCTGGTGTTAGGGAGGGACATTAGCTGGAATTACCTTGTCTTTAACAGGAATTAACTGCCTTCATTGTTCACTTGGGAACATAAGCAGCAGGCTGGTAAGGACAGAGGTCTGGGTTATATTCTGTTTTAACTGAAATATTTGAATAGTTTTGTAAGTGAAATTAGTTCTATGTGTTAAAAATTATTACCTTGAGTTAGAACTGTTACTTGGGCTGTGATATTGTAACTTTGGAGGTTTGGAACAGTTGTTTGCAGTGATAATTAGAGGAAATTTAAATGTGTTGTTTGCCTGGTGTTAGGAGGGGACATTAGCTGAATTACCTTGTCTTTAACAGGAATTACCTTGGCCTTCATTGTTCACTTGGGAACATATAGCAGCAGGCTGGTAAGGACAGAGGTCTGGGTTATATTCTGTTTTAACTGAAATATTTGAATAGTTTTGTAAGTGAAATTAGTTCTATGTGTTAAAAATTATACCTTGAGTTAGAACTGTTACTTGGGCTGTGATATTGTAACTTTGGAGGTTTGGAACAGTTGTTTGTAGTGATAATTAGAGTGAAATTTAAATGTGTTGTTTGCCTGGTGTTAGGGGAGGGACATTAGCTGGAATTACCTTGTCTTTAACAGAAATTACCTTGGCCTTC
Source organism: Neoceratodus forsteri (assembly GCA_016271365.2). Classification (NCBI taxonomy): domain Eukaryota; kingdom Metazoa; phylum Chordata; order Ceratodontiformes; family Ceratodontidae; genus Neoceratodus; species Neoceratodus forsteri. Next base: position 799,805,855 of record CM028134.1, on the reverse strand, counting down.
ATTGTTCACTTGGGAACATAAGCAGCAGGCTGGTAAGGACAGAGGTCTGGGGTTATATTCTGTTTTAACTGAAATATTTGAATAGTTTTGTAAGTGAAATTAGTTCTATGTGTTAAAAATTATTACCTTGAGTTAGAACTGTTACTTGGGCTGTGATATTGTAACTTTGGAGGCTTGGGAACAGTTGTTTGGCAGTGATAATTAGAGTGAAATTTAAATGTGTTGTTTGCCTGGTGTTAGGGGAGGGGACATTAGCTGGAATTACCTTGTCTTTAACAGAAATTACCTTGGCCTTCATTGTTCACTTGGGAACATAAGTAGCAGGCTGGTAAGGACAGAGGTCTGGGGTTATATTCTGTTTTAACTGAAATATTTGAATAGTTTTGTAAGTGAAATTAGTTCTATGTGTTAAAAATTATTACCTTGAGTTAGAACTGTTACTTGGGCTGTGATATTGTAACTTTGGAGGCTTGGGAACAGTTGTTTGGCAGTGATAATTAGAGTGAAATTTAAATGTGTTGTTTGCCTGGTGTTGGGGGAGGGACATTAGCTGGAATTACCTTGTCTTTAACAGGAATTACCTTGGCCTTCATTGTTCACTTGGGAACATAAGCAGCAGGCTGGTAAGGACAGAGGTCTGGGGTTATATTCTGTTTTAACTGAAATATTTGAATAGTTTTGTAAGTGAAATTAGTTCTATGTGTTAAAAATTATTACCTTGAGTTAGAACTGTTACTTGGGCTGTGATATTGTAACTTTGGAGGCTTGGGAACAGTTGTTTGGCAGTGATAATTAGAGTGAAATTTAAATGTGTTGTTTGCCTGGTGTTAGGGAAGGGACATTAGCTGGAATTACCTTGTCTTTAACAGGAATTACCTTGGCCTTCATTGTTCACTTGGGAACATAAGCAGCAGGCTGGTAAGGACAGAGGTCTGGGGTTATATTCTGTTTTAACTGAAATATTTGAATAGTTTTGTAAGTGAAATTAGTTCTATGTGTTAAAAATTATTACCTTGAGTTAGAACTGTTACTTGGCTGTGATATTGTAACTTTGGAGGCTTGGGAACAGTTGTTTGGCAGTGATAATTAGAGTGAAATTTAAATGTGTTGTTTGCCTGGTGTTAGGGGAGGGACATTAGCTGGAATTACCTTGTCTTTAACAGGAATTACCTTGGCCTTCATTGTTCACTTGGGAACATAAGCAGCAGGCTGGTAAGGACAGAGGTCTGGAGTTATATTCTGTTTTAACTGAAATATTTGAATAGTTTTGTAAGTGAAATTAGTTCTATGTGTTAAAAATTATTACCTTGAGTTAGAACTGTTACTTGGGCTGTGATATTGTAACTTTGGAGGCTTGGGAACAGTTGTTTGGCAGTGATAATTAGAGTGAAATTTAAATGTGTTGTTTGCCTGGTGTTAGGGGAAGGGGACATTAGCTGGAATTACCTTGTCTTTAACAGGAATTACCTTGGCCTTCATTGTTCACTTGGGAACATAAGCAGCAGGCTGGTAAGGACAGAGGTCTGGGTTATATTCTGTTTTAACTGAAATATTTGAATAGTTTTGTAAGTGAAATTAGTTCTATGTGTTAAAAATTATTACCTTGAGTTAGAACTGTTACTTGGGCTGTGATATTGTAACTTTGGAGGCTTGGGAACAGTTGTTTGGCAGGGATAATTAGAGGAAATTTAAATGTGTTGTTTGCCTGTGTGTTGGGGAGGGACATTAGCTGAATTACCTTGTCTTTAACAGGAATTACCTTGGCCTTCATTGTTCACTTGGGAACATAAGTAGCAGGCTGGTAAGGACAGAGGTCTGGGTTATATTCTGTTTTAACTGAAATATTTGAATAGTTTTGTAAGTGAAATTAGTTCTATGTGTTAAAAATTATTACCTTGAGTTAGAACTGTTACTTGGGCTGTGATATTGTAACTTTGGAGGCTTGGGAACAGTTGTTTGCAGTGATAATTAGAGTGAAATTTAAATGTGTTGTTTGCCTGGTGTTAGGGAGGGACATTAGCTGGAATTACCTTGTCTTTAACAGGAATTACCTTGGCCTTCATTGTTCACTTGGGAACATAAGCAGCAGGCTGGTAAGGACAGAGGTCTGGGGTTATATTCTGTTTTAACTGAAATATTTGAATAGTTTTGTAAGTGAAATTAGTTCTATGTGTTAAAAATTATTACCTTGAGTTAGAACTGTTACTTGGGCTGTGATATTGTAACTTTGGAGGTTTGGGAACAGTTGTTTGGCAGTGATAATTAGAGTGAAATTTAAATGTGTTGTTTGCCTGGTGTTAGGGGGAAGGGACATTAGCTGGAATTACCTTGTCTTTAACAGGAATTACCTGGCCTTCATTGTTCACTTGGGAACATAAGCAGCAGGCTGGTAAGGACAGAGGTCTGGGGTTATATTCTGTTTTAACTGAAATATTTGAATAGTTTTGTAAGTGAAATTAGTTCTATGTGTTAAAAATTATTACCTTGAGTTAGAACTGTTACTTGGGCTGTGATATTGTAACTTTGGAGGCTTGGGAACAGTTGTTTGTCAGTGATAATTAGAGTGAAATTTAAATGTGTTGTTTGCCTGGTGTTAGGAGAGGACATTAGCTGGAATTACCTTGTCTTTAACAGGAATTACCTTGGCCTTCATTGTTCACTTGGGAACATAAGCAGCAGGCTGGTAAGACAGAGGTCTGGGATTATATTCTGTTTTAACTGAAATATTTGAATAGTTTGTAAGTGAAATTAGTTCTATGTGTTAAAATTATTACCTTGAGTTAGAACTGTTACTTGGGCTGTGATATTGTAACTTTGGAGGTTTGGGGACAGTTGTTTGCAGGGTTAATTAGAGTGAAATTTAAATGTGTTGTTTGCCTGGTGTAGTGGGAGGGACATTAGCTGAATTACCTTTGTCTTTAACAGGAATTTCTTGGCCTTCATTGTTCACTTGGGAACATAAGCAGCAGGTTGGTATGGACAGAGGTCTGGGGTTATATTCTGTTTTAACTGAAATATTTGAATAGTTTTGTAAGTGAAATTAGTTCTGTGTTAAAATTATTACCTTGAGTTAGAACTGTTACTTGGGCTGTGATATTATAACTTTGGAGGTTTGGGAACAGTTGTTTGTCAGTGTTAATTAGAAATTTAAATGTGTTGTTTGCCTGGTGTTAGGGAGGGACATTAGCTGCAATTACCTTGTCTTTAACAGAATTACCTTGGCCTCCATTGTTCATTTGGGAACCAAAGCAGCAGGCTGGTAAGGACAGAGGTCTGGGTTATATTCTGTTTTAACTGAAATATTTGAATAGTTTTGTAAGTGAAATTAGTCTCTATGTGGTAAAAATTATTACCTTGAATTAGAACTGTTACTTGGGCTGTGATATTATAACTTTGGAGGTTTGGGACAGTTGTTTGTCAGGGTTAATTAGAGGGAAATTTAAATGTGTTGTTTGCCTGGTGTTAGGGGAAGGGGACATTAGCTGCAATTACCTTGTCTTTAAACAGGAATTTCCCTGGCCTCCATTGTTCACTTGGGAACTCAAAGCAGCAGGTTGGTTGGACAGAGGTCTGGGTTTATATTCTGTTTTAACTGAAATATTTGAATAGTTTGTAAGTGAAATTAGCTCTATGTGGTAAAAATTATTACCTTGAATTAGAACTGTTACTTGGGCTGTGATATTATAACTTTGGAGGTTTGGGGACAGTTGTTTGTCAGGGTTAATTAGAGGGAAATTTAAATGTGTTGTTTGCCTGGTGTTAGGGAGGGACATTAGCTGCAATTACCTTGTCTTTAAACAGGAATTTCCCTGGCCTCCATTGTTCACTTGGGAACTCAAAGCAGCAGGTTGGTTGGACAGAGGTCTGGGGTTTATATTCTGTTTTAACTGAAATATTTGAATAGTTTGTAAGTGAAATTAGCTCTATGTGGTAAAAATTATTACCTTGAATTAGAACTGTTACTTGTGCTGTGATATTATAACTTTGGAGGTTTGGGGACAGTTGTTTGTCAGGGTTAATTAGAGGGAAATTTAAATGTGTTGTTTGCCTGGTGTTAGGGGAAGGGGACATTAGCTGCAATTACCTTGTCTTTAAACAGGAATTACCCTGGCCTCCATTGTTCACTTGGGAACTCAAAGCAGCAGGTTGGTTGGACAGAGGTCTGGGTTTATATTCTGTTTTAACTGAAATATTTGAATAGTTTGTAAGTGAAATTAGCTCTATGTGGTAAAAATTATTACCTTGAATTAGAACTGTTACTTGGGCTGTGATATTATAACTTTGGAGGTTTGGGGACAGTTGTTTGTCAGGGTTAATTAGAGGGAAATTTAAATGTGTTGTTTGCCTGGTGTTAGGGGAGGGACATTAGCTGCAATTACCTTGTCTTTAAACAGGAATTTCCCTGGCCTCCATTGTTCACTTGGGAACTCAAAGCAGCAGGTTGGTTGGACAGAGGTCTGGGTTTATATTCTGTTTTAACTGAAATATTTGAATAGTTTGTAAGTGAAATTAGCTCTATGTGGTAAAAATTATTACCTTGAATTAGAACTGTTACTTGGGCTGTGATATTATAACTTTGGAGGTTTGGGACAGTTGTTTGTCAGGGTTAATTAGAGGGAAATTTAAATGTGTTGTTTGCCTGGTGTTAGGGGAGGACATTAGCTGCAATTACCTTGTCTTTAAACAGGAATTTCCTGGCCTCCATTGTTCTCTTGGGAACTCAAAGCAGCAGGTTGGTTGGACAGAGGTCTGGGTTTATATTCTGTTTTAACTGAAATATTTGAATAGTTTGTAAGTGAAATTAGCTCTATGTGGTAAAAATTATTACCTTGAATTAGAACTGTTACTTGGGCTGTGATATTATAACTTTGGAGGTTTGGGGACAGTTGTTTGTCAGGGTTAATTAGAGGGAAATTTAAATGTGTTGTTTGCCTGATGTTAGGGGAGGCGACATTAGCTGCAATTACCTTGTCTTTAAACAGGAATTTTGGCCTCCATTGTTCACTTGGGAACTCAAAGCAGCAGGTTGGTTGGACAGAGGTCTGGGTTTATATTCTGTTTTAACTGAAATATTTGAATAGTTTGTAAGTGAAATTAGCTCTATGTGGTAAAAATTATTACCTTGAATTAGAACTGTTACTTGGGCTGTGATATTATAACTTTGGAGGTTTGGGGACAGTTGTTTGTCAGGGTTAAGTAGAGGGAAATTTAAATGTGTTGTTTGCCTGGTGTTAGGGGAGGGACATTAGCTGCAATTACTTTGTCTTTAAACAGGAATTTCCTTGGCCTCCATTGTTCACTTGGGAACTCAAAGCAGCAGGCTGGTTGGACAGAGGTCTGGGTTTATATTCTGTTTTAACTGAAATATTTGAATAGTTTGTAAGTGAAATTAGCTCTATGTGGTAAAAATTATTACCTTGAATTAGAACTGTTACTTGGGCTGTGATATTGTAACTTTGGAGGTTTGGGGACAGTTGTTTGTCAGTGTTAATTAGAGGGAAATTTAAATGTGTTGTTTGCCTGGTGTTAGGGGAGGGACATTAGCTGCAATTACCTTGTCTTTAAACAGGAATTTCCCTGGCCTCCATTGTTCACTTGGGAACTCAAAGCAGCAGGTTGGTTGGACAGAGGTCTGGGTTTATATTCTGTTTTAACTGAAATATTTGAATAGTTTTGTAAGTGAAATTAGTCTCTATGTGTTAAAAATTATTACCTTGAGTTAGAACTGTTACTTGGCTGTGATATTATAACTTTGGAGGTTCGGGACAGTTGTTTGTCAGGATTAATTAGAGGAAATTTAAATGTGTTGTTTGCCTGGTGTTAGGGAGGGACATTAGCTGCAATTACATGTCTTTAAACAGGAATTTCCCTGGCCTCCATTGTTCACTTGGGAACATAAACAGCAGGTTGGTATGGACAGAGGTCTGGGTTTATATTCTGTTTTAACTGAAATATTTGAATAGTTTGTAAGTGAAATTAAGTTCTATGTGTTAAAATTATTACCTTGAATTAGAACTGTTACTTGGCTGTGATATTGTAACTTTGGAGCTTTCGGACAGTTGTTTGGTCAGGGTTAATTAGAGGAAATTTAAATGTGTTGTTTGCCTGGTGTTAGGAGGGACATTAGCTGCAATTACCTCGTCTTTAAAGGAATTTCCTGGCCTCCATTGTTCACTTGGAACTCAAGCAGCAGGTTGGTATGGACAGAGGTCTGGTGTTTATATTCTGTTTTAACTGAAATATTTGAATAGTTTTGTAAGTGAAATTAGCTTCATGTGTTAAAAATTATTACCTTGAATTAGAACTGTTACTTGGGCTGTGATATTATAACTTTGGAGGTTTGGGGACAGTTGTTTGTCAGGGTTAATTAGAGGGAAATTTAAATGTGTTGTTTGCCTGGTGTTAGGGGAGGGACATTAGCTGAATTACCTTGTCTTTAACAGGAATTTCCTGGCCCATTGTTCACTTGGAACATCAAAGCAGCAGTTGGTATGGACAGAGGTCTGGTTTATATTCTGTTTTAACTGAAATATTTGAATAGTTTGTAAGTGAAATTAGCTCTATGATGTTAAAATTATTACCTTGAGTTAGAACTGTTACTTGGGCTGTGATATTGTAACTTTGGAGGTTTGGACAGTTGTTTGTCAGGATAATTAGAGGAAATTTAAATGTGTTGTTTGCCTGGTGTTAGGGGAGGGACATTAGCTGAATTCACCTTGTCTTTAAACAGGAATTTCCTGGCCTCCATTGTTCACTTGGGAACATAAGCAGCAGGCTGGTAAGGACAGAGGTCTGGGGTTATATTCTGTTTTAACTGAAATATTTGAATGTTTGTAAGTGAAATTAGTTCTATGTGTAAAAATTATTACCTTGAGTTAGAACTGTTACTTGGCTGTGATATTGTAACTTTGGAGGTTTGGGACAGTTGTTTGTCAGTGATAATTAGAGGAAATTTAAATGTGTTGTTTGCCTGGTGTTAGGAGGGGACATTAGCTGAATTACCTTGTCTTTAACAGGAATTACCTTGGCCTTCATTGTTCACTTGGGAACATCAAAGCAGCAGGTTGGTATGGACAGAGGTCTGGGTTTATATTCTGTTTTAACTGAAATATTTGAATAGTTTGTAAGTGAAATTAGTTCTATGTGTTAAAAATTACTACCTTGAGTTAGAACTGTTACTTGGGCTGTGATATTATAACTTTGGAGGTTTGGGGACAGTTGTTTGTCAGTGTTAATTAGAGGGAAATTTAAATGTGTTGTTTGCCTGTTGTTAGGGGAGGGACATTAGCTGCAATTACCTTGTCTTTAAACAGGAATTACTCTGGCCTTCATTGTTCACTTTGGGAACATCAAGCAGCAGGTTGGTATGGACAGAGGTCTGGGTTTATATTCTGTTTTAACTGAAATATTTGAATAGTTTTGTAAGTGAAATTAGCTCTATGTGTTAAAATTATTACCTTGAGTTAGAACTGTTACTTGGGCTGTGATATTATAACTTTGGAGGCTTGGGAACAGTTGTTGTCAGTGATAATTAGAGTGAAATTTAAATGTGTTGTTTGCCTGGTGTTTCAGGGAAGGGACATTAGCTGAATGACCTTGTCTTTAAACAGGAATTCTCCTGGCCTTCATTGTTCACTTGGGAACTCAAAAGCAGGCTTGGTATGGACAGAGGTCTGGGTTTATATTCTTTTAACTGAAATATTTGAATAGTTTTGTAAGTGAAATTATCTCTATGTGGTAAAAATTATTACCTTGAATTAGAACTGTTACTTGGTCTGTGATATTATAACTTTGGAGGTTTGGGACAGTTGTTTGTCAGTGATAATTAGAGGAAATTTAAATGTGTTGTTTGCATGTGTTATTAGGGAGGGATATTAGCTGCAATTACCTTGTCTTTAACAGAATTTCCTGGCTTCATTGTTCACTTGGGAACTCAAAGCAGCAGGTTGGTTGGACAGAGGTCTGGGGTTATATTCTGTTTTAACTAAAATATTTGAATAGTTTGTAAGGGAAATTAGCTCTATGTGGTAAAAATTATTACCTTGAATTAGAACTGTTACTTGGGCTGTGATATTATAACTTTGGAGGTTTGGGGACAGTTGTTTGTCAGGGTTAATTAGAGGGAAATTTAAATGTGTTGTTTGCCTGGTGTTGGGGAGGGGACATTAGCTGCAATTACCTTGTCTTTAAACAGGAATTTCCTTGGCCTCCATTGTTCACTTGGGAACTCAAAGCAGCAGGTTGGTTGGACAGAGGTCTGGGTTTATATTCTGTTTTAACTGAAATATTTGAATAGTTTGTAAGTGAAATTAGATCTATGTGTTAAAATTATTACCTTGAATTAGAACTGTTACTTGGGCTGTGATATTATAACTTTGGAGGTTTGGGGACAGTTGTTTGTCAGGGTTAATTAGAGGGAAATTTTAATGTGTTGTTTGCCTGGTGTTAGGAGGAGGACATTAGCTGGAATTACCTTGTCTTTGAACAGAAATTTCCTGGCCTTCATTGTTCACTTGGGAACTTAAAGCAGCAGGTTGGTTGACAGAGGTCTGGGGTTATATTCTGTTTTAACTGAAATATTTGAATAGTTTGTAAGTGAAATTAGTTCTATGTGTTAAAATTATTACCTTGAGTTAGAACTGTTACTTGGGCTGTGATATTATAACTTTGGAGGTTTGGACAGTTGTTTGTCAGGGTTGATTAGAGGAAATTTAAATGTGTTGTTTGCCTGGTGTTAGGGAGGGACATTAGCTGCAATTACCTTGTCTTTAACAGGAATTACCCTGGCCTCCATTGTTCACTTGGGAACATAAGCAGCAGGTTGGATGGACAGAGGTCTGGGTTATATTCTGTTTTAACTGAAATATTTGAATAGTTTTGTAAGTGAAATTAGTACTATGTGGTAAAAATATTACCTTGAATTAGAACTGTTACTTGGGCTGTGATATTATAACTTTGGAGGTTTGGACAGTTGTTTGCAGGGTTAATTGGAGTGAAATTTAAATGTGTTGTTTGCCTGGTGTTAGGGGAGGGACATTAGCTGAATTACCATGTCTTTAACAGGAATTTCCCTGGCCTCCATTGTTCACTTGGGAACTCAAAGCATCAGGTTGGATGGACAGAGGTCTGGGTTTTATTCTGTTTTAACTGAAATATTTGAATAGTTTGTAAGTGAAATTAGCTCTATGTGGTAAAAATTTTTACCTTGAATTAGAACTGTTACTTGGGCTGTGATATTATTACTTTGGAGGTTTGGGGACAGTTGTTTGTCAGGGTTAATTAGAGGGAAATTTAAATGTGTTGTTTGCCTGGTGTTAGGGGGAGGGGACATTAGCTGCAATTACCTTGTCTTTAAACAGGAATTTCCCTGGCCTCCATTATTCACTTGGGAACTCAAAGCAGCAGGTTCGTTGGTCAGAGGTCTGGGTTTATATTCTGTTTTAACTGAAATATTTGAATAGTTTGTAAGTGAAATTAGCTCAATGTTGTAAAAATTATTACCTTGAATTAGAACTGTTACTTGGGCTGTGATATTATAACTTTGGAGGTTTGGGGACAGTTGTTTGTCAGGGTTAATTAGAGGGAAATTTAAATGTGTTGTTTGCCTGGTGTTAGGGGGGACATTAGCTGCAATTACCTTGTCTTTAACAGGAATTTCTCTGGCCTTCATTGTTCACTTGGGAACATAAGCAGCAGGTTGGTTGGACAGAGGTCTGGGTTTATATTCTGTTTTAACTGAAATATTTGAATAGTTTGTAAGTGAAATTAGCTCTATGTGGTAAAATTATTACCTTGAATTAGAACTGTTACTTGGGCTGTGATATTATAACTTTGGAGGTTTGGGGACAGTTGTTTGCTGTGTTAATTAGAGTAAATTTAAATGTGTTGTTTGCCTTGTTAGGGAGGGGACATTAGCTGCAATTACCTTGTCTTTAAATAAGAATTTCCCTGGCCTCCATTGTTCACTTGGGAACTCAAAGCAGCAGGTTGGTTGGACAGAGTTCTGGGTTTATATTCTGTTTTAACTGAAATATTTGAATAGTTTGTAAGTGAAATTAGCTCTATGTGGTAAAAATTATTACCTTGAATTAGAACTGTTACTTGGGCTGTGATATTATAACTTTGGAGGTTTGGGACAGTTGTTTGTCAGGGTTAATTAGAGGGAAATTTAAATGTGTTGTTTGCCTGGTGTTAGGGGAAGGGGACATTAGCTGCAATTACCTTGTCTTTAAACAGGAATTTCCCTGGCCTCAATTATTCACTTGGGAACTCAAAGCAGCAGGTTCGTTGGTCAGAGGTCTGGGTTTATATTCTGTTTTAACTGAAATATTTGAATAGTTTGTAAGTGAAATTAGCTCAATGTTGTAAAAATTATTACCTTGAATTAGAACTGTTACTTGAGCTGTGATATTATAACTTTGGAGGTTTGGGACAGTTGTTTGTCAGGGTTATTTAGAGGGAAATTTAAATGTGTTGTTTGCCTGGTGTTAGGGGGAGGGGACATTAGCTGCAATTACCTTGTCTTTAAACAGGAATTTCCTGCCTCCATTGTTCACTTGGGAACTCAAAGCAGCAGGTTGGTTGGACAGAGGACTGGGTTTATATTCTGTTTTAACTGAAATATTTGAATAGTTTGTAATTGAAATTAGCTCTATGTGGTAAAAATTATTACCTTGAATTAGAACTGTTACTTGGGCTGTGATATTATAACTTTGGAGGTTTGGGGACAGTTGTTTGTCAGGGTTAATTAGAGGGAAATTTAAATGTGTTGTTTGCCTGGTGTTAGGGGGAGGGACATTAGCTGCAATGACCTTGTCTTTAAAGAGGAATTTCCCTGGCCTCCATTTTTCACTTTGGAACTCAAAGCAGCAGGTTGGTTGGACAGAGTTCTGGGTTTATATTCCTTTTTAACTGAAATTTTTGAATAGTTTGTAAGTAAAATTATCTCTGTGTGGTAAAAATTATTACCTTGAATTAGAACTGTTGCTTGGGCTGTGATATTATAACTTTGGAGGTTTGGGGACAGTTGTTTGTCAGGGTTAATTAGAGGGAAATTTAAATGCGTTGTTTGCCTGGTGTAAGGGGGAGGGGACATTAGCTGCAATTATCTTGTCTTTAAACTGGACTTTCCCTGGCCTCCATGTTCACTTGGGGACTCAAAGCAGCAGGTTGGTTGGACAGAGGTCTGGTTTTATTTTATGTATTAACTGAAATATTTGATTAGTTTGTTAGTGAAATTAGCTCTATGTGGTAAAAACTATTACCTTGAATTAGAACTGTTACTTGGGCTGTGATATTATAGCTTTGGAGGTTTGGGGACAGTTGTTTGTCAGGGTTAATTAGAAGGAAATTTAAATGTGTTATTTGCCTGGTGTTAGGGGGAGGGGACATTAGCTGCAATTACCTTGTCTTTAAAGAGGAATTTCTCTGGCCTCCATTGTTCACTTGGGAACTCAAAGCAGCAGGTTGGTTGGACAGAGGTCTGGGTTTATATTCTGTTTTAACTGAAATATTTGAATAGTTTGTAAGTGAAATTAGCTCTATGTGGCAAAAAGTATTACCTTGAATTAGAACTGTTACTTGGGCTGTGATATTATAACTTTGGAGGTTTTGGGACAGTTGTTTGTCAGGGTTAATTAGAGGGAAATTTAAATGTGTTGTTTGCCTGGTGTTAGGGATGGGGACATTAGCTGCAATTACCTTGTCTTTAAACAGGAATTTCCCTGGCCTCCATTGTTCACTTGGGAACTCAAAGGAGCAGGTTGGTTGGACAGAGGTCTGGGTTTATATTCTGTTTTAACTGAAATATTTGAATAGTTTGTAAGTGAAATTAGCTCTATGTGGTAAAAATTATTACCTTGAATTAGAACTGTTACTTGGGCTGTGATATTATAACTTTGGAGGTTTGGGGACAGTTGTTTGTCAGGGTTAATTAGAGGGAAATTTAAATGTGTTGTTTGCCTGGTGTTAGGGAGGGACATTAGCTGCAATTACCTTGACTTTAAACAGGAATTTCCCTGGCCTCCATTGTTCACTTGGGAACTCAAAGCAGCAGGTTGGTTGGACAGAGGTCTGGGTTTATATTCTGTTTTAACTGAAATATTTGAATAGTTTGTAAGTGAAATTAGCTCTATGTGGTAAAAATTATTACCTTGAATTAGATCTGTTACTTGGGCTGTGATATTATAACTTTGGAGGTTTGGGGACAGTTGTTTGTCAGGGTTAATTGGGAGAAAATTTAAATGTGTTGTTTGCCTGGTGTTAGGGGGAGGGGACATTAGCTGCAATTACCTTGTCTTTAAACAGGAATTTCCTGGCCTCCATTGTTCACTTGGGAACTCAAAGCAGCAGGTTGGTTGGACAGAGGTCTGGGTTTATATTCTGTTTTAACTGTAATATTTGAATAGTTTGTAAGTGAAATTAGGTCTATGTGGTAAAAATATTACCTTGAATTAGAACTGTTACTTGGGCTGTGATATTGTAACTTTGGAGGTTTGGGGACAGTTGTTTGTCAGGGTTAATTAGAGGGAAATTTAAATGTGTTGTTTGCCTGGTGTTATGGGAAGGGACATTAGCTGCAATTACCTTGTCTTTAAACAGGAATTTCCCTGGCCTCCATTGTTCACTTGGGAACTCAAAGCAGCAGGTTGTTTGGACAGAGGTCTGGGTTTATATTCTGTTTTAACTGAAATATTTGAATAGTTTGTAAGTGAAATTCGTTCTATGTGATAAAAATTATTACCTTGAATTTGAACTGTTACTTGGGCTGTGATATTATGACTTTGGAGGTTTGGGGACAGTTATTTGTCAGGGTTAATTAGTGGGAAATTTAAATGTGTTGTTTGCCTGGTGTTTGGTAAGACCCTCCCACCCACCCTGTTTTGTAGGCTTTCTTAAATACTGAGAAACCACTGGGGGTTGGGATTGAAAGGCTGAGTTTTTATGTTTTAGGACTGAAATTTGAAGCAACAGCTGCTGGTGGGCCTTTGACATCATACGGTACCTGATGTCTGCTTACACACACTGTTAGTGGGACCGAACACACACTGGACTGTATGTGTTTGTGAGACTTTGGAACTTTATTGGTGGTGCTGAAATTGGATTTGTAAACAACTACAGTCAGTATAGAGAGAAACTGTATTCAAGGGGAAAGGGACTGAGAAAAGGGGGTGTGCCATTATAAACAGAGGGGGATAAACAGGGTGGCCATATTCCACTATGGCAGGCATCTTCAGAAGGGTTGTAGGCTGTACAGGCTGTGGGATGGCAATAATTCTAAATTGGGGCTGGAGAGAGGGAGGCTGCCCACTCTGTAGACAGCTATCTTGTATCAGGAGTGAGGTATATTGGTTATGGAGTAAGCTGGGGGGGTGTCCAAGGATAAGGGGTGTGAATATGGGCATCAGAAGGGTGAGGCTGAGGGGAGGCTGGGGCAACACTCTGAAATTACAGGACGTTATGTTACAGCAAGCAGGAGGGGGGATATTAGGGACAGAGGACCCTTAGATAGGGAAGTTGATGCTAAGGGGAAAGCATATGGGGTGAACATTCTGAATACAAAGATAGTGGAGGGGGAGAGTTAGGAGGGGCTGTTGTGTGGAAGCCTAAAACAGCAGACTGTGGGAAGGAGCTCCTAAGGTGAACAGAGCAAGAGGGGAAGAAGAGGGGCAGTTTAGAGGTGCAGTCAGGGGAAACTCGGGTTACTTGATGGAGGCTGACATAGAGTGTCACAATAAATTTGAGCTACTAAGCAACCTAGAGGGTAGGAAGGGGTTGGTGGAAATGAGAAAACTGATACAGAGGCCGGGGGGAGGGAGTCTGATACCCATAGGGCATCACAGACCGGCTATGGAAAGGAAAGAAATAGTCCCAGAGGGAGAAGGGGAAACATTTATGTTAAGCAAGTGGGGGAGATGCAACATATTCCAGACATGAGAGAGGAGAGCATGATTGGAGAGAAACTGGGAGACAAGGAGGTGGGAGATGAGCCCCCTTCAGCAGGGGGGTCAGTACCAAGGATGGAGCCCTAGCTAAAGGGAACCCACAGAGAGCCTCTGGAGGCAGGGGTACTATTACAAGGGGGGAGGATGGCAGTGTGGGGGAAGGAGAAACCATCAGGACCAGGATAAATGGTTCGGATAAGAGAGGGTTAAAGGGGACACCTATTCAGAGGGAGTTTGAGTTAAGTGGGAAAAATAGCAAGGGATGCAGAAAGGGGAGGGTGACAAGGGGGTCTCTAGTAAGGCAGGAAGACTCCCATGAAATTGAGATCATGAATAAAGGGGGGAAAGGGGGACTGAGAGGTCATAGTGGAGGTAACCATAAGGATGATGGCGGTGTTAAGGTTCTGTTATTGGGAGACTCGATGATTTGGGGTATCCAGTGGGAGTGACAGGGGGGTGGATGCCATAGCCAGGTGAAGGTAGTGAGTATCTCTGGGCTGACAGTGCACAGAGCAAAGTTCATGGTGTATGAAATGGTTAGGGATTGTGGAGGGAAACCGGATTTCCTGGTGCATTTGGGAACTAATGATCTAGAGGGAAATAGCAATTTGGAAATCCAAGCAAGGTTCCAAGAACTTGCCAGAGTCTGTCGGGATAATGGATGCAACATTTCCTTTTCAGAGATATTGCCAGTACCAAAGGCCTCAGTGGAGAAAAATACGAAGCTCACAGAGGTTAATGACTGGCTCAGGAAGTGGGGTGAAGAGAGTGGGTTGGGGGTGTTAGGGAACTGAAATGGAGTTTGGGAGGATAAGGGACTATATGCCAAGGACAGGTTTCATCTTGCCCCATTAGGGAAGGAAGTCCTTAAACAGGGGATGGCTGACTACATACAAGAAAGGTGGGGTTTAAACTTGTGAGGGGGAAGGGATAAGGGGGGCTGACCAGAAGCCCTCCTCCAGATGAGGGAGTAGCCTCAGCCTCAAGGGGGAAGGGGAAACAGATTGGGATGGAGGTTTCAGGAGGAGCAGAGGGAGGATGGAAGTATAAGGAATCTGGGTGGGGTTCGACAAAGAGAATCAGGAATAAGGGGTGGGGGTTGGTGTTAGTAAATGCCAGGAGCTTGGGAAACAAGTTGCCAGAGTTACAGGCCATGCTGTTCGAGGGGGGGTGGATGTGGCGGCGGTCACGGAAACGTGGGCCAACAAAAAACATGACTGGGGCCTAAACATATGGGGGTACACTATGCTCAGGAAGGATAGAAAGGAGGGCAGAGGGGGTGGAATGGCTATGTTCATTAGAGATGACATAGAAATTGCTGGGGTAGAAGAGGCAGAGGGAAACGTGGAGGCCTTATGGGTCACCTTACAATCCTCAGCAGGAAATAAGGTCAAGCTGGGTGTAGCATATAGGCCCCCCGGGATGAGTGAGGTTCTAGAGGATGGTTTACTGGACAACATCATTGCCCAGTGTGGACCAAAAGGGGAAGGAGTGGTGTTGATGGAGGACCTTAATATGCCAGGTACAAACTGGGGAACCATGTCCTCTAAGGTGGCCAAGGAGCAGAGGCTGCTGGATGGCTTCCAGGATGTGTTCTTAACACAGCATGTGATGGAGCCCACAAGGGAGGGGTATGTCCTGGATGTGGTTCTGGCAGATGGGGATCTGGTAAGGGACATGGTTGTACAAGACCCCCTGACTGGGAGTGACCACAATACTGTCTGGTTTCAAATAAGCATGGGGGGAAGGGGAGTGAGATCTAGGACACTGGCAGTGGACTTCAGGGGGGCAGACTTCATGGGCATGGGAAATATTCTCAAGGATCAATTAAATTTCAATATCACCAAGTGCAAGGTGTTGCATCTTGGTCGGGGAAACGCTAAACACAGGTACACCCTGGTAGGGGAGGCGCTGGAGGCCTCAATAGGGGAAAAAAACCTAGGGGTCATGGTGGATGCATGTATGAATAACTCTGAGCAGTGCAGGAGAGCGGCTAGCAAGGCAAACAGGATGTTGGGATGCATCATAAGGGGGATCACCTCTAGGAGCAAGGAAGTGATTCTGCCGCTGTACAATGGACTGGTTAGACCACACCTTGAGTATTGTGTACAGTACTGGAGACCACACTTGAAAAGGGACATACAGCTCCTAGAGAGGGTACAGAGGAGGGCAACAAAGATGATACGAGGGCTAGGGGATTTGACGTATGATGACAGACTTAAGGAGCTCTGCCTGTTTTCACTGGAGGAGAGGAGAGACAGGGGGGACATGATTGAGGTCTTCAAGTACCTCAAGGGAATAAATAGGGTAAACATGGAGGGGCTCTTTAGACTAAAGCAGGGAGCTATCACCAGAGGGCATGGTTTGAAGTTGGAAGGTGGAAGGGTGAGGGGGGAAAAGAGGAGGAGTTTTTTCACTGAGAGGGTGGTGGACCCTTGGAATGCACTGCCTGGTGAGCTAGTTCAGAGATCCACAGTGGAGGGCTTCAAGAGAGGATGGGACAGACACAGAAAGTGGATGTATCAGATGATGGCCTGTCCCAGAGGGGTGGGGATGGATGATATGTATTTCTGGAGCACAAGGGATGGGAGGGTCTTGGCACCCAACTAAGGATCTAAAGTTCGAGCAGACTCGATAGACCGTAAGGCCTAATCTGCTGGCAAATAGTATGTTAGTATGTATGTTAGTATATAGTCCAGAGGAGGTTTGAGGAACTAGCACAATTATGTGAGGGGGCAGGAAGATCAGTAACTTTTTCAGAGATACTTCCAGTGCCAAAGGCAAGCACAACAAGAAAGCTGAGAATAGAGGAATTTAACGGATGGCTAAGAACCTGGTGTTGTGCTAAAGGGTATGGGCTGTTGGGGGGTGGGGAGGGACCTGGGAGGACAGTAGTCTCTATGCCAAGGACAGACTACAATTGAGTGAGGAGGGAAAGAAAGTGTTGAAACAGAGAATGGAGGAGTTCATAGAGGAAGTTGGGAATTTAAACTAGGAGTGGGGGGTGGCAGTTGGGGAAGAGATATGCAGAGACCACAGGTTGGGAAACCATATGAGCTTACCCCCATAACAGTGACAAAGGACAAATGGCAAGTACTATTGGTGATGCTAGGAAAGGAGGGCAGGATGGGAGGGGGGAAGGGTGGAAGGTGGTTACCCTTAATGCTAGGTGCCTTGGGAGGAAAACTGCAGAGTTACAGGTTCTCGTGGCAGAGGGAGAGGTGGACATTGCAGCCATCACAGAAACATGGGCCACCCAATACAATGACTGGGACCTGTCTGTACCAGGATACAGGTTATTTCGTAGGGACAGGGTGATTGGGAAAGGAGGGGGTTGGCACTATATGTGAAGGAAGGACTGAAGTGTGTAAGGGAGGAAGGGAGGAGGGTAGTATGAGTCACTTTGGTGCAAATCCAGGATTCCAAGAATAGGATTCTTAGAATGGGAGTGGTGTACAGGCCACCATCTCAGATGGAGGAGTTAGACAGGGAACTAGCAGGACAGATCAGGAGGACCTGCGAGAAGGGTAGTGTGGTGATTGTGGGGGACTTCAACATGCCAGGAGTGGACTGGAGCACCCCAACAACCAGGAACAGAAGGGAGCAGGTACTGCTGGATGCCTTCCAGGACAGCTTCCTGCTGTAAATGGTCAGTGAACCAACCAGGTTAGGGAATACCCTTGACCTTGTGCTGGCAAATGGGGACTTTGTGAGAGAACTTACAGTGGAGGAACTGTTGTCAGGGAGTGACTGCCACTCAGTATGGCTCACATTGGATATGGGCAAGGAGGGAGTGGAATCTGGCACAAGAGTGCTGGACTTCAGGAGAGACGACTTTGGGAGGATGAGGGAAGTGGTAAAAGGGTACCTGGCCAGAATTCAATCTAGTATGGACACTAACCAGAGGTGGGAGCTCATAAAGCTGGGGATAGTGGAGGCAACCAAAACCTGCTGCAAAGCCCAGAGCAAGAAGGCTAGGGCTAAGAAACTGAGCTGGTTGAGCAAGGAGGTCATGGAAAAGGTAAGGAGGAAAAGAGCTGCCTTTAGGAAGTACAAGAAAACAGGGAGGGGAGGACAGGGAGGAGTACTTGACAGAATTGAAGGAGGTGACAAGGGCAGTAAGGGGAGCCAAAGCATCTACGGAACTCAGGCTGGCACAAGGCATTAAGAAGGGAAGAAGGACTTTTAAGTACATCAGGGAGAAAAGGAGCTGTAAGGACCACATAGTAAGGATTAGGAAGGAGGGGTTGGGTGGAAGCAGGGTGCGATAAGGCAGAAGCACTAAATGAGTACTTCTGCTCAGTATTTACTAAAGAGAAGAGAGGTGACACCAAGGTGGGAGAAATGGCAGAAGCAGGGGGAAGTGGTGACAGATGGGGAAATCATGGAGGCAGAGTTCGAGAGGGTTTGAAGGCACTGAGGGTGGACAGGCGCCAGGCCCAGATGGCATCCACCCAGGGTACTGAAGGAGCTGGCAGAGGTCCTTGCAGGACCTTTGGCAGACCTATTTAATGCCTCACTACATTCGGTGTGTACCTCAGGACTGGAGGATGGCTCATGTGGTGCCCTCCACAAGAGTGGCCCCAAGGATGAACCGAGAAACTACAGACCAGTGAGCCTCACATCCATCGTGGGTAAGCTAATGGAGACTATCCTGAAGAGAGTCTGGAGGCCTCCTAGAGGCCAAAGGACTACAGGACAGCAGACAGCATGGCTTCATACATGGCAGATCCTGCCAAACCAACCTGGTGGAGTTCTGATGACTGGGTAACTAGTCAACTGGACAGGGCAATGCAGTGGATGTCCTGTATCTGGACTTCAGTAAGGCATTGACTCGGTGCCACATGGAAGGCTGGGAAGGAAGTTAGTAGGCACAGGGGCAGGTGCAAAGCTGGTGAGATGGGTAGGAAACTGGCTTCAGGGAAGGCAACAGAGGGTGGTGGTGGGTGGGGAGCTCTCACACCCAAGGGCAGTGATGAGCGGTGTTCCACAGGGCTCTGTGTTGGGACCAGTGTTGTTTGGGATATTCATTGCAGACATATCATGGGACATCAAGAGCAAGATCAGTCTGTTTGCTGATGATTCCAAGGTAGGTGCGATGGTGGATGACCTAGGGGGGATGGCAGGGGTTGCAGAATGATCTGGAAAATCTTGAAACCTGGTCAGACACCTGGCAACTGGGGTTTAATGCCAAAAAGTGCAAGGTGCTGCATTTGGATGAAGAACCCAAGGAGGAGTTACCAGCTGGGGGGAGTGCAGCTAGCCCAGACAGAGGAGGAGAAGGATCTGGTTGTGCTCATTACAGGGTCAATGAACAACTCGGCACAATGTAGGAAGGCAGCTGCAAAGGCCAACAAAATGCTGGGTTGTATTGCAAGGGGTATATCCTCGAGGAGGGAGGAGGTGATTCTGCCACTGTATAGGTCATTAGTTAGACCACACCTGGAGTACTGCATGCAGTACTGGCGTCCATATCTGAAGAGGGACATTAAGTTACTGGAGGGGGTGCAGCGCAGGGTGACAAAGATGATCAAGGGGCTGGGGGACTTATCATACGAGAGGAGGTTGAAGGAGTTGAACATGTACTCACTGGAGGAGAGGAGGGACAGGGGTGACATGATTGAAACCTTTAAATACATGAAAGGAATAAACAAGACGGGTACAGAGGGGCTGTTCAAAGTAAGGGAGGGGAGGGTCACCAGGGGCCATGATATGAGACTGGAGGGAGGAAGGTTCAGGAGGGAGATGAGGAGACACTTTTTTACAGAGAGGGTGGTGACTGGGTGGAATGCGTTACCTGCAGAAGTGGTATGCAGTAGAACAGTGGACTGCTTCAAAAGGGGATGGGACAGGACAAGGGGGAGGGTTAATGAAGGGGAAGAGTGGAAGGAAGGGGCAGCTGCAGATTAAGGGGTGCTAGCTGCACATTCGAGCAGACTTGATAGACCTCTAGGCTTTTATCTGCTGGCAAATTTCGTATGTTCGTATGTTCCTACCTTTAAAGTACTAGAAGGTTTCGATCATGTCCCCACTCTCCCTTCTGTCCTCCAGTGAGTACATATTGAGCTCCGGCAGCCTCTCTTCATAGGGTTTGTCCCACAGGCCCTGGATCATCTTAGTTGCCCTGCGCTGCACCCCCTCCAGTAATTTGATGTTCTTTTTCAGATTTGGGCACCAGAACTGCACACAGTACTCCAAGTGCGGTCTCACCAAGGACCTGTACAATGGCAGAATGACTTCCTCATTCCTGGATCTGATTCTTCTGGCAATGCATCCTAGCATTCTGTTGGCTTTGGCTGCTGCTTTACAGCACTGTGCAGAGTGCTTTAGGTCCCGTGTGATAATTACCTGTACATCTTTGTCCTCCACAGAACTGAACACCTGTACCCGGTCCCCTCCCAACCAGTAACTGGCCCTGGGTTCCTAGCTCCTAGGTGCATTATCTTGCACTTCTTGGCATTGAACCCCAGCTGCCAGATACTCGACCATTTCTTGAGCCTAGCCAGGTCCCCCCAAGCTCCTGTCTCCCCTCCTGTGTGTCCACTCTCCCTCAGAGCTTAGCATTGTCTCTGAATAGGCAGATTTTACCTTTGATACCATCTGCTATGTCACTGATAAAGGTATTAAACAACACTGGTCCAAGCACTGAGCCCTGTAGGACCCCACTGGTTAAAGGCCTAGGCTTCGATAGTTCTCCCCTACTAACACCCTCTGATTTCTGTCTTGTAATGAGATCTTGACACGTCCCGCCAGCTTCTCTCTGACTCTCAGGTCCTTCAGCTTACTGAGCTGTCTCCCATGTGGCACAGAGTTGAAGGCCTTGCTGAAGTCCAGATACAGGACATCAACCACCTGGCCCCTGTCCACCAATCATATGACCCAATCAAAGAAGTCTATCAGGTTGGTCTGGCAGGACAAACCCATGCTGCCTTTCTTCTTGGACATCATTAACCTCCAGAAAGTCCACTAGTGTTCCTTTAGTATGGTCTCCATTCATTTGCATACAATGGAGGTAAGGCTGACTGGTCTGTAATTCCCTGGCTCATCCCTGGGTCCACTCTTGTGGAGAGGCACCTCATGTGCCATTCTCCAGTCCTGATGCATGCACACTGTCTCCAGCGAGGTGTTAAACAGGTCCACCAGGGGGCCAGCCAGGACTTCCACCAATTCCCTCAGAACTCTTGGGGGTACGCCATCCGGCCCAGGAGCCTTGTCCACCCTAAGGCCCTTTAAACCCTGTCCTTCTGGATTGCTCCTTCTGTTTCACTCCCCCCCGAACCCCTTTTTTGCCTTGTGGCATAGGTCCATCCTTTTTCCTAGTGGAAACTGAGCTGAAATACTCATTCAGTGCCTCTGCCTGTTCTTCATTACTTTCTGCCCATCTCTCCTCCTTTAATCTAACAATCCCATCCTTGCTACTCCTTTTCTCCCTTATATACGTGGGATGATTTTAACATTGTTTTACTAGCCCAAGACCTAGTGCAAATTGACCAAGGCTAGTGCAAGTAACTCTTTACTTATCCATCCTGACTAGTGCAAGTTTTCCACGGCAATTAATGAAGTTAAAAAAGTGCCAACTTTAGCAGGCTGGTGTAGTCCTCATGCTAATCTCTCTCAATGTTCTAGATAGCCTGGTATGATTAACAGCTTGTTAAGAGCTGCAGTTATCTGGCAGTACAAGAGGAGGATCCCACAAAAGATTCCATGTGAGTCATTATCACTCCACTGTTAGAACTTTCAGCTAGTGTCCAGGGTGTGGTCAAGGGTAGAGTGCTGTTAAGTCACTGGCTTCTAGTTTTCTGAATGTGTCTCTGTCTGACAATTTTTTCCACATTATTAGGACCAGTGCCACTCATTTCCCTACATTTTGAGTGTCTGTATCCAGCATTTCAGTGACAAAATGCAAAGAGGTATGCTGGGATTTGCCCTGCAGGTGGTGGGTTTTATCCCAGCCTCACCATAGCTGCTTCCTCTCCCCTCCAAATCCCTCAACTCTGAACTTTCCTTGGACACTACTGCAGACCAGACTATGAAATGACCATCTGTAGATCCATAGCTGCAATTACTGGCAAGTATAGGGGGTCCCCAACTCTTCTAAGTGGACCATGCCAGCCAATGCTATTCATACAGTCCCAGCCTTATCCCACCCAACATGTTCTTTCACCCTAAAAACAAAGCTTTGGAGCATGTGCGGTACAAAAATGAACCTTAATAAAATATGTAATTTACTACTGCGTTACAGGGTTGTGCAACCCTTGGATAACACCTGAACTATTAGGACTCATGAAGACTAGGGCCACCTCTGGCATCAGGCCAAAGCTACAGGACAGCAAGCAGATATTCAGGCTTATAAAAAAATCCAGAAATGTTTGTACCATAGCCAGCGGTTTTGCAAAAATCAATACTTTAGGGAGGTACTGTCCAACTCCTGGGTGACAGTACAAATTTATGGAGCAACATATAGGATGTCACTGGCAAAGACCCCAAGACAGCACCCACCATGCTTAACATTGATGGAAGCCCAACTCTAGTCCCAATGGCCATAGCCAATATTTTTTAACAACGCCTATATGGACCTCAGCAGTGTCCCAACTCCTGATTTTTTCACGATCTCTGCACCCGCCACCCCCCAGTCTGTGATGCTCAGCAACAGGTCCCCCCTCTTACTTCAAAGAGGTTACTAAGCATGAGGTTAGAAAGTACATATACAAAGTACTTGGTAAATCAAGATTCAGTGGGGACAATCTGGATTTCAAATTTCTTGCCTTCACCCTCAAGGAAACTCTTACACCTCTTACCAAGATTCTGAACCTTTCTCTAAGACTTGGGCAATTCCCCCCAAAATGGAAACAGGCCCTAGTAATCCCAGTGCACAAGGGTGAAGAAAGGCACACCACATGAACTACAGGCCAATCTCCATTCTACCTCCTCTATCGAAAGCACTAGAGTGTATAATTGCAGATCAGCTTGTGGAAAACCTGGACAAATACAATATTCAATGTCCCCAGCAGCATGGCTTTCATAAAGGTCATGGTACTACCACTGCACTGTTAGAGTTCACTGGTTTCATACATAATTCACTCGATCAAGGCCATTTGGTAGGTGCTGCCTTCATTGACTTGACGAAGACCGTTGATACTGTGAACCACTCACTGCTACTCGGGCAATTATCACTCGCAGGGGAGTCACAGGATGCGGTCAGCTGGTTCAAAAGCTACATAGAAGACCGTTCGCAGCAGGTCAAGATAACCAATGTCCTCTCCAAAAGAAGCCAGTCCATTCCGGAGTGCCTCAAGGATCTATGCTGGGGCCTCTTCTCTTCAGTATCTTCTTGAGTAACCTCCCATGAGCTTGTCAAGAACAGATTCTGCTCTACACAGATGGTGCTGTGACCTACTGTAGTAACTCTTACCCTAAGATCCTCCAGGATAACCTTCAACACAGTTTTTCAGAAGTGGAAAAGTGGTTCAGCACTCAAAAACTGGTGCTAAATTATAAAAAGACCAAAGTGATGCTTTTCAACAATGCCCATAAGAAATACAAGTCCAAACCCTTGAACATCACAAACTGCATTGGCACCCCACTTGTACAGATCCACTCCTTCAAATATCTAGGGGTCATTGTTGATAGCTCACTCACCTACTTGCAACATATTGATAATGTAGCCCAAGCTGTCATTATAAGGATTGGCCTAATCTACAGGCACAAGCATAGCCTGACTCCCGAGATGCTAAGAATAGCAGTTCTCAGCTCTGTCATTACCATCATCGATTATGGACTGGTTGTTTACAGCTCTGCCTCTGCTACATCCCTTCACAGGATCACTGTTGCTCTTAACAAAGCATGCAGACTCCTTATTGGCACTGCCCGCCTCCAACACACGTGACCTATATGCTCAGACCGGGTGGCTTTAATTATTCGTCCAGATTCAATATCAAACCTGCTTACTTGCCAAGAAGACTCACCTTGGATTGCTGCCCAATGAGGTCCAACAGCACATTAGCCCTTGTCACAGAACACAATGTACTTGCAGCTCGGCAACTCAGGTCTTTACTGTCCCCAGATGCTGCACCACGTTAGGTCAGTGGTCTTTTACTTATAGAGAGCACCCCTCTGGCTCAACTTCCTGGGTAGGGACATCTCTGCTGAGCCAAAACTCATCCCTTTAGGATTGGCCTGGTGGCGCCGAGGGTTGAGGAGCTGGATGCCACACCTTGCGCCATGCCAGTGACCCAGGTTCAGGAGCAAGCCCGGACCACTGGGGATCAGCAGGGGAGAGAGATGATTGAGCGTCCGGAGGACTGCTCTCCTCACTCTGGGAGGGATCCAGGGGTAGCCCAGCGTAGCAGCGGCCCCCAGTGGAGACTGGCAGCACTGTGATGCACAGGACTTACAAGGGATGGGGAAGACATTGAGCAGCTGCATCCCAGATGGGAGCATCCACATCACGGGCTAGGCAGCATTGCATGCCCCACATCTGGGGCATAACGCAAGAAAATTCCCCTCCAGCCTGGATAGGCCATGGCTCCCAGTGCCAGATGCCACACACCTGATACTGGACCTCCACCTCCGCCCCCTTTGATCTCCTCACAGGCCCTTGTCGGAGAGGGCCCGCCAAAGAGAAAGTAATGCCCTTGAGGAGGTAGGGTCATGGTGGGCGGTAGAAGCAGCCGGTCTCTGGGTAGCCTGAGAGAGTTCCAGGGGTCTGGAGTGCCACAGAGTTGTAAAAAAACAAAAAACTCGGCCCTTTCAAACACAAACTCCGGCAACATCTATTAGCAAACAGCATATGTGACTGCCACCTTTAGCAGTCTTCTGCTTATGTTATCTTTGTCCTTATCCCTTCGGCACTTGACACTTCATTTCAATCCTACCCTCGAGCCTTTTCCCCTTCACCACTCATCCCTGCTTCTTCCCTGCTCACACATCTTCATGCTGTTCTCCTGCTCCTCCTCCTCACCTTCCCCCTTCCACCCTCACCCATTTTCTTATCTCATGCCACCTCTTTTGCAACACTCTTCCCCTCCTCCCCCTTACGTTTCTCTCTCTCTCTTACCTTCTCTCTCACCCATATTACTGTCTCTGTCTCTTGAGTTTTCGACAAGGCCTGCTAGGCTGCCCCTTCCCCTGGCTAAACACCACCTCTTCTCCCTCTACTATTAATTTGTCTCCCTCCCTTTGCCAGTGCTCTCCCTTCTCTCTGCACTCACCCCATTCCCCTCCTTCCACCTCCTCCTCCCCTTATCTCTCTATGACCATCACCTCCTTTGCAACTTCTCTCCCTTCCCCTCCACCTCCTGCAGAACTCTTTTCCTTCTTCCACCTTCTTGTTTCTCCCTTCCCCCCACCTTACATCCCATTACTTTCTCTCCTAGATTTTGACAAGTCCTCCCAGGTTGCCCCCTCCTCTAGTCCCCTTTACTGTTATATTGAGTAACACTCAATGCTATTTTGATTGCCTTCACTGTATTATTTTTTTTTAAGTATATTCTTGATGTCCGCTATTTACTTATCTATTGTTTACCTTGTTTTGTTTTTGTACTATTGACGTGGGACATAAATGAGTTGTATTGCTGAAAGGTGTTGTAATCCAATACTCCATAAATAAAGAAATCATTTATTTAGTGATGGATTGTGTAAATTGTTAAAATATTTATAATCTTTTGCATAGGCAACTACATTTTAAATGTAAAAAATCTCTTTGGAAATGAGCATTTTGCTCAATGAAGCTATAACATCTTTCCTGTCCATAATTACATGAATAAAATGTATTACTATTACTCCTACTAAAATAAGCATTTCTGGGGTTCATAGGTCATCCTATATAGAAACAGAGGTAGTATAGCATTGTGCATGTATACTGTTTCCTCAGGGCTATGAAAGGACAATGTTTAAAGAAAATGTGTTCTTGTTGGGGCAGAGCATATTAAAATCAGTGCTTTACAAATGCCAGTTTTCTATTTCCCAAGCCCCTTAGGTTTGTGTAGACCCTCCCCAAAGAAATCCTAGATGTGCTCCTGGCTCACTTGGCACTGTATGAAAACTTAGATACATAGATACTGATGGCAGATAAGAGCCTTTGGCCCACCTAGTCTGCCCAATTACACATGTCATTTTGCCTCTTCAAGCTTCTCTTGAACTGGGATGTCCCCTTCCCCCAACTGCTAGGATCCCTGATGCCTATCCTATGCATTCTTGAATCCCGTAATTGTTTCAGCCCCCACCACCTCCTCTGTCAGGGCATTCCACTAGTCCACCAACCTTTCCGTGAAAAAATACTACCTCACGTTACCTCTAAACTTCCCTCCCTCCAATTTCATCCCATGACTTTTACTAGCTTCTACTGGTTACTCTAGGACTGCTCTAGGCTTGTCTTTCAATTTTCCCATGCTCCTCCCCACCTTAACTTGGTCTAATTTTTCCCTGCTCTCTCTGTTCCCCTCCTGCCCTTTACTCGTCCTTTACCTGCACTCTTTCCTATTCCTCCTTCTCTGTACCTTACACCCCTCTACTGAACTTTTCTCTCTACCCCCCAGCTTTCTCACAACTCTCCTTAACTTACTTCCTTCTGGTCTCCCTTCTTTTTCTTTAATTTCCTATCTGTTTACACAGTTAGCTAGCACTGCCTGCACCATGTTTGTTTCATTATCATGTACTCCACCCTCAGTTATGATGCACTTATGTATAATGCACTGCATTACTTGCATACTGTTATGTTTCATATCCTGTCTGTTTTAACATCTACTCGCCATGTTGTTTCTTTGCCATGCACTCTGCTCTCATTTATGAATGTATAAAGTACTGTATTATTTGTATACTCGTATCCTATGTAGAACGTACTATGTTATTTGTATACTTGTATCCTATGTAGGATGTACTGTATTATTTGTATACTCGTACCCTATGTAGAATGTACTGTATTATTTATATATATATACTTGTATCCTATGTATAATGTACTGTATTATTGGTATACTCGTAACCTATGTATAATGTACTGTATTATTGGTATATTCGTATCCTATGTATGATGTACTGTATTATTTGTATACTTGTATCCCATGTAGAATGTATTGTATTATTTGTATACTCGTATCCTATGTATAATGTACTGTATCATTTGTATACTTGTATCCTATGTATAATGTACTGTATCATTTGTATACACGTATCCTATGTAGAATGTTCTGTATCATTTGTATACTCGTATCCCATGTAGAATGTACTGTATTAATCTCCTGCAATTTTTTGGGTAACCTGTTTGTAAATCTGACATACAGCCTTTGCAATAGAGTTTTTTGACTCAAAGGGTTGTAATTCCTAGACTTCAATAAATAAATAAATGACCCCTGGTCCTGGAACATCTGTTCCTCTGAAAAATAGTGCTTTCTGGCAACTTGTTCCTCCCTGTGAGGTACTTGTATGTCTCTATCATATCCTACCTCTCCCTCCTTGCCTCCAGGGAGTAAATATTCAAGTCCTTCAGCCTGTCCTTGTAGCACTTGTGATGCAAACCCTGTATCATCTTGGTTGCCCTCCTCTGAACTGTCTCCACCCTGTCTATATCCTTATGTAGGTAAGACCTCCAGAACGGGACACTGTACTCCAGGTGTGGCCTCACTAACAAGGGCATAGCTACTGATACGCCAGACACGCCAAGGCGTGCTGCAGCTATCAGCAGGGGTAGCAGAAGTCAGCTGGTCTCTCACTCTTGCCGCATTCCTTTGTGTTTTTTTTTTTTCACGGGCTTTCCAGGACACTTTTTGTCCTTTCTGAGGTTTTGAGGGAGGAGGGGTGGGGGGCTGGGGTCTCTAAAACTTAAGCTGCCTGCCTGTGAGCGACGCGGTTGCATACTACCCCCAGCCCTCTCAATCAGGTCCACTTGCCAACAAAGGAGGTGTGCCAGTCATTAGTAAGGGGTGGGCCGGGGTCTGGCAGACTCTTAAAATGCCCTGATGCAATCACAGTGCGGTCTGTTGGAAATTGGACTCGGGTCGAGAGAGGACAGAGAGAAAGAAGACAAGACAACAGGACAGGATGAGAGACCAGCCAGCAGTACAGCAGAGTCGGGTCTGTCCGGAGATTGTAGTGGGTCGTGAGCGAGAAATAGTTTCCACATTCCATCCAGAATTTGGTGTGGCTGTGAAGGCATTTGTTCATTGCTGCTGTGCACTGTTTGCTGCCAAATCTGCAGTCGACCGCCGATGTCCATCTGAGAGTCTCTGAAATTGAATTTCGGAGAGAGAGAGAGAGAGAGAGAGCCGTGAGGAGAGCGAGGAGGAGACAACTGTCTGGAACGAGAGCCGCTGCATCGCAACCGCGATATGCTTAACGCCAGCCAAGTTCACCTACCTACCTACGATTTTGAACTTGTGGTCAGTGGAGAAACTAGGAGGAGACTGCCCTGAGACTGAACTGCACTGCTGCGAGAGAGTCCCAATCTTCAGCGAGTCGCTGACAGCGACTTGAGGTAAGAGCCAGAGAGTGAGACTAGTTGTTGTGGAGTGGACTTGTGGTGGGCAGGCACGTCACGGGTTTGTCGTTTCTCTCCCCCCCCCCCAGCCAGGACGCTGACTGGTGTTGTAAAATCAGGGGTCAGTTGGGGATGTGGACATGGACACTGGAGTCTGGGCACTAGTGTGATTCAAATTTATAACATAAGTCAGATCATGGGACTTTTGAGTCAGTGCCATGGTGTGTTGTTCCCCCCCACCTTCCTCTCTCATGTCCCCCACAGTACCTTCCTTCTATCACACATCCCCACCTTCCTTCTTTCATGCCACCACCTTCCTTTTCTCATGTTCACGTCCCCCCCTCTACAGTGCCTTCCTTCTCTCATGCCCCCCACCTTTCTTCTCTCATGTACCCCTACCTTCTATCACAACCCCCACCTTCCTTCCTTCTCTCATGTCCTCCCTCTACCTTCTGGCCTCCAGTGAATACATGTTTAGTGCCCTAAGTTTATCTTCATAGGATCTGTCCTGTTGGCGCTAAATATGCCTGATCTCGAACAATGAAAATCCAGTCTTTCATGTAGTCTCGTCAACTGATCCTTTCTCTAATATGTTTTAACTTTTACAATTTTGCTCTATCAGTACCAACAGATTTATTGCTTAGCATATGGCAGATTAGCTAGTGAAATATCAGTCTTATTTGAAATCTTGAAATGAGAATTTTGAATTAAGGAATAACTGTACTAGAACTGTCTGTTTTTTACAATTCCATGATTATATACTGTATTTCTGCAAGACATGTTTATGTAGTAGCTAAGGAGATAAATTGATCCCTGATATTTTGTTTGTGTTTTTCCATTCCCATGGGATCTTTCCAAAGCTGCATTTAAATAACTAACTTATGTTTTGCATATTTAATAATGCCAAAAGTAACTGTAATCTCCAATTGAGATGTGGGGTTGTATTTTATTTTCTGACTCAGGCACTTTAGTTTCATTTTCACTGATGCATACAACTTTACTTAAGCTTGTGGCACTCGCTGACTTTTTTGCTTTAATTGAATATTTTTGATCTGCTTATTAAACTTTGGATCTTCCAAACTTTCCTGCAGTTTCTAGACCAGCTTTCTCTCTCTCTCTCTCTCTCTCTGCTACTCTCTACTCTCACATGGGCTCTCTGTGACAGAATATGTATTTTTGATATCAAAGGCATGTACTTCACCCTTTTGAAAGTTACACTTACGTGCAGTCAGTCAGTGCACTCGTGTTAAAACTCTCAGACACCTACCAGCATCCTGCTGTAATTACAGGAAATTAAATGTTGCAGTGTGGGTTTATCTTTATTTTTTTTGTAGAGGTTTTGGATTTGCATCTGCTTAGCTCACACTCCTTGGATCGGAGCTTTGTGCTGACTAGTACAGTCAAGCAAGTTAGCAAGGCAATACTGAATCTCTACGACTGCAGAGGAACAGGTCTGGGGCACTCCCCAACCCCCGGAATGGAGCTTCGCGCTCCTGGAGGTCGAGAGGGTCTGAAATTCTCAGGGGCTCTCCCCCCATACGCTGTAGGACCTCCGTGATTGTTCCACAAGAAGGGCAGCTCCCGGTGGCTCTTCCTGCCCCCCCAGACGCAGGATCGCGGCAGCGTTTTGCCAGAATCTCTCCGACTGCAGAGGAACAGGTCTGGGGCTCTCCCCCCCCACCCCCTGAATGGAGCTCCGCACTCCGGGAGGTCGACAGGGTCTGAAATTCTCAGGGGCTCTCCCCCCATACGCCGTGATTATTCCACAAGAAGGGCAGCTCCAGGTGGCTCCTCCCGCCCCCCCAGACACAGGATCGCGGCAGCGTTTTGTGAGGTAGCATAGCACCTAGCTCCCTCGCACAAAGGGAGCAGCTCTGTTTGCGCCTTTTTCCTCTTTTGAATTTTACCCTTTAATTTGTGTCCCCACAACAGTTCATACTGTATTTTTTACCTTGACTTCATGTTTGCACTGTATATTCTACCCAGCTTCTTTGGTTACGTTTAGGACATTGCAAGTTTGTTTTAAATGCTGAATTGTAAATTCTATTCCAGTCTGAATTGCTGCTGACTTCAATACAAACAGTCCATTCCAATTGCTCCCTGCCCCTCCCCGCTGTACCTTCCAACTCAAACAGTAAATTTAACTTAATCCCCCAGCTCGAGTTTCACTGTGAATGAGAATTTAACTCACTGCCTTCCTTTCTTTGCATAATCTCTCTGACTGCAGAGGAACAGGTCTGCGGCTCTCCCCCCCACCCCCTGAACGGAGCTCTGTGCTCCTGGAGGTAGAGAGGGTCTGAAATTCTCAGGGGCTCTCCCCCCATACGCTGTCGGACCTCCGTGATTGTTCCACAAGAAGGGCAGCACCTGGTGGCTCTTCCGACCCCCCAGACACAGGATCATGGCAGCGTTTTGCCAGAATCTCTCCGACTGCAGAGGAACAGGTCTGGGGCTCTCCCCAACCCCCTGAACGGAGCTCCGCGCTACAGGAGGTCGAGAGGGTCTGAAATTCTCAGGGGCTCTCCCCGCATATGCTGTAGGACCTCTGTGATTGTTCCACAGGAAGAGCAGCTCCCGGTGGCTCTTCTGGCCCTCCAGATACAGGCTCACGGCAGCGTTTAGCCAGGAAGCATAGGACCTAGCTCCCTCACACAAAAGGAGCAGATCTGTTCGCGCCTCTTTCCTCTTTTGAATTTTACCCTTTAATTTGTGTCTTCACAACAGTTCAGACTGTATTTTTTACCTTGACTTCATGTTTGCACTGTATATTCTACTGAGCTTCTTTGGTTACCTTTAGGACATTGCAAGTTTGTTTTAAATGCTGAACTGTAAATTCTGTTCCAGTCTGAATTGCTGCTGACTTTAATATAAACTGTCCATTCCAATTGCTCCCTGCCCCTCCCCGCTGTACCTTCCCACTCGAACACTAAATTTAACTAAATCCCCCAGCTCGAGTTTCACAGTGCTTGAGTATTTAACACACTGCCTTTCTTTGTTTACAGAATTTCTCAGACTGCAGAGGAAAAGGTCTGGGGCTCTCCCCTGCCCCCTGAATGGAGCTCGGCGCTCCTGGAGGTCGAGAGGGTCTGAAATTCTCAGGGGCTCTCCCCCCATATGCTGCAGGACCTCCGTGATTGTTCCACAAGAAGGGCAGCTCCCGGTGGCTCTTCCCACCCCCCCAGACACAGGATCGCGGCAGCGTTTTGCCAGGTAGCATTGGACCTAGCTCCCTCGCACAAAGGGAGCAGCTCTTTTCGGGCCTTTTTCCTGTTTTGAATTTTACCCTTTAATTTGTGTCCCCACAACAGTTCAGACTGTATTTTTTACCTTGACTTCATGTTTGCACTGTATATTCTACCCAGCTTTATTGGTTACCTTTAGGACATTGCAAGTTTGTTTTTAATGCTGAACTGTAAATTCTGTTCCAGTCTGAATGGATGCAGACTTTAATATAAACTGTCCATTCCAATTTCTCCCTGCCCTTCCCCGCTGTACCTTCCCACTTGAACACTAAATTTAACTTAATCCCACAGCTCGAGTTTCACTGTGCCTGAGTATTTAACTCACTGCCTTCCTTTCTTTGCAGATTCTCTCCAACTGCAGAGGAACAGGACTGGGGCTCTCCCCCCACCCCCTGAACAGAACTCCGCACTCCTGGAGGTCGAGAGAGTCTGAAATTCTCAGGGACTCTCCTCTCACACGCTGTAGGACCTCCGTAATTATTCTACAAGAAGGGTAGCTCCTGGTGGCTCTTCCCGCCACCCCCCCCAGACACAGGATCGCAGCAGCATTTTGCCAGCATCTCTCCAACTCCAGAGGAACAGGTCTGGGGCTCTCCCCCGCCCCCTGAACGGAGCTCCATGTTCCTGGAGGTCGAGAGGGTCTGAAAGTCTCAGGAGCTCTCCCCCCATATGCTGTAGGAGCTCTGTGATTTTTCCAGAAGAAGGGCAGCTCCTGGTGGCTCTTCTGGCCCTCCAGACACAGGATCGCGGCAGCGTTTAGCCAGGAAGCATAGGACCTAGCTTCCTCGCACAAAAGGAGCAGCTCTGCTTGCGCCTTTTTCCTCTTTTGAATTTTACCCTTTAATTTGTGTCCTCACAACAGTTCAGACTGTATTTTTTACCTTGACTTCATGTTTGCACTGTATATTCTACCCAGCTTCTTTGGTTACCTTTAGGACATTGCAAGTTTGTTTTAAATGCTGAACTGTAAATTCTTTTCCAGTCTGAATTACTGCTGACTTTAATATAAACTGTCCATTCCAATTGCTCCCTGCCCCTCCCTGCTGTACCTTCCTACTCGAACACTAAATTTAACTTAATCCCCCAGCTTGAGTATCACTGTGCCTGAGTATTTAACTCACTGCCTTCATTTGTTTGCAGAATCTCCCCGACTGCAGAGGAACAGGTCTGGGGCTCTCCCCCACCTCCTGAGCGGAGCTCCGTGCTCCTGGATGTCGAGAGGGTCTGAAAT
The DNA here is from genome assembly GCA_016271365.2 of Neoceratodus forsteri. NCBI lineage: Eukaryota > Metazoa > Chordata > Ceratodontiformes > Ceratodontidae > Neoceratodus > Neoceratodus forsteri. Next base: position 799,772,966 of record CM028134.1, on the reverse strand, counting down.
TGTCAGGCGCTCTCCCCCCATATGCTGTAGGACCTCCGTCATTGTTCCACAAGAAGGGCAGCTCCCGGTGGCTTCTCCGGCCCCCCCAGACACAGGATCGCGGCAGCGTTTTGCCAGGTAGCATAGGACCTAGCTCCCTCGCACAAAGGGAGCAGCTCTGTTTGCGCCTATTTCCTGTTTTGAATTTTACCCTTTAATTTGTGTTCCCACAACAGTTCAGACTGTATTTTTTAACTTGACTTCATGTTTGCATTGTATATTCTACCCAACCTCTTTGTTTACCTTAAGGACATTGCAAGTTTGTTTTAAATGCTGAACTGTAAATTCTGTACCAGTCTGAACTGCTGCAGACTTTAATATAAACTGTCTATTCCAATTGCTCCATGCCCCTCCCTGCTGTACCTTCCCACTCGAACACTAAATTTAACTTAACCCCCCAGCTCGAGCTTCACTGTGCCTGAGTATTTAACTCTCTGCCTTCCTTTCTTTGCAGAATCTCTCCAACTGCATAGAAACAGGTCTGGGGCTCTCCCCGGCCCCCTGAAAGGAGCTCCGCGGTCATGGAGGTCAAGAGGGTCTGAAATTCACAGGGGCTCTCCCCCGATATGCTGTAGGACCTCCAAGATTGTTCCACAGGACGGACAGCTCCGGTGACTCTCCCCGCCTCCCAGAAACAGGATCACGGCAGCGTTTTGCCAGGTAGCATTGGACCTAGCTCCCTCGCACAAAGGGAGCAGCTCTGTTTGCCCCTTTTTCCTATTTTGAATTTTAACCTTTAATTTGTGTCCCCACAACAGTTCACATTGCAGTTTTTACCTTGACTTCATGTTTGCACTGTATATTCTACCCATCTTCTTTGGTTTCCTTTAGGGCTTTGCAAGTTTGTTTTAAATGCTGAACTGTAAATTCTAATCCAGTCTGAATTTGCTGCTGACTTTAATATAAACTGTCCATTCCAATTGCTCCCTGCCCCTCTCCGCTGTACCTTCCCACTCAAACACTAAATTTAACTTAATCCCCCAGCTAGAATTTCACTCTGCCTGAGTATTTAACTCACTGCCTTCCTTTCTTAGCAGAATCACTCCTACTGCAGAGGAACAGGTCTGGGGCTTTCCACCCCACCCCCTGAAAGGAGCTCCGTGCTCCTGGAGGTCGAGAGGGTCTGAAATTCTCAGGGGTCCCCCATACGATGCAGAACCTCTGTGATTGTTACACAAGAAGGGCAGATCCCGGTGGGACTTCCCACCCCCCAGACACAGGATCGTGGCAGCGTTTTGCCAGAATCTCTCCGACTGCAGAGGAACAGGTCTGGGGCTCTCCCCCCCCTGAATGGAGCTCCACGGTCATGGAGGTCGAGAAGGTCTGAAATTCTCAGGGCTCTCCCGATCGCCGTGGGACCTCCGAGATTGTTCCACGCAGCGGGCGGCTCCTCGTTACTTTCCCACCCCCAGACACAGGATCAGTGGGCAGCGCTTTGCCAGGTAGCATAGGACCAAGCTCCCTCGCACAAAGGGAGCAGCTCTGTTCGTGCCTTTTTCCTGTTTTGAATTTTACCCTTTAATTTGTGTCACCACAACAGTTCAGACTGTATTTTTTACCTTGACTTCATGTTTGCACTGTATATTCTACCCAGCTTCTTCGGATACGTTTAGAACATTGCAAGTTTGTTTTAAATGCTGAACTGTAAATTCTGTTCCAGTCTGAATTGCTGCTGACTTTAATATAAACTGTCCATTCCAATTGCTCCCTGCCCCTCCCCACTGTACCTTCCCACTCGAACACTAAATTTAACTTAATCCCCCAACTCGAGTTTCTCTGTGCCTGAGTATTTAACTCACTGCCTTCCTTTGTTAGCAGAATCTCTCTGCCTGCAGAGGAACAGGTCTGGGGCTCTTCCCCCCAACCCCTGAACGGAGCTCTGCACTCCTTGAGGTCGAGAAGGTCTGAAATTCTCAGGGGTTCCCCCCCCATAAGCTGCAGGACCTCTGTGATTGTTAAACAAGAAGGGCAGCTCCCGGTGGCTCTTCCCACCCCTCAGACACAGGATCATGGCAGCGTTTTGCCAGAATCTCTCCGACTGCAGAGGAACAGGTCTGGGGCTCTCCCCTGCCCCCTGAATGGAACTCCGCGCTCCTAGAGGTCGAGAGGGTCTGAAATTCTCAGGGGCTCTCCCCCCATACACTGTAGGACCTCCGTGATTGTTACACAAGAAGGACTGCTCCCAGTGGCTCTTCCCGGCCCCCCAGAGACAGGATCGTGGCAACGTTTTGCCAGGTAGCATAGGACCTTGCTGCCACGCACAAAGGGAGCAGCACTGTTCGCGCCTTTTCCCTGTTTGGAGTTTTACCCATTCATTTCTGTCCCCACAACAGTTCATACTGTATTTTTTACCTTGACTTCATGTTTGCACTGTATATTCTACCCAGCTTCTTTTGTTACCTTTAGGACATTGCAAGTGTGTTTTAAATGCTGAACTGCAAATACTGTACAAGTCTGAATTGATGCTGACTTTAATATAAACTGTCCATTCCAATTGCTCCCTGCCCTTCCCCACAGTACCTTCCCAGTCGAACACTAAATTTAACTTAATCCCCCAGCTCGAATGTCACTGTGCATGACAATTTAACTCACTGCCTTCCTTTGTTAACAGAATCTCTCCGCCTGCAGAGGAACAGGTCTGGGGCTCTCCCCCCACCCCTTGAAAGGAGCTCCGCGCTCCTGGAGGTCGAGAGGGTCTGAAATTCTCAGAGGTTCCCCGCCATACGCTGCAGGACCTCTGTGATTGTTCCACAAGAAGGGCAGCTCCCGGTGGCTCTTCCCAACCCCTAGACACAGGATCACGGCAGCGTTTTTCCAGAATCTCTGCGACTGCAGAGGAACAGGTCTGGGGCTCTCCCTCACCCCCTGAACGGAGCTACAGCGTTCCTGGAGGTCGAGAGGGTCTGAAATTCTCACGGGCTCTCCTCCCATACGTTGTAGGACCTCCGTCATTATTCCACAAGAAGGGCAACTCCCGGTGGCTCTTCCGGCCCCCCCAGACACAGGATCGCGGCAGTGTTTTGCTAGGTAGCATAGGACCTAGCTCCCTCGCACAAAGGAAGCAGCTCTGTTCACGCCTTTTTCCTGTTTTGAATTTTACCCATACATTTGTGTCCCCACAACAGTTCAGACTGTATTTTTTACCTTGACTTAATGTTTGCACTATATATTCTACACAGCTTCTTTGGTTACCTTTAGGACATTGCAAGTTTGTTTTAAATGCTGAATGGTAAATACTGTACAAGTCTGAATTACTGCTGACTTTAATATAAACTGTCCATTCTAATTGCTCCCTGCCCCTCCCTGCTGTACCTTCCTCGAACACTAAATTTAACTTAACCATAGCTCAGTTTCACTGTGCCTGGTATTTAACTCTCTGCCTTCCTTTCTTTGCAGAATCTCTCCAAGTGCATAGAAACAGGTCTGGGGCTCTCCCCCGCCCCCTGAATGGAGCTCCGCAGTCATGGAGGTCGAGTGGGTCTGAAATTCTCAGGGGCTCTCCCCCGATACTCCGTAGGACCTCCGAGATTGTTCCACATGACGGACAGCTCCCGGTTACTTTTCCCGCCCCCCCAGACACAGGATCGCGGCAGCGTTTTGCCAGGTAGCATAGGACCAAGCTCCCTCGCACAAAGGGAGCAGCTCTGTTCGTGCCTTTTTCCTGTTTTGAATTTTACCCTTTAATTTGTGTCCCCACAACTGTTCCGACTGTATTTTTTACCTTGACTTCATGTTTGCACTGAATATTCTACCCAGCTTCTTTGGTTACCTTTAGGACATTGCAAGTTTGTTTAAATGCTGAACTGTAAATTCTGTTTCCAGTCTGAATTGCTTCTGACTTTAATGTAAACTGTCCATTCCAATTGCTCCCTGCCCCTCCCCGCTGTACCTTCCCACTCGAACACTAAATTTAACTTAATCCCCCAACTCGAGCTTCTCTGTGCCTGAGTATGTAATTCACTGCCTTCTTTTGTTAGCAGAATATCTCCGCCTGCAGAGGAACAGATCGGGGGCTCTCCCTCCAACCCCCTGAACGGAGCTCCACGCTCCTGGAGGTCGAGAGGGTCTGAAATTCTCAGGGGTTCCCCCCCCATAAGCTGCAGGACCTCTGTGATTGTTAAACAAGAAGGGCAGCTCCCGGTGGCTCTTCCAACCCCTCAGACACAGGATCGTGGCAGCGTTTTGCCAGAATCTCTCCGACTGCAGAGGAACAGGTCTGAGAGTCTCCCCTACCCCTGAATGGAACTCCGTGCTCCAGAGGTTGAGAGGTCTGAAATTCTCAGGGCTCTCCCCCCATACACTGTAGGACCTCCGTGATTGTTACACAAGAAGGACAGCTCCCAGTGGCTCTTCCCGGCCCCCCCAGACACAGGATCACGGCAGCGTTTTGCCAGGTAGCATTGGACCTAGCTCCCTCGCACAAAGGAAGCAGCTCTGTTCACGCCTTTTTCCTATTTTGAATTTTAACCTTTAATTTGTGTCCCCACAACAGTTCATATTGCATTTTTTACCTTGACTTCATGTTTACTTATATTCTACCCATCTTCTTTGGATTTCCTACAGGACTTGCAAGTTTGTTTTAAATGCTGAACTGTAAATTCTAATCAGTCTGAATTTGCTGCTGACTTTGTATAAACTGTCCATTCAATTGCTCTCTGCCTCTCCGCTGTACCTTCCCAGCCGAACACTAAATTAACTTAATCCCCCAGCTAGAATTTCCTCTGCATGAGTATTCTAACCTGCCTTCCTATCTTAGCAGAATCACTCCTACTGCAGAAGACAGGTCTGAGACTCCCACCCACCCTGAAAAGAGCTCCGTGCTGCTGGAGGTCGAGAGGTCTCAAATTCTCAGGTTCCCCCCATAAGCTGCAGGACCTCTGGCACTTGTTACACAAGAAGGGCAGATCCGGTGGGACTTCCCACCCCCAGACACAGGATCGTGGCGTTTGCCAGAACCTCTCCGACTGCAGAGAACAGGTCTGGGGCTCTCCCCACCCTGAGCAGACTCCACCGCTCCTGGAGTCGAGAAGGTCAAAATTCTCAGGGCTCTCCCCATACACCTGTAGGAGCTCCGTGATTGTTTCACAAGAAGGACAGCTCGCAGTGGCTCTTCTCGGCCCCCCAGAAACAGGATCGCGGCAGTGTTTTGCCAGGTAGCATAGGAGCTAGCTGCCTCGCACAAAGGGAGCAGCTCTGTTCGTGCCTTTTCCATGTTTTGAATTTTACCCTTTAATTTGTGTCCCCACAACAATTCAGACTGTATTTTTTACCTTGACTTCATGTTTGCACTGTATATTCCTCCCAGCTTCTTCGGATACGTTTAGAACATTGCAAGTTTGTTTTAAATGCTAAACTGTAAATTCTTTCCAGCCAGAATTGCTGCTGACTTTAATACAAACTGTCATTCAATTGCTCACCAACCCCCGCTGTACCTTGCCACTCGAACACTAAATTTAACTTAATCCCCCAGCTCGAGAATCACTGTGCCTGAGTATTTAACTCACTGCCTTCCTTTGTTTCCAGAATCTCCCCGACTGCAGAGGATGAGGTCTGGGGCTCTCCCCTACCCCCTGAGCAGAGCTCCGCGCTACTGGAGATCGAGAGGGTCTGAAATTCTCTCTGGCTCTCCCCCATACGCTGTAGGACCTCTGTGATTGTTTCAGAAGGTAGCTCCGGTGGCTCTTCCAGCCCTCCGAGACACAGGATCGCTGCAGCATTTGCCCAGAATCTCACGACTGCAGAGGAACAGAATCTGGGGCTCTCCCCACCCCTGAATGGACTACACGTGCTCCTGGAGGTCAGAGGTCTGAAATTCTCAGGGCTCTACTCCCACATGCTGTAGGACCTCCAGTGAATATTCCACAAGAAGGGCGGCTCGGTGGCTCATCCGCCCCCAACACGGATCACGGCAGCGTTTGCCAGGTAGTATAGGATCCTAGACTCACTCACACAAAGAGCAGCTCTTTTAGGCGTCTTTCCCTGTTTTGAATTTTACCCTCTAATGTGTCACCACAACAGTTCAGACTATATTTTTACCTTGACCTCGTGTTTGCATATTATACCAAAAGCTTCTTGGATCATTTAGAACATTGCAGTTTGTTTAAATGCTGAACTGTAAATTATGTTACAGTCTGAATTGCTGCTGACTTTAATATAACTGTCCATTCAATTGCTCCTGCCCTCCCACTGTACCTTCCCACTCAGAACACTAAATTTAACTAATCCCCCAACTAAGGTTTCTCTGTGCCTGAGTATTTAACTCCTGCCTTCCTTTCTTAGCAGAATCTCTCTGCCTGCAGAGGAACAGGTCTAGGGCTCTTCCCCCAGCCCCTGAGCAGACTCTGCACTCCTGGAGGTCGAGGTCCCAAGATTCTCAGGGTTCCCCCCCCATAAGCTGCAGGACCTCTGTGATTGTTAAACAAGAAGGGCAGCTCCCGGTGGCTCCACCCTCAGACATCAGGATCATGGCAGCGTTTGCCAGAATCTCCCCGACTGCAGAGGAACAGGTCTGGGGCTCTCCCTGCCCCTGAATGGAACTCTGCGCTCCTAGAGTCGGGAGGGTCTGAAATTCTCAGGGCTCTCCCCCTCACTGTAGGACCTCCGTGATTGTTACACAGAAGGACTGCTCCAGTGGCTCTTCCGGCCCCCAGAGACAGGATCGAGTAGCAGCGTTTTGCCAGGTAGCATAGGACCTTGCTGCTCGCACAAAGGGACAGCACTGTTGCGCCTTTTCCCTGTTTGGAGTTTTACCCATTCATTTTGTGTCCCCCAACAGTTCATACTGTATTTTTACCTTGACTTCATGTTTGCACTGTATATTTCTACCAGCTTCTTTTGTTACCTTTAGGACATTGCAAGTGTGTTTAAATGCTGAACTGCAAATACTGTACAAGTCTGAATTGATGCTGACTTTAATATAAACTATCATTCCAATTGCTCCCTGCCCCTCCACAGTACCTTCCCAGTCAGACACTAAATTTAACTTAATCCCCCAGCTCGAATGTCACTGTGCAACAATTTAACTCACTGCCTTCCTTTGTTAAGAGACTCTCCACCTGCAGAGGAAGCACAGGTCTGGGGCTCTTCCCCAACCCTTGAAGAGAGCTCCAGCTCCTGGAGGTCGAGAGGGTCTGAGAATTCTCAGAGGTTCCCGCCATCGGCTGCAGGACCTCTGTGATTGTTCCACAGAAGGGCAGCTCCCGGTGGCTCTTCCAACCCCTAGACACAGGATCACGGCAGCGTTTCCAGAATCTCTGCGACTGCAGGATGAACAGGTCTGGGGCTCTCCCTCACCCCCTGAGCGGGAGCTACACACCTGGAGGTCGAGAGGTCTGTAGAAGTCTCACGGACTCTCCTCCCATCGTTGTAGGACCTCCGTCATTATTATTCCAGAAGAGGCAGCTCCGGTGGCTCTTCCGCCCCCCAGACACAGGATCGCGGCAGTGTTTTGCTAGGTAGCATAGGACCTAGCTCCCTCGCACAAAGGAAGCAGCTCTGTTCACGCCTTTTTCCTCTTTTGAATTTTACCCATACATTTGTGTCCCCACAACAGTTCAGACTGTATTTTTTACCTTGACTTAATGTTTGCACTGTATATTCTACACAGCTTCTTTGGTTACCTTTAGGACATTGCAAGTTTGTTTTAAATGCTGAATGGTAAATACTGTACAAGTCTGAATTGCTGCTGACTTTAATATAAACTGTCCATTCTAATTGCTCCCTGCCCCTCCTGCTGTACCTTCCCACTCGAACACTAAATTTAACTTAACCCGGAAGCTCGAGTTTCACTGTGCCTTAGTATTTAACACTCTGCCTTCCTTTCTTTGCAGAATCTCTCCAAGTGCATAGAAACAGGTCTGGGGCTCTCCCCCGCCCCCTGAATGGAGCTCTGCGGTCATGGAGGTCGAGAGGGTCTGAAATTCTCAGGGGCTCTCCACCGATCGCCGTAGGACCTCCGAGATTGTTCCACATGACGGACAGCTCCCGGTTACTTTTCCGGCCCCCCCAGACACAGGATCGCGGCGGCGTTTTGCCAGGTAGCATAGGACCAAGCTCCCTTGCACAAAGGGAGCAGCTCTGTTCGTGCCTTTTTCCTGTTTTGAATTTTACCCTTTAATTTGTGTCCCCACAACTGTTCCGACTGTATTTTTTACCTTGACTTCATGTTTGCACTGAATATTCTACCCAGCTTCTTTGGTTACCTTTAGGACATTGCAAGTTTGTTTTAAATGCTGAACTGTAAATTCTGTTCCAGTCTGAATTGCTTCTGACTTTAATGTAAACTGTCCATTCCAATTGCTCCCTGCCCTCCCGCTGTACCTTCCCACTCGAACACTAAATTTAACTTAATCCCCCAACTCGAGTTTCTCTGTGCCTGAGTATGTAATTCACTGCCTTCTTTTGTTAGCAGAATATCTCCTCCTGCAGAGGAACAGATCTGGGGCTCTCCCTCCAACCCCCTGAACGGAGCTCCACGCTCCTGGAGGTCGAGAGGGTCTGAAATTCTCAGGGTTTCCCCCCCCATAAGCTGCAGGACCTCTGTGATTGTTAAACAAGAAGGGCAGCTCCCGGTGGCTCTTCCCACCCCTCAGACACAGGATCGTGGCAGCGTTTTGCCAGAATCTCTCCGACTGCAGAGGAACAGGTCTGGGGCTCTCCCCTGCCCCCTGAATGGAACTCCATGCTCCTTGAGGTCGAGAGGGTCTGAAATTCTCAGGGGCTCTCCCCCCATACACTGTAGGACCTCCGTGATTGTTACACAAGAAGGACAGCTCCCAGTGGCTCTTCCGGCCCCTCCCAGACACAGGATCACGGCAGCGTTTTGCCAGGTAGCATAGGACCTAGCTCCCTCGCACAAAGGGAGCAGCTCTGTTCGCGCCTTTTCCTGTTTGAATTTTACCCATTCATTTGTGTCCCCACAACTGTTCATAATGTATTTTTTACCTTGACTTCATGTTTGCACTGTATATTCTACCCAGTTTCTTTTGTTACCTTTAGGAAATTGCAAGTGTGTTTTAAATGCTGAACTGCAAATACTGTACAAGTCTGAATTGATGCTGAGTTTAATATAAACTGTCATTCCAATTGCTCCCTGCCCTTCCCCGCTGTACCTTCCCAGTCGAACACTAAATTTAACTTAATCCCCCAGCTCGAATGTCACTGTGCATGAGTATTTAACTCACTGCCTTCCTTTGTTAACAGAATCTCTCCGCCTGCAGAGGAACAGGTCTGGGGCTCTCCCCCCCCACCCCTTGAATGGAGCTCCGCGCTCCTGGAGGTCGAGAGGGTCTGAAATTCTCAGGGGTTCCCGCCATATGCTGCAGGACCTCTGTGATTGTTGTTCCACAAGAAGGGCAGCTCCCAGTGGCTCTTCCCACCCATGAGACTAGGATCATGGCAGCATTTTGCCAGAATCTCTGCGACTGCAGAGAACCGTCTGAGCTCCCCCCACCCCTGAGCAGACTCACAGCGCTCCTGGAGTCGGAGTGTCTGAAATTTTCAGGGCTCTCCTCCCATGCAGTGAACTCCGTCATTATTCCATAGAAGGGCAGCTACGGTGGCTCTTCCGCCCCCCCAGACACAGGATCGCGGCAGCGTTTTACTAGGTAGCATAGGACCTAGCTCCCTCGCAAAAAGTTAGCAGCTCTGTTCGTGCCTTTTTCCTGTTTTGAATTTTACCCATTCATTTGTGTCCCCACAAGAGTTCAGACTGTATTTTTTACCTTGACTTCATGTTTGCACTGTATATTCTACCCAGCTTCTTTGGTTACCTTTAGGACATTGCAAGTTTGTTTTAAATGCTGAACTGTAAATACTGTACAAGTCTGAATTGATGCTGACTTTAATATAAACTGTCCATTCTAATTGCTCCCTGCCCCTCTCCACTGTACCTTCCCACTCGAACACTAAATTTAACTTAACCCCCCAGCTCGAGCTTCACTGTGCCTGAGTATTTAACTCTCTGCCTTCTTTTCTTTGCAGAATCTCTCCAACTGCATAGAAACAGGTCTGGGGCTCTCCCCGGCCCCCTGAAAGGAGCTCCGTGCTCCTGGAGGTCGAGAGGGTCTGTCTCAGGAGTTCCCCCCCATACGCTGCAGGACCTCTGTGATTGTTACACAAGAAGGGCAGATCCCGGTGGGACTTCCCACCCCCCAGACACAGGATCGTGGCAGCGTTTGGCCAGAATCTCTCCGACTGCAGAGGAACAGGTCTGGTGCTCTCACCCCACCCCTGAAGAGCTCCGTGCTCCTGGAGTCGGAGGGTCTGAAATTCTCAGGTTCCCCCATACGCTGGGACCTCTGTGATTGTTACACAAAGAAGGGCAGATCCGGTGGGACTTACCCCAGACACAAGGATCGTGGCAGTTTTGCCAGCTCTCCGACTGCAGAGGAACAGGCTGGTGCTCTCCCTCACCCCCTGAGCAGACTCCGCTCCTGGAGGTCGAGAAGCTCAAAATTCTCAGAGGCTCTCCCTACTCGCTCCTGTGATTGTTCCAAGAAGGACATGCCCGAGCTCTTCTTCTCGGCCCCCAGAAACAGGATCAGAGCAGTGTTTTGCCAGGTAGGCATAGGACCTAGCTGCCTGCACAAAGGGCAGCTCTGTTCCTGCCTTTTCCATGTTTTGAATTTTACCCTTTAATTTGTGTCCCCACAACAGTTCAGACTGTATTTTTTACCTTGACTTCATGTTTGCACTGTATATTCCACCCAGCTTCTTCGGATACGTTTAGAACATTGCAAGTTTGTTTTAAATGCTGAACTGTAAATTCTTTTCCAGCCAGAATTGCTGCTGACTTTAATATAAACTGTCCATTCCAATTGCTCCCTGCCCCCCCGCTGTACCTTCCCACTCGAACACTAAATTTAACTTAATCCCCCAGCTCGAGAATCACTGTGCCTGAGTATTTAACTCACTGCCTTCCTTTGTTTCCAGAATCTCCCCGACTGCAGAGGATGAGGTCTGGGGCTCTCCCCTACCCCCTAAGCAGAGCTCCGTGCTACTGGAGATCGAGAGGGTCTGAAATTCTCTCTGGCTCTCCCCCATATGCTGTAGGACCTCTGTGATTGTTTCAGAAGAAGGGTAGCTCCCGGTGGCTCTTCCAGCCCTCGAGACACAGGATTGCTGCAGCATTTGCCAGAATCTCTGCAACTGCGGAACAGGTCAGGAGCTCACCCCCTGATTTAATGACAAGGTAATGCAGCTAATGTCCCTCCCTAACACCAGGCAAACAACATTTAAATTTTCCTCTAATTATCCTGACAAACCATCCTCAAACCTCAAAGTTATAATATCACAATATAACAGTTCAAATTCAGGTAATAATTTTTACCATAGAGCTAATTCTTACAAACTATTCAAATATTTAAGTTAAATCGATATAAACCCAGACCTCTGTCAACCAACCTGCTGCTTTGGTTCCCAAGTGAACTGGAGCCAGAAATCCCTCTTTAAGAAAGGTAGTGCAGCTGCATTCCCCAAACACCAGGCAATTCCCCCTAATTAACTGACAAACAACATCCACAAACCTCAAAGTTATATTATCACAGCCCAAGTAGCACAATTCAAGGTAAATTTTTACCACATAGCTAATTTCCTTACAACTATTCAAATATTTCAATTAAAACACAATATAAACCAAGACCTCTGTCAACCAACCTGCCTTTGAGTTCCCAAGTGAACAATGGGCCAGTGAATTCTGTTTAAAGACAAATAATAGCTATTCACTTCCACAACACCAGGCAAACAACACTTTAAATTTCCTCATACTAACCTGACATAACTGTCCCAAACCTCCAAAGTTATAATATCCAACCCAGGTGACAGTTCTAATTCAAGGTAATAATTTTCCCATAGAGCTATTTTCCTTACAAACTATTAAATATTTCAATTAAACAGAATATAAACCAGATCTTTCAGCCATGCTTTGAGCTCCATGTGAACAATAAGGTCAATCAGTTCCTATTTAAAACAAGGTAGTTGCAGCTAATGTCCCTCCCCAAACACAAGAAACAACACATTTAAATTTCTCTAGTGTGACAAACAACTCCCCAGACCTCCTAGTTATAATATCACAGCCAAGTAACAGTTTAATTCAGGTATATTTTACCACATTATTCCTTAAAACTATTAAAATATTTCATTAAAACAGAATATAAACCAGACCTCTGTCCACCAACCTGCTTTGAGTTCCCAAACTGAACAATGGAACCAGAAAACCTGTTTAAAGAGAAGCTAATAGTACTAATATCCTCACAACACCAGGCAAACAACACATTTTAATTTCCTCTAATTAACCTGACAAACAACTGTCTAAACCTCCAAGTAATAATATCACAGCCAAGTAACAGTTGTAATTCAAGGTAATAATTTTCCACACATGGCTAATTTCAGTTACAACTATTCAAATATTTCATTAAAAGTATTAACCAAGACCTGTCCAACCAACCTGCTACTTCGGGTTCAAGTGACCTATGAGCAAGGAAATTCCTGTTTAAAGACAAGGTATTGCTAAATGTCCACCACAACAACAGGCAAACAACATTTAATTTCCTCTAATTACCCAAACAACATCCCAAACCTCCAAAGTTATAGTATCACAGCAAGTAACATTCATTCAAGGTAATAATTTTACATAGAATAATTCCTTACAAACTATTCAATAATCTATTAAAACAGAATATAAACAGACCTCTGTCCAACCAACCTGCTACTTTGAGTTCCCAAGTGAACAATGGGCCAGAAATTCCTATTTGAACAAGCTAATTGCATAATGTCCCTCCCAAACACCAACAACACATTAAATTTCCACTAATAACCCTGACAAACAACTGTCCCAAACCTCAAGATATAATATCAGCCCATTTAACAGTTCTAATTCAGGTAATATTTTACACAGAGGCTAATTTCACTTCCAACCTATTAAAATATTCAGACAAAACAGAATATAAACCAGACCTCTGTCAACCAACTACTGCTGAGTTCCCAAGTGAACAATGGAGGCCAGAAATTCCTATTTAAAAAAGATAATTCACAATTCACTCCCCCTAACACCAAACAACATTGAAATTTCCTCTAATTAACCCAGACAAACAACTGTCCCCAAACCTCCAAGTTATAATATCACAGCCCAAGTATCAGTTCTAATTCAAGGTAATAATTTTTTACCACATAGGCTAATTTCACTTACAAACTATTCAAATATTTCAGTTAAAACAGAATATAAACCCAGACACTCTGTCAACCAAACCTGCTGCTTTGAGTTCCCATGCTTGAACAATGGAGGCCAGAAATTCCTGTTTAAAGACAAGCTAATTGCAGCTAATGTCCCCTTCCCCTAACACCAGGCAAACAACACATTTAAATTTCCCTCTAATTAAAACTGACAAACAACTGTCCCAAACCTATAAAGTTATACTATCGCAGCCGAAGTAACAGTTCAAATTCAAGGTAATAATTTTTACCACATTGAGCTAATTTCACTTACAAAGTATTCAAATATTTCAGTGAAAACAGAATATAAACCCAGACCTCTGTCCAACCATCCTGCTGCTTTGAGTTCCCTAGTGAACAATGGAGGCCAGAGAAATTCCTGTTTAAAGTCAAGGTAATTGCATCTAATGTCCCCTAACCCTAACACCAGGCAAACAACACATTTAAATTTCCCTCTAATTAACCCTGACAAACAACTGTCCTCGAACCTCCAAAGTTATAATATCACAGCGCAACTAACAGTTCTGATTTCAGGAAATAATTTTTACCACATAGAGCTAATTTCATTTACAAACTATTCAAATATTTCAGTTAAAACAGAATGTAATCCCAGACCTCTGTCCAGCCAAACTGCTACTTTCAGTTCCCAAGTGAACAATGGAGGCCAGGGAAATTCCTGTTTAAAGACAAGGTAATTGCATCTAATGTCCCCTCCCCATAACACCAGGCAAAAAACACATTTAAATTTCCCTCTAATTTACCCTAACAAACAACTGTCCCCAAACCTCCAAAGTTATAATATCACAGGCCAAGTAACAGTTCTAATTCAAGGTAATAATTTTTACCACATAGAGCTAATTTCACTTACAAACTATTCAAATATTTCAGTTAAAACAGAATATAAACCCATACCTCTGTCCAACCAACCTGCTGCTTTGAGTTCCCAAGTGAACAATGGAGGTCACTAGAAGATCCTGTTTGAAGACAAGGTAATTGCAGCTAATGTCCCCTCCCCCTAATACCAGGCAAACAACATATTTAAATTTCCATTTAATTAACCCTGACAAACAACTGTCCCCAAACTCCAAAGTTATAATATCACAGCCCAAGTAACAATTCTAATTCAAGGTAATTATTTTTACCACATAGAGCTAATTTCACTTACAAACTATTCAAATTTTTCAATTAAAACAGAATATAAACCCAGACCTCTGTCCAACCAACCTGCTGCTTTGAGTTCCCAAGTGAACAATGGAGGATAGGAAAATTTCTGTTTAAAGAGAAGCTAATAGTAGCTAATGTCCCTTCCCCCTAACACCAGGCAAACAACACATTTTAATTTCCCTCTAATTAACCCTGACAAACAACTGTCCCCAAACATCCAAAGTAATAATATCACAGCCCAAGTAACAGTTGTAATTCAAGGTAATAATTTTTACCACATAGAGCTAATTTCACTTACAAACTATTCAAATATTTCTGTTAAAACAGAATATAAACCAGACCTCTGTCCAAACTAACCTGCTACTTTGAGTTCCCAAGTGAACTATAGGAACCAGGAAATTCCTGTTTAAAGACAAGGTAATTGCCACTAATGTCCCTCCCCTAACACCAGGCAAACAACACATTAAATTTCCCTCTAATTGGCCACGACAAACAACTGTCCCTAAACCTCCAAAGTTATAATATCACAGCCAAAGTAACAGTTCTAAATCAAGGTAACAATTTTTACCACATAGAGCTAATTTCCTTACAAACTATTCAAATATTTCAGTTAAAAAGAGTAAAACCCAGACCTCTGTCCAACCAACCTGCTGCTTTGAGTTCCCCAAGTGAACAATGGAGGCCAGGAAATTCCTGATTAAGAACAAACTAATGGCTAATGTCCCTCCCCTAACACCAGGCCAAACAACATTTTAAATTTCCTCTAATTAACCAAGACAAACAACTGTCCCAAACATCCGAAGATATAATATCACAGCCCATTTAACAGTTCTAATTCAAGGTAATAATTTTAACACATAGAGCTAATTTCACTTACAAACTATTTAAATATTTCAGTTAAAACAAATATAAACCAGACCTCTGTCCAACCAACCTGCTGCTTTTGAGTTCCCAAGTGAACAATGGAGGTCCACTGAAGATCCTGTTTACGAAGACCGCAGTAGTGCAGTTAAAGTCCCTCCCTAGCACCAGGCAAACAACATATTTAAATTTCCATTTAATTAACCCTGACAAACAACTGTCCCAAACCTCCAAAGTTAAAATATCACAGCCCAAGTAACAATTCTAATTCAAGGTAATAATTTTTACCTCATAGAGCTAATTTCACTTACAAACTATTCAAATATTTCAATTAAAACAGAATATAAACCCAGACCTCTGTCCAACCAACCTGCTGCTTTGAGTTCCCAACTGAACAATGGAGGCCAAGGAAATTCCTGTTTAAAGACAAGCTAATTGTAGCTAATGTCCCCTCCTCCTAAAACCAGGCAAACAACACATTTCAATTTCCCTCTAATTAACCCTGACAAACAACTGTCCCCAAACCTCCAAAGTTATAATATCACGGCCCAAGTAACAGTTCTAATTCAAGGTAATAATTGTTACTACATAGAGCTAATTTCACTTACAAACTATTCAAATATTTCAGTTAAAACAGAATATAAACCCAGACCTCTGTCCAACCAACCTGCTGCTTGAAGTTCCCAAGTGAACAATGGAGGTCACTGAAGATCCTGTTTGAAGACAAGGTAATTGCAGCTAATGTCCCCTCCCCCTAACACCAGGCCAACAACATATTTAAATTTCCATTTAATTTACCCTGACAAACAACTGTCCCCAAACCTCCAAAGTTATAAAATCACTGCCCAAGTAACAATTCTAATTCAAGGTAATAATCTTTACCAAATAGAGCTAATTTCACTTACAAACTATTCAAATATTTCAATTAAAACAGAATATAAACCCAGACCTCTGTCCAACCAACCTGCTGCTTTGAGTTCCCAAGTGAACAATGGAGGCCAGGGAAATTCCTGTTAAAAGACAAGGTAATTGCAGCTAATGTCCCCCCCCCCAGCACCAGGAAAACAACACATTTAAATTTCCCTCTAATTAACCCTGACAAACAGCTGTCCCCAAACCTCCAAGGTTATAATATCACAGCCCAAGTAACAGTTCTAATTCCAGGTAATAATTTTTTCCACATAGAGCTAATTCCATTTACAAACTATTCAAATATTTCAGTTAAAACAGAATGTAATCCCAGACCTCTGTCCAACCAACCTGCTGCTTTCAGTTCCCAAGTGAACAATGGAGGCCAGGGAAATTCCTGTTTAAAGACAAGGTAATTACAGCTAATGTCCCTCCCTAACAGACAAACAACAATTTTAAATTTCCCTCTAATTCCAATACAGACAAACCTTTGTTCCCAAACACTCCAAGATTTATGATATCCACCAGCCCAAGCGCAGTTCCTAATTCAGTAATAATTTTTACCACATAGAACTAATTTCATTACAAACTATTCACATATTTCAGTTGAAACAGAGTATAAACCCAGACCTCTGTCCAACCAACCTGCTGCTTTGAGTTCCCAAGTGAACAATGGAGGCCAGGGAAATTCCTGTTTAAAGACAAGCTAATTGCAGCTAATGTCCCCTTCCCCTAACACCAGGCAAACAACATATTTAAATTTCCCTCATATTAACCCTGACAATCAACTGTCCCCAAACCTCCAAAGTTATAATATCACAGCCCAGGTAACAGTTCTAATTCAAGGTAATAATTTTTACCACATAGAGCTATTTTCACTTACAAACTATTCAAATATTTCAGTTAAAACAGAATATAAACCCAGACCTCTTTCCAGCCAACCTGCTGCTTTGAGTTCCCATGTGAACAATGGAGTCCAGGGAAGTTCCTGTTTAAAGACAAGGTAGTTGCAGCTAATGTCCCCTTCCCCTAACACCAGGCGAACAACACATTTAAATTTCCCTCTAATTAACCCTGACAAACAACTGTCCCCAGACCTCCTAAGTTATAATATCAGAGCCCAAGTAGCAGTTCTAATTCAAGGTAATAATTTTTACCACATAGAGCTAATTTCACTTACAAACTATTAAAATATTTCAGTTAAAACAAAATATAAACCCAGACCTCTGTCCAACCTACCTGCTGCTTTGAGTTCCCAAGTGAACAATGGAGGTCACTGAAGATCCTGTTTGAAGACACGGTAATTGCAGCTAATGTCCCCTTCCCCTAACACCAGGCAAACAACATATTTAAATTTCCATTTAATTAACCCTTACAAACAACTGTCCCCAAACCTCCAAAGTTATAATATCACAGCCCAAGAAACAATTCTAATTCAAGGTAATAATTTTTACCACATAGAGCTAATTTCACTTACAAACTATTCAAATATTTCAATTAAAACAGAATATAAACCCAGACCTCTGTCCAACCAACCTGCTGCTTTGAGTTCCCAACTGAACAATGGAGGCCTGGGAATTTCCTGTTTAAAGACAAGCTAATTGTAGTTAATGTCCCCTTCCCCTAACACCAGGCAAACAACACATTTAAATTTCCCTCTAATTAACCCTGACAAACAACTGTCCCCAAACCTCCAAAGTTATAATATCACAGCCCAAGTAACAGTTCTAATTCAACGTAATAATTGTTACTACATAGAGCTAATTTCACTTACAAACTATTCAAATATTTCAGTTAAAACAGAAAATAAACCCAGACCTCTGCCCAACCAACCTGCTGCATTGAGTTCAAAAGTGAAGAATGGAGGCCAGGGAAATTCCTGTTTAAAGACAAGGTAATTGCAGCTAATGTCCCCTCCCCCTAACACCAGGCAAACAACACATTTAAATTTCACTCTAATTAACCCTGACAAACAACTGTCCCCAAACCTCCAAAGTTATAATATCACACACCAAATAACAGTTCTAATTCAAGGAAATAGTTTTTACCACATAGAGCTAATTTCACTTACAAACTATTCAAATATTTCTGTTAAAACAGAATATAAACCCAGACCTCTGTCCAACCTACCTGCTGCTTTGAGTTCCCATGTGAACAATGGAGGCCACGGAAATTCCTGTTTAAAGACAAGCTAATTGCAGCTAATGTCCCATTCCCCTAACACCAGGCAAACAACACATTTAAATTTCCATTTAATTAACCCTGACAAACAACTGTCCCCAAACCTCCAAAGTTATGATATCACAGCCCAAGTAACAGTTCTAATTCAAGGTAATAATTTTTACCACATAGAGCTAATTTCACTTACAAACTATTCAAATATTTCAGTTAAAACAGAATATATACCCAGACCTCTGTCCAACCAACCTGCTGCTTTCAGTTCCCAAGTGAACAATGGAGGCCAGGGAAATTCCTGTTTAAAGACAAGGTAATTGCAGCTAACGTCCCCTCCCCCAAACACCAGGCAAACAATACATTTAAATTTCCCTCTAATTTAACCTAACAAACAACTGTCCCCAAATCTCCAAAGTTATCATATCACAGCCCAAGTAACAGTTCTAATTTAAGGTAATACTTTTTACCACATAGAGCTAATTTCACTTACAAACTATTCAAGTATTTCAGTTAAAACAGAATATGAACCCAGACCTCTGTCTAACCAACCTCCTGCTTTGAGCACCCAAGTGAACTATGGAGGCCTGGGAAATTCCTGTTTAAAGACAAGGTAATTGCAGCAAATGACCCCTCCCTCTAACACCAGGCAAACAACACATTTAAATTTCCCTCTAATTAACCCTGACAAACAACTGTCCCCAAACCTCCAAAGTTATAATATCACAGCCCAAGTAACAGTTCTAATTCAAGGTAATAATTTTTACCACATAAAGCTAATTTAACTTACAAACTATTCAAATATTTCAGTTAAAGCAGAATATAAACCCAGACCTCTTTCCAGCCAACCTGCTGCTTTGAGTTCCCATGTGAACAATGGAGGCCAGGGAAGTTCCTGATTAAAGTCAAGGTAATTGCAGCTAATATCCCCTTCCCCTAACACCAGGCAAATAACACATTTAAATTTCCCTCTAATTAACCCTGACAAACAACTGTCCCCAGACCTCCTAAGTTATAATATCACAGCCCAAATAACAGTTCTAATTCAATATAATAATTTTTACCACATAGAGCTAATTTCACTTACAAACTATTCAAATATTTCAGTTAAAACAGAATATAAACCCAGACCTCTGTCCCAACAACCTGCTGCTTTGAGTTCCCAAGTGAAAAATGGAGGCCAAGGAAATTCCTGTTTAAAGACAAGGAAATTGAAGCTAATGTCCCCTCCCCCTAACACCAGGCAAACAACACTTTTAAATTTCACTCTAATTAACCCTGACAAACAACTGTTCCAAACCTCCAAAGTTATAATATCACAGCACAAGTAACAGTTCTAATTCAAGGTAATAATTTTTGCACACATAGAGCTAATTTCACTAACAAACTATTCAAATATTTCAGTTAAAACAGAATATAAACCCAGACCTCTGTCCAACCAACCTGCTGCTTTGAGTTCCCAAGTGAACAATGCAGGCAAGGGAAATTCCTGTTTAAAGACAAGCTAATTGCAGCTAATGTCCCCTTCCCCTAACACCAGGCAAACAACATATTTAAATTTCCCTCATATTAACCCTGACAAGCAACTGTCCCCAAACCTCCAAATTTATAATATCACAGCCCCGGTAACAGTTATAATTCAAGGTAATAATTTTTACCACATAGAGCTATTTTCACTTGCAAACTATTCAAATATTTCAGTTAAAACAGAATATAAACCCAGACCTCTTTCCAGCCAACCCGCTGCTTTGAGTTCCCGTGTGAACAATGGAGTCCAGGGAAGTTCCTGTTGAAAGACAAGGTAGTTGCAGCTAATGTCCCCTTCCCCTAACACCAGGCAAACAACACATTTAAATTTCCCTCTAATTAACCCTGACAAACACCTGTCCCCAGACCTCCTAAGTTATAATATCACAGCCCAAGTAACAGTTCTATTTCAAGGTAATAATTTTTACCACATAGAGCTAATTTCACTTACAAACTGTTAAAATATTTCATTTAAAACAAAATATAAACCCAGACCTCTGTTCAACCAACCTGCTGCTTTGAGTTCCCAACTGAACAATGGAGGTCACTGAAGATCCTGTTTGAAGACAAGGTAATTGCAGCTAAGGTCCCCTTCCCCTAACACCAGACAAACAACATATTTAAATTTCCATTTAATTAACCCTGACAAACAACTGTCCCCAAACCTCCAAAGTTATAATATCACAGCCCAAGTAACAATTCTAATTCAAGGTAATTATTTTTACCACATACAGCTAATTTCAATTACAAACTATTCAAATATTTCAATTAAAACAGAATATAAACCCAGACCTCTGTCCATCCAACCTGCTGCTTTGAGTTCCCAAGTGAACAATGGAGGCCAGGGAAATTCCTGTTTAAAGACAAGGTAATTGCAGCTAATGTCCCCTTCCCCTAGCACCAGGCAAACAACACATTTAAATTTCCCTCTAATTAACCCTGACAAACAACTGTCCCCAAACCTCCAAAGTTATAATATCACAGCCCAAGTAACAGTTCTAATTCAAGGTAATAATTTGTTACCACATAGAGCAAATTTCAATGACAAACTATTCAAATATTTCAATTAAAACAGAATATATACCCAGACCTCTGTCCAACCAACCAGCTGCTTTGAGTTCCCAAGTGAACAATGGAGGCTAGGGAAATTCCTGTTTAATGACAAGGTAATTGCAACTAATGTCCCCTCAGCCTAACACCAGGCAAACAACACATTTAAATTTCCCTCTAATTAACCTTGACAAACAACTGTCCTCAAATCTCCAAAGTTATAATATCACAGCCCAAGTAACAGTTCTAATTCCAGGTAATAATTTTTTCCACATAGAGGTAATTCCATTTACAAACTATTCAAATATTTCAATTAAAACAGAATATATACCCAGTCCTCTGTCCAACCAACCAGCTGCTTTGAGTTCCCAAGTGAACAATGGAGGCTAGGGAAATTCCTGTTTAATGACAAGGTAATTGCAACTAATGTCCCCTCAGCCTAACACCAGGCGAACAACACATTTAAATTTCCCTCTAATTAACCCTGACAAACAACTGTCCTCAAACCTCCAAAGTTATAATATCACAGCCCAAGTAACAGTTCTAATTCCAGGTAATAATTTTTTCCACATAGAGCTAATTCCATTTACAAACCATTCAAATATTTCAGTTAAAACAGAATGTAATCCCAGACCTCTGTCCAACCAACCTGCTGCTTTCAGTTCCCAAGTGAACAATGGAGGCCAGGGAAATTCATGTTTAAAGACAAGGTA
Source organism: Neoceratodus forsteri (assembly GCA_016271365.2). NCBI lineage: Eukaryota > Metazoa > Chordata > Ceratodontiformes > Ceratodontidae > Neoceratodus > Neoceratodus forsteri. The sequence continues at coordinate 799,751,322 of CM028134.1, read as the reverse complement.
ATTGCAGCTAATGTCCCCTCCCCCTAACACCAGGCAAACAACACATTTCAATTTCCCTCTAATTTACCATGACAAACAACTGTCCCCAAACCTCCAAAGTTATAATATCACAGCCCATGTAACAGTTCTAATTCAAGGTAATAATTTTTCCCACATAGAGCTAATTTCACTTACAAACTATTCAAATATTTCAGTTAAAAGAGAGTATAAACCCAGCCCTCTGTCCAACCAACCTGCTGCTTTGAGTTCCCAAGTGAACAATGGAGGCCAGGGAAATTCCTGTTTAAAGACAAGCTAATTGCAGCTAATGTCCCCTTCCCCTAACACAAGGCAAACAACATATTTAAATTTCCCTCATATTAACCCTGACAAACAACTGTCCCCAAACCTCCAAAGTTATAATATCACAGCCCAGGAAACAGTTCTAATTCAAGGTAATAATTGTTACCACATAGAGCTATTTTCAATTACAAACTATTCAAATATTTCAGTTAAAACAGAATATAAACCCAGACCTCTTTCCAGCCAACCTGCTGCTTTGAGTTCCCATGTGAACAATGGAGTCCAGGGAAGTTCCTGTTTAAAGACAAGGTAGTTACAGCTAATGTCCCCTCCCCCTAACACCAGGCAAACAACACATTTAAATTTCCCTCTAATTAACCCTGACAAACAACTGTCCCCAGACCTCCTAAGTTATAATATCAGAGCCCAAGTAACAGTTCTAATTCAAGGTAATAATTTTTACCACATAGTGCTAATTTCACTTACAAACTGTTAAAATATTTCAGTTAAAACAAAATATACCCAGACCTCTGTCCAACCAACCTGCTGCTTTGGTTCCCAAGTGAACAATGGAGGTCACTGAGATCCTGTTTGAGGCTAAGGTAATTGCAACTAATGTCCCCTCCCCCTAACACCAGGCAAACAACATATTTAAATTTCCATTTAATTAACCCTGACAAACAACTGTCCCCAAACCTCCAAAGTTATAATATCACAGCCCAAGTAACAATTCTAATTCAAGGTAATAATTTTTACCACATAGAGCTAATTTCACTTACAAACTATTCAAATATTTCAATGAAAACAGAATATAAACCCAGACCTCTATCCAACCAACCTGCTGCTTTGAGTTCCCAAGTGAACAATGGAGGCCAGGGAAATTCCTGTTTAAAGACAAGCTAATTGTAGCTAAAGGCCCCACCCCCTAACACCAGGCAAACAACACATTTTAATTTCCCTCTAATTAACCCTGACAAACAACTGTCCCCAAACCTCCAAAGTTATAATATCACAGCCCAAGTAACAGTTCTAATTCAAGGACATAATTGTTACTACATAGAGCTAATTTCACTTACAAACTATTCAAATATTTCAGTTAAAACAGAAAATAAACCCAGACCTCTGTCCAATCAACCTGCTGCATTGAGTTCCCAAGTGAACAATGGAGGCTAGGGAAATTCCTGTTTAAAGACAAGGTAATTGCAGCTAATGTCCCCTCCCCCTAACTCCAGGCAAACAACACATTTAAATTTCCCTCTAATTAACCCTGACAAACAACTGTCCTCAAACCTCCAAAGTTATAATATCACATCCCAAGTAACAGTTCTAATTCCAGGTAATAATTTTTACCACATAGAGCTAATTTCATTTACAAACTATTCAAATATTTCAGTTAAAACAGAATATAACCAGACCTCTGTCAACCAACCTGCTGCTTTCAGTTCCCAAGTGAACAATGGAGGCCAGGAATTCTATTTAAAGACAAGGTAATTGCAGCTAACGTCCCCTTCCCCTAAGATCAGGCAAACAATACATTTAAATTTCCCTCTAATTTACCCTAACAAACAACTGTCCCCAAATCTCCAAAGTTATAATATCACAGCCCAAGTAACAGTTCTAATTCAAGGTAATACTTTTTACCACATAGAGCTAATTTCACTTACAAACTATTCAAGTATTGCAGTTAAAACAGAATATAAACCCAGACCTCTGTCTAACCAACCTGCTGCTTTGAGCTCCCAAGTGAACTATGGAGGCCTGGGAAATTCCTGTTGAAAGACAAGGTAATTGCAGCTAATGACCCCTTCCCCTAACACCAGGCAAACAACACATTTAAATTTCCCTCTAATTAACCCTGATAAACAACTGTCCCCAAACCTCCAAAGTTATAATATCACAGCCCAAGTAACAGTTCTAATTCAAGGTAATAATTTTTACCACATAGAGCTAATTTCACTTACAAACTATTCAAACATTTCAGTTAAAACAGAATATAAACCCAGACCTCTGTCCAACCAACCTGCTGCTTTGAGTTCCCAAGTGAACAATGGAGGCCAAGGAAATTCCTGTTTAAAGACAAGGAAATTGAAGCTAATGTCCCCTTCCCCTAACACCAGGCAAACAACACTTTTAAATTTCACTCTAATTAACCCTGACAAACAACTGTCCCCAAATCTCCAAAGTTATAATATCACAGCACAAGTAACAGTTCTAATTCAAGGTAATAATTTTTGCCACATAGAGCTAATTTCACTTACAAACTATTCAAATATTTCAGTTTGAAACAGAATATAAACCCAGATCTCTGTCCAACCAACCTGCTGCTTTGAGTTCCCAAGTGATCTATGGAGGCCAGGGAAATTCCTGTTTAAAGACAAGCTAATTGCAGCTAATGTCCCCTTCCCCTAACACCAGGCAAACAGCACATTTAAATTTCCCTCTAATTAACCCTGACAAACAACTGTCCCCAAACCTCCAAAGTTATAATATCACAGCCCAAGTAACAGTTCTAATTCGAGGTAATAATTTTTACCACATAGAGCTAATTTCACTTACAAACTATTCAAATATTTCAGTTAAAACAGAAAATAAACCCAGACCTCTGTCCAACCAACCTGCTGCTTTGAGTTCCAAGTGAACAATGGAGGCCAGGGAAATTCCTGTTTAAAGACAAGGTAATTGCAGCTAATGTCCCTCCCCTAACACCAGGCAAACAACACATTTAAATTTCCTCTAATTAACCCTGACAAACAACTGTCCCAAACCTCCAAAGTTATAATATCACAGCACAAGTAACAATTCTAATTCAAGGTAAAAATTTGTTACCACATAGAGCAAATTTCACTTACAAACTATTCAAATATTTCAGTTAAAACAGAATATATACCCAGACCTCTGTCCAACCAACCTGCTGCTTTGAGTTCCCATGTGAACAATGGAGGCTAGGGAAATTCCTGTTTAATGACAAGGTAATTGCAACTAATGTCCCCTCACCCTAACACCAGGCAAACAACACATTTAAATTTCCCTCTAATTAACCCTGACAAACAACTGTCCTCAAACCTCCAAAGTTATAATATCACAGCCCAAGTAACAGTTCTAATTCCAGGAAATAATTTTTACCACATAGAGCTAATTTCATTTACAAACTATTCAAATATTTCAGTTAAAACAGAATGTAATCCTAGACCTCTGTCCAACCAACCTGCTGCTTTCAGTTCCCAAGTGAACAATGGAGGCCAGGGAAATTCCTGTTTAAAGACAAGGTAATTGCAGCTAATGTCCCCTCCCCCTAACACCAGGCAAACAACACATTTAAATTTCCCTCTAATTTACCCTGACAAACAACTGTCCCCAAACCTCCAAAGTTATAATATCACAGCCCAAGTAACAGTTCTAATTCAAGGTAATAATTTTTACCACATAGAGCTAATTTCACTTACAAACTATTCAAATATTTCAGTTAAAACAGAGTATATACCCAGACCTCTGTCCAACCAACCTGCTGCTTTAAGTTCCCTAGTGAACAATGGAGGCCAGGGAAATTCTTGTTTTAAGACAAGCTAATTGCAGCTAATGTCCCCTTCCCCTAACACCAGGCAAACAACACATTTAAATTTCCCTCTAATTAACCCTGACAAACAACTGTCCTCAAACCTCCAAAGTTATAATATCACAGCCAAGTAACAGTTCTAATTCAAGGTAATAATTTTTACCACATAGAGCTAATTTCACTTACAAACTATTCAAATATTTCAGTTAAAACAGAATATAAACCCAGACCTCTTTCCAATCAACCTGCTGTTTGAGTTCCCATGTGAACAATGGAGGCCAGGGAAGTTCCTGTTTAAAGACAAGGTAGTTGCAGCTAATGTCCCCTTCCCCTAACACCAGGCAAACAACACATTTAAATTTCCCTCTAATTAACCCTGACAAACAACTGTCCCCAGACCTCCTAAGTTATAATATCACAGCCCAAGTAACAGTTCTAATTCAAGGTAATAATTTTTACCACATAGAGCTAATTTCACTTACAAACTATTAAAATATTTCAGTTAAAACAGAATATAAACCCAGACCTCTGTCCAACCAACCTGCTGCTTTGAGTTCCCAAGTGAACAATGGAGGTCACTGAAGATCCTGTTAAAAGACAAGGTAATTGCAGCTAATGTCCCCTCCCCCTAACACCAGGCAAACAACATATTTAAATTTCCATTTAATTAACCCTGACAAACAACTGTCCCCAAACCTCCAAAGTTATAATATCACAGCCCAAGTAACAGTTCTAATTCAAGGTAATAATTTTTACCACATAGAGCTAATTTCACTTACAAACTATTCAAATACTTCAATTAAAACAGAATATAAACCCAGACCTCTGTCCAACCAACCTGCTGCTTTGAGTTCCCAAGTGAATAATGGAGGCCAGGAAATTCCTGTTTAAAGACAAGGTAATTGCAGCTAATGTACCCTCCCTAACACCAGGCAAACAACACATTTAAATTTTCCCTCTAATTAACCCTGACAAACAACTATCCCCAAACCTCCAAAGTTATAATATCACAGCCCAAGTAACAGTTCTAATTCAAAGTAATAATTTTTACCACATAGAGCTAATTTCACTTACAAACTATTCAAATATTTCAGTTAAAACAGAATATAAACCCAGACCTCTGTCCAACCAACCTGCTGCTTTGAGTTCCCAATGTGAACAATGGAGGCCAGGGAAATTCCTGTTTAAAGACAAGCTAATTGCAGCTAATGTCCCCTTCCCCTAACACCAGGTAAACAACACATTTAAATTTCCCTCTAATTAACCCTGACAAACAACTGTCCCCAAACATCCAAAGTTATATCACAGCCCAAGTAACAGTTCTAATTCAAGGTAATAATTTTTACCACATTGAGCTAATTTCACTTACGAACTATTCAAATATTTCAGTTAAAACAGAATATAAACCCAGACCTCTGTCCAACCATCCTACACCTTTGAGTTCCCCCGTGAACAATCGAGGCCAGGGAAATTCCTGTTTAAAGTCAAGGTAATTGCATCTAATGTCCCCTACCCCTAACACCAGGCAAACAACACATTTAAATTTCCCTCTAATTAACCCTGACAAACAACTGTCCCCAAACCTCCAAAGTTATAATATCACAGCCCAAGTAACAGTTCTAATTCAAGGTAATAATTTTTACCACATAGAGCTAATTTCACTTACAAGCTATTCAAATATTTCAGTTAAAACAGAATATATACCCAGACCTCTGTCCAACCAACCTGCTGCTTTGAGTTCCCAAGTGAACAATGGAGGCTAGGGAAATTCCTGTTTAATGACAAGGTAATTGCAACTAATGTCCCCTCCCCCTAACATCAGGCAAACAACACATTGAAATTTCCCTCTAATTATCCCTGACAAACAACTGTCCTCAAACCTCCAAAGTTATAATATCACAGCCCAAGTAACAGTTCTAATTCCAGGTAATAATTTCTACCACATAGAGCTAATTTCATTTACAAACTATTCAAATATTTCAGTTAAAACAGAATGTAATCCCAGACCTCTGTACAACCAACCTGCTGCTTTGAGTTCCCAAGTGAACAATGGAGGCCAGGGAAATTCCTGTTTAAAGACAAGCTAATTGCAGCTAATGTCCCCTTCCCCTAACACCTGGCAAACAACACATTTAAATTTCCCTCTAATTAACCCTGACAAACAACTGTCCCCAAACCTCCAAAGTTATAATATCACAGCCCAAGTAACAGTTCTATTTCAAAGTAATAATTTTTACCACATAGAGCTAATTTCACTTACAAACTATTCAAATATTTCAGTTAAAACAGAAAATAAACACAGACCTCTGTCCAACCAACCTGCTGCTTTGAGTTCCCAAGTGAACAATGGAGCCAGGAAATTCCTGTTTAAAGACAAGGTAATTGCAGCTAATGTCCCTCCCCTAACACCAGGCAAACAACACATTTAAATTTCCCTCTAATTAACCCTGACAAACAACTGTCCCCAAACCTCCAAAGTTATAATATCACAGCCCAAGTAACAGTTCTTATTCAAGGTAATAATTTTTACCACATAGAGCTAATTTCACTTACAAACTATTCAAATATTTCAGTTAAAACAGAATATAAACCCAGCCCTCTGTCCAACCAACCTGCTGCTTTGAGTTCCCATGTGAACAATGGAGGCCAGGGAAATTCCTGTTTAAAGACAAGCTAATTGCAGCTAATGTCCCCTTCCCCTAACACCAGGCAAGCAACACATTTAAATTTCCCTCTAATTAACCCTGACAAACAACTGTCCCCAAACCTCCAAAGTTATAATATCACAGATCAAGTAACAGTTCTAATTCAAAGTAATAATTTTTACCACATAGAACTAATTTCACTTACAAACTATTCATATATTTCAGTTAAAACAGAAAATAAACCCAGACCTCTGTCCAACCAACTTGCTGCTTTGTGTTCCCAAGTGAACAATGGAGGCCAGGGAAATTCCTGTTTAAAGACAAGGTAATTGCAGCTAATGTCCCCTTCCCCTAACACCAGGCAAACAACACATTTAAATTTCCCTCTAATTAACCCTGACAAACAACTGTCCCCAAACCTCCAAAGTTATAATATCACAGCTCAAGTAACAGTTCTAATTCATGGTAATAATTTTTACCACATAGAGCTAATTTCACTTACAATCTATTCAAATATATCAGTTAAAACAGAATATAAACCCAGACCTCTGTCCAACCAACCTGCTTCTTTGAGTTCCCAGGTGAACAATCTACTGTCTTGTCAGCCAGGTCGTTTGTCCCAAGATGTATAATTAAATGAGGCTTGTCCCTACAACTTCTAGCATATTTCAGAACAGATTGTCCCACCCTTTCCGCTGTCATTCATGGCATGGCCTCCACCCAAATGCGACTATGCCTCTCCCCCTTGCTACCCCACATGACTCCTCTTAGTATTGAGTCCCCCAGCACTAAGATTCCACTCCTCTTACTCCCTGCTTGCTTCCATTCATCTCCCTCTCTCATTTTCAGCTCCTCTTCTTCCTCCTGCACATTATTTTTCCCTTTTACCCCTGTTGCAATTCTCCCAGCAGAACTTCCCCCGCTCCGGTTTGGTCCATGCATTTATCAATTACTCCTCTAATTTCATAATTTCCCTCCTCCACCTTCTTCCTCTCTAGCGGTGCAACACTATTTTCTGAAGACCCTTCACAAATGCCTGCTCCCTCTCTCTTCATAGTAACCTGTTCTCTCCTTCCCACTCCATGACTTTTGCCTCTTCTTCACCTCCCCTCACAAGTCCCTATCTCCTCTTTCCATTTGTCATTTGTCTCCTGACCTGGTTTCCCCGGCAATTGTTCTTCCTGGCCTGGGCCCCTTTGTCTCTGCTTCCTTTCTTCTGACCCTCTCCTCACCACTGTTGGCTTAAATCACCCTCCCTCATCTCCTCTTCTTCCTCCCTCCAGTATTGGCTAAACCCACCCCAATCTGCCTTGCCTGTCTTAGTTCCTCCTGCAGACCCTCAATCTCCTTTCTATGTTTTTCTATGTGGTTGCACACTAAACATCCTCCCACACTCCAGGCAATTTTTAGAAAGATTGGAGCACTGCAGTTGTTGCAGCCTACCACCCTACCCATTGCTGTTGTTGCCCACCAGCGACCCCCCACCCTTCCAGATGCCGGATACCAAACAGTCCTCCAAGTCTCCCTTCTCCCCCCTCTATCAGTGCAAAACATTTTCTTTATTTCCCTTACCTCCTTTGTTGCACATGTTTAGATATATTGAGCTACTGCTTTTTATATTCCTATCCTTCCTATCCGCACTCAAAAAGAGACTTTAAGTAGCCATTGCACAACCTTATTCAAACTCCTACTCTTCCTTTCCCCAATGCAATATCAATGCGAAGAAGTAATAATGAAAGCTCCTAGATTTGCATTTACTTCCCTTCCACTGAGATAGCTGTCACCTCTTCACTTGCTGCTGTTCCTTTCCTGGATGTCTACTTCTGCTTTGACAGGTGCATATCCTTTGCCCATTTGAGGAAGTGATGTCAGAACCCCTGGTATAAAGGAAATAATGGACCAGTGGTGGGTGGGATGAGGGGTTTTGGGGAGGTGGGACCAGTCCAAGTCTTCCAGAAACAATCAGGTAGCTGAGGCCTCTGGTCAGACCATTAGCACCCTTCCCCCACACTGCACTAAAACTTTGCAGCTAGTGAAGCCAGCAACAATGAATCACAATACTACTCAAAACCCCCAAAATAGGTTTGCTACCCAAAGAAACAGGACTCCAATTCAAACAGCTTCACCAGCAACACATCAAAATAGGCTTGGAATTAGAAGATATAGGTCTCCAATTCAAAGAAACAGACCCAGTTAAATCACACCAATTATGTTTTAAACAGAAGAAATAGGCCTCTACAAATGCAGCCTGCCACACAGTGAATCAAACAAATGAGCCCACTTATAGCTACCAAAACAGGTTTCAAAATTCCAACAGCCCCCAACAATACCCTGCTAGCCCCTTAGTAATAAGAAAGAAAATAAATAACCTTCTACCAAGTAGAATCCACAAGAAACAATGTAAAAACAACAAGAAGCTACTGTGCTGTAGATCTGATCCTGTCCCCCTTCTAGTTCCTTCTGAGAAGCCAAAGCACTGGCTCCACACCTGATTCAGCTCTGCCTCCCTAACTGAGTGAGACCTGGCCAGACCATTATCACCCTTCCCCCATTCTGCACTAAAACTTTGCAGCTAGTGAAGCCAGCAACAATGAATCACAATTCTACTCAAAGACCCCAAAATAGGTTTGCTACCCAAAGAAACAGGACTCCAATTCAAACAGCTTCACCAATAACACATCAAAATAGGCTTGAAATTAGAAGATATAGGTCTCCAATTCAAAGAAACAGACCCAGTTAAATCACACCAATTATGTTTTAAACAGAAGAAATAGGCCTCTACAAATGCAGCCTGCCACACAGTGAATCAAACAAATGAGCCCACTTGTAGCTACCAAAGAGGTTTCAAAATTCCAACAGCCCCAAACAATACCCTGCTAGCCCCTTAGTAGTAAGAAAGAAAAGAAATAACCTTCTACCAAGTAGAATCCACAAGAAACAATGTAAAAACAACAAGAAGCTACTGTACTGTAGATCTGATCCTGTCCCCTTCTAGTTCCTTCTGAGAAGCCAAAGCACTGACTCCACACCTGATTCAGCTCTGCCTTCCTAACTGAGTGAGACCTAGCCAGACCATTAGCCCCCTTCCCCCACTCTGCACTAAAACTTTGCAGCTAGTGAAGCCAGCAACAATGAATCACAATTCTACTCAAAGCCCCCAAAATAGGTTTGCTACCCAAAGAAACAGGACTCCAATTCAAACAGCTTCACCAATAACACATCAAAATAGGCTTGAAATTAGAAGATATAGGTCTCCAATTCAAAGAAACAGACCCAGTTAAATCACACCAATTATGTTTTAAACAGAAGAAATAGGCCTCTACAAATGCAGCCTGCCACACAGTGAATCAAACAAATGAGCCCACTTGTAGCTACCAAAAGAGGTTTCAAAATTCCAACAGCCCCAAACAATACCCTGCTAGCCCCTTAGTAGTAAGAAAGAAAAGAAATAACCTTCTACCAAGTAGAATCCACAAGAAACAATGTAAAAACAACAAGAAGCTACTGTACTGTAGATCTGATCCTGTCCCCCTTCTAGTTCCTTCTGAAAGCCAAAGCACTGACTCCACACCTGATTCAGCTCTGCCTCCCTAACTGAGTGAGACCTAGCCAGACCATTAGCCCCCTTCCCCACTCTGCACTAAAACTTTGCAGCTAGTGAAGCCAGCAACAATGAATCACAATTCTACTCAAAGCCCCCAAAATAGGTTTGCTACCCAAAGAAACAGGACTCCAATTCAAACAGCTTCACCCACAACACATCAAAATAGGCTTGGAATTAGAAGATATAGGTCTCCAATTCAAAGAAACAGACCCAGTTAAATCACACCAATTATGTTTTAAAACAGAAGAAATAGGCCTCTACAAATGCAGCCTGCCACACAGTGAATCAAACAAATGAGTAAGCATTAATCACCGATGAAGGTGGCATCTAATGGGGAGTTAATGCACGGTTGGGACCGTTGTGGCTCGAGGCTGCAGGCCGAGTGCCTACAACGGAACAACCATGCATTAACTCCCCATTAGATGCCACCTTCAGAGGGGATTAATGCACTTGTAACATGGTTTATGCAATGCACATTTCATTTGGATATTCTTTTGCTTGTTATGAGGTACACATCAACACTACCAATTACCTAACTTACTGGTTTATATTTTTTACATCTTTTTTAATATGGCTCAGTGTAAGTGCCACAATGCGCGTGCATGTTTGACTGCCGACATCTACTTATATAGTGTCTAGCAACTTTTGCCACGGTACCACTTTGCTTTACCTTGCAAGATAGACATAACATATTCATAAATGATAGACTTATTTTCCACTAACATCTTCCAGCCATCCCCTTTTTTCCCTAAAGTAAATTTGTTTTTGTACTCATTTATTTTTCATTTTCACCATATGTCTCCATTTCTGTCTCCTTCTCACACATTTGTCACCTTTCAGCCTTCTTACAAGGCCCTGTTAATCAGTCTCTACCTGGGAACTTCCCCAGCTCTTTCTCTCCCATTATGCTTTATCTTTCCCATCATCACCTTTTGTTTCACAGATTCTCTCTTAATCTTACCATTTATCACTTCTTCTCCCTTAGCCTCCCCCTTCTTCTTTCTCCACATATATATCTCTCTCACTTTACCTCTCCTCTCCTCTACACTAACTTGTTTTTTTTCTCTTTTAGATATTTCCTGAAGAAGATCTAAGGTCAAAACGTAGATTTTTAACTCTATTTTCTATTTTCAGCGTGCATTTAATATAACCATTCTGTTTTGCTTTTATAACATATTCATGTCAGTTACAGCCCTCCCAGTTGTATTCGGCTGTTCTACTCGTCTGCATCACTTTTTTACAGAACTTGCTGCCCTGCTGGATTGTGGGAAGTACTTGTTGAGTGCATAGTTTACTGTGCCCCAGGATTGACAGGAGATGTGGTACCTGAATGTGGAGACCTGCGCTGACGTTTCCGACCAACAGGTGGGGCTTGTTCAAGAGCACATCACTTTTGATCTTTTCCTACATGCCGTGTTTCAGACTGCTCTACTTTTGCTCTCCAATTTTTCTGGCATTACTGCTACTTCCATTGGGTACCGTCATCGACTGCTGACAGTGCTGTTTCACCTTGCAAATACTCGCTCCTTCGCCCTGCCATTCACTTTCACTATGTCTGTTCCTACCACCACCTATTGGTGAGGTTTGCTGCAATATTTGACCTGCTCACTTCTCCGAAAGCGCGCTCCATGTTTCTCGGGCTCGTCCACAATGCGACCACTGCTCCTATCTTTTCTTCTGCATGCTCCCAATCCCAACACGGCATTATCATATCATAATGTCATGTTGCTCCTGCACCACATGATGCCATCGCGCGTATCACCGTCTCCACTCCTGGGGCTCTGAATAGTGCCATGTTACAAGTCCACTTATAGCTACCAAAACAGGTTTCAAAATTCCAACAGCCCCAAACAATACCCTGCTAGCCCCTTAGTAGTAAGAAAGAAAAGAAATAACCTTCTACCAAGTAGAATCCACAAGAAACAATGTAAAAACAACAAGAAGCTACTGTACTGTAGATCTGATCCTGTCCCCCTTCTAGTTCCTTCAAGGTTAGAACAGATGGCATTTTCAGCTTCAGAAGGAAAGGGGTCCACTAGGGGACACAGTCTAAAATTGGCAAGGAAAAGATTCAAAAAGGATATGAGAAGGCACTTTTTCACAGAAAGACTGGTGTCAAAGTGGAACAAACTACCAGAGGAGGTGGTATCATTGAAAACTGTGGACTGCTTTAAAAGGGGTTAAGATAGGGTGAAAGGGAGAGTCATAACAAGTGGCAAAATGTGTAGGGGGGATGAAAGTAGGAGGGAGACTCCATGTGTAAAAGGTAAGGGAGGCAGTCCAGTAAATTCATCTGAGAACTGCACACTCACACAGGCTAGATAGACCAAAATGGCCCATTTCTGCTGGCATTTTCTTGTGTAAATAATCCAGTTGTTTTTTATTTAAAGCAGCCAATTCATGTTATCAAAAGTGCCTATACAGTTGTGTTCTGTTTTAGATCCACTTGTTCTCCTGTCTTATGTCATCTTCCGCATTTAGTCTGCGTTCAGATTTGTTCTGCATTTGAAATAATTAATAATGTGCACCAGTAAATATGAATGTTGGCTGCATGATTTATCAGTATACCCCCTGCCTGGATATAGCTATTCTTCCTGTGGGGTGCTCAGTGTCACCTTTATTGTGCTGATTTTTATTCTGATGTACAGCAGCATATTTGTGCTGGGCAGTGCCCTTTCTTCGCATGGGGCACATTCTGTGTGATATCAGCACCTTTCCAGCGTTCTTGCAAGTGAATAGGCGCATTTGAGGTCCTGACATCATGGAGAGTAGCCCAGCATGAAGAATGCTGCTGTTCAGCCCAGGAATGCTGCTGCACTTTAATATTAATCACAATACCAACACCAGATGGCCCCATAAGAATAGTTAGATTGGGGAGCAACTACATTTTAAACTTTAAACCAAAGATTGCCTTTAAGCCTTTCACATTACATGCCAACTGGGTAATGACAAGAACTTGGTTTATACTGTACCTTTCACACACTCTGCTGTATCCCAGAATACCTTCAAATCTATTAACAGGTGCCACTGTGGCCACAGCCATAAGGCACTCTTTGAGAGATCTGGATAACTTGGGAGGGTTAAGGAAAGCTTGGGGGGGGGCTTAGCACAGAGAAAGGGTGAAGGATAAAGGAAGCTAAGCACGGGGAAAGGAAGACAAGTGACCTGCTCAAGGTTACACAATAAGTGGCACTGGCGGGATTCAAACATATGTCTTCAGGTTCATAACCAAAAACCTGGGCATCCTAAAAAAGGAAAACAACATCTACCTGATACAAGATTCTGCTTGGCCCAGCAAATGGCACAAATGAGGAGAAATATTAACATAATAATAAGATTTAAGAATATCCAATAAGATCCCTATAGAGTGGCTGGCTATCTCTCCCTGGGTTGAGGTACAGATATGGCACACTGAGTCCAAATGAGGATGAAACATGTGTCTGTGTCTGCTGTTCTCAGCCTTTGCTGATTGTATTGCAAGGTCTGCTGGCACCATATAATTTTGTTTAAAGTTGAGCCAGTCCAAATTAAATCACGGGCTTCTGCATATGCTTCCCATGATACTTTGCATTATTGGGGTATGTGCAATTTGTGTTTTCTTTAAAATTTGACTGTATGGCCAATATCCTCTGGGATAACCCTTGCCCCAGTGCATTTGTTCTGGTTTTTTTTTTGTTCTCTTCTCTCTCTACTTTGGGCTGCCCATGACCCAAACCAATTAAATCCCCTACAGGGTGGCTGGCTATCTCTCCCTGGGCTGAGGTACAGATATGGCACACTGATGAGTCCAAATGAGGATGAAACACATGTCTGTGTCTGCTGTTCTCATCCTTTGCTGATTGTATTGTGGGGCCTGCTGGCACCATACAATTCTGCTTAAAGTTGAGCCAGTCCAAATTAATTCATGGGCATTTGCTTCCCATGATGCTTTACATTATTGGGATATGTGCAATTTGTGTTTTCTTTGAAATATTAACATGACTGAAGATAAGGGGGAACTGCAGGAATCAGGATGACCATCTTGCCAAATTAAGTAGACTAGGCTACTGTAGACAGTTTAGACACTTTAGCTTATAGCTGGCATACATGGTACCCAATATTAATACAGGAATTATGAAATGCTGTACATTTGGGGCATAATAAGCTCCACCAGGATCCACAGTCATTCACAAAGTAGTGCTATGGTGCAGAGGTCTCCAGGACAGTTAATATAATTCTCTGGGGAACATAAACTGTCATCAATAGGTGTAGTGGTCAACCCATGCTAAAACTTTATCTTTATTACACACAACACATGATATGGGAGATTTTAATGATTTCATTCTGTACCTGTGCTGCTGCTCCTGCTGCTCCAGTTCTTGCTGCCCACTACTTCATGGCTCCCTCACCTGTACTCGCCTCCTTGTCCTCTGATCTCCTTCTCTCTTCTAGTTATTAGTATCTACTGGCTAGGTAGACTAGCTGTGCTGTCTGCAGCTCTGCAACCCTGCAAACCAACTGACTCCTCCTCACTCTTATTCTTGCATCTCACCCGATGGCAGGTGACCCCTCCGTCCAGTCCGTGCTTGGTACAACATTGCAAAATAATGCCTGTCCATCCTCAAGTAGACCTTTGACTAGCAACCCCCCCCACACGGCCCACCCACTCGCTTTTGGCATGGCATCAATTTATAATCAACTCTGGACTGCCCCCCACCCATGCATCGGAGTCCCAAAAGTTATTAATGTCATGGGTTAGGCAGCCAAGAAATAGCAGGGGGAAAAAAAGCCAATGCTACTACGCAGGTGCACTCAGAAAGTAAACTGCTCAGAGGGCCTCCCAGAAAACAAGGGCCCTACGCACTGGCATAGTTAGCTTGGCTTAAGTGTAAATATGTCCCTGGGCAGATGGGGGCGACAAGAACCTTGCTGGGCTACCTAGCTTAATGCAAAGAAAAATAACGGGTCAGAAGGCTTACAGTCCTGACTACTAGTACATCAGGCAGGCTGAGGTACTGCACCATCATCCACACCACCAAATCAGCTGGCTTTCTTTGCTCAGTGATGTACAGGCAACCTCCCAGTGCTGACTTGGCTGCTAAAATCAGACAGACTCTTCTGCTTTGTCTGCTGCTTGGTGGTCATGGAGGGACAAATGAGAGGAGTCCAAGGACAATTGACAGTTGAGGTTTAGCTTGTCAGCTGCTCGGGGAGTCAGGTCTCTTTGCCACCTCTGGATGATGACCTTCTCCCTGAAGTAGAGTAGAATCGCAGATAAAAACTACACATGCAACCCAAACTCAAGAAGCAAGGATCTGATCAGGTCAAGCATTAGACTGAAATCAGGCACAGCACAGGTAAAACCTATTTTTTGAAGAGGCTGCCAGAAGTGCTCACCACTCTCCCACACACCACTGACCAATTAGTTTAGGATCAAGACCCCTATCATGCCCCTATTACACCTTTGCTACATGACTCTTTAGTCAACAGTCATGTGCCAAAGGTGTGATAAGGGAATGATAGGGGTTTTCGTGTCTGATTTCCGTTTCTTCATGTAATCCTTTGTTTTTCTGGGGTAAGTTGAGTGTTACATTAGGAGCACTTGTCTGACTGGTGATACTGGCATCCCTCAGTGAACAATAAAGGCAGAAGGGCCCAGTACAACACAAGATGACTCACTCGTCCCCCCCTTCCCCATTAGTTTTTATGTTTCCTTGCGCAAGAAACATTTTGTTAGAAGGAACAGCATTTCAGAGGTGTGTCATGTCAGGTTCAATACCGCTCAAGCTAGAAGGGGCTCAACAGTGACAGCTCAATGATCAGTAAGGCTGATCATGACACCATTCTCTGGTTGTGGGGCAGAAACTTTGTGTAATTCAAAGCAGCCAGTCGCTCATATCATAAAGCAGCTGGCTCCTTTGATCTACATAACACCGCTAGCAACCAGCTGAACGATGTCATATTCAGCCTGCTTTCCAGCAACCCATTTGGTCTTGGCCCCTGGGACTCCCAACACAGTGTCAGAAAGCAGAGAGTGTATCTTAATCTTTCCCTGTGTTAAACAAGGGCCCTCACTCACCCCACCCCCCCCAACCTCTGATCACTCAGCAACAAAACAACATGTACAGTGTCTCTCTCGTTGGATGTGAATGACAAGAATATGTCGCTGATATGCTGCATCCACCATAATCCCAGTATGCCTCAGACAGGATGGCACTCAGTGGTATTTTAAAAGTCAATTTAAAAAGCTAGAAATACCATCAAGACTCCTGTGCCACCGCCAACCCTACAAAGAACAGAGTCTTATTTGTAAAGTTCCATGTGGTCCTCTGTTGGGCTTCATTTGGGTCGTGACATCCATTCTGTGGTGACATTTGCGCATGTAGTGTCATGCAATGAGTAGGGGAAATGAGGCACGGTTGTGGCATCCTGTTGGTTGGCTAGCAGTAGGGATAGAAAGGAAAAGACAAGTGGACTACTATAGTAGGCTATTGGTTGCAAATGGGTCATGGGGCAGCAGACCAAGTGAGGGATTTTGCAGAAACATCAACAGTTCGAGGGTGTGAAGAAGATAGCGTTATGTTGGCTGAAAACATGTAGTCAGCAGTGCTTAGCGAGGAGGCCCTCCAACAATGCTTTGTACTGGAAGGTCATGACAGGTAAAGCAGTCTTGTGGCCAGCTCACCTTTGCTTCTTCTTCTTGTCCCTGGGGGGCAGAAAGTTTACGGGGGAGGGATGTCAGGATGACTTTACCTTCGGACTCTGTTACAGGGTGTCACCCCATCTTAGCCATGTTTCTGAAGTCCATAATGTTCTCCTGTGCTGGGCCCACTGGGTCACAAACATGTGAGTGGACTGGGGTGTATGAACACACTGGGACAGTGACAGCAGGTCTGGGGCAGCAGACTAACCCTCACATTTTACCAAATCATACCTCTCAACTGTCCCTGACTACAGGGACATCCCTCATTTAACCCCTTTAAAACTGCACTGTCCCTCATTGGTTCCTCATGGAAAAGGTGCTGCCCACATAGAGAATGTGCTATAAATTCAGACTTAAAAGCAGAAGTTCACAATATTAAGATACTAACTGAAAAATAAATGTTGTGTAAGTAAACACAAAATGGTTTCCACAGTTTTCTGAGCTTGCATCTTCATGTTTGAGGACGTGTCCCTCAGTCTGAGGACCTGTATCCCTCATTGTCCCTCATTTTGGGTGTCCAAAACTGTCCATGTCACTTTTTTCAGTGACAAAAAGTTGAGAGGTGTAGGTGAAATATTAATATCCTTGATAAAGAGACTAGAGAACTTTTAGATATTTTGTAGGCTATGAAAAAAACAGTCATATTATTGATTTACGGCTGGCGCAGTGAGTCCAACCACTGCTGTGTCCAGGTCCTCCCCCCCCCCAAAAAAAGCATTCGTATGTTTTCGGCATTAGATTTTTTTTAGACATTTTTATGGGGACTGTTTTAGTGTACAGTTAATGTTGCAACCAAAATAATTACAATTTTCATGGGTTTCACATTGTACTAACCACTACTTAAGTCAGCATGTGATTTTTTTTATGTTATCTTGCGTGCAAGAGCAAGCAACATCTTGCGGTAGTAGCACATTCAGAGGTGTGTCACTGTTGTGGTGAATGCAGAGAAAGCTTTAGTGGGTGAGTCCCTCAGCCACCAATTAGCGAGCATTCCGGCAATGACAGCAGTTTCAGGCGACCACTGAGTTGAAAGAAATCTGCCGCTCCAATGAGGTACAGTTTCCCAATTGGAGCGCCTGATGACAAGGCTCCGTTACATACTTTTCCTGGTGAAACATTCCAATAAATATGGCGGCTCCTGCCGTCCACCATGCAACCCTCACAAAGCCAACATCGGGGATGTCTAATCCCCATGTCGCCATGCCCCGCAGTCCAATTTGGTTGCCGCTGGGGGGGGCCCAATCCCCGTTGGCATCATATCCCCCCCCACACACACACACACACACACACTTTCTTTGCTGACAGGGCTGCCCAATCCCCGTTGGCCTCAAGTCCCTCCCCCCAAACTCGAGGCACACTGGGAGCCCACCTCAGTGTGCCTGAAATCACTTTTTTTAACCTGTAAATAAAGAAAACAGTCTGAAGTCTGATTTCTTTTTTTTTACCTGTGGGGAAAAAACAGTCCTTCATCATCCTGCTGCGCTCCCTCCCTCAACCCGCACCCACCCTCTGCGCACCCCACCTCCCAGCACCCCCTCACCCCATACTTACCTCCAGATGGCCAGCGCTGTGATCTTCTGTGGAGCGGGAACACGTCTGAAACCTTCAAAAGCCGACCAAGAACGGAACAAAATGCGGTAAGCTTTATAATGGCAGGCAATGGTGGGGGGGGTTCAACTTAGGTGGATATCTCAGCCATTTTTGGGAATTTTGGTACCAGATTTTCAACATGGGGTTCTTGGGACCCCACCGCATGAACACATGCAGTCATCTTATTACTCGGTCCCGAAAGGTGATTTCATGATCACTGCGCAGAATCAACTTTCAGGACTGATTAATGAAACAACAGTGCCACTGTTCATGAGGTGGGGTCCCAAAAAGCCCATGTTGCAAATTTGGTGAAAAATGACTGCGTTACAAGCATGCGTTGCGCAGTTTCCACACATACTCGTAACTTCGACAATTTTTTATTTTTCACTCCAGAGTTTCAACATTGCCATTTTTTCACACCTCCTTATGAACAGTACAGCTGTCATTTTTCACATCCTGCCTGAAATGTGCTTTCGCACCTGTGGCGCATAATGGTGCGGTCGCTGTGGGAAATCAACTTTCGGGATAGATTAACAAAATCTCAGTGCCACTGTTCATGAGCGGAGGTCCCAAAATACCTGTGTTGAAAATGTGGTTAAAAAAATCCCAAAAATAATTGGGTTACAGGCGTGCATTACGCAGTTTGTACGTATGCTCGTGACCATCAATTGTTCATATTTGCACTCCAAATTTTCAACATTGCCATTTTTTTACACCTCCTTATGAACAATACAGTTGTCATTTTTCACATCCTGCCCGAAATGTGTTTTCGCACCTGTGTCGCTAAATGGTCTGCAGCCCATGACTTGGCTGCATCCCCGCGGCTGGGGCCACTTCTAATCTCGCTTGACCGACTCATGGGCCTTGCGGTCCTTATCTGCCATCAGCTTCTATGTTTCTATGTTTCATCTAGCAACCCCTGCCTGCCTCTGGGACTGTCCTGCTCTGCGGCAATTTCAAGGTCTGCAGTCCGTGAATGACTGGGGCTGCTTCTAATCTCACTTGACCGACTCATCCTGCAACCCCTGCAAGCCTCTGGGGCTGTCCTGCTTGGTGGCAATTTCAAGGTCTTGAGCCCATGACTTGGCTGTGCCCCTGCGGCTGGGGCCGCTTCTAATCTCGCTTGACCGACTCATTCTGCAACCCCTGCCTGTCTCTGGGGCTGTCCTGCTCAGCGGCAATTTCAAGGTACGTCTCCGTCTCCTTGGAACGTACGGCTTTCAACCTGATTGGCCATTTTGTCTCATCTGCCTAGCGCCGATTGGACCCTGAAGCCTCTGGCTATAGCGCTATTGGTTGCTTCCTAGCCTGCTTTTCCTCAAGCTCAGGTGAGCTCCTGCATGCCAAATTTTCTCTAGCTATAAACTTTAAAGTCTAATCAGTGTAAAATGTTTTAGCCCTGAAATGCAGTGCCTCTGTTTAACTGTTGTAAACTGTTTAGAAAGCAGATAGTACTTTGTAATTTTTAGCCCTGTTATACAGTGCCTTTGTCTAATTGTATAAATTGCTTAGCAAGCAGTATAGTGTTGTGTATTTGAACCTGATTCTATTATTCTGTTTAGCTGGGTGTTTTACTTTTGGATACTGAATTTTGCTTGATAATTGCATTTTTCTCCTGCCTCCTTCACATGCCTTCCTCTTCTCTTTGCTCCATGTTCTCTCCCCCTCTAACCCCTCACCCTTAATCAGCTTTCTCTGCTGAAATCCTCCATACTCTAAGTGTTTCTCTCTCTCTCTCTCTCTCCCTCCCTCCTCTCTCTCTCTCTCTTTCTCTCTGCTCCTAATTAGCTTTTCTCTTCGCTCAGTGATCCGTGCTAGGAGACCGTGCTTACATTTCTATTCCCTCTGCCTTGTCCCCTCCAGCACTTGCTCGCTCCTACTAACCCCCCTTTCATCCTGCCATGCTTTGTTCTGCTAATTTCTTACTCTGCCATTTTCTCCCCGCTTCCCCCCTCTGAATAATCTCATTAGTGTGTAATCAAAGTGGTGCCAGCAGTCTAGCACACCGTTTCTCAGAGTGTGACCTCTGCCCTTCTTTCCCTCCCACCTCCTCCTAATCCTTTTGTTCCCATCTCCTCTACCTGTCCCACTGCCTATATTTACCTAACCTTCCCCTTTCTTCCCCCCAGGTCTGCAGCCCGTGACTTGGCTGTGCCCCCATGGCGGGGCCACTTCTAATCTTGCTTGACCGACTCATCCTGCAAACTCTGCCTGCCTCTGGGGCTGTCCTGCTTGGCAACAATTTCAAGGTCTGCAGTCCATGACTTGGCTGGGGCCACTCCTAATCTTGTTTGACAGACTCATCCCGCGACCCCTGTCTGCCTCTGGGGTTGTCCTGCTCAATGGAAATTTCAAGGTACATCTCGGTCTCCTTGGAACTTACAGCTTTCAACCTGATTGGCCGTTTCGTCTCATCTGCCTAGCGCCAATTGGACCCTGAAGCCTCTGGCTATAGCACTACTGGTTGCTTCCTAGCCTGCTTTTCCTCAAGCTTGGGTGGGCTCCTGTCTGCTGAATTTTCTTTATCTATAAAGTTTCCCACCCACCGGCCCCAACCCCTACTGCTATTAAATACAGTTAGGCTCCACCTTGTTTTTGCTCATTGGCTGTCCTGCCTCTATCTCATCCCCCCTGCCACCGCAGCTGTCTTTTTGCTCTCAAGTCTCTCCCATTCATTATGTCTCTGGGCATGGTCACAGTGTTCTCTTTTGTAAAATTACTTCTTCCACTCGTTATCCTGCTCTCTTTACTTTTTGGTAATACAGAATACCTGCCTCCTAATGATACCACTCTGCAAAGCGTGACTGTAGTTGAAACCCTTCACTACCCTCCTGGCTGCACTACAGGAAATTTATTTCACACCATCAAATGTCCGTGGTCACAGTTTCTCACATGCCCATTGCCAAACTACTGGGATGCTGGCCTTACCTACTCCCTCTCTGGGATCATCCTGACCTGCACTATGAGTAGAAGACCAAACGTAATTACCTCAAAGGACAAGTTTGGCGTCTTACCAAACTACAACGCTTACACCTCCTGAAATTAACCCTATTGTTACTGATGCTGTCAGGCAATATCCACCCAAACTCTAGCCCAAGTGTAACTACCCCTAGGAACCTGCCAACAAAGCTGGGGTCCATCACACTAGCCACAATAAATATTTGTAGCCTACTAAATAAAACTGACCTCCTTAAGGTCTGGGTAGCCACACACAATCCTGATGTACTATCTATCGTGGAAACATGGCTATCTCCTAAAATCTCGGATAATGCAATTGCCCTCCCGGGCTATTCTATTTTTAGGCTAGACCGCACTACTAAGAAGGGCAGTGGTTGTGTAATTTTCCATAAAAAATTCCTTTTGTGGGCTGGTTATGCCTCCAATTGATCTCGGTTGCTCTGCACAGGCTTTAGGGGTTAAAGTACTCCGAGGGGCACAAAACAAAGCCCTCATTATAATCACAACCTACATACCTCCTAAGGACCGAGCCACTGGCCTACTTAGTTTGCTGGACTACCTCTGTGCACAAAAACACCTCCCTGAGTTGGTTTTAATGGGGGATTTCAACTTAAACTGGCTGTCAGGGACTAGTGGTATCATAAAGGACACAATGGTATCTCTACACTTTATGCAACTTGTAAACTCGCCGACCAGGATAAACTACAAAACAGGGACCAGTACCACCATAGACTGGATTGTCTCAAATCTCCCCTGATCACATCTCAGATGTTACGGTCCACCCGATTCTATCAGTGACCACTCCCCTATCACCTGCAGCTGGCCAAATAAATGTAATACCTCCCCCCCACCACCACCACCATGTACAATCTACAACCGCGTACTCAAACGCGGACATTTGGATCTCCTAAAAAAACAACTTCGCTCCCAAGACTGGTCCTTCCTGGATACAGCGGATGATATCAACACCACATTTCAACACTTTGTCAGTGTTTTCAACACAGCCTGCGACATCCATGCCCCACTTAAGAAAATGAAAGTCCATAGGATGGTTAATTCATGGATTACTCCCAAAATAGTAAACAGGATGAAGCTAAGAGACCATCTCTGGCAACTGGCTAAATCATCATTGAAGCAACAGGATCTGCAGGCCTACAAAGTTGCCAGAAATAGCTGTACTAGGGAAATTAGACAGGCAAAAAGCAGGCACACCACAGAGAGCTTCTCTCCTACTCCTGGGGTGACAGTAGGAGTTTCTGGTCCAATATAAAAGACATCACAGGCAAAGAACAAAAGACCACACCAACAATTCTATTGGAGGATGGCCATCCCGTCACTGATCCACTCCAAATCGTTAATTCTTTTAACACAGCTTTCACCAATCTGTCGGGTATACTCCCCAAAGAATTCTTCATTGATGCTCCCGTGTCATCAGCAGGGGCCACTGAATCAATTCGTTCTGAACACCCACCTTTCTACTCCAAAAAGGTCTCCCAATCCCTAGTCCAAAAACTCCTGACTAAAGTCCTTGGCAAAACCAGACGTAGTGGAGACTCGTTTGATCTCAAACTCCTGGCACTGACTCTTAAAGAAGTGCTCTTACCTGTTACCAAGATTCTAAACTTATCACTTTCCCTTTCACAATTCCCAGAAGTCTAGAAATCTGCATTGGTCACCCCTGTATATAAATCCAGGGATCCTACACAGCAGTCTAACTACAGGCCAATATCATTACTCCCCCCGCTGTCAAAAGTCCTTGAACGCATAGTTTCCAATCAAATGGTTGATTATCTTGAAAAGTACGACCTACAATGTCCCCAGCAACATGGTTTCAGGAAAAACCACAGTACTACCACAGCTTTACTTGAATTTACCAACTACATACATCAGTCCTTCAACAATAACAAGATTGTTGGCGCTGCATTCATCAACCTTACAAAAGCTTTCGACACCGTGAATCACAACCTGCTTCTTACTCAACTTGCCTCAACTGGTGTCTCACAAAACACACTGAAATGATTTGGAAGCTACCTAGCTGATAGGTCTCAGTGGGTGAAAATATCTAATATTGTCTCCGAACTACAATCTGTCTGATCTGGTGTCCCTCAAGGATCCATCCTTGGCCCTCTCCTGTTCAGTATCTTCCTAAACAACCTTCCCCAATCCTGTCAACTTAGGACACTCCTCTATGCCGACAATGTCATCATCTACACAAACAACACTGATCCCACTGTGCTCGAGGACAATCTTCAAACAGGTTTCCTTGAAGTTGAGAAATGGTTCCATACGCATAAACTTGTCCTGAACTACAAAAAAACTAAGCTTCTGCTGTTCTCCTCCCCCTGACATAAGCACAGGTCGCATGTTATGCTAATAAAAAACAACCTTGGAGCCCCCCTTGAACAAGTTCAACAATTCAAATATCTTGGAATAACCTTAGACAGCTGTATCTCCTATGTATCCCACATTGAGACCATTGCCAAGTCTGCGAATGCGAAACTAAGCCTGCTATTTAGGCATAGAAGGAATCAAACCCCGGAGGCACTTAGACTTGCAGTCAACAGTTCAGTAGTATCCACCATTGACTATGGTCTAGCAATATATGGTGCAGCCACCCCCACATCTCTAAAAAGGCTGAACTTGGAGGTCGTGAGGGCAGCCTGGATCTTCTGCCCTCCCTCGAGCAACGCCGATTGCCGGAAAATTAATCAGAGCTCCTGGAAGTCGTGAGGGCAGCCTGGATCTTCTGCCCTCCCCCGAGCAATGCTGATCGCCGGAAAATTAATTGGGTAGCCACCCAACGCCCAAGGCAGAGCTGCAGCTGCTTGGTTAGCTCTGAGTGAGCGGCAGATTTGAATTTTGGTGCCTTTCTCTAAATAGACTGTTGCATTGTTACCATCGGCAGAGCAATGTAGATAGTTTTTCTCTGCCTTTTACAACTCTCTGCTGTTCAGTATTTTTTCTACAAACGAGGGAACTTTAAGGGAGACTTTTTCTTACTGCTTAATTTTGAATAAAGCTAATAGGGGACTTTAATAAGGAACTTCTTCATTTTACAGCAAGGCTGGTTTAAAGTAGACCGGAGCTTATAAGGCTACAGTATCTGAGTTGTATGTAAAATACTGTAAGGTAGTCTGTTTAAAATTCAATTTATGTGCTTATTCACGATTTTAGCTGCCTAGTGTGCAGCAGGCTGTTTTCCTTAGCACTGCATGATGTCTATTTAGCGACCCTAATACATAAATCCGAATTCAAAACTCAGTTGCATATACTTCCAATTCAAATTCCCCAATCAAAATCACTGGGATTCAGACCCAAAGCAGCTATTTTTTTTTAATTCCTGAGCAACAATCATTTAAGCAAAGCTAAGACAACGTATGTCTGGGAGCCTCCTACTGCACGTAATTGTTCTGATCCTGTAATTCAGCTCCTCCTCTCCCTTACCTGTATAATAAGCCCTGTCTCTTCTCTCCCCCAGCAGAGCTCCTGGAGGTCGTGAGGGCAGCCTGGATCTTCTGCCCTCCCCTAAGCAATGCAGATCGCCAGAAAATTAATCAGGTAGCCACCCAACGCCCAAGGCAGAGCTGCAGCTGCTTGGTTTGCTCTGAGTGAGCGGCAGATTTGAATTTTGGTGCCTTTCTCTAAATAGATTGTTGCATTGTTACCATCCGTAGAATAATGTAGATAGTTTTTCTCTGCCTTTTACAACTCTCTGCTGTTCAGTATTTTTTCTACAAACGTGGGAACTTTAAGGGAGACTTTTTCTTACTGCTTAATTTTGAACAAAGCTAATAGGTGACTTTAATAAGGAACCTCTTCATTTTACAGCAAGGCTGGTTTAAAGTAGACCGGAGCTTATAAGACTACAGTATCTGAGTTGTATGTAAAATACTGTAAAGTCGTCTGTTTAAAATTCAATTTATGTGCTTATTCCTGATTTTAGCTTCCTAGTGTGCAGCAGGCTGTTTTCCTTAGCACTGCATGATGTCTATTTAGCGACCCTAATACATAAATCCGAATTCAAAACTCAGTTGCATACACTTCCAATTCGAATTCCGTGATCAAAATCACTGGGATTCAGATCCAAAGCAGCTATTTTTTTTTTTTAATTCCTAGGCAACAATCATTTAAGCAAAGCTAAAGCAACATATGTCTGGGAGCCTCCTACTGCACGTAATTGTTCTGTTCCTGTAATTCAGCTCCTCCTCTCCCTTACCTGTATAATAAGCCCTGTCTCTTCTCTCCCCCCAGCAGAGCTCCTGGAGGTCGTAAGGGCAGCCTGGATCTTCTGCCCTCCCCTAAGCAATGCAGATCAGCAGAAAATTAGTCAGGTAGCCACCTGATGCCCAAGGCAAAGCTGCAGCTGCTTGGTTTGCTCTGAGTGAGCAGTCCCCACCGGCGCTCCACGTCGGCTGCCCCACCACCCCCACCACCACCCTTAGTGTGCTTCTAGCTATATAGACTGTCCCTCGTGACAGGTTGAACCAATCAGCCCACTTTCCCCTTTGCTCCTTATAAATTCCCAACACTAGTGGCCGCCCTTGAGCTACTGCCAACCAACTCTATTAATATGCTGCCTCTTTCCCTAGCTATGGTCTCTCTTCTCATAATCATATCATCTCTCCCACTCTCCTCCTACCCCAAGCAACAAACCACACCAGCTCTCATCACTGAGATTGCCAACCTCCCCATTCTTCCTCAAACCTTGTGCGCTACCCTATATATCAATGGCAAAACTGGTTACCGAGAGCTGCTATCCTTCCTCCCTCCTTTCATGCTGGGCTGACAGCATTAAAGGACTCCACCACACTTGACACTATGGCTACCTCGTGTTCTCTTCTCCAGCTTCCTAGCCGCCGTAAGCCTATAAGGGCCATGCGCCTAGCACAACATCTTCTGTCTCTCCTGCTCCTCGTAGCAGGGGATGTTGAAAGTAATCCTGGCCCTACCCTCCCCTTTAATGGACTCCTCTCCTCCCTGGCAAAACATGTACCAAGAGGTTTAAAAATTGTGCATCTAAATATATGCAGTATTCTGAACAAAATAACGGCCCTCCAAATAAGCGTCCTAACCCTATGCCCTGATATCTTAATCATTACAGAAACCTGGCTGAAGCCTCACAACCTCAATGCAGAGTTCTCAATACCTGGTTAGTCCCTCATTCGGCAGGACCATCAGGGTAAGAAGAAGGGTGGTGGCATGGCCATGTACATCTCCTTCAAACTCCAGTCCACCTTGATCAGGCATACCACGCCCACGTAGTCAATAGACTCCCTATTAATCAAAATCTCTCTCTCCTTCACTCAAGTCCCTTGTACATAGTAGGCTCTTACCTCTCCCTGGACACACTGCTACCTGACATCCTAGATCACATGGGCCCCCTGAGGTCCCTCGCGGCTGGGGGTGAGCTACATATCCTAGGGGATTTCAACCAGAACTGGCTAGCCAGTGCAAGTGCTAAAGTACGAAGTCACGTAAATGCGCTTACCTGACCCAACTAATAACTGAACCCACTTGCCTAAACCACAAATCCCAGAATCACACTCTATTGGACTGGGCACTAACCATACACCCTCATCGTAATATTTACACGGGACTACTACTGGACTCTCTCAGTGATCACCACATGATTTACATGGTGCTGAAAATATTGAGACCTAAGACCCCACCCCCTCATGTACTAAATACTAGATCCTACAAATCCCTGAACCTGACCACACTCCTAAGCGACCTTACTAACATCGACTGGTCCTACATCACTCAGGCCCCCTCCATGGATGTGGCCCTAGATTTCTTCAAGTCCAGATTCCTGTCTATCTGGGACTCCCATGTGCCACTCAGAAGATCCAGAGTAAGAAAAGCCCACCTACCCTGTGTTAACGCCAATCTCTTAGAGCACCTTATAGTCAGGGACCGAGCCTGGAAAGCATATAAGGTAACAGGTACTCTACTGGCTCTGCAACACTACTACCTGTTACGGAATGCCTGCATGAGACTTATCCGACAGGCCAGGTATAATTATTTCAAGCCTGCCCTCCACAACAACTTCACACATCCAGCCCAATTCTGGAAGTCCATTAAATCACTCATCACCCCACCGGCCAACCCCCTACACCAACCCTCAATATAGCTGGTATATCTATCACTGCACTGAGCGCCACAGCCACAGAGCTTAACTCCTACTTTACAAGCTGCACATCCTCTCTCCTCTCTCCTCTCATCTCACCCCAGGCCCCCTTCCCCAGATCCCCCAGTTTTTTCCTCACCCGCCAACATCACCTTTCACCTTGTTACACCCACAGAGGTATTAAAAATACTTTGGTCACTCAATCCCTCCAAAGGCAAATGCCCCTCAGGACTTGACTCCAAAATGCTGTATCTATCTGCCCCAGCCATAGCCAATCCACTGGCTGCGCTTTTTAACCTGTCATTCAGCCTTTGGTCTGTCCCATCTAAATGGAAACATGCCACAGTCATCCCCCTCCCCAAAGGAGGCGACCTTTCCTTCCCGGGTAACTAGCGACCTATATCGTTGCTCCCCATCCTAGCCAAAATCCAGGAGCTCCCTGTATTAGCCCAGCTCTCCCATTTCCTAGACTCCACCTCCTTCTTCACTCCATACCAGGCGGGTTTTAGGAAAAATCACTCCACCATCACCTCTCTCCTCCGATTCACCGACACCATCCTCACATGGATGGATAAAGGGGAAATAACAGCAGCTATCTTCGACGACCTGGCCAAGGCTTTCGACATGGTTTCTCACACCATGTTACTGTCCAAGCTCACCCTAGCTGGACTGACTGAGCCAGCCACCAGCTAGTTCCAGTCTTACTTGGCGGGCAGGTCCCAGTCAGTCTGTATTGGATTGGACGTTTCCACCGCACTCCCTGTTACCACCGGGGTCCCCCAAGGCTCGGTCCTAGGCCCTTTGTTGTTTTCCATTTTCCTCAATGATCTGCCTGCGGCCTGCCCTAATACGTCCATTCACATGTATGCAGACGACACAGTTCTGTATGCCTCTGGGTCATCCCCCTCCGCAGTAGCTGCCTGTCTACAGCAGGATTTCGACACTGCCCAACGTTGGCTCCATTCTCATCAGCTATTTCTAAACCCTGAAAAAACTGTCTCCCTAACATTTGGCACAAGGGCAAAACTTTCCTGTATCCCCGCCACCCCCATTTTCTACACATTAGATGGCTCCCCCCTGGAGGTTTGTACTTCCTTCAGATACCTTGGGGTCTGGTTAGACCAGCATCTGGACTTCACTGCATATATTGACGCTATACATAAGAAGCTACACCCCATGTTGGGTGCGTTATACTGGAATAAAAGTTGCATCCCCCTGCCTACGCGCCGGGTTATCATCCAAAAGATGGTCCTCCCAATAATGGACTACAGGGATGTCGTCTACAGTGTAGCCCCTAAGTCCTCCTTGTCCAGACTAGATCCTCTCTACCACTTGTTCTTCCGTTTCTCCCTGGACTGCCCTCCCATTACCCATCATCATGACCTCTACCATTCATTAGACCTCCCATCTCTCCACAATCGGAGATTGATACACTGTGCTAGAATCATTGCGAAATTCTGGTCACAGTCCCTCCCCTCCTACCTTGCGGCCGCCCTGGCTGTTATACCCCCACCGGCTTACTCACTCAGGAACATTGATTCCCAGCTACTTCACATCCACCACATGTCCACAGGGTCTGGCCATGCTGCTTTCAGCTACCGGATGCCAAAGTTATGGAATTCCCTGCCAGCTGATACTAGACACTCCACTTGCACTCCTCACCTAAATGCACTTCTTAAGACACACTTCACCATTATTTGTTCATGCAAGCTGCACAGTTAAGCCCGTGCAATCATGATGTCTGCTGTATATATATCATTTGTATACTCCAGTATATGGCTGCTGTTGTAAATATGCATATACTGCAGGCTTCTGCCTGTATTTCTTCCTACTTCTGCTGTGACGACTCTGTATGTATATACTGTTGTTGTCAAATTTGTTTATGACTGTATAGAAACTTGCATTTCCTCTGTATTCTCCATCTCCCCCTTCCCCCAGGGTGCATCTGGAATCGAGTGGTACCCAGCTCAGTATGCCTTCCTGGTAAAATGCTTAAATAAATAAATAACAAAGCTTGTTGGCTTATCACGAACTCAGACCACTTCCTTCACACATGTGATCTTTACGCAGAAACTGGCTGGCGCAATCTACAAGGTCGGATCAAGTATCACTCATGTGTACTAGCAAAGAAAGCACTCAGTGGAGATCTACCTACCGGAACCTCTTGCCTTCTACCCAGAGCCTTCAAGGTCCGCCATACCCGGGCTTTCGACTCTGAGCTTCTACTCGTACCAAGGTTCCGAACTACACAGTGCCAACGATCTTTCCTTTAGAGAGCTCCTATCTGGCTAAATGGCCTTGGCCATGACCTAACAAGCTGTACTGGGATGTCCAAGTTTAAACGCCTTCTGGACCAACACATCCTGCTACAGAGCTCTTGTGACAGCCTAACTTGAGAACTGCTTTGCCCACTTTGAACCTAATTGGTTCCTTTCAATCCTCTGCCACTAGCTTTGACTCCTCTCCTTTGGCTCATTCTCCTCTTATCCTTCCCTACTTTTCTACTCTCCCCCTCTCCCCTACCACCTGCCATCTCTCGACAAAGCCCTAGGCTGCTACCTTCCTCACTTCTTCTCTCACCCTCCCTATTCTTCTGCCCCTACTTCACCTCCTCTCCCTATCTATGGCATCAAATGTGACTTTTAATCTTATCTGTGAATGTACTTTCAATTTTTTTTGATACCATGCTGTTTTGTTCTTAGCTTTGAATTGTTTCATTTTGCCTTCCTGTGTCAGTTTGTTCTTGTTTGTTTTACCCACCCCAATCTATGACATGGAACCTTTGTAAATGAGCTGTACTGTGCTCAAAGGTACTGTCAATCTGAGAATGAATAAATAAATAAATGGTGCAGTCGCTGTGCAAAATCACCTTTCCGCTAACAAACTGATAGTGCCACTCTTCATGAGGTGGGGTCACAAAAAGTCCATGTTGAAAGTTTGGAGTGAAAATACCAACAAACGCCCATGACATTAGGGTTTTCAACCATAACGCCCCGCCCTGTAGAGACTGACAGGCATCAGGGGTGTGACTTGGGATCGTCGACTGTAATGCTCATGCCATTCACCCCCACCCTGCATCCAGTGACATGCATTGAGGTGTGCCTTGGAGTCTTCAGCCCCAAAGTTCACCCCATTCTCCTATACTGCACCCATCTCAGTGTATTTCCTTATGGAATGGGGTGAGAGTAAGGCCCGAAGACCCCAAGGCACACCGCAACACTTGTCAGTGTCTGCAGGGTAGGGTGAGGTAAAATGGCGTGAGCATTATGGCTGATGATCCAAAGGCACACCCCAATGCCTGTCAGTCTCTATAGGGTGGGCATCAGTTCAATACTTCACCTCCATTCCTATTATGCATCTCTCTAACTCCTGCACTACCAATGCCAATGCAAGCAAGACAACAGTCGGCATTGACAAATGCTTGTTTTGTAAAAAGTTGATCAATGGAGCTTGGTATGAATTGGAGTCCATCTGAGGGTGCCCTGAATTGCTGAGTCACAGTTACACAACAAGCACAGCACAAACAGTTAGTAATGGATTGCACTAACATGGTACTGTTAACACATCCTTGCTTTGGCTGGGGCTCATACCGTATGAACATACATACCAACATATGAAATTGCCGGCAGAAAAAGGCCAACAGGTCTATCAAGTCTGCCAGATTGTGCATCTCTTAGTTTCATATTACTACAGCTGCTCCAGCCCTACCCAAACCTTTCCCTTCCTTCCCTTTCCTGGTCTTTCCTCCTTTGTATTATTGTCTGTATTAACCCTGCCCTTGACTCTATCCCAACCCCGGTTAAAGCTATCCACTGTCCTCAGTTCAATTAACTCCTCTGGCAGTTCATTCCATCTTTAGGGTCACCACCTTTGGATGAAGTAAAAAACGGATGCTAAACCACCCCAAACTCCGCCTCTGGCCCCACAGCCTTTTTATAACTGGCGAGTATATCGCTCCTCCTCCAAAGTCATTTGTAATGTTGGAATAAACATTACTAGTGATAGGAAATCATTTTTATACTGTTATTTATTTGATCGATTTATTCAGTTATTTTTATTCTTTGGCAACCAGGTTAACTCCCATAGGCCACACAGCCCATTTTACAGGAGTGACCCAGGAGCACAGGAAGGTTAAGTGACTTGCTCAGGGTCACACAGCAGGGTTTTAAATAACTGATTGGCAGTTCTTTTCTTGGGGCAATGCTAACTGTACAGAAAGTATTTATATAGGTTTTCTAGAAGTGTTATGTTTGTTAAACACAGTGAGGCAAGTGCTATGCATTTTCACAATGTTTTAGTACATTTATGAGCAAAACGCTAATCAATTTTTGGAGTTAAATAAATCCCTGCACAGTAATGCAATAGGAGGCTGTAGGAATCAAACTCAGGTCTGCTGGTAGTGCCAAGCTCATTCACTGCTTATTGTTAACCCCTCTGTTAAACACTCTTCCATTTTCCTTTCCATGTCAGTCATGTATTCGATATGCTTTGACCAACGTTTGATAACTTAATTATTGATGCTTGTGACTGCACTGTGTTCCCCTTTACCTCAGCAGCTACTGCTGTTTGTTTTCATATTTCTAAGACATTCCACAATTTCAGGCATACCATTCCATGCTGTTTATCTGAATAACCTGTAAAAGTGTAACTTATATCATGGAATGTTCAGGTAATACAAAAAAGAGAACAGATATAATGATAAAGGCATTCAAGTTAGTTTATTAATGTAACAAAAATGGGTCTAAAACATACCAGAATATAGAACAAACAAAAAGAAATACATGAGAGCACATAAATGTGTAAAAGCTGTTTCCTGTCATAGCAGTAAAAGACCATACTTAAAATTCAGAGTGGATAAGATTAGGTTAATTTACTGCTAATGATAATGATCTTAATGGCCATACTTCACTCCTCCCAGACAGACTGGTTTTACAAACAAAGGCAGGTCTCAATGACATCAGAACTTCTTTGTAACCTGGACATGCAATGCAGCCAAAACAGTGACTGATTTGATGCAGCAGTTTTAAGAGTATATGAGCACTCAAAATGGTCCAAAAACCGGACTACATTTAATCAAAACCGGATAACCAGATAAGGACTCTAAAAAACAGATTATCCGGTCGAAAAATGGATAGGTGGCAACCCCATCCATCTTTTTTTTTTGTCGATTCTATTTATGCTCCCTACCTTTGGGGCATCTCTCAGGTTTCCACGCTCAGCTCTGCAGCTCCACCGCCCATCTGAACTGTCCTCTGATTTTCCGGGTTCACTAGACCCCACGGAGAGGCCCTAGGATCCCCAGGGAGAGGAGTGAAGGAACGTCCGACATTGGACGTGTGGCCTTGGGCTACTAATGGTTGCCATCGCCTCACCCGTCAATAGAGGGAATTTTACTTGGTTTTTCTCCCTGAAGCTTTGGACGTGCAATGACATCCTGCTCGGCTGGTGGACGCTTCCGCACACCCACGAAAGACGTCCGCCGCAGCATCAATCCCCAGCATTTTGCGGCTGTGCACTGTGATGCCTCCAGCCTCCGCTAGAGGTCACCAGTGCAACAGCTGGTGAAATTCCCCCTCCCAAGAGAAGGAGAGCAGTCCATAGGACACTCAATCCTTTCCCATCCCTGCCAACCCTCGATGACCCAGGCACGTTACCGAACCCGGGTCGCTGGCATGACACGAGGTGTGGCATCCAGCGCCTCAACCCTCAGCACCACCAGGCCAGCTCAACCCTATCCATCTTGCCACCACTTTCTCTGTAAAGTAGTGCCTCCTCATCTCCCTCCTGAACCTTCCCCCTTCCAACTTCAGGCTGTGCTCCCAGTGACCCTTCCCCCTTTAAGCAGAACAAGCCTCCTTCTCTGACTTTGTTTATTCCTTTCAAATACTTAAAGGTCTCTATCATGTCCCCTCTTTCCCTTCTCTCTTCCAGCGAATACATGTTAAGCTCCCTCAGTCTTTCCTCATACAGCAACTCCCCAGTCCCATGATCCTTTTCGTAACCCTGTGCTGCACCCCCTCCAGTAATCTCACATCCTTTTTGAGGTATGGGCACCAATACTGCACACAGTTTTCCAAGTGTGGCCTCACCAGTGATCTATACAAGGGCAGGATGACCTCCTCCTTTCTAGATGTGATCCCTCTGGCAATGCATCCCAGCATCCTATTTGCCCTTGCTGCTGCCCTCCTACACTGTGCTGATACCTTCATGTCCCCTGTGACTATTACCCCGAGGTCCCTTTCCTCCTCTGAAGCTGTTACCTGCACTCCCCCCAGCCAGTATCTGGTCCAGGGATTTCTTGCTCTGAGGTGCATGACCTTGCACTTCTTAGTGTTAAACCCCAACTGCCACTCCCTGGACCAGTGTCCGAGTTTAGCTAGATCCTCCCTGAGTACCTGCCTCCCTTCCTCATTGTCAGGGCCACTGGAAAATTGCAGAAAATTTTACCCAAAAATGCGGGGATTTTCTTGCAGAAATTGCAGGAAAATTGCGGAGGTTCACTATACATCCTCAGTTCCCCCAATAAATATTTTATTGTTTGCTACAGCATGTATTGATCACATAAATTCTTAGATAAATGTATTGCCACTTGTAAATGCTTTTAATATGAAGAAAGATGTGTGTTTTTGAAATGCACTGTAAACTAATTATGTAGCATTTCTTCTAAAAATCAAGACATCTAAGTCATGCAGTGCTAAGTAGATTTTATTCAGTAATTTATAGTTAGTCTGTACTGAATACATCCTGAAACAACTTATTTTGCCAGTTTCTAGATGTTAAATAATGAAACCTGTTTAAACTACTTGCTTTGGTGCAAGAAAAAAATAAACAGATAACTAGGGTGCATAATAAAGGTCTAGTAAGAAAAACATTTATTTTGTTAAAATGATTACTGTTCTTAATCAGCACTGTAAGTACATTTTAAAATCACATGATAAAAGTATCAAATCATATCAATAGCTTTTCATTACATCATACAATAGTTTTTTTAATACATTGTACTTTTGTTCTACACGGTTTGCAGTGATTTTACTTGGGTTGCAATAATTTATCTATTTGAAGGTAACTGTTTAACTATACTTAACCTGTTCAGCATGTTTTCAGAAATGTTTGCTTTTTGTAGGCTTTGTATGTGAGTATACAGTTGTGGCAGACTGACATGTAAGGAATCACTGCCACCAGCCCCCTCAGAAGCACGTTCAAGTTTATAATCAGCAGGGCCATCCAAACTCTTGACACATTTGAATCAAAATCCTTTCAGATTGAAAGTAGTTATACAAGGAAAATCTACCCTACCATTCAAAGAGAAGCATTGTGGCCAAGACTTCATTTAGGTGAATGGGGCACTTTGCACCTCTTCTCACAACTATTGTTTCAGTCTCTGTGTCAACAAAAAGTTCTCCAATAGTCTGCTTTAACACAGATTTTAAGTGTACAAGTCTAAGTATGCATGACCAGAGGATTCTGAAACCAAAGCAGGGAAGTGAATCACATGAAAACAGAGTCACATTTGACCCCTTCTCACCTCACACTGTACTGTTTTGGTCAAATCCAAGTCTGTGTACCATATCTGAGTAGATTTCCTTAAGAATTTAAATATTTTTTATACAATTTCAGTCAAAAATTCCATAAATGTAAGAAATTGCAAGAAATTGCAGATTGTGTGTGGAGAAGGGTGAAAATTGCGGAAATTGCAGAAAAATTGCACCCGCAATTTTCCAATGGCCCTGCTCATCGTGCACTTTAGCACAAATCTTAGTGTCATCTGCGAATAGGCTGATCTTACTCTTGACCCCCTCTGTGATGTCTCTAGTGAAGACGTTGAACAAAACCGGGCCCAGCACTGAACCCTGCAGCACCCCACTTGTTACTGGCCTTGGCTTGGATGTCTACCCTTTTACAACTACCCTCTGTTATCCGCACTGCAACCAGCTCTCAACCCACCCTCCAGTTTTTCCCCCAACCCCATGTCCCTCAGCTTGCTCATTAACCTCCCATGGGGCACCGAGTTGAAAGCCTTGCTGAAATCCAGGTACAGGACATCCACAGCATGGCCTTCATCAACCACCCTAGTGACCCAATCGAAGAAGTTGATCAGGTTAGTTTGGTACGATCTTCCCATGCCTGGTGTTCTGCGGGACTGACTGTGTGGTTCTCAGTTGTATGGAGTACCCTTTTGAAAACTGGCTGCTGGCATGAAAAGAATGAGCTGGATGTTTGCCTGAAAAGGTGATCACATAGCCAGCTGCAGTTCGGTTATGGACAGTAGCTACTGTCACTGTGCCGTGGCCTCTTAGAAGGTTATCGAAACTAATGGATCTGTCTCCTTTGGCCTTGTTTTGTAGTGAAATTACTATTTTTATGTTTGCTTTTATATACGTGAAATACATTTTGTTATCTTCTTCTCTTACATTACAGTTAGTCTATGTGAACAGGGGGCTGGACCTCTCCCAGTCTCTCTCTATGCGAGTCTCTCGATAATTTATAGGGTGTTGTATGTACAGCACACAGTATGGGAAGCATCAAGAAAACCCATATCAACAGTTCTGCCAATATTTTTCATAACTGCAGCAGAAAATTAGCTTTTTGGAATAACTTTTTTCATTGCATTGCTGCTGTAAGGTATTTTTTATAACAAATACAGACAGACAGAAAATTAAAATCCTTTCTTTTTTCACTCCCTCATGGAGCTCCTTGGTGTGACTTGCCTACTGTGAGGAAAACGTCATCAGCTACTCTTTAAAAACATACTCTTTAAACAGCATGCCACTCTGCTGAGAAAACTTTGGAAATTATACACCATTCTACTTGTATTTCCTATTTGTCCAGTTTTATCTACCCCTTAGTCTCTTTAACCAATACAGTTTGTATGGAAACAGGAGCATTGCCCTATGAACCTCATCTTTTCCTGCTGTCTGTTTACATGTAGAGTCATAATCTCCTCTTTGTAACATCATCATAATTTCCATGGCAACCAATTGTGAGTTACAGTCAGGATTATGACATCATGATTAGATAGTCTGAAGAAGTGGATGAATGAGAATGGCATTTCAGAGGTGGGCCACTGTACGGTTCAGTGCATCTTACCTCCACTATCCCATGTAAATGCAGTATGAAACTGTTTACAATCAGGACCCCATTGCAAATGACATATTACATCTCATCTTCTCTATGTTGAGTTAATATATAATAAACATATGTACAAGTAGGACCCAGTACAAGAGCATGCAAGCAAAATTTGGCATTGACAAATGCTTATTTTTATTAACAAAAAAGCTTTATTTCATGAACTATTTTCTCCTGTTCTGAACTGCTAGAAACAATGGTTTGATACTGGTGTAGGTAGCAGTCACAGCTTTCCATTAGTATTTTTTTTAAATTTATTTAAACATTTGGTAACCGTGAAAGGTACACTGAGCCAAAGGCTCGTTTCCAGGTGCGACTCAATTTTTTTTTTTTTGTAAAAAGTTGTTGTAAGATGTTTTTTGTAAGTAGTATAGAGTATGTTTCTATCGCTTACAGAATGGGAGAAAATGACCCATAGTAGTAACAATGTTTTTAGAAAGCCATTGCCTTGTTTATTTGAAAATGATGTTATTTTATGGGCTGTTTGATCCTGTTCAGTAATAGCTAGGAACAAATGTTCATTACTGGGAGAAAACTGACTGTCTCAGCTTTCTCTGTTTCAAAGTATTTGTTTGTATCACTTACGGAATGTGAGAAAATGACCCATAAATTAATACCATTCTTTTTAAGAAAAATGGTAATGTGTTAAAGAGCAACTGACATCATGGGGGCAGACAGCTCATGGTAGTGGCTTCCTGCCCCAGGACTAAAAATAATACAAAATGAAAATTTTTTGTGCTGGGGTTATAAAGTAATACAACTTACATGAAGTGAGATCTCGCTTCATGGATCGCTAGTCACTGAGCATCTGCCACAGCCCTGCCCAGAAAACCATGTTTTAACGATGCGAAGTGGGGAAGGAGCTGGAGGGCTATGGATTGCAATATGATGCTATCGGGAGCAGCGGCAGTCTTTAGGTGATACTTCTACTATTTGTATGTCATTTTACATGTTAAGGAGACGGCGGTATTACATGTAGTACCCCTTAACATGTACAATTGCATATATGAGTATCACCTAAAGACCACCGCTACTTCTAATGGCATTATAATGCTATCTAATGCTTGAAAATAGGCAGGATTTTGCCTAATGCACCTACCTGGTCAACAAAAGCTAATAAATAATAAATAAATAAATACAGCCCTGCAGCTCCTTCCCCACTTCGCATCATTAAATCACGTTTTTTGTGGGCAGGGCTGTGGCAGTCGCTTGGTAGCTAGTGATCCATGTCAAAGTGAGATCGCACTTCATGTATGTTCTATTACTTTACAACCTCTGTACAGAAAATTTTCATTTTGCTTTATTTTAGGTACTGGGGCAAGCAGCTACTAGCCATGAGTTGTGTGCCCCACACGCAATATTGTGTCAGCTGCTCTTTCAGGAAAATGCATTACGGTTCATTTACTGAGTGACAGGCTTTGCTGTTATCTACAGTACATTGTTGCGCTCCCTAGGATATTTTCCTCATACAAGCAAATGACCACAGACTGGTATTGGCCAAGCTAAATAAGCAACCCCTCAGAGACTAGGAAGGCACCAACAATTGTGTCTTTCAAACTGTTACTAGAAAATGAGCATAAGGATACCTGTAAACACCTGTGGAAGCGTGGGAACAAGAGTGCAAGTCTGGTCTAACAGGTGTTCCTGGTATGCACTTAATGTCATACGATTCCTGTGTGTCAAACTGAGTATATATCCCAAACTGAGCCTATGGCAATGTGGAACAGCCTTTGCATGCATGGTGTAAAATTGTGCCTATTTGTACTTAAAACACTTAATCTCAAATCTGTCTCTTGTATGCTAAACTATGATTATATGCCAAACTGTAACCTATATGTCACCTCCTCCATAATAACAGGACAACTTTGTAAATGGGGCTGAAAAGTCTTAATAGTTTTATGCTGTCAAAAAATAAAGATGTTATCATCATCACATACCATGAAGCTGTTTTAGTTTTTTTCTTAGTTTGCAATAGGGAGGCATTGCTGCTGTTGTCTCGCTTGATAGGTCATGTTATTTAGACTTCTGTGTGAGTTAGTGGTCCCTTACACTTTTTGTTTGCTTGCAAAATGCATGCAAGCATGTTCCTATAGTGTTTGGGGACAGTGAATGTGCCAGGCTGTTAGCCACTGAGAGATGGAGACAGCAGCCACCCTTCACTTTTCAGCCAATTATGCTGCAGGGGTCTGAGGGCATATGCATACCACCATATGATTATTTATGGAGGGAGCTGTACCCTATCACTTGAAAGTTCCAAGATACAATGCCTGCGCTCAAGGAATGAGGGTAGTGTGCTGCTGCAGGGTGGCTAGCCCCAAAACCTACAAGTACCAAAATGCTGCGCTCAGATATCAAGTAGGAGAAATTACAACAAAATTACTTTGTAACGAATTGTTGTAATTTATTCCACCATATGTGTGAGCCCCTAGTGCTTCGGCTTAGTGCCTTCAAGAGGAACTTGAACCATATCACTTGGCAGAATCATGCACATTGCTGCCTGCCAATGTTTTCCTGTTTCAGTTCATGTTACCTGAATGTGATTTGTCAATGGGGAGCAATATGTCTGTGAGTCTGTTGATTCACTGACTGAGGTGTCAATTTGTGTGTGAAGTAGATATTTGACCAATCTGTGGCCAATATGGAGAGCCATGTGGCTCAGCATTTCTGGCTTCCCCCCACCCAAATACCATCGGTGTTTTCTTCACTACTGTCCACTCAGCAGGCTTCATTTACTGCCACAGTTTGGCAGGTCCCTGCGTGCCCATTGACGGAGCTTCTGATAGTGCCATTTGGTAGCTCCTTGCACAACTGCTGAAGTCTACTCCCAGCACCCGCCCCATCCGCGCTGGGGTCCCACAGGGCTCCATCCTGGGCGATCTTCTTTTTAGTCTCTATGTAAATGCCCTACCCAACTCCTGCTCCAGTAAGGTCCTGCTATATGCAGATGATTTGGTTCTCCTCTCCTCCCACCCTGACCCCTCCTCTCGTCAGACCTCTCTCCAGCACTCTTTCAGTCAAATTGGAAACTGGTTCAACAAAAGCCATGTTGTTTGCCCATCATCAAAATAAGGCAAAAACTCCCCCCTCCATATACTATCCAGCTCGCTCCACCCACTAGAACAAGTTAGCAGCTACAAATACCTAGCCGTTACCTTCGACTCTGCCTTTTCCTTTCACTCAAATATCGACCTGCTCACCTCAGCAATTAACATGCGCATAGGCCTTCTCTACCATCATAAGGACTGCCTCCCACCGGATGCCCTCAGATTGGCTGTCTCCTCCTTTGTCCTGTCTCTTGTAGACTACAGCCTCCCTGTCTACGCTGCTGCTGATGCCACCGCCCTCAGGAGAATCCAACTATCCCTAAACAAGGCCTGTAGGCTCCTCACTGGTGCAGACAAATGGACTCATGTATGCACTCTATACTCGCTGGCCAACATACTCAATCTAGAAGTCAGGTTACAATATCAGACCTGCCTCCTGGTTAAAAAAAAATACTTCTAGGTCTCTCCCCCCAGGGATGTCCGCCTCCCTCCAACCTGCTTCCCCCTCTGCCTCTACCCGTGGCTCCACTAAGGCCACTCTCAGAGTCCCGAGGGTGCGGACGTCACTCACCCAGAGATCTTTTTGTTACAGGGCAACACACTGGTTCAACACCCTTCCCTCCTCGATCTCCTCACTCACTAAAATAGGTCCTTTTAAGACAGCTCTCAAGAGCCTCATTTTCTCCACCCACAGCTGCGAATGCACTCCACAAGTGGGATCCTAGCCCATAGGTGCCCCGCTCCCTCACCGGCCCCTTTCCTATACTCTTGACGACAATCGCCTTATCTCAGGCTGCAATTCTGAATTTACTGTATTTGTCCTGTATTTGTACTGTAAGTCGCTTCCCTGTCTCATATCAATGTTTACCACCTGCGGTCACCCTATGTGGTACCCTTGTATGTATATCCAGCCTGTATCATGTAACGTGCATTTCATGTATATACTGTTATTACCTATCTGTGTTTGTACTTTAAGTGTTTATGTCACAGGACCCCCTTGTGAATGAGCTTGCTCAATGGAGTTTTCCTGCAATAAACTTGAACTTGAACTTGTCCTTGGAGCCTAACTTTCACACTGTCTAGATCTCTGTACTGCTATTGTAAACTGTAACTCTTATCTGGACACTGGATGGCTCGGGATTCTATGTTGTTTGTTCTGACACCTGCAAATATATGAATACTGTTTGCTATTCGCTGTTTGGTATGTAACAAAAAACTTCTGTAACCTCCTGTCTATCATATTGCATTTGTGTTGCTGTCTATGTGTTGAATCCACTGGAACTGACGTGGAGCCTTTGGAAACGAGTCCTTGACTCAAAGGGTTGTAATTCCGATATGTATAACTGTAACCCCCAGGTGGCGCTATCCCAAGGGCTACTACCCCTGCCTGCTTGACTACAGACAGGTTGAGGGGCCTAGGTTCTATGACGGGTGCCTCCACCCAGAGGTCAGGGTTTGTAGTGGTTAGACTAGTTTGGTCACAGCCCTCTGGGACACTGTGACCCCCTTTGGTTCCTTCTAGTGGCTCACACAGTACACAGGAGTTACAGTCCCAATACCCAACATATACACACTGTTCACTCATAAGGTACCACTTACCCTCGCGACTGATTCTGTAGCACGTCTCTGAGGACCCCCTGTAAAACAAGGTTAAACAACATACACAGCACAATACATTGCTTGTTCTCTAGGTACTGACACTTCAGACAGTATAAAGTTCAATAACATCAAATCTGGTTTATTTAGGGGAATGGAACATGGGAGGGGAAAAATCAGGTTAATTGGCAGTAATAAATCACAGTACTGTGTCCACTGACAGGGTCTGAAAAGTCACACTCTGGGTACCCAGGTTGGGAGGGGGGGCTAGCCAGGTCCGTTGCCCGGGGTTGGCCGGCAGGTGTAGATGGATGGGGCCCTATAGAAGAAAATACATGCACAACACCCAGTTGTAATCCAGAGCTGGATGGCTCAGTCCATGAAGAAGTGAAACAACAAGAATTAGATGACACACTTGTGATTGAATTCAGGCTGCAGGGGAATACCCTGATTTGTACTCACAATACACAAGCTGAGAACCAGATGGTGGATGTTCTCCTGAATTGCCAAAAACAACAAGGCATGGATGCAAGGCCCTTGTGGCTGGACCCCTAGGCAGTTGATAGCAAGCGGATTTAGTTCGAAACACGTGGGGGTTTGCTTCCAGCATCACTACACAGCACACAGTACAGGGGACAAGAAATAGCGATTTCCCACAAGCTCTACGCACATTCATATGTAAAAGAAAAGTACTATACCAGGCATGCTGCTCCTCTATCCCGATCGCAATTACTGCAAAATACCCGGGAGCACGCACAGCAGCTTCAGTTCCTGACAGACCGAGTGCGATTCAGCAATATCTCCAGTCTTCTACAGGGGGAGCCTGGTATCCACTCTTCAGCCTTCCTTTTCCTCAGGAAACTTGGATTCAGTCCGACTACAGCTTACAACGACTGCAGGCCAACTTCAAGGTCTCTTTCGCGCTTTCCACGTGAACTGTACACCACAGAAAAATACAGAGCTCCTACTCCTTTCACTGCCACTAACGATCTGCCTCTCCGGCTTTAGTTCAGCATTTCCCTTAGGTTCCAACAGGTCTAGTTGGAGAGTTCAGCTATCAATCACTCCAGAGCTCCCTCTGTTGGTGCAAAAAGGCGCCAAGGTCCAAACTACAATTCCCATGAGCACTAGCCATATATTCCCCTTGTAATCTGGCTCCAGTGAGAGTCCCAATTCTGGTTGGCTCAAGCAGTCTCCATTTTAGGGCTCCCTTAACCCAATTGGCCCAGCACAGCAGTTCAAGTCCAAAATGGAGGGGCAACACACACACACAGTGTCCCAGCTGCAATAAAGGCAGGTTAGACAAACTGCAATTTCACTAATGTTTTAAATGATTACAGGCAAACAGTTACATCTTTCAGATGGGCTCCCTTTGCACTTTCAGCGACTGCAAAATGGAGCGATTACACCGCAGCTCAGGCAGGATTCAAGCAGGGAAACACCAATTCCCCCCATAAGCATTAATTATGTCTGCAAGCAGACAGCTCTTAAAGAGACAGTATGTGGAGGCTCTACAAGCACTCACAGTGCCATTCAAATGGCTTAAATGCCGAACGCCAGCAGGCAGGGGAACACTTAGGCAAGCTCCTTGGAGGCTTTTAGGAACCTCCATTTGTAGGGGTGTTACACAATAAATAAAAAAAAAAAAGCTTCTGTCACTGCCACTCTTCAGTGACTTCCTGCAAACCTGTCGAGTTGGCTGTCAGCTCTGCCAGAGTAGTGTGTCAGCTCACGGTCCCCCTAGTCAGAAGGAGACACTCAAGAGTTGTGCTGCCAGAGTGGCATGTTGGTTCCTGGTCTCCCTAGTTAGTGGGGGACACCTGCAGTATTCTCCAGGTCCCCTGATCAGAAAAGGGACATTTACAATACTGCTGCCAAAGTGGTATATCAGCTCTGAGTTCCCCTAGTCACGAAGGTACACTTACAGACAGCACTGTCACCAGACTGGCAAGTCTACTCCCAGTCCCCCTAGTCACAAGGGTACACTTATAGACAGTACTGTCACCAGACTGGCAAGTTTACTCCCAGTCCCCCTAGTCACAAGCGTACACTTATAGACAATACTGCTGCCAGACTGGCAAGTCTATTCCCAGTCCCCCTAGTCACAAGGGTACACTTATAGACAGTCCTGTCGCCAGACTGGCAAGTCTACTCCCAGTCCCCCTAGTCACTAGGGATTTGTTGTATTACTATGCATCAGAGCAACTCTGCCAGTCTGGTGACAATACTGTCTATAACAGCGAGTGCCCTAAGCAGCTGTACCTAGAGTATATCTTGATTTAGAGTGCTTTTAATGCTGCAGCCGACTGGTGCCTTAAAGGCTCGCTCCGTGACTCATTTAAGGGCTGTTAGTGTTGAATTTCACATCGGAGCATCGGCGAGTGTCCAAAGCAGCTGTAGTTAGCTTATTAAGTCGATTTAGTGGGCTTTTACAGATCAATCCAACCATACTCGCTCCGTGACTCATTTAACGGCTGTTA
The DNA here is from genome assembly GCA_016271365.2 of Neoceratodus forsteri. NCBI lineage: Eukaryota > Metazoa > Chordata > Ceratodontiformes > Ceratodontidae > Neoceratodus > Neoceratodus forsteri. The sequence goes on along the minus strand of CM028134.1, from coordinate 799,707,635 downwards.
GGGGCTGTTAGTGTTGAATTTCACATCGGAGCATCGGCGAGTGCCCAAAGCAGCTGTAGTTAGCTTATTAAGTTGGTTTAGTGGGCTTTTACAGATCAATCCAACAATACTCACTCCATGACTCATTTAACGGCTGTTAGGGGTTGTTAGTGTTGAATTTCACATCGGAGCATCGGCAAGTGCCCAAAGCAGCTGTAGTTAGCTTATTAAGTCAGTTTAGTGGGCTTTTACAGATCAGTCCAACAATACTCGCTCCGTGACTCATTTAACGGCTGTTAGGGGCTGTTAGTGTTGAATTTCACATCGGAGCATCGGCGAGTGCCCAAAGCAGCTGTACATAGCTTATATAGTTGGTTTAGAGGGCTTTTACAGATCAATCCAACAATACTCACTCCGTGACTCATTTAACGGCTGTATGGGGCTGTTAGTGTTGAATTTCACATCGGAACATCAGCGAGTGCCCAAAGCAGCTGTACGTAGCTTATACAATTGGTTTAGAGGGCCTTTACAGATCAATCCAACAATACTCGCTCCGTGACTCATTTAATGGCTGTTAGGGGCTGTTAGTGTTGAATTTCACATTGGAGAATCGGCGAGTGCCCAAAGCAGCTGTACGTAGCTTATATAGTTGGTTTAGAGGGCTTCTACAGATCAATCCAACAATACTCGCTCCGTGACTCTTGTAACGGCTGTTAGGGGCTGTTAGTGTTGAATTTCACATCGGAGCATCGGCGGGTGCCCAAAGCAGCTGTACGTAGCTTATATAGTTGGTTTAGAGGGCTTTTACAGACTAAATCATCTTTACCTTTACAGTATAAGTCTGATGTGGTGCAACTAAAATGCTAGACCTGTTACAGTGTAAGAAAGAGGATCCCACTACACGCTCTCTCGCTAGTATCCTGCCACCCTTTGTTCCCCAACATGACCGCTTAAATTCCTTACCTGTCCTCTGCTTTTTTCACAGGCTCACAGGAGGTCGAGAAGGCTAGTGGCTACGGCGCCCTTCCCCACCCCCACCCCCCGAATTGCGCTGAATCAGGTACAGAGAGTAGTTTTCCACTGAAGCACCACACTACTGCGAAGGACTCTGCTGCCTACATTCTTGCCCCGCCGATGCAGGGCGTCAGCTCCCCACCACCGCCCTTGGTGAGCACTCCCTTTTATAGGCAGCTGTAACCAATCAGCCTAGATCTCCATTAGCAGCTTATATTGTTCTACCACTAGATGCTGCTCTACCGCTAGATATCCTGTTTTACTGTTAACCCTTCAGCTTTCCATTTAGTGTCAGGATGATTACTATATTTCTGCTGCTTTGCCATTTGTTCCCCCCTGCCCAGTCCCCCTCCCTGTCATACTCTTATGCACTCCCTTCCCCCCTCTGCAATTGGCCTCAGTCTGAATGCCTGGCAGCTAGGGATTTTATGGGTAGCCGCTCCCCCACCCCATGACCCCTGTAAAGGGGCTGGGCATACAGCTTACACTCTTGACACACACTACGAATGCCTGCCTAGTCGGTCAACCCTGGCCTTTCCCTCTGGTGCTGTCCAGACTCAGAAACCTCAAATGCAACATTGTCGGCCACCCTAGACTTTCATTACCACCTTCAGGCCTACCTCAAAGCACAGCCTCTACCCATTCCTACCGTCTCTTCCACTACACCACTTACCCAGCTATCCCTCCATAATAAGAGGAAGTGCTCCTGGAACCCCTCTTCAAGATTCCTGCTTCTCCTCCTCCTCTTGTCAGGGAATATCCATCCTAACCCTGGACCACCTTTTGGCTTGATGCCTCCACAATATAACCCGGGTCTGCTGCACATTGCCTCTCTCAATATTTGTAGCATCCAAAAAAAGTGGGACTCCTTCCAGGGCTGGGTACTACAGCACCAACCAGATGTCATAGCAGTGTGTGAAACCTGGCTCACCCTTCGGACCCCTAATTCCTCAGTATCCCTGCCCGGGTTTACCCTTTACTGTGTGGATTGACATGGTAAGTGAGGGGGTGGCTGTGCCCTCTACACTAAGGATACCTTGCAAGGTCACCTACTCCACTCCCCTCAATTGGGGGCTGGCACACAGGCCCTCACTGTCAGACTGGCACTGGGACGAGCCCAAAACCCTCTATACATAACAACAGTATACATTCCCTCAAGGGACCAAAAATCAGAATTCCAAGCATTACTGTCATATCTGGACACACTGCCATCACAGTCGGAACTACTTGTACTTGGAGATTTTAATATCAATTGGCTAAGTAAGGATGCCATCCCACACATTGATCTTGCCACAGCCCAAGACCTAACTCAATTGGTCACTTCCCCCACCTGGTTGGATCCACGTACAAGATCCTCCTCCCTACTTGACCTCATCTTCTCTAATCGCCCGCACAAGATCACCAATGTCTCTGTCCTTCCAAATGCCCTTAGTGACCACTCACCAGTTCTCTGCTCCTGGTCCTGTAAAATCCCAAGATCCCCTCCCAAAATAATTGTGCAATGTAAACTTGGTCCTGGTAAGCTGTCACAATTAAAAGCTCACCTTAGGGCCTTGGATTGGACCTTCATTTTGAACACTGTAAACCCTGACAGTGCCTTGGACCTATTTACCCGGTCCTTCAATAATATATGCGATCTCTATGCCCCGTTCACTAAAAGAAAGGTGAAAGGCAATCACACACCTTGGTTCACTGAACGACTCAAGTCCTTGATGCGAAACAGGGATTCATTGTGGCAGCTCTCCAATGAGTCCGGCCTACCCCTTGATAGATTGAATTATAGAATGGCTTAGAACAAGTGCACTTGGGCCATTTGCAGAGCAAAAGCAGAATACTATAAATCCACCTTAACCTCGTCCTGGGGCTCAGGCCGCAAGTTCTGGAACAACATTAAGGAAATATCATGGTAAGGGTCCCAATCCGGTTCCCTCCCAAGTTATGTCTAATGGGTCATTGATCACTGACCCCACTCATATTGCTGCTGTTTTCAGTGAAGCCTTCTCCAACCTTAACCACGTTCTCCCCGAACTTCTACGATCCACCAGCTCCCCAGCGCCTGCCCCCACCTCGGTGCCCCCTTTTACCTCACATCTCTCCTAAGTCAGCCGAACCGTACCTTATTACTGCCCTTAGTCACGCCTCCTCCAACGCCAACTCCCTTGATCTCAGAATTCTTCGGCTCTCCCTTAAGGAAGTCCTTGCTCCTCTCACCCATATTTTAAACATCTCCCTCTCACTAGGCAAATTTCCTGCCATCTGGAAATCCGCCACTATCACGCCCATATTTAAAGGTGGTGACCACTCCTCTACTAACAATTACCGCCATGTCGCTATACTTCCTCCCCCCCAAGGCCTGAGAGAGGATAGTTTCGGATCAGCTCACTGACCACCTCAATAAATATGTCCTGCTCTGCAAACAATAACATGGTTTCCGGAAAGGACACAGAACGACTACTGCCTTGCTTGAACTTACATTGCACATCCATATTACTCTGGATAAAGGCCACATCACAGGTGCAATCTTCATTGACCTCACTAAGGCCTTTAATACCGTCCACCATTCACTTCTTCAAACCTCCTTGCTCAACCTGGGTCTCTCTCAGGAAGCTGTGGGATGGTTCACCGACTATCTTGCCAACTGGACCCTTCAAGTTAAGACTGGCAATACCCTATCCTCCAAATCCCCTGTCCTCTCAGGGGTCCCACAAGGGTCCATTTTGGGTCCCCTTCTATTCAGCCTCTTCCTAAACTCCCTCCCCGCTTCCTGCATCTCCAACCTATTACTTTATGCAGACGATGCTGTCATCTTCTCCTCCAACTCAGACCCTCTTCAACTCCACCAGACCCTCCAGTCCTCCTTCAATGCTGTCAAAGCTGGTTCTCCTCTGGCATATTATTAACTATAAAAAAAAACAAGGTATGCTATTTGACATCTGCAGAATTCAGGTAGGGCTCTTCCCACAAATACTATCAGCGACACAGACCCCCTGGAATTTCTGCATTCTTTAAATACCTGGGCATCACTTTGGACACTGGCCTTATCTATCATGAGCATATCGCCAATTATCTAAGGCCCTAAATATTAGACTAGGGTTTCTGCACCGCTATAAACATTGCCTTACCCCTGAGGCCCTTAAGCTCGCTATCTCATCCTCGGTACTCTCCCTGCTCGACTATGGCCTTCTGACTTTTGGAGGGGCAAGCTCCTCAGCCCTTGGTAGTCTTAGACTTGTCCTTAACAAGGCCTGTCGTCTTCTATTAGGGTGTGATAGACTCACCCATACCTGTTCGCTATATAAGGACACCAATTGGCTTAACCTTGATAACAGAATCAGATTCCACACTTGTGTCCTGGCAAAGAAAATCACCCTTGGCCTCTCCCCCTCAGCACTCACCCCCTTAATCACCACGGACTCAAAAGTTAAACACATCCGTAGCTCTGACACCCATCTTTTTTCCATCCCTTCTTGTCGCACAGCTCAATTCCAAAGATCCTTCTGCTATAGGGCAACTTTGTGGATGAATAACCTACCCTCCTCCTTGCTCGTTGAACAAAGAATTGGTCATTTTAAAACATATCTTAGGGCCCACCTTCGGGCCACAAGTGATCATGATTGTACCTGAACTGCCCCTGTCCTCCAATTACTGACAATGGTCACCGCCTGCCTCTGCCCACAGCTCTTAACTCCATTTTCCCAGGGATTGTTAAGCATCCAGTTTTATCACAATCTTAAACAGCACAAGTTACTGAATGTTAGCCTAACTGTACCTGTGATAAACCTAACTTTACTCTGCAACATTTTTCTATATTGTGTGTCTGTATCTATTATATGTGACGTGGAACCTTTGTAAAGGAGTCTTTGACTCAAAGGTATTTTCTGAATTCTGAAATAAAACTAAAAAAAAAAGTCACAAGGGTACACTTATAGACAGTACTGCTGCCAGACTGGCAAGTCTACTCCCAGTCCCCCTTATCAGATGACAGCCTGTTATGTGACACAGTTCAGTGACTTGACTTTCACCAGTGAATCTGAAGTGCAGCCAAGTTCGCCTCAGATGTAATAGTGTGGGATGTACTCTGGATATAGCCTGACTTCTACACGCATCATTATTTGCTGACAATTTGATTGAAGGTTCTTGGCTATGTAGTACTGTGGATGGCACACAAACCCAACATTTAATTGACATAAAAGAAGTAACATATTTACCATATAGTAGTTACCTGTTAAGATAATGTTTTTTTGCATCTCAGGCAACAGACACCTTGATGGAATTGCATTTTGTATCTGTTTTCTATTTCGTCACATCTTTCCCAGTCTGCTTTCTGCTTTAGTGGTATTTCTCAACCTCTTTAAAAAAATGGATAGCACTGGCCTGCAAAATGTGGAGTAAATATTTCAAATAACACAATACACCCCTGACACATACACCATGCAAGGAAACATTCGGCATTGACAAATACTTGTTTCAATTTGTCTATGGGGGTTCCCTCATGGTTACCCATTCAGTTGCATGTGATCTACACTGCTGCAGTGCTTCCCCCTCCATAGACACACTAATATGCTGTACTGTACATAGCGGGGGCCCACCTGGAATTCTCCGGGTATCTGGACAGGCCAATCCAACTCTGTATGTACTTCCAAAATATTGAGCAATGCTTCACCCTGATTGGCAGTTCAGGGTAATACACAGGAAGGTGTATCATTTGATTCAATGTAAATTCAGATACCACCTTTGGTAGAAATTTAGGATTTGTACGCAAAGAGACTGTGTGAAAACTCAAATAAGAAGGCTCTCACATTAGAGCCTGAAGCTTGGGAATCCTTCGAGTAGAAGTGATTGAAACTAAAAATAAAGTTTTCCATAATAGAAAACATAAGTCACAACTTGTGGTTGGCTCAAAAGGAGCCAACGTCAGTTTTTCAAACACAAAATTCTAGTCCCAAGGCAGGACTGGATTATGGATAGGAAGTTTCATATGGAGACTCCTTCTCAGAAACATACGGGACACCTCGAATTGGGCAACTGTGCAACCATCAGTAAGAGCATGGAAAGCTGATATACAGTAGCTGCCTAATGCACCTTAATCAAGGTATACTGTGGACCAGAGTCTGACAAGACAGCAAGTATCCCAAGACAGCATTCACAGGACACGTAAATGGATCCAAATTCGTGGGAGCAGCCCCCAGAGTGAACCACTTCCATTTCAAGGAATAAGTATGTCTGGTAGAGGGCTTTCTAGCTGCAATCAATACATCAACTACCTTACGGAATACCCCAAAATGTGCAATAGCTATGTCTTGCAGAGCCATGCATGCAGATGTAGGGACTTCAGGTTCGGATGGACCAGGGATCCCATGTCCTGTGACAACAGACCCCGACACAGAGGTAGAGGGACAAGAGGCCCTACTGCTATCTGCTGTAGAAGTGGAAACCATATTTGGTGAGGCCATAATGGAGCAATGAGGATGAGAGTGGCACTCATCATCTGCAGCTTGAACAGCACCCTCTGTATTAGAGGAACTGGAGAAATGCATACAGGATTTTCCCTTTCCAAAAGATGGATCATGCGTCTTGTCAAAAAACTCCAGGCCGTGGAGCAAGCAAGCAGAAATGTGGTAGTTTTGCATTGTGTGTGAATGACAAAAGGTGTAACTCTGAATGACCACATCTTGTGAAGAAGCCATTTATCACAGAGATCAGCAATACCCATTTGTAAGGCCTGGACTGTGATCTGCTCAGACATTCTCCTAAGATGTTTTGGAGACCTGGGAAATGTATGGCTGATAGTTGTAGGCCATGGGACACATTCCAGTAGCATACTCTAATTGCTTCCCTGCATAGGGGATAAGGATGAGTGCCCCCTTGTTTGTTGATGTAATGCTTCACACCGGCATTGTCCACCTGGATTAAGAGGACCGGGGCACTAATGTTTCTGAAATGCCAGGAGGCTATACAGGACATTCCTCATTTTCATACCAATTGTGCCTGTGCAATCAGACTGCCTGCTCTCAGCCAAACTCAACTAATTTTATTTTTAAAAAGCACAAGTCAACCAGTTATCCAAGCACTTGTACAAACAATAAAAGATACAGCAGTTAAAACACATACACAATTAAAACACATTTAAATAAATGGTAATCCATAGTCAATAATTGATCCACAGTCCAAGAAGGTGCTATTTTAACACCAGTTTGAAGCTCTCCATGGTCGGGCACTCCCTTACCCGACGAGGTAGAATTCCACAGGGTAGGGGCCATGAACAAAATGCCCTGGCACCAGAAGTCTTCATGCAGACCCTGGGAACATCTAGCAATCCCTCATCAGCAGAGTGGAGTGGACGGAGGAGGCAGTAGGGGTGCAGAAATTCTTGAAGATAATATGTGGGTAAACTGACCTTGAGGGTGACTCACCACTGGACCAGCAGCCAGTGCAGGCAGCGGAGCACAGGCATGACATGGAAAGCTCAAGATAAGACAGTCAACAGTCTGGCAGCTGCATTCTGCACCAGCTGCAAGCGGCGAATGTCAACCCCTGGGAGCCCTAGGTACAGAGAGTTGCAGTAGTTGAGGCAGGAGGTCACAAAGGCATGGACCAACATTGTAAGGTCATCAGGCGGGACCAGATGTTTAATCCAGGTGATATCCTCAGATGGTAAAATGAGGATTTAATGATGGCCGACATCTGAGATTTAAGCATCAGTCCTTCATCAAAAATAACACCCAGATTGCACACCCGGTCTGAGGACAACAGCTGGCTGCCCCCGAGCCAAAGCCCAGAAGGCCGCCCAGCCGATGGCCCTTCAGTGCAATGACCAGGGTCCACAATCAACACCTTGGTGTTGTCAGTGTTCAACCTCAACCAGTTGGCACTCATCCAGTCCTGGATCTCGGTGAGGCAGTTGTTAAATACTGAAACAGCATCATCCTGCTCAGGTACAAAGGACATGTAGAGCTGAGTATCATCTGCATAGCAGTGAAAACTCAGCCCATACCACCTCACAGTGTCTCCCAATGGCAGCATATACACCGTGAACAACATGGGTGACAATACAGAACCCTGGGGTACCCCACAAGGCAGGGAGACCGGGTCTGAGAAAAAAACCCAGACACCACTCTCTGAAACCTGCCAGTGAGGTATGAATGGAACCACCTGAGGACTATACCTGATGGTTCACAGATGAGCCTCAGGCACTCTAATAGCACCCCATGGTCCATGGTGTCAAATGCTGCAGAGAGATCAAGGAGAACCAAGATGGAATGAGTCCTCCGATGTCTCGCTATCGGGAGATCATTGAGCACCTGAACAAGTGCTGTCTCAGTACTACGCCTCTTCCTAAAACCTGACTGGAGAGGATCATAGATCTCATGGATGGTAAGATGATCCTCCAGCTGCAATGAGACAGCCTTCTCAATAACCTTTCCTACAAAAGGAAAGTTAGAGAGAGGCCTGTAGTTAACAAGATAGTCAGGGTCAAGAGAGGCTTTCTTAAGGAGGGGTGTTACCACTGCCAGGGTGGCCAGAAACACCTGTCTCTAAGGAACACTTGACTATCTCCACTAGGACTGGGACGATGACTTCAACACACCCCACTAGGAGGCGAGTTGGGCCCAGTTCCAAACTACAGCAACTCGTCTGCAAACTCCGGATGATCCTCATGACATCCGTGATCACCAACTGGTCGACATCAGGCCAGACAAACTGTAGAGCTGCAACCTCCCACCAACCTGGGCAACCCCCATTGGAGCAGACTGCACAGACATCCAACCTGATGCCGGCACCCTTATCTGCAAAGAATCGCGCAAACTCGTCACTTTTCTTGTGACAACGTGCTCCATGGCTGGAGACAGGCTGGATTGCACAGTCTGTCCACAGTCTAGAAGAGATGAGCTGGTCGGTTCTGTGCAACAGTGATCTCCCTGGACAGGAGCTCTTCCTGCTTATGGGAGATGGCCAATTGATAGTCCTTATAATGGGACATCAATCTAAGCCTGTCAGCCTCCAGGCCAGATTTCCGCTAGCACCGCTCCAGCCTTCGTCCAGCTTGCCTCAACTCCTTAAGGTCCCATCAAACCAAGGGGACTGAGGGCGAAGAGTGAGTGGACGAACACGGACAGGAGCTACGGAATCCAGAGCCTCCATCACAGCCCTATTATAGACCTGCAGCAGATTCTCTGGATCCGTACTTACACTCAGCATGCCCGATAGGTCCAGCACTGCCAACAGGCTAGGTCGTGAGACAGAGGAACATATCCCTTTTCTGTGTCTGAGACTGCCCTTATGTACTGCAGTCTTTGAGAGGGAGGCAAAACAGACTTTGGCATATTCACTGTGATCACCAAGTCATCAAACAACTAACATGTCTGAGACAGAGTATGTTGAGGAGCATTCCTGGAGCTGGCCTTCAGATGCCAGTCATCCAGATGGGGAACACATACAGGACTTCTCTGTGAAGGGCTTCTGCCACTATTGCCAAGCATTTAGTAAAAATCCATGGTACAGAAGAGAAGCCAAAGGGCAATACTCTGAACTGGTAGTGTTCTCCCTTCCAGTGTAAAGCAGAGGTATTGTCTGTGAGATTGCCTGATATTTACATGAAGGTATACATCCTTCATGTCCATAGAACAAAGCCTTTCCCCTGTTCTCTGAAGGGGAATCAGATACTGCAGGGATACCATTTGAAACTTTTTGTATTCAGTGTAGAAGTTGAAATCCAACACAGGACGTGGATCCCCTGTCCATTTTGGGGTAAGGAAATATCTGGAATAGAACCCTTTGTTTCTCTGCCGAGGAGGAAACAGATGTATAGCACGTTTTAGGAATTCTCACTCAACTTCTTCCTTCAGAAGGGACAAGGGTCCTGGAAGATAACGGGAAGAAGATGGAAGAATAATCTGGAGGGATTTCTTTTTTTTTTTAAATATCATTTCTATTTAGAGACTTTGCAGTTACATCCATACATTGTTTTAAAGGTCGTTGTAACATACATGGAGTTAAAAGTGTTTTCATGTTAAAACAAACACACTGTAGTAAAATAAATTCATTCCTGATGTCCGTCTATATTACATCTTTATGGGTTGATATTCCCATAGAATAATTACTATGGAGTTATATAAATCAAACACTATAAACTCAGACATTCTTACTATATAACCTCAGAATAACCCTCCAACCCAAAAGGAGTGATCCTCTTCTTTCCAGACACCCTCCCGCTCCTCATGGTACTAATGAATTATCTACATTGAGCATATACCATACCCATTGTTGCCATCAAGTGGTGAAAACTGGGACTGTGACCACTAAGTCTGCAGCTAGCCTCTCAAGCTGATATATATAGAGAGTACTATCTGACGCCACTCGCAGTGCTTAATTTGTGCCAGGGCTTGCCAGGGCTCAGCCCCAGCACCTCTTTCCCCTGACACTGCACTTTAAATATTGTTTTTTATGTGTGTACTCACTGTTCAAAGCTGGCTGATTTGTTTGTGTTGCCGCAGTGCCGCAGCGGTGCAAATCGCAGTCAGCTACACCTCCTTGCAGTCGCCCTCTCAGCTGAGCTGCTGCCTGTTGCTGTTTGCTTCCTCCATGCTGCTCACTTCCAAGCTGCTTGCTCTGGAAGGGGATTGGAGTTGCCAGTGATGATGTGCATGACCACCTTGCATTTGCATGCTTGTGCTTCATTACTAGACACACACAGTACGGGCATCACCTGACCAACTGTTCTGTGGTCAGGTGTCTCATGTTGCATGTGAACGTCATGGGAGGAGTCAGTAGCCATAATCATTTGCAGGCTGTGGCTGTGTCTACTGTCATCTCGTCGTGAGGTAAAAAATTCTGCGTACTGATGGAGTCTGAATAAAAAATAAATTATTCTGAAAGTTAAATTTACTTGAGTTGTTGTTAAGTTATACTGAGATTGGGGAGTCTGTCAGGGGTTGCGTAATTAAAAAGGAGAAAGGAAAGTCAGTCATCGGGTGGGCAAGGCAGGGAGTGGGCCGACTGAGGGATCGGGAAACAGAACACCCAGGTGGTGGGAAAGAAGCTGTGGCTGGGAGTGACTGGGACAGTCAGTTGGGAGTAGATACCTGGCTTGGGGAGGAGATTTAAGGAAGCCAGCAACATTTTGGGTACTCAGAAGTGGTGAAGCATTTAGGTAGAAGCCAGAAGGCAAGGAAGTAGTGAAGGAGAAGTGCAGGGCAGAACAGAAGAAGCCTGCTTCTGTGCTTCAGGCCAGAACTTGAAACATACTACCTAAAACTAACTAAAATAAGAAGCAAACTAGAAGAAAAAAACATTTAAAACCTTGGCTCTTCAAACAATTTAGAGTAAAGAAGCAGACTGCATTGAGGCTGACAAGGTTTGTTGCCTGAGCACAGAACTCATCAGCTCAGTTGTGTATGAGCTTGGTAAATTCAGTCAACAGTCTGCCTGGGTTTGATTAATTACTTTTCTTAGTTCTCCACAGCTGAATTAAAAATTAACCCCCTAAGGCTATACAAAGGCTGAGGAACTGTGTGAGACTGGTGGCAGTACGTCCGGTAGGCTGACACTAGTGTTTCATTACTACCATACTTGTGATTAAACAGGGGCTCTGGTGCTGATAACCAGTAATTCCCCACCCACCAGAAAAACTCATACGTGTAAGAGCTGTGTCTCTGTGCGAGTTTGGTACATACAGCAGATAGACTGGGTATAAAATAAAATAGGTTGACCAAAAAAAAGGTTAAATAAGAAAGGCAAAGGAGCCACAGTGTGTGAGCTTGGCACATACAGCAGACTGTCTGGGGTTCATTAATTATTATACTTTCCAGTTCCCACTCCACCAGCTGAAAAAAAAAAGAAAATAAACCCCTAGGCTAAAGGCTGAGGAGCAATGCTAGACATTTTAGTAACCTGTTCTGACTAGGCCCCAGAAACTCTCGGGTTTTAAATGGTCTGTTTTGAGCAGAAGAGTGCAGAGTCAGTGAACAAGGAAGGCCAGAACCCCCACAAAGCTAGGGAGGTCTGGGAGCATATATAATTATATTCTAATTTAGGTGGAGGATGATGTTTAACAGAGGGGGGCCGGGGCCAGGGTAGCCCCCAAGGGTAGCCCCCCCCCATGCACGCCTATGGTTTTGAGCATTGTGGCTTTTATTGAAGATAAAACACACTTCTGTTAGTTACAGGTTCCTTATCCCTGACTCCTGGGGAAGAAATTTTTTTTTTTTCCCCTGGACGGAGTCAGGGTATTGTAGACTCTCGATGACCTTATTAAGCAACAACAATATGTACCACAGAGCATCTAGCAGGGTACAACTTTGCCCTGCTATTGTATGTTGCACAGTGGCCAGGGGTTCAGTAAGTCTTAGACCCTGTCATATGATGCAATGTTGTTCTTACTTGAGCAGCTAACCTCCCGTTGTAAGAATTGCAGGAGAATAGTTATAATGTTATAGTCAAAATGCTGTAATATTCTAAACAATTTGCATGCCTGATGTATTAATTGGATTGTTTATTCAGAACCTGCATAAACTGTAAAGTAACATTTTTGTTCCTTTACTTGGCAATGTGGACATATGTTCAGGCTCCTTAGTATACCTTCTGCAATTTTTACAACAATTTACTTTGAAATTATATTCCATTTCCTTTTTTATTGGCCACTTATTGCTGCTGCATTAAATTCATTTTGGTAATTGCTGATTAGTTTATAAACTGCAAGCTCACGGTAAGGTTCCATTGCAGGGCCACACACACTGATGCTACAGAGTCCTTCGGGCCCCAGCTCCTTGCTATTGCATTCTACATGCCCACAATCCTTTACCTGTAGAAAACTTGTCATGCCTCAGTTTGAATGGCTTTTACAGCCACCAAATAAAAATTGGACCCTGCAAGACGCACTGTGGTACATTTTATTGCTTAATAAGGCTAGCCAGAGTCTCAAATATCCTAATTCCAAGTGGGAAAAAAATTCCTCCCCTGGATTCAGGGGTAGGCCAGAAGCTCTTGGGTTAAATGCGCTGCAGTGAGTTTTGGGTCTTTTATTGAAGATAAAGCACACTTCTGTTACAGGTTCCCTACTAGGGAACCTTAACAGAAGTGTGCTTTATCTTCAATAAAGGCCTCAAAACTCACCACAGAGCATCTAAAACCCAAATGTTTCGGGGGCCTACCAGCCCCCACTTCCCTGGCCTTTGCATCACAGTACCATGCCATTGCTTCTACATGCTCATGATCCTTTACCTTTAAAACCTTTTCATGCTTCAGTTTTAATTGGCTCTGCTGCTACTTGTACCATGCTAGATGCTATGTGGTACAGTTCGTTGCTTAGTAAGGTCAACTGGAGACTCCAGTACCCTAACACCCCCCAAAAAAAATATTCTCCTGGATTCAGGAGTAGGTAACCTGTAACAGAGGTGTACTTTATCTTCAATAAAAGCCCCAAAACTCCCTACAGAGCATCTAAAACCAAAGAGTTTCTGGGGGTCTACCGGCCCCAGACCCCTGACCTTTGAGTCACAGGCACAGCACCTTGCCATTGAATTCTACATGCCCACAATCCTGAAGCGGTCAGCCAGACTCTCCAATACCCTGACACCCCCCCCCAAAAAAAAGAAAATGATTCCCCTGGAATCAAGTGTAGGGAACCTAACGCAGAAATGTGTTTTATCTGCAATATAAGCCCCAAAACTCACCACAGAACATCTATAAACCCATAGCTTCTGGGGGCCTGGCGGCACCCAGACCCCCGGCATTTGGGGTTTTGACTCAAAGCCCTGGCACCTCTTTCTTTACAAATTAAACACTGGCCACTCGGGCACCATGGGAATGGCCAGTTTCATTCATCTTTTCGTTATTGCTTTTTTGGCTGCCAATAGCAAAATTGGCAACAATGTTTTATACCATGGAGGGGAATGTTGGGGTAGAATCATTAATAGAGTACCATTTCCTCAGTTAGTTCAACAGTGTCCCCTAAACATTTGCCCACCTCCCTCTGTATCATACACCAGAATGGGGTAAGCTGGGGACAAGACCAGACTACATGGGATAAGTCAACATACTGACGCCCACATTTCCTCCAGCAGTAACCATATTGAGGTGGTAAATATTTTGTAAGAATGGCAGGTGCCTTAAAATATCTGCTTTGGCATTTCCACGCAAACTCTCGCCATGGTACCAAGGTAGTGACTTTAACTGCTTGAATAGCCAAACTGAGCCATTCATCCTGAGAAACTTGGGATCCCAAATCTTCATTCCATCTTTCTAGAACTGACAATGTAGTGTCCCCCAGATTGTCCCACAATATTTTGAAAATTTGCCCTATTAAATGTGTGGCTACATTTCCTTCATTATGCTGATGTAGTAACTCAAAAAGAGGAGGTTTCCGAGCTGGAAGTTTTGTATATCTCTTGGGCTGCTGTTGCAGATATCGTTCCACCTGACTATATCAGTAACGGTTTCTGGGGGACAGCCCCTAATTTTGCTGCATTACCTCAAAAGGGATCACCCCCTCCTTATTGATAAATTAGTGAAGGAAATGCAGCGCCATTGTTTAAAAGTGGTGTCTAGTTGGTTTGGTAAGGAAGTCAAATCTGCGCTTAGTAATCACATATGGAAAAATATTTCTGCGAACTTAGGGTATCTTTTAATTTTGAGCCAGATTCTGAGAATACGGGTGGTTATGTCAGTAAAGTCCCGGGGTTGTTTCCCTCTAAGGCTAACAGTATCCGAGAGATATCATGTAAGTTGTTTAGCACATATTCTATGTCCTTCCATGATGCTCTGTAGTCTTCAGCTAACCACTGAAAGGCTATTTTAAGAAAGACTGCCATGGCATACCACTAGATGTTTGGTAAATTCAGCCCCCCCCAACTCTGGAACAGTTGAAGAATGGACAAGCAGATTCTCTGCCTCCCCTCCCCATATAAATTTGATATCATTTTTTTATTTTATTTATTTCTAGAACGTACCTTTGAGCCAAAGGCTCTTTTACAGAGGTTCCACATCGTAGTAATACATGAGCATAACATCATTTACAATGGTTACAAGTACATAAGCAGATATAAAGAGGTTCCATGCCTTAAAAAAAACATGAGTACATCAGGTTACAGAGGTTACATAATTACTATAACAGGGATTACATAAATAAAAATATACAGATACATATTAATTTATAGCAGGCTAGGTTGACAAGAAGTTTAAGTGAACAACTTGAGAATCTACAGGATATAGAGTAAATCAGGTAGGGAACAGAGGGTGATATAGTCTGTAAAATAATTAACTAATACTATATGCAAGGAGGCGAGAACTTGATGGGCAATAGTTCTTTTGTCTTAAGTACTAAAGAGTGTAGTCAAAGAGGAGGGCTAGACACATTGGGGGGGAAGTGCTGAGGCGGGGACCTGGAGCCTACTAGGGGAGTGTTAGTTAGCAAGAAGAGAGGAGAAGGCAAGGGTGCAGGTTAGAATGAGGGTAGCAGGAAAGAAGAGGTAGGAGTGTGGGGGGGGGTTCAGGTCTTACAGTCACAGTTACTGTTTGTGGCAAGGGCCACTCGGAGTTTATCTTCAGAGGGGCCTATTTTGTTCTCTTTTGTGATGCCAAGGTCAAGCACATTAAGCCAAAGTGGCACCTGGTATTCGTAGGACCGTTGGCCTTGTGTGGTTCTACGGAAAGGGACGCAGAGGGCCGAGTTGTTTGTACCCCTAGTGCATCTGATGGAATTAGGTCAGCTAAGAAGGCTTTGCAGGCCTGGGGTGGTAAGTCCTAGCATAGACTTCTTGGCAAGCATGCATACTTGATACTGGAGGCAGCTGTCAAGGTTGAGTCAGTTTGTTTGAGTGTACAACTCACAGGCGTGAGTGAGATGGGGTACACCTAGGACTAAACAACATGCTTTGTTTAGTGTTGTTTTATATGTTTCAAAGCAGTTTGGGAGGCAGCCCCATATACTGCTAGACCATAGTCTATCACTGAGAGGACTGAGCTTTTTATAACAGTTTTTAGTGCCTCAGAAGTCAGGCCTTTTCGGTATCTGTGCAACAATCCTAGTTTTGCATTTGACGACATTGCGACTGCAACTATGTGTTGGTCAAATGAGAGGGTGCGGTCCAGTGTCAATCCTAGGTATTTAAATGTTTGAACCATCTCCAGGGAAGTGTTCTGATTGTTACAAATGCAAAGTTGGTGGGTGTGGTGTTTGTTATGTGATGATGCGAATAACATAGTCTTGTTTTTTTATAATTAAGAAGCAGTTTTGATTGGAGGAACCAGTGCTCAGCTGCGGTGAAATTAGCCTGCATTTGCTTTTCCAGTATGTAGGGGTCAGAATTACATGAATATAGGTCTGCATCATCTGCATATAGTAGTAGCTGGTCATTTACTGATTGAGGGAGGTTGTTTAAGAACAGGCTGAACAGTAGAGGGCCAAGGATAAAGCCTTGAGGATCCCCTGTGTTAACACTAAAGTTGTCGGAGAAGGTGTCCAGGATTTTCACTTTTTGGACCCTCCCAGAGAGGTAGCTTCTGAACCATGCTACTGTTGCTGGGGAGAAGCCGGTATTGGACAGCTGATCGAGGAGCAGATTGTGATTGACAGTGTCAAAGGCCTTGGTGAGATCAATATATGTTGCCCCCACCAAGAGCCCTCTGTCTAGCACATTATGGATAAAGCTGGTAAACTCCACTAGAGCGGTTGTGGCACTGTGTTGTTTTCAAAATCCATGTTGTTGCTGACATTGCTAATTATATTTGTCTAGATATTCTGTCAGTTGGTCGGTTACGGTTCACTCCAGGGCCTTGGAGAGTGGAGGAAGGATAGATATTGGGCAGCAATTTGTATAGTTGGCCCTGTCACCACTTTTGTAAACAGAGGTAACCACCGCCACCTTCCAGATCCGTGGGAATTCACCTGATACCAAGGAGAGACTTAAGATTTTGGTGAGGGGTTTGAGAGTTACAGTATGTCCAGGGTGAGCCTAACTAGTTTTAGGTCAAGTTGATCAGAGCTAGTTCTGTAATTACCTAGTGCTTTTAGGATGTACTTTTTTGCTTCCATAAAGGTGATAGCTCTGAAGTAGAAAGGATGATGAGAGTTTGATTGGGTCCCCGGGTTTCGTTCGGTGCAAGTATCTGATTGGTGTTGAAAGAAGCTAGAGGGCAACACTCCACTGAGGTCAGTAAAAGCTTTGTTGAAGACATTTGCTATGTGACTGTGATCCTGCGTAGGTTGGCCCTCAATGTTCAGGAAGATGGGGGCAGTTTTATTAGGTTTACCGGTTAGGGGACTTGATGTTCTCCCAGAACCGTCTACTGTCACCCCATGAGTTTGTCAGCTCATTTTTAAAGTGAGTGTTTTTCGCCTTGCGAATAGCCCAGGTGCATTTATTCCATGCAGCTCTATAGTTCTGGTAGTCTGTCTGGGTACCGGAGTTCCTTGCTTTGTACCACAAGTCATCTCTATTTTTCATGAGGGCTAGTAGCTGTGGCGTGATCCAGAGGCTGTCATAGTCGTGGATCCTTCTTTTGGTGTAGGGGGCGTAGGCATTGCACACTTCATTGAATTTGCTTATAAAGCATTCTAGGGCAGTGTTGATGTCTGTTTTGTGGTCAATAGAGCTCCAATCTTGGAGGCTGAAGTGTGCTCTTAGAGCTCCCAACTTGCCTTTCTTCAGAAGTCTAGGAGTAATAGTCCTGGCTGGCGCCTTTGGGGTCTTATTCGACCATTTACTGATTACCGGGGAGTGGTCACTGAGGAAGTCAGGGAGAACCGTGATGGAGGATACTCTTTCTGGCCAATTTTTGACCACCCAGTTGATTATTGACCGTGTGTCTGTTCTGCTGTTATACCGAGTGGGGGAGTCTACCAATTGCACAAAGTTGACAACAGCTAAGGAGTCCTTGTAGTGTACAGCTTCAGCAGAGGACCAGTTGATATTAAAGTCTCCAACCATTATCAGCTCTGTGTTTGGTCCCCCTTCAGAGAGGTAGTTGATGTCAGAACTGAAACCATTCGCTTGTTCTTTGGGAGGGATATAGGCCAAGACTACTGTTAGGGTTTATGATCCAAGATTTTAAAAAAAATTGTGGCATGAAATAAAGGATGGTTTGAAATAAATATAGTAAGCGGGGGAGGATATTCATTCGTATTGCCTCAATTTTTTGGAAAAATGTGAGTCGTAGATTGTTCCATTTCTTAAGATCTGTTTGAACTGCCTGTGTGATCTGGAGGGATTTCTAACAGCTCCTGAACATGCCCCCTTACAATTATTTCCAGAACCCACTCATCTGTGAAGATCTCCCACCATTGTATCATGTGCAGGAAGATCCTGTCCCCCACAACCACCCCTGGAGGTGGGGTTGTAGCCGGCAGAGAGTCAGGTGGAACCAGTGGGAGCAGTGCCAGTGGAACCAACTGTTTTGGGTGTTTCTGTATGGGCACTGGGGGGAGTGGAACCAGTAGGGGCCATTTCCCTTACCACAGCCTTGCTGACAGTAGACATGGCCATCTCCAGCAGTAGGCTGACAAAAGCTGTCCCTCCCATAACCCCTAGCAGCAGTGGAATACAGGGACTTTACAGACTTTAAGAGTCATTTTTTTTATTTGTAGTTTGTGCTCCTACCTTCCCTGGCTGCCCCCTTTCAACTGCCCCCCCCCCAGCCACATCACCCGGCTCCTCTGGATCCTACCTTACGCCAGGTGTCCTCTGCCACAGGACTTGTGTCATGTGCCCAGCCACTGGTGTGAAGCCTGCGAGGGGTCAGTGTCATGGAGGCACAGGTCAGGAAGCATAGGAAAACCAGGAGCAGTTGTAGAATTCACCAAAAATATTTATTTACAGTATCAGTAACATAACAAACTTGCTCAGAATAACTATGTACAGAGGAGAAATGAATCCATTTTTTCTTTGTGTCTGTGTCCTTTTTCTTCTAATAATCTATCTTGCAGTAGCAGCTTAGCTGTTTTATAAGTCTTTTCAACCCCCATCCTTAGCAAACATCCTGTCCTTATAAGTTTCAGGAGCTGCTAGAACACAGTTTCCTTCTTGAGGCCCCTACAGCTTTTGCAAAAGGCTCAACATTTGCACTCAAGTAACCTGTAGAGTTTACAATCATCTCAAGTTATAAATATATGTATTTCAACAGTAATACTATATATTTTCTAAACAAAAGTGATCCCATTATTGGTTACATTTTTATACAATGATTTGCACATATTTTTATATTAGCAGAAATGCAAGGGAGGAAAGCAAGAGAGAACTGAGAGACAGTGAGAGGCAAAGAATTGCGAGCCTGTCGGGTTGATCAAGTCCGAAGTCTCACAGGAAAATTTGGTTGCTCAACCAGACAGAGAAGAGACAGAAAAGGAAAGATCCTTGCATTTAAACAGATCCTCCATAACAAATGGGACAGGGTCCTATTTTACCCTGTCACATACACCCCCCTTCCTAAGAGTAAACCTGTTTTATTAAACAGGTTTCCAAAACTTTTTATTCTCTATTATACAATGGCAAGATAGAATGCTGGCCCCAGATTGGCCAGTCTGTGGATGGACCCGTGATGTTATCCTAGCATAACATCACGGATCTAGTCCGGCCACCCACAAGACTGAATGAAATGAGTAAACAAATCACTACACAAGGCATCACCAACTTGCCTATACCTTGTCCTCACATAGCAGTGCTAACCTTAAATTCATCCCTCCACTGCAGACAACCAAAACTGCACCCAGAACCATCAAAGATTCCCAAAACTTATTTGTTCTTGCTAAAAAAAGAGGTACATTAAAGCTGACTTTGCGATCTGCCATAGCCCCGCCCCCGCCACTCTACTGGCGCTCCAGCATTAACACAACAGAAGTGTTTTTTTTTTTTTACCAAAGGAAGGCCACACTGAAAGCCATCACACCGGCTTCTGAATCAAGCACCCCACTGCCTTCCAGGACTACTCCCTGCTCCAGCAGCCACATGTAAACCTGTCACTATGTTCAGCTTACCAGCAGTCCCTCCCGCTTGCATCGCAGACCCCACTTGAAAAAACATAGCACATGCAACAGCATGGAATCACTTCTGAAGGAAAGAACTGTTGAATACCTAGAGGCCAGTGGGGCACAGGACCCAAGGCAGCATGGTTTCACAGCAGGAAGGTCAGGTCAGACGAACCTAATAGATTTCTTTGACTGGGTGACCAAAGTAGTAGACCAGGGAGGGGCTGTGGATATGGCCTACCTAGATTTTAGCAAGGCATTCGACACAGTCTCACACAAAAGATTAATATACAAGTTAGCCAGCCTTGGAGTGTGTCCCAAGGTGGTAGCCTGGATAAAAAACTGGCTGGACAACAGGACGCAAAAGTTAATAGTAAACGGAGTCCACAGTGAAGAAAGGAGGGTAACTAGCGGGGTACCGCAGGGTTTGGTACTGGGACCGGTCCTCTTTAATATCCCTATTAGTGACATTGGAGAGCACCTGGAAGGAAAGGTATGCCTCTTTGCAGATGACACAAAGATCTGCAACAGGGTTGATACACAAGGTGGGGTGGAAAGAATGAAAAGGGACTTGGCAAGGTAGGAGGAATGGTCAAATACGTGGAAGCTCAGATTCAATGCAAAGAAGTGCAAGGTAATGCATCTGTGAAACAAAAACCCAGGGGAAGAGTACACAATGGGGGGGTGAGTTAATAGCAACAACAAAAATCGAAAGAGACCTAGGAGTAATTATATCAGATGACCTAAAGGTGGGCAAGCAATGTGATAAGGCAGTAAGGAGGGCTGGGGGGATACTGGGATGCATAGGGAGAGGCATCAACAGTAGAAAACAGGAAGTTGTTATCCCTCTCTACAGACAGTTAGTGAGACCCCATCTGGAGTACTGCGTGCAATTCTGGAGACCTCATCTATGCAAAGACATAGACAGAGTGGAGGCTGTTCAGAGGAGGGCAACCAAAATGGTGCAAGGTCTGCACCAGAAGACATACAAGGAGAGACTAAAGCAGCTTAATATGTATACCCTTGAGGAAAGGAGGGAGAGGGGAGACATGATAGAAACTTTCAAGTATCTCAAGGGAATTAACAAGGTACAAGAGGGTAGTATCTTTCAGAAGAAGAGATATGCAAGAACAAGGGCACAATTTGAAGATAGAGGGGGGTACGGCTCAGAGGTAATCTTAGAAAGTATTTTTTCACAGAGAGAGTTGTGGACGCATGGAACAGCCTTCCTGAGGAGGTTGTGGAGTCAGGAACAGTGGGAGAATTCAAGAATGCATGGGACAGGCATAAGGCAATTCTAGTGGGGGGCAGGAGGAAGTAAGCTGTTGATTAACTAGAATTTGAAGCTTATCCATCAGGTAGGGAAATGGGCAGACTGGGTGGGCCAAGTGGTCCTTATCTGCCGTCAAATTCTATGTTTCTATGTTTCTACTTCACAGTTACCCAATTCTTGTTTTCCATCGGTCATCAATTCTCCCGGTAATACTGGTACTGAGAGAAGACATGCTGCCACCACAGTCACTGCACCGCATGGAGGCACAATCTCCATCAGCCATGATCGAGACTGTGGGGGGCGAAGTCACATTTCACGGAGGGGCCAAGGCCAAGTCACATTTCCTGGTGGCACCAAATGCAGGAAGAGTGAATATAAGACAAAAAAGTAACAAATAAAAATCGTGACTTACGCCAAAGAAACACAGCAGACAAAAACACCACCACAGAAAGGTATCTGTAAGGACAGGAGTGTCTGAAGCTACAGTTAAAACATAGAAGGTCACCCACTGGCCAAGAATTAGGCACTATTTTTTTCAAAATGTAAACCTGCACATTAGAAAAAAAACACCCCAAAAATGTACTTTTAAAAGCAATTTCCTTTTTTTTTTCTTCTCTTTAACACACAAGTCATTGTATAATAGGAATAATGCACTCCAGGAATTGTGTGTGGGTACTGGGATAACGTCCGTCTGGGGTGATTAGCTGCACCTTAGCCTGCGGTCTCATGCCCAATCACCCCAGGCGTGACGTTATCCCAGCAATACACACACCCTGTCGTGCATTATTCCTTTAATAGCATTTGCTGCTTTCAGACATTAAGCACATCTGCATCCATTTTTTTATAACAGTACAGCAAAAAGTACAGTTCAAACCCATACATTAGGTTGTTTTTTTTCAACCTTCAGAACCCTCAATTCCTGAGCCATGTCTTGATAGAAAATCAGCATTACTATTATTTTTACCAGATTTGTGAATCACCATAAATTTAAATGGCTGTAGTGCCAGGTACCACTGTGTGATTCTGGAATTTTTATCTTTCATCTGGTTAAGCCAACAGAGAGGATTGTGATCAGTTACAAGAAGAAAATCAGTTCCTAGCAAATAACATTTGAGGGACTCCATGGACCGCTCTGCTGCTAAACACTCCTTTTCGATAGTGGAGTACCTTTTTGGTCTGTCATACAATTTCCTACTTATGTACAAAATAGGATGTTCTGTCCCATCTACATTTTGACTTGGGACAGCACCTAGACCTACCTCAGATGCATCTGTTTGTAGCATAAATGGTTTCTCAAAGTCTAGGCTTCTTAAAACAAGTGCTGAACATAATGCAGCCTTTATGACTTGAAAAGCTCACACTCTGGAGTCCATTTCACATTATCTGGGTACCGTTTTTTCATTAGTTCAGTGAGGGGAGTAGCTAACTTTGCAAAGTTGCAAACAAATCTCCGATAATAACCAGCCAGCCCTAAAAATGACCTGACATGTTTATTTGTTTTAGGTACAGAGCTGTTAGCTACAGCTTCTATTTTAGAAATCTCTGGCTTAACTTCTCCAATTCCCAATACATAGCCCAATTATCTGGTTTCCTGCATGTCCAGTGCACATTTAGTAGGATTAATAGTCAGACCTGCATTTCTGATAGCTTGGATAACTGCTAGTAGGTGTTCCAGGTGACTTTTCCAGTCTGGACTGTACACCATTACATCATCCAGACACTCAGCACAATAATCAGTGTGAGGGGATAAAATTACATCCATGTACCGCTGGAATGTAGCTGGTGCACAATGTAAACCAAATGGCATGGTGGTGAACTGATAGAATCCTATAGGGATGGTAAATGCAGTTTTATCTCTGGATTCTTTAGCCAAAGGGATTTGCCAGTAACCCCTGGTGAGATCGAGGGTACTGATATACTTTGCACTCCCCAGTCTGTCCACCAAATCATCTATTCTGGGCATAGGATAACTGTCAAATTCTAACACTTGATTAAGTTTCCTAAAATCAAGGCAGATTCTAACTCCCCCTTCTTTTTTTATTACAGTTACCATGGGAGATGATCAAGCACACCTCGACTCCTCTATGATACCCAGTTCTTTCATTTTTTGTATTTCCTTAACCACATCAGTTCTTAACTGCTCTGGCAACCTGTATGTCTTTTGTCTAATAGGACGAGTATTCTTTGTCACTATTGCGTGCTCAATCCCTTTTGCTCGGCCTGGTACTGTGGTAAAAGTACTGCTAAATATTTTTAGCACTTTACGAATGTCTGCAGTTTGTTCTGAGGTTAGGGAAACATTCACCTTTACAGCATCAGCATTTACAGTTTGTTCTAGTCTATCATAAGCTACAGCAATATCTTTCTTCTCAGTTTCTGGTAAAATTAGCAAGGCAGCTTTTGGCATTTTTTTCAAGCTATTTCTTGATGAGGTTAGCATGGTATATCTTAAAAGGATTTTTCCTGTCAGGGGTCTCAGTCTCATAGTTAACAGTGCCAGTACGTCTAAGAACCATATATGGCCCTTGCCACTTCCTTAACAGTTTATTTTCTGTTGTGGGTAACAATAGCAAAACCTTTTCACCTGGCTTGAAAACTTTTTCTTTTACCCCATGGTCATAATATACCTTCTGCTGGTTCTGGGCCTCTTCCTGATTACCACGTGTCCTTCTGGAAGTTGATCAACTTCCTACTTGACTCCCCTACTAAACAGGGATGCCTGGCCCTTAATATTGACGGCTGTACCATCTCAGATCCTGCCTCCGTGGCTGAGCTCTTCAATAACAATGTAAAAAAACACTATGGTTCTCAAAGGAGGTTCTCAAAGGAGGTGGCAGGGAAGGTTAGGGAGAAAAAGATAGCATTCAAGAAGAATAAGGAATAACAGAAGGAACAGGACAGAGAACTGTATCAGTTAAAGCAGAAGGAAGCAGGGAAGGCAGTCAGAACAGCAAAGGCTCAAACCGAGGAAAGGATAGCCAACTCAGTTAAGCAGGGGGATAAAACCTTTTATAGGTATATCAGGGAGCAAAGGAAGACCAAGGGAGGGATAGTGAGGCTTAATAAAGGGGACGGGGGTGGGCAGAGGGTGACTGTGAAAAGGCAGAGATACTAAACAAATATTTTTGCTCAGTATTCACAAGTGAAGAAGGGGAGGTACCTAACCCAGACAACAGAAACACTCTGGATAGGGGGGTTGATACCAGCCCATTCACAGAAGAAAGAGTTCTGAAAGAACTCTTAAAACTGAAGGTGGACAAAGCAATGGCACCTGATGGGATTCATCCAAGAATTCTAAAAGAACTAAGGGTAGAACTAGTGACACCACTGACTACCCTCTTTAACAAATCATGGGAGGATGGGGTGGTACCTGAGGACTGGAGGAGGGCAGAAGTGATTCCGCTTCACAAAAGTGGAAGCAGGGCAGAGGCAGGAAACTACAGACCTGTTAGTTTTACCTCAGTGATAGGGAAAATGATGGAATCACTTCTGAAGGAGAGAATTGTTGAGTACCTAGAGGCCAGAGGGGCACAGGACCCAAGGCAGCATGGATTCACAGCAGGTAGGTCATGTCAGACGAATCTAATAGATTTTTTTGATTGGGTGACCAAAGTAGTAGATCAGGGAGGGGCTGTGGACATGGTTACCTAGACTTTAGCAAGGTGTAATCCCTCAGTGGCGCTATCCCAAGGGCTACTACCCCTGCCTGCTTAACTACTAACAGGTTAAGGGGCCTAGGTCCAATGGCGGATGCCTCCACCCAGAGGTCAGAGTTTGCAGTAGTTAAACTAACTTGGCCACAGCCCTCTGGGACACTGTAACCCCCCTTCTTCCCACTAGTGTCCCACACAATGCATTAGGAATATCTTCACAATGTACACTTACACCCAGGACTGGCTCTGTTGACTGGACTCTGGGGACCCCTCCTGTAAAACAAGATGACACAGTGAAAAAATCACAGTACAATACTTTAACATAAACGAATACCTCAGTCAGTGTAACTTTACTGAAAACCAACAGATCTGATTTATTTAAGGAGCTGCAACAAGGAAGGGGGAAATCGGGTTAATTAGGTTAAACACATTAATAATCACAGTACTGTGTGCATATTCAGAGTCCCAAATTGTCACTTTCACTGGGTACCCAGGATGGGGGGGGGGCTAGCCAGGATCGGTGCAGCTGGTTGGGGCCCTGTGATGAAACACACTTGCACAATACCAATTGTAATCCGAGCCGGGGGGCTCAGTTCGTGAAGAAATGAAAAAAGCAACAATTAGATGACACACTTGCAATTCGATAAACAGATGGCAGGGAGCTACCCTGCTTTGTACTCACAAACTCAATGCTGGGAACTGGATGGAAGGCAGATTGTCCTGGATTGCCAGGAGGAGCAGACCATGTGGACAAGGTCCTTGTAACTGGACCCCACTGCAGTTTAGAGCAAATGGATGTAGTCTGGTTTAAGCTGGGGTTTACTTCCAGCTTCATGCACTCCATTCACTGTACAGGGGATTTGAAACGTGATTCCCCACAAGCACTACACACATTTATATGTAAAAGGAAAGTACTATACCAGGCAGGCTGCTTCTCGATCCCGATTGCAATTACTGCACAATACCCGGGAGAACACACAGGAGATTTGGTTCCTGACAGACCGAGCGAGATTCAGCAATTTCTCCAGTCTTCTACAGGGTGAGCCTGGTTTCTGCTCTTCAGATCTCTTTGATTCTCTTCACAGGTCATATTCAGCCCGAACAGGCGCTTGCACAGGCTGCAGACCGAAACTCAGGGCCTTACTCACGCTTACCATGCTAAAACTATACACAGCAGAAGCACATAGCTCCTTTTCACTTCACTGTCTCACCTCATCTGATCTTTCCAGTAGACAGAGCCGGGCATTTCCTTTGAGTTCCTCCCAGTTCAGTTGGCTGGTTTGGCTGTCACTCACAATCAGACTCCCCCTGTTGGTGCAAAAAGGTGCCAAAGTCCAAACTACAATTCCCAGAGGCATTGGCCATACAGTACATAGGTGGCTGGCTCCACAATGAGAGTCCAAGTTCTGATTTGCCAGCAGCAGGCTCCATTTCAAAGGTCCCCCCATACTGATTGGTCCAGTTCAGCAGTTCAAAATCAGAATGGAGGGCTAGGCAAACACAGTTCTGACTGCAAAGAAAAGCAGGTTAGACAAACTGTATTTTCGTTATTACTCTAAATGATTTCTGGCAAACAGCTACATCTTTGGAAAGTGCTCACTCTGCCCACTTAGCGACAGCAGAAATGGAGCAATTTGGCAGCAGCTCAAGTGGGACTCAAGCAGGGAAACACACAGTTTCCCCATAGAAACGAATTATGTCTGCAAGCAGACAGCTCTTAAAGAGACAGTACCAGAGGCTCTAAAAGCACTCACAGATAAACGGCTTAAACGCCAAACACCATTCAGGCTTGGAGCATTCAAGCAAGCTCCTGGAAGACTTTTTGGGAACCCCCATTTGCAGGGAGGTTACAAAGGCATTTGACACAGTCCCACAGAAAAGATTAATAAACTAGTTAGCCCGCCAGGGAGTGGGTCCCAAGATGGTAGCCTGGGTAAAAAACTGGCTGGAGAACAGTACACAAAGGGTAATGGTAAACGGAGTCCATTCTGAAGAAAGGGGAGTTACTAGTGGGGTACCACAGGGTTCAGTTCTAGGACCGGTCCTCTTCAATGTCTTTATAAGTGACATTGCAGAGGGACTGGAAGGAAAAGTATGTCTCTTTGCAGACAACACAAAGATCTGCAACAGGGTTGATACACAAGGTGGGGTGGAAAGGATGCGAAGGGACATGGCAAGGTTGGGAGAATGGTCAGATGTATGGCAGCTCAGATTCAATGCTAAGAAGTGCAAAGTAGTGCACCTGGGAAACAAACCCCAGAGGAAGAGTACACTATGGGTGGTGAGATACTAACAACAACAAAAATGGAAAGGGATGTGGGGGCAGTCATATCAGGTGACATAAAGGTAGCCGGCCCAGTGGCATGGAGGGCTGAGGCATCATGTCTTACCTTCTGCCACACTGGCGACCCATGTTCGCTGTGCAAGTGGGCCACCAGGGGTTGGCTGGGGAGGGAGAGGATCGAGCATCCAGAGGACAGCTCTCCTCTCCCAGGGAGGGGTTGGGACTAAGTCTGCTGCTTGCCTGACCCCTAGCAGAGGCTGGGGGTCAGCTCCGGTGGCTCACACGCAGGGGGCGGTTACAGGGCAGTCGCCCCAGCATGTCACGTGCTGGAGCACGCATGGCTCGGCCATTGGCATCATTGCACATCGCTGTGCCACTCTGGGGGGGGGGGAAAAAAACGGAAAATGGCCCCTCACCAAGATGATTGCTGGACGCCGCAGGCCCCGCTCCCACAAATGGCAGCAGCAGCCCCCCGCACCAGATCCATTCTGGTGGGTTGAGGGATCCTTGCCACCCTGCCTCGGGGGGGGCAAGCCATGGAGGTAAGCGGAGGGGTAATGCTGCGAGCGGGAGATGGGGCTGGGCACCCTGGCAGGAGGAAGCACCATAGGGGATGAGGAGATAAAATAGATTAACAGCAAAAAAGATGACCTAAAGGTGGGCAAGCAATGTGAGAGGGCAGTAAGGAGGGCTGGTGGGATACTGGGATGTAGAGGAAAAGACATCACCAGTACAAAACAGGAAGTTATTATCCCTCTGTACAGACAGCTGGTGAGACTCCATCTGGAGTACTGCGTGCAGTTCTGGAGACCCCATCTCTGCAAAAACATAGACAGGATGGAGGCAGTCCAGAGGAGGGCAACTAAAATGGTGCAGGGTCTGCATCAGAAGACATATGAAGAGAGACTTAAGGAGCTTAATATGTATACCCTCAAGGAAAGGAGGGATGGGGGGACATGATAGAAACTTTCAAGTACCTCAAGGGAATCAACAAAGTCCAAGAGGGTAGCATCTTTCAGAAAAAGAGATGTGCAAGAACAAGGGGGCACCATTTGAAGATAGAAGAGGGATGGCTCAGAGATAATGTGAGGAAGTATTTTTTCATGGAGAGGGTAGTGGTTGCATGGAACGGCCTTCCTGAGGAGGTTGTGGAGACAAAAACAGCAGGGGAATTCAAGAATGCATGGGACAGACATAAGGCAATTCTAGGGGTTGGGGATAGGAGGAAGTAGGCTGTTGGTTAACTAGGATGTGCAGCTTATCCATTGGGTAGGGAAATGGGCAGACTGGGTGGGCCAAGCGGTCCTTATCCGCCGTCAAATTCTATGTTTCTATGTCTCCTGTAGCCTCCCTGATTCCCCCCCCAGCTCCCAAGTCGGCCGAACCATACTCCCCTACCTCAGGCTTCCTCTTTCCACCCCTCACACAACTGGAAGTACACAACGCATTCTCCTCCCTTAACACGTCCAAATCCATGCCCAACGGTATTCACCCTTAGCTGCTCTGCATCTCTGCCTCTGCTATTGTGGCCCCCTTAACTCACATACTAAACATCTCTCCATCCACAGCCACTCTCCTCAAAACCTGGAAAATAGCCAAAATCACCCCTCTGCACAAGGGCGGTGATCCCTCCCTACCTGGAAATTACAGGCCTATTTTGCTCCTCTCCTTCCTTGCCAAAGTCCAGAAATCTCTCATACTGTCCAAACTGTCTGACTTTCTCTCTCCAACAGCTCCCCTCACCCATACAGTCAGGTTTCAGAAAACACCACTCCACCATCACCTCCCTTCTCGCGTTGCACGACTCCATCTTTTGGCTTCGCCCAACCTGCCATCACCTGGTTACACTCGTACCTCCATGACAGACAACAATCTGTTCAAATAGGTGACACTCTCTCTACCCTGCTCCCGATCTTATCTGGTGTCCCCCAAGGCTCTATACTTGATCACATCCTCTTCTCTCTCTTCATAAACAACCTTCCCTCCACCTGTCTCTCCTCCAATGTGCATCTATATGCAGGTGACACTATCATCTTTGCCTCGGGCCCCTCTTATGACAGTATCCTCCCCAATCTCCAAAACGACTTCAACAGAGTTCAGTCCTGGTTCCTTGAGAACCTGCTTACACTCAATGTTAAAAAAACTGTCACCATGGTCTTTGGTTCCAGGCAGAAGCTTGCTACCCTCCCACCCCCCAACCCCAGTGATCACCACCCTGGATAGCTCGCCCCTGGAGCTAGTCCCTGCTTTCAAGTACCTGGGAGTATGGCTTGACAGCCACCTCAACTACTCCTCTCATGTCAAGGCCGTCTGCACTAAACTCTGGCCCAAACTCGCCATCCTCTATCACCAGAAGGCCAGCCTACCCATCCCCACCTGTTGCGAGCTCGTACGTAAAACAATCTTGCCCATTATAGACTATGCTGACATAATCTATGATATGGCCCCAACCTCCTCTCTCTCTCCAGACTAGATAGCCTTCTCAACTCTTTCTGCTGCTTTGCCACTGCCTCCCCCCTACTCACTCGCCACTGCCTACTCTACGCTACACTCTCCATTGCCATGCTCTCCCACAGAAGAACCGTCCACAGCGCCTCCTTCATAGCAAAATATTGGCTTGACTCCTTCCCCCACCTCACCTCCTGCCTTTCCCTTCCACCTCCCCTAACCATCTCTTTGCCACAGGGACCCACGCACTTTCCACCTGCCCTGCCCTCACACTCTCACCGGCCAAGCTGCCTTCTTGTACCATCTCCTCCTTCTCTGGAACAACCTTCCCTCCAGCCTTTGCCTATCCCCTTTTCGTTCTGCCTTTACACAACTCCTCAGGCTCCTCCCCACCCCAGACTGCCCCAAATGCTCCAATGGTCACAGCACACAGCCGAAGCCCCTCACAGTCTCTATTTACCTACCCTAGCCCTTGACTGCACTCTTGCCTCACTCTGTTTGTTTACTCTGCATGTTATCTCATAATATTTTATTGAAAATGTATTGTATTCTTTGTAAAAATGTCTGTATATACTGTTTGTACTCCTCACCATTTGTCACTCTTTCTCTTCACTGTACACTCTGGGTTTTTTATTTGTTTTTTTTTTCCTGGCAGGCCCTCTGTCAGGGTTCTGCCCTGGTCATGGCCCCCGGGCTTCCACCAACCATCAATTGCCAGCTTGTCTCCCGGTCACCCCGGCTCCCCAGAGGACAGGGCCGTGGCACTGGTTCCCCTAATTCCAGTGTCACGGAACCAGTATCTAGTTAGAGATGCCGCTGGCGATGGTGGCTAATTGAAGCCCAGGAAGGCTTCATTTAGATGGAGGACCCACCCTCCCTTTTCAGTTTTCCTCCAGGAGGAGGGATGTGCCATGACATCCAGTGTCCGCCCGCCTCCAGTACATGTGAGGACCGGTGGCTGCATGACTCCAGGCCTTCCCAGGGGTCCATATAGTGCCGGGAACTTTCCCACCCTCCCCGGAGAAGAGAACAGTCCTTGGATGCTCTATCCTTCTTCCCCCGGCCGGCCGTTCAGTGACCCGGGTCCATTCCCAAACCCGGGGCACCGGTGTCACAAGCAGAAATCCAACCACTGCACCAACGGGCCAGCCCACTGTACACTCTGTACCCGGGTCACACCTGGAAACGAGCCTCAGCTCAGTGTGCCTTTCCTGGTCATCAATTTTAAATAAATAAATAAATAATCCTACAGCAATTTCAACATGTTTTGCCAGCTTCTTTCTTAGGGCACACCTATAAGATGTTATAGATTGTTTCTGGGTGGGGGTTATCTTCCCACGTTTCTTTTATTACATCCAGTGGCCCTCTTGGATGCCTACCATACAGCATTTCAAATGGCGAAAACCCTGTTGATGCCTGTGGCATTTCTCTGTAGGCAAAAAGTAGGTAAGGCAAGTATTGGTCCCAGTCTTTCCCTTCCCCTTTTACAAACCTTTTTAACATGCATTTTAGGGTTTGGTTAAAACACTCAACAAGACCGTCTGTCTGAGGGTGATACAGGGAGGTTCTTATGACAGGGATACCTAATAGTCTGTACAGCTCCTTAAGCAATGCAGCACCAAAATTACTACCCTGATCAGTAATAATTTCTTTAGGTATGCCCATTCTGCTGAAAATTTTGGCAAGTTCTGCTGCAATTTTTGGGGCTGTAACAGTACGCATTGGAACTGCTTCTTGGTATTGAGTAGCATAGTTGCATACTACCAGGATAAAGCTATTACCCTTTTCACGTTTGTCTAAAGGACCAACCACATCCATTGCAATTCTCTCAAATGGCACATCTATTAAGGATAGGGGCACCAGCTGGGGCACCTTGTATTTTCTAGTGACTGTGGCTACTTTCTGACACTCAGCAAAGGAATTACAATGAGCAGCAACATCTTCATGAATTTCATGCCAGTAAAATCTACACAGCAATCTGGCAAGGGTGCGATCCCACCCTGCATGACCAGCCATAGTAGTATAATGTGCTATCTGTAAAAATTCTATTCTATATTTCTGTGGTATAACCAATTGTTTTGTCTGTTCCTGTGTCTGAGATTTAACTCAAACTCTGTACAGTAACCCATTACATTTTTTAAACATTGGTCCACCCTGTTTTAGTTTCACCCCCAGCTGCTTGAAATAACCCTGGAGAGAAACATCATTAGCTTGCTCTGAAAGAATATCACAATCAGTTAACAATTTTGTTTCAGCATTTTCACATTTTAGCCCTTTATGTCATCAGACATTTGCTGCCACAGTTTCTTCAGGCATCATCTTTCTAGGATTTCCGGATAGTGGAGCTGTGCTCAAGCAAGTCCGAATCAAAATCACTGAAAGGAAAAGTGTCCCCACCATCTGACATTTTCTTTGCCTGAGCTCTTGTCACCACAGCTGCTGAAACATCAGGATTTACTCCCTCTTTGATCAACTCAGTAAATCCTGGGAAGTCATTTCCAATAATCACAGGTACATGTAACTTAGGTACTACCCCCACTTTCATTTGGTGCGACACACCCTTAACAGTCAGAATCACTTGGGTGGTGAAATAATATCGAGTGTCCCCATGGATGTAGATGACACCAGTAACTGGTCCCTTTGCACAGTGTTTTCCCAGCACTTTAACATGCACTAGGGTCTGTCTGCTTTCCAAACCAGTGAGTCCCTTCACAGTCTTATCCCCCACCTTTACATCTGCTAAGTACTTGCCCCAATTCGCCAAGGACAAATCTGCTCCGGTGCCACTCTCCTTACTATAGCAGTTTCTTGCAAATTGGCCTGGCTTATTACAGTTATAGCAGATGACGTCTTTGGGCACATATCTGTTACCCCCACTGAGTACCTATCAAGCCTGGAGTTTAAATGGGAAAAAGTGTGTCTTACTGGTGCTTGGCTGTTCCTCACTGCTGTGGCATCTGTTTGGCTATTTGGTAGTCCTCAGCCAAAGAAACAGCCTTTCCCCCTCTCTCTGATCGGTGTTCCTTTACCCAAAGCTGCACATCTGTAGGCAAGATGTTGATGAATTGCTCCATGGCAAATGTGTAGATGATCTGTAGGACTGTTTTGCTGTCTGGTTGATCCATTTTATCCAGAATTCTCTGAGTCAGATGAAAGCTTCTCAAGGATTGTCGACCAAGTTGTACCTCAGAGATCGAAATCTCTGCCTGTATGTCTCTTTGGAGATGTCATAACTTTCCAGGATTTCGCTTTTCACCAGGTCATAGTTTTCTGACTGTGCAGTGTCCATACTGTTGTAGGCAAGTTGGGCTTTCCCTGTCAGGCGGGGTACCAGTCTGTTTGTCCATTGCTGCTTTGGTCATTGGCAGGCTGTGGCAACTCTTTCAAAAGTTGTCAGGTATGCCTCAATATCATCTGAGAGACACAACTTAGTAAGTTTAATGGCTTTTAAGTTGGTTGCATTGTTGCTTATCTGGGTCTGTGCCAGATCCTCTACCTTTGATAGCTTGCAAGGCATCCAGCCATTGCTGCTCCTGTCGCTGCACCTCTTCTCTCATCTGCTGCTCCTGTTGCTGCATCTCTTTTTGTTGTACAGCCACCATTTGAAAAAGTCCAGCAGGCTTTTAGATTCTGTCACTGCCTGTTCTTTTTCCATAGCTTGTGTTGGCTGTACAATCTCAGACTGGACTTCTGCCATTCTTCTGGTTACTCGTCCTGGACTTGCTGCTGCAGAATCCATACCTTCCTCTATGTTTCCCTGCTACTAGGTCCAGTACCCATGCACAAAACTCCTGTCTTAGGGTATGAACAGCTTAAATCCCACTTCTAAAACCATCTGTCGTTGAGGCATAGGTCAGGAAGCACAGGAAAACCATGAACAGTTGTAGAATTCACCAAAAATATTTATTTACAGTATCAGTAACATAATAAACTTGTTCAGAATAATTATGTACAGAGGAGAAATTAATCAGTTTTTTCTTTGTCTCGGTGTCCTTTTTCTTCTAATAATCTATCATGCAGTAGCAGCTTAGTTCTTTTATAAGTCTTTTCAACCCCCATCCTTAGCAAACATCCTGTCCGTGTAAGTTTCAGGAACTGCTAGAACACAGTTTTCTTCTTGAGGCCCCTACAGCTTTTGCAAAAGGCTCAACATTTTCACCCCAGTAACCTCTAGAGTTTACAATCATCTCAAATTATAAATATAGGTATTTCAACAGTAATACTATATATTTTCTAAACAAAAGTGATCCCATTATCGGTTACATTTTCATATAATGATTTGCACAAATTTTTATATTAGCAGATATGCAAGGGAGGAAAGCAAAAGAGGACTGAGAGACAGTGAGGGGCAAAGAATTGCAAGCCTGTTGGGTTGATCAAGTCCGAAGTCTCACAGGAAAATTTAGTTGAGCAACCAGACAGAAAAGAGACAGAAAAGGAAAGATCCTTGCATTTAAACACATTCTCCAAAACAAATGGGACAGGGTCCTATTCTACCCTGTCACAGTCAGTCTTCATTGTGCTGCCGGGGTTTTTTCCCACATTTTCTCCTCTTAAACCCCAGAGCCTCAGCCATACACAGATGTGCATGTGCATGGAGGCGCGTATGCATATTGGCACTGGATACCCCCCGATCCACCCACCTGGTCTAGAACCAGACCTCCCCATTATCCGATGGTACCATCGAGCCTCCACTAGGTGGCAGCCTAACACCCCTACCTGGGAAAGAAGAACTGCCTTGTGGCCACTCCATTCTACTCCCAGTTCTTCTCCCCAGCAGACCCCAGGTGTCCTGTGCTCATTCCCAAACTTGGGTCATCAGTGTGGTGAGAGGTAAGGTGTCTAGTGCCTCAGCCCTTTGTGCCACTGGGCTGGCCTTTAAGAGTAATCTTTGAGGTCTGAAGGCCACATAGGGTCTCTACAACATCATAGCCAAACCGTGGGGCATTCAAAATGGCCTTTTGCACATCAGTGGCAAAGCTAACAATTCTGAGCCAAGAATATCTCCTCATGCAAATGCCAGAAGCTGCAGCTCTTGCAGAAGAATCAGAGACAGCATAAGCTGAACACAGCAAATGTTTGCCAACCTCAGCACCAGAAGATAATGTTTTTAATTAACTCATTCGTGGCACAGCCATCAGGCAAAGCCCGTGCTGCAGTACAAGCAGCGTTCTATAGGCTGTTCTGATATTTTATCATATGGGCCTAATAATTTGCAATTCTAAGGTCAAGTGAGGCAGAGGCATAGGTTCACTTGCCAATTACATACGACCTACTAGATTTTTTATTGGGGGCAAAGTACTCATGTGTTTAGGTTCTCTAGTCCTATCATGAGCAGCCATGATGACTACAGAGTCAGTTTCTGGCTGGTTAGCATAATGAAGCTTAGCAGATGGTGGTGGGTACTGCTTATCAGCCTTTCCAGGAACTGCAGGCTATGAGTTAGATCTGTACCATGCAGCAAATGTAACATCCTTTAATGCAGGATATATCAGTGGCAATATAATGGAGGGAGAACAGGGAGCCTACAAAAATTCCATTAGATTTCTTGTGGAATCTTCCTCTTCTACAGCAAAGTCCGTGGTAGACTGCATTTGCTGCACCATGGCTTGAAAAGCTGGATCTTCAGGAGGAGATCTTGGGGTATAGACCAATGAGACTTCACTGTAGGATGACAGAGTAGAACTAGATCATAGTGCAACATATTGTTCTCCTTCATATTCCTCCTCTAAATCCATCAGGTCAGGATTATATTCAACTTCATAGTTGACATCCGTATCGATGATGGACATCACAGAATGCACTGGCAATGCCAGCAGCAGCTAACAGGAAGGAATCTGCAGTGTGCTGGTAGAAACTGTCAATGATGCCTTTGGAACAGGAGGCCTTGTCAGCGGAATAACGGCGTGTAGTGGGAGTCCAGGCAGAATGTGTCTGATCATGTCTGAAAACGATGCCAGTGCTGCTTGAGAGTTGACAGTGCCCTTTAAAGGGGCTGGGACTACTTACATTGATGGGCCTTGGCCTAATGATTATGGCATCCTTCCATACATAGTAGGTATTGCAGGGCCCCAACCTTAGTGTCTCATAGACGTCGGGGGGGATGTAGTCACCGCCACTGGAGTGAGTGATGACACAGTAGAACTACTGTATCTCAACACTGACTGGGACCTCACCAGCAAAGCAGATCTTTCTTTATCTCTATACTTGTTGTGAGATTAGGAGAAGGGCCATGACCATGACTGCTCCCTATCAAGTGATGGTGAGGGAGACACAGACATTGGGCCCTGTTCCTTCTCCATGGCTTTCAAAGTTTTACGGAGAACATTTTCTGCAGCTTTCTTGCAGCTTCACCTTATAGCCTGGTTGAAGCTCTGATAAATCCCACATGTCCTCACATTGTGAGACAGGACCAAACAGCATATGCAGACTGCATGTGCATATCCTTTGTACATTTTCTCTCCACACTTACAATACTGAAATAAAGGCTCTTTCAATTTTGGTGGCATGCAGGGATGATGAAAAAAAACTTGTAGTAAATTAAAAGAATAAATGACAACGGCTAGGTTGACGGTATTTCCTTCAGCAGGTCTGATGAGAATGATTGACGGTGGGAAAAGAACTGAGGAGTGATGGGTTGCCCATGCTTACAGTATATAGACACAGACATGGGAGGTCATCGTGGGCTGCCCCAAGCTAACAAAAGTTTCCGTGTGATCCTAGTGCTGATGGCTATAGTTGCAAAGGTGTGGTCTAATGGAGGAGATATCCTCAAAAAAGATCTTTCTTTCAATACCATATTAAAAACAGCTGGAGAAGAAGAGGATCTGATTAAAACTGTAACATTCCAAAAGCAGGACACATTATAGCTAAAGGAATTCTGACCAAGAGACATTTTCATATATGCAACATGTAACAAATTATTTGCTTTAGAGCATGATTGTAAGTAACAATGTGATCCTTGAATAAATCAACATAGCAAAATGAAGCCCATTTATGAAGAATTCTTAAAATAGAATTTGCCAAGGTCAGTTGAGATTTAAAAAGCTAGTGGAGCCAAAACAGGCAGACAAGAAAATGTTACAAAGTTTAAGAAGTCAGTTGTAACTTTTTATTTCCAAAGTATTTTTCTCTTTCCTTTTGCTCATTAGAAAGTCTTCTATGTGATAATATTGTGCTGTACGTGTGGAACAGCTCTTAGCCTGGCAGCTGACTTATCTATTTCTAACTCCCCACTATATCATCAGCACTGTGATCTCACTAACAATGACATCATAGGTGACTGACCTGGCAGCCACTGAGTGGTTGTTCTTAAGCAGCAGTGATGTCATAGTCAGTGAGGTCACAATGCTGATGATGCAGAAGGGGGAATAGCGATAGATATGTCAGCTGCCAGACAGAGTGCTGTCACATACATCTGCTTACTAACATCAGGTAATCAATCTTCTAATTAAACAAAGGGAAAAAAGAAAATGTACTTCAGACATAAAAGGTAATGGCTGACTGCTTTTAAAAACTAATATTAGTTTTAGGCAGTACACTAGCTCTTTAAATGCAAAAGAAAGGCCATTTTATTTATTGAGGTTTATACAATGATGTGTTTTGTTACCAGCAACCAAAACAACTTTAGTTATCTTATGGTATAAAATGCTTTTCTTGTCGAAGTTAGTCTTTAATGCAGAATCAACTACTAATGAACCATAATCTACAACTGTAACAAACTATGGGTAGCAATTTTCTTTAACTTTTTATTTATAGATTTTATGCAAGTACATATCATTAATATTTCCTGTACAATGCAGTACATAATTAAATAAGCAACAAAAAAAGGATGCAGATATATAATCCATTGTAACAAATGATACAAGAGTAGGGGGAGTTCCAGTTCTCAGTAGCTTACTAATACAAAATTCTTCAAATTGGCTGTGTGCTATCAATGCAAATCATTGCAATTTGATATAATACCTCACTTATATAAAATACAAACAGGGCTGGAATGCCCTAAAACTGTTATATACTCTATTATTAGTACAATTCCTATATACCTCCCAAAATGCTCCCTCAGCATCTAATTCAAAGGGAAACCTAGTACTAGGTTACTAAATCAGCTCTCTACATTGACTGTACGGTCTCAGTTCCCCACAGCTCCTGCTCAAGAACATTTCTCTGCCTAAAACAAAATAAGAAGGATAAACAAAAGCCAAAGACACTTTCCCCATAGCCTAGCAGTATTCAAATGTCTCTAATTCTGTAGAACTAAGCTTAGCAAATTTGTGCCCCTTAACCCGTGATAACGAACAGTTATATAATTGGGTAATAATTGACCCCCGTTCCCAAAGAGTTCGAAGACCGACAGCAAAAATTTTGGTTAAAATGATAACCAAGTTTATTTAACAACTTAAACAAAGTGGAAATTCTGTCATTATATTCAAGTTCAAGTATCCCCTTCAGAATTGGAGGCAGAATTGCCGCCTTCTTGAGCCACTTGTTCTACTTCTAGCTTCTCTACCATTTTCAGAGCTTCTTTAGGGTCCGTATAAATATACGATTTCCTGCCACAATAACATAAAGTCTGGCCAGAATCAGTAAGTTGTTTGGGACTTTTATATATTTAGTTTTTGTTGACTGGGTAAGTGCACTAGACAAATCTTGCCTATTTTCAGGCATGACCCGGGGGAGGGGGATACA
This sequence comes from Neoceratodus forsteri, assembly GCA_016271365.2. NCBI lineage: Eukaryota > Metazoa > Chordata > Ceratodontiformes > Ceratodontidae > Neoceratodus > Neoceratodus forsteri. The sequence goes on along the minus strand of CM028134.1, from coordinate 799,669,338 downwards.
GATGAATGCCAACTGACTTTGAACAAGATTAAGCTATTGGTGGTATTTTTTTAGTGTAGGAGATCTGGCCAGGACCCCGGGGAAATTCCCCTACTCTTTTCGATAAGTGCCATGAGATCTTTAACAACCACCTGAACTACCACCAATCCAGGCAGATGGGACCCCGGTTTAATGTCTCATCCAAAAGACAGCACCTCAGAAGTGCAGCACCCCTCTCATGCTGCACTACAGTGTCAGGACTGGGATTTTAACCCAAGTGCCAGATGTGGGAACTGAACCCACAGCCCTCTGATCTTCCGGCCTCAGAGGCGAGTGTGCTACCTACTGAGCCACTGACACTGACTTCCCTAGCTCACAAACATCTCTGGATCACATCAAAACCTTTCCTCCACATGCGGGTAGTATATGACAGATCAGGGAAAAGTAAGACTTTAGATCCTTCCACTGAGACAGTACGTCTCGACCTTACTGCCTCCAGGATTTGGTCCTGTACTATAACCGATGTGGAAATAAGCATTACAGTTCTGGCCCCTTCAGCAGATTGTGGCCTCCGAATGTTCACTCTGTAGGACTGCACTATCTGGTTGTGTAAATCCAGACCCAAAATCTCCTGTAGCCAGTGCAACAAATAAAGAGATAGGTCATCTTAGTTTCTCCACACCTTCTGGGAGCCCAATAATACGAACATTGGCCGCTCGGGTTAAGTTTTCTAAGTACTCCAATCTTGAGCACAGCAGGGACTGCTCTTTTATGCAGATAGCAGCCATAGCTTGGGCACAGGATGAAGATCACTCAGCTTCTTGTGCCATTTCTATTAGGCTGTCTAATTTTTGCTCTGCTTGTACAAGGCAAGTGCTGTAGCTGTCCATTTTTTAATCTATGCAGTGGATAGACTTAGTTAGATTAAGCAATGCAGTTTGTTGTGTCTCCAAGGTGGCCGGGCCAGGCTTCCCGATCGATGCTTCAGCCACAGACATTATAGTGGGTGGAGGTGGCGGCCTAGAGGGCCCGCCACGAAGAGCAAAGCAATTGGGTTTTTGTTCTGAATTCTTTCACCCCATCGTGGCAATTTTGGTGTCCTCAGAAGCAGCGAAACAACTGAAAGTCAGGAGAGTAACTTTAGAGACAAAATCAGGTAACTAACTAACTGGTAAAATATTCAGTTAAAGCAGACTCTAGATAGGGAGTTCTCTGGAAGTGCGTCCTCTCAGGCAGATAGCTAGCCACGCCCCCTGGTAGCAATTTTCAGATGTGATTCGTGAGTAAGATATTTTCTGACATGATAAAGCTGTCAACGTTTTTGATGAATCTTGGCATTTACATTCTTAATATGTGGTGCAAAAGTCAGTGCTGAATCGAAAATAACACCGAGGCACTCAAAACCATATACAATTTTGAGAGAATCATGACTATCTTATCATTTATTTGTAAATTTCTTTAGTTTTGGGGCTGTTCCCAATAACATTGCTTGTGTCTTTGATATACTGAATACCAGTTTTTTCATCTTTAGCCACATATGTAAACTCTGAAACTATTTTTGTAATTTAATATTAATTTCATCTGTATTTTATGACTTCACAAATAGGATCATATCATTGGCATACAATGATATGTCTGACAAAGAACAGACCTTAGGGACATCACTTATAAACGAGAAAAGTAATGGCCCCACAATGGATCTTCATGGGACACCACAGGAAATCGTCAACTTGTCTGAAAAACAGAACCCAGTTTTACTATTTGCATCCTAGTGCACAAATAATCCAAAATCCAATTTGAGGAAGCTGGAATCATTTCAAATTTTGAATCAGTAACCCATGATTAACCAGATCAAATGCCTTGGTCAGGTCCACGAACACCACACCAGTCATCATACCAGAATCCAAAGTCTTACATATGTGTTTGTGAACCTGACCAAGGCAGCGTCTGTGACACGGCCTATGCAAAAAATCATGTTGTTCACTGCACAGAAGTCTGTACTGCTCTATCTAGTTCATTTATTGTGCATGAACAATCCAGTCCTGTAACGCTGAAAGTGCAGCTAAAATGGATACGGGATGGTAATTATCAACAACCACAGCCAAAGACCTTTCATGCAATGGTATTGCATGAGGCAATTTCCATAAGGCTGATAAATGTTGCATTTCAAAACACGTTTGATATTTTTGACACAGGATACACAATTGCTGAAGCTGCTAATTTCAAACATTTAGGTGCAAGTCAACCTGCACACGCATATTTATCAGGATTTTTATTTATTTTTTATTTATTAAAATCTCAGCATTGCATCACCTTTGAGCCAGGGGCTCATTTACAAAGACTCTACGTCAAGGAGGGAAGGAATACAGAGACAGTTTACATGGTAAAAGGGCAAAAACAAGAATACAAATTGCATCGAATACATAATACAAACAAATAACCTAGATTACATAGTAAGTGCTGCTAGGTTAAAAGAGTTACAGGGTTACCGTTATTTTACACTTAGAAAAAGCGGTCAGAGGGAATGACCTTGTCAGTAAGCCTCAGAGGTTGAGGATACAGGGAGATGGAGAGTAAGGGTAGCTATAGGACAAGTTCAGAGTAAGGTTGAGAGCAGATCAACAAAAGAATAGAGTGGGGTGATGTCAACCAAGCTAAACTACTTATGAGCAAGTATAGGGCAAAAAGAAAATAGGAGTAGGACATAATGGGAATATGCATAAGAAAAGGAGTGGGGGAATTAACAAGGGTGGTGGGGTGGGGGTGAGGAAGAGGGTGTGTTGTGTTATTGCTTGGGAGGGGTTGTTAATCAGCAGAATAGGATAGGGTGGCAACATCTAATAGGGTAAGAAAGAGGCAACATTGCCATGGTAGGTGTGGGAAGGGAGATAGCATCAAACTGCTGAGGTGTAGTCAAGTAAGGATAGTCAGGGAGGGTAGGGGAGAGGTAAGGGTAGTAAGGGAGTAGAGAGGAATAAGTAGTGAGAACAGATTGGTGTAGGTGGGAGGTAATCAGTGTAAATTGGTCGGATATTCACACCTACTGCATTTCATTAGATGCTGCCGAAGTTTGGTTTTGAAGGATCCAAATTTGGTGTCCGATATAGGAGGTCAGGTGGAAGGTTATTTAGCCAGGAAGGTGCTCTAAACATGAAGAAGTACTGAGCCCGTGCAGTGCAGCAGAAAGGGACCCGAAAGGTGGAGTTGGACAAGCTTCTAGTGCGATGAGGGTTATTTGTCCTGTTGAGGAGCTGGAACAGTGCGGGAGGGGCTAGTTCAAGGCTGATTTTCTTCACAAAAAGGCAGGTTTAATAGGAGATTCTGCCCTGAAGAGTCAATCAGTTTGCTGAAGCGTGGAGGTCACAGGTGTAGGTGTAAAGATGGGAGTCTGTGACTAGGTGGAAGCCTTTGTTAAGGGCAACAGTTAACCTCTTAAGTGCGGTACTGGTGGCAGAGCCATATATTATTAGCCCAAAGTCAATAATTGAAAGGATGAAACTAGAGATGACTAAGCAGAGCACTTCTTTAATTTTTTTTTTATTCTTTCTTTACTCCCCTGCTGCCAGCCACCTGAAACCTCTGCCCGGTTACGGACCACAGGCTTCCACCCCCCCACTATCGCCGTGACCCTCCGATACCCCCGGATTACCCCCCAGGGCAGGGTTGCAGCGCCAGACTTCCCCAGCGCCACAGACAATGGGACAGGTCAGATGGCCAGCCTGAGGGGCTAATTGAAGCCATGGCAGGCTTCATCTAGGGTGGCCGGCAGCTGCTCTTTTTCCTGGTTTTCTGGGGGGTGAGGACATGCAATGATGTCCTGTGTCCACCTCACCCCCTGAACGTGCTAGGCACCAGTTGCTGTGCAAACCCTGGCCTCTGCCAGGGTCCGTCAAGTGCGGACACACTCCCCACCCTCCCACCCCCGGAGAGAGCAGTCCTCAGGACTCTCCATCCTTCTTCCCCAGCCAGTCCTTCAGTGAACTGGGTCCGTTCCCGAACATGGGTCACCAGCATTGCAAGTGGAAATCCAACCGCTGCGCCGATGGGCCGGCTCTAAGCAGAGTGCTTCTTAGGACATGCTGTGCCTGTGTCTGTACAGAAGCCCTACCCTGATGCTTACAGCTTTGGATATTAAATTTACATGCTCATTGCAGGATAGGTAACTGTAGAGTGTTATGCCTAGATATTTAAAGTTATGGACTTGTTCAAGGGGTGAGCTGTGGATGTTAGTGATAAGTAGCTGATCATTTTTAAACTTGTTGTGAGGGCTGGTAAAAAGCATCACTTTAGTTTTTTTATAATTCAGTATTAGTCTAAGTTTGAACCAGGATTCATCTGCAGTGACAATTTCTTGCAGACTGCTGATGACAGGTAGAGGATCTGACTGGCTGGTGAAGAGCACAGTGTTGTCTGTGTAAAGCAGTAGGTTTGTAGGGCAGACTTGGTGATGGGTATTCAGGTAGAGGCTAAATAAGAGAGGACCCAGGATTGAGCCTTGGGGTACTCCAGAGCGTACTGGGTGGCTGATTGGGAGTGTATCCTGTATTTTCACTCTTTGGGTTCTGTCCTCAAGGTAACTTTTAAACCATGCAGTGACATCATGAGAGATACCAAGGGTGGGTAGGGACCTGAGTAATAGGGTATGATTGACAGTATCAAACGCCTTTGTGTGGTCCATGTAGATTAACCCCACAAGGTGTCCACGATCCAGGGACTTATGGATGAAATCAGTGTATTCAAGGGGGGCAGTGGTGGTGCTGTGCCCTGTTCTGAATCTGTGTTGTTGGGCACATTGTATATTATAGGTGGTAGGGTAGCCAGTCAACTGGTCAGCAACTATTCACTCTAATACTTTGGAGAGGGGTGGCAAAATGGAGATCGGATGATAATTAGAGTGAGTGGCCCTATCACCACTCTTGTGAACAGGTGCCACAACTGCCGCTTTCCAAACCAAGTGGAATTAGCCGAGACAGAGGGATAGATTGAGTATCTTGGTGAGGGGTGACAGAACTGAGTCGAGGGTGAGATGGAGCAATTTAAGATCTAGGGTGTCATTACTAAATCTACACTTGCTAAGGACACACAGTAAGTATTTTTTAGCTGTCACGGTAGATGTTGTCTTGAAATGGAAAGGAGGTGCATTAGGGATGGATTCATTTTACTAACATTGTTCAAGCAGGGGAACTCATCAAAGAAGTTGGAAGGAAATACTCCACTCAGGTCTGTGAACACGGTATTAAAAATATATGCAATTTCTTTAGCATCCTGAGTGGTAACACCAAGGGAAGGGATTTATTGGGCTTGCCAATGAGTTGTTTTATGTTCTCCCAGAATTTTTTGCTATTTTCCCAGGAGTTAGCAAATTGGTCTTGGAAGTGGGAAATTTTAGCAAGGCATACTGCTTGGATGCAGGCATTCCTAGCCTCCTTGTAGTGCTGCCAATCTCTGCAATTTTTAGTAGCCTGCACTATGTGCCAGAGATGGTCACAGGAAGCCATTAGGCTTAGGAAGGGTATGGTAATCCAGGGGTTGCTGGGCGATTTGCTCTTCTGTTTTCTGAAAGGGGCAGAGATATCACATGCCTTGTTAAACAGAGAGATGAAATGCCCTAGTGCTAGGTCAACACTTGTTGCTGTGTCAATTAATGACCAGTCGTACGTGCAGAGGTAATCTTGAAATAGTTCAAGTTGCCCTCGTCTTAGTGCATGCTGGTAGGACAGTTTATTAGGGGATTTTGGGATGCTGGCATGGCCACTGACGCATGATTGGGGAGTGGTCACTGAGGGAGTCAGGAAGAACCTGAGTGTCAGTAATACTTTCAGGATGGTTAGTAAGAATGAGGTCTAATAGGGTGTGGGTACCAGTTCTATAGTTAAGTCTAGTAGGGGATTGTACCAGTTGTGTGAGGCCAACAGCTGCAGTGGAATCCTTAACAAGGCCAACCTCAGGAGCTTGCCAATTGATCCTGAAATCTCCTAGAGCGACAACCTCGGAGCAACTGGGTAATTTGGAGATATAGTCAATGACAGTGTCAAGGCCTGTAACGGTACCCCTTGATGGGATATAGACTGACAGGACTATGAGTGACTTCCCTTTGTGACCCAGTGTAACTTAAGACTAGACCATAGTTTAAATATTTTAGAGCTTTAGGATTAAGGTCGAGAAGAGATTGAGAATTCAGACAATTCAGGCTCAGAATTATTATTATAATTTGAATTCTCTCTGTAATTACCAACATGACAAAAATGATTATTGAAGACACTCCAAATATCCCATTATACCATGGACATAAGTGAACAGCCAATGAAATTGTCAGACTGGCAGTTTACCACTGGTATAAATTCTCTGATAATCAATGGCTGATAAATAAACAATCATCTGTATCATCTGCAGCAGAGGAATAAATGCAATAAAAATAAAACAACAAATCAACCACTTTAATATTTGTATTTTATTATAGTAAAAAAATGAAGCTTGGTATAATCACAATAAGCCACTCAGAGGATGTGGGTTATTGGGGGAATTACCACAGCTGACTAGGATTTACCCATTCGGCTGCACCTCGTGGGCAAACCACTCCAGCTGTGATAAATTCCCCAATAACCCACACCCCCTCGTGGCTTATTGCTTAAATAATTTACATGCACTATGCTCTTTGAAGTAAAAGCTGCTGTGTACTGCAAACTGAGCTGCTGTCAATAGCAGCCATCCACTCATTGATTCCAGCCACATGTCTGCAAAATGCACACCTGAGGCTGTCTCTGCAGGCTTCAATCTCATTGATGACTTCAGCAGGAGGAGGAGAAGTCAACTATGCTTAAAAGCACACCTGTGTTTTACGTGGCAGCATCTACACGGCAGCGGCTAAGTGGGGGAGGCAAAGTGGTGCTGTTCGAGTCTGACCAGAGTCAGACTGGAACTGACTGGGGCATGGAATGCTGCTCGACTAAGATTCTCAGGACAGTTCCCTTAAGGTTGATTTTTAAAGTTTAAGTTTTAAAATATATTGAACAACGAGTATTTTGAAATGGCTGTAACGGGTTTGTCTGTGGGTTTATTTTACATTCTATGCATCCTGTGCTTAGATGTAGTGGTTACAAAAATCGGCACATCTAAATACAGTCACTTAAGCAATTTTTCTGCTATCTCACAAGGTGGTATTGTATATGACTGTACATTAAACCAGTGTCAAATAATTGGGGCAACTAATAGAAAGTTAGGTTATGATCTGGGGTACACTTTAAGAAAGCATTCATTCTGGAATGTTAACGGTACCACAGCCACTGGCAATTGCAAACTTTTTGTTTGGTTTGCTACTGACCAGTGACACTGAAACAAATCTGGGTCCTTAGGACAATGAACTGGCCAATATCACTCCACTTCCTATGGCCTCCGCTCTGCAGATCTTTCATTACTCCACATTCCCAGATGTAAAACATCCAAAGGTACATCAGGATTTTCCCATGTGGCACCCAGTTATTGGAACTCCCTGCCCCTTGATGTATGCCTGACCCCTAGTCATGCTGTTTTTAAAAAGAGGCATCGCTCCCTCCTTGCTGGATGCACCCAGTGCACCTGCTTCAATCCACCCTAGATCTTGTCTTTTTGCACTGTACTGCTCCCTGACTTCCTACACTAAGTATTTCCCTGCTTCCATCTGTTCTCACTGTCTTCTCTCCTTTGGTATTCTTCTCTGTTCGTCCCTCCCTCTCTCTCTCTCCCCCCATGTTATGTCCTACTGACTTTTTTACCTACTACCCTGCCTCTTCTCTCCCTTAAAATATACTGAAGTTTGTGATAGTATAACTTAGTTGATACTCTATTTGTAGTCATTGGCACTTACTGCACTTATGTAATGTCTAATATCCTACTGTTTCATTGTTATTGCAATGCTTAATATGTTATCTGGTGAAACTCTTTCTCCTGTATTTCCAATATGTTGTATTTTTAACATTGTCCTGCCTTCCATTTGCTGTACTGTTATCCATTTACTATGCTGTAACCTCCCCGGTCACGTCTGAAAATAGTCTCTTGTGTCTAGAGCACTCACCCGGTTATCGAAAATGAAATAAATATCGACTATTTTCTGTTTTTTGGATTATGGATTACGCATTTTAACATTCAAAGTCTTATCTAAATTTGCTACTTATAATCCAGATGTGTTGGCTTGAGTGAAACTTGGTTGCACTCATTAGTAACAGCCGATGAAATAAGAATATCAGGTTATAATATCGATAGAAAAGATAGGGTGAAAGGGAAGGGAGGTGGAGTTACGTTCTACGTAAAGAATGCACTGTCTGTTGAGAAAGCAATAAGACATGACAGGGTGTGGGTTGTTGATTGATAAGAGCACACCTCCAGGTGCATTGTTAGGCACGAGGCGCTTGCGCCGAGTGACTACAGCAGCTGGGTAGTGCTCTTATCAATCAACAACCTACATCCTGAAGTGTCTTATCTCTCTTATAAAATGGGTAACAACTATTTATATAACAATCAAAACTCTGGACACATTATTAAAGATTTAATAATAGTATGTTAATTTATTTAAATACGGTGAAAAATAGTCCCCAGACTTAGGTAGGAGAGTGGTAAAATTGATTGAAGAGCAGCTCACTAAAAAATGCTAAACCAGTGAGTTGGAGGGACAGCAATGCATTATTTGAGCAGTTTGGGTCTGCCTCTACCTATGTAACCGTGTTTCCCACCTTTTCTCTTTGTTTATAAAGTATTACTCTATTGCCTACTTTCTTCATCCTGTTTTTTTTTCTATTTTTTCCCTCATCAAGACACAGAATGTTTATCATGGAATGTTTACCATGGAATACAGGCATTCAAAATTCTGCTCAGTTCCACTGGTAGAATGTTACTCTCCCAACATACTGTACACACAGACAACATATAGGATAGTGCGTGAGTAACAGTTAACAACAGGGCTATTATTTCACTGAGTTGGTACTATGACAACAGATTACCTGCGTGGCTAGAGAGGTAATCAGTAAATCATAATGTAGTGAAAAGAAACCACCGGTCATAAATATGCATGCACTGTTCTGTATAGTGTATAGTGGAAACGTTGTTGCCTCAAAAAAAAAAAATTACTACATCTTTCTTTTTAAAATAAGACTAACTGTCAGTTTGGTGCTCGAGAACACCATGTGTGACGTCCGCACTGAAGCAGAACGAAAAGTCGTTCTGCTGTCCTGCAGATGTCACTAGTGCAGCAGAACAACATTTTGAGAGCTCTAGATTTCAGTGAACAACGACGTTCCACTATACACTATAAAGACCTGTTTCAGAGCCAGTGACTCAATTACCTCACTGTCAAGGCAAGCAGAAGAGATTTCCCTGATGTGCAGGTAAAGACAGAAGGGGTATTTTTCACTGTTAGTAAAGAAACAGTTGTAATGAAAACTATAAGCAATACTTAATGTTTCTAATTTGTGTGTAAGGAGAGTGTGATGATCAGCGTAACAACGTTTAATTAATTTGTTTTATTTTTTATTTAAGGTAGTTTTATTTTTAGGGCCCAGTTGAAGGTTTTTACAGTGTAAAGGTAGCAGCCATGTTTGTCATGGAAGATCAGTTCTGGTTGCAGAGGGACTGATGGAAGACATCGGTTGCTCAATGATATTGCAGCCCTTTCACCTATGGAGGTTAAGGTTTTAGGAAAGTAGTGCCACCTTTCAGTTTGTTGACAGGTAAGGACACACCTTTTGACCAATCAGGGTGAATAATTTATTTTACCCATTTTATAATGAGAAATGTACTGTATTATGAATGCAACTACAGTACACTGTGAATCATTGGCTAGTCAGATCAAACTGGGCTCTGTTAAAAAGTTATCTAGCTGTTGTATTTATATGCCACCAAATGTTAGTAAAAAAGGATTGCAGGAGTTCTCTGACCTGTTGAACTACAGCACTGTGGGTAAACTCAGAGTGCTTGGAGATTTAACTTTAACTGGTTGAGAGCTGAAGTCCCCAAGTTAAGCAATGTTTTGGCACAAACAAACCTGCAACAATTGATTACATTGCCAACCAGGTTAAATTTGAAAACTAAGAAACACACAGTCTTAGACTGGTTATTAACTAACAGGCCTAACCAAGTGTTAAAATGTGGACTCATAGATGATCAAGTAATCACCACCCAATATTTTGTCTGTGGAAGTATACCAGTAAAATAAACCTTTAAACTACAGGTACATGTGTTCAGGAATTTTGCTGGATTTAATACACTGGGTTTTCGTGACAGCCTTAAAAATGTAGATTGGTCATATCTGAAATTGATACCTGACATAAATTGTGCTTTAGATTATTTTACAGTTTACATCAGTTCTGGATTTCTATGCTCCATATATTAGGAGACGTAGAAGTGGCTGATCCTCCCTTGTTTAAATTAGTGAAGAAACATGATAACATGTGGAAATGTTATAAACAAGATGAGACAACAGCAAAATTGCAATATTATCGATGTCTAAGGAATACGTGTAAACAAAAAATAAAATTGGCAAAGATAGATTATTTTAAAAAGCAGCAAACTGAGGGTTTAACTGATAACAGAAAGTTTTGGAAGACCATAAATAGTCTCATAAATCCTACTAAAAAAACAGGACTATGAAAATGGGAGATGAAATAATATCGTGTCTACTGGTTATAGCAACTGAATTTAATGAAATGTTTACCAATCTGGACTCTTACCGTAAGGATAGTGTAGACTGCTCCTCGGATGCTTATATTGGTAGAACAGTGGATACACCAAACTTTTATTTAAAAGCTACTACAAATAAGGAAGTGCTTAAATTATTGAATCAAATAAAACCAGAGAAATCCAGGGGTTGGGACAACTTTTTTTTTTTCTACTTGATTTTATCTCCTCCCCGGGAGCCCCCTTCGGCCCGACTGGCCCCCCAGCTCCGATTCCCGGAATTACCGGGGCTTACCTTCTGCCCGGCCCTGGAGCAGTGCTTGTGGGGGGTCGAGCTTCATCCTGCTGCCAGGGAATTATTCTCCTCCATTTTCTCCCTTATCCCGGGGCCCCAGGAGTAGAGATGCATGCGTATGGAGGCGCGCATGTGTACTACAGCCCCAGTGACAGCCCCATCTGCCCACCCCCACAGCCTAATGCCTGTGCCCCCTTCTGGCTGTTCTACTCCTGACCTCCATCAGGAGCCAGACCTGCGCTGAGGGATGCAGTGAGTCCTCCCTGGAGAGAAGAGCTGCCGTCCAGCCACTCTATCCAGCTCCGTACCCTCCCCCCCTTGCTAGCCTCTAATGGCCCGAGCTCACTCCCGAACTCGGGTCACCAGCGTGGTGCGAGATAAGGTGCACAGCGCCTCAGCCCTCTGCACCACCGGGCCGGCCAGGACAACTTGGCTTCAAATTTATTAAGGGAGGCATCTGCTGAGTTAACTTAGTCTATTAACATCATATTTAACTTGTATTTTTAGGTGGGTCAAGTGCCTGATATGTGGAAACATTCTTTAGTAGTACCTGTACATAAATCAGGATCTTTCCATGGTTTTGGTAATTATAGACCAACATCCATCTTGTCGGCTCTCTAGAAGGTTCAGAAAAAATTAGTTTATGGTTAGCTTATTGAATAGGTTAAAAAACATGATTTGTTATCACAAAACCAACATGGATTTAGGAAGGGACATGGGACTGAGACTGCCTTGATCGAGTTCAAAAATGCAGTCTTGAAGGACATGGAAAGAGGATGTCTGAATGGGGCCGCATTTATGGACATGACCAAGGCATTCAATTTGGTTGACCATGGACTTTTGATTGAGAAGCTTAGTTCCTTGGGAGTGGATCAGTCAGCACTGGGGTGGTTCGCTGATTATCTGACTGAAAGGTACCAGATGGTTAAATATTGAGGTAGACTATCTGACAACGCCTTGGTAAAGTGTGGAGTTCCACAAGGCTTTATACTAGGGCCTATTTTATTTTCTTTAGTTTTTGATTCAATATCAACAGTCATCAGAGGTGCACATCTTACGTTGTATGCTGATGATGCTGTAATCTATTCACATAGTTCTACAATAAATTATTTAGGTGGGGTTTTAACAAGGGAGATGTGTATTTTACAGAATTGGTTGTTAAATAACAAATTGGCTCTTAAGAAAACAAAGACCAAAACATTGTTTTTGGTGCTGCAGCCAGACTTAGGGATAGTGCACATAGTTTTCAAGTTGCATTACTGGATGGTACAACTTATGAAAATGTTTTTGCATTTCAGTACCTGTGAGTAACATTTGACCCTGTTTTGAGCTATGGTCCCCATATAGAAACAGTAATAGCGAAAATCCATACTAAAGTTGCCTTATTGTATAGGTTACATATTTTTTTGACTACTGAATCAAGGCTGGCCATAGAAAACCAGGGCCTAAGGTCATCTACTGTGATCTACCTATTACCAAGCTTGTACCACCAGTGAATTCCTGTAACACTGGTTGCTTTTTTAATCTAAGCAGTATGTACTGTACTGTTTTGTTTGCTGTGATATATTGCTCTCTTGATGAGGTGCCTTTGTAAGTGAGTCTTTGACTCAAAGGTCTGTAAACCAATGATCTAATAAATAAATAAATAAAATAGTTAACTATGCTGCACTAGTAATCGACAATGCCCCAATCTGTACACTATCGAAGAATTCATCTTTGGTACAAAAACTGGAAAGTTTGCCTTGCTCACACCTAATAAATTACATCACCGTGAGGTCTTAAAAAAATGGGCTGGTTGCCAACCCCTTTGTTCTTTAAACTTTCGATGGCCAGGTTTATACATAGAATTAAAAATACAGGTACCCCCCCAATTTTATGTAAACAATTACATATTTATAATTCCAATTACTGTTCTAGGTCTTCCTATGACTGTACTGTTTTAAGAACTCTCTTGATGCGTACATCTAATGGTCAGTGCATATTTTCTTGTGCTGCACCCAGCATATGGAATGAAATACCATCCCAAATCAGGAAGTTAGGAAGTTATAAATCTTTTTATGTACTTTGTTACAGCACTATCTAATAATCTGTTTCAGTGCGAATGTTTTTACTTGGGTATTCAAATTGTGGTATGACGTGGAATGATTATTCCTATTTATCTGTTTTATATTGTTATTGTGAATTATGTATGTAATGTGCTGTATGTCTATGATTCCGGGTCACTCTGTAAAAGGAATTAATTTCCAGTGTGTTTACCCATTAAACAAATGTAACCCCCCACCGGCCCTTTATTTAACTAGAAGGCAGACCTCTCACCACAAGTCTAGGGGAGAAAGAGAGGGGTGAGGGTTACATATGAAACACAAAAAAGAGAAACCATAAATATGTTTCTTTACTACTGAAATGTGTCTGATCGCCCACCATAGACAAGATGGGACCAATGCAGAACACAACTAAGTGTGGCACTACTACCTGGCACACACCCGGTGGGACCAATGCATGGCCAACAACCCAGGTCCTAGGGAGAAAACGTTTAGCTCAGGGCTATGCTAGGTTTGCACTTCTGAACAGGGGTACCCAAAGTAATTCCACATGGGAAGCAATAATGTAACCCCCTTGCAAATGGGGGTTCCTAGAAATGCCAGTCTGGGTTTACCTTAGCCCGTTTTGTTCTGTCCTTCTCCCGCTGTCTCTCGGGCTTCTCCTGACTTGGCCTCTAATTTTTCTGGTTTCCCTGGTCCTGTTTGCCCTCGTGTGTGCCCCAGCTTGCAGTCAAATGAAAATCCAGCCCCTCGGGGCTTAAACTGCTGACCGCGAGCTCCCGATGCAAAAGTGCTGCCTCCAGGGCAGCGGGAGTCACACTGGCATGCAAAGCGCCTTTGATGTGGAGCTGCTTGTTTTGCGGTTGCCTCGGGGACTGTGCCGTGGGTCCCGGGATCCCTTCCACCTATTTGGGACCCGGTGACCACGGACAGCCTGCTGGGGGACCACTCAGATGGGAATTAAAGGAGTTCTGACCGGGGCTAATTTGAGTATGCCTGTTCACGGCCCTGGTCATCTGAATAATGCATAACAGTGTATCTGGCTGTGTTCAGTTCCAGCCGAAAAGTAAAGAATTAAAATGTTTTACATAATGGAACTGTTGCTGCTTGTTGGGAATATACTGTGCATGTGGGGAAAAGTGTTTAAAGTTAAAATGAGTACTATTTCCCTGGCAATTCCAGTATCTGGGACTCTGTGTGTCAACCTGTCAGCTGCTGCAAGGGGAGCTTGCATAAGCGCAGTAGCGACAGGAAAAGTAAAAGAGCCATGTTTTTCATCTGTGCAGCGACTGCAAGTACAGCCTTTAAGCTATAGAACTGTGGGGCAAGTGGGGCAAATAATTACTTCTTTCTGGCTGCATCAGGACATTATTCAGGACTGTATCTAATCTGCTATAAGGGACAGTGGGTTAGGCAGCCATTGCCAGCAGTACAGCCAATTGGAATTGCAGCAATAGAAAGCCAGGACTTGTGGGACATTCACTGCATCTCATGGGTAAGCACCCAAGTGCTTATGGGGGCTTACAGGGACATTATTTTAGGTGCAAATTCCACAACCCAGTTGTGCCTCAAGTGTTTTGATTGACAGTTCCTTCAGCAACTTGGAGACATGTCACCCCATCCCTGCTACCAATCAGGAGTCGAGCTAGGAGCTTTATAAAGAGACAGTGTTGCCAGTTTGTCTGGAGATTCAGAGAGATTTGGAGAGAGAGCAGCAGAGCAGGCTCCAGCCTGCTGGGAGCCCCCCATGGGGGAGGGGCTCAGGCCCCAGCCATGCCATCAGGCCTGGGCCACTTAATTTCAAGCCCTTTCAGTCTTCAGAGGGCATTTGTTATTTTCTTCAGTTAACAGTTAACTAGTTACAGTAATTGTGCTCTCTGCAACAGCTAGTCTGGAGGTTGCCAGTACTGTCCTCCAGAGGCTAGCCTCCCTCCCATGTCGGGGGAAAGATGTGGACCAAAGATCAGATGTCCAGCAGTGGCGAGAGCGCTGATCAGACCAGATGACATCATGCAGTGTTGAGAGCGCTGACCAAGTACCTCTGCGGTGAGAGAGCTGAAGAAGTCTTCAGGATGCCTTCGGTTGTGGATGAGACCCATGGAGGACCTGAGTGCGTACCCTCGTACCCCCAGGTGCGAGAGAGAAGCTAAGTAAGTAATCTTGGGGGCTCCATGCCCCATTAAGAAATGTGTGCTGTTAAAGTGTGAAGTATTGAAGTCCTCAGTCTGGGCTACTAACCCCATAAGAGACTGCCTAGTTCAAGTAATGGATGCATCTTTTCTGTGGTCCAAATGGTTAAGTTGCAGGTGCAGCAAGATGCTGGGCTTAATGAATCATATAAATGTGTAGCTATAGGTTAGAGTCCTGCCATCGTGGAGCTGTCTGCCAAGACGCGCTTGCCACTTCATGAGACAGGAGGCCCTAGAGCATATTAATGTCTAAGATACCTTAAAGAGAATGTACCTGTGTCTGCACAGAATTTCATCTAAGAGCACTTGGTATAAGTGTTAAATGGCTAGATGTGCTGGATAGGACTCCGCTTGTGGATAATGTTCTTGGTATATAGAATGTACTGGATGTGACTGTCTGCGACTAAAGTATGGGATGCTTGATAAAACTGTTGTTGCCAACTTACTCTGGATGGATGCCTTTTGGTATATAAAGTACTGGATGTGACCGTGTTTAAACTGCATTTAGGATGCTTGACAGAAGCATCACTCTCATTGCATTGGATGGGACTTTCAAATATTGTGCTGAGTGTTCTGGATGTAAGATCCACATAGTTTGTTCTGGAATATTCAGAAGTCTGTGAGTGCAAGGCAATCCCTGATTTGTCTGCAAGTACAGGGCAATCCCTGCTGTGGATGTAAATAGTAATTTGTTGCTTTACAAAAATCTGTTTCCAAGTTGCCCCCACCCTCAAATTAATAGCCGGCCACCTCGGCCAGCTACAACTCCATCAGGCCTGCAACATCTTGGACTGTGGTATCTGTTTAACCAGTATGGTATGAGATTGCGGGGTTTCTGCTGTATCTGGAACTGGTACCAGTGTGGGTAATAATAATAATTATGTTTAACATCTGATTTATCAGCAGCTAGATAGCCAGAGCTCTGGATGTCTT
The DNA here is from genome assembly GCA_016271365.2 of Neoceratodus forsteri. NCBI lineage: Eukaryota > Metazoa > Chordata > Ceratodontiformes > Ceratodontidae > Neoceratodus > Neoceratodus forsteri. Next base: position 799,653,256 of record CM028134.1, on the reverse strand, counting down.
AAGTCGAATGGTAAAATGTGATTTATGTCTGCCTGTTAATATGTAGCCACCCAGCTGGAGGGTTCACCAGCAAAATCCAAAATGATCTCTGTACATGTGTAAATATGGTAAGATATCCTCTACTCCTCCTGTTTCCCTTTCCTAGCTCCTTTATTACCTCCCGAAATAAATATCTTGTTATTTGTTGTTTGAAATCCTGTGTAAGTATATTATTAGAGAGAGCCTTTAATTCAGAATGTTGAAATGTGAGGAGCTGTATCTTGGGACATGTCTGGGGAAGGTAACTGGTCATCGTGGGTGGTGTAGTAGCTCAGGGGGCTACACCCAGCACCATCTCACCCACGTAAAGCACCCTGAGTGGAGGCACTGCGCAAAGGTTTTTAAAAAATGTTATAAGTTAGCGAACCCAACCCCCTTAGCCTATGTCCAGGTTAGTAGGCAGGGGTGTAACACTGGGGGGTGGCGCCGTCCAGGGGTTACAATAACAAGAATGTCCATACCAGGCTGGGATTCTAGAGTGTGACTTTATTCCAAAACACAAGTAGGAACAACACAAATCAAAGATGGACCCCCAAGGGTTACACGCAGGGTACTTGCCGACATTTAGGGTATAGAACTTCAAGAATTCCCATTTATCACAGGACAGTTATTGAAATGTGGACTAGCCACTAGAAGAACACATTTTCCCTTGACTAGACACATCCGGCCAGTACTTGGACACTTCCCATATTGCATAGGATATAATGTGGCACTAGACCACATAGAGCACTAGAGGCTCAACACAGTAGGACTCACATACTAGGGGTAACTGAAGAAAATCCCACTGACTGGGGAAAAACTGTAGAAAATCCCACTCACTGGGATAAAACTGTTTCTTCAGGCATTGGCCACATGCACTGACAGAAAACACAGGTGCCCTTCATAATCTGGAGAGGTAAACTGGTCACTCCAGGTGGGGATCTCCCACCTTTTGTTTCCTAGTTCATTCTCGGCCATTCATCTAGTAAATACACCTCACACACTTTAAAACACTGTAGATGCTGTGTCTTGAAATGTATATCACACTTAACATCATACAAAAAAACACCTCAGGGGTGTCAGAAGTAAAAGTTCTGTCACATGGACGGTCACATACTGGACTCCACTGTGGGCAGACAACTTTTAAGAAAGTCTAAGATGACAAGGTCCCTTTGTCAGAGAATTCACCTCTAAAACTGCAGGTGCACCTGGGCAAACTTCAAACAAACAAATGTACTCACAGAAAGTTGTCATACAAAGGCAGCTTCACAAGTTCTCGAAGGACCAGGGGATTGCCCCTGAAATCCTGCTACATCCCTCCTGGGATGAAGCACAGGAAAATCCCATGGGAGAAGATTTACACTACTTCAAACAAGCTGGAAAAGGCTGTCCTCCACTAGGGTGAAAAAGAAGAAAAACAAACAGGAATACTGCAGCTCTATGTCAGAGCTGTTATAGGAGCTGCAGCTACACTCTGCAGCAGCTGCAGCTACACTCTGCAGCCTCCAAGATGACACTCCACTACCGAACTGACTTGAAGATTCTATCTCCCTCCCTCACAGCTACTGAACCATGGCTTATGCAGCTGTGAGAGCTCCGAATGACATCACCTCCCCAGCTCCTAGCTGTGACTGAAAACAGAGAGGGAGACAGAGTGAAATCCATTTACTGGATTTTCACTAGCTGCCTTCCCGACCTACCACTAATTCTAACTGGGATTCTAGTAACCCCTGGGAACAAGGGGGGTTACACCAATAAACAAACAAATTTGGCCATCCACATCAATAATGATTTTCATTTACTTCAGATGGACATAGAAGACTTTTCAAACATCCCTAGAATTTTTTTGGATCTGACAAGTTATCCATTTATTGATTTTTTTAAAAATAATTACTCTTGGTTAAATGAAGAGATTGTTTTTACAAATATTTCTATAGCGCCTATAATTTGTCCAGTCTTGTACAGATCCAGATACCTTAAATGCAGATCAGGCCTTTTCTCTTAACTGAATAAGTTTAAACAGTTCCTTGGTCATCCATTAGCAATTTTTTCCCCTTGAAATGGCTCCTAGTTAAAGGTGCATGTTTCTGAACAATCTCTAGAAATTATGTGCTTAAGAAATCAAGCACAAAATTTACATCTGGAACTGCATCCAAATAAGACCAGTCCATATTGTATCAATGCAACAGAAAATCAGATAGTATCAGTTTAGTGCAATTATGAAACCATGAAATAACTGGAATGTTTCTAAGGTACCACTGTACCAGTGACAAAAAATTAGAGCATGATCACTTATGCTATCTAACACACCAAATGCTTTTATCCTACCGGAGCATTTTACTAAAATCCAGTCCAACAAAGTAAGTTTTTGTGATCTATTATTCATTCTTGTTGGGATATTCATAATTTGTTTTAAACCCACATCTTCCAAAATATTTACAAAATTTGAAGCGTTTACTTACCAATCCAAACTGAGATATCCAAGGGCGATAATCTCACCTGTTTTTAGATGACTCAACATAAAGGGAAATTATTTACTCACCGTAGTTGTAGATCTTTCTGATTATTTTCACCATTCATAAGTGGTGCATCATAGCTGGAGGTGCCAGACCCTCATGGGAGCATATCTGGACTGGAGGAGTTGACGTCAGAAATGGCACCACCCTCGAGGACAATGTGTTATGTGACATTCGCGGACTGGCCAGTAACCGACGCTGACTCCTAGCAGCCCTCTGTTCTGCTTGTCAGAGAGGAGAAGGAAAGAAAGAGAAAGAATATGAAGTGGGGGAGGGGGCCAAAAGCCAAAGGGATAGAATAAGGAAAGGAAGAGAAGAAAGGAATAAAATTCAAAAGGAGGACAGAGAACGTGTGAGAGAGAGAGAGAGAGAGAGAGAGAGAGAGAGAGATGAGAGATGATTGCTGGAGAGGTTAGGTGAGGGGGGACTAGAGCCTCTGGGGAACCCAGAGGACACAACAAGAAAGGAAGAAGGAAGGCAAAGATGGAAGGGAGACAGAGAGGGACATCTGGCTCACCTCAGCTTGTGGCAGGAGGAGTAAGAAGTCCACAAGCATAGAGGCTTCTGAAAAAGAAGCAGCAGGAGTGCAACACAGACTGCATGATAGTCTGCAGAGAACACGGCAGACAAGAGAGGCTAAGCAGTAAGAAATTGTTGCTGCTTTTGTGCCAGAGAGTGTTTCTTGTCACCCTTCTGTTTATTTGTTTATTTATTTTTCAGCATAAAGAATGAGGGGGTAGAAGAGACGGAACTGAGAGGTGTTGAAATGGCTAGAGTAGAGTCCAACTTAAGGACAACTGCCATTGCTTTAAGAGAGACTGAGAGGTAGTCTCGCAGACCCCCAGAGGTGAAGTGCCAACTGTGGGATTACTACTGGAATGGAGTGTTCTGCAGGCAGCACCATGAAGTAAGAGATCAATAAGGGGCCATGCCCCTCTCTGTCTCCCAATCGTAGAGGGAAAAGTCTAGAGCCTCCCTCCTGAGGCAACATAGCAACTCCTTCCTTTGCTTTCCCTTTTTTTTGTTAGGAAAAAGGGAAGAGGAAAGGAGAGCCGGAAAAGACTCTTGAACCTCTTCAGAGACGCCGAGGTATTATTGAAGTTAGAAAGAAAATAAGGTAGTCCCGAGGGCCAAAATGGGCCAAGGGCAAAGGGCATAATACCCCATAAGAAAGAGAGAGGGGAAGAAGATATTGCCCTAGAAAAATCGGACTGAAGCTGAGGTAGCCTGTTCCCAAAGCTTGTCTCTTTAGTTCTTTAAACCTCTGAGGGTTTGCCAAATGGAAATATGTCCTGTGAAGGGCCATAGAAAAGGAGGGAGGTGATAAACCCCAGAAGCCTGGTCCTGAGAGGATGGAGGGAAGGAAACAGTTATAAATGGTGAAGATAGGAAGATCTACAGTTACATTGAGTACATAATTTTGCTATCTTACCTGAGTCAAATCTTCACAATTCATAACTGGTGGGTCAGAGTACCAAGCTACCATCCTCGATGGTGCCTGGCAAACCCTGGGGGGAAATGATACCTCAACCTCCTGTGGGCAAGAGCACAAGAAGCAGGGGATCCCTAATGGGTGTGGCCAGACCAGCGTTTGATCAGGGGCAGGCGGAGGCTTCTGTTGCCTGGAAGAAGGTGGGTGCCCAATAGCTTGCATCTAACCCTATGGGAGAAAAAGTGGGCCCCCTGGAAAGGTGAGGCAATCACCCTATGCCGGTCCAAGGGTGACAACTGTGAGAGATAAGCCATGCCATCCACCTAATGCAGACTACTGTTCCCACCAACCTGGAGGTCATCATGTTGGTGTCATACGATGCCCTCACCTGGTGTCTCACTGGCTTCAGACCCCTTGTGGAAAGTACAGTGGCTTATCGGGTTGCTTTAGTATCAGGCAGGGATGTGAGGATCTGCCCCCAGTGTCACCCACAGGCATCTGGCATAGACTACCTGATGTGCCTGGTGCACCGAAAAGTACATAAGGAGTCGTGCCACTGAGAAAACCTTTCTACCCCAACAGACAAAATTGGCTGAGTCGGACTGAGGAAGGTAGTCATAACAGAGGTGATGATACCTTGAAGGGGTGATCCAGCAGCTCCAAACCTGAAGAGGGATGGGGCATAGCTCCTGGAGATTTATGGGAAGCACAGTACCTATGCTGGTAGTCCCTTGGGGCTGGGGAGGAGGTAGAGGGGTGCTGCCAGGCACTGTGGGACTCCTCCATAAAGGGTTGAGCCCACAGAGGTATCACAATGGATAAAGAGCTGTATTCCCCCAGGAATGACAGTGTCACACATGGAGGATTGTGTCCAAAATCTCTGGGAAGATGCAGCTCCTCCAGCATCTCCGAGAGCAATCGCTGATATGAAGTGAAAACATGTGGCTGAAAGTATCCTCTCCCTCAGAGGAGGAGGAGCTGAAACCAGGGATAGGTGCAGCCTAGGATGGAGGTCTAAAAATGACATTGTCAATGGCCTGAGGTAAGTAGGGAATGCATGCATCGTAGCCCTGAATTGTTCCCAAGTTACAGGGCTACAAGGGTCAGAGAAACCTGGGAGACAGGGAGGAGGAGACAGAGGAAAAGAGGGGGAGACTGGTCCTGAGCGGCAGGAGAAGACCCTCTGCCACAGCTGTGGGAACGAGAAGTCTCCTGAGGGAGGGAACCACATGGCCCACACACCTGTGAAAACCCAACTGTGGAGGGGTGAAGGAGGTGTTGCCCTTGGGGGGAACCCCTGGTGAGGAGACTGGAGCCATTGTAGTCCACAAGGGTGGCCCCTGTCCCCACCAACCGTGGGCCCCTGCTGGTCAGGGGGGGAAGGCACAGGTCAGTGCTCCAACTCTACCTGGAGCCTCCAGCCACTCTAAGGACAGTCGGTGGCGCTGAATGTGACCTGAAGACCCCTGCCTTTCCAGGATGAGATACACCTCTTGCAGGAGACCCTCACAAAGTCACAGTCAGTAGAGAGGGGGGAAGAGAGAATCTGGCACCGAGACTGATACTATTATCCCCACTTGGCGCCAACCACCATGTCGCCTGCCTAACTGGTGTCAGACCTGGCACCAGGAATAGCCCAAAGTCTGGCACCGGATGTGGCGCTGCCTTCCAATCCAGTGCTGTCAGTCCCCAGCAGTGTGAAGGACACCAGAAGACTCAGAGGAAGCGGCACCAGAAACTGCACTGGGCTGAAGAACCTACCGCAACAAAGGCCTCAGCTGGGCCTAGGAGAATGCCCCAGCTCTGAAGAGCTAGGCCACCAGTCAGGACCATCCTGATCCTCACCTGAGGATGAGGAGATCAGGGAGATCTCCAAGGAGGCAACCCCAGAGACTTTCCCTCTTCCAGCACCGCAAGCGGCATTGGAAGGGGACCCAGTGGCGTCAATGGTGCCATCCCACTCACCAACACAGGGAATAGCATCAGTATCTGAGCCAGTGCTGGCTGGTGCCATGGAGGTGCCACCAGAACAGGCCCAGTGTATAACTAAGACCTCAACACCGGGGGTGTCTGAACCCTTGAAGAGGTACTGGACTGCAAGGGGTGCTCAGTCAACCCCCCGGAGGGGAATGACTGTCCACCCAACCTCTCGGGCAGGTGTCTGGTCTCAGTGAGACCAGAAATGGAGGCCTGCTCTCCCTCAGTATGTACAGTACCAGAGAGAGACCTGGGGGAAGGACCCAGAGACCTGACCTTGGCATCCCTGGTGTGACACTGTCCTCCAATAGTTGGGGGGTCCCATCCCAACTTCACCATGCAGGTGCAGAGGGTACAGAAATCCATGGAGAAACAGGTGCCGCATGAGTCTATATCATGTTGGGGACCTAGGCAGGAAAAACAGCAGTCGTGCTGGTCAGTGACGGTCATTGGCTTGCCACAGGGGCAATACCACATTGGGCAATGTCCAGCCTTAGAAGACTTCTAAGGCCCTGAGCCTGACATGACCACAGCAGAAAATAACAAAAATAAAAAAATGAAAGAAAAAGAGCTCAACACCGCACTAAAGGGAAAGCGGAAAACAACAAAAGGATAATAATCAATAAACTGATATGGCGCTAAGTGAAGGTCAGTGGTGAGCAGTACTGTTGGATCTGTGGCACAGATATTGAAGCTGTGACCCTCACAAAGTGCTGCCTCAGTGATGGGAAAGCAGAACTGAGGGCTGGAAGGAGTCGACATCGGTTACTGGCCAGCCCGTGAGAGCCACGTAACACGACTGCCTCCTGGGTAGCACCGTCTCTGATGTCAGTTCCTCCAGCACAAAAATGTCTTAAAGCTGATGCTCCTATGAGGGTCTGGTACCTCCTGCTATGACCCACAAGTTATGAATGGTGAAGATAGACTCGGGTAAGACCAATCAGGTCCCTAAGACCCTCAACACCAATGTCAGGTGGGTCATAAACACAGCACACACAAAGTTTTTTTGTGCCTATTTTAAGTTGAACTAAACAGTCACAGGTTGTTGTATAATTTATTGGAAAAATTGTTGCATACAGATCAGATGTTATATAAAACTTGCTGACCCTGTCCTTTATGAAAACTGTATAATTTGCAATGGCTATTTCACTATCTAATATATTAGGTTTCAACCAACTCTCACTGACTGCCAAGACGTGGGGCCCGATTTTAAAATGATCAGGACTGGCACAAGGGGCTTGCATCAAGTAGAAATGGTGCAAAGTGCTTCTTGCGCCAGTCCTGATTTTCTAAGGCAGTCTGCACCACTAGGGGGACCACCTACACCAAATGGGCTTGTGCCATCCTTGCAATGGCTGCAGTGGTGCAACACAGTGGAAGGGTCTTGCACCATGACAGGGCTGCTATATCCCCTAAGATGGATTTTTGCAACCTTTTGCAATTGTTTTGCAATCCAGTTTTTTTCAGTGGGGTCCTGCTTTTACACATTTTTACAATGTATTTATCCAAGATATACCTGCCATTAGTCCAGCCGGAGCAGGACTAACCTGCCATGCACAACTTCTGGGGCCCTCACTGGGTGGGGGTGACCATATGCCCCCTAGGGATGGTGCCAGTATGAGCTTCAATACCAGCAGATACTGCTGGGTGGCCGGTGGTCCATGGTGAGTCTGAGGCTGTACTCCTCCCGTGGTGGCACTGCTGTGTCACCCCCACAAGGACATGCACAGACTCTGCAGGCACTGCTGGGGCAAGTTGACACCCTCTAGTCTGACTTGTCCCCCCCGTAAGCAAAGGCATGTCCAGAATGACCAGACAGCCACCAGGGTGATTGGCTGGTGGGTCCTCATCACTGGCTGCTGCAAACCCATCCCACGCTTGAGGCATTCCTCTTCCATATGCTGTTTCTGCGGTGCAGCTGGCAGCCTGAAGCAAACCCAGGGCCTTTGGCGCAAGGACCTCTTTTTTTCTGAACTGGGGAGCAGGGGCCCTGGTGCTTCCCAGGTTTGCCGAAGCCAGAGGTTTGGCACACATTGTGCCGATCTAGCAGCCATTTAAAATAAAGCTCATGAGATGCATATGTCTCAATTAGCAGCTCAATTTCTGGTATTTTAGAAGCTAAACTACAAACAGTTAGATGCATTAAGCGAATACCTTTTTTGCCCACCAGTATGTTGCTTCTTGTAACACCAGGGATATGATGTTGAAAACCAGGATTGCTTTCAGTGTCTCCTGATAAAAACAATACAAGAAAGAAACTTCACCCAACACAAATCTCCCTAAGAAATACAGTAGAGCATAAAAAAAAGCCAGTTTTTGACCATGTTTGTGTGTGATTACACCCATATAAAATCTACCATCTCGTCTGTGTAATTCATTGTAAAAACTGATAAAGCAGGACCCCACTGAAAATGAGATACTGCATATCAGCTGGCCTATCCTGAATAAATACACTGTAAAAATGTGTAAAAGAAGGACCCCAATTAAAAATATATATTACATCTTATCTGGGCTATCCTGGGAAAATACAGTGTGACCCCAGTGAAAATGAGAAATTTCATCTCTGCTGGGCTATCATGGAAACAAGCCTTGGCTCAGTGTGCCTTTCCTGGTCACCAAATGTTGAAATAAAAATGGGTAAAAGTAGGATCTCACTGAAAACGAGATATTGTACCTCAGATTGGCTTTACAGGGTAACTACACTGTAAAAATTTGTAAAAGCAGGATCCCACTGAAAACAAGGTATTGCATCTCAGCTGGGCTGTCCTGGATAAATACATTGCAAAAATGACTAAAAGCAGACCTTACTGAAAGTGAGGTATTTCATCACATGTGGGCTATCCTGGCAAAAACAGTGTAAAAATGGGTAAAAGCAAGACCCTACTGAAAATTAGACATTGTCTGTCAACTGTACTATCTGGCTAAATATTTAGCAAAAAGTTATTGCTTCTAAGTAGGTATATCATGGGTACATACATTGTAAAAATGTGTAAAAGCAGGACCCCACAGAAAACAATACATTACATCTCAGATGGGCTATCCTGGTTAAATACATGGTAAAAATGGGTAAAATCTGGACCCCAGTGAAAATGAAATGTAATTTCTCTCCTGTGCTATCCTGGATACAGTGTAAAAATGGATAAAAGCAAGACCCCACCAAAAGAGAGATATTGTATCTCAGCTTGGCTATAGTGAGTAAATACATTGCAAAAATGTGTAACGCAGGACCCCACTAAAAATTAGATATTGCATCTAAGTTAATACATCCTAAGACAATGCCTTTAAAAAAGGGTAAACAAAGGACCGAACTGAAAATGAGATACTGCATCTCCACCATGCTATGGTATATAAATACACTGTAACAATTACTAAAAAAGCAAAACTGCACTGTGAATGACGCATTGCATTTCAGTTGGCCTATCCTGGGTAAATACATTGTAAAAGTGGCTAAAAGCAGGAAGGACCGTATGGAAAACGAGATAGTACTTCATCACATGCTCTATACTAGAGAAAAGACGATGTAAAAACGTGTAACAGCAGAACCCCACTGAAAGGAAAAAACACTACATCTCAGCATGTCTGTCCTGGGAAAAAGACAGTATAAAACCAGGCAAAAACTGCACGGAAAAATGAAATATTGCACCTTAGCTGTGGTATCCTGGGTAAATGCAGTGTCAAAATGTGTAACACCATCACCCTCACTGAAATGAGACACTTAATCTCAGTTCACCTATACTGGGTAAGTACATGGAAAAGATGGGTAAAAGCAGGAGCCCACAGAAAACCAGATATTGCATTTCAGCTGGGCTATCATACATGTATTGGATTGTGTTTGAGCAATCATGCACAACAAGGCTCTTGAGGTTTACATGAGTTGCCAAGGTGACCACTCGATGCCAGCATAGCGTGGTTGTTCATCGATGCCCATTCATTGTTCTTTATAGTGTATGGGCATCAAGGGCTCCTTTTTCATATTACAGCATTTCTTACCTTTTGTGCCATTATTACTGCAGAGTGTGAGTTTTAAACGACCAAGTGGCTTTCAGAATGAAATTTGTGACTGTTAAATGATGCACAGGTTCAAACTGAATCCTGTTCCTTCCATCATGCAAGACACTGACCAGACAGTCACGTGACCACATTCTGTTTTGTTGTACCATTGATGTGACGTCCGATCGGTGGTATAACAGCATCGAACGTCTCATTGATGGTACTGTGGCGTTTTTTTGTATGGTCCACCACTGAACGACCCCTTACCTTCTCTGTCGTCTGCCAGACCCTTTGGTTACTGCAGGTGCTGCTAGTGAGGACCCCATCTGGACCATACGAATAACTACTCGGACGCATTAAATAAAGAATAAAGCAGGTTTATTTGCTGTACTGCAGATGTTCTCTTCATGAGGTCTAGCCCCAGACTGACAAATTCTGACTGACAGACCAACATGGCACTGCCAGGCAGTGCAACAATTAGATACAAGCAGGTTCTAAGTGATCTTAAAGGGGCGGCAGCTAAACATTAAGCCCCATGCTTAATGTGTGCTTCACATCACCGCCGGAACAGTGAATGTGAGCATCACTTGAACAAGCAATAATCTATACGTTTCTAAGAATTTTTAAGTAAATAATTTAAGGCAAAAATAAATTTTCATGCATTACAAGGCATTAGATTTCACAAAACAGAACATTACTCCGCTGTAGGGAGGGGAGCGGAAAGAACCTGGACTACCCTGGGGACCAGTCAGAGTAGCACCAGAGAGGAGGGAAACACAGTAGTACTTGAGACTTGGTCACGTCACAAGCACTAAAGTGTGGGGGAAGGAAAAAGGAAGAGAGGAAAGGGTAGCAGCAGGAGGATACCCAGAATGCAGGCTCGCATTTTAATAACAGTTGCATAAACAGGTGGACTGTCCATTGAAAGAGACATTCCTAAGGGGAAAAAAACATTAATGCAAGTAAATAGTACCATGGCAACAGGTGCAAAGAAAGAGGTACACCAAGATATTTACTGCAACAATGAAAATCAGAAAATGAATTAGTCCTGACAAATTTCACTGAGTCCGGTAACAAAAGTTCAAGACCTCCATCGACTTTTCCAGTCAGTGGGAATGGAGGCATACATGGACTGCACCAGTTCCTGACAGGAGGGGGTCAGGTTGTTAAAAGCAACCCAGGAGTTCTGCCCACTACTGAATCCACACCACTTTACTCTGTAAATCCAGGATCCATTGACAACTTCTTTCTTAAGATCTTCTCTATCTGGTACACTGGGGTGTATGGAAGAGAGTTCTGAGAAGGAGAAGAAGATTGAAAAGAAGAGGAAGTCCTGGGCAAATCGTCTGGAAAAATGGAATCCGGCTGGAGAGTGTCAGGAGTGGGAAAATCTGTAGAAACTGGTTGCAAGTTATCTGGGGGAATCTCAGCTTCAGAGAGGATGGCAGGCTCAAGGGCAGCTTCATTTGTGGGAGGACTGGGGTCATCTGAAAGGTTGTTATTCAGGTACCCATGCTTTAGTCAATTTATATGGACTTTGTTGTGTACCAGCTTGCTATCTGACTTGCGTTGCAGACGAACGTGGACCGGAGGAAGCTTTTCTACGATGTAGAAGGGACCAGTCCAGGGGCGAAGCAGTTTCTTGGTGGCACCCGGAACAAGAACAGGATGGTACAAGTAGACAACGTCCCCAACAGAGATTGAAGGCTCATGCACCTTGGCTGCAGACATTTTCTTCATTGACGATCTTCTCTGGCCCAACGTGGTGATTGCAACTCGTCGGGCAAGTTCCAGCTGTTCCAGATGAGGGATGATGAAAGAAGAAGCTGATTTAGACACCTCTAGCAGTGAGAGATCCCTGTCCAGTGGAGTTCTTGGATGACGTCCATGGACCAAGAAGAAGGGGGTGTATTCTGTGCTGTCGACACAAGGGCTGGTATTGTATGCAAACTGCACAAAGGTAACGAACTGGTCCCAGTTGTCATGAGTCTCATCCAGCTACTTGGAGAGTGTGCCAAGAATGGTGGACATCATTCTTTCACTCTGTCCATTGCATTGTGGGTGGTAACTTGTGGTATGTGTCTTTTTTATGTCGAGAAGTTTGCAAGTTTCTCGGACAATACTGGACAGGTAGTTAGTGCCTCTATCTGAATGTAGGTACGATGGGGTACTGTGATGACAAATGACTGTGTTGAGAAATGCACTGGCCACAGTGGTGGCTTTAATGTCTCTCAGAGGGATGAGTTTCAAATATTTTGTCAAATAGTCTACAAAGACAAGGATGTACTTGTTACCAGAGTCAGAGCATGTTGGCAAGGGCCCAAGAATGTCAGTGTTGACCCTTTGGACCGGTTCAGTGGCTACAGGCATTGGGATGACATGTGCCTTTGTTGGTTTGGCCAGAGGCTTTCTCTGGGAGCAGGGCTGGCAGGATTTTACAAACTGGACAATGTCTCTGTTCATGTGTGGCCAGAAGAAGTGAAGCCTTATCTTTTCCAGAGTTCTGTGAATTCCCATATAACCTTCAGAGAGTGGAGAGGCATGAGTGGAGAGAAGAACCTGAGGGATGAGAGAGGCTGGCGCAACTAGCTGTACATGAGTTCTATCCACGCGATGACCCTTGCCTTCCTTGGTCCAAATGTGAAAGAGCACTCCGTCATTGAGGAAGTACTGTGAAGCAAGGAAAAGTACATCTTGGCGATGTTGCTTTTGTTGCGGTAATGTTCCAAACTCTAAGTAGGTGACGATGTCCGTAAATTGAGTGTCAGTTCTTTGTTGCATTTTAACAGTTGCCTGGGACAGATCAGATGCAGAGGAGATGAGAAGCTCTTCAGCTGCTTGTAGTAACTGAGGATTTGTGTGTCTCTCTGAGCAGGCAGTTGGTAGCAGCAAAGCAACTTGAGGTGTTGAAGGAGTGTCCACAGGAAGCACATCTGTGGCATGGAAGGGAAGAGCTGGTAAACAGGATTCGTCATCTGTTGAGGAGAATGCAGAGGGATATCATCTCCGGCCTACACCATCAGCATTTGAGTGAACTCGACCTGGTCTGTATTGAATTTCAAAGTTGTAGGATTGCAGCATGGCGATCCATCGGGCGAATTTGCCTACTGGCTCCTTCATTTCAAATAACCATCTAAGGGCAGAGTTATCAACAATAGCTGTAAAGGAGGAGTAGTGAAGGGAGCAGTCAAATTTCTTCACGGCAAATACCATGGCTAGACATTCTTTCTCTGTGATGCCATAGTTCTGCTCAGCTGAGGAAAGAGAGCACCCAGCGTAGGAGACAACTTGTTCTGTTCCATCTTGAATTTGACAGAGCACAGCACCCACTGCAAAGGAACTAGTATCTGAGTAGAGCTTGAATGGTTGGTTGAACCTTGGGTAGGCCAATACTGGAGAAGAGATTAGGTTCTGTTTTAAAGTTTCAAAGGCGTCTTTACATTCAGAAGTCCAGATATACTCACATCCCTTCTTGGTAAGGGCGTACAGTAGAGCTGCAGTCTTGGCGTAGTTGCAAATGAACTTTCAGTAGTAGCCAGACAAGCCCAAGAAAGCTCAAAGGTCTTTGAGATTGTTAGGCTCTGGATATTCCTTGACTGCTGAGAGCTTTTCTGGATCTGGAGAGATGCCTTGAGAACTGACCACATGTCCCAGGTAATGGATTTGATGCTGTGCAAAACAACACTTTTCTGGGTGAAGCTTGAGATTGGCTTGTCTGAGACATTCAAACACTTCTTGAAGATGTTGGAGGTGCTCTGGCAAAGTTCTGCTGAAAACTATCACATCATCCAGGTAGACTAGGCAAGATTTCCAAGACAACCCATATAGTACGGCTTCCATAACACATTGAAATGTGGCTGGACTGTTCCGAAGACCCATAGGCAGACGTTTAAACCGGAAAACTCCCAAGTGGTAGCACCATGCGGTGTATGGACAAGAAGCTGGATCAATGGAAACTTGAGAGAATCCACTCTGAAGGTCTAGAGTGGTGAAGTTAGCAGGACCGGCCACACCAGGACTCTCTAGAGCATCTTTGGTTGTAGGCAAGGGTTGAGCATCCTGCACCGTGTAGGCATTGAGTTTTCTGTAGTCTACCACAAAACGATACCCTTTGTCCTTTTTCATCACCAGCAAGCAAGGTGCACCCCAGGGGCTTGTAGATTCTTCAACTATGTCTTGGACAAGCATGTCTTTGATTATGTCCTCAAGGACTTGTTTCTGTTTATGTCCCACTTTGTAGGCTCACTGACAGATTGGTTTCTGGTTGGGCTGTACTTCGATGGTGTGTTGCAGGATATCACAGCATCCGAGCTTGTTATCTGAACCAACAAAGACATCCGGGTAATTTTCCAGGAATTTCAAAAGTTGTTGCTTTTCTATTGGAGATGCTGGAAGTTTGGAAGAGGTTAGTACTGAGAGTTAACTCTGTTGAAGTTGGAGTGGTCGTTATAGTATTGACAGGAGTAGAGTTGGTGGAACCAGGCTGAGGTTCTTGCATGAGATGGAGCTGGTCCCCTGACGACAAGCAGACAAACTTTCCGATGCTGGCACCCTTTGAAATGACCACTGGCTCATCTGTGAAGTTGCAGCGTTTTTGGAAGACTGCACCATCTTGCACCACCGATAAGGTATTTCCCTGAAGGATACCTGATGAATGCAGCGTGGAGGATCCTGTGACAATGCCAACAACACATTGTGGAAGTGGTTCACCTCGAATCTTGGCAATGAAAACCATTTCCGACTGAGGAAGCACAGTGACTGAGTCTATAGCTGCAAGTTGCCTCGAGGATCTAGCGACAGTTTGCTTGAGGCAAAGTCTAGGATGGCTTTGTGAGCTTTGAGAAAGTCCAGGCCTAGAATTATTGCAGGTTGAAGATCAGGCACTATATAAAACTTGACAGTAGCTTGCTGTGAGCCAAAGTGAAGCTTGAGATGGACCATGCCTGTGAGAGGTACTGTATCTGCACTGGCTGTGATAATGTACTTTATGTTGGCTGGAGAGACATTAGGCATGTGACGAATAGCTTGATTGTTTAAAATACTGCTGGTGATAACTGACATTTCTGCTCCAGTGTCGACCAGGACGTGGGTAGACCAATCTCCGATGGTTACAGGTACATAATTTGCTAGAAGAGGTGATCAGATGACAGGTACCTTTGCTCCAGGAAGTGAGAGTGTGCCAGAGTTCGCAGTTGGAGGAAGAATTTTGTTTGAATTGTGAGAGTCAGAGGGGTGGTCAGTTGCTGTGTTCCCCTGCCCAACAAAAGCCCCTAGTCTGTTGGGCGGCGCTTGGTTACCTGATCCTGGGAGTAGTTGAGGTTATCATGTTGAGTGCGCTGTGGTGGGCGTCCGTGGTCCTCTTGCATCCTGTGGTAATATTTTAACTTTCGACAGACTGCGTCAGTGTGTCCCCTGAATCCACACCACTGGCAAGTCACTGGCTCTCGAAAAGGTGGAGGTGGATCCGGTCACTGTCGAGGTGGTTGCATAGCATTAGGATTTGCCGCAGAGGCAGTTGAGCTGAAGTGTAAGGTATTGACAGTAGAAATAAGCTTGTCAATCATTGCTTGTTGCTGTTGGACACATGTGGCAAGTGCAGCAAGTTGTGAGGTTTAGGGCGCCTGAGCACCGTCAGACTGGAACATTGAAATGGACTCTTGAGCTAGCCGTGCAGCTTGGATGGTGTCTGTCCAGGTGGTTGGTTTTTGCTGTATGACATAGGTACTAAATTGAGGAGGTAGTTCCCAGACAAAGGCTGTTACTTGATCTTTCTCTGATTTCTGTTGGCGTTTGCATCGAGTCTCAATGTCCACAATGAAGGCTTCAAGAGATTCCGAGGGTTGCATGGTGTGCTCCCACAGCTGTTGCTCTAATAACCAGGGTGGATGTGCTTGGAGAAAATGGGCTTTGAAGGTGGCATACAGTGTGGCAGCATCTGCTTTGAGTTGGTCTGGAAGTGCGTTGAACCAGGAAATGGCAGTACCCCTCAGAAGCAAGCGCAAGGCATTGGAGATGCGCAAGGGATCATTCCAACCATTGAAGGAAATCCATGCTTGGAAGTGTTCCAGCCTGTCAACAGCATCTTCATGAGGCAAGACTGAGAAGGGTACTGGTTGTAGGCTGGCATGGACCATGGACTGTGGTGAAATGGCTTTAATGTAGGCCAAGTTATCTTGAATAGCTTGCATAGCTGGTGCTCCTTGAGCAGAGATAGAAGACTGGATGTCATGGAGGATTGTTTCAATTTTGTAGCCCCATGCCCTGGAGGTGGGTGAAAATAGGGCTCTGGATGCTTCGGCGCCCATATCTGTGTCGTTGTCCGACATTGTGGTTGGAGATGAACTTTGTTTCACTGAGCGAAGGTCGTACGGGTGAGAAGGAGTTGCTGTCATGCAGGAGACAGGACATCGTGTCGTATATGAAGTGCTGAGCAAAAATTATTTTTGTAGACAAAATGACAAAGTTTTTTTTTGGTAGCAAAGTTCATCAATTGACGTCTTAATAAAGAACTTCCCATTCAATTCTGTATTGTTCGTTATTTAAATAAAAGGTTTGTTGCAAAAATCAGCTTTTTGTAGCAGTGTCCATTCATTTCAATAGGAATCTCATTGTTTTCAACGGAGTGAGGTCAATTTGTGCCCTTCCCAAGATGGCCGCCGAACTGTGACTTGCAGTGCCTGTGGCATTTGACTGACCTAACTGTAGCAAGATGGCCACCGGCAAGGGGTCAAGGTTCACTTCCTTTCTTGTTGTTTTGCTCTGCTCAAAATGGAGGATTTCTTCCACGAGGCTGCCTGGCTGCCTAACAATGGCCAAATTGGTGATTGCCACGTTATTGAGCTTCTTCCCCAACAGAAATGGCGGGAGTTTTGTGGTGAGTGACAGAAACTTGATGAGGAAATTTCTGTATTTATTTGACTGGGTTATGTGCAGTTTTACTGAGTTTGTGCTTTATTTATTCAGTTCTGGAGATTTATTTTATATTTGTGCCCTGTTTGCTTGAAGAGGTCTCCCTCGGTTGCCTTCTGCCGTACTTTATTTTATGTTTTGTTATTACCCCCCCGTTCATGTATGCTGTGCTTTGCTCAATTTCTTATACAGTTTGTTCGTTTTTTTGGGGGGGAGTTTTCTGCACCTTTCTTTCTTTATTTGAGGTGGTGGCTCCCCTTAATGAAGCGTGGCTGAGGGGAGCGGTGACTCCGATGTTGCAGGAGACTGTAGGGGTAAGATGAAAGCTGCAGCAGGCGCTCAGGTGAGTCGGAGTGCGGGGTCGCTCCATATGGCTGCTTTGGAGAGCGGGGGGCCCCAGTTGCTGTGGAGGGACTACGTGGCTGTGCTCCAACGGGAGTGGTGCTGTGAGAGAAGGGGAAGTGAGGAGCAGAGTTCCGGTTCTGTCCTTTGTGTGCCCTGTGGTTTGTTGTCAGGAGAGAAGGGGAAGTTAGGAGCAGAGCTCCGGTTCTGTCCTTTGTGCGCCCTGGGGTTTGTTGTCAGGAGTGAGTGTGGCTTGGAGCCACGAGGCAGGAGGGCGCTGGATCTGATTGCAGGAGGCTGATGAAATGGCAGAGTCACCAGAGGAATGCTGTGGCAGTGAGCAGGTGGTAATAGGCTTGTGACCTGATGGGGAAGGGGGGCGCTGCTGGAGGGCCATGGAGGAACTACGTCCTTGTGGTGCTGGCTGGACGGTTTTGTTCCGTTGCTCCGAGGGGAGCACTACTGCGTTGAGTCGGGGCTCAGTTCGCACCAAGTTGTCAGGCCTTTATTTTATGTAATTTGTTGGCGCTGTGTGCTGTAATGGTTCCATATGTGTAATGGTCCTTGGAGCAGTAGATCATCAGAGGACTGAGAGACTGTTTTAGTTGTTGCCCAACTGGTTTCAGGAGCAGGCTGCAGTTGTTAGGGAGGGTAGCAGGCCAGTCTGGCTCCGTAGTGCATCTTGAGCAAGGAGAGGGCTTCCTGCAGGCCTTACCACGAGGTGAGAGCTTGGGGGGGGGTACTGTTTGCAGCTCTGTGGTGCTCAGGCTTGGAAAAAAAATAACTGGCTCAAAGTCCATTTGTTTAGCTGGCTAGCAGTGTTGAACAAAAATTTTTTTTTTTCCCAGTCACGATGTTAGGGGAGGGCTGAAGGCTGCTGTACACAGTTCAGGAGACAGTTCATTTTTTTTCTTCTCTACAGCAAATGCTGTGGTACATTAACATTCAGACAGTTCATGCATAGTGGAGTGAGGACTTTGGGGTACCTAGCGACGCAGGCAATGCGAGATGGGGTCTGGACAGAAGAAGGGCAGCATTCTCCACCATGTGTGGTGTTTTTTTGTATGGTCCACCACTAAAAGACCCCTTACCTTCTCTGTTGTCTGCCAGACCCTTCGGTTACTGCAGGTGAGGACCCCCATCTGGACCATGCAAATAACTAGTCGGACGCATAAAATAAAGAATAAGGCAGGTTTATTTGCTGTACTACAGATGTTCTCTTCATGAGGTCTAGCCCCAGACTGACAAATTCTGACTGACAGACCAACATGGCACTGCCAGGCAGTGCAACAATTAGATACAAGCAGGTTCTAAGTGATCTTAAAGGGGTGGCAGTTAAACATTAAGCCCCATGCTTAATGCGTACTTCACAGTACAACAACGCTGGTAAATGATGGAATTCTGCTAAATACAACGTTCTACCATACACTATAAGGCTATTCTTCAATCGAGAGGTTTCTTTTTTTTTAAACTTTATATTTGTTAGTTTGCATAGACAGGTGCAAATACATAAAATGTCTTGGAAATATCAAAATTGATACATACAACAAGGAATCAAACATTCCTATATATACAGGATAAAAGTCTCTCCAAGCTAGTCCTAAAATTCAGGGAGAATCTAAAACATAAAAGACTTGTATCTTCTGAAAGTCACATGTTCTGTGTAGCTGTAGCCCAAGAGCAGGTGGATATATTACCTTAACAACTGCCTCTCAAGTTTTATCTAAATTACCATACTCACAGAGCTTTGGATCCACCTCCATTACTTAAAGAAAAAAATAACTCCCTAAGAAGGCTTTCAGACGATTAGGATAAACACAGCTTGCATCACAAAAATCCTAAAAGTTAAGAATAGACCTCGGAAGAGTACAGCTTAAATCTCCCGATGACTAGCAAAACATTCTTACTTTAAGCTATTAATGGCACTAAGGCCACAATCTCATTTATGGCTACTTTACTACTAATTTCTAAAACATGGTAAATCGATCTTAATAAACTTTTATAACCAAAAACATTTGTTCTGGGCTATTAACCACTTTTAATAAGTAGCATCAGTAATCTAATCCAATTCAAAGGTGGGATCTTAAAGTCCAACAATAAAAATAAGAGAAATGTCACCAAATAGGCCCTTTCAAGTTTCCTCCAAGGACTCATCTTCACCCGGATGCTCATGAATGTTGGTCTGGTGGGCTTCTACTCTGGCAGCCCATTTTCCAGCATCAGATGGGTCAGTGAACACAAATACTTTATCCAAATGTATAATGTGGAGTTTAGCCAGAAAGAGGATTGCGTGAGGTATAGCTAGGTCCCGAAGCTTTCTTCAAACTCCATCAAATTTCTTCCGGCATTGCCAAGTAGAAAAGGAGAGATCTGGGAACAAGTGCACTGTGTGATCCTGAACACTGAGCGGGCCCAGTCATCTTGCTAAGCCCAAAATAGAGGCCCCGGTACTCATACTGTCGGCGACGATCATAACTACACGTGGGGCCTCTGTAACCTGCTTACCGCATGGCTGAATTCTATAAGCCTTTAAGAAGCACCAGTCCGAAAAGTCTCCGTGGCCCCTAAACTGATCCTGGATCCTTTCTTTAAAGAAAAGCAAGGGGTGGTCTCCCTCTAACCCCTCTGGTAAGCTGATCATCCTAATATTGTTACTCCTACTTGATTCTCTAACTGCTCAAGTCAATTATTGAGATGCTGTACCTCCTTCTGGCGACCTGCATTTGAGGCATTGCATTTAGTCACCTGTTGCTGTAGATCTTCCACTGTATTTGATAACTGCTCAACGGATGTCTCCACTAAAGTGATCTTTCCAGCAAGACCACCCAGTTTTGTGTTCATGGCCGTTACCAAGGAAATCAAGGATTGTAGTTTATGGCCTAGTGTTTGTATAGTTTCCTCTCCCTCGCTGCTGGTAGTAGGCCCTGACCATGCCAACTTCATCATAGCACCAGATGCTGTATGGGCGTGGTCCTTCTTTTTGAGGTTGCCCATTCTTATTATGGATAGCTGAACCACCAATGTAGGTCTTTTTGTGGCTTAAATTGAGATGTAAAGTATATTATTTCTTATTTTCTTTTATTAATGATGCAGAGCTGCGTTCCCAACGTCTGTCTAGCTCGGGCTCCACAGCGCCCCCCCCTTCAGTCGAGAGGTTTCCATGGTAACAAGAGATCTCGAGAGCACAGCTCGAGATGTCTCATTTCCACGGAAACATTTAGACTGAAAAATAACCTTATCTGTGTATGATTGCTCATATACAATCTTTTATAGTGTATGGGCAACCATACTTTAAAATAGTGTTAAAAAAAAAAAGTCTCCAGTACTTAAACTGCCTTACTTTTAGCATTGGCTGTAGTGGTCATTTCCAGCACTGTTCACTTCCTGTGTCAGCTGTCACATTAAGGCCTGAATCCACTCCAGGTCTAATGTCTTTTTATCACTCGAAAATGCATGTCAAATCATTCTCGTAAATTTGCTGTCTTTACATTTCTTTATTATTTGTCACATTGCAAATTATTTCCCCAAAATGAATAAAGTGGTTAAAAAAAAAATCAAGGTTGCAAATTGTAAGGAGCATCCTTAGCTATGTGTCATTACCATGTAGGCAATGTCGGGATTATTCAAAATAAATAAAATCCCATACTGTAGCTAACTGAACATTGATATAAGATTGGGTACCATCATAATACGGTAACTTCATACAGTATGTACCTATCATAGTGTCACTACTTGATGAGTAGTATATTGCTTCACACATAGTCACCTTGTTTTTTTTCTCCCTTGCTCAATGCATATACAATTGCCTATTTGATTATCATGTCTGTGGACACTAGGTCAGAAGCGTGACTACAAATATAGCACTATCCAAAACAGCGCTACAACAAGGGTGCCCGCAATAACAGTACCTGCCAAGAAAACAGTAACAGAACACAAAATGTAAAGTTATGTTTTTGCAGAGGGCTCCAACCTCCACAACCCCGTTACTAAAATAATCAACTCCGAGTCGGAGTTGGATTTCGGGGGAAAACTGTAACTCTGTGGGGGAGGTATTATGAGACAGGACTTGTAATAATTTTCAGAAACCCATCTCACAGTAAAAGATCAGAGACCGGGACCAGAACCCTGGTCTCCAGAACTCTACTGGCCAAGCTGCTCTGTGCCTTAACCCTCTCTACGACGGGAGCAACTCGGCCAGCCTCCAACTTTTTTTTTTTTTTACTCAATTTTTAGTTCTCAGTTGATATAACATATTTCAGCTCTTTCAAGCCTAATTTGAGTTACAGGTAATATATAATTTCACAGAGTCATTTTCAATACATTGTTTGGTTGACAGATATTAAAACTTTAACTGCTCTTTTCTTATTCCTTAGGATACAAGTTCAGATGTGAACCATTCCCGGCTGCAGGATTGAGGAGTAGGACAGCATTTCTCCCCTTATACCACTTCTCCTCACCAGGAAGGCCCACGTCTTCCTAGACATGTCAACCCTATTGAACATTATTAACCTGTATTACTTAACACAACTGTAACAAGTAACAATAAACAACTTTTTATAAACTGATGTGATGATCAGTGTCTTTTTCTTCACAAAAGATCTGATACAATTTCTAGACTGAATCCTGGGTAATGTTCTCAATCTGCCTCCTCGCCCCCAAGGCTCCTCCAGGTTCAGAGGTTCTGGCGATCCAAGGTGTCCAGATTGATATAAATTTATCGAGACTCAGCCGGATAGAGGCTGTGATCCTCTCCATTCTCTCCACCTCCTCTATTTTCTGAAGCCATAGAGAAAACGTTGGGGGGGGTCCAAGCACAGCCACCTGATAGTAATACATTTCAAGGCTACCAGTCTGAGTATATGGAAGAGCCTATGTCTCCCCTTGGCATTCACCAAAGATGCATCCATCCCTAATATCAATGCTTGAAAGGAACTTGGATAAGGGAAGTTTAAAATAGCTTGAATTTCTGCAGGGATTTGTTGCCAAAAAGATTTTAGTTTAGGACAATCCCAGAAGATATGCCAATGGGAGCCCTTCCCACCACAGTTCCTCCAGCATCTATCTGTATTTGAGGCAGCAAAGGGTTTGGTCCTGGTGGGCGTCAAGAAATACCTATTGATTAATTTCCAATTAAATTCCCTCCAGATAGGGGATGATGTGACTGCCCACCCTTGTCCCAATCTCATAGCCCAAGTAGAAGACAGTATTTGTATGTTTCCCTCTTTTTCCGATTGTAACAGAATTTTGTTAGTTGGGGAAGTCACATGTTCCATCAGAAACTCATAAAATTGGGAAATAGGCTTTAATTTGACCACCAACGTGACCCACCAAAAAAGAGGTCTTCTAGAGGTGTTTGTGGTCTCAAAACTAGTTCTTGGTGATTGTTTTGAGAGAGAAAGGTTCTCACCTGTAGGTACCTAAAATTGTCCTCTCTCCGTAGACCATATTGCTGCCTCAGCTGACCAAAACTCATACAGGTCCCCCTAGTATAAAAATGAGAAAAACACACCAGCCCTCTCTGTTCCCAATATCTATAGCACTTGTCAATAGTGGTTGGAATGAAATTAGCATGGTATCTTATTAATGACGGTGGGCCTAGTTCATTCGGGGTACCTACTTTTTCTTGAATTTTTATTAAGGAGCTTACCATATGTTTAGTCCATGGGTTATCTAGCCTGGTCAGTAGGGACTTAGTGAGTTTGGCGTGTGATAGTGCCCATAATGCATGCCTTTCAACTGCTCCTTTTCTATTGTATACCATCCCGCCTCCTCCTTCTGCTTTAACCAGGACAGGACCCAAGGACCCTGGGCTGCTAGATAATAACTTCTCATGTCTGGAAGGCCCAGACCTCCTGCCTCCCGTGGTTCAGAGAGTATTTTATATGAAAGTCTGGGTCTGCCACCTCCCCAAACAAATCTCCTAATGGAAGCATTAAGCTCTTTCCAAAAATCTTCAGGGGGCACTATTGGAAGGGTTTGAAGTAAAAACAAGAACCTTGGTAAAATGTTCATTTTGATTACCTGAGCTCTTCCATTAGTCGAAAGGAGAAGAATTTCCAACTCACTAGTTCTTGTTTTACGATATGTAATAGTTTTTTATGATTATTTGCATACAACTGAGTTGTGTCCACAGAAATTTGGGCTCCCAAATACCGAATTGTTGTGTTTTTTTTTTTGCCCATGTAAATGGGAAACTGTCTTTGAATCCTTGGGGAGGAGTCCCACTCAGAAGGAGGGCTTCCGATTTGCTGTAGTTAATTTTATAGCCTGCTAGACTTTGATACTCAACCAATACAGCCAAGGGGGGAGGAGGGAGTCAGGGAGGTCAGACAGGAAAAGCAATACATCATCTGCATGGAGTGCAATTTTATGTGTGACTCCACCTGCTTCCACTTACACTGATTTGCTCATCGTTTCTGATTGTTGCTGCCAGAGGTTCCAGAGACAGGGCAAAGAGGAGAGGGGAAAGAGGGCAACCCTGCCTGGTACCCCTGTATAAACCAAATCTAGCTGATACGCAGCCATTGACCCATACAACTGCTTCCGGCTTTGCGTAAAGAGCTTTAACAGCCCCTATGAACCCATCCCCCCATCCGAATTTAGCTAAAGTTTGTTGTAAAAAATACCAGTCAACCCGGTCGAAGGCTTTTTCCGCGTCAACCCCTATGGCTATCTGAAATTGTTTTTTGTTTTTTTGGGATGAAATGATATTTAGAAATCTCCGGATGTTATCTTGGATAAGTCTATCCTTAATAAATCCGGTTTGATTATGATGTATTAGTTTTCTAATAATTTGTTGGAGCCTATTTGCCAGTATCCGTGTAAACAGCTTGAGATCTGGCGTTCAACGGAGATATTGGTCTGTATGAACCACAGTCCATCGGGTTTTTACCGTTTGGGTAGTACTGTTATCTGGGCGTGGCTCCACAATGGTGGGGCCGGTTCACCATCCCTCAAAACTGAATTAAAGGCCTTCTGCATGGGGAGCATAAGGTCTGGTAAGCAGCTTTTATAGAATTCTGACAGAAACCTGTCAAGGCCAGGTGCTTTTTGATTTTTTAAATTTTTCACCTGTTGTTTTATCTCTTCTTGAGAGACCGGTGCTCCCAGGATCCTTGCTTCCCCCGCATTAATCGAGGGTAATTTGAGCATCCCAAGATATTTATCCACATTTTGGGCATGTTGGGGAGCTCTTTCAGAAGTATAAAGTGTCTTGTAATAAGTCGTAAATGTTTGGGCAATATCCTTTGGTTTGGTTACTGATGGGGTGTCAGCCTGACCTCGAAGCCTGAGAACTGTCCGGTTAACTACTTTTTTTCCGAGCTGAGCTTCCAAAATGGTACCCGCTCTATTACCCTGTTCATAGAATCTTTGTTTTGCATATCTTAGATGGCCCTCTATTTTTAAGTCTAGCAAATGGTCAAGCTCTCTCCAGGTCTCTTTTAGTCTGGTCTCTGTCTCTAGGTCTGGATTTAATTTATATTTGGCCTCTAAAGTTTCTATCTGCTGTTCCAGGTGGATCTGTTTTTGTACTGACTGTTTCTTGAGATACGAGGTGTAAGATATAATCTTGCCTCTCAGGTATGCTTTCAACGTGTCCCATATTATGGATCGTGAAGTTGAGCTCCGTTGATTTAATTCTAGAAATTATTTTGTCTCCTTGGTTATCAACTCTTTAAAGTCCTCCCTGTTTAAAAGGCTAATGTTCAGCCTCCATGCTGACTCTTATTGAGGGATCTAAGCTAATGTCCATACTAACAGGTGCATGATCTGAGATCGTCGAGATCACAATCCTGATATCATTTACCACATAAGCTCATTCCATGGACAGCAGGAAAAAGTCCAACCTAGAATATACCTGGTGTCTAAGTGAAAAGAAGCTATAATCCCTGACCCCTGAATTTTGGTGGCGCCATATATCTAATAGTCCAAATTCGTTGAGGATTTTTTGTAGTGTTATAGTAGATTTGGACTTTGCTCCACTGCCCATTCCCTTCGATCCATCCCACATTGGGTTAAGCACCATATTAAAATCTCCTCCTATGATGTTTATCCCAGCAGGTTCAAGGCCCCCCCACCGAGCCAAAGTCTTCAGGAAGAAGTCCTGACATTCCAAGTCATCATTTGGTACATAAACATTAATCAAATTTAACTTTTTATCCCCCATTTCTCCACTCACTCTTACAAACCTCCCTTCGGGGCCTGTCTGCATCGCCTGCACTCGCAGTGGACTCTTTTTCCGCAGAAGAATCGCTACACCACTTTTCCTAGTGTGTCCCTCATAGTGTGAGGCGTAAACTTCTCCAGCCCATGATTGTTTTAATTTTCTGTGTTCTATTTCCCCCAAATGGGTTTCCTGGAGATAATCCACATCTGCTTTTAACCTATTCAGCTCCTGCAATAATCTAGCCATTTTTATTGGACTATAAATCCGCAGAACATTGTAGGTAATTATTTTCAGTCCCCTCATAGTAGAGAATTTAGTATCATGTTGGCCCTCCAGAGCCCTCTAAAAGCACTGCGCACATCATTGCTAAAAACTTGAACATAAAAATAATAACTTTGCTTAATATCACAAACATGTAGTGAAAACATCTCCCTTTAAAAATTTGTTATTAAACCTGAAGTTGAGAATAATGTTTTTTCGTAACAAGATGAGGTACTAGAGGGTGAAACACTCCCCTCTTAATGGTCCTCAAGGTGAAAAAAAACCCCTCTGTCTCTTCCCCCACTTTGCCCCTCAGTGAGGAGACCAGTCGGGAGGGAAGGAGCATTGGAAACAATCAGTGTGTGACCCTCTTCTGGCTAACTTGTGCTCAGTAGAGGGAGAGGGTGGTCACGTGGGCACACTGAGATGACTATCTGTTCGCCAGCTCTCCTATGCCAACCCTCCCATGAAGTTTTCAGCAAATTTTGAAATGATTATCAGCCCCAGGAGCTCAACACCCCTCTGCTAATGCGCACCTACTCCCCCACCGGGCTGAAACAAAACAGTACCCCACATTCTGACCCCTTGGCAACATTTTACTTTACCCACAGATTCATTCCCTTTTTCCAAGACAAATTGACAAGCATTAATATGCCCAAAATGAACCCATCAACGATCAGTGCTCTGATCCCTTGTGTCAGCAATGCTAGATTGATCTGTCACAGTGTGTGGGAAGGTGCACCACCACTCTGCCCCTTGGCCCCCTGCACCTCTCACGAAAGGTCTCTGGTTTTATTACTCGGGCCCCTTCTTGTACTGTGCGACTGATGCCATTCCATGGACTGCAATTTTTTTGCCAGAAAGCTTGAAGTAAGATCGTCAAGAGAAATGTCCAGGCTAGCAAGGACATCTTTAGCATCAGTAAGTTCCTCAAAGCACCTTGTCCCCTCGGGAGTAATCACCCTAAGAAGCGCTGGATATTCAATAAAAGCTTTCATGCCTTTCTCCTTCAGTTTTCTTTGGACTGCCAAGAACCTTCCCCTATGTTGCACTGTAGCCGGGGTATAATCATGCCCTTAAAAAATACAGTGGTCACCAAAAAAACACCTCTTTCTTACCCCACGCTGTTTGAAGAACCTGTTCCTTCACTCTGTAGTCCATAAAGGTCATTACTACAGAACATGGCCTGGCTGAGGAATCCTTCGGGGTTGTCACTAGAGATCGATGTGCCTGAATTAGATTAGTTGTAAGTCCTGCGGTTGTGGGAGAATCTCTTTCAATAGGCCTTCCATGAAAAGCGTCATGTTACCAGTTTCGGTTTTCTCTGGCAGCCCATGCAGTCTGATGTTGCATCATCTACTGCGATTCTCTAGATCCTCGATCCGGTTATACAGTTCAGTTTCCCTGTGGTGTAAATCTAGAAGAGCCGTGTTATGCTTGTCCAAGGTATTTAGGTTGACCGCCGCTGCCTCTTCCAGTTTTACTCTGCGGTTTTCCAGTGCTTTAATATTTCTGGTATTCTCTGCCATGAGGGATTCCATTTTGGATAATGTATCCCTAATTTTTTGTAGTTGGCCCACAAGTTGTTTCGAGGTGATGATAAAGTTTCCCTCTGAGTCCGTTTCCACTGGGGCTGCTTGTGTGGGTTCTGTGCTGGCGCTTGGCCCTGCTGCTATAACACTCAGGGTTGAGGGTGGTCACCAGTTCAATGTTGCTTGTTTGCTGTTCCCTTGAGAGGAGTTTACCGCTGATTCCCACTGCCTCTGTATGGTGGACATGTCAGCCATGCAGCACTCCTCCTCTGTCGGTCTGGTAGGTGTTTTCAAACTTTAGATGGAGGTTGATACGGGAGGGTGGACGGAGCTGGTTTATTAGGCCGCCATTACCCAGGTGATGTCACTGGAACCTACCGCATCCAACTTTTTCCAGCCCTTGTTACCACCCTCCAGTCACTTCCTGAGATGGACAACTACGGGGTAGTAGTAAATGCATTTTGCTGTTCTATTCCTGTCATTGCCTGTGAGACACTCTTTTGACAGTGCTGTTCTTTCACGCACTGTTATGGTTGTGCTCATCTGACCAGGTAGGGTGTTGGTGTAGCATAGTACAACATAAATTATGTGTGCCACACAGTTTACAGTATCAATGTTGTGCATATTAATAATTTTACACTGTATCCATTTGAATCACATAAACTGTCATACATAGAAACTGAGGGCAGATAATAACTGCTGGGCCCATCTAGTCTGCCCATTTTTAATTATGATCACTACTGCTGCAGACCCTACTTGATCTACAGGACTGTCTCTTCCACCCGCTTTCTTCCTCCTAGGATTCCTTTGTACCTATCCTAGGCATTTTTGAAACCCACTACTGGTTTCACCCCCACTGCCTCCTATGGAAGGCTGTTCCAGGAATCCACCGCCCTTTCTGTGAAGAAGTACTTCCTCACATCTCTCCTGAATCTACCTCTTTCCAACTTCATATCATGACCCCTTGTTCTACAGCACCTTTTTCCCTGAAACAAATCTCCCTCTTGTACCTTATTAACCCCCGTGAGGTATTTAAAAGTCTCCATCATATCCCCACTCTCCCTCCTCTCTTCCAGGGTGTACATATTGAACTCTTTCAGCCTCTCCTCATAGGGCTTCTGATGCAGACCTTGCACCATTTTGACAGCCCTTAGCTCTCTTCTTGTCACTTTCTCCTTTTTCCAATTGTTTACCCTTCCTCACCTTTCTTCTTTGCAAGAAAGGGACAAAGAAAGTGAAAATCAAGGGTAAAAATAATATTTGTACTAAAAATCAACCCAAAATTTCCAACATGTTTAAAACTGTGGTAAAAGATTCAGAAATGATTCTGTCCTCCATGAACAGCCCAGGTCTAGGTTCAACTAATTCTCAGTTAAGAACATTTATGCATGTCCTGCTTTCTTTTTCCCAAAGGCAGAATGTATCCCAGTCCTCGGGGAATAAAACCTCAATGACTCCCTCAGTAAGTAATAAGCCTTCATTACTCTTTTTGAAAGAGAACATTAATGCACTTATTGGAAGTGATAATTCTCTTGGAAAGGGATCGTTGGTCCAGTCTGAGTCTGGAAATTCCGATTTTAGTCTGGAGTTTATTACTAATGCTACTGATAGCTCTTCACTAATATGCTTACCTCCTTCTTTCTCTGATATGATTAATGTGAATAATAGTGTCTATAAGCCCTGTAAAAGCCCAAAAGAGAGCAGATGCTCTCCAGGATGTCCTGCAAGATTTACATAAAACTATTGAAAAGTTAAAAGAACTTGACAACTACAATGAATTAAGAATTTCCAAAGTTAAAACCAATATTGTGTATCAAGATGAAAGGGCTTGTTCTTCTAGCCTGAATTCGATTGCAGGTAATACTATTCTCCCTAATTTATCCTAAACCTGTAGTAAAAGATTCAGAAACGATTCTGTCCTCCATGAACAGCCCAGGTCTAGGTTCAACTAATTCTCAGTTAAGAACATTTATGCATGTCCTGCTTAAATATTAAACTATTTAATGAGTCCCTATCTTACTTTCCCACTTATCTTAGTGGAGATCTAATAAGGGTTTAAAAAAAAACAGTATTCTGCCAATTTAGTTCTCATGGAACAATTAGTAATTATTAGAAACTAGGTGGAATCTCTTAGAGAGAATGTTGCTATCAATGGGGCTAGAATGGACAATGTCCTAAGAACTTTAAATATAATACATCTCCACCAAAGAGTCTTCATTATAGAAGCTTTAAGCTTTGATGGTATGGGGCCTACTACTATTAATGTCAGGCCAGATTTTTCCAGTATTGAAATTCCGGTAGAGGGCCCATCAAACAAAAAATTGAAAATAAAAGGAAAAAGAAAACAAAAAAGGGGAAAGCAGTGGCTCCACAGAAAACGAATGTATCTGTAAGGGAAAATCAGCTTAGTACTCTCTTAACTTTGGACAAGCATGGTGGGGATGTCTTGAAGGTCTCATCTAAACAGACGGTCCTCCAGCTGATGGGGACCCCTTATAGAAATACTCCTGGATGTAAACAATGCTAATGATTCTAAGGCTTGGGATAATACCAACTTGGACCGGCCCAGGGCAGGATTAGTAGGGTCTAATACACACAAAAAATAAATTTCCCACATCTCAGGATATTTGGTTTAATAAAAGAGGATTCTGAATCCCCCTCCTCGAGGGATAAGATTGTGAATCTATACAGGGCAGATCTAGGTCTTTCTATTGTGACTGAGGACACCTCTAAAGTGATAAGAAATAGTTCTCGGGGAATAATTTGTATACTGACAGTGCTGACATATACTACTCTCATCCAAGAATTCTGCATTATCTATGGAGAAACAGTTACCTTCTTCAAGCGCTCAATTTAAAAGCTGTCAAATTACCTCTTGATCTTTACACCCATCACTTATGGGCAGGCAGTTCATGGATTCTACACCTGCTACCCCTAGTTTATATGGTTTTAAAAAACAATTCAGAGAAAATGGTCACTTACCACATTACTTTGTAACTTTTTTCAGTAAAATGCTACATATATGTTTGGGAAGAAAGGGATGTTTAGAATTTGCAGAAGGGACAATTTCTCTGGAGAGGGCCAGATTCATATAATATGCAAGAATGCAGCAGTTGCTAGTCACATTTTGGAAAAGTCCCCCATAGTGGATTGAATAGGTCTCAATGTGGTAGATGACTCTTTCTGGGATCCTATTAAAACCATGCAACCTGAAGTGACCTTATCTGCTAAAAGTAAAAATGAGCTGGTTATTCCAACTCATAATGATAGTTTTCAGCTTCCTATTGCTAACCACTTTCTGGCACTCACAGGTTACAATGTTAACATCAATAATTGACTGCCTCAAGATGGGACCCATGTTTCTCCTATCCCTGACCTTTAAGCAACTGATGTGAGCTATACTAATAGTGTTGACTCCTGTGTATCTAGTGATTTTGTTATATCCTGGAATATTGCAGGTATTGAGCCCAAACTCCAAGATGCTGAATGGATGAAGTTAGTTAAATGTTCCAACATATGTCTCCAGGAAACCTGGCACAAATTTTGCTAACATTGTGATTTAAATGGCTATCTGCTCTTTCAGAGTCTTTCCGAAAAGTCTGCTAGGATGGGTAAAAGAGGGGGAGGACTTACAACACTTGTTAAATTAGGCTTATTTGATCATGTGGAACTACTCAAAGCCAATAAGTTTGTATATACCCCCCATTTAATTCTATGTGTTATGCCACAGATATATGGGAAATACTTGGTCAAGAGATCACAAAATGCAAATTAAATTCCTGGCAGCTTTTTCACTGATTCTTGGAGACTTAACTGCAAGAATTGACCCGTATGATGGTTTGTGTGATAATTACAGCTTAAATTGGATGTATCCTGCATCATCAAATTGCCCTAGGCTCTCAATGAATAGCAAGGTAAATCATAATGGTCTATGTTTACTAAAAATATTAATACTTAATTATGTATTTACACTAAATGGGAGAACAAAGAGAGGTAGGGAATCCTATTAGTGGGGTGCCAGTTCTTCTTAAATGTAGATCATATCCAGAAGGAGAAAGATGTTGCAGTACAGTCATATATAGTAATAGTGCATAAGGGCACCATGCCAAGAAAGATAGATCTATTAGTAGGATGGCATGGGGAAATACAGGCTACTTTATTGGATAAACATACTGAGACCACTTTGACAAAATGGGTATGTATCATTAGTAAAGTTTTAAGTGGTTGGGTGTGGAATTCTCTTTTGGTAGGTTCTAGTATAAGAAAAAACCTAAGGAGGGGAAGACAAATATATCCCGAAATGTACAGATTGAGTAAATTGATACTAATTATGGGGTTAATGATGAGTGGGGATGTTCATCTAAATCCTGGACCTGCATCTGACTTAAACAATGACTGCACTTTAGAAATGTTTAATAAAAAGGGGTTGAGGATTGTGCATATTAATATCTGTAGTTTGTTTAAAAAAAACTGACTACTTGAGAGATTGGGAAATGCAATACAAACCCGATATATTAATAATTACTGAGTCATGGTTGCATACAAAAATTCAAGACAATGATATAGCATTGGAAATTTTTTAATGTGTGGAGAAAAGATAGATCTAAAGGGGGGGTGGAGTAGTAATTTATGCTAGAAATTGGATTGATATTAAGGAAAACGATAGTTTAAATGACTGGACTGAAGCAGAAATCCTCCCATTGGAAGTAAAATTTCCACACTCTAAGTCTATATTATTGCTTGGTATATACCGTCCACCCAAAAGTAGTTTTGTGTTTTTTGACGAAATACAAAATACACCGAAGAGCTATTTAAATTCCACATGAATTAATGGTAATTGGGGATTTAAATGTTGATTGGGGAATAATAGATGCTCATCATAGTTTACTTGATATGGCCACAACTTTGAATTTAACAAAACTTATAAAAGAAGTAACTAGGTTAAATGCAAACAGTCCTGGTAATTCAACTATTTTGGACCTTATATTTACTTCAAATTCTAATAAGTATATAAAGAGTGGGGTTTTGCAGGACACAATGTCTGATCATCAGATATTTTTTTTATATAAGAAATCAGAAAATTAGAAAAGAACCTAAGAACATTATACATATCAGGGTGTATAAACATTTTGATTATGTCAATTGCATGCAGGAATTAGAAGGGTATAATTGGGAAAGGTTAGAGATAATTCCCAATGTGGGGGATGCATGGGATATGTTCCAAAAGGATTTGGTACAAATATGTAATAAACATGTCCCAATAAAAACTAGGTTGGTTAAATCAAATAATGCACCATGGTATGATTCCGGACTGTTTAAAATTAAAAGAGCTAGAGATAAGGCATAGAAAAAAGCTAAATTAACAAAAGAAAATCAGGAGTGGATTAAGTATAAACAACTAAGAAATGTGTATACCAAAGAAATTAGGAAGGCTAGACAGGTTTACTGTAACAGAAAATTATCCAAAGAAATGATGGAGAATCCAAGGGCATTTTACAGTACAATAAATAAGTTGCGTAAGAGTCAGAATATGGGTTATCCCAACCAATTTTTGATTAATGGAAGTAAATAGGATTTAGGAAATGAAGTAGTAAATGAGTTTACTGCGTTCTTCACTAATATGGGTACAGATGCATTAAAATCTGGATGGAATAATATGAATCAGGTTTTACAAAGCAACATTAAGTTGACAAACCAGGTAAAGAAAATGTACAATTTGATGAACAAGTGGAATTTGAGTTTATCCCAATAACAAGAGGGGAAGTTAGGGAATTATTATTTAAAATTAACATAAACAAAGCGGAAGGCATGGATGAGATCCCTAATACTTTATTAAAGTTTGCAGCCCCAATTATAGACCAACCTATGGTAAATTTATTGGATATGTCTCTTTCAACTGCAGAATTGCCCTTAATTTGGAAAACAGCAAGGATTGTGCCAGTTTATAAGTCAGGATCTAGGACGCTTATGGAAAATTATAGACCAATTTCCGTTACCAACAATATCAAAAATTTTGGAAAAGACTGTAGCGAAACTACAGACATTCTTAAAAGAAAAAAATGTCCTTAATAAATATCAATCAGGCTTTAGACCAGAACATGGAACTACTATGGCTCTACTGAAGGTCACAGGAGATATTGTGGAGGGTCTGGACAGGGGGGTGCCAGTGGGGGCCATTTTTGTTGATCTTTCAAAGGCTTTTGACACCTTGGAACATGGCATCCTCCTGTCCAGATTGAAAATCTGTGGTATATCTGAGACAGTGGTGAATTGGTTTAGAAGGTACTTGGATTCTAGACAGCAACAAGTAACCATCAAGGAGTGGTCTTCGGGTCTAAGGAGGACCGTCTCGGGTGTACCACAGGGATCCATATTAGGTCCCATTTTGTATAATCTTACATGAATGATTTAAAGTTTGCACAGCAGGGGTGCAGTATCATCTTTATGCTGATGACACAATTATTTATGTGGCTGATTCATCAGTAGTATCTATTCAGTTGGTATTACAACAAGCTTTTGATTACCTACAAGATTTTCTGTTGAGTTCTAAATTAGTTCTAAATGAAAAAAAAATCCCAGGTAATGGTATTCCACAGGGGAAATGGGGTTAATTTGAAGCAAGTTGGATTGCATATTGAAACTCATACTGGGGGTATTTTGCAGCAAGTTGATAAATATAGATATTTGGTGTTTATTTAGATAAAACATTTAAATTGGATAATCATATTGAAAATATATTGACAAAAGTAGGAAAGTGTTTAGGATCCCTGTATAGAATTAAAAACAGCATGTCCCTGGAGGTCAGAAAACTTGTAGTTAATGTGGTGTTACCCATGTTAGAATACGGGAATATGGTTTATATGGGTGCATCAAATGAGCAGCTATATAAGCTGGATGTTATGTATAATAAACTGGCAAGATTTATATTAGGCGTGCCAAAGATGACACACAGACTAGAAATGTATAGGGACTTGGACTGGTATACCTTATCTCAAAGGAGGGTCCTAAGTACAATTACATTTATGATAAAATGTATATCTGGGAAAGTACCAGGGTATGCTGCTGAGAGTATTGAACTAAAGAATCCTATAAGGGGACTGCATTATGTAAATAGTTTGGAATGTAAGGTACCAAAAAGGAGAACAGTATGGGGAAATAATCACTTTACAAGTATTGGACCCCATCTGTGGAATAATTTACCTGGGAAGTTAAGACCTTTGAACAGAGAATTCCAGTTAAATTCAATAAAGGACTGGCTTATTGAACATATAAATATTGAAGGGGACTTAGTTTAGAAGAAAGTATAGAAAATGGAATCATGAAAATTTGCATTTTGGATCTATTTTGTATGTATTGATTGTATTGTTTGTTAAGTTTGTGTGAAGATATATGAACCTGCCGTTGTCTATGTTAATGTTATTATGGCTAGTTGTAGTGTGATATGTTGTATTTAATGTTCTTGATATGATCAATGTATAATTGATATGAAGAGTAACTGGATCTGACACTTTGGACCTCACAGTAAAAGAGCTCCGGCTCAGTGGAGTTATCCATATTCATTATTTTATGAATAAAAATTTGACCTACCTACACCAACAGTGTGCCAACTTTCTACTCCAGAAAGGGATCCTCTGTTCTGGATTTGGTGCTATGGCAAGATCTGTCAGAGTTCTGGAATGACTTAAAAGGATTGGGTTAGATCAGAAAGTGATCACTTCCCAATTTCTTTACAAAGTAATTTTTTTGAAAGAAATATGCAGTCCTGAAAATGCTGATACTCAATTGTATGAGCCTAGCCTTGAAGTATGCTATGAAAAAGATTAAAATGGTCCCTGGTGGTGGAATCAGATATTAGAGCTGTGTTTTTGAAATTCTTAGATAAATATGCTTTTGATATTTGTATACAGGAGCCTTGATAAGCCTGGATCACAAGTTATATGAGGTGATCAAAAAGGCTTCACAATTACTCTGAGTAATGAGAAAAATGAATAAGAAAAAAAGCAGAGATGAAGGGTTGCTTTAAAAGGGACTATAAAGTTATGAAGAAATGATTAACTGCCCCTTTGAGATCTTTTAAAAAAGCCCCAACTCCAGATATCTGTTCTACATTTAAATTAGAAAGAAAAGCATATAAGGCACTCCTTGTGATAAAAACCCAATATTTTTTTAAGGCCCAATGGGAACATATGCTAGTAACTATCAATATTAAGGACCAACAAGCCTTTTGAGCACTTGTAGGTATGGGTTATAATGAATATACCTGAGAGATCAAAGTGTTTATCCCCCCTGAAATCTGGAAACCTGTGTTTCTAGGGTCATGGATATGTTGTTCTATCCACACTATCTGGCAGACTCCTAGTAGTTCTCTAGGAGGAGGGTGGCAAGGCACACATCCCTATTAAGGGAACAGAGATTGGAGAACTGAGGCCCCAAAACCAGCATTCCAGCGTGACTCGAGGTCAATGTGGTAATGGGAAATAAAGGTGTGTGCTGACTTCCAGGTAGCAGCCCTGCAGATTTCCTGGATAGGGATGTCCCTAGAAGCAGCCACCTATGCAGTGGTATGACATGTTGAATGAACCCTAAGCCCTCTGGGAAGCTCCCTAACCATCAACCTATAGCAGAGATCAATGCAGGAATGATCCACCTGCCAGTCATCCACTTGGTTGCAGGCCTGCCAAGTGTGGCTTCAGCATAGGTGACAAACAGTTGGCAAACCTTTCCCCGAACTCCAGCCATGCACTCTTTGTAATAAGTGAGCACTTGCCTCAGATCCAGAGTATGGAGCCTGTGTTCAGCCTCCGAGGTGTGATTCGGGAAGAACACCAGAAGAGTCTGTCATAAACCCAGTCAGCAGGTCAGCCCTCTACTCCCAAAGTGCCAACCTCTGAGTGCAGTCTTGTGAACAGTTAACAGAATGAGGTAACTCTCTTGTCTGTTTTTGTAGATTCGAATCAACCTTTGGTCTCAAGTTCTGGAGGGATTCAAACTGTGAACCTCTTATTAGCGTACCCAATGTACAGGCTCAGATAATTCTGTCTTTGGGGGGCCAGATATCTTTTTCTACAGGCACCTAACCAGGGGTACAGAAATGAACCCTGAAAAACTGTAATAAAATACCTCAGATTTAAAACACTTACTTTTTTTCCAGTTTGGTATCACCATTCAAGCTTATGTATAGTCTCTGCTTTAACCATATATACTCTACTTGTAAAGGAAATAAATCAAAGACAGACCAAGTAAGCTCTAAAACTAGAGTTTTACTAAAATAGAAAAAAAAATGTGTAACACATAAAATACAGAACTATTATATCACAAGACATACAACTCTCTTAAAACAAAACAGGTTTTAACAGTGCAATTCTTATTACAGTACTTAGATTTGTCTCTCTCTCTAAATACCTGCTTAAAGTGCTCACAGATGTTTCTTTGTCAGAGTCTAGATAGAAGTGTCTCTGTGTAGTAAAACAGAATATTCCTTAAAGAAAACTGTATTTGCCAACTCCATTGTGTGAGGTCACCTAGCTCCTCCTCTGTCAGAATATTTAAAAAATATATATATTTATACAAAAACAGGATGTCTTTTCAAAGTATTAAATTCTGTAATCTTCAGCATAACTCATGTTCTTCAAATGACTCTCTTTGATCTATGATAAGCTTCCTCTCTCACAGACATCACGAACATTTACAACTTCACACCCATGTGTAATAACCTGGGTCTCCCTCCAAACGTCATAAAATGGATATGATCTTCCCTCTTAGCAACTACAGCTATAATTAACTCAGACAAACAGGAGATACTTGATTAAGGCCTGGTCTGTAATTAGCTCATGGCTTTCATCTTTTAGCAGAGATGGGGGGGGGGCATGAGTGAGGTCATTCCAAGAGCACCAGATTTCCCAGCACAGACAATCAGTAATCATTTTTATATTTAAAAAAAAATGATACAGCACTCATAACTGGCTGTCCACGTCACAGAGTCATCACCTGATTAAGGTGAAACTCCAACACAACATTCGGGAGGAACTTTGGTTTGGGGCGCATGACAACCTTGTCCCTGTGGAAGACCAAGTAAGGTGACTCCAATGAAAGCACCTGGAGCTCCATAATCCTTCTAGCTGACATGATAGCCACCAAGAAGGCAGTCTTCCATGAGAGGTGAGACATTTCACAACTGTGCATTGGTTTGTATGGCTTGCCTGTGAGCTTTGCCAAAAACAACAAGAAGTCCCATGGTGGTGGTGGTTCATGTGCTGGAGGGGAAATGTGATCTAAGTCTTTGAAAAAGCACCAGACCACCTTCTTCTGTGCCACTAACTGCTGACCAGCCTGCGCCTGGTAAGTAGAGATGGCTGCCAGGTGCACCTTAAGGATCATCGACCAAGGCCCCCTTTGGAGAGGGACCACAGGTAATCCAAAATGCTGGACACCAGACAGGTCAAGGGGTCCAGCCCCTTGCCCTGATGCCAAATGGAGATTTCTTCCATTTGAAGGCATAGCATTTTCTGGTTGATTCCATTTGAGATGCCTCGACCACAGTGAGGACATCTTTGGAGAGATCCAAAACTTGTAACTCTAACCACTCAAGAACCAGGCTATCAGGTGCAGGGATTGAAGGTCTGGGTGGAGAACCTTCCCCTGAGTGATGGAGAGCAGGCCTGGGCAGAGTGGTAAATGCCTCAGGAGCCTGTTGCTGAGGCTGAGGAGATTGTGGTACCAAAACTAGTGTGGCCAGTCCAGAGCCACCAGGATCGCCCATGCTTTATCCTTCCTGACCTTGAGCAGCACCTTGTGGATCAAGGGAAATGGAGAGAAGGCATAGAAGAGGCCTGGGTTCCAAGGCCTCAAGAAGGCATCCCTCTGCAGCGAGTCCTGCTGAGGGGGGGTTAGGTACAGAACAGCCTCAGCTTTGCATTCTCTGTGGAGGAAAACAGGTACAAAGAGCCCAAGAGGGCGTGGGAGAAGTGTGCCATCAAGACGGCTGAGTTTGCCTGATGGAGGTCAAGCGAGGAGGCAGCACATATTCTTTTAGCCACATGGTCCAATTTCTTGGATTTCTTGTCCAGAGGCTTGTCAACATCACCGATACTGCCTGACTGCCAAAACACGGAGTCAGCCACCAGTCCCTCAGCCAAGGGGTGCTCCATGAAACCCAAGAGGGTACCGGTGCAGGGCAGGACATGGGGCACTGCCAAAGCTCCAGGGCTGGGCTGACAATGGCCTCAGCCACTGGAAAAGCCTCCGTTGAGTCCCCTTTGTCTAGAATCTCTGTAAGGGGATAGCAAGCCCACTTTTGAACGGGCTCCGTTTTCATTCCCGTGGACTTGGAGATGAAGAGGAGGATGCCCAAGAAGGAACAGTGCCCTTCCTCCATCGACAGATCCCTCACGGACTCCTCACCAAATGGGCGGTAGTGCAGTGAGGAATCCTCAGGCTCAGAGGAGTCCACATAAAGCAGCTGACTGCCCAAGTCACCTTCAACCCTCTGCGGGTGGTCAGGTGTGACAGTGACCAGCAGTCAATGGGGAAGCCCCTCGGCCGGCCGAGACTCTTTGATCGGAGTGCCGGTCGATGGCTGCTTGGGCATTGGCTCCACCACAACTGGTAGAGAGAATGGCTTTGGCTGAACCTAAATGGTCTTGACCGGCTCCGCTGGAGGAGGGACAGTGTTGACTGATCCACGGGGGAGTCAGTGTTGGCCTTTCAGGTGATAGCCAAGTGATGGCTGGTGTGGAAACTGGAGTTGGCTTAGTACCGGCCAGCACCAAATGTTGCCACATAAGATCTTCATAGCACTGAAGCAACTTGCATTGAAGCCTCTCCTCACCTGAGGAGGACAAAGATGAGGAATAGCAGTGGCACCACTTCCAATGGCATCAGGAGCACTGATGATGGTGGGAACTGCTCAACCCACTGGATGAGGACCAAGACCTCGACCTCCAGGGATGCCGATGGAGATCTCGGAAGGAGCTGGGGAATGCCATGGCTCCTCCTGGTCTGGGTCAGTGACTGGAGGGTTCTGGTCAGCGGACAAAGCAGCAGGAGGGACAGTCTTGACTGACTCATGGGGAGTCAGTGTTGGCCTTGGTCACAGGCAGGACCGGAGTCCTGAAGAAAGCGTTCTAAGCCTCTTCAGATGACAATCAGTTGAAGGGGTTGAGAAAGATCTTGGCCACATCATCGGCTGGTGTCTCCACTGACTAGCCCAACAGGGTCTCCGTGAAGCCAGCGGCCAAGGCCGCAGTTTCGATCGTAGTCAAAACCTGAGAGTCATGAGACAGAGAATGCTCCCGGTCCCACGAACATCAACGATGAGTCTCCTCTCTTTTTGACTCCTTTTTCTCCTTTAGAAGTTTAGAGCTGTGAGATTCAGAAGGACCCTGACCCTTCGTTGGGAAGGACTGACACAGCTCCTTGAAGGAACCCGTAAAAGTGGAGAGTGTGAAGGAGGGAACCTGCTTCTTCCGGCAGAAAGGAAGATCTGATGTCATGGGGTGGAACCGAGGAATATACCACCCAGGTGGGTGGGTGGGAGGAGTCAGACTCAGCTTGAAGACTTTCCGGTACTTTTTAAAGGGGAAAGGTCTCTGCCAGATAGTGTGGATAGAACAAGATATCCATGTCCCTTGAATGCTGTGTTATGAATATAAAGTTTGATCCCTTAATTAAAACTTTCTGGACATCATTAGACTCAGCAACATTTTCTGTGTCCTTTGTGTGTTTTGATAAGCAAGAGGTATTAAATGCCATTTATAGATTAAAAATAAACAAAGCGCTTGGCCCAGACAAGATGCCAGCAGAAGTTTTTATTTGTATTGCAGAGCGATGGGCAGGCTTTCTGGCCTATTTTTTTTC
Organism: Neoceratodus forsteri; assembly: GCA_016271365.2. NCBI lineage: Eukaryota > Metazoa > Chordata > Ceratodontiformes > Ceratodontidae > Neoceratodus > Neoceratodus forsteri. The sequence continues at coordinate 799,613,257 of CM028134.1, read as the reverse complement.
TAAATATGCTTTAGATAATCATGTCCCTAACTCATGGAGGGGTTTAGTTATAGTGCCAATTTTACAAAAAGGGGATAAACAAGAGCCAAGAAGGTATAGGCCGATAGGTTTATCTGATATTGTGGCTAAAATGTTTTCTTCGCTTTTCTTGGATAAGATAAAACAAGAAACAGACTAGGTGGTATTTCACCATACCAGGCAGGATTCAGAGAGGGTTTCTCCACTATAAACAATTGTTTTGTATTATCTCACATCGTGGAGAAATATTATAAAATTAGAGGCCAAAAAATGTATGCTGCCTTTATAGATTACAGCACAGCTTTTGATTCTTTGAACAGAGATAGCCTTTGGAATATTATAAAAAGTTGGGGTATATGCCCAGTGTTGATTAACATAATTAGAAATCTTTACTCCTGGACGTGGGCTCAGGTTAGAGTGGGCCTAAGGAATCACCTCAGTGATCCCTTTCCCACTAATAAGGGAGTAAGGCAGGGATGTATCCTTGCTCCGTTGCTCTTCTCTCTCTCGATATATATATATATATTTCTGAACTCTTATTTGCCCTGGGGGACCCTACTATTGACGCTCCTAAAATTGGCTCAGTTCCTTGCCCATTCCTAGTGTATGCCAATGACTTGGTAATACTCTCCCTGACCTGTTCTGACTTACAGAAGAAAACTTACATTAGAATTGCAAATAAATACATCTAAATCCAAAATTATGGTTTTTGGTGCTAGGAGAACTATATATAAATGGATAGTAAACCCCATGCAGTTAGAAGTTGTTAAGAACTATAATTATCTGCGTATATATGAACAATTTCATAGCCAAGGCTAGAGCGGCGGGCTTAGGTTTAAAGAGATTTAACTATCTTTATGCTGGACACTCAATTGTCCCTTTGCTGAAGGCTTTACATGCTAACTATAACTCTCAAATATTACATGGAACTGAAATTTGGGCATTATTAGGAGTAGATATTCAAGCAAAATCTGCAATTCAGGTCCTTCGAACTGCTCTAGGCTTCAATAAATCCACTCCAGTCTGTTTCATAAGGGCTGAGTTGGGCCTAGATAACTTGCAGGCCTATGTGGATGCTAAGTTAATAAATTTTGAGGTCCAGATTTTCTCACTTAGAAAATTATAGACTTTCAGGTCTATGCTTGCAAGAAAAAATAAGAAGAAATCAATGGGGTTGCAAGGGCTCGACCTGGCTGTAACGAGTAACCAAATTACTTAACACATATGGTTTGGATATTCTGTTATAGTATATTAAGCACAGTATCAGATTATCCTAGGTGATAGGTTTAAATGCTTCATTAGCAAGCATTTAAACTAGCCAAGGGGGGAGGCACTGGAAATGAACAGGGAAATCCTAGCCCCCCCAATAAAAGTCAGATTAGTAAGTGAGGTAAACACCAAGCTAGAGCTGTCAATAGGGAGAAGGAGAGTGGTAAATGGAGAAAGTGACAGAGGCAATAAGGACAGAGATGGGGCAAAAAGAGTAAGGCCATCAGAAAATGGAGGGTAATGAGTACCAATGCCCGTAGTCTGGGCAACAAGCTCCCTGAACTGGTGGCCTTGATGGAAGAGGGATGCCTGGATATCGTAGCAGTCACAGAAACATGGTACACAGAGAACCATGACTGGGGTGTTAACATACCAGGGTACATAACCTACAGGAGAGACAGGGAGGGGAGAAGAGGGGGAGGATTAGCTCTCTATGTAAAGGAAGGGATAAAAGCAACTGAACAAAAGACTAAACAGAGAGGAAAGGAGGCACTGTGGGTCACCTTAGAGACTGGAAATGGCACCACAATCCGCACAGGGGTTGTATACAGACCCCCATATCAGGGGGAAGGAATGGACAAAGATATGATAGAAGGCATCCTTAAGATGGCAGAGAAAGGGGAGATACTGTTGATGGGAGACCTGAATATGCCAGATGTTAAGTGGAGCACATTTGTTGCAGCCACATCCAAGAGCAGGGCCATTTTCGATGCCCTATGGGAAGCATGCCTCAGACAGCTAGTTTCCGAACCCACTCATGAGAGAGAGCAATCTTAGACCTCGTACTTTCAAATGGGAACAGTGAGAGGATCTCAGATCTAGAAATGGGTTGCCATCTGGGAACAAGCGACCATCAAACAGTGTGGTTCATGATAAACTCAGCTACAGAGTCAAGCCATACAAAAGTGAGGGTACTGGACTTCAGGAGGGCTGACTTTGGCAAGATGGGAGAGTGCCATAGAAAAGCACTAGAAAACAGGCTAGAAGGAGGGGTGGAGCAACAATGGAGAAACATCAAAACTGCAGTCACAGAGGCAACAAGCCTTTGTGTGAAGCAAATAAACAAATCAAAACAAAAGAAAACTGCACTATAGTTCTCAAAAGAGGTGGCTGGGAAAGTCAGGGAGAAAAAGACAGCATTCAGGAAGTATAAGGAAACAAAGAAGGAGCAGGACAGAGAGCTGTACCAGTTAAGGTGGAAGGAAGCGGGGAGCCAGAATAGCAAAGGCCCAAACTGAGGAAAAGATAGCCAACTTGGTTAAGAAGGGGGATAAAACCTTTTATAGGTACATCAAGCAGCATAGAAAGACAAAGGGAGGGATAGTGAGGCTGAATAGAATGGACGATGGGTGGGCACAGAGGGACAGCGAAAAAGCAGGGATACTGAATGAATATTTCTGCTCAGTATTCACAAAAGAGGAGGAGGGGGAGGCGCCTAATCCAATTAACAGAAGCACTCTTGATAGGGAGGTCAATCCCAGTCCTTTCACAGAAGAAAGGGTTACGAAAGAACTCCTAAAACTGAAGGTGGACAAAGCAATGGGGCCAGATGGAATTCACCCCAGAATTCTAAAAGAATTAAGGGGAGAGAGAACTAGTGAAACCATTTACTATCCTTTTTAACAAAACATGGGAGGATGGTGTGGTACCTCAGGACTGGAGGAAGGTGGATGTGATTCTCCTTCACAAAAGTGGGACCAAGACAGAGGCAGGAAACTACAGACCTGTCAGTTTGACCTCTGTTGTAGGGAAAGTGATGGAATCACTGCTGAAGGAAAAAATAGTTGAGTACCTAGAGGCCAGTGTGGCACAGGACCCAAGGCAGCATGGGTTCACAGCGGGAAAGTCATGTCAGATGAATATAATTGATTTCTTTGACTGGGTGACCAAAGTAGTAGACCAGGGAAGGGCTGTGGACATGGCCTACCCAGACTTTAGCAAGGCATTTGACATAGTCCCACACAAAAGATTAATTGTCAAATTAACCAGCCTGGGACTGGGTCCCAGGCTGGTAGCCTGGGTAAAACATTGGATGGACAACAGGACACAGAAGGTAACTGTAAATGGAGTCCAGTCTGAAGAAAAAGGGTTTACTAGTGGGGTACCACAGGGTTCAGTACTGGGTCCAGTCCTTTTTAATGTCTTTATAAGTGACATTGCAGAGGGGCTGGAAGGAAAAGTATGCCTCTTTGCAGATGACACAAATATCTGCAACAGGGTTGATACACAAGGAGGCATGGAAAGGATGAGAAGGGACTTGGCAAGGTTGGAGGAATGGTCAGAAGTATGGCAGCTTGGATTCAATGCAAAGAAGTGCAAAATAATGCACCTGGGAAACAAAAACCCAGGGGAAGATTACACAATGGGGGGGGGGGTGTAGTAACAACAACAAAAATGGAAAGGAACCTGGGGGTAATCATATCAGATGACCTTAAGGTTAGCAAGCAATGTGAGAAGGCAGTAGGGAGGGCTGGGGGGATACTGGGATGTATAGGGAGAGGTATCACCAGCAGAAATCAGGAAGCTGTTATCCCTCTGTACAGACAGTTGGTGAGACCCCATCTGGAGTACTGCGTCCAGTTCTGGAGACCCCATCTCCACAAAGACATAGACAGGATAGAGGCAGTCCAGAGGAGGGCAACTAAAATGGTGCAGGGTCTGCAGAAGAAGCCATATGAGGAGAGACTAAAGGAGCTTAATATGTATACCCTTGAGGAAAAGAGGGAGAGGGGGGACATGATAGAACGTTTAAGTACCTCAGTGGAATCAACAAAGTCCAAGAGGGTAGCATCTTTCAGAAAAAGAGATGTGCAAGAACAAGGGGACACAATTTAAAGATGGGGGGCGGTTCAGGGGCAATGTGAGGAAGTATTTTTCACAGAGAGGGTGGTGGATGCATGGAACAGCCTTCCTGAGGAGGTTGTGGGGTCTGAAACTGTGGGAGAATTCAAGAATACATGGGACAGACATAGGGAAATTCTTGTGGGGGGGTAGGAAGAAATAGGCTGTTGGTTAACTAGGATCTGCAGCTTTTCCTGTAGGTAGGGAAATGGGCAGACTATGTGGGCCAAGCGGTCCTTATCTGCCGTCAAAGTCTACCTTTCTATGTTCTATGTTTCTAAATGCAAAATTTAATAAATATGTGCTGAGTAAAATTGTTAACTATTTTATGGGTCAGTATTTAGCTGCTATGCAAAAAGCTAGATTCACAAAATGGTACAGTAATAATAATGGCTTGCACCAATTTATATATTACTTAATTGTCCTCAATGATCCTGTATGTAGGAAAAGGTATGCCAGATTTAAACTTGAACTGTTTGAATCGAATGTACTTAAGGAACTGTAATCTTCTAATGTTAAAGATTCCTTATGCTACTGCAACAGTAGAGATAAAGAAGATTTGGGCCATGTGGTTTTAAAATGTGTTTGGTATAACAAAGCTAGAAAGAAATGGCTTTCCCCTATTTTGCACTCCCTGCTTAATGTCAGTGAAGATGTACTATTGAATATTCTATTGACAGCTGAGGATGAGATCATAATTGTATGAGTAACACAGTTCTTAGTCTCTATACAAAACATTAGACAAAGGATGATGAAAAGGGTTTAGTCCTGCCCCCAAAGCGATATGTATCCTCTAATCTGAGTTTTGTCTATCCCTATGGTAATTATATTTATTGTCTGAGATTTATTTCTTAATATCTGTGATTAAGGTTTTTTATGATGCATATTTTATACATTTCTGTGTATTGTACAGTAATGATTGTTTTTAAGTGATCAAACAATAAACTTGTACCTAACCCTCTTCACAGAAAGAATGATGGATTCCTGTAACATCCTTTCGTTGGAGGTGGTGGAGGTGAAAACAGTGGTGGTGGTGCTCAAGAATGCATGATATAAGTACAAGGGAATCATTGTGGAAAGGAAGGGGGAAGGAGATGTAAATCAGGCACGGTCTGAGGTAATGGTGTAGGTAGGAAGAAATAGGCAGACTGGATGGGTTAAGAAGTTCTTATCTGATTTCCACTGGCTATTTTGATATTTTATCATATGAGCCTGGTAATTAGCAATCGGCAGTCATAAAGATGGTGAGGCATTAGTGTGTTTGCCCATTACATCCAACCTCCTAAATCCTTTGTCTGGAGACAAAGTACTCATGTGTCTAGGGGTCCTAGAACAATTATGGTCAGTCATAACGACTACCAAGTCAGTTTCAGGCTGTGCAGCATAATAAGGCTTAACGGATGGGGCAGGGTGCTGTTTATTGGCCTTCCTTAAACCTGCAGGTAGAGTACTAGGCCTATGCCAGACGGCAAAGGTAGCATCCTCTAATGTAGGATATACAGCAGAAATAATAACTGAAGGTGTAGAAAGAACCTCTAAAAATCCACAAGATTTCTTTTAGTGGAATCTTCCTCCTCAGCAGCAAAACCCACAGTAGATTGCATTTGCTGAAGCACAGCATGAAAAGATGGATCTCAGGGGGAGACCTGGGTGTGTAAACCACAGTCTTTGCTGCAGGATGATAGGGTGGAGCTAGAAGGCACATTTTCTTCTTCAAACTGCTCTTCACCCCCGTATTCCTCCTCTAAATCCCCCTCAAATGTTCATGAAGTTGGGGCACTGTTGAGCGCAATTGTCGAGAAGACGCACCTCAGCACATCTCTGTGGCTTTCCATACTTTAACCTAACTAAATCAGCACAAAAGTCATTCAAACTATATTTTCCTATAGAGCATTGGGATCCTCGGGTACAGGTGCACAGTTTCATACCAGATGTAGGATGGGTTGCCCCAAAGGAGTTGGAGGAGGACAGAAGAATCAACCATCACCTTCTGAGTTCCAGGCCACAACATCTTCCACACAATCTACTACTTGTTCTGGAGGTGAACTGCCATGGAACTCTATGATGACAGCCATGCAAGCTATCAACTGTTAAGTCAAAATGATTTTAAAAAGACTGGGGGAGCAGGAAATAAAAATAGAGGTAGCAACTAAAGCAGCAACATCAGCAGAACAATCAGCGACTCAGGCTCTAGCAGCGACCAGCAAGATGGCGCAGGAGAATACTGCCTGGAGGCCCTGGAAAATTGTCACAGGCTTCTAACGTTCAGCTGGTTGGGCTCCCAGAAGGGAGTGAAGGTGCACAGCTTCTACAGTTTTTAAAATCCTGACTGCCAGGAGTCCTGGGACTACATTCAGAAGTCCTAGCTCCTAACTTTGTCAAGGCTTACTGGATTTCTCCTCGATCGGTGGATCAGCAAGGGGCTTTGCCCCAGACAGTGTTATTAGTCACCACTTCTGTTGTGACCCGTGATGTGCTGTTGCAGGCTTCTTGGGACTATCAACACCTAAACTACAATGGGGCCACCCTTCATCTCTTTCTAGATTTGCCCTTCACCATTATATCCCAATGGAAGAAGTTCGATGCTGTATGAGCACAAGTGAACAGGCTGGGAGTTACACATTCCTTACTCATGCCTGCCTGTCTATGCATTTTTTTACAGTGGCCACACACATTTCAATATACGGACGCTGGAGAGGTAGGTAAAAGAGTGGAACTAATTAGACTGGAATTCGAGAAAGTGGCTACAGGACAAGTGGAAGATGCCGATGATAAAGATGGCACCAGAGGACTGGAGGATTCTGGCAGAGTTCCTTTCTTAGTACTGGCATTCTTCATCAATGTAATATAACTGTCATTCTATCAGAGGTTGGATTGGAGGGGAGGGAATGTGTATTGCAACAAGGGGACACTCTGCTGTTAAGGAAATAACTTTTTTCCCGTTTTGTTTTTCCCCCGAAGGTGGTTGCTTAGTCAGGTATGTTATGTTGGACTATTATTAAGGAATTGTGCCAAAACGCGTAACTCCATGGCTAAAATGGTGACCACCATGTGGGGAGTTACAACTTCTCAGAGAGTCCCACTGCTAATATCAAGATAGCATCGTGGCATGGCGTAGTACAATAGTCGATGCTTTGCAGCTGCATTCCTCCTCACCATGTTTCTGAATACTTTGGGGATTCTCTATGTAGTCAACACATTTACTTATGGTTGCTTTATATGGGGATCCTCATGTTTACAATTTATAACTTGGAGTGAGTTTCACTCATTTTCAGTTCTGTAAAGTTGCAAAGTTATTTAAATACTGTAAAGCTTTATTGCCTTATACAGATTTGATATGCTGATGTCTTGTTGAGTTCCAGGAGGGGGGAAGGGGCAGTGGTGTGGGGAATGCTTCACATATTTGGTTTTAACAATATTTTTGGGTTGAGAGCATATCCCATTCATAAATGGGAATATTTTCAATGGTTGGAAAGTTCTTCACATATTGGAAGCTGTCACACTCTGGCAAAGTGCAGTGAATGGAAAAAATATCATAGATTAAATCCATGGAGTATTATCCCTAGATTTGTAATCAAAAATGTTTAGGCTTACTTACACTGTCTCTGCACTGAATGTATAGTGTACAATTTATTTTATGTTTGGCATGGGTGATGAAACTTCATGTTTTTATTAAAAAAATTCAATAAAATATAAGTTTTAAAAAAATGTACATGAGGTCAGGATTATATTTCACCTCAGGAATGATGACAGGAGCTACAGAAGGAGCTGGCGACTAAGAAAGAGTAATTTCTGGTGTGCTTCTGGAATCTGTAAATGAAGCCCTGGTTCAGTCAGCCTTGTCGATGGCAGTGACAGTAGAAGACAATGTAGCATGTTTGAAAAACAACACTAGTATTGCCTGGGAGTCATCAGCGCCCCAAGAGGGGTCCAGAACTACTTGCATTAAAGGGTCAGAGTCTGACGATGGCGGCAATGTACCATCCATAGCAGGTACAGAGTTGCCTCAACCAAGCCCTGACCATAGTACCTCATTGACCATTGGGTGGGCTGTAATTGACATTGCCAGAGCGGGCACCATTGAGAATGTACCTAAGTTCAATGGCAACCTCAACCTCACCAGCAAAGCAGGTTTGTCTTTGTGCTTATGTTTATGGCTGAAGGAAGAAGAGGGCCTTGATAATGTCTTTTCTTTATCTTTCAACTTTGACAACTGTTTTCCAGTCAACAGCATGGGAGAAGCAGGAGCAGGGCTCAGCCTTTTCCATGGTTTTCAGTGCTATTTAGTTGAGAAAGATTCCTATGGCCTTCCATCGGTGTTACCTTATAGCCTGGTTGAAACTCTGGCAGATCTCAAGTTCAAGTTTATTATTACAGGAATTACTCCATTGAGCAAGCTCATTCACAAGGAGGTCCTGGAGATTTCAAATAATACAATGACGTACATGATCTTATACAAAACAGATTTGGATAGCATGAGTAAACAGCAATGGCAATGATAAGGTACAACTTAGATTGTTGCAAATAACTGATACATTACATACAAAAAACTAACTGTACTAATGTGCAAGTAGATGATGCACATAGAGTGAGACAAGTCTTCACTGGGGGCAGAAGGAAAAGGGAAAAAAGAAAAAAGTGAAAACATGGTGCTGTAGATGACATCGCAGAGGAAGGAGGTAGGTTCAGACGGACAGGAATATTGTGCACTGAGATGGGGTACAGGGAGGGTGTCTAGTGGAGGGTGGTGACTGGGGTAGGGTTAGGAGGGGGTAGGGAGACAGGGAGGTGGGGGAAGGAGAGGGTGGTAGGTTCAGCAGGACAGAAATATTGTGCACAGAGATGGGGTACGGGGAGGGCATTTAGAGGAGGGAGGTGACTGTGGTAGGAGAGGATGGTGTAGGGAGACAGGGAGGTGAAGGAAGGGAAGAAGTGCTAGGAGGCAGAATGGGTAAAGGGAGGGTTGGGGTAGGAATAAGGGGTGGGTGGGGCAGATGGGTGAGAGGTTAGGCTGGGTGGTTGGTGGGGAGACAGAGATAGGGTGACAAGCAAAAGGGACAGTGAGGATTCATATATTAGCTTAGCGTGAAGAGCAGTGGCAGACCACTTCAAATGCTTTCTTGGCTAGTGACTTAAAGAAATTTAATGTGACTATCTCAGTTAGCTTCATGGTTTTTTGCAGCTGGTTCCATATAGATGGGAGGATGAAACTAATGGCACCTCTGTCCTGATTAGTGTGTGTCCTGGGAACGCCCTAGAGCTCAAAGTCTGAGGTGCGCAGTGCACACACATTGTAAGACTTCTGCACTAGGGAGCATATGTACTGAGGTAACTTGCCAGTCAACAGTTTTAGAGTCCACTGCCAAATATGGAACATACACCTGGCTGATAGTGAGGTCCAGTTCAAAGAAGAGTAAACATGGTGTGTCCTGGCCGGAGCATTTAGTATGAAATTTAATGCACGATGGTACAGGACATCAAATTTGCGAGTGTGGGTTGGTGCTCTGCAATTGTAAATGATATCCCTGTATTCAAGGAGTGGTAGGAATGTGGCCTAGACCAGTCTTCTTCTGTAGTCAAGTGTAAATAGGGATCAGTTCCTGAAGAAGGACCCCAGCCTGGCTTTTAGCTTGTTGACAAGGCAGTTGATATGGGCACTAAAAGTTAGTTTACTGTCTAGCCATATTCCAAGATACTTGAATTGATCCACAACCTTGAGGATGTCCCTGAATATAGTAGTGATGGGCGGTGAGGTACTCTGACTACTGAGAGTAGAGGGCATATGGTTTGATGAAAAAAAAACATCACCTGTGTCTTCTTTGCGTTTAGGAGAAGTTTTCAACAGGCCAGCTTGAACTGTAGCTGACTAAAATCAGATTGTAACTTGGCACTGGTTTCGCACAATGAAGGCCTAGAGATGTAGAGGACTGTGTCATTGGCAAAAAAGTGCAGCTTGGATTGCTGAATGTTTTTATTTATTATTTATTATTATTGTGGTTCCGCAAGCCAGCCCTTCTCTTTCCCACCTGTTTCCCTCAAGGAAGTGGAAGACCTGCTTCTCCAACTGGATACTAAGAAAAGCGATGGCGCAGATACACTCGACCCCTACTTCCTAAAGATAACATGTTATGTACTGGCTGCGCTTATCACCCATCTATTTAACCTGTCCCTATTACAAGGTACCCTCCCTCAGATATGGAAAATTGCACACGTTATCCCGTTATTCAAATCTGGAGACCCCTGCGACCTAAATAATTACAGGCCGATCTCTCCCCTTCCCACAGTCTCGAAACTCTTGGAAAAAATCGTGAATGGCCAATTGAGATCCTTCATTGACAGTGAAAAACTACTAAACCCCCTACAATCTTGTTTCAGAGCCATCCATAGCACAGTCTCGGCATTAGCCAAGGTAACCAATGATTGTCAACAAGAGCTGGAGCTCAAAAAGTCTGTCTGTGCTGTGTTTCTTGACCTAAGCAAAGCATTTGACACAGTTGACCACAGCCTGCTCCTCACCTCTCTGAAATCGATAGGGCTGGATTCTACCTCTCTAAACTGGTTCCGTGAATATATGACCGACAGATACCAGCAGGTAAAGGCTGATGGCGAACTTTCTGCCCCCAAACTGTTACAAAGAGGTGTCTCCCAGGGATCTATTTTGGGACCCCTCCTCTTTGCCATATACATTAACAATATAGTTGTGGGAATCAAGGAGGCAAGTATTCATCTATTCGCAGATGATACAGTGCTTTACTTGAGTCGCCAAACACCTGAAGAGGCATGCGCTGATCTACAAAAAGACTTCAACCTCCTGCAACTTCAACTAATCAACAAAAAATTGTTATTAAATGCCAAGAAAACAAAAGCCATGTTATTTTCCCCTGCCATCCATCTGGCTCACCCAATTACAATCGGCCCCCCAATCACCACGATCCTGGGAGAGAACCTAGAGTATGTTTTGAAATTCAAATACCTGGGGGTTTGGATAGATTGCAAACTTTCCTTCTCTGACCACCAGGGTGACCTGTTGAAAAAACTAAGGCAAAGACTTGGCCTTTTCTATAGGATAAGACAGTTCCTAACTGCAGACGCAAAGAAACAGCTAGTCCAAGCTACGTTTCTGTCCTTAATTGACTATGTGGACTTCAAATATAGTAGCTGCACTGCCTCATACCTTGGTAAACTGGATACGCTTTACCACAGAGCTATACACTTCATCACCGACCTCCCCCCTCTCTACCCATCATTGCTCACTTTATGCTGCCATGAGTTGGACCTCCCTTCAATATAGGTGCAACATGAATGCGGCACTCTGGACACTCAGAGCCATTAGTGGCAAATTCCCCCAATACATAGCTGATTGTCTGACTCTGATTGTGGCTAGAAACTATACCCTCAGAAGCTGCTCCCTGATCTCGCTATACATACCTAGGGCTCACACACGCTTCGGGAGAGCCGCCATTGGCTTCTCACTCTCCTCACTCTGGAACAAAATCCAGAAATCCCTAAAGCTGAGGTCTCCAGTTAGTATTCACTTGTTCAAAACTCTTTACCGTGATGGCATAACGGAAACCTGCAACTGCTTTGCTCGGCACTTGGTAACCACCTTCCCCCTACATGGCAGCACCCTCGCTATATTTCTACTCTCTCGTGTGCTCCTGCCTCAAGTTATTCGTATGTCCACCAATCCTCTTGCGGCTCCCACTGCCAACCTGCTCTACCCCAATCGGTCACGCACAACAACCCTGCAGCTTGTACCCCCCCTCTGATGCTGCAACAGGTATCAGTCAGCTGGTATTCTCTCCTCCCCTGACAGTTCTTTGTTTGCCCCCTCTTTCTTTCAACCCCAACCTTCAGCCTGCCATACCCAATTCACCTTGACTACCTGCCCCTCTGATATTATACAGTACCTGCCTATTTTTATCACGAGTGCCTATCAATTCCTTAAAACATCCTCTCATAATTGCACAGTTTTGGGCACAGATCCAGCACAAGCACTATACTGATGACTGTCTTCTGAATTATGTATGATGTCTATTATCTGTATATGTGTATTATTACTGTAAAAACTAGCATCTTTTTCTGCTTCATATGACTGTAACTTGTCCAGCTGTATTATTGTTTGTACGACCGCAGGTCCACCTTGTAAATGAGCTTGCTCAATGGTGTCCGCCTGGATAAATAAAAATAAATAAATAATATTGAATGTTTTTGTCCAATGAGTTGATGTAAATAGTAAAGAGGAGGGGCCTTAGAATGGATCCCTGAGGGACTCCCCTCATGATGGACACCGTGTCTGATATGGCTCAGTCAGTCTTGATTCTTTGCAGCTTATTTGAGAGGTAACTTGAGAACCATCTTACTGTAGTGTCAGAAATCCCAGGGATGTTAGGTAGTGCAGGAGGAGGGTATGATCCACTGTGTCGAACGCCTTGCTTAAGTCAAGGAAAATGACACAAGTAGACTGTTTGTTGTCACTGGCAGAGAACCAGTCATTAGTTACCTTTGCCAGGGCTGAGACTGTACTGTGATTCTGCCTGAACCCTGATTGGAGTGGGTTAAGTAGGCTGAAGTTCTCCAAATATTGTTTTGCTTGAACGTCTATTAATTTTTCTATAAGCTTGGACAGGACTTGCAGAATGAAAACTGGTCTGTAGTTGTTGAAGTCGCTCCGGTTTCCAGACTTGAATAGTGGGATGATATCCACAGTTTTCCAGCTGGAGGGAACAGTAGTCATGGAGATGGAAAGGTTAAATGTGTGCATGATGGGCGTAGCTAATAGATGACTCTCTATTTTTAGAAAGAATGTTTTGATTCCGTCAGCACCTGCCCTTTCCTGGTATTCAACTTGATTAGGAGTTGCTCAACTTCCTTGAATGTGACCAGGGACAGCTGGAAGGAGGCATGTAGCAGTGAGGACTCAGGGTAGTCTGGAATTGAGGGGCTGGTGGGCAGCTCTGCAGCTGGTAAAGTGTCGAAGGCCATACCAGCTGTGGCGAAGTGGGCGTTTAGAAGATCCAATATGGCGCTTTGCTCAGTGACCAGTGTACCTTTAGAGGTGACTTTTTGTGGGAGAGATTGGGGTGTTTTGTGGCCTTCAATAGTCTTGAAGATGCGCCATATATTTGCTGAGTTGCCTTTAGCTTCCTCTAAGGTTTCGACATAGTACGTGGCCTTGGCACTCCTTAAAAGCTTGGTGCATCTATTTCTAGCTGCTCTGAATTCCTGTCAGTGGGTCATAGTTTTAGTTTTCTTTATGTGAGCCCACAGTTTATCATGCTGTGAGAGGGCAGCTTTCAGCTCAGGGTTGAACCATGGGTATGAGAATTTCCTAACTCTGTGTTTACAGAATGGTGCATGCTTGTTAGCAAGGCCTGTGATGATGGTATTACAAATAGTGACAGCAGCTTCTACAGATTTGGCTAAATAAAAGGATTGCCAGTCTATCCACTTAAGGTCTGCAAGATAGTTATGGACATTAAACGTATGGAAACGTCTGTTTGTGATGAATTTGGGCCCGGTGGGGCATTTGGTATGGGCACGTGTGCAAACCACAGTATTGTGATCACTTCCATCATTATAGAAGACTGCTGAGTGTTCAGTTTTGTGAGGTTGGTTTGTGAGGATTAGGTCGAGAATAAAACTGTGGTCTTTGTTTTTCATATTTGTTCTAGTAGGTTCAGTGGCTAACTGAGTGATTCTAAGCTCATCACATAGATCTTTGATGGCATTTGCTTTAGTGGTGAGCCAGTCAAGATTTAAGGCCCCAAGGATGATGGTTTCATTGGTGTTGGATTCCACAATATCCCTGATCTTTGACAGAATATCCAGCCCACCTGAGGGAGGTCTGTAACAGCCAATGATATTGATTACTTCAGAGGATGGGAGTAGTAACCTCAGTGTTAGGCATTCAAACTCTTTGGCTTGTGACTCCAAAAATAGTTTCATGACATTGAGCTTATTATTGAGGTAGATAACTACCCCTCGTCCCCTAGTGGGCCTATCTACTCTGAATGTTCTATATGAGGGTAGTGCTATCTGGGAGTCAGTGATGGAGCTGTTCAACCAGGACTCTGTGATTATTAGCACATCTGGGTTGGTATAGGCATTCCAAGTTTGGATTTGACTGAAATGTTTCAGCAGACTGCGGGCATTAATCAGCATGAACTTAATGCCTGATGCTGATGCGAAGTTGGTCAGGGAGTCTAAGGTAGTAGGCGGTCCAGGGTTAAGATCCACATTGCCCGAGTACAGGAGCAGTAATAGGATTAGCCTTTTCATGGTTCTACCAGAGCTGTTTGTTGTATTTTCCTAGATGTCCTACTACTTCGGTCGGGGTTGTCCATGCGTTTCAATTATTCTACCTTGAAGTTTGAGATACAAGTTGAACTAAGGAGTGCATCAACACTTAAATTAAAGGGCTGCTGCCAACTGGGTGCAGCAGGTGGTTGGATGCAGGCAGGCTTTAACCCAGGTAGGGTTAGGGGAATAAGGAGAAATCACAGGCATGTATGTCCCAGGTAGAAAATTCAAGTTATTGGGAGCTGAGCCAGTTGGGATGATGGGTACAGGGCTATAATTATCAGTAGGATAACCTGCCAGCACATGGCATAAGCCATGGCCCTAGCAGTAATTTATGTAAGGATCTGACTAAGAAAGTCTAAGATTAATACTACTCTAGAAAAATGCTAGGACTAAAGGGCTGATTAAAATAAGGCAGTCAGCAATGTTTGTTAAATGTGAGCCCTTTAAGAGGTTGCAGGGAAGGAAAGCCTCTTTAAGAAGTTGCTGTAATTGACTAGTATGAGGCCTCAGGGGGCAGGGATCACTGGGGAAGTGTATTTAATAAAGGATGGAGCGGGGGTGGGTGAAAAAACTCCCCAGAGAGCAGTAGAGCAAGGCAGTGGCCGAGTTGAGATCTGAAATAGATGCCTTGAGCACTTGCTTTCTCAATGGAGATCTGCAGCATCCAATCAGGAAGCGGCCACAGTCCCCAGGAGCCAGTCCAGTTATGCATCCTGAAGCCTGGCAGCTCCGGGCTAGGAGCTGACCAATCGAACGTGCTTTCCTTGGTCAGGGAGTGGTGGGCTGGATGAAGAGGTCCGGTTGCCAGCAGGTATCAGCGCCAGGGCCGCTCAGCTGAAGTGGAGAGCCTGATTTGGGCTTGTGGCTGCTTTCCTTGGTCAGGGGGTGGCAGGCTGGATGTAGAGGTCCAGCCACCATCAGGTATCAGCACCAGGGCTGCTCGGCTGAAGTGGAGAGTCTGATCTCGCAGGCTCTTAGGTGTGAGATAGGCTCAAACAACACATACAAATAGTGTGAGTGTCATTCTTTTAGATTTTGTAGCTGCAGGAATAATATCAGCACAAATATTTTTTGTTCTTTAGTGGCATACAGAGATGACGATGAAAAAGTATAGAAAATAAACAAACAGCAATGGCTATTTCAAGATTGTTTATCAGCAGGTCCGCTGAGGATGATCAACAGTGGGAGAAAGAACTTAGGAGTGTTGGGGCTGCCCACCTTATATAGGCAGAGACGCTGCATGTCACTGTTGGTGGACCCCAGCTAGAAAACATTTCCGAGTGGTTCTAACACTGATGGTTTACAGTTCCAAAGGTGTGGCCCAACAGAGGAGAGGTCCTTGATGAAGATCTTTCATATCTTCCAAGAATCAATCTTCTCTACTGAATCCCACTAATGGGTCAGAGTACCAAGCTTCCCTTTTCTTAGGGAGGAGCTAGCTCATTCTGAGGGTAAAGAGACACCTTCAGCCTTGTGAGTGGGGGACACCTGAGGGGATGGGCTCCTTACGAGTCTGGTGCAACAGGAGGCTGGTCAGGGCCAGGTGGTGGCTCCTGTGGCACATAAGCAGGAGGGCTACCTGAGAGTTCCCACCTGATCCTAGTGAAGAAGAACTAAGCCCTCTGAAAGTGCGAGTTAAACACCTTACGCTGGACCAAAGGTGTGAGTTGGGACAGGTGAAGCCATGCCATCCACCAAATGCAGACTGCTGTTCCCATCAGTCTGGAGGCCACCTTATTGACATCATAAGATGCCCTTGCTTGGTGCTGTGCTACCTCTTGACCCTGGGTGAAAAGGCTGCAGGATTGCTGGACTTCCTCACTCATTGGCAGTGCAGACAATAGGTTGTGCAGCTGCAACCATAGGTGACGACTGTAGGTCACCATATGGGCCTGAAGTCCTAATACACACACACACACACGTGCAGAGGTAAAAACCTTTCTTCCCAGAGTGCCTGTAAGAGCAGAATCAGCACCTGGAGGACAGTCATGCTTGAAGCTTTGTGGTTCCAACGATGTCTGCAACATCTGAAGCCCTTAAGGCAGGTGAGGTACTTCACCTGCAGACCCTGTGGGTGCGTGATACCACAAGAGGAAGTCTCTGGGAATGGCTGGAGTGGCAGAGAGATGTCTCCACAAGGCTCTGGGTGCCATTTTCATAGCTCTAAGCCAAAGAGGAATGACAATGGTTGTCTATACTGGGCACATCTAGGAGTCCCAATGACAGGGCTGCTGGATCGCGACTGTACACTGAGAGGTCAAGCACCTAAAGAATCTCCACCAAGAAATGAAAATGATGTACCTACCATAATTCTTAATCTTCCGGCATATCTTCACCATTCACCACTGGTGGGCACCTGCTGGAGCCACTAGGACCCCATGGGAAGCTTTTTAGTTAGTTTTCTATCTGGCGGGGCTGACGTCGGGAGCGGCACTGCCTTCAACGCTGACATATTACGTGGTGCTCGTGGGCTGACCAGTAAAGGATGCTGGCCCCTCCACCAGTTCTGTTAGCTGGAGAGGGAAATAGAGACAGAGAAAAAAGGGGTGGATGGTGGGTCAAGGGAGCTCAAGGGATAGAAAAAGGAAAAGATTAAACTTAAGGAGGAATAATCTGACCAAAGGCAGGGGGATAGGCCCAAAATTTTGTGGGAGGGGGACCCCAATCATGGGGCAAGCAAGAAAGGTTGAAAGAAAGGATAAGGAGGGAAGAAAGTAAGAAAGAGAGAGAAAGGATAAGGAGGCAAGAGGGAGGGAGAAAGAATGATCACAAAAAGATGGAGAGAGAAAGGAGAATTGGGAGAGGTGCAAGTGGACACCAACAGAACAACCCTTAAAGAGAGATACCATACTGGCTAAAGAGCAAGGAGGTGATCCTCTCAATCCCCTTATTATTTATTTTTTTTTTTAAAGGCAGGGACCTTGGAGAAGCCATCAGTTTCAGAGCCATAAGAAGCCCTAGAGGGCAGGCAAAGCGGATCTCAGAAGCGGCTTAGAGAAACAAACTCCACGCCACATAGAGAAGGCTGGGGTTCAACCAAATCCCTCTCCCTTTCCCTTTATCAGTCTCTTTCCCCCTCCCTGACCCGCTATGTAGGGGTGTGGAGAACTAGGAGGTCCACCCCGTAGCAGGGTTCCTCCGGTTAAGATTGGAGGCAATCAGTTTGCTAGACGGGACCTTCTCTAACTCAAGAGGAAGGCTATCTGCACCTAAGTACACCACTAGGTAAAGAATGTATCTCTCAAGGAGGTAGGAAATTTGAGAGAACCCTGCTCCATGGGCAATCCAGGCTGGTCACCCGCAAGTATATAAAGAGTCATGCATGGTTCCAAAGTCAGATGGAGAAAAAGAAGAAGAATTAGAAGGAAGAAATGGGGGGTGGAGTCCTTGAAGCCCTGAAGACCATGCCAGGGACCCACAGGGGAGGCAAGAAGGGCCCCAAAGAACAAAACAAAAAGGAGGGGGGTCCCAAGAGCAAACCAGAAAACTCTAGAAAGATGCCATCCCAAGGGTGTCCTGGCCAGGCCCTATGGGAATCCAAGGAGTCCCAGGCCAAAGAGAGCAAGAGCACCTGCTTGCCCTCCCCCCAGAGGTGGGCTCCTAGTACTTCAAAGAAAGGTCAGTGAACCCAGAGGTGCCAGCGGGACTATGCCCGCAATTGGCCTCAACTGGGGGAAGGCAAGCAGGAAGGGGGCACTGCACAGGAATCTGAGTCCCAAGAGGGGATGGTGGGTGGGAAACAGTGGTGAATGGTGAAGATATACAGGAAGATCACGAATTGTAGTATGTAATTTTCATATCTTAACTGTATCAATTGTCACCATTCATCACTGGTGGGTGAGTACCAAGCACCACAACTGTGGTGCTTGCATCTCCCTGAGGGCTGAAATTTCCCTCAGTCTCTTGTGGGGGACTCACCAGAGGAAGGTGCCCATCATGAGTCTGGCCAGGCCCGCTACTGGTCAGGGTCAGGTCGAGGCTCCTGATGTGCAGGAGAAGGAGGGTGCCCAGACAGCTCTCTCCTGGCCCTGTGGGAGAAGAATCAAGCTCCCCGGAAGGGAGAGGCAATCACTCTACACCAGGCAAAGGGTGACAACCAGAATAAGCGTAGCCATGCCGTCCGCCAAATTCAGATTGTTGTTCCTACAAGCTGAGAGGCTGCCGCATTGACATCATATAATGCCATCACTTGGTGTCTCGCTAGCTCCAAGCCGCAGGTAGAAATGGCTATGGCCCACCTGGTTGCCTCGCTATCAGGCATGGCTGCCAGGATCTGACCCAGCGTTGTGTACAGGTGCCTTTCATAGGCTACCTGGTGTTCCTGATGTGTAGAAATAGAGAGTAAGAGACGTGCTGAAGAGAAAGCCCTTCTGCCCCAGCGATCAAACTCTGCAGAGTCTGCTTCTGGGGGGCGGTTTCTTGAAGGGCGAAGACACCCTGAGGAGATATCCAGCCACTCCAATTCAGACTCTGAATGAGGCACAGCTGCTGGAGACCAGGGGGAGCACAATACCTGTGCTGGCAGTCTCAAGGGACTGGAGAAGAGGAAGTGGGAAGCTGCCAGGCACTATGTGACTCCTCCATGAATGGATGGAGCCACTGAGAGATCACAATGGATTCTTGACTGTACTCCCCAAGAAAGGCCAGTGTTGCAAGTGCAGGACTGAGGTGTAGCAATGGAGAAAGATGGAGTTCCTCCAACATCATTGTGAGGAACCGCTGATACTCCGTGAAGTCAGCATCTGAGAAAACATGAGCGGGAGAGTCCTCTTCCTCAGAGGAGGTAGCCGACGATGTGGAAGGACTCCATACAGGGTGTGATGGTGCCAAGGTAGGAAGCGGAAAAACTATCTCATTTATGGCCCTAAAATAAATGGGGAATGCATTCGCCGTTGCCCTGTACTGTTCCCAGGTGAGGGGCTCCAAGGGACTAAAAAGTCCTGGGAGAAGGGAAGGAGGAGGCAGAGAGGAAGGATGGGAGCAGAATGGTTCTGAGAGACCGAAGCCCCTCTGCCAGGTCTGTGGAAACAAGCAGGGGACCCTTTCTGAGGGAGGGGCTGTGCTGCCCAGCCACCAATTGTTGCTCAGCCCTCTCTGAGCCAACAGGGGGTGCCCTGGGGCGGAAGAGAAGACACCTGGTGAGACCAGTGTCATACAGGCCCAGAAGAGCAGCTCATGTCCCCCCCCACAGCAGGTCTCTGGCCCCTAGCTGGAGAGGGGGAGCCTGGATCAGTGTTCCAACTCTGCCCCGAGGTGGTCGAGGCCACCAGGACAGAATGGGCCCACCCACCTGACCCAGAGGACTGGGACCTGCCCCTCAAGAGAAGCCCTACCGTGGCCACTTCTCTCAGGGAAGGAGGAAGAGAAAATCTGGCACCTGTGTCAGCTTCCAATTCCCCCTCAAACTCCGGGTCAGTGCTGACTGCAGACGCGGCACTGAAGATGGTACTAGCAGTAGAAATGGCACTGGAGGCAATGCTGTCACCAGAAGTGGCACCACAGCGCCGATACCAGAAGCAGCACCAACACTGGAAGTGGAGCCGGATGCAGCACCGACCCTAGAGGTGGCGCTGACTGCAGCACTGACCTTGGAGGTGGCGCTGAAAGTGACACCATCACCAGAGGTGGCACCACTCTCCAGAATGGCACCGGGGTGGCACTGACAAAGGGAGAAGCTGTGTTGCCAATGATGTCAGCCTGAGAAATGGACAATGTAGAGGACCTCCTGCTGATTCCAGTGAGCGTCTGTAGCTCCACTCAGCTGCCAATCTGGATCATCCTGGTCATCCTCCAACTCTGGGAAGGAGACAATAGAGAGCACAAGAAAGGCAACCCCCGGACACTCTACCCATCCCTGCACCAGGGATGGTGTCAGGAGGGAACCCAGCATCAACGGCAGCACCGCCTCACTCACCGGCACCAGAGTCTTTGCCAGGAGCCACGGCCACGCCTGCCACAGCCACTGAAGGAACCATCAATGTAGGCCCTGTGTATACGTGAGACCTCATCACCGGGTTGGCCTGGTTCTCTGATGCAGAACTAGGCTGTGAGGGGTGCACAACCGGCCCCCTAGAGGAGACTGTCTGTCCAACCCCTTGCCCAGACATCCGGTCTCAGTGAGACCTGAAACAATGGAGGCCTGCTCTCCCCCGGTGTGTATAGAAGCAGGGGAGGCCCAGGGCAAGGACCCAGAGACCTTACCTTAGTGGCTCTCATGCTATGCTGACCACCGAAAGGTGGGGGGTCCCACCCCAACCTCGCCGCATGGTTACCCAAAGAGTGAAAATACATCGAGAAACAAGTGTCACAACAATCCATATCATGGGTCATTCCCAGACAGGTGAAACACCGGTAATGCAAGTCCGTTATGGAAAAAAGGACTACCACAGGGGCACCAATGCACTGGGGTAGTCCCTGCCTTTGAACGTTTTTTTCCCTGAACCCAACATGATCAGCCACACAAAAATAATAAAATGAAAGAAAAGACTTGACGCCACATTTGACAGACAAAAGAAATGATGCCGGGTAATGATGAAGGAAATGATGTTGAGTAACTGAATGTTCGAGCAGAGCTGAGTAAGATGTGGCCTTCTGGATAATTCTGAAGAGCTGTCCCACAGAGTCATGCTGCTGCCACCTCAATGGCGGGAAAAACAGAACTGAATTGGTGGAGGGGCCAGCATCCATTACTGACCAACCCGCTAGTGTCACGTAATAGGTTGGTCTCGAGGGCAGCGCCACTCCCAACGTTGGCCCCTCCTCCAGATAGAAAGCTTTAGCTACAAAGCTTCCCACAGGGTCCTAGTACCTTTGGCTGGTACCTACCAGTGATGAATGGCAAAGACTGATACAGGTAAGATCCGCTGGTACAGGGTGTACTCAAGAGGCCAAGGGGATCAATGATTCATTCTCCTCAGAGGAAGACGTGAATGGAGATGAGGCACTGCATCTGGGCAGGGTCGGTACCATGCCCAGAGCTGTCCCCTTCCTTGACGTTGTTGGAGAATCCACCGTCAGGGACAATCTCTGAACTAGCATCAGCACAGACAGCAGCCTCAATGTTGGTTCCTCCCCCGACACAGCAAGCTGTGTTGGGTGAAGGCATGGCAAGTCGTCACCGCGAACAGTGATAACAGCATGGGTGACACCAGAGGACGAAGATGACAAGTCCACTAGTGTAGACTGAGCATATAGCTTTGGCCTCTCCACCAGGAAAGTACAGTTATGTAAGAACTTACCGAAACAGTAGATCTTCGAGAGGATCTCTTGCAGCAAGCCACACCTATGGAACTATAGCCACTAGGCATCAGGATCCACACGGAAACATTTTTTTGCTAGCAGTCTACCAGGGGCCACCAACCCCATCACCTTCTGTTGGCTAACCCTCTAAGAGTGGTTGTCCCCCACTCCCTCCTCAGTTCTCCCACTGGAGACCATGAACAGGAAGCCTGGCAGGGCAATCGAGAAGCAATCTGAGGAATCCAACAAAAAAAAAGCAACAGCAGGAGACTTCTCCCGATGGAAGGGGAGGAAAACAAAATGAAAGACAGCTGCAGGGGAATGAAAGGGAGGGATGGCATGGTCTGTTGCAAGAGATCCTCTCAAAGATCTACTGATCTTCCTGAACTTATGTCTTCACCATTTATTCATACTGCTGGGTTCAAGACAGAGGCATCAGGACCCTGCAGAAGCCGGAAATCTTCAGGAGGGCCAGCGCCAAGGTAGGACCGAACATATGTGGAAACGCAAGGCCGGCTTGCACTGTATAGACTGTCTTGGTGACAGCCCTCCAACCGCCTCAGTTCCCTTTTTTCCCACCATTGAGTGTGCTTCTGTGATCTCACTCGCCCGCCAGAAATCAGATCTTCACATCTATTGTTAGTTTCATTTAGTTTAGTTTTTTGTTTTTTTTTAATGAGGAAAATAAGAAAAAACAGTAAATTATTTCAGACTTCAGTTTCTTCAGATCTACAGCCCTACCGGATAATGGAGTCGACCACGGATGGTGACGGTAGGGAGTCTCCTTTGGAGGGGTACTCTGGCAGCCAGGCCGAGTCAGGTCTGCCACCCTCTCTGGGGGGAGGTGTTCTGACCATTGGCAGTCCAGTGTTTGGAAGGAAGGAAAGTCCTCCCATAAACACAAAACAAAGAGGTCCCATTTCTGATCCAGGTCAGAGACCTGGCACTGTTCAATGTCAGGTTCTTTCTTTTCCTGTCAGAAGGGGGAAGAAACAGTACTGCTCGAAGCTGCTCTCTGGTACATCTGCTAAGAGGTTTTCAACTTCCACGAGCAGGGGGCCTTCTCCAGCATCATTTTGTAGTGGACAGCATCAGTTTGCTGCCTCTTCTAATGAGCATGTGTGCCATGGCATACTTAACACATCAATAGCTATGCCCTTGCCTTATGTGATCGCATAGCACAGCTAACATTCCTGCGGCGGAGTGGCCGATTTTCCTGATTTCTGTGGCAAGCACTGATTTCTGCAGCCACTGCTGCAACTGCAGAATCGCAGAAAACACGGGGCCCTGCCTGTGGGCAAGACAGGTTACCACCCCCAGGAACAATGATATACCCCTTAGTGACTGACCTTCTCTGGCACAGTTAGATCAACACTCCCACCCTACAATAAAGATAACAAAGCACAAACACTTATGTAAGATGGCAAACAATAATCCCTCTTTAAAACAATCTAAGACAGAGGAGGTGAGGGCTACTCCCTTGAACCTCCATAAAATCAGGCACACAACCCAGTATGAACGCTCCCCCCCCTCCCTTGGGTGCACCCAGAACAATCCCAGAAGGTGGGTACCTCACCGTTCTCAGTTACAGGCCTGCAGGCTCTCACTGGGGCCTTTGCAGAGCAACACAGGTTCAGGGGAAAATCAGTCTGTCATTAGGCTCTTCCCCTGCCCTCCTAGCTGATGCAAACAAAGAATCCCCAAAGCTGCAGCTCAGGATACTCACGGCTTCCCCAGGAGAATGATGGTCTCCCTGATTCAAGGATATATACGGAGGGTGGAGAAGGTGCTGTTCTTCATCTGCCTGGCCTTTCCAGCTTTGCCCAAGGGCCTTTGTATACAGTAGTCACCAGGAAGGCCTGTTCATCCTATCTCTCTCTCTGGTTTCTACTGCAGCAGCAGATTTACACTGAAGACACAGGGTGGATCAGCGTCCCCTCAGTCAGACCTGGGCTAGTGACTGCCCAGCTTCCAGGGTTCTCCCCTGGTTTGAATTCATGGGCCCCTGCATGGAGCAGTCCCCAACGCCTGAGGCTCACTCTAACTGTCCCTTCCATTCCAGTCACTCAGCCCCAGTCCCAGTCCCCTCAGGGAAGCCTCCTGCAATCCCTCTCTCCAGTAACTGCAGCCTTACTCCTCTCTTGCTTTTTGGAGGGGGGGTAGCCAGAGAGCCTACAACCTAGCAGGCAGCCTTTGTAGCTGCCTTTTCTCTTGGTCCCAGTTTGTTTGTCTTTTCCTCCCAGCTCTTGGCTCCCCTCCTCTCAGTCCTCTCTCCTTTGTTCCCAGTCTCCCCAATCACGCTCTTTCTCTCTGTAAAAACCCTGGGGACAGCCTTCCTCTCATTGGCTGATGACCCCTATGTGACCTCCCAGCTGTCTCTGGGAAATTTCCCCGCAGCTCAAGGTTGCCTAAGATACATGAGGGACGCCATCTTGCCTGCTAACCAGTCCCTAAGTGATGTTGGGCCCCCAGTTATGCCTATAACCTGCTGACAGGGCTAATTTATATTTATTTCATGACTGGAGCAAGTCTGGTCACAAGGTGTCTCTTCCCTGGCCCCTCTGCTCAATTTGGGGACCAGGGAAACATTGCTATGCTGATTGGCTGCATGGCTATGGAGAAATGGGAGCCTGTCTCCTTTAAATTGAGTTGGCGGTCCCTGCGCATGTGCAGAGCACGCAGAACTGCCATCTTAAAAAATAAAATACCTATTGGCCTTTTCGTGGCCCTCGGCCTGAGCAGCCTAAATCCCGGACCCAGGACCACGGTCCCACACCCAGCGGCACTGACTGGTGTTCGATCGGGCTGAGGTACTGGTGAGAGTGGCTGCATGCCGTAACTGGGGAGGGGGTCACCAGGCGCGACTCCCACCAGAACGAGACCCTCCTAGGTATCCCAGCTCTACTGCTGCTCGAACCACGGCCACTGGGCGGTCGATGCTCCAGAAGCCAATGCCCAAGACCACAAGCTCGGACACAAGCCGCTGAGATCCGAGACCCTCCTAGGGCACCCAGCTCTACCGCTGCTCAATCCGTGGCCACCGGGCGGTCGGCATTCCAGAAGCCGACACCCGAGACCACAAGCTCGGACACAAGCCGCTGAGAGACGAGACCCTCCTAGGGCTCCTAGCTCTACCACTGCTCGATCCGCGGCCACCGAGCGGTCGGTGCTCCAGAAGCCGACGCCTGAGACCACAAGTTTGGACACAAGCCACTGAGAGGTACAGCAAAGCCACAAACCAATCGGAGCGCGAGCGCCTTTTGCCAGGCTCACTCTGATTGGTCTCTTTACATCTACATTTCTTTACTAGTTAGCAGGGCAAAAAGACACAATTTTGATAGCTAAACCTGACTAAATCTAATGTCTATACTGTTACTGTTTGTCTAAACTGTCTAGAAATTGTTAAATCTACCTAGAAAAGCTGTTTTTACTTTGAAAAAAAAGACCTAATGTTTAAGTGATTGCAGCCCTTTCCTTGACTTTGCAACTGTAGCCAGACTCCCCGACGCCAAGGAAATCGCCCTATTCACTTGCAAATTTTTCTTGTCACTGGCTTGTGAGACCCTTTGTCTTTCTCCAGTACTAATTTGGCTTCCTCTCTCCTTCCCTCTTCAGCCAAAACCCTCCTATGGATCCCAGCTTTACCGCCACTCGATCCGCGGCCACTAGGCGGTCTGCACTCCAGAAGCTGACTCCCGAGACAACAAGCTCAGACAAAAGCTGCTGAGAAGTACGTCAAAGCCGCAAATTTTCGCCCATCCCCCCTCCCAGCACATTTCTATATAGGCTGTCTTGCTCCGCCCATTACTGCCATTGGTCCCCTACTGTCAATCATTTTCCCCTTCTCCTTTTACCTAATTCTACTGATCTATTCCTTAGTGAGCCATGCTAAGGTGCTGGCCATCCCCTTAGCCTAGTTATCTATAGCAACCCCAAGGAGCTTTCCTCCTTCCTAAGGATTTTTACCTGCCTACTTACAATAGCCACTATGGCGCTTTGCCTCCAGTTTTTCAGTATTCTATGTATATTGCCCATATTAGGGGGGACCCTCTAGACTGGACCTACCTTAGCGTTGAAACCCGTCCTGAATCCATCCATTGTGCACAGATTAGATGCATACTTAACTCTGGCAACACCTCTGCACCATTACACCTTCACCAACTTGGGTGGCATATCCGATGTGCATCAAGCAGCCAAATATTAACGAAAGGTACCAGTTACAATCCTACAGTGATCTCACACCTTGGTACTTCACAGCAAGTGTCCTATGTCACATAATGTTAGGTCAACCTAAGCCTAATAATACGCATACACAAACTTACTCGGATACTACATCTACTAGGAAAAGGTCAAAAATCTTCAGAACTTCCCTTGTGGTACTGAGAAAACTTATACTCTTACTATTACTATGCTCAGGCAATGTCAAGCTCAATCCTGGACCCATGATCGACATCATCTCACCATCAGAGCTTCCTAAGATAAAAGGAATTAGCTTCATGCATGTCAATGCATGTAGCCTTGTAAAAAAATTCTCCTCCATCCAAGCTTGGATCTCCCACACTGATCCAGACGTGCTTGCTATCTCAGAGTCCTGGCTACGGCCAGCCACCCCTGATAAGGATATCGGAATACCTGACTACCTACTATTCAGGACCGACAGGCAAACCAGGGGCGGCGGAGTCATCATCTATATCAAGGATAAATTCTCAGTCTCTATATTTGATTCCTCCTCGCACGTCAATGCTTACGAATGCCTATCCCTAAAAATCTAAAATCACTCCTGCATCAGCCATCTGAATCATCAGCTGCTACAGGTGCTGGACTCCAGCACTTAGAAACTATAATACTGGGAGACCTCAACTACGACTGGCTGTCCAGTGCCTCACTACCTCTCAAAGCCTTTTGTGACTTTCATGGACTCTCACGGCTTATCAGTGAACCAACACGGATCAATAAGAAAAACCCAGCAAATAACACCCTCCTAGATGTCCTATTAGTAAACAAACCACACCTCTTCTCACATGCTGGTATCTTCCATGCCGATGTCAGCGACCACTGTCTTATTGCTGGTGTGAGAACAAATCAAATGCCCAAATCTACCTCGAAATTCTCCACTAAGAGATCAAAACGGAACTTCGACCCACATGCCTATATCAACGATCTCAAGGTCTCCCCACTTTGGCAGTTTCTTCCTTGCCAAATTAGTGAACGATGCATACGCCATATTCCAAGAAATATTAACACATGCCCTCAATACCCACGCTCCACTGGTCAAATCTCGTTTAAAGCCTAGAACCAATCGCTGGTTTACCCCAGACCTTAAAGCCGCATTGTTAAAAAGAGACAAACTTTGGAAAATCGCTCATAAGTCTCAACTTCCCAAAGACTGGTGTCTTTTCAGATCTGCCAGGAACTCCTGCACAAGGTTAATCAGAGAGGCTAAGTCCAAATTCTACAGCACAGAGCTAGATGCTGCCTCAACTTGCCCAACCAAATTCTGGTCCACAATAAAAGACCTCTCTGGTCACACGTCAGGAAGTGCACTTCCCTCAAAAATCTCCTTTAACAATGTCCCCCTCAACGATAAAAAGGAAATCCTGCAAGCATTCAATAACCACTTTGCCTTAGCTGGATTAGCCTTCAATAACGTGCCTGCCTGCAACCTGCGCCTTCAAATGGATACACTGCCCCAGAGCCAAATCTAACAAATGCTACTTTCTCATTATCTTCTGTTACTCTAAAAGAAGTTGAAGAGTTACTCCTCCACTTGGATACCAAGAAAAGCGCAGGGGTGGACTTGCTAGACCCCTACTTCATAAAGGTGGCCTGGCATGTGTTGGCAGTGCCCATCACTCATTTGTTCAACTTGTCACTATCTCAGGGGACTCTCCCTAATGTATGGAAAACAGCACACATTATTCCGCTTTTCAAATCTGGGGATCCCTGTGACCTAAATAATTACAGACCAATCTCATTACTCCCCATATTATCTAAACTGCTAGAGAAAATAGTGACTGCCCAGCTACGAGTCTTCCTGGAAAGCACAAACTTTCTAAATCCTTTACAGTCAGGCTTCCGAACGAATCACAGTATGGTTATGGCATTGGCCAAGGTAACAAATGACTGGCAAATTGACCTTGAAAGCAAAAAATTTGTCTGCGCTGTCTTCCTTGACCTAAGCAAGGCTTTCAACACTGTCAATCGCTCCCTACTTCTTTCCTCCCTGAAAGCCTTAGATCTAGACCCCACCTCCTTTGGATGGTTCCAGGACTACCTAACGGGCAGGCAACAGCATGTCAAGCCAGAAGGGGAGCTATCACCCTCTAAACCGTTAGTAAGAGGTGTTCCTCAAGGTTCCATCCTGGGCCCAATACTCTTCTCCATATATATCAACAGCATAGATCTTGGCATAAAAAAGCCAGTATCCACCTGTTCGCGGACGACACAGTACTATACCTAAGCCGGCCAACACCTGAAGCTGCTTGTGCAGATCTGCAACACGACTTCGACATCCTTCAGTATCAGCTGCTTAACATGAAGCTACTCCTGAATGTTAAAAAAACCAAGGCAATGATCCTTTCCCCTGGCAACCTACAGTCTAACCCGACTAGTGGCACTATACCCCCCATCACCACCTTCCTGAGGGAAAATCTGGAGTTCATCTCCAAATTTAAATGCTTGGGAGTTTGGCTAGATCACAAACTCTCCTTTGGGGAACACCTGGAGGACATGATGAAAAAGCTAAAGCAGAGGCTGGGACTCTTCTATCAAATAAACTGCCTTCTGATTCCTGAAGCAAAAAAACAGCTCATTCAGACCACTTTCATCTCCTTACTAGACTACGCTGACTTCATCTAGTCTCACTGTAATGCCTCATACGTATACAAGCTGGATGTCTTATACCACAGAGCATCACACTTCATCACCGGCCTCCCATCTTCTACCCACCACTGCTCCTTATACACTGCTGTGGGATGGTCCTCCCTACAATACAGACGAAGCAGAAACATGGACACTAAAAGATGTTATTTGCAAAATTCCACACTATATTTCCGACTTACTACCCCTAAGCGAGCTCCGAACCTATGCCCTAAGTAGTTGCTCTCTAATCTCTCTTAAGATTCCCAGGGTCCACGTGCGCCTTGGGAGAGTGGCCATAAGCTTCTCACTGCCAACTCTTTGGAATGAAATACAGAAATCATTAAAACTAAGTTCTCCAGTAAGCGTCGCAGTATTTAAGAACTTGTATGCAAAAGCAATCAGAGAGGTATTCCACTGCTTCCATCACCTATGATCTAAGACTTCCTCACCCATCAAGAACTCTCTGCCCTACCACCGCTCTTTCTGCTGTCACTGGGCAGCGGTGCCCCAGAAGCCGACGCTTGAGACCACAAGCCTAGACTCAAGTCACCGAGAGTTGCGGTAAAATCGTAAACCCATCA
This sequence comes from Neoceratodus forsteri, assembly GCA_016271365.2. Classification (NCBI taxonomy): domain Eukaryota; kingdom Metazoa; phylum Chordata; order Ceratodontiformes; family Ceratodontidae; genus Neoceratodus; species Neoceratodus forsteri. The sequence continues at coordinate 799,584,143 of CM028134.1, read as the reverse complement.
CAGCACGAGCGCTTTTTGCCATGCTCACCCAAATTGGCTTTTCACTAAACCCATCCCATCCCTTACTTCCGCCTCTTGCCTCTACCCCCTTTTCACCATGCCATACTGCCCCTCTGAGTACCCAGTGCAGACGTCCCATGATCTATGACCACCTCAAGTCGATGTCCCCGAAGCCGCCCCCCAGAACCAATAAACAGGATTATGCTCTTCTAGTACAGTGAAGGCCCTAGCTTCCCAGCCAGGACGTCACATACACCTACAGTGCCTATGCCACCAATTCCATCGTCTGTATGCTGCTTCTTGAGAACGGTGCCCCAGCTCACTTATCCCAAGTAGCCAATGACATGACCACCAGCGGTTGTCGGACCAGAAGCTGTTCCGGTGCTCGACGACCCAGACGCCACTTCTGCAAAGCCATAATAGCATTTATCTTTCAATGCTGCATTCTCTACAGTTGTCCAGTCTGTCGTCATATGCATCTTCAGCTCCCGGGTTGCCAACGCCTCCTATGACATCACCCATACCCAGCTCGCTCAGAGCTGTGTCACTAGCGCAGCCATCCCATGTAGCTATAGCTTATGGGTATTCAGTGCCACATTAAGCCTCCCACCCTTACACCATTTAGTTATAAGGCACAAGTAGGTACTCTGTACTGCGCCACATTTAGAACCCACTGCCCCTGCCCCATCCTCCCCACCCATGCACCCTATTTCTTGAGACTGCAGCTTTCGCTTCTCTCGCCTATCCCACCACCTGTCACGCATAAAACTGGATACACCTCCAGGTGCCTCCTGTATCACAGTCTCTACTGCTCCTATTAGTTTATTTTTCTAGTCTAGCAACATGTATTCCAACACTAACTGCACTTAAATGTGACTTTATGCACTGTGTCTCTTCCTTTTCCCTGATCCTACTGTTATTTACTTTTTTATATTGTTATTTTTTACATACTGTCACAATGCCTGTATATATGCACGACTATGTATATTTGTTTATGACTTGTGTGACGCAGGTCCACATTGCAAATGAGCTTGCTCATTGGTGTCCACCTGGATAAATAAAGATTTTGATTGATTGATTGAACCCCGTGGGAGAACCCAGGGAGCATGGAGCACTCTGCAGGTAAACCCATTTTAGGGGGCTTACAACAGTTCTCCACATCACTTTTTACTGAGGTACCATTACATATGTGTAACTCCTAGGTGGCTCTATCCCAAGGGCTACTATCCCTGCCTGCTTGGCTAGTTTCAGGTTAAGGGGCCTGGGTACTGAAACGGGTGCCTCCACCCGGAGGACAGGACTGTTAGCAATAAGACTAACCTGCATACAGCCCTCCAGGACACTGTAACCCCCCTCTTTCCTCCCTAGTGGCCTAGACAATACGCAACAAACACTTTCACAGTAGCCCCTATTCAGCATACAATTCCCCACACTGTTTGCACTTACCACCAGGGCTGGTTCCACCCATTCGACCCTGGAGACCCCCCTGAAAAACAAGGTTAGGCACAGCAAATAACAACAGTGCAGTGCTTTTGGTACAAACTGGAACCACAGTCACAGTAAATGCAAAAAGAGTTGGATCTGATTTATTCAGGTGAATTGAACAAGAGAGGGGCGTAATCAGGTTGATTCTAAAACTGATCTTGTCAGGCAATTATGCATTTACTTTTAGTCCCTGCACAGTCACATGCCCTGGGTACCCAGTTGGAAGTACGGCGGGCTAGCCTGGAACATTGCCTGGGGTAGGCCAGTGTTGCAGCTGGTTGGGGGCCCTGTGATGAAAAGAAAAGACACGCACAACCACACACTATTTGTAATCCAGAGCCTGAAGGCTCAGTTTGTGAAAGGAAAAACAACAATGCAATCAGATGACAGCACTTGAGATTTAGCTGTTGTTGCAGGGAGCTACTCTGATTGTTACTCACGCTACCCAATACAAGACACAGGCTAGATGAAATGGAGACTGCAAGTTGATGACTGGGTTGCCCGGAGAAGCAGGGCCCACACGAATCACCAAGGTGTCGTTCCTGTTCGAGATGGTTGAGCAGGAGGCTGATCCCTGGGCGAGTCTCTTGTCGATGATGGTTTCTGTGCCTGAAGTAGCTGGCTGGGCTAGGTGGCAAGGCCCAGACCAGGTGGAACATTTTGGATTTTGAGTCTGGTAGTGTTGGATGCAGCTTCCAGCAAGAGTGGCACATTTACACAGTGGGCAACCAAATCGAGACCCGCTAACAGCACACAGCACATTTATAGTAAAGCAATTAGCATACCACAATGCAGATGGCAGTCCGGCCTCAATATCAGTGTCTCTGAGCAAAACTGGGAATTCTGTGGTAAATGGATGTCCTGACAGGCCAATCGCATACAGCAAATCTTCGGTCTTCTTCAGGTTTAAATCTGGTCACTCTTCAGTGGCTTTATCACACTCCATTTCGGATACATTCCGATTGCTAAGCCTTTCAAAGGCTTCCCTCTCGAGGGACAGCAGGCAGACAGGCCAAACTCAGCCTTTCCACCAATCTCCTGTGCGAACTATGCAGGAGCTACTGCTTGAATCACTCAAGCTATTTACTCTTCAAACTAACTCCAGACTGACCGACTGCAGCAGGTAGCTTGGGAATTTCCCTTCGGTTCAAAAGGGTTCTGGTTGGTTGATCCATCAGTCTGTCAAAGCAAGGGCTCCCCCTCCAGGTGCATTTAGGCGCCAAAGTCTCAAAACTACAATTCCTACAGAAATTCACTCCCACAAGACCCCTGGGGCAGACTCTATTTTAGGGCCCCCAAAAGTACTGATTGGTCCAAATAAGCAGTCCAGGACCAAGATGGTGGTGATAAACAGAATTGTCCATGCTGCAAAGAAGGCAGGTGAGACAGACTACAATATCATTACTATTCTAATAGATAATCAGCAAATATGTACAGCTTCTAACAGAGCTCCCTCTGCGCAACTAGCGATGGCAGAACGGAGCAATTATCTGGAAGCCTGGGCAGGACTCGAGCCTAGAAACACTCAGCCCCCTCCCAGATTAAATAAGCACCACATTATAGGCAGCACTTAAAGAGACAGGCACAGAGGAGATTAGGCACTTTCATGCAATTTCTTTTTAAACAGCTTAAACACAGGACAGCAGCCTGGCAGACTGCATTTAGGCACACCCAATGAAGGTTTTTAGGAACCCCTATTTGTAGGGGGGTTACATATGGATGATTTAGGCTTATGGATATCGTTTCAGTAAATGGGAACATTATAAACAGCTACCAATTTAAAATCATTTCCTGCCCACTTTAAAAATGGCTTTGTCTAATTACTGAATCACTGTTTCCCCCTTCTGCAACCCCCCCCTGCTTGCCTTTCCTCTGTATACTGGTGACAGTGCTGGTGCCTAACACCAGCCACACCCAGAGCCATTCTCTGCCTCCCTGACTGACTAAGCACCCTTAATTTCTCACCTTGTTACTGAATTCTTTTGTCTCCTTACTTCTCCCACCTCCCAATCTCTGAGGCCTTTGTCCTGTCGGTGCATATAAGCTGATCTCTCCCTTTTCTCTTTAGGATTCCCTGACGGGGTTCCATCTTGCCTTTCCTCTGTATACTGGTGATGCTGCCCAGAGCCATTCTCTGCCTCCCTGACTAACTAAGCACCCTTAACAACTAGTATTGGAGCCCACTCAAGAGGGAGCAATCTTAGACCTGGTTCTCTCAAATGGAGATGAAGAGAGGATCACAGATGTAGAAGTGGATAGCCATCTGGGAACTAGCGACCATCGAACAGTATGGTTCACAATAAACACAGCAATAGAGTCAAGCAACACAAAGGCAAAAGTACTGACTTTAGGAGGGCTAACTTGCTAAATGGGTGAGTGCCAAGGAATGCACTAGCAAATGGGCAGGAAGGAGGGGTGAAAGAACAATGGGGAATAATAAAAACTGTCATCACAGAGGTAACAAGCCTTTGTGTGAAGCAAATAAACAAAATGAAACGATGTAAGAAACCACTATGGTTCTCGAAGGAAGTGGCAATGAAGGTTCAAGAGAAAAAGAAAGCATTCAGGAAGTACAAGGAATCACAGAAGGAGCAGGACAGAGAACTGTATCAGTTAAAGCAAAAGGAAGCTGGGAAGGCAGTCAGAACAGCAAAGGCCCAAACCGAGAAAAAGATAGCCAACTCAGTTAAGAAGGGGGATAAAACCTTTTATAGGTACATCAGGGAGCAAAGGAAGACCAAGGGAGGGTTAGTGAGGCTTAATAAAGAGGAGGGAGGGTGGGCAGACGGTGACTGTGAAAAGGCAGATATACTAGACAAATATTTTTGCTCAGTATTTACAAAGGAGGTGGGGAAGGTACCTAAAACAAACAGTAGAAACACTCTGGATACAGAAGTTGATACCAGCCTATTTACAGAAGAAAGGGTTCTGAAAGAACTCTTAAAACTGAAGGTGGACAAAGCAATGGGGCCTGATGGGATTCATTCCAGAATTCTAAAAGAACTAAGGGTAGAACTAGTGACACCACTGACTACCCTCTTTAACAAATCATGGGAGGATGGGGTGGTACCCAAGGACTGGAGAAGGGCAGATGTGATTCCCCCTTCACAAAAGTGGGAGAAAAGCAGAAGCAGAAAACTACAGACCTGTTAGTTTAACCTCAGTGGTAGGGAAAATGATGGAATCACTTCTGAAGGAAAGAATTGTTGAGTATCTAGAGGCCAGAGGGGCTCAGGACCCAAGGCAGCAAGGATTCACAGAGGGAAGGTCATGCCAGACAAATCTGATAGATTTCTTTGACTGGGTGACCAAAGTAGAAGATCAGGGAGGGGCTGTGGACATGGCCTACCTAGACTTTAGCAAGGCATTTGACACAGTCCCACACAAAAGATTAATATACAAGTTAGCCAGCCTAGGAGGGGTCCCAAGATGACAGCCTGGGTAAAGAATTGGCTAGAGAATAGGACACAGAGAGTAATAGTAAATGGAGTCCACTTGAAGAAAGGGGGTTACTAGTGGGTACCGCAGGGTTCAGATTAGACTTCAGTCCTCTTCAATGTCTTTATAGCTACATTGCAGAGGGACTGGAAGGAAAAGTGTGTCTCTTTGCAGATGACACAAAGATCTGCAACAGAGTTGATGCACAAGGTGGGGTGGAAAGGATGAGAAGGGACTTGGCAAGATTAGAGGAATGGTCAAATGTATGGCAGCTTAGATTCAATGCTAAGAAGTGCAAGGTAATGCACCTGGGAAACAAAACCCAGGGAAGAGTCACAATTGGGGGTGAGATACTAACAACAACAAAATGGAAAGGGACCTGGGGTAGTCATATCAGATGACCTAAAAGTGGGCAAGCAATGTGAGGGCAGCAAGGAGGGCTGAGGATACTGGGATGCATAGGGAGAGGCATCACCAATAGAAAACAGGAAGTTATTATCCTCTGTACAGACAGTTGGTGAGACCCCATCTGAGTACTGCGTGCAGTTCTGGAGACCCAATCTCGCAAAGACATAGACAGGATGGAGGCTGTCCAGAGGAGGCACTAAATGGTGCAGGGTCTGCACCGAAGACATATGAAGAGAGACATAGGAGCTGAATATGTATAGCCTCGAGGAAAGGAGGGAGAGGGGGGACATGATAGAAACTTTCAAGTACCTCAAGGGAATCAACAAAGTCCAAGAGGGTAGCATCTTTCAAAAAAAGAGGTGTGCAAGAACAAGGGGGCACAATTTGAAGATAGAGGGGGCGCTCAGAGGTAATTTAAGGAAGTATTTTTTCACAGAGAGGGTTGTGGATGCATGAAACGACCTTCCGGAGGAGGTTGTGGAGTCAAAAACAGTGGTGGAATTCAAGCATGCATGGGACAGTCATAAGGCAGTTCTAGGGGGTGGGGGTAGGAAGAAGTAGGCTGCTGGTTAACTAGGATCTGCAGCTTATCCATTAGGTAGGGAAATGGGCAGACTGGGTGGGCCAAGCGGTCCTTATCTGCCATCAAAATCTATGTTTCTATGTTAATTTCTCACCTTGTTACTGAATTCTTTTGTTTCCTTACTTCTCCCACCTCCCAATCTCTAAGGCCTTTGTCCTGTCGGTGCATATAAGCTGATTTCTCCCTTCTCTCCTTCTCTGTCTCTTCAGAATTCCCTGAGGGGGTTCCATCTCCTGCGCAAGCTGTCTGGTGCCGAACACAGCCGGCCGCAGGGTGCTCTTCAGCCTGCCCCCAAGAGCAAATATCTAGGTACGCTTCAGGAAAGCAACTCCAGTCTAGCTTGCTAACTGTGAGCTCGGTGGATGATGCCTGAATTTGGGTCTACTATAGGCTGATTCAGCACTCCGTCTCTCCCTGATTGGCTTCAGCTCCTGAGGATTTGAACTGCCTGGCACCTTCCCCTTGAGCTCATCTCTCTGATGCCTAAATTTATTTTCCTTTTTTTTTTTTGCAACTGAATCTGTAATATGTCTGATGTACCCACTGCTGAATTTGAATCGTTAGTGTAGGGAACTACAATCATCTTTGAATTGAGCAGGAAACTATAGCATTTTTGGAGTGTTTCATCTGCCTTAAGCTATTCAAATATTAACAAAGTTTGAAGCTAAAGGGGACAGGAAATCTGTGCTAACTGGCAGCAGTTAGCAATGTTCTTAATAAGGGAAATGATAAACTTGCCTCCAGATGAACCATACTTAACTATACCTTAATAAAGACTGATGTAAAAAAATGAAAATTACGTACCTACTATAATTCCTGATCTTTCAGTGTATCCTCACCATTCATCACCTTTGGCCGGAGGTCACAACCCCACGGGAGCTTTTTTTTGATGGGTGGGTGGAGTTGACGCACTATCAGCGCCACCCTCGAGGCCAACGCACTGTGGTGCTCACGGGTTGGCTATTGGTGTCAAGCGACTCGCCCCACCCACCAGTTCTGAGTCACCGAGAGTAAGAAAAGATTGGGAGGAGGGACAAGGAGTCCAAGGACAGATAAAGGAAGCGAGATACAAAATAAAAGGAGAAATAAATGACTGAGAGGACAGAAAGAAAGCTGGAAATCTAAGGGGATTGGGAAGGGGCCCCAATCTCTGGAAGTAGAAGAGGAGGGAGGGAGGGAAGAATTAAAAGTAAGGATGTGGGAGGGGAGAAAACATACCCTGAAGCCTTGACCTGTCTCCAGATTGTATAGAAACTGCGAAGGAGTAGCCAGAAGGCTACACTGCCAGAAGTCAAGGCACATAATCACTGGCAATAACTCCAACAAAAGCAGAGGTGGCTATTCTGGAAGAAAAGACAGGATACAGGGCTGCACCCCAAAAAAAAACCCAATTTGGAGGAAAGAAACAGGTTTCTATAAATTAACTTGAGGGTTGAGTCCCTAAGGACAAGAATGAGGAGAATAGGTAAAGGGAGGGAGGGGGAGACAGAGAGAGAAAAGAAGAGAGGGCAACCACCACCCGCCACCCCACAGGGGTGGAGCCGAGGCACTGAGGAAAGAAGTGCCCTCTCTCCTGATCCCTCTCCCCCCGACAGAATGCAAATGTCCCCCTGTGTACCCATGGTCACCCCGCTCCTGACCACTGGAAAGGAAGGGGGGAAACAGGAGGGCACACAGAAGGAGGGGGACCCAGAGACTGAGGCCCCAGGGGGATGGAGGGCAGGATTGTGATGAATGGTGAAGATACACAGAAAGATCAGGAATTATGGTAGGTATGTAATTTTCATATCTTATGTGTCAATCTTCACCATTTATCACCTTTGGGTGAGTGCCGAGCCCCACCCCACCCTGAAGGGGGCCCTGGACCCTAAAGGACTAAGTCCCTTAGCTCTCAGTGGGTGGCACACTGACAGAGAGAACCTTCATGGGTCTGGAGAGGCGCGAGACTGGGGAGAGTGAGACAGGGACCCTCGGAGGGGGCAGGAGATTGGCCCGACAGATGCCGCCTCACCCTACTGGAGAAAAGATGGGTTCTCTGGTATGCGGAGGAAATCACCCTATGCTGGGCCAAGGGAGACAACCGGGAGAGACGTAGCCATACCGTCCGTCTAGTGCGGATCGCTGTCCCTATGACCCTGGAAGCTACCTCACTGGCATCGTAAGATGCCCTCACTTGGTGCCTTGCTAGTTCTAGGCCACGTACAGAGAGTGCAATGGCTTGTCTGGTTCCCTCCGTATCAGGCATAGAGGCTAGGAGTTGACCTAGCCTGGACTACAGGAACCTATCATAGGTAGCGTACTGGGTCTGATGTGCAGATATTGAAAGGAGAAACCGTGCTGAGTAGAAAGTCCTCCTCCCACAGAAGTGAAAATCCATGGAATCTGCATCTGGAGGCGGGTCACGGTGAAGGGCGCAAAGCCCATCAGAAGTGTCCAGTTCTGTCAGTCCTAACTGAGAATGAGGCAAACTACCTGGAGACTGTGGGGGGGCACAATACCTCTGGCAGAGATCCCTAGGGGCTGGGACTCCAGAAAAGGGTCTCTGACAGAAACCCAACAATGCCCCCCAAAAGGGAGCAGGCAAGGGGGGGCACCACAAGGGTGTCCGCACTGAAATCACCTAGGAAGGTGCGAATCGAATGCTCCGGATTCTGCTGAGTGGGTGGGGTGATATGCAGGTCCTCCAACATCCTCACAAGGAAACGCTGATACTCCGTGAGATCAGCAGCAGGGGAGGTGCAGACAGAGGGTTCCTCTCCTCCCAAAGAGGAGGATGAAGAAGTGGAGGACCTCATAGATTCAGTGGTTGGTTGCTCAGGAGGAGGTTGGAACACCTGCCTGTCTATGTCCCCAACATAAGAGTGGAAAATGAGCAGCCACAGCACTGAACTGCTCCCAGGAGAGAGGTCCGCTAGGACCGAGAATGCCTGGGAGAGTAGGAGAAGGGTGCGGAGGAATGAGGGCAGAGCCGACAACAGGAATTGACTGTCCTTTTGCCTGGGCAAAAGAGCGCACCTGAAGCCCCAAGGGAAGAGGGAGCTCCGGAAAACTCAACAGCCAACAGCTGATCAACCGTACTGGAACTGCCTAGGCTGTGTCCTAAGATTCCCCCGTGAGGTGACCGGGGCCGTGGAACTCCAAACAGACGGTCCCCTACCTCCAAAGAACAGGGCTCTCTCGAGGAGACTGAGAAGGAAGGGTGGAGGTCCACACTACAACTCCTTCCCTAACCCGGGTGGGTCCCAGAAAAGGGTTGCCGGGTCGAACCCCTAACCCTCGGAGTCCGATAGAGCCATCCTTACAAACACAGCCTAGGCAGCTGACAACTCTAGTCAGTCCCCAAAGGGACTACCCATGGAGTAGCACCCTCCCCTTCTGTGGGTGCTCCGATCAGCCCCAAAGTTGGGCAATCCAGGCACACCACCTGAGGGGGTACCACCACTGAGTAGTCAGAAAACCCTCTGAGGCCAGGCTGCAGAGCAACAGTGGCCTGTACCACTGCCTGCTGGTCAGCACCCCTGACCCTGGACCTAGGGGCAACTGCCCGCTCCTCAGAGGGGGGCTGGTTCCGGTCAGTCGAGGACACTACCAGGGTGTCCAGGTGAGTGTCCAACTCCAAAGAGTCAGACCACTTGTCTGACTCAGAGTCCGCCTCTGCCTCTGAGGAGGTGGAGACCAAAGTCCAATGCCAGACAGTAAGCGGATGCCCACTGCCATCCCGACCGAAGGGGGTACCAGTCCGGGTGACTGCACCAGAGTTGGCACTGAAGTCCCCAACCGCACTGCGAATGGTGCGTGAAGAAGACATGGTGCCGAGGGTGGCAGCAGCATCAGAGCTGGTGCCTGTCATGGTGCCGTCCCAACCCACAGTGCCACAAGTGGCGCTGAGGTCAGGGACGGCACCGATGATGGCTCTGACAGCTCTCCCAGTGCTGCAAATGACGCCGAGAGTGGTACCCCACATGGGGCTGTGTCCTTGATGCTGCAGGCAGTACTTGAATGGCGCCGAGGCGAGAAACAGTCGAGGATGGCACCGAAAAACCTCCCACAGTGCCGTCAGTACTATCGGCGCCGTGAACAGTGCCAACGGTGGAGATGGCATTCAAGCCACGGACCGGCACATACCATCGCCATCATCAGGGCCTATGGCACCGCGGAACGGCGCCAAGGCTGAGGATCGGTGCCGCCCAGGCTTCCCAGCCTGAGGAGGTCGACACCGGGGAGCCTTTCCCAGCGCGGGCAATTGCCATTGTGGTGCCTGGCCTGGCACCGCAGAAGGGCTTCTGCAATGGCGAGGCTACTAGGAGCAGAAGCCTCCTCCCCACGGTCCATAAAGAACTGGGAGGGACACAGAGGAAAGACTGAGAGATCGCGGCTTGGCCTATCGAGTGCGCGCCCGTCCCCTGAAAGTTGGTGGAGCTCGTCCAACTTTCCACGCTCGATGACATGATGGTCCATGGAGAAGCAGGTGTCACACGAATCCATGTCATGAAGTGGGCCAGGAATGCGAGGCAATGGTCATGTTGGTTGGTGATAGAGTATTTATGGCCACACGGGCACAGTCGCATGGGGGCTGTCCCATCTTCAAAGATTTCTTGCCCCCCTGATTGAGACGTAACCTACAGTAAAACAAGCTAAACAAGACTCAGCGTCGCTGGCAAAATAAAGAAAAGGAACAGTCTTACCAGCGGCGTTGAGTGGAAGCGATAACGGAACCAGCAGGAGTCTAAAACTAACACGGCATCAACGAATTTCGGCGTCGATAACGGCTTTTCACAGAGTAGACCTCTTGATGTAGTGGCAGCTCCTCATGAGGTGCGACCTCTATGGCGTGAGATGAACTGGCGGGAGGGCAGGGTCGACGACACCTAACAGCCAACCTGCGAGTGCCATGCACTGCATTAACCTCGAGGGCAGCGCTGATAATGTGTTGATTCCACCCATCCAAAAAAAAAAAAAAGCTCCCCGCAGGGTCATGACCTCCGGCCACATTACCCAAAGGTGATGAATGGTGAAGATTGACACAGATGAGATCTGTGTTTTCAATTGTTTTCTCTTTTTATGGACAACATTCTGAACAGTTCACTTCATGGAACCAGTAATTTGGAGGGTTTACTATGTCATGGTTTGAGTGCAGAAAGCTAAACATGAGCTATTGTCCTATCAGAGCCTTGCTTAGAGTTCTTTGCCCAAACCGTGACATAGTTAAAACACCAGATCACTGGTTCCATGAAGAGAACTGTAACAGAATGCTGCCCATAAAAACAAAACAATGCAAAATACAGTTTTCCACACCACTTTTTACTGAGTTACAGTTACATATGGATGATTTAGGCTTATGGATATGGTTTCAGTACATGGGAACATTATAAACAGCTACCAATTTGAAATCATTTCCTGTTCTCTTTAAAAACTGCTTTATCTAATTGCTTTTTCCGCCTGCAGCCCCCCGCTTGCCTTTCCTCTGTATACTGGTGATGCTGCTGGTGCCTAATACCAGCCACTCCCAGAGCCATTCTCTCCCTCCCTGGCTAAGTAAGCACCTGTAATTTCTCATCTTGTTACTGAATTATTTTGTCTCCTTACTTCTCCAACCCCCCAGTCTCTGAGGCCTTTGTCCTGCTGGTGCATACAAACATGGAATTTGACGGCAGATAAGGACCGCTTGGCCCACCCAGTCTGCCCATTTTCCTACCTAATGGATAAGCTGCAGATTCTAGTTAATCAACCGCTTACTTGCTCCTACCCCCCCACTAGAATTGCCTTATGCCTCTCCCATGCATTCTTGAATTCTCCCACTGTTCCTGACTCCACAACCTCCTCAGGAAGGCTGTTTCATGCATCCACAACTCTCTGTGTGAAAAAATACTTTCTAATATTACCTCTGAGCTGTCCCCCCTCTATCTTCAAATTGTGCTCCCTTGTTCTTGCACATCTCTTCTTCTGAATGATACTACCCTCTTGTACCTTGTTAATTCCCTTGAGACACTTCAAAGTTTCTATCATGTCCCCTCCCCTCCCTCCTTTCCTCAAGGGTATACATATTAAGCTGCTTTAGTCTCTCCTCGTATGTCTTCCAGTGCAGAGCTTGCTCCATTTTGGTTGCCCTCCTCTGAACAACCTCCACTCTATGTCTTTGCAGAGATGGGGTCTCTAGAATTGCACGCAGTACTCCAGATGGGGTCTCACTAACTGTCTGTAGAGAGGGATAACAACTTCCTGTTTTCTACTGTTGATGCCTCTCCCTATGCATCCCATTATCCCCCCAGCCCTCCTTACTGCCCTCTCACATTGCTTGCCCACCTTTAGGTCATCTGATATAATTACTCCTAAGTCTCTTTCGATGTTTGTTGTTTTGTTGCTACACTACGTTTACTTATTTGCATTGCTTGCATTTTGGTTTTTCTTGCCATACACACCAATGTCATTCCTTTTTCCTGTCAGCCACTGACAGCACATTGATATAAGGCCAAGTATACGATCAGAAACTAGAATTCTCCCATCTCTGAGACATCAATCTGTAAACAGCTCACCATTTCTTGGATACTGATGCCAATTAAAACAATAAATCCCTGGCCAGCTGTCTGGGTGTCAGCAGATACAGTGCATCAAGTCAGGTAAGGTGAGACCCCACTGGCTTGATGCTTGAAGCATATAAGCTGATTTCTCCCTTCTTTCTTCAGGATTCCCTGAGGGGGTTCCATCTTCTGCGCTAGCAGTCTGGTGCTGAACACAGCCGGCGCAGGGTGCTCCCCAGCCTGCCCTCAACAGCAAGGATCCAGGTACGTTTCGAGAAAGCAGCTCCAGCCCAGCTTGCTAGCTGTGAACTCAGTTGGTGGATGGTGCCTGACTTTGGGTCTACTATAGGCTGATTCAGCACTCTGTCTCTCCCTGATTGGCTTCAGCTCCTGGGGATTTGAACTGCCCAGCACCTTCCCCTGGAGTCCATCTCTCTGCTGCCTAAATTTCTTTTTTTTTTTTTAACTGCTGACTTTTCCATTAGCAGATTATATTTTCTAGCCACTCGAGGGCTATATCTCTGGTAGGAGTGAAATTTACTGTGTCCACTCCATTACCAGGTTATATATAGCTGCCACTATGGGCTCCTATCCTGTCTGGCACATCAAGTACCTACCTAAATACAATGATGCTGACTCATCTGCATGCCGCTTTTTTGTGCTCACATTGCTGATTTCGCAAACTAGCATACTACCAACCTCCCTGCTATGTGCTCAATAAAATCTACCTTACTCCTGGTACTCTCGCCTCCAATCCTCTCTCAGTGCATAGTGGCTCTATGCCTTATGACTGGTTTGACGCTTACCATCAGGGATGGTTAACATGCACCCATACTTTATCTATCAATCAATCAATCAAAATCTTTATTTACCCAGGCAGGCACCATTGAGCAAAGCTCATTTGCAAGGTGGACCTGGTCATGAATATATCAAAGTACAGTACATAAGCAGGTATACAAAAAGCAATAATATATAAAGAAGGAAAAGTATTTACAGTGTATACAGTACAGTACAAGGTTGAAATAAAAAACATAAATAAAAAAACAGCATTATTTTACAATTGAAGAAGTCAGCAGATGTACAATCAACCATAACCATACAGGGGTTATAAGCAGAGATCTTTTGAGTGAGGCAGCCAGCAACTACACATATAGGGGAAAGAGGCTGTGTATGGGGTGGCAGATTAGAGAGGTAAAGAAGAGGAGGGATATATTACCGACGACTGTGGGAAAAATTGGGCTAAAACCACAGAAACTGACAATGGCTGTTGTGAACTTATTTATTATGATAATAACGGAGATGGGGTAGATAATTGGGACACTAATGTGGATGGGGCCGGACTTTAGCCAGGCTGGAGCGGACAGGGAAGGGTGGGTGCAGCAGGAAGAGTTAATAGGGAAAGAGTGAGAGCCTGGGGTAGAAACATGGTGAGTGTCAGGATGGAAAGGGGGAGTTGAGGAATTAGTGGGCTAGCGGTGAGGAAAATATTTGCAAGGTGCTTTCATGTAGTGATTGTAGAGCGCCTTGAAGATATTCAGGCTAACAGAGCAGCTCAGCTTCAAGTTCCTTTGTAAACCATTCCACAATGTGGGTAAAGAGAAGCTTAGAGCAGCTTTGCCGAAATGAGTGTTGACCCTTGGAACTTGGAGGGCAATTAGGGAATAGCTCCTTAGAGCGTAGGTGCCTAACACACTCCTAGGAATACAATCTGAGACATATGAGGGGAGCTCATTGGTCACCGCTCTGAAGGCCCATAGGGTGGTGTTTCTATTCCTCCTATAGTGAAGGGAAGTCCAGCTTAACAATGAGTACAAGGAGCAGTGGTGTGTGGAAAGTGGAAGGCCAGTAATGAACCCGATAGCTCTGTGGTAGAGGGTGTCCAACTTAGCCAGTGCAGAGGCAGTGCAGTGGATGTAGAGCAGGTCTGCGTAATCTATTAAAGATAGGAAGGTAGTTTGAACCAGTTGAATCTTGGCCTTCTTTGTGAGCAGGTGGTTAATTCTGTAGAATAATCCTAATCTTTGCCTTAGTTTCTTCTGTAGTTCTTCGAAATGGTCGGCGAAGGAAAGATTATGATCGAGCCAAACTCCTAGATACTTGAATTTAGCTACATACTCTAGTGTTTCTCCAAGAACAGTGGTAATTTCAGGAGTAGCCCCCCACCCACCCAGCAGGAACTGTTGCATGCAAGGAGCGGGAGAAGAGCATGCATTTTGTCTTTTTGCATTGAGCAAAAGCTTTTTGTTTATGAGCTGGTATTGTAGAAGGTTAAATTCAGCTTGGAGGTCTTCAGGCTGCTTCCGGTTTGGGATGACCAGTACAGTACAGTGTCGCTCTGAATAAGTGGATGTTGGCTTTTGATGGGGACATTGATGTTGTTAATGTAGACTGCAAAGAGGAGGGGACCATGGATAGAGCCTGGGCACGCCTCAGCATAGGTTTTAATGGAGAAAGATCACCTTCAGGTTTAACTCTGTTGCCTGCTCTCCGAGGTAGTCTGCAAACCAGCACATAGATTTATGGTCCAGGCCTAAGGTGCTTAGGGAGGAAAGAAGCAGACTGTGATCAACTGTGTCGAATGCCTTACTAAGATCCAAGAAAATGGCACAGACATGCTTCTTGTTGTCAAGGTATAGGAGCCAATCATTGGTCACCTTAGCTAGGGCTGTTATGGTGCTGTGCTTTGCTCTGAATCCAGACTGAACTGGGTTTAATAGGATTCTGGATTCTAAGTATACCCCTAGCTGGCCACACACTATTTTTCCTAGTAATTTAGACAGGATGGGGAGGAGGGAGATGGGTCTGTAATTATTTAGATCGCAGGGGTCACCTGCTTTTAATAGAGGGATGACCTGGGCTATTTTCCATTGAGGGGGGAGGCTACCCTGGGAGAGTGACATGTTGAATAGGTGGGTGATTGGCACTGCAAGCACATGGTAGGCACATTTCAGATAGTATGGCTCTATGAAGTCAGAGCCTGCTCCCTTCCTGGTGTCCAGTTGCAGCAGTAGGTCTTCCACCTCTTTTAGAGAGACAGGCAGGAGGGAGAAGGCCTCCTTGGTAGGGGGGGACTCGTGGGTTGGTGGGCCCTGAGCTGTGCGGAGGTCATTGGCAGGGGAAGTATCAAATGCTAGCCTTGCCATTGCAAAATAGTTATTGAGGGCTTCCAATATCTCCAATCGGTTAGAGATAACGCCGCCACAGGACTTAATTTTTGCTGGAATGGAATTACCAGGTGTGTGTCCAGACATGTCTTTTAATGTTTTCCAGAGCTTTGAAGGATTCCTTGAGGCAGAGGCTAGCTCCGAACGATTGTAGGCGGCCTTGGCTGCTCTGACCAACTTGGTGCACTTGTTACGTGCTCTCTTAAAAAGACACCAATCCGAGTCATTCTTGCTTCTTCGGGCTTTTTTCCATAAAGTATCCCTTTCTAACAGGGAAGCTTTGAGCTCAGGCAAGAACCAACGGCAGGCGCTGCTCCTGACCTGCTTGCTTATTTAAAGCCTCATTTAAAATATTGTAAAAAATAGTATATGCCCTGTTAACCGTTTTGGCTAGGAAGAATTCCTGCCATCGCAGTGAATGTTTCAAGTCGTGGACGTATGCAAACAAATCGAAGTTGCATTTGCACCTCTTGATAGAGAACTTTGCCACAAACTGTGGGTTGTGCACTGATCTAATGGTGGTGATTATACAATGATTGCTAATGTCTGAGAAAAATGTTCCGACATGAGAGAACAGATGTGGCTTGCTAACCAAAATTACATCTAAGAGGGAGCTGTTGTTAAGGTACTTTGTATTTGGGCAAGTAGGCACACCAATGAGTTGCACCAGCCCTAGAGTGTCACAAAAGGATTTCAAGGGAGCTGACGCACTTGATAGCCATTCATAGTTCAGGTCACCAAGAATGATGGTTTCCAAGGAACTGAGCCCCAGTATGGAAATGAGATGAGACAGGAGATGAGGCCCGGCAGAAGGGGGCCTGTAGCAGCCTATTACACAGAGTGCACTGGAAGGAGAAAGTTCGATCTTTAGGGTCAAGCACTCAAATTCTTTGGGGGAGGATGATGTGTCTATGCATGTGGCTGAGTATTTGTCCCTTACATAAATTGCCACCCACCTCCTCTTGATTGCCTATCCACTCAGAAGAGTAAATAATTTGGGATATTGATTTCATTGTCTGAGGTGGCTGGCCGAAGCCAGGTCTCAGTGATCACTAGAACGTCAGGTAGGGTGTGGCTCACCCAAGCCTGGATAAGGGTGAACTTCTTCAGCAAACTACAGGCATTAAGATGCATAAAAGACATTCCTTTGATACCTGCCAGGTCTGATGGAGAAGCAAGGGTGTCTAATGGTCCTGGGTTGAGTTCGATATTGCCTGAGCACAACAGTAAAAGAAGCAGGATTCTTTTTAAGGCAGCGAACTATAATTTGAAAACACTATTTTTGGGGCAATAGGGGAGGCGGTGTTGATGCGTAGGCCTGTACCCACTCTTGGTGTTATACTGGCCTAATGTTGCAGCCACTAGTGTCCTGGCAGGAATTTGCTATGAGTAGGAATTCTCGAGTCTGGACGGGGGAGTAATCTGCAGAGGCAGCTCGGGAGATGTCCCACTCCCCAGCAGAGACAGCTGAGAATACCAATAGTCCAGAATGGCTACCTGAAAGGAGCTGTTGGATGCAGGACAGGGAGAAGCGCAAGGGTCATTCCACTTTAGGCAGGGATGAGGGTTCTGAAGAATTGAGCTGAGCGCTGGTAAAGCTAGTGACACACCGAGGAACCAGCTGTAACATCACATGGTAGATCTAAATGCCACAACAGCCAGCAGTAAAAGTCACTAGAACCCTAGACAAATCGGCTATCAGGTGTCATAAGTTCAAAATCCTTTTGTTGGCTGAGAGGCGGTTTTGGTGCTGAATGTAACTGTGGAGCAACTCTTTGCAGTTGAGCCAGTGAGGTGGTTCAAGGTTGGAATCCCGTGTGGCAAGATTGGTCTGTAGCTTTCGTTTCTGTTTCCGGCCCTGCTCCACCAGTACAGAATGGGAGTGGGGACAGGCGTTCAAGTCTTGCAGCTTTATATAATTTGCAAATGAGAAAGAAGACACTTAAAAAAAAAAGGATATACCCAGGGTCAGCAGCAGTGATAAACATCTCTAATGAAGCAAGGTAAAATGGAGACCAGGAGGAAGAAGTCAGTGAGGCTGAGATCCTCCAATCAGAATGTTGGCGCTGAAAATTCAGAATGTCCAAAGGTGCTAAATACCAACGTACCTCAGGGGGTATACAGCTTTTGGCTGTTTCTGTAGATTTCTGGGCCCTGCAACGAACCGGAGTTCGGAAGATCCCGGGCCGCAGTTTCAATGGGTAGAAAGCCTTAGGGTCTGCTAATTTGCAGTAGCAGAATCGTGGGTTGCTACCCAGGACAGGCTTGTAGCTTTTCCTCTGGCGGCGAGGTGCGAGCCCCAGGTGGGCACGACACACCTGAGGGGGAGAGGAAAAGAGATGGATTAAGTAGGGGCAGGCAGGGGAGGTGTAGTTAACTCAAACAAAGAAACAGGGTGGTCACTATTATTTGTAAGGAGAAGGCTAAACTACAAAGTGGGTAATAGAAACAGGGAGGAGACGTAAGTGGGTTAGAGGGCAGACAGGTGGCAAAGCGTGAGACAAGGATCGGGCTTTAAATTTAGAATGCTAGGCAGTACACTGAAAAGTCTGGTCAATTTAAAACTACAGCTTTACACAGAAATTCATTCTAAAAAGGATTTAACTGTTCACTTAGACTAATAGTGCAGTACAGGTCTAATAATCTTAAGACTACAGTTTTACACTCAGAATTAATAATAAAAAGGAACAGGCTGTAGTTTTAGGATATTAAGGAGTGCATTAAAAGGTCAACTTAAAACTCTTTAGCCTTTCGCAGAGAATTAATTCTAAAGAGGGATGTAATCACAGTGCATTCAGAGCAGATAAATCACTTTAAACAATGTCTGGCTGCGTAACACTGAATGGCCTAAACTGGATTGATAGATGAGGAGAGAAACGGTTGGGGGGAGGCTTTCATGCCATTCTAGCTTTACAAGAAATAACAATTTCTGTATAAAACAAAAAAAAAATTAAATTCTTGTTTTACAAAAAAGGATAGACCCAGGGTCAGCAGCACTGATAAATGTCTCTAATGAAGCAAGGTAAAATGGAGACCAGCAGGAAGAAGTCAGTTAGGCTGAGATCCTCCAATCAGTGTGTTGGCGCTGAAAATTCAGAATGTCCAAAGGTGCCGAATACCAACGTACCTGAGGGAGTTTAGGGCTTTTGGTTGTTTCTGTAGATTTCTGGGCCCTGCAACGAACCGGAGTTCGGAGGATCCCGGGCAGCAGTTTCAACAGGGGAAGAAAGCCTCAGGGTCTGCTAATTTGCAATAGCAGAATCGTGGGTTGCTTCCCAGGACAGGCTTGTAGCTTTTCCTCTGGTGGCGAGGTGCGAGCCCCAGGTAGGCACGACACACCTGAGGGGGTATACAGCTTTTGGCTGTTTCTGTAGATTTCTGGGCCCTGCAACGAACTGGAGTTCGGAGGATCCCGGGCGGCAGTTTCAACAGGGGAAGAAAGCCTCAGGGGTCTGCTAATTTGCAGTTGCAGAATTGTGGGTTGCTTCCCAGGACAGGCTTTATAGCTTTTCCTCTGGCGGGGAGGTGCGAGCCCCAGGTGGGCACGACACACCTGAGGGGGTATACAACTTTTGGCTGTTTCTGTAGATAACACTCTTCCCTCTATTCCTCATGCCCACCATCTGTGAATGCCGACAAGTAAGCTGGGACACCAGACAGAGGCAGATGGCAAGACTTACCAACAGGCAGTTGAGATTATGCCTGCTCAAACATACTTATGTTGTTACTGCTGTCTGGAAATATTCACCCAAACCCTGGCCCCCGCCCACCACATAAGGCAGCCCTTTTTAATGTGGCTGGGGTTACTTACTTTAGCAGCTATGAACATCTGCAGTCTCCCCCCTACACTGGATGCTCTACAAGTCTTTGTTAACCAACACAATCCAGATGTCCTAGGATTGCTGTAACATGGCTCACACCATAAATCCCTGACATGGCTATTATTCTGCCAGGTTACATCATCTTCAGGCTGAACATGACTACTAAGAGAGGAGGAGGATGTGCAATCTATCTCAGAGTCACTCATGGGACACCCCCTACTGGTTCAACCACACAAGTACTAGCTGTCAAAATTCTGCTAGGTGCCCATAAAGGCACTTACTGTAGCATCAGTGTACATCCCTCCTAAAGAACGGGAGGGGTCTCAATTCTGTCATAGACTTTATGAGAAACCAGCTCCCTGGCTCAGAGTTAATTCCGATGGAAGATTTTAATATTAATTGGCTTGCACCTGAGAATGGGAGCTTTAGGGATGCCATCTCTGCCACAAATGTTTCCCAGCTGGTTAACTCCCCAACTAGATCCAACTACAAAACAGGATCAAGCAGCCTACTGGACTGGGTCCTAACCAATCATCCTGATTGCATTACTAATATTACAGTCCTCCCGACATGCTCAGTGACCATTCCCCTGTCATCTGCACGTGGACAAATTAATTCTGCAAACCTCCACCAAAGACAATCACCAGCAGGGTCCTAGCACGGGGTCACCTTGACCCCTTCAAATTCCTCCTTAGAGCACAAGATTGGACTTCCATCGACAGTGCGAAGGTTGTCAACACGGTGCTTGATTATTTCATCAAAACCTTTAATGCTGCCTGTGACTCTCATGCACACCTAAAAAAGTGGAAAATCAGAGGCCTTTGCAACCCCCGGCTCTCTGCAAACTTATTAGCTTGTATGAAATCTAGGGACCACCTCTGGCACGAAATCAGACATTCAAAAATACAAAAGAGCGTGGAATGATTGCACAAGGTCCATCCACCTTGAAAAAAAATAAATACTACAAGGGAGCGCTTACTGACACATGGGGCAATGGTAAAGCTTTCTGGAATAACATCAAAGAGATTACAGGGAAAACCCCCAAAACATCACTCACTTTAATTGACATTGATGGGACTATAACTCTGTACCTCCTAACTATTGGCAATGCCTTTAGTAACGCATTCACGGACCTTAGCAGTGTTCTTCCAACTGACTTTTCTTTTTTATGTTACTTTTTCTCCCATGGGGGTCCCAGTCAGCCCCATCATCCTTGCATCCCCTGTGATCTGCCCCCGGCCGACCTACGCTGTCTCTAACTGAGAGCAACCACCAATTACCCCACGGCTTACCCCCTCCATGGTGGGGGTCCATCAACTCCCCCACCACATAACGGATCAGCTCACGGTGGTCCCTCGGAGTGGCGCAGGACATCATGGATGGCCATCCAGCCGCAACGGCTGGGCACTCTGCTTTTCCATGTTCTGCTGGAGCCAGGGCATGCAATGCCAACAAGGGCTCTCTGTGCATGTGTCCACATGCAGTGCGTCCACCGGCTGCCCTGCCTACCACCCCATTCTACCAAGCCAGACGTGCTGACACCCAGCATCCGCTAGGTGTCAGACTTACGCCGGACACTGTATCCTGACCCACCCCAGGAGAGGAGAGCAGTCCATAGGATGCTCAATCTGCTTCCTACCTTCCCTGCCGATCCCCAGCAGCCCAAGCTCGCTCCCGAACCCAGGTCGCTGACGTAGCACGAGGTAAGGTGTCCAGCGCCTCAACCCTCAGCACCACCAGGCCAGCCCCCACCTGACTTTTTTAATGCAGATGTCACCTCGGCCAATCCTGTCAGCTCTCCCCACCCACTATTCTACTTCAAACAAGTCTCGTTGCATGAAGCCCGAAAATACATCTGTAAAGCAACTGGTAAATCTAGACACAGTGGAGACTCCCTTGACCTCAAACTGCTGTCCCTCACCCTTGAGGAAGTGTTAGTGCCTTTAACCAGGATCTTTAACCTCTCACTCAGACTTGCACAGTTCCGCAATAAATGGCAATCAGCCACGGTTACCCCAGTCTACAAAAGTGGAGACAGGACTCTTCACGTGAACTACCAGCCCATGTTCATATTACCACCTCTCTCTAAGGCTCTTGAATGCATTGTAGCTGACCAGCTTACTGATTATCTTGACAAACATAAGATCCAATGCGCCCAACAACATGGGTTCAGAAAAGGGCAGAGCACCACTTATGCCCTTATGGAATTCACTGGTTCTATACACAGCTCCCTGGACCATGGTCAATTAGTTGGTGCTGCCTTCAACGACTTGACAAAAGCATTCGACATGGTCCATCACCCTCTACTACTGGAACAACTGCTTAATGCAGGGCTCTCCTCTGACTCTACTGCCTGGTTTAAAAGTTATCTGGACAACTGCACTCAACAAGTCAAAATTGTCGACATCCTCTCTGACTCAAGACCTGTTCGCTCTGGGGTTCCTCAAGGCTCCATCCTGGGCCCACTCCTGTTCAGTCTCTTTCTAAACAGTCTCCCAAGCTCCTGCCTGGAACAAATCCTACTCTATGCAGATGATGCCGTAATTTACACAACTCACCAGAGCCTGTACCCCTTGAGAACCAGCTACAACTCAATTTGCCTCAATAGTCATCATGATCAAGGCCACTGTTTGTGGTTTTTACCAGAAAATCCGGTAAAATTCTGGAATTATGGCTGCCTGAAGACCAGTAAAAACAAAGATTTCATGGAATCTGGCATTTTATATCAGATCAGTAAATCTACAAAACTTGTGTTTCTCTTTTAATTCCTTCCTGTCATATTTTCAATTTGCTTTATTTAATGCTCTGTATAGTAAGCCTTCTTTAATTCTGATTATTTATGCATATACTAAAAGAATGATAGCAGAATCCTGGTAAAATCTGGAAATTAGAGTAACAATCAACAGTGCAATTCCGGAATCTGAAGTCTTGAAAACGGAATTTCATTGTTTTAATCACCGAAAATCAGTGGCCTTGATCATGATCATCAAAATGTTATTGTTTAGCAATAGCTGTTACAACATTATATGACAAGTACGTCAGTACATCGTAAATACATCATAAATACACAAGATTGTATAAAAATAAATATGTACATGGACATTCCTATTGCACGTCATGAAAATACCATATTCAATACCTATTGCACTGCTGAGATCAAGTTCTTCATCAGTACTGATCATTCAATGAACATATACAAAACGTTGTATGTCTGTGTCTGACTCAAACTGTTATTACCATTTTTTTCTTGACTTTAGAAATGGCATTAAAATACCCAGTAAGCAACTGAACTGTAGATACATCTGCTGTATGGATAAGTATATTTGTAAGAAGGCCTTTATCAATTTGATATTGAGTCTGAACAAACATTTTAAGCCAGTATAATCTCTCCTTATTGTAATAGGTACATTTCCAGAGGACATGTTCAAGATCTTCTCTACCGCCTTCAGTACAATCACAATTTTCAGACCAATTGCTATTCTTATTGAACCTTTTCCTTAGAACATTACTATCGAATTGTTCAAATTTATATCTTAGGAAAGCTGTCCTTAAATGTTTGTCCATAAGTATGTCTAAATAAGGCTTAAAGCCAAAGTAAGAATTGTTTTGACTAAACCACCGTAACTTGACTCTGAAATAGAAGATAAGTCTTGTGATGTTCAATAATTAGCAGTTTTTTTCCCTATATATTTTTTATACTGAAGGCTCAGTGTAATTCCTTTATCAATACATCTCTTCAAATTTAGAAGAGAATGTTGTTTTAACAAATTCATAAGTAATATAAACCAGTATCCACTTCTATAGCCCAGATCAAACCATTTTTCTTTTTCGGTGAGGCACTGTTTAGTCAACAACTGTTCAGACAATCGTGTTATTTTTAACCAATAGTTTACTTTCCTTATTCCAAATTTTGCCCTTATATCAGGTATTCCCAATTCTGCATGTAAATAGGCTGCAGGGCATGAATGACCTAAGCTTAGTGTTGATGGTAAGAGTTTGTAGATTGGGGATAACAGATGGGAAATGTTATTATCCTTCACTGCCCATACTTCTGCACTGTACAATAATTGAGCCTCTATTTTTGCATGTACAACTTTGACTAAAGGCCTCAGTGAGCATCCCCCATATTTATAATTAAACCTAGCTAGTCCACCTATAGATCTCTTTAACTTCTCTTGAAGTGATGAAAGGTGGATATTCCAATTATTATTTACATTAAAATCCACACCAAGATAAGTGTAATGCTGCACCACTTCTACCTTCTGATTTTGAAGAGTCCAATATCCAGATATATTATTATCCCCAAACTTAATAACTTTTTTTTCCCAAGTTAATCTTTAATTTTAGATCTGCAGATTGAGAGGAAAGATAATCCATTTTTCTTTGTATACCTGGTTTGGTCAGAGATAATAAAACAAGATTGTCTGCATACGCCAGTAAAGGGCAGAGATCTACTCCAATTCTGGAAGAGTCAGAGATAATCTCATCAAATCCTCTTAGCATTTTATTAATATACAAAGAAAACAGAAGTGGTGCCATAACACATCCCTGTCTTACTTCTTTATTTAAATTAAAGGTAGCAGATAGACACCCCTTATTTCCCAATCTTACACGTGCCCAGGTCTCATGATAAAGAGAGGCTATCCAGGAGTGTAGCCAGACAATATACAAATGTACACCAGGACTGTGTTTGTTGCCTCATTTGGCACAACAAATACAACTTTTGTATCTCATGACAATGGTTGTTGCCATGCATGGGTAAATATAAATGCTTTGCATTGCTCCCTAAGACACCCACATACCAGCCCAGAGCCTGTATTGTATTGTCCTTGGGATGCAAAGACAGTATTAGTGAAGAGTCCTTCTAGGTTCGACTCCTATGAATAAAATTACAGAAAGGTTCAGTATTTTCTTTGTTAGTTTTCATGGAAAAAGGAAGCAGTTCAGTGCCTATTTGCTACCCCCCTTAAATAAAATTGCACACCATGGAGTACTAGGAGTATGCCTGCCTACACCCATGAGGCTATCACATGGACTAGATTTGTATCAATTCCTCTTTCAATCAACAGAGACCACAACAGGCCCTGTGATAAAGAGTCAAACGCTGATGAATAGTCTACAAATACTGCATATATTTTCTGTTTTCGTAATGTTATATATTTTTCAAGAAGATGGTGAAGAATAAATACATTATCCATGGTGGAATAATTTGATCTAAATCCTGCTTGATATTTAACAATTCCCCCAGTTTTCTCTACATGCACCTTTAGTTTGTCAAGAATAATTTTAGAAAAAAGTTTTAAACTTATGTCCAGAAGACTAATTGGATGATACATGGACGGATTGGACATACTGCCCTTTTTATGCAACGGAATAATATTTGCTCCTTTCCATGTTGCAGGAAAGTTATTATTTTCTATACATAAATTAAAAAACTTAGTTAGAAGTCTACACCAAAATTTTGGGTGGCTTAAATAAACCTCTGCTGGAATACTGTCCGGACCTGCAGCTTTATATTTTTTGAGAGATGCAATTGCCAAATAAACTTCAATATTGGTTATATGTATTTTGTATTGCTCACATTTCCAAATGAGTGGAATTTCAATATTTTCTCGCAGATCAAAAAAGATATCTGAGAAATATTTAATCCATACTTTTTCCTCTATGTAAGTATCAATACTGTCTTTAAAGACATTGGACCCTTGGCCACGAGAAGCCAAAATGACTTTGAATTATTAGATCTGACAGCTTTTAGCATTAAATCCCATTTTTTTTAATAATAAAGCTTTTTTTTGTCTCACGACCTTCTTGTAATTACTATGTTTCATATTTAATTCTTTCAATAAAACCTTAGTTAAATATTTCCTATGTTTTTATATATTTTCCTTAGTTCAGCCCTGAGTTTCTGGCATTCAGAATCAAACCATCCTGTCTGAGGTAGACTTATCACTATGTTTCACACTGTACTCTTGCTGGTGTCGTATAACTAAATATAAATTATCCATCGTATGAGACAATTGCATAAATAATTCCTGCAGCCTTAGCATATTTTCTGACAAATTAAAGGAGCCCAAAAAACAGTCTCTGCCTCATTATACCATCTTATAGTTTTAGAAGATCTAATATCTGAGAGTTGCACTGGAAGACCAGAGGGTACTAGACTTGTTTTCTGACCAGAATATTCTAAAATTAAGGGAAAATTATCACTTTTGGAGCAGACTACCACATGAAGACCACTCCATGTTTCAATAGTTACAGACCAAAAGGCTAGGTCAACTACAGATGAACCTCTTGTAGAGGTATATGTAAATTCCCCAATATTATCCCCTCTGCCATTAAGTGGATACAAGTCAACATTACTCAATATATCTATTATTTTATTCCCTGATACATTCATTTTAGCATCCCTTGAGCACCTTGGAATTAGAGACAGGGGGTCCACTGTATGTTGAAAAACTGATTTGTCAGTCAAACCATCCCAGAGCCCTATACGGGTGTTAAAGTACCCCATAAGCAATATATCAAGGTCTGAAAATCTGAACTGCACCATTAATTAAATCCTCCAAATCTTCCCAAATCGTGGGTGAATAAAAATTAGAGTTATCTGGAGGTACATATCCATTAATAAGACAGAATAACTTTTTTTTAAATCCTACTTTGATATAAAATTGTTTTGTATTTTCCAGCAGTAAACAGAATCAAAAGTTCCAACTTTGAAAAAAATCATCAAGCCTCCAGATTGTCTACCTACATTACATTTTCTCTTCCCAGGAACCTGAAAACATTCATAGCCATTCAGGTTAATCAAGTCTGTCTTATTGTGCCATGTTTCTTGTAAGCATATAATATCTAATTTAGTAATAACATTTCTCCAATCCTCATCCATAATTTCTGAGTTCCAACCTGCAATATTCCATGGAATCAGAGACATATTTACGAATCGATATTCCCAAGATGCATCCTGCAGTTCACAACTAGTCAGTCAGATATCTTGATACCCAATTTGCCTCAGTAGAGAAATGGTTTAGTCATCACAAGTTGATACTAAACTATTAAAAAACTAAGCTTATGCTCTTCAGCAGCTCCCATAACAAGCACAGGAAACATCCTCTGACTATCACTAACTGCCTTGGTACTGCCCTTGAACAGGTACAATTCTTTAAATATCTTAGGGTCACCAAAGGCAGCAACCTATCATATGGGGTGCATACAGATAACGTTGCTAAAGCTTTAAATATTCGTATTGGTCTACTCTACAGACATAGGTTATCTCTGACCCCTGAAGCTTTAAGGATAGCTATACAGAGCTCTGTTATTTCTATAATTGACTATGGACTGATCATCTATGGCTCTGCGACTGATATCACCCTCCGGTGTATTTCCACTGCTCCTAACAAGGCATGTCATCTCGTCTCAGGAGCCCACCATCTCACCTACACGTGTGACCTCTATGTCCTAACTGGTTGGCTACAGTTTAAAAATTGCATCAAATACCAAACTTGCCTGATGGCCAAGAAAATAACCTTTGGCCTTTTGCCAGCTGGAGTACAAGATCTTCTAAGCTCCCCTTGTAATCCACGCTGCACCCGAGGTTCTGAATCTCAGATCCTACAGGTCCTTCATTGCTGAACCACCGAGGGGCAAAGATCATTTGCCTACAGGGCCCCCTCTGGATGAATGCTTTCAAGAGTGACATCACCTCAGAAACTAAGCTGGGCCTGTTCACATCCAAACTTCCATCACTACTCTCTACAGCTAACACCCATGACTGTCTCCCTTAACCATGTTTTCCCAAATCTCAACCTTAGTACTTGACCTCTTTCATAGTAACTTAGCACTCTTGCCTCCTACCCCTCCCCTTGCATCCCCTACCCCTCTCCACCCTTCCTCTCATCCTCCACTCCCACCCCCTCTCTTACTCTTTCCAGCCCCCCCAATCCCTTCCTACACCCTCTGCCCCGTTTGTCTTGACAAAGCCTGCTGGTTGATATCAATGTATTGTATGCATTTTCCTGTGCCTGAAACTGATTACCATAATGTGTCTCTGTTGTTTTATGTTGACTGTCCATTATGATTTTGTGTCAGTTATGAGTTTTGTATCTCTTATTTACACTTTATTGTACCGTACTTTACTGTCCTGTTTAATCTGTTGTCCTTTCTACTGACGTGGAACCTTTGTAAAAGAGCTCTTAACTCAAAGGTATGTGTAATCAGAGACTTAAATAAATAAAAAAAAATAACTTCCACCTCTGTGCAGTTTTTTCTCACAAGCCAGTCCAGAACATGACCCTGGTTCTACTGCCTCTTTTCAAGAGATTTCTCAAGGGCATGCTGCACATGAAGCCACTGGTCAGAAAACCAGTTACCCCTTGGATATTAACCTCGTGCTAGATATGTTCACTTGTAAACCCTTTGAGCCTCTGGTTACAAGTGATCTCAAGATTCTGACCTGGAAAACAGGTTTTCTGGTGGCCATCACTTCTGCTTGCAGGGTCTGTGAAATACATGTTTTGGTTACAGACCCCCTGTATACTGACTTCCACAAAGACAAGGTGATTCTCCGTACACACCCCAAGTTCCTACCCAAGGTGGTTTTCGAATTCCATTTAAACCAGCCTTTGGTGTTGCTTACTTATTTTTCTGACTTTCAGAATGAAGGAGAATGCACCCTTCACTCCCTGGATGTTAAGAGTCCTTCAATTCTACATCGATAGAACCAAGAATATTCATTAATCCAAGCAACTCTGTTTCATTTACTACCACCCAGCTGGGTCAGCCAGTAACCATTATGTGCATTTCCGCTTGGACAGTGGCACACCTTCACCACTGCTACTCTGTGGCCCATGTGAAATTGGGAAAGCCAAGTTCACACTAACTCTACCAGTGCAGTTGCTACATCCCTGAAAGAAATCTGCTCTGTCCCCATCGCTGAAATTTGCAAAGCTGCTACCTGAAGCTCAGTGCATACTTCCGTTAAGCACTATGCTTTGCATGTTCATGCCAGACAGCATGCTTCTTTTGGCAGGACAATCCTTTACAGACTTCCATCCTGAGTGAGCTATGCCTGCTACTGCCCTGCTTGGGGGATTTTTTTGTATCAGCTTGGTACTCTAACGCAGCAGTATGAATAAATGGTGAAGACTTTAGTCCAGGAAGATATGAAGATTACATACTCACCGTAAATCTTGGTCTTCTTGGACAAGTCTTCACCATTTATTCATATGCCCACCCACCATCCCAAGCTCACTCTCTGTTCCTTGGTCTTCACTTCCCTTGTTTTGGTCTTGGCTGTGAAAACACAGTTGTTTAGTTGATCTTTCTTTTATGGTCAGAAGGGCTATCTTATGCCCATAGTTAGGTTACACTGCACCTAATCAGTAAAAAAGCTTCTGAGACGGTTGGAGGGTTGACACAGAGATAGCCTATATGGTGCGAACCAGCCTTTCAGTGCTGTGCATGCACGGTTTTACATTGGCGCTGGCTCTCCTGAAGATTTTTGGCTCCTGTGGGGTCCCAGCTCCTCCAGCTTGAACCCAGCAGTATGAATAAATGGTGAAGACTTGTCTAAGAAGATCAAGAATTATGGTGAGTACATAATTTTAATTTTTGGTAAGTTATTTTGTAACTGTACTATCTTACATCAAGGGTATATCTCTTGCAGCACTCCACACCTATAGAATGAGTCACAAGCAGTTCAGAGAAATGACAGCAGACTGGGTGGCTGGAAAGAGAGAGCCTAAGAAAGCAGGCCCTGCAGTACAGCATGGCCAAAATTGACCCTACACTTGTAGGCTGTGTCCAAACTGTAGTGTTTGGTGAAAGTGTGGATAATGCTCCAAGTAGCTGCTGTGCAAATTTCCACAGCAGAAACACCCCAGAAGGAGGCAACCAAAGTGGCCATACCTCTAGTGGAATGGCCCTTAACTCCAGGAAGACCCTTGCTGTACATCTTGTAACAAAAAATAATGCAGTTGGCCAACCATTTGGACAAGCACTGCTTTGAAACTGGCATACCCTCTTTTCCAGGGATAAATGAAATGAACAACAGAGAAGATTTCCTGGAGTCCTTGGTACGAGTAGTATAGTACCTGAGGATTCTATGCACATCCAAAGTATGAAGTAATGCTTCTCCCGGATTAGCATACTCCGGAAAAAAGACAGGCAGGTGTATGGATTGATTCAAAGTAAACCCAAGTACCACACTGGGAATAAAATTAAGATTAGTACGTAAAGAACCCCTTTCTTTATGGAAAATTAAATAAGTTTGCTCTCACGCGAGAGCCTGAAGTTCCGAAATCCTTTGCAGAAGTAACAGCAACCAAAAAATGAAAATTACGTACCTACTATAATTCTTGGTCTTCCTGTGCATCTTCACCATTCATCACTGGTGGGTGTCAGCTGGAGGCGCAGCACCCCGCGGGAGCTTTTTTTTTTTCCCCCCACTCTCCTCAAGGGGGAGGAGTCGGCACCATGGTGCCACCCACGAGGCGGACGCACGGCATTGCGCTCGTGGGTTAGCTATAACTGGCACCAGCTCCTCCCCCGCCTCAGTTCTGCATGCCGGTGAGTGGAAAAAAGTGATAGAGAACATGAAGACTGGGACAAGAGAGCCCAAGGGACAGAAAAGTAAAGGAATGAACTCAAAAAGGAATATGCTGGCCAGTGGACAGAAGAAGAGGAGGACCTGTGGGTGTGAAGCTGGCCCCAACCCCTGGATAGCTAGCCAGAGTGCAGAAAGGAAAGAAAAGAGAGAAGAAAGAAGAGAAAGTGGGAAGTGCCAAGGGGGAGACCCCAGCACGGTGCCCGCCCCTCCTGCTTGAGGGAGCCGAGGAGATCCAGGTGAAGTTGCCTGACACAGTGAAACTGGCCCAGCCACACCGG
Organism: Neoceratodus forsteri; assembly: GCA_016271365.2. Lineage (NCBI taxonomy): Eukaryota > Metazoa > Chordata > Ceratodontiformes > Ceratodontidae > Neoceratodus > Neoceratodus forsteri. The sequence continues at coordinate 799,553,845 of CM028134.1, read as the reverse complement.
TGGTGTGAGCCTCTGTCATCGAGGCACAGGTCAGGAACCATAGGAAAACCAGGAGCAGTTGTAGAATTCACCAAAAATATTTATTTACACTAGCAGTAACTTAAAAAAATAAACTTGTTTAGTGTAACAATTTACAAAGGGAGAACATCCATCAGAGTTTTCCTTCAATCTGTGTGTCCTTTTATCCCCTCCTTCTAAGCAACTGCAGCTCAGCTCTCTTATAAGTCCTTCCAACCTCCATTCTTAACAAGCATCCTGTTTCTTGTATGTGTCAGGCAGGTACAAGGCAGGAACACAGTGTGCCTGAGCCGAGGCCCTTTTCACAGCTCTTCTGCAAAAGGCTTAAAACTTGCACTCAGGTAACCTCTTGAGTTTCTAATAGCTTTCTGCAACAATCTCAAACTATAGTTATATACATTTCAACAGTAACGTTATATAATTTCTAAACAAAGGGATCCCAATATGTTACATTTCCACATAATGATATGCATATATTTTTATATCAGTAGACATGCAAGGGAGAAAAACAAAACAGACAGCAAGGGAAAACTGACAGACAGTGAGAGGAAAAGAACTGTGAGACTGTTGAGGTGATCAAGTCCAAGGTCTCACAGGAAAATCTGGTTGTGCAACCAGACAGACAAATAAACAGGAAAGGACAGATCCTTGCATTTAAACACTTTCTACATAACAACTGGGACAGGGTCCTATTCCACCCTGTCACAGCCTCAGACCCTTTTTGGAACTCCGGGCAGGAGATCAGCTACAGCTGGATAGAATTTTAGGCATGGCCAAGGACCCCCCTATATGGTAAGGAGAAGACACCCTTGGACAGGGCTCCCCCCGGTTGCTGTCTCCCTGGAGGGGGTTACAGGGGGAGACTCCCCCAAGGCCAGGGCGCAAACCTCACTCGCTCTCCTTCCAGCATAAGCTCTTCATCTTTCTGGAAGGGACCAAACCAGGGAGACTTAGCCCAACCCAGTGGAAAGGGAGGAGGGTGAGCGGGAAGGAGAACTGCCCAGAGGCGGAGGCCCTGAGGGGTAGGAGGGCGGGATTCAGTGATGAATGGTGAAGATACACAGGAAGATCAAGAATTATGGTAGGTACATAATTTTCATATCTTCTCTGTGTCAAACTTCACCATTCATGCCGGCCCAGTGGCGCTGAGGGCTGAGGCACTGGATGCCTTACCTCGCACCACGCCAGCTACCCATGTTCGAGAACCAGCACTAGCTGCTGGGGTCAGCCGGGGAGGCTTGATGGTCACTTGATGGTTTCAGAAATGTAAACATGACCTTAGTTCATGCTCACATATCTGAAACCATGAAGTGACAGTCCAAACTCCAAATACTTGGTTCCATGAAAGGAATTGCACAGAATGTTGTCCATACAATGAAAACAATACAAAGCACAACTGACAGTTTCAGCTTTTATTCAGGCACAGTTAAATAGGGATCCTGTAGAGGTCTGAATATAATTTATGAAAATAAAGAGACACTTCAAGCAGCTGCACATAAGTAATCAATTCCTGTCCCCTTTAAGGAAAGGTTGGTAGAATATCTAGAGGAGCATGGCCTCCAGGATGCGAGGCAGCATGGGTTCATTGGGGGGGGGGTTGTGTCAGACGAATCTGACCGATTTCTTTGACTGGGTCACTAAGACAGCAGAAGGGCCAAGTGGTAGACATCCTCTATCTGGATTTCAGCAAGGCCTTTGACTGTGTCCCACAAAAGGTTGATCAGAAAGTTGGTGGATATCAGGGTTAGGGATAAGGTGGTCAGATGGGTGGAAAACTTGCTGAGGGACAGAACCCAGTGGGTGGTTATGGGGGAGAGTTATCTGGCACCAGAAAGGTCACCAGTGGGGTCCCACGGGGCTCAGTGCTGTTGCTGGTGTTGTTCAATGTCTTCATCAATGGCACTGGGGATGGCATTAAGGGCAAAATGTGCCTATTCGCAGACTACACCAAGCTCTGTCGGAAAGTGGACACAGCTGAAGGGATACAGGACCTACAGGATAATCTGGAAAAGCTGAGAAGGTGGTCCAGGATCTGGCAGCTTGGCTTCAATGCCAAGAAATGAAAATTACGTAACTAATGTAATTCTTGATCTTCCTGTATATCTTCACCATTCATCACTGGTGAGTTATACGCTGGAGGTGTTGTGACCCCGTGGGAGCTTACTTAGCTTAGAAATTTTTTTCTAAGGGGAGGAGCCGGCATCAGGATGGCACTGCCCTTGAGGCCGACGCTCAGCATGCTGCTTGAGGGCTGGCCAGTAACAGAGGCAGACTCCTCCTTCGCCTCAGTTCTGTCTGCCAGAGAGAGTGGAAAACAGATACAGAGAAGAATGAGGGTGGGGCAAGGTATATAGCCTGAGTGATAGTAAAAGGAAAAGATATAAAACAGAAAAAGGGAATAAAGTCAACACAAGATGGAGGGAAGCTACCTGAGAGTGTGGTATAGGGGAGCCCCGACCACTGGGCAGACCCAAGGGGGATAGAGAAGTGGAGGGTGGAGAAAGAAGAGGAAGGTAGAGAAAGAGAGGAGAGAGAAAAAGAGAGAGAGAGAGAGAGAGAGAGAGAATGAGAGACCATATGGCACCCTGTTCCTTCAGAGATGCTAAGGAACATCCTGGGGCTAGAAGGACCTACGCTTGCCTTTATTCCCACCAATCACTCCAGGAGAGGAGGGGAGTAGGATTTCACAGCGATCTACCATCTGGACAGTAAGACAAGACTCAGTGTGTGTGTGTGCTGAAACACTCTGCAGTGCAGCTTGAAGGCGGAACTTAACTTAGAGGTCGAACTCTTCCGATCCATAGAGGATGGGTGCCAAGGTCTCTCAAGTCTGTCCCAAAGGACACGGAGGTAGGGCAGAACTCACCCTGGGGCAGGATTCCCCCTCTCTCAACCCAAGACTTTTCGCAGAAGAGGCCTAGTTTTCCTTTTTTTTTTAAACACCTATTTTGAACCAGCAGGCAACAGGAGAATGTGTTGTCCAAAATGGAGTCCTTCTCAAGGAGAAGGAGGGGGACCTGCCCTAGGTTAACCCAGCCAGGTTAACCTGAATGCAGGAGCCAAGGCTACAGTAGTACAAGGGGGAGGAGGTCCCCTGAGCCCCTCAACTCCTCCATGATCCAAATAAGGATCCCAAGACCAAGGAACCCAGGCCTAAACCCTGACCCCCTCAAAAAGGAGGGCGGGAGACCTAAAGGGGGTCCCTATCTGGATCACAAAGAAGGGGCTCTGAGGAGGCCATAACAGAAGAGGGTAAGCACTCCTGCTTGCCCTCCCCCAAGGAGGGTCACTGACGCCTAACCAAAGGATCAGTGGACCCGGAGGAGCCAGTAGGACTCAGCCCACAACTGGCCTCAACTGGGGGGAATCAAGCAGGGAGGAGACACTGCTCATAGGTTGAGACCCAAGAGGGGATGGTGGGAGGGAAGCAGTGATGAATGGTGAAGATATAAAGGAAGATCAAAAATTATGGTAGGTACGTCATTTTCATTTCTTCCTTGTATGTATCTTCACCATTCATCACTGGTGGGGGTGTACCAAGCCCCCCAAAGGAGACCTGGCACCTCCCTTAGGGATGGACTTCCCTCAGCCTCCTGTGGGAGAGAACACAAGGGGAAGAAGCCCTCTATGGGCCCATGACTGGTCAGGGTGACACGGGGACTCCCGTTGCCTGGGAGAAAGTACCCTGCTAATTCTTGTCTCACCCTGCTGGAGCAAAAATGGGCTCCTTGAAAGGGGGAGACAATTACCCTATGCCGGGCCAAGGCTGACAACCTGAATAGGCGAGGCCATGCCGTCTGCCTTATGCAGACCGCAGTTCCTGCCAGCCTAGAAGCTACCTCATTTGTGTCGTACGACGCCCTTGACTGGTACCTTGCTAGCTCTAGGCTACTCGCAAAAAGGCAGCTGGCTTGCCTGGCTGCCTCCGAGCCAGGCAGGGTGGCTGGGAGCTGTCCTAGCATCATTCTGGGAGACAGCCATATGGGTCTGATGGGCTGAAACACAGAGGAAGAGACGTGCTGTGGAGAAAACCTTCCTCCCCAGTGGTCAAACTCAGCTGAGTCAGACTGTAGTGAAACATTTTACTGAAATATAATTTTTACTTAAGTGTAACCTATAATAATATCTAAGCAAATGCTTTTCTACTTAAATATAACCTTTTACAATATTTAGTTAGCTGTTTTGTAATACAGCTGCTCACAAAACCCAGTTAGATGTCTTGTGATGCTTTAGTCACGTGATAGTCTTATGCTTTCACAATAAATACAGGTTACTCACCTGTAACAGGAGTTCTAGGAATGGTATATGTTGTTCATTCACACTGTCTGGCAGGTTCCTTGCCGCTTTAAATCTTGCCGGAGGTCTTCAAGCTGGCTCCTCTCACCCACCCGGGTGGTAAAACTCTCGGCTCCACCCCATGATGCCAGATCTAGCCCGTTGGAAGCCAGGTTGTGCGTCGAGGCGGAGAGGGTCGGTGTGTGTGGATGAATCAACATATCATTCCTAGAACCCTGTTACAGGTGAGTAACCTGTATCTCTAGGGACATGGATATGTTGTTCATCCACACTGTCTGGGACTCCTAGCAGTTCTCCGGGAGGAGGGAGGCAAGGTGCACCCCCCCCACTTAGGGAATAATGACTGGAGAACCGAGGTCCCAAAACCAGCATCCCGGCATGACTCAAGGTCGATGTGGTAGTGGGTGATGAAGGTGTGTGCTGACTTCCAGGTAGCAGCCCTGCAGATTTCCTGGATAGGGACATCCCTGGAAGGAGCCACCGATGCAGCGGTATGGTGGGTAGAATGAGCTCTTATCCCTCTGGGAGGCTCCATGCCCACCAACCTATAGCAGAGATCTATGCAGGAGGTGACCCACCTGCCTATCGTCCGCTTGGCTGCAGGTCTGCCAGGTGTGGCTTCAGCGTAGGTGACAAACAGCTGGCGAACCTCTCCCCGAACTTCAGCTGTCCGCTCCTTATAATAAGCGAGCACTCTCCTAGGGTCCAAAGTATGGAGCCTATAATTGGCCTCCGAGGTATGATTGGGGTAGAACACCGGCAGAGTCAACACCTGGTTAAGGTGAAACTCCGACATCACCTTCGGAAGGAATTTTGGGTGGGGGTGCAGGACAACCTTGTCCCTGTGGAAGACCAGATAAGGAGACTCAATGGAAAGTGCCTGCAGCTCTCCCATCCTTCTGGCTGACGTGATAGCCACCAAGAAGGCGGTCTTCCACGACAGGTGAGAGTTGTCACACCTGTGCATCGGTTCGAATGGCCTGCCCAGGAGCTTAGCCAATACCATCAGTAGATACCATGGAGGTGGAGGTTCTAGCACTGGAGGGGATACGGGACCAAGGCCTTTGAAAAAGTGCCCGACCACCTTCTCCTGCGCTACCAACTGCTTCCTGGCCCGCGCCCGGTAAGCAGAGATGGCTGCCAGGCACCTTAAGGGTCGCCGACCAAAGCCCTTGCTGAGAAAGGGACCACAGGTAGTCCAGAATGCTTGCCAAGGAACAGGAGGAAGGGTCCAGGCCCTTGCCCTGACACCAAATGGAGAATGTCTTCCATTTGAAGGCGTAGCATTTTCTGGTCAATTCCTTACGGGATGCCTCAACGACGCTGAGGACCTCGTCAGAAAGACCCAAGGCCTGGAAATCTAGATGCTCAGGAACCAGGCTGTCAGGTGCAGGGACTGAAGGTCCAGATGGAATACCTTCCCCTGATTGACTGAGATCAGGTCCGGGCGGGCTGGAAGCCGCCTCAGGAGCCTGGAGCTGAGACTGAGGAGATCTGGATACCAGAACTGGCGGGGCCAGTCTGGGGCTACCAGAATCACCTGCGCCTAGTCCCTCCTCGCCTTGAGAAGCACCTTGTGGATCAAGAGAAATGGGGAAAAGGCGTAGAAGAGGCCCGGGATCCACAGCCTCGAGAAGGCATCCCCCTGCAGTGAGCCCTGCTGAGGGGTGGGCATGAAACAGTCTCAGCTTCGCATTCTCCCTGGAGGCAAACAGATCCACCTGAGGCGTGCCCCAGTGGGAGAAGAGATCTTGTACTTCCTTCTGGCAGTTGAGACCACTCATGAGACGCAGCCCTTATCCAGCTTAGGGCATTGGCCAGGGTGTAGGAGGCTCCTGCCACATGAATGGCGAGGAGATCCGCCTCCAGGCTGCGCACAAGTGACCAAATGTGGAGAGCTTCCCTGTACAGAGGCATGGAGCACGTCCCGCCCTGGCGGTTTAGGTAGTACATGGTCGTGGTATTGTCCGTCTGGACCTGAACCACTTGACCCCGTAGAAACGGAGCGAAGGCGGTGAGGGCTAGACGAACCGCTCGAAGCTCCAGCAGGTTGATATGGCATCGGGACTCCCGAGGGGACCAGAGGCCATGCGCTCTGTGCTCCCCCAGATGGGCACCCCAACCCATCAGAGAGGCATCGGTCGATAGCGAGACTGTTGGCTTGGGGCGGACAAACGGGATGCCCTCCTTCAGATGTGCTGGAATGGTCCACCACTGGACAGTGTTCCACATCTCCTGGGTCACTGTCACTAGCTGATCCAGTGGATCGAAGTGCTGTGACCATTGAAGGGGACGCATGTACCAGTGGGCCCAACGGACCACGCTGGTGCAGACCGCCATGAGGCCCAGGAGGCGCAGGAAGTCCCAGGCAGGGCGTGATTGCCCAACCTGAAATGATTGGGCAAAGGAGGAAAGAACCTCAGCCCTGTCCGCCGGGAGCCGTGCTCTGGCTCATAGAGAGTCGAGCTCTGCCCCAATGAATTGTATCACCTGCTTTGGCACGAGTTCCGACTTGGCCTCGTTGATGAGGAGGTCAACTTGAGAGCAAACCTGGAGGGCCAGATCTCTGGACTGCTCCACTCCGCTCTTGAGGGTGCTGCAATCAGCCAATCATCCAGGTAGGGGTACACCTGGACCCTTCGGCGCTGCAGGAATGCTGTCACCACTGCCATGCTTTTGGTGAAGACTCTGGGAGCTAGGGAAAGGCCGAAGGGCATGGCCTGGAACTCGTAGAAGGATCCCTCCACTCTGAAGTGGAGGAATCTCTGGTGGGACAGACGGATTGGGACGTGAAAGAACGTGTCCTGAAGGTCCAGAGAACAGAACCACATGCCTCGTTCCAAGGATGGGATTATATGAGCCAGAGTGACCATCCTGAAGGTCCGAGACCTTAGGAACCTGTTCAGGTCGTGCAGGTCGAGAATGGGGTGCCAGCCCCCCGTCCGTTTTGGGACCAGGAAGTACCTGGACACAAACCCCGGATCTGAAGGAGGATCTGCCACCTTCCTGATCACCTCTTTTTCGAAGAGCAGGCAATATCGGCTCGGCGAGCCGACAAAGAGGCTGCAGACCCCGTAGCCCCCTGAGGGGCGACGGCTCGGAAGGGTGGGGCCTGCTTGAACTCCAGGGACAGGTCCTTTCCTACTACCTCCAAAACCCAACAGTCCGTGGTGATAACGAAGCAAGCAAAGGAAGTGGTGGAGCCATCCCCCCACCGGGGAACGCAGGGGGGAGTGACGAGGCCGGGGGCGACACCCCTCAACCCGTCACTGGGCAGGCTTAGAGGAGGGACCTGCCGAGGGACCTCCTGGGCCTTTACCTCCCTGCTTCCTGTTGGAGGAAGCCGCGGGCTTCGGTTTGGGATGCCAAGCGCAAGCCTGCTGGCCCTGGTGCTGTTGGGCCGGATGTGCTGCTGGTGCAGAAGGACAAAAGGACTTGTGCTGCTGCTGTCGGCGGCCTTTGTCCTTCTGGACGGAGGTGACCGAGTCCAGAGTGGCACTGGACTTTTCGATCCGCTGGAGGTGACCTTCCACTCCAGGGCCGAAGAGGTTGGTCCCCATAAAGGGGACATCCACCAGTTTGTGCTGGGTATCTGCCGTGAAGGTGGATATCCTCAGCCATGCTCTGCGGTGCGTGGCCACCACAGCCGCAACCAATCTGGCACAGGAGTCTCCAATGTCCAGAGCCGTTTGGAGCCGCTGCTTAGCCACTGCCCTACCATGGTCCCATACCTGCTGGACCGTGGTCTGCAGGTCGGCCAGGAGATGAGGGATCATCTCATCCAGGGAGCCCATGAGGGCGTGGGAGAAGTGTGCCATCAGCATGGCCGAACTGGCCTGGCGGAGGCCAAGGGAGGACGCAGCGTACACTTTGCGCCCGGCATAGTCCAGCTTTTTTGACTCCTTGTCGGGGGCTTATCCACATCCCTAGCATTCCCGAAATGCCGGAAAACGCTGTTGGTGACCAACCCCTTGGCAGAGGGGTGTTCTGAAAAACCGGGCAAAGAGCCGGTAGGGACCGCATACTTCCTGGCCATCCTGGCTGAAGGCGCAGGACAGGAAGCAGGCTGCTGCCAGAGCTCCAAGGCTGGGCCAACAATGGCTTCAGCCACTGGAAAGGCCTCCGTGGGTAAATCCCCTCGGTCCAGTATCTCCATCAGGGGATACTTGGCCCACTTGGATACGGGCTCGAGTTGCACCCCAGTGGACTCAGAGATGAGCTGAAGCAAACCCATGAAGGATGATGTGCTTTCGTCCATCGACTGGCCCCCGGGGGACTCCAGGTCAATGGGCCTGGAGAACGGGGGGGGAGTCGTTGTCGGACTCCGAGGAGTCTGCAAAGAGCTGCCTGGGGCCTGAGCCACCCTCCACCTGCCGAGGATGGTCGGGAGTGACAATGACTGACAACCTGTGGGGCAGGCCCTGACCCGACCTAGAGTCCTTGGTCGGCGCCCCAGATTTCGGTTGAGGAGGTGGAGGTTCCACCACAATCAGTGGGGCAGCTGGTTTCGGACAAACAACCGGCACAGGCTTGGGCACCTCGGCTACAGCGATTGGGGGGGGTTGTTTCGGCTGCTCGGGTGACAGCCACTTGATGGCTGGGGAAGGTGACGGCGTCGGCTTGTTCCGGACAGAAGTAAGTGCTGCCACATTAGGTCCTCATAGCATCGACGCAATTTGCGCTGAAGCCTTTTCTCTTCCGAGGAGGAAGACGAGGACGAGCGGTGGCGCCGCTCACCTCGGCGCCGAGACCGCCGATGTCGGTGGGATCGGCTGGACCGAGACGATGTCTGAGACCGAGACCCAGATCCTCGGCGTTTCCGAGGATGGGTCTGGGAAGGGGCGGGGAATACCCGCTCTTCCATTGGCTCAGAAGCCTTAACTGGGGACTGCGGCATCAGAGGCACAGACAAGTCCTCGGTCTCCACCGGGGGAACCGGTGAAGAAGGGTTGTCGGCTTCACCAGTTGACAGCCCGTCCGACGGGTCGAGAAAATTCTTGACCGCGTCGACGGGTGTCTTGGCCGGCTGGCCTGACGGGGACACCATGAAGCCAGCGGCCTTAGCCGCAACCTTCACCGAAGTCGAATGTCCGGGGAAGGGGACTTCTCCCACTCCCACGAACGCCGACGATGGGACTTACCCTTTGAGTCCCTCTTTTTGGACCGAGAGGAATGTCCCGATGGCCCCTCTCCCTTCGTGGAAAGGGATTGGCTAAGCTCCTTGAAAGAAGCTGAATATGAGGTACCCAGTGAGAGCGGGATAAATGCCGCAACCGAGGAAGAGGATGATGCGGCCTGTGCCGCCGCCTCCGAGGGTGATCATCTGCTCGAGTTGCTCAGCCGAGCCAGCCACCACGGTAACCTCCCAGCGGGCCTCCTTCGACTTAACCGGCGGGTAGCACTTCTTGGGGCACCCAAGCTGTAACCGGGCAGCACGATCTTTCAGGACGTTGACCGAAAACAAACGGCATAACTCGCAGGCCTGCGGGTCATGTTCTAGGCCGAGGCAGTAGACACACGTGGAGTGCAGGTCCGTCCTGGACATCTTCTGCCCACAAGGGCACCGACGAAATCTGGGAGTCGATTTGTCCATCGCAGTCGCGAGGGAGACAGTTGACCGAAGTCTTGAAAATTTTAAAATAAGTTTTGGGCAAATCAAGAATTGGGATCCAGTCTACACGCAGAGTGTTAAGGAGGGAACCTGAACTTCCAAGCGTTAAGGAAGATCTGGCATCATGGGGCGGAGCCGAGAGTTTTACCACCCGGGTGGGTGGGAGGAGCCAGCTTGAAGACCTTCTGGCAAGGTTTAAAGTGGCAAGGAACCTGCCAGACAGTGTGGATGAACAACATATCCATGTCCCTAGAATTTACCTTATGATCAACATTAAATGTCCTGTAGTACACTTTATTAAGATGCTGTGACCTTATTAGGATGATGTTTACGTAGTAATGAGAGGTGTGCACACAAAGAACCTTCTATCAGTGCAGTCAGCAGTTATGAGATTGTGTAAGAAATGTGGCAAACACCTTGTGATTATGAGAAAAATAGTCATCTCTATGTTTTGACACACATGCACCACACCCTCAGATTAATGTTATTTTGTTATACGATTGGCTTATAAAGGGGTGTTGGTATTATTTAAGATAAGAAAACTTTATATAAGCACTGTATAAACTTGAATATGCTAGCACCAAACAGGAGGCAAGAATACATGTACTTGATGTTGATGAAACTCGCAGAAAGAAAATAAACCAAAGGGAAAAACATTCATTCGGTATGGCTTGAATTATTTGAAGATCGAAAACACAACGCAGCTATCTTTTATCCTTACACTTGGTGCCATGACTCGGATGTCTGAAGACAGTCTATATGGTTGCTGACGGCATCAAATGAACCGAGAAGGAAGTCACTGTGAGGAACGCCTACCATACTTTAACTGATCACTCATGTATGGAGGGAGGTCGGAAGACACAAGGAAGCTGAGGTGAAGTCAGACGTAATTTGCCAATGAACCTACTGACGTAAGTATGGACACCATATTACGTAAATATTTAGAGACGAATCTTAAAACAGGTCCGTATAGCTCTCCTGAACAGCAGGAAGATGCGTACTTACGTTTAGTTAAACAATGTACAGCCCATAATGAGAAAAGTAAATCAGATAAAACCAAGTTAGCTAACATATACCAAATGTACATACAGTACCAGTTAGACATAACTGCTAGGATGTGTCAGTTGAAGAAAGAAATGTTAGAAAAAGATGATGCTCATTACTTAAATATAGCCAAATATGCCACAGAAACTAAAGATAGTGAATATAAATTAAATGTCTCTCAAGGAGAAGTATGTGGTTTAATGATTAAGAATAACCAGTTAGAAGAAAATCTAAAATTTGTAAATAAGCAAAGTCAGGCTCAAATTAATGAGTTGGCTAGATAATTACAGCTGTTCCTTGCTACTCATTTTAGGAGAAGCACTACGTTTGATTGTAGTACACCATATCTTATTATGTAGTGCCCAAGGTCACGCTGTTCTCTGAATTTCTGTTATTACTTACTTGGAGAATGTTTAGAAAAATAATTGCAAAAAGATTACTGTATTCAGTAATGAATGTTATGGTTTCATGATATCAGCTTCATTAACTATAATGATGCCGGAGTGAAGTCTGTCTTTTATTTACTTGGCTTTGTTCACTTGAAGCCCATTATTGTGTTCCGTAGTTGAGAGACTCTTGGTTTCTTTATTCCAGGTTAATCCTTGTCAGTGGCATAGTGTTAAATGTGCTGTCTTGGATTTTAATGTGTGGATATTTTTTGTTTCATCCAATGACATGTTCCGGTTTGCAGTGTTGGCACATTGTCTGCAAACGTTCTATCTTTTAGATAAGTGGTTGGTTTGTGCACACAAATACGTGAGTGCAGTTGCAGATGTGGTGGACATGCAGCATAGGATGGGGCATGTAGATGGGATGACTCCTTTGGGCAATTACATAGGAAGTAAAGAGATTAGATCATTCCAATCAGGAGCACGCCCAGAACCTCTCATATATAAAAAAAAAAAAACAGTCCTTGTATACATTACAAGCAAAGGCACAGCTGCAGTGCCAAATTTCCTTAGAGTTAAGACAGAATAATTACCTCATTTTATCTAATTGAGTGTTCAACTGAGCAAAAAGCTGTCAAAACAGTAATAAAAAATATGGCAATTTCTACCCTGTTGAAATTGGTACCCTTTTGCAACACAACTTGACCTTCCATGTTTAATCTAGGTTGAGCACATTATTCTGTCAGGATTTTTTAGGTCCTGATGTACTTTAAGCTGTACATCTGAACTTTTTCACTCTGACATGGAAAATGTGATTTACTGTCTAATAACAGAAAAGAAGTAATCAAGATTTATTTAAATCTCACGTCAACTAGCTTAAAAAAAAGGTTTTTTCTATGATTTGTTTCTTGTAACATCTTTTATAGCTCTTAAACAACCACTAATGATGGCTCCTGCCCTCATCAGTCCTTCTGAGTCATCAGATTTTGTAATAGAGGTACATGCCACTGATCAAGTGATCAATGCAGTCCTGTTACAAAAGTGATCAGGGACTTTATGTACTGTGGGATATTTTTCTCATGTATTAACACCTGTAGAAGAGACATATGAAGAATGTGTAAAACATTTGTTAGCTGTATATTGGGCTATATAAGCCACAGAACATATTGTGGGGTGTAACAGAATTATCCTGCAAACGTCTCACACTCCAGTGAAATTTCTACTTGAGAAGAATGCGAAAGGTGTGTCTTCACAGCGCTTGGTTAAATGGCTTTAGCTCTACAAGGGAAAAATATCACCGTAGAAAAATTTACCTCACCTATGTTAGTTGAATTAATGGCATGGGAGGGAGAGGCACATGACTGTGGAACTGTAATGGGAATTGATTTTAAACCCATATTTGCTGCAGAATCAAATACTGAGGCAAGGGATGTTTATGTAGATGGCTTTTGTTTTTGTGAGGATGGACATTTCCACACAGGATATGCCATATGGACACCAAGTACTAATCAAGAGATATTAGTACGATGCCCATCATCATTTTCTGTCCCTTGAGCGGAATTGGAGGCAGTCCGCGGAGTTATTATGGCTTACCCTCTGGAGGCTATTGATATCTTCTCGTACTGTGCTTTTGTTGTCAATTCCTTGTTAGATTTTCTTCCTATTTGGACGAAGACAGGAATGTGGACAGCAGCTGGGCAACCTGTCGCATTTGCTCCCATATTACAACATACATAGGAGCTCAAAGACCTTTGAGAATAGCAATCTGTAAAGTAAGAGCTCACCAAAAGAATCCAAAGGATATCTATGAGTTAAATAATAACTTGGTGGACAACCTGGCTCAAGTTGCAGCCAAACAAACAAACTTATGGGTAAGACCCCTCTAGGAGGTGACTCTACATAAATTGTGGGAGATGGATGAATTTGACAAAAATCATATTAAATAAACAGCAGCCATCTTACAAGTCCCAAGTTTGGGGCGTATCCAAGATACAGACGCTTGGATAGTGGGTTGTTGGAACCAATGGAAAGACACTGGACAGTATGCAACCAAACATGTTACTATATGGGAAGATATGGTAGTATGGGAACGACAACCTAGATTTAGGAAGTGGATACCACCCACTTCATTTAGCAAAGATATTATCATAGATAATCATTGAATTGGGGGTCATTGTGGACTCCACAAAACATGTAAAATGTTGGCACAATAATATTGGTTGCCAAAAATGGGAAAAAAATGTCAAACAATGCCTGGGAGGCTTGTCTCATCTGTGCACAGATGAATCCTCCAGTACCTGGTAAGAGGGTTCCATTAGGGTGTATTCCCCTGGTGGATGGTCCTTGATCCAGCTTACAAATTGATTATGTGGGGCCCATGCCTACTGCAAGGGGGGGGGGTTCTGATATTTACTAGTCACTGTTGACATATTTTCCAAATGGGTAGAAGCATTGCCCATACAAAATGATAGTGTTACAGCTACTGCGAAAGCACTATGGGAACAAGTGTTCTCACGCTGGAGTTTTCCCAGAATTCTTGAAAGTGATAGAGGAACTCACTTTACAGCGAAAATAATGACAGCTTTGTGTGATATTTTAGGTATCACTCAACGTTTGCATTTACCCTATCATCCGCAATCATCTGGGATGGTGGAAAGGTTAAATCGCACTCTGAAAAATGCACTGGAAAAAGGCAGTGTTGGATACTGGTAATGGGTGGGTGACACACTTACCAGGAATCCTAATGGGTATTAGAGGTAAGGAAAACAAGAGTACTGGCTATAGCCCATATCAATTGATGACTGGACAGGTTATGCAGCTGTATTATCCATCGGATCCAGACCTATCAACACCTGTGTTAGATCGCATCAAAGTTGATGTATTTTTACAACAAATACAGAAACAGTTAGCTCTGTATTTACCCCATGCTGCCAGAAACATGGCACAGACTCACTGGAAAAACAAACAGAGACATGATGAAAAAGTGATACCGCCCACTGAATGGAGTCATCATGTCATGGTGAACAATTTTGGTCAGAAGGGACCATGGGATGCTAATTGGATGGGGCCCTATACTGTCATTGATGTTTTGGGGCCATGGGTCATTCAGGTCCGGCGAATTCGACAAGGGTCTACAAAGACCAAATGGGTCCATGTGGACCAATGTAAATTGTATCAGCCTTTAAATGATGACAACTGATACTGCTCTGTTTTTCCCAATAGGTGAAAGACAGTGATGTATTCTGTACTTGTACTGTGTAGTACCTTACTGATCCTGGTAACATCCGACAAACATGGATGCCCAGGGCATATTCGGAACAGTTTATAGAACAAGAACTATGCCAATCATACAGTGTGATGTACCCCTGTACTATTGGGAGAACGACATGAACACACTGGATATCTTCTTATGAAATGGTACTTTATTTGTTATGGACAATGTCAAAATGCGACATGGGGATGCACGCCAGAAGCCTGGCCTGTCATGGTGATGTGTGTCATGAACACAACAGGCCAGAAAGGGGTTTATATCCATTCCATGTTGGGGGATATGACGAATTTGACAAAAGAACAAGACTTGTTATGAACAAAATTAAAGGACATATTACCATATTCATTGAATACAAATGTGTTAAATTATTCTCATAGTTCGAGACGCAACATGTGGCATTTCCTATATATATTACAACTAGGATATATACTGTAGGATTAAAACATTTTTTTACAGTATTATCATTAAGGAATGTATATCCATTGTTAACATATGTGCCGTGTCTTTCAAAAGGCACGTTGGCCAGGAATGGCCTGTAATGTTAACTTAACAGCATGGCATAAGTTTGGGGCATGGGATATAGTGTATCAAGAATAAGGTATATCAGGGCAAAAGATTTTGCCCCCGACAGATGGTATTATTTTGACACAAAATGTTTATCTTCTACAGTATATTATCCATGCAAATTAGAATATTATAATGTTTTGCTACATTTGCCTTTCCCACGGTTATCATCTCAATGTAGAGATCGGGCCTCGGTAGTATTGTGGCAACAGTATTATAATAATACATTAAATTAATACCATGATAGACACAGAATGTGGTCATTTCAAATTCCTGTAGAAGCATCACCAGGCTTCTCTCGTCGTAAAAGAGACATGTGGGGCTGGTTAGGCTCAGGATTAGGAATTGCTAATGGTATTGATTCTATGGTTTTAAAGGTCATATTCGTTCTTTAGAAAGGACTTTAAAAAATATGGCTACTGGACCATTATCAGCTACTGTGAAATTAGTGGCTGATAATGAAGAAATTGATTGGTTTGCATTTAGAGAACCTTACAGAATTTTCGAATTATTGCTAAAATAGTAAGGCTTTTAAATAATTCACTTCATAATATGTCTACAGAAAGCTATATAGAACTGGCTTGCTCGCAATTAGCTGCTGAAGCACATTCTTATTTAGTTGATGAGTTAAATAGAATTGAAACCAATAGGTTACCTTTAGAAATTGGTAAAACCAATCTGACTAGATTATTGGATCATCCCGATGTAATTCTACCACCCTTAGCTACGATAAAAGTATGAAATTCACCAAATCCATACGCACATGTACTGCAACATGCGATTCCCATACTAGTAATAATACCTGTATGTTTTGAACCACCAAAAATATCGTGGCAAATCAGTAATTAGGGAGTATTAATACATGACTAGGTCATGAGACTCCAAATACCAAGTGACACTATTATCCCAGTACACGATGAATATGTTGTCTTACCTAAGCAACAGTGTGTGCAAGAATATGAAACCTTAGTACGTGGGGAAGAGACATTAACTGCCCCATGGTTTCCTAATCAATGTAAATTTACCCTAACATCTGCAAATGAATACTGCCAAGCTATGAGATGGAGCCAATTATGGTGTGTAATCGCAGGTCAACCTTGGAATGTATGGGGGTATAGTAACAAAACTTGGTGGGTTGCAAACTGGACCTTTCCAGAACGTCCTGCCTATAGCCAAAAGTACAGTTATGTAAGAACTTACTGTAACAGTAGATCTTCGAGAACAGCTCTTGCAGCAGGTTACACCATTAGGACTGAAGCCGGCAGGCGTCAGGACCCCACAGAAAAATTCTAGCTAGCTATCTTCAGCGGGGACCGCCCCCGACGCCGGGTCCCGCCTCCGACGCCAGACGAAGCACATAAGGGGCGGTCCTCACCATCCCCAGTTCTCCCGCCTGAGACTTCCAGCCGAGGCCGACATCAAATGGGAGACCGAGGATCCATCGCCAGAAGTCAAAGGGAAACCCTGATAGTAAAGGCGAAAGCCATGCCTCCTCCAAGGGGGAAGGTGGGCGGGAAGGTACTTGCTGCAAGAGCTGTTCTCGAAGATCTACTGTTACGGTAAGTTCTTACGTAACTGTACTATCTTACTTCGAGACACAGCTCTTGCAGCAGGTTACACCATTAGGACTGATTCCCAAGCAGTAATGCTGCCAAAATTCTGGGAGGAGGAAACTAGGAAATATATTCCAGGTCCTGAATCTAGGACAGGAGACCCTGTAGTACCGCCAGGCCGAAGCCGGCTCTTCGCCGAGAGGCGATGTCCAGGTTATAATGCCTGATAAACGTATGCACAGAGCTCCAAGTAGCTGCAGCACATATGGCAGAAGTGGAGACGTTTCGGAGTGCTGCAAAGGAGGTGGCCACACCCCTAGTAGAATGATCCCGGACTGTACCCGGGAGGGGCTTTTGTTTGATATCATAACAGAATGAAATACACTGGACAAGCCAGCGAGACAGGGACTGTTTGGATACAGGTTGGCCCATCATCCTTTCAGAAAAGGACACAAAAAGTTGCTCAGAACTACGGTTGTTTAGTTCTGTTGAGGTAATACCCATGCCGCGGTGAACATCCAGGGTGTGGAGCAGAGCCTCTCCTCTATTGGAGTAGTTCGGGAAGTAGACCGGCAGGTCAATATCCTGATTGAGAGTGAGTGTAGAGACCACCTTAGGCAAAAATTTTGGATTCGTCCTCGGGGATACTCTGTCCCGGTGGAAAACTAAATAAGGCTCTTTGCACATAAGTGCGTGAAGCTCAGAAATTCTTCTCGCTGAGGTAACAGTAACCAAAAATAGCGTTTTCCACGACAGAAAACGCAGCTCGCAATCTGCGGCAGGTTCGAAAGGGGAAGCGCCAGTTGTTCCAGGACAAAGAGCAAATCCCATGGAGGCACTGGGTCCTTAATGGGTGGCCTAAGGTGTAACACCCCTCTCAAAAATTCCCGAGAGGCGTCTAATTGTGCCACTGTGCGATGTCCCACCGGAAGGTGGTAGGCAGAGATGGCACAGAGGTGCACCTTGATAGAGGAGTAGGCTAGACCCGAACGGAAAAGGGAGAGCAGGTAGTCCAACACCACTCCCACCGGGCAACCTAAAGGGGAAAAATCGCGTGCTCGCGACCATAAACAAAAACGGCGCCATTTCATGGCGTACGACGATGCGTTGCCGGCTTGGCTGCAGAAAGAATCTCCGGAACTCTCTGCAGACCCCGTGACGCAGATGGCTATGTCTCTAGGAGCCATGCATGCAGGTTCAGAGAGCGAAGTCCGGTGACCAGTGAACCTTCCTCCTGAGACAAGAGATGGAGCTGAACGGCAACTGGAGCGGAGGTTCTAGATAGCTGAATTAGCAAGGGGAACCAGATCTGTCTGGGCCAGAAAGGAGCCACTAGGATCATTGTTGCATGCTCCCGCGCAGTTTGAGAAGAACTCTCTGGATCAACGGAAGGAGGAAAGCGAGAGGAATCTGTCCGCCCAGGAGAGGGACAACGCGTCTCGCCAGAAAACACCAGGCCCTGGATCTAGCAAGCAGAAATTGGGCAGTTTTGCGTTGGATGGGGATGCGATCAAGTCCAACTCTGGAGTTCCCCATCGAAGAAACAGATCCTCTGCTACCTCTTGAAGAAGTTCCCACTCATGGACTCTGGCCTGGGAGCGACTCAGGCCGTCTGCAATCGTGTTGTCCACCCCGGGAACATGTACAGTGATCAGATTCGCGTCGTGTCAGATTACCCAATCCCACACCCTCATGGCCTCCTGCAAAGGGGTACAGTGCGCCCTGTTTGTTGAGGTAATACATCACCCGTGTTGTCTGTCTGAAGCAGGAGAGTACTCGGGATTTCTGACTGAAAGGCCTGCAGGGCATAAAGGACCGCCTCATCTCTAGGACGCTGATATGGAGATGAGCCTCCAGAGGGGTCCACGTACTCTGGGACTTCACCCGTCCAGGTGTGCCCCCACCCCAGACCTGAGGCGCCTGTGGTGAGGATTACTCCGGGATGGCGCTACAAACAGGACGCCCGTGGATAGCGACCCTGGGTCTAGCCACCACTGCCAGTCTCGAATCACGGTGTTCGTGATTCTGACCGGATGCTGCATATGGTCTTGCCTTTGATCCCATTGCACCTTGGGCATCCACTGAGTTACCCGCATGTGGAGCCTTGCGAAAGGGACGGTAGGAATGGCCGCAGCCATGTGTCCGAGCAAGCGAAGGACCGACCTGGCAGGGACGGTCTTGTTCGACGATAACTCCCTGATGAGGGATCTGATGCGCTCCGCTCTGTCGTCTGGAAGAAAAGCTCTTCCCTGAATGGTGTCCAATACTGCGCCTATAAATTGCAGCTTCTGCAACGGTACCAGGAGAGACTTCTCGTGGTTGATTAAGATGCCCAGAGATCAGAACAGGATCTGGGTGCTCTGGATCGCACGTAACAACGCCTCTCTGGAGGCGGCCATGAGAAGCCAATCGTCCAGGTACGGGAACACGTAATGGCCCTGTCTCCTTAGAGACGCTGCCACGACTGCCATTCATTTGGTAAAGACCCTGGGTGCGGATGACAGTCCGAATGGAAGGGCTCGGAATTGAAGGTGGTGGTCGAGAAACTCGAAGTGCAGGAACCTCTTGTGCGCCTGAGCTAAAGGGATGTGCAGGTATGCGTCCTGCATGTCTAGAGACGCTAAGAAGGCGTCTTGCTTCAGCATGGGAATAAGACCCGGAAGAGTCACCATGCGGAATCTCTTATAGGCGACCGACAAGTTGAGGTCGCTGAGGTCCAGAATTGGACGGAGGTCCCCTGTTTTCTTTGGAACCAGGAAGAAGTGGGAATAGTATCCTTGTCCTCTCTGGTTCTCCTCCGGGATGTACTTATCGCCCCTTTGCAAGAGTGCGAGTACTTCTGCCAGATCAGAGACTTGTGCTGACCCGGATACTGGGAGAGCAAAGGAGGCCTCGAGGGTGGCTTCTCTGCGAATTCTATATAGTGGCCTCTTCCGACCAACTGCAGAACCCACCTGTCGGTGGTTATAGCCTGCCATCCCGGCAGGAAGTTCGCAATGCGACCCCCGACCATGATTTCCCGTTGATCCTGCAGCTGGAAAGGAGTCAGGCTGTGGCAGCTGAGGGTCCCGCTGCCTGGGCCGGCTTGGAAGTACGCTGGCTTCGGCCTGCAGGCTGTTTCCCCTTGGCTCTGCGAAAGCCGGAGCCCCTCTGTTGTGGAGCGGGTGGGACTGTTGCTCTGAGTCCGCTCCACGAAATTGGCTTTGGTTCCGCGAAGCAGTCCGTTTGGGTCGGCACATGGCCTGAACCGACTTTCACCGCTCTTCCCGGCCTCTGGAAGTTTGGTAATAATCTTCTCTGAGGGCTTACCAAACAAGACTTCTCCTCGAATGGAGTGTCCATGATATTCTTCTGATGTCCGGTAAAGCCGGAGACGCGCAACCAAGAGTGTCTCCGGATGCATACGCCTGAAGCTGCTGCTCGGGCCGAGGAGTCCTGAGCTACGCGTCGAGCACTTGGGTTCCCACGCCCCAACTCAGAGTGGAGGAGCTTGAAGCATCTCCTCCTTCTGCTCACCTTCCGCAGTTTTTCAGCCGCATCCAGACCCTGTTCCCACAAGGCATTTTGGAACTGCACCATGTGGGTCAAGTAATTCAGGGATCTGATGGCGCAGGTAGCGGAAGCGACGTGCGCCACCCATAGCGGCCCAACTGTTTGGACTCTGGGTCCGGTGGCAGGGTGCTCAGATGTTGCGGTCTCTGGGACCGGTCATGTGAGGCTGTGATGACCAGAGAGTCGGCCTGAGGCTGCTGAGTCAAGTACTGGTCTTCTCTAGGAGCCTTGTACAAGCGATCAGCTTTCTTCGGCATCGCCGGAGCGAATGTGACGCCCACGCCTGCCTTGGTGACGCTCCACGAAAGTGTCTACCAAGGGTGGCACCACCACAGGCTTGGGGTCCTTCTGCCAAGATACTTGGCAAGGCGTAGCCTTCGGGTCTAGTTTTCTGCATCCCATCCCATGTTCTCTGGATGTGTCTCATAATATCCAGAACGAAGGGTCATCCGGAGGAGACTTCGCATCTCGTGTGATCCGGAGAAGGGATGGAGAGGGGAGATGGGAATCTGGATGTTGAGAACTCTGATCCCGTGTCCTTCGTCGAAGGCGATCGTCGGCGTCTTCTGGGTCTCTTGGGGCTGGGTGACCTAGAAGAGGATTTGGACGGAGGTCTCCGTTTGTCTGGTCTCCCCCTAGGAGGTGTTCTGTGCTCCCGGGGAGGAGGTAATCGGCCTGCTGACCCCGATGGCTCGGCGTAGGAGGAAGAGGAGAAGGAGTAGGAACCATGTCCTTCTTTATGGTGTCCCACCAGTAAGTGAACAGCTCCTTCACATCTACTATGGAAAGGCCCGACGACAGTCCGGCGCCAGTGGATGGTCGTGCCGTGGTCCCGCGCCGGCTCCACAGGGGCTCGGGTAACGGCGAGGTTTCGCTGCCTCGACAGACCGGGTTGTTCGCCTGGTCCTCGGGCTGAATCAATTCTCCTCGGTTATGGTCTCTCACCGACGCCGGTCGGAGGCGTCGGGGTTCTCTTCTAGATAGGAACGGGCACCGGTCTCCCTACTGGCGTCCGATGAGGTGTTGGCCTGGCTGGCAACGGTCGTCTGGCCGACAGCGGCTCCGGGGATCTATGGCGAGAGGACGACGACGGACGCACCGGTGTCGGGTCCTGCGGTCTCTTCAGAGAGGTAAGCTCCAAGGTCTTGCGAGGAGGCAAGGAAGCCGACCTGACGGGTTCAGAAGGGCGGGAACCCGACTTATGATGATGGTGGCGATCCCCAGACTTGACCAAGGCCCTGGAGGACAAGGATGGCCTGGCAGTCTTGGCCTGAGAAGAGGAAGACTTCTTAACTGCAGCAGGGGGAGGCTGAGAGCTGGCCCTGGAGGGGAGCGTCGACCTGGAACCGAGCGCATGGAGTCTGAGGCCCTGGAAGGGGCCTTCCTTCGTTTTTCAGCGTGCTTGTGGGTCTTTTGAAGAGTCCCCTTGGAAGACATGGTCTTTAGCTTTTCTTCCAGCAAAACCTGAAGGCCTTCTGCACAGATCCGGTTCTGCTATTAAACCCCTGGCAGAAGGAGCAGGCCTGGGTATCGTGGTCTGGGCCTAGGCACCGGACGCAGGCCGCGTGAGGGTCTTTGAAGGGAATCTGTTTCCCACAAGCACACTTGGAGAAGTGACCGGAGGTCGGAGAGGACATCAGAGAAAAACTTGCTTGAAGAAATCCGAATTTCCCGTAGGAAAGAACTTAACCACGCGTCGTGCGCTAGAGCTGAACCGAAGGGTCGAGACATGCAAGTCGACGGCGGGAAAGAACTGAATAGGCGGACCGCCCTTATGTACTATGTCTGACGTCGGGGGCGGTCCCCGCTGAAGATAGCTAGCTAGAATTTTTCCGTGGGGTCCTGACGCCTGCCGGCTTCAGTCCTAATGGTGTAACCTGCTGCAAGAGCTGTGTCTCGAAGTAAGATCAAATGTTACCCATATTGATGGTTCCAGTATGGCCTTAGATTTACTCACTGATTTGACAACTCCACCTCATTCTGAATTACCCAAAATTAATAAACTGACACTTGGTGCCTTGTTGTATCGTCAACAAACAGGATGACTTATTTTCTCACAGAAGGCCTCTGCTAAAGAGGTAAAAAGACAGTCTTCGTATATCTCCATTATATCCTGGTGGGATTGGGGCTCAGCTGTCTTGGGTACTATTCCATCCCTGATAGTATGCGGTATTGCAGTGATTTGTGTTCTTATTATTGTGCAAGTGTCATTATACTGAAAAACAAAACTCATGATTCGACAGATATAAATGTTACAACGGCAACACCGTATTGTGTGATCTCCAATTATAGAGAGTCACAAAAGGGGTTTGTAGTGTAATATTTTACTGAAATATAATTTTTACTTAAGTGTAACCTATAATATCTAAGCAAATGCTTTTCTACTTAAATATAACCTTTTACAATATTTAGTTAGCTGTTTTGTAATAAAGCAGCTCACAAGACCTAGTTAAATGTCTTGCAATGCTTAAGTCTTGTGATAGTCTTATGCTTTCACAATAATTTACCTTATGATCAACATTAAATGTCCTGTAGTACACTTTATTAAGATAGGTTCAAAGGTATAATACGAGTTCAAAGGACGTGACCATTTCGAACTCGATGCCTATTGGCAATAAATGAATTTCCTATAATCCATATAATTATCCAGTTTTGATTTAAATTCCAATAAACTACTACTTGTAACTACTTCAACTGGTAGAGTATTCCATATATGTGATACACGTTAAGTAAAATAGTTATTTCTTTTAGTTGTCTTATTAATCATAGTTTTTAACTTTAGGTTGTGTGATCTTGTATTCAGCATTTGAGTATTTCTTTCTAAACAAATTGTCTCAAATAGTGCTGTGTCTTGAAAAGCTCTATATACCAAACAAAGGTCCCCCCTCAATGATCTATATTCCAAGGAAAATAAACCTAATCTTTGTAACCTACTGCTATAATCAATACCAGATAAATCTCTAACCTGCTTTGTAAATCTTCTTTGAACCTTTTCCAATATTTTTTTGCATCCTAGGGAAGTGGGAGAATAAAATGATGCAAAATAATCAATGTGTGACCTGACTAAACTAGTGTAAAAGGGCAACAATACCTCTGACGCTCTGCTTTTAATATGTTTAAAAATGCATGAAACAATACCGTGACTTTTTTTTTGCAGTATTATTTACGAGTTGAGAATTTTAAATTGTTGCTGATTGTAATGCCTAAGTCTTTTTCTGCTGTTACAGACTGTAAAATATTACTACCTATATTATAGGTTGCTAACCTGTTCTTACCCAGGTGCATCACTTTACACTTTGCAGCATTGAATGGCATTTTTTAAATTAAAGACCGTTCTACAATCTTATCTAAATTTGTCTGTAATGATATTATTGCTTCAGAATTATTAACAATACATCTGATTTTGCAATTGTCAGCATACTTATGAACCCAATCATCTTTACTGACATACAGACTAGTGATCAGGATATTAAATAACACAGATCCCAAAACTGAGTCTTGGGGAACACCACTAGAAATAATTCCCCAGATAGACCTGTATCCTTTATTGCAAACACTCTGCATCCTATTATCCAACCAAGAATGGATCCATTTAATAATATTAACATGAAAACCACACTTTATTAGTTCTTCTATAAGAATACCATGAGGGACAGAATCGAAAGCTTTCTGAAAGTCCAAGAATATAACATCCACTGGTAATCTCTGGTCTAAGGATATGCTGACAGGCTCAAAAAAGTTTATCAGGTTTTGTTGACAAGATATGAAAATTACGTACCTACCGTAAATCTTGATCTTCTCTTGCATCTTCACCATTCATTACTGCTTGGGTTAAGCTAGAGGTGCGCACCTGCTACGGGAGTTTTTTTGTTTTTTTTTGGAGTCGGTTCCAACGGCGCCACTGCCGAGCGACGCACTGCCGCCATGCGCGAGGGGCCAGAGAGGACTCCTCCTCCTCTAGCTCAGTTCTGGTAGCCAGAGAGGCGAAAATGAAGGGTAAGAAAAAAGAAAACGAGGCAAGAGAGCCGAGGGATAGAAAAAGGAAAGGATATAAACTGAAAAAGGAATAAGCTGGTAGAGAATAGACAGAGGAGAGAGAATTCCTACCCTAAGGGACCGCAGGGCCTCCTTTCTGGGGCGGCTCTAATGGAGGAACAGAGAGAAGGAAAGGGAAAGTAGAAGAAGAAGAAGAAGAAAAAGAGGCATGTTGAGAGGGAGAACAGTGCCCATCGAGCATTGGTTGAGAGGCTTATAGGCTCGAGACTAACAAGGGAGCAAGAATCCCAGTTGCTAGGACTGAGGGGAGGTTCAACCGAACCACCTGAACAGATTCAAATGATGGCAACATCTCTGAACTCTCAACATGCAAAGTCCCTACATCCCAGCTGAGGGCTCTTAGACTGCCAGGGAAGAACCTGTTCTGGGAAGAGCGCCCACCCAGGAAGGGGACTAAGTCCCTTAGCACCTTGTTAAGTGCTAACACAGCAGTGTATGGGAAAGACTATGCCTTCATGAAGGCAGTTTGTATGAAAGATAGAGTGGAACTCAATCCGACTCCCTAAAGCAAGGCAAGCAGACGCTCAGAGCTGACAAGTTCAATCAGCAGCTGGAAGAGCTCAAATTAATACCTGCCAGGGGGATTCTAAATTTTGTCGAGGCCGCATCAGAACATGGCCTCTTAAGCTGGGAAACTGCATAACCTAAAGAAGGTATTTAGGAATCGCACCCTAAGGGCGGTCAGAAAGAGTTCCCTCAGAATTAGAGAAAGTACAACTGTACTCGTTCCTCTTTACCTTGAGGAAAAAAGGGGATCCATTCACTAAGAATAGAAAACAAAGTTTTTTGGCATAAAGGCCAAGTGAAGGAAGAGGAACGAGACGGGAGGGGGAGACACCACAGAAGGAGGCCACTGAGGGGAAGGTGGGTGGGTATCAGTAATGAATGGTGAAGATACAAGAGAAGATCAAGAATTACGGTAGGTACATAATTTTCATATCTTCCCTTGTCAATCTTCACCATTCATTACTGCTTGGGTGCGTACCAAGCCCCCAAAAAGGAGGGTAGAACCCTGAGGGACTAAGACCCCAGCCTCCTGCTGGTGAGAAACAGAAGGGAAGACCCTGGGCTAATCCAGACAAAAGCCTATGTGGGAGAAGAGCTAGGAGGTGCCCCCCGAGGACGGGGAGACGGAGGAAGCCCCTGCAGAAGTCTCCTAGCTCTGGATGAAAAAAGATGGGTCCCCCGGAAGGCGGAGCGAATCACCCTACGTCGGGCCAGGGGTGACAACCTTGATAGACGAAGCCATGCCATCCGCCTAATGCAGATCGCTGTCCCCGCAAACCTGGAAGCCACCTCATTGGCGTCATAAGATGCCCTTGCTTGGTGTCTTGCCAGCTCCAGGCCTATAGCGGAGAGGGCAATAGCCTGTCTGGTTTGCTCAGTATCAGGCATTGATGCTAAGAGCAGAGAGCGCATCGACCACAGATGCCTACTGTAGGCAGCGTGGTGAGCCTGATGTGACGCAATGCAAGCCATCGCACGAGAGGAAGAGAACACTCTTCACCCCCACCGGTCGAACTGTAGGGAATCCGAATCTGGTGGACGGTCGTGCGCCAGGCAGCGGCGCCCGGAAGGAGTCTGTAGGTATACCAAACCCGAGGACGGGTTGGGAAGGGTACCCAGGGATTCCAAAGGGGCACAATACCTTCGTTGACAGTCTGCCGGGGCTGGAGAAGGGGCGGCTGGTGACTGCCAGGAACGGATAGACGCCTCCTGGAAGGGGATAGGCCAGGAAGGTACAACCAGGTGCTGGGCACTGAATTCTCCAAGGAATTCCTGTGTCTCCCGTTCGGTATTGTCTCGCCTAACGTAGGAGATTCAAAGATCACTCACCATCCTCGAAAGGAATCGCTGATATTCAGTGAAATCAGCATCGGAGGAGATATGAGCAAGGGGTTCCTCTCCCTCAGAGGAGGGAGACGAGGATGATGGCGAGCTCGAGTGTCCAGAAGATTCCTGCGGCGGTGGGGAGAGGTGAAAGACCCGCTCATGCATATACCTAACATATGAGGGGAAGGTCGCCGCAGAACCTCTGAACTGCTCCCAGGATAACGGACCCAGAGGGACCGAGATGGCCTGGAAGAGCGGGGGTGGCTGCAGAGGTACTGGAGATGGGCACCTACAAGAGGCAACTGACCTCTGCTAGGGCTCTGAACCTGAGAACGGAGCCCGAGCTGGCGGGATTCCGGACAACAGACCAGGTCGCAAAACGGAACCCTGGGGATGCGAAACCTGGAAGAGCCCAGGAGGGGATCCTCCCCTGTGACGAACCTGGGACTGCATGGATCCAGAAGGGCAGTCCGCAGTAACGCCACTGGAGGGGACCCCGAGGCCCAAGAGGGAAGGCGGGCTCAGCGCTTGCTCTAGCCACCCACCCAGGGGTGGCTGGGCAAGACCACACGCACCGCCCCCGCCCCCCCCCTCGGACTCCGAGAGCCTTCCCCGACTCCAGCTGCCTCCAACCTCAGAGGTGGTAACAGCACCTGAAGGGTAGCTGTCACGGGCCCGGGGAGAGCCTCCTCCGTCCCCACCCCATCGCCCCGGGACCCGGGCCACCCCTAGCCCGAGGGCCTCAGGAGAGGACGGAGCGGGACATCGAGGCCTGCTGTGCCGCTTAGCACCATGTGACACCGGGGACCCCGACTCCGAAGAGTCAGGTTGCCAGGATGGGTCCACGTCTGAGTCATCGACCTCCGAAGAGGAAGAGACCAGCTGAACCTCGATGCTGGCAACCCCGGGGGTCCCTGGAGAAACGGCGCCGGTGCCAGAGATGGCGCCGGACGATCCTGGCCCACCCGCAACCGCTAGGCCTGGCCCTGGCTCCCCTGCGGTGTTAGTTAGGCCCACGGCACCACCCCCGGCGTCGGAACCCAACCCGGCGCAGCCGAGAGCGCAGTCTCGATCACTGGCGCCGCAAGCGGCGCCGAGATCCGAAACAGTGCCGGAGGGCGGCGTCGAGGGTCCACCGGTGCCGGGCCCAGCAGGCGCAGGCCTCAACGCTGGGGGAGCCTGCACCTCCGAGGAGGTGACTGCTGAGGCGGTGTCCCTGTCGCGGCCCCGGGAGGGACCACGACGTTCCTCCGACACCGCGAGAGAAGCTTCCTCTTCGGCAAGAGAAGAGGAGGAAGCCTCCTCCACGGACTATATAGGCCCGGGAGGGACCCGAGGAAGGGCCTAGAGACCTTACCTGGGAATCCCTGAGCTACGCCCTCAAGGTCGGCGGGCCTGCCGATCTTGAATGCGCGGACTTCGAGGACAAGACGGTCCATGGAGAAACAGGCGTCGCACGCGTCCATGTCGTGGTTGGGTCCCAGGCAACGGAGACAGACAACATGCCTGTCCGAGACGGAGAAATGCCGGCCACAGGAGCACCGACGCATAGGGGCACGGCCTGCCTTCGACTTACGCTTTGCTCCCGAACCTGACATGATGCGAACTAAACAAGGCCAAAAACAGCAATAAAGCACTTGGCGCCGTTGATAGAAAAATAAGAATGGTCTTACCGGTATACGGCGTCGAGCGAGTCACTGAGGAAAAAACTAGGAGTCTTGAAGGATTACGAGGAACTGTTAAACTATTTCGCTACCGCGCAGCAGGTGCAGCCTCGACGGCGGAAGAAACAGAACTGAGATAGAGGAGTCGTCTGCGGCACCAAACAGCCGCCCCAGCGCATGATGCAGCACACGCCGAGGGCGCGCCTGTGAGCCACTCAAAAACAAAAACCTCCTAGCAGCGGTGCGCTGCCTCGCTTAACCCAAGCAGTAATGAATGGTGACGATTGACAAGTGAAGATCTACCTTTTATGAAACAATATTGGGAAATATCAGAAATATTCCTTTCCTGTAAGTGTGTAATAATTTTTTGTTGTAATATCCTTTCCATAATTTGCCTATACTAGAAGTAAGACTAATTGGTCTATAATTATTAACCTGATGTCTACTTCCTCCTTTGTGAATAGGTACTATGGTGGCTAATTTCCAATCTGTTGTTACATATCCTTCCTGAAGGGAAGCATTAAATAATAAAGTCAGGATCTCCAAGAGTTCAGATGATAGTTCTTAAATAAACTTTGATGGAATCCCATCTGGGCCAGATGAGGAATTAATTTTAGTCGCTTGAATGGCTAACTTAACTTCTTCAACCGTTATTTTAGGAATTGGAATTTTAGAATCTATCATATTTGAGTTAACATTCGTTTTATTCTGAAATACACTCAAAAAGTAAGAATTAAATTCCTTGGCCATATCATGAGCTCCAACTATTGGCACATTATCTTTTAACAAGGG
This sequence comes from Neoceratodus forsteri, assembly GCA_016271365.2. Lineage (NCBI taxonomy): Eukaryota > Metazoa > Chordata > Ceratodontiformes > Ceratodontidae > Neoceratodus > Neoceratodus forsteri. The sequence continues at coordinate 799,525,202 of CM028134.1, read as the reverse complement.
ACCAATCATTGGTGCATTCCCTTTAAGTGCTCCGATGTAATTAAAAAATTGTTTTTTGTTGTCTTTAGTAATATTAGTAAGTTTTAGTTCCTGATTCTTTTTAGCATTTTTTTATTGCTGTTTTGCACTGCTTGGCACAATGTTTAAATTTAGTCCATTTATTTTCTGTTTTATCTTTTTTGTACTTCTTAAATGCCTTATTACCTTGTGACCTTATTAGGATGATGTTTACCTATTAATGAGAGGTGTGCACACAAAGAACCTTCTATCAGTGCAGTCAGCAGTTATGAGATTGTGTAAGAAATGTGGCAAACACCTTGTGATTATGAGAAAAATAGTCATCTCTATGTTTTGACACAAATGCACCACACCCTTAGATTAATGTGCTATTTTGTTATATGATTGGCTTATAAAGGGGTGTTGGTATTATTTAAGATAAGAAAACTTTATATAAGCACTGTATAAACTTGAATAAGCTAGCACCAAACAGAAGGCAAGAATACACGTACTTGATGAAACTCACAGAAAAAAATAAACCAAAGGGAAAAACATTCATTCGGTGTGGCTTAAATTATTTGAAGATAGAAAACACAACACAGCTATCTTTTATCCTTACACAGACTCTGGGGGTGGTCGTGTCTCGTGTGACGAGGCCCAGAGGTGGTGTCCAGATCTATCCCAGAATTGAGGTGAGGCATGGAATCTGGAGACCCCTGAGGTGCGCAATACCTGCGCTGAAAGTCAGTTGGGGCTGGAGGAGGGGCAGAGAGGTTCTGCTAGACCCGATATGACGCCTCCGGAAATGGAACAGGCCACGGAGGAATAATGACATTCTCCGAGAACTCCTTAAGGAGTCTACACCTCACATGATAGCTGGTGATATCAGCGTCCGAGGACAGATGGACCAACGCTTCTTCTTCCTCTGAGGAAGCAGAAGAGCTCGATTCAGACTCTGGAGCTGCAGGGGCTTCTGGTCTGAAGAAGACCTGGTCCAGAGCTCTTAAGTAGTGAGGAAAAGCAGCAGCAGCCAAACTGGTCCCAGGTCAAAGGCCCCGCAGGGACAGCGGGGGGGGGGGCAGTGGATCAGAGGCAGGAGGAGAAGTCTGGCGAGCTAGAGGAGGATACCTGCTAGGGCTTTGAGAATGCACAGGTGTCCCCTCTGGGGGGTCTGTGCAAAGTGCCCACTGTAGGTCACCCAACCATACAGGAGTGGCCCAAGTGATGCCCTAAGGAAAAGGCCCCATGGTGAGGCGATCAGGGCTGGTCTGGCCCTTGCGGGTGGCCCCTAGTCTCACCTGATGCAGATCCCACCCCCCGCAGAGGAGAGCGAAAATGCAAGGAGTCGGCACTGTGGCACCTTCCTGAACCACCAGCAGCCCTGGAAGTGTGCCCCCAGGCCTTCTCAATCCCTCCCCTTCAGAAAGGGACCTGCTCCTAAGACCAGGGTGGCACAAATCAGGTAGTCAGGTGGCCAATGGCTACTTAAAACAATGGTTTGACTACCAGATTTTGAAAGTTGTTGGCCAACTTGGCTGCTTGCCTACAAAGTGATTTTTGAGCCCTTCAAAAGAGCTACAAATATTGGTTTGGCTATCAGATTTTGAAAGCTAGTGGCCAAATTGACCACCAGCTCACAAACTGATTTGTCCCACCCTGCCTCAGCCGTCCCTGAGGTATCAACAGAGGAAGCTCTGGGATGGTCCCAGTCCCTGGCCAACAGGGCAGTACCATCCCTGAAACCACCCCTGTAGCAGAGTCTGCACCGGTACCACTCCAAGCGCCAATGCCAGATCCGGCTCTAAAGGTGGCGCCGGCGCCTAATTCTGCTCTGGGCACTGCGCCGTCCATAGACTTTGCATTGTCCTTTGCAGCGTCTACCTCCTTGGTGCCAAGGTTGGTGCTGTTAGAATCCTCAGCACTGCCAATGGCACCAGAAGACTCTGAGGAGTTGGCCTGAAGGGCAGGCCCAGCCAGGGAGGCAGTAGAAGAAGAAGAAGAAGATACCTCTGGAACCCTGAGGCTAGGCCTAGGTAGGCGACGTGACTCCTCAGAGACGGAGGACTCCTCTGAGTCGGGTAACCACTCCAGGTCATCCCGGTGATCCTCCTCCAAAAGAGGAGGATTCTAGGATGACCGAGAGGCCACCCCAATTATTCTACCAGTTCTGGTGCTGCTGGCTGCATGGGAGTTAGGCCCAGCGAGAACCAAGATACCACCCTGCTCACCAACCCCAAGGACGAGGCTAGGAGCCCTGGCAGAATCTGCAGGCTGCACAGAGAGCCCCACTAGTTCGGATCCAGCATATAGCTGCGACCGTGACACTGGGGGTGGTCATGCCTCTGAGAGGTGGACAACCGAGAGGAGTGCTCAACCAATCCTCCTGGAGGAAGCCGATTGTGAACCTGATCCCTCAGGCGAACTGAAGGTTCCAGCAGGGCCAGAACCGACCGCAGCCTGCTCCCCACCAGTACATGTAGTGTCGAAGAGCGACCCGGGTGAAGGGTCCAATGTTCTTGCCTTGGCATCCCTGGACCGACGCTGTCCTCCGAAGGTGGGAGGTTTCCGATCCACTTTCAATGCACGTGTTTCAAGGACCCGGCGGTCCATGGAGAAGCACGCATCGCAGTTGTCCATGTTGTGTTGATGGCTCAGGCAAGAGAGGCATCAATCATGGTGATCTGTTATGGTAATGGACTTGCCACAGGAGCACCGACGCATGGGGGCATGTCTTGCTTTTGACTTCAACTTAGGCCCCCGGATCGGACATGATTGACCACACCCAAAATAAAACAAAACTACAGTGAAAGACTCGGCACTGCAGAAAACAAGACATATTGTAAGAAAGGAACAATCTCACCCGTTTGAAGATCTACGGCATTAGGCAACAATGAACAGAACTCTGGCGACGACTCAAAACTACGAACTGCATACTAATGGCTCTTCGGCTCCCACGAGGTGCACTCTCGATGGTGGGAAAGACAGAACTGAGGCGAAGGAGGAGTCTGTGTTGATTATTGGGCAGTCCTCGAGCAGCACGCTGTGCACTAGCCTCGAGAGCAGCACGTCCCAGCACCAGCTTCTCCCCCTAGGAATAAAATGTCTAAGCTAAGTAAGCTCCAGTGGGTTTATAACGCCTCTGTGTGTATAACCCACCAGTGATGAATGGTGAAGATACATACAGGGAAGATATGCAAAGTTATGCACATTGGAGCCAAGAATCCCAGGACAGAGTACTACCTGGGTGGAGTCCAGGTATCTGCAACGGAGGAGAAGGACCTGGGAGTGATAATCACTAGTGACTTGAAGCACTCCACACACTGCAAGAAAGCAGCAGCAAGGGCAAACAAGATGCTGGGATACATAGCTAGGGGATCAGTAGTATGACAGAGGGTGTTATATTGCCCTTGTACAGATCACTGGTGAGGCCACATCTAGAGTATGGAGTTCAGTACTCGTACCCACACCTTAAAAAGGACATTAACCTGCTGGAGAAAATCCAGAGGAGGGCTACAAAGAGGATAGTGGATCAGCAGGGTAAGGCATACAAGGAGAGGTTGAAGTCTACCAACCACTGAGGTACCCTTTTGACTGGAGATTAGACTAGTATTAGCTGCTCCACGTCATCAGTGTGCCAGTCCCACTGGATCATTAGAGTCCACTGTGGGATCCACATGTGCAACCGGGCCAGGGATGACATCACTAAGGCCGCAGCCATGAAGCCAAGTATCTCAGATGCTCTCTGGCTGTCACGTAGCGGATGTGGTAGAGCAACTGGGTTTGTGCCATCAGGCAGTCTGCCCTGTCTTGGGCAAGAAAGGCCAAGCCCTGAGCCATGTCCAGGTCTGCCCTGATTTATTGGAGGCACTGGCAGGGAACCAGAACTAATTTGGTGGTGTTTATGATGATCCCTAGGCTCTGAAGGAGGCTCACAGTGCATCCCAGAGTCTGGACGAGGTGGCCCTGTTGGACGCCACCAGTCATCCAGGTATGAAAATACTTAAAATCCCTCCCTCTTGGGGGCTGCCACCACTACAACCAGACACTTGGTAAAGACCATGGGGGCCAAAGATAAGCCAAAGGGCAGGACTTTGAACTGAAAGAGAACCCCCTGAAAGTGGAATACTTCTGATGCATGGGGAAGACGTGGTACACGTCCTGCATATCCAAGGAGTAGACCCAATTCCTCTTGTGCAACAAGGACAGCAGGCCCTGGAGGGCTACCATTCTGAACTTGTTGCATTTCAGAAATAAGTTCAGTGAACAGAGGTCCAGGATGGGCCTGAGGTCTCCTGTCCGCTTTGGGACCAGGAAGAAGTGGGAGTAGAACCGTGTCCCCTTTGATTCACTGGAACTGACTCTATGGAGTTTTTGTGCAGAAGGAACATAATTTCCTCCAACAGCACAGGAAAGTACAGTTACGTAGAACTTACCGTAACATTAGATCTTGAGAGGAGCTCTTGCCAATGGTAATTACATATAGGACTGGTCGGCGGCAGGACCTGGTGACCGGCGTCGAACAGCGTGGTATAAAGGCGGTCCCGGACGCCCGCTTCAGTTCTTTCTCGCCAGGTCCGAAGGCCCGGACGAGAGAAAGCAGATAGTTCCCTCAATGGAAAAGGAGCTGAAAAAGCCTAGGGGATGGAGGGGCGGAAGGTGTACCTGCAAGAGCCTCTCTCGAAGATCTACTGTTCGGTAAGTTCTACGAACTGTACTATCTTACTTAGAGGGCTCTTGCAGGTAATACATATAGGACAGAATCCCAAGCAGTCGGGAACAAAAGAAAAGGCACCGGGAGGAGGAACTACTCCGAGAAGTAGCAAACAAGCTTGCAAACCTCAAGATAGGAGGCCCTGCAAGACAGCTAACCCGAAGCCTGCTCTACGGCGAGAGGCAATGTCCAAACTGTAATGTTTAGTAAATGTGTGGATGGAAGTCCAAGTGGTGGCAGCACAGATGTCTGCCGCAGACACATTCTTGAAACAAGCCGCAGAGGCTGCTACTCCTCGAGTAGAGTGGCCTCTGACTTGACCCGGTAGGGTCTTGTTGTACTTGTCATAACAGAAAGTGATGCAATGAGCCCACCACTTTGATAGGCATTGCTTGGAGACGGCGTTGCCTTCCCCTTTGTGGGCAAAAGAGACGAACAACTGATCAGTCTTTCTGAGATCCTTCGTCCTATCGGTGTAATATCTCAGAATCCTGTGGACATCCATGGTATGGAGCAAGTATTCTCCTTGGTTGGAATACTGTGTGAAAAAGGCAGGTAATTCAATAGACTGATTTAAGGTAGACTCCGCTACCACTTTTGGGAGAAACTTAGGATTCGTGCGAAGAGCTACTCTTTCTTTGTGAAAGATCAGATAAGGGATTTTGCACATAAGGGCCTGGAGCTCGGAAATTCTGTGAGCGGAAGTAATGGCCACCAAGAAGAGCGTCTTCCACGATAAAAACTTCAAGTCTGCAGAAGCCGCAGGCTCAAAGGGAGGAAGGGTAAGTTTCTCAAGAACAAAGTTCAAGTCCTGGGGCGCTGGAGTCCTAATGGGGTCTGAGATGAAGGACCCTCTCAGAAAGGTCTTGATACCTCCATTGGGCAAAAGCCTCATCAGCGAAAGGGACATGGTAGGCTGAAGAAGGCTATGTGACTTTCAGAGGAGTGATTGAGACCCAGGTCGAAAAGATGACGCAGATAATCAAGCAGAACGGCCACAGGACAGGAGAAAGGCTCCACGTTCCTGGAGGCAGCCCAAATGGAGAATATTTTCCATTTCATGGTGTAGGTGGACCTAGTGGAGGGTTTTCTAGCCTCCACCAGAATCTCGGCCACCTTACGAGAGACGCCAAAGTGAGACTGGGCTAGGTCTGCAGGAGCCATGCATGAAGTTGAAGAGACTTGGAAGCTTTGAGTTTTGGGAGGAGGCGAACAGGTCTACCTGTGGAGTCCCCCAAGTCTGAAAGATGCTTTTTAGAACTTTTTGGTCCCGTCCCCACTTGTGTGGCAGAGCCAAAGAACGACTTACCTTGTCTGCCAGGACATTGTCGACTCCCGGAACATGGATCGCTGTGAGGTGAAGGTTGTGGAGGGTTGCCCATTCCCAAACCCTCAATGCTTCCCTGTACAGCGGGTAGGACCGAGTCCCTCCCTGCTTGTTGATGTACCACACCACGCACATGTTGTCTGTTTGGATGGCTAGGTGACCGGGAAGGATGTATTGGTGAAGGGCCAGGAGAGCATACAGCACTGTTCGAAGCTCGAGCACATTGATGTGGAGGGCTAATCAATTTTGACCATAAGCCCTGGTTCGGTGGAGGACCCAGATGGGCTCCAACCTTCGCCTGATGCGTCCGTGGTCAGAGTCTGAGCGGGGAGGATGAAAAGGGACCCCCGGAATAGGTTCTTCTCGAACCATCCACCATTGCAAGTTTCTTATCATCGGCGAGGAGATCAGTACCAGATGATTTAGGTCGTCTACAAGTTGATCCAACTGAGAGCGGAGCGTCCACTGAGAGATCCTCATGTGGAGGTGCACACGCGGAACCGTCTGGATGACAGCCGCCATAAGCCCCAGGAGACGGAGCACCGACCTCGCCGGAACCCTCCTGCGTTCCGATAGAAGGGAAATCTGGGACTGGAGGGAGGCCCCCCTGTCCGGAGGCAGGAAGGCTCTGCTCATTGTCGTATCGAGGATTACCCCGATGAACTGGAGTCTCTGGGAAGGGTCCAGGTGAGACTTGGAATGGTTGATGGTGATACCCAGGCCAGTGAAAACCTGCTGGGTGAGGGAGAGAAAATGCAGGAGTTCCTCCCTGGACGGGGCCACCAGAGCCAGTCGTCCAGGTAGGGAAAACCTGAACTCCCAAAGTATGCAGGTGGGCCGCTCCACCGCCAGGCATTTGGTAAAGACTTGGGGGCCAAGGGAAAGACCAAAAGGGAGTGCCCGAATTGGTAGTGGTCCCCTGGAATGCAAACCTGAGGTACTTTCATAAGTAGGGGGCTTAGATGGGATGCAGGTACGTGATCCTGCATATCCAGTGCACAAAGCTATAGTCCGGGCCAGCAGGGCAAGAGGGTTTGAAGGGAGAGCATCCTGAACCTCTTGTATTCCACATATAGGTTCAGGGAGCTGAGATCGAGAATGGGTCTGAGATCTCCGTCTTCTTTAGTACAAGGAAGAAATGGGAATAGTAACCCATCCCGTGAAGGTGAGGGGGGACGGGCTCTATGGCCTGCTTCGCGAGGAGAGCAGAAATTTCTTCCTTGACCAAAGGAAAATAGTCCCTTGACTAAGAGGAGTCCAGAGGGGGGTGATGTGGAGGTTTCTGCAGAAACTCTATGGAGTGCCCCTCTGCTATGATCTGAAGCACCCATGAATCCGATGTTATCCTCTCCCAACCCGGAAGGTGGAGGGAGAATCTCTCTCCTACCGGTTCCTCCGGGACGTCAGGTGGTGTGAGGCAGCGCCGCAGCTGGGGCACCCGCTGCTTTTTTGGGCGGCGGGAGCCTGGCAGCTGGGGCCCGACGTTTTCTGGCCCGCCTTCCTGAGGTTCGCTTGAGGCCGCTGCGCCTGCGAAGGGATGGCGCGCGGGTGATGGGGACGGTATATTGAATCAACGGATTTAAGGGCCGCCCTTCTCTGTAGTCAGTGATGATGTCCTTGACATCACCACTGAAAAGCACAGAACCCCTGAAAGGTGCTTCTGGATTGCTGACTGCACCTCCGGGACCAGACTCTGATACACGGAGCCATGCGTGATGCCAAGACTTACGGCGAACGCAGAGCTCGCCCCGCGGTGTCCACTGCGCCGTAGGTCGTCCTCAGAATGTGACGACTGGCCGAACGAGCAGAACGGACCAGGTCGGCTAACTCCTGCTTGACTTGGGAGTCAGGCAAGGAGTCAATTTTGGATTCCGCCTGGGTAAGGACAGCCTTCTGGTAATCCCCCATATGCGCTACATAATTTAGGGCCCTGATCCCCAGTGTGGAAGAAGCATAGATCTTCCTTCCATACTGATCCAGAAGACAAGATTCCTTATCCGGGGGAGACGAGCTCAAATGTTTCGGGTGTGCTGACCGGCCGTGAGCGGCGCTAATCACAACCGAGTCTGCACAGGGGTGAGAGTCTAAAAAGTCTACACCCTCCGGAGCCTGGTATAGCCTGTTGGACTTCCGAGTAAGTGGGGCTAAAGCCGACGGTTGTTTCCAAATGGTGGAAACAAGGTGGGCATGAGGCTCGATCTAGGGTGGCACTAGAGTAGGGGCTGTAAGGGGCAAGTCCAGATGTTCGGTTAGTTTGACACGTTGAGGATCTGGTTCTAAGGATTGCCACTGATGGACTTCCTGGATCTTCATGAGCAACTCTGTGAAGGAAGGATCCTCCGGAGGAGACTTCGGAGGAGTCCTCGGCCGGGGCTTGGACAGAAAGCGAGGCTCGTCGTCTTTCTCGGAGCATCCATCGGAGGAATCCGAGGAGTCAGAGAGAGAAGAAGAGGAATTTGAAGCAGAGTAAGACTCCCTAGCTTGTCTAGGGGGAGGAACGGGTTCCTTAGGGGGGATCCCTGGACGCGTGTCCTGCCGCTCTCTGGATCCCGAGGGGAGAGTTGTCTGGGGCGTACGGGAGCCGGGGGGTGACACTGTCATCGTAAGATGGCTCTCGACTTCCTTAGTGAGCTGAGCCTTGGCCTCAGCCCACCAGGAGGCCAGAGTCTCCTGGAGATCCACCGGCCGCCTAGGGGGCCGTGGAGGAGGAGGAGGGGGATAGCTGTACAGATGAAATCCATAAGAAGAGTATCTGTAACCCAGCTGCGGGAATACCGGAGGTGGGTATTGTGGCCGGGTACTGCGGCGTCGTTGGGGTCGGCGCCGGGTACTGCGTCGCAGGATACTGTGGATCCGGGTAAACCGGCGTTGGATAAGACGGCGGATACCCAGGTACTGGAGGAGCTGCCGGAGCAGACGGCCCAGTAGGGAACTTCACGGGAGGATCGACCGTGATAGGCCCGTGGGGTGGAGGGCCCGCTGGGAGAGGAATATCCCCCGCCGGCGTCTGAGGGGCCGGCGTCAGATCCGGCCCTGTAGGAGGGGGATCAGATGGCGGAAAACCATCCCGAGCCTCGCCCTGGGATGGAGGGGGAAAAGTCCCCGGGTTCAGGCAGGGGGGACTTGGGCTCCCCGGACAGCAGCGAAGGCTGCGGGGAACCTGGGACGACAGACGGAGCAGGGTCTGCCGAGGCTCCGAGGCCGGGCGCACGCCGGAGGAGCCGATGCGGCACTTAGGGGCTGAATCCCGGCGTCTCGCCAGAGAAACCGGTGTCCGACTTTCGGGGTCCTCGTTGAGGTGGGCCGAGGATGGAAGAGGCCGGTCCGAGGGGACACTGCCGTGTGCGCCCGAGGTCGGGCTCCTTAGCAGCCCTTCTCCCGGTGGATGTCTGAGGAGCCGACGTCCGCTTATGGGAGGCGCCTGATCGTAGCCTAAAGCCTGCGACGGCATTGGGGCAGAAGCCTCCTTTTGCCCGGAGGCACCCGGCGGGCTCGAACCCGATGGGCGGGCCGACGCCTCCTCCAAAGCCTTGGAGGCTGCCGTCGGGCGATCCCCTGGAGGGGACGTTACCTTGGCCATGGCTCCAGAAGGAGTCGCGGAGGAGGCGGCCTTCTCCCGGTGCCTTTCTTTGTCCCGCTTCTTGTGTCCTTCAGGGGAGGTCGACGCCTGCTGAAGCTTCTTCAACTCCTTCTCCATTGCGGACATCTTCTTTTTGAGGAGATGGGATTCTAGAGACTGCTGTCGTCGTCTGCGGGTGGCTGCGTTGAAATGTAGGCAGTGCGGACACTTGTCGACCGCGTGGTCGGGGCCTAAACAAAAAAGGCAGAGGGAGTGACCGTCTTTGTGAGGCAGTTGGGCGCCGCACGAGTCGCACTTATTTTTTGAAGGGGACGACATAAACCGATGTTCACCTGACGAAGAAAATACAGAATACTGATACTTTCGGAAAACCGTGAAGCAACAGGACTGAGCATTATGAACTTCACCGCAAAGGCGCTACACGAGCTGCGGGGAAAGAACTGGAAGGAGCGTCCGGGACCGCCTTTATACCGCTACCTGACATGAGGGGCGGCCCCGCCAGGGACTAAGAAGCTAGAAATTTTCCGTGGGGTCCTGCTGCCTGCCGTCAGTCCTATATGTAATTACCTACTGCAAGAGCCCTCTTGAAGTAAGATCGTGACTTAGAGCACAGTGGGACTGAACTGGAGGTCTTTCTGGAGGCCATTTTAGGAAATCCAGACTGTAACCATGAGCAATCAGCTGAAGAACCCAGCTGTCGGACATTACAGTTGGAGGGAAAAATTGACCCCCTACCACCACCTCCGGGGAATACTGGAGAGGGGGTTGGACAAGAAGTCAGGCTGAGGCACTGATGGTAGGCTGGGCCAAGCCAGTGGCTGCTCTTCTAGATGCCATGGCTGTGGAACGGGATGACCAGGCAGGGAGGCTGTGGCCAGATGCTTGCCTTGAGACTTAAGAGAAGGTAGCCTTCTGTTTGTGGGCAACCGTATGAAAAGGCACCCTCTGCCCACCTCTGGGCTGCGTGTGATACATGGTGTGGACAGATTTGAGGGTTCTGCCCAAAGCCTGCATATCTGACAGAATGTATTGGGCGTCTGCTCTGACTAACTTATAGCCCCTAAAAGGAGCATTAAGGATGTTCTGCTGGACATCCTGGGCAAAACCAGAAACCTGCAGCCAGGAGTGATGGCAGATACAGATGCCGGTAGCAGCACCCCTGGCAGAGGCACCCACTGTGTCATAAGACAAACGTAGGAGATGATGACCCATGTCCGACCCCATCTTCAGGATCTGGGATAGCTGGTGGGTTTGAGCATCCTCCAGCAAGGACTGAGCCAGCTCCAGTGCTTGATTACAAAGGGTATCCTGGTACTGCAGCATATGGATCATACACAGGTGCTAGGTTTGTAAAATTTTGGGTGGGGCCCAATGGGGGTCTATGGGAGCAGAGCTCCCTATACTTAGGGGCCTGAGGGTTAAGCATGCAGGCTGACAATCTGTCACCAACAATCACAGAGCTGGTGATGGTGGTCGGGGGTGGGCAGAGTAGCATGCATGCTATGGGGTGGGGTGGGAAGAATGGTGGCACTGACTGACAACTGGAAAAATAATATTTCCCTTATAACTTGATATACGAAACGTAAGTAGTGTAAAAAGTAATATTATGAGGCACATGGTACCGGGGATAGAAATACTGGGTCAATACAGAAGAGGAAATGCTGCCCATATACGCCCTGGAATCATAACAGTAGTCTATGCAATAAAGCTTGGTTTATCAAATGACATAGTGCTGCAGAGATTTAAGACTTGGACATTTGGCCCACTGCAGTGTTTTGTGGCACAATAAGGAACAGAGATCATACAGCTGGATTTGGGGGCAGACACACATTTTTATTTTCTCATGTCACTGTGCAAGTGCTCTGCTCCAGTATTTCCCACACAACTGGTTCCCAACTGCCATTTTAGAAAATTACTCACACATGCTCGCTCTCATCCCCCACCTCTCACCTTCTGTTCCATTCAAAATTTCTACAAATAATTAACTTAAGAACAACACAAATTATGATGTACAGCTTTTCTCACCGACCCCACCACCAAATCCCGGTTATTCATCTCAATATTTCAAGAACCACCCCCCCCCCTAAATTACTGTTCTACACTTCGTAGCCATGAAAATTTCATTTGGAACATTGAGCAAAAGCTAAAAAAGTCTCCCCCTCTCTAATCAGGGATGGAACTAGGCTCATCCCAAGGGACAAAGCAAGGGTGTAATTTCATCTTTGGTCTGTCTAGCCATGTATATCAATCAATCAATCTTTATCCAGGCGAAACACCATTGAGAAAGCTCATTTACAAGGCGGACCTGGGTCAGGTACAGGTATAAAACAGACAATAAACGAAAAGAACATATGATACAAGGTGTACTGGATACAATATTACAAATAGTTTACAGTCTGTACATCATATACATTAGAACGCAATTATATAACCCCCCCTCCCCATGTACATTTCCAACAAAAATTCTTTGTATGTCTTTAACACAATAGCATGGTTTCTCCAGACCCTTAAAAGTTGCAGAATTCCCTCAGAATAGGCTGATCCGAATGTTTTAAAAATCTATGGTAGCAGGAGTTGGGTTACAAGCACCTCTGCAGTTAGAATGCCGTGCTTGCTGTATTATGCAATCAAATGCTTTACTTAACATTTAAGCATGGCCAGCCAGCCTTCTGGGAAATCGAAGGCTTCGTGCTTCCTTACCTGGCTCCTGAGACAGTCTGTACTTGGTCATCCTCCAGGCTCTCGTCAGCGTGACTCACGACCGTTGCACTCTGCTCACGGCCTGCCAACTCCAAGGGGCAGAGCCCCCCACCATGTTGCACACTGCTGCACTGGTCCGCTGCTCAAACTTTCCCTTCCTTGCAGTCTTGTTCCCTCACCGACTGACTCTAGTCTCTCTCTCCGTTCCATCCCTCACTCACAGGACTGGGCCGCCGACTGTAAAATAGTGGTGCCACACTATAATTTCAACAATTTTGCTCTGCTGAGCTCTCTGGTCTTTGATTGACTGCACTCGTCCACCTCGCTTTTTACTCCAATTCTTGCTGCTGCCCAATGGGACTCATCTGCTCTCTTTGGGCACACGAGCACTGACTTCTCAGAAGCTCCTTCATGCCAAAAAAGGCCACCAATAGGTGTGGGGTGGGGGGAGATGCAAAATTTTCCAGTGCTTCTGCACTCGCTTTCACGTGGGGTGGGGTAAGCAGGTCACGGAAGAACGCATGAAGACACCTTGGACAAAGTTCAAAGAAAAACATTGTGATATTATTGCTGGGGCTGGGCCCGCTTTGCAGAATATTGCTGGAGCCCAGGTCCCACAGGCCCATATAACACAGCGCCTATGGGGCTATATAGTTGACAGTATGGATGGCCAGGCATGGTTGAAGCAAACACCTTCATGCCAAAGGCGTCAAGCCGTCTGGATGAGAGGAACGGAGGTGCTTAGGGCGCTTTGTATGGTCATGAGCAGCGTTAAGTACCACCGAATCAGCCTGAGGGGGGGTCTGCGAAAACGGGCTTCCCCAGAGGGGCCTTGTACATGACATGGCAGGCACAATGTAGGGCCTGTGCCAAGCAGCAGAGGTGGCATCCTCTAAAGTGTCAATTAGATGGGGAACCACCAACGTAGGAGACTCAGGCCTCTTGAGAAAAGTGGAGAGCCAACGCCTGGAGGGTCTGGATCCTCCATCTGGAACACCATTGCCTCCTGCATCTGATGCAACACTGCAGCAAAAGAGGGATCCTCAGAGGGAGATCTGGTGATGTACCTAGGGGTCTCCTCCCCATCTGATGAAATGGTGGAAGAAGAGTGCAAAGAAGCAGCGCTGCCATCTTCATCATCATCCCAGTTGTCCTCACCATCTGGCTCCGGGACGTAGTTAGCCTCATCCCTGGGATGAACAGGCCGACAGTGGGGCATGTGGTCGCTTGGCTCTGGCCGTGGGTCTGCTGGTGTGGAAAGTTCCGGGGGAAGCTGCAGTGAGGCCAGGTGCTGCCCCAAGTCAGGAGACTGGGGAACCTTAACCTACATAAGTGTCCACAAAGTGGAAAGTATAGAGTTAAAATCCGCCAGGACCAGCACTGGGTAAGCCTGGAAGCATAGGCAAAGGGAGTGCCACAGCAGGTTGTGGAGGACCTGGCGCAGGTTGGGGAACCAGCGCCAGAGCAGGCAATGGTTGAGGAGTCAGTGCTGGTAGAGGACCCGGCGTGGGTTGCGGAGCTGGTGTAGGCTGAGGAATGGGTGTGGGTAAAGGAGCCGGTGCAGGTTGAGGAACCGGTGTAGGCTGAGGAGCAGGCACCGGCACCTATGTCAGTGCTGGGGTGATGTCGGTGAGGGCGTCTGGCCCGGGGTCGAGCTGGTACCATGAGAATGGCCATGGGAGGTGGATGGGCATCTGAAGAAGAGGGCCTGGAGACAGCCAATCCCACGCTGGCCAAAGGAAAACCAGCAGAGCCGCCTCTCTGCAGAACTGTGGAAAAGACTGGCTGGACCACCAGGGGTTGAAGGGTCTGGGAAGAACCGAGACCCAAGCAACCTGCACCCGAAACTGAAAGGTGGACTGGAGGCGCCACCCCGCAGCCCCAAAGCGCTACAGGCTGATGAGGCAGAAGCGGACACCCCCCCCCCCGGAGAAGGGCTGCAATGCGAGAAGGTTGAATTGGGAACTGTGAGCGAGAAGGAGAGGCCTTACACTTCAAACAGCTCTTGTCCTTGTGCTTCCTGCTACTCTTCTTCTTGGGCCAAAAAGAATGAGAGCTTAAGGACTGAGCCATTGAAGCGGAAGAGCTGCATGCCTGTAGTTCTCATTCCATCTCGGCAACCTTCTGCTGCAGTAAATAACTTTCTAATGCTTTCTGGCTGCTGCGCCTGGTGGCCTAGTTAAAGCCATGGCAGAGCGCACATGACTGTACGGCGTGGTCATGGCCTAGGCGGAAGACGCAGGCCGAATGGCCATCATTTTCTGGAATCTGCCTCCCACTGGTGCACTTGTTTTGCAAAGTCAGTCGTTGGAAGAAGACGGTTCTGACATAAAAAAGGTAAGGGAATCACTGTAAAACTGATTAAAAACTAAGGGGAGAAAATCGGAAAATAAAGCACGGGTAAGGCGAAAAAATGGTGGCCAACTGTGCGGGCGGCGGTCTCCAGAGATCCGACATCTGCAGGTCAATGACGGGAAAGGACTGAGGAGGTTATATGGTTGGCCGATGTCAGAGGGTGATGTGGGCTGGGCGGCCCCCTGGTAGACTGCTAGCAAAAAAGATTTGTGTGGATCCTGATGCCTGGCAGCTATAGTTCCATAGGTGTGGCCTGCTGCAAGAGGTATCCTCAAAGTAAGATTGTTTGCTTCTCAGGGCAGGCAGACAGTGAAGGGTCCCCCCCCTGGCTACTCACCAGACTCTACCACCACAATCTTTGTTGCCTCAGAGCGTTGAGGTTGAGAAGAAAACTGTACTTCTACAGAACCAGAGGTCCCATGGAGAGACCCAAGAGAAAGATCTAGAAACCTTATCTTGGATGCATACGTGCGATGCCTGCTTCGGAAGGTGGGGATTGGACAACCTCACTTCAACAGGTGGTTTTCCAAGGTACAAGTCCATGGAGAAGCAGGTGTTACAAGTATCCATGTCATGCTCCAGTCCAAGGAAGGCCACACAGGTCTGATGCCAGTCCACAGAAGCCATCTTGTTCCCACAGGGGCACTGATGCATGCTGGGTGGCTTTGGGACTTTCTTCTTCAACACAGCCCTTTCAGATTTGAATTTCAACATCATGCAGAAAGAAAGTAAATAAAGATGGCACCATAACTAACGAAAAATACATGGAGACGCAGAAAAAAAAAATACTTTGGCGGCAATGAGGTGAGCAGAAGAGCGTTCCCATGGTGTACTCTTGACTGTGAAAAAAAAAAACAGACCTGTTGCTGGTGGTGAGAGAGCCGGCAGAGGTATCATCCAGAATTCAGCACCACGTGGGGAGGTGCGCAGATGCTCTGCTCAGTAGTCGTTGCCGGCTGCCTGGCCAAAGCTTTGCTCCCACAGAGTCCTAGCCCCTCTGGCCCAGTCCCATAAGTGGGAATCAATGGAGAAGGTAGATTCTTGGAAGATCAAGCTATTTTTTGCTGATATGCTTTTCTTGGTCAAAAATAAACCAAACTTCATGAGTATAGCTCTACTTCCATTAATCATTACTGAAGCTGTCCTTTTGAATGAATAAACTGAATTTAGTGAAGCCCACAGTAATGTAAGTAATATGTTTTTATTTGATATTAATGACAAAAATATGATACAAAACTTTTATAACAGACTACAATTTAGATTACTATACGAAAATCTACAAACAGGAGCAAACCAGCAGTCATTTTACAAGGTCAAAGGGTTGTACAGGGATTAAAATGGCAGTCTGTTTATAACATAAATTTTTAACTTACACAGAAAACATCTTTTCATTTCCTGTTACAGTTATTGCTTTTTTTACATTTTAATGTTTTACTTTTATTAGCGATCAATTTAGCATTATTTTTTAATATGGAGAATGTTTATAAATACGAGCGTAAGGTGTGCCCAACACCACTTTTTTCTGGAAACCTTTTTAGCAGTAAAATACTAATTTAAAAAAACAAAACAAAACTGTCATACTTTAAAAGGGACGTTGAAGGCAAAGGCTTCAGTTGGACAACAGTCTTATCAGCCTTCTTTTTAAATCTTACTCAGCACAAACACAATACATACAAACAAAATAGGACTACAAAACTTCACTGCCTGTGGATTCTTTCTCAGTCTTTTTTAAATGCAAACGATGACAGTTTCAAATTAGTCGAATGGTCTAAAGGTTTCCGTTTTTTTGCAGCACTTGAGTCATCATCTGTTTTGTTTTTCTTGCAGTCCTGTGTTTCCTTGTTTTCATCTTCCAGATGCTTTCGTTTTTTGGTGTCGCCTACACCTCCATTAATGGCTCCTCCTTTAGCTTTCTCTGTCCAAATCTTTAAGAAACAAAAAGCAAAACTGAAGAAATTCCAATACTTTCACAAACCTGAATACTTCAGATTTAGGTTTATTAATTCATATGAGGCACCTTTCTAACAGGCTAGTCAGGGTGTGCAAGTACAATGCATAAAGACAGAGCACAGAAAACATCGAAATATTCAACATTTTCAAATGATAAATTTTCTTAAAGAATGATTTTTTTTTATCTTAAGCACTGTAAACAGAATCAATTTCCTTTTAGATATCACAAAAGAACAAGAAACTTACTGTAACAGTAGATCTTAAAGAGAATCTCCTCCATTAGGCCGCACCTTTGGAACTACAACTGACAGCTCCAGGACCATATAGAAACTTTTGCAAGCTGGGGGCCGCTCACGATGATGAACAACGTCTATGTACATATATAAGCGTGGGCGGCCTCATCACTCCTCTGTTCTACGCAGGAAATTAGCCTCTCAGGACCTCCAGCCATGAGGAACCAGAACAGATGACCGGCACCATCTAGATCAGGAGAGGCTGGATACAGGATGCATGGAATAGGTTTAAGCACGGCATCCAATATATCCCTCACTGAAGCAGAAGGGGTAAGGAGGGAGGGATGGCATTGGCTTAATAGAGGAGATTCTCTCGAAGATCTACTGTTATTGTTAAGTTCTTACATCACTGTTCTATCTTCTTCAAGGATATCTCCTCCATTAAGCCATACATTTGGAATGATTCCCAAGCAGTCCCAAGGACCTATCCCTAGGAGGATACAGTCTGAGATATATTCAGGACAGTAGGCCTCGCAGTACAGCAAGCGTGAAGCCAGCATGTCTAAGGTGACTATGTCGAGACTGTAAGGTCTGGTGAAGGTGTGGACAGTGCACCATGTGGCTGCAGCACAAATGTCAGTAGTGGAAACATTTTTGAAACAGGCAACAGAAGTGGCCATACCTGTTGTGGGGGTATCCGCTGAAAACGTCGAAAGCAAAACTGTGCGGTCTCAAACTGCACGGTCATTAGCATGATATATATATATATATATACATATATATATATATAACACACACACACACACACACACATATATATATATATATATATATACATACATATATATACATACACACACACACTCTGTGTATATATCTGTGCCATTTTGCTTTCGGCGTTTTGACCTGGTGCCCATTGTGGAGTGACCACAAACAGCACCAGGAAGTTCCCTATGGTACTTCATATAACAGAACGTAATACAAAGTGCCAGCCATTTTGATGGGCACTGTTTGTACAGAGGGGTGCCCTCTTCTCTATGGGCAAACTAAACAAAAAGCTGAGAGAACTTTTTGCAATCCTTGGTGCAAGTAACACAGTATCTTAATAGTGTATATACATACAAAGTGTGGAGAAATGTTTCAAACCGATTGGCATGCCCAGGGTAATAAACGGGAAGGTGCATTGTTTGATTCAGTGTGACTTCTGATACAACATTCAGCAGAAACTTTGGATTCGTAAGTACAGACTCTTTGAAAAGTCCAATAAATAGGCTGACACATTAGAGCCTGAGACTTGGAAATCCTTCCATCATAAGTGATTGCAACTAAAAATACTGTTTTCCATACTAGCAAACCTAAGCCATGACTTGTGGCTGTCTCAAAAGGAGTCAACGTCAGTTTCTCAAGCACAAAATTAAAGTCCCAAGGTGGGACTGGATTATGGATTGGAGGTTTCATATGGAGGATGGATGCCTGTCAGAAACATGCAGAACACTTCTAATTGGGCAACCATACAACAATCAATAGAGGCATGGAAAGCTGATACAGTGTCCAAATCCACTTTATGTGAGGACCACTGCGAGCCAGTCTGTCAAGGACAGCAAATACTTCAACAAATATTTCAACACAGCATTTACAGGACATGTAAATGGATCCAAATTCTTGGAAGAAACCCACAAAGTGAACCACTTCCATTTCAAGGAATACGTATGTTTGGTAGAAGGCTTTCTAGCTACTATCAGTAAATCAGCAACCTTAGGGGATACCCCAAAACGTGCAATGGCTATCTCTTCAGGAGCCATGTATGCAGATGTAGGGACTTCAGGCCCAGACTGACCAGGGATCCCTTCTCCTGTGACAACAGATCCTGATACTGAGGTAGAGGGACAGGAGGTTCCACTGCCATCCGCTGCATAAGTGGAAACAATATTTGGTGAGGCCATAATATAGCTGTAATGACAGTGGCACTCTCCATCTGCAGCTTGAGCAGAACCCTCTGTATTAGAGGAATTGGGGGAATGCATATAGGAATTTTCCTTTCCAGAAAAGGAACAATGCGTCTTGCCAAAAAACTCCAGGGACTGGAGTGAGCAAAAACATGGCAGTTTTGTGTTGTGTGGGGATGCAGAAAGGTCCAGCTCTGGAAGACTCCATCTTGCAAAGAGGTTGTTTACCATGGAGGTCAGCAGTTGCCATTTGTGAATCCTGGACTGTAACCTGTTCAGCCTGTCTACCAAGACGTTCTGGAGACCCGGGAGATGCATGGCTGATAGTTGTAGGCTGTGGAACACAGAGTTATAGGTCGTGAGAGAGAGCCCAGTACCATACCCTCATTGCTTCCCGGCACAGGGGATAGGAGTGCGCACCCCATTGTTTGCTGATGTAGTGCATCACACTGGTGGTGTTCATCTGGATTAACAGAGGACCGTGGCAAAGATGTTCCTGAAATACCTGGAGGTTGTAAAGGACAGTCCTCAATTTCCAGGATATTTATATGCATCTCGGCTTCCACCTTGGTCCATGACCACTGCATCTGGTAAGGGCCAAAATGAGCACCCCAGCATCTGTGGTGAGGATCTTTATAGGAGCTGGTACAAGGAATGGAATGCCCTTTAATAGATTTTCATGATCCATCCATCACAGCATTGCTCTGCAATGCAGAGATGTGAGGAGAATCATTTGGTTCAGCTTGTCTGTCGACTGATCCTAATGGACCCTGAGTGTCCACTAAGGGATTCTCATATGTGGGCGGACCAGTGGCAGAGTCACTATGGCTGCAGCCATGAGACCCAGGAGTTGTAACGTTGTTCTCGCAGAGGCATACTGACTCCTGTATACCAGCTGTGCTTGGGCAATCAGATTGTCTGCTCTGTCCTGTGGCAGGAAAGCACATCCATTCTTTGTGTCCAAGACTGTCCCAATGTACTGCAGTCTTTGATAGGGAGTCAACACGGATTTTGACATATTCACTGTGACCCCTAAGTCTTTGAACAACTGCCGAGTGAGAGACGGAGCATGTAGTAGAGCTTCAATGGTGCTGGCCTTCAGAAGCCAATCGTTTAGATAGGGGAACACATACAGGCCTTCCCTGTGAAGGGCTGTTGCCACTACAGCCAAGCATTTGGCAAAGACTCGTGACGCAGATGACAAGCTAAAGGGGAATACTCTGAAATGGTAGTCTCCTCCCTCCAGTAAAAAACTTGAGGTATTACCTGTGGATTTTTCTGATCTTGACATACATGTATTTAATTAATTTATTTATGTCTTTGATTACCAGGTACGTGCACTGATCCAAAGGACCGTTTTCAGGCATGACCCGGGCCACAAAGATGGCACAGAAAAGAATATAATTTACATAAGATATACCATGTGCAACACAGTTACGAATACAATGAAAAGCATCAAGATAAACACACCGAAGGGAATGGGTACAATATATGGGGGTTACAAGCACAGAATTTCAAAATACAGTAGTGTTAAGGCATCTGCATACAGTGGAGCATGGATACAAAAATGCATATAGGAAATTAAGTGGTCAGGTATTGGCACGCAGTTGAGCAAGGAGACGAAATGCATATGGGAAACTGAGTTGTCAGCAGGTAGGTCACTGAGGATTAACGTGAGAGTAATACCAGGGGCAGACACACAAGATGGGCTCACTGCTACTGCAAGTTGGAGGAGGAGCAGAGGTGAGCAGAAAAGAAGATACATCCCGGGTGGTGTGGCTCTTAGCATGGTGAGGGGAGACTAGGTAAACAGGGTGGAGAGGTGGCAAGAGTATGAAAGTATGCATCCTTCACGTCTACAGAACAAAGCCAGTCCTCTGCAGAAGGGGAATCCAAGACTGCAGAGATACCATTCAAAACTTTTTTTATTCAATGTAAAATTTGAGATCCCCGAGATCCAACACAGATGCAGACCCCCTATCCATTCTGGGACCAGGAGGTATCTGGAATAGAATCATTTGCTTCTCTGTTGAGGAGAAACTGGTTCTATAGCATCTTTTTAGAATAATGGCTGAACTTCTTCCTTCAGAAGGGACAAATGGCCCAGAAGATAACAGGATTGAGATGAAGGATGATCTGGAAGGGGTTCTAACAGCTCCAGAGTATGCCCCCCCTTGCAATTATCTCCAGGGCCCCCTTGTCCGTAGTAATCTCCCACTGTTGTTTCAGATACAGGGAGAGCCTGCCCCCGACAACCCCCCTTAGAGATAACAATGGAGGTGGGCGTGAATCCAGAAGATTCATGTGGGGGCACTCGCACCGATACCAATTGCTTTGGGTGTTTTTGTATGGGCACCTGGGGGGAGGGGACCTGGTAGAGGACCACTTCCCCTTACCTCAGTGCTGCTGACAGTAGGCATGGTGACCTTTGGCTGCAGGCTGATGAAAGGAGACCCTCTCATGACCCCTAGCAGGAGTGGGATGCAGGAACAGTACAGATCTTAGAGTAATTTGTGAGGTCTGAAGGCCACGCAGGACATCTTCAGCATCATAGCCAAAGTGTTTTGTTCTTCTAAAGGGAGTATTCAAAACTACTTGTTGCACAACATTGGCAAGGCCAGCAACTCTGAGCCAAGAATATCTCCTCATGCTAATGCCTGAAGCAACAGCTCTGGCAAAAGCATCAGAAACACCATAAGCTGAGCACAGCAAATGTTTACCAACATTAGCACCTGCAGAAAATGTTTCAAGTAAATCATTCTTTGCAGAGCCATTAGGCAAAGCCTAAGCTGCAGTACGGGCAGTATAGTGCAGTGGCTTAAGGCTCTGAGCTGCAAATCTGGTGACATCCAGCAGACCAGACCGGGGTTTGAATCCCACAGCCCCCACTTGCATACTGTGTGACCCTGAGCAAGTCACTTAACTTCCTTGTGCTCCCAGGTCTCACCTGGAAACAAGCTTCGGCTTAGTGTGCCTTTCCTGGTTAAACAATTTCCCCTTTCCTTTTCCTTTCCACAGGCTGTTCTGATATTTTTTCATGTGGGCCTAGTAGTTTTCAATCCTAAGGCCAAGTTGAGGCAAAGGCATACACACGCTTGCCCATCACATCCAGCCTCCTAGTCTAGATTCTTCATCAGGAGGCAAAGCACTCATTATTGAGGTGACCTAGACCTATCATAAGCAGCTGTTATGACTACAGTGTCAGTTTGTGGCTGGTTAGCATAATAAGTCTTAGCAGATGGTGCAGGACACTGCTTATCAGCATTTCTCACAACTGCAGACAGTGAGTTTGGTCTGTACCATGCAGTAAAGGTAGCCTCTTCTCATGTAGGGTATATAGGTGGAATTATAGTGGAGGGTGTGCAAGGCACCTCCAAAAGTTCTATTAAATTTTTGTGGAATTTTTTTCTCCCACAGCAAAGCCCACGGCACACTGCATTTGCTGCACCATGCCGTGAAAAGTTGGATGCTCAAAAGTAGAACTCGGGGAATAACCACTGAGTCCTCAATGCAGGATGAGAGGGTAGAAATGAAAATGATGTACTCATCGTAACTGCTGATCTTCCAGGACATCTTCACCATTCATTCACACTTTTGGGTCTAGAGCCAGAGGCACTAGGACCTCGCAGGAGCAAAGTCTTTTGCTGCCTAGGAAAGCAATGTCAATGTTGGTGCCACCCACGAGGCAGAGGTAGTGACGTCGCGCTGGTGGGATAGCCAGTAATTGATGCTGGACTCTTTTCTTCGGTTCTGTTAGGTAGCAGAGAAACTAGTGGGAGCGAAAGTTCTGTTAGGTAGGGGAGAGAAACCAAGAGAGAGAGAGAGAGAGAGAGAGAGAGAGAGAGAGAAAGATAGACTCCTAGCCCAAAGGGATAGGAAAAGGATATAGGATGTAAAATCATAATAATAAAACCAGCCTAGAAAGTCTGAGAAACTAAAGATTCATTCATTCATTCATTCTTTATTTATATAAGGCGCTTTTCTTATAACCAAAGCACCTGTACAAATACATAAAACAATAAATAAACAGCATTAAAACTATCATAAATCATTAAAAGCTTTGCTAAAAAGATATGTTTTCAAAGCTCCTTTAAAGCTTTGGACAGTCGGGCAATTTTGCACAAGATTGGGCCTAATGGCACAGTAGTAGTGGGAACAAGAGCCAGAGCCTACTAGCCACCTTGACAGAAAGGCGGAGAAGGGCAGAAACCCTCACATGGAGCTCTGGCTGGCCTTGGAGAGACCACAGGGAATCTCCTGAGGGTTAAGATGGTGGACGCCAATTTTAGGAAGGGCCTTGTACTCAGGAGTACAAGGGCCAAAATTAAATCAAGCAAGAAAACAAAAATGACTGGAGCAGACTCAGAGCACTGCTGCTATTCTCCTGTCACTGAGAGAGAGAGAGAGAGAGAGAGAGAGAGAGAGAGAGAAAAAGAAAGACCCAGCACCAAGATGTGGGAATGAGTATAACTTGAGAGGTTGAGAAAGAAATTAAAATTACATATTCACTGCAATTCTTTATCTTATAGGAATATCTTCACCGCTGATTCACACCAATGGGTTCTGAGCCGGAGGTGCTAGGACATTGTGGGAGCCAGAACTTTTCAGGAGGGCCATCGTCAGGGTAGGCTGTGTGCAAGTGCGGCACCGCAAGACTAGCTCGTGCTGCATGGCTTACCTTGGCACCAGCCCTCAACCACCTCAGTACCTTTTTTACTGAGGAGGTGTAGCGTAACATATTGTAACTAACACTAATGCACTTAACCTAAGGGCATAAGATAGCCTTGTGACACGTGTAAGAAGGGTCAACAACAAAGAAGGCAGTGTCTTCACAGACCAAACCAAAAACAAAGGGTGAAGACCAACGAACAGAAAGAGTGAGTCTGGGGTATGGAGGGTGGGTGTGTGAATCAATGGTGAAGATATTCCTAGAAAATCAAGAATTATGGTGAGTATGTAATTTTAATATCTTCCAGGAACCAATTCACACCAATGGGGTACCAAGCTCAGATACAAGTCCCCCGGACAGGGCAGTAGGAGCTGAAGCTCACTCAGGACAGAAGTCCTTCTGAATGCTATCCTTTTAGCTTTTACTTACCTTTTCAGCCACCTCTTTGAGAATCCTAGTGGTCTCTTTGTCCTCTTGCTTTTTCTCACTTGTCTGACGCAGAGGTTTGCTGCCTTTTCTATGATCACTTGTATCTTTGCCCACTGTTCCTCCACCCCACTCAGGTCACCCACCCCTGCGGCATTCACCCATCTTTTTTCAATCTGTCCTCCTGAATTCCAGAACCTTCGCCCTTGTGTGGTTCGATTCCACAGCCGTCCTTGTACTGAACCACACTGTATGGTGATCACTGGTCCCCAAGTGACCTCCCACCTTGACGTCTACAACACTGTCCCCGTTAGTGAGTACCAAGTCCAATATTGCCCCATCTCGAGTGGGTTCACTGACTAGTTGCCTGAGAAATGCCCCCTGCAGACAGTCCAGGATCTCCCTGTTTCTAGCTGAAGCCACTGCTGGGAGGCTCCAATCAGCAGCTGGCAGGCTGAAGTCTCCCAAGAGCAGCACACCTCCCTCATTTCTGCCATTTTGCCAATGGCTTCCACCAGTTCCTTATCTAATGCCTCCCTCTCTGCAGGAGATCTGCAGAGTGCTCCAGTGTGAACAGTGGCTCCATTTCCCAACTCCAGGGTGACCCACAGTACCTCTACCTCCCCCTGTATTCCCTGCGTCTCCGTGGCTTTTATGCCTTCCCTCACATAAAGCACCACACCTCCTCCTTTCCTTCCCACCCAGTCCTTCCTAAATAGAATAAAGCCCGGTATGGCCATGTCTGAGTCATGGTTTTCAGTGCACCATGACTCAGTAAAGGCCACAATACCCAGGTTAGCCTCTGCCATAACGGCCTCTAGGTCTGGAATATTATTTCCTAGACTACAAGCATTTTCACACATGGCCTTCCAGATTATGTTTCCACTCTGCTTGTTGCCCCCGTTTTTTCCTTTTTGCTCTCCCCCCTTCCCACCTCTCTTTTTAATGCCCCAGTTCCTTTCTCCCTTCATCTCTACCACCTTGCTCCCATTATTAAACTCTCCACTCAGGTCTCCTTACTTTCTACTTCAGCCTGGGGAGGCAGTTTCTGACTCCCCGATTCCTTTTGCCACCTCCCTTGGCTAGTTTAAATATTCATCAAAGTAACATTTAAACTGTCCACTGAGGACTGTGGTTCTCCCCCCAGATGGGTGCAAGCATCACCCCTATATAGGCCCTTATCCTCCCAGGTGGGTCCCCAGTCCCCAATGTAGATGAACCTTTCCTCTCTGCACCATTCCTTCAGCCATGAGCTGAGGATCTTGGTGTGGATTTCCCTCTCCTGTCCCCTGTCATAGACAGGCAGCACCTCAGCGAAAGCCACTGAGCGAGCTACCTGTCTAAGACACTCCCCAGCCAGGTCCCTAGACTCCCCCTGCACTATCTCATCCCTGTCCCTAGCCAGATCATTAGTCCCCAGGTGGCCAATGACATCCAACTCTCCCTTCCATCATGCTGCCCTAGCAGTCCTCAGGATTTGCTTCCCATCCCTCCGGGCCAAGGCACCAGGTAGGCACCCAACCTGCCCCCCTTCCTATTCCCAAATCTATCCCCCTCACAACTGAGTCCCCCACCAGAAGTTGCTTTATCCTTCTCCTCCTCCTCTGGGGTCCTCTACCACTCTTCTTGGGGTCTCCACCATGGATGGCCCCTTGATCACTATCATGGGTGCTTCCTCCTGGCAGTCCCACTCCGCCAGAGTGGCATAGGAATTCTGTAGTGGTACCGGTTGAGGAATGTGCCTCTGTCCCAGCCACCCCCACCCTTCCATAGCCCACCACAGTCCAGCTGGTTTCTCCTCACTGGCATCCACACTCCAAGTAGGAGGGGTTTACAGGAGTACTGAAGGACTTTGAGGCTACTGAATCCAACAATGTTTCTTTGCAAGGATTAGTAGGTTGCTTATACTGTTTGCTATTATTTCACCTAGTGTTTTGTTTCAGCATGTGGGCACTGACTGCAATTGCTCACCCTGTATTTCACTGTTGTACTTTATCAATTATTCTTTCTCCCAACCCCCACCTCACACCCCATTACTTCCTCTCCTAGATTTTGACAAGGCTTCCCAGGCTGCCCTCTCTTCTAGTCCACTCTACTGCTATATTGAGCAACATTCAGTGCTATTTTGATGTATTAATTTTTTTAAGTATATTCTTGATATCTGCTATTTACTTATCTATTGTTTACCTTGTTTTGTTTTTGTACTACTGATGTGGAACCTTTGTAAATGAGTTTTATTGCTCAAAGGTGTTGTAATCCAAGACTCTATAAATAAATAAAATAAATTATTTTCCCACAAAATGTTGTTCCAAAAGAAACATGACTGGAACCAACTACTAGCCCAGAGAATGGACAGGACAGTTAGAGGGGATTTAAACTAGAGGACAGAGGGGAAGGGGCTAGTGCAAGGGATCATCACGGACAGAACACAGATACTGGGAATCATAGACAGGACAGATGGGCCAGGGTCTCTCATTAGGCCCGCAGCTGGGGAGTCAGGGAGTGATGGGCATGCCCAATCTCAAGATGTGGGTAGTTATGTGCATTTAAGAGGCCTTGGATGAGTCGCTGCAGAAAGTCTATTAAATTTGGCCCCTCTGCCATCTCTGGCAGGCCCACCACATGCAGATTATTTCTGCGGGCCCTATTTTTCAGGTCACCCACCTTGGACAGGAAGTTTTGTATGGCTCTGTCCTGTTCCCCCATGTGAGATAGTGTCGTGCCCTCTAAGGTTACCTACTGCTGGATTCCTTCTCTGTGGCCTCCACTCACACACCCAGGGACGCCATATCCTTGCTAGTCTGTGCCACCGCCTATTTTAAATCCGCCGTATGTTTTAAGATTTGCAACAACATAGCTGTAATATGTGGGAGCTACTGCAGATGTTACCATCCTTCTGATGCTAGAGTGGATCCAGCAGTGCGATCGCTATCCCGTGCAGAGTCAAGGTAGCAAGGCCTAGAGTGCAGTGGCGGGAGAAAGAAGAAAGTGAATGTGAGATAGCACTTTCACTGGACTGCATGGCTGATTAAAATAAGAAGGGTCTCTATGAGATCAGCGAGGCGAATATTACCAAAATATGCTCAGTTCAAAGCATCTGATGTAGTTGAGCAGGTAGATTGAGAGGGAGTTTACCTGGAGACTGGAGCTGCAAAAAAATTAAGCAGACATCTTGCTGGTGGCTAGCCATGCTCCACCAATGTTACTATTCTGAATTTATCTGCATCTAACAAGGTGATTTAGGCTCAGCAGAGATATGATGGGGCACCAGCCATGTGTCCTCTTTGTGACATGGAAATATATGGACATGACTCTTCTTTTGAGGCTCTCGACAAAACATTTAATCATGTTTCGAGGGAGCAGACACCTCCTCTCTAAGCATTTTGTAGGCGTGGTCTGGAGGGTGTGCAGGTGGCAGAAGTCGAGCCAGCTGGACTGGCCACTAGACTAATTCTAAAAAACTTATCGTCAATGATCTCTAGCTCCCATTGGTCTGGTTGTGATGTCCGACCTGAAGAAAGGAAACCTTAACTTTTGATCTTCTAGAGTATTTTCTCCATAGAGCCACACACTGTGGTCTTATAGCCAAGGGCACTAAGACTCCTCAGAAGTAAAACAACATTTAGACTGATGGCATATATGCTCTGCACTGCAGTGGCGCAGGACAGGAGCTTGTGATGATGTAGATAGGTGGCGTTGTGTCGTCTCCAGGCCAAACCACTCAAAATGATGGACATGCATGTCAGCTTGGGAAATTTTATTCCTGCGTAGACAAAAGCAAAAAGGTGGTGTTCTCTTTCTTTTTTTATCCTATTAAGAAAATAAATGAAAATTTCATACTCACCATAATTCTTTTTTTTTTTTTTTTTTAAACTCTTTTTACCTCCTCCTCAGCGGATCTCCTCTATTGGCCAGCCTACCGGACTCTGGGGGCTTTCTGACGCTATGCGCGCCCCGGCAGAACCCCCTGGAGCTGGCCCGGAGACTTCATCCTGGTGACCCCCGTGATTTCCTTGTTATCTGCCCTCCTAACCCCGGAGCCCTGGAAGCAGTGACATTGTGTGGGTGGAGGCCCGCATGAGCACTGCAGCTCCAGTCAACAGCTCCTTCCGTCCACCCCTGGCTCCCAGATGCGGCACTACCACCCAGCCTCCACTGGGGGGCAGTCAAGCAGAGAGAGACCCGTCAGTACCTCCCGAAGTGGAGTGCTTGCTAGCAGGCAGCTACTCACTGTCCTCTCCCTCTCTCTACCCCCCCCTTCCGACTCAAGCTCGTTCCTGAACCAGGGTTGCCGGCGTGGTGTGAGGTGTGGCTTCCAGCGCCTCAACACTCAGCACCACTGGGCCGGCTTCACTCATTGTAATTCTTGATCTTCCAGAATATTTTCATCATTCATCACTGGTGGGTCTATGCTGGAGGCATGGGGACCCCGTGGGAGCACATGCCTTTACAGCTGTAGAGGTAGGGGACCGACATCAGGGATGGTGCTACCCATGAGACGAACATAAGATGTGGCGCTCATGGACTGACCAGTAACTGACACCGGCCCCACTGCATTCTCAGTTCTGTCAGCCAGGAGAGGAAACAAAGGGTAAGAAAAAAAGTGTTGGGGCAAGGGAGCCCAAGGGACAGACAAAAGGGTACAGGATATAAAAAGAACAAAGGAATAAAAACCGTCCATGAGGAGAAGATGGGGTTGGGAGGAGGGTCTTTGTAGTGATGAAAGGATGACCAGGACAATTGAGCAGGACAGAGAGAGAGAGCGCGCACGCAGCGGGGACCCAGAATTCTTAGAAAGAAAAATAAAGGCACTGGAAGACCTGACCTACTCTCAACTGAGGAAAGAGCACTGCTTATGCTTTCTAGGGGCTAGTTTACCCTCAGGCAAGGAGCAAGGTCCATAAAATATCCAAGGACCTGCTCAGGAAGGGCAGACTGCAAGGAAAGGACTACTTCCTCGAGTCTCAGAAGCAGGAGTAGAGCTGTGAGCCCTGAAAAAGCATTGCCAGCCAGAGCTGTCCACCTGTAGATACGAGAACTACAAGAGACTAGAGGTTTAGGAGTCCCATATGACCAAAACATAATATGGGAGATGTACACAGTCTCTGATCTCAAAAGGCTTGACAATAGCAGAGCCAGAGCTCAAGAAGTGCACCACTAGGCCCTGTTTCCAAGCCAAGGAGAGACATCTAGGAGATGAAGAGGCAAAAGTGTAACCCTATGAGGGCAAAAATGACTGAGAAAAGGGGGTCTCCGCTGAAAGAGCAACTGCCAGGTATAGGAATCCACAAAACTGAATGATTCCCATCTTCCAGACTCCCTTTTTCTAGGGGATTAAGAGAAAGAGAGATGTAGCAGGCCACTTAAAAGTAAGTGCAGGAGGTAAATTGCAAGGGGAAAGAAAGCTGAAACTGGTAAGGGACCTTGGGCTACAATTTCCAAAAGATTTCCTCCTAGTGCGCCTGCCCCCCTGCAAGGCCTTGTTCCCAAAAAGGGACGAGAAAAGCTTATTCTACAGCAAACAACTATAGACTCCACTGCACTGAAAAGAAAAAGGGGGATGAAGGGGAAGAAAAACATAGAACAAGGCCTTCTTCAGCCACATTTCCACCCTGATGTTCTCTTTTTTTTTTTTTAAAAGATATTTTTTAACTAAGAAGGAAGCAGAAGAAAAAGAGCTAGCGAGGACCTAAAAGTGGGTCCTTTCTTTTCTTTTTTAACAACCAAGGGAAAAACGTGTGTGTGTGTGTGTGTTAGGAGTAGAAACAGCCCCTAAGAAAAAAGTTTTATTTTTTTCTGAGGGACACAAAGGGGAGAGGAAAGGGAACAAGGTTCCCGAAGAGGTTTGCCCCTTAAGTGCCTCCCCCCTTTTTTTGGTTAAATAAGAAGGAGGCAAGGCAAGAAAAGGAGAGACTGCCCAGAAGTCTGGTCACTGCGGGGGAAGGTGGGTTGGTTACAGTGATGAATGGTGAAGATATTCTGGAAAATCAACAATTACGTTGAGAGCGTAATTTTCATATCTTCCAAGAATCAATCTTTGCTATTCATCAGTGGTGGGTCTGAGTGCCAAGTTTACCACCAAGGCAGCGTAGGCAAACACAGAGGGAAAAAAAAGGTTATTCATCTGTAACAGTAGTTCTAGAAGTGGTATATGTTGTTCATCCACACTTCTTGGCATGTCCCTTTCCCCTTTAATTGTTGCAGGAAGGTCTTAAAGCTAGCTCCTCCTATCCACCCGGGTGGTATAATCCTCGGCTCCACCCCATGATGCCAGATTGTAGCCTGCTGGAAGCCAGGTTGTGCGTCGCAGCCAGGGAGGTCGGGTGGGTCAGTGTGGATGAACAACATATACCACTCCTAGAACAACTGTTACAGGTGAGTAACCTGTTTTTCTAGGGACATGGATGTTGTTCATCCACTCTTCTTGGCAGACTCCAAAGTTCTCCGGGAGGAGGGAGGCAAGGTGCACACCCCCTAATTAAGGAACAGAGACTGGAGAACTGAGGCCCCAAAACCAGCATCCCGGCATGACTTAAGGTCGATGTGGTAGCAGGTGATGAAGGTGTTTTGCTGTCTTCCAGGTAGCTGATTGACAGATTTCCTGGATAGGGATGTCCCTGGAAGCAACCACCAACGCAGCGGTATGGCAGGTGGAATGAGCCCTTAGGCCTACAGGAGGCTCTCTACCCGCCCGCCAACTTATAGCAGAGATCAATGCACAATGTAATCCATCTGCCAATTGTCTGCTTTGCTGTAGGTCTGCCAGGTGTGGCTTCAACGCAGGTGACAAACAGCTGGCGAACCTCTACCCGAATTTCTGCCGTCCTCTCCTTGTAGTAGGAGAGAGCACATCTCAGGTCCACAGTATGGAACCTGTACTCAGCATCCAAGGTGTAGTTCGGGTAGAACACAGGTAGAGTCTATATCTGATTAAGGTGAAACTCTGACACCATCTTCGAGAGGAATTTTGGGTGGGGGCGAAGGACAACCTAGTCCCTGTGGAAAATCAGTTGAGGAGACAGCACCTGGAGCTCTCCAGTCCTTCTGTCTGACGTGATAGCCACCAGAAAGGCGGTCTCCCATGACAAGTGTGAGAACTAACACTTGTGCATCGGTTCGAATGGCTTGCCCATGAGTTTAGCCAAAACCAGCAGCAAATCCCATGGAGGTGGAGGTTCACGCACCAGAGGGGATATGTGATCGAGACCTCTGAAAAAGCACCAGACCACCTTCTCCTTTGCCACCGTCTACTGACCGGCTGGCACCCAGTAAGCAGAGATGGCTGCCAGGTGCGCCTTCAGGGTTGAAGACCGAATAACCCCTTTGGACAGAGATCAAAAGTAGTCTAAAATACTAGTTAGCCACAGGACAGGACAAAGGGTCCAGGCCCTTGCCCTGACACCAAATGGAAAACCTTTTCCGTTTGAAGGCATAGCACTTCCTGGATGCTTCCACAACTGTGACTATATCCTCTGAAAGACCCAAAGTCTGGATCTCTAGCCACTAAGGTACCAGGCTGTCAGGTGCACTAATTGAAGGTCTGGATGAAATACCTTCCCCTGTTGGACACATAACAGGCCCGGGCGTGCTGAGAGACGCCTTGGGAGCCTGTTGCTGAGGCTGAGAAGACCTGGATACCAGAACGGGTGAGGCCAGTCTGGGGCTACCAGAATCACCGGCACCTTGTCCCTCCTCACCTTGAGAAGCACCCTGTGGATCAAGGGAAATGGAAGGAAGGCGCAGAAGAGGCCTGGGTCCATGACTCGAGAATGCATCCCCTGCAGCGAGCCCTGCTTGTGTGTGTGTGTGTGTGTGGGGGGCGCGGGTATGAAACAGTCTCAGTTTGGTGTTTTCCCTTGAGGCAAACAGGTCCACCATCGGTTTGCCCCAGTGGGAGAACAGGCTTTAAGCTACCTCTGGATGGAGAGACCACTCATGGGATGTCTCGCCTAAGCAGCTGAGAGCATCCACCAGTTGGTTTGAGGCTCCTGCTACATGGATGGCTAGGAGATCTGCCTCCAGTTGGCTCACAAGTGTCCAGATGCGGACCGCTTCCCTGCACAGCAGCTGGGAGTGTGTGCCGCCCTGTTTGTTGAGGTAGCACATGGCCGTGGTATTGTCCGTCTGGACTTAAACTACTTGACCTCGGAGCTACTGAGCGAAAGCTGACAGTGCCAGTCTGACCGCTCTGAGCTCCAGCAGGTTGATATGCTATCAGGACTCCTTGGGGGTCCAGAACCCGTGGGCCCTGTTGTTCTCCATGTGGGCTCCCCAGCGCGTGAGAGAGGCATCGGTCATGAGGATGACCGTTGGCTCGGGGTGACAAACGGGATCCATTCCTGCAGATGATTCAGGATGGTCCACCACTGGAGAGTGTCCCACATCTTTTGGGTCACAGTGATCAGCTGGTCGAAGTGACCCTGGCGCTGAGTCCACTGGACTGACAGCATATGCCACCAGGCCCATCCGTCCACGGTGGTGTAGGCCGCCATGTGCTGCAGAAGGCGCAGAAAGTATCGGGCAGGGCAAAAGAGCCCAATCTGAAATGATTAGGCAAAGGAGAAGAGAACCGTCACCCTGTTTGACAGTAGCCGGGCTCTGGCTCGGCAGGAGTTGAGCTCTGGCCCGATGAAGCATATCACCTGCGAAGGCACAAGCTCTGATTTGGCCCTGTTGATCAGCAGGCCAAAGTGAGTGCAGGTTTGGAGGGCCAGATCCCTGGACCTCTCCACCTCTTGCTGGGTGGAACCCGCTAAGAGCCAGTCATCGAGGTAGGGATAGACTCTGACCCCTCGATGCGTGAGGTGGGCTGCCACCACTGCAATGTATTTGGTGAAGACCTCGTAATGATGACAGGCCAAATGGTATGGCTTGAATTAGACAGGGTTCCTTCTGCTCTGGAAGCAGAGGAACCCCTCTGTGAGACGGACGGATTGAGATGTGAAAACACGTCCTGGAGATCCAGTGAGCAGAACCACACGTTCTGCTCCAGGGATGGTATGATCTGGGACAGAGTTACCATCCCGAAGGTGCGTGGCCTGAGAAACTGGTTCAGGTCGTGCAGATCTAGAATGGGGTGCCAGCCCCCCATCCGCTTCAGGACCAGGAAGTACCTGGAAATGAACCCTGGGTTGACTGGGGTATCTGTCACTCAGGCCACTGCCTCCCTGAGGAGGAGTTGGGCTATGTTGTCTCTCAGAGCCGACTGAGTGTGGACTGATACCCTTTCCTCCCTTGGGATGTGGGTTCGGCTGGGAGAGTACTGCTCGAATTCCAGAGGCAGACCACTTCTAGAACCCACCTGTCAATGATAACAGCTAACCAGGTGGAAAGAAAGTGGCAGAGCTGCCCCCCCCACAGGAGGACCCAGAGTTAGCGTAATGGGACTAGGGGTGACAGCCCCTATCCCGTCACTGGGCAGACTTGGAGGAAGAGGGTCCAGATAGGAATTTGCCTGAACCTCGACCTCCCTGTCTGCGAGCCACTGGAGGCCCGGACTTGGGCTGAGGGCGCCAAGCCTGTGACTGCTGTTGCTGCCCACCCTGGAAGGAGGGCTGCTTGGCTGCAGGAGTAGGGTGTCGAAATACAAGTTACTCACCTGTAACAGGAGTTCTAGGAGTGGTATATGTTGTTTATCCACACTTATTGGCAGGTTCCTTGCCGCTTTAAATCTTGCCGGAAGGTCTTCAAACTGGCTCCTCCCATCCACCGGGTGGTAAAACACTTAGTTCCGCCCCATGACGCCAGATCTAGCCCGTTGGAAGCCAGGCTGCGCGAAGCCGGGGAGGTCGGGTGGGGTATGTGGATGAACAACATATACCACTCCTAGAACTCCTGTTACAGGTGAGTAACCTGTTTTTCTAGGGACATGGATATGTTGTTCAATCCACACTTATTGGCAGACTTCTAGAGGTTCTCCAGGAGAAGGGAGGCAAGGCACGCACCCCCTACTTAGGGAATAAGGACTGGAGACCCGAGGTCCCAAAACCAGCATCCCGGCATGACTCAAGGTCGATGTGGTAGTGGGTAATGAAGGTGTGTGCTGACTTCCAGGTAGCAGCCCTGCAGATTTCCTGGATAGGGATGTTCCTGGAAGCAGCCACCGAAGCTGCGGTATGGCGGGTAGAATGAGCTCTTATCCCTTTGGGAGGCTCCACGCCCACCAACCTATAGCAGAAATCTATGCAGGAGGTGACCCACCTGCCTATCATCCGCTTGGCTGCAGGTCTGCCAGGTGCTGCTTCAGCGTAGGTGACAAACAGCTGGCGAACCTCTCCCCGAACTTCAGCCGTCCGCTCCTTATAATAAGAGAGCGCTCTTCTAGGGTCCAGAGTATGCAGCCTATATTCAGCCTCCGAGGTGTGACTGGGGTAGAACACAGGCAGAGTCAACACCTGGTTAAGGTGAAACTCCAACACCACCTTCGGAAGGAATTTCGGGTGGGGGCGCAGGACAACCTTATCCCTGTGGAAGACCAGATAAGGAGACTCAATGGAAAGTGCCTGCAGCTCTCCCATCCTTCTGGCTGACGTAATAGCACCAGGAAGGTGGTCTTCCACGACAGGTGGGAGATATTGCACCTGTGCATCAGTTTGAATGGCTTGCCCATGAGCTTAGCCAATACCAGCAGTAGATCCCACGGAGCTGGAGGTTCTCGCACCGGAGGGGATATGTGATCAAGGCCTTTGAAAAAGTGCCCGACCACCTTCTCTTGCGCCACTGACTGCTTGCTGGCCCATGCCCGGTAAGCAGAGATGGCTGCCAGGTGCACCTTAAGGGTCGTCGACCGAAGCCCTAGCTGAGAAAGGGACCACAGGTAGTCCAGAATGCTAGCCAATGAACAGGAGGAAGGGTCCAACCCCTTGCCCTGACACCAAATGGAGAATCTCTTCCATTTGAAGGCGTAGCATTTTCTGGTCAACTCCTTACGGGACGCCTCAACGATGCTGAGGACCTGGCCAGAAAGACCTAGGGCTTGGAACTCTAGACGCCCAGGAACCAGGCTGTCAGATGCAGGGATTGAAGGTCCAGATGGAATATCTTCCCTGATTGACTGAGATCAGGTCCGGCAGGCTGGAAGCCGCTCGGAGCCTGGAGCTGAGACTGAGGAGATCTGGATACCAGAATTGGCGGGCCAGTCTGGAGCTACCAGAATCACCTGTGCCTAGTCCCTCCTCGCCTTTGAGAAGCACCTTGTGGATCAAGGGAAATGGGAAAAGGCGTAGAAGAGGCCCGGGGTCCACAGCCTCGAGAAGGCATCCCCCTGCAGTGAGCCCTGCTGAGGGGGGCGGGCATGAAACAGTCTCAGCTTCGCATTCTCCCTGGAGGCAAACAGATCCACCTGAGGCATGCCCCAGTGGGAGAAGAGATCTTGTACTTCCTTCCGGCAGTTGAGACCACTCGTGAGACGCAGCCCCTATCCGGCTTAGGGCACCAGCCAGGGTGTAGGAGGCTCCTGCCACATGGATGGCTAGGAGATCCGCCTCCAGGCTGATCACGAGAGACCAAGTGCAGAGAGCCTCCTTGCACAGGGGCAAGGAGTGCGTCCCGCCCTGCCGGTTGAGGTAGTACATGGTCGTGGTGTTGTCCATCTGGACCTGGACCACTTGACCCCGTACAAACAGAGCGAAGGCGGTGAGGGCTAGTCAGACCGCTCGAAGCTCGAGCAGGTTGATGTGGCATCGAGACTCCTGAGGGGACCAGAAGCCGTGGGCTCTGAGCTCCCCCAGATAGGCACCCCAACCCATCAGAGAAGCGTCTGTCGTCAGAGTGACCGTCAGCTTGGGGCGGACAAACTGGATACCCTCCTGCAGATGAGCTGGAAAGAGCCACCACTGGAGGTCGTTCCACATCTCCTGGGTCACGGTCACTGGCTGGTCCAGAGGACCGGAGTGCTGTGACCATTGGCGGGCCAGCCCCCATTGCAGAGGACACATATGCCAGCGGGCCCAACGGACCACGCTGGTGCAGGCCGCCATGAGGCCAAGAAGGTGCAGGGAGTCCCGGGCAGGGCGCAATTGCCCAACCAGACATGATTGGGCAAAGGAGGAAAGGACCTTGGCCCTTCTTCGCTGGGAGCCGTGCTCTGGCTCAAAGAGAGTCGAGTTCTGTCCCGATTAACTGAATCACCTGCGATGGCACGAGTTCCGACTTGGCCTCGTTGATGAGGAGGCCAATCTGAGAGCAGACCTGGAGGGCCAGATCCCTGGACCGCTCCACGTCCAACCTGGAGGGGCTGCAATCAGCCAGTCGTCCAGGTAAGGGTACACCTGGACCCCTCGGCGCCGCAGGAATGCTGTCACCACTGCCATGCATTTGGTGAAGACCCTGAGAGCTGGAGAGAGGCCAAAGGGCATGGCCCAGAACTCGTAAAGGGACCCCTCTGCTCTGAAGCAGAGGAAGAAAAAATTACTCACCTTAGTAATGTTGTTTCTTCTAATGGAGTCTTGCTATATTATGACATATGCAGTATAACCCCAGGTTAGAACTGCTCCGGAGGTGAATGAGTAAACTTCCACGCAGGGCATGGGATCTTGAGCGCGAGCTCGGTTAAACACTCTGTCTGTTGAAGCTCAAACTTAAACTGTCAGATCTTTACGAGCAAAAACTCACTAAGGTTCTGTGTGGAAGCTGTAAACCTACACTAGCCACTGGCTACTAACTACAAAAACACCTTTTTGTTCTTGATCCCAAAGCAAAGACTCAAGTCGGGGGATTCAAGAAGGAAAAATTCAAGCATAACACCTAAGCACCCTAGAAGGGTGAAATAAAGTGGGCATCAAAAAAGGGCCAACATTGCACTGCCCACCCACATCCCAAAAACAGAGGTTCTGAGAGGGGCAGGCTGGGGGGGAGGTCATAATATAGCAAGACTCCATTAGAAGAGACAACATTACTAAGGTGAGTAATTTTTTCTTCAAACAACATGAAGTCTTGCTATATTATGACATATGCTGAACTACACAGCAGTACCTCCATGGAGGAGGGACAGAACCTACTTGGGAAATAGGCTCAAGCACAGCTGTGCTGAAATCGAGCATCACTCCTAGCCTGGATATCCAGGGAGTAATGCTTAGTAAAAGTGTGAACTGTTTTCCAGGTAGCTGCTTGACATATCTCTAGGATAGGAATGTCTCTGGCAGCAGCCAGAGCGCAGCTGTACCTCTGGTACAGTGAGCCCCTCAGGCCTGAGGAGGAACCTTACCAGTTTTTTGTAACAGAATTGGATACAAGAGACAATCCACCTGGCAATGGATCTTTTAGTGGCAGGTTTCCCTTTACCAACCTCACCATAAGTGAGGAACAATTGGAGGGATTCAAACCTGTGGCCCTTGGTACGTTCTATATAGTAACTAAGGGCTCTTTTGACATCTAAACTGTGTAATCTCCTCTCACCAGAGGAGGAATGGTCAGTGAAGTACACAGGAAGAGACATGGATTGATTAAGGTGAAAGTCTGAAACCACCTTAGGCAAAAACTTCCTGTTAGTCCTGAGGACTACCTTATCCCTATGAAAGGAGATAAAATCAGGCTCCACTGACAAGGCCTGTAGCTCACTTATGCGCCTGGCAGAGGTGATGGCTACCAAAAACACAGTTTTCCAAGTCAAGCACTTCAGCTCTGCTGAAGACAATGGCTCAAAAGGGGGTTGCATAAGCTGAGCGATGCAAATATTAAGATCCCAAGCAGGGGCAGGATCCCTGAACGAGGGGCTGGTGTGAAGCAACCCTTTAAAAAACTTGGAGAACACAGGGTGAGCCGATAAAGAAGAGGGCTTACCTGCTGACAAGAAGACAGACACAGCTGCCAAGTGCACTTTTAGGGTAGCTGGTCTCAGCCCCAAGGAATTCAAATGCACCAAATAATCCAGGATCGTGGGCACCAGCAGATTCTGGGGAAATATGTTTATCAGCACACCATATGGAAAATCTTTTCCATTTTGAATTATAGGTAGCCCTGGTGGAAGGCTTCCTAGAGGCCTTCAAGATATCCAATACACCTTGAGAAAGGTGTGGGTCAGCAAACTCTAACTCTTCAAGAGCCAAGCCTTGAGATTGAGAGATTTGAGGTTCGGATACCAAACTCTCCCCTGGGCACAGGTTAACAGGTTGTGATTCCTGGGAAGGCATAGGGGAGGGTGGACTGCTAAGGACATGAGGAGTGGGTACCAGGGCTGCCTGGCCCAATCTGGAGCAATCAGGATCATCTTGCAGGATTGAGATCTGATTCTGACTAGCACTTTGAAAAGAAGGGGGAAGGGGGGAAAGCATAGAAAAACTTCCCTTCCCAGCTGAGAAGGAAGGCATCCAGAGGGACTGAGCCCAACACTGGGGGCCTGCAGCAAAAAAGGGGAAGTTGGTGATTGTCTGGGGCTGCAAAAAGATCTATTTGCAGAGTGCCCCATCTGGCAAATATTACCTACAGTACCAGGGGATCCAGTGCCCATTCGTGATGGCCCTGGGAAATCCTGCTGAGAGCATCCGCTAGGACATTGTCCTTGCCTGGGAGGTGAACTGCCGTAAGGGGCGTTCAGAGAGTAAGCCAGAGACCACAACTTCATTGCCTGCACAAGGCTGTGAACCCGAGTGCCCCCTTGCTTGTTGATGTACCACATTGTAGTGGTATTGTCTGTTCTGACCTGAACTACCTTGTTCTGGACAGATGTGGAGAAGACCTGAAGTGCTAGAAAAACTGCTCTGAGCTCCAGCAAATTGATGTGGAGCAGGGATTCCTGAGGGGACCACAGCCCTTGGGTGGAAAGGTCGCCCATGTGAGCTCCCCACCCCAGGAGAGATGCATCTGTAGTAAGGGTCAAGGAATGAGACTGGGGGGTGAAGGGAACCCCCTGTCTCAGATTGTTCTGATCCTGCCACCACTGAAGGCCTGGATCAGGGGTCTGGTCACTGGAATCAATTTGGTTGGGTGATCCGTCCTTGAGACCAAAGGCTCTCAAATGGAACTGAATGTCCCTCATCTGAAATCTCGCTCCCTGCACTACTGCTGTAGAAGCAGCCATGTGCCCCAGGAGCTGTAGGAAATGCCTTGCTGGTCGAGAGACCTGCAGGGTGAAAGAGGAGGCCAGAGACACCAGGGTCCTTGCTCTCTCCAGAGGAAGGAAGGCTCTGGCTTCTTTTGTGTTCAGTTCTGTGCCTATGAAGGTGAGAAGCTGAACAGGCTCCAGAACTGACTTTGGAAGACTGAGAAGGAAACCTAGAGATGTAAGCAGCTGCTGGGTTACTTGTAAATGTAGTTTGACCTGTTCTGGAGCATGGCCTACAATGAGCCAGTCGTCCAGATAAGGAAAGATGGCAATCTTTTGCCTTCTTAAATGAGCAACTGCTACTGCCAGGCATTTTGCCTGAGGGCAGTTCGAATCTGAGGTACTTTCGATGGGAGCTTCTGATGAGAACATGGAAGTAGGCATCCTTGAGGTCCAGGGAGGCTAGCCAGTCCCCTGGCCTTAGAGAGGGTAAAATAATCCCCAGGGTCACCATTTTGAACTTTGGTTTTAAAAGGTGCTTGTTTAGATACCTGAGATCCAGAATGGGCGCCATTCTCCTGTCTTTTGGGGTAAGGAAGTACCTGAGTACAACCCTTTGTCCTGGTGTGGTAGAACCTTTCCACGGCTCGAGAGCCAGGAGGGCAGAAACTTCTGCTTCCAGGGCAAGTGCCTCTGATGGGTTTGCAGGTGGAAAAGATCTGGCTTTCATCTTCGCAAATTTTTGAAGCTGAGAACCAGTCCCTGGCTTACTACTTCCAGGACCCATTTGTCTGACGTTAAAGACTTCCAGTCCTGGACAAAGTAAGCCAGCCTGCCCCTACGGTAGAGGAGAATCGGCCTGGCTGCCCATCAGGGAGCCTGTTTTGCAAGG
The DNA here is from genome assembly GCA_016271365.2 of Neoceratodus forsteri. NCBI lineage: Eukaryota > Metazoa > Chordata > Ceratodontiformes > Ceratodontidae > Neoceratodus > Neoceratodus forsteri. Next base: position 799,485,436 of record CM028134.1, on the reverse strand, counting down.
GGCTTTGGGTTGAGGGGTAGAAGCAGGCTTACTAGGGCCCCTTCTGCCCCTTCCTCTAAAGAACCCCCTCTGGGCATAAGCAGAAGAGAGGCCTGCTTGGTAAAGCGGCCTATGAAAGGCCTGCCTGCCCCTGACATGCTGCCTTTGAGGAGTGACTTGCCTTTCTTTGGCCTGTGCACTCCTATAAGTGGTCCTATACTCATCCATTTTCTTCATATAATTCTCTGTCTGCTCCCCAAACAGAGAATTTCCCACAACAGGAAAATCCATAGCCTTAGACTGGGTATCCTGTGACAGGGCAGTACATCTGAGCCAGGCCATTCTGCGAAGAGACAGATGTAGCCATAACTCTAGATGAAACATCATTAGAGTCTACAGCAGCATGAAATTGCACCTTGGATGCCTCAATCCCGTCTGCAGCCACCTGCTCCAGCTCCTGGCAAGCTGTTCAGGTGCCTGTTTGCTAGGGCCAGGACAGTATCCCACCTGGATTTCTGGTACCTAGCTCGTGCTATATAATTTGCCTGTCTGAGTCCCAAAGATGCTGCCATGTACTGTTTCTTTGCCATGGCATCCATCCTCCTGGAATCCTTTTCAGGAGGGTGAGAGGCTAGAGGAATATTAGCCTTGTCACAGGCTGCAGCCTGCACTACCCCCACATGGCTGCACTGCTGAGATAGGAACTCTGTATCAGGGCCTGATAAAGCATACCTCTTGTCCATCCTTTTATCCACAGGGAGGATAGAATGAGGAGTTTTCAGAATTTTTACTGTTTCCTAAAGATTTATGCAAGGAATAGACAGTCTCCAGACTCTGGAATATCCATCATTTCCACAAAATCAGGCTCTTCTTGATCATCAACAGCTTCCTCAACAGGGAGTTGCAGAGTGTCGCAACTTTCTTGTAAAACAAAAAATGAGAAGGGGACTCAGATAGCCTGGGAGGGGATACACCTGAGGGTCTGTCTGGAGAGATGTCCGGTTCAATGGGCACATCCAGACTGTCAAAAATCACACTCACTCTCCTCGTACCCCTCCTCCCCTTCCTCTGGTTCATAAAAATCTTCAAAATCATAATCTTGAACCGAGGGAACCGACCGAACCGGGCACTTGCCCAATGGTGCCGGTTCGGATGGAACTGGGGAAAGAGACTGGACAATTTGGATAGCTTTGGCTATTTCCTCAGCGGTTGGAGAAAGAACTTTTGGCCCCAAACTAGCTGACCTTCTAGCCCTTTTAGTTGGAACCGGCTCCTCAGAGCTGGTTCTTCGTTTGCCCGAGGAAGCATCGCCCTGGTCAGAGGGCACTCCCTCAGGTTCGGTTGGAACCGAACCGGGCTGGCCATCCGGGTCAGCGGACTTTGGCCTCCTTTCCTGAGCCTACCAACTCTTTTTCCACGGTGGCAGCAGGAAAATTCTGACAAATCTGGCAGTCTGCATTGAGGTGGTCAAACCCCAGACAATATACACAAATGGTGTGGGTCAGCCTTGGCAAAAGCTTCCCCACAGAGGCCTATGCTGAAACCCAGTGGGTCGGTTTTCTTTGGGTTTCTCAGACATAGTGCCAGCCTAACCAAACTTGCCCGTTACTGGCAATCCACCTAGCAAGCTCTCTTATCGATTCCCAACACGTGTCACGGGTCGTGGAAAAAACGTAATAAAATCCGTTTTTTTTAGAACCGATAAGAACCGGGGACCGCACTCTAAAGGGCTAGAAAGTAATTTTTAAACCCCTCTGATCGGTTCAAACCGAACCGAAAAGGATGTTTACAAGTTCCACACAGAATAAAAATTAATAAATAAGCCTATCTATTACTTACAATACCACAGACAGAGCTTGAACTGACGACTTCGGTTAAATTTCGGTAAAATAAACCGAGAATTACACTTTAAAACCGACAAACAAACCGAGCAGCAGGAGGAATCTCCGGAGCGACTGTTAAGTGAGGCTGAGTAAAGAATCTGACAGTTTAAGTTTGAGCTTCAACAGACAGAGTGTTTAACCGAGCTTGCGCTCAAGATTCCATGCCCTGCATGGAAGTTAACTCTTTCACCTCCGGAGCAGTTCTAACCTGGGGTTATACTGTATATGTCATAATATAGCAAGACTTCATGTTGTTTGAATCGCTAGTGAGATGGACAGATTGGGACGTGAAAGAACGCATCCTAAAGGTCCAGAGAACAGAACCATACGCCTCGTTCCAAGGATGGAATGATCTGAGCCAGAGTGACCATCCTGAAGGTGCAAAACCTTAGGAACTTGTTCAGGTCGTGTAGGTCAAGAATGGGGTGCCAGCCCCCGTCCGTTTTGGGACCAGGAAGTACCTGGACACAAACCCTGGGTCTGGAGGGAGTCCACCACCTCCTGATCACCTCCTTCTGGAGGAGCAAGGCAATGTCGGCTCGGCGAGCCCGACAAGAAACTCTTGGAACCCGTAGCCCCGTGGGAGTAATGGCTTCGATGGGAGGAGGACACTCGATTCCAGAGGCAGACCCTGCCTACCACTTCCAACACCTAGCGCCCGTGGTGATAATGGACCAGGCGGAAAGGAAGTGGCGGAGCCGTCCCCCCACGGGGGGAACCCGGGGAGGAGCGACGAGGTTGGGGGCGACACACCTCAACCCATCACTGGACAGGCTTGGAGGAAGGGCCGGCCGAGGAGCCGCCTGGGCCTTTTCCTCCCGGTTTCCTGCTGGAGGAAGCAGCAGGCTTGGCTTTGGGGTGCCAAATACGAGCCTGCTGGCCCTGATGCTGGTGTTGCTGGGCCAGACATGCTGCAGTGGCTGAAGGACGAAAGGGCTTACACTGCTGCTGGTGGTCTTTGTCCTTCTGGGCAGACGTGACCGAGTCCAAGGTGGCACTGGACTTCTCGATCCATTGGTGATGACCCTCCACCCCGGGTCCGAACAAGTCGGTACCTAGGAAGGGGACGTCTGCCAGCTTGTGCTGGGTATCATTCGTAAAGGTAGAGATCCGTAACCAAACTCTGCGGCGCATGGCCACTGCGGCCGCTACTGACGGCACACAAATCAGTGATGTCCAACGAAGTTTGGAGCTGCTGTTTAGCTACCTCCCTTCCCTGAACCCGCACCTGCTTGACTGTCGTTTGAAGGTCAGCCGGGAGATGAGGAATCACCTCATCCAGGGAGCCCAAAAGGGCGTGTGAAAAGTGTGCCATCAGAACGGCCGAGCTAGCCTGACGAAGGCCTAGGGAGGAAGCAGAATATACCTTCCGCCCTGAGTAGTCCAATTTCTTGGACTCCTTATCGGGCAATTTGTCCACATCCCCAGCATTCCCGGAATGCCGGAAAACACTGTCGGTCACTAACCCCTCCGCAGAGGGGTGCTCCGAGAAACCAGAGAGTGAACCTGTAGGGACCTCATACTTTTGAGCCATCCTGGCTGAAGGTGTGGGACAAGATGCTGGCTGCTGCCACAGCTCCAGGGCCAGGCCAACAATGGCTTCAGCCACTGGAAAGGCCTCCGTAGGGGAATCCCCTTAATCTAGTATCTCTGTGAGGGGATACTTGGCCCATTTTGAAACGGGTTCGAGCTTCATCCCAGTGGACTCTGGGATGAGTCGAAGCATTCCTAAAAACGAGGATGGGCTCTCATCCACCGACTGACCCCCTGTAGACTCCAGGTCAAGTGGCCTGGAGAACAAGGAGTCGTCGTCGTCAGACTCAGAGGAGTCTGCGAACAGCTGCCGAGCGCCTCAGCCACCCTCCACGTGCCGAGGTAGATTGGGAGTGAGGGTGACCGACAACCTATGGGGCAAACCCTGACCCGACTGAGAATCCTTGGTCGGGGCCCCAGTCTTTGGTTGTGGAGGCGGAGGTTCCACCACAATGGGTGGAGCAGCCGGTTTCGGCTGAACAACCGGTTCCGGTTTCGGCTCCTCGACTACAAGGGTTTTTTTCGGCCGCTCAGGAGACAGCCACTTAATGGCCGGAGAAGGCGACGGCGTTGGCTTATTCCCAGACAATAAGAGCTGCTGCCACAATAAATCCTCGTAGCGCCGAAGCAACTTGCGCCGGAGCCTATCCTCCGAAGAGGACAACGAGGATGAGTGGCGCCGTCGCTTTCCATGGTGCCGAGACTGAGACCGCCGACGTCAGTGGGACCGGCTGGACCTGGAAGAGATTCGAGACCGAGACCTTCGGGGATTCTGAGGGTGGGTCAGAAAGGGGACGGGGGAAACCTGCTCCTCCCTCGGTTCAGGGACCTTAACCGGGGACTCCGGCACAGGAGGCACAGGTAAGTCCTCGGTTTCCACCGGGGAACCAGTGAAGTAGGGTTGTCGGCATCACTAGTCGGCAAACCATCCGACGGGTCGAGAAAGATCTCGACTGTGTCGACGGGTGCCTCGGCCTGCTGACCTGACGGGGACACCGTGAAGCCAGTGGCCTTAGCCGCAACCTCGACTGAAGTCGAAAGTCGACCATCTGGTGAAGGGGATCTCTCCCGCTCCCACAAACGTCGACAGTGGGACTTACCTTGGTCTGTCCCAGTGGTCCTTCTCTCTTGGTGGAGAGGGATTGAGAAAGCTCCTTAAAAGAAGCTGTATATGAAGATCCCAAGGAAAGCGGGATAAATGCCACGACCGAGGAGGAAGATGATGCGGCCTGGGCTGCCTCCTCCTCGAGGGAGATGATCTGCTTCAACTGATCCGCAGAGCCCTCCACCGCAGACACCGCCCAGCGGGCCTCCTTGGACTTGACCGGAGGATATAGTTTTTCAGGGTGCCCCAAAAGAAGTCGAGCAGCGTGGTCCTCCAAGACTGAAGCCGAAAAGGATTTGCACAAATCATAAGCCTGCGAATTGTGGCAGAGTCCTAGGCAGTAAACGTATATGGAGTGCGGGTCGGTCCGGGACATCTTCTGCCCACAGGGGCACCGACGAAATCCGGGAGTCGATTTGTCCATCGCAGCCTCGAGGGAAAAAGAAGACCGAAGTCTTGTAAATTTGAGAATAAGTTTCAGATTAACCGAAGAATGTGGATCCAGGCCTAAAACGCAGAGCGCTAAGGAGGGAACCTGAGCTTCCAAGCGGTAAGGAAGATCTGGCGTCATGGGGCGGAGCCGTAAGTTTTACCACCCGGGTGGGTGGGAGGAGCCAGCTTGAAGACCTTTTGGCAAGATTTAAAGTGGCAAGGAACATGCCAATAAGTGTGGATTGAACAACATATCCACGTCCCTAGAAATGGCTTTTTCTTCTGCTGTTTCTTGGCGCCAGGGGTGTCATTCTGAGCAGAAGTAGCGGAGTCCAAGGGGGCACTGGACTGTTCGATTCTATGAAGGTGACCATCCAAACCTGGGCCGAAGAGATCGGTGCCCAGGAAAGGAACATCAGTGAGTTTGTGCTGGGTATCCGCCATGAAGGTGGACAATCTCAGCCAGGCCCTGCGACGCATGGCAACTGTGGCTGCCACCGAACAGGTGCATGAGTCCTCGAGGTCCAGGACCATCTGGAGTTGCTGCTTGGCAACGGCCTGACCCTGGTCCCGGATCTGTGTGACCGTAGTCTGAAGATCCGTGGGGAGGTGCGGGAGAACCTCATCCAAGGAGCCCAGCAGGGCATGAGAAAAATGCGTCATGATTGCCGAGGTTGCCTGATGGAGGCCTAGGGAAGAGGCGGCATAGACCTTCCTGGCAGAGTGGTCTAACAGTAAGCAAACAAACAAAAAAATGTTCTTGCACACAAAGTGCAAACTGGGACCAGTTCCACACTTGGATGTGGGTCTCTTAATGCTGACTGTTGCCCTTTAAGTGGAAAATCAAAGGACCTAGAGACACATCACAAGAGATGGGAGAAAGACTTCACCGGGATCTTTACTATCTCAGCCATCCTGATCGAAGGTCGAGTAGTTGTCATCAGGATGACCACACTCCATCAGCAACTATATATTGACTCAAGGGGTACCTTGAGTAGCTAAGCCCATGTTCTTTTTTTGAATTTTTTATACTTCCTTTTTATGCGCCCTTCAGTGCCGCATCTGCCCCTTCCCTCAGGGATTCCTTAGGTGACTGACAGGGCTCCGCCAGGTATCTCGGGGATTGCTTTAGTGGACCAGCCCCCCCATCCAGCGTCGGATGACCCCACAGGTGAAGTAGAAGGGGGACCCCGAGTCGTCCCCCCAGCCAACTTCCATTGCTTCGGGGTGGTCCAACTGAGCGTCTTCTACAGATCCTGGTCATGTGTGGCTACGGTGCCGAAGCCCACCTCCAGGTGCAGATGCATTTTTTTTCAGGCCTCCCCTATTCCTCCGACGACGGCACACACAGGGAGGTCCAAGGAGACGAGGGCATGCTGAGACATGCCACTGCTCTGGACGTCAGCAGACGTCCTCCCCTTCCTGTGCTTTGCAATCCTGGGTTGCACCTCCACCTGTGGTCACCCAGGTGGCGGTATCGCAACGGGACCCGCAGCCCACACTCCCTGGAAGAGGAGAGCAGTCCACCGGGTGCTCGATTCTCCCCCCCCAGCCCTACAGCAAACCAGGTTTGCTACCGAACCCCGGTTGCTGGTGTCGTGAGTGGTAGCGCTACCGCTGTGTCGGCAGGCTGGCCTGAGACGATGTTTTCTCTTGGGATGCCACAGGAAGCCAATGTTCTGTATTGGGTTTCCCACTGGAACTGCCAGACCTGAAGGATAATTCAGGCTTCCAGGAGCATGGGAGGTGGATGTCAATCCAGCAGCACTGGAGGTGGATCGTTACATCAGGGCCTACTGGATGACAAACCATGCCTGGAGTCTGCAACACAACTGAGCGAACTTTGTCCATTTTGTGGGTCTTGGGGTGCTGGGGCCCTGGGGTCTGCTTTTTTATGACCTTCTTGAACAGAGCAGTTATCGCTCGTGTCTTTAATTCAGCTACCTATAAGGCGGACATACTGGCGATGCATATAACGCCTGCCCGATGAGACTGGCTTCAGTACTTATGCTTGTAACTCCAACAGTGACGCTTTTAGCTTCATTCTCTTGGCATTCTTCCAGGGCCCATTATGAAGAGTGTAACGAGGAACTGTTTGAGTAAGTTTTTGACAAGAAACTACTCAAAGAATTGAGTATTCACTGCTTGAATTCGGTTGTTTCCATTTTGGCAAAGTGGAAAGGCAGGGAGTCTTTCAAGGGGACAGACTAACAGAGACCAACAGGCCGTTTCAAACCCTCCTCTGAATGCACAGACTTTCCGTCAGACCTCCAAAGGGGTTTACCTAGGAGACTGCCCAGGATGTAAGCTCTCTTGTAAAGGAGTGGGTAAGACAACCACCATGGGTGGTGGATCCCGAGAGACCGTATTCTGTCGCTGCTCTGAGGCAGATCCAAGGAGCTGGGAATCAGGCTAATCATAAAGCTGCACATCCCAAATGGTTAAAGGGCCAATAGGCTCTGCGAGGTAGTCACCCTTAAATTTCGTCTCTGATAGTTAAACGGTACATCTCCTCCTTCTCTTCAGCACAATGAGGAAGCACTGTAAATTGGTCAGAACCAAATGGTTGCGAGCCAGGTATGCTGCTGCTGGGCAGAAAATGACACCAAACGGGATCTACAGAGCACTTATTCCTTACCCTTTACTTTTACTTGTCATACTTATATGAAGGCTAGGAGAGCTGGGGCTCATACCACACCAAAGACTCGAGCAGCATGGTGTGGTAAAGAGGCAGTTCTTCAAATCAAGCAATGACCACTGCAAGTAAGGCAGATGTATGGGTCTGCCCTGAACATATGAAAATTATGTACTTATAATTCTTGATGTTCTAGAAATACTGTATATTCACCATTTATACACACTAATGGGTCTCTGCCAGAGGCACTAGGACCCTGTGGGAGCCAAAACCTTTCAGCAGAACTGGCACCGAAGCAAGCCATGCGCATGCATGGTGCTGCGAGAGTTACTTGCAGTGCCTGGCTTATCTCAGCACCAGCCCCTAACCGCCTCAGTTCCTTTTTTTCTAAGGAGATGCAGAATAAGCTAACTAGTGGTCATGCACTTCCTCAAAGGGCACGATGAGCCCTGGTGACCTGTGTAAGCGTGGTCAATGTATGATTAGACAGTCTTTAGAGCTCAAGCCTTGAACAAGGGGAGAGCAAAACCCCATGGAAGTGAGCTTGGGGGATGGGGGGTGGGCATTTGAATAAATGGTGAAAATATTAGAATGACAGTAAGTACAACATTTTCATATCTTCCAGGAATGTATCTCCACCATTTACTCACACTAATGGGTCAAAATACCAAGCTGAGAAAAAACTCCTAGGGTAGGGTGGTAGCAGTGAAGAACTCACTCAGGACTAAGTCCATTCAGGACAGTCCTGCTAAGCGGCAAACTGCCTGACAGAGATATGCAGGACACAGTGTGTAACAAAATGTGCACTGCGATCCCAATTACAGCTTTGCAATGCATCACAGACAGGTACAGGGCAAACTTCTGCTAGGGACATGACAACTGCAGAAGTGGAACTGGCGTGTACCTGACCTTTCAGCATGTACTACGCTATAGCATAGCAAAGAATCAAACAGCTCACCACCTAGGCAGAAATGCACATGACTGAAGGAGGTTGACTTTTTAACCGGAGCAAAAGAGACCAAAAGCTGTTTGGATTGCTTGAAATCCTAGTTCTGTCTAGGTGAGAAATGGGGACCCCCTTAACGTTCAGGGAATGTAAAGAAAGAGCTTTCCATCACTCTGGAACCTGGCACAGTAGGTAAGCAGCACAGTGGCTGATTCAGAGAGACAGAACTGTGATGCAACTTAGGAAGGAGCTTACAACTGCAGATCACTACCTTGTTCTTGTGGGAAACAGAATAAGTGGGAATCTAAGATCAAGAGATGCATTTCATACACTCCGCAATCAGAAGAGATGGCCACTAGAAAGCTGCTTTCCAGGTAAAAACTTAACTCGCAAGTCAAAAAAAAAGTTCAATGGGTTGCAAGTATGCAAGTCCATTACAATGCTGACATCCAAGCAACCACCAACTTCTGGATGAGGGGCCTCATGTGTAGAAATGCCCTAAAAGAACTGGTTAAAACAAGGCAGTTGAGCCAGGTAGAGGGTACCAAAGGGCTCATGGCATGCAGACATAACACACAAGAGAACCTTGATTGTGTAATACTGCAAACTAGCATCAGAAAGGTCCTGCAAGAACTTCAGAATCTAGTAAGGTAGACCCCGGATGGGGTTCATGTGAATTTAGGAGCACCGGGTGGAAAACCCTTTCTATTTGGTTGTGTAGGACTTTCTAGTGCAGGGTTACGAGCTGGAAAATATATTGCAGGAACTCTCTGAAATACCTTGTTCTTAATAATCTCCATCTTTCTAGGAGTCCGGTCTGGAGGTGAAGCAAGTGCAGGTTGGGATGGAGTAGAAAACTCAGACATGTTCAACCTGAGAGGAAGGGTCCTCTGTTAGCCGACTGATAGCCTGCCTTCAGTAAAACTATATCTGCCAAGGCCAGCACGGTGCCACCAGAGATATTCTGTCCTGTTACCCATCCAGTTATAGCAATATTCCCAGCACTAGGGGGCGCTGAGAGATGGACATGGCAGTCTAAATATATCCTAGCAAGAAAAGCCATGTCTTGGCCTTGTGGAGCGGCCCACTCACTGAAAAGTGGTCTCACAAAATTGGACAACAACTGGGACCCTGATTCGCCAAGCTCACTTGCCAGTGAGAACTAGACTGATGGCAGATAACTGGCATAGAGAAGAATCCCCTGCTCCAGGAGGGAGGTGCCTCTGAGAATCTCTGACATTGATCGGGTGCCAGACAGGAGCACCAGAAGTGGCAGTAGGGAAGCACGGACCTGGTGCCGGACCCAGGCGCCACACCCAGGTGCCGAACAGAAGCACTGAAGACAGACATCAAAGACAGGTGTCAGGCACAGATGCCAGACATGACGTCAGACACCAACATCATAAAAGGCGGCACCAGGAGGACCAGAGATGGTGCTAGGGGATCCCCGGCACCAACCTGGCACTGAATGACACTGGAACCAGAAGTCAGGGGGGACGTCGCTGGAAAGAATTAAACTGGTACCTGGAGGTCCCCGGTGCTGGGACCCCCGGATACAGCTACCCTGCCAGGAGCACCAAAACTGGCAGCCGCTCAGGCTGCAAGGACCAGGGAGGGCAGAGGACGACACCAGGAGATCCCGTCGACCTGGTACCGGGACCAGCGCTAGTAGTGGTGCCAGGTCAGGCTTCAAAAGATCCAACCCGGCACAGACGCCAGAACGGGAGCCAGCACCGGAGACCCGGCTAGCACTGAAGCGACTGGCAGTGCTACCTGGCTGGTCCCACCAAGAGGCATAAGGTGGGGGTGTGGTCAATGTGGCAGGAGTCTGCATGGTCATCGGCAAGGGCAGAAGGCCACTGCTGGAGCTGACGCTCTACCTGGCTTGGGTGGCCCTGACTATGGGTTCAGTGCAACCAACCAACAAGGGTCCAGGAACAGACCTACCGGCAGTGACACCCCAGACTGATGCTACACCTGCTGCTCTGAAGAGTTACCCTGGGAAGACTGCCCACTGGAGACCCCCCCTAAAGGACAGAGGGGGAACTCCAGGCCCAAGGTCTCAGTGTCACAGCACCAAGACATAAAGTGACGCGGACTGCGCAGAGGGCCATGGCCCCAGGAACCGAGGGTCTCGCAGAAGACTTCCCGAGGGTGACCTTGAGGAGTACCAGTTTCTTCCTCACCCTGAGGTGAGAGAAGAACTCGAGGCCGAGAGGTGCCAAGAACCCAACCAGAATTGGTAACTGGCCCGCTCCTTTGTGCTCCCGAAGACCGCCCTCCCCCAAAGCAGAGGACTGCCCATGGTCAGAACACTTCCCTTGCGGGAAAGCAGACCGGACACAACCCCTGCTGCCAGAGCAGCCTGCCAACCATGGCGTTGAGCCAACATGACGCTGGGCCAAACACAGTGCTCAGTCAACATGGTGCTGGATCAACACAGTGCCAGCCCAAATATGGCACTGGAACAAACATGGCACCAGGCCAACAGACAGCCGTGCGAAACACGGCACCAGGAAGACTCCCTACCGTAATCCTATAGAGACGTCCTGACAAGGCTCGGTAGGGCTGAGAGAAAGCCGACAGAAAATTCTTCATAAAATCACTAAACTGATACAAAAATAATAAATTCTAGCTTTAAACAACTGAAAACTGAAACGAACTAACAGCGTCTGTCGAACTGACGTGAAGTTCTGATTCCCGAAGGGCAAGCGACATCATCACTGAAGTGGTTAGGGGCTGGTGCTGAGGTAAGCTACGTGTCACAAGCCGCTGTCGCAGCGCGGTGCATGTGCACGGCTTGCCTTGGCGCCAGCCCTGCTGAAAAGGTCTGGCCCCTGCGGGGTCTTAGTGCCTCTGGCACAGACACATTAGTATGAATAGACAGTGAAGATACATTCCTGGAAGATCTTGTTCTTGTAGCTGTTACACTGCTTGAAGCCAGGAGTGTGGTCCACTATTCCACTGCAGACTGGCTCCAAGCAGTACAGTCTCAAAAGTAAATCCAGATAAATCACTAATGTCATGTACAGGGATGTAAAAGCCTACGAAACATGGTAGCTGTGGAGAAAAGGAAAAACATCAACATTTCAAAGAAAACTGGAGGCAACCCCTCCCAGGCAGGAACTAACTGTGATTGTATGTCTCTAGCAGAAAGAAAGATCTGGAGGCATGGAGGGTTGAAGATCTGAGATAAAGGGAAGGTACTAAAGCTCTTTCCGAGGACTTTGCAGATGCTCAGATGACTGCACAGGTGTGTCTACGTGGAAGGAATCCAGGCACAGTGGCTGTAACTACAACTTATAGTGGAATAACCAGAAAGGGACTGACTGAATCTGGGTGAAACTTGTGGGTTAACATGAAATAAAGGAAAAATCATGGGGAAAATTGAGGGGAGAAAAAAAGAAACCCACAAAATGATCTTGAATCAATACTCTCCATATAGCCCAGTCCAGTGGCGCTGAGGGTTGAGGCGCTGGATGCCACACCTCGCGCTATGCTGGCGACCTGCGTTCAGGAATGAGCGTGGGCCGTGGAGGGTCGGCAGGGAGGAGAAGGACTAAGCGTTCAGAGGACAGCTCTCCTTCTCTGGGGAGGGGGGGAACTTGGCAGTCGGTGCTAGCCTGGCCCCTAGCAATGGCTGGGGACTGGCGCATTAATGCTACAAGATGGGGATGGAAGCAGTGCAGACGCTGAATGGAGGCATGTACAGGAGGGTGTGTGGCACCGTCATAGATATCACTGCATGTGCCGCCCCAACAAAAGGAAAAACACAGCGCCCCACAGAGGATGAAGGGGGAGCTCACAGGCGCCGCAGCTGGCCAGCCACGGCACAGAAACACTAGATCCGTTCTCAGAGGGGTTGGGCCCCCCAACCCCATGGGGGGGAGGGTAAGCCCTGGGGCAACTACTGTGCTTGTTGGTGGACGCCAGGAGGATGGAGCTGGGGCTCCCTCAGACTGTGAGGGCTGTGGGGGCAAGGAGCATAAAACAAAATACTTTCCATAAAAAGCAACATGAATTGTAGCTTGTCAAAATAGTCAATGGATGTCCTTAGAACACCCAGCACAACAGTAAAAAGACATGACATTTGATTACTTTTAGTTGTTATACGGATTAAATGATCACGCACACACACAATGCTTCCAACCATTCTACTGGAGAGATTTATTCTAGATGCACTGTCATTAGTTTTATCAACAGTAAACTGTGAGTAAACCTTAGATTGGCCTAAATTGCTGCTGTGTTTCTGCATGTGTCAGTTCACTTAGCATCATTATTATCATAGGATCAATACTGCTATCTTTACATGAGATGCAGTTTCCTAGCAACCTCCACCTGGAATCTATTCAAGCAAATTTCCTCTGTTCTTTATATGAAACAGCAGCTGCCATCAAGCAGCTCCTTCTGCAGCGGTCTCCTGCATATAGGCAGCAGTATCCCAGCTTTCTGATTCAAAACATTACTTGTGATTCAATTAAACAGCTTTAAAGTTTCATCTACAAATCAAACGTGTAAATATGCAAACTGTTTAAATTACTGTAATGTTTATAATGATGTCATCTTGAACAACTACACTTACTATCCACCAGTCTCCTGAGAAGAAGGGGCTAGGCATGCACTTATACCTCTCAACTGTCCCTGATTTTCAGGGATGTCCCTGATTTTGCCTCAAAATTTTACTTTGTCCCTCCTAAGAATTATGTTTTCCTGTCCAAACAGTGGGAGCTGTAAGCACAAAATAATGTCAAACATTAAAGTTACAGGTTTGTTCTTCCTTAGAAAACACATTTTACACTAAGCCCCTTATTCTGCCAGTTTCCTGAGTGGATATCACCAATTTTGAACATGTGTCCCTGATTTTGGTCCTTTGTCCCTGATGTTTTTAAGTCTTGTCCCTAATTTACGAGGCAGAAGGTTGAGAGGTATGCGATGCACTCCAAAGTAGGGCTCAAAACAGTGACCTGGCTCATAGATCTCTTTTGGAAATGTGAACCTGACAGCTTACATTTCCAGGGTAAATGTTAGATTTCCACAATGAAATGTGTTTAAATTTAAGATGTGTTTCAGAATCAAACTTTCACCTCCCTCTGAGGAACAACTTGTAACATTATTTTCCTCATGTTTTTGCAAAATGTTTTCCTTTCTCTTTTATTTTGCTGTTTCTGGTTTTCCTTTATTTTCCAGAGCGACAAAATACCAACTTGATCAAAGTCCCCGATTTGTGCAGTTGCTAGTCTGACATTCATTAAATTGCCCAGCATCTCAGCACTCAGACATGATCTTCAATCTGTCCCAATTCCTTTCATCAAAGAAAACCTAGATTTCACAACGCCAGAGGTTAATACCAATACAACGCTGAGCCATCCTGATATTAGTTCAAGCTCAGACAAGTGGTTTGCATGCTTAAGCAACAGGCGAAATTCCCTGAAATGCAATATATGGTTAAAACTTTTGTCTTCCAGTGCCTCAGACAAGTGCTCTGCTAACGAGGAAACACCTTTTCGCCATTGGCATCTACATCATCACAGTCATTAGATAAAACACAAGTTCTCTAGGATCAGTGTGTGGATTGAAAACCCGATATGCCAGCACAAAAGGCCCTGTCCACACTACACTCGAAAAAGCTGTAACGGTTTCAAAACGTTAGACTGTAAACATTACAGTGTGTACACACTGCCAGTGAACAGTTGTGAAAACGGTTTAAAAATGTTACAGCCTATCCACATTTGTGTGTATAGTGTGTGGTCTCAACCCCTTAAAAGTAGAGCACATCCCATGGTACACTTGGTGATGGCAGCTGCGATGAGAGACACCCTCCCATAAGCCTATGCGGCTGTCATTGTACACAGTACACACATAGCGTGGTAGAACATGGCATGGCATGGCGTCTGACAGCAACGTGTGCCCTGTGGCTGTTGTGACGATATTATGGTGTTATGCAGCTGAAGGTGAGGAACAGAGGAGGGATGCACTCCGACATGCAGCATGCAGGCGTGCTGTGATGCACCAACATGTGTTTAGAACTGTGTCCCTGCTGCATGCCACAGTCAGGTATGTGGTGCACCACTAGTACATGTCAATCTATGTATGTCTGCTACCCTCTGGACGCATGCTGCGTGATTCCAGCACACGCAATGCAGCCATGTAGCACACCCATTTCCACCCCACCATTGCCCACGGTATCATAAGCCCCACAGTGCCCCCATATAGCAATATCAGCATGCAAAAAACTGCCCAAATCAAAAGAGCAATAAAGTATGGTGTTGCATGACTGTCTTTATTCCAACGCTGCCATGGCTTCTGGTGGCAGTATCATATGAAAAACAAAGTTAGGCAACAGCATGTTCATGCAGCAGACCACGCATTATTGTGGTACCCCAATAACCTGAAAAATATACATTGTCCTGCATCACAACACCGTGCAGTTCTGTATTGCAATACTTATAGAACACTGTAAAGGCAACATAAACAGTGCAATGGTGCACTTGGACACCAAAAAGGAAACAAAAAAACAGGTTACTCACCTGTAACAGTAATTCTAGGAGTGGTATATGTTGTTCATCCACACTTATTGGCATGTCCCTTTCCCCTATAATAATCGTCGGATGCCTTCAAGCAGGCTCCTCCCACCCACCCGGGTGGTATAACCCTCGGCTCCGCTCCATGTCGCCAGATCTTAGCCTGCTGGAAGCCAGGTTTGTACGTCCCAGGCCGGGGAGGTCGGGTGGGTCCGTGTGGATGAACAACATATACCACTCATAGAACTACTGTTACAGGTGAGTAACCTGTTCTAGGATCGTGGATAAGTTGTTCATCCACACTTATTGGCAGACTCCTAGCAGTTTTCCGGGAGGAGGGAGGCAAGGCGCACACCCCCCTACTTAGGGAACAGAGATTGGACAACTGAGACCCCAAAACCAGCATCCCGGCGTGACTCAAGGTTGATGTGGTAATAGGTAATGAAGGTGTTTGCGGACTTCCAGGTAGTAGCCCAAAAGATTTCCTGGATACGGATGTCCCTGGAAGCAGCCACCGATGCAGCAGTATGGCGGGTAGAATGAGCTCTTATCCCTCTGGGAGGCTCCTTGCCTGCCAACTCATCACACAGACCTATGCATGATGTAATCCATCTAGCAATGGTCTGCTTCGCCGCAGGTCTACCAGAAGTAGCTTCAGCGTAGATGACAAACAGCTGGCGAACCTGTCCCCAAATTTCTGCCATCCTCTCCCTATAGTAGGAGAGAGCACGTCGCAGGTCCAAGGTATGGAGCCTGTTCTCGGCCTCCGAGGTGTAATTAGGGTAGTATACTAGCAGAGTCAACACCTGTTAAGGTGAAACTCTGACACCACCTTCAGAAGGAATTTCGGGTGGGGCGCAGGACAACTTTGTCCCTGTGGAAGACCACATAAGGGGAGTCCACCGAAAGCGCCTGGAGCTCCCCTATCTTCTGGCTGACGCGATAGCCACCAGGAAGGCCGTCCTCCACGACAAGTGTGACAACTCATACTTGTGCATGGGTTCGAATGGCTTGCCCATGAGCTTTGCCAGTACCAGCAGTAAATCCCACAGAGGTGGAGGTTCACACACCGGAGGGAATATGTGATCCAGGCCTTTGAAAAAGCGCCCAAAAACTGTCTCCTGCACCAACGTCGGCTGACCGGCCCGCGCCCGGTAAGCAGAGATGGCTGTCAGGTGCATCCTAAGGGTCGATGACTGTAGACCCCGTTTGGAGAGAGACCAAAGGTAGTCAAGAAAGTTAGCCACGGGGCAGGACAGAGGGTCCAGTCCCTTGTCCTGACACCAAATGGAAAACCGCTTCCATTTGAAGGCATAACATTTCCTGGTCGATTCCTTTCTAGATGCCTCCACCACAGTGTAGACATCTTTGGAAAGATCCAAAGCCTGGAACTCTAGCCGCTCAGGTACCAGGCTGTGAGGTGCAGGGATTGAAGGTCCAGATGGAATACCTTCCCCATATTGAGTGATATCAGGTCCAAGCGTGTACAAAGGCACTCAGGGGGCCTGCAGCTGAGACTGAGGAGATCTGGATACCAGAACTGGCACGGCCAGTCTGGGGCTACCAGAATCACCTTCACCTTGTCCCTCCTCACCTTGGGTAACACCTTGTGGATCAAGGGAAATGGAGGGAAGGCGTAGAGGAGGCCTGGGGTTCATGGCCTTGAGAAGGCATCCCCCTGCAGTGAGCCCTGCTGAGGAGGGCGGGCATGAAACAGCCTCAGCTTGGTGTTTTCCCTGGAGGCAGACAGGTCCACCATCGGTTTGCCCCAGTGGGAGAAAAGGCTGTAAGCTACCTCTGGATGGAGAGACCACTTGTGGGATGTCTTGCCTAAGCGGCTGAGAGCATCTGCCAGATGATTTGAAGCTCCTGCCACATGAATGGCTAGGAGATCCGCCTCCAGATGGCTGATAAGTGTCCAGATGAGGAGCGCCTCCCCGCAAAGCAGACGGGAGTGCGTGCTGCCCCATTTGTTGAGGTAGTACATGGTCATGGTATTGTCCATCTACACTTGAACCACTTGACCCCAGAGCTGAGGAGCGAAAGCTGACAGTACCAGTCTGACTGCTCTGAGCTCCAACAGGTTGATGTGGTATCGGGACGCCTTGGGGGTCCAGAACCCATGGGCCCTTTTGGCCCCCATGTGGGCTCCCCAGCTCATGAGAGAGGCATCAGTCGTGAGGAAGGCCATTGGCTCTGGACAGACAAACGGGATCCCTTCCTGCAACTGGTCTGGGGCGGTCCACCATTGGAGAGCATCCCACATCTTTTGGGTTACAGTGATCAGCGGGTTGAAATAACTGTGGCGTTGAGTCCACTGGCCAGCCAGCTCCCATTGGAAGGGACGCATGTTCCACCGGGCCCAAAGGACCACGGAGGTGCACACCGCCATGTAACCCATAAGGCGCAGAAAGTCCTGGGCAGGGCACAATTGCCCAACCAGAAATTATTGGGCAAAGGAGGAGAGAACCTCTGCCCTGTCCACCGGGAGCCGAGCTCTGGCTTGACGAGAGTCGAGCTCTGCCCCGATGAAACACATCATCTGAGAAGGCACAAGTTCCGATCTGATCTCGTTAATTAAGAGGCCGAGTTGGGAGCAGATCTGGAGGGCCAGGTCCCTGGACCTCTCCACTTCCTGCTGGGTGGGACCTGCTAAGAGCCAATCATCGAGGTAGGGGTAAATTCTGACCCCCTCCAACACCTGAGATGGGCTGCCACCACTGCGATACATTTGGTGAAGACCCGTGGGGCCTATGACAGGCCGAACGGCATGGCTCGGAACTCGTATAGGGTCCCTTCGGCTCTGAAGTGGAGGAACCGCCATTGAGACGGCCAGATTGGGACATGAAAGAACATGTCCTGCAGATCCAGTGAACAGAACTACGTTTCGTTCTAAGGATGGTATGATCTGGGACAGAGTGACCATCCAAAAGGTGCGTGACCTGAGAGACTGAGTCAGGTCATGCAGATCTAGAATGGAGCGCCAGCCCCCTGTCTGCTTGGGCACCAGCAAGTACCTGGAGACAAAGCCTGGGTCTGCTGGAGAATCTGTCACTGAAGCTACTGCCTCCTTGAGGAGGGGCTGCGCGATGCTGTCTCGGAGAGCCGACTGAGTATGGACAGATACTCTTTCCTCTCGAGGGGCTTGGCTTGGCTTGGAGGGTGCTGCTCGAATTCCAGAGGCAGTCCCTGACTGACCATTTCCAAAGCCCACCCGTCTGTGGTAATAACGGACCAGGCGGAAAGAAAGTGGCGGAGCCGGCCCACATGGGAGGACATAGAGCTGGCATGACAGGAGAGGGGGTGGCAGCCCACGCCCCGTCACTGAGCAGGCTTGAAGGAGGAGGATCCAGGACCTGAACCTCGGCCTCCTTTACGGGCCTGGGAGGGCTCGGCTTGGGCCAGGGGCACCAAGCTTGAGCCTGCTGTTGCTGCTGCCCTCGTTGAAATGAGGGTTGCTGTGCCACAGGGGAAGAGTGCTGAAAAGGCTTCTTCTTCTGCTGTTTCGTGCCCAAAGAACCTTTAGCAGAAGTAGCGTCCAAGATGACATTGGACTGCTCAATACGCTGAAGGTGACCAGCCACACCTGGTCCAAAAAGGTCGGTGCCGAGGAAAGGCACATCAGATATCTTGTAATAAGTATCTGCCAGAAAAGAAGAGAGTCTCAGCCAAGCCCTGCGATGAGAGGTGACTGCGGCTGCCATCGAGCGGGCACAAGAATCCCCAATGTCCAGGGCTGTCTGAAGCTGCTATTTGGCAACAGCCCAGCCCTGATCATGGACCTGCTTGACCGTGGTCTGCATGTCAGTGGGGAGGTGTGGGAGGACTTCATCCAAAGACCCCAAGAGGGAATGGGAGAAGTGTGCCATGATGATAGCCAAACTTGCCTGATGAAGGCCTAAAGATGAGGCCGCACAGACCTTTCGAGCTGAATGATCCAAGAGTTTAGATTCTTTTTCGGGAGGTCAGTCAGTGTCGGCAGAACTGTCAGTACGCCTGAACATAGAGGCGGTCACCAGGCTCTTGGCCGAAGGGTGCTCTGTGAACCCTGCAAGGGACCCCATGGGCACCGCATACTTGCAGGCCATGCGAGCAGATGGAGCTGAACAGGAAGCAAAGTTCTAAGGCCATGCCAACTATGGCCTCGGCCACAGGAAAGGCCTCCATCGGGGTATCCCCTCTCTTGAGGATATTGAGAGGGTACTCCACCCTTTTCTGGATAAGTTCCAGGGGCACCCCTGTAGACTCACAGATGAGGCAAAGAATGCCCTGAAAGGATGAAGGACCTTCCTTAGTCTCTATCCCACCAGCCGATTCGTCATCCCTGGGATGAGAATGTAGGCCGGTCTCATCCGAAACATCTAGCTACAACGGTCGACCGCCCAGGTCACCTTCGACCCGTCAAGGGCGGTCCGGGGTGACAGTGACCGAAAGACGCTGGGGAAGCCTGGTGTCTGGTCTATCTTCCTTATAAGGAGCCCCTCCCACAGGCTGCTTGGGCGGTGGTTCCACCATGATCGGTGGAGAGACCGGTTTAGGCCGAACCGGAGGTTTCGCCAGCTCCGCAGGCGGGGGAGCCGACTTAATCGGCTCCGAAGGAGTCAGCTTCGGCCTGGGAGGCGAAGGCCAAGTAATGGCCTGGGTAGAAGCCAGGGTCGGCTAGTGCCTGGACAAAATCAGCTGTTGCCACATGAGGTCCTCGTAGCGCCGACGGAGTCTCCGCCAGAGCCTCTCCTCATCTGAGGAGGATGAGGACGACCGATGGTGTCGCCTCTTTTTTGAGTGCTTGTGGCTCTTCCTCGGCCTGTCGGTCAAGGGGGTCCTAGACTTCGATTGAGATCGGACGGGCCGATTGGGTTGCTCAGGAGACAACGGCGGGACCAGTGATTTCCAAGGGTCGGGGACCACTTCCTCAATGGGATTCCCAGCGGGCTGGGATTCCTTGTCAGGGAAAGAAAGGACCGGAGTCCGATTGAGAGAATGGTCGACCGGAGTCAGCGACAATGGTTTGATTGGGTTGCTGATTATTTCAACGTCGATCGACACTTTGGTTGACTAGCCAGATGGCAAAGCCGAGAAGCCTGCGGTTGAAGAGGCAATTTCGACCGAACTTGAGACTGCCAGTTCCTGGGACCGAGATCTCTCCTGATCTCAAGAACGTCTTCGCCGAGACAAAGACGATTCTGGGTCCTTTTCCTGCTTAGGGGACCGAGAGGAATGCGTGCCCGCAGGACCCTCTCCCTTAGTCGGGAAAGACTGGCACAACTCTTGGAAGGACCCGAGAGGGTGGAGCCCAGGTTGAGCGGAACGAAGAAGCTCCGAGAGGAAGATTCCCTGGCATGAGCCGCTTCCTCCTCGAAGGCTTGCATGCGTTCCAATTGCTCGGCGGATCCCATGGCTGCGGAAACCGCTCACCGAGCCGCCTTCGATTTCACCGGAGAGTTCTGTTTTTCCGTCCTCCCCAACTTCAGGCGTGCGAGACGGTTGTCGAGGACGTTAAAGTGAAATGCAAGACAAAAATTGCACTTCGAGGTGTCATGGTCGACACCCAGGCAATAGACACACGCAGTGTGGGGATCGATGTGCGACATTTTCTTTTTTCTATTTATATTTTTATGTGCCCAGCCTACTGCCAGTCATCCGCCTAGTCACGGACCCTCACAACTGCGGCTCCCCCACATTAGCCGCCGTCCCGGGACACCCTGGATTGCCCCCCCATGGCGCAGTTGTGGCATCTGACCCTAAGGTGCCACGAACGATGGGATAGGGCGGGAGTCGGCCTGGGGGAGCCGAGTGCAGCTGGGGGTGGGCTTCACAGAGGCGGCAAGTGGGCAGGTTTTTCCCTGTTTTTTGTGCAATGATGCCAGTGTCCGTCCCGCCCCCTGTGCTCCTTGTTGGCACCATCTGCTGAGGGACCCCTGGCCTCTGCCATGGGTCCCCTGTGCACCAGCGACATCCAATGCCCTCCCCCCGGAGAAGGAGAGCAGTCCATGGGATGCTCAATCCAACTCTCCCCGGTCGGCCCTCTGATGACCCAGGTCTGTTCCCAAACCCGGGTTGCCGGTGTCGCAGGTGGAAATCCAACCGCTGCGCCGATGGGCAGGCTAAGGGCTTGCACAGATTTGTGCTCAATTATGTAGCATGCCATCTGCAGGATCGCATGCATTCTGCTGTCTAAAAGGAAGGCCCAGGCCTTGGTTGTATCCAGAAGAGCGCCTATGAACAGCAGCTGCTGTGAGGGTTGGTGCTGAGAGTTCTCTAGTTTTAGCAGAACATCTATGGAGGTAAGGAACTAAGAGGGGGTGGCCACTGCCTGTTCCATCTCCTGCTTGGATGGACTGGCTATCAGTCAATCATCCAGGTAAGGGTAAATCTGGAGTCCCAGTTTTCTCAGGTGCGCTGCAAGTACTGCAAAGCACTTTGCAAAGACACAAGGCTCCAAGGCAGCCTAAAAGGTAGGACTCTGTACTGGTAATGCTGTTCCACTACAACAAATCAAAGGTATCTGTGGTGGCTGGGGTGCAGCAGAATGTGCTGGTAAGCATCCTGCATATCTAGGGATGATAACCAATCCTGAGGTTTCCAGAAGGGAAGCAAGGACCCCAGAGAAATCATTCTGAATTTTTCTTGATCTAAGAATTTTTTCAAGTTTTTGAGGTTGAGAATGGGATGCATGCCCCTGATTTCTTTGATAGTAGAGAATAGTGTGAGTAGAAGCCTGCATTTCATTCTGACTCTGGCACCATTTTCACTGCCCTATTGCTCAGAAGGCCCACAATCTGGGCCAGAAGCTCTGACGTATGAGCTGATAAGAGGGGTTGCCTTCTGGGTGGATAGTCCTGAGGGATTTCTGTAAAGTCCGGGGAGTATCCCTCCTGGATGATCCTGAGGACCCACTTGTCTGTTGTACCAGACCTCACTCATGGTGTAGGTGGAGCAGCCCCCGCAAAGGAGGAAAGTCTGCCTCGGGCAGCTGAGACAGGACTGAGGCCGGAGCTACAGAGGGTGGCACTGGATGCACTTTCAGCAAATATGACTTTGGCTGTGCCATCTTCTGAGGTTGGGGAGGCTGAGATTTGTTTTGGGCTCTCCTGCCTTTCCTGCAAAAGGACTGCTGGTTGCAAAAGAAAAGTACAGTTACGTAAGAACTTACCGTAACAGTAGATCTTCGAGACAGGCTCTTGCAGTAGGTAATTACATATAGGACTGACGCCGGCCGGCAGCGGGACCCCATGGAAAAATTTCTAGCTAGCAGTCCCTGGCGAGGGACCACCCCCACGTCAGGTGACTGGTGTCATGCGACGTCGGTATAAAGGGGCAGTCCCAGACGCCTGCCTTCCAGTTCTTTCCCGACACAGGCCCGGACGAGAGAGAAGCAGATGTTTCCATTCCTGGAAAAACAGTTGAAAAAGCCTAGGGGGATGGAGGGCGGGAAGGTAGTACCTACTGCAAAAGCCTCTCTCGAAGATCTACTGTTACGGTAAGTTCTTACGTAACTGTACTATCTTACTTCAAGAGGGCTCTTGCAGTAGGTAATTACATATAGGACTGAATCCCAAGCAGTCTGGAACAAATAAAAAGGCACTGGGAGTAGGGACTACTCCAGAAAGTAGTAGAAGCCTTGCAATCCTCAAGACAGAAGGCCTTCCAAAACAGCTAGCCCGAAGCCTGCTCTACGGTGAGAGGCAATGTCTAAACTGTAGTGTTTCGTAAAGGTATGGACGGAAGTCCAGGTGGCGGCAGCGCAGATGTCTGCCGAAGAAACATTCTTGAAACAAGACGCAGAGGTCGCTACTCTACCAGTGGAGTGACCTCTGACTTGATCTGGAAGGGTCTTGTTGTACTTGTCATAACAAAAAGTGATGCAATGAGCCAACCACTTCGATAGGCATTGCTTGGAAACAGCATTGCCTTCTCTTTTGTGAGCAAAAGAGACAAACAACTGATTAGTCTTTCTGAGATCCTTTGTCCAACTGGTGTAGTATCTCAGAATCCAGTGAACATCCATGGTACGCAGTAAATATTCTCCTTGGTTGGAGTACTGCGTGAAAAAGGCAGGTAACTCTATAGACTGATTTAAGGTAGACTCTGCTACCACTTTAGGTAGAAACTTAGGTTTTGTGTGAAGAGCCACTCGTTCTTTGTGAAACATCAAATAGTGGATTTTACACATAAAGGCCTGGAGCTCGGAAATTCTTCGAGCGGAAGTAATGGCCACCAAGAAGAGCGTCTTCCACGAAAGAAACTTCAGATCTGCCAAAGCCGCAGGTTCGAAAGGAGGAAGGGTAAGTTTCTCGAGAACAAAGTTCAAGTCCCAAGGGGGAGCAGGAGTCCGGATGGGGGGGCCTCAGATGAAGGACCCCTCTAAGAAAGGTCTTAGAGACCTCTAATTGGGCAAAGGCTTTATCTGTGAAGGAACATGGCACGCTGAAATAGTGGCCATGTTCACTTTTAAGGAGGAATGACTGAGACCCAGGTCGAAGAGGTGACGTAAATATTCCAGCAGAATGGCCACTGAACAGGAGAAAGGCTCCACGTTCCTAGAGGCGGCCTAAATAGAAAATCTCTTCCATTTCATGGCATAAGTGGACCTAGTGGAGGGTTTCCTAGCCTCCACCAGAATCTCCGCCATCTTTGGAGAGACACCAAAGCGAGATTGAACTAGGTCTGCAGGAGCCATGCATGAAGTTGTAGGGACTGGAGTCCCGGATGGACCAGGGTCCCCTGATCCTGGGTCAGCAAACTCTGAGATAAAGGAAGAGGAGGAACCTCTGAGTATTGTTGTAGAAGAGAGAACCAGATTTGCCTGGGCCAGAAAGGAGCGATCAGAATCATTCTCGCTCCTTCTGTTAGTTTCTGCAATACACGAGGGATCAGAGGAATTGGGGAAAAAGCATAGACGAATCTGTCCTTCCAGCGTAGAGACAGAGCGTCGTTCCAGAAGGCGCTTCGCTCTGGAACGAGCGAGCAAAAGTTGGGAAGTTTTGCGTTTTGGGAAGAGGCAAACAGGTCTACCTGTGGAGTCCCCCAAAGCTGGAAGATGCCATCTAGCACCTTTTGGTCCAATTCCCACTCGTGTGGCAGGGCAGATGAGTGACTTAGCTTGTCTGCCAGCGTATTGTCGACTCCTGGAACATGAATCGCTGTGAGGTGAAGATTGTGTTGAGTTGCCCAGTCCCAAACCCTCATTGCTTCCCTGCATAGAGGGTAGGATCGAGTCCCTCCCTGCTTGTTGATGTACCACACCACGCACATGTTGTCCGTCTGGACAGCTAGGTGACCGGGAAGAATGTACTGGTGAAGGGCTTGGAGAGCATATAGTACTGCTCGAAGCTCGAGCACATTGATGTGGAGAGCTATTTCCAATCTGGACCATAATCCCTGGGTTCGGTGAGGACCCAGATGGGCTCCCCAACCTTCGCTTGATGAGTCTGTGGTCAGAGTCTGGGAGGGGGGAAGATGACAGAAGGGGACCCCCCGAAACAGGTTCTCGAACCATTCACCATTGCAAGTCTCGTGCCATTGGCAAGGAGATCAGAACTAGATGATCTAGGTCGTCTACAAGTTGATCCCACTGGGAGTGAAGAGTCCACTGAGAGATCCTCATGTGGAGCCGAGCCTGGGGAACTGTCAGGATAGCGGCCGCCATGAGCCCCAGGAGACGGAGAACCGACCTCGCTGGAACCCTCCTGCGTTCTGATAGCAGGGAAATCTGTGACTGAAGAGAGGCCGCCCTGTCCGGAGGCAGGAAGGCCTTGCTCACCGTCGTATCAAGGATAGCCCCGATAAACTGTAGTCTCTGGGAGGTACCAGATGAGACTTGGAATGGTTGATGGTAATACCCAGGCAAGTAAAAACCTGCTGGGTGAGGGAGAGAAAATGCAGGAGCTCCTCCCTGGACGAGGCCGCCAGGAGCCAGTCATCCAGGTAAGGGAACACCTGAACTCCCATCGCACGCAGATGGGCCGCTACCACAGCCAGACATTTGGTGAATACTCGGGGTGCCGAGAAAAGACCAAACGGGAGTGCCTGGAACTGGTAATGGTCCCCCTGAAAAGCAAACCGAAGATACTTGTGATGAGAAGGGCGAATGGGGATGTGCAGATATGCATCCTGCATCTCCAGCGCACAAAGCCATTGACCCGACCGAAGGAGGGGCAGAAGGGTCTGTAGGGAGAGCATCCTGAACCTTTTGTATTCCACGTAAAGGTTCAAGGAGCTGAGAACGAGAATGGGTCTGAGATCTCCCGTCTTCTTTGGGACCAGGAAGAAATGAGAATAGTAACCCGTCCCTTGAAGGTGAAGGGGAACAGGTTCTATGGCCTGCTTCACGAGGAGGGCAGAGATTTCTTCCCGGACCAAAGGAAGATGGTCCCTTGCGTAGGACGACTTCAGAGGTGGGTGGCGGGGTGGTTTCTATAGAAACTCTATAGAGTGCCCTTCCGCTATAATCTGAAGCACCCATGAATCCGTTGTTATCCTCTCCCAACCCAGAAGTTGGAGTGAGAACCTCCCTCCTACCGGTTCCTCTGGTGTGTCCAGAGGCGGTGGGAGAGGGGAGGAGTCAGGTGGTGTGGGGCAGTGCCGCAGCTGGGGCACCCGCTGCTTTTTGGGCAGGGGGGGGCCTGGGAGCTGCGGGGGCCTGACGTTTAATGGCCCACCTTCCTTGGGGTTTCGCTTGTGGCCGACTGCGTCTGCAGGTGATGGTGATGGTACATGGAATCCACGGATTTCAGAGCCGTCCCCTTCTCCTGCAAGTCGGCGATGATGTCCCTGACATCACTGCCGAAAAGCACCGAACCCCTTAAAGGTGCTTCCTGGATCGCAGACTGCACCTCCGGGACCAAACCTGACACGCGGAGCCAGGCATGACGCCGAAGACTCACGGCGAAAGCGGAGCTCCGCCTGGCAGTGTCCACTGCATCGTATGTCATCCGAAAGAATGTGGCGACTGGCCGAATGAGCAGAACGGACTAAATCGGCTAACTCCTGCTTGACTTGAGAGTCAGGTAAGGAGTCAATCTTAGATTCCGCCTGGGTAAGGATGGCCTTCTGGTAATCCCCCATATGAGCAAAGTAATTTAGAGCCCGAATTCCCAGTGTGGAAGAGGCGTAAATTTTTCTTCCATACTGGTCCAGTAGGCGAAATTCCTCATCCGGAGGAGACGAGCTTAGATGTTTGGAATGTGCTGACCGGCCGTGAGCGGTGCTAATCACGACCGAATCTGCACGAGGGTGAGAGTCCAAATAGTCTACACCCTCAGGAGCCTGATATAGCCTGTTAGACTTCCTAGGAAGCGGAGCTAAAGCCGACGGTTGTTTCCAAATAGTGGAAACAAGGTGGGCGTGAGGCTCGATCCAGGGTGGCACTAAAGTTGGAGCTGTCAGGGGCAGGTCCAGATGTTCGGCGAGTTTGACCCACTGAAGATCTGGTTCCAAGGAGCGCCACTGATGTACTTCCTGGAATTTTCTGAGCAACTCCGTAAAGGAAGGGTCCTCCAGAGGAGACTTTGGAGGGGTCCTCGGCCGGGCTTGGACGGAGAGCGAGGCTCGTCGCCTCTCTCGGAGCATCCGCAGGAAGAACCGACCGAAGGAAGAAGAAGAATCGAAGCAGAATAAGACTCCCTAACACGGCTAGGGGGAGGAATGGGTTCCTTGGGGGGGGGGGGGGTCCCTGGACGCGTGTCCTGCCCCTCTCGGGATCCAGAGGGAAGGGCTCTGGAGTCCAGAGGTGGTGAGGGAGAGTGCCGTCCCGGGTGTATGGGAGCCGGGGGCGGCACCGTCGCCGTAAGACGGCTCTCTACTTCCTTGGTGAGCTGAGCCTTGGCCTCAGCCCACCAGGAAGCCAGAGCCTTCTGCAGATCCACCGGCCGCCAAGGGGGCGGTGGAGGTAGAGGAGGAGGGGGAAAAGAATACGGGTTGTATCTGTAAGGCGAGTATCCGAAACTCGGCTGTGGGAAAACCGGTGCCGGGTATTGAGGCATCGGGTACTGCGGCGTCGGAGGGACCGGCGTCGGGTATACTGCGCTGGATACTGCGGTCCAGTGCACGACGGCGTTGGATAAGACGGCGGGTACCGGGTGCCGGAGAGCACTCGGAGCAAGACGGCCCCATCGGGCGGTCAACATTGAGAGGCCTGGGGAGCAGGGCCCAACGGAAGGAAAATCCCTGCCGGCATCGGGCCGGCGCGCAGATCGGTTCCCTAGAAGGAGGTCTGATGGAGGTGGAACATCCCCTGCATCGCCCAGGGATGGGGAAATCCCGGGTCAGGCTGGGGTGACTCGGCTCCTGGGACGGCAGCGAAGGCTGCGGGAACTGGACGCCGGGAGTTGAGGGCCCATCAGAGGTTCGGCCGCCCGGCGATGTCAGGGAGCCGACGTGCGCTTAGGGGCTAGGTCTGGCGGGCGCCGGAGGAGCCGCGTCCTGTCTTTGGGGTCCCTCATCGGAGGTGGGCCGAGGAGGAGGAGCGCCGTCCGAGTGGGACGAGAAGTGCGACGCCTCAAAGGGTCGGGCGCCTTATCGACCTTCTCCCGCGGATGTCGGAGGAGCCGATGTCCAACTTATGGGAGTCGCCTGCACTAGTAGGCTGGGCCAAGCTCGCGGCTGAACTGGGGCAGAGCCTCCTTTGCCCAGAGGTGCCCGCAAGGCCGGAAAAGAGCCAGATGGGCGGGCCGACGCTCTCCAACCCTTGAAGGCTGCCGTCGGATTTGTCCCTCAGAGGGGATGTTGAGGCTGGGCCGCGACTCCGCTGAGTCGCTGGGCGAGGAGGCCTTCTCCCAGTGCCTCTCCTTGTCCCACTTTTTGCAATGTCCTTCCGGAGAAGTAGATGCCTGCCTGAGCTTCTTCAATTCTTTCTCCATCGAAGACATCTTTTTCTTGAAAAGATGGGCTTCCAGGGACTGTTGGCATTGTCTGCGGGTAGCCGCATTGAAGTGAAGGCAATGCGGGCACTTGTCGACTGGGTGGTCGGGGCCTAGGCAGAAGAGGCAGAGGGAATGGCCGTCCTTGTGTGGCAGTTGGACGCTGCACGAGTCGCACTTGTTTTTGTGCTCGGAGGGTGTAGGGGACGACATACACCGACGATGACCTGACGATAGAAGGAAAAAATACTTTTAATATTCGGTAAAACCGACGAAAGAGCAGGGCTGACTACACAAACTTTGTTTTAGGCGCCGTAACAAGCCAACGAAGGGAAAGAACTGGGGGCGGCGCCTGGGACCGCCCTTTATACAGATGTCGCATGACGCCGTCACCTGACGTGGGGCAGTCCGTCGCCAGGACTGTTAGCTAGAAATTTTCTGTCAGGTCCTGCCGCGAGGCCAGTCCTATATGTAATTACCTACTGCAAGAGCCCTCTCGAAGTAAGATCTATGTCTTTTTCCCCTCTGAGGTTTAGCTGGTACTTGCCTGGACATCTTAAGGGTCCTTCTAGTTTTTTTGAGAACCTCAAGAGGCTTCTCTACCTGCTGTCCAAACAGGTAAGTACCATCGAAGGGAACGTACATCACCTGTTCTTGGACATCCTGAGAAAAGCCATCTGAACCTAGTCAGGAATGCCTTTTGATACAGATGCCTGCTGCAGCAGAGCAGAAGGCAATATCAAAGGCATCCACAGCCGCTTTGAGCTGATGACTGTTGACTCAATTCCATCTGTGGCAGTCTGCAGAATCTTTTGTTTAGTTACAGAATCTGGCAGGGATTCTGCCAGACCTAAGTAAGCTCCAAAGGGTATACTCATGTTTGGAGAAATACCCATGGTAGCTAGCAATCTGGATGTTAAGAGTAAGTGCTGTGAAAGCCAGCTTGACCAAACAGTCAGTCTTGCACGACTCCTTCTTAATAGGGTGTGCAGTGACCTCTTGGGGAAGAAATGGAAATTATGTATCTACCGTGATTCTTGATCTTCTTGTACGAAGTCTCCACCACTCATTCACACTAATGGGAGTTCGCCGGAGGTGCTATGACCCAACGGGAGCAAACTTTTTCAGGAGGGCTGGCACCGAGATGGAGCCGAGAGGAGCAGCACCGCGAGCCCCAGCGCATGCGGTAATGACTATCTCGGCATCGACCCTCCAACCATCTCAGTACCTTTTTTCCAAGGAGGTGCAGGGTAACTTAACCTAGCAGGAGTAACCTAAAAATCAGACACAAGATAGTCCGAATGACCCGTGTAAGAAGGGTCAACAATAAAGTCTTCACAGCCCAGCCACTGAGGGAGTGAAGACCAAAAACAGAGAGTGAACTCAGGGGATGGTGGGTGGGTGGGTGTGTGAATGAGTGGTGGAGACTTCGTCAAAGAAGATCAAGAATTACGGTAGGTACGTAATTTCCATATCTTCCTGGACATAAAGTCTCCACCACTCAATCACACTAATGGGAGAGTACTGAGCTAAATAATCCCCCCCCCGAGACGGGCGGCAGGAGATAACAGCTCACATACTTAGGACACAAGTCTGTTAAGAATAGTCCTGCCAAACGACAGGTGTCGTCTGGCATGGACATCCAAGGCATAGTGCTTAACGAAAGTATGCAAGGAGCTCCAAGTGGCCGCATTGCAAATATCTGGGATGGGCATGTTGCGTGGATTACCACCAGATGCTGCGACTGCTCTGCATAGTGAGCGCACACTCGCCTTCCAGCTGACCTGTGCCACAGAATAGCACTGGCGAAGGCAAGCCACCAGCCACGCTGAAATACATCTGATAGTGACAGGTTGACCCAGCTGGGTCTCGCTGAAGGAGACAAATAGTTGTTGAGCCTTGCGAATTTCTTTTGTTCTATCTAGATAGAACCACAACGCTCTCTTAACATCCAGTGAATGAAGGGCACGCTCCCCTTCATTCTGGAAGTTCGCAAAGTAGGTAGAAAGGACTAAAGGTTGGTTTAGATGGAATTCTGAGACAACCTTAGGGAGAAACTTAGGATGAGTCCTAAGAACTACTTTGTCCTTGTGAAATACAGTTGCCCCTCGTTAGAGCGAAACTCGTTATAACGAATCCCGGTTGTAACGAACCGGCTGCTTGGCTCCCATCAAAAATACAGTAATGCTTTTGAACTTGCAGTATTTTGCATCTTATTTTTTTTTGTGGTGGTTTCCAGAATAAAACGAGCCTCACTAGATCAACCCTACATCAGAAGCATGTAAAAGCATGGCATGGCACTGCTACAGTATTCAGTAACTGATGTAGTGTGAAGTGTCAAAATTCAATATAACACAGTGCTGCTCCCAGATCTGCTGTGACTAATACGGCTCTAACACAGCATTGTTATGTAACAATCAGACCCCTGAGCACACAGATAAATAAACAAATTAAGCAATACTGATGCTTTAAGCCACTTTGGACCAGCTGAACACATGGTTTGCTGAAGATTTTATCGCAACATCGGAAACATAAGTGACTCTGCCATATTATTGGAAATACAGGGGCAAGGTAGGGAAATTGCAGCATCAGACTGAGAAGATTATGACGATGTGACAGAAGCAACAAGTCACTTTGTTCATGCTACAGAGGGAGTAGCAGGATTAGAAACTGGTCTACTCCAACTGAGACAGCAAATTACAGTATGCAGACCAAGAAATTTAACTTTTTCCCGGTATTACGAATCCTCGTTATAATGAACTTTCAACACGGCTCCAGAGGGGTTTGTTATAACGAGGGACAACTGTACCATGTACGGCGGGGTGTCTGTGACCAGTGCATGTATTTTGGGAACTCTGCGGGCCAAAGTAATGGCCACCAGGAAGGCCATTTTCCAAGTGAGGAACTTCAAGTCGCAAGTAGCTAGAGGCTCGAAAGGTTTACGAGTGAGCATGTCTAGCACAAGGTTAATGTCCCAGGCTATGCCTGGATGTCTGATAGGCGGTCTAGTATGCAGAATATCCCTAAGAAACCTCTTAACCACAGGCAACTGAGCCAGTGACATGAAAAATACCGGCTCATGATATGCTGAAATGGCACAAAGATGAACTATGACTGTGGAGTACTGCAAACCTGTATTCGAGAGCTCTAAAAGATACTCCAAGACTTTATTCGGTGGGCAGAAAAAAGGGTTCCAAGAGGATTTTGCACACCAGATAGAGAAACGTTTCCTTTTGGCTGTGTAGGTTTTTCTAGTGGCCGGCTTACATGCAGCCAAAAGAATATCTGAAACTCTACGAGAAACACTGAACCTATTCACCTCTATCTCTTCAAAAGCACAGCGTGAAGGTGAAGCGACCCTAGGTTGGGATGGACCAAGGGACCCTGGGTCAGAAGGTTCATCTGAAGGGGAAGCATCCTTGGAAGGGTCTCCGATAGACTGTTGAGTAGCAGAAACCATATCTGCCGAGGCCAAAAGGGGGCAATGAGAATCATTCTGCCCCACTGAAACTCCAATTTGAGAAGTACCCTCTGAATTAGGGGAAGAGGAGAAAAGGCGTATAGAAAGCGTCTTGTCCACCACAGCCTGAAAGCATCCTGACAAAAAAATGCCAGGTCCTGGATTTCTGGAGCAGAAGAGAGGCAGTTTTGTGTTGAGTGGGGACGCAAAAAGGTCCAGGTCTGGAGTTCCCCACTCTTTGAAGAGTGACTGAACGACGGTTAAGTCGAGAGACCACTCGTGAGGATCTGTCTCCGTTCTGCTGAGACGGTCTGCCAGTTCGTTTTGTACTCCTGGCAGGTAAATCGCCTGAATCAGAGCCTCGTGTTCCAGGCACCACTTCCACACTCTCATTGCTTCCCTGCATAATGGGTAAGAGTGTGCGCCGTCCTGTTTGTTGATGTAATACATCACTGCTTTGTTGCCCATTTGAAGGAGAATATTCTTGTGACAGAGTATGTTCTTCAAGACTCGGACTGCGTAGAGGATGGCTCTCATTTCCAGGACATTTATGTGAAGCTGGGACTCGTCCAGAGTCCACGTACCCTTGGTGTGGAGATCCTGGCAGTGGGCTCCCCAACCCATCATGGACACGTCCGTGGTAATGGAGAGCTGATGATCCAGAGGGGCAAAGGGATATCCTTCCAGAAGATTGTCCTCCTGTGACCACCAGGCGAGTGACCTCTTTAAAGGTTCCATCGCCTTGATGAGAAAGGATTGAGGGTAAGTGGTTGGTGACCACTGAGTACTGAGCATCCACTGAGAGGTTCTCATGTGGAGATGCGCTAAGGTACAGTGAACACCGAGGATGCCATGAGGCCCAGCATCCGTTGCACTGACGTAGCTCGAACAGAGCTGTGTTCTCTGATGTATAGTGCCATCTGTAAGATATCGCTCCTTCTGTCCTCTGGAAGAAAAGCCTTTGCACAGGAGGTGTCCAGAAGAGTTCCTATGAAGAGGCGCTTCTAGGAGGGTTGCAACTGCGACTTGTTGAGATTCAGCAGGACTCCCATGGATGTGAGGAATTCTGAGGCCGTGGCCACAGCCTCCAGAGTCTCTTGCCTGGATGGACTTGCTAGGAGCCAGTCGTCCAGGTATGGGAACACTTGAATTCCAATTTTCCTGAGGTGCGTCGAGAGAACTGCACGACACTTTATAAAAACTTGAGGTGCCGAGGATAGCCCAAAGGGCAGGACTCTGAATTGATAGTGTTGACCGAATGCCACGAACCTTAGGTATTTGTGGTGGTTTGGGTGTATGGGAATGTGTTGATAGGCATCCTGCATGTCCAGGGAGGCTAGCCAATCATGTCAATGAAGCAAAGGTAGCAGGGTACCTAGTGATATCATCTTGAACTTTACCTTGTGAAGGAACTTGTTTAACTTTCTGAGATCCAGAATGGGGCACAGCCCGCTGGTTTTCTTCGGGACCAGAAAGTAATGGGAGTAGAAACCTGTGTTTTGTTGATCCAGCGAAACTATTTCTACTGCCCTGTTGTTCAGAAGGCCTTGTACCTCGGAGGCAAGAAGGTCTGACTGTACTGCCGACAGCCCGGGCTGTCGTTTGGGAGGATGATCCGGAGGGGTTTCCGAAAGATTAAGAGGATACCTCTCATGGATTATCCAAAGGACCCATTTGTCTGTTGTTACAGACTTCCAGTGATTGTAGAACTGAGTCAGATGTCCTCCCACCACCGAGGAGGAGTCGTCCCCTTCGGACAGCTGAGGAGGGACCTGGGCCAGAATCTCAGAAGGTGGTACTGGGCGCTTTGGGCCCTTGTGCCTACTGCTGCGCTTTCTTCTGTGGCCGAATGTTGTGGTTTTTGTTAAAACCTCCTCTGCCCCTGCCCCGGAAGGACTGACGGCTGTGAAACTCGCTCTTGTTCGCACCCCCTCGGGAGGGAGCGGGTGCAGGTCTAGCCGTCTTAATGGCAGACCTAGTCTTCTATGTGGCCTACAGAGCCTGCTCCACCTGAGGCCCGAACAGATACATACAGTCAAAGGGTAAGGCCATGACCTGCTGTTGGGCATCATTTGTGAAGCCCGAAGTACATAGACAAGAGTGGCGGCGGGAGCAGATGCCAGCCACCACCGCTCCGGAGGTGGTATCGTATGCATCCATTGCAGCCTTAACCTGTTGGTTATTGGATTCGATTCCCCTAGTTATGGTGTGAAGTAGCTCTGAACTAGCTTCCGATTCGGGCAGAGCTTCCACCATTTCTTTGAGGGAATGCCAAAGTACGTACTCATATTGAGAAAAATAACCCTGATAGCTGGCAATATGCATACCCAGGGTCGAGGCAGCAAAGACTCTCTTACCTAAGGTGTCTATCTTGCGAGATTCTTTGTTGATTGGTCGGGCTGTAGACTCTTGAGGAAGGACAGCCTTATTATTCTCTGCTAAGACCACAATGGCATCAGCAAAGGCTTGTGAGGCCAAAACGGGGTGATCCTTGGGAGGGGCATACTTCCTATCTATGGACTTGGCCACGGAAGGAATGAGAGCTGGATTCTTCCACACCATCTGAGAGAGGGCCTCAAAAGAGGGCTGTACCGGAGGGGTTAAATCCATAGGGATCTCCGGGACATGAAGATATTGGGAGTCGCAAAAGCCTCCCAGAATCGATTTCTGTAGTCTGGAGAGAAAGAGTAGAGTTTAAATTTTTGAGCAGAGACTTAAAGGAAAGGTCTTCAACCACAGGCTCTGCAGAAGGATTGATCCCTGCTCCCAAGGCAGTGTCATCAACATCATCACCCAGACGAAGATCTGGGTCGGGCTCAAAATCATCTCCTAACAGTCTAGGGGGGACTGCATAGACAGGAAAAGAGTGAAAATCAGGAGGCAGAACAGAAGAAGGAATTGGAGCCAAGAACCCCCTGAAGACTGGTCGGCGCCCACACCAGCTCCTGGCGCCGAAGAGGAAAACGGCGCCAAGCACAAGGAGGGAGGTGCCAGCCGAAGTGGTGCCAACAGAGCCCTTGGCACTGACGGAGCCCCCGGCGCCGTGCATGGTGCCAACTGAGCCCCAGGCGCCGATAGACACCGCAGTGCCGCACACAGCGCTGATAGAGCCCGCGGCACTGCAGATGGCGCCGAGAGAGTCCAAGAGGTCAGAAAACTGCAATTTGAGGTAAAAGAGGAAAAATGGCAGGAGATAGAGGCATCAGTGTGGACCTCTGCACCACAACCATGTGAGGGGGATAAACACCGGAGCGCAGAGTCGACGGCACCGAAGAAGGCGCCGCGCAACTAGGAAGGCCCAACTGCCGTACCTGTCCCTCCGGAGCCGAATGGCCTGAAGGCCCCAGCGTCGGAGTGACCAGCTCGGGCAACTGGACCAACCTCCGAGCCCACTGCTCCAGAAGAGCAGCCCACTGGTGAAACTGCTCATCGGAGGCTCCTCCAATAGGTGGCGAACAGCTCCGGTGTCGAGGAGGTCAGCTACTAGAGACAGAAACTGGCGACTCTGACAGAGGTGGAGACCGGTGCCTGGCCCTAATAACTGATTGTCTACCTGCAGACATACCAGAGGGTGACCTCGAGTGATGCCTTTTCTTTTTCGACCTATACGTCAAAGAAGAAGTCTAGTCCAAATGGTGCCGAGAATGGGACCGGTTCCTTTTATGCTTTAGGGGGACCACCCATCCCCTCCCTGAGCACTGAACCGTCTGTTGTCAGACCCCCCCGAGTGCAGCGGACGGACACGGCCCAGCTGACTGAACAGCTTTCATACGTAAGTCTTCTACTGTGCTAGTGAAGTTTAATCCCAGTGCTGGCGAAGGCCATCATCACTGAAGCACACTCGACGAAGGAAAAAGGGAACTTAGGCGGCTGGAGGGTCGACACTGAGACAGTCATTACTGCATGCACTGGGGCTTGCAGTGCCCCTCCTCGCAGTTCCATCTCGGCGCCGGCCCTCCTGAAAAAGTTTGCTCCCACTGGGTCCTATCACCTCTGGCGAACTCCCATTAGTGTGAATGAGTGGTGGAGACTTTATGTCCAGGAAGATTGGCTTTGTCATTCTCAGCGAGAATAACAATAGCATCAGCTACAGGCTGAGAAACATACACTGGGCTAGGGGAGTGTATTTCCTGTATATCTTATGAACATAAAAAATTGCCGGCAGTCTGCCCGATTGTTTCATATTACTACAGCTGTCCCAGCCCCACCCAAACCCCTCCCTTCCTCCCCTTTCCTGGTCTTTCCCTCCTTTGTGTGGTTGCCTGTACAAATGCTGCCCTTGACTCTGTCCCAACCCCGCTTAAAGCTATCCACTGTACTCAGTTCGAGTAACTCCTCCGGCAATGCGTTTCATCTCGCCACGACACTCTCTGTAAAGTAGTGCCTCCTCATCTCCCTCCTGAACCTTCCCCCTTCCAACTTCAGACTGTGCTCCCTAGTGACCCTTCCCCCCCTTCAAGCAAAACAATCCTCCCTCACTGACTTTTCAAGTACTTAAAGGTCTCTATCATGTCCCCCCTTTCCCTTCTCTCTCTTCCAGCGAATACATGTTGAGCTCCCTCAATCTTTCCTCATATGGAAACTCCCCCAGTCCCATGATCATTTTCATAGCCCTGCGCTGCATCCCATCCAGTAATCTCACATCCTTTTTGAGGTATGGGCACCAGTACTGCACACAGTACTCCAAGTGTGGCCTTACCAGTGATCTATACAAGGGCAGGATGACCTCCTTTCTAGAGGTGATCCCTCTGGCAATGCACCACAGCATCCTATTTGCCCTTGCTGCCTCCCTCCTACACTGTGTTGATACCTTCACGTCCCCTGTGACTATTACCCCGAGGTCCCTTTTCTCCTCTGAAGCTGTTACCTGCACTCTCCCCAGCCAGTAGCTGGTCCAGGTATTTCTTGCTCCGAGGTGCATTACCTTGCACTTCTTAGTGTTAAACCCCAACTGCAACTCCCTAGACCAGTGTTCGAGTTTAGCTATATCATCCCTGAGTGCCTGCCTCCCTTCCTCATTGTCCACTTTTGCACAAATCTTAGTGTCATCTGCAAACAGGCTGATCTTACTCTTGACCCCCTCTGCAATGTCTCTAATGAAGACATTGAACAAAACAGGGCCCAGCACTGAACCCTGCAGTACCCCACTTGTTACTGGCCTTGGCTTGGATGTCTCCGCCCTTACAACTACCATCTGTTGTCTGCCCTGCAACCAGCTCTAAACCCACCCCACCAGTTTCTCCCCTCAATCCCATGTCCCTCAGCTTGCTCATTATCCTCCCGTGGGGCACCAACTCGAAAGCCTTGCTGAAGTCCAGGTACAGGACATCCACAGCGTGGCCTTCGTAAATCGCCCTAGTGACCCAGTTGAAGAAGTCGATCAAGTTAGCTCGGCACGATCTTCCTGAGACAAACCCATGCTGTCTCTCATCCTGTAGACCATTACTATTGAGAAAGGTTATCAACCACTCCTTCAGAATGGTCTCCATCAACTTCCCCACTACGGAAGTCAAGCTTATCGGTCTGTAGGTTGGTCCTTGTGTCCACTCTTGTGCAGGGGCACCACGTAAGCCGTCCTCCAGTCCCTGAGTATCTTCCCCATCTACAAGG
The DNA here is from genome assembly GCA_016271365.2 of Neoceratodus forsteri. NCBI lineage: Eukaryota > Metazoa > Chordata > Ceratodontiformes > Ceratodontidae > Neoceratodus > Neoceratodus forsteri. Next base: position 799,448,472 of record CM028134.1, on the reverse strand, counting down.
AGGTGTTGAAGAGGTCTGTCAGAGTGCCTGCCAACACCTCCGCCAGTTCCTTCAGGACCCTTGGGTGTACACCACCTGGTCCTGGTGCCTTGTCCACCCGCAAAGCTTTAAGGCCCTTCAGAACTCTATCCTCTTGGATGACCCCATCTGTTATCTCTGCCCCCCCTTCACCCTTGCCTCCTTTCCCCTGCGGTACTGGGCCATCCCTTTCTTTTGTGAACACTGAGCAGAAGTACTCATTGAGTGCCTCTGCTTGTTTTTCCCCTTGTTCTGACCATCCCCATCCCTCAATTCTAAAAATGTAATCTCTACAGCTCCTCTTCTCCCTTAAGTATTTAAAGAACCCCTTCCCCCCTCTCTGATCCCGAGTCAACCACCTCTATCCTTTCTTGCAGACAGAAGGGATAGAGGTAGTTCTATTCCCAACAGCATTAGACAAGGTCTCAAATGCGTGCAGAATAGGAGGAACTAAACTGACCGGCATGGTAGAAATGTTTAACCACTGCAGACCGAGACGTTTACTTGGGTCAGTGACTGAAGGCTCTAATCAAGTGCAGAATGCATATTCTTGGAAAAAGACTGGAAAGTTAGATTCTCCTGTGGAACAGAAGAAGGGCCTGGGTCAGCAGAGTCTAGGATAAAGAGTCTCCATCGCCGCCCTCAGAAATGATGAGGTCCGGGGGTGTGGTCAACCGCTGAGTGTGGTGCAGCAGCCTTGTAGTGCTCCGCTATACATAGTCTATTTTCTAGTTTCTTGTAAGTTAAATGCAGAATTTTAATTTCAGTGTGCCAGAATCTGCAAAAGGTTCTCAGAAGAAATCTGGAGATACCTTTTTCGTGCAGGAAAACAGCCGGATAGTGCAATGGAGAGATCCAACAAGCAGGCAGGTGGAGATGGAGAGGGGGCCCGGCCGAAGAAGCAGTGCCCCAGACCTAGTAAAGACCTGGAACAGCCTCTGATAGAGATCTGTTCACCCCAGCCCACCAATGTTGCCTTATTGAAGGATATACAAACCATAGATAAAAGAATGGAAGATTTCCAAACACAGCTGAAAATGATGGCTGGCAAAATTGGAAGTGAGCCACACTTCTGAGAGATCCCTCACTGTGTCCAAGGAACTTACCAAAGAACATGCCTTGCTCCATACAAGACTGGCAAATCTAGAGAATGCTGTCCAGGTGACACATTTGAGGGTCCTGGGAATTCCAGAGGGCGTAGAGGGCAATAATCCAAAAGACCTCTTTCTGTAATGGATCGCTGAGTAGCATCAGCCCTCAAACACCTTCAATATTTTAAAAGTAGAACAGTCTTGATAGTTCTGGGGGCAGTCATGGAAAGAAATGACATTTTACTGAAAGCAAAACAAAAGGGAACTTTGGAATGGAAGGATAGTAAAATTCACGTCTTTCCTGACCTAAGTTATGAAACCCGTCAGTGCAGGAAGATCCAAAAGATGCCACAAAACTACTAGAAAAAATGGAGAAAGAATTTAGAGTAAGAGCATCTGAATAAGAGGAAGAAACAGAGGAAGTCTGAGTGACATCTGAAGGTGGAAAAAGGGCTTTCAATAGGAGGAAGGAACTGTTTTACAAGGTGCGGGCGTATTTCACCTGATTGGGTACTCTGCTTGGTGGCGAAGGGTGGTTTAAATATGTTGCTTGTGGACTAGGTGGGCAATATCCTGCCTTATTCCTTTGGGGGACACCACTCCCGCATCCAAGTGAAGCGGACTGGTAGTGCCTCGTGGTGCAGGAGTGATATCTAGTAGCAGACACTCCTCCATCTCCTCAAGAGGTGTTTGGTGCCACAGGAGTAGTATCAGGGAGTCGGCCAGAGGATGGTTAGCCAGGTACTGGTCCTCCCTAGGGACCTTGTACAGGCGGTCAGCCTTCTTCGGCATTGCCGGGGTCGAATGTGGACGCTTCTACGCTGCCTTGGTGACGTCCACGAGGGTGTCCACCTAGGGTGGCACTACCACAGGCTTGAGATCTTTTTGCCGAAGGTAGCTGGCAACGCGTAGTCTTTCGGGGTCGAGTTCCTCCGCATCCCATCCCATGTTCTCTTGGATGTGTCTCATTATCTCGGAGAACGAGGGGTCATCCGGAGGAGACCTAGGGAGGTCGCGTGGGTCCGGAGAAGGGATGCTGATCGGTGAAGGAGACCTGGGGCATTCAGAGATGTCAGATCTGGAATCCTCCGTAGACGGTGAATACTGACGTCTTCTGGGTCTCTTGGGGCTGGGTGACCCTGAAGAGGAACTAGATGGAGTCCTTCTCTTCTCTGTAGATCTGCCCCTAGGAGGTGCTGCTGGCTCCTGTGGGGAAGGTGCTCGGCCTGCTGCCCTTTGGCGAGAAGGGAGAGGCGGTGAGTCATGCCAGGTGTGGGAGGAGGGTGCGTGGTGACCACATCCTTTTTGATGGTGTCCCACCAGAATGTGAAGAGCTCCTTCACTTCTGCCAAGTTGAGGCCTGATGACGGACCGGGCGCCGGTGGCCTGTCGTCGGGGCCGGGCGTTGGCTCCCCGGGGGTCTCTGGTTCTGGGGAGGGTTCCCGTGGGAGCTCGACGGGTCCGGAATCACTGCCTAGTCTTCAGGGTGAGTGGACTCCTCCTCCTCCGACAACACCTCCTGACCGACGTTGGTAGGCGGCGGTGTGGTTCTTCTGGCTGCGTATCCACGCCGGGTCCCCCACGGCGGCGCCTGGGGTATGTGAATGCCTGACCGGCAACGGTAATCGAACCGCCGTTCCCGGAGTGTTTGTGAACCTTGGCCGATGTCGGGTCAGGACGCTTTAAGGAGATCAGCTCTGGTCTTATATGGAGGCGGCGGCAGGGAGACTGGACGGACGCCGGAAGCCGAAGTGATGGGACGAGGACTCTGTGATGCTCCTGACCTGGACAAGGCCTTAGCTGAAGAAGCAGGCCTGGAGGTCTTGGCAGGCCGCAGAGTCGAAGAACCGCTGGCTGATTTGACCACGACCGGGGGCCTGAGAGTGGGCTCTAGACGGGGAGTGGTCCAACCTGGAGCCGGAGCTGCGGGAGTCCGAGGCCTGAGAGGGGGATCTAGGTCTCACCTTCTCCCAGTGTTTTTCATGGTGCCTGTGCGACTTCCCCGAAGATTCCCCCCTGGAGGAAGGTTCCATGGCCTTGAGCTTTTCTTCAAGAAGGAAAGCCTGGAGAGCCTTCTATCGGCGGATTCTGGTTCGGCTCTTAAAGCCCTGGCAGAAGGAGCAAGCCTGGGTGTCGTGGTCCAGGCCCAGGCACCGAACATAGGCCGAATGAGGGTCTTTGAAAGGAATCTGCTTCCCACAGGCACACTTCGAAGAATGGCCCTCCACTGAAGTTGGGGAGGACATCAGACGAAGAAAAGGCTTGAAAAAGGATTTCTTCCTCAAGTTTGGATGGTTTCTTGAATAGATTACCTGGTCGCAGCGGCGCTAGACTAAACTGAAGAGGTCAAGACACATGTCAACGGGCGGGAAAGAATCAGGGGATTCTGAGGGACCTCCTTATGTACTACTGCCTGACGGGGGCAGAACTGACGCCGGAGGAGGTCCCCGCTGAAGACTGCTAGAAAATTTTCCGTGGGGTCCTGATGCCTGCCGGCTTCAGTCCTAATGGTGTAACCTGCTGCAAGAACTGTACCTCGAGGAAGATCAACAAAAATGGAAAGGGACCTGGGGAAAGTCATATCAGACGCCCTAAAGGTGGGCCAGCAATGTGAGAAGGGCCAGCAATGTGAGAAGGCAGTAAGGAGGGCTGGGGGGAATACTGGGATGCATAGGGAGAGGCATCACCAGTAGAAAACAGGATGTTGTTGGCCCTCTGTACAGACAGTTGGTAAGACCACATCTGGAGTACTGTGTACAGTTCTGGAGACCCCATCTCCGCAAAGACAGACAGGGTAGAGGCTGTCCAGAGGAGGGCAACCAAAATGGTGCAGGGTGTACACCAGAAGACATATGAAGAAAGACTAAAGGAGCTTAAGATGTATAGCCTCGAGGACAGGAGGGGGGGGGGGACAGGATAGAAACTTTCAAATACCTCAAGGGAATCAACAAAGTCCAAGAGGGTAGCATCTTTCAAAAAAAAGAGATGTGCAAGAACAAGGGGGCACAATTTGAAGACAGAGGGGGGACGATTCAGAGGTAATGTGAGGAAGTATTTCTTCACAGAGAGGGTTGTAGATGCATGGAACAGCCTTCCTGAGGAGGTCATAGAGTCAAAAACTGAGGGGGAATTCAAGAATGCATGGGACAGACAAAAGGCAATTCTAGTGGTGGGTAGGAGGAAGTAGGCTGTTGATTAACTAGGATCTGCAGCTTATCCGTTAGGTAGGGAAATGGGCAGACTAGGTGGGCCAAGTGGTCCTTATCTGCAGTCAAATTCTATGTTTCTGTTAATTGTTCTGATGCACTTACTAAGAAAATATTTACTGCTGTCAAGTAATATCATGGCAGAGAGTCATCAATTCCTATGTCTTTCTAAATATGCTTTTTTTTTTTTTTAAACCAGGAGAGAGACACTAAACTGAAGTTTGTTTACAGATGCAATCTTTGAGATTAGTAAATTTCGGAAACAGAAAAGTGTAACTTAATGGAGAGTATTTATACATAGAAACTCATTTTTGAGAGACACTGTACCTATAAGCATGACTCCCCTACAAGAATTTGGGGGTAGTCATATCAGATGACCTAAAGGTAAGCAAGCAATGTGTGAAAGCAGTAAGGAGGGCTGGGGGGATACTGGGATGCATAGGGAGAGGCATCACCAGTAGAAAACAGGAAGTTGTTATCCCTCTGTACAGACAGTTGGTGAGACCCCATCTGAATACTGTGTGCAGTTCTGGAGACCCAATCTCCGCAAGGACATAGACAGGATGGAGGCAGTTCAGAGGAGGGCAACTAAAATGGTGAAGGGTCTGCACCAGAAGACATATGAAGAGAGACTAAAGAAGCTTAATATGTATACCGTCAAGGAAAGGAGGGGGGCGGGGGACATGATAGAAACATTTAAGTACCTCAAGGGAATCAACAAATTCCAATTGGGTAGCATCTTTCAGAAAAAGAGGTGTGCAAGAACAAGGGGGCACAACTCGAAGATAATGGGGGGGATGGCTCAGAGGTAATGTGAGGAAGTATATTTTTCACTGAGAGGGTTGTGGATGCATGGAACAGCCTTCCTGAGGAGGTTCTGGAGTCAAAAACTGTGGTGGAATTCAAGAATGCATGGGACAGTCATAAGGCAATTCTAGGGGGAGGGAGTAGGAGGAAGTAGGCTGTTGGTTAACTAGGATCTGCAGCTTATCCATTAGGTAGGGAAATGGTCACACTGGGTGGGCCAAGCGGTCTTTATCTGCTGTCAAATTCTATGTTTCTATGAGAGTAGAGGGGTAGACAGGGGAAACCAGCTGGGGGAAAGAGAGGATAAAGATGGGGGGAACATTACCAGAGAAAAGTGAGCAAAAAAAAAAAACAACAACAAAAAATCAGTTGTGAGGGCAAGTTAACACAGGGCTAGTGCAATCGGGGAGTACTTCAGACAGAACAAAAAGTGCAAATTATTAGCTCAAGTGTACTAATTCCTTTGATTAAGTGCAGGGGGGGGGCAGGAGAGAGGTGGGGTAGAGATAGGAAGGGAAGGACGAAGTCATACCTGGAACTGCCAGTGGCGGAATGAGGCGAGAACTTAGAATAAGGGGCAGGAGTAGGCAAGGACAAGTTGGGTAGAGATAGCAGAGGGGATGGTAAAGGGAAGGAGGAGGGGTGGGATACACTTGCCTAAGACTAGGCCTCTTCAGGATGCTTAGAACCCTGTCACAGAGCAGAGTCGGGCGAGGACGAGTTAGGTAGAGAGGATGAAGGGAAAAGGGGAGGTAAGGAAGAGTAATTTCCCAGTGGTGGACCCCTCCAGGATGCTGAAAACCTTGCCATGGGCAGAACTAGGTGAGGACAAGCTGGCAAGAGAGAAAAGGATGAAGGAAAAGAAGAACCTTGCCTAAGACTAGGCCACTCTAGGATGCTGAGAACCCTGCCAGAGCACAGAATCAGGTGAGGACTAGTTGGGTAGAAAGGATGAAGGGGGAGGGGGAGTGAAGGAAAAACAGGTTACTCACCTGTAACAGTAGTTCTAGGAGTGGTATATGTTATGTTGTTCATCCACACTTATTGGCATGTCCCTTTCTCCTTTAAATCTTGCCGGAATATGTACATCGGCTCCGCCCCATGACACCAGATCTTAGCCTGCTGGAAGCCAGGTTGTGTGCGTCCGCAGCCAGGGAGGTCAGGTGGGTCCATGTGGATGAACAACATATACCGCTCCCTTAGAGTACAGTTACGTAAGAACTTCACCGTAACAGTAGATCTTCAAGAGAGGCTCTTGCAGAGGTAATTACACATAGGACTGACGCTCGCAGGACCCCACGGAAAATTTCTAGCTAGCAGTCCTGGCGGGAACGCCCCATCAGGTGACCGCGCCAGACGACGCCGGTATAAAGGGGTGGTCCCAGACGCCCGCCTTCCAGTTCTTTCCCACCACAGGCCCGGATGAGAGAGAAAGGAAAAATGCGTGACACGAAGACTTATAAGTGAGCGCAGGCTCCATCTCGCAGTGTCCACTCGTCATAGGTCGTCCTCAGGAGAAGTATGACGACCCAGCCGGATGAGCAGGAAACGGACCAGGTCGGCTAACTCCTGCTTGACTTGGGAGTCAGGTAAGAGAGTCAATCTTAGTTCCACCTGGGTGGGACAGCCTTCTGGTAATCCCCCATATTTGGGCCCTAATCCCCAGTGTGGAAGAAGCAGTAAATCTTCCTTCCATACCCGATCCAGAAAGGCGAGATTCCCTATATCCGGAGACAGCTCAAATGTTTCGGTGTGCTGACCGACCGTGATGACACCTAATCACAACCGAGTCTGCCACGAGGGGTGAGAGTCTAAAAGTCTACACTCTGGAGCCTGGTATAGCCTGTTGGACTTCCGAAAGTAGGATCAAAAGCCGGCGGTTGTTTCAAATGGTGGAAACAAAAGGTGGGCATGAGTTCGATCAGGGTAGCACTAGGTAGGGGCCGTGAGGCAAGTCCAGATGTTCGCCAATTTAATCACACTGAGGATCTGGCTCTAAAGAACGCCACTGATGGACTTCCTGGATCTTCCTGAGCAACTCCGTGAAGGAAGGATCCTCAGGAGGAGACTTGGAGGGAGTCCCTCAGCCGAGCTTGGGCTGAGAGAACGAGGGCTCGTCGTCCTTCTCCCGGAACAACCAGCCGGAGGATTCCGAGGAGTCGAGAAAGAAGAAGAAGAGGAATTTGAAGCAGTAAGACTCTAGCTCGCCTGGGGGAGGAATGGGTTCCTTTGGGGGATCCTGGAAGCGTGTCCTGTCAGCTCTCTGGATCCCGAGGCAAACACACGGGAAGCGGAAGGAGGGAGTGTCCATCTAGGCGTCTGCAGGGCGGAGGTGGCAAGCGTCGCCGTAAAGGCAGCTCTCGACTTCCTTGAGTGAGCTGAGCCTTGGCCTCAGCCACCAGGAGGCCAAGTCTCCTGGAGATCCACCGGCCCGGCCTGAGGCGGTGGAGGGAGGAGGAGGGGATAGTTATACGGATGAAATCCGTAAAGGAGTATCCGTAACCCGGCGCTGCGGGAATACTGGAGCTGGGTATTGCGGCATCGGGTGGAGTTGGCACGGGTACCGCGGCGCAGGATACTGAGGACCCGGGTAAGCCAAGGCCGGATAAGACGGCGGATACCCAGGTACTAAAGGAGCTGCCGGAGCAGATGTCCCAGTAGGAACTCCACGGGAAGCGGATCAACCGTGATAGACCCGTGGGGTGGAGGGCTCCGATGGGAGGACCTCCCGCGGCGCCGGGCGGGGCCAGTGGGGCTGGCGCCAGATCTGGCTCTATGAAAGGGGATCAGGCGGGACCAGCATCCCAGCCTCGCCCGGGGACGGAGGGGAAAAGTCCCCGGGGTCAGGCAGGGGGGACTCGGGCTCCCCGGACGGCAGCGAAGGCTGCGGGGAACCTGGGACGACAGACGGAGCAGGGTCTGCTGTAGGCTCCGAGGCCTGGCGGACGTCGGAGGAGCCGGCGTCTGACTTCGGGGGTCCCTTGTCGGAGGCGGGCCGAGGATGGGAAGAGGCCCGGTCCGAGGGGACACTGCACATGTGCTGCCCAAAGGGTCGGGTGTCTTAGCGGCCTTCTCCCGGCGGGACGTTGGAGGGAGCCCGGCGTCCGCATGGGGCGCCCGCACCAGTAGGCGAGCCTGCGGGCGGTACTGGGGACTGAAGCCTCCTTTGCCGGAGGCACCACAGGCTTGAGCAGCTGAACCAGCGGGCAGGCCGACGCCTCCTCAAAGCCTTGAGGAGGCTGCCGGCGATCCTCAAGGGGCGTTACCTTGGCCGCGCTCCGGCCGAAGTCACGGAGGAGGGAGGCCTTCTCCCAGTACCTTTCCTTGTCCCTTGCTTGTGTCCTTCAGGGGAGGTCGCCGCCTGCCGAGGTTTCTTCAACTCCTTCTCCATTCGGCCATCTTCTTTTGAGAGATGGGCTTCTAGGAGACTGCTAGCGCCGTCTGCAGGTGCCACGTTGAAATGTAGGCAGTCACCGGACACTTATGTCGACTGTGTGTCGGGGCCTAAAGCAGAGAAAGGCAGAGGAGTGACACGTCTTCAGTGAGGCAGTTAGGCGCCCGCACAGTCGCTACTTCTTTTGAAGGGAACGACATGTGAGCGTTCACCTGAAGAGAAAATACAAAATACTGATACTTTTAGGAAAAACCGGCCGGAAGCAATAGGACTGGCGTTATGAACTTCACCGCGAGGCACTGCATGAGCTGACGGCGGAAAGAACTGAGGCGGCGCCTGGGACCGCCTCCTATACCGACAACATCTGACGCCGGGTCACCTGATCGGGAAGTGGGTCCGCCAGGGACTGCTAGCTAGAAATTTTTCCGTGGGGTCCTGCCGCCACGACATCAGTCTTATATGTAATTACCTACTGCAAGAGCCCTCTCGAAGTAAGATCTACTGTTTCAGGTGAGTAACCTGTTTTTCTAGGATTGTGGATATGTTGTTCATCCACACTTATTGGCAAACTCCTAGCAGTTCTTTGGGAGGAGGAGGAAGGCAAGGCGCACACCCCTATTTAGGGAACAGAGATTGGAGAACTGAGGTCCCAAAACCAGCATCCCGGCGTGACTCAAGATCAATGTGGTAGTGGGTGATGAAGGTGTTTGCTGACTTCCAGGTAGCAACCCGACAGATTTCCTGGATAGGGATGTCCCTGAAATCAGCCACCGATGCAGCAGTAATGGGTAGAATGAGCCTTATCCCTCTGGGAGGCTGCCTTTCGCCACTTTAGCATGAACCTATGCAAGATGTAATCCATCTTGCAATGAGTCACACGTTCCCTGCAGGTCTGCCAGAAGTGGCTTCAGCTGCCTGTGACAAACAGCTGGCGAACCTCTCCCACAAATTTCCGCCGTCCTCTCCTTATAATAGGAGAGTGCACGTCTCAGGTCCAAAGTATGGAGCCTGTACTTGGTCTCTGAGGTGTAATTAGGGTAGTATACTGGCAGAGTCAACACCTGATTAAGGTGAAACTCTGACACCACCTTTGGAAGGAATTTCGGGTGGGGCGCAGGACAACTTTTTACCTGTGGAAGACCAGATGAGGGGAGTCCACCGAACGCCTGGGCTCCCTGTCCTTCCTGGCAGGCCGTGGTAGCCACCAGGAAGACGTCTTCCATGACAAGTGTGACAGTTCACACTTGTGCATTGATAAATAAACACCCATAGGCTTCCATAGTTCACTTTTGGAGGATATGTAATCCAGGCCTTTGAAAAGCGCCTGACCACTGTCTCCTGCAGCAAATGTCGGCTGACCGACCCGCAGCCTGTAAGCAGAATGGCTACCAGGTGCAGCCTAGGGTCAATGACCGTAGACCCCTTTGGACAGCAAGAAAGGCAGTCAAGAATGTTAGCCACAGAACAGGACAAGGGAGTCCAGACACTTGCCCTCGATACCAAATGGAAAACCTTTTCCATTTGAAGGCATAACATTCCTAGTGGAATTCTTTCTAGATGCCTCCTACCCAGGTGTAGACATCTTCGGAGAAAGACCCAAAGCCTGGAACTTTAGCCACTCAGGTACCAGGCTGTGAGTGCAGGATTGAAGAGTCTGGATGGAAGACCTTCCCCTGGTTCAGAGATATCAGGTCCGGGCGTGTACAAAGCCGCTCCGGGGGCCTGCAGCTGAGACTGAGGAGATCTGGATACCAGAACTGGCGCGGCCAGTCTGGGGCTACCAGAATCACCTTTGCCTTGTCCCTCCTCACCTTGAGTAACACCTTGTGGATCAAGGGAAATGGAGTGAAGGCATAGAGGAGGCCTGGGGTCCACGGCCTCGAGAAGGCATCCCCTTGCAGTGGGCATGAAACAGTCTCAGCTTGGTGTTTTCCCTGGAGGCAAACAGATCCACCATCTGTTTGCCCCAACGGGAGAACAGGCTGTAAGCCACCTCTGGATGAAGAGACCACTCGTGGGATGTCGGCCTAAGCGGCTGAGAGTATCTGCCAACTGGTTCGAGGCTCCAGTCACATGGATGGCTAGGAGATCCGCCTCCAACCAGCGTACGAGGGTCCAGGTGCGGAGGGCCTCCTTGCATAGCAGATGGGAGTGCATGCCGCCCTGTTTGTTGAGGTAGTACATGGTCATGGTATTGTCTGTCTGGACTTGAACCACTTGACCCCGGAGCTGAGGAGTGAAAGCTGATGGTGCCAGTCTGACTGCTCTGAGCTCCAATAGGTTGATGTGGAATCGGGATTCCTCGGGGGTCCAGAGCCCATGGGCCCTGTTGTCCCCCATGTGGGCTCCCCAGCCCATGAGAGAGGCATCGGTCATAAGAACAATTGTCGGCTTGGGGCGGACAAATGGTATCCCTTCCTGCAACCGGTCTGGGGCGGTCCACCACTGGAGAGCATCCCACATCTTCTGGGTTACAGTGATTAGCTGGTCAAAATGACTGTGACGGCCAGCTCATTGGGGGTGGTGGGGGCTACAGACAAAGCAACCGCCCACAGGACCACTGAGGCACCGCCATGTAACCCAGAAAGCGCAGAAAGTCCCGCGCAGGGTGCAAGTGCCCATCCAGAAATGATTGGGCAACGGAGGAGAGAACCTCCACCCTGTCCACCGGGAGCTGAGCTCTGGCTTGACGAGAGTCAAGCTCTGCCCGGATGAAGCCCATCACCTGAGAAGGCATGAGTTCCGTCCTGGCCTCGTTGATCAGGAGGCCGAGCTGGGAGAAGGTCTGAAGGGCCAGATCCCTGGACCTCTCCACCTCCTGTTGGGAGGAATCTGCAGGGAGCCAATCGCTGAGGTAGGGGTAAACTCTGACCTCCTCTCCCCCCCGACACCTGAGATGGACTGCCACCACTGCAATGCATTTGGTGAAGACCCGTGGGGCTGATGATAGGCCAAATGCCATGGCTCGGAACTCATACAGGTCCCTTCAACCTTGAAGCGGAGGAACCGCTGACAGGACGGACAGATTGGGATGTGAAAGAACGCGTCCTGCAGATTCAGTGAACAGAACCACATGTTTTGCTCCAAGGATGGTATGATCTGGGACAGAGTGTCCATCCGAAAGATATGTGACCTGAGATATTGATTCAGGTCGTGGAGATCTAGAATGGGGCACCAGTCCCCCATCTGCTTGGGCACCAGGAAGTACCTGGAGACAAAGCCTGGGTCTGCTGAAGGATCCGCCACTAGAGCCACTGCCTCCTTGAGGAGGAGCTGGGCAATGTAGTCTTGAAGAGCCGACTGGGTATGTGCGGAAATCTGTTCTTCCCGAGGGCCGTGGGCTTGGCTGGGAGGGTACTGCTCGAATTCTAGAGGCAGTCCATGACCGATCACTTAGAGAACCCACCTGTCCATAGTGATAGCGGACCAGGCGGAAAGGAAGTGGCAGAGCCGGACCCCCACGGGAAGACCCAGGGCTGGCTTGATGGGAATAGGGGTGGCAAACCCCACCCCGTCACTGAGGAGGCTTGGTGGAGGAAGCTCCAGGACCTGAGCCTCGGCCTAGTCTGGGGGCCTGTTGGGGTCCAGGCTTGGGCTAAGGGCGCAAAGCTTATGCCTGCTGCTGATGCTGCTGTCCTCCCTGAAATGAGGCCTGCTGAACCGCAGGGGAAGAGTGCCGAAAGGGCTTTTTTTTCTTTTGCTGGTTCCTGCCTGAAGAACTCTTGGCAGAAGTTGCATCCAGGGTGGCACTGGACTGCTCTATGCGCTGTAGGTGACCAGCCACTCCTGGGCCGAACAAGTCAGTCCCAAGGAAAGGCACATCAGCTAACTTGTGCTGAGTATCCACTGGGAAGGAGGAGAGCCTCAGCCAGGCCCTGCGGTGAGAGGCAACTGTGGCGGCCATCGAGAGGGCACAAGAGTCCCCAATGTCCAGGGCCGTCTAGAGCTGCTGTTTGGCAACAGCATGGCCCTGATCTCGGACCTGCTTAACCATGGTCTGCATGTCCACAGGGAGATGTGGGAGGACTTCATCCAATGACCTCAGAAGGACATCAGAGAAGTGTGCCATGATGGCGGCCGAACTTGCATGACAAAGGCCCAAGGAGGACGCCGCATAGACCTTCCACCCCAAATGATCCAAATGCTTGGACTCTTTGTCAGGAGGTCGGTCAGTGTCGGCAGAACTGCCAGTACACCTCAGCACAGAGGCGGTCACCAGGCTCTCGGCCGAAGGGTGCTCTGTGAACCTGCCAGGGAACCCATGAGCACTGCATACTTGCAGGCCATGCGGGCAGACTGTGTTGGACATGAGGCAGGATGCTGCCACAGTTCAAGGGCTGGACCGACAATGGCCTTAGCCACAGGAAAGGCCTCAGTCGGGGTATCCTCTCTCTTGAGGATGTCCGTGAGAGGGTACTCCACCTTTTTCTGAATGGGTTCCAGGGGCATCCCTCTGGAATCAGAGATGAGACGAAGGATCCCTTGGAAGGAAGAAGGACCTTCCCTCCATCCCCAGGCCAACGGACGACTCATCATCCCCCAGATGAGAATGGAGGCCGGTGACATTTGAGTCCGAAGTGTCTGGCTACAGCGTCCTGCCTCCCAAATCACCCTCGACCCGCCAAGGGCGGTCCAAGGTGACCGTGACCGACAGACATCGGGGAAGCCCGGTATCTGGTCGGTCATCTTTGGAAGGAGCCCCTCCCACAGGCTACTTAGGCGGCGGCTCCATCACTATCGGTGGAGAGACCGGTATAGGCCGAACCAGAGGACAGTCCGCCCCGTGGTGCGAGGAACCAAAGGCTTCAGTTCGAAGGGGTTGGTTTAAACCTGGGCGACAGCCAAGTAATGGCAGGTAAGGCGAGGAGCCACTTCTGCCAATCGAGAATTAGCTGTTGCCATACAAGGTCCACGTGAGCGCCGACAGAGTTTCCGCTGGAGCCTCTCCTCATCTAAGACTCCACCTGTGGCGCTGCCTCTTTTTGGAGCGCTTATGGATTTTTCTTGGCTGCTCGGCTGAGGGGGTTCTAGACCTCGACCGGGAAGGCTGACTCGGTGGCTCGGGAGACACCGGAGGGATTGGTGAAACCAGAGGGTCCGGAACTGGGTCCTCGATGGGGACACCAGCGGGCTGGGTCTCCTCATGGGGGAACACAAGGACCGGAGTCCTCTCCAAGGAGTCGTCGGCCATGGCTGGCGACAGAGAGTCGAGAACAATCTCGACCTCATCGGTCACTTCCTCGGTCGTCTGGCCAGATGGAAGGTCCATGAAGCCTGCGGCCGAGGAAGCGATCTCGACAGAGGTCGAGACCGCATGCTCCTGGGACTTAGACCTCTCTCGTTCCCATGAGTGCCTTCGCCGAGACGAAGATGAGCTGGGTTCTTTGTCCCTCTTACGAGAGTGGGAGGAGTGCGATCCCGCAGATGCCTCACCCCAGATGGGGAGAGACTGGCACAACTCCTTAAAAGAACCTGTGAAGGTAGAGCCGAGGTTGTGGGAATGAAAAGGCTTCGATTCGCTGAAAAGCGGGTGGCTACTTCTTCGAACGCCTTCATGCGTTCCAGCTGCTTGGCGGAACCTGCGGCCGCGGAAACCGCCCACCTAGCCTCCTTAGACTTCACTGGAGGATTCCTTTTCTCCGGTCTCCCCAACTTCAAACGTGCCAGGTGGTCGTCCAGGACATTGGGATGGAAGGCCACGCAAAAACTGCAGGATGAGGTGTCATGGCCGACACCTAGGCAGTAGATGCACGTGAGATGGGGATCGTTCCGCGACATCTTCTGGCCACAAGGACACTGTCAAAATCCTGGAGAAGATTTCTCTTTCATGATCGAGGACTCAAAAGCGCGACCGCTAACTTGAACAAGTTTCAATTTCAGTAAAACCGAAGTTTTGAAAGCCAGGGCCTACGAAATGCGTGAGCACGAGGGAGGCAACCTGCATCTTCCAGCGGAAAGGAAGATCTGGCGTCATGGGGCAGAGCAGAGGTATATACCACCTGAGTGGGTGGGAGGAGCCAGCATGAAGACGTCTGGCAAGATTTAAAGAGGAAAGGGACATGCCAGTAAGTGTGGATGAACAACACATACACGATCCTAGAAGGTAATTGCCCAGTGCTGGGCCTCTCCAGGATACAGAATACCCTGCCAGGGGATAGAAGTGGGTGAGGACAAGTTGGGCAGAGGGAATAGGGGGGATAGAAGAGGAATGGAAAAAAGGAGGAAGGGAAGAAACTTACCTCAGAGTAGACATCACCAGTGTGCTAAGAATCCCGACAGAGGGCAGATTTAGGCGAGGACAAGTTGGGTAGAAAGGAGAGAGGGGTGAGGGGAAGGAAGGAGGAGGCTTGCCCAGTGCTAGACCCCTCCAGGATGCTGAGAACCCTGCCAGCGGTCAAAACTAAGCAGGGGCAAGTTGGTAATGGAAAAAAAGGTTAAGGGTAGGAGTGAGGGGGTAAGCGATGAAGGGAGAGGAGAGCGTGGAGAAGCAGGCTCGGGGGAAGGTTTAATAGGGGATGTGAGCCATGGAGAGGAGCAGAGGTATAGGAGGATGGTTAAGGAGGGTTACAGCAAGAGCAGTTAGGTGAGAGAAAGTTATGTAAGGTAGAGGCAAGGGAGTAGTAGTAGTAGGAGTGCCGTATTGGGGGGTGTCCAGATTTGTGGAAATGATGGGTAAAGCCTGACTGACCGATGAGAGTGGTTTGACGGGGGACCAACAAAGTGCGAGTGTCAGAGGATCTGATGGAGTGGGAGGGGTGGAAGAGAGTGAGCATGAGAGGTAGGAGGAAAGTTCTCCTAACCAAAATTCAGAAGTGAGTTTGGCACAATGAGTGAGGCGCCTGTTGGCAAGTGGGAGAAGGGACAGGGCGTAGTGGAGCTCACAGTGATGAGTGCGTGATGGAGCATCAAGGGTATATCGACAGAAGGAGTTAAACAGAGTATCCAATCTGGGCAGGGAGGATTTGGGAGCGGCACCATAGACTACATCACAGTAGTCGAAAATGGGGAAGATCATCTTTTGTACTAGTTCACGCCGAACCATAGGAGGAATGCAACTACGGTTCCTGAATACGGCACCAAGCTTGGGGCGCAGATTTCCAGGATGGCGTCAATGTGGCCAGAGAAGTTGAGGTGTTGGTCCAACCAAACCCCAAGGTATCTGAATGAGATGTCCTCTAGGATTGTCCCATCAATGGTATGGAAAGACGGTAAAGGGTGGAGCCTAGAGTCTCTGCCTAGTGCCAAAGATCAAGGAGACAGTCTTTTTGGCATTTAGGAATAGTTGATGTGAGGCAAACCACAGCTGAACCTAGTGGAAGTCATGCTGAAGGGTGGCTGCTACATCGGTGGGGCATTTGCCAGAGGAGAACAGGATGGTGTTGTCGGCATACATATGGATAGAGAATGAGGGGGAGCATACTGAGGGCAAGTCATTTAGGAAGATGGAGAAGAGAATGGGTCCAAGCACCGAGCCCTGTGATACTCCTGTGGAAATATTTGGGGATCGTATCCTGGATGTTGACTGATTGTGTTCTGCCTGAGAGGTACGCTCTAAACCAGTTTTGGGCAGAAGTAGACAACCCAGCAGCCATAAAGGGAGTCAAGAAGTAGGGCATGGGAGATTGTGTCGAAAGCCTCGGCGATGTTGACAAAGACGGCAGAGGTAATGAGGTCATTATCCATCCCGGTGAGGATGGTGTCAGTGAACCTGAGTAGGGAGGTGGTAGTGGAGTGGTTCTTTTGCAAACCAGACTGGAACTGGGGGAGTCTCTGCAGGAAGAAGGTTAGTTGAGAGAGACCAGGTGCTCTTGGAGTTTAGCAAGGGCAGGGAGGAGGGAGATTGGGTGAAAATTTGCAGGGGAGGAGGGGTCACCACTTTTGGGAGAGGGAGGACCACTGCATGTTTCCAGGATGAAGGGACAGGTGAGGACGAGAAGGAAAGATTTAGGATTAAGGAGAGAGGGTAACTTATAGCAGAAGCTGAAAGATAGAGGAGTTTAGGGTCAAGGTCATCCGCCGATGAGCCTTTGGAAGGATTAAGAGAGAGAGAAGGGCAGTCAGTGTTTCTTCTGGGGAGGTAGCAGAAAAGGAGAAGGAAGGGTGGGCATGTAGCGGTTGAGTGCTGGGTGTGGGAGGATGATGAGGGGGGTAGGTCAGAGGGGAGGGACTTTAGAAGTGCTGTGGCGCAGGAGGTATAATACGAGTTAAACTCTTGGGCCACTGCACACAGTTCGGAGACCAATAAATTGTTTGTTTTAAGCACAGGGAGAGGCAGATGTGAAGGGAGGGAGAACAGGGCGTGGACTAATTTCCAGAATTTGGAGGGGGAATTGATGGTTTTGAGAAAAGATGATTTAAAATATTCAGACTTGGCAAGTCTGGTAGCTTTTGTGCAGGAATTTCTTAACATGCGATACCTGGCACAGTCTGGGGGAAGCTGGGAGGCCTTATCATCCTTATGTTTCCCCCAAGCATGGTCTCGCTCCCTAAGACAGGTCAGTAACTTGGGGGAGACCCAGGGATGATGGTTGCCATGAACTCTAGAGCATTTGAATAGAGCGCAGGAGTTCCATGTAGTTAGAAATTTATCCGTAAAGTAAGCGAGGGCTTAGTAAATGGAAGTTGCAAAGGCAATAGGGGACCAATCGGAGATGGCCAGTTCATTAAGAAGGGGATTAAGGTTTAAGGAGCTGAAGGAGCGGAGTTGCAGAATTTTGTGTGGCGGTTTTGGTCTATGGACTTTCCTGACTACGAATATTGGGTAATGATCACTGAGGGCATCTGGGAGGATACCCAATTTAATGACTTGGTGGGGGTGAGAGGTGAGAGCCCAGTCTATCAGGGAGTGGTTAAGGGTTTTATGATTTAGGTGGGTGGGTTCCAGGATGAGTTGGGAGACATTGAGAGCCGTGGTGTCATTACGTGTCTTGGCAGTTGTTGGTGATAGCCAGTTTATGTTTACATCACCCAGGATGTATAGCTCGCCTTCATGTGAAAGGGAGGTTATGGAGGTAATGAGATCCAAAGTACTGGATGCCTTGGAACACGGTTGACAGTAGATGCCAGCTATGAAGATGGGGGAGGAAAAAGGCAAGGTAATGTTTACTACAAGTGCTTCATAGGCGGAGGGTAATGAGGATGATAGAATGGTTGTGAACTGAAGTGAGGACAGGATATACATGGCTACTCCACCACCCCTGCCAGTCCTATTCTGCCTGATTATGGAATAACCTGGGATATTAATGGCAAGATCAGGTATTTTAGCATTTAATCAAGTTTCCATTAAAATTAGAATATCAGGTGTGAGGGAGATTACATAGGATGTAAAAGGTTGATTTTTGAGATGAGACTGCAAATGTTTAAGTGGAGGATTTTCAGGCCCTTGGGGAGGGCAGAAGGGGTGGGGGAAGTTGGTACGTTAGTGGAAGGATTGCAAATGGCAGAGGTGGGGCCAGGATTGGGATGAACATTTCCTGATGCGAGTAAGAGGAGTGCTATTATTAGGGAGTGGAGTTTAGGGCATTCATGACATGCCGAGGAGTTTGGAAGCATTTGGGGTGGGGTGGGGGCTAGGTGACGTGAAGATAAGATGGCGAAAGAAAGCTAGGTGACTAGGGGCTGAGAACACATAGCAGGGGGGAAGGTGAGGGACGTGAGACCAGAGTATTTGAGGGGGTGTAGGAGTTATGGCAAGGATAAAGGTAGTGGCTAGTAGAGCAGAGGGAAAAGGAGAGAATGGTTTATTAGACTGAGGAGAATGTGGAGCTGAGGTAGATAAAATTGATAGAATAATTAGAAGGAGAGGAAGTGGTGAAGGAAGGGTGGGCATATTTTATGGATCGGGGGAGCAAAAATAGATCAGGGTATACTAATCAGCAGTAGGGAGTAGATCAGTGGCACTGGCAGAAGTGTCTGAGTAACGTTGGACAGTAACAGTTGCCAGCAGCAGCAAGTTAACTGAGTTGTTGCCCTCTAGTGGCTTTGCAGTATAAGTAGCAAATGGCAAAGTAGACATAAAAAAAAAAATAGTGCAGTAAATACAACCCAGCAATATAAAAGTTTGTGCAAACTAAGCAGCTTAGTGAGATAAAAGCTGTAATGAATAAGAGGGCAGAAGGAAAATTAAGTGTCCAGTAAAGGCTGAGAAAGTGAGATACAGAACCAAATCAGCCAGTGGAGACAGAAACCGTCAAGATTCAAGCCCTGTAGCTGCAAAGGCCGGGCTGCATCTCCGTGTCCATACCTGTGGGTCTCAGGGCTGGCTGGCAGTCGGGCAGGTCACCATGGAAGAGCCCCCGGAGGGGAGGGTAGGGTTCTAACCCCTGGACCTTTGGTCTCCTGGCTGTCATCAGTGGTACCCCCGCTTGTCCACACCATGCAAGTGCAACCCGCTGCTGTTTTCCTCTTTAGGTGGAGCCACCACCACCAGTTGACAGTAAGCGCTCCAACTAAGGAAGCCGGCTGCTCCGCCACCAGCTTTCGACGTTGGCTGTCAGTGAGGATCACTTTGGTAGTGGATTCCTGGGAGGTCCGTGGCGAGAAACAGCTGAGAATCATTTCTGAGGACTCCTTGGATCACAATTCCATGATCTCCTCTGAGTTTCCACTCTTGGACCACAGTTTGGTCATGGAACTTTTCACTCAGTATGGCCTGGTGTCCTTTGGGACACTTCTCCAACTCATCTAGGAGTCCATATTGGTCCTGCTTGAGCCAGTCCAGAAGAGGGCTAAGTACCCCCTTACGGATATCTTGGACCAGAATGAATCTCAGGGGGTTGCCTTCCCTGTGGCTAAGGCCATTTTGGGACAGGCTGTGGAGCTTTGCCAGCATCCAGCTTGGCACCCTACGCCTGCATGGTCCTCAAGTATGCAGTGCCCACAGGTTCTCTTTTGCAGTTTTTGAACCACCCTTCCGCGGACAGACTGGTCGCGGATTCGGTGTTCTGTAACTACGGACATTGGGGGACGTGGACAAGCCTCCGGACAAGGAGTCTTGTAAGGTTGACCATACCGCTAAGAAGGATACGCTGCATGCAACATCTCTAGGTGTCCATCGGGCTAGCTATGCTGTGATGATGAGTAAACTCTGGTCACTTCCCGATGCTTTTTTTTTTTGACATAGTCCTCCCTCACCCACCTGCTGAACAATAGTTGGTGGTGAAGTTCATCAGAGACTAGGGTCAATTGCCATGTACTTTGGTTCTCCCCTCTCACTCAAGGGACAAATTCTGGGTCTACCAAAGATAGATAAAGCATCGAACTCCATCATTTCGTCCCAAAGGGTCCAGTTTATTATGTAATTTAGCGGTGAGGTGTTCCAGCCTGTACATTTCCAGAACTATTTGACACCAGTCTGTAATTGTAGGTACCAGAGTGGATATTCACTTTTGAGTTATGGCTTTCTTAGCTGCTAATGTCTCTATTGCTTTTATAATAGTGTATTGATCACTGCTATCATTAAATGTATGCCTTTATTAGCTACGTTCAATTATATACAGTAATTGAATAAACATAAATTACAACCCCCTCCCCCGAATTCAGTTTAAATTATACATTCTTTCAATAAACTCCCCAAACTTATTCTTCAGTAATGCTGAACCCTCCTTGTTCAGGTGCAGTCTTTCCAGGTAAATAGGCTCTCATTCTCCACAATGATCCCCAGTTCCCCACTAACCCAAACCCCATCTACCTGCACCAACCCTTCGGCCATTGATTGAATTCTTCAATCCTCTGCTTCCTTGATGTGCTTGCTCTTGGCACAGGCAGTACCTCCGAGAAAGCAATAGAATGGAACCCCTGCACTACTGCAGAACCTAGAAAGCTCCCTGAACCTTGCCTGCACCTCCTTTAGACTATTCCCCTCCAGATCATTGGTACCCAGATGGATCACCAAGTGTGGCCTTCCATCCTGCTGTTTGCCCCATGAGGGTATATTGTGCCTCACCTCTAGTGCCGTCATTCCTGGCATGACTCAACCCAAATTGCACTGCTGCTGTTTCCCTCCCCTCCAAATCTGATTCCCTTTATTATTGAGCCCCCTATGAGCAAGACCCTGCTACTCCTTTCCTTCTACTTGTACTTTTGGATTTTCAGCTTACACCCCTTTCCTGGCATCCCATTTACTTCCCTATTCCTATTTTCCCCCTTGTCCATTTCCTTCTCCCAAGTTCCCTTCCCCCCCCGAACTACACCACCCCCCAGGTGTCACCACCAGTCTCCCTCCTCCTTGCCTCCTGTTTCATGTGCTCTGTCCCCTTCCTTTGTTCTTGTCTTGCTTCTCTACTGCCTGATTCCCTTTGCGAATGGGTACCCTCCTCCTTCTCCCTTCTACTGATCCTCTCCCAAATTGAGCTTATTGTAGGCTCCCTCACTGACTCTTCTGCGCAGTGTGGCACCCTTAAGAGCGTTTTCACCTCACCCCTTGCTCCTTTTGGCTACTTCCCCCTAGGTTCTCTCCCAAAGGTGCATCCCCCATTCCCCTTCCTCCAGAACATTCTATTACCTTATCCCCCCCATTCCCTATGGTCTCCTCACAGCCACTCTCCTTCCTCTCATCCTCTTCGTGTGTCCCCGGGGGTGCAAATCTGTTTTCCTGCTCTGCACCCTTGTTTCGCAGGCTGCTGTCTGATTCACCCCTCCTAATTTCTGCCCATTCCCTGTTTGTGCTTGCTTTGCTCTTTTTGATCCTACTACTTGCCACTCCCCGACCCCTTGCGTCTTCTACACCTGTTCCTAAATCACCTCACCCCCCTCATGTTCCTCCTTCTCCTCTCCCTCCCACTGGTGGATCCTTTGGACCTTCTCCAGTCCTCTCCCCTTCTTCTCGCATCTTTTTCTACACCTGTTCCTAATACCCTGCAGCCCCTATGTTCTCATTTCCTCCCCTCGTTCAGCTGGTGCCCCCTTTGGACCTCCTCCAATCCCCTCCCCTTCTCCTCTCACTCACCCTGCTTAATGCCCACCTCCTCTCTTAGCTGTGAAAGCTGCCTGCATACCATGCAGTCCCCCAGCCTCCATGCTATATCTAACACCATGGCTGTTCCACACCCATTGCACCCTACCACCCTCCCCAAGTTGCCCCTTACCCTAGTGGCCCACAGACCATACTCAAGACCTGCCTGAACCCTTTTCAGGCTACCCCCCCAAACTTCGCTGTCCGTCCATTTGATCACCTTAGTCTTAGAAGAAAGAAGTAAAGAATACCCCATTACTTCAGACAACTAAAACTACTCAATCAACTTTGTAGTACTAATTCTGTTCTAACCTTGATTAAGTACAGTTTATTTTGATTCAGACAGTACTAATCTCCCCATGCACTGAGCAGATCAGACAAATTCTATATTCCCTGGGCGGGATATTCAGACTGCGCCAGGCTGTGGCGCAGTGCAACTTGGATGCGCAGGGGCGTTGACAGGGTGATATTCAATGGAGCTGCGCCATGGCACAGCATCATTGAATATCGCTCCCAGGTCACCCGCAGTGCGCATGGCGCAGTGGCACTGCGCCAGCGCAAATGGCCAGAGTGGAGCAGGGGGATGCGCAAGTGCCGTTGCAATAGGCGCAACCACCACGATATTCAAAAGTGCACATGCAAATGGAGCCATAATGTATACAAGGCGCAAATGGTGCCATTTGCATGTCATTATGGCCCCATTTGCATGCAGATGCGCCGATCCTCGGCGACTTGTGCCTGGTGCCCTGCCAGGCTGCAGCCGTTGGGGACCGACGCCCCCTGCACCTGCGGTAAAGTGCCCCAATGCCCGATCGTGGGCATGTGTAAATGTAAGAACACGTCCAATATCCCTGGTGGTCCAGTGGGCCGCTTGAAGCCTGATCGCGAGCATAAGTATATTTAGAACAGTCAACTCTATCCCTGGTGGTCCAGTGGACCACTTGCAGCCCGATCGTGGGCATATGTAGTAAACATGTTAGTCCTATATCCCTGGTGGTCCAGTGGACCTACCGTACGGAGTCAGTTGGCAGGGTGGCAAGCGGGTGGGGAGCTGATGCTGACCGGGTGGAGTGGGGCTCAGTGGGTGGGCGGAGGGGGGTACCGCTGGACCACCAGGGATATGGGACTAATATTTTTACTACATATGCCCACGATCGGGCTGCAAGCGGTCCACTGGACCACCAGGGATGTAGGACTGTTACTATTTTCTACATATGCCCGCGATCGGGCTGCGAGCGGTCCACTGGATCATCAGGGATATGGGACTATTAATTTTCTACGTATGCCTGCGATCGGGCATGGGGCAGGGGCACCACCACGAAGGTGCAGCCGGAGCTCGGGTGACCACCCCCAGGTGGCAGCTGCCGTGTTGCGCCCTGCAATACGGCAGCTCACCTGTGGGTGGCAGCTGTTGCTCCTTTTTTTGGTTCACCTGTGTGTAGCGCAGGGGTTGCGTATGCATGGGCTCAGCACATCCCGGCTGAATACTGGGATGTGCGAGTATGCATGGCACGCCCCCACCTGCACGATACATTACTGATGCGCTCCGGCGCATCGGGATTTGTGCCAGGCACAATCCTCCTTTGAATATCGCACCGGGGCGCAACCCTTCTGAATATCCCGCCCCCTATGTACTGTGCAGTTCAGACAATCCTAAATTCCCTATGTACTATACAGTTAAGACAATTCTACTTTCCCTATACACTGAGCAGATCAGACAATTCTATAATCACTATGTAGTGTGCAGTTCAGACACTCCTATATTCCCTATGCAGTTAAGACAATTCTACACTCCCACAGTATGCAGTCCAACAGAATTAACCAACCCTGCCTAGCATTTAACTGCTACGCAGCCTTTACCTCCCTATGCTTACTTATTCATCCCATTCTTTTCATCAGTTTTAAATTCATTGTGTTTTACAATTTCTTGTGGTTCCCCTATCTATCCCTTTATTGTACATCCTTAAAAAAGCAGTTCTTGCAGAAGTTAATTGTACTACATTATATAAACGTTTCAGTTGAATGTACTTCCCTTTTTTTGCCCTGTTTTCTGTCCCTTTAGAAGGCTATTCTCCTAAAAGGCAATTCTCTTTGACATGCTGTTGCCTGGTGCTCCACCTCCTGTTCTGGGCTGCCCAATCCCCTGGGATCCTAAAGCATTTAACTAGACGTGGGGGTGGGGCTGGGAATTTTTTCTAGTCCCCCTCTTCTCTGTTGGAGCTGCCACCGAAAGTCCCTGCTGCTCTATGTTCCTGAAGGGGAAGAGGGAGCCTCAGGTAGGATTGAAGTCGACCTCTCCCCTCTGCTCTTCTGACCAAGTGCCTGTTGCGCTTTTTTTATACCCTGCATGGCTGTTTAAGATCCTGCGTGACCTGCCCTGATTGGCCGGTTTCCGGACGCAGCTCCTTTGGCCGATTGGAGATGCAAACTCCGCTTTCTTGTGGCTGATTGGTGCAGCTAGGCGGCCTTCAGGAGCCACTTCCGAGATCTCTGTACTTTTGTTCTGCTCTTGAAATGGAGCCGCCACCACCGATCATGGCCAAGTTCTGCAGTGGTGCGGCCTTCAGGAGCAGCTTTCTAGCCCCCTTTCTGCTCTGCTGGAGCCACCGCCGAAAGTCCCAGCTGCTCTGTCTGTGTTCCTGGAAGGGGAAGAGGGAGTCCCAGGTAGGGACGTCGACCTCTCCCCTCCGTTTTTGTGTGGTGCTCTGCAGTTTATCATCAGAAATGTGTGCTAGCTCCCTCCTAACGCATTCACAGTATGAATCCAGAATGTAAAGTCAAAAAGTAACCTAGAGGGAAGGGATTTATTTGGCAGTACTAGTGACAGCCATCTTTAATGACTTAAGTAATTAAATATAAAACTTAGCAACAAAAAAGCGTTAAAAATATACTCATGATAAATCTAACTATGTAAGAAATATTTAATTATTGAAAATCTATATGATTGCATTTTTGCTGACTGGCTTCTTTAAGTGAAAATAAAAAATGAGGGATAATTGAGAATATTATGTTGATGGGCTGAATATTTTTCTGTGTTTTGCAACCTCAATGTCTAATGGTTTTGGTGAAATGACACCCTGCCTACATTATTTATATCCGTGTCTGGATAATGTTCTAAACCTGGTATTGCAAATTGCACCAACAATTTAAATATAAATTAAGAATACATTTCTTAGGCTGAAATGAATAATAGGTTTCACATTACTCTGCACACGTTTCAGCTATGAATCCAGGTTTGATAACATCTACTGGGAAATCAAAAGGTTAAACAAACCCAAAGGGACTAAAGGTAAATTGCATCCTGTAAAGGATATAAAACCACTAACCATTCTGTCCTCGGGTGAGAGTGATCTAAACCGACTCATGCCTTCTTTAATCACGTCTCCTTCTTCTAAATCAGGATTATTTGCCAGGATATCAGCTCTGTTTTCTTCCAGCCACAACTGAAATCCTGTTTTAGGTCTGCCACATGGAGGATATTAAAGAAAAAAAGAATAAATGCAATAAATAAAGGAAACAAAAAGCAGCAATCACAATACTTATTGTTTTGCTCCCATTCTTCCCCTTAAAGAGCTGGTAACCCCTGAAAATGTTATTAATTTGTAACAGCAGCCAGCTGTTACCTTCTGTCTGAAATACCTTTTTTAGCAAATCAGTTTTTCTGCCAGACAGTATAAAGTGTGATGTGTAAAATAGTACTCTACCTGTAATCTGACATACGTTGTCTTATTTCCCATCTCATCTCATCTCATCAGTATTGTACCCTCACCGGAGAACAACACTACAATTGACCAATAAAAGCCACTCAACTTTTGCCAGATTAGTAATTTGTGATGCCACAATCAATGAGGTCACAGTGCCAACGAAGGATAAAAGAATCACAAAATAGCCTGTGATTGGTCAGATGTGATCACATAAGAGTGTGTTATTCCAGCACAACAGCACAGGTCTTTAAATACCCAACTTTCTGAACCTCATTATTCAATTTTTAAAATTGAATCAAGGAAACACTTCACAATCACGATGTAACCCCTAGATGGCGCTATCCCAGGGGCTACTACCCCTGCCTGATTTGCCATTAACAGGTTGAGGGGCCTGGATCCAATGGCGGGTGCCTCCACCCAGAGGTCAGGGTTTGCAATAGTTAAACTTACTTGGTCACAGCCCTCTGGGACACTGCAACCCCCCTTTCTTCCCACTAGTGGCCCACACAATATATCAGAATTACCTTCACAGTATACACTTACCCCAGGACTGGTTCCGCACTGGGACCTCCTGTGAAATAAGATACAGTGCAACAATCACAGTACAGTACTTTAACATAGACAAATACCTCAGGCAGTATAACTTTGCTGAAACAAGCAGCTCTGATTTATTTAGGGGGATATAACAAGGACAGGGGGAAATCAGGTTAATTAGCTTATCACTTTATTCATCTACCTATGGCTCTGTGCACAGGCCTATCCCTACCAGTTACTGTCCCTGGGTACCCAAGCCCTAGTGGCTAGTCCAAACCGTGGCAGCTGGTAGGGGCCCTTTCACACAGAGAAAATAAAAATTAGTTTAAACAGTCAGCAGTACAGTGATTCCATTTGGATTTAATGTGGCAATTCAACAGGGAGCGACCCTGAATTAGTACTCATGACCTCCAAACAAGATAGGGTCCTTCAACGCCAGCAGGGCTACTCTTGAGCTCCACGAGACCCTCACACATTTATATGGTAAACAGTCACAGGCAAAAGTCCTTTAATGGCAGCAGGATTCACTTGAGCTACACAAGCCTCCTCACACATTTATATGGTAAAAAGAAAGTACTATACCAGGCAGGTTGCTTCTCTATCCCGATCGCAATTACTGCACAATACCCGGAGAACACACAGCAGATTCAGTTCCTGACCGATCGAAAGTAATTCAGCAATTTCTCCAGTCTTCTACAGGGTGAGCCTGGTTTCTACTCTTCAGATATCCTTTGATTCTTCACAGGATGGATTCAGTCCAACAAGCAGTTACACAAGCTGCAGACCGGAACTCTGGACCCACATGTTTTTGACTAAAACTGTGCACTGAAGGAGCACAGGGTTCTTTTCCCTTCACTGCCAGAGCTAAACTGAAACTCCAACAGACAAAACCGGCACTTCCTTGAGTTCCTCCTAGTTCTTGACTGGATTGGCTGTCACTCACAATAGACTGCTGCTGTTGGTCCAAAAAGGCGCCAAAGTCTAAACTACATCTCCCAGAGTCACTGCCCATACAATCCTCTTGTGGCTGGCTCAGATTACGAGTCCAAGTTCTGATTCGTCCAAGTTAACCCACACTGATTGGCCTGTTCAGCAGTTCAAAACTAGAATGGGGAACTAGGCAAACACAGTTCTGACTGCAAAGAAAGCAGGTTAGACAAACTGTATTTTCATTATTACTCTAAATTATTTCTGGCAAACAGTTACATCTTTCAGATAGGTTCCTTTGTACTCCTAGTGACTGCAAAATGGAGTGAATTGGCAGCAGTTCGAGTGGTACTCAAACAGAGAAACACACAGTCCCCATATAAACTAATTATGTCTGCAAGCAGACAGCTCTTAAAGAGACAGTACCAGAGGCTCTAAAAACACTCACTGATAAATGGCTTAAACGCCAAACACCATTCAGGCTTGGAGCATTCAAGCAAGCTCCTGGAAGTCTTTTGGGAACCCCCATTTGCAGGGGGGTTACAACAATAAGGCACACCAAGGTGTGCGTAACTGTGAGATAATGGCACTTCTCAGGTGTGCACCATCACTCCGCGCTGACTTGTGTCTCACTTCCCGTGGCATGTCATTATCCCACACTAGGGAACACCCTGTCATCCATTACTGTTTCAATAACACTAGAAATGCCAGCTTCCTGGCACAGTACCATTCTATAAATCACATCTTGAACTCACTGATAGAAAAAATTTTGAAATGAAAAAGAAACATGCTTCAGAAATAAAAAGTAACAACTGGCTACTCCCAAGTGGCAGCACAATATGTTACCACTGCACCACTGGATCAGCACAGTGCAAACCTTTTTTTTCCTATATACACAATTTTTTTCCTTCTGCCTAGCACATGCCAGCCCTATTATGGCTCTGAGCAACCACCCAACCCCATCTTTTACTAACTTGCTGCTGCTGTTCCTAAGGTTTCATCATTCGTCATCATAGGGTGGGGCTTTGGGGAGGTCCATTTTACCCCCAATGATTCAGTATCTGGTCAGGAGGCAGGCTCTATGGTGTGAGAGCATAGTGTACCACGGTTGTCGTCTGGACAGCAGCTGGGTTTTTCTCACTGGTTTTCCTCTGTTCTAGCACAGTCGTCCCAGCCCACTAGCAGATGTACACACATGCAATATGCTCCTGGCAAACCACAGGGATAACTGCAGTGGTGGAATGCGACGCCACCCCCAAATAAGTTGGGAGGCACGGTCAGTGACAGCACCATGGCAGCCTGGCTGCCATGCTGCCCCCAGTCCACACTCAAACTCTGGTTGTCAGTTTGCCTCTGGCACCAGTGGCAGTGCAGCCCTGCCACTGGGACGAGCGGCCATGCAGTGCTAGCCTTTCAAGCTCTTTCCCATCTTAGGGGCTAGCAGCTGTAAGGGAATTGTTGTATGTTAGATGGGCAGCAATCTTCCCCCAAAGAGTCAGTGCATCACTTCTTCGACATACTTGGTCTCTGATGGTCCAGGACCAAAGAACTAGTTGGTTCCAACCCAAGTCTTTCAGGTGGCAGCACATCACATCACATCACCAGGCTGGAGAACATTATATGGCCAGTAAATCTTTGGAAAATCATTTTGATAAACATTAGTTTATTTCAAAAGTTAAACCAGGGAGACAGTGAGCTGATAAAAACAGGTTGCTCACCTGTAACAGTAGATCTTCTATGGAATCGTCTCTTGCAGTAGGTTATTACTCTTGGGAGGTTCCAGCAGAGGGCACTGTCAGACGGCAGCTTCTTCAACAGTCTTTTACCAGGGACCGCCCACACATGACATCACTTCCTTGCTCCCTATATAAGTGTGGGCAGTCCCTGGTATAGTCTGTTCATTTTCCTGCCGGCTTTACCTCGCACAGCAGCTAGCTCAATC
This sequence comes from Neoceratodus forsteri, assembly GCA_016271365.2. NCBI lineage: Eukaryota > Metazoa > Chordata > Ceratodontiformes > Ceratodontidae > Neoceratodus > Neoceratodus forsteri. Next base: position 799,419,897 of record CM028134.1, on the reverse strand, counting down.
TTCTGTGAAGCAGTCATCGACGAGACTTGAACAAAACGAATGTCTAAGAAAGGATCTACAAACAAGCAAGCCTTATTTCGTTCCTGCTCTTGTGGCAGGAAGATTTTCAAGCTTGATAATCCTTTATACAGTATTAGCTGTCTGGGACCCACACACGACACCAACTCCTGTACTTTCTGTAAAGAATTTAACCAGACAACTTGCTGACGATGGTTGCAAGAAATCAAAAGTTTATTGATGGAGCAACAGGTTTCCCTGTTTGAGCAGACTCAGGGCTCCCTTACCACTGGGTCTCGATCTAAACATAAAAGGGAGAAGGAGAAGCCCTCCTCTCACTCCCTACCATAGCCTTGCATCGATGGTTGCTTCTACAACATGTGCACTGTCGGCAGGCGTTCCCTCTTCACAGGGTTACTTCTCCAGTTGACTGAGCAATCTTTAGTACCTTCCTCGTCGACGGGAGCAGCCCTCCCATCGATGGAGCTTGTCTAGGCACTAAGGACAGTGCATTCCATTGCTGCTCTGTCGACGAAGGCTTCCTTTTCTTCGTCGACAGCCACTGTATGCCATGCAGCCAAGCAAAAAACTACTCCATCGATGGGAGCCCTTTTCCCATCTACATCTTTTGTCCCATACAGTGTGCATTCTTCTCTTGCCTCGTCGTCGATGACAGGTGTTCCTCGGGGCAAACCAATGTCGTTTGCCATGCTTAACATCCCTCCAGCTTCTCAGGTGCCTTCCTATAGGTTGCGTCTGACCTACAGAGAGACCCAGGACTGTATTTTTCTGGGGCTCGTCTGGATAGCTCCCACCGCCCCATACCCTCTCTGACGCCTATTGTTACAAATAGCCAGCCTCGACAGGTGGATATCCCTCCGTCGCAGGTTCCCACTATAGAACTCATTGTACACACAGTACTGCAATCCATGGGATATAGCCAGTCTCCTACCCAGACGCCGGCTCATCTTTCCCAGCGTTCTGCCTCTCCTCCGCCCAAGCGGCTTCATACCGACCAGGAGGCTCAACTTTGGTCTCTCCCACCCCCTCTTTTAGAGAGTTACTTGTTGGATGAACCTGACCTGGTGGGAAACCTCCCGGAGGATATTTATGAAGAGGAATTTCTGAGTTTAGATTTTCCAGACCCGGACTCTCCATACTCCGTGGTCTCCTCCTTCGATGAGGATCTGCCAGCCCCTCGGGCTGCCTCCCCTCCCGATGACCCCTCCTTCAATGATATGATGATACAGATTCAGAAAGTCATGGGGTTCTCCACTACTGAACAGGATAAACAGCGAAGAGACATGGCTGAGTACCTCGAGCTACCCAAAGAGCCTGTCCTAGTCATTCCTCCATTAATACCTTATCAAAATGCCATTTCTGATGCATGGCGTCAGCCTTCAGCCATAACAGCTGTCCCTCGTAAGGCTGACCAGCTCTACCAAGCCCCCTTGGACCATCCATATTTGTCCACAATTCCTATGGCCGACTCGGTGGTCATAGCGGCCACTCACGACCGCATTAAAAAGCCTAAACATATGAGTTATTTTCCTCCAGATATAGAATACAGACAACTTGATTACCTGGGCAAGAAAGTTTTCGCCTCTGGCACCATGAATATAAAAATCCTAAACTATGTGGGCCACATGGTGAAATACCAGCGTATGCTGGGTACCTCGGCCATGACCTCCTTAACAAATTACCTCCTTCCCAGGACAAGGCGCAATTGCTACAAACCATGTCAACCATTACATCCATTTCTCGCCACCTTCTTAGGTCAGGCTACAATGTGGTTGATACTTCTATGCGGCTCTTTGCCACTGGCATCGCCCTATGCCACCATGCCTGGCTTTGGGTATCTGGCCCGGCACCAGATGTCCAGCATTAGTCAATGCACCTTTCTGTGGTGACAAACTGTTTGGTCCTGGTACCCAAATAATTTTGGATGACCTCCAGGCCTCTGGACATACCCTCCGAATGGTTCAGGGTATGTACCATACGCCATGGAACCAATACTCATACTATAACAAAAGAGGTAACAGTTACAAGTCCTCTTACTGAGGTACTTTTTGGGGTGCGGTCAAAACACAAGAGGCAATTCAACCACCACGCATCCCTCTCATGCCCATCCCTCTGGAGGGGCCGGCAAGTCCAGTTCTCAATGACTTCCTAGGGCTTTCTCATCTCCTTGTCCAGGCCTTGGAGGCGGCAGGAGGTTGTTTTGCCCATCATTTGGAGGGTTGGCAGCAAATAACGATAGATGCATGGGTACTCCAGATTATTCAAACTGGACATACACTGAAACTAATTTCAGTACCACCTCCACCTCCTCCTACTCGGAAGGTTCAGTATCCTCAGGCACAAATTCCTATACTTCAGAAGGAACTTACTGCCCTACTAACCAAGCAGGCTATTGTTCCTGTGCCATTGTCACAACAACAGGGTTTTTATTCCCATTTCTTTCTGGTACCCAAGAAAACTGCAGACCTCAGACCAATACTGGATTTGAGAAACCTAAATCAGTACATCCAGTACAAACATTTTCGGATGGTTACCCTGACGTCCATCTTGCCTCTCCTGTGACGAGGAGAGTGGAAGTGCGCACTGAATATGAAGGATGCATATCTGCATATACCCATTCATCCAGCCCATCAGCAATACTTGCGCTTCCACCTGCTGGGCCAAAATTACAATTTCGGGCTCTGCTCTTAGGCCTTTCATCAGTCCCACGGGTTTTCACCAAATGCCTAACCATGGTTGCAGGGGCCTTGACAAAAAAGGGTCACTTCGCATTCCCCTATTTGGACGATTGGCTAATAAAAGCGGACACCAGGGAACATCTGCTATCCTCCCTCTCGGAAACCCTTCAGTTGTTCCACGATCTCAGGATTACGGTGAACTGGCCCAAGTCCAACCCTCATCCGAACCAATCGCTCCAGTATATAGGGGCTGTACTGGACACGACTGTCGCCAAGGCCCATCTGCCTCCTGCTCATCAGGATACCTTAATTGGCCTGGCCTTACAGATTCAGTCGCGAAACACAGTCCCTGCCCGACTTATGTTGCGCCTCCTCGGGCACATGGCCGCGGCCATCCAAACCATGGAGTTCACACGCCTTCGGATGCATCCTATCCAAGGAGTTCTACAAGAGCAGTGGTGCTAAAAAACAGGGCAATCCGAAGACCCTATCAGGGTGACTCCAGTCCTCAAGTATGTTCTTACATGGTGGATGCTCTGCTCCAACCTCAATCAGTTTATGTCCTTTTGCGCATCCCCTCCTCACCAAGTTCTGACAACAGACGCCTCTCTAGAAGGTAGGGGTGCCCATCTCGGTCCATATTGGACCCGGGCATGTGGCCTTTAGGTCACTCTCGTAATCATATCCACCTTGTGGAACTGCACGCAGTCCTTCTGGCACTGCATGCCTTCAGTCCGCATTTGACCGCAGGTCATCTACTGATTCAGTCAGACAACATGATGGTGGTCTGTTACCTCAACAAACAAGGACGGACATGCTCTCGCTCCCTGTGCATGGAAGCAATCGAGGTGTGGCGCAAAGCGACCAAACAGCAACTGACGCTCACAGTTGCTCATCTTCTGGGCCATCACAATCAGTTAGCGGACCTTCTGAGTCACCAGTCCTTGGCTCACGAATGGACACTGCTCGACTCAGTCCTGCAGGATCTCTTTCATCTCTGGAACACCCCACAAATAGATCTGTTTGCATCCCCAGGAAACCACAAGCTCCCCAAATACTTCTCCATTATCCCGAACACAAGAAGAAGCTCTACAGATGCCCTGTCCCAACTGTGGACAGGACTCTTCTTATATGCCTTCCCCCACTCCCTCTCCTGCTCTGAACGTTAATGAAACTACAGATGGAGCCGGCCACGGTGCTTCTCATAGCTCCCATGTGGCCTTGACAGGCATGGTTCCCACTTCTGCAACAACGATCGATAGTGGAACCGGTTCCGTCGCCATTCAGGCAGGACCTCTTGACGCAGTTCCAAGGCTCCCTCCTGCATCCCTATCTGAAGACCCTCCATCTTCATGCTTGGCTCCTGAAAACGTCTTCATAAATAGACTACAAGTCTCTTTTCAGGTAGCTGATGTTCTGCTTGCTGCCCGGAAGTAGGCTACCAGGGATACTTACAATTTTAAATGGAAACGTTTTTCCATTTGGTCCGCTTCCCAATCGCTGGACCCTAACTGTTGCCCTCTTACGAAGATCTTAGACTATTTGGCCTCCTTGTTCTCAGCAGGGCCTCAGCTACTCTTCTATTAAAGTCCACTTGGCCGCTATCTCTGCCTTCCATGAACCATTGGATGGCCGGCTTTTGTATCAACACCATTTGGCTAAGATGTTCTTGAAAAGCATATAACATCTGAAGCCTCCTATAAGGCGTCCCCATTCCTCCATGGGATCTGAATTTCATGACTGAAAAACTAACAGTGGACTCCTTTGAATCAGCTGCCATTTGTGACCTGCGAATCCTCTCCTGGAAAACGGTGTTCCTGGTGGCCATCACTTCTGCTCGAAGAATTTCCGAGCTTCATGCCCTTATTGCCCTTATGTGCAGAGAACCTTACCTTATTTTTCATAAGGATCGGGTTGTGCTCTGCACCAACTCTTCCTTTCTGCCTAAAGTGGTTTCGGAACAAACCTTGAATCAGTCCTTGGAGTTACCAGATTTTTACTCTGAGTACTCCAATCCAGGTGAACATCTTTTGCATATGATAGATGTCCATCGCATCCTTCGTTACTATACTGATCGGACAAAGTCTCTTCGCAAAACCTCACAACTGTTTGTCACCTTTGCCCCAGGTTGTGAGGGTCTTCCGGGTGCAAAAATGCACCCTCTCTTGCTGGGTAGCCCATTGCATGACCTTTTGTTACAAAAAATACAATAGGCCCTTACCTGGTCGTGTCCAAGCCCATTCTACTAGGGCGGTAGGGGCCACAGCGGCTTGTTTCAAGGGTGCCTCCATTACTGATATTTGCAATGCAGCCACCTGGTCTACCATCCATACCTTTACCAGGCATTACAATCTGGAGGTTGCCTCCAGACACACAACGGCCTTCGGCCTAGCCGTCCTACAGGGCATCCTGTCATAACTGTCCTCCCACATGGACATAACTGCTGGGAGCTCTCCCAAGAGTAATAACCTATTGCAAGAGACCATTCCAAAGAATATAGTGCGGTTACGCAAGAACTTACTGTAGAAGGAAAATTCATGTACTCACTGTGAATTTGATCTTCTTGGACGAGTCTCCACCACTCATTCACACTAGTGGGATTGGCGCGGAGGCACTAAGACCCATCGAGCAAACTTTTGCTGGAGGGTCGGCGGAGACGGCGCCTGAGACACGGCGCCGCGAAAGCAGTGCTCGAGCGGTAATGACCATCTCGGCGACGACCCTCCAACCGCCTCAGTACCTTTTTTACCAAGGAGGTGCAGCGCAACTAACCTAAAGGGTAAACCCAACATTAAAAAACGGACATAAGATAGTCCGTATGACCCGTGTAAGAAGGGTCAGCAAAGAAGTCCTCACGGCCTAAAGATTTGAGGGAGTGAAGACCAATACAGCGGTGAGCTCGGGGGATGGAGGGTGGGCGTGTGAATGGGTGGTGGAGACTCGTCCAAGAAGATCAAGAATTACGGTAGGTACGTAATTTTCCTATCTTCCTGGACATAAGTCTCCACCACTCATTCACACTAGTGGGAGAGTACCAAGCTGATAATCCCCCAAAAGGGCGGCAGGAGAGCCAGAGCTCACGCGTCTAAGATAGAAGCCCATTAAGGATAGTTCTGCCGAATGCGGAATGTCGCCTGGCATGAACATCCAGTGCATAGTGCTTAACGAAGGTATGCACTGAGCTCCAGGTGGCGGCGTTGCATATATCTGCAATTGGAACATTGCGAATTTCCGCTAGGGATGCCGCGACCGCCCTAGTAGAGTGAGCGTACACTCTACCTTCTAATTTAACTTGAGCCATGGAATAGCAATGACGAAGGCATGCCACTAACCATGAAGAGATGCATCTAATAGCGACAGGTTGACCCAGCCGGGTGTCGCTGAAAGAAACGAACAGTTGCTGAGTCTTGTGAACATCCTTGGTTCTATCTAAATAGAACCGCAAGGCTCTCTAACATCCAAGGAATGAAGAGCTCTGCTCCTTCATTTTGGAAATTAGCCAGTAAGCGGAAGTACCAGAGGTTGGTTCAGATGGAATTCTGACACAACCTTGGGAAGAAATTTAGGATGAGTACGAGAACTACCTTGTCCTTATGGAATACAGTATACGGAGGGTCCGTAACCAGGGCATGTATCTCAGAGACCTCATGGCTGAGGTAATGGCCACCAGGAAGGCAGTCTTCCAGGTAAGAAATTTTAGCTCACAGGTAGCTAAGGGTCTCGAAGGCTTCCGAGTGAGCATGTCCAGCACCAGGTTAATGTCCCAGGCTGCAACTGGACGCTAACAGGGGTCTGGTATGGAGAATCCTCTAAGAAATCTCTTCACTATAGGTAACTGAGCCAGAGTTAAGGAAGAAACCGCTCATGGAACGCTGAGATGGCACTAAGGTGAACTTTAACTGTGGAGTACTGAAGACCTAAGTTTGATAGGTCCAAAAGATACTCCAGAACCTTGCCAGGAGGACAGGAAAAGGGATTCCAAGAGGATTTTAGACACCAGAGAGAAAACGCTTCCATTTGGAAGCGTGACGCTGGGTGGCTGGCTTCCAGCAGCCAGAAGGATGTCTGAGACTCACGAGACGTTGAACCGATCACTTCTATCTCTTCAGGAGCCAAGCATGAAGGTGAAGTGATTTCAGGTTGGATGGACCAACGAACCCTGAGTCAAAAGACTGATTTGCAAAGGAAGTGGTCTCGAGAGGCTGCCAACATACTGTTGAGTAGAGGAAACCATAGTTGCCGAGGCCAGGAAGGAGCAATGAGAATCATCTTGGTCCCCTGAGACTCGAACTTGAGGAGTACTCTGGATTAGAGGAAGGGTGGAAAGGCGAAAGAAAGCGCTTTGTCCACCGCAGCCTGAACGCATCCTGACAGAAAATGCCAGGCCCTGGATTTCTGGAGCAGAAGAGAGGCAGTTTTGCGTTGAGTGGGGATGCAAAAGGTCCAGGTCTGGAGTCCCCACTCTTGAACAGGGACCGAGCTACGGCTGGATCGAGAGACCACTGTGAGGGTCTGCCTCCGCTCTGCTGAGGTGATCTGCTAGGTCGTTTGTATACCTGGCAGATAAACCGCTTGAATCAGAGACTTGTGCCCAAGCACCACTCCCACACCCTCATTGCTTCCCGCAAAGGGATAAGAATGAGCACCGCTTGCTTGTTGATGTAATACATCACTGCTTTGTTGTCCGCTTGAAGGAGAATGTTCTTGTGACAAAGGACATCCTTCAGAGCTCGGATTGCATAGAGGACCGCCTCATCTCCAGGACATTTATGTGGAGATGAGTTTTCAACTGAGTCCATACACCTTGAGTGTGGAGGAGAGACAGTGAGCTCCCATCCCATTAGCGATGCGTCTGTGGTGATGGAGATCTGATGATCCGGGGAGCAAAGGGAATCCTTCCAGGAGATTGTTTCTTGAGACCACCAGGTGAGAGACCTTCAAGGGCCCGCCACCTTGATGGGATAAGACTGGGGTGAGAGGTCGGGACCACTGAGTGGAGAGCATCCATTGGGTGGTTCTCATGTGCAGTCGGGCCAGAGGGACAGTGAAGACCGAGGACGCCATGAGATCCAACATGCGCTGCATCGAGAGAGCTGAACCGATTGGTTCTCCCTGATGTAACGGGCCATTCAAGGATGTCGAGTCTTCTGTCCTCTGGAAGGAAAGCCTCGCTGAAGAGGTGTCTAGAAGCCGCCCCTATGAAAAGGAGCTCTGGGAGGGTTGCAGTTGAGATTTTTTCAAATTCAGCAGAACTCCCATGGACGTGAGAAGACGAGAAGTCGCTTGCACGGCTTCCAAAGTCCCTTGGCCGGAAGGGCTTGCTAGAAGCCAATCGTCCAGGTAGGGAAACACTGGAGTCCGACTTTTCCTGAGATGCGCCCACGAGAACTGCACAACACTTTGTAAAAACTCAGCGCCGAGGATAGCCCAAAGGGCAGGACTCTGAACTGATAATGCTGACCCAAAGCTACAAACCTGAGGAATTTGCGGGTCGGGTGGACGGGATATGCTGGTAAGCATCCTGCATATCCAGAGAGGCCAGCCAGTCGTGTTGATGCAGCAAGGGTAACAGGGTACCTAGGGAAATCATCTTGAATTTCTCCTGGGGAGGAATTTGTTTAACTTTCTGAGGTCTAGAATGGGGCGATCCCAGATTTCTTTGGAACCAGAAAGTAATGGGAGTAGAACCTGTGTTTCGAGATGCGGGGCACCAGTTCTATTGCCCTGTTGTTCAGAAGGCCCTGGATCTCCGCGGTGAGGAGGTCTGACTGAGAGGCCGACAACCTGGGTTGTCGCCTGGGAGGACAATTGGGGGTTCCAAGAAATTGAGAGAATAACCTAATTATCCGAAGAACCCATTTGTCTGAGGTTATGGACTTCCACTGGTTGTAGAAGTACATCAGACGACCTCCCACCGAGGAGAAAGTTCCACTCGGCAGAGTGGATGGAACTTGGGCCAACGACTCATAAGGTAGCGCTGGGAGCTTTAGGTCCCTGCGCTTTCTGCAGCCTCTCTTTGAGGTTGGGCAGGTTGGCTTTAGTGGAAGCTTCCCTGCCTCTGCCTCGAAAGGACTGACGACTATGAAACTGACGCCTGTTCACATGCCCCGAGAGGGCAGGCGGAGGTCTGGCCAACTTAATGGCCGATCTAGTCTTCTGAGTGGCCTCTAAGGCTTGCTCCACCTGAGGGCCAAAAAGAAAGGAGCCATCAAAAGGCAGCGCCATCACCTGCTGCTGAGCATCATTCGTGAAGCCAGAAGTACGCAGCCAGGAATGGCGCCGAGTACAAATCCCCGCGGCTGCTGAGCGAGAAGCAGTGTCGAAAGCGTCCATGGCGGCTTTGACCTGTTGGTTATTGGACTCAATACCTCTAATAACGGTCAGAAGAAGCTCTGACTTGGAATCCGAATCTGGAAGAGCTTCAACCATTCTTTTCATAGAGTGCCACAGGATATACTCATACTGAGAAAAATAGCCTTGATAACTGGCAACACGATACTTAGAGTGGAGGCAGCAAAGACCTCTTACCTAATGTATCAATCTTACGAGACTCTTTGTTAATAGGTCGAGCTGTAGTAGTTTGAGGAAGAACGACCTTGTCATTCTCTGCCAGGACTACAATAGGATCCGCAAAGGCTTGGGATGCCAAAATGGGACGATCCTTGGGAGCTGAATACTTTATCAATGGATTTAGCCACTGAGGGAATAAGAGCAGGTTATTCCATACCATTTGAGACAGCTCTCAAGGAAGGCTGAATCGGAGGAGTCAAACTGTAGGGATCTCCGGCATGAAGATACTGGAGTCTTAATATCTTCCCAGGATCGATGTCTGTAGTCTGGAGAGAAAGAGTGGATCCCAGGTTCTTCAACAGAGACTTAAAGGACAGGTCCTCGACCACAGGCTCTGTAGCAAAGAAAGATCCTGTTTCCTCCACTTCATCACCCAACCGAAGGTCTGGGTCAGGCTCAACATCATCTCCTGATGGTCCAGAAAGGACTGTTTGGACAGGAAAGGAGTGAAAATTAGGAGAGGAGGAAATGGCAGAAAAACAAGGAGAGTCCCCAAGGGCTGCCGGCGCCGAGACGGCAAAACGGGCTGAAGACGGCACCGAGGAGGCGCACGGCGCCGAAGAGGCACGCGGCCCCGCAAACGCCCGGCGGCGCCAGTGACGACGCCGCCGCACAGCGCGCTAACGGGCGCTTACGGACGACGCCGCGAACGGCGCCGGACGACGCCCTAACGGGTATCGCAGACGACGCCGCGAACGGCGCCGCCCGATCTAACGGCACCACCGGCGCGCCACAGACAACGCGCGCCACTAACGGCGCGACCACGCGGCACCGCCAACGGCGCCGCAAAGCCCGCGGCTCAAACGCGCCGACACGGCCACAGACCCTGCAGAAGGCGCCGGAAAGCCCCGGAACCTGGAAAACAAGAGAAGGAAAAATACCAGGAGATAAGGGCATCGGTGAGGCCTCGCGCCAGCTTTCATGTGAGGGGGAAACACCAAGCACGGAGTCGCTAGCATCAAGAAGGCGCTACGACTGAAGGTCCAACCGCCCTTCCTGATCGCCAGGAGCCCGAGGGCCCGAGGTAACCGAGCCAGGCAGAAGAACCAACCTCCGAGCCATCGCCCACAAGAGCGCCCACTGATGAAACTGCTCATCTGGAGCCCTACCTATAGGCGGAGGGCTCGATGTCGAGGACGACGATTATCGGAAGCTGGCGACCCCGAAGAAGGAGACCGGCAACTAGCAACGATAACCGACCGTCGACGCGCAGACATACCAGAGGGCGACCTCGAGTGATGCCTTCTCTTTTTTGACCTGTGGGCCGAAGAAGAGCTCGAGGCCGAACGGCGCCGAGAATGCGACCGTTTATTTTTATGCCGGCGGGGGGACCGCCCATCCCCCGGCATCGGACTGACTGTAGTCGGAACCCCGCTGAGGAGAAGGAGGCTGACCGACCCAGCCCGCTGACTGAATAGCTTTACAGTAGGTCTCCCTACCGCTACCTGACCTGCTCATGGTCGATCTTCCCAGTAGGCCGGAGACTTCTTCAAGTAAGTTAAATTTAAATATTAGAAAAATTTTACCAAAATAGAATAAAACTAGCGATACTACTATCGTGATAATAAAAAAAACAAACTGAAAACTATGCGCTAGTTTGAAGTTTGACTCGACAGGCGAGCGACGCTGGCCACTGAAGCGCACTCGACGGCGTGGAAAAGGAACTGAGGCTGTTGAGGGTCGCTCGCTTAGATGGTCATTACCGCTCGAGGCCGCTGCTCACGGCGCCGCGGTCCTCAAGGGCGCCGCTTCCTCTCGCGTCAATTCTCCAGCAAAAGTTTGCTCCGATGGGTCTTAGGTGCCTCCGCGCCAATCCCACTAAGTGTGAATGAGTGGTGAGACTTATGTCCAGGAAGATCAGTAGATCTTCTAGGAATGTCTTTGCAGCAGGTCCAATCCCGCCTCCGTCCCCTGCCTCCTCTAACAGGGAAAATCCTGATCTAAGGACTTGGGGTTGGGACTCACTGGTACCTCTGTTTCCCTTGGTCCTCGCTTTTGCGAGCTGAAACCGGCGGTAATGGCACGCACCAACTGGGAAACACAGCTAGCCAAAGCAAATGGCTTAATAGCTAGTTGGAGAGGCCAGCAAATAGCAAAACGTAAGGGAATTATGCTAATAAAATCTTTATTAGTTCCAGTCTTTCTCTATATTAGCTACATTTTTCCCATTCCACAATCTTTAGTCACAGCACTTTTTAGTGTGTTTTTTCAAGCTCTATGGGGCAATCGTTTGAACCCCATTAAAAGGGAAGTGACATACAGGAAAGAAAAGGAGGGTGGTCTAAACATGTTGAACCCCTTATTTTTTTTCTACAGTTTATTTATTAGCTATGATATTGGAAGAGCTCTAAAACCAGGTGACAAGATTTGGAAGCCCCTCGTTTTAAAATGGCTCTCCTTGGGTAGGGCTGCATGGATACAACAAAAAATGGAAATTATGTACCTACCGTAATTCTTGATCTTCTTGGACGAGTCTTCACCACTCATTCACACTAATGGGATCTGTGCCGGAGGCACTAGGACCCATTGGGAGCAAACTTTTTTGCTGGAAGGTCGGTGCCTGAGATGGCGCCGCGAGGAGTGGCACCGCGAGCCTCAGCTCGTGCGGTAATGAATATCTCGGCGTCAACCTTCCAACCGCCTCAGTACTCTTTTTCCGAGGACGCAGCCTAACTAACCTAGAAGGATAGTTTGAACAAAACCGGACATAAGATAGTCCGGAAGACCCTGATAAGAAGGGTCAACAAAGAAGTCTTCACAGCCTAAGAATTGAGGGAGTGAAGACCAACAACAGAGGTGAGCTCGGAGGATGGAGGGTAGGATGAGTGGTGGAGACTCGTCCAAGAAGATCAAGAATTACGGTAGGTACGTAATTTCCATATCTTCCTGGACATAAGTCTCCACCACTCATTCACACTAATGGGAGAGTACCAAGCTAATAATCACCCGAGAGGGCGGCAGGAGAGACCAAGAGCTCACAGATTTAGGACAGAAGTCCATCAAGGATGGTTCTGCCAAAGGACAGATGTCGTCTGGCATGAACATCCACGGCATAGTGTTTAACAAAAGTATGCACTGAGCTCCAGGTAGCCGCAATGCAAATATCTGCAATGGGAACGTTGCGGATTTCTGCCAGAGATGCAGCTACCGCCCTAGTAGAGTGAGCGTACACTCTGCCCTCCAGCTTAACCTGCGCCATGGAATAACAGTGGCGATGGCATGCCACTAGCCATGCTGAGATACATCTGATAGCCGGGTCTCGCTGAAGGAAACAAACAGTTGTTGAGCTTTACGAAAAGTCTTTTGTTCTATCTAGATAGAAACGCAAAGCTCTCTTGACGTCCAAGGAATGAAGAGAATGTTCTCCTTCATTTTGGAAGTCCGCAAAGTAAGAGGGTAGGACCAAAGGTTGGTTTAGATGAAATTCCGAAACAACCTTAGGAAGAAATTTAGGATGGGTTCTAAGGACTACTTTGTCTTTATGGAACAACAGTATATGGAGGGTCTGTGACCAAGGCATGTATCTCAGAGACCCTAGTGGCTGAGGTAATGGCCACTAGGAAGGCCATTTTCCAGGTCAGAAATTTTAGCTCACAGGTAGCCAGAGGTTCAAAGGTTTCGAGTGAGCATGTCTCAGTACAAGATTAATGTCCCAGGCTGCGACTGGACGCCTTATAGGAGGTCTGGTATGCAGAATTCCTTAAGAAACCTCTTAACTACAGGTAACTGAGCCAGTGACAAGGAAAGTACCGCTCATGATAAGCTGAAATGGCACAAAGGTGAACTTTGACTGTAGAGTACTGCAGACCTGAATTTGAGAGGTCTAAGAGGTACTCCAAAATTTTATCTGGTGGGCAGGAAAAGGGATTTAAAGAGGATTTTGCACACCAGAGCGAAAAACGCTTCCATTTGGCTGTGTAAGTTTTTCTAGTGGCTGGCTTCCACGCAGCCAATAGAATATCTGAAACCCTGCGAGAGACGTTGAATCTATTCACTTCTATCTCTTCAGGAGCCAAGCGTGAAGGTGAAGCGACCTCAAGTTGGGATGAACAACTGGCCCTTGAGTCAAGAGGTTCGTCTGAAGTGGGAGTGTTTTCGGCGGAGCTGCCGACATATTGTTGAGTAGCGGAAACCACATTTGTCGAGGCCAGAAGGGAGCAATGAGGATCATTTTGTCCCCCTGGGATTCGAACTTGAGAAGTACCCTCTGAATTAGAGGAAGAGGCGGAAAGGTGTATAGAAAGCGTTTTGTCCACTGCAGCCTGAACGTATCCTGACAGAAAATGCCAAGCCCTGGATTTCTGGAGCAGAAGAGGCAGTTTTGTGTTGAGTGGGGATGCAAAAAGGCCCAGGTCTGGAGTTCCCCACTCTGCGAATATTGACTGAACTACGGCTGAGTTGAGAGACCATTTGTGAGGATCTGTCTCTGTTCTGCTGAGGCGGTCCACCAGTTCGTTCTGTACTCCTGGCAGGTAGACCGCTTGAATTAGAGACTTGTGCTGTAAGCACCATTCCCACACTCTCATCGCTTCTCTGCATAAGGGGTAAGAGTGAGCGCCGCCCTGTTTGTTGATGTAATACATCACCGCTTTGTTGTCAGTCTGAAGGAGAATGCTCTTGTGACAGAGAATGTCCTTCAATGCCCGGACCGCATAAAGGACGGCTCTCATTTCCAAGACATTTATGTGAAGCTGGTACTCGACCCGAGTCCACGTACCTTAAGTGTGGAGAACCTGACAGTGAGCCCCCACCCCATCAGGGATGCGCCTGTGGTAATGGAAATCTGATGATCCAGAGGAGCAAAGGATACCTTCTAGAGATATTGTTCTTCATACCACCAGGTGAGTGACCTCTTTAGAGGTTCTGTCACCTTGATGAGAAAGGACTGTGGGTGAGTGGTTGGGGACCACTGAATATTGAGCATCCACTGAGAAGTTCTCATGTGAAGGCGTGCTAGGGGTACAGTGAACACTGAGGATGCCATGAGACCTAGCATCCGTTGCATCAAGAGAGCTGGAACCGAGTTGCTCTCTTCGATGTGATGGGCCATCTGAAGGATATTGCACCTTCTGTCTTCTGGCAGAAAAGCCTTCGCACAGGAGGTGTCCAGAAGAGTTCCTATAAAGAGGAGTCTCTGGGAGGGCTGCAGCTGCGATTTTTTGAGGTTTAGCAGGACTCCCATGGACGTGAGAAAGGTTGAAGCCATGGCTATGGTGTCCAGAGTTCCCTGCCTGGAAGGACTTGCCAGAAGCCAGTCATCCAGATAAGGGAACACTTGAATTCCGATCTTTCTGAGATGCACTGCGAGAACTGCACAACACTTTGTAAAAACTCGTGGCGCCGAGGATAGCCCAAAGGGCAGGACTCTGAACTGATAATGCTGTCCCAGAGCCACAAACCTTAGGAATTTGTGATGCTTCGGGTGAATAGAAATGTGCTGGTAAGCATCCTGCATGTCTAGGGAGGCTAGCCAGTCATGCTGATGAAGCAAAGGTAACAAGGTTCCTAGTGAAATCATTTTGAATTTCTCCGTGGGCAGAAATTTGTTTAGTTTTCGGAGGTCCAAAATGGAGCGCATGCCCTCGGTTTTCTTTGGAACCAGAAAGTAATGGAAGTAGAACCCTGTGTTCCATTGGTGCAGCGGAACTACTTCTACTGCCCTGTTGTGCAGAAGGCCCTGGATCTCTGAGGCGAGAAGGTCTGACTGAAGTGTTGACAGCCTGGGCTGTCGTTTGGGGGGACGATCCGGAGGGGTCTCCACAAGACTGAGTGAATATCCCTCGCGGATTATCCTGAGGACCCATTTGTCTGAGGTTATGGACTTCCATGGATTGTAGAAGTGCTGAGGAAGAGTCCACCTCGGGCAGCTGAGGTGGGACTTGGGCCAACAACCCAGAAGGTGGCGCTGGGCGCTTTGGATCCTTGTGCCTTCTGTTGCGTTTTCTTTTAAGGCTGGGGGGCTTGGTTTTTATGAAAACTTCCTCTGCCTTGAAAGGACTGATGGTTATGGAACTGGCGTTTAACAACACCCCCTCGAGAGGGGACAGGAGGAGGTTGAGCCAACTTAATGGCTGACCTAGTCTTTTGTGTAGCTTCTAGAGCCCGTTCTACTTGAGGGCCGAAGAGATACACACCATCAAAAGGCAACGCCATTACCTGCTGCTGTGCATCATTCGTAAAACCTGAAGTGTGCAGCCAGGAATGACGGCAGGTACAAATGCCGGCTGCCGCCGCTCTGGAAGCAGTATCAAAAGCATCCATAGCTGCTTTAACCTGCTGGTCGTTAGATTCGATATCCCTGGCAATGGTTTGAAGAAGCTCTGACTTTGTATCCGATTTCGGGAGAGCTTCAACCATCTGTTTGAGCGAATGCCAAAGAATATACTCATATTGAGAGAAACAGCCCTGGTAGCTAGCAATACGCATACCCAGGGTGGAAGCAGCAAAACCTCTCTTACCTAAAGTGTCTATCTTACGAGATTCTTTGTTAATAGGTTGAGCTGTAGTAGTTTGGGGAAGGACGACCTTATCATTCTCTGCCAAAACTACAATAGGATCTGCAAAGGCTTGGGACGCCAAAATGGGTCGATCCTTGGGGGCTGAGTATTTCCTATCTATGGATTTAGCCAACGAAGGAATGAGAGCAGGATTACTCCATACCATTTGAGACAGCGTCTCAAAGGATGGCTGTACCGGAGGAGTCAAATTCATAGGGATCTCCGGAACATGGAGATATTGGAGTCTTAGCAATTTCCCAGGATCGATATCTGTAGTTTGGAGAGAAAGGGTGGAAATCAAGTTTTTCAGCAGAGACTTAAACGACAGGAGCTCGACCATAGGCTCTGCAGCAGGAATAGACCCTGTTTCTTCCACTTCATCACCCAGCCTAAGGTCTGGGTCAGGCTCAGTGTCATCTCCTGACAGTCTAGGAGGGACTGTATGGACAGGAAAGGAGTGAAAATCAGATGGAAATGAGGAAGGGAAAGGGTTAAGGGAGGAGTCCTGAGAGATGGACGACGCCCTAAGGACTCCCAGCGCCAGAGAGATGCATCAGGCCGACAGCGCACATGCCAAGTAACTCAATGGCGCCGACAGATGGCCCGGCGCCGAAGACGGAGCCAAGCGCACCATCGACGCCAAGGACGTCGAAAACACCCCAAGACTCTGAAAAACAGGATTTGAGGAGAAGGGAGGAAGAAGAGCAGGAGATAGAGGCATTGGTGTGGCCCCCTGCGCCGCAGCCATATGAGGGGGGAAACATCTAAGTGCAGAGTCAACAGCACCGGAGACGGTGCCGCACGACCAGGGAGGCTCAACCGCCCTACCTGGTCTCCCAAGAAGTCTGAAGGCCCCTGAGTGACCCGGCCAGGCAGCTGGACCAACCTCCGAGCCCACTGCTTCATAAGAGCAGCCCAGTGATGAAACTGCTCATCTGAAGACCTACCAGAGGGCGGGGTAGGGCTCCGATGTTGAAGACGTCGGCTACCAGAAACAGAAGCTGGCTCCGAAGAGAGGTCACATGATGGCAGCTTGCTGAATGGCAGCAGGGGCTTAGAGCTCTCTCCTCCAGCCGTCCTTACTGCCAGAATCCGCGATCCTTAGACCACTAACTCAGCCAAATCGACATTATTAGTTTGCCCACGCCCCGACTTCCGATTTCTGGGTGTGTATCTTGCCAATTTTCTTGACTCTATGAGGAGATGGAAGTGGATAAAAAGCAGGTCAGCTGACAGCATATGCCGCCTCGCGCCCCTGAAAAGCAGCCTAAGAAGTCATGAACCAGGCGGCAGGGGTCTGAGAAAATTGGAGACAAGTCTCAGCGACAGGTTCCTTACGGAGGATAAGTTTATGCAGGAGCTGACCCCACAAGGAGTATACCCAGGACATCACAGCTGAATTGAAGTCGCCATTTAGGGGACCTCTTCCCTTACCATGAGGGTGTCAGATTCAGAGGCCAGAATCTTTCTTTGGAGCAGTCAAGAGTGAAGGCTGAAACAGGGATGTCCGGGCTGGCTCAACAGGTGCGGAAGCTTCAACTGAAAACTGAGGACCTAGAGGGCCGCAACTGGAGAAATAACCTCCTCATTTTGGGCCTGCCGGAGTTGGAAGAGGGGCCAGATCTCATGGCCTTTTTGCAGCGTTTCCTTACCAAGATAGTTGGTCCCTTACCAATCAACCCTAGCTACCACCTTGAGAGGGCACATAGGTAGTTGAGGCCTCGACCGCCGCCCGGATCTCCCCCACGACCTATAATCATAAAAATTCTGAGCTACATCGAGACAGCACGCCTTCAGCAAACCCTGAGAGTTGCAGGTGATTGCATGGGGTCAGCCAAGCTTCACTGTCGCTCAAGATCTCCCTAAAGAAATGAGAACCAAAAGGGCTGCCTTCCACCCAATAGTCCAGAAGCTGATTGCGGCGTCTATTCCCTTCAGGATGGTGTACCCCGCAACCCTCAAGGTCTCCGTTGGAAGTATCACCCACAGTTTTGACTCTCCAGATGTGGCCCACAAAGACCTGGCCACTAAGCTTCCTGACCTTTTCAAGTCAAATGGATGAACTGTGTAATGAATGCTATGTCTGTGGGGCTCTTTGATTTCATTTAGCTTCTAAAAGATTATTTTGTTTTTTTTTTCTCTCTCTTTCCTTTTATGGATTTCCCTTCATAGATGTCCTGACCCCCTTGCCACCCTTTCCCCTGGTCGATTCCCGATGCCCTTACCTGTCTTGGCCATCTCCAGGTTTTTTTTGCTTTGGGCGAGATCCTGGCAGGCTGAGCAGGGGTCTGCAGTAGGTCGCGTAGCGGACCTTTTAGTCTTTCCCCGAACTGCGTATTAGTGGAGGTTCGGGGTACCTGTTTTAGATGCAGGACCCGCTTTTGGTCCTGTCACCATATACGCCCGAAACAAGCATGATCTGGTTGGACGATAAGCCTCTAGTTTTATGGCTTATCCGCCTGGCTAGATGCTCCTTTCTCTTGCCCACCCAGGGGGAGTAATAATAATTTCTTTTGGGCTCTTTCCCCACGTACTTCAATGGAGGAGTTGAAACTAAATGGATCGCTAGTTATTGTACTCGCGATGCAAAATAGGCAGTTTGGCTGGGTGGGAGATTCCTGGGCCCCGCCTCGAGGTAGCTGAGTTGGAGCCTATGGAAGGGGGTTTGCCAATCCAGCCCCATTAGCAGGGTTCCTGCTGGGTTTGCTGTGTGGACTGGGAGCAATTTCTTCCCAGTGGGATAGATTCAGACATTTGTTTCCTTCAACTGGTCCCTGTTTTTGGGATGTTCTGGATTAAGCTTTGGGGAATGATTTCAGAACTCTGGATTTTTCTTGTTATCCCTGGACGTTTCCCAGATCTGGTACCATGTTGTATATAGTTGTTTAGTTGGGCTTAGGGAGGGTATCTGGGGGGTTGGCCTGCCAAATCTCATGTTGGTATGATTATATTTTAATTCTGGTCAATCCTTCTGAAGTGTTGATACTCTCAGTGTTTTTTCTTGGCGCCTGCGGGGATGGGTTTTGGGTTTCTAGTGTGCCTCCATTTCTGTTTCATGTCTGGGTATTCTAGTCTCTGCCTCTTTCTCATACTATTTTTAAAATGGCTACAGGGGCTATTAAAATAGCGTCATGGAATGTGCGCGGGCTCAGGGAAAGAGTCAAAAGAACTCAGGTTTTTAACCATTGTACTTTGCTGCAAATTGATATTTTATTTCTTCAGGAAACCCACCTACACAGTGCAGAGGTTAAATGGCTATCTCGATCTGGTTTCACACAAATTTATGTGGCGGGTGGATCTAATTTTAGTAAGGGGTAGCTATATCTTATTAAAAAGCACATCTTGTTTTTGAGAGACCTGGTAGTGGAGGACCCAGATGGGAGATCTGTTTTGGTTAAAGGCGTTCTTAACGGGAACACCATAGTCTCAGGCTCAGTCTACGGTCCCGTTGGGGGAAGCCCGGGTTTCTTTATGACTTTAGCTGACAAAATTAGTGTTCTACTTCCCTCGCAACTTATTTTGGGGGGGGGACTGGAATGTCTCGCCTTCTTACTGCCTGGACAGGGACCCCCAAAGTGATCGGCCCCTTACATCCACGCAAAGAGCTTTACATGACTTCTTACAGATGTTGGGGCTGTGTGATCCCTGGAGACTTTCCAATCCCTCTCTCCGAGCCTTCTCGTTCTTCTCCCAACCCCATGCTTCTTGGTCGAGAATAGATTATATTTTGCCTAGTAATACTCTCCTTCCGGGCCTCCTCCAGTCCGGCATTGAGCCGATCATTCTCTCTGACCATGCAATAGTCTGGATCAAACTATTTCCGGACCCTGATTTCCACCGGGATACTACCTGGAGGTTTAATACCCAGTTACTCAAGGACCCTCACACGGTGACGCAAATAAGATCCCTGATCTCCCTTTTCTTGGCAGACAATCTCGGCTCTACTCCGAGATTGATGTTATCTGGTGTTCCCTAAAATGTTATCTTAGGGAGAGCTAATTAAGTTAGCTCTCTGCAATGAAGAAAGCTCGGCAAGCGCGGGCATTCTCCTTAATGAATAAAATCAAAGAATTAGAGACTGCTTACTCTCTGGCCTCTTCACTATCTTCCTTGGAAGCTCTTTTGGCTGCCAAACGAATACACTGACCTCCTAAAAGAAAAGGCCGAGTACTATTTTGTTAGAACCCAAGCCAGGTACATTGATCATGGGGAAAAAGCCGAGAGACTTTTAGCCCTATGCCTTCGTACATTGGAAGGTTCCAGGATAATCCCGACTTTGCAATCGCCCACCGGCTCCATAGAAACCTCTCCCAGAGAAATTGTGCGAATTTTAGAAAGTTATTACAAGGATTTATTAAGTCTGCCCTCATCTCCTGCCTCCCTTTCGGACATTACGGATTACCTAGCTGATATTAATATCCCTCAGCTTCTGTCGTCTCATAAAGAAATTTTGACTGCCTCTCTCTCGCTGGGTGAGATAGAGAAGGTCATTGCTTCTATGACTTCAGACAAGGCACCCGGTCCGGATGGTTTCCCTGCCAATTTTTATAAAGTCTTCTCCAAAGATCTCGCTCCCTTACTTCTTAAACTCTATGAGTATCTTTCTTCCTCCTGTGTCATAGACCCCACTCTTCTCGAAGCCACCATTATTTTAATTCCAAAGTCTGGTAAAACACCTACCGACCCGGCGAGCTACCGACCCATATCTCTACAAAACTACGATATGAAAATCTTCTCTAAGGTTTTGGCGGAAAGGATCAAGAAGGTCTGGACCCACTTACTTAGTCCAGAGCAGGTCGGCTTTGTGCATTCTAGATCCCCATCAGATCACTTAAGAACTCTCTCTCATATCTCCAGCATGCTCGGGCATCCCATCTCCCTATGGCCCTAGTTTCGTTAGATGCAGAGAAGGCCTTTGACCGGTGGACTGGTCCTTTCTCTGGGCTGTGATGGCTGGGATGGATTTTCCGATTCCTTTCTTAAAGTGGGTCCAGATTTTACAATTCTCCTTCGACCCAAATATACTATCAGCGGAGTTTTTTCATCGCTGTTTCGGTTATATACGTGCTAGACAAGTTGCCCTCTCTACTCTTTTATTTAATTTATATTTGGAACCCCTTCTTATTAGCTTAAATCCTCCCTCTTGTCAAAGGTTGTTCGGTGCGCTCAACGGAGCTAGTTCTTCTGTTTATGCAGATGATATACTTCTGCATGTTGAATGCCCTGCCGATTCCCTAAGATCTGCATTGGACATCGTCAGACAATACGGTGCCGTTTCTCAATATAGACTGAATATTTCTAAATCTGAAGTTTTTTCCATTAAACACCCGCACATATAAGCAGGATTTCGCCAGCTTTGGTATGAGATGGTCCCCTAGATCGATTAAATACCTAGGGATTCACTTCTCAACGGATCCCTTTCTCCTTAAGAAGCTTAATCTAGACGATCTTAAAATTCTCATTCAGCAGGACCTATCGCGGTGGGCTACCCTTCCTATTTCCCTTTGGGGTCGGATCAATATTATTAAAATGAACGTTCTCCCCCGTATTTTCTATCCCCTTAATTTATTAAGTCTCTGGCTACCTGCTTCTTATTTCCAGCAGTTTCATGGATGTTTTCAAATTTTGTCTGGCAGGAAAAGGAGTGCGGTGGTCGTTTTTAAATTATCCTTCCCAAAGATAAGGCGGCCTTGGCTCCCAACCTTTTGATCTATCACTGGGCCATCTTGCTAAATTAGGAGATGGCTCCTGCTAACCCTAACTCTTTTTGCCGATTTGGCTCCAGATTGAAAAGTCGATCCTCTGGACGCTAAGCTAGATCCCTATGCTATTTTCTACACTCCCCTCTGTGCTTTGCGCAGTGGATAGCAGATCGTACGATTCTTGTATCCCTTAAGTCCCTTATCCAATGTATGCGGTATGTTAATATTTTTCCCGGGCGGGATCTGAGTCAACCGGTTATTTCTAACCCCAATATTAAGTTGGGTAACTCGATGATTACTCCCGAATGGCTTCCGCAAATTAAAGAAGCCCATCTGGAACACTTTTATGACCAAAGATCCCTCCTCTCTTCAGTGGAGATACTTGATAAACATGCTATTCCTAGTACTAAGATTTTTAAAGTTTATCAATTGAGACACCTTATTGCTGGGAAATTTGGCATTCCCTTTAATAAACTGGTAGTCCACCCTTTTCTTTCTCAAATAATAACTCTGGCTTCCAAACTGCACTCCGTCTCGTTAATATACTCTTTCCTTTTAAACTTCAAATTTTCAGAACCTGTCGGGGGCTCTAATATCTGGTCTTCCCTGTCTCCCGAATCCACCCTGAATTGGTCTCATATCTGGAAAGACCTCCACAAATACCACACTCAGGACAGATTCAGGCTTACCCAATATTATATTGTGAATAACATGTATTATACTCCTAAAAGCTTTTCCAACTTAAGAGGCTTCCCTTCCTCTCTGCTCCAGGTGTATGCAGGGTGAAGAGACTTTCTACATATTTTCTGGCTCTGTAGCAAAGTCGCTCCTTGTGGTCCTCCATTCGGATAACTTGGACCCTTTACTGGTCTCTCAGAATTTTACCCCGAGATCTGTATTCTGGGTGATTACGCTAATATAGACAGTGTGGAACGCCGTACCACATGGCTTTGGTGTCCATAGTGGTTAAGAGACTGGTCCTTAGACATTGACTGACCAGTTGGCGTTGACTGCTGAATGGCTGACTGAGCTTTCTGCCTACCTTAATACCCGAAAAATTGGTAGCCAGTTTGCGCAGCCCATATGGATCTGTTTCAGAAAAAATGGGGTAAGCTACACGATTATACCTGCACTAATGAGTTCTTGGCCTCTTGCCTGATGCTGAAGATATTTTTGTGTCTATCATATACTGCTATTTGCATCCTCTGACTTTGGGGTGGAATATTTTCTGAATGGTTACTATGTTAATTACCCATTTTGGATATAATGGTTGTTTGGCACATTTTGGTTTGGGTGGGTGGGAGGGAGTAGGGGTGGGGTTTTGTTTGGGGGAGGATGGTGGGTGGATGGGAGGGTGGGGATGGGGGTGTGGGGATGGTCCGGTATGGGGGAGGTGGGGGATCGGGGGCCGTTTTGTTTCTTTCTCTTTTTTTGTTATACTATGTTTTTCTCTACGAATTGTGTACTCTGTAGTATCTTATGGGTTGCTCTTTGTAAAATCAATAAACTTAAATTTCAAAAAAAGAAGCTGGCTCTGAAGGAGGAGACCGGCAACTAGCTCCAATAACTGACTGTCTACGCGTAGACATATCAGAGGGCGACCTCGAGGCCGAACGGTGCTGAGAATGAGACCGTTTATTTTTATGCTTTCGAGGGGACCGCCCGCCCCCCTCGGGCATTGGACTGACCATTGTCGGACCCCACCTCTGGAGAAGGCGGCGGACCGGACCCAGCCCGGCTGACTGAACAGCTCTCATACGAAGTCTCCCTACCATCACCTGATCCGCTCATGGTAGACTCCGTCAAAGTAGGCTGAGACTTCTTTGTAAATGAGAATAAACTTAAGCGATACTTATTCAAGATATTACTACAAAATAATAAAACTGAAAACTATGCTGCTAGTCTGAAGTTGGACTCCCGTCGGGCGAGCAACATCGTCACTGAAGTGCACTCGACGGCGGGAAAAAAGGAACTGAGGCGGTTGGCAAAAAAGTTTGCTCCCGATGGGTCCTAGTGCCTCCGGCGCAGATCCCATTAGTTGAATGAGTGGTGGAGACTTATGTCCAGGAAGATCCAAGGTTATTGAAAATAGTCCCCCACATGCCCAGCTATGACTCAGATGTAATTAGACACATGATAAAAAGTGGGATATCAGACACCAAGACCTTGATCACTGATAGGAAAAAGTACAGTTACATCAGAACTTACTGTAACAGTAGATCTTCGAGAACAGCTCTTACAGCAGGTTACACCATTAGGACTGAAGTCGGCAAGCGCCAGGACCCCACAGAAAAATTCTCGCTAGCAGTATCCAGTGGGGGACAGCCCCTGATGTCGGCCCCTCCTCGATGTCAGGCATCACATAAAAGGGGGCGGTCCCCCAGCATCCCCAGTTCACCCACCGGTGACTCCCGGCCCAAAGGTGACATCTGAAGGGGAGACCGAGGATCTATTTCCGAAGGAAGGTGTGTAACAGGATGGCGTCCAAGACGCTGAAGCCTAGAAACTAGGTCATAAGACAACCTCCAGAGGGGAAGGTGGAAGGGAAAACTACCTGTTGCAAGAGCTGTTCTCGAAGATCTACTGTTATGGTAAGTTCTGACGTAACTGTACTATCTTACTTTGAGAAACCGCTCTTGCAGCAGGTTTCACCATTAGGACGTATTCCCAAGCAGTTAGGGAACTATTCCCTGATCGGGAGGAGGGTAGGAGAGATGTTGGTCAGATTTCAGGACAAAAGTCCCTGAAGGACAACCAAGCCGAAACCTGCTCTGTGCCTAGAGGCGATATCCAGACTATAATGCCTGATGAAAGTGTGAACAGTGCTCCAGGTTGCTGTTGCACAGATAGCGGACGTGGAGAGGTTCTTAAGCGCAGAGAAGGAGGTAGCCGCCCCCCTCGTAGAATGACCTTTTACCACATCAGAGCCTGGAGCACAGAAACTCTTCGAGCTAAAGTAACAGTAACTAAAAAACAAACCTTCCAGGAAAAGTAATGCAGCTCACAGTCAGCTGCGGGTTCAAACGGAGGGAGAGTAAGCTTCTCCAACATAAACAGGAGGTCCCAGGGAGGGATAGGATCCCGAATGGGAGGTCTCATGTAAAATCCCTCATAAAAAGGTGCGGGCCACATCCAATTGGGCTAAGGTTTTGTCTCCCAAAAGGGTGTGATAAGCAGAAATGGCCCACATGTGCACCTTTATGGAGGAGTAGCTCAAGCCTTGTTGATATAATGTGAGGAGATACTACAATGCTGAGTTCACCGGACAGGGACGGTGGTTCAGACGGTGAGATGACGCCTATAAGCAGAAACGCTTCCACTTCATAGCATAAGTGGAGCGAGTAGAGGGCTTCCTCGCCAATATGAGTACGTCTGCCACATCTTGGGATTCATCATACCTGGACTTTGCTATGTCCGAAGGTGCCAAGCATGAAGGTGCAAAGACCTGAGATCGGGATGGACCAGCGAGCCCTGATCCTGTGACAGCAACTGCAAGCATATTGGCAGCAGGATTGGAGGTTCCGTGGACAACCGCTGAAGTAGTGGGAACCAAATCTGCTGAGGCCACAGAGGGGTGATTAGAATCATCCGAGCCCTTTCAGCCTGTAACTTCAAGAGAACACTCTGGATGAGAGGAAAGGGAGGGGAGGCGTAAAGAAACCTCCCTGCCCAACAAAGGGACAACGCGTCTGGCCAGAAAACACCAGGTGTGGGCTCTCGAGAGCAGAAAACTGGCAGTTTGGCGTTCCGTGGTGACGCAAAGAGGTCCAGCTCTGGACAACCCCATGTGTCAAAGAGCTGGTCCGGTACAGATTGCAGTAGCTCCCACTCGTGCGCCTTGGACTGAGACCTGCTTAGGCTGTCGGTCAAGTCCTTTAGGATGCCTGGAATGTGCACTGCGGACAGAGATGTGCCGCTCCAGTGCCCAGTACCAGACTCTCATTGCCTCCCTGCACAGGGGGTAAGAGTGACCACCCCCTTGCATGTTGATATAGATAACGACTGCCATGTTGTCCGTCTGAACAAGAAGAGAGCCTGGAACGAGGTCCTCTTGAAAGGCATGTAGCGCACTGAGGACCGCTCGCATCTCCAAGACATTGATGTGGAGTTTGCGCTCCATGGGGGTCCAGGGACTCTGCATTTGGCGGGCCCCCAGATGTGCCCCCCAACCCAAATCCAAGGCATCTGTTGTAAGAGTCTGATTCGGGGGCTCCGGATGGAAAGGGACCCCTTTTTCCAAATTTATCGGGTCCAACCACCAAAGAAGCATTCTCTTTACTGGCTCTGTGACTCTGACCATGTGGTCTAGGTCGTCTGAGCACTGAGCCCACTGCACCCTGAGTATCCATTGTGGGATTCTCATGTGGAGGCGGGCCAGAGGAGTGACGGGAATGACTGCTGCCGTATGCCCCAGAAGTCTGAGGAAGGTCCTGGCCTGGACCTGAGGGGATACCAAGACCGATGCGGCAATCTCCCGCAAGCGATCGCCCCTCTCTGGAGGTAGAAAAGCCATTCCCTGGACCAAATCCAGCACCACTCCTATGAAGACGAGCCTTTGGCTGGGCTCTGGGGAAGACTTGGGAAGATTCAGGGTGCTCCCCAGATCTCGGAATAGAGTATAGGTGTCTTAGAGAGCTTGAAGAAGGCATGACCTTGATGGGGCTGCAAACAGCCAATCGTCTAGGTAAGGGAAGACATAATGTCCCTGGCGCCTTAGAGCTGCAGCCACTACTGCCAAGCATTTTGTGAAGACTCGAGGAGCGGAGAAGAGGCCAAACAGGAGAACCCGAAACTGATAATGCTCCCCATGGAAGTGGAACCTCAGGTACTTCCTGTAAAGGGGAAAAGACCCCGATGTGCATGTACGCATCTTGAATATCTAGGGAGCAGAGCCAGTATTCCTGATGCAGCAGAGGAAGCAGTCCTGGAAGAGTCGCCATCTGGAACCTTCTGTACTCTATATAATAGTTTAAAGAGCGGAGGTCCAGAATGAGATGAAGGTCTTCTGTCTTTTTTGGAACCAGGAAGAAATAGGAGTAATACCCTTTCCCCCGCTGCTGGAGAGGGACTGGCTCTATCGCTCTTTTCTGCAAGAGGGCCTGAATCTCTCCTTCGATGAGTGGAATGTGAGAAGGAGGATATCTTGAGGGCCTTGGTGGAGTGTCCGGGGGGGGATCTCGGTGAACTCCAGCATATGTCCCCTCCTTATGATATCGAGGACCCACTGGTCCGCAGTGATAGAGCTCCAGCCCTTCAGATGAAGGGAGAAGCGACCTCCTCCGCCTCCCCTGAAGCCTCCGGAGGAGGTGGGAGGGTCGGGAGAGAGAGTCATTGGGCGGAGCCGGGAGTGGGCAGAGAGGCCTGGGAGGACTTGGGGCCACGAAGAGGAGTGCCTCCAGGCTGCTGGCTGCCGGCTCTCCTTTTAAAGCCACTTCTCTGGCTCTGTTGGTTGCCACAGGCTTGGGCACCTGAGGGCTTCCGAAAGGGCCGCTTCTTTGCTTTCCTCTGGTCTCCTTTGTACATCTGACGGACAGACCAGATGGATTTCCCCGAATCCTGGAGATGAGCAACTCGGTCTCCTGCCCAAACAAGACAGAAGCCTGGAACAGGAGGTCCCAGATCCCGGACTGCAGGTCTTGGTGAAAGCCTAAGCCTCTCAACCAAGTGTGGCACCGGAGACAGACTCCTGACGCTGTCACTCTGACCGCTGTGTCTGCAGTGTCATATGAGGCATGGAGAACATATGTGCCTACGTCTGAGCCTGACTTAAGGACATCCAGAATCTCTGTCTTCGTGCAGAGTCTGGCAAGGCATTCACAAGCTCTTGCCCCTGTTTCCAGAGCGCATTCTGGTACTGAACCATATGCGTCAGGAAATTAAGGGACCTAATGGAGCAGATGGAGGCAGAATAAACCTTCTTGCCCACCTAGTCCAAATAATGAGACTCTGGGTCAGGAGGCTGTGAGCTAAGGTGCTTCGGCTGCTTGGACTTATCGTGGGCAGCCATAATCACGGAAGAGTCCACCTGAGGGTGCTCATTCAGGAAAGGCTCATCCCTCGGGGCTCTCTACAGCCTATCCGACTTTTTTGGAACTGCCGGGACTGAAGCTGGATGTTTCCAGGTAATCCTGGTGAGATCCTGGAAGGTGTCCACTAAAGGAGGCACCACGAGAGGTTTGGGCTCCTTTTGCCTCAGGTACTTGGCTAGTCGATGGCGTTCCGGATCCAGGTCCTCCGTATCCCATTCATTGGAGGCCTGGATATGCCTCATGACGTTCATAAAGGTTGGATTATCAGGAGGCGAGTGGGACTGGTCCTTTTCTCCTGGGGGAACCCCCTATCCTCGTGAGGGAAGAAGAAGAAGAAGAAGAGGAAGAAGAGGAAGAGGGTGACCGACTACTAGGTGACGAGTAGCTGGACCTGACCCTATGACTAGCCCTGCTCGAACATCGGTGGCTCACCAACCGACGCCGGTCCACCCACTGGAACGAGAACGGCTCCTAGTGTGAGACCTAAACCGGCGTCGGCTACCTGACCTCTGTGAGCTCTGGGGTCGGTCTGTGGACAGAGATCGGGAATGGGCCCTGGAAGGTGAGCAAGGCAATGGCCTCTCGGGGGTCTTCTTCGGCGAAGGAACACCCTCCGGTTGAGGTTTACCCGATGGGTCCGGAACTGGTGACGGGGCCATCTTCAGGGTTCTGTTTTTGAACTTGGCACCACCAAAAGGAAAAAAGATCCTGGATCTCCTCCTTGGTAAACACCAAGGGCACTGTCCCCGGAAAAGGGACCTCTGAAATGTCCGGCCCTGAGGGGCAGCCTCCTGGAGAGCCCCGAGGGGAGGAGGACTTGGGAGATATAGATGCTGTCCCTTGGCCGGTACCATGACCGACGATGGTTTCTCGCGGTGAGGGCTGGAGTATCTTCAGACTCCAGGCGTCGGGTCGGCCGGCATTGGCATCTGAGGATCAGGCATCAGGGGGTCCGGCTTAGGAGGAAGGAGCCCTGATGGCAGCGTCTCGATGTCCTCGGTGACGACTGGGGAAGGAGGGTTATAATCCCTGGGGGTCAGTCGAGGGAACGCAGGGATCTCAGTGGGCAATGTGGTGAGGTGTTGCGGAGAGCCCGGGGCATCAGCCTGTTTGATGGGGTCTGGCATAGGCTTTTTGGCCAGGCGGGCATCGGTGGAGCCAGCGTCCTACTTATTGGCAGAGTCCGGGCAGACGTCGGAGGAACCAGCATCTGACTTATCGGACTCCCTACCTGAGGAATGTCGCGAAGGGGAGGCGGCCTTGTCGGAAGGTGTTTTGGCTGGGCACTCACCCGAAGAGGTAAGTGGCTTAGCAGCCTTGTCTGGACGTGCGTTGGTGGGACTGACATCCTACTTACCGGACCCACTCTGACCGGAAGGCCGTGAGGGAGAAGTGGCTTTAACAGGAGTAGGGGCCTCCTTTGCCCCGGAAGCTCCTGAAGGGCCTGAGCGCGAGCCGGATGGGAGGGGCGATGCCTTCTTGGTAGCCACCAAGACGGCCGGCGTGCAGCGATCCCATGGAGGGGATGTTACCTTGAAGGCTGCGATTTCAACCAAAGTCACGGCTGCTGTGGAAGCTGATTCCCGCTCCTGGTCTTCTTCTTGTCACACTTTTTCTGATGACCTTCGGAGGAAGTAGACACCTGCCTAAGCTTTTTTAACTCTTTTTCCATGGAGGCCATTTTCTTCTTAAGGATATGGGCTTCCAGGGACTGCTGCCTTCTCTTGCGGTTAGCGGAGTTGAACTTCTGGCAGTGCTGGCACTTCTCCACGGGGTGGTCTGGGTCCAGACAGAAGAGGCACAAGGAGTGGCCATTCTTGTGTGGAAGTTGGGAACCACATGAGTCGCACTTGTTTTTATGCGATTTGGAGGGCGTTGGGGATGACATACACAGCAATTATTTAGAAAAAACTCAAAAAATAGAGAAATTAGGTTGAAAAGTTCAAGAACTTTAAGACTGACGAGTGCTGTTCTACCGCAAGGAACTTTTACAAGCCGATGGCGGGAAAGAACTGGAAGGTGGGAGTGGGGATTGCCCCTTTATACCGAGGTCTTCTGACGCTGGTCACCTAATGTGGGGGCCCATCCCCCGCCAGAGACGGCTAGCTAGAAATTTTTCCGTGGGGTCCTGACGTCTGCCGACTTCAGTCCTATTTGTAATTACCGACTGCAAGAGCCCTCTTGAAGTAAGATCACCATATCCACGTCCCTAGAAAGCATTTTTTTTCCAAATAGGACACACTTTAAACTAACAAATCAGGTCATTTGCTGTTTACTTTCATTGATTTATTTGATAACCGGGGAAGGAGCGCTGGACTAAGGGTCCTTTTTAAGGCTCAGCCCAGGCCAAAACTGCAATAGAAGTATAAACAAATAAGAACATAATACATTAAGATACTATACAAAGTGCTTTAAGCAAAATTACAATAACAATTACACTGACTATACAAGTACTGCAAAAAATTCACATAAAAAGAAGTGGATAGCAATGAATCTGGTAGACTATTCCAGAACTGAGGAGCTGCAACAGAAAAAGCATGTGCACCAACCTTAGATTTACATAATCTTTCAACTAAACCAACCGCCTTTGCTGACCTCAGGCTAGGAAACACACTGAGCTTTGAGTGACTAAATCAGAAAGAGCTCCAGAAACAGAAAACACTTTTAAAGAGCACCTTTCCTGGTGCTCACACCAAGTAATATTAAAACCCCTTATAGCATGGGTTGATATAAACTACCAGTTTCATTGGCTCAGTAGCAGCAGCTGACTGTGCGTTAAATTCACTCTTTAATGCACGGTTCAGTGGTGCAAATCATGTTCTGTGACTCTGGCACTCGTTGTGGCTTAGAGGCAGGAAAACTTGAATGGCAGCCATTAAAAACCTTGTGAAGTGAGGCACCGCACCCCTGCCATCCGAGACACAGAGAGATTGAAACCTGTAGACGTGCATTTCTATTTGCATGTACCAGTGACACTGGTGTTGCTCCACTGGCATACCGAAGTATGATCCTCTAGTTGTACCTGTGGAGGCCCGGGTGGTAGAAATTTTGTTGGGCTCCTGGCAAAGGTATCAGTGTACCTGTGTATTTGTCCACAGTGGTAGGTACAGTGAGCTGTGGACTGAGAGAGCAGTCATGACAGGGACAGTGTGAGACTGGGACATGTCAATCCAAAGTGCTGCAGTGTCCCGGGTCTCTCTCTCTGTGTCTCAGTGTCTGTGAGGGTCATGGCTCGCAGCATTACCCTGTGCCAGTGTCATTGCCAAACAGCAGATAAGACCAGAGGGACAGAAAGGCAGAGGGAAAACGAGCAGTGGCGGGGAACTGCTGTCAGGTGAGCGACACAGACCGAGGGGGAAGGGGAGGGTGGAGGTGGCGGAAAGAGATAGTACCTCAGTGCAATCCTGCCATCCGGTCCCAAAGTACTTCTCACCCGCGCTGTAAGTGGCAGAGTAAGGGAGAGAGAGAGAGTGAAAGACACAGGGCATGTCAAATAGTGAACCAGCTGTTCTGCATCTGTGTCTGACATTTATCCCCTGCATTCGTCCGAAAAACAGACACTAGCTCCCTCCAGTCATTGTCTCTCTCTCTCTGTATGAGCACCTGTGTTATCTGTCTGTGTTCCATCAGGAGCAAAGATTTAGTGTTTTTCTGTCCTGCACTACCCCCCAACAGCAGTCGTTTTGCAACAGAGGCAGCCTGAGAAAGAGAGCAAGTGATAGACAGACCGGGACAGAGAGACAGAAACAGTGGCTGCTACATGCAGAACAGACATTCTTTTCCTAATTTGTTTTTCCTGTGTCTCAGTGTCTGTCCCTCTCTCTCTGTCATCAGGTGCTCCATTGACAGGACAGTCAGCACAACAGCGGAGTCCCTCGGTAGCCCTTTAGGGACATGAGCTGCCCGCCCCTCTTATGACACACACCGAGTTGCTTAAATATATCTGGCAGTATGGTGCTGCACTGTGAGCAGCGAGCACAGACAGAGAGGAGCAGTAGCAGGCAATCCCGACACAGCAGCAACAATACGGTGAGGCAGGTCACCAAGTTAGCAAAGGTGGTCATCTGCTGTGCTCTAAGCGGTGCTATTGCTCTGCCTTCCACCGCATACCCCCTCTTGGAATGGGCAGTGATGTCTCTGGACCCTGTCAAGTGTCAAACTGAGTGCGGTAAGGGTACTGTATCAGGTGCCCCTTAATTTATCCAAGTTTGTTTGTAGCTGTGAATAGTGTTAACTTTTTTTTTTTTTTTTTTTTTCAGGGGATGGGTGGGGGTGCCGGGACACAGAAACATAAAAGTTGACGGCAGATAAGGACCGCAAGACCCTTCCAGACTGCACATTTCTTTTTCTATCTTATGAATGTGCCATCGGCCTTTGCTCTGTCAATGGCCTACCTATTCATACTCATCTGTATTGCTCCCTTATGCCTGTCCCATGCCTGTTTGAAGCCCTGCACTGTATTAATATCCACCACTCCCTGAGGTAGGCCATTCCATGCATCCACCACCCCTTCTGTGAAAAATAACTTCCTCACATTACCCCTTAATCAGCCTCCCTCTATTCTCATGCTGTATCCTCTTGTCCTGCTATTTTTCTTACACTGAAACATGTCAGACTTTCACCTTGTTAATGCCCTTAAGGTGTTTGAATGTTTTGATCATATCACCTCTCTCCCTCCTTTGCTATAGGGTATACATATTGAGCTCCGTCAATCTGTCCTCGTGTTTTCTGATGCAGTCCCTGCACCATTTTGTTTGCCCTTCTCTGGACTGCCTCAATTTGGTTAATGTCCTTGTGAAGGTGTTGCCTCCAGTACTGCGGATGGGGCCTAACCAGTGTCTTGTAAAGAGGGGTTATTACCTCCCTCTTCCGACTTGTGATACCCTACTAATACACCCAAACATCCCCCTAGCCTTACCTACTGCTTTAGTGGTCTGCTTGGATGATTTCAGGTAATTGGTGATGATGATGCCCACGTTTCTTTCTTCTCTTGTGACTGCCAGCAACTCCCCTCCCAGCCTATAGGTGGCTTCAGGGTTTCTCTTCCCTATGTGCATGATCTTGCACTTCTTTGCGTTAAACCCCAGTTGCCACTCTTCCGACCATTTTGCCAGTTTATCCAGATCTTTTCTCATTCTGCCCACCCCATCTGGATCATCTACTCTGTTGCAGATCTTGGTGTCGTCTGCAAACAGACAAACCTTACCCTCCAGTCCATCTGCAATGTCACTGATGAAGATATTGAAGAGGACTGGCCCCAGGACTGATCTTGCGACTTCCATCTCTTCTGACTGTATACCGTTTACCACCACTCTCTGTTTTCTGCCTGTCAACCAGTTTGCCATCCAGTTGACCAACTTCTGACCCACCCCGAGCCTACTCAGCTTATTAATCAATCTTCTATGTGGAACAGTATCGAAAGCTTTGCTGAAGTCAAGGTAGGCAACATCAACTGCTCCCCTTGGTCCACCACTCTGGTTACTCAGTCAAAGAAATCTATGAGATTAGTTTGACAGGACCTTCCTTTGTAAAACCCATGCTGTCTTGGATCCTGCGCCTATGGATTCAGGGTTGCACTATCCTTTGTAAGGAGTGCCTCCATAATATTGCCTACTACTGAGGTAAGACTGACTGGTCTGTAGTTCCCTGCCTCTCCTGCTACCACTCTTGTGGTGGGATCACATGAGCCCCTCTCCAGTCTTCTGGGACCTCTCCTGTGCTCAGAGACTCACTAAACAGTTCTGATAATGGCTCTGCTAGTTCCACCCTTAGCTCCTTTAGTACCCTGGGATGTATGCCATCAGGTCCCATTGCCTTGTCCACCCTGAGCTTATCAAGCTCTTGTAGGACCCTTTCTTTCTGAAGGGACTAGTGCACACCTCCCTCTCCCCTGTGTCCATGGTGCTGAGCTGTGGGCCCTGCCCTACCTTCTCTTCAGTAAACACTGAGCAGAAGTATCTATTTAGGATAGATGCTTTTACATGGTCCACCTCCTCACATGCCCCCTTATCCCCTTTGATCTTAGCAATACCCCCTCTGGACTTTCTCCTTTCACTAATGTATCTATAGAAAGTCTTGTCACCTTCTTTTACTGTTTTTGCTAGTGTTTCCTTGGTTTGGGCCTTTGCCTGCCTTACTGCCTTCCCTGCTTCCCTTAGGGGAGTTCGGTATGCCTCCATATCTTCATCCTGCTGCGTTCCCTTATATTTCCAGAAGGCCAGCCTTTTGGCTCTGACCTTTTCTGCTACTGTTTTTGAGAACCAAAGTGGTTTCCTTCTTCTTTTGCACTTCCTTTTCTCTCCAACACAATGGGATATTGCATCCTTAATGCTTGCCCACTTGCCTGTACCCCCTCACCTGTATTTCTTTTTGCCAGAGATAGCCTAACACTGCTGGCCATCTTATCAAAGTCAGCTCCTCTAAAGTCCCATATTTTTGCCTTGGAATGGGATGATTTAGTTCTAGTGGCCAAATTGAACCATACTATGTGATGGTCATTGACCACCAGCTGACTGAGTCAAAGGACGCGGCAATTGGTAGTAAAGGAGGAGCAAGGCTGCAGGCAGAGTGGTGTGGAGAGCACTGAATTGTGTCAGTGTGTTGCTGTCTTCTGTGCAGGACCAACGGTACTAGGAGAGTCATGGGGTGCCTGTGGCCTCATGCCTCACAATACACCCCAGGCATGCATTAAATGCTTATAAACCAACACCCTGTCACGGGTTATTGCTAACTTACCTGCCCCAAAGTCATATTGTGCAAAAAGCAGATTTATCATGTTTGCCTGTTTTGGAAGGGAAGGGATTGTGTTTCGACTCCGTGAAGCTGAGTCGCCAATCCCTTTCCACTTCCTGATACTGCAATCCGCCCAATTTCCTGATGTCATTATACGAAGAGTGCGGTGGTGTGCTCCACAGATATGAATGGGGTAGTTTCTTTAAAATGTTTTTCATACTGTAGATGACTATCACAAACAAATCAAGGGCACTGACCAACTAACAAGGACCTATACATATTATATGGTGCTCACGGACTGGCCCATAACCAACGCCACCCCACCTCCTCAGCTCTGTCTGCCAGGAGAGGAAGAGAAACTCAGGGCAAGAGAGCACAAGAGACATGTAGGGAAGGGAAGAATAACTAAAGACAAAAAGGCTGACTAAATGAAAGATTGACGTTGGAAAGAGGGACTTAGATAGGGCAGGGATGGCCAGAGCACTGGGCAGCCCTAGAGATAAAGAAGGGAGAGAGAACACAAGAGGTAGTTAGTCTCTCTCCAGCCCCCCCCCCAGGCTGAGATTCCTCAAAGAGGGTATAAATGCTCCTACCAGTACTGAGGCCCAAAGAAAAAATAGCCTCCGTTTGGAGAATAAATGAAATCAAGGATATGAGTCCACCCAGGATCAAGTAAGGAGGCAGAAAGAGATGGAGCCTGCATGACAGCAGTTTCTGTACTTCTCTCTCTTTTTTTTTTTTTTTTTTAACTTCGGGGCCCAGGAATGTAGATGGTTGGATAGGAAAAAGGAGCAAGGGAATGGGGGTGGGGGAGGGAAGAAGAGAGCAAAGGGATCACAGAACCAGGTTATCGCCTGTAGCTCAATCTCGAGAATTCCACCTCTCTCCCTCTACTTTTTTCCCCCCAATCCCTCAAGAGGAGAGGCATAAGGATTAAACTGAAGACAGTAGAGGACAGAACTACAGGATGAACCTCCTGTAGAATATGCCCGCCTGTCTGACCTACTGAAGAAAAATCCCTCCTGGGAGAAGAGGTGGTTGAGGCGGGGGAGAATACCTCTATTACACCTTCCTGCCCTTCCTCTGAAGTCTCCCCCCCTTTTTTGAGTTATTCGGTTGAGAAAACAGAGCCGAATGACTGAAAAGGTGGGGTGAAACCCAACCTTAACAGGAACGCAGGGTTTGCCAAGGAAAAATCATTCCCCCTTTTAAATCCAAACCCTTGTAAAATAATCAAGGAAAGAAGAGGGGCATGGAAGGAGCAAAGGAAGAAGGCAGGGGATGGAGGGTGGGATGTCATGGTGAATGGTGAAGGTACTTGGGAAGATCAAGAATTACTTTGAGTACATAATTTTCATATCTTACCCAAGTCAGTCTTCACCAATCATCATAACTGGGTCAGAGTGCCGAGCTGGCAAACCCTGCGGGAAACAGATCCCTCAGCCTCTTGTGGGGGAAACTAAGGAGGCAGAGACCCCTTACAGACCTGGTGAGACCGGCGGCCAGGGACAGGTGGAGGCTCCCGAGCCCTGGGAGATGGAAGACACCTCTGTAGCTCATGCCTTTCCCTGTGAGAGAAGAAATGAGCCCCCTAGAAAGGTGAGGATAGCACCCGACACCAGGCCAAGGGTGACAACCGCGACAGGTGAAGCCACGTCGTCCGCCTTAAGTAGGCTGAGGTTCCCACCAGCCTGGAAGCCACTTCATTAGCTTTGTACACTGCTCTGGAGAGGTGTCTTGCCAGCTCCAGGCCCTGCGTAGAAAAGCTTGCCGGGCTTCCTCACAGTTAGGTATAGAAGCTAGGAGTTGACCTAGCAACATCCAGAGGTGCCTGGTGAGCTGCAATACACAGGGGAAGGTGTGCCACCGCAAACACTCTTCTTCCCCAGCGGTCAAACTCAGCCGAGTCAGACTTTGGGTGGGTGGTTGTGCAGAGGGCGATGATGCCCAGAAGGGGTATCCAGGAGCTCTACTCCCGAAGTGGGGTGAGACATGGTACCTGGAGACCCCACAGGAGAGCAATACCTGCATAAGCAGTCCCTAGAGGGCAGGAGCTGAGGCAGTGGGGCGTCGCCAGACACCGCACAAAGCCTCTGTGAATCACTGTAACCAGAAAGGTATGACCAGGTGGTCAGCACTGTATTCCCTCAGGAATGTCAGCGTTGTGCAAGCAGGGCTGTGTCCGGTAAAGTGTGAAATGTGCAGCTCCTCCAACATCTCTACAAGGAAGCGCTGATATAAAGTAAAGTCCACATCAGCAGAGTAATGGAGGGAGGAATCCTCTTCCTCAGTGGAGGAAGTGGAAGACTCTGAGGAGCTGGGTTCAGTAGGAGGTGGCTCAGAGGTCTGAGGTCTAAAAAGATCAGAGGGCTGTGGGTTCAGTTCCCACATCTGGCACTTGGGTTAATATCCCAGTACTGACACTGTAGTACAGCATGAGAGGGGTGCTGCACTTCTGAGGTGCTGTCTTTCAGATGAGACGTTAAACCGAGATCCCATCTGCTTGGATTGGTGGTAGTTCAGGTGGATGTTAAAGATCCCATGGCACTTATCGAAAAGAGTAGGGTAATTTCCCCCTTGTCCTGGCCAAATTTCCCTCATTCATTCAAAATACCACCAACAGCTCAATCTGGTTCAAGGTCAGTTGGCATTCATCTGTAACCCCTTCCCCTGGGTCGTGCCTGAAAATAGGCAGGATCTGTCTAGTGCACTTACCCGGTCAACAAAAACTAAATAAATAATAAATAAAGATCACCTCATTTAGTACCCTCAGGTACCTAGAAACGCAGCTGCCGACCCCCTGAACTCGTCCCAGGTCAGGGCCCCTTTGGACCAAGGAGACCTGGAAGAAGGGGAGGGGTAGGTAGAGGAGGAAGAGTGGAAGAAGTCTGGCGAACCAGAGAAGATCCTCTGCAAGGGCTGCAAGACCACGCAAAGGACCCCTCCCCAAGGTGGGTTGGGGGGGGTCTGCCTATCTCACCCACCAAAGAGCGCCCAACACAAGTGGGGAGAATGGGGTGGTGCCCTTGGGGGAAACCCACAGGTGAGAAGAACGGAAAGTACCATGCCTGTCGGGAGACTCTATCCCCACCAGCCGCAGGACCCCCTCTAAGAGGAGCGGAAAGCAAGGAGGAGTCAGCACAATGGCTCCTCTCCGAGTCCTAGAGGCTCCAAGGATGGACCACAGTGCCGATCCTGCTCCACTAGAAAGGGATCTGCCTCTCGGAAGAGGCCTAGAGAAGAAGAATCCCGGACTAGCAGGAGAGAGGAGAGGCCGAGCCACAGAGGAGAAGACTCCAGACTAACTGCGTACCGTCTAACACCTGAACCCTCTGCATCAAGAAGTGGTGGACGTAGACTTGGCACGGAGACTGTGCAGACTCTCAAATCGGCATTGAGCATGGCGTTGCCATTCCCAGAAGTGTCCAGGCCTGCACTAAGAGTTCCTGGTGCCAGAAGCGGCACAGTGGGGACAGCTTGCAGGCTCCGGATCCATCAAAGGCTTCGGGTTGACCCGGGAAGCATCCAGGGGCTCTTCAGAGCCAGGCAACCAGTCGGGATCATTCTGATCCTCACTCTCCGAGGTGGGGGATGAGATTAGGGAGATCTCTAGGCTGGCCAGCCCCTGGATTCTAGGCCCTTCAGCACCAAGAGCAGTACTGGAAGGGAGTCCAAGTGCACGGTCAGCGCTGCCTCACTCACTGGCACCAGGGCAGAGGCCAGGAGCAGAAGCGGCACTTGGTTGCAGCACCGAGGGGACCACTGCAGCAGGCTGAGTGTATTGCTGTGGCACCACATCTGAGGTCATCAGAGCCTCCAAGGAGGTACTGGACTGCGAGGGGTGGTCAGCCGCCACCCCCAGAGGAGGACGACTGCACCACAAACCCCTTGCTAAGACCTCTTGTTCCAGCAAGATTGGAAAGAGGGGGTCTTCTCTCCACCGGTCCATACAGAACTGGGGAGGAGCCCAGAGACCTTGTTTTGGCATCCCAAGTAAGATACCGTCCACCAAATGTTGGGGGATCTCTTCCTAACCTCGCCGCGCAGATAAAAAGGGTGCGGTAGTCCACTGAAAAACAGGCATTGCACTTGTCCACAGCATGGTGGAGACCCAAACAGGAAAAACAGTGGTAGTGTGAGTCAGAAACAGTCGTGGAGTTGCCACGGGGCACCGACGCATGAGGGCAACTCACGCTTTTTTCGAAGATTTTTTGGCCCCAGACCCGACATCGCCACTGATGGAAAAGAAAATAAACAGGAGAGAAGTTGCCACACTCAGAGAACCGTATTAAAAAAAAAAATAAAAGCAAGAACTGGTGCCTCAAACGGTGCAGAAACTTATGGCATCGAGTAGGCCAAGAGATACGGGACAGAGCTGGCGCAGTTGCTGCGAGACTCCCTCGCTGAGATCCTTCCTCGATGGTGGGGAAAAACAGAACTGAGGGGGTGGGGGTTGTGGGGTCTGGCGTCTGTTACGGGCCAGTCCGCAAGCGCCATGTAATACATCTGCCTTGTGGGTGGCGCTGTTTGTAATAGCGGTCCCCGACTCAAAAATCCTTAAAGAGACATGTCACAGTGTGTGGGAATAAACATCAGACGAGGCAAATTTATAGGTTTAAAACACACAGTGGTGTGATATTTATTTTTCAAAAGTTCGAAAAATAATAAATGAAAACAAAAAAAATTGCAAAGAAAATCACTACTTTAACATCAGTAGTTTCTCACATAATACAGTCCTGGATCTTAGAGCTCCTAAGACCCTTCTCATCCGCATTCAACAGCTCGTCTCCAGTAGCACCTCTATCCTTCACTCTCAAGACTGAACTCTACTAGACTGAAGTGAACTCAGTGAAGAGGTTTTTATTTCTTTTGGTGGGGTCACCTGACTGAGCCCTTTCTGTATTTACATGTCTAGACATGTTTCAAAACAAAAGGGTGTTTTTGTTTCAGGGGACTTCCTGGTTCAGAGCACCAGGAGGAAGGAGCTGCTGGTATAACTAAATGTCTCTACTGGGTCTAAGAACTAGAAATGAAAATGACGTACCTACCGTAATTCTTGATCTTCTTGGACGAGTCTCCACCACTCATTCACACTATTGGGATCTGCGCCGGAGGCACTAGGACCCATCAGGAACAAACTTTTTGCTGGGAGTCGACGCCAGAGATGGTGCCGCGAGGAGCGGCGCGAGTCCTAGCTTCGGGCA
This sequence comes from Neoceratodus forsteri, assembly GCA_016271365.2. Taxonomy (NCBI): domain Eukaryota; kingdom Metazoa; phylum Chordata; order Ceratodontiformes; family Ceratodontidae; genus Neoceratodus; species Neoceratodus forsteri. Next base: position 799,380,467 of record CM028134.1, on the reverse strand, counting down.
TGTGACTATCTCGGGCGTCGATCTCAACCACCTAGTACCTTTTACCAAGGAGGTGCAGCGTAACTAACCTAGAAGGGTAGCCTAATCCTAAAAACCGGACATAAGATAGTCCGGACGACCGTGTAAGAAGGGTCAACAAAAAGTCTTCAAGGCCTAAAGATCTGAGGGAGTGAAAACCAGCAAGAGAGGTGAGCTCGGGGGATGGAGGGTGGGCGTGTGAATGAGTGGTGGAGACTCATCCAAGAAGATCAAGAATTACGGTAGGTACGTAATTTTCATATCTTCCTGGACATAAGTCTCCACCATTCATTCACACTATTGGGAGAGTACCGAGCTAATAATCCCCCGAGAGGGCGGCAGGAGAAACCAAGAGCTCACGTTTCTTAAGACAGAAGTCCATTAAGGATGGCTCTGCCAAGAAGAATGTCATCTGGCATGGACATCAGTGCATAATGCTTAACGAAAGTATGCACTGAGCTCAGGTGGCTGCACTGCAGATGTCTGCAATGGAGCACGTTACGGTTTCCGCTAGGGATGCGCTACGCTCTGGTAGAGTGGCGTAAACTCTACCCTCAACCCAACCTCGCCATGGAATAGCAGTGGCGAGCACGCCACCACTAGCCATGTTGAGATACATCTAATAGCGACAGGTTGACGCCGGGCCTCACTGAAGGAAGCAGAACAGTTGTTGGGCTTCTACGAAAATCCTTGGTTCTATCTAAGTAGAAACGCAAGGCCCTCTTAACATCCAGAGAATGAAGAGAGCATTCCCCTTCATTTTGGAAGTCCGCAAAATAAGAGGGAAGGACCAAAGGTTGGTTAAGATGAAATTCTGACACAACCTTAGGAAGAAATTAGGATGATAAGAAGGACTACTTTGTCCTTATGGAACACAGTATACTGGAGGGTCTGTAATCAGGGCATGTATCTCAGAGACCTCTAGGCTGAGGTAATGGCCACTAGGAAGGCAGTCTTCAGGTGAGGAACTTTAGTTCACAGGTAGCTAGAGGCTCAAGGGTTTCGGGGTGAGCATGTCTAGCACAAGATTAATGTCCCAGGCTGCAACGGACGTCCTTGTAGGGGGTCTGGTGTGCAGAATGCCCATAAATCTCTTAACCACAGGTAACTGAGCCAGTGAAGAGAAAAAAAAGCGACTCACGATACGCTGAAATGGCACTAAGGTGAACCTTAACTGTAGAGTACTGGAGACCTGAATTTGAGAGGTCAAAGGTACTCTAAAACTTTATCTGGAGGGCAGGAAAAAGTTCAAAGGACTTTTGCACCAGAGGAAACAGCTTCCTTAACCCGTGTAAGTTTTCCGAGTGGCTGGTTTCCGGCAGCCAGAAGGATATCCGAAACTCTTGAGACATGAACGGTTGCTTCTACCTCTTTAGGAGCCAAGCGTGAAGGTGAAGATCTCAGATTGGGATGGACCACGGTCCCTGAGTTAAAGGTTCATCTGCAGGGAAGTGGTCTCGGAGGAACTAACATACTGTTGAGAAGTGGAAACCACAGTTATCGAGGCCAAAGGGAGCAATGAGAATCATCTTGTCTCCCTGAGACACAGAACTTGAAGTACTCTCTGAATTAGAGGAAGGGCGTAAAGGCGTGAAAGCGTTTGTCCACCGCAGCCTGGGCATCCTGACAAAAATGCCAGGCCCTGGTTTCTGGAGCAGAAGAGAGCAGTTTTGCGTTGAGTGGGGCCTTAAAGGTCCAGGTCCAAGTTCCCCACTCTTCGAATAATGACTGAACTATGGTTGAGTCGAGAGACCACTCGTGAGGATCTGCCTCTGTTCTGCTGAGACGGTCTGCCAAGTCGTTCTGTACACCTGGCAGGTAGATTGCTTGAATTAGAGCACTGTGCTCCAAGCACCATTCCCAGACCCTCATCGCTTCTCTGCATAAGGGGTAAGAATGAGCACCGCCCTGTTGTTGATGTAATACATCACTGCTTTGTTGTCCGTTTGGAGGAGAATATTCTTGTGACAAAGAATGTCCTTCAAAGCTCGGACCGCATAAAGGACGGCTCTCATTTCTAGGACATTTATGTGAAGCTGAGACTCGAGTTGAGTCCACACACCTGAGTGTGGAGAGCCTGACAGTGAGCTCCCACCCCATAAGTGAGGGCGTCTGTGGTAATGGAATCTGATGGTCCAGAGGGCAAGGGGTTATCCTTGCAGGAGATTGTCCTCTTGAGACACAGGTGAGAGAACCTCCGTGGGGTTCTGTCACCTTGATGAGACAGGACTCGGGTGAGTGGTTGGAGACCACTGAGTACTGAGCATCCACTGGGTGGTTCTCATGTGCAGATGGGCCAAGGTACAGCGAACACTGAGGATGCCATGGGGCCCAGCATCGAGGCGCTGTAACTGACCTGTTCTCTCGTGTAACGGGCCATCAGAAGGATATAGTTCCTTCTGTCCTCTGGGAGAAAACCATGCTAGGATGTGTCCAGAAGGGTCCCTATGAAAAAGGAGCCTCTGGGAGGCTGCAGCTGTGATTTCTTGAGGTTCAGCATGGGACTCCCATGGATGTAAAGAGGTGAGAGGCCGTCTCTAGGGCATCCAGGTCCTTGCCTGGAAGGGTTGCAAAGCCAATCGTCCAGATAAGGAACACCTATGTTCAGGTTTTCTGAGGTGCGCTCGAGGCACACACAACACTTGTCAAAACTCACGGCGCCGAGGATAGCCCAAAGGGCAGGACTCTGAACTGGTAATGTTGTCCCAGAGCCACAAACCTCAGGAATTTGTGATGTCTCGGGTGAATGGGAATGTGCTGGTGAAGCATCCTGCATATCTGAGGACTAACCAGTCGTGCTGATGAGCAAGGGTGGCAGGTTCCTAGAGAAATCATTTGAATTTCTCCTTGGGAGGCTGATTTAGCTTTCTGAGATCCAGAATGAGGAGCATTCCATGAGACTTCTTTGGAACCAGAAAGTAGATGAATGAACCCGTGTTTACGTTGATGCAGTGGCACAAGTTCTACTGCCCTGTTGTTTAGAGCCGGAATCTCGGCGGTGAGAAGGTCTGACTGAAGGGCCGACAGCCTGGGCTGCCATTTGGGAGGACAATCCGGAGGAATTTCCACAAAATTGGATGAGTACCCCTCGCGGATTATCCGAGAAGGACCCATTTGTCTGAGGTTATGGACTTCCATTGGCTGTAGAAGTGCATCAGGCCGACCTCCCACCAGGAGGAAAAGTCCCACCTCGGGCAGTTGAGGTGGGACTTGAGCCAGCACTTCATGAAAGTAGCTGGGCGTTTGGGCCCCTACGCTTTCTGCTCGCCTTCTTTTGAGGTTGGGCAGGTTGGTTCTTAGGGACACTACCTCTGCCTCTGCCTCGAAAGGACTGGGGTTTATGAAAGCCGTCTACTGGCATGCCCTCTAGAGGGCAGGAGGGGTCTAGCCAACAATGGCTGACCTGGTCTTTAGTGTAGCTTCTAGAGCTTGCTTTCGACCTGAGGACCAAAAGATATGCACCATCAAAAGGCAATGCCATTACCTGCTATTGCGCATCATTGGTGAAGCCTGAAGTGCCCGCCATTCACGGCGGCGGGTGCAACTCTCAGCAGCTGCTGAGCGGGAGGCGGAGTCGAAAGTCATGGCTGCTTTAACCTGTTGGTTGTTAGATTCAATACCCTGGTAATGGTTGGAAGCTCTGGTTTGAATCAGAGTCGGAAAAACTTCAACCATTTGCTTGAGAGAGTGCCACAGGATATACTAGTGCTGAGAAAAATAGCCCTGATAACTGTGTCGCATACTTTAGGGTAGAAGCAGCAAGACTCCCTCTTACCTAAGGTGTCTATCTTCACGAGATTCCTTGTTAAAAGATTAGAACTATGTGGTTTGAGGAACACCTTATCATTCTCTGCCAGGACTACAATCAGGATCCAAAGGCTTGGGATGCCAAAATGGGACGCGATCCATGGGGGCTGAATATTTTCTATCAATGGATTTAGCCACTGATGAAGAGAGCAGGATTATTCCATACCATTTGAGACAGGCGTCTCGAAGGAAGGCTGAATCGGGAGGAGTCAAATCTGTAGGGATCTCCGAGGCATGAAGGTACTGAGTCTTAGCAATTTCCCAGGATCGATGTCTGTAGTCTGGAGAGAAGAGTGTGGAAATCATATTCTTCAGCAGAGACTTAAATGACAGGTCCTCTGCCCGGAAGACTGACGGTTATGAAACTGACGCTCACTGGCATGCCCTCTAGAGGGAGCAGGAGGGGTCTAGCCAACTTAATGGCTGACCTAGTCTTTGTGTAGCTTCTAGAGCTTGCTTCGACCTGAGGACCAAAAAAGATATGCACCATCAAAAGGCAATGCCATTACCTGCTGTTGTATCATTGGTGAAGTTTGAAGGTGCCGCCATTCTCGTGCGGGGGTGCAAATACCAGCAGCTGCTGAACGGAAGCGGAGCTTGAAAGTCGCCCATGCTTTAACCTGTTGGTTGTTAGATTCAATACCCTGGTAATGGTTTGGAGAAGCTCTGGTTTTGAATCAGAGTCCGGAAGAGCTTCAACCATTTGCTTGAGAGAGTGCCACAGGATATACTCGTACTGAGAAAAATAGCCCTGATAACTGGCAATACGCATACTTACGGTAGAAGCAGAAAAGACTCTCTTACCTAAGGGGTCTATCTTACGAGATTCCTTGTTAATAGGTCAAGCTGTAGTGGTTTGAGGAAGGACGACCTTATCATTCTCTCGCCAGGACTACAATAGGATCCGCAGCGCTTGGGATGCCAAATGGGACGATCCTTGGGGCTGAATATTTTCTATCAATGGATTTAGCCACTGATGAAGAGAGAGCAGGATTATTCCATACCATTTGAGACAGCTCTCAAGGAAGGCTGAATCGGAGGAGTCAAATCTGTAGGGATCTCCGAGGCATGAAGGTACTGAGTCTTAGCAATTTCAGGATCGATGTCTGGTAGTCTGGAGAGAGTGTGGAAATCATATCTTCAGCAGAGACTTAAATGACAGGTCCTCGATCACAGGCTCTGCAGCAGTAAAATATCCTGCTTCGTCCACCTCATCGCCCAGCTGAAGGTCTGGTAAGGCTCAACGTCATCTCCTGACAGTCCAGGAGGGACTGTATGGACAGGAAAGGGATGAAAGCCAGAAGAGGAAGGAGGAAAAGAGACAAAAGGAAAGTCTCCGGGAGCCCCCGGCCCAAGGAGGCGCATGGCACCGAGAATGATGCCGAGGAACCAGCGCGCGCCGAAGCCGTGACAGCACCAAGGATGCGCCGCTGGGGCGTCTGTGATGCATGCCGCTGGGATGCCGAGGACGGCGCCGAAGGCCGCACGGCGCCGAAAGCGCCCCAGAGACGGAAAACAGGTTTTGAAGGAAAAAGAGCAGGAGATAAGGGCATCGGTGTGGCCCCCTGCGCCGAAGCCATGTGAGGGGGGACACCTAAGCACGGAGTCGACGGCACCGAAGAAGGTACCGTGCGACCAGGAAAGTCCAACTGCCCTACCTGGTCACCCAGCGAGCCCGAGGGCCCACGAACGACCGAGCCGGGAAGCCAAACCAACCTCCGAGCCCATTGCTCCAAAAGAGCGGCCCACTGATGAAACTGCTCATCTGAAGACCTACCTGCGGGCGGGGTAGGACTCCGATGTCGAAGACTTCGGCTACCAGAAGCCGCTGTTGGCAACTCCGAAGGAGGAGACCGGCAACTAGCCCCGATAACCGAGCGTCTACGCGCAGACGTATCAGAGGGCGACCTCAAGTGATGCCTTCTCTTTTTAGACCTGTGGGCCGAAGAAGAGCTTGAGGCCGAACGGTGCCGAATGCGACCGCTTGGCTTATGCTTCCGCTGGGACCGCCCATCCCCGGCATTGGACTGACCTGTTGTCAGACCCCCTTCCGGAGAAGGTGGCAGACCGGACCCAGCCCGACTGGCTGAATAGCTCATAATGAAGTCTCCCTACCGCTACCTGACTCTGTTTCATGGTCGACTACTAGAGTAGGCTGAGACTTCTTTACCAATTTTATTAAAAATAAGAATAACTTAAGCGATACTGTATCGAGATAATACTACAAAATAATAAAACTGAAAACTATGCTGCTAGTTTGAAGTTTGACTCTAACAGGCGAGCGACGCCGTCACTGAAGCGACTCGATGGCGGAAAAAGAACTGAGTGTTGGGAGTCGATGCCGAGATAGTCATGCCGCTGGCTGAAGCTAGGCTCGCGCGCCATCTCTGGCGCCGACTCCCCAGCAAAAAGTCTGCTCCCGATGGGTCCTAGTGCCTCCGGCGCAGATCCCAATAGTGTGAATGAGTGGTGGAGACTTATGTCCAGGAAGATCTCTTGTACTGGGACCTTCAATTTAGAAAAAAAAAAAGTCAGTGTGTTTGTCAGAGTTAGTTGAAGTGAATTGTTATCTGTGTAGTTATCTAGGTGCTTGTCACAGGTGGCTGAAGGGAATTATCTGTGAAGTTAACGAAATGTAGAAAGATTTGCAAAGTGGGGGAGTTATCTAGGTGCTTGTCACAGGTGGCTGAAGGGAACTGTTATCTGTGAAATTAAGTGTAGAAAGATTTGCAAAGTAGGGGGAGTGGCTTAGCTAGAAGGAGCCAGGTTAAAACTAGATTTAAACACTGCCCTAGATAGCTTCTGGCAGAGCACCAGGAGGAAGGAGCTGCTGGTATAACTAAACTTCTCTACTGGGACTATATTGCCCTCCTTCCCATCCAAAGGCAGTTCTACTTTTATAGGAACAGGATTTGACTGACAACAGGAATTTCCTGTTTGGGAGCAGGAAGTGCGTGATCACAGAGCCTCCAAAGACTCACCATCCTAGAAGGGCAAGAGTAGCTCTCCATCTACCCCTAGCTGCTGGAGGTCTGACTCTGAGCAAGTAGGGAGACTACTGCGAAATATAGGAACTTCTCTTGTTTCAGAACAGGAAGATCAGGAGCCAAAAGGGCACAGAGACAGTAAGTAAGTAGGGAGAGAAAAAAAAAGAAAAACAAACAGAGGAAAGAGTAAGTATTCCAAACAACAGTTAGGGGGCCAGAAATAAGACATGATGGGAGTGGTGAAGTGCAGTGGCTGTGGAGCAGCAGTCTTCCGGGAGATCTTCTGGAGGATGCGGTGTTGTCCCATCTGCGGGCACCTCTCTGGGCTGAGGGAGGAGGTTGCTCATCTCCAGACTGAGTTGGCCAGGATTTGTGGGACTGCCTCTCCCACCCAGGGACCACCAGGCTCACTGCCGTTGCCTCAGAGGTTGCCAAGAAAGAGGAGCGGTTAGACCACAGTGGGCTCAAGGAGGGTGAGGGTGGTGGAACACAGGCGCATCCCTACAGTTGTACCTCGCGCCACAATTTCTATGCCGTTCTGGAAAAGTGTGGTTCCTCTATGGAGGCACCCACAGCGGAGACCAAGGAGGATACTGGGAACCTCCACAAAGGAGACCCACAGGAGGGTGGCATGGGACCCCACAGGGGAAGGAAACAACTCCTGGTGGGGGACTCCACTGTTAGGAAGGCAGAACTGAGGGAGGAAGGGGAGAGGGAGGTAAGGTGCCTGCCTGGCGCCACGGCTTGGAGGGACAGGAAACGAATCCTCAGGTTCGCAGGAACAGCTGCACAGGGGAGGGAGCTGGGTGTCACTGTCCACCTAGGGAAAAATGACCTGGCTAAGAAAGGGATCAGAGCAGTGCAAGAAGCGTTTGTGGAGATGGAGAGGGGCCTTAGACAAATAGCATGCACGGTAACCTTCTTCGAGGTGCTGCCTGTCTATGGCACGGGTGAGGATAGGGTGCTTCACACCATGAGATTCAATCAGTAGTTGAAAAACTGGTGCAGAGCTCAGGGATTTGGCTTCATTGGGGACTGGGGGTCCACCTGGAGGGATGCAGGCCTATACTGGCATGATGGTCTGCATCTGTCCAGGAGGGGAACCAGGACCCTAGGTGATAGGTTTAAATGCTTCATTGGCAACATTTAAACTACCCAAGGGGAGGCACTGAGAGAGCAGGGAAATCTAGCCCCTAAAAAATCAGGGTACTAAGTGAGGTAGACACCAACATAGAGATGTCGGAGGGAAGGCTGGGGTAAATGGAGAAAGTGACAAAAGCAATAAGGACAGGGATGGGGCAAAAGGGTAAGGCCATCAAGAAATGGAGGGTAATAGGTACCAACGCTCAGAAGTCTGGGCAACAAGCGCCCTGAACTGGTGGCCTTGATGGAAGAGGGATGCCTGGATATCGAGAGCAGTCACAGAAACATGGTACACAGAGAACCATGACTGGGATGTTAACATACCAGGGTACACAACCTAGAGGAGAGAGAAGAGGGGCGGAGTAGCTCTCTAATGTAAGGGAAGGGATAAAAGCAACTGAACCAAAGAGTAAACAGAGGGAGAGGAGGCACTGTGGGTCACCTTAGAGACTGGAAATGGCACCACAATCCACATGGGGTTGTATACAGACCCCCATGTCAGGGGGAGGGAATGGACAAGGATATGATAGAAGGCATACTTAGGATGGCAAAGAAAGGGGAGATACTGTTGATGGGGGACCTTAATATGCCAGATGTTAACTGGAGCACCTTTGCTGCAGCCACCTCCAAAAGCAGGGCCATTCTCGATGCCCTTCAGGTGGCATGCCTCAGATAGCCAGTTTTGGAACCTACTCGAGAGGGAGCAATCTTAGACCTTGTACTCTCAATTGGGGACAGTGAGAAGATCTCAGATCTAGAAGTGGGTAGCCATTTGGGAAAAAGTGACCACCAAACAGTGTAGTTCACGATAAACTCAGCTACAGAGTCAAGCCATACAAAAGTGAGGGGTCTGGACTTCAGGAGGGCTGACTTTGGCAAGATGGGAGAGTGCCTTAGAAAAGCACTAGCAAACAGGCTAGAAGGAGGGGTGGAGCAATAATGGGGAAACATCAAAACTGCCATCACAGAGGCAACAAGCCTTTGTGTGAAGCAAATAAACAAATCAAAATGAAAGAAAAAGCCACTATGATTCTCAAAAGAGGTAGCGGTGAAGGTTAGGGAGAAAAAGATAGCATTTAGGAAGTATAAGGAAACACAGAAGGAGCAGGACAGAGAACGGTACCAGTTAAGGCAGAAGGAAGCGGGGGGGGGGGTAGTCAGAATAGCAAAGGCCCAAGCTGAGGAAAAGATAGCCAACTCGTTGATAAGGGGGATAAAACATTTTATAGGTACATCAGGGAGCATAGAAAGACAAAGGGAGGGATAGTGAGGCTGAACAGAATCGACAGTGGGTGGGCAGAGAGGGACAGTGAAAAAGCAGGGATACTGAATGAATATTTCTGTTCAGTAGTCACAAGAGAGGAGGTGGGGGAGGTGCCTAATCCAATTAACAGAAGCACTCTGGATGGGGGGGGTCGATCCCAGTCCTTTCACAGAAGAAAGGGTTCTGAAAGAACTCCTGAAAGTGAAGGTGGACAAAGCAATGGGGCCAGATGGAATACACCCCAGAATTCTAAAAGAATTAAGCAGAGAACTAGTGACACCACTGACTACCCTTTTTAACAAATCATGGGGGGATGGTGTGGTACCCGAGGACTAGAGGAAGGCAGATGCGATTCCCCTTCACAAAAGTGAGACCAAGACAGAGGCAGGAAACTACAGACCTGTGAGTTTGACCTCTGTGGTAGGGAACGTGATGGAATCACTTCTGAAGGAAAGAACTGTTGAGTACCTAGAGGCCAGTGGGGCACAGGACCCAAGGCAGCATGGGTTCGCAGTGGGAAGGTCATGTCAGATGAATCTAATTGATTTCTTTGACTGGGTGACCAAAGTAGCAGACCAGGGAGGGGCTGTGGACATGGCCTACCTAGACTTTAGCAAGGCATTTGACACAGTCCCACACAAAAGATTAATAGTCAAAATTAACCAGCATAGTAGTGGGTACTAGGGTGGTAGTCTGGGTAAAACATTGGCTGGACAACAGGACACAGAAGGTAATTGTAAATGGAGTTTACTCTGAAGAAAGAGGGGTTACTAGTGGGGTACCGCAGGGTTCAGTACTGAGTCCAGTCCTTTTTAATGTCTTTATAACATTACAGAGGGTCTGGAAGGAAAAGTATGCCTCTTTACAGATGACACAAAGATCTGCAACAGGGTTGATACACAAGGAGGCATGGAAAGGATGAGAAGGGACTTGGCAAGGTTGGAGGAATGGTCAGAAGTATGGCAGCTTGGATTCAATGCAAAGAGTGCAAATAATGCACCTGGGAAACAAAACCCAGGGGAAGATTACACAATGGGGGAGGTAGTAACAACAACAAAATGAAAAGGGACCTGGGGTAATCATATCAGATGACCTTAAGGTTGGCAAGCAATATGAGAAGGCAGTAGGGAGGGCTGGGGGGATACTGGGATGTATAGGGAGAGGCATCACCAGCAGAAAACAGGAACTTGTTATCCCCCTGTACAGACAGTTGGTGAGACCCCATCTGGAGTACTGTGTCCAGTTCTGGAGACCCCATCTCCGCAAGGACATAGACAGGATGGAGGCAGTTCAGAGGAGGGCAACTAAAATGGTGCAGGGTCTGCAAGAGAAGCCATACGAGGAGAGACTAAAGTAGCTTAATATGTATACCCTTGAGGAAAGGAGGGAGAGGGGGGACATGATAGAAATGTTTAAGTACCTCAGTGAAATCAACAAAGTCCAAGAGGGTAGCATCTTTCAGAAAAAGAGATGTGCAAGAACAAGGGGACACAATTTCAAGATAGAGGGGGACGGCTCAGGGGCAATGTGAGGAAGTATTTTTTTCACAGAGATGGTGGTGGACGCATGGAACAGCCTTCCTGAGGAGGCTGTGGGGTCTAAAACTGTGGGAGAATTCAAGAATGCATGGGACAGACATAAGACAATTTTTGTGGGGGGTAGGAAGAAATAGACAGTTGGTTAAATAGGATCTGCAGCTTATCCTCTAGGTAGGGAAATGGGCAGACTAGGTGGGCCAAGCGGTCCTCATCTGCCGACAAAGTCTATGTTTCTATGTCAAGTTAAAGGTACAGTGTACATCTCCACAGATACTGATTCTGCATCTCTGATCCACAGTGACTAAGCACTTTTATACATAGAACCTTATACAGTAACAGGTTTATAGTGTGAATTTATTAAAATACCTTAAGGATTTCTTATAACTGTATTAATCACGAAATTATTATTGTTTTATATGGCTTCTGAATCCTTTTATTTAAAAAGGCTTTATTGGAGGGCGCTAGAGAGCCATCTTCTAGGCTGGAAGCACCATCACGAGCTCTCCTACATGAGGTGGTTAAAATTCAAAGAAAGTATAAATTTTAACAGTTCACTAAGAAAACGGACTTCAGAATTTGTTCCTGCAAGCTGTTCTGCACTAGTGGATACCAAAATTGCTATGGGTAGAATGAAGGGGCAACAACAGGGAGCGCAGAAAACATAGTCACTCCAGCCTAACAAGGCCGCCTGCTCATCGAATAGTAATGGAGTGGCCATCTCAGAGCAAACGATAGAACCTCCCTGGTAGACTATGCTTGAATCCATGTGGGCCATGGACTCAAAAATTGAGAAAACCCTGCAAAAACTCGAGCAACACGATTCCACCATCCAGAATCTGTCAGGTGCCGTGGCTGAGTCGGAGAAACAGACGGTGACCACTATGACTGCAGTGGCAACCTTAACTAAAGAAAATAATCAGCTGAGAGGTCGTACGGAAGGAAGCCCTCGAAAATGATATATGGGCGGGTAACGTCCGGATTGTGGACTCCCTGAAGGAGTCGAGGGGACATTGATGTTAAATTATCTGCTGGACTGGCTCAATCAAAATCTGCAACTGGGAACAGGATTTCAGAGGGAAGCCCTTACAAAGGCCTATCGAGTTTCTCCTCGTGTTCGCCCCGCAGATCCTACTCAGCCTCGCACGGTTCTTCTGAGGTCAAGAGGTTCTGAAATCAGAGATGTGCTAATTGCAGCTGCTAGAGTGGCGTATCCCTTGACTGCGAATGGGGCAGATATTAAACTTTACCTCTCCTATCAAACTCGGGCCAAATGCAAAGGTTTTGATGCAGTACATCGAAGACTGAGGGGCCTGGGGATAATCCACTCCTTTCTGTTACCTGCACGTTTGCGGATTGTTTATAGTGGGAAAACATGGCAGTTCACTAGTCTGCAGGATGCTGATCGTTGGTTAGAGAAGGTGGAGCGGGAGTTCGCCGGCTGGTGAGAACCATTGGAACCACGCAGCTCCGATTCAGAGGAAACTTGAGCAGTGAGTCGGGACAAGTGTTAAAAGTTCTACTGTAGTGGCATAAATCCTTAAAGCAAAGTTTCTTTCCTTATTGTTGGGATGTGTGTTAGGGAATAGTTCTCAGCACACAAAGTATTACACAAGGTATTCAAGGGCAAAGTTCAAAGACACTAACAAGTTATTTCTTCAGGACATGTTGGTGGCTCTTGTGTCACGCGGACTTCCGCAGGACTCCCTGCTGGTATTGGAAGAGTCATAATATTATGCTCTGTAGTGAGAAAATGCTTTTAGAGGTTGCTACTACAAATTCTATTAAATCGTTTTTAGAACCCACAATTGTTGTAAGGGGTTCTATATTACAGTTATGAGAATTTGTTAAACTGAGGAGAAATACTGTGATTACTAGCCACTAGTGTAAGGAGGGGGGCAAATGGAGGTGCATTTTAATTTCCTTGTGTTGATCCCTAAAATCAAGCACCAGGTTTTAATAGCAGTCATGATACTGTGCAATCACTTTTTGAAGTTCTATCTTTTGGATACACCTTTAGCCACTGAAGAGGCTGGCAATTTTTGTCAACGTTTGGGACTTTTTGTCAGTAAATTGGGCTGTTGTCCAGGACACCTCCCCCAACCCCCATCTCCTACTGTACCAGATTACATGGTCTCTAATGTACTCTTTTTTCTGCACTGGGAATGTAATTGTTATATACCTATACTATGTATGAGCAAATATGAAGTTAATTGTCTGCTTAATCAGAAAATTAATAAACAAAGTTAAAAAAAGGCTTTATTAACTGTATTTATTCCTATCTAAAATAGCCTTCAAGCTTTTTTGTACACAAAATGCACTTATTCACTTTACACAACACCTCTCCAGGTGTTTGGCATCATTCCAGGAACTGGATGGATGGAAAAAGAATGAAAAGAGAGAATTAGTAGGAAGTTTAGTAGGGACAGTAAAGAGCTATGCTAGGTGGCCAACGTAGGGTAGGGGGGAAAAGAAGCAAAGAGAAAAGCTTTAACTGTTGCTAGGAAATAGAGAGATAGAAAAGTGGTCCATCAGTCACAGCCGAGGGTGAAGCCTAACTCCACCACAAGACATGCTCCCGTTGAAAGTTCAGTCATTCAACCTAGACCCAATCGTGATGAATGGTGAAGACTGACTTGGGGAAGATCAACCAGCAACATCAATGAATTTTAGAGAATGTAAGTGATCAGAAAATGTGGGTGTTCAACTAGAAATGATATGATGCAAAAAGGGTTGACAGTGTTCCTTTAAGGGGGAAGGCGGCAGAGTAGATAGGGGGAGACAGAGAGAGAGGACTACAGTTTAAGGAAACTGTGTTAAAAAGCAGATTGGAATGCAATAGATTTCCTGCATGGAATGGAAAGGGAAATAGTGTTATGGAGTGGGTAGGAGGTAATGGTGTGTGTGTGTGTGGCGGGGGGTAGAAAGGAAGGGAGCCAAACCAGAAACATGCCGAGTACTAAAAGCCTTAAGCAAATATTCTCAAGCAGTTATTACCCCTTGCAGGTTAAACAAGCATTTGTCAATGCCAAATGTTTGCTTATTGGCATTGGTAGTGTAAAAGTTACAGAGCTGCATAATAGAAATGGCAGTGAAGTATTGAACTGAAGCCAACTCCACCACCACCCTGCAGAGAGTGACAGGCATTGGGGTGTGCCTTTGGGTCGCCAGGCATAACGCCATGCCATTTCACCACACTCACCCTGCAGACACTGACAAGTGTCACGGTGTGCCTTGGGGTCTTTGGCCCTTATGCGCACCCCATTCCATCAGAAAATATGGTGAGATGGGTGCGGTATAGGAGAATGGGGTGAACTTTGGGGCCGAAGAGTCCAAGGCATACCTCAATGCCTCTCACTGGCTGCAGGGTGTGGAATGGTATTAGCATTACAGGCAAGAATCCCAAGTCACACCCCTGATGCCTGTCATTCTCTACAGGGTGGGGCATTATGGTTGGAAACCCTAACACCTCAGGCATTCGTTGGTATTTTCACTCCAAATTTTCAACATGTTTTTTTTTGTGAGCCCCACCTCATGAACAGTGGCAATATCAGTTTGTTAGCCGAAAGCTGCTTATGCACAGCGACTATGGCATTTAGCACTACAGGTGCAAAAACACATTCCGAACAGGATGTGAAAAATGGCAATGTTGCAAATCTGCAGTAAAAATATTAAAAAAACTGGTGAAGTCACATGCGTGCATAGAAACTGTGCAATGCACACCTGTAATGTAATTAGTTTGGGGATTTTTTACAGCAGATTGTCAACACAGGCATTTTGGGACCTCCAATCATGAACAGTGTCACTGTGATTTTCTTTCTGTCCTGAACAATGATTTCCCACAGCGACCACGCATCTCTGCGCTGAAAATGTGAAAACACATTTCGGCCATGTTGTGAAAAATGACAGCTGTAATGTTCATAAGGAAGTGTGGAAAAATGCCACTGGTGAAAATCTGACTGAAAATATAACAAAGTCATGAACTTACGAGGGTGCGTGGAAACTGCGCAATGCACACTCGTAACACAGTCATTTTATGGACTTTTGTCACCAAATTTTCAACATAGCCATTTTAAGACCTCTGCTTATGAACAGTGTAACTGTGATTTTCTTAATCTGTCCCAAATATTGCTTTCGCACACAGACTGCACCACTGTGCGCTACATGTGCGGAAACACATTTGGGGCGACGTGAAAAATGGCAGCTGTACTGTTCATAAGGAAGTGTAATAAAATGGCAATGTGGAAAATCTGGAGTGAAAATATAGAAAATTAAACTTACGAGCGCAAGGAACTTGCAATGCACGCTCGAAAAACAGTAATTTTTAGGAATTTTTTTCACCAAATTTTCAACATAGCCATTTTAAGACCTCTGCTCATTAACAGTGTCACTGTGATTTTCTTAATGTGTCCCATACATTGATTTCGCACACCGACTGTGCCATTGTGCGCTACATGGACGAAAACACGTTTTGGGCAAGATGTGAAAAATGACAGCTGTACTGCTCATGCAGCAGAACAGCTCTTGCAGCAGGTTACACCATTAGGACTGAAGCCGGCAGGCGTCAGGACCCCACGGAAAAATTCTAGCTAGCTATCTTCAGCGGGGACCGCCCCCGACGTCGGTCCCGCCTCCGACGTCAGGCGTGGTACATAAGGGGGCAGTCCCGCCAGATTCCCCAGTTCTCCCGCCGGTGACTCCCGGCCGTAGGATGACATCAGAATGGGAGACCGAGGATCCACCGTCAGAGGAAAATAAGGGATGAAAATCCCAACTTGTTGAGGTAAAGCCATGCCTCCTCCAGAGGGGAAGGTGGGCGGGAAGGTACCTGCTGCAAGAGCTGTTCTCGAAGATCTACTGTTATGGTAAGTTCTACGTAACTGTACTATCTTACTTGAGACACAGCTCTTGCAGCAGGTTACCACCATTAGGACTGATCCCCAGCAGTAACCTGCCAGAAATTCCGGAGAAGGAAAATAGGAAAAACGTTCCAGGTCCTGAACCTAGGACAGGAGACCCTGCAGCATTGCAAGGTCGAAACCAGCCCCACGGCGAGGTAGGCATGTCCAGGCTATAATGCCTGATAAAGTGTATGCACAGAGCTCCAAGTGGCTGCAGCACAAATAGCAGAGATGGACACGTTTTAAGTGCTGCAAAGGATGTGGCCACACCCCTGGTAGAATGACCCGGATAGAACCGGGAGGGGCTTCTGTTTTAAATCATAACAGTAGGAAATACACTGGACAAGCCAAGCGAGACAAAGTCTGTTTGGATACTGATTGGCTATCATTCTCAGAGAAGAAGCGAAAAGCTGATCAGAACTCGAGAGGTTTAGTTCTGTTGAGGTAATACCAGGCTCGCGGTGAACATCCAGGGTGTGGAGCAAAGCCCTCCTCTTTTGAATAACTCGGGAAATAGACCGGAAGGTCAATATCTTGGTTTAAAGTGAGTGAAGAGACCACCTTAGGCAAAAAACTTAGGGTTAGTCCTCAGGGATACTCTGTCCCGGTGGAAAACTAAATAAGGCTCTTTGCACATGAGAGCGTGAAGCTCAGAAATTCTTCTCGCTGAAGTAACAGCAACTAAAAATAACGTCTTCTATGACAGAAAACGTAGCTCGCAATCCGCGGCAGGCTCAAAGGGAGGAAGCGTGAGCTGTTCCAGGACAAAGAGCAGATCCCATGGAGGCACAGGGTCCCTAATGGGAGGCCTAAGGTGTAACACTCCCCTAAGAAATTCCCGAGAGGCGTCCAGTTGAGCTACTGTCGGCATTGCCCCACCGGAGGTGAGAGAAGAAATGGCACAAAGATGTACCTTAACAGAGGAGTAGGCTAGGCTGAATGAAAAAGGGAGGAGATAATCCAAAACTACTCCCACAGGACAACCTTAAAGGGGAAAAATGCATGAGCACGTGACCATAAATAAAACGGGCGCCATTTCATGGCGATGGTCGCATGTTTAGCTGGCTTTCTGGCTGCAGAAAGAACCTCTGCAACCTCTTGCGAGACCCCATGACGCAAGATGGCTATGTCTCTAGGAGCCAAGCATGCAGGTTCAGAGAACGTAGATCCGGATGGACCAATAAACCTTTCTCCTGAGACAGTAGGTGGGAGCTGAGCGGCAACGGGAGCGGAGGTTCCCGAGATAGTTGCACCAACAAAGGGAACCAGATCTGTCTCAGGCCAGAATGGGGGCCACCAGAATCATGTGTACGTGCTCCCTGCGCAGTTTGAGAAGAACCTCTGGATCAACGGAAGGGAGGGAAAGCGAGGAATCTGTTCGCCCAGGAGAGGGATAAACGCTGCCCCGCCAGAAAACACCAGGCCCTGGATCTACGAAGCAAAAATTTGGCAGTTTTGTATGGATGGGGATGCGAACAAGTCTAGTTCTGGAATTCCCCATCGAAGAAACAGATCCTCTGCTACCTCTTGAAGAAGTTCCCACTCAGGACTCTGGCCTGGGATCGACTCAGGCTGTCTCGCGATCATGTTGTCACCTCGGATGCGCGTGACAGTGATCAGTTTTGCGCCGTGTCCGATACTCAATCCCACACCCTCATGGCCTCCTGCAAAGGGGGTAAGAGGTGCGCCCTTGTTTGTTGAGGTAATACATCACCGTGTTGTCTGTCTGAAGCAGGAGAGTACACGGTGGGATTACTGACTGAAAGGCCTGCAGGGCATAAGAGAACCCTCATCTCTAGGACATTGATATGGAGATGAGCTTCCAATGGGTCCACGTACCCTGGGACTTTACCCCGCCCAGGTGTGCCCCCATCCAAGACCTGAGGCGTCCGTGGTGAGGGTTACCCGGGAGCGGCTACAAACGGACGCCCTTGGAGAGCGACCCGGGACTAGCCACCATGCCAGTCTCGGATCACTGAGTTCGTGATCCTGACCGGATGCTGATGTGGTTCTGCCTTTGGTCCCATTGCACCTGAGCATCCACTGGGTTACCCGCATGTGGAGCCTTCTTGAGAAGGGACAGGGAGGAGAATGGCCGCAGCCATGTGTCCAGTGAGCGAAGGCACCGAGCCTGGCAGGTGATGATCTTGTTGAGCGACAAATCCCTTTATGAGGGATCTGATGCATTCCGCTCTGTCGTCCGGAAGAAAAGCTCTTCCCTGAACAGTGTCCAGTACTGCGCCTATAAACTGCAGTTTCTGCGACGGTACCAGGTGAGACTTCTCATAATTTATGAGAATGCCCAGAGATTGGAACACATTCTGGGTGCTCTGGACCGCGAGTAACAACGCCTCTCTGGAGGCGGCCATGAGAAGCCAGTCGTCGAGGTACGGGAACACATAGTGGCCCTGTCTCCTCAGAGATGCTGCCACGACTGCCATGCACTTGGTAAAGACCCTTGGTGCGGATGACAGTCCGAACGGAAGAGCTCGGAACTGAAAGTGGTGGCTTCGAGAAACTCGGGCGCAGGAACTCTCTGCGCGCCGTGAGCTATGGGGATATGCAGGTGTGCGGCCCTGTGATGTCTAGAGACGCCAAAAGGCGCCTTGTTTCTGCGCGGGAATAAGGCCGGAAGAGTCACCATGGAATCTTTGTCAGGCGACTCACACATTGAGGTCACTGAGGTCCAGAATCGGACGGAGGTCCCCTGATTTCTTGGGGAACCAGGAAGAAGTGGAATAATATCCTCGTCTCTCTGGTTCTCCGGACGTGTTTTATCGCCTCCTTTCTTAGGAGCGCGAGAATCCTTTTGCCAGATCAAATTTTGTGCTGACCGGATACCGGGAGAGCAAAGGAGGCCTCGGTGGCTTTTCTGCGAACTCTATAAAGTGGCCTAGACTGACCAACTGCAGAACCCACCTGTCGGTGGTGATGGCCTGCCATCCCGGCAGGAAGTTCGCAATGCGACCCCTGACCACGAGTTCCCGTTGATCCTGAGGGGCGGGGGCCGGAAAGGAGTCAGGCTGTGGCGGCAGATGGACCCGCTGGCTGGGTCGGCCTAGGGGAATGCTGACCTCGGCTGGCGGGCTGTTTTCCCTGGGTTCTACGAAAACCGGAGCCCCTCTGATGTGTAGCGGAACGGGGCTGCGCCTGTGTGGTCCATTCGGAAACGGCTTTGGTTCCTACGAAAGAATCCGAAGCTTAATGGGTACATGGCTTGAACCGACCTTTACCGCTTTCCCGCCTCTTGAAGTTTGGTAATGATCTTCCAGAAGGATTACCAAATAAAACTTCTCCTCGAATGGAGCGTCCATAATGTTTTTCTGACATCCGGTGAAGCCGGAGACACGTAACCAGGAGTGTCTCTGGAGGCAAATGCCAGAAGCTGCTAGCTTGGGCCGAAGAGTCCGCTGAGTCAGACGCGTGAAGCCCGGCACCAGGTCCCCACGTCTGAACCTGGTGACGGAGGAGCTGGAGCATCTCCTCCTTCTGCTCACCTTCGAGCAGCTTTTCAGCTGCCTCCAGACCCTGTTCCCACAAAGCGTTCTGGAATTGAACCATGTGGGTTAGGTAGTTCAAGGATCTGATGGCGAGGTAGCGGAAGACATGCGCCTGCCCAGAGCGCCCAACTGTTTGGACTCTGGGTCCGTGGCAGGGTGTTCAGATGTTGCGCCTCTGTGACCGGGTCATGTGAGGCTGTGATGACCAGAGAGTCGGCCTGAGGCTGCTGTGTCAGGTACTGGTCCTCCTTAGGAGCCTTTGTACAGACGATCAGCTTTCTTCGGCACTGCCGGAGCGAATGTGGATGCTTCCACGCTGCCTTGGTGACGTCCACGAAAGTGTCCACCAAGGGTGGTAACACCACAGGCTTGGGGTCCTTTGCCGAAGATATTTGGCAAGGCGAACCTCGGGTCTAGTTCTTCTGCATCCCATCCCATGTTCTCCTGGATATGTCGATAATATCCATGAACGAAGGGTCATCCGGAGGAGATCTCGCGCCTCACGTGGGTCCGGAGAGGGATGGAGAGGGAGATGGGGATCTAGAGGAGGTGTAGACTGATCCCGATCCTCCGACGGCGAATGTCGGTGTCTCCTGGTCCTCTTGGGGTTGGGTGATCCCAGAAGAGATTTCGACGGAGGTCTCCGCTTTTTCTGATCTTCCCTGGGAGAGGATCTAGGCCCAGGGGGAGTTGCGCCTGCCGACCCCGACGGTGAAGGGGGCGGTATCGGAGGAGCACTGGAGGAGGAGGAAGAGTGGTGGGGGCCATGTCCCTCTTAATGGTATCCCACCAATAAGTGAAGAGATCCTTCACTTCCGCTAAAGAAAGTCCCGACGACGGCCCAGGCGCCGGAGGGCAGTCGTCGGGTCCCGGCGTCAGCTCCACAGGGCCCTCGGGTAAAGGCGAGGGGGCCCTGGGAGTTTCCGCGAGGCCGGGATCGCCCCGTCTGGTCCTCGGGCTGCGTTCAATCCTCTTCAGTCAGCGTCTCCTGACCAACGTCGGTCGGAGGCGAAGGAGCCCTCTTCTCAGGAAGAACGGACGTCGGTCCCCCAACCGGCATCCGATGGGATGACTTGGCCGACGACGGCTCCAGGGAGGAATGATGTACGGCTGACGACGGTCGAGCCAGCGTCGGGTCCACCGGTCTCTTCAACGGTGTGAGCTCCAAAGTTTTGCGGGGAGGCACAGAAGACGACCGGACGTCGGGTGCCGAAGGGCGGGAACCCGACTTATGATGATGGTGATGGCACTCGGACTTCGCCAAGGCCTTAGAAGAAGAGGGACGGCGACGGCTGGCGGATTTGGCTTGAGAAGAAGGAGGCTTAGGTACCGCAGCCGGGAAGCTGAGAGCTGGCCCTGGAAGGAGAGCGGTCGGACTTAGAACCGGAGCTACGGGACTCAAGCCCTGGACGGGACCTGGAAGGGCTTTCCCTTTTTCCGCTGCTTGTGGGATTTGACGATTCCCCTTGGAGGACATGGTTTTTAATTTCTCCTCCAACAAAAAGCCTGAAGAGCCTTCTGACGCCGGATCCTGGTTCGCTGTTGAACCCCTGGCAGAACGAACAGGCCCGGGTATCGTGGTCTGGGCCCAGACACCTGACGCAGGCCGTGTGGGGGTCCTTGAAGGGGATCTGTTTCCCGCAAGCACACTTGGAGGGATGACCGGAGGTCGGAGAGGACATCAGCAACAATCTTGCTTGAAGAAAAAGGAATTCCCGGAGGAAAGCTCTGTAACCACGCGTCGCGCGCTAGACTGAAAACCAAAGGGTCGAGACATGCAAGTCGACGGCGGGAAAGAACTGGGGAATCTGGCGGGACCGCCCCCTTATGTACCACGCCTGACGTCGGAGGCGGGACCGACGTCGGGGGCGGTCCCCGCTGAAGATAGCTAGCTAGAATTTTTCCGTGGGGTCCTGATGCCTGCCGGCTTCAGTCCTAATGGTGTAACCTGCTGCAAGAGCTGTGTCTCGAAGTAAGATCTGTGCAACACATGCTCGTAAAACAGTCATTTTTAGGAATTTTTCCACCAAATTTTCAACATAGGCTTTTTGAGAGCCCACCTTATGAACAGTGGCAGTGTCGTTTTGTTACTTGGTCCCGAAAGGTGATTTCACGCAGTGACTAAGAAATCACCCTTTGGGCCCGATTAACGTCATGACAGTGAGAGCATTCATGAGAAGGGGTTCCAAAATCCCCATGTTGAAAATTTGGTGCAAAAATTCAAAAAAATGCCTGAGATATGCAGCAAAGTTGAAAAAACCCTATCTATCCCATTATACAGCTTACCGGCATTTCCTCAGTTCGCAGTCAGCTCTGAAGAGTGCAGGCGTGTTCCGGTCCATCAAGATCCTCACGCAGTCTGGAAGGATGGGGGTGGGTGGGTGCAGTGGTGGCAGGTGGGGGCAGAGACAGCGAGGGACCGCTTTTTCAGTTTCAGGTTGTTTTGTTTTAAAATGGCGACGCGGGACATTTGCCACGCTGGGGTGGGCTCCAGCGTGGCACAAGGCTCTGGTGGGGGGACATGGGCGGCCGAGGTTGGGGCACCCCGTCGGCGACACCATCTGTTGCCGCGCTGGGTGGGCTCCAGCATGGCACCTGCACTCTTTGGGGCGCCAGTGGAGCCGGCGGGGATTGGGCACCCGTCGGTTATACAATGTTAGCCACGTGGGTGGCCACCAAGCGTGGCATATGGAACTCCGTTTTGGCGGGGGCCATGAGTCGGCTACACAGTGTGTGAATGGGGGCCGAGCACGCAGTATGCGTGCATGTGTGTGTGTATGGGGAGCTACGAGCAGGCGATATCTTATCGCTGCTCACTGGAAGCGTAGCTCCCCCTTTCAACTGTACTCCACTGCATTTTGGACTGCTGTCATAGACAGCTCCAGCAGGCATTGGAGAACTGCGGCCGCGCCTGCAAACACACTGACTGAATTGGAAGAGGGCTGCCACACCTCCAAAAACTCGGATGATGGCACTATGCTTCTTGCACATGCGTGCAAGCAAACATAAAAACTACCTTTAGAGATATTGAACAGAGATATTTAACAGCTTCTTCTAATTTACTCTATAAAGGGCAAATTATTTAAATCAGAAGAAATGTTTTCGCTGCAATCAATATTGGTTCCTCTAGCCAATATAAGATACAAGAGGTGATCAACATGATGTAATTTGGTTCAGTTATTTGACTTTTGACAATAAGTCATAGCCTCCAATCATTCATACAATACAGAAATACAAATAAAAAGACAAAGTTACTTCCTTGTAACCATGGTGTTACTACTGCTATTCCTTCTACAGTCCCATTAGTGCAGTTGCAATGAGCATAAATAAGCAAAGTCCTCAAGAAGCCTACTGGCTAGAGCGTTGTCGTCTCCTCTTTCATTCACATTTTTGCTCCTTTATGCTCCAGATCTTGGAACGGACAAGAAATATAAGGAGTCACCCAGCTGGCATAAAATGTCTGAGGGTCAACCGGCCTGCTGGCGCAGAGGGTTGAGGCACTGGACGCCTTACCTCACACTATGCTGGCGACCCGGGTTCGGAAACGACCTTGGGTCGTCAGGGTGCTGGCGTTGGCGGGGGGACGACGGAGCAGGATTGAGCTCACCGGCAGGCAGCTCTCCTCTCCCTAGGGTGATGAGGGTGGGTTGGCGCCCCCCCCCATAGTTCCACTCCCACCAGGTGGAGGTCCAGTGGGTACAGTAGAGTTGTGAGGCAGTATAGTGCAGTGGTCTAAGGCTCTGAGCTGCAAATTTGGTGACATCCAGCAGACCAGACCTAGGTTTGAATCCCACAGCTTCCACTTGCATACTGTGTGACCCTGAACAAGTCACTTAACCTCCTTGTGCTCCCAGGTCGCTCCTGTAAAAAAGCTTTCAGCTTAGTGTGCTATACCTGGTTAAACAACTAAAAAAAAAAAAAAGCGGAGAGGGGGCAGCAAAGGTATCGGGAGGTGGAAGGGGCTGAGCTGGCACCATGAGGTGGGACACATGCCTCCACATGCTCGTACGGCCATGTGCTGGGGGCTAGGGGAGAAAACGTAGGCCCCAATGTGTGTCCCCGTCGCCAGTTGGTGGGAGGACGTGACGGGGACCAAAAAGCTTGAATAAAAAATGTTAAGGGCCAGTAATGGGAAGACTGGATGACTGTAGAATGAATACCAGTAGTAAAAAGGCTACTTCCCAGCTAAAAAAAAAAAAAAATCTTCCTGAATATATTCTCCATGGAGGACCATTCTTGGGTCTAAGCCAGAGGTGCAAGGACCCCAGTACAGATAATTAGGACACACAGGCGGCTCAGGGGAACACGTCCAGAGTTGAATACACGCACCCAAGTACTAGAACAAGCAGAAAAAATGGCTCGCAGACTCTGGAAATACAAAGACTGTGACGTGGTCATAGGATGAAAAATAAATTTGCTGAACGTTTTTGCATACCACCTGTGTGCTTTCTCTTGAAAAAGAACACAGGTGGTGTGAGAAAACGTTTGGCAATGGGATTTACAGTGGTGAGTGCTATTTACTTTTGAAATACATTTAATTTCCATCCTATGACCACATCCTGGTATTTATACTTCCAGAGTCCATGAGAGTTTTTTTTTTCTTCTTCTTCTTGTTTTGAGCCATGGGAGAAAATCTTTTGGCCAGCGGGCCAGCAACAGCTACTAGCTCAGGGCACCTGGATGACACAGTGTGGTGATGTGCCTACCAATATCTGTTGCTAGTCCCCTTTCCTAACTCAGTTCTGTTCACCAGGAGAGTGAGGAAAGTGGGGACTAGCGATTAAGGGACAGGAAATTAAAAGAAACAACAGAGTATAACCGACTATCAACCTGTAGGGGGAAGAGATGGCACAGAAGTGAAGACTATATACAGTACATACGTGTATATATATATATATATATATATATATATATATATATATATATATACACACACACACCTAAATATACTGTATATACACCACAAAAATTTGTTTGAAAACTGGCACGTGACAGTCGGTGCCATGCTTTCTGGATCCTGAAAAGTTCAAAGTGACCAGGTCAGTGGGGACAAGTTCTACAAGGCTGAAAATACATATATTCACTAAAACTAAAGAAGCAGTGCAACAAGAACAGGGTACTCAACTGTAACAGTAGTTCTAGGAGTGGCATATGTTGTTCATCCACACTCTCTGGCATGTCCCTTTCCCCTTTAAATCTTGCTGGAAGTCTTCAAGCTGGCTCCTCCCACCCACCCGGGTGGTAAATACCTCGGCTCTGCCCCATGACGTCAGATCGTAGCACGCTGGAAGCAAGGTTGTGCACCTAAAGCCGGGGAGGTTGGATGGGTGCGTGTGGATGAACAACATATACCACTCCTAGAACTACTGTTACAGGTGAGTAACCTGTTCTTCTAGGAGCGTGGATATGTTGTTCATCCACACTTCTGGCAGACTCCAAGCAGTTCTCCGGGAGGAGGGAGGCAAGGCGCACACCCCTACTTGGGAAATAGAGACTGGAGAACTGAGGCCCCAAAACCAGCATCCCGGCGTGACTCAAGATCAATGTGGTAGTGGGTAATAAAGGTGTTTGCTGACTTCCAGGTAGCAGCCAGACAGATTTCCTGGATAGGGATGTCCCTGGAAGCAGCCACCGATGCAGCAGTATGGCGGGTAGAATGAGCTTTTATCCCTCTGGGAGGCTCCTTGCCCACCAACTCATAGTACAGACCTATGCATGATCTAATCCACCTTGCAATGGTCCCTTTGGCTGCAGGTCTGCCAGAAGCAGCTTCAGCGTAGGTGACAAACAGCTGGTGAACCTCTCCACAAATTTCCACTGTTCTCTCCTTATAATAGGAGAGAGCATGTCTCAGGTCCAAAGTATGGAGCCTGTACTTGGCATCCGAGGTGTAATTAGGGTAGTATACCGGCAGAGTTAACACCTGGTTAAGATGAAACTCTGACACCACCTTTGGAAGGAATTTCGGGTGGGGGCGCAGGACAACTTTGTCCCTGTGGAAGACCAGATAAGGGGAGTCCATCGAAAGGGCCTGGAGCTCTCTGCCTAGCTGGCGTGGTAGCCAGGAGGGCAGTCTTCCACGACAAGTGTGAAAGCTCACACTTGTGCATGGATTCGAATGGCTTGCTCATGAGCTTTGCCAAAACCAGCAAGAGATCCCACGGAGGTGAAGGTTCACGTACCGGAGGGGATATGTGATCCAGGCCTTTGAAGAAGCACCCGACCACTGTCTCCTGTGCCAATGCTGGCTGACCGGCCCGCGCCTGGTAAGCAGAAATGGCTGCCAGGTGCACCCTAAGGGTTGATGACCGTAGACCCCCTTTGGAGACAGACCAAAGGTAGTTGAGAATGTTAGCCACAGAGCAGGATAAGGGGTCCAGACTCTTACCCTGACACCAAATGGAAAAGCTCTTCCATTTGAAGGCATAACACTTCCTGGTCGATTCCTTACCAGATGCCTCCACCACGGTGTAGACATCCTTGGAAAGACCCAGAGCCTGGAACTCTAGCCGCTCAGGTACCAAGCTGTCAGCTGCAGAGATTGAAGGTCCGGATGGAATACCTTCCCCTGGTTCAGAGATATCAGGTCCAGGCGTGTACAAAACCGCTCCGGGGGCCTGCAGCTGAGGAGATCTGGGTACCAGAACTGGTGCGGCCAGTCTGGGGCTACCAGGATCACCTTCGCCTTGTCCCCCCTCACCTTGAGTAACACCTTGTGGATCAAGGGAATAGAGGGAAGGCGTACAGGAGATCTGGGGTCCACAGCCTCAAGAAGGCATCCCCCTGCAGCGAGCCCTGCTGAGGGGGGCGGGCATGGAACAGCCTCAGCTTGGTGTTTTCCCTGGAGGCAAACAGGTCCACCATCGGTTTGCCCCAATGAGAGAACAAGTTGTGAGCTACCTTTGGATTAGGAGACCACTCGTGGGATGTCTGGCCTATACGGCTGAGAACATCCGCCAGCTGGTTCGAGACTCCTGCCACATGAATGGCTAGGAGATCCGCCTCCAACCGGCTGACGAGGGTCCAGATGCGGAGCGCCTCCTTCCACAGCAGACAGGAGTGCATGCCGCCCTGTTTGTTGAGGTAGTACATGGTCGTGGTATTGTCCGTCTGGAATTGAACCACTTGACCCCGGAGCTGAGGAGTGAAAGCTGACAACTCCAGTCTGACCGCTCTGAGCTCCAACAGGTTGATGTGGCATCGGGACTCCTCGGGGGTCCAGAACCCGTGGGCTCTGCTGTCCCCCATGTGGGCTCCCCAGCCCATGAGAGAGGCATCAGTCGTGAGAACAACCATCGGCTCGGGGTGGACAAATGGGATCCCTTCCTGCAACCGTTCTGGGGTGGTCCACCATTGGAGAGCGTCCCACATCTTCTGGGTCACAGTGATCAGCTGGTCGAAATGACCGTGGCGCTGAGTCCACTGAGCGGCCAGCTCCCATTGGAGGGGGCGCATGTGCCATCTGGCTCAACGGACCACTGAGGTGCACTACACGCCGCCATGTAACCCAGAAGGCGCAGGAAGTCCCAGGCAGGGCGCAAGTGCCCAACCAGAAATGATTAGGCAAAGGAGGAAAGAACCTCCGCCCTGTCCGCCGGGAGCCAAGCTCTTGCTTGACGAGAGTCAAGCTCTGCTCCGATGAAGCTCATCACCTGAGAGGGCACGAGTTCCGACTTGGCCCCGTTGATCAGGAGGCCTAGTTGGGAGCAGGTTCGAAGTGCCAGATTCCTGGATCTCTCCACCTCCTGAAAGGAGGAACCTGCCAAGAGCCAGTCATTGAGATATGGGTAGATTCGAACTCCTCGATGCCAGAGATGGGCTGCCACCACTGCGATGCACTTGGTGAAGACCCTCGGGGCTGATGACAGGCCGAATGGCATGGCTTGGAACTCGTACAGTCTCTCCTCGACCCTGAAGCAGAGGAACCGCTGATGGGATGGACGGATTGGGACGTGGAAGAACGCGTCCTGCAGATCCGGTGAACAGAACCACATGTTTCGCTCCAGGGATGGTATGATCTGGTTCAGAGTTACCATCCGGAAGGTGCGAGACCTGAGGTATTGATTCAGGTCATGGAGGTCTAGGATGGGGCGCCAACCCCCTGTCCGCTTGGGCACCAGGAGGTACCTGGACACAAAGCCTGGGTCTGTAGGAGGATCCGGCACTGGAACTACTGCCTCCTTACGGAGGAGCTGAGCAATGTCATCTCGAAGAGCTGACTGAGTGCAAGCTGAGATCCTTTCCTCCTGAGGGGCACGGGCTCAGCTGGGAGGGTACTGCTCAAATTCCAGAGGCAGTCCCTGGCCGACCACTTCTAGAACCCACCTGTCCGAGGCGATATCTGACCAGGCGGAAAGAAAGTGGCGGAGCCAGCCCCCCACGGGAGGACCCAGAGCTGGCGTGATGGGTGTAGGGGTGGCAACCCCCAACCCGTCACTGAGCAGGCTTAGAAGAGCAGGAGGAGACTCCTGGACCAGCACCTCGGCTTCCTTTACGGGGCTGTTGAGGACCCTCCTTGGGACTGGGGCGCCAAGCTTGACCCTGCTGTTGCTGCTGGCCTCCTTGATAGGAGGGCTGCCTAACCACAGGGGAAGTGTGCCGAAAAGGCTTCTTCTTGCGCTTCTGCTGGTTCTTGCTGGAAGAACCCTTCGTAGAGTTAGCATCCAAGGTGGCATTGGACTGCTCTACACGCTGGAGGTGACCAGCCACTCCTGGACCGAAGAGGTCGGTGCCTAGGAAGGGAACGTCAGCTAGCTTGTACTGGGTATCCGCCGGGAAGGAGGATAGCTTCAGCCAAGCCCTGTGGCGAGTGGCCACTGCGGCTGCAAAAGAGTGGGCACAGGAATCTCCAATGTTCAGGGCTGTCTAGAGCTGCTGTTTTGCAACAGCACGGCGCTGATCATGGACCTGCTTCACTGTGGTCTGCATGTCCGCTGGGAGATGAGGGACGACTTCATCCAATGACCCTAGGAGGGTATGAGAGAAGTGTGCCATGATAACAGCTGAGCTGGCCTGACGAAGGCCTAAGTAGGAGGCTGCATAGATCTTACAGGCAGAATGGTCCATATTCTTGGACTCCTTGTCCGGGGGTAGGTCAGTGTCGGCTGAGCCACCAGTACGTCTGAACACAGAAGCAGTCACTAGGTTTTTGGCCGAAGGATGTCCTGTGAACCCCGCCAGGGACCCCATGGGCACCGTATACTTGCGGGCCATATGGGCAGACAGAGCTGGGCAGGAAGACGGACGCTGCCAAAGCTCAAGGACTGGGCCAACGATGGCTTCAGCCACTGGAAAGGCCTCCGTCGGGGTATCCCCCCTTTTGAGGATATCCGTAAGGGGGTACTCCGGCTTTTTCTGGATGGGTTCCAGGGGCATTCCGGTGGATTTGGAGATCAGGTGAAGAATGCCCTGAAAGAAGGAAGGGCCTTCCTCCAATCCTGTCACGGATGACTCATCATCCCCAGGATGAGAGTGTAATCCAGTCTAGTCTGAGTCTGAAGAGTCGGGATACAACAGTCTCCCACCTAGGTCTCCCTCAATATGCTGAGGGCGATCGGGGATGACCGTGATCGACAGACGTTGGGGAAGCCCGGTGTCTGGTTGTTCCTCTTTTGAGGGAGCCCCTCCCTGAGGCTGCTTAGGCGGTGCTCCACCAAAATTGGTGGAGAGACCGGAATAGGCCGAGTCGGGATACGAGCAGGCCCCACGGGCAGTGGGACCGAGGCCTTTGGTTCCGGAGGGGTTGGCGTTGGCCTTGGAGGCGGAAGCCAAGTGATGGCTGGGGCGGCTGGCGGAGCCGGCTTCTGCCCGGTCAAAATCAGCTGTTGCCACATCAGATCCTCATAGCGTCAACGGATTTTCCGTCGAAGCCTCTCCTCATCCGAGGAGGATGAGGATCTGTGGCGGCACCTCTTTTTAGAGTGTTTGTGGCCCTTTTTCAGCCGTTCGAACGAAGGGGTCCTAGTCCTCAATCGAGACCGACGGGGTCGGTTCGGTCGATCAGGAGTCACCGGAGTTGGTGAAAACTGAGGTTCCAGCACAGTTTCCACGATCGGGACACCTGAGGGCAGTGTGTCCTCATCAGGAAAGGAAAGGACCGGAGTCCCTTCTAAAGAATCGTCGACTGGAGTCGGCAATAAAGGCTTGATCGGGTCGAGAGTAATCTTGGCCAGTTCAGCCATTTACTCAGTCTCTTGGCCAAACGGTAGGGTCGTAAAGCCGGCGGCCGAGGAAGTGATCTCGACTGAAGTTGAGACCACATGTTCCTGGGACTCGGACCTCTCTCAGTCCCAGGAGCATCTCCGTTTAGTCGAAGACTTAGGGTCCTTATCCCTCTTCTGAGGGTGGGAGGAGTGCGAGCCCGAGGGCGCCTCACCCCTGGTGGGAAGAGACTGGCACAACTCCCTGAAGGAGCCCGTAAAAGTAGAGCCACAGTTGAGTGGAACAAAAAAGCTTCGACTGGCCGAAGCTTGAGCCGCTTCCTCCTCGAATGCCTTCATCTGATCCAAGTGCTCGGCGTATCCCTCGGCCGCGGAAACCACCCACCTCGCTCTTTCGATTTCACCGGTGGATTCCTATTCTCCGGTCTCCCCAATTTTAGGCATGCCTTGCTGTCGTCCAGAACGTTGGGATGGAAGGCGAGGCAAAAAGTACAAGATGTGGTGTCATGTCCGACACCTGGGTAATAGACACACGAGAGGTGGAGATCGGTGTGCGACATCTTCTGGCCACAAGTACACCAGCGAAATCCGGGGGACGATTTGTCCTCCATGTCTGATGCGCTGTAATCGGAGTCATTAACTCTAACGAGTTTTAGAGTGATTTGCGGTAAAAACCGACGTTACGAATCCAGGGCCTACGAATTGCTAAAGTAGCACGAGGGAACCTGTATCTTCCAGCGGAAAGGAAGATCTGGTGTCATGGGGTGCAGCCGAGGTATTTACCACCCGGGTGGGTGGGAGGAGCCAGCTTGAAGACTTCCGGCAAGATTTAAAGGGGAAAGGGACATGCCAGAGTGTGTGGATGAACAACATAGCCATGCTCCTAGAAAAATGAGTTTCCAAAAAAGCTAGTGTCATCCACAACTAATAAACATGTTAGCATACCTGTCAAATGTACTTGGCTTAGTACCACCTATGATGTGCAATATAAGTCTTTTTTGTTCTTTGTTTCAACCCCTAACCCTTGCCAGGTCTACCATGTTATTTCTATGATAAATGTGGCGGCTATCTTTTTTCTTGAGAAAAACTAAAAAACATTTATATAAAATATTCACACTTTGGCAGAATTACAAAATTGTACCACCAAATAAAACTGGAAGATGCTCAGAATCTTTTAGTGTGGGGCAAAAAAATAAAAAGGTGAGGTAAAATGTTTTGCCAAATTTCGTTGCACTGCTGCTTTAAGACCTTTTTTTGCTCATCAATGGTGAAAAAAAGACAGTTGGGATTTTAAATCTGAAACTTTTAGGTTTGATAGGGTTTAATTCAAAGATGGTGCCTTGCTAATCAGTTTTACCTATTTCCATTTCTGAAATATTAGTATAAATGTGTTGTTTTTCGTATGAGCTCAGAAACAAAAAATACAGGTTACTCACCTGTAACAGGAGTTCTAGGAATGGTATATGTTGTTCATCCACACTCATTGGCAGTATCCTTGCCGCTTTAAATCTTGCCGGAAGGTCTTCAAGCTTGCTCCTCCCACCCACCCGGGTGGTATAACTCTCGGCTCGCCCATGGCGCCAGATCTGGCCCGCTGGAAGCTCAGGTTGTCAGGCCGAGGCCGGGAGGTTAGGATGTGGGGATGAACAACATATACCATTCCTAGAACTCCTGTTACAGGTGAGTAACCTGTATTTCTAGGGACATGGATATGTTGTTCATCCACACTCATTGGCAGACTCTAGCAGTTCTCCGGGAGGAGGGAGGCAAGACAGCACACCCCATATACTTACTTGGGAAGAGAGACTGGAGAACCGAGGCCCCAAAACCAGCATCCCGGCGTGACTCAAGGTCGATGTGGTAGTGGGTAATGAAGGTGTTTGCTGACTTCCAGGTAGCAGCCTGCAGATTTCCTGGATAGGGCGTCCCTGGAAGCAGCCACCGTTGCAGCAGTATGGCGGGTAGAATGAGCTCTTATCCCTCTGGGAGGCTCCATGCCGCTAACTTATGAGAGATCTATACAGGAGGTTACCCACCTGCTTATCGTCCGCTTTGGCTGCAGGTCTGCCAGATGCGGCTTCAGCGTGGGTGACAAACAGCTGGCGAACCTCTCCCGAATATCAGCGCGGCGTCTCCTTATAATAAGCGAGCCCTTCTAGGATCCAGAGTATGGAGCCTATATTCGGCCTCCGAGGTGTGATTGGGGTAGAACACCGGCAGAGTCAACACCTGGTTAAGGTGAAACTCCGACACCACCTTCGGAAGGAATTTCGGGTGGGGGCGCAGGACAACCTTGTTCCTGTGGAAGACCAGGTAAGGAGACCTCGGTGGAAGCGCCTGGAGCTCTCCCATCCTTCTGGCTGATGGATAGCCACCAAGAAGGCGGTCTTCCACCATCAGGTGAGAGAGAGCACACCTGTGCATAGGTTCGAATGGCTTGCCCATGAGCTTTGCCAGTACCAGCAGTAGATCCCACGGAGGTGGGGGTTCCCAAGACTGGAGGGAAATGTGATCAAGGCCTTGAAAAGCGCCAGACCACTTCTCTCTCCTGCGCCACCGACTGCTTCCCAGCCCGCGCCTGTAAGCAGAGATGGCTGCCAGGTGCACCCTTAGGGTCACGACCTAAGCCCTTGACTAGAAAGGGACCATAAATAGTCCAAGATGCTTGCTAAGGAACAGGAGAAAGGGTCCAAGCCCTTGCTCTGACACCAAATGGAAAACCTTTTCCATTTGAAGGCATAGCATTTCTGGTCGACTCCTTACGGGACGCCCAACTACATTGAGGACCCCGGCTGAAAGACCCAAAGCCTGGAACTCTAGCCCAGGAACCAGGCCGTCCAGGTGCAGGGATTGAAGGTCCGGATGGAACACCTTCCCTGATTGACTGAGAGCAGGTCCGGGCGAGCTGGAAGCTGCCGCGAGTCCTGGAGCTGAGACTGAGGAGATCTGGTACCAGAACTGGCGAGGCCAGTCTGGGGCTATCAGAATCACCTGCGCCTTGTCCCTCCTCGCCTTGAGAAGCACCTTGTGGATCAAGGGAAATGGGGGAAAGGCGTAAAAGAGGCCCGGGGTCCATTGCCTCGAGAAGGCATCCCCCTGCAGCGAGCCCTGCTGAGGGGGGCGGGCATGGAACAGACTCAGCTTCGCGTTCTCCATGGAGGCAAACAGGTCCACCTGAGGTGTACCCCAAAGGGAGAACAGATGCTGTACTACCTCCGGCAGGAGAGACCACTCGTGGGATGCAGCCCCTATCCGGCTCAGGGCATCGGCCAGGGTGTTGAGGCTCCTGCCACGTGAATGGCTAGGAGATCCGCCTCCAGGCTGCCTTGAGTGACCAAATGCGGAGGCTTCCTTGCATAGAAGCATGGGCTGGCCCCGCCCTGGCGGTTTAGATAGTACATGGTCGTGGTATTGTCCGTCTGGACTCGGACCACTTGACCCCGGAGGAACGGAGCAAAGGCGGTGAGAGCTAGGCGGACCGCTCGGAGCTCCAGCAGGTTGATGTGGCATCGGGACTCCCGCGGGGACCAGAGGCCATGAGCCCGGTGTTCTCCCAGATGGGCACCCCAACCCATCAGAGAGGCATCGGTCGACAGAGAGACCGTCGGCTCGGGGCGGACGAACGGGATGCCCTCCTGCAAATGATCTGGAACGGTCCACCACTGGAGAGCGTTCCACATCCCTGTGTCACCGGCACAAGCTGGTCCAAGGGATCGCAGGCCATGGACCACTGGCTGGCCAGTCCCCACTGAAGGGACGATGTTCCAGCGGGCCCAACGGACCACGCTGGTACAGGCCGCCATGAGACCCAGGAGGCGCAGGAAGTCCCGGGCAGGCGCAATTGCCCAACCAGAAATGATCGGGCAAAGGAGGAAAGAACCTCGCCCTGTCCGCCGAGGCAGCCTCTGGCTCGAAGAGAGTCGAGCTGCCCGATGAATAAAATCACCTGCTTGCTCGAGTCTCGACTTGGCCTCGTTGATAAGGAGGCCCAGTTGAGAGCAGACCTGGAGGCCAGAGATCTCTGGACCACTCCGCCTCCTTCCTGGAGGAGCTGCTATCAGCCAGTCGTCCAGGTAAGGGTACACCCGGACCCCTCGCCGCAGAGGAATGCTGTCACCACTGCCATGCATTTGGTGAAGACCCTGGGAGCTGGAGAGCAAGGGCATGGCTTGGAACTCGAAGAGGGATCCTTCCGCCGAAGCGAAGGAATCTCTGGTGAGGACGGACGGATAGGGACGGAAAACGCGGCCCTGCAAGTCCAGAGAGCAGAACCACACGCCTGCTCCAAGGGATGGTATAATCTGAGCCAGAGTGACCATCCTGAAGGTTCGAGACCTTAGGAACTTGTTTAGGTCGTGTAGGTAGAGAATGGGGCGCCAGCCCCCCGTCCGTTTCGGAACCAGGAAGTACCTGGACACAAACCCTGGGTCTGAAGGAGAGTCCACCACCTCTCTTACCACCTCCTTCTGGAGGAGGAGAGCGATGTCGGCTCGACGAGCCGCCAGTGAGGCTGGGGATCCCGAGGCCCCGAGGGCGACGGCCTGAAGGGTGGTGCCTGCTCGACCCAGAGGCAGGCCTCTTCCCACCACCTCTAAGACCCACCTGTCCGTGGTAACAGCGACCAAGCGGAACGGAAGTGCCGGAGCCGCTCTCCACGGGGACCAGGGTATGTGACGGGGATGGGGCGACACCCCTCAGCCCGTCACTGGGCAGGCTTGGAGGAGGGACCGGCCGAGGGACCTCCTGGGCCCTTTCCTCCCTGCCTCCTGTTAGAGGAAGCCGGCGGCTTGGGTTTGGGATGCCAAGGCCGAGCCTGCTGGCCCTGACGTTGCTGGGCCGGGCGCGCCGGGGGCACAGAAGGACGAAAGGGCTTAGGCTGTGGTTTGCGGCCTTTGTCCTTCTGAGCGGAAGAGACCGAGTCCAAGGTGGCATTGGACTTCTCGATCCTCTGCAGGTGACTTTCCACCCCAGGGCCGAAGAGGTCAGTCCCCAAAAAGGGAACATCCGCCAACTTGTGCTGGGTATCCGAAGTAAAGGTGGATATCCTCAGCCAAGCCCGCCGACGCATAGCCACTGCGGCCGCCACCGATCTGGCACATGAGTCCCCTACATCCAAAGCAGTCTGGAGCTGCTGTTTGGCCACTGCCCTGCCCTGGTCCCGCACCTGCTTAACCGTAGTCTGCAGATCGGCGGGAAGATGAGGGATGACCTCATCCAGGGAGCCCAACAGGGCATGAGAAAATGTGCCATGAGGACGGCGAACTGGCCTGACGAAGGCCGAGAGAGGACGCAGCGAGACTTTCGGCCCGACATAGTCCAATTCTTGGACTCCTTGTCAGGAGGTTTGTCCACATCCTCAAGCAGCCGGGCGCTGCCGAAAACGCTGTCGGTAACCAACCCTCAGCAGAGGGGTGTTCCAAAAACCGGACAAGGAACCGGTAGGGACCGATACTTCCTGGCCATCCTGGCCGAAGGCGCAGGGCAGGAAGCAGGCGCTGCCAAAGTTCCAGTGCCGACCCACTATGGCCTCGGCCACCGAAAGGCCTCCGCCGGAGAATCCCCGTCCAGAATCTCCGTGAGGGGATACCTGGCCCTGCTTGAACGGGTTCAGCTCCATCCCGTAGACCCGAGATGAGCCAAGCAGTCCTAGGAAGGACGACGGGCTATCGCCCATTGGCTGACTCTCCTGAAGACCCAAGTCCAGTCGCTGGAAGAAGGAGGAATCGCTTCGGACTCGGAAGAGTCCTCAAAGAGCTGCCTCTGGCCTGAGCCACCCTTCACCTGCCGAGGTCGGTCGGGAGTGAGGGTAACTGACAGCCGATGGGGTAAACCCTTAGCCGACCGAGAATCCTTGGTCGAGCCCCAATTGGTGGCTGTGGAGGCGGAGGTTCCACCGAATCGGTGGAGCAGCTGGTTTTGGCTCAACAACCGCCTGGGTGTAGGCTCTTGGACAAGTCGAGGGTTGTGTCGGCCGCCCGTGACAGTTACTTAATGGCCGAGGCGCCGGAGTCGGCTCATTCTCGGCCAGGAGTGAGCTGTTGCAACATAAGGTCCTCGCATCATCGACGTATCTTACGCCGGCCTCCCTCATCCGAGGAGGAGGACGAGGACGAAGCGACGCCACGACGCGGGTGCCGAGACCGAGACCGCCGGCGACGGTGGGAACGGCTGACTGCCAAGAGGTCCGGTGACCGAGACCGAGTCCCGGAATTTCCGGGTCGGTGCGGGAGGTGTCGGCCGGAACCGCACTCCCTTCGCTCGAAGGTCCATCCGAGGGCTCGGAACCGAGGCACAGGCGAGCCCACGGATCCTCAACTCCTCCCGGGGAACCGGGAGAGGGGAATCTCGCTGCCAAGGCGACAGCCGTCCTATGGTCGAAAAATCTCGACTTCATCAGTGGAGTCTCGGTCAACTGACCTGACGGGACACCGTGAGGCCAGTGGTCGAAGTCGAGCTGTCGATCTAAGCCGACTTGCCGACGGCCCGGGAGAGGGATCTTCCCGGCCCCAAGAGCGCCGACGGAGGATTCTACCCTTGTCCCTCTTTGGACCGAGAAAGGTCCAGTAGACGCAGCCTTCTCCTTTAGTGGAGAGGGACAGACAAAGCTCCTTAAAGGAAGCCGTGTAGGAAGAACCCAGAGAGAGCTGGATAAATGCCGCGCCGAGGAAGATATCGCCCGCTCCGCTCTCCTCTTCGAGGGGCCACCATCCGCCGAGCTGATCCACCGAAAGCCCGCACCGCCGGACACCGCCAACCGGCCTCCTTGACTTCACCGAGGGAACGCCGGACGGCCCAGTTGCAATCGGGCAGCACGGGTCTCGAGGACGAGGTCGAGAAAGATGAGCACAGGTTGCAAGCCTGCGGTCGTGCTCAAGGCCTAAGCAGTAGACACACGTGGAGTGTGGATCCGTCCGAGACATCTTCTGCCCGCATGGGCATCTCCGAAATCCGGGAGTCGATTTGTCCATCGCAGCCGCGAGGGATCGAAGACTGAAGTCTTTTTGCAAAATATTATTTTTAAGTCCGCAAACGGAGAAATAGGAACCAGTCGCAAACGCAGAGCGTTAAGGAGGGAACCTGAGCTTCCAAGCGGTAAGGAAGATCTGGCGTCATGGGGCGGAGCCGAGAGTTATACCACCCGGGTGGGTGGGAGGAGCAAGCTTGAAGACCTTCCGGCAAGATTTAAAGCGGCAAGGATACTGCCAATGAGTGTGGATGAACAACATATCCATGTCCCTAGAAATGAAAGTTCTAAGGATAATTATGTATGAAAATATTGCGTTCATGAGGTAACCAAATTAGCTTTCATATGAGTTACTGATATGAAAGCATAAAAAAAAAAAGAAACTGCTTGCTAAAAACACAAAATTTAGGTGGAGGGGTGGTTTCAAGTTCAAGTTCAAGTTTATTGCAGGAAAGCTCCATTGAGCAAGCTCATTCACAAGGAGGTCCTGTGACAAACACTTAAAGTACAAACACAGATAGGTAATAACAGTATATACATGAAATACACGTTACATGATACAGGCTGGATATACATACAAGGGTACCACATAGGGTGACCGCTGGTGGTAAACACTGATATGAGACAGGGAAGCGACTTATAGGTCGCAAACTGATAAATGAAACATGATGACTAGTGTGATTTGATTTAATCAAATCAAATCTACAGTATTTTGGCAGCTAGAACAAACAACAGTCTAC
This sequence comes from Neoceratodus forsteri, assembly GCA_016271365.2. NCBI lineage: Eukaryota > Metazoa > Chordata > Ceratodontiformes > Ceratodontidae > Neoceratodus > Neoceratodus forsteri. The sequence continues at coordinate 799,343,448 of CM028134.1, read as the reverse complement.
AACTGATATGGGAGGGAGGAGAGATTTGACAGAGTAGCAGTAGAGCGTAAGCAAAGATAAAGCCAGGAGTAGAAGAGGAAGGGAAAGCAGTTAATATGACAAATCAATTATACCTTACCAGTGGATAAATATGGCACACATGGGGAAGGAAGAGACTTAATGACAGTTACAGGTGTCTTTTATTTTGGCTGAACTTAGCGATTTATAGAAGTTTATTGAAACTGTGCTAGTTAGTTTCAGTACGGTTTGTAATTGGTTCCAAATGGAGGGAAGGCATATGCACAGCACGCTTACAAAGGAAGTCCGCGTCCTTGGTATGTCAAGCATAATAAAGTCAGATTTTTCTTAACGAGTATGCACTATGGAGATACTAATAAGGGAAGAGAGATAGCTTGGCATTCCAAGAGGAGCAGTTTAAGAGTCCATAGCCCAGCATGGAGCAGGCGTCAGTAGTAAGGGATGTCCAACCAACAGCTGCATATAAGTCACAGTGGTGCTAACGGTAAGGAGTTGGTAATGAACCGTAACGCACGGTGATAAAGGATGTCCAGTTTACTTAGATTTGCAAGAGTGGTGGAGGAATAGATTACATCGTCATAGTCGAGTAGGGGAGCAAAGTGGCCTGTACAAGCTTGTTTCGAGGCTCATGTGGAAAAGGCCTATTTCTGTAGAAGAAACCTAACCTTGCTTTTAACCTTCTAGAGACATCTTCGATGTGGTCACTGAAAGATAATTTATTGTCGATCCAGATACCTAGATATTTAAATTTGGTTACAACTTCCAGAGGCTCGTTAGCGTGGTGACAATGAAGTCTTGGGCAAGAGTATTGGGGGGGCCTGAGACAGCACTGCGGGAGAATATCATCGCTTTAGTCTTCTTGGCATTGAGCAGAAGCTTTGCCTTTATTAAATTATGCTCAAGTTGTGCGAAGTCCGCTTGAAGCACTCCCTTGACTTCAGATAACGACGAAAAGAAGTATACAACACAGTATCATCTGCAAAAAAGTGCAGATTGGACGTAGATATGTTAGCATCTTAGTCATTGATGTACAGAGAAAACAAGATAGGGCCTAAGATGGATCCTTGGGGGACTCCTCTTGCAACTGGCAAGGCAGCAGAAAAAAAGCCTTCCGCCTTTACTTTTTGGAATCTTCCAGTTAGGTAGCTAGAGAACCACTGGGTGGTATGGTATGTGGCACCCAACTTTGCAAGGCAATTGACTAATAGTTTGTGATCAACAGTATCAAAAGCTTTGCTGAGGTCCAAAAAGACTGCACCAGTTACCTTCTTAGCATCTATAGCAGAGATCCAATCACTGGTTACTTTTGCTAGTGCAGTGATTGTGCTATGATTAGCCCGGAAGCCAGATTGAGCTGGGTTAATGAGAGAGAAGGTTTCCAAGTGAGATTTTAACTGAATATGGATCAGTTTTTCGAGAACTTTAGAAAGGATAGGCAATATGGAGATAGGCCTATAGTTGTTTACATCGCATGGGTGACCAGATTTAAATAGAGGGAGGATATGTGCTGATTTCCAGCAGGACGGCACAGCAGCAGATGTAATGGAAAGATTGAAGATGTGGAGAATTGTGGCAGTGAGATGGGCATAGCCTGACCTTAGGAAAAAGGGTTCCAAGCCATCGTCCCTGCTTTTTGGTGTCTAAGTTAAGAAGAGAATCTTCTACTTCTTTATAAGTTATCTGCGCAGTTGGAAGGGACTGGGTGGGACTAGATGTGGCGGAGGGGTATGCTGGCTCACCGCAGCACCAGCATAAGGTGACGAGTCAAAGCTAATCCAGCTGTGGCAAAGTGGGAGTTAAGTTCCTCCAGGATTAGGGACTTGTTTTCCACAATCTTGCCACTTACTGCATATCTTTGTTGGGACAGAGGGGGCCATGGGCCGTTCTATAGCTTTGATAGTCTTCCATATTTTATGAGGGTTACCTTAGCTTGTTCGAGAGTAGAAATATAATAGTTAGCTTTAGCAGAGCGAGAGTTTTTTCACACAGTTATTCCTGGCTGTTCTAAAGGCCTGCCAATCCGAAGATTCTTTGAATGTCTGGCTTTAGCCCAGAGCTTATCTCGGGCTATAAGGGCTGCCTTGAGATCCGAGGTAAACCAGGGATTGGAATTGTTCGCACCTTACTTTGATGAAAGGGGCATGCTTATTTATTATTGTAGTGAGTTTGTCATTAAGGATGCAAGCTGCCTTGTTGACATCTTTGGCTAGGTAAAGATCTTGCCATCTGATCATGCTCAGGTCAGATAGGAAGTTTACTGCACTGAATTCTTGGAAGGATTTTTGTTATAAAGATGGGTTGGCGGGCCTTAATTTGAGATCTTATGCAAGCAACAATTCCATGATCGTCATGTCATTGTGAAACACTGCCAAATGAGATATTTTGTGTGGATGGGTGGTTAGTACCACATCTAGAATGGAACTGTTGGCAGTATTTAGAGTGTTGTTCCTAGTAGGTTCTCTGACTAATTGCCCAAGACCTAGCTCGTCACAAAGGGATTTGAGGCCATGTGATTTAGGTGACAGCCAGTCCATATTTAGATCTCCTAGAAATATTGTTTCAGTTTTGCATCTACGAACATGGATTTCAAAAGATTAAGGACTTCATCACCACCAGATGGGTCTATAGCCACCTAGGATAGTGATACATTCCGAGGAGGGGAGATGAAGGCTCAGCGAAACTAACTCAAATTCCTTGGCTAGAGATTTGCAACTAATATTGGTGACCAAGTACTTAGATTTGGCATAGATAACCACACCCCCGCCTCTAGACTCTATCTGCTCTAAATAAATTGTAGCCCTGCAGTGATATTTGTTGATCAGTGTTCGTCTTTTTTAACCACGACTCAGTAATTATGATAAGGTCTGGGTTAACGTGTGCAGCCCAGGCTTGCAGCTGTACAAGTTTTTTAGGCAGGCTTAAAATGTTGACCATCATCATTTTGAGACCTGTGGCCTCAGCAAAATCGATAGGCGAGGTAAGTTGTAGGGGGGGCCAGGGTTGAGCTCCACATTTCCTGAGCAGAGAAGAAGCAGAAGTATAACTTTCTTTCAGGAGCTTATAAGAATGGAGACTGCTTTTTTATTTCTTTGCGGCAACCCATATTGTGCTGCGCAAGAGGCGGCGCCACTGTAATGACAGTTGATTGTGATCAATGTAAGTGCTTGGGTACATAGGTGAGGACAGTAGCAAAGGGTGTAGGCTAACCGGGGAATAGGCTAAAAGGGAGAGGAGAATGACAGAGTGTCTGCACGGTAGACTGTTATAACATTAGGTATTGATAAGGTACATTGGAGAACTGAATTGCATTGAGGTACTTCAATTGCACTGTATTGCTGAAAACTCTGCACCTTGGAGCAATAAAACACAATAAGGAGAGCCATGGTCCCAGATTGAGTGGTCTCGTGATTTGTGTTAGTGCAATATTTTCTAGGCAAGAAATTAGCCCACCTAGGTACCCATTTAAAACCTAGATGAGAAAATACAGCAGAAAGGGGAACAAGGAGATCAGGAGCAGCTTAGTTAGTGGCCATCCACCCTTCAGACTCAAGTCCCTTGTAGCAGAACCGGAAAGAAGTAGAATGATAATGCAGGCCATATTGCCCACGAAAGAATACGGTGATTTATGTAGAAGACCAAGAACTCTCTAGTGGCAGGTCTGTATAACCTATAATGGAAAACTTAAAAAAAAAAAAAAGGTAGTTAGATTCTATCGAGCCAAGGCAGAGTGCTTGGATGGGGTGGGGTGGGGGGCTCTGCAGGAATAGCAGTCAGACAGAAGAGGTGTAAGCAATTTAAAACAGTAGTAGAAATTACAATCCAGCTAATACAGTAGAAAAACTCCTAATAACACAGTAGAAATGTGCTTAGTTCTATGGAAAGTCTAACAAAGTGCCAGGTGTCTATAGCAGGGGAAAACTCCTGCCAATCAGAGTGGGTTTGCTGGAAGCACCCGTGTTTCGATTGGCTGCGCTGTCGTGCACCTTCCAAGGAGCTGCAGGCGGGTGTCCTGGTCTTGGTCGGTGGCTGGCTGGGTGCCGGCCGACCGTGGGTGAGCTGGAACAGCCCTGTTCAGGGACAAGCAGCTAGAGAGAAGAAGACAGAGCAGGTCTTAAATAGCATAGAGGTAAAGGGGGTTAGATTTGAGCAGTTTAGTAAGACAAAAGGTAGTTAGACTTATCAGAGCCAAGGCAGAGTGCTTGGATGGGGTGGGGGGGCTCTGCAGGAATAGCAGTCAGTCAGGTTTGTGTGGTCAGCATATTAGCGGGAGTCAATTTTAGAATTGTTTTACTAGTCCAGTACCTAGTGCAAATCGACGAGGACTAGTGCAGCTAACCCTCTACTTGTCCATCTTAACTAATGTAGGTTTTTCATGGCAGTTAATGAATTTAAAAAAGTCCCTGCTTTAGCAGGCCTTGGTCCTCATGCTAATCTCCCAGTGTTCCAGATGGCCTGTTGTGATTAACAGCTCATTAAGTGCTGCAATTACCTGGCAATTCAAGAGGGAATCCAACAAAAGACTCAATCCGAGTCATTATCCCTCCACTGTTAGAACTTTCAGTTAGTGTGCAGGCTGTGATTAAGGGTTGTGTACTGTTAAGTCACTAGCTTCAAGTTTTCTGAATTTGTCTTTGTCTGATGATTTGCCCCACATTATTAGGACCAGTGTGTCTCATTTCCCTACATTTTGAGGGTCAGTGTCCAACATTTCTGTGACAAAATGCTACGAGCTATACAGGGTCTGCCCATCAGGTGATGGGTTTTATGCCAGCTTCATAAAAGCTGCCTCCTCTCCCCTCTCATCTCTCAAGTCTATACTTTCCCTGGACATCACTGCAGAAGACACTCTGAAATGACCATCCATAGACCCATACCATAGCTGCCATTACTGGCAGGTGTAGAAGTCCACAGCTCTTCTTAATGGACCACGCCAGTCAATGACATCCATGAAGTCCCACCCTTATCCCACCCAGCATGTCTTTTCATCCTAAAAACAATGCTTTGGAGCATTGTAATGTATGGTACAAAAATAAACCCATACTAAAATATATATTTTGAAAGGTTAAAATGGCATTCTCCTCCTAAACAGAAACAGAGGTAGTATAGCGGCATGCCTGGTTACTGTGTTCCCTGGGCTGATGAAAGAACAATGTTAAAAAAAAATTTGTTATTGTTGGCACAGAGTATGTTAAATCAATACTTTTGTGCCTCGTATACATACACAGAAATGTCAAAGTTTTCCATTTCCCAAGCCCCCTAGGTTTGTGTAGCTCTGTCCCCAAAGAAATCCTAGATCTGCCCCAGGCTCACTTGACACTGTACGAAAGCATCCTAAAGTTCAGGTCTCCGGCTGATCACAGAATGGGGTCTGAGTGCGCCTTTCCTTGCCTGACTAGTTTCATTACCCTGCAGGTGGGGGTGAGACTATGGCGAGGTACATGATGATGCAGTTGAGCTTCAACGTAAAAAAGTGCAAAATCGTGCACCTGGGGCACAGAAACCCAGCGGCTCAGTACCAACTAGGAGGAGAGGAGCTAGTAGTCTTGAACCAGGAAAGGGACCTGGGGTAGTCATTTCTGATGACTTGAAGGTAGCTAAACAATGTGACAAGGCAGTGAGTCTAGCAGAATTCTTGGGTGCATAGGCAGGGATATCACCAGCAGAAAGAGGGAGGTAATAATACCCTTGTATAGATCATTGGTGAGACCACACTTCGAGTACTGTGTCTAGTTCTGGAGGTCCTACCTCAGTAAGGACATAGACAGGGTGGAGGTGGTACAAGGGAGGGCAACCAAAATGGTATAGGGCCTACACCAGAAGCCCTATGAAGATAGACTCAAGGAATTGAATATGTACTTCCTAGAGGTAAGAAGGGAAAGGGGAAATAGGATAAAAACATTAAAATATCTTACAGGTACAAACAAGGTACAGGAAGGGAGCATTATCCATAGAAAGAGATGCTCGAGGATAAGGGGTAATTCTAGGACGTGGGGGTTGGTGGGCTTAGGGGGAATGTGAGGAAGTTCTTCTTCACTGAAAGGGTGGTGGGTGTTTGGAACAGTCTACCAGCAGAAGTAATAGAGGCTAAAATGGTCACAGGTTTCAAGAATGTATGGGATAGACACAAGGGGATCCTAGAAGTTAAGCAAGAGAGGGAGGGAACCAAGGGCCAAGTAGGGTCTGAGGTGGCTAAGTAGGAAGCGAAAATAGGAGAGATTAGGTGGGCCAGGAGGTCCTTATCTGCCGACAACTTCTGTGTTTCTATGATGTCGGCTGTTGTGTGTGCAGAGCAAGGACTGCTTGATTAAACATTTGCTATTGCGGTTTCCTCTTGTTTGGTGGGGAGGAAGGTGCAAAAAGAGGAAGTGAGGGGGCCATGGTACAAAACAATGGGGGTATACACTGTGTGTGATTGCACTGCAGTCTTTTTTTTTTGTACTGGGGCAGGAAGCAATTTGGGAGCAGGATAAATGTGCAATAATCAGAAATAAATGGCAATTCGATCCTAACGCCTTTCTATCCAATCTCCATCATGCTAATTGGCAGGACTTTTATTTGGCCCCTTCGGTAGTCTAGGCCTACAAAGTTTTCCGCAATATAGTCCTTGGCTCCATTAACAAACATGCACCTCTAGTCAAAACACACACTAAAAAGAAATCATGACCTTGGTTTACCGTTAGCTTGAAATCAGAATTGCTACATAGGGACTCTCTGGAAAAGTGCAAGGAAATCCAAACAGCCTGCTGACTGGGCAGCTTTCAGAGTTGCTAGAAATCGGTGCACTAGATTGATTAGGGACGCAAAATCTACTTATTACCGCTCTGAACTTGAATCCTCATCTAAGTTCTGGAAACATTAAAGGAACTTCAAGGCCAGAGCTTGTCTAGCCTGTTCCCGCCAAAAATCTCAACTTTACCTTTAACAAACAGGAAATCCTTGACCTCTTCTAACACCCATTTTGCAATGGCAGGCTTAGCCTTCGATGCCTCACTGGCCAATAGCTTCCGGGCGCAACTGTGCAACCTGAGCCCTGCCTGCCCTAGCCTCATCCACTCAGGAGAATGCCTTCTTTTTTGGAACTGCCACTGTGAAGCAGGTTGAGGACCTCCTGCTCCAGTTAGACACCAGAAAGAGCGGAGGTGCAGATCACATTGAACTGTACTACCTTAAACTTGGCTCCTACGCCTTGTCCCCCCCAAAATCACACACCTTTTAATATGTCCCTTGCCCAGGGCATCCTTCCTGCCATATGGAAAACAGCCCACGTTATATCGCTTTTTAAATCAGGCAACACCAGTGATCTAAACAACTACCGTCCTATTTCCCTACTTCCTATTCTATCTAGACTACTTGAAAAGTTGGTTAATTCCCAGCTTATGCAATACCTAGAGGACTCTGACCTACTAAATCCTGCCCAATCTGGCTTTTGGCCCAGTTATAGCACTATATCCGCACTTGCTAAGGTCATGAATGATTGGCTGACCGCCTTGGATGCCAGAAAATGAAAATGACGTACCTACCGTAATTCTTGATCTTCTTGGGCGAAGCCTCCACCACTCATTCACACTGATGGGATCTACGCAGGAAGCACTAGGACCCAGCGGGAGCAAACTTTTCAAGAGGGTTGGTGCCAAAGATGGAGCCGCGAGAAAGCAGTACTGCGAGCCATGGCTCGTGCAGTAAAGACTACCTCAGCGTCGACCCTCCAACCGCCTCAGTACCTTTTTTTCTGAGGAGGTGCAGTGTAACAAACCTAGAGGTCTAACTTAACAAAATCGGACATAAGATAGTACGAATGACCTGTGTAAGATGGGTCAACAATAGAGTCTTCACAGCCCAACCACTGAGGGAGTGAAGATCAAAAACAGAGACGTGGGCATGGAGGCTGGAGGGTGGGCGTGTGAATGAGTGGTGGAGACTTCATCCAAGAAGACCAAGAATTACGGTAGTTACATAATTTTCATATGTTCCTGGACATAAAGTCTCCACCACTCATTCACACTAATGGGAGAGTATCGAGTTAACAAACCCTGGGCGGCAGGAGAAACTTATAACTCACAGACTTAGGACAGAAGTCCGTTAAGAATAGTCCTACCAAATGACAGATGTCGTCAGGCATGGACATCTAAAGCATAATGCTTAACGGAAGTATGCGCTGAGCTTCAAGTAGCGGCATTGCAAATGTCTGCAATGGGCACGTTGCGGATTTCTGCCAGAGATGCTGCGACTGCTCTAGTAGAGTGAGCGACACTCTGCCTTCTAGCTTAACCTGTGCCATAGAATAGCAGTGGTGGAGGCACGCTACCAGCCATGCTGAAATGCACCTAATAGTGACAGGTTGACCCAGCCGGGTCTCGCTGAAGGAAGCAAACAGTTGCTGAGCCTTACAAATTTCTTTTACTCTATCCAGATAGAAATGCAGTGCTCGCTTAACATCCAAAGAATGCAGGGTACGTTCCCCTTCATTCTGGAAGTTAGCAAAGTAGGTAGGTGGACTAAAGGTTGGTTTAGATGAAATTCTGAGACAACCTTGGGAAGAAACTTAGGGCGAGTCCTAAGAACTACTTTGTCCTTGTGAAATACAGTGTAAGGGGGGGTCTGTGACCAGAGCATGTATTTCAGAAACTCTACGGGCCGAAGTGATGGCCACCAGGTAGGCCGTCTACCAAGTGAGGAACTTCAACTCGCAGGTAGCTAGAGGCTCGAAAGGTTTCCAGGTGAGCATGTCTAGCACAAGGTTAATGTCCCAGGCTGTGACTGGAAGTCTGATAGGAGGTCTGGTATGCAGAATGCCCTTAAGAAACCTCTTAACTACTGGCAACTGAATCAGAGATAAGGAATGTACCAGTTCATGATAAGCTGAAATGGCACAGAGATGAACTTTGACAGTAGAGTACTGCAGACCTGAATTTGAGAGGTCTAAGAGGTACTCCAAGACTTTATTTGGTGGGCAGAAAAAAGGGTTTGAAGAGGATTTTGCACACCAGAGAGAGAAACGCTTTCATTTGGCTGTGTAGGTTTTTCTAGTGGCTGGTTTACGCACAACCAAGAGAATATCTGAAACCCTACAGGAAACATTGAACCTATTCACCTTTATCTCTTCAGTAGCCAAGCGTGAAGGTGAAGCGCCTTCAGATTGGGATGGACCACAGGCCCTTGGGTCAGAAGGTTCATCTGAAGGGGAAGTGCCTTTGGGAAGGTTGCCGACAGACTGTTGAGCAGCGGGAACCATATCTGTCGAGGCCAGAAGGGAGCAATGAGAATCCTTCTGTCTTCCTGAGACTCGAATTTGAGAAGCACCCTCTGAATTAGAGGAAGAGGAAAGCGTTTTGTCCACTGCAGCCTGAACACATCCTGAGAGAAAATGCCAGGTCCTGGATTTCTGGAGCAGAAGAGAGGCAGTTTTGCATTGAGTGGGAATGCAAAAAGGTCCAGGTCTGGAGTTCCCCACTCTTTGAAAAGTGACTGAATGACGGTTGAGTCGAGAGACCACTCGTGAGGATCTGTGTCTGTTCTGCTGAGACGGTCTGCGAGTTAGTTCTGCATGCCTGGCATGTAAACCGCGTGGATTAGAGCCTTGTGCATCAGGCACCATTCTCACACTCTCATAGCTTCCCTGCATAATGGGTAAGAGTGTGCACCACCCTGTTTGTTGATGTATTACATCACTACTTTGTTGTCCGTTTGAAGGAGAATGTTCTTGTGACAGAGTACTGTATGTCCTTCAAGGTCCGGACTGCATAGAGGAAGGCTCTCATTTCCAGGACATTTATGTGGAGCCAGGACTTGTCCTGAGACCACGTGCCTTGGGTGTGGAGCTTCTGGCAATGAGCTCCCCACCCCATCAGGGACGCAACAGTGGTAATAGAGATCTGATGATCCAGAGGAGCAAAGGGATACCCTTCCAGAAGGTTGCTCTCCTGCGACCACCAGGTAAGTGACCTCTTTAGAGGTTCTGTCACCTTGATGGGAAAGGACTGAGGGTGAGTAGTTGGGGACCACTGGGTACTGAGCATCCACTGAGAGGTTCTCATGTGGAGACGAGCTAGGGGTACAGTGAACACCGAGGATGCCATGAGACCCAGCATCCATTGCATTGAGATAGCTCGAACAGAGCTGTTTTCTCAGATGTACCGGGCCATTTGTAGAATATCGCTCCTACTGTCCTCTGGAAGAAAAGCTTTCGCACAGGAGGTATCCAGAAGAGTTCCTATGAAAAGGAGTTTCTGGGAGGGCTGCAACTGCGATTTGTTGCGATTTAGCAAGACTCCCATGGATGTGAGGAAGTCTGAAGCTTTGGCTACGGCGTACAGAGTTCCCTGCCTGGAAGGGCTTGCTAGAAGCCAGTCGTCCAGGTATGGAAACACTTGAATTCCGATTTTCCTGAGATGTTCTGTGAGAATTGCACAACACTTTGTAAAAACTTGTGGCGCCAAGGATAGCCCAAAGGGCAGGACTCTGAACTGATAATGTTGACCCAACGCTACAAACCTCAAGTATTTGTGGTGCTTTGGGTGTATAAGAATGTGTTGGTAGGCATCCTGCATGTCCAGGAAGGCTAGCCAATCATGTTGATGAATCAAAGGTAGAAGGGTACCTAGAAATATCATCTTGAACTTTTCCTTGTGAAGGAATTTGTTTAACTTTCTGAGATCCAGAATGGGGCGCATGCCTCCAGTTTTCTTCAGAACTAGAAAGTAATAGGAGTAGAAACCTGTGTTTCGTTGGTCTGGCAGTACTTCTTCTACTGCCGTGTTGTTCAGAAGGCCTTGCATCTCGGAAGCAAGAAGGTCTGACTGTACTGCCGACAGTCTGAACTATCGTTTGGGGGGATGATCGGGGATTCTGAAAGATTGAGCGAATGCCCCCCCATGGATTATCCGGAGGACCCATTTGTCTGATATTATAGACTTCCACCGGTCGTAGAACTGAGTCAGATGTCCTCCTACTGCTGAGGAAGAGTTCCCCTCGGGCAGCTGAGGTGGGACTTGGGCTGAGAACTCAGAAAGTGGCACTGGGTGCTTTGGGGGCTTGTGCCTTCTGCTGCATCTTCTTTTCTGGCTGTGGGGTGTGGCTTTTCTTAAAGCCCCCCCCCGCCTTTGCCCTGAAAGGACTGATGGTTGTGAAATTGAGGTTTATTGGCACCCGCTCGCCGAAAGGGGGCGGGTGCGGGTCGAGCTACCTTAATGGCTGACCTAGTTTTCTGTGTGGCTTCCAGAGCTTGTTCAACCTGGGGTCCGAACAGCTACATACCGTCGAAGGGTAAGGCCATGACCTGCTGCTGGGCATCATTCGTGAAGCCCGAAGTACGTAGCCAGGAGTGGCGACAGGCACAAATGCCTGCCGACGCTGCTTGAGAAGCAGTATCGAAAGCGTCCATTGCAGCTTTAACCTGTTGGTTATTGGACTCGATGCCCCGGTTATGGTGTGAAGTAGCTCTGAATTAGTTTCCAACAGGCAGAGCTTCTACCATTTGCTTGAGCGAATGCCAAAGGACATATTCATATTGAGAAAAATAGCCCTGGTAGCTGGCAATACGCATACCCAGGATGGAGGCAGCAAAGACTCTCTTACCTAAGGTGTCTATCTTACGAGATTCTTTATTGATAGGCCAGACTGAGGATGACTGAGGGAGGACGGCCTTGTCATTCTCTGCTATGACTACAATGGGATCAGCAAAAGCTTGTGAGGCCAATATAGGTCGACCCTTGGGAGCAGCGTACTTCCTGTCTGTGGACTTAGCCATGCAAGGGATGAGAGCAGGATTGTTCCATACCATCTGAGAAAGCATCTCAAAAGATGGTTGTACTGGAGGAGTTAAATCCATAGGGATCTGAGGGACATGTAGGTAGTGGAGTCTTAAAAGCTTCCCAAGATCGATTTCTGTAGTCTGTAGAGAAAGGGTGGAATTTTAATTTTTCAGCAGAGACATAAAGGAAAGGTCTTCCAACCACAGGCTCTGCAGCAGGATTAACTCCTGCTCCTTCAACATCATCACCCAAAGATCTGGGTCAGGCTCAAAATCATCTCCTGACAGTCCAGGGGGGACTGTATGGACAGGAAATGAATGAAAATCAGAATGGAAATTAGAAGAGGAGAGAATCAGAGTCAAAACGCCCTGGAGGCTGGACGGTGCCGCACCGAGCATCGGCGCCAATGAAGAACACAGCGCTGAACCCAAGGAAGTAGGCGCCATTGGAAACAGCCCAGTACACAGCGCAGACAGAGCCCCCAGCACCGCGGAGGGCGCTGACGGCAGAGCCCCCGACGCCGTGAACGGCGCCAACAGAGCCCTCGGCGCTGCAGACGGTGCCGAGAGTGTCCCAAGGTTCCGAAAACTGCAATTTGAAGGAAAATTAACAGGAGACAGAGGCATCGGTATGGGCCCCTGCGCCTGCAGACACGTGAGGGGGAAAACACCGAGCACGAGTCGACGGCACTGGCATACGCTTGCAACATCAGAAGGTGCAACCACCATTTCTGGTCTGTTGAGCAGCCCAAAGGCCCCAGAGTGACCGGGTCAGGCAGCTGGACCAACCTCGGAGCCGACTGCTTCTTAAGAGCAGCCCACTGGTGAAACTGCTCATCGGAGGCCTGTCAAATAGGCGGGGATGGACTCTGATGTCGAAGAGGTCAGGCATCAGAGCCAGAAACCGGTGACTCCGAGAGAGGAGGAGACCGTGCCTAGCTCCAATGACCGACTGTTGATGCACAGACATACCAGAAGGCAACCTCGAGTGATGCCTTCTCTTTCTCAACTTGTGTGCCTAAGAAGAACTCGAGGCTGAATGGGACCATTTCCTTTTATGCTTTCGGGGGGACCGCCCATCTCCCTGAGCACTGGACCGTCCGTTGTCAAACCCACCCTCCAGGGAGGGCGGTGGACTGGACCCAGCCCGGCTGACTGAATAGCTTTCACACAAAGTCTCCCTAACGTCACCTGACCCGCTCATGGTCGACTGTGTCAATGGAGGGCTGAAGACTTCTTTATTGATCAATAAATTTAATTAAAATATACTCGGTACTTTCAAAGATAAATTACAAAACAATAAACTGAAAACTATGCTGCTAGTTTGAAGTTTGACTCCCGGCAAGCCAACAACGTCATCACTGAAGCGCACTCGACGGCGGGAAAAAAGGAACTGAGGTGGTTGGAGGGTCGATACCAAGGTAGTCTTTACTGCACGAGCCATGGCTTGTGGTGCTGCTTCCTCGCGGCTCCATCTCTGGCACTGACCCTCTCGAAAAGTTTGCTCCCGCTGGGTCCTAGCGCCTCTGGAATAGATCCCATTAGTGTGAATGAGTGGTGGAGACTATGTCCAGGAAGATCTATGTATGTGCTCTGTTTCTTGACATTAGCAAAGACTCTGATACAGTGGATCACACCCTGCTGTTGACCGCTCTAAGGGATACTGTTGTCAACAATCTGGCCCTAAAATGTTTTTTTTTTCTATTTTTTTCTTTATCTGGCAGGACCCCGTTATTCATCACCCCTGGTCACGGCCCCCAGAGACCTCCACCACTGCCTATGGCTGCCGAGGACCCTCGGTTACCCCCGGCTTACCCACTGGAGGGCGGGGCCGCGGCCACCTTCATGATCACGGGACTAGTGTCTGGTCGGGGTCCCCGCAGTGGCAGTGATGAGGTGAGGTCCTCTGGGGAGGGCTTCATGCTCATGGTGGTCCTGCCTGCCTCCAGTTTTCTTTAATTTTTCCTCCCACGGGGGCCGGGATGTGCAATGACGCCTGCGTCCACCCCTCCCCCCAGATACTGAGCGTCGGCAACGCGAGATCTCCCGGCCTCCGCCAGGAGTCCTCAGCGCTCCGAATGCTTCCGCCCTCCCCAGAAGGAGAGCCATCCGTGGACGCCCATCCTTCTCCCCTGCCGGCTCTCCGCCATGACCAGGGTCCGCTCTGAACCCGGTCGCCGCGTCACAAGCGGAAAGCCCACCGCTGTGCCAACGGGCCGGCTAATCTAAAATTTTTTTTTTTTTTTACTACTTTACCAATCATTATCAGCAGGTCAAAACAGGGAGTGACCTCTCCCCCTTGAAAATCCTTCCTAGAGGTGTACCCCAAAGGTCCATTCATGGCTCGCTTTTATTCTCCATTTATATAAACAACCTAAACTCCAGAGTCAAGTCAGCAAACATTCATCTATTTGCTGACGATACTGTGTTATACGTCGCCAGACCCACCTTGGAGAACACATGCAACAACCTCCAAATAGAATTTAATCATTTACAGAAAAATCTTTTGCACTCAAAGCTCCTCTTAAACACCAAGAAAACAAAAGTTATGATTTTCACTCCATCAGTGAACGCCTCCAATCCTTGCTCCACTGGAATGGCTCCTCAAATCCTCACCCTGCTTGGTGAGCTGTTGGACTACGTGGAATCCTTTAAATACCTGGGAGTTTGGCGAGGCTCTAAACTGTCATTCAAAGTCCATACAGAAGAAATCTCAAAAAAACTGAAAGAGGCTTGGGATTTTCTTTAGAATCACACATTTCCTAACAAAGGAGCGGAAAAAAAAGGTTAGTTCAAACTACATTTATGCCTCTCCTAGACTATGCTGATTTCTTGTACGGCCATAGCTCGAGTGAGGCCGTTTCCAAACTGGACTCCCTATATATGGAAATTACGTACTTACCGAAATTATTGATCTTCTTGGACAGTCTCCATCACTCATTCACACTAGTGGGATGGCGCGGGCGCGCTAGGATAGCCAGGGAACTAAAGTTTTAAGAAGTTGACAGAGAGGACCACGCATGCGTGGCACCGTGAGACTAGCTCGTGCCTGTGTAGGCTATCTCAGCGTCGACCCTCCAACCGCCTCAGTACCTTTTCGATCGAGGAGGTGCAGCGTGACTAATGAGAATAACTCATCCTGAGTTTCTGGGCCTGAGAGGGCCCAGATGGCCTTTGCAAGAAAGGCTAAAGAATAACGTCCTCACAGTCTGAATCATAGGACCATGAAGACCAGGAAAGAAAATGAGTGAACCCAGGGGATGGTGGGTGGGCATGTGAATGAGTGATGGAGACTGTCCAAGAAGATCAATAATTACGGTAGGTATGTAATTTCCATATCTTCCTGGACTAAGTCTCCATCACTCATTCACACTAGTGGGAGAGTACCAAGCTAAAACCAACAACCCTGAGTAGGGTGGTAGGAGATAGGGTTCACTCAGAAAGGACAGCCAAGGACTGCCCTGTTAATAAAAAGAGCTGTCTTGCAAGAGCATCTATAACATAGTGCCTACAAGATAAACACTCTAGTTGTAACTCATCACCTTGCCGACGACTACAATGGGCACAAAATGAAAGTCTGCCGGGCAGCCGCAACCACTCTAGGAGAGCGGCAAGAACCTGGCCTCACAATTTGATCTAGGACCAAAATTAATCGTATCAAAGACATGTACTAATGCAACGTAAAGGGACCTCAGGAACTGAAAGAGTCGGAGGTAAAGTCTACTGGTTCAGGGCAGACAGGAAAGTGCAGATGGAAACCCCCACTATCCAGTATGGTTGACCTGTAAACAACAGGTCCAGAAGCACTTGAACCCCTTACTTGGTGAGCAAGGGGGTCCAGGTGGGGTTAGCCCATCTAGGAGAATGGTCTCCACTTAGTCACAGGATCTTCCTGATGGAAGGCCAAGCACGACTTAGAAGCCTCTCGTGGTGGTCTAGTAAAACCAGATCCTACCCACTGTATATTCCAAGAGGAATAATCCTGCCCCTGTGTGTACAACTGTAGCAGCAGTATCTGAACTCAGGGAAGAAAGGAAAAAGGTGTACAGGAGGATGTGTCCACTGCGGAAAAAAACATTCTGACAGAAAAAAAAAACAGGGGCTGGATTTCTAAGGTCAATAGAGGCAGATGTGCGTCGAGGAGGGACACAGCAGGACCAAGTTAGGGCTAACCCATTTGTTGAAGTGACTGAAAGAGGCAGTGACTCAATGCGCACTAGCCACTCTGGCTTTCCTGAAAGGAGTAGGAAAGGATTCTAATTCATTTGCTGAAAAAGAAACATCACCACTCCCTCTCGCACTTGAAGAGGATAGCTTCATGAGCGACTGGCATGGACCAGAGTGCAGGAACTAAAGGTGTGAATATTTGAGAAGCTTCCTCAGAAAAAGGAACCTACTTGACCATCTGTCAAGGAGGAGGAAATCGCCTGTTAAATTAAGCAAGCAAGGAAGCAGGAACCTGAGTTCCGACTCGGTGGAGAGTCGCTTCTGCTGCTGTAAGGCTCTGTTCAAGAGAAGAAAGCCTGATAAAAAGAAAAGGAATTAACAGATTGGGCAGTCGCCTAGGTCTAGGAAATGTCTCTGAATGAGAGAAATCTCTCAGAGAAAGAGATGACCCATATCGTTGCTGGATCGGACTCCCCGTAGGGGAAGAAGAAATCAGGCACTCTTTACCGTATCCCGGAGATGAGCGCCTCAGGGGCTGAGGAGGAATCTGACCAGATCCTCCCTCCCAAAAAAGGGGGGGGGAGGGGTACCAGGTAATTTTTGCTAGGCCCTGTGCTGTGATAAAAAACATATGATATAAATCTTTTTTTTTTTTTTAGTCCAAGCCTAACAAGGCCTTCAGGCTGCTATTTTGAGAGTTGTCTTGATACAAAAAGATGAAGATGTTCTCCATCTGAGTGCGGAAAGAGCCTGAGTGTCCAAAGTGAAATCATGACCGGACTGACAATCACAGCTGGAGAGAAGTTAACCACCTGTGCCGAAGAAGCCACCAAAGAGGCAATATCACAAAGGGCTATATACTCCTAACAAAAGAGCGGAAGAGTCAGAGCCCCCCCGACCATTAAATTAAAATATTCCACAGAGTGTAACTGTCTTGACAATTGAAAAAGTCTAGACGCAGAAGAGTATGGTCCACGGACGCAGTGTGAAATACTATAGTGGACCCCGTTACTGAGGAACTACTGAAAGGATTTTCCATCATGGACTCTTAAGATAGAGATGACGTGCCCTCCAGTATATAAAATGAGCCATCCGCTGCGTTACTGACCAGAAGGACAGAGAAAGACCCATCTAGATGCACTTCTACCCCAGAAGGACCTCCAAGAGTGGTCTAGGTCAGAGCCACTAGAGACTCCGTCCTCAGGAAGGATGTCGAGGAGCTTGGTACCACGTAGGGAGCAGAGAAAATGCTGAGCAGAATGAGATTCCGCTGGCAGAACGGTACAATAGAGTTCCATGGCAGAAAACCGCTGGATGACACAAGATCCCACATAGACCACCACTCACTAAAATGTGTGGAAAAAATAAACCGCAGAACAGGAGTTCATTCTGCGGTAAACATCCCGCCACAAGTTCTGTGGAAAGGAGTCTGAAAGGAAAAATGTGTCACTAATTCTGCCATACAGCACCCACTAGCACCCGTGTGGCATCAGCAGCATTCATGGCACAGGAGAGCACCAAGCAGTGCCTATGCCAACCTGGGCGATATCCAAGGGCAGCCATGGCAGTATCCGCAGGTACTCCTGGCACCCATGTAGCAATGGCACTCGAGGGCACCTCCGAAGCCCATGGCACCAAAGCCACCCATGGCAAGAATGGCACCCGAGGGCACCAATGGCACCTGAGGGCACCAGTGGCATCCATGGGCACCTGCGGTGTCACCTGCGGCACCCACGGGTTCACCCCGGTACCCAAGCCACCAGTGGCACCCGTGGCACTTGAAGCATCCATGGAACCCATGGGCACCCACAGCGTCACCCGCTGCACCCAGGTGTGCTCCCGGCGCCACCCCTGGCACCCGCAAGTGCATGGCGCCGACAACCCGTGGCAGCAAAGACAGCACCCACGGAGCCGCACAGAGTGACAGTGCCAACCAAGGCACCGAGCCACGGCGCTGACCATGGCGCCGAAGGAAAATACCAATGGAAATCCTGAAAAGGGGAGAAGGGAAAAAGGTGGTGCCCATGCCAGCCCCTGCATGGAAAAGGGAGAGGGGGATAGGCACGAGGGGTCGACACGATGGCAAAGGCACCCAGAGGGCACCTCACCATACGTGATCCAATCAACCCGGCTCCGAGGCCCAGAGGTCCCGAAATCAGGAACAGAGCCAGGAAAACTGGAAAGTCGAACCCCCTGCTCCACAGGAGAGACCCAAAGGTGAAACTGCTCACCGGAGCTCCAGCGAGGACAGAAATGGAGCTCAGAGTCGAGAAAGCAGCAGTTAGGAGCGAGGCCAAGAGGAACCCACCAAAGTCAGTTCGGGCCCATCGCCCCTCCAGACAAACATTCCTCGTGCAGACATACCAATGGACAAACTCGAGTGCCATCGATTCTTCTTCCCCGAACGAGGAAGAGGAGCTCGAGGTCAAGGGGAACCGGATCACCGGAACCATTAGATTTGTGCTTCGGAGAACTGTCCTGCCCCCCTGAGCACAGGACTGTCCGTAATCAGACCCCCCCCTCGTTAATTAAGGGCGGCGGACTGGACACAGCCCCTCTGCCATAAAAACTTTCAAACAAAGTCCTCCTACCGTCACCGCTACCGTCTAAGGACGACTCCGTTGATGGCAGTACAGAATTTCTTTTTTCTTCTTCTTCATAATCATCTTCTTGTTCGTAAAATAATAAATTACTACTTTAAAATATTAAAACATTAAGAGCTGTTGTCGTATAGACGAAAACTTCGACTCCGGCAGACGAGTGACGTTGACATCCAAGCGCACTCGATGGCGGGAGAAAAGGAACTGAGGTGGCTGGAGGGTCGACGCTGAGATAGCCTTCACAGGCGCGAGCTAGTCTCGCGGTGCCGTGCATACGTGGTCCTCTCTCGGCGCCGACCCTTCTGAAAACTTTAGGCTCCCGCTTGGTCCTAGTGCCTCCGGCGCTATCCCACTAGTGTGAATGAGTGATGGAGACTTAGTCCAGGAAGATCAACGGGTGCACAGGTTTGTTTCTGATGCCCCCTATTCTACTCATCACTGCACACTCTATAGTATCGTAGGGTGGAGTTCACTTGGTCTTGGGAGACAAAAGAATGCACTGCTCTGGATGTACAGGGCCATTATCAATAAGCTGCCACAATACATTAAGGACTGCCTGCCAGTCTGCATTCTGGGCACTTACCTTTTAAGAAGCCTCTCTTATATTTCTCTCTTGATCCCTAAAACTTAAACGTGCTTCAGCAGTGGCAATAAGCCATGCCCTCCCTGCTCTTTGGAATAATGTACAAAAAACGCTTCAGCTTGCATCCCCGGTGTCGCTGTCCCTCTTCAAAAAAATTGTGCTCGTGGTCTTTTAAAGAAACTTGCAACCGCTTCTGTCAATGACCTCCTAATTTTAATGACTCTGCCCTCCCTGTAGTTCCTTCATCTAATTCCCCAATCTCTGCAACAGACTGACTCTGTATGTCGGGTTCAACCTCCTGCCCCAGTAACTTGTTACTTTCTATTCTTCCTCTGACTTTCTTCTTCCTCTATATTATTTTCTACGTTTAGTGCAGTTCCTGCATACAGACCCCCTTGAAGACTCTGGTTGAGTCGAGGCGCTATGGGTACGCATTGCGCCACAGCGAGTTATATGCACTTTGTTTTGGAACTTAAAATAAATGAATTTTGAACTGCAACATTTTGGCTCTGGTCTGCTTTTAAGTGCGCTTTACTTTTTGGTGTTACATACTGTGTACACGCTGAGAAAAATTCTTACATATTACTCCGTTTATTTTGCAACGTGTCCCTTCTGTTTAGAGTATAGTATATTACTTTTATGCTGACATGGATACACTTGCCCTGTACTTGTGAACCTTTCTAGGTCCATCTCAAAAATGAGTTTATCTCAATGGTGTTCCACCTGGTAAAATAAAGACTTGACTGACTGATATTTCTTGACTTGCATTTTTTCCTGTACATGTGATCAAAACTTACCATTATATTGACATACTGCTATATCTTAGCTGCCAAAAAAAAAGAAGCAACAACTCGCCTATGGCATCAGCCATAACCCCCAACTACAGCAATGTGGCATGATATTATTAATAATATATATACCATGGACCGCCTTAAGGCACACCAGGTGGGTCGGGACTCGCAGTTTGGGCAAAAATGGCGCAACTGTTTTTTTTATATATCACAGGAAGAGGACACCTTTGCTCATTGGCGGTTTTGAGGTGCCCTGGTCAGGGTTCTGCCTATGGTGATTACTATGTGGCTGCGGTCATGAAACTGGAGCAGCTTGGGCCTCAGGACTCACAGTAGGCCTAAGTTTTTGTTCAATCCTGGGAAAATGACTGATTTCATCTGAAGGACAAGAATCCCTGATATACTGTAGTATTTGATTTGTGACACCTCCATGGCCAATGTTATAGAATGTTTTATATTATTTCATGGAGATGTATATATACACACAATGATACTGATGTCATGTGTACCACGCTGAACACTTAATAAAGATTAGTGAAAAAAAAAAAAAAATACCATTATAATTCCAGGATGGTGCAACCACCTGTGAGCTAGTGCAATTTTGAATCAACTTGTCCTGCTGGCTAGTACTAAAACAGTTAAGGCTGACCCCTGATATTAGCCTTAAAGAAAGAATCCCTATTTTTTTTGTGAGTAGATACAGGCCCGTATTCAAAAAGTTAGTGATAAGCGCACTATGTAGTTGCGCTAGCGTAACCTAGGTTTGCACTACCACTCCAGTCCAGGGCTGTATTGAGGAGGCTCCTGGAGGAGCCCGTGTCCAAAATACCACTGCGCCTATGCAAATAACAGTGTCCCCTCATTCCATACTAGCATGGCATTTTCAAAAGGTTTAGGCAGCGAAGTAAAACAGTCCCCAAGTGGTGTGGTTTACCGCTTATGCGAGTTAAGTCAGTTGCCCCCAAAGGCAGGGCAGGCTGCACTGCCGCCTGCCTGCACAGAGTGCCCCGATTGCCCAGTATACACTTTTGTAATGTACCTGGTGGTCCAGTGGTTCCCCCAACCCCTGATCACCCACTATACACTGCTCTGTCTGTGGTGGTCCAGTGGTTCCTCCCACCTTTCTGTGGAGAGGAGAAAGCCCTAGAATCCCATGAGAGATGCTTATTGCTCCATGCAAAAAAGGGGGAATGGGATGTCCTGATCCGGCATTATTATGGCTGCAGTGGGCAAAGCTTGCAGCCATCTTGCTGTAGCTCGATAAAGGGGATACCAAAGCACACATTTGGATTTGGAGTTGCAGTACTTCCTTCCGCAACTCCAAATCAGTGCGCTCACCCCTTCCTGCAGGCGCACTACCTTTTCTGCTGTCTATCGCTGAGCTCGCTGAACTCATGGTGGAATACAGCACAGTCCACCACATCTAAGATGGCTGCCGGAGCTCAGTGTACATGCGTGAGTTATCTCAAATGCGCGACTTCACTGTGTGCATGTGCAATGACTCATGCATGTGCCCTGAGCTTCGGTGGCCATCTTGGACATGGCAGACTATGCTGTGTTCCGCAGTGAGTTCAGTGAGCTCATCTGCAGCTGTATTGGCTCTGGCCAGAACTTGTATTATCTTGTGTCTAAAGTGCCAATCGCCTGGACATGATCTTTGGTTGATAACAATCCAGAAAATCCAGCAATATTTATTTATTTAGTTTTTGTTGACCGGGAAAGGAGGACTAGACAATTCTGCCCATTTTCAGCCCCGGCCCGGGGGATAACAACACTAATGGGTCAGGTCATACAGTATAAGGATTGATTACCTACATTAACTAAATTATTTCATCCAACTTGTACCTCCATTAAACAAAATAGTGTCTTTACTGAAATTGTAAAAGCAGTTAAAACTATCTACAGAGAAAAAGACCCTTTGCATCCATATCTCTACATGGAGATTGTATCTGAAATAAAAGGTATTCCAGATAAAGAAATTAAGAAAACGGGGCTCGAGCTGGCACCGTCTCTGTCCTTGGAACGGGGATGGAGTCAGTGCTGCAGTCAGGGTCAGCCCAAAGTGTTATCGGGCGCGTCCAGGCTGCGCCGACTTCAGTGCGCGGCACCGAGGTGGGTTTCGGGGTCAGGTGCGATGCCGCGTTTGGTTTGGTGGCACCAAATCCCAGGGTGTCCCACTTCGGGGTCCAGGAACTGGAGCGCTTGGGCAGTTGTCTGGCACTGGACCTCGGAGCTTGCCTCTTCGGAGGCGGATTCTGCATCTGATCCAGACTGGCTCCTAAGTTCCTCGGAATCTTCGGACCCCTCTGTTTCCAGCACCTCAGCCCCCACTCAGCCTACCTCTGGGGGTCAGTTGTCACTGGTGGACCTCAGGGTCAGGGGGTCTGACCAGCCAGCGGTGGTCCCTGTGACTGCTACTGTGCAACCTGGGGTCGCTGGCGCTGCTGTTCCTTCAGTTGGGGCACCCTCCTCCTTGGGGTGTTTGGACAAGCCAAGTTTGGGGCAGCCCGAGGTGCACCAAGAGGGGGAGGGTACTGTTCCCTTGGTGGACTCCTCGGAGGCTACCAGTAGTTGCCAGCTACCTAGGCTGGTGGCTACGAGGATGAGGTCTCTCTCTGATTCCGAAGGGTTGCAAGGTAGAGGTGTGGTGCAGCGCACCCTCCCCAGAGCCCAGCCAGGTTCTGGGAGGAGCTGAAGCGCGTGCCCTCGCCTTTCCCTGGAGGAGTCCCCGAGAAGGACTTTAACTTCATGGGCAGTCCTTCTGGACTCGTAAGGTCCTGGTTACCTCATGGGGGGGGGATTTCTTCCTCTGGGCACAGCTCTGACCATTTCGACCCGGATGAACGGCTGTTAGCTGCGGCGGCTTTCAAGTCCCCCTCCCTGCAAAGGGTTTCCTGTTGGCCCCCCTGCCCTGACAGAGACCGTTCTCCTGTTGCCAGGAGCACGTCCCCCAAGCCTCTGTCTCCATCCCCGGTGGTCCCAGGTATTCCTTGTCCTCGCGGACCTCTCACCTGGGAACAGTTCAGAGGTTTTGCCGCACATTTTCCCACCTATTTCCATGCCCTGGACCAGCAGGTGTTCCACCACGCTCCCGTGCAGCCGGAACCCGAACCTGGAAGCTCATCTTCATCCTCTTCTCCCTCTACGGAGGGAAAGGAACCTTCAGTCCACATCTCCCCAGCGTCTGATCTGTCATCCTATCAGCGCTTCCTTGCGAGGATGTTAGATGAGCTTCATTTGACCCCTGTTGCAGTCAGCAATCCCAAGCATGCGACGCCCACCTGGTGGCTCCTGCCTGGCCCATTCCTTTTCAGGAGGCATCACATCGGCTCTGGCTTCATCCCTTCTCCACTGTTCCAGCCCCAAGGGACTTACGCCAGTGGTACTGTGCTCCCCCGGGTCTCCAGGTTCTCTGCTTCCTCCCACTTTGGGCTTGACCTCCCTTGACACCCCCTTGGGGCCTCGCACACCTTACCGTGACCGCCTCCCAGATTCGGATTCTGCGGATTTCGACTTCCTGGGGAGATGAATGTTCTACTCAGAATGGATCTCTCTGTCTATAGCAGCACATAAGACCCACTTTGCAGCCTACAACAGGTTCTTGTGGTCTAGGCTAGGTCAGCTCCTAGCCTCAATGCCTGACTCGGAGGAAACCAGGCAAGCCACTGCCTTCTCTGTGCAGGGCTTGGAGCTACCAAGGTACCAAGCAAGGGCATCGTATGACACCAATGAGGTGGCATCCAGAGTGGAAGGGACAGTGATCTGCCTTTGGCGGACTGCATGGCTTCGCCTATCCCGGTTACCACCCTGGCCCGGCGTAGGGTGATTTACTCCACATACCAGATAACCCATCTCTTCTCCCGAACAGTGAGACGGAGGCTCTCGGGGCACCCTCCTTCCCCCACTGGGGGATACCTGTCTCACCCAGACCAGTCCCAGGCCTCCCAAGGCCTGTAAGGGTTCTCCCCTTAGGTGTCTCACCCATTGGAGGCTAAAGGACCTAGACCCACTAGTGATGAATGGTAAAGATTGACACAGATAAGATATGAAAATTACGAACCTATTGCAATTCTTGATCTTTCTGTGTATCTTCACCATTCATCACTTAATCCCACCCTCCCTCCCCGTGGGCCTCAGTCTCTGGACTTCCTCTTCCCTCCTTATGTCTTCTCTTTCCTCGTTCTCCTGTCCCTTGCGCTTAGGCGGAGGGACTATGGAGACACAGGGTAAAACCCTTAGGGGGTTTTGAGAGTGGGGAAGGGTCCCCTTTTTCTCTTCTCCCCTTCTGGGGTGTTTGGGGGAGAAGCGGCCCTCTCCTCCCCCCCCCTTACCCAAATGTCTTTATTTGGAGTTTCATATTGGAGCTCTTGTCCCTTACGCCTTTTGCTGTGTTTAATTTTTCACTTTGTGGGAGGGAGGGGGAGAGTTTGAGACACCCTCCCAGCCTGCACCTTCAATTCTCTGGTCTCTAGACCAAGGCTGCTTGCAACCCCTACTTGCCTCCTGCAGCTGAGCTTAGTAGTCCAGGCTGGACTATAGTCTTCTAAATATGTTAGCGTGCATATCGATCCTGGGGGTGTGCTACTCCCCCCCCACCTCTCCTCCCTTTCCTGCTTCTTCTCCTTCCAGAGATTGGGGCCCCCTCCTCTTCCCAATTTCCTTTTTAAATTTCTCCTTCTGTCCTCTCAGTCGTTTATTTCTCTTTTTGGTTTGTTCTTCCTTTCCTTTTATCTATCCCTTAGGCTCTCTTGCCTCAACCCACCCACCCATCCTTACACTCTCTGGCGTGTCAGAACTGGGGCTGGGGCGGAGTCGACAGCAGCTAACGGCCAACCCTCAGCCACATGGAACATCGCCCGAGGGCGGCTACCGACCACTGCATGCTTCTAAAAAAAAAAAAAAAAAGAGTTTCCCAGGTCCTGGCTCTGGCACAGTACCCACTAGTGATGAATGGTGAAGGTACACAGAAAGATCAAGAATTACGGTAAGTACTGTACGTAATTTTAATTGTTGGCCTTACCGCTGTTGTGCGGGTTTGCGTTTTTTTCTAATAATTTTTATTCAGTTTTCAAAGGAAAAAAACTGATGCAATAGGAACATAAACAAATACTTTTGATTAAGAACGTAAGGTGCAATTTTCTAAAACATTGTTATAAATCTACAGAGTAGGGTTCTGTTTCCTTCTAGGACAATTCATTTACAACATTTGCGCTATTATTTAATTAACTAGCTTACTCTGAATGTTTAACATTACGATTATACAGAGGTATTATAATGAAATAACCTAATAGTTTTAACAGACAACTATAGGTTAACTTATATTCTTATTGGTGGTGGTAAAATTATTGTATTATTTAGTTCTTGATTCCATTTAATCATTACTTTCTCCTATTTGTATAAGTCTTTATTAATTTTTTGTTTATATTTGTCTGCTAGGATATTTAAAATTATTTGTTCTACATACTTCTATGTATGGGTCTCCTGCATGTTTTTTTTTTTTTTTATCATATTGCTTCAATCTAAATTAGGGATATTTTGTGTAATTGGTATATAGAGATATTAGGGCTCAATATTCCCACCAAGTTTAAAGCGAGATTCTCATTCTATTCTTGTAAAATATAAAGCCTGTCTAGTCCTATAAGATGATACCAATATTTAATTTTGTTTCTCCTTATTTTTCTAACTCCTTTTCTGACACAAATCAGATGAACTAAACCAACAATTTGCCAGGAGCCGATGGACCGAGCCACAAGGCTGCAGTTGGCAGAGAGCCTACTAATGCAGCCTTGTTACAGGCATGCCTCCTCCCCGTATGCTCTCCCCCCTCCACGTAACTTCTTTGCCCCTATCTGCAACTGCTCCAAACCCCCCCACCCTCCGCATCCTTATCTCTCCTCCCTCTCTACTCCCACCTCCTTTCTCTCAAACTCTACCCCACAATAGTTCCTCTGCCCCGTCTTGATGCTCCATCCACTCTGCCCCCCTCCTCTCAAATTTTCCTACCACTAGCTGATTACACCTAAACCAAACTCTCATTTTGCTATTTTGCCACTGTGAATATGGAGCCCTCTGTATCTGCCCTCAAACTAATCGGATAGATTTACTTGACTGAGTGACCAAGGAACCAGATCAGGGTGGAGCAATGGATGTAGCCTACCTAGAGTTTAGTAAGGCGTTCAACACCGTTCCACACAGAAGACTAGTAAGCAAGCTGGGTAGCTCAGAAGTTGTTCCAAAGGTGGTAAACTAGTATGAAACTGGTTAGGGGATAGGTGGTAGAGGGTGGTGGTAACGGAGTTAGTTCCAAGGAAAGGATGGTGACCAGCAGGGTGACTCAGGGATCAGTGTTGGGACCAGTCCTCTTTAATGCCATTATAAGTGACACTGCAAAGGAGCTGGAAGGGAAGGTATACCTCTTTGCATTATACCAAAATCTGCAATGGGGTGGACACTCGGGGGAAGAAATGTTGGAAAGATCAGCAGTGACCTGAGAAAACTCGAGGAATTGTCAAAGGTATGGGCAGCTGGGTTTCAATGCAAAAAAGTGCAAAATAATGCACTGGGAAGGAGGGGGCAGTGCAACAAGGCAGTAGGGAGGGCTAGTGGGATGCTGGGGTGCATAGGGAGGAGTATTACCACCAGAAAGGGGGAGATGGTGTTGCCTTTGTATAGATCACTGGTAAGACCCCAGCTAGAATACGATGTCCAGTTCTGGAGATCACATTTTTGGAAGGGCACAGACAGAATGGAGGTAACCCAGAGGAGGGCAACTAAAATGTTGCAGGGTGCGCATCAGAAGCCCTAAAAGGAGAGGTTAAAGGCAGGGTGGGACAAATCAGGTAGTCAGGTGGCCAATGGCTACTTAAAAAATTGGTTTGGCTACCAAATTTTTAAAGTTATTTGCCAACTTGGCAACCTGCCTACAAAGTGATTTCTGAGCCCTTGAAAGGGATGTTACTATATGTACTGGTTTGGCTATCAGATTTTTTTAATTTAGATTATTATGTGCTTTTTCCTCGGTTTTGTACCGACCCGGCAGACTGCGTCGTCCATGTGTGGAGGCACACACGCACGCTGGGTATCAGCTCGGCCCCTTCCTTCCCACCCCCTGGTAATCGCAGCCACCCTCTCCCACTTACGCATCCCACCGGGCCTTCACCCGATGGAAGCGGAACTACAGGAAGGTGGACAACCACCTCAGGAGGGGGAGCTGCCTTTTGGCTACTCAATCCCGCTCCCTCCCTCACCCCCATGCCAGCTCCCTCATGACCAGAGGTCATTCCCGATCCCGGGTCGCCAGCGTGGTGAGAGGTAAGGCATGCAGCACCTCAGCCCTCTATGCCACTGGGCCGGCATTGGGCTAACAGATTTTGAAAGCTAGTGGCCAAATTGACCCACCAGCTCGCAAACTGATTTGTCACACCCTCGTTAAAGGACCTAATTATGTACACCCTGGAAGACAGGAGGAAGGGGGGGGGTGGATATGATAAAACCATATAAATACCTCACTGGGGTAAACAAGGTACAGGAAGGAAGTATTTTTCAGAAAAACTGGTGCTCAAGAACAAGGGGACATGCTATGAAGCTGGGGGGGGTAGATTCAGAAGAGATGTGAGGAAGTACTTATTCACAGAAAAAGTGGTGGATTCCTAGAACAGCCTCCCAGCGGAGGTGGTGGGGGTGAAAACAGTGTTGGGGTTCAAGAATGCATGCGACAGGGATAAGGGAATCTTAAGGTAAGGGAGGGTGGGGGAGATGGGCCAGAGATTGAGCAGGATCTGCAGAGATACTGTAGTTAGGGAAATAGGGAAAAATGGGCAGACTAGCTGGGCTGAGCAGTCCTTATCTGCCAGAAAATTATATGTTTCTATTTGTTCCCTGATGTCAGTTATGCCACCAGGCAGCATAAAAAAAATGTATTGATGCAGTGTGGGCAGGGCTACGGACACTGGAGTCAATCTGAAGCTCACTAGCACAGGGAAAACCTATCTATATACTGACTCCGACGAGGTCGGCAAGAGACTTGAGGTGATAAAATTAGATTTTGCTCAACAATTCCAGGAAGAGGTATCCATGGGTGAGGAGAACTGATTGTTAGCAAGACTCTTCTTTTACTTTAACACTCTGGTAGCCCACTATGTGGTGCAAAATAAATGTTTTGTGTACTGCCGTGGTACCGTTCCTCCTACAGGTTGCAGGGAGGGATGTTTGTGAACTGAAGCTAAAATTTCACACTAAAAGTCATTTTTGGTTTGTGCGCCACATGGTGGCATATCACGATGTGCAAGATAAACATGGTGTGCCAAGATGGCTGTCACCTTGTGGATTATGTGTGGCACGCTATATCTGTGCCACAGCCCAGTTTCTCAGAGACTAAGCATTTCACAAAAAGTTTTATCTGGCAATCTGATAGCTAATACAGGTGAAGAGTTCCGTTACAATTTCTAGGAAGTGTAGTTTTTATTATTTTAATGTTGTAATCAATATTCTGGATAATTTTGCACTACACTAGAAATGATCAAGTTAAGCCTTGCAAATCCCAACTGTTTTACTGTAGCTGTTTAAGCTTTGTATTTTTTTTGTGCAGAGGGGAGGTAAACTTACTTTCTGAGCAAGTTCCCAAACTGGCCAAGGATATTTTTTAAAGATTTAACATGCCACAGACTTTAACATCACAATTAGTGATGTACATTGTGCAGGAAACACATCAAGAACTTTTTGGACTCTATAAGGAAACTATGTCCATGGTCTTTGCTGTAAGGCCCAATTCAAACATTTATTTAGTAGTGTTCTATATGGGGCTACAGGGCAAAGGATGACAAGTGATGCCTTTTCTAATTATAAAGTGCTGATTTTTATGTTTGCTTGCACGCATGTGCAAGAAACATAGTGCCATCATCCGAGTTTTCGGAGGTGTGGCAGCCCTCTCCCAATTCAGTCAGTGTGTTTGCAGGTGCGGCCGCAGTTCTCCAATGCCTACTGGAGCTGCCTACGACAGCAGTCCAAAATGCAGTGGCGTACAGTTGAAAGGGGGAGCTATGCTTCAGTGAGCAGCGATATCGCCTGCTCATGCATGCTCCCCCTGCACACACACACACACGCATGCTGCGTGCTGGCCCCCCCCCCACGCACACACTGTATAGCCGACGGGGGTGCCCAATCCCCGCCGGCTGTGCTGCACTACCCCCCAAACAGAGTTCCACAAGCCACGCTGGATGCCCACCCCAGCGTCATTACACATGTATAGCCGACGGGGTGCCCAATCCCCGTTGGCTCCCACTGTCTCCCCCGCCCCCAGAGTACAGGGTACCACGCTGGGAGCCCACTCCAGCGTGGCAACAGATACTCATGCCGACGGGGTGCCTCAATCCCCGCTGGCTCCACGCCGTCCTTGTGCCACGGGGAGCCCACCCCAGCGTGGTAAACGCCCGCATCGCCCTCCGCTAAAAACCCCAAAACCCTGAAACAGAAAAACGGGTCCTCGCTGACTCTGCCCCACCCGTGTTCACCCACTGCGACCCTGCCTCCCCACCCCATACTTGGCTCTCGACCCGCGCGATGATCTTCGTGGACCGGGAACACGCCTGCACTTTTCAAAGCCGACCGTGAACTGAGGAAATGCCGGTAAGCTGTATAATGGGATAGGTAGGGTTTTTCAACTTTGCTGCATATCTCAGGCATTTTTGGAATTTTGCACCAAATTTACAACATGGGGTTTTGGGACCCCTTCTCATGATGCTCTCACTGTCATGGCGTTAATCCGGGCCGCGGGGTGATTTCGCAGTCACTGCGCGAAATCACCTTTCGGGACCAAGTAACGAAATGACACTGCCACTGTTCATAAGGTGGGCTCTCAAAAAGCCTATGTTGAAAATTTGGTGGAAAAATTCCTTAAAATGACTGTTTTACGAGCGTGTGTTGCGCAGTTCCTACGCACGCTCGTAAGTTTACGAATTTTCAATATTTTCAATCCAGATTTTCAACATCGCCATTTCACCACACTTCCTTATGAGCAGTACAGCTGTCATTTGTCACATCTTGCCCAAAACGTGTTTCCACCCATGTAGCGCACAATAGCGCAATCGGTGTGCGAAATCAATGTATGGGACACATTAAGAAAATTACAGTGACACTGTTCATGAGCAGAGGTCTTAAAATGGCTATGTTGAAAATTTGGTGAAAAATTCCTAAAATGACTGTTTTCTGACGGTAGCCGCATGCTGGCGCAGTTCCTACGCACGCTTGTAAGTTTGCAAATTTTCAATATTTTCACTCCAGATTTTCAACACTGCCATTTTATTACACTTCCTTATGAACAGTACAGCTGCCATTTTTCACATGTTGCCCAAAATGTGTTTCCGCACATGTAGTGCACAATGGTGCAGTCGGTGTGCGAAAGCAATATTTGGGACAAAATTAAGAAAATCACAGTTACACTGCTCATGAACAAATGTCTTAAAATGGCTATGTTGAAAATTTGGTGACAAAAATCCATAAAATGACTGTGTTACGAGTGAGCATTGCGCGGTTTCCACGCACCCTTGTAAATTTATGACTTTGTAATATTTTCAGTTCAGACTTTCACCAGTGGCATTTTTCCGCACTTCCTCATGAACAGTACCGCTGTCATTTTTCACAACATGGCTGAAATGTGTTTTCATACTTTCAGCGCAGAGATGCGTGGTCGCTGTGGGAAATCATTGTTCGGGACAGATAAAGAAAATCACAGTGACACTGTTCATGATCGGAGGTCCCAAAATGCTTGTGTTGACAATCTGCTGTAAAAAATCCCCAAACTAATTACATTACGGGTGTGCGTTGCACAGTTTCTATGCACACTCGTGACTTCACCAGTTTTTTTAATATTTTTACTGCAGATTTGCAACATTGCCATTTTTTACACCTCCCCATGAACAGTACAGCTGTTATTTGTCACATCCTGTTCAGAATGTGTTTTTGCACCTGTGGTGCTCAATGCCGTAGTCGCTGTGCATAAGCAGCTTTCGGCTAACAAACTGATATTGCCACTGTTCATGAGGTGGAGGTCACAAAAAACATGTTGAAAATTTGGAGTGAAAATACCAACGAATGCCTGAGGTGTTAGGGTTTCCAACCATAATGCCCCACCCTGTAGAGAATGGCAGGCATCAGGGGTGTGACTTGGGATTCTTGCCTGTAATGCTCATACCATTCCACACCATGCAGCCAGTGAGAGGCATCGAGGTATGCCTTGGACTCTTCAGCCCCAAAGTTCACCCCATTCTCCAATACCGCACCCATCTCACCGTATTTCCTGATGGAATGGGGTACGTATAAGGGCCAAAGACTCCAAGGCATACCGTGACACTTATTAGTGTCTGCAGGGTAGGCTGTGGTGAAATGGCGTGGCCATTATGCCTGATGACCCAAAGGCACACCCCGATGCCTGTCACTCTCTGCAGGGTTGTGGTGGGGTTGGCTTCAGTTCAATACTTCACTGCCAGTCCTATTATGCAGCTCTGTAACTTCTACACTACCACTGCCAATGCCAGCAAGCAAACATTCGGCATTGACAAATGCTTGTTATTATTGTAGCATTCAATACTTGGAGCCAATATATGTTCATAGTTATTCTGCTTATTGGAAACTCAATAAAATATACATTTAAAAAAGGTAGGAGAATAGTAAGTGCAAAGGAGAGACTTCACTTTTCCAAAATAATTAATGATCAGAAGCATGGAGGGGCTTGGATGTAAAAGGAAAGAGAGACTAAAATGTTCTAGACTAAGGGCTTGTCAAGGACTTTGTGCATACTCACTTTAACAGCACTAGTGTGAATATTTAGACGGAATCCAGATAGTTATAATTTAAGGCAACAAGAAAAGCTGCAACTGGGGACCACGTGCCAAAGTTAACAAATGAACCAAGAAAGCAGAAAAACTAGGTGCACGAAGGACAGAAAAGCCTAACAGCAAAGTTATTTTCACTGCTGTTACATTCTTTTCTTAAGGTGACAGGGTGCACCCACAAAATCACTCAACGTTTCACCACGAATAAAGGTATGGAACAACACTAAAAATAACTTTGGTGTTTGTTTTTTCTGCCCTTCTGTGTGCCTAGTTTTTCCGCTTTCATAGTTATAATTTACTTACAATGTAAATCCACAATGAAAATCATACTAATGCATGGGTTCAGAAGTCATAACACTGAACAATTATCTTTGTAATAGCGATGGTTTTTAACCCAACAAAAACCCATGCAGTGTTTGTAATTCTAAAAGTCTTGGGCTTCCACTGTACTTGGACCTAGAGGAGGTAATGTGCATCTACAAGCATTGTGGATAGGTAGGATAAGGATGACAACACAAGAAAGGGAGACCTCAAGCATGAAATAGGTGTCCTTATTTTTACTCACCTCTTGTTTTCTGTGTTCTCAGCAGCAGGGACAGAACGTACTGGTACAGGAGGTTCAGCTTTGCTTTCTTTCTCCTCAACACTGGTACTGCTGGACTTCACAGTGCCAGTCTGGAATAAAGTAGCTTGTGCCTAGAAAGAATTGGCATTTGATTAAAAAAAAAAAAAAAAAAGAAAAGTGTTGTGTTTCTCCATGATGGAATACCAGTAGTATCTTCAGCATAAATGGCACCAGCTATTTAAAGGAACTGCCACTTCTCTTTTTGGCAAAGTATTATGACAACATTGACCTGCCATAGCTACAGGATCGACTTCTTAAGTCCAATCAATAGTATTTACATGCACCAATATATCTCGATATATATAAGTGCCCTTGTAACAATAAAATTAATCTTAAAAGTGAACTGATGTATATCCCTGTTCAAAAGTGCATCAAGGCATGGAAACTACTGTATATGAACAGGGTAAACAAGGTTGACATGACTCCAAGCTCACAATCCATTTGAATAAAAGATTATGTTTCCAGCTTTAACTGCTCTAAAGTTAGCCCTTCTCAAAAAAAATATTTTTTTTTAGAAAGGGCTAATTTAGGAACTGTAAAGGATAGGAACTAAATTTTGTTTAAATGACAGCTTGGAGTCAAGTTCATAGAGATACATTCTGGGAACAGGCACCTTCCCTCCCGGAGGAGGCAAGTGTCCCCTGGGATGCTGAAGCCCCCCCACCCATGGCCCTCCAGCATCCCAGGCTCGTTCCCATAGCTGGGTTGCCGGCGTCACAAGTGGCAGCCCTGCCTCTGCACTTTCCTTAAAATAAACAACCAACAACAAAAAAAAAACTTTTCAGATTTCTTGTTAAAGGTTTATTTGCCAGTAACAGTTGATCTTCAAGAGGATCTCCATAGAGCCATAATTGTACTTACTGTAAGCCACTGGTGTCAAGACCTCGTGGCAAGCTTTTGTAAAATGGGGACACCTATGTGAACGTCGTCCACAAACAGCATCGAGTATTGTAACATGGATGGGCCCCAACCACTGGTTTCCTGCCATTGGTGAAAACAGTTCTAAACATCCACCAACAGGACGACTGTGGTTGCCCCCAACAATCATACACAGAGACGCAGAGGGAGCAAAGGAAACGCTGCCCACAACACAGCCGGTGGTGGCATTGCTACAAATGACAAACTATGCAGTGCCAAGTTATGAAGCTGAAAGAAACAGTGGACAGCCATACCAGAGGAATTGCCTAGTCCTCCTTTCCCAGTCAACAATTAAATAAATAACTAAATACACAGTAGGTGCAATTAATTGTTTTAGGCCCCCTAGCAGTGAAGCTCCCACTGTAGTAACCAGTGGGTCCTACCACAAGACAAAAGTTATAGAAACCATGAACTCCAGGAGCTGAAGGAAATCTCTGGCTGGCCATCACTGCACAGCCTGAAATGACTGGACACAGGAGATGATATCCTGGGCCCTGTCATCTAGCAAACAAGCTCTGTCCTGGAGAGTCTAGTTTCATACCAGTAAACACCATTACCTGCTTGGCAACTACTTCTGATTCCTCCAAGTTGAGAACGAACCACCAAAAATGAAAGTCACATTCTTACTGTAACTGCTGATCTTCTTGAATGTCCTCTCCATAGATTACCACTTATGGGCCGGTGTTGGAGGCACTATGACCCATGGCAGCCAAAAATTTTCTGGATGGTCGGAGGGATGAATAGGCCTTGCGTGCATCACTGCACACGCCCACTGGTATACAGCGGTGCCGGCCCCACACCGCCTCTATACTTTAACCTAAGGGCATAAGATAGCTCTGGTGCCCCTAGTAAGAAGGGCTGCAAACCCAGTAATACAATATCTTCACAGCACAAACCAAGTACAGAGGGGTGAAGACCGTAACACAACACTGGAGTGAGTGCAGGGGATGGTGGGAGGGTGTGGTAATCTATGGAGAAGATATTCAGAAAGATATCAAAATTACACACACAGTAATTCTTGATCTTCTAAGAACATCTTCACCACTGATTCACACTCATGGATTTTTCTGAGCCGGAAGTGCTAGGACCCTGCGGGTGCTGGAACTTGTCAGTAGGGCTGGCACCAAGGCAAGCTGTGCACATGCAGGGTGCCATGAAACTGGTTCGTGACACATGGTTTACCTTGGCAACAGCCCTCAACCAACTCAGTATATCCACTGATTCACCTTAATGGGTTAGAGTATCAAGTTCAGACAAAATCCCTAGGACTACAGTGAGAGGAGCCAATGCATCACTCAGAACATAAGTCCAATCAGGATAGTCCTGCCTAAGGTGACACGTTGCCTGGCATAGGCATCCAGGGCATAGTGCTTAACAAAAGTGTGCACTGTGCTCCATGTTACAGCTCTGCAAATATCACAGAGGCACAAAGCAAATCTCTGCCAGGGACGTGGCAACTGCACTAGCAGAATGGACATGTACCTGACCTTCCAGCTTGACCTGTGCCATGGCATAGCAGTGGCACAGACAGCTCACAATCCAGGCAGAAATGTACTTGATTGTAACACGTTGTCCCTTTTGATTAGGATCGAAGGAAACAAAGGGCTGTCTGTATTGCCTGAAGTCTATGGTTCTGTCCAGGTAAAACCTAAGGACTCTCTTAACATCCAGAGAATAGAGTGTGCACTCCCCTTCATTCTGGAAGCTGGCAAAAGTAGGTAGGCAGCACTAGTGGCTGATTCAGATGGAAAGTACAGTTACGTAAGAACTTACTGTCACAGCAGACCTTCGAGACAGGCTCTTGCAGTAGGTATTCACATATAGGACTGACCCACCAGGCGTCAGGACCCCACAGGAAAAATTTCTAGCTAGCAGTCTCTGGCGGGGGACTGCCCCCATGTCAGGTGACCAGAGTCATTCGACATCAGTATAAAGAGGTGGTCCCCCATGGCCACCTTCCAGTTCTTTCCCGCCAAAGGCCAAAAGAGGTAAGATGAAAGAGAAGAGGATATTCCCCCCCAACGTAAATGGAGCCAAAAAAGCTTAGGGGGATGGAGGGCGGGAAGGCAATATCTACTGCAAGAGCCTCTCTTGAAGATCTACTGTTACCGTAAGTTCTTACGTAACTGTACTATCTTACTTTGAGAGGGCTTTTGCAGTAGGTATTCACATATAGGACTGAATCTCAAGTAGTCTGGAACAAGGAAAAGTACTCGGGAGGAGGACCGTCATCCATAGCATGGAACATCAGGCTGAACGGGTCTCATGAAAGGAGACCTTGTAGCACAGCCAACCCAAAGCCTGCTCTACGGCAAGAGGCAATGTCCAAACTGTAGTGTTTCGAAAAGGTATGGACAGAAGTTCAAGTTGCGGCTGCACAGATGTCTCCCACGGACACATTCTTGAAACAAGCCGCAGAGGCGGCTACTCCTCTGGTGCAGTGACCTCTGACTTGACCCGGCAGAGTCTTGTTGTAACAGAAAGTGATACAATGAGCCAACCATTTTGATAGGCATTGCTTAGAGACAGTATTGTCTTCACTTCTGTAAGCATAAGAAACAAAAAAGCTGATCAGTTTTCCTGAGATCCTTAGTCCGAGTGGTATAGTATCTCAGTATTCTGTGAACATCCAAAGTATGCAAGAGGTACTCCCCTTGATTGGAGTGTTCATAAAGAAAGCGGGTAGCTCAATGGATTGATTCAGTGTAGATTCAGCCACCACCTTAGGGAGAAACTTAGGGTTGGTGCGTAGAGCCACATGTTCCGTGTGAAAAATCAAATACAGAATTTTGCACATCAAGGCCGTAAGCTTGGAAATGCGCCGAGCAGACGTAACGGCCACTAGGAAGAGTGTCTTCCAAGAAAGGAACTTTAAATCAGCTGTAGCCGCCGGCTTGAAGGGAGGCAGGGTAAGCTTCTCCAGAATAAAATTCAAGTTCCAAGGAGGGGCAGGAATGCGGATGAGGAGTCTCAAATGGAGAACCCCTCTAAGGAAGGTCTTGGAGACTTCCAACTGAGTAAAAGTCCTGTCTCCAATGGGAATATGGTAGGCTGAAATAGCGGCCATGTGGACTTTTAACGAGGAATAGCTGAGGCCCAGATCGAAGAGGTGACTCATGTAGTCCAGGACTTTATTGGCTAGGCATGAGAAAGTTTTGAAGCCCTTTGAACTGGCCCAAATAGAAAATCGTTTCCACTTCATGGCGTAGGTGGACCTGGTGGAAGGCTACCTGGCCTCTACAAAGATGTCCGCTACGAGAGGAGACACTCCTAAGCGGGCTTTAGCTACGTCTGCGGGAGCCACGCATGTAAATGAAGGGATTTGAGACCTGGATGAACAAGGGTCCCCTGATCCTGGGTCAACAATTGTTGTGACAGAGGAAGCGGAAGTGGAGGTTCCTCTGAAAACTGTTGCAGAAGAGAGAACCAAACTTGCCTAGGCCAGAAGGGAGTGATGAGAATCATTCGAGCTCCCTCTGATCTGAGTTTGTTCAGGACCCTCAGAATTAAAGGAATGGGACGGAAGGTATAAACGAATCTGTCCCTCCAAGCGAGAGACAGAGCGTCCCGACAAAAAATGTCTCGCCCTGGAGTGAGCGAGCAGAAGGCGGGAAGTTTTGCGTTTTGGGGAGAAGCAAAGAGGTCTATCTGAGGTGTCCCCCATCACTGAAAGATGTCGTTTATGACCTGATGATCTAACTCCCATTCATGGGACCTGGCTGAGGACCGAATGAGTTGGTCTGCCAGTGTGTTTTCCACTCCTGGAATGTGAACCACAGTCAAATGAAGGTGATGTTGGGTTGCCCAATGTCAGACTCTCATCGCTTCCTGGCACAGAGGATAGGAATGTGTTCCTCCCTGCCTGTTGAGGTACCAGACTACGCACATGTTGTCTGATTGTATGAGGAGATGACCGGGGAGGATGAAGGGGAGTAGAGCCTGAAGGGCATAAAGGACTGCTCTCAGTTCAAGTACATTTATGTGCAGATTTTGTTTGAACTCAGACCAGCTGCCCTGAGTCCTGTGAGACCCTACATGGGCACCCCAGCCTTCTCCTGACGCATCTGTCGTCAACGTCTGGGAGGGGGGTTCGATGTAGAAGTTAACTCCCAGGCATAGGTTCTCCTGAACCATCCACCATTGCAAGTCCCTGATCATGGGATCGGAAACTAGTACCTCTTGGTCTTCTAGATTGTCCATGGTCTGGTCCCACTGTGACCGAAGTGTACAATGAGAGATCCTCATATGGAGCCGAGTGAGTGGGACTGTCGGAATGGCAACTGCCATTAGCCAGGGGAGGCAGAGGACTGACCTGGCTCCAACCCTCCTGCAACTGAACAGAAGATGGGCCTGAGTCTGAAGGGGGTCTACCCTGTCCAGAGGCAAGAAGGCTTTGCTGGTGGTCGTATCCAGAATCACCCCTATAAATTGGAGGCGTGTCAAGGGACCAAATGGGACTTGGCCTGGTTGATGGTGATACCCGGGCTGGAGAAAACCTGCAGGGTAAGGGAAAGGGACTGCCAGGAGCCAGTTGTCCAGGTACGGGAATACCTGAACTCCCTGGGTACGCAGGAGAGCCGCTACCACAGACAGGCATTTGGCAAACACTGGGGCGAGGAAAGACCAAATGGGAGGGCCCTGAATTGGTAGTGGTCCCCCTGAAAGCAAAAATGAAGGAATTTGTGGTGGGAAGGGCACATGGGGATATGCAGGTAGGCGTCCTGCATGCCCAGAGCGCATAGCCACTGTCCCTGCCAAAGAAGAGGTAGAAGGCTCTGCAAAAAGAGCATTCTGAAGTGTTTGTACTCCATGAATATGTTCAGGGAGCTGAGGTCTAGGACAGGTCTCAGATCTCCCGTCTTCTTTGGAACTAGGAAGAAAAGGGAATAGTAACCTGTTCCCCAAAGATGAGTGGGAACTGGTTCTATCGCCGTCTTCGAGAGAAGGGAGATAATTTTCTCTAGGACCAGAGGAAGATGTTGCAGGGAGTTTGGGGGTCGTCTTCGGGGTGGTTTCTGCAGAAACTCTGTTGAGTGTCCTGCTGATATCAACTGGAGCACCCAAGCGTCTGACGTTATCCTCTCCCAACCCGGCAAATGGGAGGAGAATCTCCACCCTACCAGTTCTTCTGGAACCTCCAGAGGCAGGGAGTCAGGAAGTGTAGGGCAGCACAGCAGCTGAGGCTCCCGCGGCTTTTTTGCTGGGGGCAGTCTTGGTTGCTGGAGGGGCCCGACGTTTGTTGGCCTGTTTGCCCTGTGGTTTTTGTCTTTGTCGGTTTTGTCTACGGAAAGGACACCGCTGCCCCTGAAGGAGCGTGTCCATAGAGTTGACAGACCCGAGTGCAGTGCCCTTCTCCTGCAGTTCGGTAATGATGTCCTTGACATCACTCCCGAACAGCACTGAACCCCTGAAGGGGGCATCCTGGATAGTGGATTGCACTTCAGGGACCAAACCTGACAGACGGAGCCAGGCGTGACGCCGTAGGCCTACGGTGAAGGCCAAGCTCCTTCTAGCTGTGTCCACTGCATTGCATGTGGCACGAAGCATGTGCCGACTGGCCAAACGAGCAGAATGGATGAGATCTGCCACTTCCTGCTTAGTCTGTGACTCAGAAAGGGAGTCCAATTTAGATTCCACCTGATTAAGGATGGCCTTCTGAAAATCCTTCATGTGGGCCACATAATTAAGGGCCCTAATGCCAAGGGTAGAAGAGGAATAGATCTTTTTCCTGTACTGGTCCAGAAGCTGGGATTACTTATCAGGTGGAGACGAGCTGAGGTGACTGGGATTTGCGGAGCAGCCGTGAGTGGTGCTGATGACGACTGAGTCTGCCTTGGGGTGGAGGCTAAGGAAGTCTACATCCTCAGGAGCCTGGTATAGCCTGTCCTCCTTCCTCGGAAGTGGGGCTAACGCCGATGTTTGTTTCCAAATGGTGGAAACAAGATCCGCGTGAGGCTCTATCCAGGGTGGAATCAGCGTAGGAGCAGTCTCGGGCAGATCCAGATGAGCAGCGAGTTTCTTATGCTGTGGGTCTGGCTCCACTGATTGCCACTGATGTACCTCCTGCATTTTCCTCAATAACTCCAGAAAGGAGGGGTCCTCCAGAGGAGGCTTCGGAGGGGTCCTCGGCCTAGGGCATTCCAGAGTACGTGGCTTGTCTTCGGGGTCAGAGCGGCCCGTCTCTGAGTCCGAGTCAGAAGTATCAGAAGAGGAGGAAGACTCCTCCCTGCGAGGGGGAGGGACGGCCCCTCTGGGAAGTTCCCTGGGGCGTGTATCCTCCCCTCCTCAGGCGCCAGAGGGCTCTCCTCTGGTGTCGGGAAGGGAGTCTCCCATCTCTGACATAGGGGATCCTGTATAGGTCCGGCGTCGGTAGATGACTCTCGACCCTCATGAGTGAGCTGAGCCTTGGCCTCAACCCACCAGGAGGCCAAGGTCTCCTTCAGATCTGTTGGTGGCTGGGGAGTGGGTGGCGGAGGTGGAGGATATGGATATCCGTAGAAGGAGTATCCGTAACCAGACGGCGGGTAGCCCGGCGTCAGGTACTGTGGCGCCGGATATTGAGGCGTCAGGTACTGGGGCGCCGGATACTGCGGAATCGGTACTGCGGCACCAGATAGTGCGGTGTCGGGTACCCGGGTGCCAGCGGCTCTGACGGAGCAGAGGGACCTGGCAGAGGACCTGCTGGCGGGCCAGGCGGTGGTAATGCTGGCCCTGTGGGTGTCGGGCCCGGCATGGGTGCATCTTCGATAGGGTCTAAAGGACCTGACAGAAGGACAGGCCTATCACCAGGTAAGGGGACGCCAGATGGCATCGGGTAGGCTGGCATTAGGACTGGTGTCTGGGGATCAGGTCCAGAAGGAGGGTTCCCTGGCGGCAGCATCCCAGTGACATCCGGGGAAGGAGGATTATAATCCCCGGGGGTCAGCTGAGGAGACATGAGGACCTCAGGGGGCAACTTGGAACGTTGCGGAGAGCCTGGGGTGTCGGACTGTTCCGAGGGGTCCGGCGCAGGCTTCTCGGTCGGGCGGGTGTCTGTGGAACCGGTGTCCGACTTATCAGCCGAATCCGGGCGGGCATCAGAAGAGCCTATGTCTGACTTATCGGACTCCTGCCTGAGGAAGGCCCACGGAGAAGATGTGGCCTTGTCGGGCGGAGAGTTTTGGCTGGCGCTCCCTATGTGCGTGCTCCAGCAGCCTTGTCTGGGCGGCGCCGGTGGGACCGATGTCCGACTTACCGGACCCGCTCGACCGAAGGCCGCATGGGCGTCCTTCATGGGGAGAGAGGCCTCCTTTTGCCCGGAGAGTCCCGAAGCACCCGGCGTGAGCCAGACGGGAGGGGCGAAACCTTCTTGGTAACCACCAAGACGGCCGTCATGGAGCGATCCCCCGGAGGGGACATTACTTTAAATGCCATGACTCCGGCCGGAGTCATGGCTGCTGTGGAAGCCAGTTCCTGCTCCCAGTGCTTCTCCTTTTCACATTTTTTTCTTGTGACCTTCGGGGGAAATGGACGCCTGCTTGAGTTTCTTTAGCTGCTTTTCCATGGAGGCCATTTTCTTCTTTAGGGCATGGGCTTCCAGAGACTGCTGCTGCCTTCTTTTACGGGTAGCGGAGTTAAACTTCTGGTAGTGCTGGCACTTCTCCACGGGGTGGTCTGGGCCCAGACAGAAGAGGCACAAGAAGTGGCCATCCTTGTGTGGAAGTTGGGAACCACACGAGTCGCACTTATTCTTATGCAATTCGGAGGGTATTGGGGACAACATACACAGCGAATCGTAAAATAAAATCTAAAGACAGAGAAAATAGGTGGAAAAGTTTGAAAATTTAGGGACCGACGAATGACTGACTAGCGCTGTTCTACCGCGAGGAACTTTCACAAGCCGATGGCGGGAAAGAACTGGAAGGTGGGTGTGGGGGAACGCCCCTTTATACTGACGTCGAATGACTTTGGTCACCTGACATGAAGCGTCCTACCAAAGACTGCTAGCTAGAAATGTTTCCTTGGGGTCCTGACGCCTGGCAGGTCAGTCCTATATGTGAATACCTACTGCAAGAGCCATCTCGAAGTAAGATCTCCGATACCACTTTTGTTAGGAACTCAGGGTATATGTGGAGAACCTCACTGCCCTTTTGGAAAACAGTATGCAGAGGATTTGTGACCAAGGCATGGATTTCAGACAGTCTTTGAGCAGAAGTGATTACCACTAGAAAAGCTAAGAACCCGACTGGGATCAGGAATGGGACAGTTTTTTTTGTGTTTCTGAAGCAACTGATCTTCCTCCTAGGCACAGGATCGCCCGTCATCAGAGCCCCTCCTTGACAGGGAAAGTGGACTGGGCATGGCCCCGCTGCCACAGCACCTTGCCTGAGAAAGCTTCCTACCGTCGTCGTCCATGACCATCAACCGCTGACTCGGTAGGTCTGTGAAAGACTGACAGAAAAGCTTTTTTTTTTTTAATAGTAAACTTTACTGAATTTTAGGTAAAACAGTACAGAAAACAAAGAACCTGAACAGAATAAAAAGAGAAGCAAATGGCTGCCTAATCCAACAACAAACAAATAATAGGCAGTGAAACAACAGTGCTGATGCAGAAACAGCAACAGGAAAAAGTTCAGTGCATGTGACTATCTGCAAAGGAAGAAAAATAACAAGTGTCAACAAAAGTGAAAGCACCATTCATACATCTGTTTATATATGAGGTATGTGCATTTCTCATGTGACAAATCATTTTCTCAATACCTACTGCCTCCAGTATCGCGTTATGCCACTCCTGATATGTGGGCACTACTTCATCTAACCAGTGCATGAGAATATGTATTTTAACAATAGCAGAAATAAGGGAAATGTAGTATTTTCTTTGACCAAAGACCGTATCTAAATTGAGACCTAGTAAACAGATTTGGGGAGTAAAGGCATTTTCCAATCCCAGTAGTGGATCCAAATGTGATCTGACCTTGTCCCATATGAGTTTAGCTTTAGGGCAATCCTATACAATGTGCCTCAGTGTACCTCTAGCCTGCTTACACCGGGAACATATGCCACAGTTGAGCTTTCCCCAATTTATATAGTTTCACTGGGGTATAATTAAGCAATAATGCACGACAGGGTGTGTGTTGTGCTGGGATAACGTCACGCCTGGGGTGATTGGCACGAGGCTGCAGGCCGAGAGCGACTAATCACCCCAGAAGTGACGTTATCCCAGCACAACACACAACCTGGAGTGCATTACTGCTATTATACAATGGCTTATTTGTAAAATAAACCAAAAAAAAAAATGAAGTACATTTCAAGTTTGTTTTTTTCATTTTTGTTAAGTGGGTAGGAATACCGTATATACTCATGTATAAACCAAATTTTTTTGACCTTTTTTTGCTACCGTAATCTACTACCTCAGCTTATACGCGGGTCAGCAAATTTTCAAGTATTCATTATCGGGACTTAGCTGCGCAAGTTAGCAGCACACAGAATAGAGCCAGTCCTGGAAGAACAATCCCTGCACTGCTCCTTACCAGGAAAACCTGCAGCACTCAAATGCCAACAGCAGGCCACCAGCGTCTCTGGTCACAGCACTCAGCACACTCCAGTGAAGAAAATCCTCCTCGGTCCTCCTCAAGGTAAGGTAAAAGCTTTTAATCCACCGATGGCAATGTGGAGTTCACTAGGTGAACAGGGCAGGAAGTCAAAACGAGGAATTGAATGTCAGGCAGCTTTTGGCTCTAACATCTTTAACTTTAAATTATAATGGGTTTTTCATCCAAGGAAACTAACAGTAATAAAAACCTACACTACTGCTACTAACTCACTTCGAAGTCCCTGCCCAAAAATCAGCATAACGATGCAGCTTACAAGCTGTGGGGGATTGAGCAGCTCGCCACTTTTGTGTGAACAAGAAACAAAATAATAAAGTGGCAACAGGAGGGTGATAGGAATTGCTATGAATAGTGGGCAGGTATGAACAAGATCTGTGCTTTTCAGAAGCCTACAATCGCGATGCAGATTCCAACTGAGTGGAGTAAGTTGTTCTCTGCTAACCACCCTGCTATTGCCTGATGCTTTATCCCTAGGTCAGATATCAGCTGTAACTGTGGATGTCAGATGCCGGTACCTGTAATGTGCTAAAAGGGGCACAGCAGTGCTGGACATTCATTGTTTTGTGTATTCCTTGGTGTGATAGTTTGCTAATAAATATATTTTGGCTTATACGCGAGTCAAGCAGTTTTTATTTTTCTGTGCTTGCAATTTGGGGGTGTCGGCTTATACGTGAGTCAGCTTATAAGTGAGTATATACGGTACATTATTACAAAATAGTGCCTATTTATTGTTTCAGCCAGTGGGTAGAGATTTTGTTTTAATGTGGCTCTGTTCTCTACATAGGAGAATGCTTGTAGTGTTAAGAGGCCCTATCGTTCCATCCTTAGTTTTTTTTTTTTTGCTTTTCTGTTTCCCTGTATTTGTGTTTCCTGACTCTTCAAGTTAGTGTTGATTTGAAAATTGACTTGAAGACTGAGC
The DNA here is from genome assembly GCA_016271365.2 of Neoceratodus forsteri. Taxonomy (NCBI): domain Eukaryota; kingdom Metazoa; phylum Chordata; order Ceratodontiformes; family Ceratodontidae; genus Neoceratodus; species Neoceratodus forsteri. The sequence continues at coordinate 799,299,660 of CM028134.1, read as the reverse complement.
GAGTGTTAAGAGCTGCGCGGTGATTCTTAAAACGGCGCTTGTGCCGGCCTGGTAGGCGCTGAGGAGTTGAGGTGCTGGATGTCACACCTCTTGCCACGCTTCGGCGAATTCGGTTCGTGAGGGGAAGGATTGAGCGTCCGGAGGACAGCTCTCCTTCCTGGGGCGGCGCTAGGGACGATGCCTGGCACTGCGGCGACCTCTGGTGGAGACTGGAGGTACTGCAGCGCTACAGGGGCCAGATGAGAGGGTTCGGAGCAGCGGCAGGCGTTCCTTGACATCACTGCGTTGGGGGAGGAGGGGAGTACTGGGGGGACCCTCTGTAGCTGATAGGCGATGGCGCCTTCCCCCGAAATCCACACTCCCGTAGTCAGGCTTGGTCCTATCCGCTTCCCCTGCCCTCTTAGCTCAATACTGGAAGAAAGAGCGCCCTGGGCGGGGGCGACCCTTCCCCGGAGGGCAGACCCGGGGGATGCCCGGAGCTGGAGAGTAGCGGAGGATGACACAGTGCCACGCAGGGAGGTAGAGATGGTGGAAAGGAAGGTCGTCGGAGGGAGTTCAGCTGGGGTGAAAAATAGAGTTTGAAAAAGACGCGCTTGCTTGTTCACTCACTCGGTCTGGAATGAGTGGGATCATGATGTTTAACTGTCTTAGTACGTAGGTGGTACAGTTTTTTGGTTTTGCATGGTGGGGTTGTGGGAAAAAAACAAAACGAATCTAGATTTACCGGACGAGTGAGCGTTATGAGAAGTGGTACGCGGCAACTAAAAAATGCTCTCGCTTGCTCTCTTGGTGCGGTCTGAACTGAGAGGGATTGGAATGTTTCACTATTTTTTTTTTTTTGGTAGAGAGAAACAGTTTCTTTTAGTAAAATGAATCACAGTGTTGTTTTACTGTGTCCTCTGTTTTGGGGCAGACCTGGAAGTGAAGGAGATTGTGGTGTCAGTGAGGGTGATAGTGGGGCAACCAATCGCGGCTGTGGAATGATTCATTTTTTTTTTTTACATTTGATGCGGTCATCTGTGTGCTGGGACTAGACACGTGATGTACTGGGATAACATCACGGGTCCAGTCCCAGACTGACCAATCAGAGGCAAGCATTCTTTCTTGCCATTGTATAATAAAGGTTATGATTGATTTTATCTTGCATTAGAAAATGGGCTTTTAATTTCCTGGCATCTGATTGGCTAGTACCCTTGCCAGGGGGGTACATTAACTTTCAATAGATGCCCAGGAAATTAAAAGTACCAGTCTACAGTGCCCCTTGACCCACTAAGTATCCTAGTGCCCACTCTGCTTCCTAATTGGCTGTACCAACTGAATTTAAATTTCAAATCGCCGCCATTTTTTTTGTCTGGCTTAGCGAGAGATATTTCCCATAGCGACTCACTGGTACTACAGATGTGGAGTATAACCATGACCACAATTTTACCATGAAAAGAAACAAAACCAAAAACCTACAGTAGTTCATTGAAACCGGCACTAAACCGCCCATTATAGATTGGCAGCCCTCCCCACCTAAGTCCGTACCCCATCCCGTCAGCAATCCTCGATCAATTTTCAGAAAAAAACCACCAAATGTTCACAAATAACCTGCTTTCTGCCGGCTTAAGTTTTCATCTTCCTTCCACCTCGTACTACAAAATATACAGATCTTCCATTCCTACTCAGTTAAACAACGTTCCCTTTCCTTACTCGTGTTAGCCACATCATCATCGCCACGTCCTACGCTCCTCACTGGCTTTCCGTTCACCTTCTTCACAAGTACCGTGCTTTGTAAATCGGAGAGAGGTGCGATCCAAACAAAAAATTTTACTTCATTTTTATTAAAATTTTACCCACGCGACATACTATATATGGCAGCTCTGCTCCCAATAACACTGAAAATTTTCTATGTGATGTCCGTAAATTTAGCGTAACACACTTGCGAGTCTCCTGCTATGCATAAAACAAGGCGGCAGCTGCTTTTCAGTTCCAGGCGATCGCGATAAAAATCTTACTATAACCAGTGGCGAACAAGCCCCCACTGAATAAAATAATTAATAATAAAAAAGGTTAAGCCCTCTGTGTGTGTGTTGGGGGAGGGGTGAGATGGGGCCATGGCAACCTGCTCCAAACTGAAAACTACAGGAACACGGATAGGACTGGTGGAGGAACTATTTTATGACAAAATACATCAAATAGCTCAGAGTCATAACATTCAAAGATAAAATTATTTTTAAAAACACATACAATACAGTTGCCCATTTTTTTGAACGATAATATCAGTTGTATGGGAAGAACACTGGACCGGCCAGAGCTATATACCCCGCCTGCGGCCGGGTCTCATTACGTCCCTGGCCGGTCCGGTATTGCCCAATACCGCCCACCCTGTTGAGCATTATTGCTTAATTAGCCTTAGGCCATCAAACCCGAGACATCTGTAAGTCCTTTTCCACATAGTAGATTAACCGTTGAGATGGCGAGTTTGAGGAATTTGGACTGCCAGAATGGGTAGGAGGCACTGTCTAGGGGAGTGGTAACGGATAACAGTTTTTTGTATATTAAAGAAGTGGCATGCCGCTGTTCAGTTAGAATCCCCAGCTCGTCCGATTTAGCAAAGTTCTCAGCCTTCCAGGGCCTGGGACCCAGAGCCGAGGCTAGCATGTACTACAGCTGAAGGAAGGGAAAGACTGGTACCTGGGTAGAGGCAATATTTTGCTTAAATCTGTTATAAGACACCAGAGTTCCCATCCAATAGCATATTAAGACTGTGTAACTCGATGGCACCCAGAAAATTTGCTGGGAGGGTTTTTTGTTGTATTTTGAAATTGGGATTGCTTATTTGGGGTTGTTCAAGGTCCAGGCATGGACTTGTGCCCAATAATATGTGGAGTTCTTTACTAACTAGGACACTAGTCTCTATAGGGCTAGGTTTCAGAAATTGTGGAAGCTTATTATAAGGGGTACTTAGGAGGGCTTTTATGTTGACACCAGCTACTGACAAAGGCTTAATTCCATTATTTTCCTTGAATATCTTCACCATTCATCACTGGTGGGTTATACGCCGGAGGTGCTATGACCTTGTGGGAGCTTTCAGCTTACACATTTTTTTCCTGGGGGAGAAGCCAGCGTCATGGATGGCGCCGCCCACAAGGCCAACACACAGCATGTTGCTTGAGCGTCAGCCAGTAACCAACACCGACTCCTCCCTCACCTCAGTTCTGTCCACTCAGAGAGAGTGAAAAATATATATAGAGAAAAGAGAGAGGGCAGGGCAAGGGAGCCCAAGAGACAGCAAAAGGAAAGGATATAAACATAAAAGAGAAAAAAGTCGACACAAGAGGAGAGGGAGACTACCTGAGGGTTTGGCATAGTGAGGGAGCCCCAACCACTGGGAAGTCCTAAGGGATAGAGAAGTGGGAAGGGTTAAGAAAAATTCAGGTGAAGAAAAAGAAGAAGAAGAAGAAGGGATAGAAAAGAATGATGAGAGAACCCATGGCACCTCACTCCCTCCAGGGAGACAAGATGAGGATGTCGAAGGCGGCTTCTATCGCTACATTCTCCAGACACTTTCACATGAAGGAGAGACTGGACCGTCCCCCACCTGAGATAAGACTGGGCTATTCGAGTTAATAGATAGCCCAGAGAAACAACCCCGTGGCTGAAACAAGAGGGAACACCTGCTGAAACCCTGGGGAGTAGGATACTGGGGTCTCTACAGGTTGTCCAAGGGCGTAGAGGTGGGGACAGGACCCACCCTGGAAAAGGACCCCTCAACAGCTGTTCCACATCCAGGCATTGTTACTTCCTGTAACTCATCCCGAGCCAGAGGCAAGGGAGGAGATGCTGTGGAAGGAGGGGAACTGCCCCAGGTTAACCACATCAGTTCATAACGAGAAAAAGACAATGGGAGGGGTCCCTGGGTTCCCCAGGATTTGAAAAAGGTCCCAAAGGAGGAATGAACTCTGGCCCTGCTCAGAAGGCAAGACGGAGATCAGGAAGGAACCCAAGGAGCCCTCATTATAAGAGGGAAAAGGCCCGGGTTGTCCTCCCCTCTTAATGGAGAACTACTAATCCTCTGGAGGAACAGTGGAACAGAGAAGCCAAAGGCTTACCTCACAAGGGTATCCATGGAGGGGAGAGCCAGCAGGAAGGAGGCACAGCTCAGAGGTTGTGGCACCAGAGGGGATGGTGGGCAAGAAGCAGTGATGTATGGTGAAGATATACAAGATGATCAAGAATTATAGTAGGTACGTAATTTTCATATATTCCTGTATGTATCTTCACCATTCATCACTGGTGGGTGAGTACCAAGCCCCCCGAAGGGGACCTGGCATTTCCCTGAGGGAAGAACTTCCCTCAGCCCTTGTGGGGGAGAACCACAGGGGAAGAAGCTCCCCATGGGTCCAGAGTGGCCCAAGACTGATCAGGGTGAGATGGGGACTCCCGTGACCTGGGAGAAGGAAAGCGCCCTGCTAATTCCTGTCTCATCCAGCAGGAGAAAAAATGGGCTTCTTGGAAGCGGGAGGCAATCACCCTACACTGGGCCAAGGGCAATAACCTAGGAAGGCTAAGCCATGCTGCCCGTCTTATATAGACTGCAGATCCTGACAACCTAGAAGCTATCTCATTAGCGTCGTATGATGCCCTTGAGAGATGCCTCGCTAGCTCTAGGCCAGAAACAGAAAGGCAGATGGCTTGCCTGGTTGCCTCAGAGTCAGGCAAAGTGGCTATGAGCTGTTCTAGCACCATCCATAAGTGTCTAGCACAGACAGCCTGATGAGCTGAAAGGCATAGAAGGAGGTGCATTGAGGAACAATTCTTCTCCCCCAGGGGTTAAACTCAGCTGAGTCAAACTCCGGGGGGCAGTCGTGTCTCGGGCAGCAATGCCCAGAGGGGGTATCCAGTAGCTCTATCCCTGACGTGGGGTGAGGCATGGAACCTGGAGACCCATTGCGGGGGGGCACGATACCTGCACTAGCAGACCCTTTGGGCAGGAGAGGGGGAAGAGGGAGTCTCCCAGACCTGACGGGACGCTTCCTGAAAAGGAACAGACCATGGAGGAATGACCACATTCTCAGAGGAGAACTCTTCCAGGAGAGCACATGTCACATGGGCAGGATCGCGACTTGGAAAATGGGAAATGTGCAGCTCCTCCAACAACCTTGACAAGTACCGCTGATAGCTGGTGATGTCAGCATCTGAGGACAGGTGGACCGAAGAGTCTTCCTCAAGGGAGGAAGATGAGGAGGTAGAGAAACTCGATTCAGATCGGGGCACAGCGGGGGTTTCTGGTCTAAAAATGACCTGGTCCAGGGCTCTTAGATAGTGAGGGAAAGCTGCAGCCGAGCCTCTGAATTGGTCCTAAGACAGGGGTCCCCATAGGACCTGAACTCCCCAGGAGTGCAGAAGGGTGAGGCAGAGGGAAACGGAACATTGTTTAACCAGGAGTAGCACACTAAGCCAAAGCTTGTTTCCAGATGCGACCTGGGAGCACAAGAAAGTAAGTGACTTGCTCATGATCACACAGTATGCACCTAGGCAGCTGTGGGATTCAAACCCAGGTCTCCAGATCTGCAGCTCAGAGCCTTAACCCACTGCGCTAGAGGGTTTGAAGAAGGAGGAGAAGACTGGCGAGCCAGAGGAGGATCCCTGCTAGGGCTATGGGAATGTTCACACGACCCCTCCAGAAGGGTGGGGCTGCACAAAGAATACACAGAAGGTCACACAACTATACAGGTGCAGCCTAAGTGGTGCCACAAGGAAGAAGCCCCACAGTGAGGAGACTGGGTCTGATCTGGCCTTGCGAGCAGCCCCTTACCCAACCTGATTTAGATCCCCCCGCTGAGGAGAGTGAAAACGTGAGGGGTCAGCGCTGCGGCTCCTCCCAGTGCCACAGGCAGCTCTGGGAGAACACCCCTGAGCCACCCGATGTGTTCTCAAGCCCTCCCCCTCAGAGACCTGCCCCTCATCCGTCCCTGAGGCATCGACGGGGACAACACACCGGAGGAGCCACAGGCATGTGCAAGCCTGCCACAGCAACCCCTGAGATAGCCCCTGATTCAGGAACAGAAGCAGCACAACTTCCAGTTTCAACGATGGATTCGGCCTTCACAAAAGTGCCGACCTCTGACTTGGCATCGGGTGCAACACCGCACCCAAAACCAGCACCGTCTCCCAACCCTGCTCCATCCTCAGTGCTGCCCCTCTCCACGGTGCCGGCACCGTGAGAGTCCCCAGTACCACCAATGGCACCGGAAGACTCTGAGATGGCGGCCGCAGAGACAGAGCCAGTCGGGGGGGGGGGGGGCACGGTGGTGGTGAAGATACCTCCAGAATTTTGCAGCTATGCCTTGTAGGGCAGCGAGACTTCAGAGCCGGAGAGCTCCTCGGAGTGGGGCAACCACTCTGGGTCAGACCCGTCCTCCTCCAAAAAGGAACAGAGCACGGCAACCAGGAGAAAGGCTACCCCTTGCACCCTACTGGATCTGGCACCGCGTGCACTGAACGAAGGACGCACCAGAACCTCGGCACTGCCATGCTCACCAGCCTCAGAAACTTGAGCGGAGTCGGTGGACGGAGTTGATGGCCCCACTGGATTGGATGCAGCATATAGCTCAGACTGCGACACTGGGGGTGGTCTTGGCTCCGAGGAGGCCGACGACCGAGACAGATGCTCAACCGACCCACTAGAAGAGGCCGACTGTCCACCTGACCCCTCTAGCGAGCTGGAAGTGCCAGCGAGGCTGGCACCATCGACGGCTCGCGGCCCTCCAGTACGCATAGTATCGGTGGGCGACCTAGGGGAAGGGTCCAGAGTTCTTGCCATGGTAGGAGGTTTCTGACCCACCTTCAACGCGTGCATTTCGAGGACCTGGCGGTCCATGGAGAATCACGTGTCGCAATTGTCCATGTCGTGCTGCGGGTCCAGGGAAGAGAGACATCGATCATGGCAACCCGTTATGGAGATGGACTTGCCACAGGGGCACTGACACATGGGGGCACATCCTGCCTTAGATTACGACTTAGGCCCCGGACTGGACATGATCGACTACACATAAAATAAAATAAAATAAGGAAAAGAGCCATAGAAACAATAAAACAAGAATATAATAAAAAAAGGGAACAGTCTCACCCGTTTACAGTTCTATGGCGTTGAGTAAATGAACAGAACTTACTCGACTTCTAACAAATGACGAACTGTGCAATTTGGCTCTTCAGCTCCGACGAGGTGCACTCTCGATGGTGGGAAGAACAGAACTGAGGTGAGGGAGGAGTCGGTGTTGCTTACTGGCTGTGTGTCGGCCTCGTGGGTGGTGCTGTCCATGATGCCGGCTCATCCCCCAGGAAAAAAAATTTGTAAGCTGAAAGCACCTGCGAGGTATAACCCACCAGTGATGAATGGTGAAGATACATACAGGAAGATCAGCTGTTTGCTCCTTATATTTTCTCCACCACAGAAAATGACTTGCAAGATAATAAAGCCCAAAATCAGGAAGCTGTAACCCACCCTATGCTTTTAAAGAGATTAACTTATGATAGGCCCTGCATGAAGATATACATTCAAGAGAAAAGAAGAGAGAGTGGATTTTAATTAAAAAGCTTTTGTTAAATCACTTAACTGAGAAGAAATGAACTCTGTTGTCAAACAGACGTGAAGTTCTGACTCCTAGCAGGCGAACATCATCACTGATGCACGCTCGAAAGCAGGAAAAGAAGAACTGAGGCAATTGAGGGCTGGTGCCGAGGTAAGTCATGCGGCATCAGCCAGTGTCGCACCACCACGCACGTGCGCTGCTTGCCTCAGAGCCAGCTCTCCTGGAAAGTTCTGACTTTTGCAGGGTCTTAGCACCTCCACTCAGACCCATTAATGTGAATCAATAGTAAAGACTGATTGCTGGAAGATCAACAGTATAAGTATGTAACATTCATATCTTCCAAGAATGAATTATCTCTATAGATTCACACTAATGGGTCAGAGTACCTAGCTTAGAGAAAGTCCCCTGGACTAAGATGGTTGGGGCTCAGGGCTCACTCAGGATAGCAATCCGTTCAGAATTATCCTATCAAAGCTGGCATATTGCTAGGTAAAAGCATGCACTGAGCTCCAACTTGAAGCTCTGCAAATTTCTCCAATAAGCACAGAGCGTATATCTGCTAATGAAGTGGCAACCACTCAGGTGGAGTGTGCATGTACCTTGCAGTCTAGTTTAACCTGATACATAGCATAGCACAGCACTGGCGAATGAAAGTTTATAATCCAGGCTGAAATTCATTTGATTGGGGCAGGCTGCCCCTTTTGATTAGGGCCAAAAGAGACAGAGCTGTTTTGACTGTCTGTAGTCCTCAGTCCTGTCCAGGTAACACCCAAGGACCCTTTTGATATCCAGTGAGAGAAGAGACCTTTCTCCCTCATTCTGGAAGTTGACAAAGTAGTAGGTAGGAAGAATTTTAGACTGATGAAGACGGAACACCGATATCACCTTAAGGAAAAATTTGGGGCGTATATGGAGAACTACCTTATCTTTATGGAAATAAGTATATGGAGGATCTGTGACCAAAGCATGGATTTCAGATACGCTGTGTTCAGAGGTGGCAGCTACCAGAAATGCTGCTCTCCAAGTTAGAAACTTCAAGCCACAAGTCGCAGTAGGCTCAAAGGACTTGTGAGTGAATATATCCAGCACAAAGTTGATATTCCAGGGACTCAATGGTTTTCTGATGGGAATCCACGTGTGCTGAATACCCCTAAGGAACCACTTAAACAGTGCTAGCTGTGCCAAACAGAGGGAACGTATAGATTTGTGGTATGCTGGTATAGTACATAGGTGGACCTTATCTGTACACTACTGCAAGCCAACAGTAGAAAGATCCAGTAAGTACTCCAAAACCTTTTTAGGCAGACACCTGAAAGGGTTCACAGAGGTTATGAAGCACCAGGTGGAAAATCTTTTTCACTTGGCCATGTAATGTCTTCCTGGTGGAAGGTTTACATGCAGCCAAAGGTATTTCAGATACCTTGAATCTGTTCACTTCTACCTCGTCAAAATCCATGCCTGAAAGTGAAAGAAGCATAGGTTGGGACGGACTAACTGACCCTGGGTGGTAAGTCCACCTGGAAACCAGACCACTTTCGATTTGCTGAATTAAATTTAATTTAACAGGAGAAACCATATCTGCCAGGCCAGCGGGGGACTAGGATCATCTTGCCCCTCCCTGGTGAGACTCCACATTCGAACAACACTTTCTGTATGTCAGGGATTGGAGGGAATGCATATGAAAACGGATTTTGCCATGGCAGTCGAATGCATCCTGACAGAAAATGCCATGTCCTAAATTTCTGGAGCAAAAATTGAGTCCATTTGGCACTGAGTGGGTTTGCAAAAGGTACACATCTGGAGTGCCCCACTCGTCGAATAGCAATCTCAGGACATCTGATGCTAGAGACCACTCATAAGGATCTTCTTCCGTTCAACTGAGGTTGTCTGCCGAAGTGTTCTGAATTCTGGCAGGTAGATTGCCTGCAGCAGGATCCTTGGTCCAGGCACTACTCCCTCATACTCATCAGCTCCCTGCACAGAAGGTAAGCATGTGCTCTTCCTTGCTTGATGACATAGTACATGACAGACTTGCCTGTCTGGAGGAGAATGGTCTTTTGGCTTGCCAAATCCACTAGAGCTTTTGGACATTACAGAACTGCTGTCATCTCCACCACACTGATGTCAAGATGCGTTTCTGATGGGTTCCCACCCCCAGCAGAGAAGCATCTGTGATGAGGGTCACCTCTGGCTCTGATTCGGAAAAGGGGAAGCCCTAGAGGAAGTTGTCATCCACTGACCACCACATCAGGGGTTCGGTCACCTGAATAGGGTAGATTTGAGGGTGCAGTGCTTGTGGCTACTGGGTACAGAGTATCCGAGTTGTCCTCATATGCAGTTTTGCCAGAAGCACTGTGAACACTGAAGAGGCCATCAGGCCCAGTGTGTGTGTTGCATGGAATGGGCTGGCACAGTCTTGTGTTCCATGATGTAGCATGCCACCTGCATGACTGCTTGTAGCCTGCTGTCTGGGAGGAAGGACAGAGCCCGGGTTGTGTTCAGAACCTCTCCTATGAACAGCAGTTCCTGAGATGGCTACATCTGAGACTTTGAGTGGTTCTGCAGGACTCCCATGGATGTTAGGAAGTGAGAGGCAGTGGCCACTACCTGCTCTGTTTCATGTCTAGATGGGCTTAAGATTAGCCTGTTGTCCAGACAGTGGAACACTTGGGAAAGCTAGCTTTCTGAGGTGCACTATGAGTACTGCAAAGCTTTCTGTAAAGACTTGCAATGCCGAGGAAGAACCAAAGCGTAGGACTCTGAAATGGTAGTGCTGCAGCTTCTCACAGAACCAGAGGTACATGTGGTAACTGGGGTGCACCATTATGTGCTGGAATGCATCCTTCATATTCAGGAATGTAAGGAAATCCTGATGTTTCAGGTAAAGTAACAAAGATTTCAGAAAAATCACCCAGAATATTTCTTGATCGATGTACTTGTTCAGATTTCTGAGGTGGAGAATGGGGCACATGCCCCCTGATTTCTTTGGTATCAGGAAGCAGTGGGAGTAGAACCCTGTGCTCTGTTCTGACTTTGGTACTACTTCCCTGCACTGTTTCATAGAAGGCCCTCAATCTCCTGTACCAGAAGCTCTGACATGTGCTGACAAAGGGAGTTACCTTCTGGGCACACTGCCTGGAGGGGTTTCCAACAATTCTAGGGTGTACCCTTCTCAGATGATCTTGAGAACCCGTTTGTCTGTCAAGATGAATAACCACTGATGGTAATACTGGGTCAGGTAGAAAGGTCCACATTGGGTAACTGAAGCAGATCTAGGTCCAGAGCTTCAGATGGTGGTACTGAGTGCTTTTGACGCTGGTGCCTTCGGTTGCACCTTCTTCTGGGGATGGGGGACTGGGCTTTATTGTTCTGTGCTCTCCTGCCACTACTGCGAAAGGACTGCTTGTTTGCAAGAACAGCCACGTCCTCTACCCTTTTGTGGGTTATAAGGAGCTGGCCTAGAAGTCTTAAGAGTCATTCTAGTTTCGTTAGACTCTAAGAGACTCTTCCTCCCACTGTCCAAACAGAAAAGTGCCATCAAAGGTCACGTTCATGATCTGTTGTGTGTCTGGAGTGGATCCAGCAGTCTGCAGCCAGGAGTTCCGCCTGATGCAGATATGTGCAGTTGCGGAGTGAGTTGCTGCATCAAAGGCATCCATAGAGGCTTTAGGCTGGAGGCTGTTGGATTCAATACCTTGTTTAACAGCAAGCAGCATGTAGAAAACAAAAGTCATGGCACTCACCATGCACACATATTAATATTTATGTTTCTTTGGTTGTGGACAATGCACTTTATGTTATTTATTCACTGTGCAGTGTATATAATTGAATTGCACTGAAAAATGAGCACTAGCACCTTAAATTATTAACATGTGACTTAAAAATGGTGCTATAAAGGTAGTCTGCACTAGGAGGCATCATCCTTGAGAAAGTCCAAGATTGGGTGATACGCAGGAAGTTTGCTGCACCCTGTTTCCTGTTTTTTTACTGGCTGAAGTAAAGACGAGACATTTTTGCACTGAATCAAGTCTCTGTCTTTATGTGTGCATGGTGAGTGCCATGACTTTTGTTTTCTACAGTTGGATATTGTCACTGAGCACCCCAAAACCCCTGTGCAGCTCTGTTTGTGTTTGTAGCAAACGGCATGTCTTGTTTCACTTTTGTGTCTGGCAGGGCCTCTACTAGAGACTTGAGCTTGCTCCAGAGGGCATCTTCATACTTACAGAAATGACCCGGGTAGCTAGCTATCCTTATACCAAGAGTAGCTGAGACACAGACCCCCTTGGCCATAGTGTTACCCTTAGGTGACTCTCTGTTAGTGGGATGTGCGATGACCCCCTACTACTATGGCTTTGTGATTCTCAGCCAGAACAACAACTGACTCAGTGAAATACATGGGCATTAATTTAGGCACCACATGTTTCTTGTTTGCCTGTCTGGGGACAGCTGCCACAGTAGCAGGTCTCCTCCAAGCCACCTCAGAGTGTCTTCAAAGCTGGCTGGATGGGAGGAACTAGAGAGAGACTGGGATATTAGGCACGTTTAGAAACTCCAGTTGAAGGTGTCTAGCCTGGTCTATGGCTGAGGCTCCAAATTAAGTGCAGACTGCATACTTCTGAGCAGAGACTGAAAGAAGGAATCCTCTTGTGGTATTGGTGACAGGAACCGGTTCCGGGTTCACGGGACCCTAAATAAGTCATCATCCTCACCATCAAAGAAGAGGTCAGGCTCGGACTCATCTTACTCTACTTCCACCATTCCTGGACAGTAGTAAAGAGGAGGGGATCAAAAAAGTAACAGATAGGGCCTTGGGAATGGTGGTAGCACCGAAGATTGCCCTAGTACCACCCCCAAAGGGAACTGTTCAGGCACTGTAGGCTCAGGTGGAACCGCTAATGGTGTTGACGACACCGCTGGTGGCACAGCGGCTGCCCCTGGCCACAGAGGGGACAGAGGCAACACTAAAGGTGGGGCGGGCGATGGCAGTGCCAGCAGCAGCCCCAGCCCAAATGCTGTAGTCAAAGTCAGTCGTACGTGTAAGTTAAGCTACACCGAACCAGGCACCAGCCTCAACAGATTTGGGGGGGGGGGCATTGCTGGCAGCAAAAGTGCTTCTATGCTGCACCCATTGCTCCACAAAAGCTGCCCAATAGCCATACTGCCTACCGGAGTCCTCTCTATTGGACAAAGATGGGCTCTAGGACAGAGATCTTATGCTTGCAGGACCAAACGTCCTTAATGTTGTCTACGACAATGGTGGGGAGCCCAGGCCAGCAGAAGTCGAGCATCTCACAGCAGAACGACTACAGGACAACCTCAACTGGTGCCATTTCTGTGCCTTATGCTTGCAGGAAGAGGTTGAGGCTGAACTGTGCAAAGATCCTGATGCAAAGCATGTGTGGGATCTGGATCATTTCTTTCTGCAACTCCGGAAGAACTGTCTATCCTCCCAGGCACTGAACTGCCCATTGCAGAGCACCCCCCACCCCCCGAGAGAGGTGGTGGCCACACACAACCCTGCTGCCAGAGCAACTTGCCTTTTTAGGCTACCTACCATCTTCCATGGTCGACTAATAGCATGAGGTAAGGCTGTGAGAAGACTGTAAATTCTGCGTGTTTAAGTAAACTGACAGAAAAATAAACTAGTGTATTTTAAACTAAAACCGAATTAATGAACGCTGTCATCGCATATATGGTGAAGTTCTGGCCATAACGTGGAGAATGGCAGCGCTGCTGCTGCGCACTCATGGTGGGGGGGAAAAAAACCTGAGGCAGTTGGGGGCTGGTGCTGCTGTATACTAGCGGGTGTGTGCAGTGATGCACAGGGCCTACTCGTGCTGACAGTCTTCCAGAAATGTTCTGGCTCCCGCAGGGTCCCAGCACATCCACCGCAGACCCATTAGCGGGAATCTATGGAGAAGATTGATTCTTGGAAGATCTGGAATGTTCGGATTGCCAGGTTCCTGAACTATTCCAGTTCCTGCACTGACAGGTGGATAAGCCTGCTATCAAGGCAAGGGAAGATCATGATCCTCTTGCACCACAGGGGCTCCATCACCACTGATAAGCACTCGATAAATATCCTTATGAGAAAGAATAGGCTAAAGGACATTGCCTGTAACTGACACAAGATGTCCAGTCTCCCAAAACTGCAGGAACCCACTGCATGTTAAGAGTGTAGAATCAGGATTTAGTAGCAGGTGTCTGTCATGGAGATCCATAGAACAGAACCATGCCCCATGCTCCAAGGAAAGGATGATCTGATTCAGTGTAGCCAAGCGGAAAGAACAGCTACATAAGAACACACCATAACAGTAGATCTACGAGAAAATCTACTCCTTTTAGGCCACACCTTTGGAACAATAATCTGTCAGCACTAGGACCACATGGAAACTTCTGCTAGCCAGGGGCCACCCATGATGACATGTAGCATCTACGTGTATATAAACGTGGAAAGCCCCATCACGCCTCAATTCCCCTCTGGAGATTAGCCTCAGAGGACCTCCAGGCGGCGGGATGTGCAATGATGTCAACAGGCACACCTGTCTGTCCAGCCTCCCATGACGTGTGACCACGATACCTTGCAGCTTCCCAGCCTTCGCCAGGAGCCACTAATGTGATAAAGCTCCCCGAAAGGAGGTTGCCAGATGACACTCGATTCTTCTCCTCCCGGCTAGCCCTCAGACTCCTGGGTCCGTTCCCGAACCTGGGTCGTGGGTGTCATCAACTTATGCCCATCAGGTCGACAGCAGGTACATTTCTGAAATAAACAGAAGTGGCCACATCCCTTGTGGAGTGACTACAAACAGCATCGGAAGTTCCTTACTATACTTCATATAATAGAATGTAATACAGTACAATACAAAAAAAACAATGACCATGCTCTTCTCTAGCCTCTACAAAAGAGGAATGTTCCACCTTGTGTCATCCGAAATTGCCAAAGACAAAACCTTGAACAGGTGGAGACCTTCAAATACCTTGGGTGTAACTCTGGATGACGCCTCATCTTTTGCACCCCATGCTGACAATCTGGTGGCCATAGTTAACAGAAGACTGGGTGCCCTGTACCATAACTGGAACAATCTCACTTGGGATGCTAGATGCCTTACTGTGGCCAGCTCCGGTCTATCACTTACAGAATATGGGCTCCCTCTCTATGCAGCTGTCTGTGACACAGTGCTAAACAGAATAAAGCTGATATGTAACAAGGCATGCCACTTTGGACTTGGTAAGGATAACTGCACACATAGTTGTACCCTTTACTGACTAGCTACCTTTTCCAGACCTGTCTGCTAGCCAAAAAGGCACTCTTGTGACTAACACCCCCTTCTTTAACAGATTGCTTCTGCACTTTCCCCAACCAATACAACACCAGGAACATGGTCAGGAATGCCCTTAAACCCCCTTTCTGGTGTCCTCAGCTGGAAAAGTGGTAATCTGCTGTCAGGAACACTAACTGGTTAAACGAACTGCCCGATGAGTTTCTGAATTTCCCCAAGTTTAAACAATCAGTTTAGGGATCTTTGTGGTCTGCCTTTGCAGTCCTATGCAACTGCAACCATTCCAGTTTTATTTGGTTTCTCTCCGTACATATCCTGTGACTTTTTATACAACAATCTGTATGGATTTTCCTCAAAACTCTATGTAATTGTTCTGCCTTAAGTGCTTTGAGCCTGACTTGACTGCATTTCCCGTGGAACTGCTTATTGTACTTGTTTTTTGTGACTAAGCATCTGACATGGAACCTTTTGTAAATGAGCACTTGTGCTCAGAGGTAATCACTGACATTTTCAATAAATAAATAAATAAACAATGCGACAGCCATTTGGATAAGCATTGTTTAGACACAGGAGCACCTTCTTTCCAAGGGGCGAATGAAACAAAAAGCTGAGAGGAATTTCTGCAGTCCTTGGTGCAAGCAATATAGTATCTTCTTATTCTACTTACATCCAAAGTACGGAACAGTGCCTCACCCTGTTTGGCATGCTCAGGATAATATGCAAGCTGGTGTGTCATTTCATTCAATGTAAATTAGATACCACATTTGGTAGAAAAGTACAGTTGTGTAAGAACTTACCCTAACAGTAGATCTTTGAGAGGAGCTCTTGCAACAGGTTATACCATAAGGACTGAAACCGGCAGGTGCCAGGACCCCACGGAAAACTTTTAGCTAGCAGTATACAGCGGGGGACCACCCCAGCATCACAAACAGTATAAAAAGGGTGGTCCCTCAGCACCATCTCAGTTCTCCCGCCAGAGGTCCCGGCACAGGTAAAGAACGGAGAACCGAGGAGGCTCCTCAAGCTGAGAGGTATGATGGAATGGTTGATAGTGCAGAGGAAGAGACCAGGGGGAAGGAGGGCGGGAAAGCAGCACCTGCTGCAAGAGCTCCTCTCGAAGATCTACTGTTACGGTAAGTTCTTACGTAACTGTACTATCTCACTTGGGCGCTTGTAGCAGGTCACATCATAAGGACAGAGTCCCAAACAGTACAAAGACAAATCCTGATAGAAGAGCGGAGGAAAGGAGGCTGAAATGCTGGATGCCTCAAGACAGAAGGCCCTGAAGGACAGCAAGGCCCAAACCTGTCCTTCGCTGGAAGCAATGTCCAAACTACAATGTGTAATGAAGGTGTGGGAAGAGCTCCAGGTGGCAGCTACGCAGATATTTGCCACTGACACGTTTCACAGAGATGCAAAGGAAGCAGTCACTCCCCTGGTAGAATGGCCTTTAACCGAGCCCGGTAAAGACTTGTTATAGTTCTGGTAACAGTAAACAATACAATGAACCAACCACTTAGATACTGTTTGCTTAGAAACAGGTGTCCCCAATGTTCTCGGAGTGAAGGAAACAAACAACTGATCAGACCTTCTGGAATCCTAGGTACGAGTCAGACAGTAGCGGAGGGCCCGGTGAACGTCCAGAGTGTGAAGGAGAGCCTCCCCTCAATTAGAGTGCTTTGGATAATAAACAGGAAGATGCATGTCCAGGTTAAGGGTGAATTCGGATACCACCTTGGGCAGGAACTTCGGATTGGTCCTCATGGACACCTGGTCCTCGTGGAAGACTAGTTAGGGCTCTTTGCACATCAGAGCCTGAAGCTCGGAAATCCTCCAAGCAGAAGTAACTGCAACTAAACACAGCACTTTCCACAACAGAAAATACATCTCACTTTCTGCAGCTAGTTCGAAGGGAGGCAAAGTAAGTTTCTCCAAAACAAACAAGAGGTCCCATGGAGGGACATGGTCCCTGATAAGGGGCTTCGAATGAAAAATACACCGCAAGAAAGTGCGGGGTAAATCAAGCTGGGCAAGGACCTTGCCCTGTAGCGGTGCATGATATGCAGACACAGCAGAAAGATGCACCTTGACAGACTAGTAGCTCATGCCAGAGTCCAATAAGGACAAGAGGTACTCGATGACAGAGTTTACAGGACAGGTGAAAGGGTCAAGGTGACGAGCGGAGGCCCAGATGCAGAACCGCTTCCTCTTCATGGCATAGGAGTCTCTAGCTGATGGCTACCGTGCTGCAACTAGGACATCTACCACTCTTGCAGAGACACCAAAATGAGTGATGGTTAAGTCTGTAGGAGCCATGCATGCATGCATGCAGGCGCAGCGATTTCAGATCTGGGTGGACTAGTGTCCCCCTCTCTTGAGAGAGCAAGTGAGAACTCAGAGGCAGAGGGATTCGGGGCTCTGCTGCCAGTTGCTGAAGTACAGGGATACAAGGTGCGCCGCAAGGACCGGAAGGGGGAGGGGTGGCTATTTATGTCAGGGAAGGGATACTGTGTACCAGGGAGGAGGGGGATGAGAGGAGGCCAGAAGCCATATGGGTATTGCTCTAAAGCCCTAAAGGTAAGAAGCTCAGGATGGGGGTGGTGTACAGGCCACCTTCACAGAGCGAGGAGGTGGACAGGGAGCTGGGGGAGCAAATCAGGAAAGTCAGCGACAAAGTGAATACAGTTACAGTGGGAGACTTCAACCTACCTGGGGTTGACTGGCAGACAGTAACTACAGCACACGCCAGGGAACAGGTGCTGCTAGAGGTTATCCAAGACAGCTACCTAGTGCAAGGGGTGATGGATCCTACTAGGGAGGGGAACATACTGGACTTGGTGCTAACAAATGGGGATCAAGTCCAGGATGTGGTAATACAGGACCCTCTAGTAGGAAGCGACCACCGCTCAGTGTGGTTCCTCCTCAACAGAAGGAGGGAAACGTAGACTGATGGCAGATAAGGGCCGCTTGGCCCACTCAGTCTGCCCATTTCCCTACCTACTAGATAAGCTTCAGATTCTAGTTAACCAACAGCCTGCTTCCTCCTACCCCCCACTATAACTGCCTTATGGCTGTCCCATGCATTCTTGAATTCCCCCACTGTTTTTGACCCCACAACCTCCTCAGGAAGGCGGTTATATGCATCCACCACTCTTTCCATGACAAAATATTTCCTCACGCTGCCCCTGAACCATCCCTCCTCAATCTTTAAATTGTGCCCCCTTGTTCTTGCATATCTCTTTTTCTGAAAGATGCTCCCCTCTTGGACTTAGTCGAATTCCTTGAGGTACTTGAAAGTTTCTATCATGTTCTCCCTCTCCCTCCTTTCTTCAAGAGTATACATATTAAGGTCTCAGTCTCTCTTCATATGGCTTCTGTTGCAGACCCTGCACCATTTTAGTTGCCCTCCTCTGGACCGCCTCCATCCTATCTATGTCCTTGCGGAGATGGGGTCTTCGGAACTGCACACAGTACTCCAGATGGGGTCTCACCAAGCGTCTGTACAGAGGAATAACTTCCTGTTTTCTACTGATGATGCCTCTCCCTATACATCCCATTATCCCCCCCAGCTTTCCTTACTGCCTTCTCGCATTGCCTGCCTTACCTACCTTAAGGTCGTCTGATATGACTACCCCCCAGGTCCCTTTCCATTTTTGTTGTTGTTAGTACCTCCCCCACCTTACCTGGGTTTTTGTTTCCCATGCACATTACTTTGCATTTCTTTGCACTGAATCTAAGCTATCATACTTTTGACCATTCTTCCAACCTAGCCAAGTCCCTTCTCATCCTTTCCACCCCCCTTGTGTATCAATCCTGTTGCAGATCTTTGTGTCGTCTGCAAAGAGGTATACTTTTCCTTCCAGACCCTCTGCAATGTCTCCTATAAAGACATTAAAGAGGACTGGTCCCAGTACTGAACCCTGCGGTACCCCACTAATAACCCCCCTTTCTTCAGAGTGAATTCCATTTACTATTACCCTCTGTGTCCTGTTGTGCAGCCAACTTGTTATCCAGGCTATCACCCTGGGACCCATTCCCAGGCTGGCTAACTTGTTTATTAATCTTTTGTGTGGGACTGTGTCAAATGCCTTGCTAGAGTCTAGGCAGGCCATATCCACAACCCCACCCTGGTCTACTACTTTGGTCACCCAGTCAAAGAAATCAATTAGATTTGTCTGACATGACCTTCCCACTGTGAATCCATGCTGCCTTGGGTCCTGTACCCCGCTGGCCTCTAAGTACACAACCATTCTTTCTTTCGGAAGTGATTCCATCATTTTCCCTACCACTGAGGTCAAACTAACAGGCATGTAGTTTTCTGCCTCTGCCTTGCTCCCACTTTTGTGAAGGGGAATCACATCTACCCTCCTCCAGTACTCAGGTACCACCCCATCCTCCCATGATTTATTAAAAAGGGTAGTCAGTGGTGTCACTAGGTCTCCCTGTAGTTCTTTTAGAATTCTGGGGTGAATTCCATCAGGCCCCACTGCTTTGTCCACCTTGAGTTTTAGGAGTTCTTTCAGGACCCTTTCTTCTGTTAATGGATTGGTGTTGACCCCCTTGCCCAGCGTGATTCTATTGTTTGGTTTAGGTACCTCCTCCTCTTCTATTTTTGTGAATACTGAGCAAAAGTATTCGTTCAGTATCTCTGCCTTTTCACTGTCACCCTCTGCTGACCTCCTCTCCCCTTTATTAAATGTCAGTATCCCTCCCTTGGTCTTCCTTTGCTCCCTGATGTACCTATAAAAGGTTTCATCCCCCTTCTTAACTGAGCTGGCTACCTTTTCCTCAGTTTGAGCCTTTGCTATTCTTACTGCCTTCCCCGCTTCCTTCTGCTTTAATGGATACAGTTCTCTGTCCTGCTCCTTCTGTGATTCTTTATACTTTCTGAATGCTCCCTTTTTCTCCCTAACCTTCCCCGTCACCTCTTTTGAGAACCATAGTGGTTGTTTACTCCATTTTGTTTTCTTTATTTGCTTCACACAAAGGCTTGTTGCCTCTATGATGGCAGTTCTGATTTTTCTCCATTGTTCTTCCAACCCTCCTTTCTGCCCATTTGCTAGTGCATTTCTTAGGTACTCACCCATTTCGCCAAAGACAGCCCTTCTAAAGTTCAATATCCTCGTTTTTGTATGGCTTGACTCCACGGTTGTGTTTATCGTGAACCACACTGTGTGGTGGTTGCTTGTTCCCCGATGGCTACCCATTTCTAAATCTGTGATCCTCTCTCCATTTGAGAGTACCAGATCCAAGATTGCTCCCTTCCGAGAGGGTTCCAACACTAGCTGTCTGTTAACAGAGTCAGCTAAGACCAGGACAAGGAATGTTGGACATCAGGAAGGCAGATTTTGCCAGAATGGGCAGCATCCTAGAGGGGTATTTAGCTATAATTAACCCAGGGATGGATGCTGAACAGAAGTGGGCAATCATTAGGAAGGGGCTGAATGAGGCCACGAACACGTATGCCAAATTTCAGAGTAAGCAGTCCAGGTCAAAAAAACCTAGCTGGCTCAGCAAGGAAGTGGAGGGGAAGGTGAGTGAAAAAAGGCTGGCCTTCATAAAGTTAAAAAATCGGGACTTGAGGAGGATAGAGAGGTGGTCACAAAGGCATCTAGGGAGGGGACCAGGTCAGTCAGGACAGCTGAGGAGCTGAAGTTGGCTCACAGGATCAGAGAGGGAGAAAAGGGGTTCTTTAAATACATAAGGGAGAAGAGGAGTTGCAGGGATGACATTGTTAGGATGAAGAGAGAGGGGGGATGGGTGCAATAAAAGGGAAGATCAGGCAGAGGCACTGAATGAGCACTTTTGCTCAGTGTTCACTAAAGAAAGGGATGGCCCAATACTGAAGGGAAAGGGATCAAGGGTGGGGGTGGGGGTCAGAGATAACAGATGGGGTCATCCAAGAGGATAGAGTTCTGAAGGGTCTTAACGCCTTGAGGGTGGACAAGGCACCAGGACTGGATGGTATACACCCAAGGGTCCTGAAGGCAGGGTTTGACCTTAACACTGTTTTACTAGCCCTCAACCTAGTGCAAACTGGCCAGGGCTAGTGCAGCTAACCCTCTACTTGTCTGTCTTGACTAGTGCAGGTTTTTCATGGCTGTTAATGAAGTTGAAAAAGTTTATGCTTTAGCGGGCTGTAGTCCTTTTGCTAATCTCCCTCAGTGTTCCAGTTGGCCTGGTGTGATTAGCAGCTCATTAAGAGCTGCAATTACGAACATACGAATGTGCCAGCAGAAACAGACCACCCGGTCTATCTAAGTCTTTCGAGTGTGCAGCTAGCACCCCTAGTTTGCAGCTGCCCCACCCCTCCCATTTGTCATCCCTGCCACCCTCCCCACCCTCACTCTCCCTGCTCCCTGTCCCATGCCCTTTTGAAACTGTTCACAGATTTACATACGACCACCCATTCTGGTAGGGCGTTCCATTTTGCTACCATCCTCTCTGTGAAATAGTGTCTCCTCATTTCCTTCCTAAATCTTCCCCCCTCTATTCTAAGTGTATGCCCACTGGTGACCCTACCCCTCCTTAACTTAAAGACCCCATCTGCCCTATCCTTATTGATTCCCCTCAGATACTTGAATGTCTGTATCATGTCACTCCTGTCCCTTCTATCCTCCAGGGTATACATATTCAGGTCTCTCAGCCTGCTGCCATAGTCTGTCCCTTCCATTCCACATATCATCTTTGTTGCCCTCCTCTGCACCCCCTCCAGTAGCCTGATATCACGCTTTAGGTATGGCCTCCAAACTGCACACAATACTCTAAGTGCGGCCTTACCAGTGACCTGTAGAGGGGGCAAGATCACCTCTATTTGCCTGGACGAAAAACCCCTCGCTATGCACCCCAGCATTATGTTCATTTTTGCAGCCGCTCTCCTGCACTGGGCAGTGTTGTCCATGGTCCCTGTTATCATTACCCCAAGGTCCTTCTCCTCCCCAGTGATCCCCAGCTTAACTGCTCCCAGTCAGTATTCTCTCCTTGGGTTCTTCACCCCAAAGTGCATAACCTTACACTTCTTTGCACTGAACCCCAGCTGCTACCTCTCTGACCACTCCTTTAGCTTGCTTAGGTCCCCCTGCAGCTGCTTCCATCCCTCCTCTCCATTCACCACTGCTCCGATTTTGGTGTCGTCAGCGAACAGACTTATCTTGCTCACCACCCCATGTGCAATGTCTGATATGAAGAGCCCGAACAATACTGGCCCCAACACAGAGCCCTGTGGCACCCCACTCATCACTGGCCTTGGAGTTGAGAGCTCCCCTCTCACCACCACCTGTTGCAGCCTCCCACTCAGCCAGCTTGTGATCCAGTTAATCATTTCTGCCCCTACCCCACACCAGTAAGCTTCCCCCCAAGCCCCCCATGAGGCACAGAATTGAAGGCCTTGCTGCAGTCCAACTAAAGAACATCCACCGCATGACCCTTATCCAGCTCACCTGCCACCCAGTCATAATATTGTATCAGGTTGGTTTAACAAGACTTCCCTGAAACAAACCCATGCTGCCTCACATCCTGGAGGCCATTGTCCTCCAGGTATGACAACAGTCTTTCCTTTAGTATTGTCTCCATGAGTTTGTACGCTATGGAGGTGAGACTTACAGGGCAATAATTACCCGGTTCATCCCTTGGTCCACTCTTGTGTAATGGTACTACATGTGCCATCCTCTAGTCCAGTGGCACACATCCCGACTCCAGTGAGGTGCTGTACAGATCAGCCAGCGTCTCCGCCAACACCTTCGTCATCTCCCTTAGCACCCTGGGGTGGATACCAGCTGGTCCTGGTGCCTTGTCTACCTTCAGTGCTCTCAGTCCCTCTAGGACTCTACTTGCCTCAATTCTTCCATCTGTTGCCTCCTCTCCCCCTGTCCCCACCCTACCAGCCCATGGTGGTAGCAGCCCCCCCTTTTCCTCTGTGAACACTGAGCAAAAGTATTCATTCAGTGCTTCTGCCTGCTCCTCACCCTTTTCTGTCCACTCCCCACCCCTTTTTATCCTCACTACTAATTCCTTGCACTTCCTTTTCTCCCTGATGTATCTGGAGGGGGGAAAAAGTCCTTCTCCCCCCGTTAATTCCCTGCGTTATCTCAGCTCCCTCTGGGACTTGGCTTCTCTCCCTTTTCTGGTCACCTCCTTGGACCGTCTTGCATACTCCTCCCTGTCCACTTCCTTTCCTGTCCTTCTATACCTCTGGTGCGCCTCTCGTTTTGCTCTCACCACCTCCACTACCTCGCTGTTCAACCAGCATGGTTTTCTTGCTCTGCTCCTCTTACTCTGTGTCTTGGTGCAGGCTTCTGTTGCCTCGGTAATCCCCTTTTAATAATATCCCATTTCTGCTCTGCATCCATCTCCTGCCTTATGCCCTCTAGTTTCCCTTTCAGTACTTCCTGCATCCTCCCAAAGTCTGCCCCCCTGAAGTTTACTACCTGAGTAACTTATTTCTCTGGCTCCCTGCCACTGTGATATTAAACCACATCAATCAATCAAAATCTTTATTTACCCAGGCGATCACCTTTGAGCAAGCTCATTTACAAGGTGGACCTGGGTACAAGGAAAAGGGTACAGAACAGAGTACAAGTAAAATATACATAAAACAACAGTAGCAAGACGTATACAACAAAATATATACAGCGTAGAAATGAAGGTAAATAATATACACAGAGATGCCTTTATAATCCTATCCATCAATAACATGTTCATAGCCGTTTGGTGATCGCTGTCGGCTAGTGGGTCCTCCACCTTTATTTCCCTTACTGCCTCCCCATTCGACAACACCAGATCTAAAGTGTTGTTTAGCCTAGTAGGTACACTAACCAACTGTGTCAGGAGACCATCCTGGATTGCATCCAGGAGCACTTGCTACCCTAGTAGTGGAGGTGACTGGAATGCTCCAGTCAACCCCCGTCAAGTTGAAATCCCCCACGATGACCACTTTCTCTTTTCTACATACCATTCTGATTTGTCCTGCTAATTCCCTGTCAAGCTCCTCAGACTGAGACGGTGGCCTGTATACCACCCCAAACCTCAGTTTCCTACCCCTTGAGTCTAGGAGCTGCAGCCAGATTGCCTCTGTTCTCCTTTCTGCCCCCTCGTCCCTTGTGCATTTGATCCCATCCCTCACATAGACTGCCACCCCACCGCCCCTCACTTCCTTACGGTCCTTCCTGTATACTTTGTATCCCAGGATTGCCAGATCCCAGTCCTGGTGCTCAGTTGCCCATGTTTCTGTGACAGCTGCAATATCCACCCTCCACAATGCTAAGAGTGCCTGTAGCTCAGCTGATTTGTTGCCTAAGCTTCTTGCATTCAGCGAGACCACCCTCCATCCTGCCCCCTTCCCTTCATTAGCCTCCATTTCCTTCCTTTTACTCCCTCCTTTTTCGACCACCCTGAGTCCTTCCCTGCTAACCTGGGGGTAGGCACCACTCTATCAGATCCCTGCCTACCTGCTGTCCACTTGCCACCTCCCAATCTAGTTTAAATCCACCTTTGTCGCAATATACCTCCCCAGTCTTTGCTTCAATACCTCCTTCCCCTTCCCACTCAGGCGCAGCCTATCCCTTGCAAACAGATTGTTATTATCCCAGGTACTGCCCCAGCCACCCACAACCCCATATCCTTTAGTTTGACACCATCCTACCAACCATGTGTTCAACTCCCTAATCCTCTTTCTCACTGTGCTTGCGCAGGGTAATGGGAGCACTTCAGAGAATGCCACAGACTCCCCAGTCTCCTCACACAACCTTCCCACTTCCTCAGTCCTCTCCTTTGTTACCTCCACTGTTTCCCCCGCTAGGTCATTTGTCCCCACATGTACCACAATGTGTGGTTTCCTCCTACCCCTCCTTACGCACCTTAGGAATGCCTGTCCTGCCTTGTCTACCTTTAATCCTGGTACGGACTCCACCCATATCTGACTGTGCCTCTCCCCCTTGCTGCCCCATCTGACAGTTCAAGAGGGGGATCCAACAAAAGACTTGATCCGAGTCATTATCATTCAATTGTTGGGACATTCAGCTAATGTGCATACTGTGATCAAAGGTAGAGTGGTTAAGTCACTAGCTTCCAGTTTGCTGAACTTGTCTTTGATTTCTCCCACAATATTAACACCAGTGTACCTCATTTCACAACCTATTGCGTGTCTGTTTCCAATACTGCAGTGACAGAATGCTGATGTATACACGATATGCCCAACCAGGTGGTCTGTACATTCTATACTTTCTCTGTACACCACTGCAGACTAGACTCTGAAGTGGCCATCCATAGACCCATAGCTGCCATTACTGACGGGTGCAGGGGTCCATAGCTCTTCTTAATGGATCACACCAGTCAATGCCATCCATGCAATACCACCAGCATGTCATTTCATCCTAAAAACAATGCTTTGGAGCATGTATGGTACAAAGCAAAACCTTAGTAAAATGTAGAATTTTAAAAGTTAAAATAGGTATTCCTGGTGTGCACAGATCATCCTATATAGAAAAAGAGGTAATACAGCATCATGCCTGTATACTGCTCCCCCTTTGACTGATGAAAGGACACTTATGAAAAATCTGTTGTTGTTAGGGCAGATCATGTTAAAGCAGCAGTGCATGGGACAGACATAGGGCAATTTTTGTGGGCGGTAGGAAGAAACAGGCTGTTGGTTAACTAGGATCTGCTGCTTATCCTGTAGGTAGGGAAATGGGCAGACTAGGTGGGCCAAGCAGTCCTTCTCTGTCGTTGAAGTCTATGTTTCTATGCAAGAATCCGGTGAACATTTTTACCTATTCTTTTTTATGCTATTTTACACTGCCACTTACCTCCCGAGTCCTGACTTGTATGAAACCTTTCTTTCCACAATCTGAGTCTGCTCTAGCACTTTTTTCATTTTTGAAATAACAAACGGAACGCTCCTTTTAATATGACTCAGATCAGGTTTTCATCAGCATTCTCAGCTGTTTTTGAACATCTATGTTCCATAAGGTCAAGTAGCACTGCTTGGTGCATAATGCATTATTTTTGTCCCAACATAAGTGATATTTAAACAACTGAGGGACAAAACAGCTGAGAATACTGATGAAGACCTGTTCCGAGTCATATAAAAGGACTGCTCCTTTTATTATTTCAAACATGACAAAAAGGACTAAAGCAGACTCAAATTGTAGGCAGAAGGATATCATACAAGTCAGGAGGTAAGCAGCAATCTAAAATAGCATAACAAAGTATATGTCACAATTTTCACCTGATTATTGCAGTGCTGCTTTAAATCAATACTTTTGTGCCTGGTATATATAAATAGATATGTCAAAGTTTCTTAGACCTCAAGCCTCTTGTGCTTGTTTAACTCTCTCCAAAGAAATCCAAGAACTGCCCCTGGCCCACTTCGCAGTGTAAGAAAACTTCCAGAAGTGCAGGTCTGGTTAATCACAGGGTGGGGGGATGAGAGTGTCTTTCTCTGCTTGACTCTGTTCATTGCCCTGCAGGTCAGGGTGGGACTTGGAGTGGTGCATGATGATGATGGTTATTGTGTGTGCAGGGCTAGAACTGCTTGATTAAATATTTGCTGTTATGATATTCTCTGGTTTGGTGGGGAGGGGGTGAAGAAAGTGGAAGCAAGGGGCACATGGTAAAACAGTGGGGGTACACACTGCATGTGATTGTATTGCAGTCTTTTTTTTTTTGCAGGGACAGGAAGCAATGTAGGAGCAGGATACATATGCAATAATCAGTATTTCTTGGCTTACATTTTTCCTGTATAACCAAATTTTAACATTATTATTGTGGGCTAGTGCAACCATCTGCAGGCTAGTGCAATTTTTAATCAACTTGTCTGGTTGGCTAGTGCAAAAAAAAAAGTTAAGGTTGACCCCTCCCAGAAGGAACTGGCAGAGGTGTTGGCAGGCCCCCTGATGGACCTGTTCAACACCTCCTTGGAGACGGGGAATGTACCCAGGGACTGGAAGATGGCTCACGTGGTGCCCCTTCACAAGAGTGGACCCAAGGATCAACCAGGCAACTACAGACAGGTGAGCTTGACTTCCATAGTGGAGAAGTTGATGAAGACCATTCTGAAGGAGAGATTGATAACTTTTCTCAACATCAATGGTCTGCAGGATGAGAGACAGCACGGGTTTGTCACGGGAAGATCTTGCCAAACTAACCTGATCGACTTCTTCGACTGGGTCACTAGGGTGGTTGACGAAGGCCATGCTGTGGATGTCCTGTGTCTGGACTTCGGCAAGGCTTTCGACTCGGTGCCACACAGGAGGTTAATGAGTAAGCTGAGGGACATGGGGGGCATGGGAAAAACTGGTGGAGTGGGTGGAGGGCTGGCTGCAGGGCAAACAGACAGTAGTTGTAATGGGGGAGACATCCAAGTCAAGGCCAGTAATGAGTGGGGTACTGCAGGGTTCAGTGATGGGCCCTGTTTTGTTCAATGTCTTTACTGGAGACATTGCAGATGGGGTCAAGAGTAAGATCAGCCTGTTCACGGACAAAACTAAGATTTGTGCAAAAGTGGACAATGAGGGAGGCAGGCACTCACAGAGGATCTAGCTAAACTCGAACACTGCTCTAGGGAGTGGCAGTTGAGGTTTAACACCAAGAAGTGCAAGGCCACGCACCTCAGAGCCAGAAATCCCAGGAACAGCTACTGGCTGGGGGGAGTGCAGTTAATAGCTTCAGAGGAGGAAAGGGACCTGGGGGTAATAGTTACAGGGGACATGAAGGTATCAGCACAGTGGAAGAGGGTGGCAGCAAGGGCAAATAGGATGCTGGGGTGCATTCCAAAGAGATCACCTCTAGAAAA
This sequence comes from Neoceratodus forsteri, assembly GCA_016271365.2. Taxonomy (NCBI): domain Eukaryota; kingdom Metazoa; phylum Chordata; order Ceratodontiformes; family Ceratodontidae; genus Neoceratodus; species Neoceratodus forsteri. The sequence continues at coordinate 799,272,013 of CM028134.1, read as the reverse complement.
GGGGAGGTCATCCTGCTATTTTATAGATCACTGGTGAGGCCACACTTGGAGTACTGTGTACTGTACTGGTGCCCATACCTCAAAAAGGATGGGAGATTACTGGACGGGGTGCAGCGTAGGGCTACGAAAATGATCATGGGACTAGGGGAGTTGCTGTACGAGGAAAGGCTGAAGGAGCTCAACATGTATTTGTTGGCAGACAGAAGAGAAAGAGGGAACATGATAGAGACCTTTAAGTACTTTTAATGCATACACAAAGTCAGGGAGGGAGGGGTGTTCTGCTTAAAGGGGAGGGTCACTAGGGGGCACAGTCTGAAGTTGGAAAGGGGAAGGTTTAGAAGGGAGATGCGGAGGCACCACTTCACAGAGAGAGTGGTGGTGAGTTGGAACGCACTGCCGGAGGGGTTAATCGCGCAAAGGACAATGGATAGCTTTAAGCGGGGTTGGGATGGCGTCAAGTGCAGGGTTAGTACAGACAAGAACACAAAGGGGGGAGAAGGACCGGGAAAGAGGAGGAAGGAAGGGTGGGGTGGGGCAGCTGTAGTGATATGAAACTAAGAGCTGCACAATCAGGCAGACTTGATAGACCTGTGGGCCTTTTTCTGCTGGCAATTTCGTATGTTCGTAGGGAACCAAATCTGCTGAGGCGAATAGGGAGCAATCAAGATCATGTCCATTACCTCCGATTGCAGCTTGAGAAGGACCCTCTGAATCAGTAGTGGGAAGGGAGGAAAGGCGTACAGAAATCTCCCTGTCCAGCAAAGGGACAATGCATCTCACCAAAAAACACCAGGCCCCGGATCTAGCAAGCAGAAACTGGGCAGTTCTGCGTTGAATGGGGATGCAAAGAGGTCCAGTTCGACATGGCTCCACCAGTCAAAGAGATCTTCTGTGACTGACTGCAGGAGCTCCCACTCGTGGGTTTTGGACCATGACCAACTGAGGTTGTCGGTCAGGGTGTTTAGTACACTTGTAACATGAATGGCCGTGAGTTCTAGCTGATGCTCAATGGCCCAGTACCATACCCTCATGGCTTCACTGCAGAGAGGGTACAAATGAGTTCCCCACTGCTTGTTGATATAAAATACCACTGACATGTTGTCTGTCTGGATGAGTAAGTGGCCTGAGGCCAGGACTGTCTGCAGAGCTTGCATGTCATAGAGGATTGCCCTCATTTCCAACACATTGATATGAAGATATTTCTTCAATGCAGACCGCTGTCCTTGAGTCTGTCGGTCTGTAAGGTGAGCTCCCCAGCCCATGCCCAAGGCATTCGTTGTCAGTGACTGAGTGGGGGATGACCTCCGGAAGGACATGCCCATGGAGAGGTTGGAGAGAGTTAGCCCAGGACCACTTGCATGTGAAAGTGTGACAACGGCATGGTTGCGATGGCCGCTGCTATGTGTCCCAGGAGCCTGAGAACTGTTCTGGCCAGGACCATACTGGCAGAGGAGACTGCTCATGCATGAGCCTGAAGGCAATCTGCTCTGTCCGCAGGGAGGAAAGCCTTGCCCTGAACAGTGTCCAGATGGACTCCTATAAACTGAAGCTTCTGGGTGGGCCAGGGGAAGGACTTTGGAAGGGTCAGGGTTATCCCAAGTCCCAAAATAAGGAAAAGGTGTCTTCCATGGTCCGTAGAAGGTTTTTCCCTGGAGGGGGCAGTGTGGAGCTAGTCGTTTAGGTATGGGAAGACAGTGACCCCTTGCCCTGACAGCTCCTGCCACTACCGCAAGGCACTTTGTAAAGATTCGAGGAGCAGAGGATAGCCCAAACGGAAAAGCTCATAACTGGAAGTAGTGACTTTGAAAGAGGAAACGAAGGAACCTGCAGTGAGGGTGGGCGATCAGGATGTGAAGGTATGCATCCTGCTTGTCCAGTGAAGAAGCCAGTCCCTTGGTGCAACAAGGAGATTAGGCCTGGAAGGGTTACCATCCTGAACCGTTTGTGCTCCATGTACTTGTTCGGGTTGCCAAGGTCCAAGATGAGGCGCAGATTCCCGGTTTTCTTGGGAACCAGGAAAAAATGGGAATAATAGCCCTTGCTCCTCTGGGAGGCTGGTACTGGCTCTATTGCTTGTTTGTCCAGAAGGGCCTGGATCTCCTCTTGGATGAGGGCTATATGGGACGGGGAATAGTGGGAGGGTAGTGGGGGTGTTGACTTGGGTTACCTCCAGAAACTATCGTTGCCCTGTTTTATAAGTTGCAGGACCCATCGGTCAGAAGTGATTCTGTGCCATCCCTCTAGGTAGAGGGAGAAGCGACCCCCCTCATCACCTCTCCCAAGGTCCTGGCTTGGGGAGGGGGGGGGGTCTGGCAAGGAGTCAGGCAGAGGTACTTGGCCAGGCGCCGCCTCTCCGGGTCTAAATCCTCCGTATCCCACCCCATGTTGGCCTGGATATGGCACATGACGTCCATGAATGATGGACTGTCTGGTGGAGATCTGGGGGAGTCTTTGGGTTCTGGAAGAGAGAGAGCGCCCCAGAACAGCTACAGCTTGAGTCCTCTGAGGATGCAGACCTAGAATAGGAGCGTCGGTGGTGATGTCCACTGGAGTGATGTCTATGCCTGTCCTATAATCTGGAACAGGAGCAACGTCCGTCTGCTCTCCTTGTAGCCACTGCGACCCCTGTGAGGGTTAGCCGGTTGTGGGATGATTTCCCTCGGCTGACGAGTGGGCTCCTTTGGCTGAGGGGTAGGCTGTTTAGGAGGTGTAGGCTCCAAAAGAGGAGAGGCAGGTCTTGGCAAAATAAGGTCATCTTTGATGGTGTTCCACCAGGATGAAGAGAGATCCTTTACGTCTGACAGCGGAATTTTGGGCTCTGGAGGAGCCTCTGGTGTTGGGGGTGGTCCCGTTGCCTGTGGAATGGGATCAGCCAGCATCGGTGGTACTAAGGTAAAGTCATCCGGTGTCAGCTGGTCGGATGGTGTCGCTGGCTCCAGTGTCTGGTCCGGTGATGCAGGGTTGGAGGTTGCCGGGACAGATGCCGGGACACCAGCATTGATGAAACAGGCATCTGCTGTCAGTCCAGGGTAGCGACCAGCATCCGCATAGGAGATGCCTGATGAGGGGAACTAAGTCCTAAGGGGGACAGAGTAGGTGCCCTTCTTGGGAGGTGAGCTCCTGCCCCCATCATCAGGCCAGAGAAGGTGGCTGACTTGGATGATGTCTAAGCCAGACGGGTGACGGGGAGGGACCTGCTGCCCGAGGAGGATCTGGCTGTGGGCCCTGAGGTCTGGGAGAGGGGCTGAAGAGCAGAGGATGAAGCCCCCGACTTAGAAGAACCTCCTCCTGACGTCCGTGCCAGGGCGAAGGTTTCACCACAGTAATCCCGGAGTTTGCGCCCGACATAAGCAGGGACTGGGAACGAGAGTCCATGGAGGACTTGCCCTTGTGCTTCTCCTTGAAGCGATGCTTCCCCAAAGATTTCTTGTCCTTGTGGAGGCCAGAGACAGCCGAAGCCCCTGAGACAGGGGAAGAAGATGAACTATCTCCCTGGGTCTCCATCTGCACAGCAGCTGGTTGTTTCTCTAGCAAGATGTATTTCAGGGCTATCTGGTGGCGAATCTTGGTCCTGCTGTTGAACTTCAGGCAATGCCTGCAGGCCTCGGTGTTATGTTCTGGGCCCAGGCAGAAGAGGCAGGTCGAATGGCATTCTTTCGATGGAATCAGCTTGCCGCAGGCACACTTGGATTGGCGCCATTCGATAGGAAGTGATGGGGAAGCAGGCATACAGGGAAAAACATCTACCTGCTGAAGGAAAAAAATAAGAATGTATTGGTAAAACACAGTCGAAATGGCGGTCGAACTAGAGCAGAAGGTGTCCGTGGAGCCAATGTGCACGGGTCGACTGCGGGAAAAGAACTGAGGTGGTGCTGCGGGACTGTCCCTTTATACTGTATGTGATGTAGGGGTGGTCCCCCACTGTATACTACTAGCTAGAAGCTTTCCGTAGGGTCCTGGTGCCTGCCGGCTTCAGTCCTTATGGTGTAACCTGCTGCAAGAGCTCCCCCTTGAAGCGAGATCTTAGGATTCATACGCAAAGAGACTTTCTTTGTGAAGAATCAAATAAGGAGGGTCACATATTAGAGCCTGAAGCTTGGAATTCCTTTGAGCAGCAGTAATCGCAGCTAAAGCTAACGTTTTTCATGGCGGAAACGTAAACCACAACTGGCGACAGGCTCAAAAGTAGCCAACGTCAATGTCTCAAACACAAAATTCAAGTCCCAAGGCGGGACTGGATTATGGATAGGGAAGTGTCATTTGAAGAATACCGATCAGAAACATACAGGACACCTTTAATTGGGCAACTGTACGACCATCAGTAGGAGCATGAAAAGCTGATATAGCGGCCAAATGCACCTTAAGTGAGGACTACTACAGGCCAGAGTCAGATAAGGAAAGCAAGTATTCCTTCCAACAAGCATTCACAGGATGTGTAAAAGGCTCCACATTCCTGGAAGCAGCCCACAAAGCGAAACACTTCCATTTCAGGGAATGGGTATGTCTGGCAGGAAGGCTTCCTTGTCGCAATCGGTAAACCAGCAACCTTAGGTGATACCCCAAAACGTATAATGGCTATGTCTTCAGCAGCCATGCATGCAGATGCAGAGGACTTCAGGTCTGGATGGACCAGAGATCCCTTGTCCTGGGACAAAAGACACCAACACAGAGGTAAGGGGACAGAAGTCTCCACTCCTAGATGTTGAAGAAGCAGAAACGATATCTGACGAGGCCAGAACGGAGCAAAGAGGAGGAGGGAAGTGGTACTCACTACCCACAGCTTGAGCAGAACCCTTTGTATCAGAGGAATGGGGGAATGCATATAGGAATTTCCTTTTCCAGAAGAGAGACAATGTGTTTTGCCAAAAAACTCCAGGTTCTGGAGCTGGCATGCAGAAAGATGGCAGTTTTGTGTTGCATAGGGATGCACGACCCCATCTTACAAAGAGGTCATTTACTATGAGGACAGCAGTTCCCAACTGTGAATCATTAACTGGCTTAACCTGTCTACCAAGGTGTTTTGGAGACCTAGAGAAATGTGTCCATCAGCTGAAGGCCATGAGACAGAGCCCAGTACCATACTCTCATCTACTTCCCTACATAAGGGATAGGAGTGAGTGCCCCCTTGTTTGTTGATGTAATGCATCACACGGACATTGTCCATCTGGATTAGCAGAGGACTGGGGAAGAAATTATTCTGAAATGCCTGGAGGCTGTACAGAACAGACCTCATTTCCAGGACACTTCTATGCAGCTTGGCCTCTACCTTGGTCCATGACCTTTGTGTCTGGTAAGGGCTGAGATGAGCACCCCAGCTGGAGGAATGGAACATCCTTCAATAGGTATTTGTAATCCTTCTACCCTAACAACGCTCTGTGAAGAGGAGACAAGAATCAGTTCATCCAGCTCATTCATCAACTGATCCAACTGGACTCTGAGTGTCCACTGAGGGATTCTCATATGAAGACATGCCAGTGGCACAGTCACCATGGCCACAGACATAAGACCCCGGAGATGTAACACTGTCCATGCAGAGACATAGTGGCTCCTGTATACTAAGTGTGCTTGTGCAATCAGAGTGTCTGCCCTGTCCTGTGGCAGGATAGCATATCCTTTCTCTGTGTCCAAGACTGCCTATATGTATTGCAGACTTTGGCATGGAGTCAACGCAGACTTTGGCACATTTACTGTGACCCTCAAATCATCGAACAACAGATGAGTCTGAGAGGTTATGTACCAGAGCTTCCCTGGAGCTGGCCTTCAGGCGCCAATCTTCCAGATAAGGGGCAACACACAGACCTTTCCTGTGAAGGACTGCTGCTACTACTACTGCCTAGCATTTGGTGAAGACCTGTAGTGTAGAAGACAAGTCAGACAAATCTATTTGAACTGATAGTGTTTGGCAAAAAGTGGAAGTATTATCTGTGGGATGTCCTGATCATTACATGAAGATATACGTCCTTCATGTCCAGAGAACAGATCTCCAGAACCCACTGATCCATAGTGATCCCCGACATTGCTTCAGATGCAGGGAGATCCTGTCCCCCCACACTCACCCCTGGAGGTGACAACTGAAGTGCGTGTGTGTGTGTGTGGGGAAGAGACGGAAATGAATCAGGTGGAACCGGGGGCGACAGAGCTATCAGAACAGAGTCCTTTGGGTGCTTTTGTGTGGGCACTGGGGGTGGGGGGCCACCTCCTCTGCCACGACCTTGCTGACAGTAGGCACAACCACCTCGGGCAGCAGGCGGGCAAAAAGAACCTGGACCACTACCTCTTTCAGGAGTGGGATACAGGACTTTACAGACATTTGAGTCATTTCTGAAGTTTGAAAGTCACATAGGGTCTCTTCAACATTATAGCCAAACAGTTTTGACTCTTTAAAGGGAGCATTAAAAAAAAATCAGTTCCGTAAGAACTTACCGTAACAGCAGATCTGCGAGGGGATCTCAGTCATCAGGTCACACCACAGAAACTTCACTGTCAGTGAAGCAGGATCCACATGGAAGATTTTCAGCAGTACCACAGGAGCCACCCACGCCAATGTCACCTACCCTATAATGGTGTGAGTGGCCCTGCTCCCTCCTCAGTTCCTTTCCCCGGAGACTAGGAAGCAAACCCATGCCTTGGGGGACTGAAGAGAGAAAGAAGTGCCCAAACCAAAATAAAAGGCTGGATACACCAGCAAGCAAGTTCTGAGAAGAGAACCCCATAAGAGGGAGATGGTGGGAGGAAAGGCAGACCTGATGACTGGATCCCCTCGAACATCTACTGTTACGGTAAGTTCTTACATAACTGTTCTATTTGCTTCGGATGTATCTCAGTCATCAGGTCACACAGTAGGAACAAGTCCCAAGTACTTACAGGTGCATCAAGACAGTCTGGGAGGAAGGCCAACCAAAGCCTAGGACAGAAGACCCTGCAGAGCAGCCTGACCGAAGCCTGCTCGGGCTCTAGAAGCAATTTCCAGACTGTAGTGCTTGGTGAAAGTGTGGACGGTACTCTAGGTGGCAGCCGCACAGATGTCAGCGTCTGAGACCCCTTTGAAACAGACCACAGAGGTAGCCATGCCCCTTGCAGAGTGGGCTTTCACCGCCCTTGGCAACTCTTTGCAATGCTTGTTTTAGTAGATCACAATACAATGTGCCAACCACTTGGACAAACATTGTTTAGAAACCTGAACGCCCTATCTTCCTGGGGCAAAAGAAACAAAAAGTGGCTTAGACTTTCAGAACTCCTTAGTTCGGAGCAGATAATACTTCCAAATTTTGCACACATCTAATGTATGGAGCAGTGCTTCCTCTGGACTGGCACGCACAGGAAAATAAACAGGTAGGTGGATAGACTGGTTCAGGGTAAACTCAGACACCACCTTGGGGAGAAACTTAGAATTCATGCGCAAAGACACCCTGTCTTTGTGAAAAATCAGATAAGGCTCCTCACACCAGAGAGCCTGAAGCTCAGAAATCCTTCAAGTAGAACTAATAGCAACCAAAAATAATGCTTTCTAAGAGAGAAAATGTAGCTCGCAAGTCATGGCTGGCTCAAATTGAGATTGGGTCAGTTTCTCCAAAACAAAATTTAAATCCCAAGCTGGACAGGGGAACAGATTGGAGGTTTCAGATGCAGGATGCCACTGAGAAAAGTATGGGACACATTCAATTGAGCCACAGTATGACGGCCCAACAGGTTTATGAAAGGCAGACATAGCTGAAAGGTGCACCTTGAGGGAGGAGGAGTACTGGAGATCTGAGTCCGACAGACATATAAGGCAGTCGAGAATCTAGCTCACCGGACAAGTGAAAAGGTCCAGATGACATCTGGAAGCCCAGATGGCAAACCTCTTCCACTTCGTGGGATATTTGGCTATAGTGAAAGGCTTCCCAGCTGCCACAAGGACACTTGCCACTCTGAGACACTTCAAACCGGGTGATGGCTATGTCCTCAAGAGCCAGGCATGCAGACAAAGGGACTTGAGACTGGGATGGATCAGGGTTCCCTAAGCCTGTGCCAGAAGACCCCTGCAGAGAGGCAGAGGGACCAGAGGTTCTTCCGCTAACTGTTGCAGTAATGGAAACCATATCTGCCGTGGCCAGAAAGGTGAGACCAGGATCATGCTGGCCCCCTCCACTTGCAGTTTGATTAGTACCATCTGAATCAGAGGAAACGGAAGGAAAGTGTAAACGAACCTCCCACTCCAGGAGACGGAAAATGCATCTTGCCAGAAAACTCCATGCCCTGGATCTAGTGAGCAGAAACTGGGAAGGTTTGCGTTGAGTGGGGACACAAAAAGGTCCAACTCCGGACAACCCCATCTGGCAAATGGATCTTCTGTGACGGATGAGAGAAGCTTCCATTCATTCATGCTGGACTGCTCCTGCTTAGGCTGTCTGCCAGAGTATTTAGCATGCCCGGGACGTGGACTGTTGAGAGAACCAGACTGTGGTCTAGTGCCCAGTGCCATACTGTCATGGCCTCCCTGCACAGGGGGGTACAAATGCAAACAGAGTCACTGGCAGGAAAAAACTGAGGAGGAAGTGGGGCTGCTCACATCTTTATAAGGTTGGTGACATCGGCAGGTGATGTCAGCATGGGCGGCCCCAGTGGTACTACTGAAAATCTTCCGTGTGGATCCTGCTTCACCGATGGTGAAATTTCTGTGGTGTGACCCGATGACTGATATACCCCTAAAGAAGACTGAAATTTACGTACTCACCATAATTGCTGATCTTTCAGAATAGCTTCACCATTCATTCACACTTATGGGTTTAGGGCTGGAGGCATTAGGACCCCATGGAAGCAAAGTCTTATGCAGCCTACGGGACCGGTGTCAGTGCCTGCACCACCCACAAGGCAGACGTAGTGACGTTGTGTTCATAGGTTGGTTAGTAACCAACACTGGCCCCTACCTTTCTCAGTTCTGTCTGGCAGGAGAGAAATTAGTGGGAGAAAAAAAACAGAGAGGGAGGGGTACAGACTCCTGGCCCAAAAATCATAAAAATCATAAAGCTTGACCACTAACTTAGACAGCCTAATGAATATGCCTAAATAGTACATGGGTAGCGGGTACAAGAGTCAAAGCATACTAGCTACTTGGACATGAAGGTGGAGAAGGGCAGTAGCCCTGGCATCGTACTTTGGCTGGCCTTGGAGAAACCTGAGGGAATCTCCTGAGGGTTAACCTGGCAGAAGCCAAACAGGAAGGATCTTGTATTCAGGAGTATAATGATTAAGAAAAAAAATCAAACTAGAGAAGCGAAGAGATTGGAGCAGACTAAGAGCACGACTACTACCCTCTTGCCACTCCGAGAAAGTGAAGAGAGAAGAAAGGGGAACAGACCCAGCACCGAGGTGTGGGGCAGTATAAAGGCTGAGATAAAAAAAAAAAAAAACACACCCTGGTAACTACCCATTCAGGCACCGAAGGTGGGGGCTGCTCCTTGATTTGAGGCTATGCTATCCAGTTGGCAGAGGCTGTGAACAAAACTGCAAGGTAGAGACCAAGTCACTGCAGCCCTAGGGTTAAGCAAAAAAACTCTTAGAGGGAAAAGGGGACGAAGGGGCTTAAAAATAAAAAAAGAGAAAACTTGTACTTTTTTTTGGGGAGAGACCCTCACTGCTGTTTTCTTTTTTTAAATACTTTAAATACACTAAAACCAGGTGAGTGGAAAGGCCCAGTTCCCACCAAGAAAGAATAGGTATGTCCAAAAGGGAGAAAGCCCTGAGGGTGTGACAAGAGGATGCTACGTGCCTTGAAACACACTGGATGAGCTACCCAGAGGTCCTGGCTCTTAGCTGAGCAGGGAATGGTGAGCAGGTGCTTGAATGAATGGTGAAGATATTCTTGTACATCAACAATTACAGTGAGTATGTAATTTTCATATCTTCCAAGAATCAATCTTCACCATTCATTCCCACTTTATGGGTCAGAGTACCAAGCTTTCCCCAAAGAAGGGGAGGAGATGGCTCACCCTGAGGAAAATAGTTCTTCCCTCAGTCCCCATGGGGGATAACCATAGGAGGGCAGGAACTCCGTACAGGTCCAGTGGGACTGGAGACTGACCGGGGTAGGCAGAGGCTCCCATGGCCTTGGAGCAAGAGGGCACGCAACAACTCACACCTGACGCTGCCAGAAATTAAATGAGTCCATTGGAAGTGCCAGCTGAGCACCTTACGCCGGGGCATGGATGCCAACTGGGAAAGGCAAAGCTTGTCATAAGCTTCCTGGTGTGCTTGATGTGCAGATGCACATCATAGGGCATGCTGCCACAAACACTCTTCTGCCCAAGGCAATGAACTTTGCAGAGTTGGTGTCCAGGTGGAGGTCATGCATGGGGAGGGAGTGAAAGATCTGCAATGGACATCCCTAGGGGTTGGAAAGGGAGCAAAGAGACAGAGCAAGACATTCCTGGATGCCTCTGTAAACAGCTGGGGGCCACAGAGGAATGACAGTGCTGTCACTGCTGTATTCCCCAAGGAATGACAGCACCAGGGTAGCAGTACTGTGACCTGTAAAAAATTACAGACTCCACTCCTGTATCATCTCCGCTACAAATTGCTGATACCAAGAGTACTTAGCATTAGAGGAGAGATGCACTGAGGCATCCTCTTCCTCAGAGGAGGAGCTGGATTCAGGTAGTGGTGGTGCAGGAATCTCAGGCCTGAAAATACCTTGGTCAGCTCTAAGATGGTACAGAGGAAACACATCACCCGCTGACCTGAAATGGTCCCAGGCCATGAGCCCAAAAGGATTGAGAATACCTGGGGGGGAGGGGAATGACAGAGGAGGGTCATGAGAGACCAGGTCCTCTTGCAAAACTTGCCCGTCTGTGTGCAATCAACACTTGTGGACTGGTCCAGACAGTGCCCTTGGGAAGAAGCCTCTCAGATGAGGAGAGCAAATCCATTGGGGTAGACCTGATCCCCACTGTTGACAAAGCTAGATGGCTCCAGAGAGAAACTGTACTTCGAACTAGCGCTGCAACCCCTGCCAGAACTTCCACCAATTCCAGGCGAGGGGTGAGCCACAGGTCCAGTGCCCAGATCAGGGTTTTCCTCAAGGTCGGCACCACGAATGACGCCATCCTTGTCCCAGCACTGTGGATGGTGCCAGGACAAGGTTCAGCACTGGGAACGGCATTGGGATCTGAATGGCACCTGAAGGGACCCTGGCAATGTCCCCTGAGGAAGCTCCTGGTCCCAAGCCAGTTCATCCTCATTGGACTCCCTCCCAATAGGCCCATAGTTGATGTCAACATCCTCCCCTGGGTCATCAGACTGCTCGGGGGAAGAAATAACTACACCCACCAAGGCAAGTGAAACACTGGAACTCTTCCCTTCTCCAGCGCCATGAAGGGTGCTGGAGGGGGCCAGGTCTTGTAGTTGGCACTGTCCCATTTACCGGTACTGGCATTGTACCAGGAGCCGAGGTGGCGTCAGGCCACAACACGAGGTGCCTGTTGGTGTAGTCCCAGTGCATAGCTTCCGCCTCACCACCGGGGGTGTTGCTGACCCATAGGGCCGATGAACTAGGAGGGGTGCTCAACGGCCTCCTGGGGGAAGCCAGCTGTCCACCATGCTCCTACCCCAGGGCCTCCAATATCTTGGCGAAGCGAGCGCTGAGAGTCCTGGTCTTTCTTAGTACGGATAGTACTGGGAAGGGGTTCAGGGGAAGAGCACTGGGACCTTATCTTGATATCCCTGGTGTGATGCCTGCCTCCAAAGGTGGGGAGTGTGCAACCCCACTTCACTGTACAGATTTTGAAGGTGTAGTACTCCATGAAGAAGCAGGTGTCACACTTGACCATGTCCTGGTCAGCACAAAGGCAAATCGTACAGATGTCATGCTGGTCCTGAACAGCAATGTGACCCGCACAGGAGCATGGATGAATAGGGGGCTGCCATTATGCTTCTTCTTAGGCGTGGACATTTTATTCTTACGTTTCTCAGGACCAGACATGGCACCGGACAAAAAAGACACCAGACAAAGGACAGAAAAAGAGTTTTGCGCCACACTGAAACGAGGGGAAACGATAAATTATGAAGTGGCACAGAGAAGACTCAGTGTAAAGAGGTACAGCATTGAACTAATGATGAACTGAGTAAAGTACTGTGACGCAGTGGTGACAACAAAGCTCCCACGATGTGCATTTGATGGCGGTAAAAACAGAATTGAGGAAGGTAGGGGGCCAGTGTTAATTACTGGCCAACCCATGAGCATGACGTCACTATGTCTGCCTCGTGGGCAGCGCCAGCACTGACAGTCTTCTAGGCTGCAAAAGACTTTGCTACCACAGGGTGATAAGTGGGAATGAACAGTGAAGACTGATCTTGAAAGATTTGCCTGTTGCACATCATTGGCAAAGCCAGCAACTCTAAGCTAAGAACATCTCCTCATGCAAATGCCAGAAGCTGCAGCCCGCTGGCAGAGGCATCAGAGACATCATAAGCTGAGCACAGCAAATGTTTGCCAACCTCAGCACCCTGATGTTTTTAGCAGCTCATTCGTGGCGGAGCCATCAAGCAAAGCCTTAACCGCAGTACGAGCAGCTTTCCACAGGCTGTTCCGATATTTGATAATCCGGACCTAGTAGTTTGCAATCTTAAGTCCCAATGATGCTGAGGCATAAGTATGTTTTCCCATCACATCTAGCCTCCTAGATTCCTTATCAGGAGGCAAAGCACTCATATGTCTAGGGGCTCTAGACCTAACACGAGCAACCACGATGACTATAGAGTCAATTTCTGGCTGGTTAGTCTAATTAGGCTAACCAGATGGTACAGGATACTGCTCATCAGCCTTTCTAGGAATTGCAGGCAGGGGTTTGGTCTGCACCATGCAGCCAAAGTAGCATTCTCTACAATATACATGTAGGTGGAATAATAATGGAGGGGAAGGCACCTCCAAAAATTCCATGAGATTCCTTTAGTGGAATCTTCCTCTTCCACCTGAAGGCCCATGGCAGACTGCATTTGCTGTACCACTGTTGTCGAGGCACAGGTCAGGAAGCATAGGAAAACCAGGAGCAGTTTCAAAATTCGCAAATAGCGTTTTATTTTTCTCAATAACAGCAAAATAAAAATACAAATTTGTTCAGTATAATTATTTACAAAGGCAGTACAGAGAAAACAGTCCTTAGTGTTTCTTCTCAGTTTTAAATCTCAGTCTTTCTTTTGCAAAGCACTGCAGCTCTTTTTTATAACAAGTCTCTGCAGGGAGCTCGTAAAGGAGACTGTTTTTTCATAGAAAGTTGTTCGTCAGTTTCCAATGTTCTTGCAGGTGCAACAAAAGAACATAATGACCCAGAACCGACCTCCTGTTGACAGCTCTGTAAAGTTTGCACACCAGCATCTCAGTTTAACACCTCGAGTTCCAGATTTTTGCAATCATTTCAACAGTATAACTTATAAAGTTTTAAACAAAGGGATTCCAGTATCTGTGACATTTCCACATAAAGATTCACATATATTTTTATACCAGCAGATAAGACCGAAACAGCAAGGGAAGGCAGAGAGATAGCGAGAGGTGGAGAACTGCAAAACTGTTGAAGTGATCGGTTCCTAGGTCTCGCAAGCAAATTTGGTTGTGCAACCAGACAGAGAAGAGACAGAAAAGGAGAGGATAGCACAGATCCTTGCGTTTAAACTCTTTCTGCATGACAATTGGGGCAAGGCCTTATTCAACCCTGTCACAAAGTACAGTTACGTAAGAACTTACCATAATAGTAGATCTTCGAGAACAGCTCTTGCAGCAGGTTACACCATTAGGACTGAAGCCGGCAGGCACCAGGACCCCACGGAAATTTTCTAGCTAGCAGTATTCAGTGGGGACCACCCCCGACGTTGGTCCCGCCCGCGACGTTAGGCATCGTATAAAAGGGGGCAGCCCCCCAGAATCCCCAGTTCTCCCGCCAGAGACTCCTGGCTGCTGGATGACATCAGAAAAGGAGACTAAGGATCCGCCATCAAATGGCAATCAGAGTGGTGTTAGAAACACCTAATCCTAGGAGAAGGATATTGGAAAAAGTCTACCTCCAGCGGGGATGGTGGGAGGGAAAGTACCTGCTGCAAGAGCTGTTCTCGAAGATCTACTGTTACGGTAAGTTCTTACATAACTGTACTATCTTACTTCGAGAAACAGCTCTTGCAGCAGGTTACACCATTAGGACTGATTCCCAAGCAATACTGGAAATCACCCACTGGTGGGAGGAGGAAAGGTAGATATCACTAGTTGTACCGAAGCCTAGGATAGGATAGGAGTCCCTGAAGGACTGCTAGACCAAAACCTGCTCTTTGCCTCGATGCAACGTCCAGGATATAATGCCTGATAAAGGTGTGCACAGTGCTCCAAGTAGCTGCTGCACAGACTGCTGAAGTGGACACGTTTTTCATGGCCGCAAAGGAGGTAGCCACCCCCCCTTGTGGAATGACCCTTAACCGAGCCCAGTAAGGGTTTGTTACGCTTCTGGTAACAGAACGTGATACAATGTATAAGCCACCTGGACAGCGACTGCTTGGAAACAGGAGCTCCCATCATCCTGTGGGCTAAGGAGACAAAATGCTGGTCAGATTTTCGGTGGTGTTTGGTTCTGGTTAGGTAGTATCGAAGACACCTATGCACATCTAAAATGTGCAACAAGGCCTCTCCTCTATTAGAATATTTAGGAAAGTACATTGGTAGATCTATGTCCTGATTAAGGGCGAGAGCTGAGACCACCTTAGGTAGAAACTTCGGATTTGTCCGTACGGACACCCTGTCCTGGTGAAAAACCAAATAAGGTTCTTTGCACATCAGTGCGTGAAGTTCAGAAATTCTTCCGGCCGAAGTAACGGCAACTAAAAATAATGTCTTCCATGTAAGGAGACGTAGCTCACAATCCACGGCTGGTTCAAAAGGTGGTAGCATAAGCTGCTCCAGGACAAGGGGTAAATCCCATGGAGGGACAGGATCCTTAACCGGAGGTCTAAGGTGGAGGACACCTCTCAGAAAGGCGTGTGCAGTGTCCAACTGAGTTATGGGATGTTGGCCTATAGGAGTGTGATAGGCTGAGATGGCACAAAGGTGTACTTTTATCGAGGAGTAGGCCAATCCTGTCTGAAAGAGAGACAGGAGGTAGTCCAGGACCGACCTTTCCAGACAATCCATCGGTGAAAACCCCTGTGCCTGAGCCCAGAGGCAAAATCTGTACCATTTCATGGCGTATGTAGTGTGAGTGGCTGGTTTTCTAGCAGCCACTAGAACATCTGCTACCTCTTGCGAGACCCCGTACCGCATGATGGCTATGTCTCTAGGAGCCAGGCGTGCAGGTTCAGAGATCGAAGGTCCGGATGGACCAAAGGGCCTGCCTCCTGAGACAATAAGTGAGAGCTGATTGGCAGAGGCACCAGAGGTTCCCGGGACAGCTGGTGTAGCAGAGGGAACCAAATCTGTCTGGGTCAAAACGGCGCGATAAGTATCAGCATCGCTTGCTCTCTGCGGAGTTTCAAAAGGACCCTCTGGATCAATGGGAAGGGAGGAAAGGCGTAGAGGAATCTGCCCGTCCAGGAGAGGGACAACGCGCCTTGCCAGAAAACACCAGGCCCTGGATCTAGCGATCAGAAATTGGGCAGTTTTGCATTGTATGGGGAAGTGAAGAGGACTAACTCTGGTGTGCCCCATCTGTGAAACAGATCCTCTACTACCTCCTGGAGTAGTTCCCACTCGTGGACTCTGGCCTGAGAGTGACTTAGGCTGTCTGCGATGACGTTGTCCACTCCTGGGACATGAACAGCGATGAGGTTTGCACCGTGTTGTAGTATCCAATCCCATACCCTCATGGCCTCCCTGCAAAGCGGGTAAGAATAGTTGCCTCCTTGTTTGTTGAGGTAATACATCACTGCGGTATTGTCTGTCTGTAACAGGAGAGTACCTGGTGGGAACTCAGACTGGAAAGCCTGCAGGGCATAAAGAACTGCTCTCATTTCCAGGATATTTATGTGGAGATGAGCTTTCTGGGCTGTCCATAAGCCCTGAGACCTGACACTGTCGAGGTGTGCTCCCCAACCGAACCCTGAGGCATCCGTGGAGAGCGTCACAATCGGAGATGGCGCGATGAAGGGGACCCCCGTTAATAGGTTCTTTGAATCTAGCCACCATTGCCAATCCCAGATTACTGCATTCATGATCCGGATTAGAAGTTGCAAATGGTCTTGCTTCTGATCCCATTGGACCTGTAACATCCACTGGGTCACCCGCATGTGGAGACGGGCTAGCGGGACTGTTGCAATGGCCGCAGCCATATGTCCGAGCAGGCAAAGGACCAGTCTGGCTGGGACAGTCCTCTCTGCCAAAATGTCCCTAATGGGGGATCTGATGTGCTCCGCTCGGTCCTGAGGTAGAAAAGCTTTCCCTTGGACGGTGTCCAGAACTGCGCCTATGAACTGCAGATTCTGTGACGGAACCAGGCGTGACTTCTCCTGATTGATAATGATGCCCAAAGCCTCGAACAGAGACTGGGTACAATGAATGGCGGACATCAGGGCCTCCAGAGAGGGCACCATGAGAAGCCAGTCATCCAGGTAGGGGAACACGTAGTGGCCTTGTCTCTTCAGAGTCGCCGCTACGACTGCCATGCACTTTGTAAACACTTGCGGTGCAGATGACAGTCCGAAAGGGAGGGCTTGGAACTTATAATGGCGACCTAGAAATTCGAGGTGCAAGTACTTCCTGTGCGCTCGTGACGGTCGGAGGACATCGATGAGGCCCGGGAGGGAGTGGAGGAAGCCGAAGGCCTGGAAGTCTTTATAGGGTGCAGAGAAGCCGAAGAGCCGCCTGAAGCCTTAACCTTGACCGGAGGGGGCTAAGAGCGAGCCCTGGAGGGAGAGCGGTCTGAGCGCGTGGAACCTGAGCTGGTGCGCGAGTCTGAGGCCCAGTTAGGGGATCTGGACCTGGCCTTCTCCTGGTGCTTGTCCCGGTGTTTGTGGGCTTTTGAGGTAGATTCACCTCTGGAGGAAGTTTCCTTATCCATTCTGTGAAGTTTCTCTTCCAAGAGGAAACCCTGAAGAGCCTTCTGGCAGCGGATCCTGGTGCAATTATTAAACCCCTGACAGAAGGAGCAGGCCTTGGTGTCGTGGTCCTGGCCTAAGCACCGCAGGCAGGATGAATGAGGATCCTTGAAGGGGATCTGTTTGCCGCAGGCACACTTGGAAGGATGTCCTTCTGAAGAAGGAGTTGGAGATGCCGACATTTAGTGTTGGTAAAACTGTTTTATGAAAGTTCTTAGTTGTCGTGCGCTAGAGTAGGACCGTGAGGCCGATGCTGGCGAGTCGACGGCGGGAAAAGAACTGGGGATTCTGGAGGACCGCCCCCTTTTATACGATGCCTGACGTCGGGGGCAGGACCGACATTGGGGGCGGTCCCCGCTGAATACTGCTAGCTAGAACATTTCTGTGGGGTCCTGGCGCCTGCTGGCTTCAGTCCTAATGATGTAACCTGCTGCAAGAGCTGTTTCTCGAAGTAAGATCCATGGCTTGAAGAGATGTATCCTCCAGAGACCTCACAGTATAGACCACTGAGTCCTCACTACATGATGAGAGGGTAGAACTAGAGCTGGGGGAACCTCCTGAAATTGGTCATCCTCACATTCCTTCTTTAAGTGCATGAGGGAGGCAGTATAGCGCAGTGGTTTAAGGCTCTGAGCTGCAAATCTAGTGACATCCGAGCTGCAAATCTGGTGACATCCAGCAGACCAGACCTGGGTTTGAATCCCACAGCTTCCACTTGCATACTGTGTGACCTTGAGCAAGTCACTTAACTTCCCTGTGCTCCCAGGTCGCTCCTGTAAAAAAGCTTTCAGCTTAGTGTGCTACTCCTGGGTAAACAACTGAAAAAAAACAAACAAAAAAAAAAACAACTTGTAATGAGGCCAGGATTATGTTCCATTTCGTTGCAGTCAGCACGATTGACGATGGGAGACACAAAACAGATCAGCAATGCTGGCTGAGAGACAGGAATCTGTGGCATGCTACTGGAACCCGTCAACAGGGGCTGAATGCCAGAAGGCCCCATCAGCGAATAACTGCCTCCATTGGCAGGCCAGGCCAGGCAGAATATGTTGAATAATTTTAGAAAATGGCCTAGTACTGCCCAGGATACTGCGCTGACAGGCCTTGGCCTGATGACGATGACATCTTACTGTTCATAGCAGGTATGGTAGCACCTAAGCCTAGCACCAAACTAGGTGTCTCAGCGACAGTCGGGGGGTGGGGGGTCTGTAGTCAATCCCGCCGAGGCAGGTAATGATGAAGATTTATCTTGTCTCAACTGTGACTGGGACCTCGCTGACTAAGCAGATTTTTCTCTTTGTACTTATGGCTGTACGATGAGGAGAGGTGCAACAATGACCGTTCCTTGTCCCTATCCTTAGACTTCAACAGTTGCCTTTTGGCTGACAGTGAGGGAGAAGCAGATTTTGAGCTGCTGTCCTTCTTCATGACCATAAATATTTTTAAGAGGGAAA
Source organism: Neoceratodus forsteri (assembly GCA_016271365.2). Lineage (NCBI taxonomy): Eukaryota > Metazoa > Chordata > Ceratodontiformes > Ceratodontidae > Neoceratodus > Neoceratodus forsteri. The sequence goes on along the minus strand of CM028134.1, from coordinate 799,253,516 downwards.
TTTTCTAGAGCTTTCTTATGGCGCCGCCTTGCAGCCAGGCTGAAGCTCTGTCAAATCCAGGGTGGGACAAATCAATTTGTGAGCTGGTGGTCAGTTTGGCCACTAGCTTTCAAAATCTGATAGCCAAACCAATATTTGTAATGGCCATTCTTTTTAAGGGCTCAAAAATCACTTTGTAGGCAAGCTGCCAAGTTGGCCAGTAACTTTCAAAATCTAGTAGCCAAACCTGTTTTTAAGTAGCCATTGGCCACCTGGCTACCCTACATGTCCCACCCTGGTCAAATCTTGCAAGCCTTAATGTTGTGAGACAAACCCAAACAGCACACACAAACCGTGTGTGTCCTCTTTGTAAGTTTTATCTCCACACTTACAGTACGGAAGTAAAGGGTGTTTCAACTTCAGAGGCATACAGACGACAAGAGATAACCTAATAAAAGTAAAAAGAATAAATGGCAACAGTTGAGTTGACAGTTTCCTTCAGCACGTCCGATGAAAATAACTGATGGTAGGAAAAGGACTGATTGGGCCACCCATGTTTATATACTCTCAGACACTGCATGTCATTGTGGGCAGCCCCCGCCCGGCTAGCAATTTTCCGTGTGCTCCTAGCACTGATGGCTTGCAGTTCCAAAGGTGTGGCCTAATGGAGGAGATATCCTCAAAGATCTTTCACTTTCAGATGAATGATTCATAATCTGGAGGTCCAGTTCAGGAAAGGAAAAACACTATCTGGCGACTTGACAATTCACTACTGAAGGACCCTGCATTCAGGGACTTCTTGAAAGAGAAGATCCCAGAAATCCTAAGGGATAATATTTCTCTTGACGTCTCCCCCAAGTATTATGGAACACGTTGAGATCGGCGTTGCGAGGCTATATCATAGCCTTTGCACCTAAAAAGAAGCGTCAGATGGAGTATAGAATAAGGGAACTCCAAGAATAAATAACCCAAACGCAGCACGAGATACAAAAGATACTAACCAAGAAAACAGTACAAGCTCTGCTGTGGCAAAGGTATTATGAGGGTGGGGCTCGAGCATCTGGTCTGCTGGCATATAGATTGTGAAGACAGACACAGAAGGTCTCGATCCCTAAAATTAAAGAACCTCAGACAGGGAGAATAATTTACAATACTGCCCATATACTAAATATTTTTAAACAGTTCTATAAAAATCTGTATACAGATGCCTCACTGCTGGATTCCTAAAGGAATAGATGACTTCCTATCAGCTCTGAATCTCCCCACTCTAGGAGAGACCCACGTAGAACGACTTGTGTACCCTATTACACTACCAGAAATGTATAATATAATACATAATCTTAATGTAAAAGCCCAGACCCAGACGGTTTTGGAGCAGAATTTTACAAAAACACATTAGCAGGAATGCAAAAAAGCCACACCATGGCGGAATACCCTATTTCTTAGCGACAAGCGATTATCTCGGCTATCCTGAAACCCAACAAACCTACTCATCTCTGTGAACTATACCGTCCTATCTCACTGTTGAACCAGGATTATAAAATATACACCAGTGTTCTAGCACATTGCCTGGATGACATACTCCCACAACTCATACATCCTGACCAATCAGAATGTATGAGTTGCTTTGGCTTCTTAGAAGGAACTAGAAAGGAAAGGATCAGATCTGTTACAGTACAGTAGCTTCTTCTTGTTTTTACATTGTTTCTTGTGGATTTTACTTGGTAGAAGGTTATTTCTTTTCTTTCTTACTACTTCTAAGGGGCTAGCAGGGTATTGTTTTGGGGCTGTTGGAATTTTGAAAACTGTTTTGATGGCTGTAAGTGGGCTCTTTTGTTTGATGTTTCACTGTGTAACAGGCTGCATTTGTAGAGGCATATTTCTTTTGATTTAAAACCTATTTGGTGTGATTTAACTGGGGCTGTTTCTTTGAATCAGAGACCTATATCTTCTAATTTCAAACCTATTTTGATGTGTTGTTGGTGAAGCTGTTTGAACTGAAGACCTGTTTCTTTTGGTAGCAAACCTATTTTGGGGGCTTTGAGTAGAATTGTGATTCATTTTTGCTGGCTTCATTAGCTGCAAAGGTTAGTGCATAGTGGGGGAAGGGTGCTAATGGTCTGGCCAGGTCTCACTCAGCTAGGGGGGCAGAGCTGAATCAGGTGTGGTGTCAGTTGCTTTGGCTTCTCAGAAGAAACTAGAAGGGAAAGGATCAGATCTGTTACAGTACAATAGCTTCTTTTTGTTTTTATATTGTTTCTTGTGGATTTTACTTGGTAGAAGGCTATTTCTGTTCTTTCTTACTACTTCTAAGGGGCTAGCAGGGTATTGTTTTGGGGCTGTTGGAATTCTGAAAACTGTTTTGGTGGCTATAAGTGGGCTCATTTGTTTGATGTTTCACTGTGTAGCAGGCTGCATTTGTAGAGGCCTATTTCTTCTGATTTAAAACCTATTTGGTATTATTTAACTGGGGCTGTTTCTTTGAATCAGAGACCTATATCTTCTAATTTCAAGCCTATTTTGATGTGTTGTTGGTGAAGCTGTTTGAATTGGAGACCTGTTTCTTTTGGTAGCAAACCTATTTTGCATTGCTATTGCATTGTGGAAAGGAGGAGTAGGAGTTTGAAGAAGGTTGTGCAGTAGCTACTTAAAGTCTCTCTTTTTTATTTTCTCTTTATGCCCTCCTCTCACCGCAGTGCTTCCTTTCTTCGGGAGACTCCTGTATTGGCCTTGTACGTCCCTGCTGCTCATGCCAGGCATCGGTGCAGTCCATCCCCCCCCCATGGAGTCTTGGTCGTACCCCCCAGGCGGGTACAGGATGGGGTCCCATCCCGATGTGTCTGTATTTCGTCGGGGGGATGCTGTCAACAGGCGCCAGCTGGGGCACTGGGATCGGGGCCTTGGAGCTCCGTCTACAGGGAGCACTGCAGGGTTTTTCCGTTTTTTTTCTGTCCCCTCCCACAGGACGTTGGCACACTGGGGGAGCCAAGGGGCGGTGCACGTCGAGACGTGTGAGCGCTCCAGCTCCCGGCTGACGTCCCCCCTCCCTTCTTTCTGCAGTCCTGCTGCGCCTCCACCCGTGGTCACCCAGGTGGTGGTAGAGCGGCGGGACATGCATCCCACCCCATCCTGGAGGAAGGGAGCAGCCTCTGAGCACTCAATCTTTCTCCCCCCGGCCGACCCTCCAGCAGCCTGAGTCTGTTCCCCGAACCTGGTCGCTGAGCCGCAAGCTGCAACTCCCATCACGCGCCAGGGGCCAGCTAAAGTCTCTTTTGAGTGTGGATAGGAAGGTTAGGAAAATAAAAAGGAAACTACTAATCTATCTAAACGTGTACAACAAAGGGGTAAGGGAAATTAAGAAAAGAATGTTTTGCACTGATGGGGGAGAGGGGAGACTTGTGGGAGTGTTTGGTATCCTGCAACTGGAAGGGTGGGGGGTCACTGGTGGGCAACGACAGCAATGGGTAGGGTGGTAGGCTGCAACAACTGCGGTGCACCAATCTTTCTAAAAATTGCCTGGAGTGTGGGAGGAGGTTTAGTGTGCAACCACATAGAGAAACTTAGAAAGGAGATCGAGGGTCTGCAGGAGGAACTAAGACAGGCAAGGCAGACTGGGGGTGGGTTTAGCTCAATACTGGAGGGAGGAAGAATGGGAGATGAGGGAGGGCGATTTAAGCCAACAGTGGTGAGAAGAGGGTCAAAAGAAGAGAAGCAGGGACAAGGGGACCTAGGCCAGGAAGAACAATTGCCAAGGAAAGCAGGTCAGGAGACAAATGGAAGGAAGAGAAAGGGACTTGTGAGGGGAGGCAAAGAAGTGGCAAAAGTCATGGAGTGGAAAGGAGAGAACAGATTACTATGAAGAGAGAGGGAGCGGGCATTTGTGAAGGGTCTTCAGAAAATAGTTTTGCACTGCTAGAGAGGAAGAAGGTGGAGGAGGGAATGATGAAATTAGAGGAGTAATTGATAAATGCCTGGACCAAACTGGAGTGGGGGGGTCCTGCTGGGAGAATTGCAACAGGGCAAAAGGAAGAAATAATGTGCAGGAGGAAGAAGAGGAGCTGGAAATGAGAGAGGGAGATGAATAGAAGCAAGCAGGAGTAAGAGGGTGGAATCTTAACGCTGGGGGACTCAATACTAAGAGGAGTCAGGTGGGGTAGCAAGGGGGAGAGGCATAGTCGTATTTGGGTGGAGGCCATGCCAGGAATGACAGCGGAAAGGGTGGGACAATCTGTTCTGAAATATGCTAGAAGGGGTAGGGACAAGCCTCATTTAATTATACATCTTGGGACGAATGACCTGACTGACAAGACAGTAGATATAGTCCAGAGCAGGTTTGAGGAAGTATGACAATTATGTGAGGGGGCAGGAATATTAGTAACTTTTTCGGAGATACTTCCAGTGCCCAAGGCAAGCACAACAAGAAAGCTGAGAATAGAGGAATTTAACAGATGGCTAAGAACCTGGTGCTTTGCTAAAGGGTATGGGCTGTTGGGGGGTGGGGAGGGACCTGGGAGGACAGTGGTCTCTATGCCAAGGACAGACTACACTTGAGTGAGGAGGGAAAGAAAGTGTTGCAACAGAGGATGGAGGAGTACATAGAGGAAGTAGGGAATTTAAACTAGGAGCTGAGGGTGGCAATTGGGCAAGAGACATGCAGAGACCACAGGTTGGGAAACCATATGAGCTTAACCCCCATAACAGTGACAAAGGACAAATGGCAAGTACTATTGGTGATGCTAGTAAAGGAGGGCAGGATGGGGGGGGGAGAAGGGTGGAAGGGGGTTACCCTTAATTTAATGCTAGGAGCCTTGGGAGGAAAACTGCAGAGTTACAGGTGCTCATGGCAGAGGGAGAGGGAGAGGTGGACATTGCAGCCATCACAGAAACATAGGCCACCCAATACAATGACTGGGACCTGTCTGTACCAGGGTACAGGTTATTTCATAGGGACAGGATGATTGGGAAAGGAGGGGGTGTGGCACTATATGTGAAGGAAGGACTGAAGTGTTTAAGGAAGGAAGGGGAGGAGGGTAGTACGGAGTCACTTTTGATGCAAATCCAGGATTCCAAGAATAGGATTCTTAGAATGGGAGTGGTGTACAGGCCACCATCTCAGACGGAGGAGTTAGACAGGGAACTAGCGGGACAGATCAGGAGGACCTGCGAGAAGGGTAGTGTGGTGATTGTGAGGGACTTCAACACGCCAGAAGTGGACTGGAGTACCCCAACAACCAGGAACAGAAGGGAGCAGGTACTGCTGGATGCCTTCCAGGACAGCTTCCTGCTGCAAATGGTCAGTGAACCAACCAGGTTAGGGAATACCTTGACCTTGTGCTGGCAAATGGGGACTTTGTGAGAGAACTTACAGTGGAGGAACCGCTGTCAGGGAGTGAACACCACTCAGTATGGCTCACATTGGATATGGGCAAGGAAGGAATGGAATCTGGCACAAGAGTGCTGGACTTCAGGAGGGCCGACTTTGGGAGGATGAGGGGAAGTGGTAAAAGGGTACCTGGCCAGAATTCAATCTAGTATGGACACTAACCAGAGGTGGGAGCTCATAAAGCTGGGGATAGTGGAGGCAACCAAAACCTGCTGCAAGGCCCAAAGCAAGAAGACTAGGGCTAAGAAACTGAGCTGGTTGAGCAAGGAGGTCATGGAAAAGGTAAGGAGGGAAAGAGCTGCCTTTAGGAAGTACAAGAAAACAGGGAGATGGGAGGACAGGGAGGAGTACTTGATGGAATCGAAGGAGGTAACAAGGGCAGTAAGGGGAGCCAAGGCATCTACAGAACTGAGGCTGGAACAAGGCATTAAGAAGGGGGAGAAGGACTTCTTTAGGTACATCAGGGAGAAAAGGAGCTGTAAGGACCACACAGTAAGGATTAGGTAGGAGGGGGATTGGGTGGAAGCAGGGTGCGATAAGGCAGAAGCACTAAATGAGTACTTCTGCTCAGTATTTACTAAAGAGAACGGCGGGAGACACCCAAGGGGGAGAAATGGCAGAAACGGGGGAGGGGTGACAGATGGGGAAATCATGGAGGGCAGAGTTCGGGAGGGTTTGAAGGCACTGAGGGTGGATAAGACACCAGGCCCAGATGGCATCCACCCCAGGGTACTGAAGGAGCTAGCAGAGGTCCTTGTAGGACCTTTGGCAGACCTATTTAATGACTCACTACATTCGGGGTGTGTACCTCAGGACTGGAGGATGGCTCATGTGGTGCCCCTCCACAAGAGTGGTCCCAAAGATGAACCGGGAAACTACAGACCAGTGAGCCTCACATCCGTAGTGGGTAAGCTAATGGAGACTATCCTGAGGGAGAGGCTGGTGGCCCTCCTAGAGGCCAAAGGAATACAGGACAGCATGGCTTCATATGAGGCAGATCCTGCCAAATCAACCTGGTAGAGTTCTATGACTTGGTAACTAGGCAACTGGACAGGGGCCAAGCAGTGGATGTCCTGTATCTGGACTTCAGTAAGGCATTCAACTTGGTGCCGCATGGAAGGCTGGGAAATAAGTTAGTAGGCACAGGGGCAGGTGCAAAGCTGGTGAGATGGGTAGGGAACTGGCTTCAGGGGAGGCAACAGAGGGTGGTGGTGGGTGGGGAGCTCTCACACCCAAGAGTAGTGACTAGTGGTGTTCCACAGGGCTTGGTGTTGGGACCAGTGTTGTTGGGATATTCATTGCAGACATATCATTGGACATCAAGAGCAAGATCAGTCTGTTTGCTGATGATACCAAGGTAGGAGCAGTGGTTGCAGGATGACCTGGCAAAGCTTGAAACCTGGTCAGACACCTGGCAACAGGGGTTTAATGCCAAAAAGTGCAAGGTGCTGCATTTTGGGATGAAGAACCCAAGGAGGAGTTACCAGCTGGGGGGAGTGCAACTAGCTCAGACAGAGGAGGAGAAGGATCTGGAGGTGCTCATTACAGGGTCAATGAACAACTCGGCACAATGTAGGAAGGCAGCTGCAAAGGCCAACAAAATGCTGGGTTGTATTGCAAGGGTTATATCCTCGAGGAGGTGATTCTGCCACTGTATAGGTCATTAGTTAGACCGCACCTGGAGTACTGCATGAAGTACTGGTGCCCGTATCTGAAGAGGGAATTAAGTTACTGGAGGGGGTGCATCGCAGGGCAACAAAGATGATCAAGGGGGCTGGGGGACTTATCATACGAGAGGAGGCTGAGGAAGTTGAACATTTACTCACTGGAGGAGAGGAGGGACGGGGGGACATGACTGAAACCTTTAAGTACATGAAAGGAATAAACAAGACAGGTACAGAGGGGCTGTTCAAAGTAAAGGAGGGGAGGGACACCAGGGGCCTTGATAAGAGACTGGAGGGAGGAAGGTTCAGGAGGGAGATGAGGAGACACTTTTTTGCAGAGAGGGTGGTGGCTGGGTGGAATGTGTTACGTGCAGAAGTGGTATCCAGTAGAACAGTGGACTGCTTCAAAAGGGGATGGGACAGGACAAGAGGGAGGGTCAATGAAGGGGATGGGTGGAAGGGAAGGGCAGCTGCAGAATAAGGGGTGCTAGACGCACTTTCAAGCAGACTTGATAGACCTCTAGGCCTTTTATCTGCTGGCAAATTTCATATGTTCGTAATCCGGCTTCATAAAAACCCGGCAAACACCAGATAATATTAAAAGAACTTTACATATAATAAATCATGCCCACCTTCATAAATCCATGCTGATGATTTTAAGTATCAATGCCCAGAAGGCCTTTGATAGGGCCTCCTGGACATTTCTACAAGCTGCTCTCCTGAAATTCGGATTTCCCCAGATGTTTTTGAATAATATTAAAGGCCTATATTCGAAACCAGAGGCCATGGTTAAACTCAATGGTTCACATTCCACCCGTTTCCCTCTCTCCAGAGGAGCCTATCAGGGCGGTCCCCTCTCCCCTTACCTTTTCGCACTGTATGCGGAACCTATTACACAATATTCAAGGCAAGCCCCACAGATCCAGGGATATATAATAAATGGTCGACAACACAAAATAGCCTATTACGCAGATGGCCTTCTGTTTTATATTACCAACCTAGAAATATCATTACCAGCCCTGGAGGAAAGTTTGCAAACTATTGAAAAGTTGACTGGTTATAAAATAAATCGAAGCAAAACAGAAGTCATATTGGTCCAGGGATCCCCCTCTCCAGCCTTAAGGGCCTTGGCAATGGTATCCATATTGGTGGAGTTGTTCTCACATTAAGCAATTGGGAATACAAGTAATCTCAAATCCGCATACTACTTATAGGCAAAACTATGACCCCCTCTTTGATCAGGTAAAAAGATCTGCAGCAATGGGTTCATCTCCCTAGTTCTTTAATTGACAGAATACATTTGATTCAAGTGAACATTCTCTATAGAATACTATATTTAACGCAGAACATTCCTTATTTACCAACCAGGAAAGGGATATATAGATGGAAGAGAGTAATTTCCATCTTTTTATGGCAGGGAAACAGACCGAGGGTGGCCTTGCGTAAATTACAATTGCCTAGGGAGCGGGGCGGATTGGCCTTACCTAATTTTCATAATTATCCCTTGGCCGCAATGCTTTCTCACATGATTACTTGGCTTGGACCTCAAGGTGGGGCCCCAGGATGGGTTCAGGTGGAACGGATCCTTTTCTTGTCCCCACTAGATGTTACTACACTTTTTCAACTACACAATGTGGACATCCCGGAGCCCTCACCGTGACATGAAGAACTAGATCTGCATGATGGCAGGCTTATCTAAAGAAAACAGAAATGACATGGTGGGGTGTGGGGTGGGATTCTAATCTTAGATAGCAACTTTGCTCCGGCAACAATGAATTACGGGTTTAAGGACTGGTTCAGAAAGGGATTAATTCATAGTTTTCAATTTTATCAAAAATGTATCCTAAAATCATATGCACAATTACAGATGGAATATTCGCTGCCATATAAAGACTTTTATAAATATTTACAAATAACAAAGAAACATAGAAGATGACGGCAGAAGGGGACCTGTGGTCCACTGAGTCTGCTCAAGCGAGGTATCCCGGGACCTATTGGGTGATTTTAGCATCAACTGGCTAGCCGCTGACACAGGGGGTCTCAAGGATGCCATCTCAGCAGCCAACCTGGCACAGCTGGTAGTCTCCCCCACCAGACATAATTATAAGACTGGCGCGAGCACTCTCCTAGACTGGATACTGACCAGCCATCCCTCCCACATCTCGGATGTTTCCGTCCTTCCAGATACACTCAGTGACCATTCCCCAGTCATCTGTGAATGGTCAAATAAATTCTGCAAGGCACCCCCCAAATTAATCAATAGTACAGTCCTCCCACGTGGTCAGTTGAAACACCTCAAATCCCACCTCCAACAGGTCGACTGGTCTCCTATATTCAACGCTTCTGATGTCAACTCAGCCTTGGATTTTTTCATCAACTCCTTCAATGCTGCCTGTGACCCCTATGCCCTTTTCAAAAGACGTAAAATCGAAGGCCTTTGCAATCCTTGGCTCTCCGCGGAACCACTTACGGATCTGAAAGCAAGGGACCTCCTCTGGCTTTGGGCATGGGCCACTGGCAATCAAGCTGATATTCAGAACTACAAACTGGCACAAAACGACTGCACTAAATCAATCCACCAGAAGAAAAATGCATACTACAGAGATACTCTCACGAACACCTGGGGTAAGGGAAAATCCTTTTGGGACAATCTTAAAGTAGTAACTGGAAAGCAGTCAAAAACCTCACCTACTATGTTGGTCACCTATGGTGGCATAACTCTCTACCCTACCATAATTGCAAATACTTTCAATACTGCGTTCTTTGACCTCAGCAGTGTTCTTTGGTGGCATAACTCTCGACCCTACCACAATTGCAGATGCTTTCACTACTGCGTTCTCTGACCTCAGCAGTGTTCTCCCTTTGGACTTCTTCAATGATGACCACGCTCCTTCTCCTACCCCCAGCCCACAAACCCCTTCCTCCAACCGCCCACCATTCTACTTCAAGGAAGTCAGGGTGCATGAGGTCCGTAAATACGTCTCTAATGCAGTCGCCAAATCCAGAACTAGTGGGGACTCACTCGACCTCAAGCTGGTGTCCCTCACCCTTGATGAAGTGCTACTTCCACTAACAAAAATGTTCAACCTCTTCCTCAGCCAGTTCCCCGACAGATGGAAATCAGCCACAGTAACCCCGGTCCACAAAAGTGGGGACAAGGATCTACATGTGAACTACCGGCCTACCTCCATACCCCCCCGGTAAGGCCATTGAACGTATGGTATCTGACCAGCTAATTGAATACCTGGACAAACACAACATCCTCTGCCCCTTACAACATGATTTCCATACAGGTCACAGTACTACATCGGCCCTCCTTGAATTCACCAGTGCTATCTACAGCCCACTGGACAACAGCCTCCTAACCGGGCCAATCTTCATTGACCTGACCAAGGCTTTTGACACTGTACATAATAATCTATTAATCACATAGCTACGTTCTGCTGGGCTCTCACCAGAGTCCACTACTTGGTTCAAGAGCTACTTGGAGAACCGCTCCCAAAGAGTGAAAATAGCTGATGTTCTCTCAGATGCATGTCCTGTTCACTCAGGAGTTCCTCAAGGCTCCATTCTTGGGCCACTTCTTTTTAGCTTCTTTCTGAATGATCTTCCACAGTCGTGTCCAGCACAAATCCTCCTCTATGCTGACGGCGCCGTCATCCTCTCCACTCACAAGGATCCGAGCCACCTTCAAAAGAATCTACAGCTTGCCTTCACCTCGATTGAAACTTGGTTTAGTACATATAAATTGGTTCTCAACTACAAAAAAAAAAAAAAAAAGTCAATGCTCTTCTGCAGCCCACACAACAAACACAGACTCAATCCCATCACGATCAAAAACTGCCTTGGTGGAACCCTCGAACAGGTTCAATCCTTTAAATATCTAGGTATTACCATCGATTGTAACCAATCATATGATACGCACATTGACAACATTGCCAAGGCTGCCAACACTCTCACTGGCCTACTTTTCTGGCACAGGCAATGCCTTACCTCAGATGCCTTAAGGATGGCAGAACAGAGCTCAGTAATCTCAATAATCGACTACGGCCTGATCAACTACGGCTCTTGCCTCTGCCATTGCCCTCAGGCGCACATCCATTGCACTTAACAAAGCCTGCCGTCTCATAACCACATCGCCTCACCCACACGTGTGATCTCTATGCACAGACTGGGTGGCTTCAACATTCAAACTGGATCAAGTACCAAACCTGCCTTATGACAAAGAAAATAACACTAGGCCTTGCTCCCCCAGGTGTCCAAACTCTTCTCTGCCCAGCGCAGACTACTCGCATCACCAGGGGCTCTGAATATTCCGAGTTCCTGCACCACACAAGGGAAAAGATAGTTTGCGCACAGAGCTCCCAGCTGGTTCAATAGTTTCAACATTGACATCGCCTCAATGCCAAAGCTTGGCCCATTCAAATCCAGTCTCCGTTACATTCTGTCTGCATCTAGCTCCTGTGACTGTCCTTCCTAATTGTTCTCCCCTCTCCTCTTTGCTCTTTCCACCTAACACTTAACTCTCTCCCCCCTCAACTCCCCCTTCCATACATCCATTCATCCTCCCACCCTCTTTCCTTACCCCCGTAGCACTTTAATTGTTATTTGACAAGTGCCTGTGGCCGCACCCCACTAGGGTACATCTCCTCCATATCGTGTCAGCCCTGTTACCAGACCTCCTTCTGGCATTTTTGCCACTGTATTGAATGTATAAAACTGTATGAAACTGCCTGTAACCCACTGTTATACTGTTATTCAACGTCTTGTTTGAATTCTACCTCAACTAACGTGGAACCTTGGTAAAAGGGCCTTGGCTCAAAGGTACTTGTAATACCAGATTCTAATAAATAAATAGTGTGCACTGGTGTTCTGTCCTCCTAGACACCCTTGCCAGTGCCATCTGTTTGTTCCCCAATACTTGTCCCACTCGTGCTTAAAGCTTGATACAGACTTTGCAGCCACCACCTTGGGAGGTAATCTATTCCAAGGTTCCACCACCCTCTCTGAGAAGTATTACTTTCTGATGTCCTTCTTGAACACTCCACCGTTCAATTTCCACTCGTGCCCTCTTGTAGTAGAACTGACACTATTTGAAGTGCAAATTGGGCATGGATATCACGTCTAGGGTTAGTCCCCCTATATTACTACTTCTAACTCAATTAAATGGAGAATCCTCCCAAGTCACTTAATCTCCTGATTATACAAGGCTACATTACGCTTCCCAACAAAACTGATGGAGGGGGTCCAGAGTAACTGGGAGGCAGAAATGATGCTGGAATTAACACCAGAGGACTGGCAGCGAATATTGGTTAAGCAGCATCAGACTACCTGCTCCTATAGTTGGAGGGAGTTCGGTTGGAAGGTAGTGGCCAGATTTTCTGCACCCCACAGATCACAGCAAAGTATATGTCTACACAGGACTATTCCTGTTGGAGGCGTTGAGACTGTGAAGTAGTCACCCATGCCCACATATTTTGGTATTGCCCGATGCTCACTCAATTTTGGGAGGGGGTGGGGATGGTGTTGGAAGAACTTTTTCCGGGTTTTGGATGACTAATGCCTGAAACTGCATTACTATTACACCTCCCTAGACAGGTGAAACAGCAACACTACATATATTTAATACATAGAAACATAGAATTTGACGGCAGATAAAGACCGCTTGGCCCACCTAGTCTGCCCATTTCCCTACCTAATGGATAAGCTACAGATCCTAGTTAACCAACAGTCTACTTCTTCCTACCCCCCACTACAATTGCCTTATATCTGTCCCGTGCATTCTTGAATTCCCCCACTGTTTCTGACTTTATGACCTCCTCAGGAAGGCTGTTCCATGCATCTACCACCCTCTCTGTGAAGAAATACTTCCTCACATTACCTCTGAGCCATCCCCCCTCTATCATCAAATTGTGTCCCCTTGTTCTTGCACATCTCTTTTTTTGAAAGATGCTACCCTCTTGGACTTCGATTCCCTTGAGGTATTTGAAAGTTTCTATCATGTCCCCCCCTCTCCCTCGAGGCTATACATCTTAAGCTCCTTTAGTATTTCTTCATATGTCTTCTGGTGCAGACAATGCACCATTTTGGTTGCCCTCCTCTGGACAGCCTCCACTCTGTCTATGTCTTTGTGGAGATGGGGTCTCCAGAATCGTACATAGTACTCCAGATGTGGCCTTACCAACTGTCTGTACACAGGGCCAACAACTTCCTGTTTTCTACTGGTGATGCCTCTCCCTCTGCATCCCAGTATCCCCCAGCCCTCCTTACTGCCCTCTCACATTGCTGGCCCACCTTTAGGTAGTCTGATATGATTACCCCCAGGTCCCTTTCCATTTTTGTTGTTGTCAGTATCTCATCCCCCCATTGTGTACTCTTGCCCTGGGTTTTTGTTTCCCAGGTGCATTACTTTGCACTTCTTTGCGTTGAATCTAAGCTGCCATACATTTGACCATTCCTCCAACCTTGCCAAGTCCCTTTTCATACTTTCCACCCTACCTTGCATATCAGCCCTGTTGCTGATCTTTGTGTCATCTGCAAAGAGACATACCTTCCCCTCCGCAATGTCACTTATAAAGATATTAAAAAGGAACGGCCGCAGTACTGAACCCTGCGGTACCCCACTAGTAACCCTCCTTTCTTCACTGTGGACTCCATTTACTATTACCCGCTGTGTCCTGTTGTCCAGCCAGTGTTTTATCCAGGCTACCACCCTGGGACCCACTCCCAAGCTGGCTAATTTCTTTATTAATCTTTTGTGCCGGACTGTGTCAAATGCCTTGCTAAAGTCTATGTAGGCCATGTTCACAGTCCCTCCCTGGTCTACTACTTTGGTCACCCAGTCAAAGAAATCAATTAGATTTGTTTGACATGACATTCCTGCTGTAAATTCATGCTGCCTCAGGTCCTGTGCCCCACTGGCCTCTAGGTATTCAACAATTCTTTCCTTCAGAAGTGATTCCATCATTTTCCCTACCACTGAGGCCAAACTGACAGGTCTGTAGTTTCCTGCCTCTGTCTTGCTCCCACTTCTGTGAAGGAGAATCACATCCGCCCTTCTCCAGTCCTCAGGTACCACACCATCCTCTCATGATTTATTAAAAAGGGTAGTCAGTGGTGTTACTAGTTCTTCCCTTAGTTCTTTTAGAATTCTGGGGTGAATCCCATCAGGCCCCATTGCTTTATCCACCTTCAGTTTTAAGAGTTTTTCAGAACCCTTTCTTCTGTGAAAGGACTAATATCAACTCCCTATCCAGAGTGCTTCTATTGACTGGATTAGGTCTCTCCCCCTGCTTTTCCATTGTGAATACTGAGCAGAAATATTTGTTCAGTATCCCTGCTTTTTCACTGTTGCTCTCTGCCCAACCACCTTCCTCTTTATTCTGCCTCAGTATCCCTGCCTTCGTCTTTCTTTGCTCTCTAATGTACCTCTAAAAGGTTTTATCCCCCTTCTTAACCGAGTTGGCCACCTTTTCCACAGTTTGGGCCTTTGCTATTCTGACTGCCTTCCCCGCTTCCTCCTGCCTTAACTGGTACAGTTCTCTGTCCTGCTCCTTCTGTGTTTCCATATACTTCCTGAATGCTATCTTTTTCTCCCTTACCTTCCCCGCCACTTCTTTTGAGAACCATAGTGGTTTATTCTTTCATTTTGATTTGTTTATGTGCTTCACACAAAGGCTTGTTGCCTCTGTGATGGCAGTTCTGATGTTTCCCCATTGTTGCTCCATCTCACCTTCTTGCCTGTTTGCTAGTGCTTTTCTGAGGCACTCTCCCATTTTGACAAAATCAGCCCTCCTGAAGTCCAGTACCTTCACTTTTGTGCGGCTTGACTCTACAGCTAAGTTTATCGTGAACCGCACTGTTTGGTGGTCGCTTGTTCCCAGATGGCTACCCACTTAAAGATCAGAGATCTTCTCTCTGTCCCCATTTGAGAGTACCAGGTCTAAGATGGCTCCCTCCCAAGTGAGTTTCAAAACTAGCTGTCTGAGGCATGCCCCCCCCTGTAGGGCACCGAGAACGGCCCTGCTCTTGGATGTGGCTGCAGCAAAGGTGCTCCAGTTAACATCTGACATATTCAGGTCCCCCATCAGCAATATCTCACCTTTCTCTGCCATCCCAAGGATGCCTTCTATCATTTCCTTGTCCATTTCCTCCCCCTGAGATGGGGGGTCTGTATACAACCCCTGTGCGGATTAATGAGCCATTTCCAGTCTCCAGAGTGACCCACAGTGCCTCCTCTCCTCCCTGTTTACCTTTTAGTTCTGTCAAATAATAATAAGCATACTCCTTGCAGCAACAAAGAAAAATATTACACGACTTTGGCTCCAGCCTAATCCCCCAACAATTCATAGTTGGGAGGATACAATATATGATACATATAAAATGAAAGGCCTGACAGCATACATACAGAATAAAACTCCCACTCTTATAAGTGAACCATATGGTCCTTCGATTCATATGGCAATACACAGACCAGATTTGGCCCCTTCGATTTTGGTACCGAAGGAGGCTCATTCGGGAGATTCCTGTCAGCCCATTACACTTACACTCCCTATCCATTTCTCTTTCTACTCCTTTAATCCCCTTTTCAGGATCTACTGACTTAGACTGATGACATCCTTAGTATCTTTATCACCTAACTGTATACAATGTGTCCCCATCATAATAATGTGAACTACTGTACATATTGGCTTTGTTAAGTTCATACAGAGTCTCTGGAGCATTGGATTAATGTAGATTTTTCTTTAATATATGGCTATGTGCACCATGAAACCTTAATAAAAATTACAGTTAAAAAAAAAAAAAAAAAAAATCTGGAGGTCCAGGATGGGTTGTTATCCCCCTAGTCCATTTTGGTATGAGGAAGTACCTGGAGACAAAACCCTGTTGAACTTGGCAGTCTATGACACACAGTATTGCACGCTAATAAAAAATGACTTTTTGCTAGAATACCAGTTTAGCAGGTCTGCGAGGAAAAAAAAAAAAAAAAACATTGGCTGGAGGGTCTGCTAGGGTTCAGGTCACCGACATGCATATTAGCAGGGTCAGCTGCAACAACCCACGTACCATCGCCAATGCTTTCAACTTCATGTTCTCTGACCTGCCTGCCCCCCCTCCTTCCCAGCCTCCTGCCCCTAAGTCCCTGAGTGGGCATACCTCCCTGACCACCCTTCTACCTAAAACGGGTCTCTGTCATGGAGACCCAGAAGTTCCTTGCTGGTCTCTCCCACCACACTGGGGCAGGGCATGACATCTTTGAACCCAAACTGCTCAGCCTGGGTGCTCCCCTCCTAGCCTGGCCTATCACCCACATCTTTAACACCTCTCTAATCTTGGGGATCATCCCTGATATGTGGAAAGTGGCCAAGATCATCCCTGTCTTCAAACAAGGCGATCCTAAAGAGATCAAGAATTACCGCCCCATCGCTATCCTATCTGCGGCCTGCAAACTTGTCGAAAAGGTTGTTGCCATGCAGCTCTCCCACTACCTACACAGCTATGGACTTCTCTCCCCTGCTCAACGTGGCTTCAGAAAAGGGCATAGTACTTCCACTGCACTTGCCGTGGTCACCTCTGAGATCAGAACCGCTGCTGATCAAGGCAAGCTGACCACAGCCATCTTTGTGGACCTCTCTAAGGCCTTCGACCATGTCGACCATTCCCTCCTATGCTCCTGTCTTCGCTCTCTCGGATTCTCATCCCCTGCCTACGCCTGGTTCTCCACTACCTCGTGGGAAGGCAGCAATTCATCACTTTCAACTGTGCCCTCTCTGACCCCTCCTCTGTCAACTGCGGGGTTCCCCAGGGATCCGTCCTAGGACCCATTCTGTTTTCCCTATTTATTAATGAATTACCCATCGTTGCTACCCAGGGGTGCACCACCCTCTATGCGGATGATCTCGTAGTCCTGGCCAGCTCCCAGGACATCACTAGCATTAACTCCAGGCTAAACTCTGACTTCAAACTTATCCAAAACTGGCTGGAGGGCCATAAGCTGACCATCAACCTGGAAAAGACCCAGGCCATGCTCTTTGGCTCCCTGGTCAAGACAAGAACCTGCCCTGCTCCCCTTAAAATCTATGGATCTGATGGTACCCTCCTGCAGGCCGTGGATTCAGTCAAATATCTGGGAGTAACCCTTGACCCGCAACTGGACCTCACCCTGCACATTCAGAACATATGCAAGTCAACCAATGGCAAGCTCGGACTTGCCTACAGAGCAAAATGTCTCACCCCGGCCGCACAGGTTGCCCTAGCCAGGGGGGTCCTCCTGCCCATGCTGTGCTATGAGCTTGTATCCTCTGCCCCAGTCCTGAAATCAAGTCTCACAAAATGGGACACTGCATACAATAATATATGTTGCTTTGCGCGCTCTGCACCTCGCCTCACGCATCGCTGTGATCTATACTCGAGGATGGAGTGGCTTCCCCCAGATAAGTACCGCATTTTTGTACTCAGCAATATCATCGACAACACTGTTAGAATGGCTACCCCTTCTGCACTTGCCCTTCCCCTCAAACATGGAATCCCTGCCTACCACTTAAGATCTAGTGTTGCACTGGACCGCCAGGTTCCCAGGACCAGTACCCTTGCTGGAGATCGAGCCTTCTCCGTCCATGCGCCCTGGGTGTGGAACTCCCTTCCAGCATCAACTCGCTCCTTCCCCTCCTATCCCTGCTTCAAAGCCTCCCTATGGAGCTTCCTAAAATCTGCCTCCGCCTGTCTTTGTGCCATACAGAACCCAGCTGTGGCAATCTCTTCCCAAACTGACTGATAGGGGGGTCACACTCCTGAGCGCTTGGTCCCACAATACGCTGAAATTTGCCCTGGGCCCTTTTTCCCCAGCCTACTTGTCCCTGAGTGGGGTCCACTGTGGCTTAACCTATATCTTTAGCCTTGTGGACAGTGTCCGTATATTGTTGTTGCTCTGCCTAGCTATATATTATGTATTTTGTTGCTATCTTCCGATCAACCTGTTATGCCTGAAATCCCACATGCTGTTATCTACATATACTAACATACTATTTACCAGCAGATTAGGCCTTACGGTCTATCGAGTCTGCTCGAACCTTAAATCCTTAGTTGGGTGCTGAGACCTTCCCATCCCTTGTGCTCCAGAAACCCCTATCATCCATCCCCACCCCCCCGGGACAGGCCATCATCTGATACATCCACGTTCTGTGTCTGTCCCACCCTCTCTTGAAGCCCTCCACTGTGGATCTCTGAACCAGCTCACCAGGCAGTGCATTCCAAGGGTCCACCACCCTCTCAGTGAAAAACCTCCTCCTCTCTTTCCCCCCTCACCCTTCCACCTTCCAACTTCAAACCATGCCCTCTGGTGATACCTCCCTGCTTTAGTCTAAAGATCCCCGCCATGTTTACCCTATTTATTCCCTTGAGGTACTTGAAGACCTCAATCATGTCCCCCCTCTCTCCTCCAATGAAAACAGGCAGAGCTCCTCAAGTCTGTCCTCATACGTCAAATCCCCTAGCCCTCGTATCATCTTTGTTGCCCTCTTCTGTACCCTCTCCAGGAGCTGTGTCCCTCTTCAAGTGTGGTCTCCAGTACTGTACACAGTACTCAAGGTGTGGTCTAACCAGTCCATTGTACAGCGGCAGAATCACTTCCTTGCTCCTAGAGGTGATCCCCTAACGATGCATCCCAACATCCTGTTTGCCTTGCCAGCCGCCTCCTGCACTGCTCAGAGTTATTCATACATGCATCCACCATGACCCTAGGTCTTTTCCCCTATTGAGGCCTCCAGCGCCTCCCCTCCCAGGGTATACCTGTGTTTAGGGTTTCCCCGACCAAGATGCAACACCTTGCACTTGGTGATATTGAAATTTAATTTCCATGTGTGAGCCCAGCTTTCCAGGGTGTCCAGGTCCCCTTGCAGGGCCAACCTCCCCTCTTCTCCCTCAACTACTGCTCCCATCTTGGAGTCATCCGTGAACAGACTCATTTCACACCCTATACCCTCCCTGATGTCCGATATGTATGCATTAAACAGAATCGGACCCAGGACCGAGCCCTGCGGTAGCCCACTACCAACCTCTCTAGGGTTGAGAGCTCCCCACAGACCACTACTCTGGGTGCATCCAGCTTGCCAGTTTCAATCCATCTGACCATCAAAGGCCTACTCCTAACCCCATCAGTTTCTCCACCAGACCATTGTGGGGACAGAGTCAAACACCTTGCTGAAGTCCAAGAATAATACATCCACAGGCTTACCCTGTCCAGTTCTGATGTTACCCATTCATGGAACTCCACAAGGTTGGTTTGACATGATCTACCTGGCACAAACCCATGTTGCCGACTATCCAGACCTCCCACCTCCTCCAAGTACACCCCCAATCGTTCCTTTAGTATACTCTCCATTAAGTTTCCCACCACCGAGGTCAAACTGATGGGTCTATACTTACCTGGTACTTCCCTCGACCCCCCTTTATGGATTGGCACCACATGTGCCTCTCGCCAATCCTTAGGTACCCTCCCTGTCTCAAGTGACCTGCTGAAAAGCTCCGCCAGGGATGCAGCCAGTATGTCCGCCAATTCCCATAGTACTCTCGGATGAATGCCATCCGGCCCAGGAGATTTGTCTTTCTTTAGGGCCTTGAGGGCTAACCACACCCTTTTGGTGGAGATAGCATCATCCGTCCCCTCCACCTTACTGGCCTTTTAATCCTTACCCAGATGTGACACCCCTGGGGTACCTCTCCCTCCCTCTTGCTCCATTTCTGTTGCTCCCCTGATCCCACTTACTGCCACTTCTATCCCCTTCGTGCCTTGCTTTGTAGGTATCCCATCCCCCTCCCTAGTGAACACAGAGGCAAAGTACTCATTAAATACCTCTGCCTGGTCCCTCGCCTCTTCCACCCACCCTCCTTCTGATCTCAATCTGCTGAGATGGCCCTTAGTTTTTCTCCGCTCCCCAATGTACCGGAAGAACCCCTTTTCCCCTCCATGTATCCCTGTGCCAGCCGCTGCTCTTTACTGGACTTTGCTCCCTCACCATATGGGTGACTTTTCTAGATGCAAGCTGGTATATTTCCTTATCCCTATCCCTCTTGTTATTTTATATTTTTTGTAGGCCTCTCTTTTCTCTGACTGCTACCTGTACCTCACTGGACCACCTAGCATGGTTTATGTGACCTTGCTCCTTACGCTTTCAACTTAGCGCAGATCCTGACTGCCTCATGAAGTCCCCGTTTTATGACCGCCCATCTCCTTTCCACACTTGTCATTGAGGTAATCCCCTTCAAGTGATCCTTGAGAATATTTCCCATGCCCATAAAGTCATAAAGTCTGCCCCCCTGAAGTCCACTGCCAGTGTCCTAGATCTCACCCCCCATGCTTATTTGAAACCAGACAGTACTGTGGTCGCTCCCAGTCAGGGGGTCCTGTATAACCATATCCCTTACCAGATCCCCATCTGCCAGAACCACATCCAGGACATGCCCCTTCCTTGTGGGCACCATCACATGCTGTGTTAAGAACACATCCTGGAAGCCGTGCAGCAGCCTCTGCTCCTTGGCCACCTTAGAGGACATGGTTCCCCAGTTTGTACCTGGCATATTAAGGGCCCCCATCAACACCACTCCTTCCCCTTTTGGTCCACACTGGGCAATGATGTTGTCCAGCAAACCATCCTCTAGAACATCACTCATCCCGGGGGGCCTATATACTACACCCAGCTTGACCTTATCTCCTGTAGGGGATCGTAAGGTGACCCATAAGGCCTCGTTTCCCTCTGCCTCTTCTACCCTAGCAATTTCTGTGTCATCTCTAATGACCATAGCCACTCCACCCCCTCTGCCCTCCTTTCTATCCTTCCTAAGCATAGTGTACCCCCGTACGTTTAGGTCCCAGTCATGGTTTTTGTTGGCCCACGTCTCCTTGACCGCTGCCACATCCACCCCAACAGCATGGCCTGGAACTCTGGCAACTTGTTTCCCAAGCTCCTGGCATTTACTAACACCAACCCCCACCCCTTATCCCTGATCCTCTTTGTCGAACCCCACCCAGGTTCCTTATACTTCCATCCTCCCTCTGCTCCTCCTGAAACCTCCACCCCAGTCTGTTTCTCCCCTCCCCCCTTGGGCTTGAAGGCTACTCCCCTCATCTGGAGGAGAGGGCTTCTAGTCAGCCCCTCCCTTATCCCTTCCCCCCTCACAAGTTTAAACCCCACCTTTCTTGTATGTAGTCAGCCATCTCCTGTTTAAGGACTTCCTTCCCTAATGGGGCAAGATGAAACCTGTCTTTGGCATATAGTCCCTTATCCTCCCAAACTCCATTCCAGTTCCCTAACACTCCCAACCCACTCTCTTCACCCCACTTCCTGAGCCAGTCATTAACCTCTGTGAGCTTCATTTTTTTCTCCACTGAGGCCTTTGGAACTGGCAATATCTCCGAAAAGGAAATGTTGCATCCATTATCCCAACAGACTCTGGCAAGTTCTTGGAACCTTGCTTGGATTTCCAAAATGCTATTTCCTCTAGATCATTAGTTCCCAAATGCACCAGGAAACTGTTTCCTCCACAATCCCTAACCACTTCATACACCATGAACTTTGCTCTGTGCACTGTCAGCCCAGAGATACTCACTACCTTCACATGGCTATGGCATCCACCCCCTGTCCCTCCCACTGGACACCCTAATCATCGAGTCTCCAATAACAGAACCTTAACACCGCCATCATCCTTATGGTTACCTCCACTATGCCCTCTCAGCCCCTTCCCCCCTTATTCTTTTTTTATTTATTTTAGCTTTTGTTGACCGGGTAAGTGCACTAGACAAATCCTGCCTATTTTCAGGCACGACCTGGGAGGGGGATACAGATGAATGCCAACTGACCTTGAACCAGATTAAGCTGTTGGTGGTATTTTTAGGTGAATGAGAAATTTGGCTAGGACACCGGGAAATTCCCTACTCTTTTCGATAAGTGCCATGGGATCTTTAACATCCACCTGAACTACCACCAATCCAGGCAGATGGGACCTCGGTTTAACGCGTCTCATCCGAAAGACGGCACCTCAGAAGTGCAGCACCCCTCTCATGCTGCACTACAGTGTCAGTACTGGGATATTAACGAAGTGCCAGATGTGGGATCTGAACCCACAGCCCTCTGATCTCCCGGCCTCAGAGGCGAGTGTGCTACCTACTGAGCTACTGACACTGTTAATCTCAATTCCATGGGAGTCTTCCTGCCTTATTAGAGACCCCCTTGTCACCCTCCCCTTTCTGCCTCCCTTGCTATTTTGCCCACTTAACTCAAACCCCCTCTGAATAGGTGTGTCCCCTTTAACCCTCTCTTTATCCGAACCATTTATCCTGGCCCTGATGGTTTCCCCTTTCCCCACACCGCCATCCTCCCCGTAATAGTACCCCTGCCTCCAGAGGCTTTCTGTGGGTCCCCTTTAGCTAGTGGCCCATCCTTGGTACTGACCCCCCTGCTGAAGGGGGGCTCCTCTTCCACCTCCTTGTCTCCCAGTTTCTCTCCAATCATGCTGTCCTCCCTCATGTCTGGAATATGTTGCATTTCCCCATTTGCTTAACATATATGTTTCCCCTTCTACCTCTGGGACTATTTCTATCTTTCCTGCTTGGTCTGTGATGCCCTATGGGTATCCGTCTCCCTCCCCGGCCTCTGTAAGTTCCTCGTTCCATCTAACCCCTTCCTCCCCTCTAGGTTGTAGTAGCTCAAATTTATTGTGACACTCTATGTCAGCCTCCATCAAATAACCAGAGTTTCCCCTGACTGCACCTCTAACTGCCCTCTTCTTCCCCTCTTGCTCTGTTCACCATGAGCTCCCTTCCCACAGTCTGCTGTTTTGCCTTCCGCACAACAGCCCCTCCTGACTCTCCCCTCCACTCTCTTTGTATTCAGAATGTTCACTCCGTCACGCTTTCCCTTAACATCAACTTCCCTATCTAAGGGTCCTCTGTCCCTAATATCCCCCTCCTGCTTGCTGTAACATAACGTCCTGTAATTTCAGGCGCTGCCTCAGCCTCCCTCAGCCCCACCCTTCTGCTGCCCATATCCACACCCCTTATCCTTGGACACCCCCAGCTTACTCCTTAACCAATATACCTCACTCCTGATACAAGATAGCTGTCTACAGAGTGGGCAGCCTCCCTCTCCAGGCCCAATTTAGAATTATTGCCATCCCACAGCCTGTGCAGCCTACAACCCTTCCGAAGATGCCTGCCATGGTGGAATATGGCCACCCTGTTTATCCTCTCTGTTTATAATGGCACACCCCCTTTTCTCAGTCCCTTTCCCCTGGAATACAGTTTCTCTCTATACTGACTGTAGTTATTTACAAACCCAATTTCAACCCCACCAATAAAGTTCCCAAGTCTCACAAACACATACAGTCCAGTGTGTGTTCGGTCCCACTAACAGTGTGTGTAAGCAGACATCAGGTACTGTATGATGTCACAGGCCCACCAGCTCCTGTTGCTTCGAATTTCAGTCCCAAACAGAAATACTCAGCCCTTCAATCCCAACCCCCAGTGGCTTTTCAGTATTTAAGAAAGCCTACAAAACAGGGTGGGTGGGAGGATTCTTACCAAACACCAGGCAAACAACACATTTAAATTTCCATCTAATTAACCCTGCCAAACAACTGTTCCCAAGCCTCCAATTTTACAATATCACAGCCCAAGTAACAATTCTAATTCAAGGTAATAATTTTTAACACATAGAACTAATTTCACTTACAAAACTATTCAAATATTTCAGTTAAAACAGAATATAACCCCAGACCTCTGTCCTACCAGCCTGCAGCTTAAGTTCCCAAGTGAACAATGAAGGCCAAGGTAATTCCTGTTTAAAGACAAGGTAATTGCAGCTAATGTCCCCTCCCCCTAACACCAGGCAAACAACACATTTAAATTTCCCTCTAATTAACCCTGCCAAACAACTGTTCCCAAGCCTCCAATTTTACAATATCACAGCCCAAGTAACAGTTCTAATTCAAGGTAATAATTTTTAACACATAGAACTAATTTCACTTACAAAACTATTCAAATATTTCAGTTAAAACAGAATATAACCCCAGACCTCTGTCCTACCAGCCTGCAGCTTAACTTGTTAAGCCGGTTGATCTTGTATGTTACCCTATCTCGACTTGATGCTTTGTATGTACCTTGTATCCTCCTGGGTCACACCGGAAAATAGGCACTTGGCTGTCCAGTGTGCTTACCTGGTTTAACAAAAGCAAATTAATAATGTTCTTGTGTGGTGCATGAGACTGAACTCCAGAGAGAGAGGCCCTCGCTGTTCACTTCCAGGAGACACCTGTTCAAGGAATCTGTGGACCACTGGGGCAAGAAGTGAAGCAGCTGACCCCCAACTGAGAACTATGGTAGGGACAAGGACGTAGAGTCACTTTTCGGACTTGCTGAAGGAGCCAAAGCCCTGTTCTTTGGAGCTATCTCCACCAGTTATGCTGTTATCCTGTCCTGAACTATTTACATAGAAGGCTTTAGCTGAACAATACTGCTGTCTCTGCTGCTGAGAAAGAAAGGAGCCCAGAAAGGACAATTAGCCAGACCCCCTTAGTTCGTGACTTGGCTGTCTAGTAAGTCAGGGAAGGAAAGGACTACAGTGTGGTGTTAGATTTCTAGATCTTGGTCAAGAAATGTTCTACCTGTGGGCCAAACAATTTTGTTTGCCATGAAAGGGGAGGTCCAACATTTTCTGCTGCATCTCCTGTGAAAGTGGAAACTGCAAAGTTATGTCTGGTGTTGATACTGCCTGCCACAGCACATTACAAAAGGAAAAGTCCATCAGGTCCAAAGCAGTTTAAGCTCGTGCTTGGATACCTGTCAGCCCCAAGATTCCATAGCTACCAAATAAGACAGATGTTTCTCGGTGAGAAGGTACAAAAGGGGTTAAAGGTACAAAAATAATTTAAGCGAGTAGATGGCCAAACAGATGGCTTGCTTGGAGAATACTCAGAATGGTTGAAGCACAGCCTCCCTGTCTGGAGGTTGAGGAGAATGACCTTGGGAACTAACCTTTAGAAACACTGTATCAGACAGAGAACAATCTTGGGAAGGCCAGATACCCCTTGGATGTCACCACATACCTGTGATTCTTGAGACGATGCTGGTGTGGAAACAAACCCAGCCTCTCTCACACCTGTTTAGCTAGCTCCACAATCCCTAGATTTAAGGGCATTGCATAAAAAAAAAAAAATCTTTCTTGGAGAGGGTATCCAGGAATGGGACTGAGCTCTCAGGCTAGATGTTCTGAAGGGGAATGCACAGTGTCTCAGACACCTGATACATCAGCCATGCAAAGGAATAGAGGTCCTCCAAGGAAGGCATTTTATTAGGCCCAGACTATCTTCATCTTTGCCAAACTAAGTACCTGTAAGGCCAAGGCAAGAGTCTGCTGCCTTGGGATGGGAATCCACTGAGGAAAGTTGCCACTCAAAATCTGCCAGTCATGAAGCTTTTCGGATAGCCTTGGATGCCCCATCGAAGCATCTATGACAGTCTTGGATGGGGCATTCTTGTTATGAGAAAGAACAGTTACGTACTTACCATGAAAGTAGATCTTCGAGAGAATCTCTTTCATCAGGCCACACGTATGGAACTATAAGCCACACAGACCATCATGGAGATGGGGACAGTACAAATTGGAGTCTCAGGACCCTCAGGAGAAAGGAGGGTGGGAAGGCATGGCCTGATAAAAAGAGCTTCTTTTGAAGATTTACTGTCATGGCAAGTACATGACTGTCCTAATTTCTTCTAGGATATCTCTTTCATCAGGCCACACCTATGGAAGGAGTACCAAGCAGTATTCACCATGAACAGTCCGGGTGGCTGGAGCCTACAGGCCTAAGAAAGTAGGCCTTGAAGCACAGCTAGGCCAAAGCCAGCCTTTTTTCGCGAGACAGCATCCAGACTGTAGCGTTAAGTGAAAGTGTGGAGAGTATTCCAGGTGGCAGCTGCACATGTCAGCAGCAGACACATTTCTGAAACAAGCAACAGAGGTGGCCATGCCTCTTGTGGAATGCTCATGCATCACCCCAGGAAGTTCCTTACCGTGCTTCCTGTAACAGAAAGTAATACAGTTTGTTAGCCATTTGGACAAGCACTGTTTAGAAACTAGGGTGCCTTCTTTCACAGGGACGAACAAAACACAACGCTGTGAGGACTGTCCTCAGTCCTTCGTGTGGTGTATAAAATACTTGCGTATTCTATGTACATCTAGAGTATGGAGCAATGCTTCCCCTGGATTGGCATTCTCAGAAAAATAAACTAGGAAGTGGATGGTTTGATTTAAAGTAACCTTAGCAGCCACTTTTGGCAGAAACTTAGGATTAGTAGGCAAAGACACCCTGTCTTTGTGAAAAATCAAATAACCAGGTGCACACATACACATTAGAGCCTGTAGCTCTGAAATCCTTCGAGCGGGTAGTGATTGCAAGCAAAAACAACTCTTTCCAAGAAAGAAAACGTAAGCCAAAACTCATGGCTGGCTCAAAAGGAGCCAAAGTAAGCTTTTCCAAAACAAAATTTGGGTCTCAAGCTGGGACTGAATTACAGATGGAGACTTCAGATGTAGAATGCCTCTCAAGAACACATGGGCCACCTCCAGCTGGGCAACCATACGACCCTCAATAGGCACATGGAAAGCTGAAATGGCAGCCAAGTGCACCCTGATTGAGTAAAAATTGTAGGCCTACATCCGATAAGGACAACAGATAATCCAGAATCTGGTTAACTGGACAAGTGAGTAGATCCAGGTGACGAGAAGCGGCCCATAGAGCAAATCACTTCCAGGTCACAGAAAAAGTGGACCTGGTGGAAGACTTTCTGACAGCCAGCAGGACATCAGCCACATTGTGGGAAACCCCAAACCGGGCAATGGCTATGTTTTCAGGAGCCATGCATGGAGAGGAAGAGATCTGAGGTCTGGATAGACCAGGGTCCCCTGTTCCTGTGGCAGTAGACCCTTGCACAGGGGCAGAGGTACTGGTGTTTCCACTGCTAGCTGTTGTAGTAGTGGGAAATATATGTTGTCGAGGCCATAGGAGGCAATGAGTATCAAAGTTGCCCCTTCCATCTGGAGCTTGAGTAGCATTCTCTAAATTAGAGGAAAGAGAGCGAAGGCATATAGGAAGAACAGGTTATTCACCTGTAACAGTAGTTCTAGGAGTGGCATATGTTGTTCATTCACACTTTTTGGCATGTCCCTTTCCTCTTTAAATCTTGCTGGAAGTCTTCAAGCTGGCTCTTCCCACCCACCCGGGTGGTATAAACCTCGGCTCCGCCCCATGACGCCAGATCTTAGCCCGCTGGAAGCCAGGTTGTGCGCCTAAAGCCGGGGAGGTCGGTTGAGTGCGTGTGGATGAACATATACCACTCCTAGAACTACTGTTACAGGTGAGTAACCTATTCTTCTAGGAGCGTGGATATGTTGTTCATCCACAGTTCTTGACAGACTCCAAGCAGTTCTCCGGGAGGAGGGAGTCAAGGTGCACACCCCCTACTTAGGGAACAGAGACTGGAGAACCAAGGCCCCAAAACCAGCATCCTGGCGTGACTCAAGGTCGATGTGGTAGTGGGTAATGAAGGTGTTTGCTGACTTCCAGGTAGCAGCCAGACAGATTTCCTGGATAGGGATGTCCCTGGAAGCACCCACTGGTGCAGCAGTATGGCAGGTAGAATGAGCTCTTATTCCTCTGGGAGGCTCCTTGCCCGCCAACTCATAGCACAGACCTATGCATGATGTAATCCACCTTGCAATGGTCCGTTTGGCTACAGGTCTGCCAGAAGCGGCTTAGCATAGGTGACAAACAGCTGGCGAACCTCTCCACGAATTTCTGCCATTCTTTCCTTACAATAGGACAAAGCACATCTCAGGTCCAAAGTACGGAGCCTGTACTCTGCGTCTGAGGTGTAGTTAGGGTAGTATACCGGCAGAGTCAATACCTGGTTAAGGTGAAACTCTGATACCACCTTCGGAAGAAATTTCGGGTGGGGGCGCCAGGACAACTCTGTCCCTGTGAAAGACCAGATAAGGGGAGTCCATCGACAGTGCCTGGAGCTCCCCTGTCCTTCTGGCTGATGTGATAGCCACCAGAAAGGCCGTCTTCCATGACAAATGTGAGAGTGCACACTTGTGCATCGGTTCGAATGGCTCGCCCATGAGCTTTTCCAAAACCAGCAACAGATCCCATGGAGGTGGAGGTTCACGCACCTGAGGGGATATGTGATCCAGGCCTTTGAAGAAGCGCCCAACCACTGTCTCCTGCGCCAATGTCTGCTGACAGGCCCGTGCTCGGTAAGCAGAAATGGCTGCCAGGTGCACCCTAAGGGTCGATGACCGCAGACCCCCCTTTGGAGACAGACCAAAGGTAGTCGAGAATGTTAGCCACAAAGCAGGATAAGGAGTCCAGACTCTTACCCTGACACCAAATGGAAAATCTCTTCCATTTGAAGACATAACATTTCCTGGTCGACTCCTTATGAGATGCTTCCACCACGGTATAGACATCCTCGGAAAGACCCAGAGCCTGGAACTCTAGCCGCTCAGGTACCAGGCTGTGAGGTGCAGGGATTGACGGTCCAGATGGAGTACATTCCCCTAGTTCACAGATATCAGATCTACGCATGTACAAAGCCGCTCCGGGGGCCTGCAGCTGAGGCTGAGGAGATCTGGATACCAGAACTGGCGCGGACAATCTGCGGCTACCAGGATCACCTTCGCCTTGTCCCTCCTCACCTTGAGTAACACCTTGTAGATCAAGGGAAATGGAGGGAAGGCGTAGAAGAAGCCTGGGGTCCACAGCCTCGAGAAGGCATCCCCCTGCAGCGAGCCCAGCTGAGGGGGGCGGGGCCGGCATGGTACAGCCTCAGCTTGGTGTTTTCCCTGGAGGCAAACAGGTCCACCAACGGTTTGCCCCAACGGGAGAACAGACTGTAAGCTACCTCTGGATGGAAAGATCACTAGTGGGATGTCTGGCCTATGCAGCTGAAAGCATCTGTCAGCTGGTTTGAGACTCCTGCCACATGAATGGCTAGGAGATCTGTCTCCAGTCGACTTACGAGGGTCCAGATGCAGAGCGCCTCCTTGCACAGCAGACGGGAGTGCATGCCG
Source organism: Neoceratodus forsteri (assembly GCA_016271365.2). Classification (NCBI taxonomy): domain Eukaryota; kingdom Metazoa; phylum Chordata; order Ceratodontiformes; family Ceratodontidae; genus Neoceratodus; species Neoceratodus forsteri. The sequence goes on along the minus strand of CM028134.1, from coordinate 799,224,369 downwards.
CCCTGTTTGTTTAGGTAGTACATGGTTGTGGTATTGTCCGTCTGGACTTAAACCACTTGACCCCGGAGCTGAGGAGTGAAAGCTGAGAGTGCCAGTCTGACTGCTCTGTGCTCCAACAGGTTGATGTGGCATCGGGACTCCTCAGGGGTCCAGAACCCATGGGTCCTGTTGTCCCCCATGTGGGCTCCCCAGCCCATGAGAGAGGCATCGGTCGTAGGGACAACCGTCGGCTCGGGGCAGACAAACGGGATCCCTTCCTGCAACTGTTCTGGGGCGGTCCACCGTTGGAGAGCGTCCCACATCTTCTGGGTTACAGTGATCAGCCGGTCGAAATGACCGTGGCGCTGAGTCCACTGGGCGGCCAGCTCCCATTGGAGGGGGCGCATGTGCCACCTGGCCCAACGGACCACTGAGGTGCACGCCGCCATGTAACCCAGAAGGCGCAGAAAGTCCCGGGCAGGATGCAAGTGCCCAACCAGAAATGGTCGGGCAAAGGAGGAGAGAACCTCCGCCCTGTCCGCCGGGAGCCGAGCTCTGGTTTGACAAGAGTCGAGCTCTACCCTGATGAAGCCCATCACCTGAGCAGGCACGCATTCCGACTAGGCCTAGTTGATCAGGAGGCCGAGTTGGGAGCAGGTTTGGAGAGCCAGATCCCGGGACCTCTCCACCTCCTGAAGGGAGGATCCTGCCTAGAGCCAGTCGTCGAGATAAGGGTAGATTCGTACTCCTTGTCGCCGAAGATGGGCTGCCAGCACTGCAATGCACTTGGTGAAGACCCGCAGGGCCGATGACAGGCCGAACGGCATGGCTCAGAACTCATACAGGGTCCCTTCGACCCTGAAGTGGAGGAACCGCTGATGGGATGGACGGACTGGGATGTGAAAAAACGCATCCTGTAGATCTAGTGAACAGAACCACATGTTTTGCTCCAGGGATGGTATGATCTGGTTCAGAGTTACCATCTGGAAGGTGCGAGACCTGAGATATTGATTCAGGTAGTGGAGATCTAGGATGGAGCGCCAACCCCCCCGCCCATTTGGGCACCAGGAAGTACATGGACACAAAGCCTGGGTGTGTAGGAGGATCTGGCACTGGAGCTACTGCCTCCTTGCGGAGGAGCTGAGCTATGTCATCTCGAAGAGCTGAATGGGAGCAAGCTGAGATCCTTCCTCCCAAGGGGCGCGGGCTCAGCTGGGGAGGTACTGCTTGAACTCTAGAGGCAGTCACTGACTGACCACTTCGAGAACCCACCTGTCCAAAGTGATATCGGACCAAGCAGAATGAAAGTGGTGGAGCCGGCCCCCCACGGGAGGACCCAGAGCTGGCGTGACAGGTGTAGGGGTGGCAACCCCCAACCTGTCACTGAGCAGGCTTAGAGAAGGAAGAGGCTCCTGAACCTGCACCTCGGCCTCCTTTACGGGGCTGTTGAGGACCTTGCTTGGTCCGCGGGCGCCAAGCTTGAGAATGTTGCTGCTGCTGGCCTCCTTGATAGGAGGGCTGCCTGACCGCAGGGAAGAATGCCGAAATGGCTTCTTCTTTCTTTTCTGCTGGTTCTTGGCCGAAGAACCTTTTGCAGATGTAGCATCCAAGGTGGCACTGGACTGCTCGTTAAGCTGAAGGTAACCAGCCACTCCCGGACCGAACAGGTCAGTGCCAAGGAAAGGAATGTCAGCTAACTTGTGCTGGGTATCTGCTGGGTAGGAGGATAGCCTCAGCCAGGCCCTGCGGCAAGTGGCTACTGCGGATGCTAAAGAGCGGGCACAGGAATCACCGCTGTCTAGGGCTGTCTGGAGCTGCTGTTTTGCAACAGTACAGCCCTGATCACGGACTTGCTTGACCGTGGTCTGCATGCCCGCCGGGAGATGAGGGAGGACTTCATTTAATGACCTGAGGAGGGCATAAGAGAAGTGTGCCATAATGACAGCCGAACTGGCCTGACGAAGGCCTAAGGAAGAGGCCGCATAGACCTTATGGGCAGAGTGGTCCATATTTTTGGACTCCTTGTCCTGAGGTTGGTCTGTGTCGGCCGAGCTACCTGTACATCTAAACACAGAAGCGGTCACCAGGCTTTCGGCCGAAAGGGTGTTCTGTGAATCCCGGCAGGGATCCCATGGGTACCGCACACTTGCGGGCCATGCGGGCACATGGTGCTGGGCAGGAAGCTAGGTGCTGCCAGAGCTCAAGGGCCGGGCCAGTGATGACTTCGGCCACTGGAAAGACCTCCGTCAGGGTATCCCCACTTTTTAGGATGTCCATAAGGGGGTACTCCGCCTTTTTCTGGATAGACTCCAGCAGCATTCCGGTGGATTCGGAGATCAGGCGGAGAATGCCCTGAAAGGAAGAAGGACCCTCCTCTAAACCTGCCATGGAGGACTCATCATCCCCAGGATGGAAGTGCAATCCTGTGACATCAGAGTCCGAGGAGTCGTGGTACAATGGTCTCCAGCCTAGGTCCCCTACGATCTGCCGGGGGCAGTCAGGGGTAACCATAATGGACAGACGTCAGGGAAGCCCGGTGTCTGTATGGTCCCCTTTTTAGAGGGAGACCCTCCCTGAGGCTGCTTAGGCGGTGGTTCCACCAGAAACAGTGGAGAGACCCAGATGGGCCTAACTAGAATACGGGCTGGCCCCACGGGTGGGGGAACCGAAGGCTTTGGTTCCGGAGGGGTCGACGTCGGCCCAGGAGGCGGCAGCCAATTGATGGCCGGGGTAGAGGGTGGAGCCAGTTTCTGCTGGGTCAAAATCAGCTGTTGCCACATAAGATCCTCATAGCATCGACGGAGTTTCCGTCGAAGCCTCTCCTTGTCCAAGGAGGATGAGGATCTGCGGCGATGCCTCTTTTTAGAGTGCTTATGACTCTTTTTCGGCTTTTCTGTCGAAGGGGTTCTGGACCTCGATCGAGGAAGTCGACCCGATCGATCGGGAAGACACCCAGATATGCTGAAAAATTCTCCTGGGGGACGGAGGGTCTGAAAGCAGTGCTTGCTGCAAGAGCTCCTCTTGAAGATCTACTGTTATGGTAAGTTCTTACGTAACTGTACTATCTTACTTCAAGTGGGAGCTCTTGCAGCAGGCTGTTACTATTAGGACAGAATTCCAAGCAGTCCTGCACCAAGGAGGTGACTAGTCCCGGGAGGTAGGATGACAGATAAAAGATGCTAAAGCCTATGGCTGGAATCAGCAAACTAGGACAAGAGTCCTTGAAGAACTGCCAGGCCGAAACCGGCTCGGCGCCTGGAAGCAATGTCCAGAATGTAATGCCTCATGAAGGTGTGCACTGAATTCTAACTAGCAGCCGCACAGATGTCTCGAAGGGAGACATTTTTAAGGAGGTGAAGGAGGTAGAGGCTCCTCTAGTGGAATGACCTCTGACCGAGTCTGGTAGAGGTTTGCTGTAAGAGTTATAGCAGTACACTATACAGTGTACCAGCCACTGGGAAATGGTCCGTTTTGACACCGGTTTACCCAGGTGTTGCGGTGCAAAGGCCACAAACAATTGCTCAGATTTGCGGTGTGCCGCTGTCCACTTAAGGTAATACCTTGGCGCCCTGTGGACATCCAATGTGTGCAGGAGAGACTCTCCCCGATTAGTAGGGGTAGGAAAATAAACAGGAAGGTCAACCGACTGGTTGAGGGTCAGCTCTGAGGCCACTTTAGGTAAGAACTTAGGATTCGTTCTGAGGGAAACTCTTTCCCAATGAAAAATAATATAAAGCTCCTTACATATCAGGGCCTGCAGCTCGGAAACTCTGAGCTGAAGTAACAGCAACTAAAAAGGAAACCTTCCAGGAAAGAAAACGCAGCTCACACTCCACTGCGGGTTCAAAAGAGGGAAGAGTCAGGTTTCTCCAGCACGAAGAGGAGATCCCGGGGAGGGATAGGGTCCCTGATGGGACGTCGTAGGTGCAGAATGCCCTTTAAAGAGGTGCGGGCCATGTCCCACTGAGCCAGGGTCCTGTCTCCGAACAGGACACGATAAGCAGAGATGACCCACATGTGCACCTTTATGGACGAATAACTTAGGCCTTGCTGATATAAGGACAGGAGATATTGTAATGCTGAGTTCACCAGGCAGGAAAGGGGATCTAGAAAGTGGCACGATGCCCAAAGGCAGAATTGCTTCCACTTCATGACATCTCAGGAACTTCTCCAAGCCCACCGGGGCTTCGGACCTGCTCCTCCCCGGACCCAAGGAAAAAAGCTGCGCTCCTCCAGGAGTTCCTGTGGACAGGGGTTGCCTGCTGCACGCTTGCCGGGAAGGGAACCAGGAGCCAGCGCTCACTGGCAACCCGTGCCGCTAAAGGCGCCAAAAGCCGTAGGAGCGTCTCAAGCCACGGGGCTTCAGACCTGCTCCTCCCGGATCAAGGACCCTCCGCCGCGCACCCCAAAGCCTCAGGGATCACCGCTTGCCCGGCGATCCCGAAGAAAAGCCACGCCTCCAGGAGTTCCTGTGGACAGGGGCTGCCGCCACACGCTTGCCGGGAAGGGAACCAGGAGCCCGCGGCTCACTGGCACCCATTACCGCTAAAGGCGCATAAAAGCCGTGGAACTTCTCCAAGCCCACAGGGCTTTGGACTGCTCCTCCCGGACCCAAGGACCCTCCCGCCGCACCCAAGCTAAGGATCTGCCGCTTGCCCGGCGGTCCCGAAGAAAAAACGCGCTCCTCCAGGAGTTCCTGTGGACAGGGGCCGCCCGCTATACGCTTGCCTGGGAAGGGAACCAGGAGCCTGACCGCTCACTGGCACCCGTGACCACTAAAGGCGCAAAAACGTAAGGAACTTCTCCAACACACGGGGCTTGGACCTGCTCCTCCCGGACCCAGGACCCTCCATCGCTCTTCAAAGCCTCAGGGATCACCGCTTGCAAGGCGGTCCCCGAAGAAAAAAAGCCGAGCTCCTCCAGGAGTTCCTGTGGACAGGGGCCGCCCGCTGCACGCTTGCCCGGAAAGGGAACCAGGAGCCCGGCCGCTCACTGGCACCCTGTACCGCTAAAGGCGCAAAAGCCGTAGGGTATGTTTTAAAACACTTTCTCCCACCGGCTCTCTTCAGTAAGGGCTGTGGCACTAGCTGGACCCACCGTTCACCGAAAGCGGCTGTTTTCACTTTGCTACTGGACTGCCTAAACGTGCTTGGGGGCTGTGAGCAAGCCACTCTCCCCGCCTGAGGTGAGCCGTTTTTGGCTAGTGTTACAGCTCCTCTGTGGATACTGGTCCCGCCGGCGCTTTGCGCCCGTTCCCACCCACCCTGGTCGACCCTTTAGCTTTATAGGCTTTTGGTGGTCATATGACTAAGTGTCCACTTCTCCATTGGCTCCTTATACTCTATAACCACTGGGGGTGTTAATCATACTCGCTGACTGAAAGATCTTGCCAACAGCCCTCCTGAGAGCAGCCCTGCCTTTTCACGTTTTTTTCCACTTTCGAACCCGATTCTCTCTCCACCTTTCTCATTCTCCTCCACTTCGCTGAATCCTTGCTTCACTCTCTAAACTAAATCCCTTTTTTCCCTGCTCTGCCTGCTACTCTGTTTCCTTACCCAAAAAAAAAAAAAAATATAAACAAAAATACTCCAACATGTCTCTCCTACGGGAGTGCACGCCGCCACCGTGTGGTAAACTACAAGCACTAACCCCCATTATTTGCCTTCTCCTTCTGGTTTGCCTAAACTACCCCTTGCTGTCTCTACCTCTGGTCATACACCACAACACCCCCTCACTCTGTGATTTCTCCTTCTCTAACCTACTCCTTACCAAACAATATGCCAAACCCGCCCTACACTACCTCTTTCTAAAGAATGGGTGCACGTATCTCTCCCTCACAACCTACCATCAAACAAGGAAGAAACGGTCATCTATCGAATCTATATGCAAGCTGCAGCTTAAATTCCTAGCCTCTCTTTGCCTACTACTGGCGGGTGACGTGGAACCGAATCCTGGCCCCCCTTAATAGCAACTCCCCTGGCAAACCTAAAAAAGGTCTACTGTTTGCGCATATGAACATTAGAAGCCTCCTGGGCCATATGGCCGAGCTTGGCGTGGACCAAAGTAGCTGGACCTGACATCCTTTGCCTCACGGAAACATGGCTCAAACCTGCATACAGGACGCCAATGCCACCTACCGGATACTCTATCCTGCGACAGGACAGGCCAGGCTCGAAAGGGTGGGGGTGTTGCCATATACTATAAAACCACCTGCCATTAAGCCTGTTCCTGTCCATAACCCTCAACGGATCTGCGAATCATTACATGCTATCCTGTCCCTAGGTGCAAAAACCTGCACATTATCTGTCTCTATAATCCACCCACTGGAGGGGTGGATGGCCTCCATGAACTGCTCCAGCTAACCTCACAAACCTTAAACTCGAACGAAGCCATCTTCCTGGGGGATGTCAACCTAAACTGGCTGGGCCCTTCCCACAGCTCCCTTGCAGACCTAATCCAAGGTTTCCACCTCCACCAGCTCATCACTGAAAATACCAGGATGAGAAACTCCCAATCAGGCATGCTTATTGACTGGATCCTCACAAACAGACCTGACCGCATTACTAAGGCATGCACCCTGGCTGATGCTATAACTGACCACTCACCCACTATCTGTCACTGGCACGCGAGTCTCTCTCCATCCCCCCAGTCCCGCCTGGTCACTTTCACCAACTTCACACACCTGGATCTAAGTGCCTTTCTCCTGGACATATCCTGCATTGACTAGACGGATAACTACCAATCTACAAAAGTTGAGGATGCCCTTAACGTGTTCCTCACCAAGTTCACAGAAGCACAGACTAAACATGTCCCGAAAGTACCAAGAAGGGTCAGGGGACAACAGACGAGGTGGCTCCACAAAGACCTACTCAGCCAACTCAGAACCGGGACAAACTGTGGAGGAAGTATAAAAGCACTGGCCAACCCAGGGATCACACCATCTATAAGCAGCATAGAAACTCTTGCAAAAAGCAAATAAGGCTAGCAAAAAGCAAATACTGCCAGAACCTACTTGCCAGCTCAGCCAGAGATCCACGCAAAGTTCTGGGGCCACATAAAAACCTTTCTGGGTACACCTCAATCCATAACCCCCCTCAGAAATGATTCTAGAAGGTGTCCACTGTAATGACCCCCTTACCATTGCAAATGCTTTTAATAAGATGTTCTCTGATCTGTCCTAGTATACTTCCACACTTCAACCTCCACCTGTGGTTTCCCAGCCCTCATCAACCGGTGCACCAGCAGATACCTCTCTCAAGAAACATGTGCTGGATATTTACAAGCCCTTCTACTTCAAAGCTGTGTCTGCATCGCAAGTCTTCAAACTGTTAAACTCAATATCGGACACCACCAGACCCGGGTCCAACTCACTGGAACCTCGCCTACTAAAGGAGGCCACCCATCTCATCTCCTATCCTCTAGCCAAGGTATTCACCCTCTCCCTCTCCAACAGTACCTTCCTGACATCTGGAAATCCCAAGAATCACCCCCATCTTCAAAAAGGGCAACAAAAGTGAGATCTCAAACCACAGACCCATAGCTATTCTGTCAGTCCTCAGCAAAATACCTGAAAAACTAGTAGCCACTCAGACCATTGACTTCCTTGAAACATCAAATCTGCTATGTGCAGCACAACATGGTTTCCAGAAAAACCACAGCACCACAACGGTGCTAGCCAAATCCACCACTGATACTCTCACAAGCATGGACAAAAGTCAGCTTACTGGTGCTATCTTTATCGACCTCACCAAGGCTTTCGACCTCGTGGACCACCCCCTACTCCTATCCACCCTTCATAATTTTGGCTTCTCACCCCCTGTCATAAGCTGGTTCAGGAGTTACTTAACCAACAGGACCCAAGCAGTCAAACTTAACTCATCAATCTCCGACTGAACTACCATCAACATTGGAGTGCCACAAGGATCAATACTGGGTCCCCTCCTATTTTCATTATTCATAAATAACTTGCCATACATCATTGCGTCCTGTGACTCTCTACTCGCAGATGACCTGGTTATCTATGCTAGCTCTAATATGTAGACCAACTTAGCGTGGCACTGACATCTGCTTTCCATGCTGTCCAACTCTGGCTAAACACCCACCCCTTATGAACTCCAGCAAAACCAAACTGATGCTTCTGGGCACTGCCCACAAGATAAGGTCCTGCCACTCTCCCTTAAAAGTCCTTAACCTGGATGGGACCCCCCTTGAGGTGGTTACCTCCTTCCGCTATCTGGGCATCCTGCTAGACCAATCTCTGGACCTAAACCTGCACATCCAAGAAACATGTAAATCTGTGAACCAAACTGGGTGCTGCCTACAGATCCAGCTACATGCTCACACTGCAGCCAAACCAGCCATCGCCACGGGTCTCCTCCTACCCGCTCTGACCTACTGTGCTCCCCATCCTACCCATGATAAATCCGCACTACAAAATGGGATGTCACTTTCAACAATATATGCAGGTATGCCTCAAAGTCCCAGACTTAAACATCACTGCCAACTGTATAAAGACCTCGGCTGGCTCTCCCCCTCTGCCACCAGACTATACTACCTGGGCTGCCTCTGCGACTCCATCATTAGACTCAACAGACCAGAATCCCTAACTGAACTGCTTCAGCCAGCCCTCCCTCCACGTGAGCTGAGATCCTCGGACAAATCCCTACTAAAAATCCCCCGCTGCCGCACCTCCAAAGGGTCTGGAGCATTTGGGTACACAGCCCCACAAGTGTGGAACCTCCTGCCACTCGACCTTAGACTGACATCTTCCCACGATCTCCAAGCACAAGCTACGTGAACACCTGCTTTCCACGGACCAGTGTGCCTGTTATGACCCTACCTGAGCTTGTCCTGCCAACCTCTCTCTCTTGCCCCACCACTCCCTCCTTCCTACTCCTTACCCTATTTTACTTACAACATTAACACTGTGACATATGTCTCTGCCCATATGCACTTCATTTCGAGTTCAAAACTCCGACCTCGAAGCCTACTTGCACTTGTCTAAAGTATGTAATTTTGTTGTTAAATTACTGCACCTTGACTACTGCATTGTTTACCTGTTATTGCTGTTTGCACTATTGTACCTGTTACTGCTGCTTACTGAAATGGTTGTACTGACGATCTATGGGTACCAGGTACTGGCGTAGCCAATGCCTAAGCGCCCCCCAACGGACCCGTATCAGGGTACTTCTCTCTACTTGCACTTGTCTGGAGTGTGTAATTTTGTTGTAAGTTACTGCACCTTGACTACTGTATTGTTAGCCTGTTATTGCTGTCTGCACTGCTCTACGTGTTACTGCTGCTTACTGGAATGTTTGTACCGATGATCTAGGGGTACCAGGTGCTGGCGCAGCCAATGCCTAAGCGCCCAACGGACCGTCCTCTACTCCTATTGCCCCTGGACCTCCACAGCCCCCACCCCGTCTGAACACCGCTTCCTGCCGGATACAGTTCCACAACCCCAGACATTAGCCGCACCATCAGCCACTGAAGAGCAGCTCACCGCCCGTTACCTTACGAACCCCGCTATCTTTAGCCCTCTCCATGACCCTCACGGCTCCACGATCCTGGGCTCCTCTAGTAGGCTCCTGCCAGCTAAAACCGCTCACCCACCGCTTTCACCCCGATTCTCACACTCATCGATCTGTCTCAGCCTGCATACGGTTTCCATGGACACGGTCTCATCCCTCAGCCCTGTCGCCATATCCCTAACACTGACTTTTCGCCTACACCCCAGATTAAACCAGTTTGCTCTTAACCTCCGCAGCCCCCAACTACCACACCCACTGCCCGGCACAGTACCACAACCCCGGTACCTGCCGCACCTTCCAGCGCTGATCACGCTCGCCTAGTAACTCACCCACCCGCATCCAAGTCTCCTGCCGACTTCGGTTCCATGAACCCGGCTCCTCTTGAGTGGTTCTGCCGCTAAAGTCGCCCGGCCGTCTTCACCTCCGATCCCTCCCTGCAGCTCTCTAGTCCCACCACGGTTCCATGGACTCGGTCTCTTCCAGCCTTCTCGCTTATGCCACCATATCCCCCTCACCCAGACTTATACTCAAGCCCCTGCCCGTCCAAATGTCCCTTCACTCCTCCTCTGGCCGCTGATACCATAGCATGTCCTTTCCTGCCCTGTTTTTGGCCGCCTTTACCCTCTATAGCCCCACTGCAGGTGGTGTCTCCCCTGCCTCCAGCTCTGCCTGACCTACTCTCTCCCCCACCTCGACCATGTGCACGCCACCATCCATTTCACGCCCCACCACACCCCACCCCTCCGTCCTGCCTCCTTCATCCTGCTGCCACCTTAACCACTTAGCCGCAAGGTTGCCTTCCCGCATCCCCCCACTTTACCTGCTCACCCAGTTCCCTCCCGTTCTCTCCCCTCCCAAGCCCACCTGTCCTTTGGATCTGCCCTGTATACCTACCTGCTCACTAAATGCTACCTGTACACTGTAAATCTACTGTTTCTCTTGACCTGTTGATTGTCTTTGAAGCTGTACTCCTTTATTGCCTTTACTGAAAACTGTTCTCTGTATTATTACTGCTTCCCTGTATTATATAAATGAACTCCTTATTGTTACTGTACCTCCCGGTGGGTGCCTGAAAATAGTCACCTGTTGGCTAGTAGCACCTACCGTAAGCAAAAAACAAATAAAATAAGTGGAGAGAATTAGGGCTTCCTCGCCATAAGCGAATGTCTGCACCTCTTGGTAACCCCATACCTTTGTTTGACCACGTCTTCAGGAGCCAAGCGCTGAGGTGTAGGGTCCCGAGATCTGGATGCACCAGCCTACCCTGGTCCTGGGATAGCAGCTGCGAGCATATTGGCAGCGGAATTGGAGGTTCTGAGGGCAACCACTGAAGTAGTGGGAACCAAATCTGCCGGGGCCAAGGTGGGACGATCAGAATCATCCGAGCCCCCTCAGCCTGTACCTTCAGCAACTTCGCTGAAGGCGGGAAGGAGGGAAGGTGTAAAAACTTCCCTGTCCAGCAAAGGGGCACGCTGGCCAAAAATACCAGGTGTGGATACAGAAGCAAAAACTGCCAGTTTGGCACGTGGAGATGCAAAAGAGTACAGTTCTGGACCTACCCCATGTGCTCTTAACAGCTGGATGCGCTATGGGCTGTAGCAGCTCCCCAATTACGCGCCTTGGACAGAGACCTGCTGGAGGCTCTCTGCCAAGTCGCTTTTTGGTGCTGGGAACATGGCAGGCGGACAGCAAAATCGATGCTCAGAGCTCTTTGGGGCCCCCAAGTGCCAGGGATAATGAATTATCCGAGTTCACCAGGGAACCCTTAAAAATATGGCTTAATGTCAGTATGATTGTTTACATTCCCTGAAAAATTGTTCTTGGGAACACTGTAGTATAATGCAAATTTAACAGCAGGTACCTCAAGCCCCTATGTAGCTCAACGGCAGAGATATGGCATTTTATTCATTTTCCAGTTAGTGGGCAGGACAGGTCTCCTTCCCTTTGTCTCCCTTCAAAAGGAATATCACTTGCCCCATAAATATTTTATTTCTCATTTACATCCTTAATCATACCTTCAGACATACGAATGGTCACTCGCAGGCCTAAGTGAAAACCCTACCCAAATAATAGAAACATAGACTTTGACGGCAGATAAGGACCACTTGGCCCACCCAGTCTGCCCATTTCCCTACCTACTGGATAAGCTGCAGATTCTAGTTAACCAACAGCCTACTTCCTGCCACCCCCCACTACAATTGCCTTGTGTCTGTCCCATGCATGTTTGAATTCCCCACTGTTTTAGCCCCAACAACCTCCCAGGAAGGCAGTTCACGCATCACCACTCTCTCATGAAAAAGATCTCCTCACATTACCCTGACCGTCCCCCACCTCTATCTTTAAATTGTGTCCCTTGTTCTTACACATCTCTTTTCTGCAAGATGCTACCCTCCTGGACTTTGTTGATTCCCTTGAGGTACTTGAATTTCTATCATGTCCCCCTGTCCCTCCTTTCATCAAGGGTATACATATTAAGCCTCTCAGTCTCTCTTGTATGATTTCTGATGCAGACCCTGCACCATTTAGTTGCCCTCCTCTGGACTGCTTCCACCCCTGTCTATGTCCTTGCGTAGATAGGGGTCCCAAAACTGCACACAAAGTACTCCAGATGGGGTCTCACCAACTGTCTGTACAGAGGATAACCACTTCCCTTTTTCTACTTGTGATGCCCTTCCTATGCATCCCAGTATCCCCTGGCCTCCCTCACTGACTTCTCACATTGCTTACCCACCTTTAGATCATCCGATATAACTACCCCAAAGTCCCGTTCCATTTTGTTGTTGTTAGTACCTCCCTGCTATGTGTACTCTTCTCCTGGGTTTTGTTTCCCAGGTGCATTACTTCACTTCTTTGCACTGAATCTAAGCTCGCCATATGTCTGACCATTCCTCCAACCTTGCCAAGTCCCTTCTCATCCTTTCTAGCCCCCCTTGTTATCAACTCTGTTACAGATCTTTGTATCATCTGCAAGGGCATACCTTTCCCTGCAATGTCACCTATAAAGATATTAAGAGGACTGAACCCAGTACTGAGCCCTGAGGTACTCCACTAGTGACCCCCCCCTTTCTTCGGAATGTGTGCCACTCACTATTACCTTCTGTGTCCTGTTGTGCAGACAGTTTGCAACCCAGGCTACCACCCTGGGACCCACTCCCAAGCTGGCTAACTTGATTATTAATCTTTTGTGGGGGACTGTGTCAAATGCCTTGCTAAAGTCTAGGTAGGCCATATCCACAGCCCCTCCCTGGTCTATTACTTTGATCACTCAGTCAAATAAATCTATTAGATTTGTCTGACATGACCTTCCTGCTGTAAATCCATGCTGCTTTGGGTCCTGTGCCCCGCGGGCCTCTAGGTACTCAACAATTCTTTCTTTCAGAAGTGATTCCATCATTTTCCCTACCACTAAGGTCAAACTTACAGGTCTGTAGTTTCCTGCTTCTGCCTTGCTCCCACTTTTGTGAAGGGGAATCACATCTGCCCTCCTCCAGTCCTCAGGTACCACCCCATCCTCCCATGATTTGTTAAAAAGTGTGGTCAGTGGTGTCACTAGGTCCTCCCTTAGTTCTTTTAGGATTTTGGGTGAATCCCATCGGCCCATTGCTTTGTCCACCTTTAGTTTTAGGAGTTCTTTCAGGACTCTTTCTTCTGTAAATGGACTGGTGTCAACCCCCTACCCAGAGTGCTTCTATTGTCTGGTTTAGGTAACTCCTCCTCATCTTCTTTTGTGAATACTGAGCAAAAGTATTCATTCAGTATCTCTGCCTTTTCACTGTCTCCCTCTGTCCACCTCCCCTCTCCTTTATTAATCTTCACTATTCCTCCCTTAACCTTTCTATGCTCCCTAATGTACCTATAAAAGGTTTTATCCCCCTTCTTAACTGACTTGGCTATTTCTTCCTCAGTTTGGGCTTTTGCTATTCTGACTGCCTTCCCCACTTCTTTCTGCTTTAATTGGTACAGTTCCCTGTCGTGCTCCTTCTGTGATGCCTTATACTTTTTGAATGCAGCCTTTTTCTTCTTAACCTTCCCTGCCACCTCTTTTGAGAACCATAATGGTTTTTTACTCCGCTTTGTTTTCTTTATCTGTTTCACACAAAGGCTTGTTGCCTATATGATGGCAGTTTTGATTTTTCTCCATTGTTCTTCCACCCCTCCTTTTTGCCCATTTGCTAGTGTATTCCTCAGGTATTCACCCATTTTGCCAAAGTCAGCCTTCTAAAGTCAGTATGCTTGTTTTTGTAGGCTTGTCTCCATGGTTGTGCTTATTGTAAGCACACTGTGCAGTGGTCGCTTGTTCCCAGATGTCTACCGACTTCTATATTTGTGATCCTCTCCATTTGAGAGTACCAGGTCTAGTATTGCTTCCTCCGATGGGTTCCAACACTAGCTGTTTAGACCTGCCCCAGGAGCATCGAGAGATAGCCCTGCTCTTGGATGTGGCTGCAGTACATATCATCCAGTTAACATCTGGCATATTCAGGTCCCCATTAACAGTATCTCCCCTTTTTCAGCCATTTTGAGAATGTCCTCTACCATTTTCTTGTCCATTTCCTCCCCTTGAGATGGGGGTCTGTATACAACCCCTGTGCGGACTGTGATGCCATTCCCTGTCTCCAAGGTGACCCAGACTGCCTCTTGTCCTCCCCCTTTACTTTTTAGCTCTGTAGCTTTGATCCCTTTCCTTATGTAGAGAGCTACTCCACCTCCTCTTTTCCCCTCTGTAGACTGTGTACCATGGTATGTTGACATCCCAGTCATGGTTCCCCGTGTACCATGTTTCTGTGACTGCCACAATATCCAAGTGTTCATCTTCCATCAAGGCCACTAGCTCAGGAAGCTTGTTTCCCAGACTACGGACATTGGTACTCATTGTCCTCCATTTAATGTTGGCTTTATCTTTTTTCCCCCCATGCCTGCTCTTTTTGCCCTTGTCTATTTTTCAATTACCCTGTCCTGCCCTCTGTTGAGCACTGACACCTCAGTGTTTACCTTACTACCTGTCATGTTTTGTGGGGAGATGCATTTCTGCCTCTTATTAGCACCTCCCCCCATGGCTAGTTTAAAAGCTTGTCAAGGAAGCATTTAAACCTGTCACTTAGGATCTTGATTCCCTTCATGGACAGATGCAGACTATCGTGCCAGTATAAACCTTCATCTCTCCAGGTGTACCCCCAGTCCTCAATGAAGCCAAAGCCCTGTGCACTGCATTAGTTTTGCAACCATTCATTAAACTGCATGGTGTGTAGTACCCTAGCCTCAGCCATGCCATGGACTGGCAGCACCTCTGAGAAGGTAATTGTGCTTGCTACCTCTCTGAGGCCCCTCCCCAACTCCACAATTTCATCCTGCACTGCACTGATCCCATGCCTAGCTAGGTCATTTGTCCCAAGGTGGACAATATCTAGTTCCTCTCCTGTGATGCTGCTTCTGCAATCCCTAAAGATTAAAGCTTCTTGTCCCTCAAGCCATGGCACAGGCAGGCACCTTCTTCCCTCTCCCTCCTCCCTTCCCCAGGTCTACCCCTCTAACAATTGAGTCCCCTATCAGAAGCTGTTTCCTTCCCCTGTGGTGTCCCTTGCCACCCTTCTGTGGGTCTCCCTTGTGGGTGTCCTCAGCATTCTTCTTGGTCTCCACTGAGGGTGCCTACAACTGTTACAAGCTCATATCAGAGGAGCGACCTCGGATCACCTGATTAGTAAGATATATAAGGCCTTAAAATGAAAGACAGGGAGACTCAACCAAGTCAATCAGGTTTAGATGGGAACAAGAACTACAAGTATCAATCAGTGAGCAGGACTGGAATGACTCTGCTTTACCAACTATAAAAATATTTTTCTCACCGTACTGATGTGAATACATACGGAAACTCCATTCTCATTTCTTCCACACACCAGCCTTGCTGGCTAGTATGGGAGAATTAGGGGAGGGACAATGTTGGGGAGAATCTGGGGATGATAGAGCAAATCAGAGCCATGTCCTAAGCTAACCAAGTTTTGGAAGGAGATCCTCGAGGAGCTGAATGCAATTTATGACACCACCACTGATTTATTCACTCCCATATTTATATTGACATTTATTAAACCAAAAGGTTTGCGAATTGACAAAAACTTGCTAAAACAAATTTTAAAATTTATAACGGCAGCCCACAAAATTGTCACTAAACTGTGGTTTACAAATAAAATACCCACTAAAAAAGCCTGGATTGTTTAGTCCAGGTCGATATATGCCCTTGAGCGATTCTTGGTCAAGATGACGGACAAAGTTCAAAAAATTGATGTACAATGGCAAAAGTGGATATCATACCAACTAATCATTATGATGATTTTGTAACTTGAGCTATGTATTGAACATGTAATTCTCCTCTTTTGCACTGAAAAGATACTCGGGATCTGTGATGCTCCTTGAATTTTAATGGGAATAAAATCTGGGAGGGATAGGGGAGGGCTCACCGTGCTATGCCTGATTTGATTTGAATGGATCACAGACTGAACTTAAAATGAGTAATTATGGTTCTCTGGACACTGAAGTAATAAGATGTTAATTTACTTTCCCCTAATATGACTGCTACAAGTATACATGTAATGTATTGTGATAGCAACTGGTATTAATAAGTGACTTATTGCTGCCTGTAAAACTTGTATTTATAAATTAAATAAAAAGACTAAATTAAAAAAAAAAAAATGCGATGCTCCTGCGTCCAATACCAGACTCTCATCGCCTCCCTGCACAGGGGGTAGGAGCGAGTTCCCCCTTGCTTGTTGATGTAAAAGACAACTGCCATGTTGTCTGTCTGTACGAGAAGGGAGTCTGGTATGAGGTCCTCCTGAAAGGCCCTTAGGGCGCTGAGGATTGCCCGCATTTCTAGAATATTGATGTGAAGGACGCGCTCCTCCGGAGACCAGACACCCAGAGTCTGGTGATCCCCGAGGTGCACCGCCCCAGCCCAAATCAGAGGCATCTGTTGTCAGAGTCTGGCCAGGGGGCTCCTGTCGAAAAGGAATCCCTTTGTCGAGATTCAAAGGGTCCAACCACCAACACAGGGTCCTCCTGACCAGCTCTGAGATCCGGACAACATGGTCTAGACTGTCAGAGCCCTGGTCCCACTGCATCCTGAGCATCCACTGTGGGACCCTCATGTGGAGGCGGGCCAAGGGAACTACTGGGATGGCTGTCACCATATGCCCCAGAAGACTGAGGAAGGTCCTGGCTGGGACCTGAGGGGTTACTAGGACCGAACTGGCCACCTCTCTAAGGCAATCTCCTCTTTCTCGAGGAAGAAAGGCCATATTTCTGGAGTGAATACAGGACCGCCCCTATAAAGGTGAGTCTTTGGCTGGGCTCTGGGGAAGACTTTGGTAGATTCAGGTTGATCCCCACCTCTCGGAACAATGTATAAGTGTCTCCGAGAGCTCGAAGCAGGTGCTCTCTCGACGGGGCCGCTAAGAGCCAGTCGTTGAGGTAAGGAAAGACGTCATGTCCCCTGCACTTTAGAGCCGCAGCTACCACTGCCAAGCATTTGGTGAAGACCTGAGGAGCAGAGGAGAGGTCGAACGGAAAAACCTGGAACTGATAATGCTCTCCCTGGAAGTAGAACCTTAGAAACTTCCTGGGGGGGGGGGGAGACCATGATGTGCATGTAAGCATCTTGCATGTCCAGGGAACATAGCCAGTCTCCCTGGTGCAGGAGAGGAATGAGACCTGGAAGGGTCACCATCCTGAACCTTCGGTATTCTATATAAATGTTTAGAGAGCTGAGGTCCAGGATGGGCAGACGATCCTGCGTCTTCTTTGGAACCAGGAAAAAAATGGGAGTAGTATCCCTTTCCCCGCTGTCGTAGAGGAACTGGCTCTATTGCCTTTTTCTGCAAGAGGGCCTTGATTTCTCCTATCAGAGAAATGTGAGAAGGAGGGTATTGCGAGGACTTTGGTGGAATTTGGCAAGGCACTGACAAGCTCCTGCCCCTTTTCCCAGAGTGCATTTTGGTACTGGACCATATGTGTGAGGAAATTAAGGGACTGGATGGAGCAGGTGGATGCAGAATAGACTTTCTTGCTCACCTGGTCCATGAAATGGGACTCCTGGTTAGGAGGGTGGGAGCTTAGATGCTTTGGCTGCTTTGACTTGTCATGAGCAGCTGTGATCACTGTGGAATCCGCCGGAGGGTTTTCCGCCAAAAAAAGCTCATCCCTCAGGGCCCTGTATAGCCTATTCAACTTTTTGGGAACAGCCGTGACTGAGGCTGGATGCTTCCAAGTTGTCCTGGTAAGGTCTTGGAAGGTGTCGACCAGAGGAGGTACCACAAGGGGTTTGGGCTCCTTCTGCCTCAGGTAACAAGCCAGTCTGCGGCGCTGCGGATCCAGGTCCTCTGTCTCCCATTAGTTAGTGGCCTGGATGTGCCTCATGACGTCCATGAAGGTGGGAACGTCTGGAGGTGAACGGGGTAGATCCTTATTGTCAGGACATCCCCCAACTCCTGAAAAGGAAGAGGAAGACCTGCTCCTGGTCCTCAAGGTGTTCGAACTATGTTGACGGGGACTACCCTTTGCAGAACGTCGGTGACTCCTAGACCGATGCTGGTCCTGAGACTGACGGAGCAGGGACCAACGCCCATCCTGGGGCCGGTGTCGGCAATGGGAGCAGGCCTGCCTAGAGGATGACCTGTGGCGGCTGTGGGATCTGCTCCTGGGCTCAGACCAATGACGGCTGACCGACCTTGAGTGGTGCCGTCTGCAGTCTCTGGACTGTGACAGGGAACGTTTTGCCAAGGGGGAGCGAGTTAAGGGGGACACGCGCTGGTCCTCAGGGGTTTTGGCTGGTGGCTCCTGGTTGTCCGGTCGGTGTGCAACCGGTGACGGCTCCAGTTGAGGTGGAGGTACGTCTTTGTGGACCTGGCTCCACCAAAACGAAAAAAGTTCACCCAGCTCCTCCTTACTGAAATGGGCCGCCGCCACCCCCTTTGGGGGGATCTGAGAAGTTGGGGGCTCCGGAAGGGTTCGCAGGGAGGAACCCGAGGATGAGCCCTCTGGAGTAGAGGCCCGAGGGGCCAGCGTCGGTACCTTGACCGGCATCAGGGCGACGATAGTCCCGTCGGCCGCTGGCACTTTGACCGGCGCCAGTGTCTTAGCCGGTGCTGGATCCGACGTGGCCGACTTAGGAGGGCAGGACCCAGAGGGGGCCTTGGCGTCCTGGTCCTTGCCAGGCGGCATACCGGAATCCGGTGGAGCCGTAGTCGGGACCTTCTTCGGCAGGGCCAAGGCTTGTGCCGAGGAAGAGGCTTTAGTCGACTCCACCAGGGCGGAGGACACGCGCAGCGGCATAGGCTTCGATTTGGACGGCTTGGAAGTAGAAGCAGCTCACGACGGGACAGACGCCAGTATTTTGGTGGGAATTTCAGGCCTTCATTTCTCTCCAAGCCTGGAATGCTTGGGAGCGGTCGGACCCACCCGAGCCGGAGAAAGAGGCCTTCCTGTGGGGACAGCGGGATCTTGAGTGGTGATGGGACTGGCTACGGTCCTTTTTGCGGGACTTTTGTGACTTCTCCCGGCTTTTGCCCTTGTCCCCAGGGAAAGATTGCAGAACGTCCATCCCTTTTTCAAGCAGGTGGGCTTTCAAGGCCTTCAGGCATCTAATCCTTGTCCTGCTAGTAAAGCCTTGACAAATCTCGCAGGTCTTCAGGTCGTGGCCTGGTACCAGGCAGAAGACACGCTGGTCTTGGCCGTCCTTGGATGAGACTTGGTGGCCACAGGTGCACTTCGTCTTCTTGGGACCGGAGACCGAAGATGGTGACGACATGCGATGGTAGTGAGGATGAGAGGAGAGAACAAACTGCAGCAGGAACTAATGCGGAGAAGGAACACAATAAATTTGATGAAAAACCAGAGGAAAATTCGCTGGAACTGCTGTGAAAAAATCACTAAGAACTTCACAATGTGAGCGGGTCACGGCAGGAAAGAACTGAGGTGCAGCTGGGGTCCGCCCCTTTGTAGCATGACCCGGCGAGGGTGGGCCGACATCAGGGGGCTCCCGCTGGTACTGCTAGCTAAGTTTTTTCCGGTGGGTCCTAAGGCCTGTGGCAATAGTCCTAATAGTAATAGCCTGCTGCAAGAGCTCCCACTCGAAGTAAGATCTACTTTTATCTTTTTTTCCAGCCACTTAAACTTTCAAGAGATTTTTGCATTATCTGTTTATGGAAAACATGTTTTTTAATACAAAGCCCCTGGCCTTTGCATGAGACACTTGTGCAAACTCTCCACAGTTTTAACTGCTTTTAGATGCCCTTCATCTACCTTTATTCATTAACAGCAACTTTTCAATGTCACACAACAGCTTTTTTTTTTTTTTTGTCATCTAACTTTTCTGGGCCCTCTCCACAATGCACAGTGCCCGATACTCAGTGCCTCCATTATCTCAAGAAATAATTGTATCACTAGTGGACAGCAAGCATTACTGTTGATCTGGCATAAGAAAGGAATTAAGATCTTATACTATTACCTTTTCTGTTTTGCCCTTTTTAAGCAGAAAACTAAACATTTGGCTTTGTTGCTATACTTCATAACACTATTATACACAGTGGCGCCTGCTGTACTTTATAAAATTCTCCTGTAAAACTGCAGAATTATAGAATATGCTACCTGTTTAGATTTTGGTTTTGGCATCAGTGGTTTTAGCACAGGCGTGCTTTGTTTGTTTGCAGGCTGGTTACTGGAAGTCGCTGGTCTCTTGGCAGCTTTGGTCATGTTATCCAGAATATTAGCACAACGTGTCAGACCACCTGCGGATGCTGGACCTTTTATGTTAGATGATACCTGTTAATGGACATTTGTAATTATCACAGAATTAAATGATGTTTTTATGTTCCTTTTCTCTGTCAGCTGGTCTCCTCCTAAGTCTTTTCCTAGTGACCTCCCACACTTGATAACCCCATACCTGGTCCCATCTTTTACCACAGCTTGCTCCTTGTGGCTGGATCTTAGGTGCACCACCCCCTACCTGAGCACAATCTAATGCAGGCCCGGTGGTGAGGCATGGCATGGGGTCAAAGACTGTCAGTAGCATTATTTTGCAGTTGGTAGTGTTTCTCTTTGCGTCTCCCCATACCTCCATTAATGATGTCCATGAGGGGACCACAAATGTGTACGTGCAATGACAAGGTGACGTGGAGCCTGTTAACATCCTACCCTCCCTGCAGTGAGGCATCATATGTTTGGTCTGTATGCCACTCTACTCCCAGTTCCTTTGGTGAATATGCCTTTTCTAACTGATCCAGCATTACAGAATACACGTTCTGTATTTCTCTGTCCTGTCTTTGGTTCTTTTCCCAGTTTTGAACCAACGATGAGTTAGTTTAAGAATCATCCCTTGCATTTATGCTCCCTTTTCATCAAGTATATTCATGAATTAACTGTGTTTACCTACTGGGTGAGTATTTTGAACTGTACACGAGTGTTACAGTTTATCTGTTATATTCTGTATTTATTATGGTACGATTTTGAGTACATTGCAGTCTCACCCTTATTGCATTTAAGAAATTGTTGTGTTGTAACTTTATATACAGAACACCACTAGAAATCAGCTTATGCTCAACAGTATTCTTTTGTACACTTCCTGCTATAAACTTACTAATTTTACTGTCTCCTGTGTCCCTACTAGGGATCGGACACATACCTAACTAAACGGCCTCTGTCCCCAAGAGGTTGGGATCGTTCAGGCAGGTGGCGCTGTATACTCCAGCCAGCCCTCAGCAATCACCCAGGCTCTGGAGCACAAATTCTAGTTACCGTCATGGAGAGTTCCCCCCTCCCCAAAGCTGTGCTATCTGGGCAGCCCTAAAATAATCTTTTTGACACAAACAGAAACATTCTCAGGTTTTTTGTTTTTTTTTTTTACCTTGAATGGATTGCTGCGTCCTTGGTTGCTTGGTACAATTGCAGCTTTAAAGGATTAAATGAAAAGAAAATTATAAATATAGCAACATAAATCAAAAATAATAAAATAAAATCTGTAAAATACATTGATATGGTACAAGTTCCAGATTTTGCAAGCAATACAAAATTCCAAAATATTTCCTTAAAGCTTCATACAGTGCACATTGCTACTCAAGAATGCATACACCGATATGTGTAAGGAGGTAATCAATTAGGTAGCCGAACTCTGCAGTCTTTATGCATCTTTTGATGGCACTAACATTGAGCCTACTTAAAAAGCACATTTTCTTAAAAATACATGTTTGGCATTGCTTACCAGATTTTGGAGTTGTCTTTTCTGGGGAACTCTGGCATGGACTCAACACATTTAATCCTAAAGAACAATTAAATGATTTTATTACACTTCATGTGCCAACCAAATGTGTTAATTGTTTTGGAAACATTTCTCATATACAGTAATTCATAATTATTGACTCTCAATAATGAACTGTGAATCAGTTTTCAGAATATATTGTTTTAAAATGGCAAAGACTTGGTTATCTTATTCTTTACCACTTTTTAACTTGCTGAAATATATTTCTGACAGATTACCAAAGATATTTAAACAGGGTAGCTATAAAGCATTCATACTGTTTATAAAGACCCAGCTACCAACATATATGAAAAAAGGAAAAACTAACACACACACTCATTTACATATATGGGTAAAGTACAGTTACGTAAGAACTTACCGTAACAGTAGATCTTCGAGAGGAGCTCTTGCAGCAGGCTATTACAATCAGGACTATGCCGCAGGCACTAGGACCCTCCGGTGAAACTTCTGCCAGCAATACACAGCAGGGACCGCCCCAGACGCCGGCCCCGGCCCGACGTCAGTCAGGGTACAAGAGGGGGTGGACCCAGCTCCACCTCAGTTCTCCCGCCAAGACCCAGCAGAAGGCCTGACAAGAGAAGGAGACAAAGCTTACCATGAAGACAGTTGGAGACGAAAAAACGAAAATGGATCTGCACACCTCGAGGGGGAAGGTGGGTGGGAAGTAGCGCCTGCTGCAAGAGCTCCTCTCGAAGATCTACTGTTACGCAGTAAGTTCTTACGTAACTGTACTATCTTACTTCGAGTGGG
This sequence comes from Neoceratodus forsteri, assembly GCA_016271365.2. Taxonomy (NCBI): domain Eukaryota; kingdom Metazoa; phylum Chordata; order Ceratodontiformes; family Ceratodontidae; genus Neoceratodus; species Neoceratodus forsteri. The sequence goes on along the minus strand of CM028134.1, from coordinate 799,201,809 downwards.
AGCTCTTGCAGCAGGCTATTATAATCAGGACTGAGTCCCAAGCAGTCCCACAACAAGGAGGTAGACGACCCCGGGAGGTGGAATATGCTGACTCCAGAGGCCTTAGGACAAAAGCGCTTGTAAAACGGCTAGGCTGAAGCCAGCTCAGCGTCTGGAGAAAATATCCAAGCTGTAATGCTTGATAAAGGTATGCACTGAGTTCCAGGTTGTGGCCGCACAAATGTCCTGTATGGCGACATTTCGCAGGGCGGTGAAAGAAGCTGACACTCTTCTGGTGGAGTGACCCCTAACCGGGCCCGGCAGTGGTTTATTGTGATGCTTGTAGCAAAACGAGACACAGCGAACTATCCATTTAGAGATAGTTTGCTTGGACACCGGTTGACCCAAGCAATGTGGTGCAAAAGCCACAAATAGCTGCTCCGATTTACGGTGCTGAACCGTCCTTTTGAGGTAATACCTCAGAGTCCTGTGGACATCCAATGTGTGGAGGAGAGCCTCCCCTCTATTGGAAGGGGAAGGAAAATAAACAGGAAGATCAACCAACTGGTTGAGGGTCAATTCTGAGACCACTTTCGGAAGAAACTTAGGATTTGTTCTGAGGGAAACCCTTTCCCGTGGAAAATCAAATAGGGCTCTTTACACATCAGAGCCTGAAGCTCGGAAACCCTTCGAGCTGAAGTAACAGCAACCAAAAAGCAAACCTTCCAAGAAAGGTAATGCAGTTCACAATCCGCTGCTGGCTCAGAAGGAGGGAGGGTGAGTTTCTCCAACACAAAAAGGAGGTCCCAGGGTGGGACAGGGTCCCGAATGGGAGGTCTCATATGAAGAATTCCCCTAAGAAAGGTGCGCGCCACGTCCAATTGTGCTAATGCTCTCTCTCCCACGAGAACATGATAGGCGGAGATTGCCCACATGTGCACCTTGATAGAGGAGTAACTCAGGCCCTTATCGTACAAGGACAGGAGATACTGTAAAGCTGAGTTCACAGGGCAGGTGATGGGATCCAAATGCTGCGGCAATGCCCAAAGACAGAAGCGCTTCAACTTCATAGCGTAGGTGGAGCGAGTAGAAGGCTTTCTTGCTGACACTAAGACAGCCGCCACTTCCGGGGAAACCCCGCATCTATGTTGAGCTACGTCTGAAGGAGCCAAGCATGTAGGTGTAAGGATCGAAGATCTGGATGGACCAGCGACCCTTGGTCCTGGGACAGTAACTGCGAGCATATGGGCAGCAGAACTGGAGGTTCTGTGGATAACCACTGCAGTAGTGGGAACCAAATCTGCCGAGGCCATTTGAGGGCCACTAGGATCATCCGGGCCCCTTCTGCCTGTAACTTGAGCAGTACTCTCAATGAGAGGGAAGGGCAGAAAGGCATAGAGAAACCTCCCTGCGCAGCAAAGGGATAACTCGTCTGACCAAAAAACTCCAGGCACGTGCTCTCGCGAGCAGAACGTTGGCAGTTTGGCATTGTGTGGTGATGCAAAGAGGTCCAGCTCTGGAAGACCCCACCTGTCGAAGAGCTGGTCCGCTATGGATTGTAGTAGCTCCCACTCGTGTGCTCTGGCCCGCGACCTGCTGAGGCTGTCGGCCAGATCGTTTAGGACTCCTGGAACGTGCATCGTGGACAGCAGGATGCCCCGCTCCAGCGCCCAGTACCAGACTCTCATTGCCTCCCTGCAAAGAGGATACGAATGAGTGCCTCCTTGTTTGTTGATGTAAAAGACGACTGCCATTTTGTCTGTCTGAACTAGAAGACAGCCTGGCACCAGATCCTCTCGAAAAGCCTGGAGGACGTAGAGGACTGCTCGCATTTCCAGTACATTGATGTGGAGGGACTGCTCCTCAGGTGACCAAACCCCTGCGTTCGATGTGCACCCAGGTGCGCCCCCCCACCCCAGGTGTGATGCATCTGTTGTCAGAGTTTGACCTGGTGGCTCCGGATGAAAGCTGACCCCTTTCTCCAGATTGTTGGGGTCCATCTACCAAAGCAGAGTTCTCCTGACTGGCTCCGAGATCTTGACCAGGGAGTCTAGATCATCGTAGCATTGGTCCCACTGCACCCTGAGAATCCACTGCGGGACTCTCATGTGGAGGCGAGCCAAGTGAGTGACAGGAATGGCCGCCGCCATGTGCCCCAGTAAACTGAGGAAGTTCCGAGCTGGAACCTAGAATTTATGGAGATCCATTCTGCCATCTCTCGCAAGCGAACTCCCCTGTCCTGTGGGAGGAAAGCCATGCCCTGGACGGAATCCAGGATCGCTCCTATGAAAGCGAGCTTTTGGCTGGGCTCCGGGGATGATTTTTGTAAGTTCAAGGTGATCCCCAGCTCTCGGAACCGAGTATAAGTGTCTTCAAGAGCACGTAAGAGGCTTCCTCTTGACAGGGCCGTAAGTAGCCAATCGTTGAGGTAGGGGAACACATAGTGCCCCATCCACCTTACAGCTGCAGCCACCACTGCTAGGCATTTGGTGAAGACTCGTGGAGCGGAGAGAGGCCGAACGGAAGCACTCGAAACTGAAAATGCCCCCCTTGGAAGTGGAACCTCAGAAACTTCCTGTGGGGAGGACAGACCCCGATAAGCATATATGCATCCTGCATGTTGAGAGAACATAACCAGTCCCCTTGGTGCAGCAAGGGAAGGAGTTCTTGAAGAGTCACCATCCTGAACCTTTTGTACTCGATAAAGAGGTTTAGAGGACAAGGGGACCCTCTCTATTGCTCTCTTCTGCAGAAGGGTCTGTATCTCTCCTTCTATTAGTGGGATGTGAGAAGGAAGATAATGGGAGAGCTTTGGCGGAGTATGCAGAGGAAACTCTGTGAACTCTAGCGTGTGTCCTCTCCGTATAATATCCAAGACCCACTGGTCTGCAGTAATAGACTTCCACCCTTCGAAATGAAGGGAGAAGCGGCCCCCCAACCGGCTTCCCTGGGTCTTCTGGCGGAAGAGGGGGGCGGAAGGAAGTCACTGGGCAGAGCCGGGAGTGGGAGGAGAGGTCTGGGAGGACTTGGGCCCACGGGCGGGAGGTCCACCAGAATGCTGGTTCCCGGATCTTCTGCGGAAGCCTCCTCTCTGCCCCTGTTGGTTGCCACGGGCTGAACCTTAACTGCCTGAGGACTTACGAAAAGGCAGTCTACGGTGCTGACGTCGCTGGTCGCAACGGTACATCTGGCGGACCGACCCGATCGACTTGCCCGACTCTTGGAGGCAAGACAGCAAAGCCTCCATCTCCTGCCCAAACAGCACAGTACCCTGGAAGGGCAGATCCCCAATACCGGCCTGCAGATATTGGTGAAAGCCCGAGACTCTCAACCAGGCGTGGCGCCGAAGGCACACCCCGGAGGTGGCTGCCCTGTCTGCAGTGTCATACGAGGCCCTCAGTACGTGGGAGCCTACGTCTGAGCCTGACTGAAGGAAGGCCAGGAGCTCTGTCTTTTTGTCAGAGTCTGGCACAGCCTGTGTCAGCTCCAGTCCCCTTTCCCACAGCGCATTCTGGTACTGTACCATATGCGTCAGGAAATTGAGGGAGCTGATGGAACAGGTGGAGGCTGCATATACTTTCTTGGCCACCTGGTCCAGGTAGCAAGACTCCGGGTCGGGAGGCTGGAAGCTGAGGTGCTTCGGTTGCCGAGACTTGTCATGGACAGCCGTGATCACCGAAGAGTCGGCCTGAGGGTGTTCCGCTAGAAAGGGTTCCGCCCTTGGGGCCTTATGCAGCCTGTCCGACTTCTTAGGAACTGCCGGGATCGAGGTCAGATGCATCCGGGTGGTTCTAGTAAGGTCCTGGAATGTATCCACCAAAGGAAGGATAACCAGAGGCTTAGGCTGCCTTTGCCTCAGGTACTTAGCCAACCTCCGGCGTTCCGGATCCAGGTCCTCCGTGTCCCACTCGTTGGAAGCCTGGATATGCCTCATGATGTCCATAAAAGTAGGATCGTCCGGAGGCGAGCGAGGCTGGTCCTTCTCTCCCGGGAGCGCCTGAGGCTGAGAGAGGATGAAGAGGTCGACGATGAAGAGGAGGATCGACTATCCGACTTGAAATAGTCTGACCTGGCTCCAAGACCATGCCTTCATTGCGTCGGTAGCTATAGGGACCGACGTTGGTCCGAAGACCGACCCGGTCCCTGGACCAGACGGAGCAATGACCGGCGTCGGTCAGAGAACCGATGGAGCGTTTCGCTTGACAGAAGTTGGGCCTTGAGCAAGACTTAGACCGATTGCCGTCACCAGAGTCCCTGGAGCGACGCCGGTGGTCCTCAGACCTGAAGCAGGAATGAGCCCGAGGGGGGTGAAGGCTGGCGCCCGGGTGACTTCTGCGTGGAAAAATCACCCCCGCTGTGGTTCTCCGCAGGGTCTGGTACCGTGTCTGGGCGGCGACGGGGAGGACCACGATGGACCTGCCCCCACCAAAAGGAGAAAAGATCCTTGAGCTCATCCTTGGTGAAATTTCAGCTGCTCGCTTCGGGAAGGAAGTCTCCGGAACGCGGGTGCGAAGGAGAGCTCTCCTGAGGGCACGGGGAGGAGGACTTAGGCGATGGGGACGCCGGTATTCCACGACGGACCCTCAGGCCCTTTGGCCCTCGACCGCGCCGTGTAGGGACTGACAATGGAGTGACGCTAGGGACGCCGGAGAGTCCTTGGTCTCGGAGGCGCATCTTTGGCAGGCCGCGTCGGTGCCTTAGCAGGTGGGGCTGAAGCAGGCACCTCTAAGGACTTAGTGATGACCATTAGCGGAGTCACCTTCGGCTTGGCTGGCTTCTCCCCCGACGGGCCAGCCTTAGCCTGAGGAGTCTTCGGAAGTTCTCCAGAACCCGAGGGACGGGACTTTTTGGGAGAAGGCCACGAATGCCAGCGCAACAGAGACCAGGACCGGTGATGGGACCAACTACGGTCCTTGCTGTGGCGCTTCTTCTCCTTCCTCTTCCCCTCCGAGGAGTGCAGATCCATCTTCTGCTCCAGCAGGTAGGCCTTAAGGGCCTTCAGGCTGCGGATGCGGGTCCGGCTGGTAAAGGCCTGGCAATCTGCACAGTTGGCGGTGTCATGGTCGGGGCCCAGGCAGAAAACGCACCGCCGATGGCCGTCCTTAGCTGGGATCTGTCTCCCGCAGTCACACTTGTTTAAGTGTTCTGGTGATGCCGACACCCGAGAAGACAGAGAACCCAGCCAGGTAAGATAACGGCTGACGTCGGTACTGGTAAGCGGCAAGAGTGAGGGAAACAACGCTCTAGAGCGGAAAAAAAGGAAGCAATCGACGGCAGCGGTCTGACGTCGGTACCTGGAAAATGGTAAACCGTCGAAAAAGGGCAGGAAAATCTTGATTGAAGATATTCTTTTCACTGGAATCACAGACAGAAGCTATTTCTTTTGGCTTCACGTGCGGGTACGCGACGGGAAAGAACTGAGGTGGAGCTGGGTCCGCCCCCTCTTGTATCCTGACCGACGTCGGGGAGGGGCCGGTGTCGGGTGCAGTCCCTGCTGTGTATTGCTGGCAGAAGTTTCACCGGAGGGTCCTAGTGCCTGCGGCATAGTCCTGATTGTAACAGCCTGCTGCAAGAGCTCCCACTCGAAGTAAGATCACAGAAAAACAGCTTACTCACCTGTAACAGTAGTTCTAGGAGTGGTATATGTTGTTCATCCACAATGTTAGGCATGTCCTTTCCCTTTAAGAATCTTGCCAGAAGGTCTTGAAGCTGGCTTCTCCCACTCACCCGGGTGGTATAACCGTCGATTCCGCCCCATGACCCCAGATCTTTGCCCACTGGAAGCTCAGGTTGTGCGTCGAAGCCGGGAGGTTGGTGGGTTCGTGTGGATGAACAACATACACCACTCCTAGAAAGTGCGGTTATGTAAGAACTTACTGTAACAGTAGATCTTCGAGGAATTCTCTTGCAGTAGGTTATTACTCTTGGGAGGTTCCAGCAGAGGACGCTGTCACACGGCAGCTTCTTCTAGCAGTCTTCACTAGGGGCCACCCACCGATGACATCCTCTTCCTGCTTCCTATATAAGAGTGGGCGTCCCCTGTATCCTCTGTTCCCAGCCAGATTCAGCTCGCAAAGCGAGGACCGAGGGGAACTGAGGTACCAGTGAGTCCCAACCCCAAGTTCTTAGATCAGGAATTCCCTGTTAGAGAAGGCAGGGGGACGGAGGGCGGGATTGGACCTACTGCAAGGGACATTCCTCGAAGAGCTACTGTTATGGTAAGTTTTTACGTAACTGCACTATCTTCTACAGAATGGTCTCTTGCAGTGGGTTATTATTCTTGAGAGAGTTCCCAGCAGTACTGTTTTCAGTTCTGGACACCACATCTCCAGAAGGACATAGACAGAATGGAGGAAATACAGAGAAGGACAACAAAAATGGTGAAAGGAATGCACCTTGAGAACATATGAGGAAAGACTGAAAGACCTCAATATGTATACCCTTGAGAAAAGAAAGGAGTGGGGATGTATACCCTTGAGGAAAGGAGGGAGTGGGGGATATGATAGAGACATTCAAGTACCTCAAGGGGATAAACAGAGTTCAGGAGGGAAGCATATTTCAGAAAAAGAGAAGTGCAAGAACAAGGGGGCACAGTATGAGGCTGGGGGGACTCAAGGGTAACATGAAAAAGTATTTTTTCACAGAAAGTGTGGTGGATACATGGAACAGCCTCCCTGCAGAGGTCATAGGGGCCAAAACAATAGGTGAATTCAAGAATGCATGGGATAGACAGAAGTCAACCATAGTGGTAGGAAAGAAAAGGTAAGCTGCAGATCATTTAGGATATGGAGTTTATGTAGGTAGGGAAATGGGCAGACTAGGTGGGCCAGGGGTCCTGATCAGCCATCAAATTCTGTGTTTCTATTAAGATGTAGAAGACCATAACTAAACAGCTAGGAAGCCAGAACAAAATAAAACTAAGGGGGCTTAACTCTTGTGTGGAGGAAACTAGTGAAGCAAAAAGGGAAAATTTGTAACCAACCAAACAGGGAGAATAGTATAACTTTAAATTTAGAAAATGGAATAAATATATTCAATTCTGATGAGGGGGAATTAGTAGAAAACGAAGGTCGAACTAAGGCTCATCTAGAAAAACAAAATTAATTAGAATTGAGAAGGAAATTAAAATTACATGCTCACCACAATTCTTGATCTTCTAGAAACAACTTCACCATTGACCCACACCAACGGGTCCTGAGAAGGAGGCACTAGGACCCTGCAGGAGCCAGAGATTTTCAAGAAGGCTGGCACCGAGTTAGGCTGTGTGCAGCACCGTGAGACTATCTTGCGCTGCATGGCTTACCTCGGCACCGTCCCTCAACCGCCTCAGTATCTTTTGTACTGAGGAGGTGCAGCATAACCTAACTAACAATATCACACCTAACTAAAGTGCATAAGAAAGCACTTGCGACCCTCTTAAGATGGGTCAACAACAAAGAAAGCAGTGTCTTCACAGCCCAAACCAAAAAGAAGGAGCGAAGACCAACTAACAGAGTGAGTGAGCCCGGGGGATGGAGGGTGGGTGTGTGAATCAACTGTGAAAATGTTCCTAGAAGATCAAAAATTATGGTGAGTGGACTTCGGTGCAGCTTCCTCCTGAATGGCAGCATAGATTTAGCGCTCCTCACTCAACCCAAGATTAAGCAGATAATTAACCACACAATTGCGATTTCCGAATTAATCAAAGTACTTAATAACAAATGGCTACCAGCAATACTAGGGGAGGAGGTGATGGATTTGAAATTTTAAAGCCTGACGCAGCAAATTCTGAAGCTGAGCTCTCAGACTCCGAGGCCTCTGAGTAATCTATCCGAACGGTATGCTCCACTCCAATCAAAACTTCCAATGCAAAATCGAAAAAATCCACTAAGATGAACCAGAAACTTGACAGAAATTTGTTGGAACTATAGGATTTTAAAACTGAATTCATTACCTTTAAGCAAACACAAGAACTTTTGCAAGCCGACCTCACAGAGCTGCACTCTAAAGTCACCATGCTAGAACAAGAACAGTAGCAGGCCTCTACCTTGACGCAGCTACAACATACTATGGACTAGGTCATGCAATTATGTCAACTTAACTGTAGAAAGGTAGGAAGACGCCAAAAACAGAAATCACCGCAATCACCTTCGACTGTATGGGATACTGGAGGACAGTGAAGGAACAAACCTACAAGAATTCATTGAAACCCTTCTCCGTACAGCCTTAAATCTGGACCCTGAACTCAACTTAGAGACAGAACGAGTTCACAGGGCATTGGGTCCCAAACCCACTCAAATAAATGCCCATCCTAGCTCCATCATCGTAAGATTTTTAAAATATCAAATGAAAGAGTACCTTCTAAAGCAAGCCTGGGCCCAGGGCAAGATTTTCCATGGCAGCACTTGCATTTTTGTAGACGACTATACCCCCACTATGTTGGCACGCAGGAGGTCATACATTCCATTGTTTTCCTGGCTCTGGCAACAAAAACTTAAATTTAGAACCCCGTACACCAGCAGACTGACAATTCAATTCCCAACAGGCCAGCAAACTTATGAGACGATGGAGGAGGCATGCCTGGACTTAAAGAAGAGAGGTTACACCCTGCCTGCAACGATGAGTCTCCCCCAGAGAAAGGCGGGCATCCGCGGCCCATCTCAAACTACAACGCCCCAGGGTCTATGGGATCAACAGGCCACAACAGAATCCATTAAGAGGATGCTTGCACAGTTCTCCAGACAACCTTCATGAACACAATTATGCATCCATGGCTTGAACGCAGTGAGTACTGGGGGCGACGGGCGCAACCCGTGGTGGCCTCCCGGCTCAGCTGGACCTGGGCCAGGCCTCTGACCAGGGGCACCCCTGTGGGGGAGGGGATCTGGGGGCCGGTCTTGCAGTAGGACAGTCATACCGCTCTGCTGGATCTTGTGGGCTGGAGAGTAGGGCCCCCAATTGACTAATTATTTGAATTAAGCGCATGTGGGAAGTGCTTGGAAATGGGTGCTGCCATTTGGGACAGAAGAACATGGGCCATATAATAATGAGCTAGTCCGGTATACTGGAAGCATGCCTTACTGGAGTATCTCTCACTAAATAGGGAATCAGGTAGCGGACCCCTCTTTCTCCTGTTGGCACAGGGGACCGTAGGATCCCTCCTGCAGTCAGAGTCCTGAAGTCTAGTAATTAAAACTGGAAATCACAAAGGACACTCACCACATAATGATGCCCCCAAAATAGGGCAAATGAAAGGCCTCCTCGGTCCTATATTGGCGGCGCTGGTGGGGGGCGTAACCAAGTGGGCTAAGAAGTAAATATGTCTCCACCTGGCTTCACACTGGGCACCATACAAATTACCAAGCCTGCTTAATAAAATAATCTTCTTGGCCAAGCAGGGATGAGTCCGCTGCTGGGATTAGCCCTCTTGTCCTGGACCTGCGCTGGGGATGTCTTCCAGGAGCAGGGCTCTGGCTCGGATGTCCAGCTGAAACCGGATTAGAAACATTGAGGTATCCTCTAGAAATGGTGCCTTGCCTCCCTCCATCTCTTTGCCCCCTGAAGTCTGAGTGAGGTGTGGTGGGGCCCTCCCACTCTTACTCTGGGCTCAAACACCTTCATCTATTGAGAGCTGATTGGCATATGGAAGAAAAGAGAAAAGATACTGCAGCCTTGACTAGGAGAGGGTGGAAGACGCAATAAAATGGGAAGTAGATTTTGCAGAACCACTGACAGAATGTAGCTCCTTTAGGGACTTAGTAACATCTTGACTCAACCCATCACCCCTCTTTCTATATTAAAATGTATCCTTCTCCCATACTCACAGCTAACTCAGGCTATTCCTGTATATAGTTAATACTTTCTGAACTACAGATGGACATTTCTCCACGAGGATGGGATCAGACAACCTCACCTATTGTATAACTCTAATGGAAATTGGGGAGGAGAGTGTGGAGGACAGAAGGAGAAATCCTCCACAGGACAATAGACTTCTGTGCCCTTTTGATCCATTTTGGTGTGAACTTTCCTTACCCATTTTTTTACTACCATCTAACCCTTCTGAAGCCTATGTGTGACTTCAACTCCGACCTCCCAAATCCTCTGGGGTGAAAGGGACCCCGTGGGATCCTACCACAGTGTGGCACAAAGGATCCCAACTTAGCAGATAATTTTTCTGCTACCCATGAGTTACCCACAAGGGATCTCCCAGGGCTTGGAAGCCCAGATATTTAATTCTGTAGTACTTCTTGGTTACCAGACGTTTACAAATAATTGTTGGCTCAGTTGGCCCCCTAGTTCTACTAGTATACATCAGTTTATAGCTGTTGGTTTTTGTTTCAATGGTTTAACCTATGTCATACTTTTGTATATGTACACTGAAGGGAGGATAGGTGATACCTTGCTTTTCTCTGGCACTTACAAAGGGTACCTAAGTAAGCTGAAAATATCATCTCTGACTAATTTGTTGGTGGGATGGCTAGGAACATGCATAACATGAGTTGGCAAACTTCCCAATGGCTGTTCCATTTAAAATAATATCCCATAATGTAAATGGGCTGACTGGCCCCTACAAAAGATACAGAACCCTGACAGCACTTAAACCTGATGTTCTTCTCCTTCAGGAGACACATCTATCCTCTCTGGAACACCAGAAATTAAAGGGATTTGGTTCCCTCAAATGGTGAATTTATCTTATAAAAACGGAAGGCAAAGGGGAACTGTCATTCTAATTCCCAAAATTTCTCAGTTCCGGGTTCAGGAACACTACTCCGATAAGGAGGGATGGGTGGCTATTGCACTGGGAACCTATCAGAAACACACCTTAATGATCTATAGTACCTACCTCCCCTCGAATAGTGATGCATCAACGATTCAGTTGATAACTGATTTTATCCTAACCTATCAGAAAGGTATACTGATAATTGGAGGAGATCTTAATTGCCCCTTGAACCCAGCTGTGGACACTTCAGCTACTCGACCACCCTCCCAGACTTCAGGGCAAAAACACCTACATCGCCTGCTTCAGGATATTGGCTTTGCGGACTCGTGGAGCTGCCTACACTCTTCCCAGAAAATATTCTTGTTCTACACTCGTGCACATAAACAATATTCCAGATCAGACTATCTACATATTACAGGAGAACATAAAGACTTAATACATAAAGCTGAAATCTTTAACTTTGAACAGGGCTGCTTCAGGTCCCCCATGGTCGGCCGGCACCCAGCCAGCCACCGACCGAGACCAGGACGCCCGTCTGCAGCTCCTTGGAAGGTGCGGCGACAGCGCAGCCAATTGGAAAAAGGGGCACTTCCAGCAAACCCGCTCAGATTGGCCAGGACTTTTCCCCTGCTTTTGCCACCTGGCACTTTTTACAAATAGATTTTAGATAGAACTAAGCACATTTCAAGTGTCTAATAGAAGTTTTTCAACTGTATTAGCTGGATTGTAATTACTACTACTGTTTTAAAATGCTTACAGCTCTTCTGTTTCCTAGCTCCTTGTGCACCCTCCCATCCAAGCACTCTGCCTTGGCGCCGAAAAGTCTAACTCTCCTTTGTCTTGCTAAGCTGCTCAATCTAAACCTATCCTACCTCTATGCTATTTAAATCAGCAGTACTACGAAATCAGGAAGTGACCTATCAAAATTCTGTTTTTCTGCTGTAAGCATGCGGCCAAAGTTCCAGTTTCTATACCTGTAAATGTTTTTTTCCAGTCGTCTTTAGTTTTTTAGATATTTGCAATTTATTTGAAGTGTTGTAGCGCTACAACAAATGGCAGCTGACTAATTTCAGCTGCGCTTTTCTCAGGTTGCATCACATCTTTTGACAACAGCAGAGGACCTCTCTGCTGATCATTCCTGATGTCCTGCAAGTCATAAACATGTGCAGTTGGCAGCACAGGGGGTTCCAGCGCAACATGCTGGGCGGCAGAAATGTAAACAAAAGTGGGGGATAACTGAGCAAATTACTCGGTGATAGTACAATGCCGGCGAGAAAGAGTACCAGGTATATGATTAGCAGGGCACAGGGAATAAACTGTCAAAAAAGCACAATTTTTTTTTTCCGTAGTACTGCTGCTTTAAACCCTGCTATTTTTTCTTCTCTCCAGCTGCCTGCCCGTGGAGCGGAGCTGCTTCAGCTCCCCCATGGTCAGCTGGCACCCAGCCAGCCATCGACCAAGACCAGGACGCCCGCCTGCAGCTCCTTGGAAGGTACAGCGACAGCGCAGCCAATCGGAACACTGGCACTTCCAGCAAACCCACTCTGATTGGCCAGGACTTTTCCCCTGCTTTTGCCACCTGGCACTTTTTACAAATAGATTTTAGATAGAACTAAGCACATTTCAAGTGTCTAATAGAAGTTTTTTTTTTTTTCTTCATTAGCAGGTTATACAGACCTGCCACTAGAAGGACTCTTGTTCTTTCATTTAAAAAAAAAAAAAAAAAGTCTACCCTCTGAAAGACACAGTTGCTTTACTTGCTATATACCTTCCCTCCCGCCCTCGAGATCCTCTTAAACTGGGTAAAAGACTTTCCTGAACCACGGAACTGCTGACAGCCACGCCATTGGCCCCAGGGTATCTGTACCGCACCCTGATTGGATGCTCTCTTGCCTCCTGCTCTGGGATTGGCTCTTGAGCCAGCTAAAACTTTGCTCCACTCGGGGCTGCTACGCCCATTCATTTCTATGGCAAACGGCTGAAATTTTACACCCCCCCGACCTTAACTTTATAGACCTTCCTCCATGCCCCCTGGTAGCTCCACCCCCCCAACTCGTGCTCCATTGGGTACCTGTTTTGGGACACCCCATCTTTTAGTCACCACCTCCCACTCCCTGGCTGCCTGGCCTTCCTGGCTGTATCCTCACTTCCCACTGATCCAGCTACTGCTCTTCCGCCCCCTTCTCCTAGCCCTGCCAGCCTGTCTTAACCCCCTCCCTCCACCTACCCCAAATCCTACCTTAATCATGCGCCTCCACTGCTCTCTACCCCCTATTCTGTTTCTTCTTGCCTGTCTTCCTCCCCTACTGCACACCCCAAAAGCCTGCTTTCCCTCCCTCTCCCTCAGCTTCCACATTCCTACATCCTTCCTCCACATAGGCACGCTGCACACTGGTCACTGCCCCTTGCCCAGGGTCCATCCTACCACCATGAAGCTGTCCTACACCCACACTGGTCCTAGCCCTCCACTCTGGTCCCCCCTGTCTATGCTTACCCTCACCCACTATCATCTATGCTCGTCAATTTCCTGAGATGCTAGCAGGTGAAAGCATTCCCTTAAAGAAATACGCCACAGCTCCTTGAGGCTAGTCGTCCTCCTCCTCCTAATGCTGTCAGGCAACGTGCACCCAAACCCTGGCCAATTCTGCTCTAAAGCCACTAATCTGAGCAAGCCTTTGGGTGCCCTCTCATTCATATCAATCAACATCTGCAGCCTCCTTCCTAAAATGGATGCCCTACAGGCCTTCACCATCCAACACTGCCCTGACATCCTGGCAGTTGTCAAAACCTGGCTCACGCCATCAGTACCGGACGATGCAATCAGCCTTCCTGGCTACAACGTCTTTAGGCTGGATCGCTTCTCCAAAAGAGGCGGGGGCTGCGCTCTCTACCTAAAAGACTCTATACAGGGGCACCACATCATTACCTCACTCCAACCCACAACTGTTCAGACACTGTCAGTGAGAATCCTCCTCGGAGCCCAAAACAAAACCCTCACTGTTGCCACCATCTACATCCCTCCCAAAGAACAGGGAACTGGTCTAACAGCTGTTCTTGACTTTGTAAAGTCACTCCCACTGGACACCGAATCTATCCTCCTAGGCGACTTCATCATCAACTGGCCTGCGGCCGATGCTGGTGCACACAGGGATACCGTTGCTGCGGCGAACCTCACACAAATGGCTGACTCAACAACCAGGAAAAATTACAGGACCGGCACTAGCACACTCTTGGACTGGATCCTTACCAGTCATCCATCACGGATATCTAACACTAATGCCCTCCCTGACTCTCTCAGCGACCACTCCCCTGTTAGCTGCACCTGGTCGAATAAATTCATCAAACAACCGCCAAAAACTATCATCAGCAGGGTTCTACCCAGTGGTCACCTTCCTCGACTCAAATCCCACCTCCTCCATCAAGACTGGTCCCCTATCTTCAATGCAACCAATGTAAATACTGCCCTTGACAACTTCATAAAACATCTTCACTGTGGCCTGTGACACGTATGCTTCTATTAAGAAATGTAAAGTCAAATCACTCAGTAACCCATGGCTCACAGGTGACCTCCTCAGGATGCTAAAAAAGAGACCACCTATGGGAGCTGGCCAGAAACTCTGGAAGGCAAAATGACAAACAAAACTACAAACGTGCCCACAATGACTGCACCAAAACCATCCTGCAAATGAAGTCCGCCTACTATAAACATGCCCTGACAAACTCCTGGGGCAATGGTCGGGAATTCTGGAAGAACATAAAGGAACTCACCGGGAATCCACTCAAAACCCCCCCATCAATACTCAACATCAACAGAACCACAACCCTCAACCCAAAAACCATTGAGGATATCAACCCAAACCCACTGCGGATACCTTTAACAAAGCCTTTACCGACCTCAGCGTTGTCCTACCCCAGGACTACTTCAAAGATGGTGAAGCCCCTCTGTCCGCGATGAACACTACTCCCACCAACTCCCCCCACTTCTACTTCAAAGCAGTCAGGGTGCACCAAGTACGCAAATATGTTACCAAAGCCCTTGGTAAATCAAGATTCAGTAATGACTCCCTCAATCTCAAAATCCTGTCTCACACTTGATGAAGTGCTTAGTCCTCTGACCAGAATTTTCAACCTCTCCCTCAGCCTTAGCCAGTTCCCGGACAGAAGGAAATCTGCCACCGTCACCCCAATCCATAAAAGTGGTGACAAAACTGCCCACGATAACTACAGACCTATCTCCCTACTACCCCCACTCTCCAAGGCACTAGAACGCATCGTCTTGGACCAGCTCACAGAATACCTGGATACGTACAACATCCTGTGCAAGCAACAACACGGGTTCCAAGAAGATCACAGCACCTCCACAGCCCTCATTTGAATTCACCAGCACAATCCACAACGCACTTTGACTTGGTGAACTACTAGGCTCAATCTACATTGACTTAACTAAAGCCTTCAACACTGTCAATCACTGCCTCCTGCTTGTCCAGCTTCAGAACACTGGGCTGTCAACCGACTCCACTGGCTGGTTTAAGAGCTACCTTGAAGAACGGTCCCAAACAGTAAGAATCGCTGATACACCCTCGGACCCTAGACCCTCCGCTTGGGAGCCCCCAGGGCTCTATTCCGGGACCCCTCCCTTCAGCCTATTCTAAACTCACCACCGGACAGCTGGTCCAGAATAAATAATTTCTATCGGACGATATGCTGTGATTTCACCTCGACCGTGATCCATTCAATTACAAAATAAACTTCAGTGGGACTTCTCCCCCATCAAATCCTGGTTCCTGAATCATAAACTGCTTCTCAATCAGAAAAAAAATACAAGTCTATGGTCTTCTGCAGCACCCACAACAAAAACAAACAACTCCACCTCTGCACTGCAACAGAACAAGGAGCCATCCTAGGGCAAACACAATCGTTCAAGTACCTCGGCATCACCCTTGATCCCCACCTCTCATATGCTGTCCATATCAGCAGTGTTGCAAAGTCTGCCAATGCGAGGTTAGGCATATTATTCCGGCACAGGAAACACCTAACCCGAGAAGCACTGTCAGTGGCCGTCCAAAACTCCATCGTCAGCATCACAGACTATGGTCTTATCATATATAGGTCTGCAACTACCACTGCTCTCAAACGTATCGCGACCTCCCTGAATGAGGCCTATCGTCTCATCACTGGCTCACATCGCCGTACCCACACATGTGACCTTTATTTCCAATCTGGATGGCTTCAACTGGACAAACACATAAAATACCAAACCTGCATCACGGCCAAGAAAATTATAATGGGGCTTGCCCCACCTGGTGTCTGTACCCTCCTTAAGCCTAGACATAGTAACGTCACTACAAGGAGATCCAATTCCCATCTACTGCATATCCCACGATGTCACACGACCCAAGGACAATGATCATTTTCCTATCGGGCATCCAACTGGCTCAACTCTCTTGGCAGCGACATAGCAACTGCTCCAACACTCGTCCTCTGCAAATCCAAGCTGCACCTCTCACTGCTTGTATCCTGCAATTGCCCATCTTAACATTTCCACCGTTCCAGCTGCACATGCCCCAGCACCCAGCACTTACAATCAGTCTTTGCACCCCTAGCACCTTACCTGTCATAGTCCTTGACAAGGCCCCCTGGCTGCACTGTTTCCTGCCCTCGCCCACCTCCCCCAGTATCTCCACCTGCCCCACCCCAACCACCTCCTGTACTCCCCTTACCCCTGCACCTCCTTCCCCTTGATCTTCTACCCTCACCCCCCCACAATCCCCTTCCCTTGTCTTGCTCATAGCTCAAGTCTTTGTACTGGTTATTACATGTCTGTAAGTCAATGACTATATGTTTGTAACTAAAAATGATGACTGTTGCACACGCTGACGTGGAACCTTTGTAAAAGAGCCTCGGCTCAAAGGTATTGTAATCCTAGATTGAAATAAATAAACAAACATTTTACTATCCAATCATGCCCCTATAAGTCTAGAATTGAATACTTACTAGACCTAAGAAAAATACAATATGGCAATTTAACACATCCTTGCTAAGGGGCCCTGAATTTAAAGAATTATTAAGAAATAAAATCTCTGAAATAATTGCAGACAACAGGTCCCCTCAACTTCTGTGGGACACACTTAAAGCGGTCCTTCGAGGATACATAATCTCTTACACCATAAAAGAAAAAAACAAAATAAGACTAGACAGAGACCTCCAAGAACAGCTCCAAAACCTACAGAATAGACATATAGCTGGTGATTCTAGTGCAAGGGTCGCTCTTAACATTGTTTTACTAGCCCAAACACTAATGCAAATTTACCAGGGCTAGTGCAGCTAACTCTCTACTTGCCCATCTTGACTAGTGCGGATTTTCATGGCTGTTAATGAAGTTAAAGTCTCTACTTTAGCATTCTCTAGTCCTCGTGCTAATCTCTCTCAATATACGAGATGGCCAGGGGTTATTAACAGCTCATTAAGAGTTGCAATTATCTGGCAGTTCAAGAGAGGGATCCCACAAAAGATTCAATATGAGTCATTATCACTCCACTGTTAAGACTTTCAGCTAGTGTCCAGGGTGTGATCAAGGGTAGAGTGCTGTTAAGTCACTAGGTTCCAATTTTCTGAATGTGTCTATGTCTAACAATTTGTCCAATATTATTAAGACCACTGCCCCTCATTTCTCTACATTTTGAGTGTTTGTATCCAATATCTCAGTGACAAAATGCAAAGAGATATACAGGATTGGCCCTGCAGGTGGTGCATTTCATCCCAGCCTCACAACTTCCCTATCCCCTTCAAATCTCTTAACTCTGTTCTTTTCCTGGACACCACTGCAGACCAGACTCTGAAGTGACCATCCACAGCTGCCATTACTGACAAGTGTAGGGGGTCCCCAGCTCTTCTAAATGAACCATGCCAGCCATCACCATCCATACAATCCCCCCTTATCCCACCCAGCATATCCTTTCAGCCTAAAAACAAAGCTTTGGATCATGTTTGGTATAAAAATAAACCTTGATAAAATACACAATTTGAAACCTTGAAATAGGCATTCCTGGGGTGCACAGATCATTCTACACAGAAATAGAAATAGTATAGTGTTATGCCTGTGGACTGTTTCCCCTGGGCTGATGAAAGGACAATGTTAAATAAAAATCAGTTATTGCTGGGGCAGAGCATATTAAAATCAATGCTTTTACAAATAAAAATGTCATAGTTTTTTATTTCCCAAGCCCCTTAGGTTTGTCTAGCCCCTACCCCAAAGAAATCTTAGATGTGCTCCTGGCTCACTTGAGACTGTACAAAAACTTTTAAAAGTGCAGGTCTCCAGTTGACTATAGGGTGGGGACCAAAAGTGTCTTTCTCTGCCCGACTCTGTTCATTGCCCTGTGACTGGTGGTGACAGTGTGGTGAGGTGCATGATGATGTCAGCTATTGTGTGCGCAGAGCTGGGACTGCTTGATTGAACATTTGCTGTTGTGATATCTCTCTCTGTTTGGTGAGTGTGCGTGTGTATGTGTGGGGGCAGAAAGAGGAAGACAGAAGGCCATGGTACAAAACAATGGGGGGGGGGGGGCTCACTGTCTGTGATGGATGGCACTACAGTCTTTTTATTCTGCTGGGGAGCTGGAAGCAATATGGGAGCAGGATAAATGTGCAATAATCAGAGCATTTCTTGGCTTTGCTTGCATTGTTTCCTGTATACATGATCTAAATTTACCATTATAATTAAGGGCTAGTGCAACCATCTGGGGGCTAGTGCAATTTTGAATCAACTTGCCCTGCTGGCTAGTGCAAAAAAAGGTTAAGGTTGACCCCTGTTCTAGTGTCGCTCTGAACAACTAACACAGATGCAACAGGAAATTCAACGTATACTGACGGCCCGCACCGAGCAAGCCTTGGTCTGGCTCCATCAGAGGTATTACGAGGGCGGAGCCAAGGCTGCGAGGATTTTAGCCTACAGACTATGTCAAATACAAATGACCTCAGTTCATAAAGTTAAAGATCTCAGAACTGGCCACCTAAAATATATGACTGAACATATTCTGGAGTGTTATAAAAAATATTATCAAGATCTTTACATAGCCCACCCGGACCCTGACCCTCAGCAGCTAGTAGACTTCTTCTCAGAAATAAGTTTACTCAAACTTACTGAAGCCCAAAAATTTAAGTTAACTGCCCAGATAACCCCACTGGAACTGACTAAGATAATTACAAATGTAAAAAATGGCCAAGAGTCCTGGCCCAGATGGGTTTGGTCCTGAATTCTACAAGGGGGCGTTGACTTGGATAAAAGACCCTCTGCTTGCTGCATTACAGGTAAGCCACACTACGGCAGAATACCCTACTTCCTGGAGGCAAGCAACTATCTTGGCCATTCTAAAACCTCAAAAACCTTCCCATTTGTGCGAATCTTATCGACCCATATCAGTTCTAAACCAAGATTACAAAATTTAGACACGTATATTGGCCCATAGACTAGATGACATTTTACCAGCCCTAATAAATACAGACCAGTCAGGTTTTATAAAGACTAAACAGACTACAGATAACATTAAACGTTCCCTTTTTTTGATTAAACATGCCCAGACTTCGGACTCCCCTTTACTAATCTTAAGTTTAGATGCACAAAAAGCATTTGACCGGGTCCCGTGGAAATTTTTGCAATCTACTTTAGCCAACTTTGATTTCCCCGTCACATTTAGAGATAATATAATAGGCCTTTATACACAACCTGAGGCGATGGTGAAGATCAATGGCTCTTGTTCTTCCCCGATTCCCATTACAACAGGGGACACGTCAGGGCTGCCCCTTATCCCCATACTTATTCACTATTTAGGCTGAGCCTATAGCACAATTTCTCAGACAAATCGAACAGTTACAAGGATATACAATTAATGAAACACAAAATAAAACAGCATACTATGCTGATGATCTGTTATTATATATTGCCCACCCTTAGATCTCTCTCTGCAGACCCTACGGGACAAGCTCCTTCTTATTAAATAGCTATCAGGTTACAAAATTAACCAAAGTAAATCTGAAGTCTTAACAATAAAATTAACAATACCACAGAATATTAAAGATGAATAACCCTTTAAATGGGACCGCCCTAGCATAACATATCTCAGAATCCGCCTTTCTTCAGACATCACTAAAACGTATAGTCTGAACTATGATTCTCTCTATTCCCAGGCTCAAGCAGAACTAGAAAAATGGACAAATCTTCCAATTACATTACTAAACAGAATCCAAGCAATACAAATGATAATACTCCCCCATCTTTTGTATATTACATAGAATGTCCCACTACCAATTTCTCAGAGAGATATCTCCAAGTGGAATACTCTTATAACCAGATACCTATGGGGAGGGAGTAGACCCTGGTTGGCTCTTAAAAAATTACAACTGCCTTAAGACAGAGGAGGACTCTCACTTCCAGACTTTTTGAAATACTCAATGGCTGCTATACTTACCCATATGATACAATGGCTGGCCTCACCAGCTCAATCTCAGAAATGGGTATCTATCGAACGAGCCCTGACAAATATCGCCCTTACAAAAGAAATAATATTTCAACCGACTCAGATTTCCCCAACAGGATGGAGTTCAAGATATGCGGCGGCACTGATCAGGGAATGGCTCAGATATCTCAAACATCTGGAAAACAGGACTGGTGCCTTATGGATGGGCATCCTGGGATGTAACCCAAAGCTCCCCCCTCCCTAATGGATGACGGGTTTAGGGGATGGTGGCGACTGAGGTTAACACATACATTTCAATTTTATGAAAAGGGAACGTTTAAAACATTTCAGACTTCGGGAGACGTTGTCCTTACCTTCAAGGGACTTCTTTCGCTACCTGCAGGTTCGTCACTTTTTGAACATGGAGCTCCCCCAGGAAGAGGCTCCTCTCCACCCCCCCTTATTCCAGCTCCTCATCCAGCTGAAAGTGGAACCCTTCCCCAGACTAAACCACCCATGCGACGAAATGGGTGACATACAAATTAACTGGGAGTCTGAAATAATTACTAACTTTTCCCTAAAGGAGTGGGCATTGATTTGGCACCAACACCAAACAACTGCCTCATATGAGTGGAGGGAGTTCTCCATGGAGGGTAGCAGTGAGATACTTTCGCACTCCCCAAATTACTGCCAAATACACAACTCAGGGTAGCTCCTCCTGTTGGAGAGAATGTGATTGTGAGGTTGCAACACACTCCCATATTTTCTGGTTTTGCCCAAAATTATCTTCATTTTGGGTGGAAATAGACAGGACATTATCTCAATTATACCCATCCCTGGGTACCCTGACTCCAGCCACCGCTTTACTGTTACATTTCCCAAGGCAGATCTGTAACAGACAACAAACTTACCTAATTTATATATTGTTAGCTGAAGCAAGAACACAGGTTACTCACCTGTAACAGTAGTTCTAGGAGTGGTATATGTTGTTCATCCACACTCTTTGGCATGTCCCCTTCCACTTTATATCTTACCGGAAGTCTTCAAGCTAGCTCCTCCCACCCACCTGGGTGGTATAACCCTCGACTCCGAGCCATGATGTCAGATCTTAGCCCGCTGGAAGCCAGGTGTTGTGCATCCGAAGCCGGGGAGGTTGGGTGGGTCCGTGTAGATGAACAACGTATACCACTCCTAGAACTACTATTATAGGTGAGTAACCTGTTTTTCTAGCATTGTGGATATGTTGTTCATCCACACTCTTTGGCAGATTCCTAGAAGTTCTCCAGGAGGAGGGAGACAAGGCGCACACCCCCTACTTGGGAAACAGAGATTGGAGAACAGAGGCCCCAAAACCAGCATCCCAGCATGACTCAAGGTCGATGTGGTAATAGGTAATGAAGGTGTTTGCTGACTTCCAGGTAGCAGCCCGACAGATTTCCTGGATAGGGATGTCCCTGGAAGCAGTCACCGATGCAGCGATATGGCGGGTAGAATGAGCTCTTATCCCTCTGGGAGGCTCCTTGCCCACCAACTCAATACAGACTTATGCATGATGTAATCCATCTTGCAATCGTCCGCTTTGCTGCAGGTCTGCCAGAAGCAGCTTCAGCATAGGTGACAAACAGCTGGTGAACCTCTCCCTGAAGTTCCGCCGTCCCCTCTTATAATAGAAGAAAGCACGCCTCAGGTCCAAAGTATGTAGTCTGTACTTGTCCTCCGAGGTGTAGTAAGGGTAATAAACCGGCAGAGTTAACACCTGGTTACGGTGAAACTCTGACACCACCTTCGGAAGGAATTTCGGGTAAGGACGAAGGACAACCGTGTCCCTGTGGAAGACCAGATAAGAAGAATCCACCGAAAGTGCCTGGAGCTCCCCTGTCCTTCTGGCAGATGTGATAGCCACCAGGAAGGCCGTCTTCCATGACAAGTGTGAAAAGGCACACTTGTGCATTGGTTTGAATGGCTTGCCCATGCCAGTACCAGCAGAAGATCCCACGGAGGTGGAGGTTCATGCAAGGGAGGGGATATGTTATCCAGGCCTTTGAAAAAGCGCCTGACCACTGTCTCCTGCACCGTCGACTGACCGGTCTGTGCCCGGTAAGCAGAGCTGGCTGCAGACCCCCTTTGGAGACAGACCAAAGGTAGTCAAGAATGTTAGCCACTGGACAGGACAAAGGGTCCAGGCCCTTGCCCTGACACCAAATGGAAAACCTTTTCCATTTGAAGGTGTAACATTTCCTGGTCAATTATTTTCTGGATACCTCCACCACAGTGAAGACATCCTCGGAGAGATCCAAAGCCTGGAACTGTAGCCACTCAGGTATCATGCTGTGAGGTGCAGGGGTTGAGGTTCCGGATGGTATACCTTCCCCTGGTTGACTGAGATCAGGTCCAGGCGAGCTGAAAGTCACTCTGGGGGCCTGCAGCTGAAGAGATCTGGATACCAGAACTGGTGCGGTCAGTCTGGGGCTACCAGGATCACCTTCACCTTCTCCCTCCTCACCTTGTGGATCAAGGGAAACGGAGCGAAGGCATAGAGGAGGCCTGGGGTCCACAGCCTCAAGAAGGCATCCACATGCAGCGAGCCCTGCTGAGGGGGGCGGCATGGAACAGCCTCAGCTTGGCGTTGTCCCTGGAGGCAAACAGGTCCACCATCGGTTTGCCCCAGTGGGAGAACAGGCTGTAAGCTACCTCTGGATGGAGAGACCACTCGTGGGATGTCTCGCCTAAGCGTCTGAGAGCATCCGCCAGATGGTTTGAGGCTCCTGCCACGTGGATGGCTAGGAGATCTACCTCCAAATGGCTCACAAGGGTCCAGATGCGGAGTGCCTCTCTACACAGCAGACGGGAGTGTATGCTGCCCTGTTTGTTGAGGTAGTACGTGGTCGTGGTACTGTCCGTCTGGACTTGAACCACTTGACCCCAGAGCTGAGGAGCGAAAGCTGACAGCACCAGTCTGACTGCTCTGAGCTCCAACAGGTTGATGTGGCACTGGGACTCCTCGGGGGTCCAGAGCCCATGGGTCCTTGAGGGCCCCCCAGCCCATGAGAGATTCATCGGTCATGAGAACAACTGTCGGCTTGGGGCAGACAAACGGGATCCCTTCCTGCAACTGGTCTGGAGCGGTCCACCAGTGGAGAGCGTCCCACAACTTCTGGGTTACAGTCATCAGCTGATCGAAATGACCGTGGTGCTGAGTCTACTGGGCAGACAACTACCACTGAAGGGGGCGCATGTGCAACTGGACCCAACAAACCACTGAGGTGCACACCGCTATGTAACCCAGAAGGCGCAGAAAGTCCCGGGCAGGGTGCAACCAGAAATGACTGGGCAAAGGAGGAGAGAACCTCCGCCATGTCCGCCCAGAGCCAGAGAGTCAAGCTCTGTCCCAATGAAGCCCATTACCTGAGAAGACATGAGTTCCTACTTGGCCCCGTTGACCAGGAGGCCGAGTTGGGAGCAGGTCTGGAGGGCCAGGACCCTGGACCTCTCCACATCCTGCTGGGTGAAGCGCTAAGAGCCAATCATCGAGGTAGGGATAAATCCTGCCCCCCCCTCCCCCCGGCGCCTGAGATGGGCTGCCACCATTGCAATGAATTTGGTGAAGACCCATGGGGCTGATGGCAGGCCGAACAGCATGGCTCGGAACGCGTACAGGGTCCCCTTGACCCTGAAGCGGAGGAACCGCTGATGAGACTGATGGATTGGGACATTAAACAATGCGTCCTGCAGATCCAGTTAAGAGAACCACATGTTTCGCTCCAAGGATTGTATGATCTGGGACAGAGTGACCATCCGAAAGGTGCGTGACCTGAGACATTGATTCAGGTTGTGCAGATCTAGAATGGGGCGCCAGCTCTCCCATCTGCTTGGACACCAGGAAGTACCTGGAGACAAAGCCTGGGTCTTCTGGAGGAGTTGCCACTGGAGCTACTGCCTCCTGGAGGAGGAGCTGAGCAATGTCATCTTGGAAAGCTGACCGAGTCTGGGCGGATACACTTTCCTCCCGAGGGGCGCGGGCTCGGCTTGGAGGGTACTGCTCGAATTCCAGAGGCAGTCACTGACCAACCACTTTGAGAACCCACCTGTTCGAAGTGACAGCGGACCAGGCAGAAAGGAAGTGGCGGAGCCAGCCCCCTACGGGAGGACCCAGAGCTGGCATGTCGGGAGAGGCAGATCCCACCCCGTCGCTGAGCAGGCTTGGAGGAGGATGATCCAGGACCCAAACCTCTGCCTTCTTTATAGGCCTGGGAGGGCCTGGGGGGTGCCAAGCTTGAGCCTGTTGCTGTTGCTGATGCTGCTGTCCTCCTTGAAAGGAGGGCTGCAGTGCCGCAAGGGAAGAGTGCCGAAAAGGCTTCTTTTTCTTCTGCTGGTTCTTGCCCGAAGAACCCTTGGCAGAAGTAACACCCGAGGTGGCACTTTACTGCTCAATGCGCTGAAGGTGATCAGCCACACCTGGGCCGAAAAGGTCGGTCCCGAGGAAAGGCACATCAGTTAGTTTGTGCTACGTATCTGCCGGGAAGGAGGAGAGTTTCAGCCAAGCCCTGTGATGAGAGGCAACTGTGGCTGCCATCGAACGGGCACAAGAATCCCCAATGTCCAGGTCTGTCTGAAGCTGCTGTTTGGCAACAGCTTGGCCCTGATCCCAGACCTGCTTGACTGTGATCTGCATGTCTGCGGGGAGATGTGGGAGGACTTCATCCAAAGACCCCAAGAGGGCGTGGGAAAAGTGCGCCATGATGACAGCCGAACTTGCCTGACGAAGGCCCAAGGAAGAAGCCACATAGACCTTCCTGGCCGAATGGTCTCCAAGAGCTTGGACTCTTTCTCGGGAGGTCAGTCAGAGTTGGCAGAACTGCCAGTATGCCTGAACACAGAGGCGATCACCAGGCTCTCGG
Source organism: Neoceratodus forsteri (assembly GCA_016271365.2). Taxonomy (NCBI): domain Eukaryota; kingdom Metazoa; phylum Chordata; order Ceratodontiformes; family Ceratodontidae; genus Neoceratodus; species Neoceratodus forsteri. Next base: position 799,176,778 of record CM028134.1, on the reverse strand, counting down.
CCGGAGGGTGCTCTGTGAACCCCACAAGGACCCCATAGGCACTGCATACTTGCGGGCCATGCAGGAGATGGTGCTGGACAAAAGGCAGGCCACCAGAGTTCTAGCTTGGGCCAAAATGTGCCTCAGCCACCAGAAAAGCCTCCGCCGGGGAATTCCCTCTTGAGGATGTCCGTGAGAGGGTACTCCACCTTTTTCTGGATTGGCTCCAGGGGCATCCCTGTGGACTCAGAGATGAGGCGAAGAATGTCCTGAAAAAACAAAGGACCTTCCTCCATCTCTAACCCACCAGCCGATTTGTCATCCCTGGGATGAGAATGCAGGCCGGTCACATCCAAATCCCAGAAATCCAGATACAACGGTCGACCGCCCAGGTCACCTTCGACCCGCCGAGGGTGGTCCGGGGTGACAGTGACCGAAAGATGCCAGGGAAGCCCAGGGTCTGGCCTATCTTCTTTAGAAGGAGCCCCTCCCACAGGCTGCTTTGGCGGTGGTTCCACCACTATCGGTGGAGAGACCGGTTGCCGGTTCCACAAGTGGGGGAACTGACTTGATCGGTTCCAAAGGAGTCAGCTTCGGCCTAGGAGACAAAAGCCAAGTAATGACTGGGGTGGAAGCCGGGGTCGGCTTGTGCCCGGTCAAAATCAGCTGCTGCCACATGAGGTCCTTGTAGCACCGGCGGAGCCTCTCCTCATCTGAGGAGGATGAAGATGACCGATGGCGTCGCCTCTTTTTAGTATTATGGCTCTTCCTTAGCCTTTCGGTAGAGAGGGTCTGGGACCTCGATCGAGATTGGACAGGCCGATTTGGTCACTCGGGAGACACCGGCAGGACTGGATTTCCCGGGGTCGGGGACCACTTCTGCGATGGGAGCCCCAGCAGGCTGAGTCTCCTCACTGGGGAAAGTGAGAACTGGAGTTCGATCGAGAGAATCTTCGACCGGAGTCATCGATAATGGGTCGATCAGGTCGATGCCGATTTCCACATCATCGATCGACATTTCGGTTGACTGGCCAGACGGCAAAGCCGAGAAGACAGCAGCCGAAGAAGCAATCTCGACTGAAGTCGAGACTGCATGTTACTGGGACTGAGATCTCTCCCACTCCCAAGAGCATCTCCATCGGGACGAAGACGATCCTGGGTCCTTCTCCTGCTTACGGAACAAAGAGGAATGTGTGCCCGCTGGACCCTCTCCCTTGGTCAGGAAACACTGGCACAACTCTCGGCAGAAACCAGAGAATGTGGAGCCCAGGTTCAGTGGAACAAAGACGCTCCAAGTAGTTTCTGCAGCCTGAGCCGCTTCCTCTTCGAATGCTTGCATGCGTTCCAATTGCTCGGCGGATCCCACAGCTGCAGAAACTGCCCACCGAGCCTCCTTAGATTTCACCAGGGGGTTCCGTTTCTCTGGCCTCCCCAAGTTCAAGCATGCGAGATGGTCATCGAGGATGTTAGGATGGAAAGTGAGACACAGAACGCATTTCAAGGTGTCATGGTTGACACCGAGACAGTAAACACACGCGGTGTGGGGATCGGTGTGCAACATCTTCTGGCCACAGGGACACCGGCGAAATCCACAGGAAGACTTGTCTTCTATAATCGAAAGTAGAGAGTTGCGATCGCTAATGCGAACTAGACAGATTTTCGGAATAACCGAAGGTTTTGAAGCCAGGGCCTACAAAATATGTGAGCACGAGGGAGGCAACCTGAATCTTCCAGCGGAAAGGAACATCTGGCGTCATGGGGAGTAGCCGAGGGTTATACCACCCGGGTGGGTGTAAGGAGCCAGTTTGAAGACTTCCGGCAAGATTTAAAGTGGAAGGGAACATGCCAAAGAGTGTGGATGAACAACACATTCATTATCCTAGAACAGCAATTACCCGCTTGTGGTTGCAGCCCATTTCCCCTACTATCTCACAATGGGAATCAATTATATATGATATTTACAAAATGGAGAGCCTTACAGCCAGAATACAAAACAGGACTTCCACACTGATGAACAGGTGGACACCCTGTTTTCTTTAAATATCAGTGAAACCCTGGAGTTTGTACCTTACATGCTCCAGGGGAACGGAGAACTTGGAAACTTGGAGTACCATACCCTTCTCCCTCTTCCCCTTGCCACCATTGCAATTTAATCTCATCTCCCTTCTCTCTTTGTCTGGGACTCGGTCAGCCCATACGGGGCATAGATAGTTTACTTAAGAGAACTGAGTGTAGGACTCTCTACTCTTTCATATTTATATAAAGAGCAAATTAATACTATAATCTACGTACATGTTATGTACTAGGATCACCATTGAAAATCAATTATTTAAAACTGCAATCATCACTTACCGTAGAATATTATTCATAATTATATGTTATGGTGCCAATGATATTGTCTTGATGTAAGTACTCTTTATGTGTACCAGAGGAAAATCAAAATAAAGAGTTAAAAAAAAAAAAAATGATGGTGAATACATAATTTTTGACCTAAGCTTTGATTGTCGCATCCAAAACTTATGTAAATCTGTCAACTCTAAATTAGGTATAGCGTACCGGGCCAGATATGCACTAACCCCTGCAGCAAGGCTTGCCATTGCTCGTGGTATCCTACTACTCACCCTTACATACAGAGTTGCAACCTATGCTGCCTTACCTAAATCCAATCTCCACAGATGGGACATCGCCTATAATAATATCTGTTGCTATGCCTCCTCCTCCCATCAACGGAAACACCATTGCCGCCTCTACTCAGATCTAAACTGGCTGTCACCAAATGCTGCTAGACTTTACTCCCTTGGGTCGACTGTCAAAAGTATTATGCGGTCTCAAACTCCAAAAACCTTAGCTGATCTACTTGTTCCTCAGATGTCCGGCTATGACCTATGCGTGGCTGGAAAATCCCTTCTATGTGTCCCGAAAAATAACACCACCAAAGGCACCAGTGCTTTGCCCACCATGCTCCTCAGCTATGGAACTCCCTCCCTTTAGCGATCTCACAAGCACCTCGCATAACGCCTTTAAAAGGGAGCTCTAACCACCTCATCTCCTCTAATCGATGCCCTGCTTCAACCCCCTTAGCACCTCTCTCCTACTCTCACCGCTGCACACTTGCTCTCTCTCTACCTAATGCCTTGCACTTAATCCTCCCCTGCCTGTCTACTTGTCCCCCTCCCAACTTGATGCGCTTCTCCTCTTTGGCTTGTTATCTCAAACCCCCTGCCCTGTCCTAGTATAACTAATTCTCTACTCCTTAGATCTTCGTAATCATTGCTGAAAAGCTCCTACTTGCAGTACTCTGTGCCCTATCTCCCAAACCATGTGAATACGTTTCTCCCCTAAGGATCTACCTACCATGTTATTTTTAATTCTCCCAGCTCATTAAACCTGATAGTTCCTTGCAAGTATGTGGTTGTTTTCAATGAACCTCTCGCTGAACTTTGTATCATGATAATTCCTTGCAAATATGTGATCTATGTCTTGTACCTGCCAACAAATTGCATTATTGCATGTTTTGTCATGAATCACACTGTTTTGTACCTTGCTCTCATCACCCTGCTCGTATTTTTACTGTAAAACCTTGTTTTGTTTCTGTGTTTTATGTAATTCCACTCTGTAACCTCCCGGGTCGTGCATGAAAATAGTCATTTCTATGGCTAGCGCACCTACCCGATAAACAAAAAACGAAATAAATATATGAATAAATTTTAATTTCTTCCAAGAACCAATATTCACCATTGATTCACAGCAGTGGGTTAGAGTACCAAGCTGAGACGAAAGCCCCCCCGGCAGGGCAGCAGGAGCCAAAGCTCACTCAGGACAGAAGTCCATTACGGATTGTCCTGCCAAAAGAGGCATGCTGCCTGGTATGGACATCCAGGGCATAGTGCTTGATAAAGGTGTGCACTGTGCTCCAGGTGGCAGCTCTGCAAACATCAGCGATAGGAACAGAGTGAATCTCGGCCAGGGATGTAGCGACCGCTCTCATGGAGTGGGCATGAACCTGATCTTCCAGTTTGACCTGTGCCACAGTATATAGGCAAGCAGCATATACAACCAATTTGGTCGACTTAATGTACCCTCTCTACACACATGTACATCATACATTATTTGAAAGCTTATTATGTCTACATTAAGTTTAGGTATGATGTGGAGCTGTCAAGTGGTACAGTTACCATAGAAACGGGGCTAAACAATGACACCCTCAACACGTTAGAATGACCACTTTGAAATATTTGCATTTGTTTCTGTTAGTTTAATGATGCTATATATTATTTCAAGGCATAAAACTGTATTTCTTTGTCATCTCAAAGCATCACAACAACAATCTAAAGGGTAAAACAAAATCTAATAAATTTGTACAGGCATCATTAAAATGTAATAGCACTGGTGACATTTCTAGTCAACATCATTATCATCATCGTGTTCATCATCATGATCTCTATCGAGAGTGCATGGGTTACCACAGTCTTCATTGCCTTGCATGTACACAGTTCTGTTCAGGCAAGATTGTTCTGACTACAGACACAGCTGATTGTGCAGCGACCCCTATTGGCAGAGGCACAAATAAGGTCTTGTAGAAGCTCAGATGCCATTGGGCCCTTGAAGAATACAGGAAGTAGTTCATCATCCACATTTTTCCATCCATGTTGCAATGGCGATCCAATATCTGGGTTACCTATGTGCGAAGGTATCCAAATCTTTGTTTGCCAAGATACTCTTTTGACACACTCTTCAAAACTGTCTTCACGTGGTGGGAGTTTGGCCAGTGATTTGTCCTCTTCTATGGCTAGATTGAGGCACAAGCAGTTCAGGTCTCTGTGGGTCTCCTTTTCTTTCTCACTCTGGTCACACAGCACTGCTACTGACTTTCTTGCTGCAGAAATAGCAGCTTGTTTGTCACTCTGTCCCAACTGGGCAAGATCTGTGAAGCGGTATTATGTGGTAATGTTGTTTTGACAACATTAAACACAGATTCTTTCCCCAATACCAAACGGGGATGATAGAGCCACATCCTGTTAATGCATGTAAATCAGGAAGTATGTTGCAGAAGTCAGAAGTAAGTGCATCACAAATTGCATGCACAGGTAAAAAGCGACGCTTGTCAGTTGTGCTGGTAATGGTGCCTGTTTCTATCCACATATTATCTATGTGTCCCATTTTTGGAAAGTAGTAAACAGCAAGGACCAAAACTTCTGTATCAGGTGACCTAATTACTATGGTTCCTTTGACACCAAGAAACCCAAAAGCCAATTTGGCACATACAGCATGCAGAAGCATCCTTGTGTCTGCTTCCACTTGAGTACTGTACAAGTCTTGGGCTTCTTCAACATCTACTGGTGATGGACTTTGCTACTTCTCCATTGGAAAAGCCTCCAGCAAGGAGGAGTGTTTGTGCTGGGTGTGCTCCTACACTCGCAGGTGCATTTTGAACCATATATTCACAGCGCAATTTTGCAAGTGACTGTTGGATGCTACGTTTAGAAACTTTTCCCATGGAGGCACAGGGCATCCACCAATCACTTGGTATTGCTTGCATCTAACCTTAGATCCTGTCCAGCGCTGTCTTTCTGCCGTTTTCACAGAGTTAACTGTTGTCATATCTGTCAAAGACTGATTACAGAATTGGCTTTGTTAAATCCTTTTAGGACCTGCCTCAAGTACTCAGCAGCCAATTCATTAAATGTTTAGAATTTGTCTCCAGCCATAGCATCTGTGATGTACACTGTGGTTTCTTTGTTGCATCCTTGTAGCTCGTGGATGCTTTCAGCTTGAGCTTCTAGCCAATGCCCTAATTCAGCTTTGTCTGTTTTTCTCATTGTTCCATCAGTATGGAAGAGGGACATAGGCACATATTCTATTGGGTGACTAAAAATAGTTGCCATTGAAACATAGTCTCTGCATCTTGCTAAGGACAGGGCTTTGTGGAAAACAATTTCTGGACTGATATCTACCGTGACTGTCCCTTCTTCGCCAGACTTAAATTTGGTCTTCTTGGCCATGTCAGCAAATGTTTTGATGCACGATTTCTTGATGGGGCTGAAGAAGGTACGTGTCCCATCAGAATCAAGTGCACCTCTCACAAATCTCTCCACTTGTTCTTCACCAACATCTGCTATTTTCAGTAGAGACTTGTACATCTGATGTTAGGTGCAGTCCAGTAGATATGTTGATAAGCACCTCCGGATGTGATTCATGGTCAAATGGGTTTGCCATATTGTTGATGACATGGTTGGTAAGTGCTGTAACATGCTCTTCATACCTCTTCAGTGCGGAGGCAAGGACTTGTTTTGTGGACTTTGTCTTCACTACTTGGTGACAGGCCACTTCTTTCTCTCATAGCTTTTGCTTATTCACTCAAGACATGTCATGTGAGGGTCCATCTGATAAGGGCTGGCTTCTTTCTTGGCAGTCCTACAATCCCACTGCTGCCCTTTGAATCTTTGATGACAATCTTCTCAGTTCCCATGTCACTCCAAATTCCACTGAAAGAACCAAGAGTCTGACACACAGCAAATTCCCCAGATTCAAAGGCACTGTGTATTTCTTCAGGGAGATTTAGCATATCAAGAATGTAGATTTGAATCCACCTGGCATAGCTGGGCCTGTTTGCAGCAAAGAAGTATGGAAGCATGGCACACTGTGTGTGTAGGTGAAGTTTTCAATCACCTTCTTGCTCTGCATGGACACTTATGAGCCCTGAACTTGAATTTAGCAGACTGGGCATACCCCCCATGTCTGAAATTCATCCAGCAGTGATAGCATATACTGAGTTAGAGTATCATGAAGCTCTTTAATGATGTGTTGTAAGAACTCAATGTCTTCAGACTCAAACACCTTTTGAGTGTCAGCCGTTTGCCGGACAAATGCTGGAACTCCATGAGTACCTCCCCTCCCAGCTCACACCATTTAATAATGATAATTATTTATAGTGCACATTTAACAAATGAATAAAGTTTCAGAGCACTCTAATCCTCAAATGCTTGAGTCAAGCCATGTAGAACACAGTTGGAATTGCTTATCAGCAAGCATTTGATCTGCAGTACAAGCGGCATGCATATCAGAATCAACAAGAAGGTCTAGCAATCCTACGTCTCCCCAAAATTTCCCAATACATGCAATAATGCAACACAAGGTGTGAAAACCACCCAGGGGAGTCACACTGGTACTAAAGTCATTTGGGACAGTCCATTTTACTTGCTGAGCAACAGGATACAGTTGCTGATCCATGGTCTGAACGGCATGCTGCTGGCCTGCAGCTGCTGACATTTCCTTACATTACAGCATTGTAGTATAGACTGTGGCCATGCCAGCTGGTTTGCCATCCACAATAGGTGCATATGCAACTGCTGTGTAGGTGTTCTTTGTGGCAAGCTTGTGATTGAAACCAGTCCAAAATGGAATTACCTGAGTGTGAACAATATCAACGTCATTTGGTATTGGTAGGATATCACAAGGTAGTACTCTTAAAAGACACCAGGAGAGATCTTGGACAACTTTCACTTGTAGGTGACAGGAGTTTATTTTCTCAAGTACTTTTTCATGGCGAGTCAGTTTTGGACGTGTTCTAGTTTTTTTTCCAAGTGCTGCACACTGTCTAAGAGACTCTGATTACCTAGGAAGAGTAAGTGACTTCTTTCCTAGTGATATTTCTTGTGGTGCTGGACTTTCTGCAGACTGTTCTTGAAATACAACTCTAGCCATTGAATGGAAGGTATTCTTTCCATCAGTGGTCTCTACGTTGATGTCTATATTGTCATCTCCTTCAAGGATGAGACTTCCACCAGCATGAAGTGGTATGATTCCATTTGGAATGAACACACCTCCTTGGAGTCCTTCTACTTCAGTTTTTGCCACACTAGTCATAAACTGCCCCAACTCATCATAACTGATGGAGAATCCATGAAGGTATAGTATGTCAATTAAATTGAGAGACCCAAACTCATGGTGCAGCTGTGCAGCAAGGCTTATGTGCAGCGGTGTCATAATTTTGGAACTGTTAAATACTATGCACTCCGCAGCTGAAAGGAACCTTCTCTGAATGTCTTCTGAAGGATGATATCCGATGCAGGCTGAATTATATGCCTCTATATCAACCAAAGGAAAAACTCCTGCACCAACTGGGGCATAAAAGTAGCTGACCTCTGTAAACTACAATCCCCTGACTTTGTATAATATTTTGAGGGTTTCATTTTTGCTATTTCAGACCGAAGACGGAAGCAGCATTATATAAAACCACTTGTTTATCTGAAAGCTGCTCGTCTGGCTCACTCGCTAGAAAATCCACAAAACATTTGGATGACTTAAGTTCCTGCTTCAGATTACTAGCAGCTTGGATAACATTAACTAATGTTATTGAACTGCACAGAACAATGGTAGACTTGCCTTGTCCATGCTGTTCATGGAATGAAATTGCAGAACCAAAGTGTTGTTCTAATCTTGCTTGTAATTTACTACTGGAATAGCTTTCAGTTTCTACATTTGAGGGAAGAAGAGCTTTATATCTTTATAGCAGCTTGGACAGGAGAAGAGCCTTCTTGCTGTACACAAAATCATTGTGTATCTCTTCAATCAGCCGATAAAATGCAATGTTATAAGGTGACTACTGTTGCAGTGGAACTACATGGTATTGCTTTCAGATTTATTTTACCCAAGCAGGAAGAAAGGCATGTTGAGTGATAAACTGCATCCTTAGCAATCAAGTCTTCCTCAGATATTTCCGCACCCTGGATGGGCTAAAACTCGAGGATGTCACTTCATACCAATACTTAGGGGTATGGCTTGTCAGACACCTATCTTTCTCGGATTACATTGATGCTATCCCTAAAAAACTGTGACCCAAGCTCGGTGCTCTGTACAGGAACCGTAGTAGCCTCTCTCTAACTGTGCGCCGTGAGCTAGTCCAGAAGATGATACTTCCCTCCTTCGACTACTGCAATACTGTCTACAGTATCGCAACAAAGTCCACCTTAGCAAGACTTGACACCCTGTTGAATGCCTTCTGCCGCTTTGCCCTCGATGCCCCATCTCTCACCCATTATTGTGACCTCTACCAATCCCCAGGCCTACCGTGCCTAGCAAACCGCCGCATGATGCACTGTGCTAAATTTGTCTCAAAGTACTGGCTAGGTGCCCTTCCGGCTTACCTCTCAACCATACTCTCAGCTGCCCCCGGCCCCACCCCCACTCACGCCATTAGATCTCAAGACTCCCGCCAATTATTAATCCTCAGGCGGAGGACCACAGTGGGACAAGCGGCCTTCTCACACCGTTTCCCCAAGCTCTGGAATGAGCTCCCCCCGTAAATTCGCCACTCATCCTCTGCCCACTCCCTTTCCACCTCCCTGACAAATTACCTCACTGTAAACTGCTCCTGCTCCTAACTCCATCTAGAGTGACTACCTACCCCCCTCCCTCACCCCGCCTGACCAGCGACACATTGCTACTGCTACAGAAGCTGGCTTATTGGCCCAACCTACACACTTACTGTCATGTGTTTCGTGTGTCTAGGATTCAAATGTTAGCCCTTGTATTAATTGTTGTAATATTTAGCACCTGTATTGCTAGCTACTGTGTCAAGTATATGTTATTACACTCCTATCTGTTAACCAAGTTTTTGCCATGAACGCGCCTCTAACAACAGAATGTGCTGCTACTGTACATGTTGTTAAATGTTATGTTGTTCCTACTTGCGATGTTACATGTTATTTTGTTCCTACTGGATAACCTGCGTGTTATCCTTTCCTCTGTACCCCCCCCCCCCCAGGTTGCACCGGGAGATGAGCAGCTTGTTGCTCAATGTGCCTTTCCTGGTGAATCAATTCAATAAAAAAATATGCTGAGCAACATGTCATTATCTCCTCTTTGAAGTGCTGCCTCCCTTAGATTGGTTGTTCTTTCAAATGCTGCAACAGGACCAACCGCTGGAGGACGTCCTTGCTCTGGTGACTGTCGAAGCAGGTGAACATGATGCTGTCTAATTGGATTCAGAGTTTGTTTTCTTTCCTGGGTTGAATACAATTCTGACATGTGCCGAATTCGACTTGCTTGTGTATTTCTGAAAGCAAACCCTGTGATAGAGAACTGGTGGCACATCATGTAAACTAGAAAACTAATCCAGTAACCGCCAGTACAATTCATCTTTCCTGGCTTCTGCTGCCAGCATCACAGAATTCCATCCAGCACTAGTGGCTTTTGACAGTTTTGCATTCTGTTGATTTTCTTGACAAATAAGAATAGGTTACTCACCTGTAACAGTAGTTCTAGGAATGGTATATGTGTGTGTTCATCCACACTTGTTGGCATGTCCCTTTCCCTTTTAATTACTGCCGGAAGGTCTAAACGCTGGCTCCTCCCAACCGGGTGGTATATCCCTCGGCTCTGCCCCCTGATGCCAGATCTTGCCCGCTGGAAGCAGAGGGTTGTGCGTTGAAGCTGGGGAGGTTTGTGTGTATGAACAACATATACCACTCCTTTTTTTTTTTTGTTTAGTTGTTTAACCAGGAGTAGCACACTAAGCTGAAAACTTTTTTACAGGTGCGACCTGGGAGCACAGGGAAGTTAAGTGACTTGCTCAGGGTCACACAGTATGCAAGTGGAAGCTGCAGGATTCAAACCCGGGTCTGGTCTGCTGGATATCACCAGATTTGCAGCTCAGAATCTTAAACCACTGCGCTATACTCCTAAAACTACTGTTACAGGTGAGTAACCTGTTCTTCTAGGATCGTGGATATGTTGTTCTATCCACACTTGTTGGCAGACTCCTAGCAGTTCTCCAGGAGGAGGGAGGCAAGGTGCATACCCCCTACTTAGGGAACAGAAATTGGAGAACTGAGGGCCCCAAAACCAGCATCCCAGCATGACTCAAGGTCGATGTGGTAGTGGGAAATGAAGGTGTTTGCTGACTTCCAGGTAGCAGCCCTGCAGATATCCTTGATAGGGACATTCCTAGAAGCTGCCACCGACACAGCAGTATGGCGGGTGGAATTAGCTCTTATCTCTATGGAAGGCTCCTTGCCCACCAGAGATCAATGCAGGATGTTATCCATCTGCCAATCTTCCGCTTTGCTGCAAGTCTGCCAGGTGCGGCTTCTGTGTAGGTGACAAACAGCTGGCGAAACTCTCCCCAAATTCCAGCCGTGAGCTCTTTATAATAAGAGAGTGCTCATCTCAGGTCCAAGATATGTAGCCTGTACTCAGCCTCCGAGGTGTAACTGGGATAGTACACCAGCACAGTCAACACCTGGTTTAGGTGAAACTCCGACACCACCTTCGGAAGGAATTTCGGGTGGGGGTGCAGGACAACCTTGTCCCTTTGGAAGACCAGGTAAGGAGACTCAATAGAGAGCGCCTGGAGCTCCCTAGTCCTCCTGGTTGATGTGATAGCCACCAGAAAGGCGGTCTTCCAAGACAAGTGTGACATCTCACACCTGTGTATTGGTTCGAATGGCTTGCCAATGAGCTTTGCAAGTAGCAGCAGTAGATCCCACAGTGGTGGTGGTTTAAGCACCGGAGGGGAAATATGGTCGAGGCCTTTTAAGAAACGCCAGACCACCTTCTCCTGTGCCACCGTCTGCTGACTGGCCCGCGCCCAGTAAGCAGAGATGGCTGCCAGGTGCACCTTAATGGTTGTAGACCGAAGACTCCCTTTGGAGAGAGACGAAAGTAGTTGAGGATGCCAGCTACAGGACAGGATGAAGGGTCCAGGCCCTTGCCCTGACACCAAATGGAGAATCTTTTCCATTTGAAGGCGTAACACCTCCTGTCAACTCCTTTCTAGAGGTCTCAACAAGGTTGAGGACATCATCGGAGAGACCCAAAGCCTGGAACTCTAGCTGCTTAGGAACCAGGCTGTCAGGTGCAGAGATCGAAGGTCCGGATGGAATACCTTCCCCTGACTGATCGAGAGCAGGTCCGAGCGTGCTGGAAGATGCCTCAGAGGCCTGGTGCTGAGGCTGAAGAGAGCTGGATACCAGAACTGGCAGGGCCAGTCTGGGGCTACCAGGATCACCTGTGCCTTGTCCCTCCTGACTTTGAGGAGCACCTTGGGAACCAAGGGAAGTGGAGGGAAAGCACAGAAGAGGCATGTGATCCACGGCCTCGAGAAGGCATCCCCCTGCAGCGAGCCCTGCTGAGCAGGGCAGGCATGGAACAGCCTCAGCTTTGTGTTCTCCCTGGAGGCGAACAGATCCACCTGAGGTTTGCCCCAGTGGGAGAACAGGCTGTGCACTACCTCTGGATGGAGAGACCACTCATGGGACACCTCACTCCCATGGCAGAGGGCGTCCGCCAGTTGATTCAAGGCTCCTGTCACATGGCTGACCAGGAGAGTCTGCCCCCAGACGGCTCATGAGGGTCCAGATGTGGAGCTTTTCCCTGCACAGAGGCCAGGAGTGTGTGCCGCCCTGCTTGTTGAGACAGTACATGGTTGTGGTACTGTCCGTCTGGACCTGCACCACCTGACCCCGAAGAAACGGAGCGAATGCAGTCGGTGCCAGCCGAACTGCTTGGCACTCCAGCAGGCTGATATGACACTGAGATTCCTCGGGGGTCCGGAGCCTGAGCACTCCGATTCCCCATGTGGGCACCCCAGCCCATGACAGAGGCATCGGTCGTCAGAATGACCGTTGGCTCGGGGCGGACAAACAGGATCCCCTCCTGCAGATTTTCCAGGATGGTCCACAACTGGAGAGTGTCCCACATCTTCTGGGTCACAGTGATCGTGTTGCTGAGTCTACTGGCTGGCCAGCTCCCACTGAAGGGGGCGTATATGCCACCGGGCCAATTGGACCAGAGAGGTGCCAGCTGCCATTTAGCCCAGAAGGCACAGGAAGTCCCAGGCAGGGTGCAAATGCCCAACCAGAAATTACTGTGTAAAGGAGGAGAGAACTTCTGCCCTGTCCGCTGGGAGCCTGGCTCAGGCTCGGCAAGAGTCAACCTCTGCCCCGATGAAGCAGAACACCTGAGAAGGCACGAGTTCCAACCTGGTCTCTTTGACGAGGAGACCAAGTTCGAGACAGGTCTGGAGAGCCAGATCCCTGGATCTCTCCACCTCCTAAATGGAAGGACTCGCTATGAGTCAATCATTGAGATAGGGTACACTCTGACCCCACCCCGACGCCAAAGGTAGGCTGCCACCACTACAATGCATTTGGTGAAGACTGGGGTGATGACAGGCTGAATGGCATGGCTTGGAACTCAAAGAGGGCTCCCTCTGCTCGGAAGCAGAGGAACCTTCGGTGAGATGGACAGATCGGGATGTGAAAGAACGCATCCTGCAAATCCAGTGAGCAAAACCACATGTTATGCTCGAGAGATGGTATGATCTGAGACAGAGTTACCATCCTGAATGTGCAAGACCTGAGGAATTAGTTCAGGTTTTGCAGCTCTAGAATGGGGTGCCAGCCCCCCATCTGTTTCGGAACCAGGAAGTACCTGGAAACTAATCCTGGGTTGACAGGGGGATCTGCGACTCTGGCCACTACCTCCTTGCGGAGGATTTGGGCGATGTCATTCGGAGAGCCGACTGATTGTACATGGAAACCATTCCTTCCTGTGGGGACGCAGGCTCGGCTTGGTGGGTACGGCTTGAACTCCAGAGGCAGCTCCTGACCGACCAACTCCAAGACCCACCTGTACTCTGTGACAACGGACTAGGCGGAAAGAAAGTGGCGGAGCCGGCCCCCCATGGGAGGATCCAGAGTTGATGCAACGGGAATGGGGTTGGCGACTCCCATCCCATCACTGTGCAGGCTTGGAGGAAGATCCAGCCTGGGGACCGTCGGGACCTTTTCCTCCATTCTTACTGGCCGCCAATGGCCTGGCTTGGGCCGAGGGTGCCAGGGTTGAGCCTGTTGTTTTTGTTGCCCCAACTGAAAGTGGGGCTGCTTGGCTGCAGGGGCAGAAGGCCAAAAAGGCTTTCTCATCTACTTTATGGAACCCTGGGGGTTCTATCTGGACAGAAGTCACAGAATCCAAGGTGGCAATTGATTTCTCTACGCACTGGAGGTGACTGTCCACTCCTGGACTGAAAAGATTGGTACCCAGGAAGGGGACATCTGTCAATTTGTGCTGCAATTCCACCGTAAAGATGGAGACCCTCAGCCAGGCTCTGCGGCACATGGCAACTGCAGCCGCCACCGAGTGGATGCAAGAGTCCCCGATGTCCAAAGCCATCTGAGTTGCTGCTTTGCAACTGCCCAGCCCTGGTCACAGACCTGCTTGACTGTGATCTGGAGGTCTGCGGTGAAATAAGGAAGGACCTCATCCAGAGAGCATGAGAGAAGTGCGCCACGATGACGGCCGAGCTTGCCTGATGAAGGCCAGGTGAAGAGGCAACACAGACTTTCCGGGCGAATGGTCCAGTTTCCTGGACTCTGTCTGGGTGGGGGGTCTACTGGAGTCCTGAATATCCCTAGCGCCTTAGCACAGATCTGGTCACCAACCCCTCAGCCAAAGGGGTGTCCTATGAATCCCGAAAGGGAGCTGATGGGAACCACGTACTTCCGGGTCATTCGGGTAGAAGGTGCAGGACAGAAGGCTGAGTGCTGCCATAGCTCCAAGGCCGGACCGACAATGCCCTCTGACACAGGGAAAACCTCTGTTGGAGAAGCCCCTCGTTTGAGGATATCAGTGAGGGGATATTCGGACCATTTCTGAACAGGCTCCAAGGACATCCCTGTAGATTCGGAGATGAGATGGAAGATGCCCATGAAGGACGTGGGACCTTACTCCATTGAGAGACTCCCGATGGATTTGCTATCCAAAGGACAGGAATGCAAATTGGAGTATGGATAGATCGGACGACCACCTGTGTCACCTTCGACCCGCCTGGGACGGTTGGGAGTGAGAGTGACTGACAGCCTTTGTGGAAGACCCTTAATGGGTTGAGACTCTTTGGAAGGAGCTCCAGAGGTAGGCTGTTTAGGTGGTGGTTCCACCCCGAATTGATGGAAAGGCTGGTTTCGGCCAAGTCGGGAGGGTCTTAACTGGCTACACAGGTGGCGGGGCGGTATCGACCGGTTCCTGGGGAGTCAGCGTCGACCTGGATGGTGACAGCCAAGTGATGGCTGGAGTAGAAGCCAAGTTCAACTTCGGGCCAGCCAGAATCAGCTGCTGCCACATCAAGTCCTCATAGAGTTGATGCAGCCTGCGTTGAAGCCTCTCTTCTTCTGAGGAGGACGAGGAAGAATAGTGGCAGTACCGCTTCCTGGAGTGCTTATTCACCTTCTTCGGCCTATCGGTTGAAGGAGTCCAAGACCTCAACTTGGACCGTCTGGGTCATTCAGAAGGTGCTGGGGGGAACCGCAGCTCTTTCAAGTCAGGGACTGGGATTGTGAAGAGGTTCCCCGCGGGCTGCGTCTCCTCTTCAGTGGGTCCCGTCAGGACCGGAGTCCTGAATAAGTAATTGTTGGCCTCACTGAGAGACAGCGGGTTGAGAGGGTCAAGAAAAATCTCAACTGGACAGTCATCCCACATCTTAGCTAGCTGGCCTGACGGGGGTACCGTGAAGCCAGTGGCCAAGGCCGCAATCTCGACCGAAGTCAAGACAGCAGATTCCTGGGACCCGAGATCTCTCACGATCCCAAGAACATCGTCGTCGAGATGAACCTTCTTTTTGCTCCTTTTCCTTCTTACGGGAGTGAGAGACGTGCACGCCTGAAGGACCTTATCCTTTGGTGGGGAGAGACTGACATCTCCTTAAAGGAGCCTGAAAAGGTGGAGCCCAGATTGAGTGGGATAAAGACCGACGGGGAAGAGGACCGATCAGTGGCCTGTGCCACCTCCTCTTCGAAGGCCTTCATCTGCTTCAGCTGCTCAGCGGACCCCGTAGCCATGGAGACTGCCCAACGGGCCACTTTCAATTTGACTAGTGGATTCCATTTCTCTGGTGTGCCCAGTTCCAGCCGTGCGAGACGATTGTCCAATACACTGGTCTGGAATGCACGACAAAAATCGCAAGCCTGAGTGTCGGCATGGCCCAGGCAATAGACACACAAGGCATGCGGGTCGGTTCGGGACATTTTTTGCCTGCACAGGCAGTGGCAGAAACAGGGTGAGGACTTGCCCTCCATCGCGGTCAATTTGGAGAAACTCGGACAGGTTTAATCTTGAATAAATCTGGAGATTTATTCACCAGGGCCTGCTGTAACCTCTTGAGCGATAAGGAGGGAACCTGACTCTTCCAGCGGAAAGGAAGAAAACATTACTTACCATAGTAATCTTGTTTCTACCCAGTGATACTCAGTTATTCATAACCAAGGCCCCTAGAATTCTGCGGCCGCAGAATTTTGCGCAGAACTTGCAATCTACCACAGAACTTCTGCGGTGCCGCAGAATTCACTCTTCTTGGTGATTTTTTATTAATATTTCTGTTTATACATAGAATCTGGTTCCCTTCTCCTCTTTTTATATCCAACCCCCCCACATGTTCCGAATGTGATGTTATCATTGCTATAACATCATACATTAGCTAATGAAATGGCTACATTCTGCAACAGAAATGAACAGTCACTTATCTACCACAGCTCCCCACTGCCAGAGATGGTGGCATAGCACATCATGCATGGTGATATTTGCTCAACCTGCACTACAGCCTAATACAATTTTCAGTCTTACATTGTTGCACTAGGGCTAACAAACAAAACCTTGTCAATAGCACAGACCTGCTAAGTCCATAACTCACTTTGTACAAACCTATTTGTGCCTTTAAGGTATAGAGACGCTATCTGAAATGAATAACTGGTAAAATGAATTTAACTGTCTAAATTTTTAAGAAAAATAAAGTCATTATGCCCAGAAAAGTGAAATATAATAATGTGTAGACCTGTTGAAAGAATAGACCTGTTAAATAAATAATTGCACTGTATGCATTTTTGCCAGGGTTATTGATTACATATTGTCATTGGTTGATAGAATCACCTAAAAGTTATTGAGAAATGTTGTGTGCAGGGATAGCTGTTGGGCCAGAGGGTAGCATGCTATGTTTCCATGCCAGCAACTCAGGTTCAGAGGTTAGCTCTGGGAGCTGGCTGGGCAGCACAAGGATTGGTGGAACACATCACTGCTCGGAGCCTGGGAAGGTATAGTGCAGTATACTGTCACATGGTGGACACATTGTGATGGGCTGGAGAGCTGTATCTCACAATTGGTTCACATGCATGTCATGGCCTGATGGTGTTACGCAATGTGTCAGGGAAAGCAGGTTGACATGAAAAATGAGTGTTGCAATGACTCCTCTATTCCATTTCCAATGGGACCTGTATGAATGAGGATGCAAGTTCATGGAAATAAAAAATATATATAAATATATGTACACACACACATACAGTATATCTGTCTGTCTCACCACACACACACATATATGTATGTTACAGATTGCATATAAATATAAGTGATGCACAGTGGGAACCTCATGAGTGGTGTAGAAAGTACATACAAATATATAAGTGATAGAGGAAACCTCATTAGTGGGATAGATAGCATGCATATAGAAATACCTTATTTATCACAAAAGATCCCCTCTGCATATGTCATTTATGCAACAGGCTAGGATCTTAAGGGAGAGACATTTGGTTTGCCTTTTTAGGCATAAAATTATTTTTACAAGTCTGTTATTTTTTGAACTAGTGTTACTGTGCTTTCCACCATCTTGATTGTTATAACCACTGCCATGAAAGTGAAGTCAGGATGACAAGCTGACACTGTAATGTGGTAGTTTTTTAGTGCCGTAGAACTTCCGCAGAAATAACAATCCGCCGCAGAAGTTCTGTGGCAACTGGTAGTCTTGCCGCAGAACTTGGTCCCACTGTGCCGCAGAAAAGTAGGGGTCCTGTTCATAACTTTCTGCAGTATCTCATTAAGCCAGAACTGCCCGGAGAGAATAGAATACATGCAAATGATGGAACTCTCTGCATGTGACAACTACACGCTGCCTTGAACTAACTGCTTTAGTTCTAAACCCCTCAGATTTCCTGGATGCCTGGAAAGGCAGGCTCCCAAGGTCTATGAATACTGAATAGTAGTAATAATCAATAATAGTAATAGTGATAATCAAGCCTATAACCCCCCTCCCAATAAACCCTCCAACTGGAGTAGAAAAACACAGCAGATACCCCGCAAAATGTCAATCACCTGAAAAAAGAGAGGAAAACACAACATGAACCTTGTTTATCCAACTTGTGCCAGAAAGTGGCAGGTATAACCAGGGGTCAACCTTAACTTTTTTTTGCACTAGTCAGCCAGACAAGTTGATTAAAAATTACACTACCCCGCAGATGGTTGCACTAGCCCACAATAATAATGGTAACATTTGGTTATACAGGAAAGATGCAAGCCAAGAAATACTAATTATTGCATATTTATCCTGCTCCTACATTGCTTCCTGCCCCTGCAAAAAAAAGACTGCAATACAATCACATGCAGTGTGTACCCCCACTGTTTTACCATGTGCCCCTTGCTTCCGCTTTCTTCACCCCCTTCCCACCAAACCAGAGAATACCATAATAGAAAATATTTAATCAAGCAGTTCTGGCTCTGCACAGACAATAACCATCATCATCATGCACCACTCCACAGTCCCACCCTGACCTGCAGGGCAATGAACAGAGTCAAGCAGAGAAAGACACTCATCCCCCCAACCCGTGATTAACCAGACCTGCACTTCTGGAAGTTTTCTTACACTGCGAAGTGGGCCGGGGCAGTTCTTGGATTTCTTTGGAGACAGTTAAACAAGCACAGGAGGCTTGAGGTGCAAGAAACTTTGATATATCTGTTTATATATACCAGGCACAAAAGTGTTGATTTAAAGCAGTAGTGCAATAATCAGGTGAATATTTTGACCTATACTTTTTTTATGCTATTTTAGATTACTGCTTACCTCCTGACTTGTATGATACCCTTCTGCCCACAGTCTGAGTCTGCTTTAGTCCTTTTTGTCATGTTTGAAATAATAAAAGGAGCGGTCCCTTTAATATGACTCGGAACAGGTCTTCATCAGTATTATAAAAAGGGTCTGAGAAATGGAGCTTTCTGATTGGCTGTAAACATTCTAACAGTCTCATGTTAAACATGTAGAGCTTATCATATGCTGAAGAATGTTTAACACTATTTAAAAAACATTTTTATTATAATAACAATCAGGCACTCCCAGGGGTTATGTTAATGGTCAGTTAATCACCCTCTGGAGCATGTGGCACTCGGATACACCTTGTGCCACATTACACCCCTAGAAGGTGATTAACAGACCATTAACATAACCACTGGACATGCCTTATTGCTTCATTCTCAGCTGTTTTGTCCATCAGTTGTTTAAATATCACTTATGTTGGGACTAAAATAATGCATTAACCAAGCAGTGCTACTTGACCTTATGGAACAATAAATGTTCAAAAACAGCTGAAAAAACTGATGAAAACCCGGTCTGAGCCATATTAAAAGGAGTGTGCCTTTTGTTATTTCAAACATGAAAAAAGTGCTACAGCAGACTCAAATTGTAGAAAGAAAGGTTTCATACAAGTCAGGACCCAGGGGGTAAGTGGCAGTGTAAAATAGCATAAAAAAGAATAGGTAAAAATGTTCACTGGATTCTTGCACTGCTGCTTTAACATGCTCTGCCCTAACAACAACAGATTTTTCATAACAGAGTCCTTTCATCAGTCAAAGGGGGAGCAGTATACAGGCATGATGCTGTATTACCTCTTTTTCTATATAGGATGATCTATGCAGCATATGTAGACAGCTGACTGGACATCTGTATAACCTGTATCATGAATGTATTCTCTACATGTACTGTATTGTGATGTATTTTATGTTATGTAAATCCTGGGTCACCCCTGAAAAAGGGACCTCCAGGGCTCAGCGGGATCACCCGGTTACCAAAATTTAATAAATAAATAATGCACACCAGGAATACCTATTTTAACTTTCAAAATTCTACATTTTACTAAGGTTTTGCTTTGTATCATACATGCTCCAAAGCATTGTTTTTAGGATGAAATGACAGGTTGGTGGTATAAAGGTGGTACTGCATGGATGGCATTGACTGGTGTGATCCATTAAGAGAAGCTGTGGGCCCCTACATCAGTCAGTGATGGCAGCTATGGGCCTATGGATGGCCACTTCAGAGTCTAGTCTGCAGTGGTGTACAGAGAAAGTATAGAGTGGACAGACCACTTGGTTGGGCATACCGTGCATACATCATAGCATTTTGTCACTGCAGTATTGGAAACAGACACTCAAAAGGTAGTGAAATGAGGCACACTGGTCTTAATATTGTGGGACAAATCAATGACAAGTTCAGTAAACTGGAAGCTAGCGACCTAACCACTCTACGTTTGATCACAGCATGCGCATTAGCTGAATGTCCCAACAACTGAGTGATAATGACTCAGATCAAGTCTTTTGTTGGATCCCCCTCTTGAACTGTCAGATAATTGCAGTTCTTAATGAGCTGCTATCACGCCAGGCCACCTGGAACACTGAGGGAGATTAGCAAAAGGACTACAGCCTGCTAAAGCAGGGGCTTTTTCAATTTCATTAACAGCCATGAAAAACCTGCTCTAGTCAAGACGGACAAGTAGAGGGTTAGCTGCACTAGCCCGGGCCAATTTGCACGAGGTTTAGGGCTAGTAAAACAATGTTAAGGTCGAACCCTGCGGTATACCCCTGAGAGCACAGTATGATGGAGTGCAGAGGCTAAAGGTTCTAGAAGGGGAGGCAGGGAGGGGATTTATGAATACCTGAGTATACCTAGGAAGAAACAAGATTACTATTGTTAAGTAATTTTTTATTCTAACCCCAGTAATACTCAGGTATTCCTAACGTTCTGCAGGCTACGAAGCAGTACCTTTGGAGGTGGGCACAGAGCCTTATTTTGGAAACAGACTTTGCAGGACTGCTGTGCCAAACTTAGCCATCACCCCTGGACTGCATATCTAGATTGCAGTGCTTTGTAAAGGCGTGTGCTGTTTTCCAGGTAGCTGCTTTACAGATGTCCACTAGTGGAACATCCCTGGCAGCTGCTAAGGTAGCAGCTGTCCCTCTTGTGGAACGGGCCCTCAATCCTGCTGGAGGGTCCCTTCCAGCTTTAGTGTAAAAGAACTGGATACTCTGGACTATCCATCAATAAATGGACCTTTTCGATGCTGGGTTACCTCTTCCCACATCCCCATAAGTCAGGAACAGCTGTTTTCTGTATTGCCTATGGCCCTAAATGGCTGTCATATAGTAGCTGAGAGCTCTCTTGACATCCAGACTGTGAAGCCTTTTTTCACCAGAGGTGGAAGGCTCAGTGAAAAAGACAGGTAGGGTAATGGTTTGGTTCAGGCAGAAATCAGAGACCACCTTAGGGAGAAATTTCCTGTTTGTCCTCAGGGCCACTTTATCCCTGTAGAATGAAATGTAGTCCTCTTCAATGCAGAGAGCCTAGAGCTCGCTGATTCTTCTTGCAGAAGTCATTGCCACTAGGAAAACTGTTTTCCAAGTGACATATTTCAGATGAGCAGAGGCCATGGGTTCAAAAGAGGTCCCATGAGCTTAGCTATGCACACATTAAGGTCCCATGCTGGCACCGGTTCCCTATGAGGGGGGTACAAATGGGCCAAATCCTTGAAGAACCTCCTAAAGATAAGGTCTGGAGCTATTGTCACATTTCTTCCAGCAGAAATGTAAGCGGATGCTGCAGCCAGGTGGACCTTGAGAGTACTGGGCTGCAGTCCTAGGGAATGTAAATAAGAGAGGTAATCAAGAACAGCTAGAACCCCAGCCTGTGTTGGTACCAGCTCCCTGGCTGAGCACCAAACAGAAAACCGTTTCCATTTTGAAGCATAGATTTTCTTAGCGGAAGGCTTCCTGTAACTTCTTAGGATGTCTAAAACAGCTTCAGAGAGGTATAAGCCTGCATATTCAAGGTCTTCAAGAGCCAAGCTTTGAGACAGAGAGACCTGAGATTCGGATACAGGAGTCTCCCCTGGTTGGAGGGTAACAGATTGTGCCTCTAAGGGAGGTGTATTGACTCGGCTACAGACATGGACAGCAGAAGAGAGTACCATGGCTGCCTGGGCCAGTCTGGAGCTATCAAGATCATTGATGCTGACTGGGACCAGAGTTTGAGCAATACAATGTACACCAGACGGAAGGGAGGAAAAGCATATAGGTGCTTCCCTGACTAGTCCAAAGCCAGGGCATCCAAGGGTAGTGTACCCCGGTCTGGTGGTATGCAACAGTATTGTGGCAGGTGGTGGTTCTGGTGGGTTGCGAACAAGTCTGTCTCTGGGGTGCCCCACCTCCTGAAGATTACTTCCACCACTTGCCTGTTCAGGGTCCATTCATGATGGGCCTGGTTGATTCGACTAAGAGCATCTGCTAGGGTGTTGTCTTTTCCTGGCAGATGGATTGCCTGCAGGGAAACTCCCAAGGAGCAAGCCAGGCTCCAAATTTTCATGGCCTCTGTGCAGAGAGGACTCGACTTGGTACCTCCCTGCTTGTTTATGTAGTACACTAGTGTGGTATTGTCTGTTCTGACCTGTACCACCTTTCCCTGTACCAGTGTTGTGAAGGCTTTTAGCACCAGAAACACTGCTCTGAGTTCCAGCAAGGTTATGTGCTGGAGTGACTCTACACTTGACCAACTGCCCTGGGTTGTGTAGTCCCCCAAATGGGCGCCCCACCCCAGTAGAGATGCATCTGTTGTGAGAACAGCTGATGGGGACTCTTGTTGGAAAGGAACCCCTTCCCTTAGGTTGGATTCCTCTTTCCACCACTGAAGTGCTTGTAACAAAGTTTTTGTTACTGGGATCAGCTTTCAGAGGGGATCTCTTCTCTGGCACCAGTGTGCCCTTAGGTGGAACTGGATGTCTCTCATTTGGAACCTAGGACTGTGCCTGTAGCCACAGCCATGTGGCCCAGGAGCTGTAAGAACTGCCTTGGAGTTTTTGCTTGTGCAGGCTGAATGAGTCTGCAATCAGCTGGAGACTTCTTACCCTGTCCAAAGGCAGGCAGGCCCTGCCCTGCAGTGTGTTGATCTCTGCTCCTATGAAATGCAGCACCTGTGCAGGTAGAAGGATGGATTTTTTGTGATTTATCAAGAACCCCAGGGACTCCAGAAGCCCCTGGGTGGTCTGTAGATGCTGTCTGACCTGCTCTGCTGATTTTCATACCACCAGCCAGTCGTCCAAATATGGAAACACCGTGACACCTTGTCTTCGAAGGTGTGCTACAAACCACTGCCAAGCACTTTGTGAATACCCTTGGGGCTGAAGTGAGGCTGAATGGCAGGGCTGAAAACTGGTAGTGACCTGATGGGAGTCTGAACCTGAGGAACTTTCTGTGAGACTCCCTTATGGGGATGTGGAAATAGGCATCATTCAGGTCCAGTGATGCCAACCAGTCTCCTTTTGGAGTGTTGGCAGAATCAATGCCAAAGTTACCATTCTGAACTTTGGTTTTGTCAAATGCTTGTTTAGGACCCTGAGGTCCAAGATAGGCCACCACTCCCTGTTTTTCTTTATAGTAAGGAAGTACCTTGAGTAAAACCCCTTTCCTTTCTGCTGAGTTGGGACAGGTTCCACTGCCCGTGACAGCAGCAGGTTTTTAACTTCTGCCTCTAGCAGATTTTTCTCTGCAAGGGAGGACTGTCTGAACATTCTGGTTCTCAGAAGTTGAAGGGATTTGAAACTCAAGAGACAGCCCCTGACTCACTACCCCCAGGACACACTTGTCTGTGGTGATCGATTGCCAAGCCTGGAGGTAATGAGACAGTCTGCCTTCGACAGGTAGAGAGGAGGCGGCCTGTGAAGACACGTCAGGGTGTTTGTTTGCTCTGGGGCTGAGGCTGGGTTTGGGATCCCCGCCTGGCACCCCTCCTGCCCCTACCTCTGAAGTACCCTTGCTGGGGATACTGTTGGTATTGGGGTGCAGCCATTGCCTGGAAAAAGGGCCTAGTATGAAAGAAACTGCCCCTGCCTCCCCTTCCATAGGTTCTGGTGGATATAGAGGCTTTCTCTTTAGCAAAATTGCTCTTGAAGGTGGCCTTTTATTCATCCACCTTCATATAAGCCACTGTTTCACCAAAAAGGGAATTACCCTCCAGAGGGAAGTCCAGAGCCTTTGTTTGAGTATCCTGGGTAAAATGTGTAGCTCTTAGCCAAGCAAACCTACGTTGAGCAACAGTGTTTGCCATCCACCTGGCAGTTGTATCATTGGTATCAGCAGCCATTTGGAACTGATACTTGGCTGCCTCTAAGCAGAACCTGGCAATTTCTGTCAGGTCATTAGACAAGGGTGAAGGGACTTTGTTTGCCATGGCCAGTAAAGACTACCATAAAGACTTTTGATACTGGGCCTCATAGGCTTGGAAATTAGCCTGCCTAATAGCCAAGGAAGCTGACAAGTATCCTTTTTTGGCCACTTTTTTGGCACTATCAATCTTCCTGGAATCCTTATCTGGTGGATGAGAAGCCAGGGGCACCTTAGCCTTGTCACAGGCAGCTGCCTGCACCACCCCCTGGTGGTCAGGGTGGGAAAAGAAGAAATTCTGCCCTTCCCTTTCCAACTGATACTTCTTGTCCAGCCTCTTATCGGGGCCAGATTTAGGAGTCTGTAAAATCTTCAGTGCATCTTTCTTGAAGAATTTATTGACAGGCAAGAGGAGCTCTTTGTGGGGGTTAACCCCATCATTTCGAGGTATTCCACCTCTTCATCCTCTATTTCATTACACGTGGTGATGTCCAAAGCATCACTCATCTTCCTCACAAAAGTAAAATGTGAGGAATAATCCTCAGTGGTTCTAGGAGGTGAACCGAAATCCTGCTCAGGGGAGACCTCAGGTTCAGTAGGTTCCCCTTCATCCTCCTCCTCACAATTACCATAATCCTCTTCTTCAATAAATGAGGATTTATTTATGCTGCCAGTCTGTCCAGCGGGGACTTGAACAGGTGGCTGCTGGCCAGTGGAGAAAAGACCTTGTAAGGCTCGTACCACTTTAAAGGCCTGAGCTATTTCCTGAGGAGAAGGAAGAGCCAGAGCACCCACAGAAGTCCCCCTTTTCTCAGTAGGGGATTCTGTGTGCTTTTCTTTCTTTGTATTTTTAGAGGGAACCGAGGAGTCAGCTGGCTCAGCAAGCCTTTTCGTGCCCTTATCACCCATCTCAGGGGTTGAAATAATTACTGTAGTGGTTTCACCCACAGCAGAAGAGGGTGTCGGCTGGTCAGAGCCAGAGGGACCCTCAGGTGGAGGAAGTTTTTTCTTAAGCCGTTCCAGGCGTTTCTCCACTGTTTTTTCTGAGACGGTTTTACAGATATCACAATCTTCCTTAAGGTGATCATAGCCCAGGCAAGCCACACATAAACTATGTTTGTCTGCCTTGGCAAACACTTCCCCACAATCAGCGCAATTTTTAAAACCAGGTTCACTGGTTTTCTTTTTCGGTTTCTCTGACATTTTAATCAGTAACCGATAAAAATGTGAACCGCTGAATAATTTGAAAGTTTTAACAAAAGTTTAGTGGTTGCAGTCAGTTCCGGAACCTATAAGGAGCCGATGGAGAAAATGAACCGAGGCTATTGGTTCAGTAACCGATAAAGCGATTACTAAAATAAAATATTTAAGCTGGCCTGGTGGCGCTGAGGGTTGAGGTGCTGGACGCCACACCTCGTGCTGCACCGGCGACCCGGGTTGAGGCGAGCCCAGACGCCAGATAGAGGAAGAGATTGAGTGTCCGATGGACGAATCCTCTCCGAAGTCGAGCTGCCGTTCTGGTCTGACCTCTGGCGGAAGCCGGAGGTACAGCAAGTGTCGCAGCTATCTCGGCGAGTGGGAGTGGTGATGGCGTGATGCCATGACGTCCGGCACGCGCCACTCTAAGACCAGGGAAAAATTGTGTGCCTGGTCTCCTAGATAACAGAGACCGCTGCAGAGACCCTAACTGCTCGCGTGCCTGCCCGACGTCCCCGAGTCTGACACTAGCAAGATTCTCGGAGTGCAGCTGCCTGCCCCGCACCCACTTGGGGGAGAGTATAGCCACAGCTCTGTGGGGACTCGGGGATAGAACTGGGCAGGTTGCGAAGCAGGAAGACTGCCACATGTGTCTCCTGAAGGAGTGGAGGCTAGGCACAACAAGAAGGAGGTAAAAATAAATTAAAAAAAAAACTGAATAAATAAAATATTTAAAATAAAACTAAACTAAACTAATGGGGTTTGTTTAGTCAGAAAACACTCAAACAAAATTAAGACAGTTCCCTACTGGTAATACCGGACTGGGTGGAACCGACAAAAACACAAAATTTAACACTAAAACCAAGGTTTAGCTAAAATTAACAATGAGTAAAAGGCAGTTCTGGCTTAAAGGGACACTGCAGAAAGTTGGAATACCTGAGTATTAGTGGGGTTAGAAGATCTAGCGTCAAGGGGCAGAGTCGAGGGATATGCCACCCAGGTGGGTGGGAGGAGCCAGCTTTTAGACCTTCCGGCAAGAATTAAAGAGGAAGGAGACATGCCAACAAGTGTGGATAGAACAACATAGTCACGATCCTAGAACATATTTTTCAGTTTGTGGAGAGCCTTTTACTCTTTGATGTAAACTTGGCGGCTCCGGTCCCTCCGTTGGAGGGACTCTGTCTCAGGCCCATCTTTTCCTGCCCAGACTATCCCGGTGATCCCCATGGAGTTTGCCCTCCATTGACAGGGCTGGGGCTAGGAGTGCAGACCCCCGAAACACAAATCCAGATTCGGTGTCGACGGGCAGGGCCATCATGGAGCCTGCCAACTACATTTTCCTGAGTTTCTCCCTTCCCCCTCCCCACTGACTCGTACGTCAGCTCGAGCTTCCCGACCCGTATCTCCCCATGTGAAAACATTTCATTTTAGTATATTGCAAAACACTGATATTCACCATTTTTGCCACATGCTAATCAACTTTATCATTTTTGGAAAAAAAAATACTAGCCAATGCAAAACCAATAAAAATCTTTTAATACATTGTCATTTGGTAGCTTTGACCAATAAACACCACATTAAGGTGTTAAAATTAATTTAAACAGGAACAACTGGAGTCATAGTCATGTTTGCAGTGTTTCTTGAACTATGCAAAAATTGATACTTTCTCATTTTGGGTACCATCGTTTAACCTCGCCTAAAGGTTTACGGCTCCATTTGACAGCTCCACATCATACCACATCTAAATCGTACATAAAATAAGCTTTCAAATTATGTATGATGTGGGTATGTGTAGGGTTGGTACATTAAACTCCAAAAATATGGCCCTTTTTGGAGAATTGTCGCACGCCTAATAGCAGTGACAGAGGCAACTGACAGTCCATGCAGAAAAGCATTTGATCATCACTGGCTGACCCAGCCTATTGGGGTAGAAGGAAACAAAGAACTGCTTCGACTGTCGGAAGTCCTTAGTTGTATCGAGGTAGAATGGGAGGGCTCTTTTGATGTCTAAGGAGTAGAGGGTATGCTCCCCTTCATTCTGGAACCTGGGAAAGTATGCAGGCAGCATCAAAGACTGTTTAAGTGAAACTCCATCATCACCGTACGGAAAAACTTGGGATGTGTGCGGAGAACCACCTTGTCTCTAAAGATAACAGTATACAGAGGATCTATGACCAATGCATGTATCTCAGAGACTCTGTGGGCAGAGGTGATGGTGACCAGAAATGCAGATTTCCAAGTTAGGAATTTGAGGTCACACGCAGTCAGGGGTTCAAAGGGCTTATGGGTGAGCATGTCCAACATAAGGTTGAGGTTGAGGGCCTTGTGTGAAAAATGCCTTTCAGGAACCTCTTCAACAAAGGCAGCTGAGCTAAACAGAGGTTCTGTACAAGCTCGTGGTACACTGAAACAGCGCATAAGTGGACCTTAACTGTAGAGTATTGCAAGCCTGCATCAGAGAGGTCCAACAAGTACTCCAAAACCCTGTCTGGCGGGCATCACAATGGAGCTATATGGGAATTGGAGCACCATGCAGGAAAACGTTTCCATTTGGCTATGTAAATTTTTCAGGTAGAGGGCTTACAAGCAGCCAAAAGAATCTCAGAGACCCTAAGAGACACTTTATACCTGCCCACTTCTATCTCTTCGAGAGGCAGGCATGGAGATGAAGGGAGCACAGGTTGGGATGAACCAGGGACCCCTGCATCAGGAGGTCTATCTGGAGAGGGAGGGTTCTCGGAGGGCTGACTGACAATTTGTTGAGCAGGGGAAACCATATCTGTCGAGGCCAGCATGGGGCGACCAGAATCGTTTTGTTCCCTTGTGCCTCTAGCTTGAGCAGTACCCTCTGAACTAGAGAAATAAGAGGAAATGCACACAGAAAGCACTTTGTCCACTGCAGCCTGAATACATCCTGACAGAAAACACCACGCTCTGGATTTCTGGAGCAGAATCGAGGCAGTTTAGTGGGGATGCAAAAAGGTCCACATCTGGGGTTCCCCACTCGTCGAAGAGAGATTGCACGATGTCTGGTGCCAACGACCATTTGTGAGGCTTTGCTTCTGTCCAGTTTAACTTGTCCGCTAGACTGTTCTGAGCCCCTGGAAGATAAATCACCTGGATTATAATGTCCTGCTCCAGACATCATTCCCACACTCTTATTACCTCTCTGTAGAAGGGATAAGAGTGTGCTCCTCCCTGTGTGTTGATGTACTACACAACAGACTTGTCCAACTGGAGGAGAACTATTTTGTGGCGGATAAGGTCCACCAGGGCTCAAAGGGTGTAAAGGATTGCTCTCATCTCCAATACACTGATATGGAGGAGGGACTCCGAAGAACTCCAGACTCCCTGAGTGTGGTGGCCTCGACAATGGGCTCCTCAACCCAGCAGAGACGTGTCTGTGGTAAGGGTTACCCAAGGCTCTGGTTGAGAAAAAAGGAGACATGGGAGGAGATTGTCCTTCTGTGTCCACCATGCAAGTGATCAAAGCAGAGGCTTTATCACCTTGATGGGATAAGACTGGGAATGCATCGCCGGGAACCACTGCATGCTAAGCATCCACTGTGTAGTTCTCATGTGTAGCCAGGCCAGAGGTACCGTGACGACAGAACAGGCTCGGACACCTAACATCTGCTGCATGGAGCGAGCCTGAACTAACTTGTGCTCCATGATGAATTGAGCCATCTGAAGGATGGCTTTCCTTTTGTCCTCTGGAAGAAAGGCCAGTGTCCAGCAGGCTCCAATGAAGAGGAGCTGTTGGGAGGGTTGAAGGGTGCGACCACTCCAGATTTAGCACAACTTTCAAGGAGGTCAGGAATTGAGAGTCTGTGGACACTGCTTGTTCAGTGTCCTGCTTGGATGTACTGGCAAACAACCAGTCATCTAGATGAGGAAAAACTTAAAGTCCAAGTTTTCAAAAGTGCATCGTGAGAAATGCAAAGGAATTTGTAAAGACTCAAGGTGCCGAGGATAGCCCTAAGGGCAGGACCCACAATTGGTAATGCTGACCCAAAGCCACAAAGTGGAGAAATCTGTGATGGCTAGGGTGGACCAGGACATGCAGGTAGGCATCCTGCATGTCTAGGGAAGTCAACCAATCCTGCTGTCTGAGGAGCTGCAGCAGGGTTCTTAGGGAGATTATTTTGAACTTCTCCCGCTGTATGAATTTATTCAGTTTTGTAGGGTTGAGAATGGGACATATGCCCCCTGACTTGTTTGGACCAAGGAAGTAATGGGAGTAGAAGCCTGTGTTGCGCTCTGCCTCTGGCACTACTTCCACTACCCTGTTGCTCAACAGGCCCTAAATCACCTTCGTGAGACGGTCCGACATGGGTGCTCAAAGGGTGGGCTGATTTCTGGGTGGATAATCCAGAGAGAGAGAGATCCGAAAAATTCAGTGACTCTCCCTCACGGATGATCCTGAGGACTCACTTGTCTGTGGTGATGGGATTCCCACTGATGGTAAAACTGAGTCAGATGTGCCCCCCACGAAAGAGGAGAGGTCTGCCCCGGCCCAGGCAGCTGGGGCAGGAATTTCAGAGAGTGACACTGGGTGCTTTTGGAGCTCTGCCTTTGGTTGCACTTTGTTTTGCGGCTGGGGAGGCTGGGACTTGACTCCAGCTCCCTAGCCTTTGCCTCAAAATGACTGCTTACTGTAATAAAAAAAAAAACTCGCCCCTTTCCCTTCTGGGAGTTAGAAGGAGCAGGTCGAGAAGTCTTGATGGCCATTCTGGTCTTCTGAGGGCCTCATGGGACTCTTCTACCTATTGACCAAACAGATCGGAGCCACTGAAAGGAACATTCATAACCTGCTGTTGGATATCATTGGAGAAACCAGACGTCTGAAGCCAGAAGTGTCTTCTTATGCAGATTCCTGCGGCAGAGTGCAAGATAGTGTCAAAGGCGTCCACAGCTGCCTTAAACTGGTGACTGTTCAACTCAATGCCATAGGTAACAGTCTGAAGTATCTTATGCTTAGTTTCCGACTCTGGCAAGGTCTCCGCAAGAGACTTAAGAAAGGTCCAAAGGGCATACTCATACTTGGATAAATGCCCCTAGTAGCTTGCTTTCCGCATGCTAAGGGTAGCTACAGCAAATGCCCTTTTTCCCCACTGTATCTATCTTACGCAACATCTTATTGATGGGATGTGCTATGACCTCCTGAGGGAGAATGGCCTTGTCATTCTCAGCCAGAATGACAATCTTGTCAGCAATAGGCTGGGGAGCAAGGATAGGCCTGTCCTTAGGGGCAGAGTACTTACGGGCTATATGCCAACAGACAGAGGGGATAGGTGCAAGCCTAGCTCATACTGCGTCTGAGAGTGTCTCAAACGCAGGGGGAAAAGGAGGTATGAGGTTGACCTGCATGGTGGAAACATTAAGCCACACCAGACGAAGACATTTCCCTGGGTCAATGGCAAAAGGTTCAAAAGCCTGAGTTGCATACATGTTGCGAAGAAGTGACTGAAAAGAACAGGTTACTCACCTGTAACAGTAGTTCTAGGAGTGGTATATGTTGTTCATCCACACTCTTTGGCAGATCCCTTTAAGGATCGGAGGAAGTCTTCAAACTGGTTCCTCCCACCCACTCGGGTGGTATAACTCTCGGCTCCGCCCCAGGACGCCAGATCTTAGCCTGCTGGAAACCAGGTGTTGTGCGTCCGCAGTCGGGAGGTCGGGTGGGTCTCGGTGATGAACAACATATACCACTCCTAGAACTACTGTTACAGGTGAGTAACCGGTTTTTCTCGGATCGTGGATATGTTGTTCATCCACACTCTTTGGCAGACTCCTAGCAGTTCTCCAGGAGGAGGGAGGCAAGGCGCACACCCCCTACTTAGGAAACAGAGATTGAAGAACTGAGGCCCCAAAACCAGCATCCCAGTGTGACTCAATGTCGATGTGGTAATGGGTAATGAAGGTGTTTGCTGACTTCCAGGTAGCAGCCCAACAGATTTCCTGGATAGGGATGTCCCTGGAAGCAGCCACTAATGCAGCGGTATGGCGGGTAGAATGAGCTTTTATCCCTCTAGGAGGCTCCATGCCCACCAACTCATAACACAGACTTATGCAAGATGTAATCCACCTTGCAATAGTCTGTTTTGCTGCAGGTCTACCAGAAGTGGCTTCAGCGTAGGTGACAAACAGCTGGCAAACCTCTCCCTGAATTTTCGCCGTCCTCTCCTTATAGTAGGAGAGAGCACGTCTCAGGTCCAACGTATGGAGCCTGTACTCGGCCTCCGAGGTGTAGTTAGGGTAGTACACCGGCAGAGTTAACACTTGGTTAAGGTGAAACTCTGACACCACCTTTGGAAGGAATTTCGGGTTGGGGCATACCACAACCTTGTCCCTCTGGAAGACCAGATAAGGGGAGTCCACCGAAAGCACCTGGAGCTCCCCTGTCCTTCTGGCAGACGTAATAGCCACCAGGAAGGCCATCTTCCACAAGTGTGAGAGCTCACACTTGTGCACTAGTTCGAATGGCTTGCCCATGAGCTTTGCCAGTACCAGCAGTAAATCCCATGGAGGCAGAGGTTCACACATGGAGGGGATATGTGATCCAGACCTTTGAAAAAGCACCTGACCACTGTCTCCTGCACCAGCGTTGGCTGACCGGCCGCCGCCCGGTAAGCAGAGACGGCTGCCAGGTGCACCCTGAGGGTCGATGACCGAAGACCCCCTTTGGACAGAGACCAAAGGTAATCGAGAATGTTAGCCACTGGACTGGACAGAGGGTCCAGGCCCTTGCCCTGACACCAAATGGAAAATCTTTTCCATTTGAAGGCATAACATTTCCTGGTCGATTCTTTTCTGGATGCCTCCAACACAGTGAAGACATCCTCGGAAAGACCCAAAGCCTGGAGCTCCAGCTGCTCAGGTACCAGGCTGTGAGGTGCAGGGATTGAAGGTCCGGATGGTATACCTTCCCCTGATTGAGAGAGATCAGGTCCAGGCGTGCTGGAGGCCGCTCCAGAGGCCTGCAGCTGAGGAGATCTGGATACCAGAACTGGCAAGGCCAGTCTGGGGCTACAAGAATCACCTTCGCCTTGTCCCTCCTCACCTTAAGGGGCAACTTGTGGATCAAGGGAAATAGAGGGAAGGCATAGAGGTGGCCTGGGGTCCATGGCCTCAAGAAGGCATCCCCCTGCAGCGAACCCTGCTGTGGGAGTGGGCATGAAACAGCCTCAGTTTGGTGTTCTCCCTTGAGGCAAACAGGTCCACCAGTGGTGTGCCCCAGTGGGAGAACAGGCTGTAAGATACCTCTAGATGGAGAAACCACTGATGGGATGTCTCGCCTAATCGGCTGAGAGCATCTGCCAGATGATTTGAGGCTCCTGCCACATGGATGGCTAGGAGATCCTCCTCCAAATGGCTGACAAGGGTCCAAATGCAGAGCACCTCCCTGCAAAGCAGATGGGAGTGCATGCTGCCCTGTTTGTTGAGGTAGTACCTGGTCGTGGTATTGTCCATCTGGACTTGAACCACTTGACCCCGGAGCTGAGGAGTGAAAGCTGACAGCGCCAGTCTGACTGCTCTGAGCTTCAACAGGTTGATGTGATATCGGGACTCCTCGGGGGTCCAGAACCCATGGGCCCTGTTGTCCCCCATGTGGGCTCCTCAGCCCATGAAGCATCAGGTCACCAAGAATGACATTCAACTCCGAGGCGGACAAACAAGATTCTTCCTGCCTGCAACCAGTCTGAGGCGGTCCCCCACTGGAGAGCGTCCCACATCTTTTGGGTTACCGTGATCAGCTGGTCGAAATGACCATGGCGCTAAGTCCACAGGACGGCCAGCTCCTGTTGGAGGGGGCGCATGTGCAACCCAGCCCAACGGACCACTGAGGTGCACGCCGCCATGTAACCCAAAAGGCGCAGAAAGTCCCAGGAAGGGTGCAATTGCCCAACCAGAAATGATTGGGCAGAAGAGAAGAGAATCTCCACCCTATCCACCAGGAGCCGTGCTCTGGCTTGACAAGAGTCGAGCTCTGCCCCAATGAAGCACATCACCTGGGAAGGCACGAGTTCCGACTTGGCCTCGTTGATCAGGAGATCGAGTTGGGAGCAGGTCTGCAGGGTCAGGTCCCTGGACCTCTCCACCTCCTGTTGGGTGGGACCTGCTAGGAGCCAATCGTCGAGGTAGGGGTAAATTTGGTCCCCCCTTCCCCCTCGACAGCTGAGATGGGCTGTCACCACTGCGATGCATTTGGTGAAGACCCGTGGGGCTGATGACAGGCCGAACGGCATGGTTCAGGACTCGCACAGGGTCCCTTTGACCCTGAAGCGAAGAACCGCTGATGGGGCGGACGGATTAGGACATGAAAGACGACGTCCTGCAGATCCAATGAACAGAAGAAAAAATTACTCACTTTAGTAATCTTGTTTCTTCCAATGTATTCTTCCATATTCATAACTCTCTGCAGTTAGCCTGCTCAGTAGAACTGCCCGGAGAATGGAACTATATGCTAATGATGGAATCATTAGCACGTGAAACATTCAAACTGCTGCCCTCATCTGCTGTACATTACATCAACAGGGATTTATTTAACTCCAAAAACTGATTAGCGTTTTGTTCATAAAAGTGCTAAAACATTGTGAAAATGCATAGCACTTGCCTCACTGTGTTTAACAAACATAACACTTCTAGAAAACCTATATTAATACTTTCTGTACAGTTAGCATTGTCCCAAGAAAAAAACTGCTAATCAATTATTTAAAACCCTGCATCAACATTTCAGATTTCTGGGAAGTCCACAAGGCAATCTTACTAAGTGACTCAAGCTCAAGAAAACTGCTTGATATAGACAACTCTGTTCTATACTAACTCTACAACTGATAATACAGGTTACTCACCTGTAACAGGAGTTCTAGGAGTGGTATATGTTGTTCATCCACACTGTCTGGCAGGTTCCTTTCCACTTTATATCTTGCCGGAAGGTCTTCAAGCAGGCTCCTCCCACCCACCCGGGGGGGTAAAACCCTCGGCTCTGCCGCAGGACGCCAGATCTAGCCTGCTGGAAGCCAGGTAGCGCGTTGAAGCTGGGGAGGTCGGGTGGGGTGTGTGGATGAACAACAACATATCCTCTAGAACTCCCTGTTACAGGTGAGTAAATACAGGTTACTCACCTGTAACAGGAGTTCTAGGAATGGTATATGTTGTTCATCCACACTCATTGGCAGGTATCCTTGCCGCTTTAAATCTTGCCGGAAGGTCTTCAAGCTTGCTCCTCCCACCCACCGGTAGTATAACTCGGCTCCGCCCATGATGCCAGATCTGCCCGCTGGAAGCTCAGGTTGTGCGTCGGCGGGAGGTCGGTGGAGTCGTGTGGATGAACAACATATACCATTCCTAGAACTCCTGTTACAGGTGAGTAACCTGTATTTCTAGGGACATGGATATGTTGTTCATCCACACTCATTGGCAGACTCCTAGCAGTTCTCCGGAGGAGGGAGGCAAGAGACGACACCCCAATACTTACTTGGGAAAGAGAGACTGGAGAACCGAGGCCCCAAAACCAGCATCCCGGCGTGACTCAAGGTCGATGTGGTAATGGGTAATGAAGGTGTTTGCTGACTTCCAGGTAGCAGCCCTGCAGATTTCCTGGATAGGGACGTCCCTGGAAGCAGCCACTGTTGCAGCAGTATGGCGGGTAGAATGAGCTCTTATCCCTCTGGGAGGCTCCATGCCCGCCAACTTATAGCAGAGATCTATGCAGGAGGTTACCCACCTGCTTATCGTCCGCTTGGCTGCAGGTCTGCCAGATCTGACTTCAGCGTAGGTGACAAAACAGCTGGCTAACTCCTCTCTCGAATTTCTGTGCCACAGTGGCGCCCTTATAAGCGAAGCGCTCTTCTAGGTCCAGAGTATGGAGCCTATATTCGGCCTCCGAGGTGTGATTGGGGTAGAACACCGCAGAGTCAAGACCTGGTTAGTGAAACTCCGACACCACCCTTCGGAAGGAATTTCGGTGGGGCGCAGGGACAACCTTGTCCCTGTGGAAGACCAGGTAAGGAGACTCGATGGAAAGCGCCTGGAGCTCTCCATCCTTCTGGCTGACGGATAGCCACCAAGAAGGCGTGTCTTCCACGACAGGTGAGAGAGAGCACACCTGTGCATAGGTTCGAATGGCTTGCCCATGAGCTTTGCCAGTACCAGCAGTAGATCCCACGGAGGTGGGGTTCCCACTGGAGGGAAATGTGATCAAGGTCTTTGAAAAAGCGCCAGACCACCTTCTCCTGTGCCATCGACTGCTCCCCGGCCCGCGCCCGGTAAGCAGAGATGGCTGCCAGGTGCACCCTTAGGGTCGTCGACCTAAGCCCTTGACTAGAAAGGGACCATAAATAGTCCAAGATGCTTGCCAAGGAACAGGAGGAAGGGTCCAAGCCCTTGCCCTGACACCAAATGGAAACCTTTTCCATTTGAAGGCATAGCATTTTCTGGTCGGATTCTTACGGACGCCTCAACTACATTGAGGACCTCGGCTGGAAAGACCCAAGGCCTGGAACCCAGTCAGCCAGGAACCAGGCCGTCAGGTGCAGGGATTGAAGGTCCGGATGGAACACCTTCCCTGATTGACTGAGAGCAGGTCCGGCGAGCTGGAGCTGCCATGAGTCCTGGAGCTGAGACTGAGGAGATCTGGAACCAGAACTGGCGAGGCCAGTCTGGGGCTATCAGAATCACCTGCGCCTTGTCCCTCCTCGCCTTGAGAAGCACCTTGTGGATCAAGGGAAATGGGGAAAGAGCGAAAGAGGCCCGGGGTCCACTGCCTCGAGAAGGCATCCCCCTGCAGCGAGCCCTGCTGAGGGGGCGGCATGGAACAGACTCAGCTTCGCTCTCCTAGAGGCAAACAGGTCCACCTGAGGTGTGCCCCAATGGGAGAACAGATGCTGAACTACCTCGGCAGGAGAGACCACTGTGGGATGCAGCCCCTATCCGGCTCAGGGCATCGGCCAGGGTGTTGGAGGCTCCTGCCACGTGAATGGCTAGAGATCCGCCTCCAGGCTGCGACGCAGTGACCAAATGCGGAGAGCTTCTTTGCACAGAAGCATGGAGCGGGCCCGCCTGGCGGTTTAGATAGTACATGGTCGTGGTATTGTCCGTCTGACTCGGACCACTTGGACCCTGAGGAACGGAGCAAAGGCGGTGAGAGCCAGGCGGACCGCTCGGAGCTCCAGCAGGTTGATGTGGCATTGGGACTCCCGTGGGGACCAGAGGCCATGAGCCCGGTGTTCCCCCAGATGGGCACCCCAACCCATCAGAGAGGCATCGGTCGATAGAGAGACCGTCGGCTCGGGGTGGACGAACGGGATGCCCTCCTGCAAATGATCTGGAACGGTCCACCACTGGAGAGCGTTCCACATCCCCTGTGTCACCGACACAAGCTGGTCCAAAGGATCGCAGCGTTGTGACCACTGGCTGGCCAGTCCCCACTGAAGGGGACGCATGTTCCAGCGGCCCAACGGACCACGCTGGTGCAGGCCGCCATGAGACCCAGGAGGCGAGGAAGTCCCGGCAGGCGAATTGCCCAACCAGAAATGATCGGGCAAAGGAGGAAAGAACCTCGGCCCTGTCCGCGCGGGAGCCGCTCTGGCTCGAAGAGTCGAAGCTCGCCCGATGAATAGAATCACCTGCTTCGCTCGAGTTCGACTTGGCCCGTTGGATAAGGGAGGCCCAGTTGAGAGCAGAACCTGGAGGGCCAGATCTCGGGACCACTCCGCCTCTTTCCTGGAGGGAGCTGCTATCAGCCAGTCGTCCAGGTAAGGGTACACCCGGACCCCTCGGCGCCGCAGGAATGCTGTCACCACTGCCATGCATTTGGTGAAGACCCTGGGAGCTGGAGACAAGCCGAAGGGCATGGCTTGGAACTCGAAGAGGGATCCTTCCGCTCGGAAGCGAAGGAATCTCTGGTGAGACGGACGGATAGGGACGGAAAAACGCTGGCCCTGCAAGCTCCAGAGAGCAGAACACACACGCTGCTCCAAGGATGGTATTATCTGAGCCAGAGTGACCATCCTGAAGGTTCGAGACCTTAGGAAACTTGTTTTAGGTCGTAGGTCGAAGAATGGACGCCAGCCCCTGTCCTGCTTCGGAACCAGGAAGTACCTGGACACAAACCCTGGGTCTGAAGGAGGGTCCACCACCTCTCTTATCACCTCCTTCTGGAGGAGGAGAGCGATGTCGGCTCGACGAGCCGCCAGTGAAGCTGGGGATCCCAGCCCCTGAGGGGCCATTGCTCTGAAGGGTGGTGCCTGCTCAATTCCAGAGGCAGGCCTCTTCCCACCACCTCCAAGACCCACCTGTCCGTGGAAACAGCGGACCAGGCGGAACGGAAGTGCTGGAGCCGCCTCTCACGGGGACCCAGGTGCGGTGATGGGAATGGGTCGAGAAATCCCGACTTCATCGGTGGGAGTCTCGGTCAACTGACCCGGCACGGGACACCGTGAGGCCAGTGGTCAAGCCGAGCTGGCTCAATCGCCGACGGCCCGGGAGGGACCTTCCCGGCTCCCAAGAGCGCCGACGGAGGGACTTACCCTGTCCCTCTTTTGGACCGAGAATAAGGTCCAGCAGACGTAGGCCCTTCTCCCTTAGTGGAGAGGGACAGACAAAGCTCCTCAAAGAAGCCGGTAGGAAGAACCCAGAGAGAGCGATAAATGCCGCGCCAAGGAAGATACGGCGCGCGCTGCCTCCTCTTCGAGGGCTTACCATCCGCCGGCTGATACTGGCCGAAATTCGCCAAGACACGCCAACCGGGCCTCTTGACTTCACCGAGGGAACGCCGGGACGCCCAGTTGCAATCGGCAGCACGGTTCTTCGAGTGACGAGTCGGAGAAAGATGAGCACAGGTCGCAAGCTTCCGCGGGTCGCTCAAGGCCTAAGCAGTAGACACACGCGGGAGTGTGGATCCGTCCCCGGGACATCTTCTGCCCGCATGGGCATCTCCGAAATCCGGAGTCGATTTATCCATCGCAGCCGCGAGGGATCGAAGACTGAAGTCTTTTTGCAAAATATTATTTTTAAATCCGCAAACGGAGAAATAGGAACCAGTCTCAAACGCAGAGCGTTCAGGAGGGAACCTGAGCTTCCAAGCGGTAAGGAAGATCTGGCGTCATGGGGCGGAGCCGAGAGTTATACCACCCGGGTGGGTGGGAGGAGCAAGCTTGAAGACCTTCCGGCAAGATTTAAAGCGGCAAGGATACCTGCCAATGAGTGTGGATGAACAACATATCCATGTCCCTAGAACCTGTATTTCTAGGGATGTGGATATGTTGTTCAATCCACAGTCTAGCAGACTCCTAGCAGTTCTCCGGGAGAAGGGAGGCAAGGCGCGTACCCCCTACTTGGGAAATAAGGACAGGAGAACCGAGGTCCCAAAACCAGCATCCCATGACTCTAGGTCAATGTGGTAATGGGAAATAAAGGTGTGTGCTGACTTCCAGGTAGCAGCCCTGCAGATTTCCTGGATAAGGATGTCCCTAGAAGCAGCCACCGAAGCAGCAGTATGGCGGGTAGAATGAGAACTTATCCCTTTGGGAGGCTTCATGCCGCCAACCTATAGCAGAAATCTATGCAGGAGGTGACCCACCTGCTTATCGTCCGCTTGGCTGCAGGTCTGCCAGGTGCGGCTTCAGCCGCAGGGTGACCAAACAGCTGGCCAACCTCTCGCCGAACTTCAGCCGTCCGCTCCTTATAATAAGCGAGCGCCCTTCTAGGGTCTAAGGAATGGAGCCTATATTCGGCCTCTGAGGTGTGAATGGGGTACAACACCAGCAAAGTCAACACCTGGTTAAGGTGAAACTCCGACACCACCTTCGGAAGGAATTTCGGGAGGGGGTGAAGGACAACCTTGTCCCTGTGGAAGACCAGGTAGGGAGGCTCGATGGAAACCGCCTGAAGCTCTCCTATCCTTCTGGCTGACGTAATTGCCACCAAGGCGGTGGTCTTCCATGACAGGTGAGATGTCACACCTGTGCATCGGTTCGAATGGCTTGCCCATGAGCTTAGCCAATACCAGCTGTAGATCCCATGGAGGTGGAGGTTCTCGTGCCGGAGGGGATATGTGGTCTAGACCTTTGAAAAAGTGCCCAACCACCTTCTCCTGCGCCACCGACTGCTTGCTGACCCACCAGAAATGATTGGGCAAAGGAGGAAAGGCCCTCGGCCCTGTCCGCCGGGAGCCGGGCTCTGGCTCGAAGACAGTTGAGCTCTGCCCCAATGAACTGAATCACCTGCGATGGCATGAGTTGCGATTTGGCCTCGTTGATCAGGAGGCCAATCTGAGAGCAGACCTGGAGGGCCAGATCCCTGGACTGCTCCACCTTCAACTTGGAAGGGGCTGCAATCAGCCAGTCATCCAGTTAAGGGTACACCTGGACCCTTCCATGCCGCAGGAATGCTGTCACCACTGCCATGCATTTGGTGAAGACCCTGGGAGCTGGAGAAAGGCCGAAGGGCATGGCCTGGAACTCGAAAAGAGATCCCTCTGCTCTGAAGCGGAGGAATCGCTGATGAGACGGATGGATTGGGACATGAAAGAACACGTCCTGGAGATCCAGAGAGCAGAACCAAACGCCTAGTTCCAAGGATGGAATGATCTGAGCCAGAGTGACCATTCTGAAGGTGCGCGGCCTTAGGAACTTGTTCAGGTCGTGCAGATCGAGAATGGGGCGCCAGCCCCCCTTCCGCTTTGGGACCAGGAAGTACCTGGACAAACACCCTGGGTTTGGAGGAGGATCCGCCACCTCGATGATCACCTCCTTCTGGAGCAGCAGAGCAGGGTCGGCTCAACGAGCCAACAGAGAGGCTACGGAGCCAGAAGGCCCCCCCCCGTTGGGCGATGGCTCGATAGGGAGGGGACTGCTCGAATTCCAGAGGCAGACCCCTGCCGATCACTTCCAGCACCCAGCGGTCTGTGGTGATAACAGACCAGGCGGAAAGGAAGTGGCGGAACCATCCCCCCGTGGGGGAACCTAGGGAGGAGTGACGAGGTTGGGGGCGACACCCCTCAAACCCGTCATTGGGCAGGCTTGGAGGAAGGGCCGGCCGAGGGGCCGCCTGGACCCTTCCCTCCAGACTTCCTACTGGAGGAAGCAGCAGACTTGGCCTTGGGGCACCAAATGTGAGCCTGCTGGCCCTGTTGCTGGTGCTGCTGGGCCTGACATGCTGCAGGGACAAAAAGGCGAAAGGACTTACGCTGCTGCTGGCGGCCTTTGTCCTTCTGGGCAGACGTGACAGAGTCCAAGGTGGCACTGGACTTCTCGATCCTCTGGAGATGGCCTTCCACCCCCGGCCCGAACAAGTCGGTGCCCAGGAAGGGAACATCTGCCAGCTTGTGCTGGGTGTCTGCTGTGAAGGTGGAGATCCGCAGCCAAGCTCTGCGGCGCATGGCTACTGCTACTGCCCGGGCACAAGAGTCATCAATATCCAAAGAAGTTTGGAGCTGCTGTTTGGCCACCGCTCTTCCCTGATCCTGCACTTGCTTGACCGTCGTCTGAAGGTCAGCCAGGAGATGAGGAATCAACTCATCCACGGAACCCATAAGGGCGTGTGAAAAATGTGCCATCAGTACGGCCGAGCTAGCCTGTCGAAGACCTAGGGAGGAAGCAGCATAAACCTTCCGCCCCGAGTAGTCCAGCTTTTTGGACTCCTTGTCGGGCGGTTTGTCCATGTCCCGAGCATTCCCAGAACGCCGGAAATGCTATCGGTCACCAGCCCCTCTGCAGAGGGGCACTCCGAAAAACCGGAGGGAACCGGTGGGGAATGCGTACTTGCGAACCATCCTGGCCGAAGGCGCAGGACAGGATCAGGAAGGCCTCCGTAGAGGAATCTCCTTGGTCCAGTATCTCCGTGAGGAGATACCTGGCCCATTTCTGTACGGGTTCGAGCTGAATCCCAGTGGACTCAGATGAGCCGAAGGATTCCCAAGAACGAGGATGGGCTCTCGTCCACCGACTGACCCCCTGCAGATTCCAGGTCAAGGGACCTGGAGTACAAGGAGGAGTTATCAGACTCTGAGGAGTCCGCGAACAGCTGCCGAGCACCTGAGCCACCTTCCACTTGCTGAGGCCGATTGGGAGTGAGGGTGACTGACAACATGTGGGGCAAGCCCTGACCCGACCGAGAATCCTTGGTCGGGGCCCCAGTCTTAGGCTGAGCATGATGGGTGGAGCAGCCAGTTTTGGCCGAGCAACCGGTGCCAGGGTCGGCTCCTCGACTACAACGAGGGGATGCTTCGGTCGTTCGGGCGACAACCACTTAATGGCTGGAGAAGGCGACGAAGTTGACTTATTCCTGGCTAACAAGAGTTGTTGCCACATCATGTCCTCATAGTGCCGATGCAACTTGCGTCAGAGCCGATCCTCTGAAGAGGACGAGCTGCAATGCCACTTTCCATGATGTCGGGACCGAGACCGCTGACGTTGGCGGGATCTACCCGACATGGAAGAGGACTGAGACCGAGACCTTCGGGGTCAACGAGGGTGGGTCAAAGAGGGGGCGGGGGAAACCTGCTCATCCCTCGGTTCAGGGTCTTTGACCGAGGACTTTGGCACAGGAGGCATGGGCAAGTCCTTGGTTATCACCGGGGGAACCGGTGAAGAAGGGTTGTCGGCTTCTCTTGTTGACAACCTGTCCAACGGGTTGAGAAAAATCTCGACCGTGTCGATGGGTGTCTCAGCCAGCTGACCTGACGGGGACACCATGAAGCCAGCGGCCTTAGCCGCAACCTTGACCGAAGTCGAGAGCTGACAGTCTGGTGAAGGGGATCTCTCCCACTCCCACGAATGTCGACGTTGGGACTTACCTTTCGGTTCCTTTTTCTTTGACCTACTCGAGTGTCCCGAGGGTCCTCCTCCCTTGGTGGAAAGGGACTGACAAAGCTCCTTGAAAGAAGCAGTGTAGGAGGAGCCCAAGGAGAGCAGAATAAACGCCAAGGCCGAGGAGGAAGAAGATGCGGCCTGAGCTGCCTCCTCGAGGGCGATCAACTGCTCCAGCTGCTCCGCGGAGCCCACAGCCGCGGACACCGCCCAACGGGCCCCCTTCGACTTCACCGGTGGGTACCGATTCTCGGGGGCACCCCAGTTGGAGTCAGGCAGCGCGGTCTTCCAGAACCGAAGCATGAAGGACTTGCAAAATTGCAGGCCTGCGGATCGTGAGCAAGACCCAGGCAATAGACGCACGTCGAGTGTGGGTCGGTCCAGGACATTTTCTGCCTGCAAGATCACCAACGGAAGCCAGGAGTGGATTTATCCATCACAGCCATGAGGAAAGATGAAGACGCAAGTCTAGAGAATTTTAAAATTATTTTCTGAACTTCTGAATTAGGATCTAGGCCTAAAACGCAGATCGCTAAAGAGAGAACCTGAGCTTCCAAGCGGTAAGGAAGATCTGGCGTCATGGGGCGGAGCCGAGGGTTTTACCACCTGGATTGGTGGGAGGAGCCAGCTTGAAGACCTTCCGGCAAGATTTAAAGCGGCAAGGAACTTGCCAGACAGTGTGGATTGAACATATTAATGTCCCTAGAACTAATGATTATAGTATCAGGCGTACCTGAAACACCCAGAATCACCTGGGAAAAAGGAAGGTAAGTATGAAAAAACAACCCCACAGGATTAAAATAAGTGTGCCTGTATGTGGGACTGTCAATTAAGAAGACCATTCAGAGGCTCTGGTTCTGGAAGGGAGGAAGGGAGGGAAAGTTATGAATATGGAAGAATACATTTGGAAGAAACAAGATTACTAAGGTAAATTTTTCTTCTAACCCCATGTATTCTTCTCATATTCCTAACTCTCTGCAGACTTCAAAGCAGAACCTTTGGAGGTGGGCAGAGAACCTACTTAGGAAAGAGGCTCTGTAGGGCTGCTGTGCCAAACCTGGTATCACTTCTGGACTGCAAGTCCAAACTATAATGTTTAGTAAAGGTGTGTACTGACCTCCAGGAAGCTGCTTTATAGATCTCCAGCAAGGGGATATCCCTAGAAGCTGCTACAGAAGCAGCTGTGCCCCTAGCAGAGTGGGTCCTGAGGCCTGCTGGGGCCTATTTTCCAGATTTCGTGCAACAAAACTGAATGCACTGAACTATCCAGCGAGAGATTGATCTCTTAGAGGTTGGAGTGCCCTTTCCCACATCCCAATAAGTGAGAAAAAGTTGCTGTTTATCAGCTCTGTGTTCCTTGGTGTAGAAACGTAGAAGTTGACGGCAGATAAGGACCACAAGGCCCATCCAGTCTGTCCATTTCTTTTTCTACCTTATAAATGTGCCATCGTCCTTTGCTGTCAGTGGCCTATCTATTCATACTCATCTGTATTGCTCCCTTACGCCTATCCCATGCCTGTTTGAAGCCCTGCACTGTATTCATAGCCACCACTTCATGAGGTAGGCCGTTCCATGCATCCACCACCTTTTCTGTGAAAAAGAACTTCCTCACATTACCCCTTAATCTGCCTCCTCTAATCTCATGCTGTGTCCTCTTGTCCTGCTATTTTTCTTATATTGAAACATGTTAGACTCTTTCACCTTGTTAATGCCCTTAAGGTGTCTGAATGTTTTGATCATATCACCTCTCCCTCCTTTTGCTCTAGGGTATACATATTGAGCTCAGTTAATCTGTTCTCATATATCTTCTGATGCAGTCCCTGCACCATTTTTGGTTACCCTTCTCTGGACTGCCTCAATTTGGTTAATGTCCTTCTGAATGTGTGGCCTCCAGTACTGCAAGCAGTACTCCAGATGGGGCTTAACCAGTGTCTTGTAAAGAGGGATTATTACCTCCCTCTTGCGACTTGTGATACCCCTACTAATACACCCTAACATCCCCTAGCCTTACCTACTGCTTTAGAGGTCTGCTTGGATGATTTCAGGTCATCGGTGATGATGATGCCCAAGTCTCTTTCTTCCTTTGTGACTGCCACAACTCCCTCCCAGTCTATAGGTAGCTTCAGGGTTTTGCTTCCCTATGTGCATGATCTTGTACTTTGCATTAAATCCCAGTTGCCACTCTTCTGACCATTTTGCTAGTTTATCCAGGTTTCTTCTCATTCTGCCCACCCCATCTGGATCATCTACTCTGTTGCAGATCTTGGTGTCATCTGCACACAGACAAGCCTTACCCTCTAGTCCATCTGCAATGTCACTGATGAAGATATTGAAGAGGACTGGCCTCAGGACTGATCCCTGAGTTACCCCACTTGTGACTTGCATCTCTTATGACTGCATACCACTTACCACCACTCTCTGTTTTCTGCACGTCAACCAGTTTGCCACGCAGTTGACCAACTTCTGACCCACCCCAAGCCTACCCAGCTTGTT
Source organism: Neoceratodus forsteri (assembly GCA_016271365.2). NCBI lineage: Eukaryota > Metazoa > Chordata > Ceratodontiformes > Ceratodontidae > Neoceratodus > Neoceratodus forsteri. Next base: position 799,132,061 of record CM028134.1, on the reverse strand, counting down.
TATCAATCTTCTATGTGGAACAGTGTCAAAAGCTTTACCGAAGTCAAGGTAGGCGACATCAACTGCTCCCCCTTGGTCCACCACTCTGGTTACCTTGTCAAAGAAATCTATGAGATTAGTTTGACAGGACCTTCCTTTTGTAAACCCATGCTGTCTTGGATCCTGTGCCCCTATGGATTAAAGGTGCTGCACTATCCTTTGCTTAAGGAGTGCCTCCATAATCTTGCCCACTACTGAAGTAAGACTAACTGGTCTGTAGTTCCCTGCCTCCTTCCCAGCTACCACTCTTGTGGAGTGGGATCACACGAGCCCTTCTCCAGCCTTCTGGGACCTCTTCTGTGCTCAGAGACTCATTAAACAGTTCTGCTAATGGCTCTGCTAGTTCCACCCTTAGCTCCTTTAGTACCCTGGTATGTATGCCATCAGTTCCCATTGCCTTGTACACCCTGAGCTTAGCGAGCTCTTGTAGGACCCTTTCTTTTGTGAAGGGAGTAGTGCTCACCTCCCTCCCCCCTGTGTCCATGGTGCTGAGCTGTGGGCCCTGCCCTACCTTCTCTTCAGTAAATACTGAGCAAAAGTATCTATTTAGGATAGATGCTTTTACAGGGTCGTCCTCCTCACATGCCCCCTTTTCTCCTTTGAGCTTAGCAATACCCCCTCTGGACTTTCTCCTTTCACTAATGTATCTATAGAAAGTATTGTCACCTTCTTTTACTGTTTGTGCTAGTATTTCCTCAGTTTGGGACTTTGCCTGCCTTACTGCCTTCACTGCTTCCCTTAGGGCAGTTTGGTATGCCCCTCAGTGTGGGACTTTGCCTGGCTTACTGCCTTCCCTGCTTCCCTTAGGGCAGTTTGGTATGTCAAAATTCCAATTGTTTAACCAGGAGAAACACAATAAGCTGGAAGCTTGTTTACAGGTACAACCTGAGAGCACAGGGAAGTTAAGTGACTTGCTCAGGGTCACACAGTATGCAAGTGGGGGCTGTGGGATTCAAACCCAGGTCTCCAGGTTTGCAGCTCAGAGCCTTAAACCACTGCGCTATACTGCTTCCCATGTGTGAGTTAGATAATAACTCAATGCTCTTTTAACATCCAGACTGTGCAGCCTGCACTCTCCTGAACTGGCATGTTCTCCGAAGAAGACTGGCAGTGTAAAGGACTGATTCAAGTGGAAATCAGAAACCACCTTAGGGAGAAAGTTTCTGTTAGTACAAGGTACTACTTTATCATTATGAAAGGATAAATAATCCTTTTCCACACACAGTGCTTGCAACTCACTTATTCTTCTAGCAGAAGTGATTGCTACCAAAAACACAGTTTTCCATGTGACATATTGTAAATGTGCTGATGACATTGGCTCAAATGGAGGTTTCATGAGCTGAGCAATGCAAATATTTAGATCCAATACTGGGACTGGTTCATTAATAGGAGGATGCAAGTGGGCTAATCTTTTAAAGAATGTTTTGAAAATAGGGTTAGATGCAAGGGAAACAGTTTTCCCTGCTGAGATAAAAGCTGAAATAGATGCCAAGGGCACCTTCAGGGATGTATGTTTGAGGCCTTGAGAGTGCAGTTCAGTAAGATATTCCAATAATAATGGAATCTCTGCCAGAGAAGGAGAAACATGTTTAGAATCACACCAGACAGAAAACCTTTTCCATTTTGCATTATAGGTTTTCTTAGTAGAAGGTTTTCTATATCCTTTTAGGATATCCAGAACAAACTGAGAAAGCTGCAAATTTGCAAACTCTAAGTCCTCAAGAGCCAGGCCTTGAGTCTGAGAGACCTGAGGTTCGGGTACAGGATCTTCTCTTGGTGGGAAGTTAATAGGTTGTACCTCCTGGGTAGGATGATTGGTGTGGACACTGACTTGCCCACTACTGTTGGAAGCCGAAAAACTTGCTATACTGCAGAGAACAAACTAGAATGCATTTGAGGAACTGGGAACCTGGTAAAACAATTTTGTTGGGGACTAGATAGGAAGGTAAGCTACGCTTTCTACAGAAAGGTTCATTATTTTCTTATTGGCATTAAGAATTGCAGGATTCCATTAAAGTGTAGTAATTTTACAACCAGAGCGGGTGAAACACAACTGAAATTGCTTGATTTCTGTGCTAGACACATAGGATTTGGAAGGATATTTGTGCAATATTGTAGAAGTATCCAGCTGGCTGAGCAGTGAGTTTATCCCTGGTTTCAGATAAAGGGTTTGTGTATGTATTAGAAGCAGACATAGTAAATTGTCTTCACTGAAAGGCCTGCTTACATCACAGGTGTCACTAGTCAATCAATTGTTTCTGGGTGGGGCTTTTATCACTGAGCTGTCTTGGGCAAACTACACAGGGAGAAGCCAGTCAGAAAAGACTTGCCTGCTTCTGTTGGAAGCTGAAAAACTTGCTATACTGCAGAGAACAAACTAGAATGCATTTGAGGAACTGGGAACCTGGTAAAACAATTTTGTTGGGGACTAGATAGGAAGGTAAGCTATGCTTTCTACAGAAAGTTTCATTATTTTCTTATTGGCATTAAGAACTGCAGGATTCCATTAAAGTGTAGTAATTTTATAACCAGAGGGCGTGAAATACAACTGAAATTGCTTGATTTCTGCGCTAGACACATAGGATTTGGAAGGATATTTGTGCAATATTTTAGAAGTGTCCAGCTGGCTGAGCAGTGAGTTCGTTTTTATCCCTGGACTCAGTAGAGTGGTTTGTGTAGGAGCAGTGGTCTAGTAAATTGTGGTATTGGTTGACTTACTACAAAGGGCAATACTCACCAGGGTGGTGGAGCAGTGGTGTATTTGATTGTTTCTAACAGTCACCAGTGCTTGTGCCTACCCACCCACCAACCCTTCCCTCACCCGCCCACCCCAGGCATGGCATTTCCTTTATAGCCAAGGTTCTGACATCACTTCCTCAACAGGTCTTGGGGCAGAACCGTCATATTCTTAATTACCCAGCACAGTGCATAAAGGGTAAGTACACATACATTTTTTTTTATATATTACTCATTGTATATTATAAGGAAGAGGGACATGTGGGGAGTGGTGCAATGCACTGGCTGTGGGGCAGCAATTTTCCGGGAGACATTCTGGAACCTGCGTTGCTGCCCTATTTGCAGGCAACTGTCAGCTCCGAAGGAGGAGGTTGCCCACCTCCAGGCTGAACTGGCAAGGACTAAGGAGGCCTCCCCCACCCAAAGAGCACCAGTTCCACAACCACTGCCTCAGAGGTTGCCATGTGTGAAGAGCAGATGGACCACAGTAGGTTCTGGGAGGGTGAGGGTGGTGAAACAGAGGCATAGCCTCCAAGCTGTACCTCTACGCAAATCATATGCCAGTCTGGCAAATCAAGGTTCCTCTATGATGACACCCTCATTGGAGACTAAGAAGAATGCTGGGGACATCCACAAGGGAGACCCACAAAAGAGTGGCAAGGGAGACCACAGAGGAAAGAAACAGCTTCTGATAGGGGACTCAATTGTTAGGGGTGTAGACCTGGGGAAGGGAGACGAGAGGGAAGTAAGGTGCCTGCCTGGTGCCATGGCTTGGAGGGACAGGAAGTAAATCCTCAGGATTGCAGAAGCAGCATCACAGGAGAGGAAACTAGATATTGTCCACCTCGGGACAAATGACCTAGCTAGGCATGAGATCAGTGCAGGATGAATTTGTGGAGTTGGGGAGGGGCCTCGGACAGGTAGCAAGCACGGTAACCTTCTCAGAGGTGTTGCCAGTCTATGGCAGGGGTGAGACTAAGATACTGCACACCATGCAGTTTAATGAATGGTTGCAAAACTGGTGCAGAGCACAGGGCTTTGGCTTCATTGGGGACTGGGGGTCCACCTGGAGAGATGAAGGTCTTTACTGGCATGATGGTCTGCATCTGTCCAGGAAGGGAAACATGCTCCTAGGTGACAGGTTTAAAGGCTTCCTTGGCAAGCTTTTAAACTAGCCAAGGGGGGAAGTGCTCATAGGAAACCGGAAAGTTCAAGCCTCCTCCCACAAAACATGGCAGGTAGTAGGGTAGACACTGAGGTACAGAGCTTGACAGAGGGCAGGACAGGGAAAAATGGACAAGGGCAATAAGAGCAGGGATGGGGTAAAAAAGGATAAAGCCAACATGAAATGGAGGGCAATGAGTACCAATGCCTGTAGTCTTGGAAACAAGCTTCCAGAGCTAGTACCCTGATGGAAGAGGAACACTTGGATGTTGTGGCAGTCACAGAAACATGGTACATGGAGAACCATGACTGGGATGTCAACATACCAGGGTACACAATCTACAGAAGGGACAGGGAGGGGAAAAGAGGAGGTGGAGTAGCTCTATACATAAGGGAAGGGATCAAAGCGACAGAACTAAAAAGTAAAGGGGGAGGACAAGAGGAACTCTGGGTCACCTTGGAGACAGGGAATGGCATCACAATCTGCACAGGGGTTGTATACAGACACCTGTCTCAAGGGGATGAAATGGACAAGAAAATGATAGAGGGCATTCTCAAAATGGCTGAAAAAGGGGAGATACTGTTGATGGGGACCTGAATATGCCAGATGTTAACTGGGCTACATGGACTGCAGCCACATCCAAGAGCAGGGTCATTCTCGATGCCCTACAGGGGGCATGCCTTAGACAGCTAGTGGTGGAACCCACTCGGGAGGGAGGGATATTAGACCTGGTACTCTCAAATGGAGAGAGGATCACAAATTTAGAAGACAGTAGACATCTGGGAACAAGCGACCACTGCACAGTGTGCTTCACAATAAACACAACCACGGAGACAAGCCATACAAAGACAAGGATACTGGACTTTAGAAGGGCTGACTTTGGCATAATGGGTGAATACCTGAAGAATGCATTAGCAAATGGCCAGAAAGGAGGGGTTGAAGAACAATGGAGAAAAATCAAAACTGCCATCAAGGAGACAACAAGCCTTTGTGTGAAACAAATAAAGAAAACAAAGCGGAATAAAAAAACACTATGGTTCTCAAAAAAGGTGTCAGGGAAGGTTAACGAGAAAAAGGCTGCATTCAAAAAGTATAAGGAATCACAGACTGATCACGACAGGGAACTGTATCAATTAAAGCAGAAAGAAGTGGGGAAGGCAGTCAGAAAAGCAAAGGCCCAAACCGAGGAAAAGATAGCCAACTCAGTAAAGAAGGGAGATAAAACCTTTTATAGGTACATTAGGGAGCATAGAAAGGTTAAGGGAGGGATAGCGAAGATTAATAAAGGAGAGGGGAGGTGGCCAGAGGGAGACAGTGAAAAGGCAGAGATACTGAATGAATACTTTTGCTCAGTATTCACAAAAGAAGAAAAGGAGGAGTTACCTAAACCAAACAGTAGGAGGCAGTATAGCGCAGTGGTCTAAGGCTCTGAGTTGCAAATCTGGTGACATCCAGCAGAACAGACGTGGGTTTGAATCCCACAGCTTCCACTTACATACTGTGTGGCCTTGAGCAAGTCACTTAACCTCCTTGTGCTCCCAGGTCGCTCCTGTAAAAAAGCTTCCAGCTTAGTGTGCTATACCTGGTTAAACAACTAAAAAAAAAAAAATTAATTAATTAAAAAAAACAGTAGAAGCACTCTGGGTAGGGGGGTTGATGCCAGTCCATTTACAGAAGAAAGAGTCCTGAAAGAACTCCTAAAACTCAAGGTGGACAAAGCAATGGGGCCTGGCGGGATTCACCCTAGAATCCTAAAAGAGCTAAGGGAGGACCTATTGACACCACTAACCACACTTTTTAACAAATCATGGGAAGATGGGGTGGTAACTGAGGACTGGAGGAGGGCAGATATGATTCCCCTTCACAAAAGTGGGAGCAAGGCAGAAGCAGAAAACTACAGACCTGTTAGTTTGACCTCAGTGGTGGGGAAAATGATGGAATCACTTCTGAAAGAAAGAACTGTTCAGTACCTAGAGGCCAGCGGGTCACAGGACCCAAAGCAGCATGGATTCACAGCAGGAAGGTCATGTCAGACAAATCTAATAGATTTCTTTGACTGGGTGACCAAAGTAATAGACCAGGGAGGGGCTGTGGATATGGCCTACCTAGACTTTAGCAAGGCATTTGACACAGTCCCCCACAAAAGACTAATAATCAAGTTAGCCAACCTGGGAGTGGGTCCCAGGGTGGTAGCCTGGGTAGCAAACTGGCTGCACAACAGGACACAGAAGGTAATAGTGAATGGAACACATTCTGAAGAAAAGGGGTTACTAGTGGAGTACCTCAGGGTTTCCAACTGGGTCCAGTCTCTTAACGGCCTTACAGGTGACATTGCAGAGGGTCTGAAGGAAAGGTATGCTTCTTTGCAGATGACACAAAGATCTGTAACAGAGTTGATACACAACCGGCGGGGGGGTAGCATACCTCTCAACCTTTCTTCACCAAGATGTGTGACAAATGACCAAAATGTGTGACATATCATCAAACATGGCACTGCAAGCTCAGAACACTATGGCTATCAGTGCACTAATGTTCTTAATGTTTGCTGATAATGGAACATAATAGAGTATTATGAATTTCTGCTTAAAGTCTCAGTGGGAAATGCTGAATATCACCTTCCCCATGCGGGACAAAGAATTTCTGAGGGGAAAATGAGTGACGTACTTCGTAATGTGTGACAGTTGAGAGGTATGGGGGGTAGAAAGGATGAGAAGGGACTTGGCAAGGTTGGAGGAATGGTCAGACATATGGCAACTTAGATTCAATGCAAATAAGTTCAAAGTAATGTACCTGGGAAATAAAAATCCAGGAGAAGAGTACACAATAGCAGGGGAGGTACTAATGACAACAATAATGGAAAGGGATTTGGGTGTAGTCATATCAGATGACCTAAAGGTGGGTAAGCAATGTGAGAAGTCAGTAAGGAGAGCCAGGGGGATACTGGGATGCACAGGGAGGGGGGCATCACAAGTAGAAAAAGAGAAGTGCTTATCCCACTGTACAGACAGTTGGTGAGACCCCATCTGGAGTACTGCGTGCAGGTTTGGAGACCTCATCTATGCAAGGACATAGGCAGGATGGAAGCAGTCCAGAGGAGGGCAACTAAAATGGTGCAGGGTCTGCAGCAGAAACCATATGAAGAGAGACTTAGAGAGCTTAATATGTATACCCTTGATGAAAGGAGGGACGGGGGGACATGATAGAAACTTTTAAATACCTTAAGGGAATCAACAAAGTCCAGGAGGGTAGCATCTTTCAGAAAAAGAGATGTGTAAGAACAAGGGGACACAATTTAAAGTTAGAGGGCGGATGGCTCAGGGGTAATGTGAGGAAATTCTTTTTCACGGAGAGGGTGGTGAACACATGGAACCGCCTTCCTGGAGAGGTTGTGGGGTCTAAAACAGTGGGGGAATTCAAACATGTATAGGGCAGACATAAGGCAATTATAGTGGGGGGTTGCAGGAAGTACGCTGTTGGTTAACTAGAATCTGCAGCTTATCCAATAGGTAGGGAAACGGGCAGACTGGGTGGGCCAAGTGGTCCTTATCTGCCGTCAAACTCTATGTTTCTATGACGCTGACAGCAGAAGAGGATACCATGGCTGTCTGGCCTAGTCTGGTGCTATCAGAATCATAGATGTAGGCTGTGACCCGAGTTTGAGTAGTACTCTGAAAATGAGAGGGAAAGCATATAGATGCTTTCCTGACCAGTCCAAGGCCAGAGCATCCAGGGGAATTGTGCCCCTGACTGGTGGCCTGCAACAGAATAGGGGTAACATGTGATTCTCGTAAGAGGCAAAGAGATCCATCTCTGGAGTGCTCCATCGTCTGAACACAGAGTCCAGTACCTGTCTGTTCAGAGACCATTCGTGATGTGCCTGGTTGATCCTGCTTAAAGCATCTACCAGGGTACTACCCTTGCCTGGTACATGAACAGCTTGCAAGGAAACTTTCTGAGCGTAAGCAAATTCCCAAATTTTCATGGCCTCTGTGCACAGGGGGTCTGACCTTGTTCCTCCTTGCTTGTTTATGTAAAATATTGTAGTGGTGCTGTCTGTTCTGACCTGCACCACCTTGCCCTGTATTAACTGGGAAAAACCTTTTGGAGCCAGAAACTCTGCTCTGAGCTCCAGCAGGTTTATGTGGAGAAGAGATTCCATGCTTGACCAAGTGCCATGGGTAGTGTGCTCTCCTATCTGAGCACCCCATCCTAACAGAGAAGCATCTGTTGCAAGGATGACTGAAGGATTTTCCCTTCAAAAGGGAACTCCTGTCCTTATATTGTGGACATCTGTCCACCACTGCAGGGACTGGATCACTGACCTTGTTACAGGGATCAGGTCTGACATATGGTCCTTTCTTTGGCACCAGTGTGTCTGTAGATGAAACTGTACGTTTCTCATTCGAAGTCTTGCTCCCAAGATCACTCCTGTTGCTGCAGTCATATGCCCCAGTATTTGCAAGTATCATCTTGCAGGACATGGCTTTCACAATTCGAATAAGGCAATCAGTTTCAGTATGGACTGAACTCTGTCCTCTGGAAGAAAAGCTCTTCCCTTTATGGTATTCAGTTCTGCTCCTATGTAATGCAGAACTTGAACCGGTGTGAGGATGGACTTTTCCTGGTTCAGCAGTAGACCCAGAGACTGCAACACATCTTTTGTTATTTCCAGGTGTGCCTGCACCTGCTGAAATGACTTTCCCACTACTAGCCAGTCATCGAGATAGGGAAAAACTGTAATTCCTAGTTTTCATAGGCATGCCACTACCACTGCCAGGCATTTTGTGAATACCCTTGGTGCTGAGGTTAGACCAAAGGGCAGGGCTGAGACATACAGGTTACTCACCTGTAACAGGAGTTAAAGGAATGGTATTTGTTGTTCATCCACACTGTCTGGCAGGTTCCTTGCCGCTTTAAATCTTGCCAGAAGGTCTTCAAGCTGGCTCCTCCAACCCATCGGGGTGGTAAAACTCTGCCTGCCCCATGATGCCAGATCTAGCCCGCTAGAGGCCAGGCTGCAAAGGCCGCTTGTGGGAGGTCAGGAGTCATCGTAGGGATGAACAATATACCATTCCTAGAACTCCTGTTACAGTGTGAGTAACCTGTATTTCAGGGACATGGATATGTTGTTCATCCACTGTCTGGCAGACTCCTAGCAGTTCTCCAGGAGGAGGGAGGCAAGACGACACCCCTACTTGGGAAATAAAGACTGGAGAACAGAGGCCCCAAAACCAGCATCCCGGCGTGACTCAAGGTCGATGTGGTAGTGGGTGATGAAGGTGTGTGCTGACTTCCAGGTAGCAGCCCTGCAGATTTCCTAGGTAGGGACATCCCTGGAAGCAGCCACCGATGCAGCGGTATGGCGGGTAGAATGAGCTCTTATCCCTCTGGGAGGCTCCATGCCCGCCAAACTACAGCAGAGACCTTTGCAGGAGGTGACCCACCTACCTATCGTCCGCTTGGCTGCAGGTCTGCCAGGTGCAGCTTCAGCGTAGGTGACAAACAGCTGGCAAACCTCTCCCGAATCTCTAGCCGGCCCCCTTGTAATAAGTGAGCGCTCTAGGGTCCAAAGTATGGAGTCTATATTTGGTCTCTGAGGTGGATTGGGTAGAACACCGGCAGAGTCAACACCTGGTTACGTGAAACTCGACACCACCTTCGGAAGGAATTTCGGGTTGGGGCGCAGGACAACCTTGTCCCTGTGGAAGACCAGATAAGGAGACTCGATGGAAAGCGCCTGGAGCTCTCCCATCCTTCTGGCTGACGTGATAGCCACCAAGAAAGCGGTCTTCCATGACAGGTGAGAGATGTCACACCTGTGCATCGGTTTGAATGGCTTGCCCATGAGCGTGGGATCTACTGCTGGTATTGGCTAAGGAGGTGGAGGTTCTCGCACCGGTGGGGATATGTGATCAAGGCCTTTGAAAAAGCGCCCGACCACCTTCGCTTGCGCCACTGACTGCTTCCCAGCCCGCGCCCGGCAAGCAGAGATGGCTGTCAGGTGCACCTTAAGGGTCGTCGACCGAAGCCCTTGCTGAGAAAGGGACCACAGGTAGTCCAAAATGCTTGCCAAGGAGCAGGAGGAAGGGTCCAGGCCCTTGCCCTGACACCAAATAGAGAATCTCTTCCATTTGAAAGCATAGCATTTTCTGGTCGACTCCTTAAGGGACGCCTCAACGACGTTGAGGACCTCGTCGGAAAGACCCAAGGCCTGGAACTTTAGCCACTCAGGAACCAGGCTGTCAGGTGCAGGGATTGAAGGTCCAGCTGGAATACCTTCCCCTGATTGACTGAGAGCAGGTCCGGGCGGGCTGGAAGCTGCCTTGGGAGCCTGGAGCTGAGACTGAGGAGTTCTGGATACCAAAACTGGAGGGGCCAATCTGGGGCTACCAGAATCACCTGCGCCTTGTCCCTCCTCGCCTTGAGAAGCACCTTGTGGATCAAGGGAAATGGGGGAAGGTGTAGAAGAGACCCGGGGTCCATGGCCTCGACAAGGCATCCCCTGCAGCGAGCCCTGCTGAGGGGGGCAGGCATGAAACAGTCTCAGCTTCGCATTCTCCCTGGAAGCAAACAGGTCCGCCTGAGGCGTGCCCCAATGGGAGAAGAGATCTTGTACTACTCCGCAGGAGAGACCACTTGTGAGATGCAGCCCCTATCCAGCTTAGGGCATCGGCCAGGGTGTTGGAGGCTCCTGCCACATGAACGGGCGAGGAGATCTGCTCAGGCTGCGACGAGTGACCAATGCGGAGAGCTTCCTGCACAGAGGCATGGAGCGGGCCCCACCCTGGCGGTTTAAGTAGTACATGGTTGTGGTATTGTCCGCCTGACCTGAACCACTTGACCCCTGAGAAATGGAATGAAGGCGTGAGGGCTAGACGAACCGCTCGAAGCTCCAGCAGGTTGATGTGGCATCGGGACTCCTGAGGGGACCAGAGGCCGTGCGCTCTGTGCTCCCCCAGATGGGCACCCCAACCCATCAGAGAGGCATTGGTCGATAGAGAGACCATTGGCTCGGAGCGGACAAACGGGATGCCCTCCTGCAGATGTGCTGGAATGGTCCACCACTGGAGAGCGTTCCACATCCCCTAGGTCACTGTCACTAGCTGATCCAGCGGATCGAAGTGCTGTGACCATTGGCTGGCCAGCCCCCATTGAAGGGAACGATGTACCAGCGGGCCCAACGGACCACGCTGGGTGCAGGCCGCCATGAGGCCCAGAAAGTCCAGGGCAGGGCACGATTGTCCAACCTGAAATGATTGGGCAAAGGAGGAAAGAACCTCGGCCCTGTCCACCAGGAGCCATGCTCTGGCTCGTAGAGAGTCGAGCTCTGCCCCGATGAATTGTATCACCTGCTTTGGCCCGAGTCCCGACTTGGCCTCGTTGATGAGGAGGTCAACCTGAGAGCAAACCTGGAGGGCCAGATCTCTGGACCGCTCCACCTCCGTCTGGAGGGGGCTGCAATCAGCCAGTCGTCCAGGTAGGGGTACACCCGGACCCTTCGGCGCCACAGGAATGCTGTCACCACTGCCATGCATTTGGTGAAGACCCTGGGAGCTAGGGAAAGGCCGAAGGGCATGGCCCGGAACTTGTAAAGGGATCCCTCTGCTCTGAAGCGGAGGAATCTCTGGTGGGACGGATGGATTGGGACATGAAAGAACGCGTCCAGAAGGTCCAGAGAACAGAACCACATGCCTCGTTCCAAGGATGGGATTATCTGAGCCAGAGTGACCATCCTGAAGGTCCGAGACCTTAGGAACCTGTTCACGTCGTGCAGGTTGAGAATGGGGCGTCAGCCCCCCGTCCGTTTTGGGACCAGGAAGTACCTGGACACAAACCCCGGGTCTGGAGGAGGATCCGCCACCTTCCTGATCACCTCTTTTTCGAGGAGCAGGGTGATATTGGCTCAGCGAGCCGACAGAGAGGCTGCAGACCCTGTAGCCCCCCCGAGGGGCAACAGCGGGAAGGCCCCTTCCTACCACCTCCAACATCCAACGGTCCGTGGTGATAGCGGACCAGGCGGAAAGGGAGTGGCGGAGGCCTGCCTCCACGGGGAACCCAGGGGAGTGACGAGGCTGGGGCGACACCCCTCAACCCGTCACTGGGCAGGCTTAGAGGAGGGACCGGCCGAGGGACCTCCTGGGCCTTTACCTCCCTGCTTCCTGTTGGAGGAAGCCGTGGGCTTGGGTTTGGGATGCCAAGTGCGAGCATGCTGGCCTTGGTGTTGTTGGGCCGGACGTGCCGCAGGTGCAGAAGGACGAAAGGACTTGTGCTGCTGCTGTCTGCGGCCTTTGTCCTTCTGGGCGGAGGTGAGAGTGTCCAGAGTGGCACTGGACTTTTCGATCCGCTGGAGGTGACCTTCCACTCCAGGGCCGAAGAGGTCGGTCTCCAAGAAGGGGATATCCGCCAACTTGTGCTGGGTATCCGCCGTGAAGGTGGATATCCTCAGCCATGCTCTGCGGCACATGGCCACTATGGTCGCAACCGATCTGGCACAGGAGTCTCCACTGTCCAGAGCCGTTTGGAGCTGCTGTTTCGCCACCGCCCTTCCCTGATCCCGCACCTGCTAGACCGTGGTCTGCAGGTCGGCCAGGAGATGAGGGATCACCTCATCCAGGGAGCCCATGAGGGCGTGGGAGAAGTGTGCCATCAGCACGGCCGAGCTGGCCTGGCGAAGGCCTAGGGAGAACGCAGCGTACACCTTGCGCCCGGCATAGTCCAGCTTTTTGGACTCCTTGTCGGGGGCTTATCCACCACCCTAGTGTTCCCAGAACGCCGGAAAACGCTATCGGTGACTAACCCCTCCGCAGAGGAGTGCTCCGAAAAACTGGACAAAGAGCCAGTAGGGACCACATACTTCCTGGCCATCCTCTTCTCGGGCGCCCAAGCTGTAACCGGGCAGTGCGGTCTTCCAGGACGTTGGCTGAAAATGAACGGCATAACTCGCAGGCCTGCGGGTCATGTTCTAGGCCAAGGCAGTAGACGCACGTGGAGTGCGGGTCCATCCTGGACATCTTCTGCCCACAAGGGCACCGCTGAAATCCGGGAGTCGATTTGTCCTTCGCAGCCACGAGGGAGAAAGATGACTGAAGTCTTAAAAATTTTAAAATGAGTTTCGAGCGAACCGAAGAATTAGGATCCAGTCTACACGCAGAGCGTTAAGTAGGGAACCTGAGCTTCCAAGCGGTAAGGAAAATCTGGCGTCGTGGGACGGAGCCGAGAGTTTTACCACCCGGGTGGGTGGGAGGAGCCAGCTTGAAGATCTTCTGGCAAGATTTAAAGCGGCAAGGAACCTGCAGACAGTGTGGATGAACAACATATCCATGTCCCTAGAAATGAAAATTACGCATCTACTGTAATTATGATCTTTCTGTGTATCTTCACCATTCATCACATTTGGGTACTCAGCCGGAGGTCAGGACCTCAGGCAGCTTTTTTGTAGGTGGAGCCGCCGCACTTGGCACCGCCCTCGAGGCCGATTGCTGTGGCACTCGCGGGTTGGCTGTTAATCACCGTTGACTCCGCCTGCCTGCCAGTTCTGAGTCGACGGAAAGATGAGAAAAAAAAGGGAGGGGGGGAGAGAGTGGGACAAAAAAGTCCAAGGGACAGAAAAAGGAAGATATAAAACCAAAAGGAGAAATAAATGACAGAGTACAGAGCAGGAAGAAAGATCGGATGCTAAGGAGATTGGGAAGGGGGCCCCAATCTCTGGAAACAGAAAAGGGCAGGAGTTAGGAAGGGATAGGGAATTTATGAAACGTAAAAGTTTAGCATGAGAGGAGGGAGAAAACACCAGTAACATGCTGGATTCTGTCCCGACTCTAGATTGTATTGGAACTGCAAGGAGTAGCCAAGAGGCTTAATCACCAGAATTCAAGGCATAAAATCACTGGAAAAGAAACTCCTTTAAGGCAGAAAACAGATCTTCTAAAGAGGACAGGAAAGAGAGGTTCTCCCCCCCTCTCCCATGGAAAAATGAATTTTTAAGTAGGGATAAATCTCCTTTTAAAACATGTCCAGCAGACAAGTAAACTGAGGTTTGAAGAGGAAAAGAAGGAGGCGAGGATGGAGGGCAACCACCCATTCCCACTCCATAGGAGTGGAGCCAGAGCACTATAGAGGGAGTGCCGCCCCATCATGACCACTCTCCCCCCAGACATACCATCCCACCATGTGCCCCAGATTAGCAAGGAAAGGCACAGAGAGGGATGGGGAATCCAGAGACTGAGGCCCCAGGGGATGGGAGATTAGTGATGAATGGTGAAGATACACAGAAAGACTGGCACTTACGGTAGGTACGCACTTTTCATATCTTATCTGTGTCAATCTTCACCATTCATCACATTTGGGTGAGTGCCGAGCCCCCCTGAAGAGGGCTTCAAAAACCCTAAAGGACAGAGTCCCTTAGCTCTCAGTGGGTAACACACTAAGAGGGAGAACCTTCTGGGCCTGGAGAGGCCCAAGAGTGGGGAGAGTGAGACGGGGAACCCCCCCGGAGGGGGAAAGAAGTTGCCCCGACAGACGCTGTCTCACCTGGTGGGAAAAGAGCTAGGTCCTCTGGTGCGTGGAGTTAACCACCCTACGCTGGACCATGGGTGACAACCAGGAAAGACGCAGCCATGCCGTCCGCCTAGTGCAGATCGCTGTCCCTATGACCCTGGTAGCTACCTCACTGGCGTCATACGACACCCTTACTTGGTGCCTTGCTAGCTCCAGGCCACGCGCAGAGAGTGCAATGGCTTGTCTGGTTTGCTCTGTGTCAGGCAATGAGGCTAGGAGCTGACTTAGCCTGGACCACAAGAACTTGTCATAGCCTGCATAGTGGGCCTGATGTGCGGAAATAGAAAGCAGCAACCGTGCTGAGTAGAAAGTCCTCCTACCCCAGAAGTCAAAATCCGAGGAGTCTTGATCTGGGGGCCGGTCATGGTGAAGGGCGCGAAGCCCATCGGGAGTGTCCAGCTGCATCAATCCTGACTGAGAATGAGGCATGGAACCTGGAGACTCCGGGGAGGGGGGCGCAATACTGCTGGCAGCGCCCTGACCCCAGCCTCAGAAGTCACCGGCCACTCCTTAGAGGGGGGCTGCTTCCAGCCTGTTTAAAACACCACAAGGCTACCCACAATAGCAGCTAGATCCAAGGAGCCAGACTGCCCATCTGACTCAGAGTCTGACTCCGCCTCCGAAGAGGTGGAGACTGAGGCCCTGTGCCAAATCTTAGGTGGTCACCTTTCGCCATCCCTAACAAATAGGGTGCCAGAAATGGAGACCGTGCCCGAGTCGGTGCCAGTGCCCTCTGCAGCACCATGAACGGCGGCTGAAGAGGACACAGCTGCAGCCCGAACAGCAGCCTCAGAGTCGGAACCTGCCACGGCGCCGTGAGCAGCGCCGAGGGCAGAGATGGCGCCAATGACGGCTCCGAAGTCAGAAACCCCTACAGCGCCTACCAGCTGCATGGCGCCGCAAACGGCGCCGACGACGGCTCTGACAATGCCATCTGAACCCCCCACAGCGCCATGCCCATGTCTGGCGTCGCGAACGGCCCCAGAATTGGATACGGCGCCATGTTCAACCTCGGTGCCATGAGGAAAAGAAAGGGATGATGCCATAGAGCCTCCCACAGCGCCGCTAGCACTATTGGCGCCGCGAACGGCACCAGCAGCAGCCACGGCGCCGAGTGATGGACCGTGCCGACTCGGCGAGTCTGAACAGCACTAACCAATGGTGCTGACCCGGCCTTGCAAACCGTGGGTCCGACACTGGGAGCCTTTCGCCCAAAGGGCGATTGCCACAGTGGTGTCTCCCGCCCGCCCCCCGAAGGGAACGGATTGGGCCTCCTGCATCGCGGGAGGAGCCTCGGCCATGGCTAGGCTACTAAAAGCCGAGGCTCCCTCCTCCTCGGTCCGTATAGAACTGGGAGGGGACCCGGAGGAAAGGCCGAGAGATCGTGGCTTGGCCTGACGAGTGCGCATCTGGCCCCCGAAAGTCGGCGGGAGCTCGCCTCACTTTCCATGCGTGCTGTTCCATGACCTGGCGGTCCATGGAGAAGCAGGCATTGCACGAATCCATGTCATGAAGCGGGCCAAGATATGTAAGGCAATGATCGTGCTGGTTGGTGATGGAAAATTTTCGGCTGCATGGGCACCGTTGCATGGGGGCCGACCCGTCTTTAAAGTCTTCTTGCCCTTTGACCTAGACATGACCTACGGAAATAATACAAAAAACAAGACTCGACGTTGCTGTAATAAAGTAAATATGGAAAGATCTTACCGGCGACGTTGAGTGGCTATCAGAACCGGCAGGAGGTTCAGACGGACTTGGAGACGAAAATTGTTCGGAGTCGAAAAAACGAACTGCAAAGCAGGTAGGCCTTGATTCCTTCAGAGAAAGTGTCCCATGAAGTGACCTCAACAGCGGGAGACAAATAACTGGCAGGCAGGCGGTCGGCCAGCCTAACTTGACCAACCAGCGGTGCCAAATACAACGTCGGCCTCGAAAAGGCGCTGAGAGCGCGTCTGCTCCACCTACCAAAAACAAACAAACAAAAAAGCTCCCACGGTGTCCTGACCTCGCTGAGTACCCAAATGTGATGAATGGTGAAGATTGACACAGATAAGATCTAGTAATGACCTGAAGGGAGTCTGAACCCGAGATATTTTCTGTGAGACTCCCTTATGGGGATGTGGAAATAAGCATCTTTTAAGTCTAGAGATGCTAGCCAATCTCCCTGGTGAATAACAGGTAAAATTAAAGGTAGGGTCACCATCCTGAATTTTGGCTTTGCCAGGTATTTGTTCAGATGCCTTAGGTCCAGAATAGGCTGCCACTCCCCATTTTTCTTTTTGGTAAGAAAATACCAGGAGTAAAACCCTCTGCCCCTCTGAAGGGTAGGTACCTGCTCCACTGCTTTCATGCCGAGCAGGGTTTGAACCTCCTTTTCCAGGAGCTGTTCTTCGATAAGGGAGGCTGGCTTGAATAGCCTTGACATCAGAGGAGGAAAGGACTTGAAACTCAGGGAGAGTCCCTGGCTCACTACTTCCAATACCCACTTGTCTGTGGTTATGGGCTGCCAGGCCTGAAAGAAGTGGGCCAGTCTGCCCCCTACCGGTATAGGGGAGGCGACCTTGGCAAAGGAGTCAGGGATTTTGTTTAGGTGGGGCTTGAGCCTGGGCGGATTAGGAAACCCTCCTGGAGCCCCTCCTGCCTCTGGCCCTATAATACCCAGTCTGCTATGGGTATGGCTGCAGCTGTGAAACAGCTTGAGACTGATAGAAGGACCTGCCATAGGACCTTCCTCTACCTCCCCTTCCATAAGGCCTAAAAGAAGTAGAAGGCCTGTCCTTGGATGAATTACTCTTATAGGTAGTTTTGCATTCATCCACCTTTTTCATATACTCTTCAGTCTGTTTGCCAAAGAGAGAATGATCCTGAACAGGGAAATCTATGGCCTTTGCCTGGGTGTCCTGTGTTAAATCTGTAGCCCTTATCCAAGCAAACCTTCTCAGGGCTAGAGTCAGAGCCATAATCCTAGCAGCATTATCACTGGCATCTGCTGCCATCTGGAACTGGTATTGGAAAGCTTCCAGTCCAAATCTGGTTGTTTCTGCTAGGTCATCAGAGATAGAAGAAGGAACCTTCTCTGACATGGCCAAAACAGACTGTCACAGTGTCTTCTGATACAGTGCAGCATAAGCCTGGTAATTAGCTTGTCTGACCCTCAGAGAGGCAGCTAAATACCGCTTCTTTGACATACTGTCCACTTTCCTTGAATCCTTCTCAGGAGGGCGAGAGCATAAAGGAACCCTCGCCTTCTCACAGGCTGCCTGCTGGACTATACCCTGGTGATCAGGGTGAGAACAGAGGAAGTCAGCCCCTTTCTTGTCCAGTTGGTACTTCTCGTCAGCCTTCCTGTCCAAAGGCGTGACAGAGTTAGGGTTCTGCAGGATTGTAGATAAATTCTTCTTGAAGAATTTATTAATAGGCAGAAAAATCTTCTTAGTGGGTGTTAACCCCAACATTTCCATATATTCTGCCTCCTCCTCATCTTCTATGACCTCGGTGGTAGCCAGGTCAATGGCATCTACTATCTTCCTCACAAAGGAAAAGTGAGAGGAAAAATCCTCAGGCCTAGGAGGAGAACCAAATTCCTGCCCAGGTGAGATTTCTGGTTCAATGGGCTCACCATCTTGCTCTGGTAAATCATACTCCCCAATATCCATTCCTGAGACTGGGGGTCAGAGCAGGGAGTAACCTCCTGAACCCTTGGAGGAGGAGGGGTTGGAGAAGGTATAACCCCTGAATTGCCTCAATGACTTTGATAGCCCTGGCAAGTTCCTCAGCAGTAGGCAGACTGTGAGGCACAGAAGAATCCCCTGTAGGTTTAGCCTGAGGTTCGACGTGCTTGGTCTTCTTTGGCATTTTGGAGGGGACCAGAGAGTCAGCCGGCCCACTCAGTCTCTTTAAAGAGGTAGATTTACCCTTATCAGAGGTGATAAAAGAAGAAACTGCGGTTTCACATGCTGATTTGGAAGGTGTTGGCTGGTTAGAGCCTGAAACACCCCCTAACTTCTTGTTCAACCTCTCCATTCTTTTTTCCATAGTTTTCTGTGGGAAAGATTTACAAATTTCACCAGTCAGAATTTAAATGATCAGTTCCCAGGCAGAAAACATAACTGTCATGGTTGTCTGCCTTGGCAAACACTTCCCCACACTTCACACAGTTTTTAAACCCTAGAGGACCAGTCTTTTTCTTAGGTTTTTCAGAGTGCTCCATTTTCAGGAGAAAAAACCTTAACTGCAAAGATTTCTCTCTCTCTTTTTTTTTTTGCGGTCGGTTCAAGAACCGATTAGGCACCAAAAGAACCGATAAATTTTTAGAATTCGGAACTGGGTCAGCGGTTCTCGGAACCAATACAACGGTTCACAGTAACCGGATTAGCAGTTATAAAGAAACCAAGTTAGCGGTTTAAATAAAAACACATAAAACTTAACACAGCAATATATTTAAAACGAAAATAGAGAAATTAAAGCGGAAAAAGTCCGCAACTAATAATTAACTACTCGATTCCTCAACAGATATCCCGAACCGCGAGGAACTGAGAAATAAACGCTAAATCTACTAAACTAAGACAAATTAGACGTTTGAATAAAATTAAACAATAATGAAGGCAGCAGAAAGAAAGTTATGTATAATTAAAAGGATTATACTTCACAATAGCCAACAACGACCTGAGGGATCTCCTGAGCGTCTAGACTTGTGAGGCGGAGTACGAAATCTAAAACGTTAATGGAATGTACAGCAGATGAGGGCAGCAGTTTGAATGTTTCACATGCCAATGATTCCATCATTAGCATACAGTTCCATTCTCTGGGCAGTTCTACTGAGCAGGCTAACTGCAGAGAGTTAGGAATATGAGAAGAATACATGGGGTTAGAACCACATGTTTCACTCCAAGGATGGTATGATCTGGGACAGAGTGACCATCCGAAAGGTGCGTGTGACCTGAGGTATCGATTCAGGTCGTGGAGATCTAGAATGGGGCGCTAGCCCCCCATCCACTTGGGCACCAGGAAGTACCTGGAGACAAAGCCAGGGTCTGCAGACGGATCCGCCATGAGAGCTACTGCCTCCTTGAGGTGGAGCTGGGCAATGTCTCGAAGAGCCGACTGGGTGCATGCGTAAATCCGTTCTTCCCGAGGGGCGCAGGCTCGGCTGGAGGGTACTGCTCAAATTCTAGAGGCAGTCCCTGACCGACCACTTTGAAAACCCACCTGTCTGTAGTGATAGCGAACCAGGCGGAAAGGAAGTGGCGGAGCCGGCCCCCCACAGGAAGACCCAGTGCTGGCATGATGGGAACAGGGGGTGGCAACCACCACTCCGTCACTGAGCAGGCTTACAGGAGGAGGAAATTCCAGGACCGGAGCCGCAGCCTCCTCTACGGGCCTGTTGGGGTCTAGGCTTTGGCCGAGGGCGTCAAGCTTGAGCCTGCTGCTGATGCCCTTCCTGGTAGGAGGACTGCTGAACCGCAGGGGAAGAGTGCCAAAAGGGCTTCTTTTTCTTCTGCTGGTTCTTGCCTGAAGAACTCTTGGCAGAAGTGGAGTCCAAGGTGGCATTGGACTGCTCTATGTGCTGTAGGTGACCGGCCACTCCTGGGCCGAACAAGTCAGTCCCAAGGAAAGGCACATCCGCTAACTTGTGCCGAATATCCGCTGGGAAGGAGGAGAGCCTCAGCCAGGTCCTGCGGTGAGAGGCAACTGCGGCGGCCATCGAGCGGGCACAAGAGTCCTCGATGTCCAGGGCCGTCTGGAGCTGCTGTTTGGCAACAGCATGGCCCTGATCTCAGACCAGCTTAACCATGGTCTGCATGTCCGTGGGGGGATGAGGGAGGACTTTATCCAACGACCCGAGAAGTGTGCCATGATGATGGCTGAACTTGCCTGACAAAGGATCAAAGAAGATGCTGCGTAGACCTTCCACCCTGAATTGTCCAAATACTTGGACTCCTTGTCAGCAGGTCGGTCAGTGTCAGCAGAACTGCCAGTATGCCTGAACACAGAAGCGGTCACCAGGATCTCGGCCGAAGGGTGCTCTGTGAACCTCGCAAGGGACCCCATGGGCACCGTATACTTGCGGGCCATGCGGGCAGACGGTGCTGGACGTGAGGCAGGACGCTGCCATAGTTTGAGTGCTGGACCAACAATGGCCTCGGCCACAGGAAAGGCCTCCGTCGGGGTACCCCCCCTCTCTTGAGGATGTCTGTGAGAGGGTACTCCGCCTTTTTTCTGGATGGGTTCCAGGGGCATCCCTTTAGAATCAGAGATGAGATGAAGGATCCCTTGGAAGGAGGAAGGACCTTCCTCCATCCCTGTGCCAACAGACGACTCATCATCTCCAGGATGAGAGTGGAGCCTGGTGATGTCAGAGTCCGAAGAGTCGGGGTACAGCGGCCTGCCACCCAAATCGCCCTCGATCTGCCGAGGGCAGTCCGGGGTGACTGTGACCGACAGACGTCAGGGAAGCCCAGTATCTGGTCGGTCCTCTTTGGAGGGAGCCCCTCCCACAGGCTGCTTAGGCAGAAGCTCCACCACTATCAGTGGAGAGACCGGTATAGGCCGAACCGGAGGACGGGCCACCCCTGCGTGTGAAGGAACCAAAGGCTTCGGTTCCGAGGGGGACTGCTTCGGTCTGGGAGGTGAAAACCAAGTAATGGCCGGGGTAGGAGTCGAAGTCTGCTTGTACCTGGACAAAAATCGGCTGTTGCCACATGAGATCCTTGTAGCGCCGGAGTTTCTGTCACAGCCTCTCCTCGTCTGAGGAGGACAAGGACGACTGGTAGCATCGCCTCTTTTTGGAGCGTTGTGGCTCCTCCTCGGATGTCCGGACAAGGGGGTTCTAGACCCTGACAGAGATCGGATGGGCCGACTCAGTCGCTCGGGAGACACCGGTGGGACCGATGATACCCAGGGGGTCCGGAACCGGGTCCTCGATGGGGACACCAGCAGGCTTAGTCTTCTTATTGGGGAAAACAAGGACCGGAGTCCTTTCCAAGGAGTCGGCAACTGGGACCGGTGACAGTGGGTCGATGGGGTTGAGGACAATCTCGATCTCATCGGCCACATCCTCAGTCGGTTGGCCCGACGGAAGGTCCGTGAAGCCTGCGGCCGAGGAAGTGATCTCAACCAAGGTCTAGACCGCATGCTCCTGGGACTGAGACCTCTCTCGGTCCCAAGAGCGTCTTCACCGGGACAAAGATGTGCTCGGTTCCTTATCTCTTTTACGAGATCGGGAGGAGTGAGAACCCGCGGGCGCCTCTGCCCAGGTGGGGAGAGACTGGCACAAATCCTTGAAGTAACCTGAGAAGGTGGAGCCCAGGTTGAGTGGAACGAAAAAGCTTCAATTGTCCAAAGCGCGGGTAGCTTCTTTGAACGCCATCATGCGTTCCAGCTGCTTGGTGGAACCCGCGGCTGCAGAAACCGCCCACCTCACCTCCTTGGACTTCACCGGAGGATTCCTTTTCTCCAGTCTCCCCAACTTTAAACGTGCCAGGTGGGTGTTCAGGACGTTGGGATGGAAGGCCAAGCAAAAGCTGCAGGATGAGGTGTCATGGCCGACACCTAGACAGTAGACGCATACGAGATGGGGATCGGTGCGCGACATCTTCTGGCCGCAAGGACACCAGCAAAATCCTGGAGAAGATTTCTCTTACATGATCGAGGACGCAAAAGTGCAATCGCTAACTCGGCCGGGTTTTAATTTCAGTAAAACCGAAGTATTGAAAGCCAGGGCCTACAAAATGCGTGAGCACGAGGAAGGCAACCTGCATCTTCCAGCGGAAAGGAAGATCTGGCGTCATGGGGCGGAGCCGAGGTATATACCACCCGGGTGGGTGGGAGGAGCCAGCTTGAAGACTACTAGCAAAATTTAAAGGGGAAAGGGACATGCCAAGAAGTGTGGATGAACAACATATCCATGAGTCTAGAAAAAATGTTTGCGTGCTTGTTGCAAAATATGAAACATACACACATCGATTGAAAATTACATACTTGATTACATATGTGCGGCACATAGAAAGCACAGCTGACTAGTGCAGATACTACACTGAGTATTAAATAAGCTAAAAAATTGATTAGCAGTTACGTGTGAAAGTGCTAATCAACTGTGAAAATGCATAGCTCTTGGCACTGATCTATTAGCAGAATTAAAAATAAAATATTATTCTATACATCTAATGTATGCTTAAGTGTACTCCTGCCAATGTATGTACTACTGCATACTCCTGCCAATTGTAAGTAAACATTTTCTGTAACTAATCCGGTTGCTCCTGAAAAAGGGACCTCTGGTCTCAGTGAGCTTACCCAGTTATCAAAATCTAAATAAATAAATAAACACGTCTCCTGTGCCATGGACTCCTTCAGAAAAAAATGAACAGCAATCTACTGCTACACATTTCTGGAAATGGTTAGCATTACCACCAGTTTTGAGTAGCATTTTGCTATGCTATACCAGCTATTTAATACCCTGAAATACATAAATTGTATAAAGCAGTTGAAAGTAAAATATGGCCAAATACAACAGCAGAATAGCCACAGCAGTAAAAACAGTTAAATGTCTTGGAATACAATAGTGAGTAGGAAAACCAACCCTGTACTTATTTACTGAGGGCAGGAGCCTGGTCAGGGCAACACTACAGCCCAGTAAATTGTACAAACTGCAGCACACAGCAGGAACGGGGCTAGAACTGACTGGAGGGCTCACTCGGCCAAAAGTACAGCAGCTGGCCAGAAAGGAGAAAGTTTGTGAGGGAAAGGGCTATAGGAAATGTGTCCAAGTCCAGAGGAGTCCCTAGTAAAACAGCAGCACAGTGATCAATTCCACAGATCAGACAATTTCTTGACCATTACAGCTAGGTGGACAGGCAAGATGAGGAGTATTTCACCCCCCAGTTTTGTATGATTAACTCCCCATTTCTGATTTTAAGAATGTTTACCACCCTGCACATTTACGCTGGTACAGTAATTCACACTGATACACATGTACAAAATGGACAGTACCATGTGATGCTAGCAGCCCTGGCACCATGCACTAACAGAGTGGAAGGAGTAGAGGTAGGAAGGGACAGAAGGGATCTAACATACTAACATACTATTTGCCAGCAGATTAGGCCTTACGGTCTATCGAGTCTGCTCGAACCTCAGATCCTTAGTTGGGTGCCGAGGCCCTCCCATCCCTTGTGCTCCAGAAACCCCTATCATCCATCCCCACCCTATCATCCATCCCCACCCCCCTGGGACAGGCCATCATCTGATGCATCCACTTTCTGTGTCTGTCCCACCCTCTCTTGAAGCCCTCCACTGTGGATCTCTGAACCAGCTCGCCAGGCAGTGCATTCCAAGGGTCCACCACCCTCCACCTTCCAACTTCAAACCATGCCCTCTGGTGATACCTCCCTGCTTTAGTCTAAAGATCCCTCCATGTTTACCCTATTTATTCCCTTGAGGTACTTGAAGACCTCAATCATGTCCCCCTGTCTCTCCTCTCCTCCAATGAAAACAGGCAGAGCTCCTCAAGTCTGTCCTCATACGTCAAATCCCCTAGCCCTCGTATCATCTTAGTTGCCCTCCTCTGTACCCTCCTCTGTACCCTCTCCAGGAGCTGTATGTCCCGCTTCAAGTGTGGTCTCCAGTACTGTACACAGTACTCAAGGTGTGGTCTAACCAGTCCATTGTACAGCGGCAGAATCACTTCCTTGCTCCTAGAGGTGATCCCCCTTACGATGCATCCCAACATCCTGTTTGCCTTGCTAGCCGCTCTCCTGCACTGCTCAGAGTTATTCATACATGCATCCATCATGACCCCTAGGTCTTTTTCCCCTATTGAGGCCTCCAGCGCCTCCCCTCCCAGGGTGTACCTGTGTTTAGGCTTTCCCCGACCAAGATGCAACACCTTGCACTTAGTGATATTGAAATTTAATTTCCATGTGTGAGCCCAGCTTTCCAGGGTGTCCAGGTCCCCTTGCAGGGCCCACCTCCCCTCTTCTCCCTCAGCTACTGCTCCCATCTTGGAGTCATCCGCGAAGAGACTCATTTCACACCCTATACCCTCCTGATGTCCGATATGTATGCATTAAACAGGACTGGACCCAGGACCGGAGTCTCTGTACCCCACTACCAACCTCTCTAGGGTCCAGAGCCCCCACAGACCACTACTCTGCGTGCGCCCAGCTAACCAGTTTTCAATCCATCTGACCATCAAAGGGCCTACTCCTAACCCCATCAGTTTCTCCACCAGACCATTGTGGGGGCAGAGTCAAACGCCTTGCTGAAGTCCAAGAATAATACATCCACAGGCTTTCCCCTGTCCAGTTCTGATGTTACCCATTCGTAGAACTCCACAAGATTGGTTTGACATGATCTACCTGGCACAAACCCATGTTGCCGACTCATCCAGACCTCCCACCTCCCAAGTACACCCCAATTGTTCCTTCAGTATACTCTCCATTAATTTTCCCACCACCAGGTCAAACTGATGGGTCTATAGTTACCTGGTACTTCCTCGACCCCCTTTATGGATTGGCACCACATGTGCCTCTAGCAATCTCTAGGTACCCTTCCTGTCTCAAGTGACCTGTTGAAGAGCTCCGCCAGAAGTGCAGCCAGTATGTCTGCCAATTCCCATAGTACTCGGATGAATGCCATCCAGCCCAGGAGATTTGTCTTTCTTTAGGGCCTTGAGGGCTAACCACACCCTTTGGCGGAGATAGCATCATCCGTCCCTCCACCTTACTGGCCTTTTATCCTTATCCAGATGTGACACCCTGGGGTACCTCTCCCTCCCTCTTGCTACATTTCTGTTGCTCCTGATCCCACTCACTGCCGCTTATCCCCTTCGGCCTTGCTTTGTAGATATCCCATCCCCTCACTAGTGAACACAGAGGCAAAGTACTCGTAAATACCTCTGCCTGGTCCTCGCCTCTTCCACCCACCCTCCTGATCTCAATCTGCTGAGATGGCCCTTGGTTTTTCTCTGCTCCCCAATGTACCGGAAGAACCCCTTTTCCCCTCCTTGTATCTCCTGTGCCAGCCGCTGCTCTTTACTGGACTTTGCTCCCCTCACCATACGGGTGACTTTTCTAGATGCAAGATGGTACATTTCCTTATCCCTATCCCCTCTTGTTGTTTTATATTTATTGTAGACCGCCTTCTTTTCTCTGACTGATACCTGTACCTCACTGGACCACCAGCATGGTTTATGTGACCTTGCTCCCTTACGTTTCAATTTAGCGCAGATCCTGACTGCCTCATGAAGTCCCCGTTTTATGACCTCCCATCTCCTTTCCACACTTGTCATTGATGTAATCCCTTCAAGTGATCCTTGAGAATATTTCCCATGCCCTCAAAGTCTGCCCCCGAGTCCACTGCCAGTGTCCTAGATCTCACCCCTTCCCTCATGCTTATTTGAAACCAGACAGTATTGTGGTCGCTCCCAGTCAGGGGTCCTGTACAACCAGGTCCCTACCAGATCCCCATCTGCCAGAACCACGTCCAGGACATGCCCTCCTTGTGGGCTCCATCACATGCTGTGTTAAGAACACATCCTGGAAGCCGTCCAGCAGCCTCTGCTCCTTGGCCACCTTAGAGGACACAAGTTCCCCAGTTTGTACCTGGCATATTAAGGTCCCCCATCAATACCACTCCTTCCCTTTTGGTCTACACTGGGCAATGATGTTGTCCAGCAAACCATCCTCAGAACATCACTCATCCGGGGCTAGGGATCGTGGTGACCCATAAGGCCTCCACGCTTCCCTCTGCCTCTTCTACCCTAGCAATTTCTATGTCATCTCTAATGAACATAGCCACTCCACCCTCTGCCCTCCTCTATCCTTCCCTAAGCATAGTGTACCCCGTGCGTTTAGGTCCCAGTCATGGTTTTTGTTGGCCCACGTCTCCGTGACCGCCACATCCACCCCTCGAACAGCATGGCCTGGAACTCTGGCAACTTGTTTCCCAAGCTCCTGGCATTTACTAACACCAACCCCACCCTTGTCCCTGATCCTCTTGTCTAACCCCACCCAGATTCCTTATACTTCCACCCTCCTCTGCTCCTCCTGAAACACCCACCCCAGTCTGTTTCCCTCCCCTTGGGCTTGAAGGCTACTCCCTCATCTGGAGGAGAGGGCTTCTGATCAGCCCTCCCTTATCTCCTTCCCCCAAAGTTTAAACCCCACCTTCTTGGAATGTAGTCAGCCATCCCTGTTTAAGGACTTCCTTCCCTAATGAGGCAAGATGAAGCCTGTCCTTGACATATAGTCCTTATCTTCCCAAACTCCATTCCAGTTCCCTAACACCCCCAACCCACTCTCTTCACCCCACTTCTTGAGCCAGTCATTAACCTCTGTGAGCTTCATTTTTTTCTCCACTGAGGCCTTTGGTACTGGCAATATCTCCGAAAAGGAAATGTTGCATCCATTATCCTGACAGACTCTGGCAAGTTCTTGGAACCTTGTTTGGATTTCCAAAACGCTATTTCCCTCTAGATCGTTAGTTCCCAAATGCACCAGGAAATCCGGTTTCCCTCCACAATCCCTAACCATTTCATACACCATGAACTTTGCTCTGTGCACTGTCAGCCCAGAGATACTCACTACCTTCACCTGGCTATGGCATCCACCCCCCTGTCCCTCCCACTGGATACCCCTAATCCATCCAGTCTCCAATACAGAACCTTAACACCGCCATCATCCTTATGTTGCCTCCACTATGCCCTCTCAGCCCCCTTATTCATGATCTCAATTCCATGGGAGTCTTCCTGCCTTATTAGAGACCCCTTGTCACCCTCCCTTTCTGCCTCCTCGTATTTTGCCCACGTAGCTCAAACCCTCTGAATAGGTGTCCCTTAACCCTCTCTTATCTGAACCATTTATCCTGGCCCTGATGGTTTCCTTCCTCCACACCGCCATCCTCCCCTTGTAATAGTACCCTGCCTCCAGAGGCTCTCTGTGGGTCCCTTTAGCTAGGGCCCCACCCTTGGTACTGACCCCCCTGCTGAAGGGGGGCTCTGCTCCCACCTCCTTGTCTCCCAGTTTCTCTCCAATCATGCTCTCCTCCTCATGTCTGCAATATGTTGCATCTCCCCATTTGCTTAACATTTATGTTTCCTTCTCCCTCTGGGACTATTTCTATCCTTTCCATTGCCGGTCTGTGATGCCCTAGGGTATCCGACTCCTCCCGACTCTGTATAAGTTTCCTCATTTCCACCAACCCCTCTCCCCTCTAGGTTGCTTAGTAGCTCAAATTTATTGTGACACTCTATGTCAGCCTCCATCAAGTAACCCGAGTTTCCTGACTGCACCTCTAAACTGCCCCTCATCTTCTTCCCTCTTGCTCTGTTCATCTTAGGGCTCCCTTCCCACAGTCTGCTGTTTTAGGCTTCTGCACAACAGCCCCTCCTGACTCTTCCCCCTCCACTCTCTTTGTATTCAGAATGTTCACCCCGTACGCTTTCCCCTTAGCGTCAACATCCCTATCTAAGAGTCCTCTGTCCCTAATATCCCTCCTGCTTGCTAAATATAATGTCCTATACTCAGAGTTGCTCCAGCCTCCCCCAGCCCCACCCTTCTGCTTATCCACACCCCTTATCCTTGGACCCCCCCCAGCTTACTCCTTAGCCAATATACCTCACTCTTGATACAAGACAGCTGTCTACAGAGTGGGCAGCCTCCCTCTCTCGGGCCCAATTGAGAATTATTGCCATCCCACAGCCTGTGCAGCCTACAACCCTTCCGAAGATGCCTGCCATTGTGGAATATGGCCACCCTGTTTATAATGGCACACCCCCTTTTCTCAGTCCCTTTCCCCTGGAATACAGTTTCTCTCTATACTGACTGCAGTTATTTACAAACCCACTTTCAACCCCACCAATAAAGTTCCAAAGTCTCACAAACACATACAGTCCAGTGTGTGTTCAGTCCCACTAACAGTGTGTGTATGCAGACATCAGGTACCGTATGATGTCACAGGCCCACCAGCTCCTGTTGCTTCAAATTTCAGTCCCAAACAGAAATACTCAGCCCTTCAATCCCAACCCCCAGTGGCTTTTCAGTATTTAAGAACACCAGGCAAACAACACATTTAAATTTCACTCTAATTATCACTGCCAAACAACTGTTCCCAAGCCTCCAAAGTTACAATATCACAGCCCAAGTAACAGTTCTAACTCAAGGTAATAATTTTTAACACATAGAACTAATTTCACTTACAAAACTATTCAAATATTTCAGTTAAAACAGAATATAACCCCAGACCTCTGTCCTTACCAGCCTTCTGCTTATGTTCCCAAGTGAACAAATGGCTGCAGGTGTCCAGTGGGTTTGGGACTTGGTTCAGAGGCTAGGGTTCAAGACTGGTCTACAGTAAATACTTTATGGAACTAAAAAACTATGACAACGCACAATCACAAAACATATCTTACTCTGTGCTTTTTCATCTGGAATCTCCTCTGTTGCCATGTCATCTTGTTCTTCATTGTCTTCAGTATCCTCTGCAGGATGCAGTCTTGTGCATTGTGGCTGTTTCCATTCTGTGTCAGTTCTGCTGTAACTGAACAAAATAAACTAGAAAATGAAGTTACAGTACACACAAGTGCTGAATGTGTTGCAATGCTATGTGAGGTAACTTCTACCTCTTTACTGTCGACCCCTCCCATGGTGACTGACCTAACCATGGTGACAGCTCAGCTGTGGGAGGAGTTACACTGGCTTTAAAAACAGGTGGTAAAGATGTGTCGGCATGTCAGTAGCAGTAGCTAATGAGGCAGCAAAGTGGAGTGCCTTCTGGAATGTGGCAGACTGAGCAGCACCCCTCACTGTCAGCTAATCTATTTTGCCTGATCTAATTTCTGCCTGCTGTACCTGAAGTGGTAGAGAACTCA
Organism: Neoceratodus forsteri; assembly: GCA_016271365.2. Classification (NCBI taxonomy): domain Eukaryota; kingdom Metazoa; phylum Chordata; order Ceratodontiformes; family Ceratodontidae; genus Neoceratodus; species Neoceratodus forsteri. Next base: position 799,102,701 of record CM028134.1, on the reverse strand, counting down.
GTCAGCGTCCTGAACTGCATGCGTCTTCTGTTTGTATCTCCAAACGTGCTCCTATCTTTATAGACTTTGTTGTGTTTTGAGCAAACTGATTTGCTGTTCCTGTTAATATCTGTTTTGGGAGTGAAAAGACCTCAGCACCCTAACAGCACTTTCTCAGCGGCTCCTAGCTGACTCAGCCTGCAGCTCACTGTAGACCACCCCACTGCCACGTGGTGATTGACCCTAACTGTAGAGGCAGCTCAGTTGTGGGCGTAATCACACCTGCTTTACAAAACTGCCAGTAAAAATGCAGCGGCTAAGTGGGGCAGCAAAGCAAAGAGTGTGCTGAAGTCAGCTTAGGGGGCTGGAGTTGAAGCAGGAGGCTATACTGGTCTGTATAAAAAAATCATCTAAGTGAGTCCGTGTAATGTTGATATAGTGTATGATGGAATGCTGCTGAGCATAGAAATCCATGCTTAGAACAGCACTGTTGTGCTGTCTTGACTACGTCATGATGATGTTATAGTGCACCGAGTATGTCACCAGTGTAGCAGAACAACATCGATCGTAGTCATGCATGCACGATAAAGGGGCCGCGACGGTGAGAGACCCAACGGAAGTTACCGGCACTGGAGCAATGTGTCACAGTAAGGATTTTTTTAATTATTTGAGGGACATTGTTTGCCAGGAATAAATGCCCATACACTATAAAAGATTGTGTATGAGCACTCGTACACAGACAAGGTTACAGACCTCTCACTTGTTGACTGGTCAGGGGTCACCGCACTAGATGACCCAGCACGAGCTTTTGAGGAATTTCTTACCAAGTTCATCCCCATGCAGAACAAACACGCCCCCCTCACCAGGAGGTGAGTAAAAGGCGCCATCACCAAATGGCTTCATGGTGGCCTTTTCTCCCTTATGAAATCTAGGGACAAAAACTGGGCGACCTACAAGACCTCCCAAAGCATTACCGATCTCCTTGCCTACAAGACCATCAGAAACATATGCAAAAAAGCCATTCGCTCCGCTAAAAGTGAATACTGCCAATCCGCCCTGCTCTCCACAGCCGCTAACCCGAGGAATTTCTGGCAAAATATCAAAAGCGCAGTCAGTGGGTCTGCCAGAGTGCAAGTCACCGACCTACTTATTGGCGGGGTCAGCTGTAACAACCCCCTCACCATCTCTAATACCTTTAACTCTCTGTCCTCCGAACCTCCGGCCCTTCCTCCCCTGTGCTCTGCCCAAAAGCGCCCCTGACCCCCCACCTCCTGTTTCTAACTCCCGTCCTCCACTCTTCCTCCAACAAGTGACTGCTTGCAAGATCTGAAGCTCCTCGCCAGCCTATCCCCCCCACAGTGGGGCAGGTCATGACGGCCTTGAGCCTAAACTGCTCAGGCTAGGGGCCCATCTTCTTGCTAGGCCTCTCACGCACATTTTCAATTCCTCCCTCAGCACAGGGCTAATCTCGGATATCTGGAAGGTGGCAAAGGTGGTCCCAGTCCTAAAACAAGGCAACCCCAAGGACCCCCAGAACTATCGTCCTTTTGCGATATTGTCAGCCGCCTCCAAGATCCTCGAGAAAATCGTGGCCTCCCAGCTATCCCTCTATATTCAGGACCATAACCTCCTCTCACCAGCTCAAAACAGTTTCAGAAAAGGGCAAAGCACGTCCACTGCCCTCGCTGTTGTCACCTCGACTATCAGAACTGCTGCTGACCAGGGGAACCTCACTGGTGCCATCTTTGTGGATCTCTCCAAAGCGTTCAACAAGGTTGACCACTCCCTCCTCTGCTCCACCCTCTGATCCCTCAGTTTCTCCCCCACTGCCCACGCGTGGTTCCTCAACTACCTCTCTGGCAGACAGCAGTACACCAACTTCAATCGTACCCACTCCTCCCCCTCTCCTGTCCACTGTGGGGTCCCCCAGGGCTCCGTCCTTTGTCCCACCCTCTTCTCCCTCTTTATCAACGATCGTCCGTCCTCCGCTATCCATGGGCGTACCACTCTGTATGCGGATGACCTGGTCATATTGACCTGTGACCGTGACATTGCCACCATCAACTCCCAGCTGAACTCAGACTTCCATCGCATTCAGTCCTGGCTAGTGGATCACAGGCTCACCATCAACCTCAAAAAAAACCAAGCTATGCTGTTTGGCTCACGGAACAAGATAAAGTCCTGCCTCTCCCCCCTCCAAATTCTTGATATCGATGGCTCTCCCCTACAGACAGCGGCCTCAGTCAAGTACCTGGGTGTCACTCTGGACCCGCAGCTCGATCTCACCCTGCATATTCACAACATCTGCAGGGCTACAAATTATAAGCTCGGCCTTGCCTACAAAGCTAAAAACTGCCTAACCCCTGCAGCTCATTTGGCGCTAGCCAGAGGGGGTCCTCCTCCCTACTCCCTGCTACGGGCTGGTTACCTCTGCCCCCGTACCCCCATCCAGCCTCCATAAATGAGACTCCGCCTACAATAACATCTGCCGCTTCGCCCTTTCCGCTCCGCCCCTTACTCACCGTTGCGACCTCTACTCCCGACTGGAGTGGCTCCCTCCAGAAAAGCATCGCACCTTCGTGCTTGGTAATTTCATTGACAACATTATAAGATCGGCCACTCCCTCCGCCCTCGCCCCTCCCCTTAACCCTGGCCCCCTCTCCTATCAGCTAAGATCAAGAGAGGCCCTCGATCGGCTTGTCCCTAGAACTTGCTCCCTCATGGGGGACCGGGCCTTCTCCTCCTTCGCCCCAAAAATCTGGAACTCGTTGCCCAATCCTCACCACGTCCGCCTCACATCCCCGCCTAAAACCTCGCCTGGCACCAGCCCAAACCTTCCCACCTGCCCCTGTACTTCCTAGTATTACCCTCCTACTCAAGTACCATGAGCTCCCAGGGCCCCACTGCACCATACCCCTCCCAACTAGTAACACAATTCTGACTTTACACCCTCCTCCATCCTCTCCCCCTCCTCCTCTCCCCTAACTGGCCCTTACCCTTCCACCCAGTCCCTCCCCCACCTCCCCCAGCTCCACCCAATCCTCCCCCACCCGTTTTCCCCTCATATGCACTTACTTCTGTTAGCACTAATTTACCTCATAAATTGTAACTAAATTTGTCTTGTTTTACCTGAATTCGCTTAGCTTTACTCCATAATTGTATGCACCTGTGTCTCCCAACCTCAAATCTAACAATGCCTTCCTTCCTCTTTCTTTCAGGTATTGTCTGTTGTTTTCTTGTTTGCTAAATTTGTACTTTACTGTTGGCTGCCTTTTCATTTTCTGTTAATCCTGTTGATTGCTCAACTGTATGTAACTGACTCCTGTATGCCACTACCTTTGTAACCCTCCCGGGTAGCACCTGAAAATAGGCACTTGGCTGTCTAGTGTGCCCTACCCGGTTAAACAAATAAATAAATAAATAATATTTTCTGATCTCGTAGTTTCCGTGGTAATCACTCGATCAGAAAATAATCCTGTTGTGTACAAGTGTTCATACACAATCCTCTATATCCACTTACTGTACACTTAGTGGATCTACTTACTTTCTTCAAGAGTTTTCAGTTTGGTAGTGTCGCAGGCCTTCCTGAAATCCAAATAGATTACAGTACATTCACCCTCCAGTAACTATCCAGCTCCCAAGTTACTGCTTTGAGAAGGGCAATAAGGATAGCTTGACCAAATCAGCCTTTTGTTAAACCATGCTGTGTGTTAGAGAATAGGTTACTCATCTGTAACTGTAGTTCTAGGACTGGTATACGGTTCACATCCACACTGGCAGTTCCACTGGAAAGCGATGATTGGCTGGACATCTTCAAGCTAAGCTTTTTGCACCACCTGAGCAGATATATCTCCCAACTCCACCCCGTGACGTCAGATCTCGCACCCTGGAAGCAGAATCGTGTGCCACTTGCTAGGGGAAGCTGTGTGGGTTGTGTGGATGTGAACCATATACCACTCCTAGAACTCCCCCGTTACAGGTGAGTAGCCTATTCTTTTAAGTTCCATGGTATGGTTCACTTACTCACACCTGGCAGACTCCTAGCAGTTCTCTGGAAGGGGGGGGCAAGGCACACACCCCTACTGGGTGAACAGAGACTGGAGAACCAAGGTCCAAAAACACGCATCTTAGCGTGACTCAAGGTCGATGCGGTACTGGGAAATGAAGATGTGTGCTGACTTCCAGGCAGCAGCCCTACCGATTTCCTGTATGGGGATATCCCTGGAAATAGCCACAGAAGCAGCAGTAAGTCTAGTGGAATGAGCCCCAATCCCAACGGGAGGCTCCCGACCAGCCAATCTATAGCAGAGATCGATGCAAGAGGTCAGCCACCTTGCAATTGTCCACTTTGCTGCCAGTCTGCCAGGTGTGGCTTCAGTGTAGGTGACAAACAGTTGGCAAGCCTGACTCCAAATCCCAGCCAGACGCTCCACATAACAGGAAAGTATTCTCTGTAGGTTCAGGGTATGGAGCCTACGGTCAGCCTCTGAAGTAGGGTTGGTAAAGTATACTGGTAAGTTAATCACCTGGTTATGGTGAAACTCCAGTACCACCTTCGGGAGAAATTTCAGGTTGGAGTGAAGGATGACTTTGTCCTTGTGGAAGACCAGACAGAGAGAGCCACCGAGAGTGTCTGGCATTCATAATGGCCACCAGGAAGGCCGTCTTCCACAACAGGTATGACAATTCACACCTGTGCACTGAGTCAAACGGTGCAATCATGAGCACAGCCAGGACTAGCAATAAGTCCCATGGTGGACGTGAATCATGCAACAGAGGGGAGAAGTGGTCAAGCCCTTGAAAAAGCACCAGACCACCCTTTCCTGGACCACCGCTGGAATACTGTCCCATGCCTGTTAAGCAGAGATGGCTGACAGGTACACCTTAAGGGTCACTGCTTGTAGTCTCAGCTGGGAAAGGGACCAGAGGTGGTCCAGGATGCTAGCCACAGGGCATGCACGGGGATCAAGTTCCTTGCCCTTGCACCAAATGAAAAATCTCTTCCATTTAAAGGTACAGCATCTACAAGTCAATTCCTTCCTGGATGTCTTCACCATGTAGAGGACATCCTGGAAAAGACCCAAGGCCTGGAATTCTAGCTGCTCTGGAACCAGGCCATAAGGTGCAGGGACTGGAGGTCTGAATGCAGGACAAGCCCCCGAAGTATGATCAGCAGGTCTGGGTGGAGAGGCAACCACCACAGAGGCCTGCTGCTGAGGCGTACCGTGTACCAGCACTGTCTTGGCCAGTTTGGAGCCATCAGGATCATCCGTGCTTTGTCCTTCCTGACCCTGACCAGAACCCTGTTGATCATGGGGAGGGAAGGAAAGGCATACACAAGGCCCAGGGTCCGGGGCATCACAAAGGCATTCCCCATCAGTGTCCCAGACTGTGGGGGGCAGACACAAAAGAGACTCATTTTGGCGTTCTCCTGGGAGACAAACAGATCCACTGAGGGTGTGCCCCACAGGGACAATAGGCGGTTTACCACCTCCTGATTCAGAGATCATTCGTGCAACATTTCTCCTTCCCGGTTGAGAGCATCCAACAGCTAACTGTTCTCCCTCGTGTGAATCGCCCGGAGATAGTCCCCCAGGCTGCACACCAGGGTCCAGGTGTGGAGGGCTTCCCGACACAAGGGAAGGGAGTGTGTGCCACCCTGTCTGTTCAAGTAAAACATGGTCATGGTATTGTCTGTCTAAACTTGAATGACCTGGCTCCTGTTCAGTGAAGCAAATTTCGTGCAGGCCAATCCCACTGTACGGAGCTCCAGCTGGTTTATGTGGTGATGGAACTCCCTGGGAGATCAGAACATGTGGGTCGTGTGGTACCCCAGGTGTATCCCCCACCCACGACAGGCATATCCATAGTCAGTGTGATGGCTCTGGGCAGACAACTGAACCCCTTCCTCCAGATGTTCTGGGACCAGCCACCACTGGATGGCATCCCACATCAGATGGGTCACTGTGATAAGCTGATCCAGATGACCTAGGTGCTGTGGCCACTGATGGCCCAGTTCACACAGAAGGTGGTGCATCCGCCAGCAAGCACACGGACCATACTGGTGCAGGATGCCATGTAATGTACTCCAGGAGCCGCAGGAAATCCCAGGCATGGTGCAAGAGCTCAACCTGAAATGATCAGGCAAAGGAGGTAAGATCTTGTGCATGGTCTGCAGGGAGGCGGGCCTTGGCCTGCAGGCAGTTTAGTTTTACCTTGATAAACCTGGTCACCTCCTCTAGTACCAGTTCGGACTTGTCTGCGATAACCAGGTGGCCCTAATTATCTGCAGATCTGGAGAGCCAAAGCTGTGGATCCTGAGACAGCCTCTCTGGATGAACTGGCTACCAGCCAGTTGCCCAGGTAGGGGTAAACTCTGACCCCAAGGCACCGTAGGTGAGCCACCACCATTGCCTTGCACTTGGTGAAGACCCTCGGAGTTGAGGACAGGCAGAATGTCATGATCTGGAATTGGTACAGGACCCTTCCGCCCAGAACTGGAGGTACTGATGGTAGGACCTGTGGATGGGGATATGGAAGAACGCATCCTGGAGGTCCAGAGAACAGCACCACATGTCATGTTTGGAGGATGGTATAATCCAGCTCAGTGTGTCCATCCAGAAATTGCACTTCCGTATGTACTGGTTGAGATCATGAAGATCCAGTATGGGGCACCAGCCCCCTTTCCGTTTTGGGAGCAGGAAGTATCTGGACACGTAACCCTAACTGGCCAGGGTGTCCAGGACATGGACTAGGACTCCTTTTGCAAGGAGCTGAGCAACATCCTCCCTGAGGGCAGACGTGTCCAGAGACACCCTGGACTCTCAAGGCATGTGGAGGTGGTAGGGCAAGACAGCCTAGAAACTGAGAGATAGTCCTCTGCCCACTGCGTCCCAACACGCACTTCTCTGTTGTGATAGGGGACTAACGTGAGAAGAAGAAACCTAGCCTACATTTGACAGGAAAAGCGGTCAGAGACAGGATAGGTGGAGGGATGGCACACCCCGACCAATCACTGGGCAGCTTTTGCAGAAGCACTGGAGCCAGAGGGGTCCCACTATCCCTGCCCCCCCCCTCTTTTTTGGACCTTGACCTCCCCCCCTTGAGACTTTTGGGGTGCCAGGTTTGAACTCACTTTTGCAGGGGCTGCTGGGGAGGCTGCACTGAAAGGACTGGTACTGTACTGAAAAGACTGTTTTTGGCTTTGACTGCGGTTCCTCTGGGACGAAGTCAGAGAATCCAGGGTGGTGGTAAGACTTCTCAGTCCTTGTGAGATATCCTTCCACTCCAGGGCCAAAGAGATTAGTGTCTCTGCTGGCGTGTTCGCTGTGGAGGTGGACAGTTGCAGTCAGGCCCTGTGATGCATGGAGACAGCCACTGCCACCGTATGGGCGCATGAGTCGCCCATGTCCAAGACTGTCCGGAGCCAGTGTTTACCCAGTGACGGACTGTAGTCTCTAATGAGGTTCACTGCCACCTGCTGCTCTGGGTGAAGGTCAGTGAGGATGATGTTGAACATTCCTATCATGGAATGTTCACAGTTAGCCATCATAACGGCATAGTCAGCCTGCTGGAGACAAAAGGTAGCTGCAATGTACACCTTTTTAGTGGCGTGGCCAATCTTACGGGACTCTGTCTGGGGGCTTGTCCATGTTCCCCTGGTACCCCGATTTACAGAACATCAAGTTTGTAACTAGCTCTTCTGCTGAGGTGTGGTCGGAAAACCCGGAGAGACAGCCATCAGGGACCGCATACTTATGGAACATATGGGCTGGGCAGGATGCTGCCAAAGCTCCAGGGCCAGTACAAGATGGCTTCACACACGGGGAAGGCAACCCACAGTGATTCATCTTGTCCAAGATGTCTAGTAGGGGTACTTGGCCTCTTCTGGACTGGCTCTAACAGGACGGACGTGGATTATGAAATGAGGGAGAATGACATCCTGAATGATATTGACCCTCGTTCGGTGGAAGGCTTGTTGACCATGCCCCAGAGGAGGTCATGGACTCCTGGTCAGAGTCATTTGATAACTCCTCAAAGATGGCTCTTGGCCACATTTCACCCCGGACCTCTCAGGATTCATCACCTACTGTGATCCACACTGACAACCAGCTTGTCAAGCTGGGAGCCAAGCAGCCGGTCTCCTTGCTTGGAGCACCAGTTGGCACTGTCAGAGAGCTGGCTTCACAGTGACTGGCAGAGATGTGGGTGTTGGCAGCACCCATGGGAGCTGGGCTGGTGGGGAAACCACTGTTGGCTGCCAGGGGACCATGGGATAGAGCTCTACCCTGCCCTGCAGTGGCCCACTGCTGCCAGAGGAAATGGAAATTACGTACCTATCGTAATTCTTGATGATCTTGGACGAAGTCTCCAACACTCATTCACGCTAATGGGAGTTCGCCAGGCGCTAGGACCTAGAGGGAGCAAACTTTTTCAGGCAGGCCGGCACCTGAGATGGAGCCGCGTGGAAGCGGCACCATGAGCCCTGGCTCATGTGGTAAGGACCATCTCGGTGTCAACTCTCCAACCACCTCTGTACCTCCCACCCCTTCCCGAGGAGGTGCAGCGTAACTAACCTAGAAGAACTAACGTAAGAACTGGACATAAGATAGGCTGAATGACCCGTGTAAGAAGGGTGAACAATAAAGTCTTCACAGCTCAGCCATTGAGGGAGGGAAAACCATAAACAGAGAAGTGAGTTCAGGGGATGATGGGCGGGCATGTGAATGAGTGGTGGAGACTTCGTTCAAGAGGATCAAGAATTACGGTAGGTACGTAATTTCTAAATCTTCCTGGACATAAAGTCTCCACCACTCATTCACACTAATGGGAGAGTACCAAGCTAATAATCCCCCGAGACGGGTGGCAGGAGATAAAGAGCTCACATGCTTAGGACAGAACTCTGTTAAGAATGGTCCTGCCAAATGACAGATGTTGTCTGGCATGGACATCCAAGACATACTGCTTAACGAAAGTATGCACGGAGCTCCAGGTAGCCGCATTGCAAATATCTGCAATGGGCATGTTACGGATTTCCGCCAGAGATGCCGTGAATGCTCTGGCAGTGAGCGTACACTCTGCCTTCCAGCTTGACCTGTGCCATAGAATAGCAGTGGCGAAGGCATGCCACCAGCCATGCTGAAATGCATCTGATAGCGACAGATTGACCCAGCCTGGTCTCGCTGAAGGAAACAAACAGTTGTTAAGCCTTGCGAATTTCTCTTGTTCTATCAAGATAAAATCGCAACACTTTCTTAACATCCAGAGAATGAAGGGTACGTTCCCCTTCATTCTGGAAGTTCACAATGTAAGTAGGAAGGAATAAAGGTTGGTTTAAATGGAATTCTGACACTACCTTAGGGAGAAACTTAGAACTTCTTTGTTCTTGTGAAATACAGTGTGTGGGGCGGGGTCTGTGACCAGTGCATGTATTTCAGAAACTCTATGGGCCAAAGTAATGGCCACCAGGGAGGCCGTTTTCCAAGTGAGGAACTTCCAACTCGTAAGTAGCTAGAGGCTCAAAAGATTTACGAGTAAGCAAGTCTTGCACATGGTTAATGTCCCAGGCTGCGACTGGACGTCTGATAGGAGGTCTAGTATGCAGAATATCCCTAATAAACCTCTTAACTACAGACAGCTGAGCCAGTGACATGGAAAGTACCGGCTCATGATATGCTGAAATGGCACAAAGATGAACTTTGACTGTGGAGTATTGCAGACCTGAATTTAAGAGGTCTACATGATGCTCCAAGATTTTATTCGGTGGGCAGGAAAAAGGGTTCCAAGAGGATTTTGCACACCAGATAGAGAAACGCTTCCATTTAGCTGTGTAGGTTTTTCAAGTGGCTGGCTTACGCGCAGCCAAAAGAATATCTGAAACTTTACAAGAAACACTGAACCTATTCACCTCTATCTCCTCAGGAGCCAAGTGTGAAGGTGAAGCGACCTCAGGTTGGGATGGACCACAGGACCCTGGGTCAGAAGGTTCATCTGAAAGGGAGGTATCCTCGGGGGGGGGTGTGTGTGTGTGTGTGTGTTCCGATAGACTGTTGAGTAGCGGAAGCCATATCTGCTGAGGCCAGAAGGGAGCAATGAGAATCATTCTGCCCCCCCCCCCCCGAGACTCCAATTTGAGTAGTACCCTCTGAATTAGAGGAAGAGGAGGAAAAGCGTATAGAAAGCATTTTGTCCACCGTAGCCTGAACGCATACCGACAAAAAATGTCAGGTCCTGCATTTCTGGAGCAGAAGAGAGGCAGTTTTGCATTGAGCGGAGACGCAAAAAGGTCCAGGTCTGGAATTCCCCACTCTCTGAAGAGTGACTGAACGACAGTTAAGTCGAGAGACCACTCGTGAGGATCTGCCTCCGTTCGGTTGAGATGGTCTGCCAGTTTGTTTTGTACTCCTGGCAGGTAAACTGCCTGAATCAGAGCCTTGTGTTCCAGGCACCACTCCCACACTCTCACTGCTTATCTGCATAATGGGCAAGAGTGTGCACCGTCCTGTTTGTTGATGTAGTACATCACTACCTTGTTGTCTGTTTGAAGGAGAATGCCCTTGTGACAGAGTATGTCCTTCAAGGCTCGGACTGCATAGAGGATGGCTCTAATTTCCAGGATGTTTATGTAAAGTTGAGACTTGTCCCGAGTCCACATACCCTGGGTGTGGAGATCCTGGCAGTGGGCTCCCCAACCCATCAGGGACACGTCCGTGGTAATGAAGATCTGATGACTGAGAAGGGCAAAGGGATATCCTTCCAGAAGATTGTCCTCCTGCAACCACCAGGTGAGCGACCTCTTCAGAGGTTCCATCACCTTAATGGGAAAGGACTGAGGGTGAGTGGTTGGGGACCACTGAGCACTGAGCATCCACTGAGACGTTCTCATGTGAAGACAAGTCAAGGGTACAGTGAACACTGAGGATGCCATGAGGCTCAGCATCCGCTGCATCGAGATAGCTCGAACTGAGCTGAGTTCTCTGATGTATCGGCCATCTGTAAAACATCGCTCCTTCTGTTCTCTGGAAGAAAAGCCTTCACACAGCAGGTGTCCAGAAGAGTTCCAATGAAGAGGAGCTTCTGGGAGGGCTGCAACTGAGATCTGTTGAGGTTCAGCAGGACTCCCATGAAGGTGAGAAAGTCTGAGGCAGTGGCCGCGGCCTCCAGAGTCTCTTGCCTGGAGGGACTTGCTAGGAGCCAGTCGTCCAGATATGGGAACACTTGTAGTCTGATTTTCCTGAGGTGCACCGCGAGAATTGCATAACACTTTGTAAAAACTCGAGGTGCCAAGGATAGCCTAAAGGGCAGGACTCTGAACTGATAGTGTTGACCCAGTGCCACGAACCTTAGGTATCTGTGGTGCTTTGGGTGTATAAGAATGTGTTGGTAGGCATCCTACATGTCCAGGGAGGCTAGCCAATCGTGTCGATGAATCAAAGGTGGCAGGGTACCTAGTGATATCATCTTGAACTTCTCCTTGTGAAGGAAAGTACAGTTACGCAAGAACTTACGTAACAGTAGATCTTCGAAAACAGCTCTTGCAACAGGTTACACCATTAGGACTGAAGCCGGCAGGCGCCAGGACCCCACAGAAATTTTCTAGCTAGCAGTATACAGCGGGGACCGTCTCCGACGTCGGTCCCGCACCCGACGTCAGGCGTAGTACAAAAGTAGGCGGTCCCCCAGAATCCCCAGTTCTCCCGACGGAGACTCCCGGCTGCTGGATGACATCAGAAGAGGAGACTGAGCATCTGCCATCAAATGGCAAACATTAAAAAAGGCTGTGAATGCCTTATCCTAGGAGAAGGATGTTGGAACCAGAATCTACCTCCAGCGGGGATGGTGGGAGGGAAAGTACCTGCTGCAAGAGCTGTTCTCGAAGATCTACTGTTACAGTAAGTTCTTACGTAACTGTACTAGCTTACTTCGAGAAACGGTTCTTGCAGCAGGTTACACCATTAGGACTGATTCCCAGCCAATCCTGGAAATCACACACCATCGGAGGAGGAAGGTAGAAATCCTCGAATGACATCGAGCCTAGGACAGAAGTCCCTGAAGGACTGCTAGACCAAAACCTGCTCTTCGCCTCGATGCGATATCCAGGCTGAAATGCCTGATGAAAGTGTGAACGGAGCTCCAAGTAGCTGCAGCACAAATAGCTGAGATGGATATGTTCTTTAAAGCTGCAAAAGAGGTAGCCACCCTTCTGGTGGAATGACCCTTAACTGTGCCCGATAGGGGTTTGTTGCGCTTCTGGTAACAGAATGTAATACACTGGATGAGCCACCTGGACAGCGACTGTTTTGAAACAGCAGCTCCCATCATCCTGTGGGCAAAGGAGACAAAAAGCTGGTCCGGTTTTTGGTGGTGTTTGGTTCTGGTCAGGTAGTATCTGAGACACCTATGCACATCTAAAGTGTGCAGAAGAGCTTCTTCTTGATTAGAGTACTTAGGGAAATACAATGGTAAATCGATATCCTGATTAAGGGTGAGTGCTGAGACCATCTTAGGCAGAAATTTAGGATTAGTCCGTAGGATACCCTGTCTTGGTGAAAAAACAAATAAGGTTCTTTGCATACAAGTGCATGGAGTTCAGAAATTCTTCAGGCCGAGGTTACGGCAACTAAAAACAGCGTCTTCCAAGAAAGAAGACGAGTTGTAATCATGTGCTGGTTCAAAGGGTGGCAGTGTAAGCTGTTCCAGGACAAAGGGTAGATCCCATGGTGGAATCTGGCTCTAACCGGGGCCTAAGGTGGAGGACACCCCTCAGGAAGGCACGTGTCATGCCTAATTGAGCTATAGTGCGTTGGCCTATAGGGATGTGATAGGATGAGATGGCACAGAGATGTACCTTGATCGAGGAGTAAGCCAATCCTGACTGGAAAAGGGACAGCAGGTAGTCCAATACAAACTTCTCTGGATGGTCCAAAGGCGAAAGACCGCGTGCTTGAACCCATACACAAAATCTGTGCCACTTCATGGTGTAGGTCACATGGGTAGCTGGCTTCCTGGCGGTAGCAAGAATGTCTGCTACCTCCTGCGAGACCCCATGTCGCATCATGGCTATGTCTCTAGGAGCCAAGCGTGTAGGTTCAGGTAACGTAGATCCGGGTGGACCAAGGAACCCACCTCCTGAGACAACATGTGGGAGCTGATTGGCAATGGCACTGGAGGTTGCCGGGATAGCCGATGCAAAAGAGGGAACCAGATCTGCCTGGGCCAGAAGGGCGTAATCAGTATCAGAGTTGCTTGTTCTCTGCAAAGTTTCAGAAGAACCCTCTGGATCAACGGGAAAGGGGGAAAGGCATAGAGGAATCTGCCCGCCCAGGAGAGGGACAACACGTCTCGCCAGAAAACACCAGGCTCTGGATCTAGCAAGCAAAAATTGGGCAGTTTTGCGTTGGATGGGGACACGAAAAGGTCTAATTCTGGAGTACCCCATCTGCGAAACAGATCCTCTGCTACCTCCTGAAGCAGTTCCCATTCACGGACTCTGGTCTGAGAGCGGCTCAGGTCGTTTGCGATGACATTGTCAACACCCGGAACATGAACAGCAATGAAGTTTGCGCCGTGTTGCAAGACTCAATCCCACACTCTCATGGCCCCCCTGCAAAGCGGGTAGAAATGGGTGCCTCCTTGTTTGTTGAGGTAGTACATCACCAGAGAATTGTCCATTTGTAACAGAAGTGTACCCGGTGGGATCTCCGACTGGAAGGCCTGCAGGGCGTACAGAACTGCCCTCATTTCCAGGATATTTATGTGGGGATGAGTCTCTTGATCTGTCCACAGGCCCTGAGACCGGACACTGTCGAGGTGTGCTCCCCAGCCGAGTCCTGAGGCGTCCGTGGAGAGTGTCACAGTCAGGGACAGCGCGATGAAGGGGACTCCCACCGAAAGTTTCCTTGAATCTAGCCACCATTGCCAATCTCAGATTATGACCTTCGTGATCCGGATTGAATGTTGCAGATGTTCTTGCTTTTGGTCCCATTGGACCCTTAACATTCACTAGGTTACCCGCATGTGGAGATGGGCTAAAGAGACTGCTGCAATGGCCACAGCCATGTGTCCGAGCAGGCAAAGGACATGTCTGGCAGGAACGATCTTCTTCACCGAAACGTCCCTGATGAGGGATCTGATGTGCTCTGCTCTGTCCGGGGGGAGGAAAGCTTTCCCCTGTACGGTGTCCAGAACTGTACCTATGAATTGCAGAGTCTGGGACAGAACCAGGCATGACTTCTCATGACTGATGATGATGCCCAATGTCTCGAACAGAGACCAAGTGCAGTGAATAGCAGACATTAGGGCCTCCCGGCAGGGCGCCATGAGAAGCCAATCATCCAGGTAGGGGAACACGTAGTGGCCTTGTCTCCTCAGAGATGCGGCTACGACCGCCATGCACTTCATAAACACCCGAGGTGCCGATGACAGCCCGAAGGGGAGGGCTTGGAACTGATAGTGGCGACCCTGAAACTCTAAGCGCAGAAACTTCCTGTGCGCCCGAGCAATAGGTATATGCAGGTAGGCATCATTGCATATCTAGGGACGTTAGAAAGGCGTCCTGCTTGAGCATGGGAATCAGACCTGGGAGGGTCACTATGCAGAAGCATTTGTACAGGACTGAGTCGTTGAGGTCACTGAAGTCCAGTATCAGACGGAGGTCCCCTGTCTTCTTTGGAACCAGAAAGAAGTGAGAATAGTATCCTAGACCCCTCTGGTTCTGTGGTACGTGCTGTATGGCTTCTTTTTCCAGAAGCACGAGCACCTCCTGTTGTATGAGCAGGGCATGCTGACCCGAGTAATGGGAGAGCAGGGGAGGTCTTGCCGGTGGGTGGTCGAGAAATTCTATGAAATGACCTTTCTTGACCAAATGAAGAACCCGCCTGTCGGTGGTGATCGACTACCACCCTAAAAAGTGGCGAGTGATGCGACCCCCAACCTTCTGTGTCTGTTGATCCAGAGGAGGGGCGGGGGCCGGGAAGGAGTGATGCTGTGGCAGCACTGGTCCCTGCGGGCTGGGCTGGTTTTGTGTAACGTTGGCCTCTGCCTGGGGACGTCTTGGCCTGGGCTTTACACTGAAAAGTGCCCCTTTGCTGCTGGCTGGAACGTCGCTGCTGCCTTTGTTGTCGGCTGCCGAAGCATCTCTGGTTCCTACGAAAGGAACTAGGCCTGGATCTGTACATGGCCTGTACAGCTCTGACTGCCTTCCCTGCGTCCTGGAGTTTGGTGATGACCTTCTCCGAGGATTCACCAAAGAGTACCTTGCCATTATACGGGACGTCGAGAATGTTCTTCTGTACGTCCGGGGTGAAGCCAGAGACACGGAGCCAAGAGTGTCGCCGGAGACAAACACCTGAAGCTGCAGCTTTGGCAGATGAGTCCACAGAACTGTACGTGGCTCTAAGCACTTGGGTACCCACATCTGACCCTGTGCAGAGAAGACTGAGGAGCTCCGCCTTATGATCGCCATCGGGAAGCTTATCTACCAGGTTCTGGCCCTGTTCCCACAGGGCGTTCTGAAACTGTACCATGTGGGTAAGATAGTTCAGGGACCTGATGGCGCATGTAGCAGCCGCATACGTGCGCCTCCCCAGGGCATCCAATTGCTTGGATTCCTGGTCCGGTGGCTGTGTGCTCATGTGTTGAGGTCTTTGAGACCGGTCATGCGAGGCCGTGATGACCAGGGAGTCTGCCAGAGGTTGTTTAGCCAAGTACTGGTCATCTCTCGGAGCCTTGTACAGGCGGTCAGCCTTCTTTGGCACTGCAGGAGTGGAGTGCAGACATTTCCACGCAGCCTTGGTGAAGTCCGCAAAAGTGTCCACCAAGGGTGGGACTACCACAGGCTTCAGGTCTTTCTGCCGAAGATAGCGGGCAAGGCGTTGTTGTTCGGGGTCAAGGTCTTCAGCATCCCACCCCATGTTGTCCTGGATGTGCCTCATGATCTCAGTGAAAGAGGGATCATCTGGAGGAGACCTGGGGAGGTCATGTGGGTCAGGAGAGGAGATGCTAAGCGGAGAAGGAGATCTGGAGTAGTCCGAGGTGTCCGATCTGGAGTAATCTCCCGATGGGGTATACCGACGCTGTCTGGGTCGCTTGGGGCTGGGAGACCCTGATGGAGATCTGGAGGGAGGCCTTCTCCTGTCTTTAGATCTGTCCCTAGGAGGTGGAGTCTGTTCCTTGGGGGTTGGTGGTCGTCCTGCTAGCCCCTTTGGTGGAGGAGGGGGCGTAGGAGGCGAAGGAGTAGGAGGAGGAGGAGGTTTAACAGGAACCACATCCTTTCAGATGGTGTCCCACCAAAATAAAGAGTTCTTTACTTTCAATATTCATACCCGACTTAAGGGCCTGGTGCCGTGGTCTGTCGCTGGTCGGGTCCCGGTTGTCTCCGGTTTGGGGAAGGTTCGCTGGAGCCCGCTATCTCGGTGTCGCCCGCCTGATCTTCGGGCAGTGTAGCGTCCTCCTCAGTCGAATTCTGTGACCGCATCCACCGTCACGGGGAGAAGGTCCTTCGCCCGAGAATGCGATGCAGACGTCCTTGATTCGTGGAACGCCTGGCCGGGCGAAGGGTGTCTGCCCGGTGTCGTCGGTTCCTGCGACCGCCTGGCCGACTTCTGATGTTTGGCCGACGTCGGGTGTTTAGCCGATGTCAGGTCCGACTCCCACTTCGGGGACGTCAGGTCCTTAGTTTGTCTCGGAGGTGGAACAGGACCTCTGGGAGGTTGGAAGACCAACCTGGAGTCAATGTCCCGACGTCGGGTGGCAGATGAAGATTTATGGCGCTCGGAAGAGGCCTTGGATGGAGTGGAGAAAGCTGAGTGCCTCGAAGTCTTCATCGGCTGGAGCGAAGAAGAGACGCTTGAAGCCCAGACCTTAACCGGGTGGGGCCTGTGACCGAGCCCTGGAGGGAGAGCGGTCTGATCTGGTAGAGCCTGAGCTGTGGGAATCAGAGGCTTGGATTGGGGATCCAGACCTAACCTTCTCCCGTGTGCTTATGGGCCTTCAAGGATGATTCTTCCCTGGAGGAAGGTTCTTGGTCCATCCTTTTGAGCTTTTCTACAAGAAGATACGCCTGTAGTGCCTTCTGGCCGCGGATCCTGGTATGGTTATTGGACCCTTGACAAAAGGTGCAGGCCTTAGTATCGTGGTCCGGGCCTAGGCAACGCACGCAGGAGGAGTGAGAATCCCTGAAAGGGATCTGTTTTCTGCAGGCACACTTAGAAAGGTGACCCTCAGGCGAAGGAGTTGGAGAGGACATCAGCGAAAAAACACACAAAGTTCTATAGTCGTCGTACGCTAGGTAGAGACCAAGAGGCCTATACTGGCGAGTCGACGGCGGGAAAAGAACTGGGGATTCTGGGGAACCACCTCCTTTTGTACTACGCCTGACGTCAGGGGCGGGACCGACGTCGGAGGTAGTTCCCGCTGTATACTGCTAGCTAGAAAATTTCCGTGGGGTCCTGGCACCTGCCAGCTTCCGTCCTAATGGTGTAACCTGCTGCAAGAGTTGTTTCTCGAAGTAAGATCCATCTTTGGACCCAGAGATTAGGGCAAAAATTACCATCCTATCCCCAATCTTCCTTTTGGCGAAGATTGTGGAGAAGGTACTGGCGCTTCAGTTGGATGAGCACCTTGTGACCCATGAGTTATATGAACCTTTCCAGTCGGGTTTCAAGCGAGGCATAGCACAGAAATCGCGCTTATTCGGGTGCAACATGATGTCCTCAGGGCTAGAGATCGAGGGGAAAGGACAATTCTTGTTCTTCACGATCTCTCCTCAGCATTTGACACTGTGGACCACTGTGTGTTGCTTGACCGCTTTAGGGAACTCTGCAGACTCACCAACACGGTCATCTGCTGGTTTGAGTCATTCTTAACCAACAGGAGGCAACGGGTTGTGATGGGGAATTTCTCCTCTACCCCTAGTCTCCTATCTTGCGTAGTACCTCAGCACTCAGTCTTCGAACCAATGTTGTTCGCACTGTACATGCTGCCCCGGTGGTGGTGGTGGTGGTGGTGGTGGTGGGGTGTCATTAGGAAGTATGGCTTGGGTTTCCATTGCTATGCTGATGATACCCAGCTATACTTATCCTTTGCCCCAGGAACATCCAACGTGGCAGACGTGCTAAACAGCTGCCTTGCTGAGATCAATAACTGGATGGCCTCTAGGTGGTTGAGACTGAATCCTGATAAGACAGAAGTATTGGTGGTGGAGTTGAACAGAGCACAGGATAGGATGGCGTCTGGTGCAGAGACTGGACTTGTTCTGGGATCTGTCCCACTGAAGGCCTCCTCTAAGGTACGAAATCTTGGTATCATTCTGGACAGGGGTTTGACAATAGAGGCACAGGTGTCTTCCACTGTCCGCTCCTGTTTTTTCCATCTTGGAAATGTTGCCAGGATAAAGCCTCTTGTGACGCCTCTGGACCTCCTCACTTTGATACACGCCTTAGTGACATCAAGGCTTGACTACTGAAATACGCTCTACCTCGGGGTTGCAGGAGGATCTCTCCGCAGGCTGCAGCTGGTGCAGAACACAGCTGCCTGGTTACTTACTGGGCAGCCTAAATATTGCCATATTACACCGGTACAGCATGTTCTGCACTGGCTGCCGGTCAGGTGGAGGATCCTTTTTAAGATGGGTCTTCTCACCTATAAGGCCCTACATGGCAAGGGTCCTGGTTACCTATCAGACCTTCTTGCACTTGCTCTCTTGGTCCACCTCCTCCACTCCTCCTGTGGAGGCCTCCTGGCGATTCCCAGGAGGAGGCTAAAAACAGCTGGTGACAGGGCCTTCAGTGGTGCCGCCCCCATCCTGTGGAACTCGCTACCCCTTGGGGTTAGGGGGGGCCCCAACTTTGGAGGTATTTAAGGCACGCCTCAAGGCCTTTCTATTCGTCCAGGCTTTTCCCCGACTCAGCTTTTACTGTACTGGCCTAGATGTAGTTCTTGGCACGTTTATTTTCTGCAATAAATTTTATCTTATTATTCATGGATTTTACTGTTTAAATGCTTTTCTTCTGTTATTTATGGAGTAATTTAAGTTTATTTGTTTTGTATGATTTGTACGGCGCCCAGAGCCTCTGGGATTGGGCGTCTTTTAAATAAAGATAGCCTTGCCAAATGTATTTTATTCTGCAATTTATGATAGGATAAAAATTATTAGTTTGTGATTGCTGTAGAATAATTACATACACACACACACACACACACACACACACACACCAGAGTCTTAGTCTTTCTCGCTCTCAATTTAAAACATGCAATTTTATTTTTTTAAAACAAAAGCTTATATCTACATTTTTACAGATCCCTGTAAATACAGAAATCTTGAGACACACACACACACACACACACACACACACAGCATTTTTCATGCTATCCAGAGAAACTGTTGAACCAGCTTATTTACAAGGAGATCCTGTTTAACTTATGAAGGTATGTGTATATACATGGAGGTAACCTTTTAGTACAGGTTTGCACAGGTGTACAGATGCATGCTAAATTATGTTATACCTTGTTTGTTTCAAGACAGAACAGGGGTACCTACATAGACAGATGGTTTTCCCTCTGTGGGGGGTCTCCAAACAGATCTCCAAGACCTCTGCAAGATGATGCCGCCTCCTAGATACAGCATTCCAAAAATATCCAAGTCAAAAACACACACATACCCCTGCACTTATATACTCAAGCCGACAGGGGGCACATAACCTCTAACTTATTTTTTTGGGGGGGGAAGGGCAGTGTAGGAGGGAGGCATGGGTGCAAGGTAGGTGGTGATGCTGCAAAGGGGAGATGGATTGATAGGTTCAGGGGTTGGGGCAGGGCATGGTGAAGGGAGACAGGGGTTCGAGCTAGGACGGCGGGACTCGGGTTCGAGCCAGGATGGCGTAGCAGGGGTTCAATGGGTGCAGGAGAAGGAGGGACACAGGATGCTCAGAAAATGGCTGTCTTAAGTCATTTCCAGGGGTTGAG
Source organism: Neoceratodus forsteri (assembly GCA_016271365.2). Taxonomy (NCBI): domain Eukaryota; kingdom Metazoa; phylum Chordata; order Ceratodontiformes; family Ceratodontidae; genus Neoceratodus; species Neoceratodus forsteri. The sequence continues at coordinate 799,082,760 of CM028134.1, read as the reverse complement.
CGAATGTCATTTCCTGCAGAGGGATAGCATGGGTTCGAGCACATGTCATTTCCTGCGGAAGTGGGCAGGGCCAACACATTCTGATTGGCCCATTTTAGGCCACGCCCATATGTCAAATGACGTGGCACGTGCAGATTGGCTGAAATTTAACGAGCTATATGAACTTATACTACTGATGAGGAACAAAGGAGGAAGGCAAAAAATGCATGTTTGGAATGGAAACCAGAAAAAAAAAAATCAAAAAGGTAGCTAAAAATATAATACTACTGATTTCCAACCAAATTACTTGAAAAAAGTAAAATAACCATCTTTATGTGAAGAAACAGCTTCTAGTCAGTAATAGCCGACTGGCTAGGTGCCCAGTGCTTTCAGTAGGAATAGATTTGGAGCTGAATGGGTGGGGACTCAAAATTATAGGCCACACCCATATGACAGCATGGTGGAATCTGCATTAGTGTGAATATGTGGAAGGAACCCAGCTATTTAGAGAAAATGGTTTGGTAGTGTGTTCCCTGAGGTTGTAGGAAGCCTACACTATTCTATAACTGTACTTTTTATATTAATACCTGCTTGACACAGAAAATATTTGTTACACAAATAAGTACATTTCAGTCATAACCTACAAAAAGTATATGGGCTGAGGTGCCTGTCACCTTACCTCATGCTATGCTGGCGACCCGTGTTCAGGAACAAGCATGGACCACTGGGGGTCGGCAGGGAAGGAGAAGGATTGAGCGTCCGTTAGACTGCTCTCCTTCTCCGGGGAAGGGGGTCCTTAGTGGTTGGCGCTCATTCACCCCCCTGGTGGAGGCTGGGGATAGGGTGCCACACTGCAGCTTGGGGAGGAGTCAGGGCAGAAGCCTGGAGGGACGCATGCGGACGTGTGCGCGCTCCCCTCTGCTGGCATCACTGCACACCCCCAGCTTCTGGGAGAACACAGGAAAAAGCACACTGCCATGGCACAATGGTAGAAGATGCCTAGAAGGCTCCGCTCTCCGCCAGCCACAGCACTGGCCCACTGGATACAGACCTCGGTGGGGGTTGGTGAACCCCGCCGGGGGACGCAAGCCTTGGGAGCTCGAGTCAGCATCAGATAGTGGATGCTGGGGGGAGGGACTGGGGGCGCCCTCCTGAGAACAAGCCGGCAGTGAAGGAGAAAAACAATAGCCAAAAAAATGAATAAATAATCTACAAAAAGCATAATTACCCAGCATTCAGTTTAGCTCTGAAGTCTTCCTCCTCCTCTTCTTCCTCAGCAACTCGTTCAGCAGCTTTTTCCAGTGCTAGTTCACTCAGTCGTTGAGCCAACATCAGTCGCTTTGAACGTGACGCATACTTGATAGCCAGACTCACAACATTCTGATTCATGAGCTCAGCCAGTTCTACACATCGGAACTCACGCTCAAGCTTACAAGAAAGCTAGCAAGAAATGAAGATAAAGTGAAGCATAGATAAAATGTTCATTATGCTGATCCATGGGACAAATAAGAATTTTTTTTTTTCTAGATTTTGCCCTAAAGCAGATTCACACTAAATGTCAGTTCTGCACATGAAATATGCTGGAAAGTGACAGAGCAAGGGAACTCAATTCCCAAAGGGGCTGGGCAACATGGGTCTGAGTGGTGGGGAAGTGGGTAACAGCCCAGCAGTGCAGAAGGTTGGTGATGTGAGGTAATATAGTAAGGGCAAACTTGATGGACCGTTGGTCTGCTGTCAAATTCTTTTTCTCTGTTAAAGTTTGCTGTTCTAGCAAGAAAAAGCCAAACTCAGAACTGACAGTATTACATACACTACGTGCCTTTACGCATCAAATAATTGACATTTTGTTGGTAGAACAATGTCAGGAGTTCAGTCTGCTCCCTCTAATATGGAGGGCCACCACTTGAGCACATCATGGCCAGACACTATCATTTCAACAATGAATGTAGCAAAGCAGCAGCATTAGTTAACAATGAACTTTCCCAATATTCTATTTGAAGCAAGTAGAGGACAGTGTCACTGTAACAACAACGTAGCTATCAGAATACATGAATAGACAAAGCAACATTCAGGGTTTAGGCATACAAGTTTAAGCTTCAGTTGTTCATGTTTACAATATACTTACAGCAAACATTTTCATTAAAAGCTCCTGTTGCTCTTTCATTGCCTGGTTTTTAGCATTTTCGTCATACTCATACCCATTGGCTGCCAGAAAATCAAAATGATTCTGAAACAGCACAGAACGCCAGAACTGTTCCTAAAGAAACAAAAAGAATTTCAATCATTTATAATAAACAGTTTTACTGATTTGAGAAAAAGGTGTTCAAAGGCAACCTGTTATATACAAATTGCACAAAACAATTACCCAAAGTATGCATGTATTATTTTACTCTGTGTAGTGTCATTCTCATTATGAACTGATACTCAGCCTTTGAATACAAGACTAAGCTATTGTACATAACTGTAAATGCAGTTTTACTCCTGGTATTCCTTCCAGTAACACTAGTACAGTTCTAGAGAGCATGCACAATGTCTTCAGGATGATCTCTGGCTAAAACATCATCTCCCCCTTTTCATGTTGTCGCCTGTCTATGTTCTGGATCTTGAACAAACAGCAGGAAAATAGAGGAGTCTCCCAGTCAGCACAAAGTCTCAGGACTCGTAGCCAGGGGAGGCTGGGTGGGCTGTGTGAACACAGAAAATACCAGCAGTAAAACTATGTTTACAAGGAAACAACTTTGTTTTATAACTACCCACATTCCTTCCATGTAGTCACACTAGTGTAGACTATCAGCAGTGACCAGGCTGAAGGGGGGGCAAAGACATCAGCTCAAATAAAGAGAGACTTTAGGACAGAGAACCTAAAAGCATTCCTGTGAGCTTGCATGTCCAGACTGCAAGGAGCTGTGAAAGTATGTGGATGATCAGATATAGTACCAGCCTGGACAATCTCACAGATTGGGGTGCCTCTGGCAATGGAACTGGTTGCATGAAAGGAAAAACTGGCTCGAAAAGTGGCTTAGGAGGCAAGAGATAACGTTAGGCATACTCTATCCTAGAAAAGAGAAGGCTGAAAATGGACATGATCATGGTTCTTCAGATACACAGATACATAGACAGTGTCGGCAGATAAGGGCCTATGGCCCACCCAGTCTGCCCATTTGAGCTTGTAAGTTCAGTTTATGTTTTCCTAGAAGTCTGTCGTCCCTTACCCCTGACCTCCAGAATTCCTTTATGTCTATCCCACGCATTCTTAAATCCCGTGATTGTTTCAGCCCCCACCACTTTCTCTGACAGGGTGTTCCACTTGTCCACCACCCGTTCTGTGAAGAAATTCTTCCTCATGTTTCCTCTGAATCGTCCTCCCTCCAACTTCATCCCATGCCCTCTAGTCCTGGAACATCTTTTTCGCTTAAAATAGTGTATTCCTGCACCCTGTTCCTCCCTGTAAGATACTTGTATGTCTCTATCATATCCCTCTCTCCTCCTCTCCTCCAGGGAGTACATGTTCAGTTCCTTCAACCTGTCTTCATAGGACTTGTGATGCAATCCATGCACCATCTTTGTTGCCCTCCTCTGAACCTTCTCTACCCTGTCTATGTCCTTACGTAGGTATGGTCTCCAGAACTGTACACTGTACTCCAGGTGGGGCCTCACTAGTGTCTTGTATAGCGGAATTATGACCTCCCTTTTCCTGCTGGTGATGCCCCTGCCTATACATCCCAGCATCCTATTTGCTTTACCTGCTGCCTTGTCACACTGTTTCCCTACCTTGAGGTCATCAGAGATGATAACCCCAAGATCCCTTTCCTGCTTGGTGCATGCTATATCCTCACCCCCACTGATACAATGTGCCAGGGTTTTTGTGCCCCATATGCATTATCTTGCACTTCCTTGCATAGAATTTCAACTACCAAACCCCTGACCATTCTTCAAGTTTCTGCAGGTCCCTTCTCATTCTGTCTACACCCTCTGGTGTGTCTACTCTGTTACAGAGCTTTGTGTCATCAGCGAACAGTGAAATTCTGCCTTCTAGGTCCTGCGCAATGTCACTGATGAAGATGTTGAATAGCACTGATCCCTGTGGTACCCCACTGGTCACTTTTCTCTCTGTGGAGTGACAGCCATTTACCACCACCCTCTGTGTCCTGCCACCCAGCCAGTTACCTACCCACCACACTACTGTCCTGCCCACACCCATATTCCCCAGTTTGTGTAATAGTCTTCTATGTGGCACAGTGTCAAAGGCCTTGCTGAAGTCCAGATAGGCTATGTCCACTGCCCTCCCCTGATCCACCTCCCTAGTCACCCAGTCAAAAATTCAATGAGGTTGGTCTGACATGACCTCCCCCTGGTGAAACCATGCTGCCTTGGGTCCTGTAGTCCATTGACAACCAGATGTTCCACCAATCTCTCCTTCAGTAGTGCTTCCATGATCTTCCCCACTACCGAAGTGAGGCTGACTGGTCTGTAGTTCCCTGCTTCCTCTTTGTTCCCACTTTTGTATAAGGGGACTACATCTGCTGTCCCCCAGTCTTTGGGTACCTCCCCTGTTTCCAGATACTAAAGGGCTTAGACATGGTGGAGTTATTCACAGGTTTTAGAGCTGGTAAGTGAAAGCAGAACTTGGGGGCATGCCCTCAAATGGGGAAAGGGGGCACTGGAAAGCACTACTTCACTCTGAGGGTGGCTGACATGTGGAATGGTCTACCCAGTGCATTGTGGAACCCAGCACTACTCAGGCTTTTCAAAGAGGGACTAGATTGATTCCTGATGGAGAATGGCATAGAGAGTAAATGCATGAGCAAAGTTAACATTCCAGCTGTAGGGACCTGGATGGGTAAGTAGACTGGTACTACATTATGGAACCTTTCACCTCTAGGTCAGTAGTTCAAATCCAACACAGGTCAGTAATGGCCAAAGTCTATCATCTGAGGGTTGCTCAGTGACATATGTGAAATGAGCTGTGGCGGTCTCAGTCCAGATCCAGATCCCAGTGGATAGGTGTCCACATCACAAAACCACCAAGAAAACTAACACCTTGTCGGCAGTCTCACATGAGAGACCAAGGACTTAACAGAGTCTAAACTACCCTCTAACATACGTGGTGGTGTGTCCCTGGCAGAGTTGAGGCACACTGGCAGGAGAGTATGGGGGAAACCTGCACTATGATCACCCGCGCTCTACCTGTTATGTGGCTAAGCAGAGGACATCAGGTTCCAGTGCTGTCAATGCAGCACCTTTCACGAATGCTAAATTTGCATACTAAAAAAAAAAAAAAAAAGAAAGAAAGAAAAATCTTAAAACAACATTTTGGATGTTAACTTGGATGTGTGTCCATACTTAAATTGGGTGAAATCATTGCCATGTAGCAGTAGGGGCGGACAAGATGGACTTCAAGTCCCTTCCCCTATCATAATATGTCACTATGTTACTATGAATACCTGCAGGTGGTGTACATGAACCTAAAGTGCAACAATACAGAACACATGATACAGTCCATTGACAGAAGGTATGCTTTGACACAGGATGACCTCAAGAGGACTCGGAGTGAATTACAAATGACTATTTCAGGGTTTTAAATAATTGATTAGCAGTTTTTTTCTTGGGATGATACTAACTGTACAGAAAGTATTTATATAGATTAAAACACAGTTAGGCAAGAGCTGTGCATTTTGACAAAGATTTAGCACTTTTATAAGCAAAATGCTAATCAATTTTTAGAGTTAAATAAAACCCTGCTATTTTGCTGTGGAAGGCTGCTATCCTCTCAGTACCAAGGATGTCATGAGGTCAGGAAAAGAACATCGCCATATCCAAGGATTATGTGAACTGAGAAACATGGAAATCTTCTGGTTGTTGTGCAACACTACCATAGACTTGTGAAAAATCAAGTGAGCAGAGTCACTCAAGAGTGCTTGCGGTTTACGGATTTCCCAATCCAAAGTAACAGCCACTAAGAAAGTTACTTTCCAGGACAAAAAATCAACATCAAACATTGCCGGAAGTTCAAAGGGGTTCTCCATTAGCTTGACAAGGAGCAGATTGTGGTCCAGCACAGAAGGAGGTTCATAGGTAGTGGGGAACAAGGGGATGAGTCCCAGCAGAGACGAATAATGCTATCCAAAGTCAGTCAGAAGCGAACAGTTACGTAAGAACTTACAATAACAGTAGATCTTTGAGGGGATCTCAGTCACCAGGTCACACCATAGGAACTTCCTTGTCGGTGAAGCAGGATCCACATGGAAGATTTTCCAGCAGTACAAATGGGGCCGCCCACGCTGTTGTCACATACTGATTGTCAACAACCCTATAAAGCCGTGACCGGCCCCACTCCCTCCTTAGTTTTTTTCACCTGGAGACTAAAGGAGCATACCCATGCCATGGGGGACTGAGAGGAGAGAAAGAGGAGCCTAGGCCTGACTGGATACACCAGATAGCCAGTCTAAGACAGGAACCCCAAACAGGTGGATGATGGGAGGGAAGGCTGACCTGATGACTGAGATCCCCTTGAAGATCTACTGCTACAGTAAGTTCCTACTTAACTGTTCTATCTTCTTCAGGGGTATCTCAGTCATCAGGTCACACCGCAGGAACGAGTCCCAAGCAGTGACAAGAAACAACAGAACAGTCTGGGTGGCAGGCAAGCCGGGGCCTAAGACAGAAGGCCCTGAAGAATAGCACAGCCGAAGCCTGCCATGGCCCAAGAAGCAATGTCCAGACTGTAGCGCTTGGTAAAAGTATGGATGGTACTCCTGGTGGCAGTAGCACAAATGTCAGCAGCTAAGACCCCTTAGAAGCAAGCCACAGAGGTAGCCATACTCCTTGTGGAGTGAGCTTTGACTGCCCCGGCAACTCTTTGCCATGCTTGTTGTAACAGAACACAATACAATATGCCAGCCATTTGGACAAACATTGCTTAGAAACCTGAACCTATCTGGGGCAAAAGAAACAAAAAGCTGCTTCGACTTTCTGCATTCCTTGATTCGAGCAAATACTACTTCAAAATTCTGCACAAGTCTGAAGTATGGAGCTGTGCTTCCCTTGGATTGGCATGCTCAGGAAAATAAACTGATAAACGGACAGACAGGGTCAGGGTAAACTCAGACACCACCTTAAGGAGAAACTTAGGATTTGTGCGCAACGACACTCTGTCTTTATGAAAAATAAAATAAAGCTCCTCACACTAGACAGCCTGAAGCTCAGAAATCCTTTGAGCAGAAGTAATAGCAACCAAAAAAACAGGTTACTCACCTGTAACAGTAGTTCTAGGAGTGGTGTATGTTGTTCATCCACACTTCTTGGCAGTGTCCCTTTCCCTTTAAGACAGACAGAAAGTCTTTAAGCTGGCTCCTCCCACCCACCCAAGTGGTACAAACCTCGGCACTGCCCCATGATGCCCATACCTCTCAAATGTACCACATTACAAGGAACGTTCCTCATTTTACTTCGCAAAAGCTCCCTGTTCCACACTGTGAGGCCTTGTTCCACATTCAGTGTTAACATTTTAAAGCAAAACTCTATAGTAAATGATACAAAATATGTATTATTCAATTAATAACAGACTTTCTGAATATAAATGCAAACATTTTAACAGTGTTCTGAGTTTCTTAGGTAAAGATTTAAGTGTTCCACATTTTGCTCATTTGTTCCACATTTTGAGAGGCAATGTTCCACATCTGGGGGACAAAAGGTTGAGAGGTATGACGACACCAGATCTTAGTCCGCTGGAAGCCAGGTTTTGTGCGTCTGCAGCCGGGGAGGTCGGGTGGGTCTGTGTGGATGAACAACATATACCACTCCTAGAACTACTGTTACAGGTGAGTAACCTGTTTTTCTAGGATCGTGGATATGTTGTTCATCCACACTTCTTGGCAGACTCCAAGGAGGAGGGAGGCAAGGCACCCCCCCCCCGATACTTACTTGGGGAAAAGAGATTGGAGAACCGAGTCCCCAAAACCAGCATCCCAGCGTGGCTTAAGGTCAATGTGGTAATGGATAATGAAAGTGTTTGCTGTCTTCCAGGTAGCAGCCCGACAGATTTGCTGGATAGGGATGTCCCTGGAAGCAGCCACCGATGCAGTGGTATGGCGGGTAGAATGAGCCCCTATCCCTCTGGGAGGCTCCTTGCCCACCAACTCATAACACAGACTTATGCAAGATGTAATCCACCTTGCACTTGTCCGTTTTGCTGCAGGTCTGCCAGAAGCGGCTTCAGCGCAGGTGACAAACAGCTGGCGAACCTCTCCCCGAATTTACACCATCCTCTCCTTATAATAGGAGAGAGCTCGTCTCTGGTCCAAAGTATGGAGTCTGTATTCAGCCTCCGAGGTGTAACTGGGGTAGTACACTGGCAGAGTCAACGCCTGGTTAAGATGAAACTCTACCACCACCTTCGGATGGAATTTTGGGTTGGGGCACAGGACAACCTTGTCCCTGTGGAAGACCAGATAAGGGGAGTCCACCGAGAGCTCCTGGAGCTCCTCTGTCCTTCTGGCAGATGTGACAGCCACCAGGAAGGCAGTCTTCCACAAGTGTGCTCATTAGCTTTGCCAGTACCAGCAGTAGATCCCACAGAGGTGGAGGTTCATGCACTGGAGGGGATATGTGATCGAGGCCTTTGAAAAAGTGCCCAACCACTGTCTCCTGCGCAGTCTGCTGACTGGCCTGCGCCTGGTAAGCAGATATGGCTGCCAGGTGCATCCTAAGGGTCGATGACCGAAGACTCCCTTTGGAGACAGACCAAAGGTAGTCTAGAATGTTAGCCACTGGACAGGACAGAGGATCTATGCCCTTGTCCTGACACTAAATGGAAAACCTTTTCCATTTGAAGGCATAACACTTCCTGGACGATTCCTTTCTGGATGTCTCCACTACTGTGAGGACATCCTCGGAGAGACCCAGAGCCTTGAACTCTAGCCGCTCAGGTACCAGGCTGTGAGGTGCATGGATTGAAGATCCAGATGGAATACCTTACCCTGGTTGACGGAGATCAGGTCCAGGCATGCTGGTAGCTGCTCCAGAGGCCTGCAGCTGGGGCTGAGGAGATCTGGGTACCAGAACTGGCGTGGCTAGCCTGGGGCTACCAAGATCACTTGCACCTTGTCCCTCCTCACCTTGAGGAGCACCCTGTGGATCAAGGGAAAGGGAGGGAAGATGTAGAAGAGGCCTGGGATCCACGGCCTCGAGAAGGCATTCCCCTGCAGCGAACCCTGCTGAGGGGGGAGGGCATGAAACAGCTTCAGCTTGGTGTTTTCCCGCGAGGCAAACTGGTCCACCAACGGTTTGCCCCAGTGGGAGAACAGACTGTAAGCTACCTCTGGATGGAGAGACCACTCGTGGGATGTCTCGCCTATGCGGTTGAGAGAATCTACCAGTCGGTTCAAGACTCTTGCCACATGGATGGCTAGGAGATCAGCCTCCAGTCAGCTCACGAGTGTCCAGATGTGGAGCGCTTCTCTGCAAAGCAGACGGGAATGCATGCCACCCTGTTTGTTGAGGTAGTACATGGTCATGGTATTGTCCATCTGGACTTGAACCACTTGACCCCGGAGCGAAAGCTGACAGTGCCAGTCTGACTGCTCTGAGCTACAACATGATAGCTGATGTGTTAATGGGACTCCTCGGGGGTCCGGAACCCATGGGCCCTGTTGTTCCCCATGTGGGCTTCCCAGCCCATGAGAGTTGCATCAGTTGTAAGGACGGCCGTTGGCTCGGGGCCGACAAACGGGATCCCTTCCTGCAACTGGTCTAGGACGGTCCACCACTGGAGAGCGTCCCACATCTTCTGGGTCACAGTGATCAGCTAGTCGAAGTGACCATGGTGCTGAGTCCACTGGATGGCCAGCTCCTATTGGAGGGGGCGCATGTGCCACGATGCCCAATGGACCATGGAGGTGCCATGTAACCCAGAAGGCGCAGAAAGTCTCGGGCACGGCGCAATTGCCCAACCAGAAATGATTGGGCAGGTGGAGAGAACCTCTGTCCTGTCTGCCGGGAGCCAAGCTCTGGCTTGACGAGAATCAAGCTCTGCCCCAATGAAGCACATCACCTGAGAAGGCACAAGCTCTGACTCGGCCTCGCTGACCAGGAGGCAGAGTTGGAAGCAGGTCAGGAGGGTCAGAACCCTGGACCTCTCCACCTCCTGCTGGGTGGAACCTGCTAAGAGCCAATCGTCGAGGTAGGGGCAAATTCTGACCCCCGGACAGATGAGGTGGGCTGCCACCACTGCAATGCATTTGGTGAAGACCTGTGGAGCCGATGACATGCCGAATGGTATGGCTCGGAACTCATACAGGGTTCCCTCTGCTCGGAAGCGGAGGACTCGCTGGTGGGACGGACGGATTGGGATGTGAAAAATGAGTCCTGGAGATCCAGTGAGCAGAACCACATATGTTTTGCTCCAGTGATGATATGAGCTGGGACAGAGTTACCATCCGGAAGGTGCGTGGCCTGAGATACTGATTCAGGTTGTGCAGATCTAGAATGGGGTACCAGTCCCCCCGGTTGCTTTGGAATCAGGAAGTACCTGGAAACGATCCCTGGGTCTGGTGGAGGATCTGTCACTCGAGCTACTGCCTCCTTGAGATGGAGCTGAGCAATGTCATCTCGGAAAGCCGACTGAGTGTGGGCGAATACTCTTTCCTCCTGTGGGGTGTGGGCTCGGCTTGGAGGGTACTGCTCGAATTCCAAAGGCAGCAGAGAAGTGGTGGAGCCGGCCCAGAGCTGGCATAACAGGAGTAGGGGTGGCAGCCCCCACCCCGTTACTGGGCAGGCTTAGAGGCAGAGGGTTCAGGGCTTGAACCTCGGCCTCCCTTATGGGCCTGGGTTGGCCCGGGCTTGGGACGGGGGTGCCAAGCTTGAGGCTGCTGCTGCTGCTGACCTCCATGAAAGGATGGCTGCTGGGTCGCAGGGGAAGAGTGCCGAAAAGGCTTTTTCTTCTTCTGCTGCTTCTTGGAACCAGAAGAAACCTTAGCAGAAGTAGCATCCGAGGTGGTGTTGGACTGCTCGATGCGCTGAAGGTGACCAGTTACACCTGGGCCGAAGAGTTCGGTGCCCTGGAAAGGCACATTAGCTAGTTTGTGCTGAGTATCCACCGGAAAGGATGAGAGTCTCAGCCAAGCCCTGTGGCGGGAGGCAACTGCAGCTGCTAACGAACGGGCACACGAATTCCCAATGTCCAGAGCCAACTGGAGCAGTTGTTTAGCAACAACGCAGCCCTGGTCCTGAACCTGCTTGACCGTAGTCTGCGCTTCTGCAGGGAGATGTGGGAGGGCTTCATCCAAAGAACCCAGAACGGCATGGGAGAAGTGTGCCATGATGACAGCCGAGCTTGCCTGACGGGGGCCCAAAGGCGAGGCCGCATAGACCATCCGAGCAGAGTGGTCCAAATATTTGGATTCCTTCTCAGAAGGTCTGTCGGTATCGGTAGAACTACCAGTATGCCTGAACACAGAGGCGGTAACAAGGCTCTCAGCTGAAGGGTGCGCTGTGAACCCCGCAAAGGACCCCATGGGCACCGCATACTTGTGGGTCATATGGACAGATGGAGCTGGACAGGAAGGCAGGGTGCTGCCAGAGTTCTAAGGCTGGGCTCACAATGGCCTTGGCCACAGGAAAGGCTTCAGTCAGTGTATCCCCTCTTTCGAGGATGTCGGTGAGAGGGTACTCCGTCTTTTTCTGGATAGGTTCCAGGGGCATCCCTGTGGACTCAGAGATGAGGCAGAGAATGCCCTGAAAGGACGAAGGACCTTCGTCCGTCTCTAGCCCACTGGCTGATTGGTCACCCTTGGATGAGAATGGAGACCAGTTCTGTCCAAATCCGAGGTATCCGGGTACAGCGGTCGACCGCCCAGATCACCTTCGACCCACTGAGGGTGGTCCGCGTAACAGTGACTGAAAGACGCCGGAGGAGCCCGGTGTCCATTCTAGCTTCCGTAGAAGCTCCTCCCACTGGTTGCTTGAGTGGCAGTTCCACCACAGTTGGTGGAGAGACTTGTTTTGGCCGAACCTTCGATTTTGCCAGCTCCGCGGGCGGAGGAACAGACTTGATCGGCTCCAAAGGAGTCAGCTTTGGCATGGAAGGTGAAAGCCAAGTAATGGTTGGGGGTAGGAGCCAGGGAAGGCTTGTGCTTGGTCAAAATCAGCTATTGCCACGAGGTCCTTGTAGTGCCGGTGGAGCTTCTCCTCATCCAAGGATGACCGATGGCATCACCTCTTTTTAGAGTGTTTATGGCTCTTCCTCGGCCTATCGGTCGAGGGAGTCCGAGACCTTGATTGAGATCGGGCAGGCCGATTTGGTCGCTCGGGAGACACCGGTGGGACCGGTGACTTCCTGGGGTCGGGACCACTTCCTCAACAGGATTCCCAGCAGGCTCGGTCTCCTAATCGGGGAAAAGAAGGACCGGAGTCCGAGCAAGAGAGTCGTCGACTGGAGTCGGCGACATGGGGTCAATCAAGTCGAGAATAATCTCAACATTGTCGACCAACACTTTGGTCAACTGGCCAGTCTGCAGGGCCGGGGCCGAGAGGTCGTCGATTGAAGAGGCAATTTCTTCCGAGGCCGAAACAGCTGGTTCCTGGGTCTGAGATCACTCCTGATCCCAAGAACGTCTCCGTCGAGACAAAGATGATCCCGGGTCCCGCTCCTTTTTACGGAAGCGAGAGTAGTGCGTGCCCGCTGGGCTCTCACCCTTAGTAGGGAGAGAATGACACAACTCTGGGAAAGAACCCGAGAAAGTGGAGCCCAGACTGAGCGGAATGAAGAAGCTTGGGAGGAAGATGAAGCGGCACGAGCTGCCTCCTCGGCGTCGCATGCGCCCAATTGCTCGGCGATCCCGCGCCGCGGGAAACTGCCCAATCGGGCCTCCTTGGATTTCACTGACGGGTTCAGTTTTCAGGTTTCCAGCTTGAGGCACGCGCAGACCATCATCGAGGTCGTAGGTTGAACGCGACACAAAATCAGATGTTGTGGTGCCGCTGGCCGACACCCAGACAGTAAACGCACGCGGAATGCGGGTCAGTGCGCAACATCGTCTGGCCGCACAGGCACCGGTGAAATTTGGGGAAAGACTTGTCCTCCATGATCAAGAGAAAGGAATCGCAATCACTAACGTGAACAAGGCGAATTTTCGGAATAACTGAAGGTTTTGAAGCCAGGGCCTACAAAATGCGGGAGCACGAAAGAGGCAACCCGAGACTTCCAGCGGAAAGGAAGATCTGGCGTCATGGGGCGAAGCCGAGGGTTATACCACCCGAGTAGGTGGGAGGAGCCAGCTTAAAGACTTTCTGGCTGTCTTAAAAGGAAAGAGACACTGCCAAGAAGTGCAGATGAACAACATACCCATGATCTTAGAAATAATGCTTTCCAAGAGAGAAAGCGCAGCTCGCAAGTCACGGCTGGCTCAAATGGAGACAGGGTAAACTTCTCCAAAACGAAATTTAAACGATACTCGGCGCTAGACTGACCTCCGGCAGGGGCTGGAGGTACAGCAAACACCAGCCTTTCAGAGGGGAAGGGGCATGACAGACATTGGCGAGTTTGCCTTGACGTAATGGCACGTGTCACGCCCACAGTAAAGCGGAAACTGCTCCCTGTACTCAGAGAAGACGAAGCACCGGCACAGATCCCCAGTCTGGTGTCCCAATGAAAATAAGAAAGACTCTGGTGTACGGGCTCCCACCTCATCCTCGCCTGGGGAGAGAACAATCATGGCTTCATGGGGAACACCAGGTCAGGTAAAGAGGGGACAGATGCCCAGGTAACTCTGATGATGCAGAGTGCAGGGGGCCGGGGGAGTATAAACAAAGTTAAAAAAAAAAAAAAAATTAAATCCCAGGCCGAAACAGGGGAATGGACTGGAGGTTTCAGGTGCAGGATGCCCATGAGAAAGGTGCTGAACACACCCAATTGAGCCACATTGCGACCTTCCACTGGCTCATGAAAGGCAGAGATAGCCGAAAGGTGCACCTTGAGGGAGGAGTACTGGAGACCAGAGTCCGACAGATATATCAGGTAGTCCAGAATCTAGTTCACCAGTCAGGTGAAAAGGTCCAGATGATGTATGGCAGCCCAGATGGCAAACCTCTTCCATTTCATGACGTATGTGGCTCTAGTGGAGGGCTTCCGAGCTGCCACGAGGACACCCACCACTCTCTGAGACACTCCAAACTGGAGGATGGCTATGTCCTCAGGAGCCAGGCATGCAGATGAAGGGACTTGAGACTGGGATAGACCAGGGTCCTTTTAACCAGAGTCAACAGATTCCTGCAGAGGGCCAGAGGGACCGGAGGTTTCTCCACTAACTGTTGCAGTAATGGAAACAATATCTGCTGTGGTCAGAATGGTGCGACCAGGATCATGCTAGACCCCCTTTATTTGCAGCTTGAGTAACACCCTCTGAATCAAAGGAAAAGGAGGAAAGGCATAGAGGAACCTCCCACTCCAGGAGAGGGACAACGCGTCTTGCCGGAAAACTCCAGGCCATGGATTTAGTGAGTAGAAACTGGACAGTTTTGCATTGAGTGCGGATGCAAAAAAGGTCCAACTCTGGATGAGCCCATTTGGCGAACAGATAGTCTGCGATGGGTGACAGAAGTTCCTATTTGTGCATGCTGGACTGCATCCTGCTTAGGCTGTCCACAAGGGTGTTTAGCACGCCTGGGACATGGACTGCTGAAAGAACCAAACTGTGGTCTAGTGCCCAGTACCAAACTCTCATGGCCTCCCTGCACAGGGGATGTGAATGTGTTCACGCTTCTAGAGGACAGCACTGAGACTGTTGAACTCTATCAATAACTGATCTGAAAAGCCTGCATGGCATACAGGACCACCCGTATCTCCAAGACATTCATATGCAGGGAGGTTTCGGTCTGGGACCATGGTTTCTTGAGTCTGAAAGGGGTCCAGATGCGCTCCCCAGCCTGACCCAGAGGCATCCGTGGTAAGGATCTGCTGGGGGTGAACAGATCTGGAATGGGGCCCCCATAACAGGTTCTGGGGGTCCATCTATCATTGAAGCACCTTGCGAACCGGGGAGGAGACCAGCATTAACTGATCCAAGTTGTCCGTGCATTGGTCCCACTGCACCCTGAATGTCCATTGAAAGACCCGCATGTGCAGTCTGGCCAAGGGCACTGTGGCAATGGCCATGGCCATCAGACCCAATAGCCTCAGGTACACCCTTGCAGGAACATAATGGTTCTGGGAGACGTCCTCAGCCTGGGCGATCAGGCACTTCGTCCTGCTGAGAGGCAGAAAGGCTTTGCCCTGTGCCGAGTCCAGGACCACCCCTATATACTGCAACATCTGGGACAGAATCAGGACGGACCTGTGCATATTGACGGTGATGCCCAGGGAGAGAAACAGCTGGCAAGTTCTCTCCAGAGTCAGGAGGAGCTGTTCCTTGTACGGTGGCTTTAGAAGCCAGTCATCCAGGTAAGGGAAAACATACAGTCCCTACCTTCAGAGAGCTGCAGCTACGGCTGCTAAGTACTTGGTAAAGACCTGCGGCGCAGAGGATAAGTCAAAGGACAATACCTTGACTAGTGCTCACCCTGAAAAAGAAACCAGAGAAATCTCCTGTGCAGAGGAAACACTGAGATATGCAGCTAGGCATCCTACAAATCCAGGGACTAAAGCCAATCGCCTCGCTTGAGCATCAGACCTGCTGGCAGGGTGACCATGCAAAACATTTTGTACTGGATATAAAGATTGAGGTCCTTGAGATCTAGGACGGGCCTCAGATCTCCAGTTCTTTTGGGGACCAGGAAGAACCTGGAATAAAATCCCGTCCCTTTGTTGCCCGGGCACTGGCTCGATGGCCCTTGTCTGCAGAAGCGACTGTGCCTCCTCCTGAAGAACTGCTAGATGAGCCGGGGGCAGGTGGAGGGGTCTCTGGAGGAGTCTCTTGAAGTTCTAGAGTGTGATCCTTTCTATAATCCGAAGGATTCAGACATCTGAAGTGATGGTTCTCCATTGATTGCGATGGAGGGAGAACCGACCTCCGATCACCACCTCTTGGTCGATGGACCGGAAAGGGGGAGTCTTCTCAACGAGTCAACTGAAGCGATCCAGCCGAGGGGCTGATCCATCACCCTGGGATGCTTTGCTGCAGCATTGAAGGAGGAGGGGGTAGGCAAGGTGGAGGAGGCCTTTCTCTTACCCTGGGGATGGGAGGCTATTCTAGACTTGTGGGACACCTTGAGAAAGGAAGAGTGCTGCCTGCTCCTAGGCTGCGTATGACATACCGAATGGACAGACTTAATTTCCCTGCCAGATGATGGTAAGTCACTGGTGATGTCCTGAACATCTAAAACAGTTTGAAGCCATTGAAAGGGGCGTTAAGCACCTCTTGCTGGACATCTGCTGCAAAACCTGAGACCTTCAGCCAGGAATGCCTACAGAGGCAAATGCCTGTGGCAGCAGCCTCAGCACCTGTATCAAAGATATCATATAAAGCCCTGAGGAGATGCTTTCTAATATCCTCTGCACTCTGCAAGCACTTGAGAAAGTACAGTTATGTAGGAACTTACCGTAACAGTAGATCTTCAAGAAAGGTTCCTTCAGTTGCTCATCACATATAGAACTAGTGCCACCTAGCATCTGGGCCGCACAGCAGACTTTTCTAGCAATACCTGACAGGAGACTGCCCACCCGACGTCACGTGACCGACGTCACCATGACCCTATATAGTGGGCGGTCCCCACGCCTGCCCTCCAGTTCTCCTGCCGGAGCCTGGAAGAGGCCTGACAGCAGGAGGAAACGGAGTCTGGAGTCCCTAAATAAAAAAAGAGGAAGGAAAAATTTGACCTACTGAAGGAACCTCTCTCAAAGATCTACTGTTACAGTAAGTTCCTACACAACTATACTATCTTACTTCGAGAGGGTTCCTTCAGTAGGTCATCACATATAGGAATGAATTCCAAGCAGTCCCTCCTAAGAGAGACCGAGAGAAACAAGGGAGGAGGAGAAACTCTAACAACCCAGGAACACACAGAATGGAACCAGCCTAGGACAGAAGGCCCTGCAGAACAACTAGGCCAAAACCTGCCCTCTGCCTAGAAGCCATGTCCAGACTGTAGTGTTTGGTAAAGGTATGGACAGAACTCCACGTTGCTGCTGCGCAGATATCAGCTGCTGACACGCTATGCCAGGTGTGCAGTGAAGCAGCCATGCCCTTGTAGATTGACTCTGTCACAGGCCCCAGCAGAGGCTTGTCATACTTCTGGTAACAAAAGCGTATACAACTGCCCAACCAACCGGACAGGCACTGCTTTATTAATTTATTGAATTCTTGGATTACAACCTTTGAGCTACAAGTTCATTTACAAAGGTTCCACGTTGGGGAAAAAATGTGAACATACAATATGAGAGACACAGAGTTGCAGTTACATTAAACAAATGACAACAGTATAATGAATGACAAACTACATGGTATAGGTTTGTGACTCGGCATACAGGCAAAGTTGGTACTTCAGTAGTAACTAGAAACAGAGAGAGAGAGTAGGAGGAGGCAGGGTAGTTCAAGATAGTAGGGAGAGAGAGGGGGGAATGGAGGAGGTGTTAGCTTGTGGTAACCTCTAGCTAGGGGTCACCTTGTCAGAAAGGGTAGGGGAGTGGAAGGACAGAGGGTTGGGAAATTGGTAAGGGGCTGTGGACCTGGGGAATAGAGAGGGGTGACTGGTGCTGTGGGGGGGTAGGTGGGAGTAGGGTAGGAGGGGAAGTAGCAGGTTGGATGTTGCCAAGTGCGCGGTAGGTGGGTAGCAGCATTTATTACTGGAGGAGTTGATTAGGGTGTGGGCAGGTGCACATCACTTGGCTGGACAGGTGGGATCCAAGTGCGGATTTGAACAAGCTGATTTTGCTGATAGTGGTTAGTTCTGGCGGAAGCGAGGTAAGCCACAGCGGGGCCCGGTATTCACAGGATCGCTGACCTTGGGTGGTGCGACGGTAGGGGATTTTGACAGAGATATTATTGGATGCCCTTGTAGTCCTTGTTGGTGCGGCCTGGTGTACGAGGGAGCTAGGTCCTGGGGCAGTAGGCCCAGCATTGCTTTTTTGGCAAGTCAGGTTTGGTAGTGGGTCCTGTCATTCAGATTTAGCCAACTGGTTTGCTGGCAGAGGTCGCAGGTATGGGTTAGACGCGGGGCTCCAAGTGCAAGTCTGCACGCTTTGTTAAGCGTAGTGGCGAGCCGCCTGAGGGTGCTGTCAGGGGCTGCACTGTAGATGGCAAGGCTGTAATCAATAGTTGAGAAGACCAAGCTGGTTATTGCAAGCTGGAGGGCTTTATCAGTGAGGCAGCTTTGGTGCTTATATATCAGGCCGAGCTTCCTGTTAGCTGTAGTGGCGACATGATCAACATGTGTGGGGAATGAGAGGGAGCTGCCTAGGGTGAGACCCAGGTACTTGAACTTGGGGACCATTTCAACGGAGACATTTTGTTTATTCTGAATATTCAGAGTTGCAGTCCTGTAGTGGCTATGGGCAGGGGGCAAAGAGCATGGACTTCGTCTTTTTGTGGTTGACTAGGAGTTTAGCTTTGCTAAACCAGTCTTCCACATCGAAAAAATCCTCTTGAAATTGCTGCTCCAGTGTGACTGGATCAGACTGACTGGAGTAGATTACCGCATCATCAGCGTAGAGAAGGATTTTTTGTTGACAGGCTAGTGGTAGGTTATTTAGAAAGAGGCTAAAAAGGAGGGACCCAGGATGGATCCTTGGGGGACACTAGTGGACATCTGTTCGGGGTCCGAGAGTACATTGTCTATTTTTACCCGCTGTACACATCCAGAGAGGTAGCTCCCGAACTAGCACAGTGAGTCGGAGGAGAGCCCAGTTACCTCTAATTCGGCCAGGAGGTGGTCCTGGTTGACTGTGTCAAAAGCCTGCTTAGAAACAGCTTTGCCCAAAGACCTGGGGGCAAAGGAGACGAACAACTGGTCATCCTTACGGAACTCTTTCATACAGTGGGTATAGCACCGGAGGACACGATGCACGTCCATAGTGTGCAGGAGTGCCTCACCCCTATTGGCAGGGGACGGAAAATAAACTGGGAGCGCCACTGATTGGTTCAATGTGACCTCCGACACCACCTTAGGCAAAAACTTTGGATTTGTCCTGAGGACTGCCCGGTCCCTATGGAAAATTAAATAAGGCTCCTTACAAACCAAAGCCTGAAGCTCTGAAATTCTTCGAGCTGAGATAACCGCAACAAAAAACGTCTTCCAGGACAGGACGCGTAAATCATAGCTCATCGCTGGTTCAAAAGGCGGGAGAGTGAGCTTCTCCAACACAAAGTTTAAATTCCAAGGTGGTGTAGGGCTGTGGATGGGGGGTTTCAGATGGAGAATCCCTTTCAGAAATGTCTGAGACTTTCAACTGAGCCACAGGTTTACCATCCACCAGCTCGTGGTACGCCGAGATAGCCAAAAAGATGGACCTTCAAGGAGGAATAAGAGAGGCCTGAATTTGAAAGATGAAGGAGGTATTCCATGACTTGTGGGGCAGAACAAGAGAAAGGGTTCCAATCTTTGGAAGCCGCCCAAATGGAAAAAAGTTTCCACTTCATAGCATAGGTGGAATGGGTAGATGCTCAACCAGTATTTGGGCGACTCGAGAGGAGACCCCGAAGCAAGAGACCGCTATGTCTGCAGGAGCCACGCATGAAGGTGCAGGGTCCTGAGCTCCCGATGGATGAGCCAGCCTTGATTCTGTGTCAAGAAGTCGTGAGTCATAGGAAGTGGAACCGGTGGTTCCTCCGCTAACTACTGCAGAAGTGGGAACCAAATCTGTCATGGCCAGAGGGGGGCAATAAGGATCATCTGTGTCTTCTCTGCCTTATGTTTGAGGAGAACCCTCTGGAGAATGGGAAACTGGGGGAAGGCATACAAAAATGTCCCTGTCTAAAAGAGACAGCGTATTGTACCAGAAAGCACCACGCCCTAGAACAAGTGAGCAAATATTGTGATGTTTTGCATTGAAGGGGGAGACGAAAAGGTCTAGTTCCGGACGCCTCCACCTTAGGAAGAGAGAGACTGCCACTTCCTGACTTAGTTCCCAATCATGACGGAGGGTCAGAGACCTGCTGACACTGTCCGCTAGGACTTTATGAATGCCTGGAACATGTACGGCCACTAAGGACAGATAGTGCTGGACTGCCCAGTTCTTCACTCATCGCGTCCCTGCAATGGGGGTACGAGAGAGTTCCTCCTTGTTTGTTGGAAGTACCAGACTACCAACATATTGTCTGTCTGGATGAGCAGTGATCCCTTGGGTAGGAGGGTCTGAAATGCCTGAAGGCGTACAAGACCACTCTCATCTCCAGAACTTTGATGTGGAATGGCGCCTCCGAGCTGGACCAAGTCCTTGTGCTTGGTGTTCCCATAGATGTGCTCCCCATCCCCTATTCAATGCATCTGTAGTCAAGAGATGCCGAGGAGGCAGGGCTCCTGAAAGGGAGACTCAAGGAAAGGTTGCAGGGATCCCTCCACCAAAGCAAGTCTTTCTGGACTGCCGATGGTGCCAGGACCGGATGGTCCAGGTCGTCCAGGAGTTGATCCCACTGCACCCGCAAGGACCACTGAGTGACTCTCATGTGAAGCCTCGCAAGGGGAAACGGTAGTGATGGAGGCTGCCATCAGGCAAAGGGCCTCCCTTGCTGGAATGGTCCTGGATGAGGCCACTACAGATGTCTGATGGACCAGAGTCTCCACCTTGTCCGGAGGAAGGAAGGCTCTGCACTGGACAGTGTCCAAGACCGCCCCAATGAACTGAAGAGTCTGGGTCGGGGAAAGCGATGACTTGGGGAAATTGATAGTACTCCCCAACTTGGAAAACAAGTCCAGAATGAAAGTCAAAGCTTCAGAGAGAGAAGCCCTGGAAGGGGCAGAGATCAGCCAGTTGTCCAGGTAAGGGAAAACTGTTATGCCCTGGCGACGCAAAAAGGCCACCACCACCGACAGGCACTTGGTAAAGACCCGAGGTGCCGAAGAAAGACCAAAGGGGAGGGCCTGGAACTGGAAATGCTCCCCTTGGGAAAAAAACTTCTGGAACCAACAGTGGCTGGGGAAGTCTGGAATGTGCAGGTAAGCATCCTGCATATCCAGAGCTCAAAGACACTGGTTCTCCAGAAGAAGAAAGAGAAGGCTTTGGAGAGTCAGCATTCTGAATTTTTTGTACTCGAAGAACAGGTTGAGACTGCTCAGGTCGAGGATGGGTCTCATGTCGCCTGACTTTTTTGGAGTCAGGAAGAAGTGGGAGTAGAACCCCCTTCCCCTTTGTTGGAGGGGAACACTATTGCTTCCTTGAGCAAGAGATTTTGAATTTCTTCTCTGACGAGAACAGCCTTGTCTCGAGAGTGGGCTGACTGGATTGGAGGAGAGTCTGCCGGAAGCTCCAGAAACTCTATGGTGTGTCTGGCGGACACTAACTGCAGGACCCATGCATCGGAGGTAATGCTCTGCCACTCCTGTGCATGGCAGACAAATCTCCCCCCACCGGCTCCTCGCACTAAGGCTAAGGAGAAGGTGGGGCGAGGGAGTCAGGAGGTGGCAGGACGGTCAGGGGGAGGGCCCCATGAACATCTCGGATTCTTGGAGGCGGGAGGAGTGGCGGAACCCGTGGACTTACGCTTGCCCTGGCAACGAGCTGGGGCCTGCTTCCTCTGCCTCCAGGTCCTATTCCAAAAGGGCTTCTGCTGCTGTTAGGCACCCGATCGGTACATGGACCGCACTTGACCTCAGGGCCTGGCCTTTATCCCTGAGGTCGGTGATGATGTCCTTGGTATCGCCACCAAAAAGCACCGAACCCCGAAAGAGGGCATCCTAAATTGCCAACTGAACCTCATTTGCAAGGCCAGAGATGCGAAGCCAGGCCTGTCGTCTCAAAGCCATGGCTGTCACTGAGGCGCAGGCTACTGAATCGACAGTCGTAAGTAGCCCGCAATGCACGCCTGCAGGAAAACTGGGACAGGCAGAGATCCTTGGTGAGCTCCTCCTCGAGATCCAAAAGGTTCATAGCTTGGATTCGGATCCTGAGCCTGGCCAAGGTAGCCTTTTCGTGTGACACCATGTGGGCCACATAATTAAGGGATCGAAGCGTACATATGGCTGACGAATAGACCTTCTTACCGAACTGGTCCATCTGCCTTGACTCCTTGTCTGGAGGAGATGTGCTCAGGTGCTGATGAGCAATCATGAGCAGCCGAAATCACGACGGGGTCAGCCTTCGGATGTGTATTAAGGAATGGAGCATCCTTAGGTGCCCGGTAGACTCTATCTGCCCTCTTGGGGACAGCCGGGATGGAATGAGGCATCTGCCAGACCGGAGAGGTAAGGTCCTGGTGAGGTCCTATCCATGGGAAAACTGGGATCGGGGACAGAGACTCCAGGTCCAGGTGTTCTGTGAGTTGCCACCAAGACTGGATGAGAGTCTTAAAGTCCGGTTGGACTGGAGCTAGTGGAGGAGGTGGGGGTCACCAGAGGCAGAGGATAATGATACCCCTGGTAACCCTAATAGCCATATGCCGAGTACGAATTGTATCTGGGGAATCAATGTCCCATACCATTCCAATCCGGAGGGGGACCAGACGAGTAATGGTTCCCAGGATACCCCGAGGGGTAATGCAGGATAGTTCGGGGTCGAGAATATAAGTCCAACGTCGGGGGACCTGACAGAAGGGGAACCCATGTAGGGCCTGCAGTCGTATAAATCGGCTGCAGGACCACTGTCGTTGGCACAGGCATCACACGATCAGCACTGGAAAGGGGTCCGGCATTGGAAGGGCCGGCGTCGGTGAAGGGGACCCAATGGAGGGACCTCGTCTGGCACAGGAGCCAGTGTGTGGGGAGCAGATGGTGGTCCTGGCTTGGAGACCGTCGTTGGAGGGTCTGTCGTTGGATGAGCTCCTGCCTGATCCGATGGGGGATCTCGACCGGGGCCAGCGCCTGGAGTGATCCCACCAGAAGGGATAGGAGGGACCACCAGGGTAGGGCCAGACAGCTGAGGAAGAGCCTCCTTCCCTGCGACCCCTTTGGGGGAGTGTGGAGCGGACCCAGAGGTGTGGTCGACATCTAGGGGCTCCATACTGTCCTCGCCCGAGGTAGCAGCCTGAGCAGGGGAAGCTACCGGTGGTGGAGAAGGGGAGAGAGGGGCAGTCTCCCCAGGGCTCGTCTGGATGTCAGGTTGGTCGCCGCTAGGCCCCGACGGGATAGCCAGTCTGAGTGGCCGGCGGAGGTGGTCGTCTGACCAGATGGAGCCAGGTGGGAGGGGGAAGAGCCCCCTGCTGACTTGACGGCTAAGGCCGTGCGGGTCCCTGAAGCCTGGGGAGCCAACTTACTGGCGGCTGAGTGGTCCCCAGAGGAACCAGAGGCAGACTTAGCGGCAGGCATGGTGCGGCCGTCTGAGGAGCCGGCGGCCGACTTACACGTGGAGGAGGGCTTGCCAGACTTACCTGGATCCTCTGAAGCCAATTTCCCCTTGGGCAGCAGCTGGGAGGAGGCCTTGCTGGTAGAGGGCCTAGAGGCCTCGGCCTGGGGACCCTCCGTGGGGCGCTCCTGTTCCCTATGCTTCTCTTTCTGATGTTCTTTTTTGGGAGGGGAAGAAGAAGAAGATTCGTGGATCCGCTCCATCTTTTTTTCTAAAGATGCCAGCCGGGTCTTCAAGAGGTGGGCCTCCAGAGCCTGCTGCCTCCTTTTGCTTGTGGTCTGGTTAAAAGGCTGGCATTCTGGGCAGGAAGAAGTTGGATGGTCCGGGCCCAAGCAGGCCACGCACTTCACATGTCCGTCTTTATGTGGAATCTGAGTGCCACAAGACTGACACTTCTTCTTCGAAGACAAAGAAGGTAGTTCAAAATTCGAGGAAAAAAACGCAGATTAAGCAGATGACAAATCCACTAAACTTTCTACGACTATCGCTGTGGTATGTTCATGGCGCGAATGACAAGAGGCGACGGGCAGGAATGAACTGAGGGAGTGGGGACCGCCCACTATATAGGGTCACACTGTCGGTCACGTGACGTTGGGTGGGCGGTATCTGTAATATTTTAGTCCCACTTTTGACAATAAGGAACACCTGAAAGGAGCTATGACTGGCATGAACTTCAAACTGCCACACCAGACGCAACACGCCTTAAAAACCACAACAGGGAATGGCAGTGTGAGCGGCTCGAGTAGAACCTCTGACTCCCCGGATATGGTTTTGCAAGCAGTATGTGAGATGGATTTAAAAAAAAAAAATTTTAAATAAAATAATCAATAAGACAATAAAAGAGAGGGAGCTGTGTCTGCGGCGAAAGAAGCAGAAGGGTGGTCGCTGAAAACTCAGACAGCAGTATCAGCTCTTACCACAGAGAACTCATCTTCGGAGCAGGTTGGATACTTAAGAAAACTTATCCCGAGCAATGACTCTCCAAGTAGTTGGTCTCCCTGAACATAATGAAGGGGAGTATTTGGTGTCCTACATTAGACATGGTTACAGGAGTCACTAGCCGGTTCTGGACCTTGAAGATATCCACAGGGCATACTGAGTAAGCTTCCGTAGGGCACAACTTAACTTGGACCTATCATGAACTATAGTGATTGTAACTAAAGGCCCTGAAATAAACTACAGTTACGTAAGAACTTACAGTAACAGTAGATGTTTGAGAGAGGCTTTTGCAGTAGATAATTAAATATAGGACTGACGTCAGCAGGTGGCAGGACCCCACGGAAAAATTTCTAGCTAGCAGTCTCTGGCGAGGGACTGCCCCCACGTCAGGTGACCGGCATCAGGAGACGTCGGTATAAAGGGGCGGTCCCTCACGCCCGCCTTCCAGTTCTTTCCCGCCACAGGCCACAAGAGGCCGGACGAGAGAGAAGCGGAGATTTCCTTCACTGGAAAAGGAGCTGAAAAAGCTTAGGGGGATGGAGGCGGGAAGAGTTATTCTGCAAGAGCCTCTCTCTAAGATCTACTGTTACGGTAAGTTTCATGAATCTGTACCATCTTACTTCGAGAGGGCTCTTGCAGTAGGTAATTACATACAGGACTGAGTCTCAAGCAGTCTGGAACAAGAAGAAGCACACGGAAGGAGGAAAGCTACTCAGAGTAGATGCTTTAGCTGTGAAGGCCTTAAGAAAGGAGGCCTTGCAGAACAGCGAGCCCGAAGCCTGCTCTACGGCGAGAGGCAATATCCAAACTGTAATGTTTTGTAAATGTATGGACAGAAGTCCAAGTGGCGGCAGCACAGATGTCTGCTGCTGACACGTTCTTGAAACATGCCACCGAGGCAGCGACCCCTCTGGTGGAGTGTCCTCTTACTTGACCCGGAAGGGTCTGGTCGTACTCGTCATAACAGAAGGTGATGCAATGAGCCAACCATTTAGACAGGCACTGCTTGGAAACAGCATTGCCTTCTCTTTTGGGGGCCAAAGAGACAAACAGTTGATCAGTCTTACTGAGATCCTTTGTTCTGTTAGTGTAGTATCTCAGAATCCGGTGAACGTCCATAGTGTGAAGTAGATACCACCCCTGATTGGAGTACTGCGTAAAGAAAGCGGGTAACTCTATGGACTGGTTCAATGTAGATTCCGCTACCACCTTAGGGAGAAACTTAGGATTGGTACGCAGAGTCACACGTTCCTTGTGAAAAATCAAGTACGGGATTTTACACATCAGGGCCTGGAGCTCGGAAATCCTCCGAGCAGAGGTAATGGCCACTAGGAAGAGCGTCTTCCAAGAAAGGAACTTCATGTCTGCTGAGGCCGCCGGTTCAAAAGGAGGCAAAGTAAGTTTCTCAAGAACGAAGTTCAAATCCCAATTAGGGGCGGGAACTCGGATAGGGGGTCTCAAGTGAAGAACCCCTCTGAGGAAAGTCTTAGAGACTTCCTTGAGCAAATGTCCCATCTGCAAAGGGAACATGGTAGGCTGAAATGGCTGCCATGTGTACCTTCAGAGACAAGTGACTAAGACCCAGGTCAAAGAGATGGCGCAGGTACTCCAGCAGTCGCCCAACCGAGCAGGAGAAAGGCTCAAAGCCTTTCGAAGCGGCTCAGATTGAGAACCGTTTCCACTTCACGGCATAAGCAGACCTAGTGGAGGGTTTCCTAGCCTCCAACAAGATCTCAGCCACCTGGTGAGAAACCCCAAAGTGGGCTTGAGCTATGTCTGCAGGAGCCACGCATGTAGTTGAAGGGACTTGAGACCTGGATGGACAAGGGTCCCCTGATCCTGGGTTAGTAAACTTCTTGACAGAGGAAGAGGAGGTTCCTCTGAGTATTGTTGCAGAAGAGAGAACCAAACTTGCCTGGGCCAGAAAGAAGCGATCAGAATCATACATGCTCCTTCTGAGCCGAGTTTCTGCAAGACACGTGGGATCAGAGGAATTGGGGGGGGGAGGGGCAAAGATGAATCTGTCCTTCCAATCTAGAGACAGAGTGTCTCTCCAGAAAATGCCTCGCTCTTGAACGAGCGAGCAGAAGTCTGCTCTGCGTTTAGAGGTGAGGCGAACAGGTCCACCTGAGGTGTTCCCCAACGTAGGAAGATATCGCCTAGGACCCCCTGATCCAATTCCCACTCGTGAGCTTGAGCAGACGAGTGACTTAGTTTGTCTGCTGAGGAGTTCTCGACCCCCCCACAACATGAAGGTCGTGTTGTGCTGCCCAATCCCAAACTCTCATCGCTTCCCTGCAAAGAGAGTAGGACTGAGTCCCGCCCTGTTTGTTGATGTACCATACCACACACATATTGTCCTTCTGGACAGCTAGGTGGCCTGGAAGAAGATGCAGGTGGAGAGCCTGGAGAGCACAGAGCACCGCCCGAAGCTCGAGCACATTGATGTGCAGGGATTGTTCGAGCTTGGACCAAGAGCCCTGGATCCGATGTGGACCGAGATGGGCTTCCCAACCTTCGCCAGAGGCGTCTGTGGTCAGAGTCTGGGAGGGAGGAGGAGGAGGAAGGAAGGAAGAATGGAACTCCCCAAAGAAACTTCTCTCGAACCATCCACCACTGCAAGTCTCAAACCATGGGAGAGGAAACTAGGACCAACTGGTCCAAGTCGTCTACCAACTGATCCCATTGAGAGCAAAGCGTCCACTGAGAGACCCCATGTGGAGCCGAGCACAAGGGACTGTTGGGATAGCAGCCGCCATAAGCCCGAGGAGGCAAAGAACCGACCATGCACTGACCCGCCTGTGGCCGGACAACAGGCTTACCCGAGTCTGGAGTGTGGCCGCCCTGTCCGGTGGCAGGAAGGCTCTGCCTAGGGTCGTGTCCAGTATCGCCCCAATAAACTGGAGCCTCTGGGATGGGATCAAGTGAGACTTGGAATGGTTGATGGTAATACACAGATAGGCAAAGACCTGCTGGGTGAGGGAAAAGCAGTACAGGAGTTCCTCCCTGTACGAGGCCGCCAGGAGCCAATCGTCCAGGTACGGGAAAACCTGTACCCCCCGGGTATGCAGGTAGGCCGCCACCACCGCAAGGCATTTGGTAAATACTCGGGGAGTCGAGGATAGGTCAAATGGAAGTGCCTTGAACTGGTAGTGGTCCCCCTGGAAAGCAAAACGGAGATATATGCGGTGAGATGGGTGGATAGATACGTGCAGGTAAGCGTTCTGCATATCCAGAGTGCACAGCCACTGGCCCGAGCGGAGGAGGGGGCAGAAGGTTCTGCAGTGAGCGCATCCTGAACCTCTTGTACTCCACGAAAATGTTCAGGGAACTGAGATCTAGAATAGGTCTTACATTACCTGTCTTCTTCGGGAACAGGAAGAAGTGGGAATAATAACCCAATCCTTGCAGGGGAATGGGGACAGATTCTATCGCCTCTTTCAGCAAAAGTGACGAAATTTCTTCCTGGACCAGAAGAAGATGTTCCCGAGAGTACGAAAACCTTGGGGGAGGGTGACGACGTGGTTTCTGTAGAAACTCTATTGAGTGTCCTTCTGCGATTAGCTGGAGCACCCATGAATCTGATGTTATCCTCTCCCAGCCCAGAAGGTGGAGGGAAAACCTCCTACCGGTTCCTCTGGGAAGCACGGAGGCTGTGGGAGACGGAAGGAGTCAGGTGGTGTGTGGCAGCGCCACAGCTGAAGTTCCCGCAGCTTTTTTGGGCGGGGCCCCCGACGTTTAGTGGCCCTCTTTCCCTGTGGTCTTGCTTTGGGCCGGTTCCGCTCATGTAAAGCGGACGCCATGTGATTGATGGGAAGATACATAGAGTCCACAGACTTTAAGTCGCCCTTCTCCTGCAGGTCGGTGATTATGTCCTTGACATCACCCCCGAACAGCACCGAACCTCGGAAGGGCACTTCCTGGATGGCGGACTGCACTTCCGGGACCAGCCCTGGCACTCTGAGCCAAGCATGACGCCATAGGCCTACAGCAAAAGCCAAGCTCCTACCAGCAGTGTCCACTGCATCGTAGGTCGCACGAAGGATGTGCCGACTGGCCGAACGTGCAGAGTGGACAAGGTCAGCCACTTCCTGCTTGACCTGAGAGTCCGGAAGGGAGTCCAATTTAGATTCCACCTCACTGAGAATCACCTTCTGGTAATCCCCCATGTGGCCGACATAGTTCAGGGTCGTAATACCCAGAGTGGAAGACGCAAAGATCTTCTTGCCATACTGGTCCAGAAGGTGGGATTCCTTGTCTGGTGGAGATGAGCTAAGGTGTCTGGGCTGAGCTGACCGGCCATGAGCGGCGCTAATCACAACCGAGTCAGCTTGAGGGTGGGAGTCTAAATAGTCAACATCCTTGGGAGCCTGGTATAGCCTGTTCGACTTCCTCGGAAATGGGGCTAAGGCCGAAGGCTGTTTCCATATAGTGGTAATAAGGTCGGCATGAGGCTCGATCCAGGGTGGCACCAAAGTGGGAGCTGCCATAGGCAGATCCAGATGCTCAGTGAGTTTTTTACGCTGGGGGTCTGGCTCCAAGGATTGCCACTTATGTACTTCCTGGATCTTTCATAGCAACTCCGTGAAGGAAGGATCCTCTGGAGGAGACTTCAGAGGAGTCCTTGGCCAGGGCTTGGATGGAGAGCATGGCTCGTCGTCTTGCTCAGAACAACCGTCAGAAGCATCCGAGGAAGAAGAAGATGAGGAAGAGGTAGGCTCCCTCTCCCGACGAGGGGGAGAAATCGACCCCTTGGGAAGCCCTCAGGGAAGCATGTCCTGCCCCTCTCTGGACCCAGAGGGTTTAGCCCTGGTGTCCGGAGGTGGGGAGGGAGTTTGTCGTCGTGGACGTATGGGAACCAGCACCGGCATCGGAAGACGACTCTCCACCTCTCTGGTGAGCTGAGCCTTGGCCTCAGCCCACCAGGAGGCCAGAGTCTCCTGCAGGTCCACTGGCAGCTGGGGGGGGCGGTGGGGGATACGGGTATGGACTATACCCATATGGCACGTATCTATAACCTGACGGCGGGTACTGCGGCGTCGGATAGGTTGGCGCTGAGTACTGAGGCGCAGGATACTGTGGTCCCGGGTATGATGGCATTGGATATGACGGGGTCAGGTACCTGGGAAAGGGGGGGGCTGCCAGAGCAGACGGCCCATGGACGGTTCTGGAGCAGAAGGCCCAGGGGGTGGAGGGCCCAGCGTCGAGGCGGCATCCGGGAGTGGGATGTCGCCCGGAGTCGGCAACACCGGCATCGGAGCCGGTGGCCGAGGAGCCTGTGTCGGAGCCGGCGTCCGAGGAGCCGACGTCAGATCGATCGGACCAGCAGGTGGATGGTCTGATGGAGGTGGAGCAGGAATCTCAGCATCGCCCGGGGATGGGGGGAGAAATCCTCGGGGTCGGGCTGAGGAGACTAAGGGTCCCCGGAGGGCAGCGAAGGCTGCGGGGCGCGGGAGCAGCGGATGTGGGGGGTCTGGCGTCGCCTCATCCGCTGAGCGGATGGTCGGGCGAACCGACTGTGCGGCTTAGCAGCTAGAGCTGTATGGCGCCGGAGGGGCTGGCGCCTGATCAATGGAGCCATCGCCGGAGACAGGCCACGATGGAGGGACAGCCTAGTCGGGCGGAATGGGGGCGGCGCGCCACCATGAAGGGTTGGGTGACTTACCGACCTTCTCTGTGTGGGCGTCAGAGGAGCCAACGTCCGGCTTATCGGAGCCGCTTGCACCAGTAGTCCACGAAACCACGGCTTTACTGGCAGCAGAGGCTTCCAAAAGCCTGGAGGCGCCCGAAGGGCCCAAGTGAGAGCCAGATGGGCGGGCCGCCGCCTTAGAAACCTCTAAGGTGGCAGTCGGGAGGTCCATCGGGGTGTTACCTTTAGCACAGCGACTCCGAGGAAGTCAGGGGTGGAGAGGAGCCCTTGTCCTGGTGCTTTTCTTTGCCCTTTTCTTGCGATGGCCTTCAGGGGAAGTTGACGCCTGCTGAAGCTTTTTCAATTCTTTCTCCATGGAGCTCATTTTCTTTTTCACAATATGGGCCCCCAGGGACTGCTGCTGCCTTCTCCGGGTGGCCGTGTTAAAACTAAGGCAATGCTGGCACTTCTCTACCGGATGGTCGGGGCCTAGGCAAAAAAAGCACAGAGAATGGCCGTCCTTGTGCGGGAGTTGGGCGCCGCACAAGTCGCACTTGTTTTTGTGCTCGGAGGGCGTAAGGGACGATATACACCGATGAATACCTGATGGAAGATAGGAAAAAATCGAAATACTCGGTTAAAATACAGACAAAAGAGCCTGACAAGCAAGGAACTTTTCCGCGAGGCACTGGCACAAGCTAATGGCAGGAAAGAACAGGAAGGCAGGCATGAGGGACTGCCCCTTTATACCGAAGTCTCCTGACGCCGGTCACCTGATGTGGGGGTGGTCCCTCGCCAGAGACTGCTAGCTAGAAATTTTTTCCGTGGGGTCCTGCCGCCATCAGTCCTATATGTAATTACCTACTGCAAGAGCTCTCTCGAAGTAAGATCATGATTTTATTTTTTCAGTGGGCACAAAACAACTTTCTGGTGAAAACTGAGGACATGGAGGTGAAACTGCACCTGGATTGGTCTTGTGCTACTAGAACTAGGAGGAAGTTGTTTGATACCCTCAAGTAGCAGCTGCAGAATTTGGAGACAGCGCATTCATTAGCAGCCCCTGTCCACCTCCATGTCACATATGGAGGCAAGATGTTTTAGTATTCCGAGTCCACAGAGGCAAAGAAGGCAGACAAGCTTGTTGCTGAGTTTAACAGTCATCCTGGCCGGGAGCTGACTGAGGAGGGTTTCATCACTAGACAAAGAATGAAAGTGGTGTGGACACTTGTTTAAATGGACATGACTTTTTGTTTGCTTAAGCTCTTTTCGCTGTGTTCGGAGGAGAGAAGAGGGCTTTAATGTTATCCTTTGCATCTGGATGTCTAATTCCCCCAGGAATATTCCTGCTGACTAGGTGGTGGGTGCAGTTTTTTGGGGTGTTCTATTTTACTGAGAAGTTGCTTATTCCTAAAAAACTTTGGGGGATTCTTTAAAATAAAAACTAAACATAGAAAGTGACGGCAGAAAAAGACCAAGGGTCCATCAAGTCTGGCCATAAATTACCAGGGACCTAGTGCAAATCTGGGGACCTATCCCTCCCCAATAGCTCATCCTTCCCTACTCTTGTACTCGTTTTATCTGTGCCTTTACTCTGTCTGTCTGCCCCCAAAACCCACCATGGTCATAGCGCCCACCACTTTGGCCACAGGCTGTTCCATGGGTCCATCACCAGAAAAATAGTGTTTCCTCTAATCCTTCGAAGCTCCCCCTGCAGCTTCCACTCATATCCACATATCATTGTACTGGTGCTCCTATTGAATATCTGTGTGGGGAACGCTGCCTTTCCGGAACGTAAAGGTTTCAATCATATCTCCCCCCCCACACTTTTCTGGCTTTCAGTGAGTACATGTTCAGATCTTTCAACAACTCTTTAGGTCTTTTATCATCTTGATTGCCCTTTTTTTTAATTTTATCTTTTTCTCCTCCGAGCCGCCAGCCCGGAACCTCTGCCTGGTCACAGACCACAGACTTCCACCCCTAGCGAGCGCACCTCCGATTACCCCGGATTACCCCCGGCAGGCCTACGTTGCCCTGGCCAGTGCCGCGAACATTGGGACAGGTCAGAGGGCCAGTCTGAGGGGCTAACTGGAGCCGTGGCGGCGTACTTCTAGGACGGCTGGTAGCTACTCCATTTTCCTGGTTTTCTGGGGTGGCGGAACGCAATGACGCCCTGTGTCTGCCCCGCCCTGGACTTTGCTAGGCGCCTGTAGCTGTGGTGCTCTGGCCTTAGGATCTGGGTTGCCGCGACCGACTCCACCCCCGACAATGACAGCAGTCCACGGAATGCTCCATCCTTCTCCCCCCGGCTGGCCCTCCAGCGATCTGGGTCCATTCCCGAACCCGGGTCGCCGGTGTCACAAGCAGAAATCCAACAGCTGCACTGACAGGCCGGCCCCATTCGTTGCTCTTCTTTTCATGGCCGCTGTCCTGTTCTTGTCCTTTCTAAGGTGAGGGTTCTAGAACTGGACACAGTAGTCCAGGTGTGGTCTCACCAGGGATCGATAAATGGGGAGGATCACCTCCCTGCTCCTATTTCACCTCCCTATACACCCCAATATCTTGCTTGCTTTGCTGTATGTTTTGTTACACTGATTTGATTGTTTTAGGGGGTCACAAATGATGACTCCAAGGTCCTGCTCTTTCGTAGTGGTAATAAGTTTAACCCTATTTAGCCACTACTCTGTCTAGGGGTTACCTTTCCCTAGGTGCATTACTTTGCATGAAACCTCTGCTCCCACACATTTGACCAGCTTTCTAGCCTTTAGAGGTCTTCTTTTAGTTCCCTAAGTCCCTCTATGCTGTCCACCCTTCTGCTAAGCTTAGTGTCATCGGCAAAAAGGGCATGTTTACCCTGTATTCCCTCGCTAATGTCACTAATGAACATGCTGAAAAGGACTGAGCCCAGGACCCATCCCTGAGGTACCCCACTTGTGGCATCTCCCTCTGTTGACCTCACCCCATTTACAACAACCCTCTGTGTCCTGACCCTAAGCCAATTTCCCACCCACCTGACTATGTCTTTGGTCTCTCCAAGGTCCTCCAACTTTTTTAACATGCACCTATGTGGCACGGAGTTGAATGCTTTACTGAAATCAAAGTAGAGGAGGTCCACCACGTGGCCCTTGTCCAGCTCCCTGGTCACCCAATCAAAGAAGACAATAAGGTTGTTCTGGCATGACCTCCTGCAATGAATCTGTGCTGCTTATTTTCCTGAAGACCATTCGTTTTCAGGTATTCCATGAGGTCCTGCTTGATTAGGGTCTCTGTCAGTTTCCCCACAACAGATGTGAAACTAATTGGCCTGTAATTTCCCGCCTCCTCCCTGTCTCCTCCCTTGTGAAGTGGCAGCATGTCGACCAGTCACGAGTGGCTGGGAACTAACCTTGTCTTTAGTGAGCTGTTGGAACAGATGTGCCATGGGGTCAGCTAGCTCTTCCGCCAACTCCCTTAGTACCTCTGGACGCATCCCGTCTAGGCCTGAAGCTTTATCTGGCTTGAGGGCTGCCAGGCCTTTCCGGACCCTATCTTTGGTGAATACCAGGGTTTCCATTCTTTGGATTGCCCTAGCGGCTTCACTAATGCTGCTTTTGGGTAGGGGGCCCTCACCCTCCCTGATGAATACAGAACAGAAATAGTAATTTAGGATTGCCGCCTTCTGTCCATCGTCCTCGATCACCTTACCATTGTCTACTAACCTAACGATCTCCCCTTCCTTCTTTCTTTTTCCCCTTATGTAACAGAAGTGTTTTTCCTCAGTTTTAATCCCCTCTGCAATCTGCAGCTCCATGGCTGCCTTTGCTTCCCTTACTGTTCTTCTGGCTTCCCTATTTTTTAATGTTTTCCTCCCACTCCTCCTTCCCCTGGCTCCTTTCAAACCTGTGGAATGCTCGCCTCTTGGCCTTGACCACTTTCTCTGTCCTTAGCTGAGAACCATATGGGTCTCTTGTATTTATTTCTTTTAACAACTGAATTAATACAGAGTATTTTAGCCTCTAGTGGACGTAGACCATGAGGCATACATTGAGAACGCAGGAGTTCCGGCGCGTCTATTTTGAGTAATGCATAAGGAGTTCTTACAGCCACTCGCTATAGCGTTAGAACTACCACTGCTCTAAGCGAGTCAGTTCTTTAAATAATTATAAAGCAAAAACATATGTAACTATCGATAGCCTCACTTCATTGTTATGCAAGTGCTAGCAATCTGTCTAACTGCTTAGAAGTTTACTAAATGCTCCGCTGTACATGTTCTGGCGTCCCTTTTCCCCTAATATGCCAATGTTTTTAGTGGGCACAGTGACTCTAGGAGTCACCATTTGCAGTCTGTCTTTTTATCCCTTCCTTTGTATTGAAACCCACAGGTCATGGCTTGGTTGGCATTTTCCTGAACTCTGAGGGACTGTTGTCTTCAAAATTACTGGTTGTACCCCACATGAAGTATCACATGTATGGACTGTAACATTATGAATGAATCAATATAAACTGAATAAACATAAAAGTTCAAAAAAAGAAACCCATCTGCCATACCCTTGACCACTTCTCAAATTCTCTTAGGTCTCTGCTCCTTTCCACACACACACCCCTTGGAGTGTCCACCCTATTGTAGATTTTGGTGTCATCCACAAAGAGGCAGATCTTCCCCTCTACCTCCTCTGCAATGTCACTTACAAAATATAAGAGGATTGGTCCCAGTACTGATCCCTGAGGCACCTCCGGACACCTTCCCTTGCTTGCAGTGAACTCAGTTTACAACCACCCTCTGTTGCCTATCCCCTAACCAATTTCTTACCCCGGTTTACCATCTTTGGACCCACTCCTAAGCTACACCCAGCTTGCTTACTAGTTTCCTATGTGAAATGGAGTCGAAAGCCTTATTGAAATTTAAGTAGGCTATATCCGCCTTTCCACACTGATCTAATTCCTTGGTCACTCAGTCAAAGAAATCTATTATATTCATTTGACACCCCCCCCACCGGGTGAATCCATGCTGCTTAACCCACTGAATTCAAAATATGCTACAATCCTTCCTTTCAGCAGCAATTTCATTAACTTTCCCACCACTGATGTTAGGCTGACCTACCTATAATTGCCAGGCTACTCCTTGCTATCACTTTTGTGAAGTGGGATTACTTTTGCCCTCCTCCAGTCCTCCATCACCGCTCCTGTTTCCAGTGAGCTGTTAAACAGGACCGTCAGAGGTGTAGCTAGTAACTCCCTGAGCTCCCTCGACACCCTCGGATTCACCGTATGGCCCCACTGCTTTGTCCACTTTCAGATTAGAGAGTCCCTTCAGGATTTTCTCCTCCGAAAAAGTACTAGTGTCCACCTCCTTCCCTCCAAAGCTCCTATTACTTTTTGTGACTCCACCTCTTCTCCTTCCTCTGTGACCACTGAACAAAAGTACTGTATTTGTTCAGGATGTCTGCCTTTTTCTGGTC
This sequence comes from Neoceratodus forsteri, assembly GCA_016271365.2. Taxonomy (NCBI): domain Eukaryota; kingdom Metazoa; phylum Chordata; order Ceratodontiformes; family Ceratodontidae; genus Neoceratodus; species Neoceratodus forsteri. The sequence continues at coordinate 799,047,353 of CM028134.1, read as the reverse complement.
CCCCTCTGCATAGTTCCCCCTTCCCCTTTTAATCTTATAATCCCTCCGCTGGTCTTCCTCTTTTCACTTACATACTTTAAAAATGTCTTGCTCCATTTGTCACCGACTGGGCTATTCATCTTCAGTTTGCACCCTTGTGCTCCTTACTGCTTTCCCTGCTTCCTTCTGTTTCCCCTGATACATCTCCCTATCCTCCTCCCCCTCTACGTCTCCGTATACCTTCTGAATGCTACACTGTTAACCTTTACCTTTTCAGCCACCTCTTTCGAGAACCATAAAAGTCTTTCTTCCTCTTGCTCACTTGTTGGACGCAGAGGTTTTCTGCCTTCACTATACCCCATTCTAGCTTCACCCACTATTCTTCCACTCCACCCAGGTCACCCCCCAGTCATCCTTGAGGTATTTACCCATCTTTATAAAATCTGCGCTCCTGAAGTCCAGGATTCTCAATCTTGTGTGGTTCAATTCTGCAGCTGTCCTCATATTGAACCACACTGTACAGTCTTCACTGGTCGCCAGATGGCCTCCCACCTCAACGTCTGCAGCACTGTCCCGTTGGTGAGTACCAGGTTCAGTATTGCTCCATCACAAGCAGGTTCGCTGACTAGCTGCCTGAGGAAAGTACAGTTAAGTAAGAACTCACTGTAACAGTAGATCTTCAAGAGAATCTCTTTCATCAGGGCACACCTATGGAGCTATAGCCACAAGGAGCTAGGACCACATGGAGACTGTTTGGCAAGCAGTCCACTAGGGGCCACCCACAATGACGTCTGATGTTGACATCCACTATATAAATGTGGGCTGCCCCCCTCTTTCCTTAGTTCTCCAGAGATCATACTCAGAGGACCTCCCTCTAGGGAACCAGGAGAGAGCTGAAGTTCCCAGCTACCAGGCCAGGCTGGGAGCAACAGACCCACTGCTTTGTCCACTTTCAGATTAGCGAGTCCCTTCAGGACTCTCTCCTCCGAAAAAGTACTAGTGTCCACCTCCTTCCCTCCAAAGCTCCTGTTACTTCCCCTCCTCTTCTCCTTCCTCTGTGACCACTGAACAAAACTACTTTATTTGTTCAGGATGTCTGCCTTTTTCTGGCCCCCCTCTGCATAGTTCCCCCTTCCCATTTTAATCTTATAATCCCTCCGCTGGTCTTCCTCTTTTCACTTACATACTTTAAAAATGTCTTGCTCCATTTGTCACCGACTGGGCTATTCATCTTCAGTTTGCACCCTTGTGCTCCTTACTACTTTCCCTGCTTCCTTCTGTTTCCCCTGATACACCTCCCTATCCTCCTCCCCCACGCCTCCGTGATACCTTCTGAATGCTACATTGTTAACCTCTACCTTTTCAGCCACCTCTTTCGAGAACCATAAAAGTCTTTCTTCCTCTTGCTCACTTGTTGGACGCAGAGGTTTTGTGCCTTCACTATGCCTCGTTCTAGCTTCACCCACTATTCTTCCACTCCACCCAGGTCACCCCCGCCCCTGGTCATCCTTGAGGTATTTACCCATCTTTATAAAATCTGCCCCCCTGAAGTCCAGGATTCTCAATCTTATGTGATTCAATTCTGCAGATGTCCTCATATTGAACCACTCTGTACGGTGATCACTGGTCCCTAGATGGCCTCCCACCTTAACGTCTGCAGCACTGTCCCGTTGGTGAGTACCAGGTTCAGTATTGCTCCATCACAAGCAGGTTCGCTGACTAGCTGCCTGAGGAAAGTGCAGTTAAGTAAGAACTTACTGTAACAGTAGATCTTCAAGAGAATCTCTTTCATCAGGGTACACCTATGGAACGACAGCCGCCAGGCGCTAGGGCCACATGGAGACTATTTGGCAAGCAGTCCACTAGGGGCCACCCACAATGACGTCTGACGTTGACAGCCACTATATAAATGTGGGCTACCTCCCTCTTTCCTCAGTTCTCCACCACAGATCATATTCAGAGGACCTCCCTCTAGGGAACCAGGAGAGAGCTGAAGTTCCCAGCTACCAGGCCAGGCTGGGAGCAACAGGTAGTCTATCCTGGAGAGAGAAGGATCAGCAAGTCCAAGGGGGATGGAGAGTGTGATGGCATGGCCTGATGAAAGATTCTCTCAATCTACTGTTATGGTAAGTTCTTATGTAACTGTACTATCTTCATCGAGGATATCGCTTTTATCAGGCCACATCTATGTAATGAGTCCCAAGCAGTACTGCCAGAGAGACAATCTGGGTGGCTGGAGGCAACAGGCCTAAGAAAGGAGGCCTTGAAGCACACCCAGGCTGAAGCCTGCCGTTCTTCTAGAGGCAATGTCCAGACCGTGGTGTTTAATGAAAGTGAGAACAGTACTCCAAGTTGCAGCAGCACAAATTTCTGCAGCGGATACTTTTCTGAAATAGGCAACAGAAGTGGCCATACTGCTGGTTGAATGGCCACGCACAACCCCAGGAAGTTCCTTACCATATTTCACATAACAAAAAGTAACACAGTTGGCCAATCATCTGGACAGGCACTGTTTAGAAAATGGTATGCCCTCTTTCCCAGGGGCGAAGGAAACAAAAATCTGTGAGGACTTCCTGCCGTCCTTCATACGATGAACGTAATATTTATTTCAGATCTCGGATTAACCATTTGAGCTCAGAGCTCTTTACATAGGTTCCACATTAGTACATTTAGAACAAGTAGGTGATTATACAGAGGATTGAGACAAACAGGGCAATAGAATTAGAATGAGAACATTTTGGTACATTTGGTCTTTAAACAAAGGCATGCAAAAAATACAGCGAAAACTAAAACAGGAATAATATTTGAGTATTCTATGTACATCTAAGGTAAGGAACAATGCTTCCCTTGGATTGGCATGCTCCAGAAAATAAATTGGTAGGTGGATAGTCTGATTCAAAGTAAACTCTGACACTACCTTAGGAAGAAACTTAGGGTTGGTCCGTAATGACACCCTGGGCTTTACGGAAAATCAAATAAGAAGGCTCACATATAAGAACCTGAAGCTCTGAAATCCTTTGAGCAGAATAACAGCAACTAAAAGTAACGCTTTCCAAGAAAGGAAGTGCAAGCCACAAGTCGCAGCTGGCTCAAAAGGACCCAAAGTGAGTTTCTCTAGCACAACATTCAGGTCCCAAGCGAGGACTGGATTGTGGATGGGTGTCGTCGAGGCACAGGTCAGGAAGCATAGGAAAACCAGGAGCAGTTGTAAAATTCGCAACTAGTGTTTTATTATTAACAGTAGTAAAATAAAAAAAATGTACAGAATAACTATTTACAATGGTAGTACAAACATAGAAAGCAGAGTCCTTTTTCTTCTTAATTTCAAATATCCGTCTATCTCTGTCTTTTGCAAAACATTGCTGCTCTTTTTTTTTTTTTTTTTTATAAGTCTTTGCAGGAGCTCGTTAAGAAAACAGAATGCTTCTCATACAATGTTCTTGTCAGCTTCAGCAGGTGCAGCGAAAAAGAACATTGTTACCCAGAACTGGCCTCGTTTACATCTTTGCAAAAGGCTTAAAAACTGCATTTAAGGTTAACCCCTTGAGTTCCAAATAGCTTTTTACAATCATTTCAACATTATAACTATATACAGTTTCAAACAAAGGATCCCAGTATCACATACAGTTTCACACAGAGATTCACATATATTTTATACCTGCAGATATGCGGGGGGGGGGGTGGAGAAAAGACAGAACAGCAAGTGAGGGTAGAGAGTTAGCGAGAGGCAGAGAACTGCAAGACCATCGGGGTGATCAAGTCCTAAATTTGGTTGCACAATCAGACACAGAAGAGAAAAGGAGAGAATAGAACAGATCCTTGCATTTAAACTCTTTCTCCATAACAACTGGGACAAGGCCGTATTCAACCCTGTCACAATGGGAGGCTTCAAGTGCAAGGATGCCACTCAAGAACATACAGGCCACTTCTAGCGGAGCCACAGTACCCTTCAATAGGCACATGAAAAGCTGAAATAGCAGCCAAATGCACATTTCTAGAAGAGTATTGCAGTCCTACATCTGACAAGGACAATAAATGCTCTAGAACCTGATTCTCCGGGCAAGTGAAGGGATCCAAATAATGAGAAGTGGCCCACAAAGCAAACCGCTTCCACTTCATGGACTAGATGGCCCTGGAGGAAAGCTTCTTGGTAGCCACCAGAACATCTGCCACCTTTGGGAACACTCCAAACCTTGCAATGGCTATGTCTTCAGGAGCCAGGCATGAAGATGGAGAGACTTGAGGTCCAGATGGACCAGGGTTCCCAATTCCTGTGATAGCAAGCCCTTGCACAGGGGCAGGGGGCACTGAGGGCTTTATTCCCAACTGTTGTAATAATGGAAATCAGATCTGGCAAGGCCAAAAGGAAGCCACGAGAATTAGCGTAGCTCCCTCCATTTGGAGCTTGATTAGCACCCTCAGAAGCACAGGAAAGGGAGGGAGGGAAGGTGTAAAGGAACCTCCCTTTCCAAAAGAGGGACAACAGGGCTCACCAGAAAACTCCAGGCCCTGGACCAAGCAAGCAGAAAAATGAGAGTTTTGCATTGAGTGGGGATGCAAAAACGTTCAATTCTGGAGGACCCCACCTGTCGAACAGGTCTTCGCTCACCGAGGTCAGCAGCTCTCACTCGTGCATTCTGGACTATAACTTGCTTAGTGTGTCTGCCAGGATGTCTTGGATGCCTGGAACATGGAAGGTCAATGACTCTAGACCGCGTTCTGGAGCCCAGTACAAAACCCTCATTGCTTTCCCATACAGGGAGTAAGAATGAGTCCCGTTTGTTTATGTAGTGTACTACACTGATGTTTCTGTCTGCACCAGCACATGCCATAGGGACAGATGGTTCTGGAAGGCTTGCAGAGCATACAGAACAGCCCTCAACTCTAGAACATTTATGTGGAGGTAAGTCTCCACTCTGGTCCATGTTCCTTGTGTCTGATGAGCTCACAGATGTGTACTCCAGTCCATTCCCAAAGCGTCTGTAGTGAGAATATGCTGAGGGGAGGGGATAAGGAAGGAGACCCCTTTCAGCAAATTGCTGGGTTTCATCCACCACTGGAGCACCTTTCAGAAAGAAGTTACTAGAACCTGCTGTCCTAGATCGTCTGTCCGCCGATCCCACCAGACTCTTTATGTCCATTGAGGGCTACTCATGCGCAGCCTGGCCAAGGGTAGCCATCAGGCCCAACAGTCTCAGGAATGTCCTGGCTGTGACACACACCATGAAGCGCTCTGCCCTGTCCTAGGGCAGGAAGGCTAACCCCTGAGCAGTGTCCAGTACCACCCCTATGTACTGCAGACGCGGACAAGGGGTCAAGACTGACTCGGGCAGATTGACAATAATCCCTAGGGCACTGAACAGCTGTCTGGTACATGCTAGGGTGTGAGACAGTTGCTCCCTGGAATGAGCTTTGAGCAACCAATCGTCTAGGTAGGTGAAGACATACAGTCCTTTCCTGAGAGCTGCTGCCACCACAGCCAAGCATCTGGTAAATACCTGTGGCGCACAGGACAAGCCAGAGGGCAATACCCTGAACTGGTAGTGTTCCCTCTAAAACAGTAACAAGAGGTACTTCCTGTAGGAAGGACAAATGTTGATATGCAGATAAGCATCCTGCATGTGCTGGGAGCATATCCAGTCCCCTTTTTGCAGCAGGCCTTTAAGAGTGACCATCCTGAACTTCTTGTACTGAATACAGAAGTTCAGATTCCTCAGGTTCAGCATGGGCCTTAAATCCCCTGTGGATCTGGGGACAGGGAACTGGTTCTCTGGCCCTCTTGTGCAGCAGTGTACATACTTCCTCTAGCAGCACTGGTATGTGGTCTGGAGGATAAACTGAGGGGATCTGTGGAAGGTCTGGAGGCAACTCCAGAAATTCTAGAGCTTGGCCCTGTTCTATTAACGGTAGGAACCATGCATCTGTTATAACCTTTCCCCAGTGTTACAGTGGAGAGAAAGGCGATCCCCTATCACCACCTCCAGATTTGGTACTGGAGGGTGAGGGTCTAACTAGGAGTCAAGCTGAAGCAGATCTGGTGGCTGCAGCCGCACCTCCACCTCTAAGGACTTTGAAGTGGGAACCTGTGAAGGAGGCTGGGGTTGGCAAAGCTGACCCTGCTCTGCTTTTGCTCTGTTACCTGGCCCCTGACCTAGGTCTGTTGGTAGCGTTGTGAAGAGGCACCCTCTGCCTACTCGGTTGTGTATGATGCAGGGAATGGACTGACCTCAGAGTCCTTTCCAAGGCCTGCAGGTCAGACAGGATATCCTGCACATCTGCCCCACAGAGCTTGTAACCTCTGAAAGGGGCGTTCAGAATGGAATGCTGGACGTCACTAGCAAATCCTGACACCCTCAGCCAAGAATGCCTTCTTAGGCAAATGCCAGCTGCAGCTGCTCTGGCTGAAGCTTCTGAAATGTCATAGGTAGACCTTATGACGTGTTTATCCACTTCAGCTCCAATCTGGAGGGCCTTGAGCATCTCCTGCTTCTGGATACCCTCTGGAAGGGACTGGGCTGCCACTTTAGCCTTCTTCCAGAGGGTATTCTGGTAGCTGACCATATGGGCCTGATAGCCTGCTATTCTGAGACCCAGTGTGGCAGAGGCAAAGGTTATCTTTCCCATGAGGTCCAGTGTTTTTGACTCTTTATCTATTTATTTTTTGTTGACCAGGTAAGTGCACTAGACAAATAGGAGGAGAGAACGGAGATGCCTAGGCACCTTAGACCTATCATGCGCTGCATATATGATAAGCCAATCAGCCTTAGGTTAGCCTCTGAAAAAGGGCTTTCCTGAGAGGGCCTGGTACAGCTCGTCTGCCTTTCTGGGCATGGCAGGGATCAAGCTTGGTCTGTGCCAGGCGGCCAGGGTGGCATCCTCTACTGCAGCCAATAGAGGAGGAATTACAAGTGGTGGAGAAGCTGGCAGCTTTAGAAACTCCAACAAATTTCTCCTTGTGCTGTCTTGCTCCTCAGCATCAAACCCCACTGCAGTTTGGAGTTGCTTCATCAGAGATGAAGGAGGGGTCTTCAGGAGGGGAACTCTGAGTACACAAAATGGAGTCCTCACTCCTGGTGGAAATGGTGGAGCCAGATCTTTCAGATGGGCTCCTTTCCTTATCTACCTCCTCCTCCTCTTCCTCTTGTAAAAGGAGGTCAGGGTTGTATTCCTGATTGTTGTCGACAGGTTCCGAAGGTTGCAAGGAAGGAAACGAGGATGTTGATGCCCTGGAGTGTGTAGGACACGTCGACCTAGCAGGTGTCAGTGCGGGAGCTTGTCTGAGAGATCTCGTCATCGTAGTGCCTGGTGTAAAAGGAGGTATAAGGTGCTGTATTATCTCTGTAAAGGAAGAGAGCACTGTGTGAACATTGACAGTGGCCTGTGCTGCGACGGGCCTTCACCAACCATAGTAGACCTGGTGGAACTCACTGCCAGCCGGCCTTCAGGGTTCTGAGGTCAGAGAGGCAGGACCTGCAACACTGACGGGGGTGTCCACAACCCCAATATTGACGGGCCTTCGCCGGCCACAGTATGTCCTGCGGAACTCACTGCCAGAGCCGACCGTGTGGGCTTTGAAGTCTGAGCTTCAGAAGGTGTTGACAACGAAGCGGTCGACAGAGCTGCAGCAGTCGGTGCTGAATGAAGTGGGGACCGGGAGCACTGGGGTGGGGGGGTGGAATTTATATTAACATACTAAGATGCCAGAGTAGGCCAAATGGTCCACTGAGTCTGCTCGAAAATCAGCACCCAGCCAGGACAATGCTGCTGCCCTCCCCAACCCCATCGGGGTTACACCTCCAGATCTGACATTACTCAGTTTAACCTTCTCTTTATACCTGTCTCAGCCCCTCTTGAATCTCTTTATACCTGTCTCAGCCCCTCTTGAATCCCTTCACTGTATTAACAGCCACCAGTTCTGCAGGCAGTGCATTCCAAGGGTCACCACCCTCTCGGTGAAGTAGTTTCTCCTAGCCTCCTGCAAACCAGCCTAATGGAGTGCCCCCTGGTGGTTCCCTCCTCCCTCAGCTGGAACACCCTATTTAGACTGACCCTGTTTACTCCATTTAGATATTGAAAGACCTCGATCATATTCCCTCTGTCCCTCCTCTCCTCCAGGGAGTACAAGTTGAGCCACGCAAGTCTCTCCTCATAGGATCTTTCCCCCAGACCTTGCATCATCCTGGTCACCCTCCTCTGGACACTCTCCAGAAATGCAATGTTCCTTTTCAAGTACAAATGCCAAAACTGTACACAGTCCTTGCTCCGCTCCCTCTCCCAGTGTTTGAGTTTTCCTGAAGATGTCTCTTGGGCCTTGGAAGACTGCAAGCCCGAGGAACAGGTTGGTGATGCAGTGGAGCTCTCTCCATTCTGGCTACCTACTGCCGTAGGAGAAAATTATGCAGGACTTTCTGATGGTGTCGCCAGGTAGCTTGATGGAACTACAGGCAGATCTTGTAGGCCTTAACATCGTAGGCCTTTGCGAGACAGCAGACACAGACGTCGTGATCATTGCTGGAGTACAGTTTTCCATCGCGCTCACAGTAATGGAAGAGTTCAACAGTATCTTTCATCGACTTACAAGACAATGGTAATCACTTTAAAATAAAGTGATGATTACTAGGATAAGAAAACTAATAAAACTTAGAAAATTCAAAAATTTAGCAGTCCCCTGTAGTGGCAGCATCTCCATGGAGTCTGGCGAGTATGGTCGACAGCAGCAAAAGAACTGAGGTGGGAGGGGGCCACGCACACTTACATAATGGATGTCGATGTCAGACATCATCGTGGGTGGCCCCTAGTGGACTGCTTGTAAAAACATTTCTGTGTGGTCCTGGCACCTGGTGGCTATAGTTCCATAGGTGTGGCCTGATGAAAGAGACATCCTCGAAAAAGATCGCCCCTTGCAGGTTGTCCAGGATGTCTCTGCTTCTAGCTGAAGCTACAGCTGGGATACTCCAATCTACATCCGGCCGACTGAAGTCCCCCACCAGAAGCACTCCCCTTTTTCTGCCATCTTGTCAATGGCTTCCACCTGTACCTTATTTAACTCCTCCCCCCCACCCTGTGATGTAGGTTTGTAGATCATGCCATTGTGAAAGGTGGCTCCATTCCAGTCTCCAGGGCAACCCACAGTACCTCTACCCTCTCCCGTATACCCTGAATTTATGTCGCTTTTATGCTTTCCCTCACATAAAGCACAACATCTACTCCTTTCCTTCCCACCCTGTCCTTCCTGAACAGTATAGTATAGTCCAGTACGGCCATGTTCCAGTCATGCCTTTCTGTGAACTAGTACTCAGTAATGGCCACAGTATCCAGGTCTGCCTCAGCCAAGAAAGTCTCTAGGTGCAGAAAGTACAGTTAAGTAAGAACTTACTGTAACAGTAGATCTTCGAGCGGATCTCTTGCAGCAGGCCACATCTATCGAACTATAGCCACGACAACATGGAAACCATTCTAGCTACTAGTCTACTGGGGGCCACCCACTTCCACGTCACACACTGACGTCGCCCAGTCCTATAAGAGTGGGCAGCCACCATGCTGTCCTCAGTTCTCCCGCCGGAGATCATAAGGAACTGATGATCTACTGGGGAACCGAGGAAGAGACAAAGGTTCCCGCCAAAGTAGAAATAACAGAAAGCAGAAGGCTCTCTGCAAAGGAGAAAGACACAGAGGCCCACAGGCAGAAGGGGGGAGGAGGGTGGGATGGCATGCTGTAAGAGATCCTCTCGAAGATCTACTGTTATGGTAAGTTCTTACGTAACTGTACTATCTTCATCGAGGGTATCTCTTGCAGCAGGCCACACCTATGGAACAAGTCCCAAGCAGATCTGAAAGCAGAAGAACCAGTCTGGGTGGCTGGAGACCACAAGCCTGAGAAAGAAAGCCCTGCAGCACAGCTAGGCCAGATTTGGCCCTAAGCCAAGAGGCAATGTCCATACTGTAGCACTTGGTAAAGGCTTGGACAGTACTCCCAAGTGGCTGCAGCACAGCTCTCTGCAGCAGGAGTGGTCATGCCTCCGGCAGAATGACCATGAGTAACGCCAGGAAGGCTCTTACCATACTTCTAGTAGCAAAAAATAATACAGTTAGTCAACCATGTGGACAACCACTGTTTAGAAACAAGGATGTCCTCTTTCCCAGGGGAGAAAGAAACAAACAGCTACGAAGACTTCCTGCAGTCCTCCAAATGGTGTGTATAGTAATTTGATGAACCTCTAAAGTCTGGAGCAATGCTTCAACTGGATTGGCATGCTCCAGATAACAAACAGGCAGGTGGATAGTTTGATTTAAAGTAAACTCAGACACTACCTTGGGAAGGAAACTTAGGATTTGTATGCAAGTAAATCCTGTCCTTGTGAAAACCAAAATAAAATGTCTCACACATGAGGGCCTGTAACTCAAATTCTTCGAGCAGATGTAATGTCGCAACTAAAAATCATGCTTTCCATGACAGTAAGTGTAGCTCGCAAGTCGAGGCTGGCTTAAAGGGAGCCAAAGTATGTTTTTCCCACAAGAAAGTCAAGTCCCAAGGCGGGACCAGAGCGCGAATAGGAGGCTTCTATGCCTCTAAGGAACGTATGGGACACTCCATGCTGTGCCACCGTATGACCAGTAACAGGCACATAGAAGACCGAAATGGCCGAGAAAGTGCACTGCAAGAGGAGTACTTCTGACTAGAGGATGAGAGGGACAGCAAGTACTCCAGAATCCAAGTCACTGGGCAAGTGAAAGGATCCAAGTGATGGGAAGCAGCCCAAAGAGCAAAGCGCTTTCCCTTAATGGAATAAGTGACCCTGGCAGAGGGCTTCCTAGCAGCCACTAGGACATCTGCCACCTTGGGGGACACCCCAAATCTAGCCCTGGCTATGTCTTCAGGAGGCAGGCATAACTATGTAAAAAGCTGCAGTCCGGATGGACCAGGGTGCCCCGCTCCTGGGAGAGCAAGCCTGTGCACAGGGAGAGAGAGAGGGGCAATGGAGGTTCCACTGTTAACTGCTGCAGTAAAGGAAACCAGATCTGATGAGGCCAAAAGGAGGTGATGATGATCACAGTGGCCCCTTCCAGGTGGGGTTTGACCAAAAGCCTCTGGATGAGAGGAAAGGGAGGGAAGTCGTAAAGGAACTTCCCTTTCCAAGGGAGGGACAATGTGAGGCACCAGAAAACTCCAGGCTCGGGAGCAAACAAGCAGGAAAAACTGCAAATTTTCGGAGAGTGGGGACGTAAAAAAGGTCCGAATGTGGGTGACCCCATCTGTCAAACAGGCCCTCTATGACAGAGGTCGGCAGCTCTCACTCATTTGTGCTGGATTGCGACCGGCTTAGCTTGTCTTCCAGGATGTTTTGGACACCTGGAACACGGATGGCCGACAGTTCTAGACTGTGTTCTACAGCCCAGTACTAGGTCCTCAGAGCTTCCTGGCAGAGAGGATATGAGACAGCCCCCCTCCCCTTACTTACTGATATAGTGGACTACACTGATGATGTCCATCTGCACTAGCAGAGGACCCAGAGACAGATGGTCTGGAAGGCCTGCAAAGGATACAGAACTGCCTGCATCTCCAGGACACTGGTGCGAGGAGTCGTCTCTGCACTGGATTACGTCTCTAGTGTTTGGCGGGGCACCAGAGAAGCCCCCCTAACCCAGCCCTGAAGCAGTTGTGGTGAGAAGTTGCTGAGAGAGGGGGTGAGGCATGGAACTCCTTTTTAACAGGTTGCTGGGTGTCATCCACCAAAGCAGCACCTTTTTGACTGGAAAGGAGACTAGGACCTGCTGTTTCAGGTCGTCCGTGCATAGATCTCCATAGATCCAATGTCCACTAGGGTATCTATATATGCAGTCAGGCTAGGGGGCACTGTGATAATCGCCCCAGGTATCAGACCCGAGAGGTGGAAGAAAGTTCTGGCTGAAACATATCATCCATAGGAAGACAGGCAGGCTTGAGCCCTCAGGCGGGGCACCTCATCCTGGGGCCAGAAAGCTAAACCTTGGTTCTGAATCCAGGGCTGTCCCTATGTACTGTAGGGACTGCCAGGGGTCAAGACTGACTTGGGCAGACTGACAGTGATCCCCACGTCCAGGAACAGATGGAGAGAACGTGCCTGAGGCCGTAGCAGATACTCCCTAGACTATGCTTTAAAATGCCAAGCGTCCAGACGGGAAGACGTAGATTCTGTTCCTCCCAAGGACTGCTGCCGCCATAACTGTGCGGATGCTAAACACCCGAGGCGCCGCTGATGAGCAGGGCTTGGGACTGACAGAGTTCCCCCCAGAACAGGGACCTGAGAGGGGCATACCTAAATGTGCAGTTATGCATCCTACATGGCTAGAGAGCATATCCAAGCTCCCTGGAGCAAAAAAGGGGCATCAGGCCCGTAGAGCACCCTCCAGATGGCCCATACTGGATGGAATGCAGAAGGAGTAGGGTCTGGATAGGCCACAATCCCCAGTGCCTATGGGGGCCAGCTTGATGGGGGAGGGAACGCTGTCCAGTGATCTTCAGAAACTGGGTCTATGGCCCCTAGTGCAGCCATGGGCAAGTAGCCCCCATGGTACTGGAACATGGTCCCAGGGGTAGTTTAACCAAACAGAGGGCTGATTTGGATGCCACTCCAGAAGAGCTAGAGTGAGACCTAGCTGAAATATTGAAGCTGCTGTAGGGGAATCCTGCCAGCTGACTTGGAGCTGGGGAGACGCAACCTCCAACCACTGTCTCCTTTACAGATGGGGGGTGGGCAAAGAGTCATGGGGCTGTGATGACCCAGCGCTCGCCTGAAGACCAAGTGCCTGGCACTGGCCAAAGGGAGGCCGACTGAAGGGCACTGTAAGGCCACCAATGACAAGGGGTCCGAAAGAGAGTGGACTGGCCTGCTGGCCAGCAAATGAGCCTAATGGCTAGGGCCAAGAGAGCCATAGCAGTCAGAGGCCAAAGGCAGCTGCTGTAACGGAAGCCACAGTGATGTTGTAGGTGACCAGAAGAGGAACTTGTCTTTGCGGACCCCGCACCCCAAACCGAGCCAGAGGGATGGACGCGTGTGCAAATTGCATCCGGGACCCAACCACGATCACCCCTTCGTTGTACAGTGGGCCCGCAGACAAAGGGAGGGGGCAGCAGAAAAGAGAGCCCCCATCCCTACACAAGCTGCCAAACAACCCCCGTGACAAAGGAGGGGAGCAAGGGAGGCTGCAGTGAGCATGGCTAGTCTTGGGGGTAACTGGCTGGGTGCCAGTCAGTACCAGTCTTCACTAAGGCTTGCACAGGGAGGACTGGAATCTCCTAAACTCCTGGGTGGAGGAGCCAAGCAAGAAGCCCGACACCTGGGTGGCACAAAGAAAAAAAGGAGGGGGTGCAGTATCCCCCACAAGCTAAGCCAGGACCAGGATTGTGGCATGACCGGAGTTCCTGGTGAGACCAGCAGTCTTTTAGCCACCCACTGAGCCCCTGATATTGACCCTGAACAAGGAGTAGCAGGAAGTCAGAGATCCTCCCTTTGCCCTCCCCTCCAGCACCACTGTCCACCACATGGGGGTCTGGGAGGGGGGCACTTTAATAGGCTCCCCCAATTGCATCACCGTGCAAAACCGGAGGGATGGCCAGGGGAGCAAGGCTCGCAGCCAGTGGAACTACAGGCTGGAACTAGGGACAAGAAGCTGAGTACTCAGCACACCCGAGAATGCCAGGACAGGGGAGGCAAATGGGTGCCACCACCAGAACCAGCAGGAAACCGGAGCTTCCGCAAGAGGAAGGGTAGGGTGGTGGGGTGAGAGCACGAGGCACCCTTGCATCGCCAATGATAGGCCCAAACCATCCTAAAGGGGTGGCAAAGACCCCTCAACTCCCGAAAGGTAAGGGAGCCATCATGGCGCCAGGGGAGACACTTGGCGCCACCGGCATCAGACAGAAGCCCACTCCAACAAAGGCAAGGGCCAAGGAGCTAAATACTCGGCATGCCCAAGAACACCCGGACAAGGGAGGCAAAGGGGTGCCATTACCAGAACCAGCAGGGAATTAGAACCTGATGCAAGAGGAAGAGTAGGGTGGTGGCAGGAGTGGCACTAGGTGCGCTGGTATTGACAATGCTAGGCCCGAGCCGGTCTAGAAAGGAGGCAAAAGATCCCATAACTCCCGAAAGGTGAGGGAGCCATCACAATGCCGCAGGAAGGCACTGGATGCCACCGGCATCGGACAGAAGCCCGCTCCAACAAAGGCAAATGAGTGGCCCACCAAAACCCCAGGCATAAGGCTACCAGGGGGTGGGCAGGTGGGATGGAAGAGGCAAGGGCATTACCATCCCAAGGACCAGCTCGGCAGGGTAGGCACAGAGCAACACCGCCTGGGCCTGGGCCAGCCAAAGCAGAAGACCTGGTCCCGGTCCGCCCAGAGCGGGACTGGGGCGTGGGAAGGATGGGAGAGGCAAAGGCATCACCGTCCAGGGGTCTGACCACAGAGGGGGGACCCCCCCATAAAAAAAGCCTAGTCAAATTGAAGGATCCAAACAGCCGCCAAGGCCCAGCAGTCCAAGAGATCCATGGGAAGGGGCACAGCAACCGGGGTGGGGGTGGTAGTGCAGGGTCCAAGATTCCCCTCCTGGAAAGAAGATCCAGCAAAGTCCAAAGGATCCGTGGTTGCAGGTCGAAACTCCTGAGGCCTGGGCAGGAAAGTCCACCATTATGCTGCTGAAGAAAGTAGGCTAGGAGTGGCAGAGATGCTTTGGTGGCTGTTTGATACTTGGTGTTTTTGGTGAAAATCCATGCTTCTTTGGAGACCAAGTAGATAGGAGAGAAAATGGCAGGCCCAACAGGAGAAGGTCCACAGCGGTGGCCTGTTTTCTGAAGATGCAGAAGGAGTTGCTCAGCGACAGGGATTAACACTTTTTGGAGAAGGTACAATTAAACATGAAAACCAAAACACTAAACAGAATAAAAGAAAAACCTGAAAGAAGATGGGTGGATGACTGAAGCACAGAGAGTCTCCGCAGGGTTCGACGTTCGTTGGTCGATGGTGGGAAAAGAAATGAGGAGGGTGTGGGGGGCTGCCCACTCTTATAGGGCTGGGCAACGTCAGCGTGTGCCATTTGAGTGGGCAGCCCCATGGTAGTCTGCTAGCTAGAAAAGTTTCCAAGTGGTCCTGGCGGCTATAGTTCCGTAGGTGTGGCCTGCTGCAAGAGATACCCTTGATGAAGATTCTTATTTCCTAGACTTTTAACATTTGCACACATGGCCTTCCAGATTGTGTTAGTACTGTGCTTGTTGCCCCCCTTTTTTTTTGCCCTCACTCCTACCCTCCTCCTTTTTTAATGCTCCCATTCCCATCTTCCTTCATTTCTACCACCCTGCTTCCTTTATTAATTTGCGCCCTTGGGGATCACTCTCCTTTCAGGTTCTCCTTACTCTGCTTCAGCCTGTTGGGGGAAGGGGGTCAGTTTCTGCCTCCCTGATTCCTTTTGCCTCCCCCCTCGGCTACTTTAAATGTTTATCAAAGTAACATTTAAACCATCCACTGAGGACTGTGATGTAGGCTATCACCCCTGTATAGGCCCTTATCCCTCCAGGTGGATCTCCAGTCCTCAATGTAGCCAGACCTCTTCTCTCTGCACATTCCTTCAACCATGAGCTGAAGCGCCCAGTGAGGAGATCCCTCTCCACCCTTCTGTCATAGACTGCACCTTAGCGAAAGCCACTGATCGCGTTACTTGTTTAAGACCCCTTCCTCGCTCCCTAAACTCTACCTGCACTATACCAGCCCTGTCCCTGGCCAGGTCATTGTTCCCCAGGTGGACAAAGAAATCCAGCTCTCCCTTCTGTCCTGCTGCTCTAGCAATCCCCAGGATTCGCTTCCCATCCCTCCAGACCGTGGTGCCATGCAGACACCTAACCTCCCTCCCTTCCCATCCCCCTTCCTATTCCCAAATCTATTCACCTCACAATCGAGTCCCCCCACCAGAGATTACTTCCTCTTCCTTCTCTGGGGTCCTCTATCATCCTCTTTGAGGTCTCCACTACAGAGAACCCAGACATCCTCCCTGGTCACTATCATAGGTGCCTCCTTCTGGCAGTCCCACCCTGCCAGAGCGGCACGGGAATTGTTTTATCCCTGGCTAAGTCTACCCTATGTTGATGCAATACTGCCACCATTTGAATAAGGGACCTCATGGTGGCACATATGGAGAGGTTGAGCTAACTACATTGTAGTCAGGCACAGCTTTGCCATGTGCAACATTACAATGTTAACAAAAATGGTGGCAATACAGTATTAGTATAGGGAAGACTTACAGCTATACGAGGGACACATTTCATTTAAAGTTCCAGAAACTACAAGCATCCCCAAATTTCAAATTATAATATGAAAAGACAAGAGTCAGGTTTATGATTCCTTTTAAGGGACATTGACTAATTTGGGCAATTTTAAACTCAAGTGGGCAGGAGAGGGGGAAGTCAATAGTGTCAAATTTAATTATCTGTTCTTCACCTACAAACAAGCTGTAGATTAAAAAAACAACATAGTTTTAGAAAGACAGCACCTTACCGGCATTGTTTACATGCCTGTAACGCATTCAGTAAAAGTGAATGGAGTGCCTGTGTTTTGTCTTATCACATAAATGTGGTATCACTTTGATACGACCGCATAACAGAGCTATGCCGATGTCGTTATTACTAAGAGAGAAGGGTCACATGCTTCCAGAGCCCAAATACCTAGACTGTGTCCTTCCACGGTGGAGCTGAAGCACATGCAGTCCTCTCCGTTGACCACAATGCTGTTTCTTCATCCTCCCCCAGCGCACTATTTTCCTACCCTGTGCTCACTTCCAGTTCACTTCCGGGTTCAGAGCTAGCACTTGTTTTGAGTGGGTGGAAGCCTCCCTGCTGCCCCTGGTGTCTAGTGGCACTGCCAACCTCCAGTTTCTGTCCCTGTTATATATGTAATGTTTCCCTGCTGTCTAGTGGTACCCCTGCCCTCCAATTGCCATCCCCTATTCATTTAGTATGTTTCCCTGGTGTCTAGTGGCACCCCCCACACCCTCCAATCGCTTGCCCTGTATTTATGTAAAGTTTCCCTGGTGTCTCATGGCACCCCTCCCTTCGACTGCCATCCCCATATTAATTTAATGTTTCCCCGGTGTCTAGTGGCACCCCCAACCCCCCCCCAATCTCCCACTCAGCACCCACCACACCACACCCTCACTCACCTGAACAGGTCCCATGGTGTAGATCCACTCTCTAATCGAAGATGCACCTTGCTGCTGGAACCGCCGAATGCAATACGAGAAACTAAGGTAAGTACGTTCAATGTATTTCAGTGGGGTTTTGAACTGTGAGGCATAACTTTGTAATTTTTCCATATTTTAACTTCCAAATTTTTAACATGGCCTTTTTTTGGGATCCCGCCTCATGACCAATGGCAGTGAAATTATGCAAATCCAGCCCAAAAGGCGATTTTGCGGTCACGTGGTGAAGTCACCTTTCAGGCAGGATTTGAACATTTTCACCACCACTGTTTATGATGTGGGGGGTCATAAGAAAGCTATGTTGAAGCTATGGGGTCAAAATATGTAAAAATGACAAAGTTACAAGTATATGTTGAAATTTTTCTATGCTCACTCGTAACTTCGTAATTTTAAATTTTTTGACCCCAAATTTTCAACATACCCATTTTTTCACACTGCCTCGTGAATGTGATAACGGTAATTTTTTAAATCCAGGCCAAAATGTGTTTTCGCACCAGTAAAGTGGAAGGACATTTTGATGGTGTGGAATCACATTTTGGCGGGGGATTTTAAAACTTTCACCTATGGGGTTCATGATGTGGGGTGATAAAAGTGCTATACTGAAAATCTGGTGTACAAATATGGTAAAATGTCCAGGTTATGACTGAACGTTGCAGTATTTCAATGTTCACTCATAGGTTTGCTAATTTTCAATATTTTGACTCCAAACTTTCAACATGCCCATTTTTCCATACTACCTCATAAACATGATAGGTGTCTTCACTAGAAGTCACTGAGAAGTCTTCGGCATTGTCTGCAAGCATATAATGTGCTTAATATAAGTGAATGGGATGCTTGTGTTTTGTTACCACAAGAATATGGTGTCCCACATTTGTTTTTAAACTATAACATGTTGAGAGGTCTTAAACACAGAAAGAATGAGGATGCTACAGAACTGTACAATTATATGATATATCCCTTTAAGCTTTTTTTGTGGCAGATTTACTGAAGTTACATAGGAATTATACGAAGTGTGTATGTGGAAAGTAGACTTTTTAATCCTTTATCTGCATGCCATTTCTCAATGGTCATATCCTTGAAGGTCACTTGATTATCTAACTGTGCTTTAAACCTATCCATAGTTAGACATGATATTACCTCTTCCGAGAGTGAATTCCACATAATAACCACTCATTGTGTAAACCAGACTGCTCTTTCAGTAGTTTTAAAGTAGTCACCCTTTAGTTGCCTTCTGCCCTCATACCCACTATCTGCAATGATATCCTTTCAGAGCCAGATTTCCTAAACATGAAAATGTAGGACTTTTTCCACAAGCAAAACATTCAGGAAGGTTAGAAACATAGACTTCGACGGCAGAGAAGGACCACTTGGCCCACCTAGTCTACCCATTTCCCTACCTACAGGATAAGCTGCAGATCCTAGTTAACCAACAGCCTATTTCTTCCTACCCCCCACAAAAATTGCTTTATGGCTGTCCCATGCATTCTTGAATTCTTCCACAGTTTTAGACCCCACAACCTCCTCAGAAAGGCTGTTCCATGCATCCACCACCTTCTCTGCGAAAAAAATACTTCCTCACATTGCCCCTGTGCCGTTCCCCCCTCTATCTTCAAATTGTGTCCCCTTGTTCTTGCACATCTCTTTTTCTGAAAGATGATACCCTCTTGGACTTTGTTGATTTCACCGAGATACTTAAAAATTTCTATCATGTTCCCCCTCTCCCTCCTTTCCTCAAAGGTATATATATTAAGCTCCTTTAGTCTCTCCTCATATGGCTTCTCTTGCAGACCCTGCACCATTTTAGCTGCTGCCCTCTGGACTGCCTCCATCCTGTCTATGTCCTTGCGGAGATGGGGTCTCCAGAACTGGACACAGTACTCCAGATGGGGTCTCACCAACTGTCTGTACAGAGGGGTAACAGCATCCCATTTTCTGCTGGTGATGCCTCTCCCTATACATCCCAGTATTCCCCCAGCCCTCCTTTGTTTGGGAACAATGGGTTGTGATGCCCCACTCTAACATTTCTGACAGTAAAAGTGCTCATCACTGGTTTGTGACAGCCCTGAACTGTTTCTCATTACTGTCCTTGTCCTTGGAGAAGGATGTTGCCTTGTTGTTAGTGTTTGTAGCTGTGCTTTTCTCAGTGAGTTAACTATGTTAGCTAGTACTTTGCCCAGTATCTTTGGTTACCCAGGTGCATTGGGTTACATTTCCAGTTTGTTGCAATTGTTCAGCCTCCTTCTAATTCTTTTGTTTCTACATGAATTGTATACGTTTACACTGACTCATGAATTTTTGATATGTTATTCTCTGTCCTTCATGTTTGTTGTAACCCTGTGAGCATTTAATTCATGTATTTGCTGTTAAAAGTGCTCATCACTGACTTTTGTGGTGGATTCACCTCACTGAAAGGGGAAGTTAGACCAGAGTTTGCCTGGAAGGCAGCACACAAAGCTCCGCTCCAACTCAGTAACTCCACCCCATCCTGCCTGAGATTTCCTCTCATGGTAAAGAACTTTGCATCTTTAAAGAATTAAAGTAAGATGCTACTGTTAAAAATATGTAGTCTTCATGCACACCGATATCTTTATCACCTACTGATCAAAATGCTAGTACTGATTTATAACTGTTGCATTATTACATAGCAAATGGCCTGTAGTTTAATGTAACTTGAAATCAAAACCTGGAAGTTTCACAAACAAAAGGTTAATTTTCCACTTTGATACCAGAGGGCAATCATATCAATTTAAGCAACTAGCTACATGTATAACTCAATCTCATAAACCAAAGATAAATGGCTTATTGTCACATCACATACCTCCATCTGTCCTTTCTCTGTGGCAGTTTGACAGTAAGGAAGATTAAATGATAGAACTGCTACAGCAGGGCGTGGAAGTGTAGGTGGATATCTGGCTCCTTTACAAGGAATACACCTGTTAGAAGAATGACAAATAGCATTATGTCTTTTGTAATTCCCCCCTGGCAAAGAAATCGAATATCAATAATAATAATAAAAAAAATATATACATATATTAAACACCGGGCGATGTGCTTTTTATTTTATCCATTATAATCCTCTGCTATATCAACAGTGAGATAAGAAAAAACTACAGAATGTGTAATGGGTTTCTGAGCAACATGAAAAAAAATATGTTCACTGGAGGGTCTTCCTCCCAACTATATACACATTCACACATATACAGGGGTTAAGCTTCTTTTATTTTGTTTATTTATTTTGGTAACCAACCGGGTGCACTGGGCTTAGAGTTGGCCTGTTTTCAGGCATCAGTGGGACCTAATGGCAGACAGACGCAGAGCAAAGCATGACAAAAATGCAGTTACAGAATACTAGGTCACACGTGTATCAGGACATATACAAGTAAAGTACTGTAACATTATAAGATAATTAGAATACTGGACTTCACAATGTCATAAAGGACCAGTGGCAGTCGACAACATATCATATAAAGCAGTTGCAATAATACACAATGGGATTGGTAGCTGTGCCACAAATGCAAACCCATGGGCGTAGTAAGGCAGGACGATACAGGCCAAGAGCCTTCCACCCCTGAAGAGTAGTTGTGGCACAAATGGCAACACCCTGGAGTGTCTTACTGCATTTATAAAATGGATAACTAGGTAAATAAAAATGGTTGCAAAAATAAACAAATAGGTATACAAATATGTAAAATTGTCCATCTGTAAACAGCTTGTGCTGGGGCCTGGGGGTGCTTCTGGATTTGTACGCATCTCCTGTAAGGCAGGGCAATCTTTATTTATATTGCGCCCTATCCCGAAGGCTCAGGACACTCTACATGCAACAAATCAAAATAACACAGAACAAACAGAATCAAAAATGTAAAATATAGTCAGATATGACTAATAAAATACAGACTTAAAATATAATTAGCCGGGGAAAGCTTGTTCAAATAAACAAGTCTTCAGAGAGGCTTTGAAAGCCTCCACCGTGCTGGCCATGCGAATCATACTAGGAAAGAGATACACAAAAGGCCGAAGCCCATAAGTGCGTATATCCGGCCATGCCGGCGCATCAGCCCTTAATTAATAAGTATGGGTCTAATTTGTTTTTGAAATCTGTATTATTTAGGGAATACACTACTGAATTAGGTAGGGAATTCCATAATGGAATTATTCTTTGTGTGTAGAAGAAATGTCTTTTATTGTTTTTAGGATACGTCAAAGACAACTGGTACTTATGACTTCTGAGGTTTTGCTCCCTTTGGCTACAATTCAGTCCCAACTGTGCTATAAATATGTTATCAGTGGACAATGTATACATCAGGAGGCGGTCCCCTCTCATTCTTCGTTGTTCCAGGGAATACAGATCTAGTTCCTTGAGTCTAACTTCATATTCCTTGTTACGCATATTTATAATCATTTTGGTCACTCTCCTCTGGACCCCCTACAACCTAGCTATATCCCTCCTCATATATGGACTCCATAAGGGGGAACAATAGTTCAAGTGTGGTCTTATATACTGTATGCTTTATACAGAGGCAATATACACCCCCTATCTCTTGAGGTAAAGCTCTTTTTTATGCATCCCAAAATTCTATTTGCTTTACTAATAGCTAGATTACAATGGTCATGAAAAGATAAGGCATGGGCGATTAAAGTACCCAAATCATTATGTAATGTGACTGATAAAAGGGCTTGTTTATTTAATGAGAATTGATAATGATTATTACAAGTGCCTAAGTGCATTTGAACACATTTGCTGGTATTGAAGGACATGTGGTTTTGTTTAGCCCAATTTTTTAATGTTATAAGATATTTTATAAGTATAGATATGAAAATTACGTACCTACCGTAATTCTTGATTTTCTTGGATGAGTCTCCACCACTCATTCACACTATTGGGATCTGCGCCGGAGGCACTAGGACCCATCGGGAGCAAACTTTTTGCTGGAGGGTCGGCACCAGAGATGGAGCCGTGAGGAACGGCACCACAAGCCTCAGCTTGCGCGGTAATGACTTTCTCGGCGTCGACCCTCCAACTGCCTCAGTACGTTTTTTACCAAGGAGGTGCAGCGCAACTAACCTAGAAGGATAGCCTAACCTAAAAACTGGACATAAGATAGTCCGGGCGACCCGTATAAGAAGGGTCAACAAAGAAGTCTTCACAGCCTAAAGATTTGAGGGAGTGAAGACCAACACAAGAGGTGAGC
Organism: Neoceratodus forsteri; assembly: GCA_016271365.2. Lineage (NCBI taxonomy): Eukaryota > Metazoa > Chordata > Ceratodontiformes > Ceratodontidae > Neoceratodus > Neoceratodus forsteri. The sequence continues at coordinate 799,024,960 of CM028134.1, read as the reverse complement.
TCGGGGGACGGAGGGTGGGCGTGTGAATGAGTGGTGGAGACTCGTCCAAGAAGATCAAGAATTACGGTAGGTACGTAATTTTCATATCTTCCTGGACATAAGTCTCCACCACTCATTCACACTATTGGGAGAGTACCGAGCTAATAATCCCCCGAGAGGGCGGCAGGAGAGACCAAGAGCTCACGTTTCTAGGACAGAAGTCCATTAAGGATGGCTCTGCCAAAGGAGGAATGTCGTCTGGCATGGACATCCAGTGCATAATGTTTAATGAAAGTATGCACTGAGCTCCAGGTGGCCGCACTGCAAATATCTGCAATGGGCACGTTGCGAATTTCCGCTAGGCATGCCGCGACCGCTCTAGTAGAGTGAGCGTAAACCCTGCCCTCCAACTTAACCTGCGCCATGGAATAGCAGTGGTGAAGGCATGCCACTAACCATGCTGAGATACATCTGATAGCGACAGGTTGACCCAGCCGGGTCTCGCTGAAGGAAACAAACAGTTGTTGGGCTTAGCGAAAATCCTTGGTTCTATCTAGATAGAAACGCAAAGCTCTCTTAACATCCAAAGAATGAAGAGATCGTTCTCCTTCATTTTGGAAGTCCGTAAAGTAAGAAGGAAGGACCAAAGGTTGGTTTAGATGAAATTCTGACACAACCTTAGGAAGAAATTTAGGATGAGTCCGAAGGACTACTTTGTCCTTATGGAACACAGTATATGAAGGGTCCGTGACCAGGGCATGTATCTCAGAGACCCTGCGGGCTGAGGTAATGGCCACTAGGAAGGCAGTCTTCCAGGTGAGGAATTTTAGCTCACTGGTAGCCAGAGGTTCGAAAGGCTTCCGAGTGAGCATGTCTAGCACAAGATTAATGTCCCAGGCTGCAACTGGACATCTTGTAGGGGGTCTGGTATGCAGAATTCCTTTAAGAAATCTCTTAACCACAGGTAACTGAGCCAGTGTTAAGGAAAAAAATGGCTCATGATACGCTGAAATGGCACTAAGGTGAACTTTGACTGTAGAGTACTGCAGACCTGAATTTGAGAGGTCCAAGAGGTACTCCAGAACCTTATCTGGTGGGCAGGAAAAGGGATTCAAAGAGGACTTTGCACACCAGAGCAAAAAACGCTTCCACTTTGCTGTGTAAGTTTTTCGAGTGGCTGTCTTCCGCGCAGCCAGAAGAATATCTGAAACCCTTCGAGAGACATTGAACCGGCTGACTTCTACCTCTTCAGGAGCCAAGCGTGAAGGTGAAGCGATCTCAGGTTGGGATGGACCACCGGCCCCTGAGTCAAAAGGTTCATCTGCAGGGGAAGTGGTCTCGAAGGAACTGCCAACATATTGTTGAGTAGTGGAAACCACAGCTGCCGAGGCCAGAAGGGAGCAATGAGTATCATCATGTCCCCCTGGGATTCGAACTTGAGGAGTACCGTCTGAATTAGAGGAAGAAGTGGAAAGGCGTAAAGAAAGCGTTTTGTCCACTGCAGCCTGAACGCATCCTGACAGAAAATGCCAGGCCCTGGATTTCTGGAGCAGAAGAGAGGCAGTTTTGCGTTGAGTGGGGATGCAAAAAGGTCCAGGTCTGGAGTTCCCCACTCTTTGAATAATGACTGAACTATGGTTGAGTCGAGAGACCACTCGTGAGGATCTGTCTTTGTTCTGCTGAGACGGTCTGCCAGCTCGTTTTGTATTCCCGGTAGGTAGACCGCTTGAATTAGAGCCTTGTGCTCCAAGCACCATTCCCATACCTTCATCGCTTCCCTGCATAAGGGGTAAGAATGAGCACCGCCCTGCTTGTTGATGTAGTACATCAGTGCTTTGTTGTCCGTTTGAAGGAGAATGTTCTTGTGACAGAGAATGTCCTTCAATGCTCGGACCGCAAAAAGGATGGCTCTCATTTCTAGGACATTTATGTGAAGCTGGGACTCGACCTGAGTCCACGCACCTTGAGTATGGAGAGCCTGACAGTGAGCTCCCCACCCCATTAGGGACGCGTCTGTGGTAATGGAGATCTGATGGTCCAGAGGAGCAAAGGGATACCCTTCCAGGAGATTGCTCTCTTGAGACCACCAGGTGAGTGACCTCTTTAAAGGTTCTGTCACCTTGATGGGATAGGACTGCAGGTGAGTGGTTGGGGACCACTGAGTACTGAGCATCCACTGAGTGGTTCTCATGTGCAGATGTGCTAGGGGTACAGTGAACACTGAGGATGCCATGAGGCCTAGCATCCGTTGCATTGAGAATGCTGGGACTGAGTTGTTTTCCCCGATGTGACGGGCCATTTGAAGGATATCGTTCCTTCTGTCTTCTGGAAGAAAAGCCTTTGCACAGGAGGTGTCCAAAAGAGTCCCTATAAAAAGGAGCCTCTGGGAGGGCTGCAACTGCGATTTCTTGAGGTTCAGCAGAACTCCCATGGACGTAAGGAAGCGAGAGGTCATCTCTATGGCGTTCAGAGTTCCCTGCCTGTAAGGGCTTGCCAGAAGCCAATCGTCCAGATAAGGGAACACCTGAATTCCGACCTTTCTGAGGTGTGCTGTAAGAACTGCACAATACTTTGTAAAAACCCCCAGCGCCGAGGATAGCCCAAAGGGCAGGACTTTGAACTGATAATGCTGTCCCAGAACCACAAACCTCAGGAATTTGTGATGCCTCGGGTGAATAGAAATGTGCTGGTAAGCATCCTGCATGTCTAGGGAGGCTAGCCAGTTGTGTTGATGAAGCAAAGGTAACAAGGTTCCCAGAGAAATCCTTTTGAATTTTTCCTTGGGGAGAAATTTGTTTAGCTTTCTGAGATCCAGGATGGGGCGCATGCCCCCGGACTTCTTTGGAACTGGAAAGTAATGGGAGTAGAACCCAGTGTTCCGCTGATGCAGTGGCACTACTTCTACTGCCCTGTTGTTCAGAAGGCCCTGAATCTCGGCGGCGAGGAGGTCTGACTGAAGGGCTGACAGCCTGGGCCGTCGTTTGCGGGGACGATCCGGAGGGGTCTCCACAAAACTGAGTGAATACCCCTCGTGAATTATTCGAAGGACCCATTTGTCTGAGGTTATGGACTTCCATTGGTTGTAGAAGTGCATCAGACGACCCCCCTCCACCGGAAAGGAAAAGTCCACCTTGGGCAGCTGAGATGGGACTTGGGCCAGCAACTCATAAGGTGGCGCTGGGCGCTTTGGGTCCTTGCGCCTTCTGTTGTGTCTTCTTTTGAGGTTGGGCAGGTTGTTTTTTATGGAAACCTCCTCTGCCTCGAAAGGACTGACGGTTATGAAACTGACGTCTATTGACACTCCCTCGAGGGCTGACCTAGTTTTTTGTGTAGCTTCTAGAGCTTGTTCTACCTGAGGACCGAAAAGGTATGCACCATCAAAGGGCAACGCCATTACCTGCTGCTGCGCGACATTCGTGAAGCCCGAAGTGCGCAGCCTGGAATGACGGCGGGTACAAATACCAGCAGCCGCCGAATGGGAAGCAGTGTCGAAAGCATCCATAGCTGCTTTAACCTGCTGGTTATTAGATTCGATACCTCTGGTAATGGTTTGAAGAAGCTCTGGCTTTGTATCCGATTCCGGTAGAGCTTCAACCATCTGCTTGATAGAGTGACACAGGATATACTCACACTGGGAGAAAATAGCCCTGGTAGCTGGCAATACGCATACTTAAGGTAGAAGCAGCAAAGACTCTCTTACCTAAGGTGTCTATCTTACGAGATTCTTTGTTAATAGGTCGAGCTGTAGTAGTTTGGGGAAGAATGACCTTATTCTCTGCCAGGACTACAATAGGATCCGCAAAGGCTTGAGATGCCAAAATGAGACGATCCTTGGGGGCTGAATATTTCCTGTCTATGGATTTAGCCACCGAAGGGGTGAGAGCAGGATTATTCCATACCATTTGAGACAGTGTCTCGAAGGAAGGCTGAACCGGAGGAGTCAAATCCGTAGGGATCTCCGGGGCATGAAGGTATTGGAGTCTTAACAATTCCCCAGGATCGATGTCTGTAGTCTGGAGAGAAAGAGTGGAGATCAGATTTTTCAGCAGAGACTTAAAGGACAGGTCCTCGACCACAGGCTCTGTAGCAGGAATGGATCCTGCTTCCTCCACTTCATCACCCAGCCGAAGGTCTGGGTGAGGCTCAATGTCATCTCCTGACAGTCCAGGAGGGACTGTATGGACAGGAAAGGAATGAAAGTCACAGGAAAGGGAAGAAGGAAAAGTGTGAAAAAAGGAGTCCTGAAAAGAAGAAGACGCCCTGAGAGCCCCCGGCGCCGCGGAAGCGCACGGCACTGAGAACGACGCCGAGGAGGCTCGCGGTGCCAAAACGGCATCGAGAGGCCGCGACGGGCGCCGGTAGCCGCACAGCACCGAGGAAAGCGCCGAGCATGCCATCGACGCCGAGGGCGCCGAAAACACTCCAAGACTCCGAAAAATAGGCTTTGAAGGAAGAAGAGCAGGAGATAAGGGCATCGGTGCGGCCCCCTGCGCCGTAGCCATGTGAGGGGGGAAACACCTAAGCGTGGAGTCGACGGCACCGAAGAAGGTGCCACGCGACCAAGGAAGTCCAACCGGCCTACCTGGTCTCCCAAGAAGCCCGAAGGCCCCCGAGTGACCGAGCCAGATAGCTGAACCAACCTCCGAGCCCACTGCTCCATAAGAGCAGCCCACTGATGAAACTGCTCATCTGAAGACCTACCTGCAGGCGGGGTAGGGCTCCGATGTCAAAGCCGTTGGCTACCAGAAGCAGAGGTTGACGACTCCGAAGGAGGAGACCGCAACAACCTGGATAACCCGAGCGTCTCTGGCGTAGACATATCAGAAAAGCGACCTCGGTGATACCTTCTCTTTTGACCTGTGGGCGAGAAGAAAGGCGCTCGAGGCGAGCGGTGCGGAGGAGAATGCGACCGTTTATTTTTCTGCTTCCGCGGGGACCGTTGTCAGACCCCCCCTTCCGGAGAAGGCGGCGGACCGGACCCAGACAGACTGACTGAACAGCTTTCATACGAAGTCTCCCTATCGTCACCTGACCTGCTCATGGTCGACTCCGTCAAAGTAGGCTGAGACTTCTTTTATTTTTAAAATAAGAATAAACTTAAGCGAAACTTATCGAGATATTACTACAAAATAAGAAAACTGAAAACTATGCTGCTAGTTTGAAGTTTGACTCCCAGAATGACGGCGTTGTCACTGAAGCGCACTTTCGGCGGGGAAAAAAGGAACTGAGGCGGTTGGAGTCGGCGTTATCCAGATAGTTACCGCCGAGCTGAGGTTGCCCGCGGTGCCGCCTCGTGGCTCCATCTCTGGCGCCGACCCTCCAGCAAAATGTTTGCTCCCGATGGTCCTAGTGCCTCTGGCGCAGATCCCAATAGTGTGAATGAGTGGTGGAGACTTATGTCGAGGAAGATCTTTCCTTTTCTGTTTTTACTTTGGCTGCTAATTTTGTAACAGCAAATTTGATGATAAAACTATTTATGTTCTCAGTCATGTCAGAAACAAAAATTGAAAACAATGTTGGACCCAACACAGACCCCTGTAGCATTCCACTACTCACAGGACAAGACTCTGACATATAGCCCCTAACAGATGTACTCTGGATTCGATTGTGTAGCCATTCCTCTACCCAATTGACAATTGTATTATTTATTTTATATTTTCTCATTTTTGTTACTAAAATATCATGTGGTACTTTATCAAAGGCTTTACAAAAATCCCAAAATAATGTGATGGGGTTATTTTCCATCATTTTGCTTAAGTATTTGTAAAAAAAAACAGATTTTCAGATAAACAGGGCCTATTTTTTTAAAAGCCGTGCTGAGTATGATCTGTAAGTCCCTTTTTATCTAAATCTGCTTCTAGTTTGGTTTTAAGCAGGGATTCAAAAATCTTCCTCAGGATACTAGTCAGGCTAATAGGCCTATAGTTGGAAAACTCCTCATGTTTTCTTTTTTATATATACTGGAGTCACAGTCGCAATTTTCCAATCAGTTGGTATAATACTTGATTGCAATGATTTGTTAAAGATCTGAAATAGTGGCTCTACTAACCAGTCTTTTAGTTCTTTCAATAATCTAGGATGTAGCCGATCAGGCCCTGGTGATTTATGAATATTGATTGAATTTAATTTGTCTAGTATCTCCTCCCTAGAAAATTCAAATAAATCTTCTGTTATATTTTTAGATGGGGGAGTACTAGTATCAGATTTTTGATGGAAAATCGGACTCAAATATTTATTGAATTCTGACGCCATGTCCTTTGATGTAGTTATTTCTTCGTTATTAACTATAAGGGGTCCAATTGTCCCAGGTGTTTTTTTATTATTTACATAAGAGTAAAAGCTTTTGCCTCCATCTTTAATGTATGCTAGCCAGTGTTCAAATCTGTCTTTTTCTATTTTAATTGTATTTTTACATTCTCTCCTAATTTTTTTAAAGTTCCATTTATTATAATCAGCACCATCTTTCTTTATTCTATAAGCCCTTTTCTTAAGTTTAATCAGTCTCTGAGTTTTAGTAGTTAGCCATGGAGGTATCCTTCCCTTTTTATTATATATTATTTTATTAGGTACAAAAGCATCTTCCAGCTCCTAAAGTTTTATTTTTATCCTATCCTATAGCTCAGATGGGGACGGAGACCCATAATCCCAATTCCAGGTATATAATTCTTCCTTAAGTGCAATAAAATTAGCTTTATTATAATTTTTAAAGATTGTCTTACCCAAATCTCTTTTTATACAGATATTGGTATCAAAGGTTATGACCATGTGGTCACTATTTTGAAAGGGGGTAGTAACATTTATATTAGTATCTTTTCCGGAATATTTGTCAAGAGTAAATCTAAGATATTCATTTTTCTTGTTTTTTTTTTTTTAACTGGTGCAATCCATTTTGGAGACGTATCTAGAAAATAACTTTCTTGGTTGTTAGTATCGCCAGCTTCATGCCAATTTGTACCCGGGAGATTAAAATCTCCCAACAGTATAATTTCTTTATAATGCGATTTACTGTTAATAGAGTTTAGAATATCCTGGTATAGGGTCAGTGTGGCATCAGGGGCCTATAACAAAGTCCTATCAATAATCTGATTTGATTTTCTCTAAGGATTTCAATCCAAATCAGTTCAGTATTTGTATTATCATTCAAGTCTGTAATTGTTTTATATTTTATACTATCTTTTAAGAAAAAAGCAACCCCCCCTACTCTTTTTCCTATTCTATTTTTACAGTAGGTTGTGTAACCTGGTATGTTAGTGTTCCATGTTGATGATTCAGTCCACCAGGTTTCAGTTATAGCAGCTATATCTATCTTATCCCTATTGAGTAATATTTGCAGTTCGTCAAGTTTAGTATTGTGTAAACTCCTGGTGTTTGTAGTGAGAAATGATAATCTATATTTATTTATATTTTTCTGTAGACTAGTTTGTAATCCTTTGATTATTATTATGCCCATTTTTTTTCCATACACCTGGTTAATTCCCCTTTTCCCTCACTCGTCAGTTTTTTGTTTGATTTTGATTTAAGGTGTTATAAAAAATATATCCAAGATGTCTTGAATCCTGTCTACTCAGGTGCAGTCCATCGCATGCGAAAAAGTTGGGGTTATCAACAATCTCCCACGTCTTTATACATGTTATTCTATTTGTCAGACTCCAGCTGCGAAACCAGTTGTTAAAATTTCTAATATTTTTTGAACGTTCCTAGGAAGTGAATTTCACAGTACTGGAGCTGCCACTCTAAAAGCTCTGTCCCCCGAGTGTCTCAAGCGGGAAATGGGGGGGGGGGTGTGGAGACAAGCAGGACCGCAATGGTTGGAGCAGAGGGGGTTGGACTGGGTGGTAAGGAACCAGGAAACTGGCATGATGTGGTTACTCCAGGAGGAGCCGACTAACAGCCGGGCTGCAACATTCTGGACCGGCTGCAGGCATCACATCAAACCTCCAGATAACTCTAAGAAAGAGTGTTACAGTTGTCCAACCTAGAGGTGAAGTAAGGAAGGGCGTTCACCAGGTCTGCAGAAGCCAGAAGCAGTTTGATCCTGGTTATTGTTTTGGAGGTGGCAGAAGCTAGATCAAACCATTGCTGACACCTGTTCTAGTGTCACCCTGTAGTCCAAAATGACCCGAAGATCCTTAACCTCATCACTAGCTACAAGAGAGTGTCTGCTGACTTAAGGAAGGGTCAGATCTCCCACCACTGCTGAGCCCCAGTGTCCTGGCTCAATCACCATGTCCTCTGTCTTTCCTGGGTTAAGACACAGCTGGTTTGAGGCCTTCCAGTCATTTATGTCGGCAAGACTTCATCCAGCACCAAAGCTGCATGATCCATGCCAGGAAAACAGGACATGTACTAGCTGAGTATCATCCAAGTAACAGCGAAACTCAACACCATACTGCCTGATTATCTCCCCAAAAGAGAAGCATGTACACAGAGAACAACTCAAGGGCAAGGCTTCAGCTTTGAAGAACTCCGCAGGATAGCGCAGAGGCCCCAGAGATTAAATTACCTAGGACTACCTGCTGCATTCTCCCAGTTGAGAAGGACTCTAACCGGTGTAAAACTGTACTAGTGACAACCACATAGTTTCTCAGGCGATCCAATAGCACCCTGAGGTTAAGAATGTCAAATGCTGATGAGAGATCCAGGAGGACCAAGCTGGAACAAAGTCCTCATTCCCTTGCTAGGAGGAGGTCATGAGCCACCCTGATGAGTGTAGTCTCAGTACTACAATGGGGCCAAAAACCTGAATGGAGAGATTCACAGATGGCAAAAGTCTCCAGGTGGTCCACAAGTTGCTCCATCACCACCTTCTCAATAACCTTTCCCAAAAAGATAAATTAGACACAGGTCTGTAATTCGCCAGAATGTCAAGGTCCAAGAAGGCTTTCTTAGGAGGGGTCTAATCACAGCCTTTTTCAGGGCAGATGGAAAAATCACCCTCCCTCAAGGAACCGCTGATCATCTCAGCGAACACCAGACCCAAGGACATACCACAGCCGAGAAGCAGCCAAGTGGTCCCGGGTCCAGCATACAGCTGGTGGGGCGCAAACTAAAGACTACCTGGAGTACTTCATCCTCAAACCGGCCAAAACACATCCTAGGCAGGCAGATCTACATTACCAATGGATCAGCCACTACCGGCCCACTCAAAGAGATACCCAGTCTAACAGAGGATAGAAAAACAGTCCAAACTCCTCGCACTCTTTTGCTGAAAAAGCTGATTGACTGAAGAAAAGAAGGTTTGCAATGTGTTGAACCATTCCGGTGATCACTGTAGTTCTTCTTTCTGCATAAATACACTAATTTTCCAAGTGGTTTGTGCATTTCAGAGTGCAAGAGTGAACAAGCCTGGCTCCCTTAAGAGAAAATGCAGTAATAGAAGACAGGTTTGATAGTAACAGGTGTCACAGACCCACTCCTGAGGGTCAAGGCCACTGGGCTCACAGTGCCCACCCCAAGTGCAATCCATGACAGGAGTGAGGAAACAGGGAGACCCCATCCTGTGTGCTTCTAGAATGCTCACCGAGGTCACAACTGAACACTTGCCATGAGGTTCTAGGGAAACCCTCTTTACTTCTGGGTAGGGTATAATACCAATCTCGAGTCTTGTAGCCAAATAAGAACCCTCTCTTGGTTATTACACAAGGGAGGAGTTACGGGGTTACAACCTCTTTGGGGTAGCGTTGTAACGCAGATTTTGCCTTCTCCCACAAGGTGTACAATAACCTGGTTTAAACTCCCACAGACCCTTCTTTGAGATTTTCGTATTTCCCCTATCTTTAGCCAGTCTCTTCTACTGTTACAGACCCTTGATTTGGTAGCTATGGATGACACCCCTTTGGCAATAACAGTTTAGTTTCAGATTATTTATAACCTTCTACAGTCACACACACACACACACACACACACACACACACACACACACACTCTCTATAAGAAATGTTCTCAAGGCAAGTTTTCTTAATAAAACAAAATGTTTTTACTAAAATCATTATTAATCATACATTTACAACTAAAGATTTTTAACTATGGCAAATTTGTCATAGAATAAACAGAAAAGTAAAAAATGGACCATGTAGAAAAAGAAAATGCCTTAAAACTGTTAGCCGAGTTCCACCTTAGAGATTGAAGATTTAAAAGTCCAGAGAATCGCTGGTTTGCAAAATATTTAAGTCTTTCTGTAGCAGCCTTTGGTTCTTAGGCAGTCTCTGTGCTGGCAGTTCTCTTTTGTTCATGAGAGGGAGTCCAAGCAAAATGACTCAGAGTGTCTGTGCTTGAGTGTTTAAATAGGGTTGACCAACCACGGACTCTGAATAGAGGCGGACCCTTCCATTTCAGGCCACCAGGTGCCACTCCTGCACCTGCCCCAAAAGTCTTACCACAGGACACACACCTTCACTTCCTGGCACTTATAAAAAAATGTCAGTGTACTTTGGGAACCTTTCCAGTCAACTCTTGTCTAAGACCATTTTCCTTTTGAACTTAAAGGTTTACGAACAAGGAAATAGCTTCTCTCATCCTGGGATTTTATTATACCAATTAGCTAAGCAGGGACCTCTAACCCTTTGAAGATGTACTTGACAGTTCCTGTCAGTGGACTGTTCTTAGACGTGGAATAAACGAATTTCCCTGGGAGGCTGTACTTTTCAGCTTCCTGATTAAATTAGGAATGTCACACATCTGGCAAGACCTTCCCACATTTCCTGGGATTTTTCAATAACCCTGTGCACTCTTTGTTTAAAAAAAAACATGGCATTCCTTTGTGGCATACCCAATATCACATAAGAAATCCAATATATAACAGAGATATTTGTAAAATAATGACTGGATATTTGTAAAATAATGACTGGCAGTGACTTGCTTGTTTTTTTTTTTGTTTTTTTTTTAATGATTATCACACTTTTTTTCCTTTTTAAAGTGAGAGATGTTCACCTTGCACTTCTTGGCACTGAATCTGTACTGCCATATTTCTGACCACCTCTCCAGTCTTTTCAGATCCCGTTTATAACTCCATCACCTCTTCTTCACTGTCCACCTTGTGCAGTCTTGCCCTGTATACCTTACCCTAAGTCACTAATTAAAATATTGACTAGGACAGGTCCTGAGACTGACCCCTGGGGCAGCCCACTAGTAACTGTTCCTGTTCCCTGATTTGATCCCATTTACTCTCACCCTTTGCTGCCTCCTCCCAGCATGCTCCCCACCTGCCTTACAAACTTCTTCCACATTCCAAAGTACTCAAACTTTGACAGCTTCCTATGTGGGGTACCAAATTGAAGGCTTTCCTGAAATCCAGGTAAAGTAAATCTACCACCAACCCTCTTTACTCTGCCACTTTTACCCTATCAAAGAACACTATCAGGTTGTTCTGACATGAACTCTCTGCCAAAAAACAAACATGCTGCTTGCTACACTGCAGCCTGTTCTCCTCTAGATAGGTCACCAAGCTTTCCTTCACCAGGGTCTCCATTGGTTTACCTACAATGGAGGTAAGACTGACTGTCCTGTAGTTAGTCAGATCCTCCCTGTTCCCTTCACTTGTGGAACTGGACTGTGCCCACATTCCTCCAATCCCTTGGCACCACACCACACTACACTGAAGAGAACCACTGAAAAGCTCAACCAGCTCTGAAGCCAGTTCCCTCAGCACCCCTAGGGGTAAGAGGCGGTAAAACCTCCCAGCAAGGAGCCTCATCTAGTTTTAGGGAAGCATGCCCTTTTCTTACATATCGACTGTAATCACTTTCATGCCATTTCCTGAGCCACTCCCCCCCATGTGGATGCCTTGACACCACTTTCTGGCAGAGGTCCTTTGTCCTCCACTGTGAATACCCAGCAGAAATAATTGTTTTAAACATCTGCCTTCTGCTCATAATCCTCCACAGTCCTCTCCTCTCTGCTAGTCTAACAATTCCCCACTCATCTTCCTCTTTTAACTAACGTGCCTACAAAATTATTTTTCCCCTCCCTTGACACTTTCAGCAATTTGCAGTGCTGTGTCTGCCTTTACATTCCTGACCAGGCACCCCCATTGGCCCTCAATGCCTCTGTTACTTCATTTGAGAACCCAGATCGGCCTTTGGGTGGTGTGTGTAACAAGAACTTTACATACACCCAAGGTGTTGGATGCTACATAAACCCAGAGAATGAAGCTCGAGGGGTTTGTGCAAGCATCCAACACAGAGGGTGTGTGTAAAATTTGAGTTTACACACCACCCCATGTTTTATATTACATAAATGATGGCTATCCTTTTTTTGCTACAGCAATTATATAAAATAAAACACCTCTGTGTGGCTGCATCCCGACCCCGACTGGGTTCACGGTAGGACACGGCTGCTGAAGGACACAAATGTTTTGGTTTATTTTTCCTCAAAAAGTAGCCCACTTTTAGCCCGGCTTTATTTTATTTTATTTTTTAGCTTTGATTTACCACGAGTCAGAGTTGCGGTGCAGTCTCCAGCGGTAGTTCACGGTCTCTGGCTACAAGGAAAGGCAGAGTGGCACCTAGTGCATGCGCAGTTTGTAGGGAAACTCGGCGCATGTTTGCGGTTATAAACACTCCTTTATGCCGGCCTGGTGGCGCTGAGGGTTGAGGCACTGGACGCCACACCTCGCACCACACCGGTGACCCAGATTCTGCAACAGGCTCGGCTGCCGGGGCTGGCAGGGAGAGGAAGGACAGGCGTCCCATGACCTCGCTCCTTCTTCTGGGAGGTTGGGGCACTGCAGTGCACAGTAGCGACTGCTGGCGGAGGCCGGCAGTGCGCAGTTGCAGCAGAATGGGGAAGAGCGGGCGGATGTCAGCACGTTGTGCCTAGATGCCATTGCATGCCCGGCTCTGGGAGAAAAACCAGGCGGAAAATGTCGGAGTGCGATCTTGGTGGCTAATGGCTGTGCCTGGCGCCCCCCGGTACCTGAGAGGATCCTGCATACAGGGTAGCGTGAGCGATTAAAGGCCGGCCCTGTGGGGGTGCCAGACTGGGCCTGGGGTTCAGGTGTTGGTGGGTCGAGATCGTGGGATTCTTCACGGAGGAGAAATAGAGATGATATTAAAAAAAACACTCCTTTATAATGCCAAATTACGCCATGGGTTATATTATATATATATGTTTGTGTTAACACCATTTTATGTTGCCCTTGACAACCTGATTCAGCGATAACATTCAATAATATAAGACACTGCAGAATCATATTAGTAATGTGATAGTAAATAGGAGTTAATGATCAACAGATAATATTTCATAACTTTTTAAGTGGTCGAACTGAACTATAAAGTAGTACTTAAATGAATACCTGAGTTGTTGGGGGTTTTCGTGAACACCAACTACCCAGTAGTGGTCAGATTTCCCTTTGCAGTGCTCCCGTGTGTTACACACAGGAGTCCAGGTGTTTCCAAGTGATCGATTAATCATCCGTACAATTCCTTCACTGTCAACATAGCACGGTGTCCCTGGTTGGAAACAAAAAGTACAGTTAACACCAGAACTTACCGTATTACCGTAACAGTAGATCTTCAAGGGACACTCCTGCAGTAAGTCACACTGGTAGGACTAAGCAGCCAGGTGCCAGGAACACATGGAAAACTTCTAGATAGCAGTCTACCACAGGGGACCGCCCAGTCATCTGACATCAGCCTAGCCTATATAGGTGGGCGGTCCCCCACACCACCTCTGTTTTCCTGCCAGAGACCCCGTATGGGCACCTGAAGGAGAACCACGGAGGATTCCCTGAAAGCCAAAAGAAGGACAGAAGAAGTGCAAGAGAAAAAGAGCAGCCGGGGAAGGAGGGAAAGCAGGGCCTGCTGCAAGAGCTTCTCTAGAAGATCTTCTGTTATGGTAAATTCTTACATAACTGTACTATTTTACTTCAAGGAAGGCTCTTGCAGCAGGCCACATTGGTAGGACTGAGTACCAAGCAGTACTAAACAGCACCAGGGTGACACCACCAGGAGGAGGACAGATCAGCAGCCAAAAGCTCATGACAGAAGGCTCTGAAGAACTGCCAGGCCAAAACTGGCCCTGCACCTAGAGGCGATGTCCAGAGTGTAATGCTTGGTGAAGGTGTGGAGAGAACTCTAGGTAGCGGCTGCACAGATGTCGGCAGTGGACACATTTCTGAAACAAGCTGTGGAGGCAGCCATACCTCTGGTAGAATGGCCTTTGACCACCCCAGGAAGGGGTTTGTTGTACTTGAGGTAGCAATAAACAATGCAATTAGCTAACCACTTAGACAAACACTGTTTGGAAACAGGCGTGCCCTCTCTCTTGGGGGCAAACGAAACAAAATGGTCAGATTTTCTAACAGATTTTGTGTGGGTCAAATAGTACCGCAAAATCCTATGTACATCTAAAATATGGAGCAAAGACTCCCCCTGATTGGAACACTCAGTAAAATAAACTGGAAGGTGGATGGATTGATTCAGAGTAAACTCTGACACCACCTTGGGTAAAAACTTAGGATTTGTATGCAAAGACACCCTGTCTTTGTGAAAAATATAATAAGGCCCTTTGCACATCACAGCCTGAAGCTCGGAAATCCTTCGAGCAGAAGTAACAGCAACTAAAAAGAGCATTTTCCAGGACAGAAAGAGCAGGTCGCAACTTGCAGCCGGTTCAAAGGGAGGTAAAGTGAGTTTCTCCAACATGAAATTGAGGTCCCATGGAGGTACTGGGTCCCGGAAAGGAGGTTTCAGATGCAGAATGCCCCACGAAACCATGTGGGACACCGCTAGCTGAGCGACAGCTTTACCCTCAATAGGTGCATGGTACACAGAGACGATGGAAAGGTGCACCTTAAGGGAGGAGTATCCCAAGCCTGAATTCAAAAGGTAACAAAGGTACTCCAATACCTGATTCACAGGGCAGGTGAAGGGGTCCAAATAGAGAGCAGCAGCTCAAATGGAGAAGCACTTCCATTTCATAGCATAAGTGTCCCTGGTGGAGGGTAATCTGGCCACCAGCAGGACATCAACGACCCTAGAGGATACCCCAAAGCGGGCAATAACTGGGTCTGTAGGAGCCACGCATGGAGATGCAGGGACTTCAGGTCCGGATGGACCAGGGTGTCCCGGTTCTGAGAGAGCAAGCCGATGCACAGGGGCAAAGGCACTGGAGGTTCCGCTGCCAGCTGTTGTAGCAAGGGGAACCATATCTTATGTGGCCAGAAGGGAGCAATAAGGATCATCTCCACTCCTTCCAACTGAAGCTTGAGCAGAACCCTCTGGAGGAGCAGGAAGGGAGGAAAGGTGCACAGGAACATCCCCTTCCAAGAGAGGGATAATGCACCTTGCCAAAAAACTCCAGGCCCGGGACTGAGTGAGCAAAAAAGGGTCAGTTTTCTATTGAGTGGGGATGCAAAGAAGTCCAACTCTGGACGACGACTCCTGTCGAAGAGATCTTAAGCCACTGAGGTAAGCAGTTACCACCCATGAGTCCGTGACCTGGAGCAGCGAAGACTGTTGGCCAAGATGTTTTGAATGCCTAGAATGTGCACCGCCAAGAGCTGCAGACTGTGCTCGATGGGCCAAAACCAGACACTCATCTCCTCCCGACACAGTGGGGTAAGAATGGCCCCCCGTTTGTTGATGTAATACACCACATACATGTTTGTCCACCTGCACCAGCAGCAGACCAGGAATTAAATGAGTCTGAAAGGCCTGCAGGGTGTAAGGAACCACCCACATCTCCAGGATGTTGATGTGAAGACCCTGCTCGACTTCTGTCCATGTACCCTGGGTCTGATGACTGGCCAGATGGGTGTCCCAGCCCAGGCCGGATGAGTCTGTTGTGATAATCTATCAGTGGGTCGAGAGCTGGAAGGAGATTCCCTTAAGGAGGCTGGCCAGGTTCAGTCACCACAACAGAGTCCTCCAGACTGGGTCGGAGACCAGGACCAATTGGTCCAAAATGTCTGTGAGCTGGTCCCACTGAACTCTTAAGGTCCACTGAGGAACTCGTATATGCAGATGGGTCAATGGAACTGTGGCAACTGCTGCCGCTATGCGTAGCAGAAGGTGCAAGAAGATCCTGGTTGGACCTGCCGAATGGAGGAAAGCAGATGAGCCAGCTCAGTCAGTCGCTCTGCCCTATCCTCAGGCAAAAAGGCATTGCCCCAACTGGTGTCCAGGACCGCCCCATGTATTGGAGGTGCTGGCAAGGAAAGAGGCAGGACTTCAGTAGATTTATGGTAATTCCCAAGGACTGGAAAAGACTGAAGGTGGATTCCAGGGTCTGAACTAAGCTTGCCCTGCCTCCTCAATGTGGCTGCCACAACTGCCAGGCAGTTGATAAATACCCAGGGGGCCGAGGAAAAGCCAAAAGGGAGGGCTTGAAACTAATAGTGGGCTCCATGAAAGTGGAAGTGGAGGAAGCAATGATGGGCAGAAAAGACTTGGACATGGAGGTAGGCATCCTGCATGTCCAAAGAACAGAGCCAATTCCCCTGGTGAAAATGGGGTAACAGCCTGTGAAGGGTGACCATTCTGAAGCACTTGTACTTGATATTCTGATGACTCATATCCAGGATGGGCTAAAGATCCCTAGCCTTTTTGGGGACAAGGAAGAAGTTGGAGTAGAATCCCCTTCCCCACTGAGCCTGAAGGATGGGCTCTGTGGCTTTTTTTTTGAAGAACAGCCTAAATTTCCTCACAAACCAGAGACAGGTGTGCTGGGGGGTATGTGGAGTGAATTGGAGGATTTTCTGATGACCACTCTAGGAACTCCAGAGTGTGACTGTGTTCTATGATCTGGAGCATCCAGTTGTCTGTGGCCACCCTCTGCCACCCTTCTAGGTGGAGGGACAACTGAGCCCTGACCGCCTCCCTCAGATCCTTGGTGGGTGGGGAAGCTAAGGAGTCGGGGGGGGGGGGACACATAGGCAGAGTGGGCTGCAGGGGCCCTGGAAGCTCTGGTGGCGGTAGCAAGAGGGGCCGCTGGGGCCTTCCACTTGTGCTGACCCTTGGCAGGCTGGGTCCAAGATTGCTTGTGGAAAGACCTGCGAAAGGGCCAACAGTGGCTAGCTCCAGGTTGGGTGTGATAGAGCAAATGGACTGACTTGAAGGTCCACCCGGACTCCTGCAGGACAGAGATGATGTCCTGGACATCTCCCCCAAAAAGGACCAACCCCCGTAACGGAGTGTCCGAGATGCTAGCTTGCACATCCGAGGCAATGCCAGACACCCAGAGCCAAGAAATGAAAATTATGTACCTACCGTAATTCTTGATCTTCTCTTGTATCTTCACCATTCATTGCTGCTTGGGGTAGTGCCAGAGGCATGCACCCGCTACAGGAGATTTTTTTTTTTGGAGTCGGCTCCAATGGCACTGCCCACGAGAGCAACATGCTGCATCATGCGCGAGGGGCGGCCGTTAGGTGCCGCAGACTCCTCCTCCATCTCAGTTCTGGTAGCCGGAGAGGCAAGAAAAAGGGTAAAGGAAAAAAAGGGAAGAGTGAGGCAAGAAAGCAGAGGGATAGAAAAAGGAAAGGATATAAACTGAAGAAGGAATAAGCCGGTAAAAGACAGATAGAAGAGGGAGAATACCAACCCTAAGGGACTGCAGAGCCTCCCATCTGGGGCAGCTCTAAGGGAGGAACAGCTAAAGAGAAAAGGAGGAAGAAGAAGAAAGAAGGAAGAGAAGAAAGAAGGGATGTTGAGTGGGGGAGAACACTGCCCATAGATATATTGATTGAGAGGGCTAAAAGTTCTGAACCAAAAACCAAGGGAGCAAGAATCCCTCCTAATAGGAGTGAGAAAAGGTTCAACTGAACCGCTTGTACAGATTGGACACAAAGGGCAGGTTCTCTATAATCTCATCATCCCAACCCCCTACACTCCAGCTGAGAGCTTCCAGGCTGCCCGGACAGAAAACTGTTCCGGAAAGAGAGCGCCCAACTATTGTGTGTGTGTGTGTGGGGGATAAGCCCCTTAGCACCTTATTAAGTGCTAACACCGAAGTGTGTGGGTAGGAGTTAGGCCCTACAAAAGGCAGCTTTGAATGAAAGATAGAGTGGGAACTCAATCGGACTGCCTGAAGGCAAGGCAAGGGTAGCAGTTCAAGGATAAGAAGTGCAGAAGCACCAACCAGAAGAAGCTGAAAAATAATGCCCACCAGGGGGAACCTTAATTTTGAGGCCGAGCCAAGAGGGACGGTCTCTTCAGCTGTGAACTGAACATTGTGGCTAAAGAGCCCAGAGGTCACCCCTAGGGGCAGTCAGAAAGAGTTCCTTCAGGATAGGAGAAAAGTCCTACTCGTTCCCCTTTACCTTGAGGAAAAAGATCCGTCCAAGAAGGACGGAAACCAAGATATTTTTTTTTTTTGGCATAAAGGCCAAAGGAAAGGAGAGGAATGAGAAGGGAAGGGGAGACGCCGCAGTAGGAGGCCACTGAGGGGAAGGAGGGTGGGTATCAGTAATGAATGGTGAAGATACAAGAGAAGATCAAGAATTACGGTAGGTACGTAATTTTCATATCTTCCTTGTCAGTCTTCACCATTCATTACTGCTTGGGTGAGTAATCTCACCCGGGGGGGGTGGGGTTAAAGAAACCCTGAGGGAGCAAGACCCCCAGCCTCCTGTTGGTGGGAAACAGAAGGGAAGACCCTGGGCTAATCAAGTGAGAAGCCTATGGTGGAGGAGAGCTAGGAGGTGTCCCCCGAGGATGGGGAGACAGAGGAAGCCCCTGCAGAAGTCTCCTAGCTCTGTAGGAAAAAAGACGGGTCCCCCTGAAAGTGGAGTGAATCACCCTACGCTAGGCCAGGGGTGACAACCTTGATAGACGAAGCCATGCCATCTGTCTAATACAGATCGCTGTCCCTGCAAACCACCTCACTGGTGTCATAAGATGCCCTTGCTTGGTGTCTTGCTAGCTCCAGGTCTATAGCAGAGAGGGCAATAGCTTGTCTGGTTTGCTCCATATCAGGCATTGATGCTAAGATTTGGGAAAGCATAGACCACAAATGCCTACTGTAGGCAGCATGGTGAGCCTGATGTGATGCAATGCATAATATCACACGAGAGGAAGAGAACACTCTTCGCCCCACCGGTCAAACTGTAGGGAATCCGAGTCCGGTGGACGGTCGTGTGCCAGGCGGCGGTGCTCGAAGAGAGTTTCTAGGTATGCCAATCCCGAAGGTGGGTTGGGGAGAGTACCTAGAGATTCTGATGGGGCACAATACCTTCTTTCGAAGTCTGCTGGGGCTCGAGAAAGGGCGGCTGGCGACTGCCAGGAACAGACAGACGCCTCCTGGAAGGGAATAGGCCAGGATAGTACCACCAAATGCTGGCACTGAATTCAATGAGGAATTCACTGCCTCCCGCTCGGTATTGTATCGCCTAACAAAGGAGATACTAAGATTCCTCTCCATCCTCGAAAGGAATCGCTGATATTCAGTGAAATCAGCATCGGAGGAGAGATGAGCAGTGGTTCTCTCTCTCCCGAGGAGGGAGACGAGGATGATTGAGAGCTCAATGACCAGAGGACTCCTCATGATGGTGGGACAGGTGAAACACCTTACTGCATGTAACTAACATATGAGGGGAAGGCCGCCGCCGAGCCTCTGAACGTCTCCCAGGATAACGGGCCCGTAGGATCGACATGACCGGGGGGGTGGCTGCAGAAGAATGGGAGAGAGGCACCTACAGAGAGGCAACTGTCCTCTGTTAAGGCTCTGAAATCTGGGGAACGGAGCCCGAGCTAGAGGGATCCCAGACAACAAACCAGGTCGCAGAATGGAACCCTGGGGATGCGAAGCCTGGAAGAGCCTAGTAGGGGATCCTCCCCTGTGACAAACCTGGAGCTGCATGGGTCCAGAAGGGCAGCCCACAGCAACGCCACCAGAGGGGTCCCTGGGGCTCGAGAGGGAAAAACGGGGCCCGGCGCTATGGCTCCTACTCGCCCCCGGAAGGGGTGGCAGGTGAAGACCAAGGCGCCCGAACCCTGTCTCTCGACCCCCGGGACTCCGAGAATGCCCTCCTGCTCAATCCCAACGACCACCCACCCCAAGGGGGTACAGCAGCACCGGGATCGCAGCTGCCACAACCCCCCCAGGAGGGACAGCACCTCCACCCATCCCTCTCCAGGGACCCCAGACCACCCCCAGCCTGGGAGGCCTCAGGGGAGGACAGCAGCGGAGACAGAGGAATAGGCGCGCTGGGCCGCCTAGCACCTCATCCCACTGGAGACAATGACTCTGAAGAGTCAGGGTGCCAGGACGGGTCCACATCTGAATCATCCTCCTCCTCCGAGGAGGAAGAGACCAGCTGGACCACAATACTGGCCACCCCAGGAGTCTTCAGTGAAACGGCACCCTGTCTCTACCCTACAATGCTGAGACCCAGCCCGCCCCCAATGGCGGCGCGCCAGACCCATGGCACTGCCCTCTGCGCCGGGACAGATTCGGCACCGCTAGAAGAACCGACCAGGCCCACAGCGCTGTGAACGTGCCAAGAGCCAACATGGTGCCGCAAACGGCGCCGTCTTGATCACCGGCACCGCAAACAGCGCCGCGATCCGAAACGGTGCTGGAAGGCAGCGGCGAGGGTCCACCGATGCCAGGCCAGCAGACCTGGGCCTCGACACTGGGGGAGCCTGCACCTTCGAGGAGGTGACTGCCAAGGCGGTGTCCCCACCACAGCTCTGGGAGGGATCTCAACGTTCCTCTGACACCGCAAAAGAGTCCTCCTCTTTGGCAAGAGAAGATGAGGAGGCCTCCTCCTCTACAGACCGTATAGGCCTGAGAGGGGACCTGGAGGAAGGGTCTAGAGACCTTACCTGGGAATCCCTTGAGCGGCGCCATACCCCGAAAGTCAGTGGATCCTTGCCGATCTTGAACGCGCTGACTTCCAGGACGCGATGGTCCATCGAGAAACAGGCATCGCATGCATCCATATTATGGTTGGGTCCCAGGCAACGGAGACAAACATCATGCTGGTCCGTGACGGAAAAATGCAGGCCACAGGAGCACCAACGCATAGGGGCGCGGCCTGCCTTCGACTTGCATTTTGCCCCCGAACCTGACATGATGTGAAAAAATTAAGACAAAAACAAGCACAGCTCTCGGCGTCGTCGAATAAAGAGAAGAAAAAGAACGGTCTTACCAGTGATATCATCGAGAAAAGCAGGAAGGAGGAGTCTGGAACGGTCGAGAACGACAACTAGGCCTAGTACTGAATTCTAACCGCGCAGCAGGTGCAGCCTCAACGGCAGGAGAAACAGAACTGAGATGGAGGAGGAGTCTGCTGCACCTAACAGCCGCCCCTCGAGCATGCCGCAGCGTGTCGCCTCTGAGGTGGCGCCGTTGGAGCAGACTCCTCCCAAAAAAAAATCTCCCGTAGCGGGTGCGCACCTCCAGCATTACCCTAAGCAGTAATGAATGGTGACGACTGACAAGGGAAGATCAGCAGTGGAGGCAAACCCCAGCAGCTGCCCCCAGCTACATCTTAAGTGGCCCGGGGACGTGGCTACCAACATCCGAGCCCGACTTCATGACCTAGACGAGCTGCGTCTTAGTGGGATCCTTGGGTAGGGTCTGCACCAGGTCTCTGGTTTGATCCTAAAGAACATTTTGATATTGGACCATGTGAGTCAGATAATTTATAGCCCGAATAGCAAGGGTGGTGGAGGTGAAAACCCATTTCCCAAGATGGTCCAACTGCTTAGATTCTCGCTCAAGGGGAGGGTACTAAGATGTTTAGGCTTCTTAGTATGGTCGTGAGCCGCATGAATTACCACAGAATCTGCCTTGGTGTGAGTCCCCAGAAAGTACTTGCCCGCCAGGGCATAGAGGAGGTGGTCTGCCTTTTTGTGCAGAGGAGGGGTGGTTGAAGGGTGGTTCCAGGCCGCCCTGGTAGTGTCGATCAAGGAGGAACACCACCATGGGAATGGCGTTATGCTGCTGGAGATATTGTGCCAAACAACACCTTTCCAGGTCCTGCTTCTCTGTCTCCCAGCCCATAATGGACAGGATGTGGCGCATAACATCCATAAAGGATGGTTTGTCGGGGGAGGGGGCAGGGAGACTCTGGCAACTATTTAGGCTGGTCATCACTGTCAGAAGAGTCGCCAGGAGAAGAGGAAGACCCTGAAGAATCAGTCATCCTCAGTAGTGTCCGAATCTGGGTCCGATGCTGGATGCCGGTGTTAGCCTTGTCTAGAACCTGAACCAAAGTTAGGTTGAGCCACTTAAGACACCAACATGCAGGGTTCACTTGGACCAGCCCTAGCTGGATTCTGGGGCTGAGGGTCCTGGGGAGATGCCAATGGCAGCCATTGAGAGGCAGGGGTCTGTGTTGCCACCACGCTGAAAAAAAATAGCATTATAATCCACCTGGGGTGCAATATTGCACACCAGCAGGAAAGGCAAAGAGGGGTACGACGGTTGAGGAGCTGGTGAAGGGAACTCTGGCCAAGGCCGCCTAGTGCTGGTTGAGGATCCAGCGTTGGCCTAACAGGCATCGACTGTGGCACAGGTTGCGACAGGGGCCAATATGGAGTCAGGTCCATAAGCTGGGGCTGCAGCAGCACTGGCGGCAGCCTGGAACGTCTGTGGGACAGATTCCCCGACACTGTACCAGCTGGGGAAGCCAGTTCCTAAGAGGATGGAGACACCTGCATCAGGGGTAGAGGCAACACTGGTATGGAAAAGACGGTGAGCACTTGCTGTGGGTGCTGCCTAGTAGGACTAATGTTGGTCCCAGTAGCGGGAGCCGATGAAGGCAGCATTGTGGCTGGGAGGGGGTGGGGTGACTGTGGTAGAGTCAACACTCGAGGCACCAACACCGGCCAAGCCACCTGGCTAACAGCCCATTGAAGGCATGGGTCTGAGCTTCAGGAACTGACCGGCAGGAGACGAAGTCCCCTGCCCCAAAGAGCCACTGCCTGAGATGGAAATAAGGGTTGGTGGCAGAGCCACCAAGAGCCCAGAAGAAGAGAGGACTGGCGGGGCTGAAGAGGCCGACCCCCTGCAGGCATATGACCCAGACGCGGCCAAAGGCCTAAGAGACAATCACGAACGAGAAGCTGACTTGTCCCAGTACCAGCGCTTGTGCTTCCCCCAACTTCTCCTTGCGAAAAGAAGAGGCCCCGGAAGACTGTGCTGGCGAGGCCAGAGAGAACCTGGCCTACAGCTCCTGCTCCACCACGACCAATTTCTGCTTTAAACGATGGCTCTCGGGGCACTGTTGAGCTCGAGTACGACAGACATCTGAAACTACAGCTCTCTATAAAGAAAATAATATACAAAGTAAATATATATACTTTTTTTGGAAGCTTTGGTGCTCAAAATTTATATATTTTGACAACCAGAACCTCCGTGGAACGGCGGTGGGTAATCCAGAAAAAGATAAGGGGCATCAGGACATGAATAAAAGCAAAGTTACTCCTAGATCCCCTGCCACGAAGTCTGCACAAGGCCGCTCTACTCTGGAAGACAACACAAGCAGCGAGGAAACCTTGCAAACGCTGGGGATTAAAATTAATAGACTTATCTCTACAGTATCTGGACTGTCTGAAAAGTTTGATTCCTTGACCAACCGGGCGAACACCATGGAATCGGAGGTAAATAACTTAAAAACTGTATCCCTGGAGTTCCACAACAGTGCAGAAGCTGCCCTGGGCACCATGGCTAGTTTGGTGAAGGAGAACACCCACTTGAGAACCTGGCAAGAGACTCTCCAGAACCAGTCCCATGCAGCAAACCTCCACATCATCGGGATACCAGAACGGAGTGAGGGGGATCATCTGGCCCAGTTTCTTTCAGAATGGTTGGCGCAACAGTTGGGGCAAGTCTTTATAAACAGAAATATTCAGATACAAAAGGCTTACCATGTCTCTTCTGGGGGATGGCCTAACAATCTGGAATCACCCAAAGCAATTGTTGCTATTCTGGATGGCATCGGTTCCAGGGATTTTATTTTGGCTCTGGCATGCCAGAACAAAATGCTGCTGCACGAGGGAATACAAATTCAAGTATATCCTGACCTGAGTTACGCCACTCTGCAACATAAGAAGAGGTATGATGGGGTCCAGGCACTCCTACGTGAGGCACAGATAGCCCACAACATGTTCTTTTCAGCGCAACTCAGCATCCTGCACGAGGGAAAGGTGTATATTTTCTCGGATCCAGCCGAAGCCCTGAAGTGGGCCCAGTGACATGCTCCACCGAAGAGACGGAGGGATTTATTGGACCAGTCAGATCAAGAGGACGTCGACAAAAAGGAGACCTGAGTGAACTAATGTAAGGCTGTACACCAAACCAGCCTTAGAATTGGCTGACTTTTCCAGTAAGCATTCCATATTGCTAAATGTACCTAAACACTAACGCAGGACTTGCTGGACATAGTTAGCAGTTTTGGCTCAGGTCTATCCTTATCTGAGCATATGTTATCTACTCTGTGGACAAATTAATATATAGAGTTGTTCTCTTAGACCTGTTGTGATTAAAGCTTAAACTTTAACTTTGTTTTCTAATTTTTCCTATACACAGGAACTAACAGAGACATGGGACCTTTAATTTCTCTCCTCTTGGGTGGTTAGTGGTCTCCCACTATAGCCATAGAGGTTTATTTACTGTAAAACTATTTAATATCGCGTCGAGTTTATATCGCGATCTGACTATCTTGTGCAGTAGCGCGTCAAATTACCATCGCGCTCGCTACTGGCTGACAGCTAGCTTACATCTGATAGGTGTCTTATACAGTATTTAAAGTATGTTGTGGTCAGCATTGCTCTGTTTGTTACCAGTTCATTTGGATTACTGACCAGCATCATGTCGCTCTTCAAGTGGTTACACACTCCCGATAAGAAATAAACAAAGCGTGACTACTCAGCACTGCATACAGATAGCATTGACGCTGAGTTGCTGAGTGTTACTGCTGGTGTCTCGAGGCTCATGGCAGAGAATGTCACGGAGGAGCTTGTAATGCATCTCCCCCCTCCAAAGAAAAGGAAAATGGTCCGTTGTGTATATCCCCCTGAGGTCCGTTTTGAGGTTGGCCAATATGCAGTTCAGCATGGGGTAATGAATGCAGTACGATGTTATGACACTAAGTACAAATCTAAAATCAATGAAAGTACTGTAAGAAGTTTTAAACAAGACTACCTGCTGAAGCTAAAAGAAAACCCTGACCCCCAGACATTAGAGAAAAGTCTGCCCATTAAACCCCGAGGTCGCCCACCACTCCTTATGGAGGACGTGGAAAAGGAATTGAGAGCGATCATTAAGTCTCTCCAGCAGAGGTGCTGTAGTAAATGGTCGTGTTTGGCTGCAATAGCGACTGGCATTGTAAAAACTACACACCCACATATGCTCGTTGGAAATGGTGGCACCCTTACATTTTCTCGGCAGTGGTCCTGGTTATTCCTTAACCGCATGGGGTTCAGTAAAAGAAAGGGCACAAAAGCAGCCCGAAAAACCCCTATTGACTTCTCAGACCTAAAGGCACAATTACTGAAGTGAATTGCAACAGCAGCAATGCAAGAACTTGTCCCAAAAGAACTTATTCTTAACCTAGATGAAACAGGTGTAAACTTGATACCGTGTTCCCAATGGACAATATCAGTAAGAAGCAAATTGAAGTGTCTGGTCTCGGTGACAAACGACAAGTCACTGTGGTGTTATGCATTTCCCTGTCTGGTCATTACCTTCCTCCACAGGTAATTTACCAGGGGAAAACTGATCAATGCCACCCACATTTCTCATTCCCTGCTGATTGGAGCATTACCCGTACTGAAAATCATTGGGCTAATTCAAACACCACTGTGCTGTACACGAACCAAGTGATTCTCCCATACAGCAATAAAGTAAAAGCACAAATGAATCTCCCTGATGAGCAGCGCACAGTACTGATTTTAGATCCGTTTAGAGGCCATACAACTGCAGATGTACTTGCAAACTTCGAGGCAAAGAACATTATTCCAATTTTCATACCTGCATCTTGCACTGACCTATTACAACCTTTGGACATATCCATAAATAAAATATTTAAAGATTTGCTCAAAATACAATTCATTGACTGGTATGCACAACAAATCTCTGACCAACTTCAGGTCGGGAGCAGCAGTTCACAGATTAAGGTAGACCTGAGATCCGCAGCATTAAAGTCTCGTCACGCACAGTGACTGGCGACAAGCATGGCTAGCTTGTACACACGAACTGACGAGTGTATCCAGGGTTTCCAGCAGGCAGGCATACTGCAAGCACACGACGACTGCCTCGACAGTACAGTAAATATCATTTTGATGTTCTTTTGCAAACTACTGTAATTACTGTATCTAAAATGTACCTGTTAACTGCCACTCACTGACCTTTCTCCCTAACAGAACGCACAGGCTGACAACAAGGACACTGGGGAGATTCATGAGACCACTACCGGCACCGTCATGGAGAAATGAAGTAAACAAATCAAACCTACACTCTTTGAACACACTTATAGTACTATTCAGAGACTAAACAATGTTTCATTTTGTTTTTTACAGACTGCTGTACCTGGTAACAACGCTGATGATGACAGCAGCGACAGCATCCGTTAATGACTCGGGACTCGAGGCTACAGAAGTTACTGTAGCAATGTACCAGTTTTAGGGTGGTAGAATTCGGGTGATTTAGGGTTTAGGTTATTGTTGGTGTGGCAAGACAAATAAAAAACTAAAAATAAGCACTCGCGTTCATGTTGTTTTTGAATTGAGGTTCTTGTTGCCAAGTTACAACAGCATCACGTGGTTGCTTAGTGAATATCACTGAGTGCGGTAAACATAATGTCGCGCATTAAAGGTACAGCGCGATAATAGCGATTTTTTTTTTTTTACAGTAATACTTTCAAGTTCTGCAGTACTATTTACAATGTTCTTTGAAGTTGTAGTTTTCAGATGTCAGTTCAGTCTCTGATGTTACCAGTTTGGTACCATAATATGATAAATGCACTGCTATTCATCTCCTTCAGGAAGGAGTTGAACATCATAATCTTTTTCAATATGTTGCTCATTATATTCCATGCAGCTCATGGGTTTATTAAACAGCAAGCGGTATTAAAGTACTGTCTTGTAAACCATAGCATTTAATATATTCCTCCCAAGGATGTATCTAACTGACACAGTACGATTTTAATCTGCATGTATTAAGAGGGGTGGTGCCCTCATGTGGAATTTTATGTGTGAATCCTCATGTACTGTCTCAGGAATGTATTTTACTGAATGTCTATTGTAAATCAATAAACAAAGCATAAAAAACAATTTTAAAAAATGGCTCTTGGGTGCTGTTAAACAACATCTTTGAGTGGCCTGGTTAAATTTCTGGCAATGCTGGCAGGCTTTCGTGTCGTGGTTGGGGCCTAGACAGAAGAGACATGCATAGCGGCTGTCCTTTCCAGTGATCTGTTTGCTGCAGGCACACTTTGTGGAATGGTGAGAAGTTGACACTGGTGGATAACACAAACCTGTCGAAGAAAACAACAACATTTCGATGTTTGAACGAAAGAGAACTGAAAATAATTGAAAGAACAAAGCACGGCAAGCGCAGGTAATGGCGGTCGACTGTAGCTGCAGTGTCCGCTAAGGTCTAATGTGCGCAGGTCGATGGCGGGAAAAGAACTGAGGTAGGTGTGGGGGACAGCCCACCAATATAGGTTAGGCTGACATCAGATGAGGACGGCCGTGGGCCGGTTCCCCATGGCAGACAGCTAGCTAGAAGTTTTCTGTGCGGTTCTGGCGGCTTAGTCCTACTGGTATGGCCTGCTGCAAGAGCCTTCCTTGAAGTAAAATCCAATGAAAATCTCACAGCAACGAGCCACACTAATAATGCAATAAATAAAGGTATAGTATCAGAAAAAACTGTTCACTATACATATTGTTATAATTAGTAACTGCTGCAAAATAGTGTTACTAATTACACTGCTTTTAAGATTATAAAAGAACTGTAACTTACCTGTAATTATCATAAAATGAAAAAGAACAGTTAATTACTAGTAACTCATTCAGAGCACCTCCTCTCTCTTCGCATCTCTAGAGAGTACATGTTGAGGTCTTTCAGCCTCTCCCCATATGATTTCTGGTGCACCCTCTGTACCATTTCTGTAGCCCTTCTTTGGACTGCCTCTACTCTATGTCCTTCCAGAGATGCAGCCTCCAAAACTGGACAGTGTACTCCAGATGAAGTCTCACTAATGATCTGAATTTGGCATCACCTCCTCCTTTTTACTGCTTGTGATGCCTCTCCCAATGCACCCCAATATCTCGCTGGCCCTTCTAATTGCCTTCTCCCACTGTCCAGCCACCTTTAGGTCCTCAGATATAATTATTCCTAGATCCCGCTCCTGTTTGGTGGCTGACAGTACCTCCCCACTGAGTACTTCTCTCTTCGGTTTCTGCGACCCAAGTGCATAATTTTGCACTTCTTTGCGTTGAATCTCAACTGCCATCCATTTGTCCAATCCTCCAGTTTGTTCAGGTTGCTTCTCATTCTTTCCACCCCCGCTGGTGCGTCTACCCTATTGCAGACCTTGTGTCGTCTGCAAAGAGGCACACCATCCCTCAAGCCCCTCTGCAAAGTTGCTTATGAAGACATTAAAGAGGACTGGGCCTAGCACTGATCCCTGAGGCACCCCGCTGGTCACCTCCCTTTCTACGGAGTGAACTCCATTCGTTACCATCCTTTGTGTTCTTTTTTTCAAACTTTTAGCAGAGGTAACCACTTGTGTAAGGCCCAAAGTAGTCATAAGTTGGAGGAGATTAATCCCAAAATGCGAGTGTTTATCGTCGACCCAGGCATTGAAGTTGCCCAGTAATAACCACCTGGGCGACTCCAACGCCATGTTGACGATGAAGTCCGCAAACTCCTTCAGGAATTCTCCACCATCACTGGGTGGATGGTAGATGAGGAGAATCCTGAACCCTACACCTGCTCCCAGGATACACTCAAAGGATCGAGTGCAACCCACTGGAACATCCACAAGACCCAGCTCCATTCTAAAAAAGATGGCTACTCCCCTGCCCCCATGATCCAACCTCGGGTGGTGTATCACCGAGAAGCCAGCCGGAGCAGCAGATGCCAGTACAGGGCCTGCATTCTCATCTAGCCAGGTCTCTGTGATGCATGCCAGGTCAGATGTTGCAACAAAATCTGCTATAATGGCGGTCTTGTTTCTAATTGACCTGGCATTACACAACACCGTCTGGGTTGGATGGGTTTTCAAGAAGGGTCGAAGTACCTGCCCACAATTTGCAGAGCCCTTGGGTATGGAAATCAGGCAGGGTCCATGACCTCCCCCAAAGGGTGAGGGGATGGTCTGGTAAGGCCCATAATAGACTGAACTAGAGCCTGGACATCCACCATGGCCAGTTGACCCCCTGAAGATGGGGGGGCATGGACTGGATGGGTACCACCAAGGGATGGCCGAAGGTAAAGGACCCAGCCAGCTCGATGGTATGGTGGAGTGAACATAAGACCCCAAAACAGAGGTGCACTCAAAGAAAACATCCCTCCCAAGCCATTTGAGGTGGTGCCATGATCGTCAACAGGCAGTCCGTCAACAAGGGAGGCAGACACACAAGTCCTGTTGACAGGAGCCATCAATGGGGATAAAGAGAAGCCAAAGAGTCCACGTCAATGAGGAGCAGCCAGAATGGGCTATCGACGAGAGCACCATCGATGGAGCAGCCGGGGAGTTGCTAGAGTGCCCCATCGATGGAGCAGCCAGGGAGTTGCTAGAGTGCCCCATCGACAGGAGGACCAATGAATGCTCCGTCGACGGAGTAACTATCAGAGCAGATGCAGCTACTGTCGATGGATGATAGCTGACTATGCAAGTTGGCGTAGGCAGCGGTGGCAGCTGCAGCAAAACTGTGGTTGTTGATGGAGGAGCCGTCGGTGACCTGGAGGGGTCAACTACTGTTGACGGTGAAGAAGACGGTGTGTGTTCAGTGGGAGCTCTCCTACTTACCTTTGCAGAGGAGCTTGAGGCCTTCAACAACAAAGATGGTGGCACGGGGGAAACATGTTTAGTCTTAGAGGAATGTTACCGCCCGGCCCCATGCTCCGTCGATGATGAAGGTTCACCCCTCCGAGACCCCGAGGAAGAGGTCGAAGACTCCTCTGCAGAGGAGCGTTGCTGCCGCTCCAAAAGGTACTCCCTTAGCTCCTGAAGCCTTTGATGCCTGGTGGCCTTGTTGAATCATCCGCAGAGCATACACTCCCTGGTGTTGTGCTCTGGACCCAGGCACCGAACGCACACTTCATGGAGGTCCTCAGAAGCAAACCTCTGGCCACAGGAACACTTCCGAAACAAAGGTTCTGAAGACAAGACATCAGTAGAAGAACTTCTTAGATGACTGTAGAACTTGTCGTTGACAGAGAAAGCGGATACTCTTGAAGGAGAACATGATGTTGAATCGGTCGTGGTTGGAAAAGAACTGAGGTATATCGGGGCCTCCCCTTTATATATGCGCAAGAGCACATCAGGTGACAGGAAGGGGAGGCCCCTGGAAGAGACTGCTGGGAAATCATCCAGAGGAAGTGATGTCTATGGCTGGATATCCCATGTGTTATGGCCTGCTACAAGAGACTGACAAAGAAGATCGGACCAGGCAGAACCGAAAAGGCGGAGAGGTCCCAGGGTGAGCAGGAAGAGGGCACCCCCCAACCCATCACTGTGCAGGCTTAGACGAGGCAGTGGGTCTGGCTGAGGAAGCAGATGACCCTTGCCTGCCAGACTTCTTAGTGGCAGAAGAAGATTGCTTCTGCTGAGGCCACCAGGCCTGCTGTTGCCCAGCTGGGGGCTGAGTTGGTCTGGGTGCAGGAGCAGAGTAGGGCCAAAACTGAAAGAGCATTTTCTTTTGCTTCTGGCTCTTAACACCCTTCTGGGCAGATATGACGGAGTCCAAGGTGGCACTGGACTTCTCAATGTGGGTGAAATGGCCATCCACCCCAAGCCTGAACAAGTCTGTGCCTAAGAAGAGGATGTCTGCCAGTTTGTGTTAGGTAGATATCCTCCCCAGACTCATTGTTGAAGCCTGGGGACAATGCATCAAAGAATCCTCCAAGTCTGAAGATTCCTCGAACACCGATCAAGTCCCTGTATCCCCGCTGACAATACAAGGTTCATTGGTATGAGTGATTTGAACCAACAGCCGATGGAGAATCCCAGTGGTAGAGCACAAATACTTAGGAGGAGTGTCTCCTTGGGCTGCGGGAGCTGCACCTGAATGGTCGGAGAGGCCAGCGTCAGCCATGGAAGCACCAGTGTAGGCCGAGGCACAGGCAGCTGCCTGTTGCCAGATGAACTCCTCATAATGGCACCACATCTTGCGGCACAGCCGATCCTCCCCTGAGGTGGAGGAAGAAGATTAGTACTGGCGGCATCTTTTTATAGTGTGTCGAGAGCGAGACTGACGGCCGCATTGGGAATTGCTCAACCTTGAGCTGTGAGATGTTGACCTGGACCTCAACCGCTGGTAAACTGGATGGCAAGGGGAAGCAGGGGCAGACGAAAGATGCCTGGGAATCCCCGAAAGGTCAAGCTCCCGGGGAAGGGGAGGTCTGGCTCAGCATGCTGATCCGGCCCACCCTGGGAGAGGACAGACAGGACCAGGGTCCTGGAGACAGAATCCTCCTCTCGTCCAGTGACAATACGTCGACTGGTTCAAGAAATATTTTGACTGGTTGGTCGACAAGTTCGACGGGGACACTGTGCGGCCCATGGCCTGGACAGAAATGCTGGTGGAAGCAGTCGGCTCGCAGCTGTCAAGCCAGCAGAAGCAAGGGAACCCGAGGCCCAAGAGCGCTCCTGGTCCCATGACCTGCGACAGGACTTCTTACATTTGGAGTCCAGTTTAGAAGCCTTTGACCCCTAGGAAGGGCCCTCCCTTAGGGCGGGATGGGACTGGTTTGAGTCCTGAAACGCTCCCATAAATGACACCTACACCCACCAGAACCAAGGCAGACACGGACGAAGCGCCCACTGTGGCCTGGGCTGCAGCCTCCTCGAAAGTGGCAAGCTGCTCGGCCAAGCCCACCACCAATGGGACCACCCTTGCAGCGTCCTTGAATTTCACAGGGGGGTCCCGTTTGTCCAGATGGCCCAGGAACAGGTGAGCATCGCAGTCCTCTAAGGTGGAGGGGTGAAGGGTACTGAGCAGGCCGCAAGCCTGCGTGTCGTGCTGCGTACCCAGGCAATAGATGCATGAGGTGTGTAACATTTTCTGGTTGCAAGAGCACTGCTTAAAACGGGGACTGGATTTCAGGTCTCCCGAGTCCACTGTACTAAACAAGTAGTCAAAAGCATAAAACTTGAAGACGAAAATAGCACAAAGCTGCGATTAAGGGAACCTGATGCTTCCAGCGGAAAGGAAGATCTGGGGTCATGGGGTGGTGCCGAGGAGGATACCACCCAAGTGAGTGTGAGGAGCCAGCTTGAAGACCTTCCAGCGGTTCTCAAGGGAAAGGATTCTGCCGGAAGTGTGGATAAGTACAATATATCCATGTCCCTAGAAATGTGGTTCGCCTTTCTATTCTTTTCTCAGAACCTCACATAACTGCAACACTTCACAAGCTTCAGCAATACAATATAACAGCGCTAATGAGTCAAACAGAAAGGGGGATAAAAATGTACATGTTCTGATTCTGTTCACCTCCTTGGAGGGACACATTTCCTCATTTTACCTCATGTCAGGATTTTCCCCCCCGACACCCCCTCCACCTGACAAAACAGGTCATCAACGTCGGGGGTTGCCAGCAATTCTGCGTGAGCAGGATGACTCTGCTGTGGCGCAACTAGAATATATTAAATGGGTCCAGTGACTGATGGACAAGTCCAGCTACCTTCTGTTGCAACATCCTTCATACGAAATGCTATTGTCGTGTTATTGTGGATTTCTGGAGGTATACTGTAAATGCAAAGGAATGTTTCAAGCCTGGTTTTGATCTATGCTGCTTTGGTGAATTAGAAAACATTTTGGATGAAGGAAGTTGCAGTGGAGGGTAGCTGGACTTCTCAGCGAGTCATTGGTAATACTGCTACTTGTGTTTGCCCAGTTTTAACTTTATGGGGATGCACAAAATAAAAACTGTCTGCACTTCAGTAAAATAATTGGTGGCTACCGTCCATCTTTAATAGTATGTTGGTGCTGACCCGACTAATTGTGGAGTTCCTATGCTGCTTTTGTTAACGTCTAAGCTCCAGGGTACGTGCACAACACTGCAATTTAAATAAGAATATGTTAGCCCCTGCCTGTGCTTTTTGATTACCCTGCAAGTCTAAGAACATAGTCTAGGCTAAATGAAAAACTACCTCTTTGAGGTTCAATGTTTTTCATTCATCGGGAAGGATGAGACACATGTTCTACAAAATGATGTGCAAAACAAGGCACATAAAACCCAATGTCTAATGAAGCCTGTTAAAATCCATTGGGTACTATAACCTTTTTAGGGATACAGTACTTAGCTATAGTATCTGTGGTCTACCAATTTTCTAAATTATAACACTGGATAAATACAGTACGTTGATACAATGAGCATCCAAAAAAGCAATAAGAGTGCACGTTAGGGGGAGTCAGGTGTTCCCATGTTAATGTCAATATGTATGTTTTTCCTTTTTAAGGACTGCCTTCCTCTTTTTAGACAAGTTGCACTCTAACAGCAAAGCACTGTTCTCCATAAAGCGAAAGAAGACTGTATAAAAATTCTTTACAAATCAATAGCTGGGAATTAATCATTCTGACTGGCAGACAGCATTCTGAAAGGGTTACATTACTGGCTGGTACCACTGATGTATAAACAGCCATGAAAACAGCTGTCTTCAGACACACAGTCCAAAATGAACCCAACACTCTTTAGCCATTTCTTAGAATGTACAAACAAAGAACAGGGGTGCTGGAGTATATCTACACTGCAACTTGGATGTTTGAAATAACAGATTTTCTTTTGCAAAAGTGAGATTTTGACAGTGCATCAATAGCTGATGAGTGCTGGGTTCATTCTGGACTGAGTGTCTAACAGATGGCTGTTTTCACAATTTTGGCAAGAGCTCCCTTCATCATCAGAGGATTCGTGCCCATTGAAAACAGGATCCAGATAATAAGGGTCGTCAGTGACTATGGGATCACTTAACGCATTTTTATTTTCATCAGTGCTGTCACTTTCGCTCAGTGACAGCTGAGATCTGCTCATGCTGCTCGTTTTGTCTCCTGAAACAAGATCAGGAGCATACGTCACATGCCACGCTGTGCAGTCACTGATGTGATTGATGCACAGTGCGGTCATTTCCTGCTTTGCCAAAATGAAATCAGAATTCTACTGAAAAACAACAAAAGAAAACTGAAAATGACCATTCGTTTGGACTATCGCAGAGGTAAGATATACAGAGCAACAATGAAGGTATGAACTCTGGAGACGCTCTTTAAGCATGAGAAGTATTTATAATTCTTACCTTCAGCTGAAAATCCAAGCCACGCTAAATAGGATTTCTTAGGTAAAGGCAAAGGGTCTCCATGAAGAACTTGCCTTTTCTTCTTCCCAAGTTCCATCAGCTGTACTCCAAGGCACTGCTCTCCATCAAACCCAGTGGCTAGTGGGGAAACATTTTATATTGCCATAAATTGCTTAGTCAGTTGCACTGGATGCAAATCAAGCAAAGTGAAATGTATGCATTTTCCACAAATATACTTCCTAATGCATTATTTGTTTTCAGATCCCTTTCTTATGCAACCCCTACTTGACTTACATGACATGCAACTCTCTCTCAACTGCTGTTGTAAGGTCTCTTCAGCTAAGGCTGGCACCATATGATAACCTCTCCCTTGGTGTCAGTAGGGGCTAGGCACTGCCCAGGGAGACCCTCTGCATCTATGGTAATGTGTTAAGCTTGCCAGAGGGTTCCACCCTGCCCGCGACAAGACTGTCCTCCGCTCCTGATGTTCAGAGCTCAGAGCGCAAACCTGAGTTATGAGCTTGCCATGTCGATGCTTCACTGCTTGGCACCACAGAGCTGGCACCAAATCCCTATTTAATGTCCTACAGAGGACATACTTCCCTCCATTTATAGCGCAGTAGAGGAAACAAAGTCAAAGTCATCTGCATTTATAAAGTGCCTAATCCCAGAGATTCTAGGTGCCATACAGATCATTAAAGGAAACATTCAAGACATATTAAAATCAACAGTTTTCACACACAGATAAGCAATCCGATTCCTCTAATAGCATTAATTAATTAAAGCTGTCAAATGCTGATCTAAATAAATAATGTTTCAGGCAGTGTTTAAATACGTCCACAGTGGGAGCCTCCCTTAATAGTTTTAGGAAAGGAGTTCCATAAAACAGGTCCAGTGACCCCGAAGGCGCGATCAGCAGATGTCTTTAAGCACATCCTCAGGAACACCAGAAAGCCCTCTGTGGATGATCAAAGAGAGCGCACTGGGCAGGCAGGTGTCAAGAGGTCGGTCAAGTAACTCGGGTCCCCATACAGGGCCTTATAGGTGAGTAGACCCACCTTGAAGATAATCCTCCATCTGACCAGCAACCAGTGCAATTCACGCATAACAGGAGTTATATGAGCGGACCTAGAAAGGCCCGTTGGCAGCCTGGCTCCCGCGTTCTGCACCAACTGCAGCCGACAGAGGTTCCCTCCTCTGACCCCGAGGTAAAGAGCATTGCAGTAATCGAGCCTGGATGTGACGAAAGTGTTCACCAATGATGGGAGGTCCTCCTCCGGGATAAGGGGTTTAATCTGGGCAACATTTCGCAAGTGGTAGAAACCACTGCAGACAACAGTAGACATATGATGGTCTAGGGTCAAGCCGTCATCAAATATGACACCCAGATTTCGCACCTTCGTGGATGCCTCTAGAGTGGTGGTACCTAGGAACAACCCTGTACCTGCTCCAGTGGCAACCACATCCTGCCTTCGGCCTGGTTCAGTCATTAGAACCTCAGTCTTGTCTGGGTTGAGCCTCAGCCAGTTAGAGGACATTCAAATCTGGATCTCGGATAAGCAATTATTTAGCACCCCCACAGTGTCTGATGTACCAGGGGCAATGGACATATACAGCTGGGTATCATCTGCATAGCAGTGAAAACCCAAGCCATAACGCCTAAAAATATCTCCCAGGGGTAGCATGTATACCGCAAACAACATGGGTGACAAGATCAACCCTTGAGGCACTCCACAGATCAGGGGCTTTGGGCTAGAAAAGAAATCTCTACCACATACGTTCCTGAACAAGTCTTTCCATTTGGGCATCTTAGTTGCTTTAAACTGTAACAGATTCTCAGTAGGATTACTGAGGGCCCTGGACTAGAGAAAACTGGGGGACCCAGGGAAAGGACTGAAAGTCTCAAACTGTGCATTTCACGGTAAAAACTGCTAATTTGCCTAAGTAGCTGTCACAGTTTAGAACATTTTACCACAACTGTGGAAAACGGTTTACTGGATTTTGGCAACCCCCCCCCCCAAAAAAAAGTGTGTGTGTGTGTGAGTGAGTGAGTGTGGGGGAGTGTGTGTGTGACACATCTGGGAAGTGACCATTTCCTGAATGCAGGCCGCATGCAATGGACACAGGTACTAGTATCCCCAAGAGTCCTCTGTAATAGTTAAACTGTGATTTGTGTACTTAGTGATGGATACAATTGGCTGTTATGTGGAGTGGGCACTGAACCTCTCGAGACTGTGGTGGCCAAGGTCTCAAGGAAGCACCCCTCATGTACACTCCACATCACAGTCATTCCGCTTGTATTTCGGCTTTGTACTGGGTGCAACAGGTTACAGAACATGCCGCACTAGAATGATGCCCTCATAAATCTTCTACCACAGACCGCACTGTCCCCCCGTTCGCCATTCTGATTAATGCACTTTTGTCCCACAGCACTTGTGCCTCATTTTGTCAATTTTCCTATACCTGGTGCGCACAGGCTGCACTTTCTGAATCCTGAACAGCATTGATGTGCTGCCCTCACTCCTGACTGCCTGCCAACATTCAGTGCGAGTTAAGACAGCCCTCTCTGGCCTCCAAACAGCCCTATATATGCTGCCCTGCCAACTGTCAGCCTGCTTTCAATGCTAGTGCCACAGACAGCACTGAACACAGGAGAGCGATGTAACATGGCACCTAGAAGCAATGAACAGAGAAACCAAAACAACAGAGCAATATTAGCCAACTGTTAACAGTAGGTAAGCCTTTCTCTGGTAGAACAGCTGCAAGGATTAGTCAGTTAAAGGTGCACCTGATATGCAGCACATAGAGACTACATCGTACATTGAAGGAATTGTTTATCTTTTATACTGCAGATGGCTGTTCATGGGTTACCAAGGGATACAGAGATATTCCACTCAGATGTGCATCATCTATGCTAGTTGCTCAGACAATGACAGCAAATTAAAGCAGTCTAGCTTCTGTATATCCACTCATCAACAATATCTGTCATCTGTATCTTTTGCTGTAATTGAGCTAGGATGCTTGAGAGTCTTGCAATGTAAATACGCTGGTAGGGCCCAGCCACAACACTACACAGTAGAACTATACTACTGACTGAGCCTCCTGTGACTGACCGATTCCATAAGACACCCATGTGACTGAACTCTCTCCCTCCCTTACATGCGCGGCCAATTGGAACACTACTTTGGGCCACCACCTCAACCACATGCTGCAGACTGAATGAAGGATTTGGTGGAGGCCCAGAGTATTGTTCTGGTCGGCCCCACACGTAAGTAATGTACAGGTGGGTCACACGGGACTCTTGCGGAGTCTAACAGTTGCAGGAGGCTCAGTCAGTAGTACACACTTTCTGTGTAATGTCACAGCTGGGACCAGAACTATAGGTATGAGTGGGTAGGGTGGTCCCTGCAGGCACTGGCCAGTGGGTGGGATATGGGCGCGAGATGTGTGAACTGGAGTGGGTTTACTACTACTACAGTACCAGCAGCAGGGGAGAAGAAACTTGGATGACCCTCCAGATGCTGCAACTCAGCCCAGGAAGTGGGCAAGGTAGAAACTCAGGAGTAGAACCAGCCAGCCCAGCCCCGCTTGGGCAGTACACTCTGCTAGGGCCCAATATTCAAAAAGGGGCAAAGTGGAGTGCAAAATTTTGTGCTGCGCTTTGCCCTTGCCAGCAGTCCAAAGGTACTATATGCAGTCAAATAGTGCTCCAGCACTATCCGACTAAATACAGGGGCATGTTGGCACAGCGCTAAGTCAAGCAGCGCTGCCCCAACATGGATTCCTGCTGTGCAGGGAATAGTGGCACCAGACCAAACAGTGCCAGAGTGCTAGACGCCATATTCACAGGGACCCATGCAAATGAGCCCTCTGGGCATGCAAGGCACTAAAGGGCTATTTGCATGGGCAATGGCAACAAGTTTGCACAGGTCTGCCCCCCCCCCCCGAGTGTCCAGTCCTGTATAATACAGGACAGTCCTGGTGCCCGGTGGTCCCCCCCAAAACACTGCAACCTGATAAAACAGAACAGTATCCCTGCTGGCCAGTGGGCCCCCCTTCCCTCCGATCACCACTCCATGGAGGGAAAAAAATTCCTTGGCATCCAGTGGTCGTCCCCCCACCCGGATCCGCCGGGTCAAGCATACTCCCTGGCATTCAGTGGGTCCCCCGACCGGTTACATTAAACAGATCCCTGGTGGCCAGTGACTCCCACCCACCCCGTCACCGATCCCTGGCCCTGTAGCCATGGGTCCAGATGGAATACGGCCCAGGGTCCTAAAGGAGCTGAGGTATGAACTGGCAGCAAGTCCTCAGACACTGGAGCAGTCCCTGAGGACTGGAAAAGGGCAAACATTGTCCCTCTTCACAAGAGCTGTAGTAGGGAAGAAGCAGGGAACCACAGGCCAGTTAGTCTAACCTCTGTAGTCAGGAAGATAATGGAGGCACTCTTCAAGGAAAGAATTGTGGGACACCTGGTAGCCAATGGTCTGGTGGATCCCACGCAACATGGGTTCTCTGCAGGGCGATCCTGTCAAACAAATCTGATAGATTTCTTTGACTGGGTGACAAAAGCAGTAGATCGGGGGGCAGTAGATATTGCCTACCTCGACTTCAGCAAAGCCTTTGACACGGTCCCACATAGGAGACTGGTCAACAAGCTAGGTAGCCCGTGGGTGGACACAAAGTGGTGAACTGGACTGGCAACTGGTTAAGGGACAGAAAACAGAGTAGTGGTAAATGGAACCCAATCAGAGGAAAGGGAGGTGACCAGTGGGATACCTCGGGTCAGTACTGAAGCCAGTCCTCTTCAGTGTCTTCACTGGTGACATAGCAGATGGGCTGGAGGGAAAGGTTTGCCCGTTTGCGGACGACACCAAAATCTGCAACAGGGTGGATACACTGGAAGGGGTAGAAAGGATGAGAAGAGACTTGGAACGGTTGGAGGGATGGTCGGGGTATGGCAGCTAAGGTTTAATGCAAAGAAATACAAAATCATGCATGGGGGGAGCAGGAACCATACAGCATGCTACAGGATTGGGGGGGAGCTGCTGACAGTAACTAAGAAGGAGAGAGACTTGGGGGTTATAATCACAGATAACTTAAAAAGCCACTAGGCAGACTGCCAAGGCGGTGGGAAAAGTCAGTGAGATGTTGGAATGTATTGGAAGGGGACTCACAAGCAGAAGGAGGGAGGTAACGGTTCCACTGTACAAGACCCTGGTGAGACCTCACCTTCAATACTGTGTACAGTTCTGGAGACCACACCTTTGAAAAGACATTGGCAAAATAGAGATGGTGCAGAGAAGGGCGACCAAAATGGTGAATGAATTACATCATTTGTACACGCTGGAACAGAGGAGGGAGAGAGGTGACATGATAGAAACATTCAAGTACCTAAACGGCATAAACAAGGCGGAAGGGGACAACATATTTCAGCTCAACAGCAATGCCAGGACAAGAGGACATGACATGGGACTGAAGGGTGGCCGCATAAGTGGAAATAATAGGAAGTTATTCTTCACAGAAAGGGTGGTGGATGCATTGAATAGTCTGCCCCAAGAGGTGGTGGTAGCCCCTACTGTGGCGGGTTTTAAACATGCATGGGACAAAAACAAAGGAATAATAGAGATAGGAAGAGAAAGCTAAGCCAATAAGTGTCAATGGCCGCTTTGTGAGCTAGCGTAAACGGGCAGACTGGATGGGTCTGGCGGTCCTTATCTGCTGACAGAACCTATGAATCTATGAACAAATACAAGATCCTGTCCTGTGCTTGGGATGACTGTCAGTAAGCTATGGTGTATGGCAAACAACCACCCAAAATATTACCTGGTGTCCAGTGGTAAGCTCCATCCTCCCAGTCACCACCGTGATCCCTGACATCTGGCCCCTTCCCCCCATGGCACCAACCACACACCCTGCAAACTTTCCCCCTTCACCTGACTCGTCGGTGCCGAAGGAGTCCATAGGGTGACGCACAGCCCACCTCTCGCCTCCTTGGATGGTCGCCATATTTATTTAAAATTTGGTAACTGGAAAAGGCACACTGATCCAAAGCTTGTTTCCAGGTGCAACCCGGGCAAACGGAAAAAATACAGACAGACGATACAAAATTTTTTATTTATTTATTGAAATGTTTCACCAGGAGGGCACACTGAACAACAAGTTGCCCGTCTCATGGTGTGACCTGGGGGGAGGGGTTACATAGGGTTGTGAAGGATGATCACTTACAACAGTATGTGGGTAGTACAAACAATACAACATTGTAAGACTGAGCAACAGTTGGAACACAACGTATTGTACAATAAACAGTAGTGGAACATTGGGTAAATTACAATACATGCCCAAAATCATACAAAAGAATATATGAACGTACAAAACAGTAATAATGCGACATAACCATTTATAGTGCATGAGTGTACCAGGAGAAGGCTCGAGCTAGTGCACAAGTGCTGTTGGAGTAAAAAGGATGGGGTTAGGTTGTGCACACTGGTGACCCAGAAAGGCAGGTGGAGAAGAGAGGGAAGGGGGAGAAGCAAGATCTGAATATGAGGAGAAGGGGAAGCCATTTCCTGATTTCCCCCTTCAGGATGTTGAGAACCCTGCTGGGGGGAAGGGAAGATCATGGTAGGAAGGCAGAAACTGGGGATAGGTATTAAAGTGGGTTAAAGCAGGAACAGCTGAGGGAAAGGTAACTGTGTCAGGCAGAGGTAAGGGAGAAGTTGGAGGAATGTCATATTTCAGGGGGGAGGGAATTCCAGATTTTAGGGAAACGATGGGTGAAAACAGTCTGACCGATAAGGGTGGAGCAGCAAGGGATCATCAAGGTGCGGGCGTCATTTGATCTGAGAGAGTGGGTGGGTGGGGGGAGGTGGAATGGAGAGAGAGAGAGAGGATGAGAGATAGGAGGTGAGCCCCCCAAACCAGAATTTGGAGATTAGTTTGGCACAGTGAGAGATGCGTCTGTGAGATAGTGGAAGGAAGGTTACAGAGTGATAAGAGTTCACAGTAGTGGGAGCGGAAGGGGAATTGATAGCAAAGTGGCAGAAGGAGTTAAAGAGAGTGTCCAACTTGGTCAGGAAGATTTGGGGGCAGCACCATAGACTACGTCACAGTAGTCAAAGATGGGGAGTATCATCTTCTGGACAATTTCACGCCTCGCAGTCAGTGTAATGCAACTATGATTCCTGTACAGAGCACCAAGCTTGGGGCACAGTTTCTTCAGGATAGCATCGATATGCAGAGACGTTGAGGTGCTGGTCCAGCCAAACTCCCAGATATCTAAATGAGGAGATGTCCTCCAAAATGGTCCCATCAAGGGTGTGGAAGGTGGGTAGAGCCGGGAGCCCAGACAGTCTCTGCCTGGTGCCAAATGTCATTGAGACTGTCTTCTTGGCATTTAGAAAAAGCTGGTGAGAAGCAAACCAGAGCTGAACTTGGTTGAAGTCATGCTGTAAGCTGGTTTGCACAGCAGCAGGGTTTTTGCTGGAACTGTACAAAACAGTATCGTCAGCGTACATGTGGATAGAAGAGGATGAACAGGCTGTGGGAAGATCATTAAGGAAAATGGAGAAGAGTAGAGGACCAAGCACTGGGCCCTGAGGGACACCAGTGTTAATGGGGAGTGGAGGGGAGA
This sequence comes from Neoceratodus forsteri, assembly GCA_016271365.2. Taxonomy (NCBI): domain Eukaryota; kingdom Metazoa; phylum Chordata; order Ceratodontiformes; family Ceratodontidae; genus Neoceratodus; species Neoceratodus forsteri. The sequence goes on along the minus strand of CM028134.1, from coordinate 798,982,940 downwards.
TGGAATAAAGGATTCTCACTGACTGGGTCCTGCCAGTGAGGTAGGATTTAAACCAGTTGGTGACTGACGGGGCAAGGCCAGCTGAGAAAAGTGAATCAAGAAGCAGGGGATGGGAAACAGTGTTGAAAACTTTGGCTAGGTCGACAAAGATGGCCAAAGTGATCAGGCCGTCGTCCATCCCTGAAAGGATAGAGTCAATAACCCTAAGGAGGGAGGTGGTTGTTGAGTGGTTCTTCCAAAAACCAGATTGGAAGGGGGTGAAAAGGAGGAATCAGAGAGGAAGGGTGATAGTTGAGAGAGAACTAAATGTTCTTGAAGTTTGGTAAGGGTAGGAAGGAGGGAAATGGGGCAATAATTGCCAGGAGTAGATGTGTCACCACCCTTGGGAAGAGGAAGGACTACAGCATGTTTCCAGGATGAGGGTACTTGGGCAGAAATAAAGGACAGGTTAAGGATTAGGGAGATAGGATGAGCAATTGCAGAAGCAGAAAGGTAGCAAAGTTAAGGATCAAACTCATCTGGTGAGGAGCCTTTAGAGGGATTGAGGGATAGGACAGCATTAAGAGCTTCATCAGAGGAGATAGTAGAATAGGAAAATGGAGGAGGGGTAGGCACTGGCTGAGGCGAATGGCTGAAGTTAGTAGGCAGCAATGGGGAGAGGGAATTTAGAAGAGACGTGGCGCATGAGGTGTAGTAGTCATTAAATTCGTTGGCCACGGAACCAGGGAGTTATTTATTTTGAGAACTGGAGGGGGAAGGGGGAAGAGAATAGGGCATGAACTACCCTCCAGAATTTAGATGGAGAGTTAGTGTTACTCAGGAGTGAAGAGTTGAAACAATCAGACTAAGCTAGTCTAGCAGCTTTAGTACATGAATTGCATAGCATTCTAAACTTGGCGTACTCGTTTGGATGTTTAGTAGATTAGTGTTTTCTCCAGGCCCAATCACGCTCCCTGAAACAGGCCAGTAGTTCAGGGGTGATCCAGGGGAGGTGAAGCCCACGGACTCTGGTCCATCTGAAAGGAGCAAAGGCGTTCCAGGTGGCAATGAATTTATCCTTAAAACAGTCAAGTTCTTGGTCGACAGAAATGGCAGTGGAGAGGGGGCCCAGTCGGTAGAAGCGAGAGCAGAGCTGATTGGGGTAAGGTCTAAGGATTTAAAGGACTGGAGCTGTATGATTTTAGGGGGAGGTTTGGGGCTATGAACATTACGTACAATGAAGCTGGGGTTGTGGTCACTAAGGGCATCGGGGAGGAGATCAGAATCAGAACAGTACTATAATATAATACAAATGTAGGAAAAAAACCAAAAGCACTTAAGAAAAATTAAAACTACATAACAAAAGCAATCCGTGCAAGTAACAATAACCATTTGTAGAATCATTATCAGTCTGAGTCATGGGGAAATAACGGGGAGCAAGAGGATTGAGTCAGAGGTGTTTGACAGCAGAATGAGGGAGATCGGCTAAAGTCTGAGAAGAGTTGATTCCAGAGGAACAGACAGGGAGCGTATCCCCTATGTATAGTGACACATGCCCTGTACTGTACAAATGATGCACACCCCACTCTGTTCATATGGCAAACAACCGAGGAGGGCTATGCCAGTCGCAGTATGGGCCTCAAGGGCACCAAGTCTGGTATAAAGGTGGGTGGTGGGTGGTCGAAGGCGTGGGGGCACTAGATGTCAGGGATTACGGGTGACAGGGAGGAATGGCGATGGGTGGGTGGGGTACTACTGGGCACCAGGGAATATTTTGATGGTTGTTTGCCATGCACCATAGCTTACTGACAGTAATCCCGGCACAGGACAGGATCTTGTATTTGTTCAGTGGCTCGGGATCAGTGCTGGGGGGGGGGGCGCCCCGATGGCCGCCAGGGGTCTGTTTACTTTAACGGGTCTAGGGATCATGGAGTGATCACAGAATGCCAGAGAGTATGCTTTACATAACAGGTCCAGGGTTCAGAGACGGGAAGCGGGGAGGGACCACTGAATGCTAGGGACTTCTCTTCACGGCACATTGATGGGGGAGGGTAAACTGGCCATCAGGGATACTATACTGTGTTGGCAGGCCGGTGATTGGAGAGCGTGGGACCACTGGGCAGGTGTTCTTCCCCACCAGCCAACTTCGTAATTGGCTGCAGTAACTCCAATAGCTGCTAGAGTTGCCCGACGTAAGATGGGATTTGGTTTGGCAGTATCTGTGCTGTACAAAAGGACAGCGCTAACCCCTTTTGCACAACACAAATACGCTGAATATGGGGTTGCACAGGTATTCCTCCTCGACCCTCCCTTTGCCCACCCGCCATACATTTTTGTGGGGGCACAAACCCTGTTTGCCCACGCAACACCCGTTTGCACCAACTTCTGAATATCGAGCCCTTGATGTTTATATGAAATATGCTCAGCCTGCTGGGAAGGTTGGGAGATGGGAAGAGGGAGGGACCACGGTTTAGCTCCACATCACCAGCCAGCAGTAGCAGAACGGCTGTAAGGCACAGAAGTGTGAGCTCCCCTATCCATTGTCTAGGGGTATGCTTGATGTTACAATAGGGGAAGGGTGTTACAGCAGCAGAAAACACAGATTACTCACCGGTAACAGTAGTTCTAGGAGTTGTACATGTTGTTCATCCACATGTTATGGCATGTCCTTTCCCTTTAAATATCTTGTTGGAAGTCTTTAAGGTGGTTCCTCCCACCCACCCAGGTGGTATATCCCTCGGCTCTGCCCCTTGATGCCAGATCTTGCCCGCTGGAAGCAGTGGTTGTGCGTCGAAGCTGGGGAGGTCGGGTGGGTCTCTGTGGATGAACAGCATATACCACTCCTAGAATTACTGTACTGGTGAAATCTGTACTTCCAATTAGGTTCTGACCCAGTTATTTTTTATTTTTACCCACATTTTTTTAAACCAATGGGTCTAATTTGACCTATGTACTAAAACCCCTAGCGCTGTCACTGATATGGATATCGCTGGAAGCAGCCACCGAGGAAGTGCTATGTCTGGTGGAATGAGCCCTTGGCCCTATGGCAGGCTCCCTACCAGCCAACCTATAGCAGAGGTCGATGCAGGATACAATTTACCTACCAATCATCTGCTTTGCTGCCAGTCTGCCAGATATGGCTTCAGTGTATGTGACAAATAGCTGGTGAATCTCTCCCCAAACTCCAGACGCGCGCTCCTTATGGTAGGCAAACACTTGCCTCAGGTCCAGAATATGGAGCCTGTGCTCAGCCTCCGAGGGCGGTTGGTGAAGAACACTGGGAGATTCATCACGTAGTTCAGGTGAAACTCTGACACAACCTTCAGGAGGAACTTCAGGTTGGGGCGAAGGACAACCTTGTCCCTGTGGAAGACCAAATAAGGAGACGCCACCGAGGGCACCTAGAGCTTACTGATCCTTCTGGTGGATGTGACAGCCACCAAGCAGGCAGTCTTCAACGACAGGTGTAACATTTCACACCTGTGCATAGGTTCGAATGGCTTGCTCATGAGCTTTGCCAACACCAGCAACAAGTCCCAAGGAGGTGGTTCGCGCACCGAAGGGGAAATGTGGTCAAGGCCTCTAAAAAGCGCCAGACCACCTTCTCCTATGCCACTGATGGCATACCAGCCCACACCCCGTATGTCAAGATGGCTGCCACATGCACCTTAAGGGTCGTCAACTGATGGCCCGACTGAGAGAGCGACCAAAGGTAACAGAGAATGCTAGCCACTGGGCAAGACAAGGGGTTTGAGCCCCTTGCCTTGGCACCAAATGGAGAACCTCTTCCATTTGAAGGCATAGCATTTTCAGGTTGACTCCTTCTGAGAAGTCTCAATCACAGTGAGGACATCGTCAGAGAGATCCAAAGCCTGGAACTCCAGGTGCTCAGGACCCAGGCTGTCAGGTGCAGGGATTGAAGGTCCGGATGGAATACCTTCCCCTGATTGCATGACTTCATGGGAGGAATGAGACTGGAGGTCACAAAGCAGGAGAGGGACCTAGGGGTGATTATCACAGACGACCTAAAAACAAGCAAACAGTGTGAAAAGGCTGTGCTTAAAGCAAATGGAATGCTGGGTTGCATAGGTAGAGGAATTAAAAGCAGGAAAAGGGAGGTGGTGCTCCCGCTCTACAGATCTCTAGTGAGGCCACACCTGGAATACTGTGTACAGTTCTGGCAGCCACATCTCAGGAGGGACTTAGGTAGATTGGAGAGGGTTCAGCACAGGGCAACAAAAATGATACAAGGGCTGCACGAGACACCATATGAAGACTGATTGAGGGAACTCAACATGTATTCTCTAGAACAGAGATAGGATGGGGAGAAATGACAGAGACCTTCACATACCTAAAAGGTATCAACAAAACTCAGGCACAAGACCTGTTCAGTGGCAGGGGCTACACAAAAACCAGAGGGCATGATATGAAGATTGAGGGAGGGAAGATACGAAGCAACGCAAGGAAGTTCTTCATGGAGAGAGTGGTGGACCCATGGAACGGTCTCCCTCAGGAGGTGGTAGGGGTCAGGATAGTCAGAAGTTTCAAACACGCATGGGATAAATACAAAGTAATTATAGCATTCAGCAGTAAGCAGGGGAGCGGGGTCATTACTTTGAAATGGGCAGACTAGATGGATCGTAAGGTCCCCTTCTGCCGTCACCTTTTTATGTTTTTATGACAGCAGGTTTGGGCATAGAAGACAACGCCACTGGAGCCTGCAGATGAGGCTAAGGAGATCTGGGTACCAGAACTGGTGGAGTAGGTCTGGAGCCATCATGATCATCTGTGCCTTGTCCCTCCTGGCTTTGAGCAGCACTTTGTGGATCAACGGAAAAAGAGGGAAGGCAGACAAGGCCCAGGATCCATGGTCTTGAGAAGGCATCTCCCTGCAACATTCCCTGCTGAGGGGGCCGGCACAATACAGCTTCAGCTTTGCATTCTCCCTGGAGGCAAACAGATCCACCAGAGGGGTGCCCCACTGGGAGAACAGACTGCACTACCTTCTGGTGGACAGACCACTCGTAAGACGCCTACCCGGCTGAGGGTGTCTGCCAGCTGACTGGACACACTGTCCACATGGATGGCCAGGAGATCGGAGTTCAGGCTGAGCAACAGAGGTCAGATGGGGAACGCTTCTCTGCACAGAGGAAGGGAGTGTGTCCCGCCCTGTTTGTTGAGGCAGTACATGGTTGTTGTGTTATCAGTCTGGACCTGAAAAACCTGACCCCAAATGTGTGGAGCAAAAGCTGTCAACGCCAGTCAAACTGCCCAAAGCTCCAGCAGGTTGATATGGCTTTGGGACTCCTCGGGGGTCCAGAGGGCTTGGACTCTGTGCTCCCCCAGGTGGGCGCTCAAGCCCATTAGGGAGGCATCGGTTGTGATGGTGACCGTAGGCTCCAGGCGGACAAATGGGATTCCTTCCTGCAGATGTTCCATGACTAACCACCACTGGAGGGCATCCCACATCAGCTGCGTCACAGTGACCGGCTGGCCAAAGTGGCCCTTGCGCTGAGACCATTGACGGGCAAGCTCCCACTGCAGAGAGCGCATCCTCCACCGGGCTCATCAGACCACGCTGGTGCATACCGCCATGAATCCCAGGAGGTGCAGCAAATCCCGAGCAGGGCGCAACTTCCCAACATGAAATGATCAGGCAAAGGAGGAGAGAACCTCCGCCCAGTCCATTGGGAGTAGAGCCCTGGTTCTGCAAGAGTCAAGCTCTGTCCCGATGAATTGCATCACCTGCGAAGGTAGGAGCTTCGACTTGGCCTCATTCACCAGGAGGCCAAGGGACAAGCAGGTCTGAAGGGGCAGGTCCCTTGGCCCAACCTGCTCTCAGTCAGTCGTCCAGGTAGGGATACACTCAGACCCCACAATGTCTCAGGTAGGCTGCCACCACTGCAATGTACTTTGAGAAGACCCTGGGAGCCGAGGAGAGACCGAAGGGCATGGCCTGGAACTCGTACAGAATCCCCTCTGCTCTGAACCGAAGGAACCGGCGGTGGGATGGACAGCTGGAAACATGGAAGAATGCATCTCGAAGATCTAGAAAGCACAACCACATGTTCTGCTCCAGGGATGGAATGATCTGAGTCCAAACAAACGTAACAGATCTGTTTGTGTTGTGCCAGTGTTAATATAACAACATCAGTCCAAAAAGCATGGCACCAACCACCAAACAGATGTAGCAAAACATTTAATTATTCACAGTTCAGGAGCATGATAAAACAACACAGTGCCACGCAGGTAGATAAATGTTCCCTCACACAACAAAAGCCCGATCGGTTTTGTGCATGCGTTCTTTCTCAAGGACTGGAGCTGTGAGTAATTAAAACTTTCTGCTTTATCTATTTGGTGTTTGGTGCCATGCTTTCTGGACTGATGGAATGATCCGAGAAAGAGTGACTATCCTGAAGATGCTTGATCAAAGGAATTTGTTCCGGTCATGCAGATCTACGATGGGGCCCAGCCCCCTGTCCACTTTGAGACCAGGAAGTGCCTGGAAACAAACCCTGGGCTTACTGGAGGGGCCGGGACTTGAGCCACTACCTTCTTCTGGAGGAGCTGGGCAATGCCTTTCCGAAGGGCTGACAGCATGTCGTCCCATAGGGTGTGGGCTTGACATGGTCGGCAAGTCTCAAACTCTAGAGGCAGGCCTTGACCAACCACTTCGAGGACCCATCTGTCCGTGGTGATAGCAGCCCAGGTGGAAAGGAAGTGGCGGAGCCAGTCCCCCACAGGAGGAGTTACCCCCCAGCCAGTCACTGGGGAGGACTGGAGGCAGAGGAGGGACCGTGACCACCTATTTTGCAGATGACAGAACCAACTGACTTTGGTCGAGGATGCCAAGCCTGAGCCTGCTGCCCAGTTGATCTCGCTTTGTCCCTCCTCACCTTGAGTAACACCTTATGAATCAAGGGAAATGGAGGGAAGGCGTAGAGGACTCCTGGGGTCCATGGCCTCAAGAAGGCATCCCTCTGCAGTGAGCCCTGCTGAGGAGGGCGGGCATGATACAGTCTCAGCTTGGTGTTTTCCCTGGATGCAAACAGGTTCACCATCGGTTTGTCCCAATGGGAGAACAGGCTGTAAGCTACCTCTGGATGGAGAGACCACTCATGGGATGTCTGGCCTAAGTGGCTGAGAGCATCCGCCAGCTGGTTCGAGGCACCTGCCACATGGATGGCTAGGAGGTCTGCCTCCAACCAGCTTACGAGTGTCCAGATGCGGAGCGCCTCCTTCCACAGCAAACAGGAGTGCGTGCTGCCCTGTTTGTTGGGTAGTACATGGTTGTGGTACTGTCCGTCTGGACTTGAACCACTTGACCCCGGAGCTGAGGAGTGAAAGCTGATAGTGCCAGTCTGAGTGCTCTGAGCTCCAACAGGTTGATGTGGCATCGGGACTCCTCTGGGGTCCAGAACCCGTGGGCTCCTTCGTCCCCCATGTGGGATCCCCAGCCCATGAGAGAAGCATCGGTCGTAGGGATGACTGTCTGCTCAGGGAGGACAAATGGGATCCCTTCCTGCAACCGGTCTGGGGCGGTGCACCATTGGAGAGTGTCCCACATCTTCTGGGTTACAGTGATCAGCTGGTCGAAATGACCGTGACGCTGAGTCCACCGGGCAGCCAGCTCCCATTGGAGGGGACGCATGTGCAACCGGGCCCATCGGACCACCAAGATGAATGCCGCCATGTAACCCAGAAGGCGCAGAAAGTCCCGGGCAGGGCGCAAGTGCCCAACCAGAACTGACTGGGCAAAAGAGGAGAGAACCTCCACCTCGGTCCACCGGGAGCCGAGCTCTGGCTTGACAAGAGTTGAGCTCTGCCCCGATGAAGCCTATCACCAGAGACGGCACGAGTTCCGACTTGGCCTCGTTGATCAGGAGGCCAAGTTGGGTGCAGATCAGGAGGGCCAGATCCCTGGACCTTTCCACCTCTTGCTGGGTGGAACCTGCTAGGAGCCAATCATCGAGGTAAGGGTAGATTCTGACTCCCCAATGCCATAGATGGGCTGCCACCACCGCAATGCATTTGGTGAAGTCCCGTGGGGCCGAAGACAGGCTGAACGGCATGGCTCAGAACTCGTACAGGGTCCCCTTGACCCTGAAGTGGAGGAACCTCTGATGGGACGGATGGATTGGGACATGAAAGAACATGTCCTGCAAATCCAGTGAACAAAACCACATGTTTCGCTCCAAGGATGGTATGATATGGTTCAGAGTGACCATCCGAAAGGTGCATGACCAGAGATATTGATTCAGGTCGTGGAGATCAAGAATGGGGCGCCAGCATCCCATCCGCTTGGGCACCAGGAAATACCTGGAGATGACACCTGGGTCTGCAGACGGATCCGCCACTGGAGCTAGTGCCTCCTTGAGGAGGAGCTGAGCAACTTCAGCCCGAAGAGCCGACTGGGTGTTTGCGGTGATCTGTTCTTCCCGAGGGGCACAGGCTCGGCTGGGATGGTACTGCTCAAATTCCAGAGGCAGTCCCTGACCGACCACTTCTAGAACCCACCTGTCCTTAGTGATAGCAGACCAGGCGGAAATGAAGTGGCAGAGCCGGCCCCCCCCCCACACGGGAAGACCCAGAGCTGGTGTGATGGGAATAGGGGTGGCCACCCCCATCCCGTCATGAGCAGGCTTGGAGGAGGAGGCGGCTGCAGGAGCTGAGCCTTGGCCTTCTTTACAGGCCTGCTGGGGTCCAGGCTTGGGCCGAGGGTGCCAAGCTTGAACCTGCTGCTGTTGATGCTGCTGTCCTCCTTGGTAGGAGGACTGCTGGGCCACAGGGGAAGAGTGCCAAAAAGGCTTCTTCTTTTTCTTCTGCTGGTTCTTGCCCGAAGAGCCTTTAGCAGAAGTAGCGCCCAAGGTGGCACTGGACTGCTCTATGTGCTGTAGGTGACCGGCCACTCCTGGGCCGAACAGGTTGGTCCCAAGGAAGGGAACATCAGCTAATTTGTGCTGAGTATCCGCCGGGAAGGAGGAAATCCTCAGCTAGGCCTTGCAGCGAGAGGCAACTGCAGCAGCCATCGAGCGGGCACAAGAATCCCCGATGTCCAGGGCCGTCTGGAGCTGCTGTCTGGCAACAGCATGGCCCTGGTCCCAGACTTGCTTGACCGTAGTCTGCATGTCCGCAAGAAGATGTGGGAGGACTTCATCTAATAACCCTAGCAGGGCATGAGAGAAGTGTGCCATGATGACGGCCGAACTCACCTGACAAAAGCCCAAGGAAGAGGCTGCAGAGACCTTCCTCGCCGAATGGTCCAAGTTCTTGGACTTCTTGTCGGGATGATGATCAGTGTCGGCTGAACTGCCCGTACGCCTGAACACAGAGGCGGTCACCAGGCTCTCGGCCGAAAGGTGCTCTGTGAACCTCACCAGGGACCCCATGGGAACCGCGTACTTGCGGGCCATGCAGGCAGACGGTGCTGGACATGATGCAGGACGCTGCCATAGTTCAAGTGCTGGGCCAACAATAGCCTCGGCCACAGGAAAGGCCTCCGTCAGAGTATCCCCTCTCTTGAGGATATCCATGAAAGGGTACTCCGCCTTTTACTGGATGGGTTCCAGGGGCATCCCTGTAGAATCAGAGATGAGGCAAAGGATCCCTTGGAAGGAGGAAGGGCCTTCCTCCATACCAACACTGAGGGACGACTCGTCATCTCCTGGATGAGAGTGGAGCCCGGTGATGTCAGAGTCCGAATACAGCGGTCTGCTGCCCAAATAGCCCTCGACATGTCAAGGATGGTCGGGGGTGTCTGTTACTGACAGAAGCTTGGGAAGCCAGAGTCTGTGTGGTCCCCCTTAGCAGGCACCCCTCCCACGGGCTGCTTGGGCGGTGGTTCCACCAAAAATAGGTGGAGAGACCAGTAAAGGCCGAACCGGTGGACGGGCCAACCCATGGGCAGAGAAACCAAGGGAGTCGGTTCTGAGGGGGTCGGCTTCGGCCTAAGAGGCAAGAGCCAAGTAATTGCCGGGGTGGACGGTGCAGCCGGCCTCTGCCTGGTCAGAATCAGCTGTTGCCACATAAGGTCCTCATAGCGCCAAAGGAGTTTCTGTTGGAGCATCTCCTCATCAGAGGAGGAAGAGGATGACCTGTGACAATGCCTTTTTAGGGCGCTTATGGCTCTTCCTCAGTAGTTCGGCCGAGGGAGTTCTGGACCTCGATCGAGGGGGTCGACTTGGTCGATCAGGAGACACTGGGATCAGTGAAACCCGTGGGTCTGAAACTGGATTCTAGATGGGGACTCCAGCTGGCTGGGTCTCCTCATCAGGAAAAACAAGGACTGAAGTCCTTTCCAAGGAGTCGTCTGCCACGGCTGGCAACAAGGGGTCGATTGGGTTGATGATAATTTCGACCTTATTGGCCATTTCTTTAGTCACTTGGCCAGATGGGAGATCTGAGAAACCAGCGTCCGAAGAAGCGATCTCGACCGAGGTTGAGACCGCATGCTCCTGGGACTGAGACCGCGCTCGGTCCCAAAAGCGCCTTCGCTTAGACGAAGTCGAGCCTGCAGGTGCCTCTCCCTGGGTGGGGAGAGACTGGCACAGCTCCTTAAAGGAACCCGTGAAGGTGAAGCCTAGGTTGAGGGGAAAAAAAAAGCTTTGCATGGCCGAAGCGCGGGTGGCTTCTTCCTTGAACACCTTCATTTGTTCCAGCTGCTCGGCAGAGCCCGCTGCCGAGGAAACCGCCCATCTAGCCTCCTTAGATTTCACTGGAGGATTCCTTTTCTCCAGTTTCCCCAACTTAAGTCGTGCCAAACGGTCGTTCAGAACATTGGGATGGAAGGCCAAGCAGAAACTGCAGAACGAGGTGTCATGCCCGACACCTAGGCAATAGACACACATGAGGTGGGCATCGGTGCATGACATTTTCTGGCCGCAAGGACACCGGCGAAATCCGGGAGAAGATTTCTCTTCCATAATGAAAGACGCAAAAGCGCGATCGCTAACTTGAATGAGTTTTAATTTCAGTAAAACCAAAGAATTTGAAGCCAGGGCCTACGAGATGCAGAGCACGAGAGAGGCACTGCATCTTTCAGCGGAAAGGAAGCTCTGGCGTCACGGGGTTGAGCTAAGGTATATACCACCCATGTGGGTGGGAGGAGCCAGCTTGAGGACTTCCGGCAACATTTAAAGGGGAAAGGGACATACCAAGAAGTGTGGATAGAACAACATATCCACGCTCCTAGAAGAGTGAGTTCCCTCCTGTTTGTTTATGTAATACACCACGCACATGTTGTCAGTCTGCACCAACAGCAGACGTGGGAGGAGATGAGTCTGGGAGTGCCCAAATGAGTCCCCAGCCTAGGCCCAAGGTGTCTGTTGTGAGAATAGGACGAGGGTCCGGGATTTGAAAGGAAACCCCCCGAAGCAGGCTGACTGGCTCGACCACCACGACAGGATTCTTCTGACCGGATCGAAGACCATGACCATCTGGTCCAGGTCATCCATCTGTTGATCCCACTGAACCATCAATGTCCACTGAGATATCTGCATGTGAAAATGGGTGAGGGGAACCGTGACAATGGCTGCTGCCATGTGACCCAGGAGTCACAAGAAGACCCTGGCGAGGACCCAGTGACCGAAGGAGACCAGGTGAGCCTGGGCCATCAAGTGTTCCACTCTGTCCATGTGCAAGAAGGCCACGCCCTGGGCAGTATGATGGAAGAGGGATGCCTGGATATCGTAGCAGTCACAGAAACATGGTACACAGAGAACCATGACTGGGATGTTAACATACCAGGGGGGGAAAAACAGGGGGAGGAGTAGCTCTCTATGTAAGGGGAGCATACCTCTCAACTGTCCCTGATTTTGCCTCAAAATTTTGCTCTGTCCCTCCTAAAAATTGTGTTTTTGTGACCAAACAATGGGGGTTGTAAGCACAAAATAATGTCAAACATTAAAGTTACAGACTTGTTCTTCATTAGAAAATGCATTTTACACTAAGCTCTTTATTCTACCAGCTTTCTGAGAGGATAACACCAATTTTGAAAATGTGTCCCTGATTTTGGTCCTTTGTCCCTGATTTTTTTAAGCCTTGTCCCTGATTTACGAGGCAGGAGGTTGAGAGGTATGAAGGGGAGGGATAGAAGCAACGGAATAAAAGAGGAAACAGGGAGGAGAGGAGGCACTGTGGGTCACCTTAGAGACTGGAAATGGCACCACAATCTGCACAGGGGTTGTATACAGACCCCCATGTCAGGGGGAGGGAAGGGACAAGGATATGACAGAAGGCATCCTTAGGATGGCAGAGAAAGGGAAGATACTGTTGATGGGGGACCTGAATATGCCAGATGTTAACTGGAGCACCTTTGCTGCAGCCACATCCAAGAGCAGGGCCATTCTTGCTGTCCTACAGGTTGCATGCCTCAGAGAGCTAGTTTTGGAACCCGCTCGTGAGGGAGCAATCTTAGACCGCGTACTCTCAGATGGGGACAGTGAGAGGATCTCGGATCTAGAAGTGGGTAGCCATCTGGGAACAAGTGACCACCAAACAGTGTGGTTTACGATAAACTCAGCTACAGAGTCAGGCCATACAAAAGATGGCAAGATGGGAAGGTGCTTTAGAAAAGCACTAGCAAACAGGCTAGAAAGAAGGGTGGAGCAACAATGGGGAAACATCAAAACTGCCATCACAGCGGCAACAAGCCTCTGTGTGAAGCAAATAAACAAATCAGAATGAAAGAAAAAGCCATTACGGTTCTCAAAAGAGATGGCGGGGAAGGTTAGGGAGAAAAAGATAGCATTTAGGAAGTATAAGGAAACACAGAAGGAGCAGGACAGAGAACTGTACCAGTTAAGGCAGAAGGAAGCAGGGAGGGAAGTCAGAATAGCAAAGGCCCAAACTGAGGAAAAGACAGCCAACTCGGTTAAGAAGTGGGATAAAACCTTTTATAGGTACATCAGGGAGCGTAGAAAGACAAAGGGAGGGATAGTGAGGCTGAACAGAATGGACAGTGGATGGGCAGAGAGGGACAGTGAAAAAGCAGGGATGCTGAACGAATACTTCTGCTCAGTATTCACAAAAGAGGAGGAGGGGGAGGTGCCTAATCCAATTAACAGAGGCACTCTGGATGGGGGGGGGTGTCGATCCCAGTCCTTTCATAGCAGGGTTCTGACAGAACTCCTAAAACTGAAGGTGGACAATGCAATAGGGCCTGACGAAATTCACCCCAGAATTCTAAAAGAATTAAGGGGAGAACTAGTGACACCACTGACTACCCTTTTTAACAAATTATGGGAGGATGGTGTGGTACCTGAGGACTGGAGGAAGGCAGATGTGATTCCCCTTCACAAAAGTGGGAGCAAGACAGAGGCAGGAAACTACAGACCTGTCAGTTTGACCTCTGTGGTAGGGAAAGTCATGGAATCACTTCTGAAGGAAAGAACTGTTGAGTACCTAGAGGCCAGTGGGGCACAGGACCCAAGGCAGCAGGGGTTCACAGCGGGAAGGTCATATCGGACAAATCTGATTTCTTTGACTGGGTGACCAAAGTAGTAGACCAGGGAGGGGCTGTGGACATGGCCTACCTAGACTTTAGCAAGGCATTTGACAAAGTCCCACACAAAAGATTAATAATCAAATTAACCAGCCTGGGAGTGGGTCCTAGGGTGGTAGCCTGGGTAAAACATTGGCTGGACAACAGGACACAGAAGGTAATTGTAAATGAAGTCCACTCTGAGGAAAGAGGGGTTACTAGTGGGGTATTGCAGGGTTCAGTACTGGGTCCAGTCCTTTTTAAGTGACATTGCAGAGGGACTGGACGGAAAAGTATGCCTCTTTTCAGATGACACAAAGATCTGCAACAGGGTTGATACACAAGGAGGCGTGGAAAGGATGAGAAGGGGCTTGCCAAGGTTGGAGGAATGGTCAGAAGTATGACAGCTTGGATTCAATACAAAGAAGTGCAAAATAATGCACCTGGGAAACAAAACCAGGGAAGATTACACAATTTGGGGGCTAGTAATAACAAAAATGGAAAGGGACCTGGGGTAATCATATCAGATGACCTTAAGGTTAGCAAGCAATGTGAGAAGGCAGTAGGGAAGGCTGGGGATACTGGGACGTATAGGAGAGGCATCACCAGCAGTAAACAGGAAGTTGTTATCCCTCTGTATAGACAGTTGGTGAGACCCTATCTGGAGTACTGCGTCCAGTTCTGGAGACCCCATCTCCGAAAGGACATAGACAGGACTGAGGCAGTCCAGAGGAGGGCAAATAAAATGGTGCAGGGTCTGCAAGAGAAGCCATACGAGGAGAGACTAAAGGAGCTTAATATGTATACCCTTGAGGAAAGGAGGGAGGAGGGGGGGACACAGATACATACATAGATACATAGACAGTGTCGGCAGATAAGGGCCTATGGCCCACCTAGTCTGCCCATTTGAGCTTGTAAGTTCAGTTTGTTTTCCTAGAAGTCTGTTTCCCCTTACCCCTGCCCTCTAGAATTCCTTTATGTCTATCCCATGCATTCTTAAATCCGTGATTGTTTCAGCCCCACCACTTCCTCTGGCAGGGTGTTCCACTTGTCCACCACCGTTCTGTGAAGAAATTCTTTCTCATGTTTCCTCTGAATCGTCCTCCCTCCAACTTCATCCCATGCCCTCTAGTCCTGAAACATCTTTTTCGCTTAAAATAGTGTTTTCCTGCACCCTGTTCCTCCCTGTAAGATACTTGTATGTCTCTATCTATCCTCTCTCCTCCCTCCTCCAGGGAGTACATGTTCAGTTCCTTCAACCTGTCTTCATAGGACTTGTGATGCAACCCATGCACCATCTTTGTTGCCCTCCTCTGAACCTTCTCTCCCTGTCTATGTCCTTACGTAGGTATGGTCTCCAGAACTGTACACTGTACTCCAGGTGGGGCCTCACTAGTGTCTTGTATAGCGGAATTATGACCTCCTTTTCCTGCTGGTGATGCCCCTGCCTATACATCCCAGCATCCTATTTGTCTTTACCTGATGCCTTGTCACACTGTTTCCTACCTTGAGGTCATCAGAGATGACAACCCCAAGATCCCTTTCCTGCTTGGTGCATGCTATATCCTCACCCCCAACTGATATATTGTGCCAGGGTTTTGTGCCTATATGCATTATCTTGCACTTCTTGCATTGAATTTCAACTGCCAAACCCTTGACCATTCTTCAAGTTTCTGCAGGTCCCTTCTCATTCTGTCTACACCCTCTGGTGTGTCTACTCTGTTACAGAGCTTTGTGTCATCAGCGAACAGTGAAATTCTGCCTTCTAGATCCTGTGCAATGTCATGATAGAAACTTTTAAGTACCTCAGTGGAATCAACAAAGTCCAAGAGGGTAGCATCTTTCAAAAAAAAAAGATGTGCAAGAACAAGCGGACACAATTTGAAGATAGAGGGGGGACAGCTCAGGGGCAATGTGAGGAAGTATTTTTTCACAGAGAGGGAGGTGGACGCATGGAACAGCCTTCCCGAGGAGGTTGTGGGGTCTAAAACAGTGTGAGAATTCAAGAATGCATGGGACAGACTTAAGGCAATTCTTGTGGGGGGGGGGGTAGGAAGAAATAGGCTATTGGTTAACTAGGATCTGCAGCGTATCCTGTAGGTAGGGAAATGGGCAAACTAGGTGGGCCAAGCGGTCCTTATCTGCCATCAAAGTCTATGTCTATGTATCCAGATCCATTCCTATATACTGGAGGTGCTGGCAAGGAGACAGGCAGGACTTAGGACAATTGATGGTGATACCCAAGGCGTGGAAGAGGCAGAAGGTATACTCCAGGGTCAGGACAAGCCGGTCACTGGAGGGGCTGTTAACAGCCAATCATCTAGGTAGGAAACACATAGAAGCCATGTCTACTCAAAACAGCCGCTGCCACCGCCAGGCACTTGGTAAAGACCCTGGGGGATAAAGAAAGACCAAAAGGGAGGGCTCTGAATTGAAAACAAGCTGCCTGGAAATGGAAGTGGAGGAAGAGCTGATGGGAAGGAAAAATTTTGATATGCAGATACGCATCCTGCATGTCCATAGAACAGAGCCAATCTCCCCAGTGCAGGAATCACAGGAATTTTACAGAGCTAGGCAGACTTGCGTCCAGTAAGCTCGCTTTACTAAGGATTACTTCCTAACTTGTTATTTAATCCTTTCTCCCTTTTCCTATAGTGTTTATCCTATCTCATTTTGAAATCTTGTGTGGTTTCACTGGTTACAACATCTAATTGAAGCCTATTCCAGGCATGTACCACCTATTATGTGTCCTTGTTAGTTTTGTCTTTCTAGCGTTTAGCTGCAGTGAATGAGCTTGGGTATTGTACACATGTTCTTTTGATTCTAATCCTAAATTATCCCACTGATCACCACTGGCCCATGCTTTGTGTACCATACACAACTCCTCTCTTCCTTCTATATTCCAAGGTGAAGAGATCAAGTTCGCGAAGTCTCTCCTCATATTTTTTTGTCCCTCTCATGTCTTGGATCCTCTAGCAGCCCTTTTCTGCACCCTCTCAATTTTTTCAATGTCACCTCTCATATAAGAGGACCAGACATGTGCCCCATACTCCAAAACTGGTCTCACCAATGAAGTGTACATTGGCAATAGTACTTCTCTCTCTCTCTCTCTCGATGCTACGTGCCTAAAGATACAACTTAGTATCCTATTTCCCTTTTGAGTACTATGCCTGCAGTGAGATGAGAACTGCATGTCATGTAAGTCCCAAATACCAAAGTCCCTTTCCTCAGTTGTCATTCTTAGAGGTTTATTGTTTAACGTGTAACTGTGACAGGGGTTTTCCCTACCTAAATGCATTGCTGTGCATTTCTCATAGTTAAGATGTAATTTTATTTTGTTAGTCCAGTCTAGCATAAAATCCAGGGCTTTTTAGAGTGGCCATTCCCTGTGTTAGTTCCTACCACTGCTCCAGGTCTGCAGTCATCTGCAAATTTGGAAAACCAAACTTCTTGATTCTCATATTGCAGTGATGTTATACATGTTAAAAAGACAAGGCCCTAGAACTGATCCCTGGGGCACCCTGCTCATTACCACAGCCCAATCAGAAAATACCCCTCTAACACAGACTCTCTGCCTCCTGTTCGACAGTCAGTCCTTCACCCAGTTTATAATGGAGGGGCGACAACCCCTGAAGGGTGACCATCCTGAAGCATTTGTACAATGTGTACAAGTTCAGAAAACTCAGATCCAGGATGGGTCGGAGGTCCCCAGTCTTTTCGGGGACCAGAAAGAAGTGGGAGTAGAATTCCCTGCCGCACTGGGCCGGAGGCCCTTTTTTGCAAAAGAGCCTGAATTTCCTCCCAGACAAGAGAGACAAATGAATTAGGGGGGTAGGAGGAGTTTCCCCAGAGGATTTTCTGGGGGCCACTCAAGAAGCTCCAGTGTGCGGCTGTGTTCTATGATTTGCAGAACCCAACTGTCCAAGGTATTGTCCCACCACCATTGATGTGAAAGGAGAACCGATCCCCCACAGCCTCCCCCAGAACCCTTTCCGTGGGGGGAGGGGCGCAAGGAGGTAGGAGCAGGCACTGAAATGGCGCTAGAGGGGCTCTGGTGGTAGCTGCAGATAGGGTTGACACCGCTTTGCGTTTGCCCTGATCATTGGCAGGTGGGTGGGCTTGTGGGTCGACAGCAGGGAAAAAACTGGAGGGTGTGGGGGACTACCTGCCTTTACAGGATAGGCAGACGTCTGCAGTGGGCGGTCACCCATGGTAGACTGCTAGCTAGAAAGTTTTCCATGTGGTCTTGGTGCCTGACTGCTAAGTCCTACTAGGGCTGCCCTGCTGCAAAAGCTTCCTCGAAGTAAGATCTGATGCTTCCGGCGGAAAGGACGACCTGACATCACGGGGCGATGCCAAGGAGGATACCGCAAGAGAGGGTGGGAGAAGCTTAGTCTGAAGACCTTCCGGTGAGATTTAAAGGGGAAGGAAGAACTGCCAGAAGTGTGGATAGTGCACCATTACCTATGTCCCCAGAAAGGTCAGTGCCCAGGAAGGGGACACTGGTCAGCCTGTTCTGGATGTCGGCCATGAAGGTGAATAGACACAGCCAGGCCCTGCAATACATGGAGATGACCGCTGTCATGGCACAGACACATGAACTGCCCACATCCAAGGCCGTTTGGTACTGGTGTTTAGTCAGCGACTTGCCCTGGTCTCCGATAACAGTCACCATTGACTGCTGATCAGCTGGGAAGTGAGGGATAATGGAATCAAAAACTCCCATCAGAGAGTGACCAAAATTGGCCATCATCATGGCATAGCTAGCCTGGCAGAGACTCAAGGATGTTGCAGTGTACAGCTTTTTAGCAGCGTGGTCAATTTTATGGGACTCCTTGTTAAGAGGCTTGTCTATGTCCCCCTGGTGTCCAAACTTGCAGAACACCAAATCTGTGACCAACCTCTCTGTGGACAGGTGGTCCAAGAACCCAGAAAGAGACCCAAGGAGGGACCTCATACTTGCAGACCACACAGGCATAGAGGATGTTGGGCAGGATGCTGCCAAAGCTCCAGGGCAGGTCAAAAAATAGCTTCAGCCACAGAAAAAGCAACACCTGGGGATTCATCCCTATTCAAAATATCCGTAAAAGAGTACTTAGAACTTTTCTGGACTGGCTCTCCCAGGACTAACATGAACCCTGATATTAAGTGGAGAAGCTAAGTGAAGGACACTGGGCCATGCTTGGTGGACAGCTCCTCGACCGGGCCCCAGTCAAGAAGGGGAGTCCCAGGAGGCCATGGACCCATGGTCTTAGTCGTCAGAGGACAGTTTCTTGACTGTTTCTCACCACGGACCACTTGGTCGCTTCCCCAGGGGTGATCTGCACTGACAACCGGCCTGGCAAGTTGGTGGCCAAATGGGCATCCTTGGTCAAAGCGCCCACATTCAGCTGCAGAGGTGGTAGCTCCAACTAAAAAAGTGGAGAAGCAGTTTCGGGGAGCAGCTGCGTGGTGTGGGTTGGTGTACATGGGGTACTACCAGCAGCTGCCAGGTGACCGGCAGTCGAGGGGATAGAACCATACCCTGCCCTGTGATGGCCCACTGTTGCCAGAGCAGCTCCTCACAGCACTGGCACAGCTTGAGACAGTGCTCCCCCTCGCCTGAGGATGAGGAGGTCAAAGAGCATCGACAGCAGTGCTTCCCTGTCGAGCGGGATTGAGTGCTGGAACATCTCAACCGAACGATCATGGGTGAGGGGAGCCTTCCGGCTGGCTGTGGTACACCATGTGTCTGTCCATGTTAAGCAGCATGGGCGTGGAAGGCTCGACTGTCGGTGGACATCGCTCACGCCAAAGAACAGATGGGGAACACTGACTGAACCACATCCTCTTAAGTGGAGGACTGGGAGTACCAGGGTCTGCAAAATCGATTCCTTGACCCCATCCGACAACTGGTCGACAGGTGAGAAAAATTTCCAAGGCCTGCTTGATCGGAGTCTAAGCAGACTGGCTTAATGGGGGAACCAAAGAGCCCTTGACCCGCCCCTCGACTGAGAGGCACTCAACCACCATTAAGTGGTGGGGCGAGTCGTGGGACGGGAAGGACCGCGATACCTCCCGGTCCTATGACAGACACTGGCAGCACTTGTGTTTGGCACCACGGTGGGCAGGGCTCCCTTCCCCCAGGGTCTGGAGGGCCAAACACATGTCCCAAAAGCTTCTGGTGAATGACCCTCTGACGCTGGCCCCAGCCAGGAAGAGTACCTAGATCAAGGAGGTGCCCACCACAGCAGCTGCTGCTTCCACCTCAAGGGCTGCATGCTGCTGTGCAGACCTAGCCACAGCCGAGGTTGCGGACCTTAGAAAGTACAGTTACATAGGAACTTACCGTAACAGTAGATCTTCGAGAGAGGTTCCATCAGTAGGTCATCACACATAGGTCTGGCGCCACCTGGCGTCGGGCCGCACGGTAGACTCTTCTAGCAATCCCTGATGGGGCACCGCCCACCCGACGTCAGCGTGACTGTATATAGTGGGCGGTCCCCAAGCCCACCCTCCAGTTCTCCCGCCGGAGCCAGGAAGAGGCCTGACAGCAGGAATGAACACGGTTTGGAGTCTGTAAAACACAAAATGAGGGGAAGGAAGGAGGGAAAAATATGACCTACTGAAGGAACCTCTCTCGAAGATCTACTGTTACGGTAAGTTCCTATGTAACTGTACTATCTTACTCTGAGAGGGTTCCTTCAGTAGGTCATCACATATAGGACAGAGTCCCAAGCAGTCCCTCCAAAGAGAGACCGAGAGAAACTAGGGGGGAGGAGCAATAACTCCAAGAGAAAAAAATGGAATCCAGATTGGATCCAGCCTAGGACAGAAGGCCCTGTAACACAGCTAGGCCGAAACCAGCCGTCCGCCTAGAAGCAATGTCCAGACTGTAGTGTTTGGTAAAGGTATGGACAGAACTCCAGGTGGCTGCGGCACAAATATCAGCCCCAGAGATATTTTGCAAAAAGGCAGCAGAAGCAGTCATGCCCCTAGTAGAATGACCTCTGATGTTACCCAGCAGAGGTTTATCATACTTCTGGTAACAATACCTAATGCAGTTGCCTAACCACTTGGAAAGGCCCTGCTTAAAAACCGGTTTGCCCTTCAATCTGGAGGCAAAAGAGACAAAAACCTGATCATAGCTACGGAATTCTTTAGTCCGGTGAGTGCAACACCAAAGAATCTGATGTACGTCCATAGTTAGAGAGGGACGGATAGTACACAGGAAGCTCTACTGATTGGTTCAACATGGCTTCTGACATCACCTTGGGAAGAAACTTCAGATTTGTTCTGAGGACTGCCCTAAATCAGATAGGGCTCCTTACAAACCAGAGCGTGAAGCTCTGAAATCCTCTGGGCTGACGTGATGGCAACCAGAAATACAGGTTACTCACCTGTAACAGGAGTTCTAGGAATGGTATATGTTGTTCATCCACACTGTCTGGCAGGTTCCTTGCCACTTTAAATCTTGCCGGAAGGTCTTCAAGCTGGCTCCTCCCACCCACCTGGGTGGTAAAACTGTCGGCTCTGCCCCATGACACCAGATCTAGCCCACTGGAAGCCAGGTTGTGCGTCAAGCTGGGGAGGCCAGGTGGGTCATGTGGATGAACAACATATACCATTCCTAGAACTCCTGTTACAGGTGACTAACCTGTATTTCCAGGGACATGGATATGGTGTTCAATCCACACTTATTGGCAGACTCCTAACAGTTCTCCGGGAGGAGGGAGGCAAGGCGCGCACCCCCTACTTAGGGAATAATGACTGGAGAACCGAGGTCCCAAAACCAGCATCCCGGCGTGACTCAAGGTCGATGTGGTAGTGGGTAATGAAGGTGTGTGCTGACTTCCAGGTAGCAGCCCTGCAGATTTCCTGGATAGGGACGTCCCTGGAAGCAGCCACCGATGCAGCGGTATGGCGGGTAGAATGAGCTCTTATCCCTCTGGGAGGCTCCATGCCCGCCAACCTATAGGAGAGATCTATGCAGGAGGTGACCCACCTGCCTATTGTCCGCTTGGCTGCAGGTCTGCCAGGTGCGGCTTCAGCGTAGGTGACAAACAGCTGCAGAACCTCTCCCTGAACTTCAGTCGTCCGCTTCTTGTAATAAGCGGAAGTGCTCTTCTAGGGTCAAAGCATGGATACATGTTGTACACCTCCGAGGTGTGATTGGGGTAGAACACCGGCAGAGTCAACACCTGGTTAAGGTGAAACTCTGACACCACCTTCGGAAGGAATTTCGGGTGGGGGCGCAGGACAACCTTGTCCCTGTGGAAGACCAGATAAGGAGACTCGATGGAAAGCGCCTGGAGCTCTCCCATCCTTCTGGCTGACATGATAGCCACCAAGAAGGCGGTCTTCCACAACAGGTGAGACATGTCACACCTGTGCATCGGTTCGAATGGCTTGCCCATGTGCTTAGCCAATACCAGCAGTAGATCCCACAGAGGTGGAGGTTCTCGCACCGGAGGGGATATGTGATCAAGGCCTTTGAAAAAGCGCCTGATCACCTTCTCCTGCACCATCGACTGCTTCCTGGCCCACGCCCGGTAAGTAGAGATGGCTGCCAGGTGCACCTTAAGGGTCGGCGACCGAAGCCCTTGCTGAGAAAGGGACCACAGGTAGTCCAGAATGCTAGCCAAGGAACAGGAGGAAGGGTCCAAGTCCTTGCCCCGACACCAAATGGAGAATCTCTTCCATTTAAAGATGTAGCATTTTCTGGTCGACTCCTTACGGGACGCCTCAACAACATTGAGGACCTCGTCGGAAAGACCCAAGGCCTGGAACTCTAGCTGCTCAGGAACCAGGCCGTCACGTGTAGGGGTTGAAGGTCCAGATGGAACACCTTCCCCTGATTGACTGACATCAGGTCCAGGTGGGCTGGAAGCCGCCTCGGGAGCCTGGAGCTGAGACTGAGGAGATCTGGATACCAGAACTGGCGGGGCCAGTCTGGGGCTACCAGAATCACCTGCGCCTTGTCCCTTCACGCCTTGAGAAGCACCTCGTGGATCAAGGGAAATGGGGGAAAGGCGTAGAAGCAGCCCGGGGTCCATGGCCTTGAGAAGGCATCCCCCTGCAGCGAGCCCTGCTGAGGGGGGCGGGCATGGAAGAGTCTCAGCTTCGCATTCTCCCTGGAGGCAAACAGGTCCACCTGAGGCATGCCCCAGTGGGAGAACAGATCTTGTACTACCTCCGGCAGGAGAGACCACTTGTGGGACGCAGCCCCTATCCGGCTTAGGGCATCGGCCAGAATGTTTTAGGCTCCTGCCACATGGATGGCAAGGAGATCCGCCTCCAGGCTGTGCACGAGGGACCAAATGCGGAGAGCTTCCCTGCACAGAGGCATGCAGCGCGTCCTGCCCTGGCAGTTTAGGTAGTACATGGTCGTGGTATTGTCCATCTGGACCTGGACCACTTGACCCCGTACAAACGGAGCGAAGGCGGTGAGGGCTAGATGAACCACTCGAAGCTCCAGCAGGTTGATGAGGCATCAGGACTCCTGAGAGGACCAGAGGCCGTGCACTCTGTGCTCCCCCAGATCTGCACCCCAACCCATCAGAGAGGCGTCGGTCAATAGAGAGACCATCGGCTCGGGGCGGACAAATGGGAGGCCCTCCTGCAGATGAGCTGGAACAGTCCACCACTGGTGAGCGTGCCACATCTTCCGGGTCACTGTCACTAGCTGATCCAAAGGATTGGAGCACTGTGACCATTGCCTGGCCAGTCCCCACTGTAGGAAACGCATGTGCCAATGGGCCCAATGGACCATGCTGGTGCAGGCCGCCATGAGGCCCAGGAGGCGCAGGAAGTCCTGGGCAGGGCACAACTGCCCAACCTGAAATGATTGGGCAAAGGAGGAAAGAACCTCGGCCCTGTCCGCCGGGAGCCATGCTCTGGCTCGCGGAGAGTCGAGCTCTGCCCCAATGAACTGTATCACCTGCTTTGGCACGAGTTCTGACTTGGCCTCGTTGATAAGGAGGCCAACTTGAGAGCAAACCTGGAGGACAAGATCCCGGGACCACTCCACCTACATTCTGGAGGAGGCCGCAATCAGCCAGTCGTCCAGGTAGGGGTACACCTGGACCCTTCGGAGCCACAGGAATGCTGTCACCACTGCCACGCATTTGGTGAAGACCCTGGGAGCTAGAGAAAGGCCAAAGGGTATGGCCCGGAACTCGTAGAGGGACCCCCTCTGCTCTGAAGCGGAGGAATCGCTGGTGGGACGGATGGATTGGGACGTGAAAGAACGCGTCCTGGAGGTTCAGAGAACAGAACCACACGCCTCGTTCCAAGGATGGAATGATCTGAGCCACAGTGACCATCCTGAAGGTTCGAGACCTTAGGAACCTGTTCAGGTCATGCAGGTCTAGAATGGGGCGCCAGACCCCCGTCCGTTTCAGGACCAGGAAATACCTGGACACAAACCCCGGCCTTGATGGAGGATTCGCCACCTTCCTGATCACCTCCTTTTCGAGGAGCAGGGCAATGTCGGCTCGACGAGCCGACAAGGAGGCTGTGGGCCCCGTAGCCCCCCGTGGGGCGATGGCTCAGAAGGGTGGGGCCTGCTTGAACTCCAGAGGCAGACCCTTTCCTACCACCTCCAACACCCAGCGGTCCGTGGTGATAGCAGACAAGGCGGAAAGGAAGTGGTGGAGCAGTCCCCCCACGGGGGGAACCCAGGGGGGAGCAATGAGGCTGGGGGCGACACCCCTCAACCCGTCACTGGGCAGGCTTGGAGGAGGGACCGGATGAGGGATGTCCTGGGCCTTTTCCTCCCTGCTTCCTGTTGGAGGAAGCTGCAGGCTAGGCTTTGGGGCCCCAAGCGCGAGCTTGCTGGCCCTGATGCTGGTGTTGCTGGGCCGGACGTGACGCAGGGGCAGAAGGTCAAAAGGACTTATGCTGCTGACGACGGCCCTTGTCCTTCTGAGCAGAGGTGACCAGAGTCCAGAGTAGCGTTGGACTTTTCGATCCTCTGGAGGTAGCCTTCCACTCCAGGGCCGAACAGGTCAGTCCCCAAGAAGGGGACGTCCGCCAATTTGTGCTGGGTATCTGCCGTAAAGGTGGATATCCTCAGCCAGGCTCTGCGGCGCATGGCCACTGCGGCCACTACTGATCGGGCACAGGAGTCTCCAATGTCTAGAGCCATCTGAAGCTGCTGTTTCACCACTGCCCTTCCCTGATCCTGCACCTGCTTGACCGTGGTCTGCAGGTCGGCCGGGAGATGAGGGATCACCTCATCCAAGGAGCCCATGGGAGAAGTGCGCCATCAGTACGGCCGAGCTGGCCTGACGGAGGACGCAGTGTACACCTTGCACCCGGCATAGTCCAGCTTTTTGGACTCTTTGTTGGGGGGGCTTATCCACATCCCTAGCATTCCCGGAGCGCCGGAAAACGCTATCGGTGACCAACCCCTCCGCAGAAGGGTGTTCCGAAAAACCGGACAAAGAGCCGGTAGGGACCGGATACTTCCTGGTCAAGGCGCATGACAGGAAGCCGGTTGCTGCCAAAGCTCCAAGGCTGGGCCACCGAAAGGCCTCCATAGGAGAATCCTTCGGTGCAGTATCTCCGCGGAGGATACTGGCCCGGCTGGATACGGGCTCGAGCTGCATCCCGTGGACTCTGGAGATGAGCCGCATGACCCATGAACGATGATCGGCCCTCATCCATCGACTGCCCCCCCGGAGGACTCCAGGTCAAGGGGCCGGGAAAACAGGGAGGAGTCGTCGCCAGACTCCGAGGAGTCTGCGAAGAGCTGCCTGGGGCCTGAGCACCCTCCACCTACCGAGGACGGTCAGGAGTGAGGGTGACCGACAGCCGGTGGGGCGGACCCTGACTTGACCGAGAGTCCTTTGTCAGAGCCCCCGATTTCGGTTGTGGAGGCGGAGGTTCCACCACAATCAGTGGGGCAGCTGGTTTCGGCAGAACAACCAGCCCTGGCTTGGGCACCTCTACCACCACGAGAGGTTGTTTCGGCCTTTCGGGTGACAGCCACTTAATGGCCGGGGAAGGCGACTGCGTCAGCTTGTTCCCGGACAAAAGGAGCTGCTGCCACATTAAGTCCTCGTAGCGTCGATGCAATTTGCGCCGAAGCCTCTCCTCTTCGGAGGAGGAAGGCGAGGACGAGCGGCGCTGCCGCTTACCTCGGTGCCGAGACCGCCAATGTCGGCGGGATCAGCTGGATCGAGACGAGGTCCAAGACCGAGATCCTCAGTGTTTCCGAGGGTGGGTCTGGGAGGAGCGGGGACACCCGCCTCCCTCGGCTCGGGAAACTTGACCGGGGACTCCAGCACAGGAGGAGCAGGCAAGTCCTCGGTTTCCACCGGGGGAGCCAGTGATGAAGGGTTGTCGGCTTCACCAGTCGACAGCCCGTCCGACGGGTCGAAAAAAATCTTGACCGCGTTGACGGGTGTCTCGGCCAGCTGACCTAATGGGGACACTGTGAAGCCAGCAGCCTTAGCCACAACCTCGACCGAAGTCGAGTGTCGACTGTCCGTGGAAGGGGACCTCTCCCGCTCCCACGAACGTCGATGGTGGGACTTACCCTTCGAGTCCTTCTTTTTAGACTGAGAAGTGTGTCCCGATGGCCCCTCTCCCTTCGTCGAAAGGGATTAGCAAAGCTCCTTAAAAGAAGCTGTGTAGGAGGATGCCAAAGAGAGCGGGATAAATGCCGCGACCGAAGATGAGGATGCGGCCTGGGCCGCCTCCTCCTCGAGGGCGATCATCTGCTAGAGTTGCTCAGCCGAGCCAGCTGCCGCTGACACCACCAAACAGGCCTCCTTGGACTTCACCGGCAGATAACGCTTCTCGGGGCACCCAAGTTGTAGCCGGGCAGCGCGGTCTTCAAGGATGTTGGCCAGAAAGATCTACACTTTCATGAGCCTGCGGGTTGTGGTGGTCAAGGCCAAGACAGTAGACGCACGTGGAGTGCGGATCCATCCTGGACATCTTCTGCCCGCATGGGCACCGCCGAAAACCGGGAGCCGATTTGTCCATCGCAGCTGCGAGGGAGGAATTTGACCCAAGTCTTGAGAATTTTAAAACTATTTTCGGGTGAACTGAAGAGTTAGGATCCAGTCTATACGCAGAGCGTTAAGGAGGGAACCTGAGCTTCCACGTGGTAAGGAAGATCTGGCATCATGGGGCGGAGCCAAGAGTTTTACCACCCGGGTGGGTGGGAGGAGCCAGCTTGAAGACCTTCCAGCAAGATTTAAAGTGGCAAGGAACCTGCCAGACAGTGTGGATGAACAACATATCCATGTCCCTAGAAACAATGACTTCCAGGAAAGGAAGTGCAAATCGCAGCTCATAGCCGGCTCAAAAGGAGGAAGAGTGAGCTTTTCCAAAACAAAGTTCAAATCCCAAGGAGGAGTTGGACTGCGGATGGGGGTTTCAGATGGAGAATCCCTTTCAGAAAGGTTTTAGAGACTTCCAACTGAGCCACGGGTTTACCATCCACTAGCTCCTGGTACGCCGAAATAGCCAAAAGGTGAACCTTCAACGATGAATATGAAAGACTGGAGTCTGACAGGTGAAGGAGGTATTCCATGACTTGAGGGGCAGAACATGAGAATGGCTTCTAACCCTTAGCAGTCGCCCAGATGGAAAACCGTTTCTACTTCATGGCATAGGTGGAACGAGTAGAGGGTTTTCCGGCCTCAGTGAGGACTTCAGCAACCCGGGAGAAGACCCAAAAGTGAGAGATCGCTATGTCTGCAGGAGCCATGCATGAAGATGCAGAGTTCTGAGCCCCGGATGTAGTAATCGACCTTGATCCTGAGTCAGGAGGTCGTGAGTCACTGGAAGTGGAACCGGTGGTTCTCTGGAAAGCTGTTGCAGCAGCGGGAACCAAATCTGTCTCGGCCAGAGAGAAGTGATGAGAATCATCTTTGCCCTCTCTGCTTGAAGTTTGAGGAGGACCCTCTGGAGAATGGGAAATGGAGGGAAGGCATACAAAAATTTCCCTGTCCAAGAGAGAGACAGCGCATCGTGCCAGAAAGCACCATGCCCTGGAACAAACTAGCAAAAACCGGGAAATTTTGTGTTGAATTTGGAGGCGAAAAGGTCGATTTCCGGACGCCCCCAACGTAGGAAGATGGATTCCGCCACTTCCTGATGTAATTCCCACTTGTGAGCTAGGGTCTGAGATCTGCTGAGACTGTCTGCCAAGACATTTAGAACGCCTGGCACATGCACGGCCACGAGGGCCAGATTATGCTGGACCACCCAGTTCCACATCCGCATCGCCTTCTTGCACAATGGGTACGAGCAGGTTCCTCCTTGTTTACTGAGGTACCAAACTACCGACATGTCCGTTTGGACCAGCAATGATCCCTTGGGAAGGAGGGCCTGGATGGCCTGGAAGGCGTACAGGACCGTCCTCATCTCCAGAACGTTGATATGTAATGTAGTCTCCAAGCTGGACCACAGTCCTTGGGCTTGGTGCTCCCCTAGATGTGCTCTCTATCCCATGTTCGAGGCATCTGTGGTTAGTGATGCTAAGGCAGCTGGGTTCCTGAAGGGAAGACCCAAAGAAAGATTGCAGGGATCCCTCCACCAAAGCAATTCCTTCTGAACCGCTGAGGAGACCAGTACCGGATGGTCCAGGTCATCCAGGAGTTGGTCCCACTGCACGCGCAAGGACCACTGAGTGACTCTGATGTGGAGCCTCGCAGGGGGAACAGTGGTGATGGAGGCCACCATCAGGCCAGGAAGGCACAGGATCTCCCGGGCCAGGCTGGTCCTGGAAGAAGCCACTCAGGAAGCCTGACAGATCAGTGTCTCCACCCTGTCTGGAGGGAGGAAAGCTCTGCAATGGACCGTATCCAAAACTGCCCCAATGAACTGAAGTTTCTGGGCAGGGGTCATAGAGGACTTGGGAATACTGACAGTAATCCCTAGCCTGTTGAAAAGGTCCAAAGTGAAAGAAAGAGCCTCTAGTAAAGAGTCCCTGGATAGGGCTGAAATCAGCCAGTCGTTCAGGTAAGAGAAAACTGCAATGCCCCTGCAGCATAAGAAGGCCGCAACCACTGCCAGGCACTTGGTAGACACCCGGGGTGCCGAAGACAGACCAAAGGGGAGTGCCCAGAATTGGAAGTGTTCCCCCCGGAACTGAAACCACAGGAACAGGCGGTGGCTGGGGAAGATGGGGATATGCAGGTAAACATCCTGCATGTCCAGCGTGCACAACCAATGATTCTCTAGAAGGAGTGGAAGGAGCCTCTGGAGAGTCAGCATCCGACGACATTTCTTGTACTCGACGAACTGGTTTAAGTTGCTTAAGTCGAATATGGGTCTGAAATCCCCCCTCTTTTTTGGAACCAGGGAAAAATGGGAGTAAGATCCCTTTCCCCTTTGCCGAAGGGGAACGAACTCTATTGCTTCCTTGAGCAAGAGACTGTTCACCTCTTCTCGGACAAGAAGAGCCTGATCCCTTGAATAGGAGGATCTTTCTGGTGGAGTTTCTGGAGGAAAGTCTAGAAACTCTATCGTGTGTCTGAAGGACACTAACTGCAGGACCCATTCATCGGAGGTGATCGCCCTCCACTCCTGCATGTGGCGGGCAACCCCCCCACCTGCTCCCCGTTGGAAGACTGAGGAGGCAGTGGGGATGGGAAGTCAGGAAGTGGTCGGACGTTCAGGGGGAGGACCCCCTGCACATCTCTGGTTTTTGGAGGCAGGAGGGGTGGCTGTACCTGTGGCCGTACGCTTTCCCTGGTGACGTGTCAGGGCTTGCTTTCTCTGCTTCCAGTTCCTTTTCCGAAAGTGCGCTGTTGTTGGTTGCCCGATCGGTACGTGGACCTCACCGACCTGAGGGCGACACCTCTGTCCTGCAGGTCAGTGATAATGTCCTTGGTGTCCCCACCAAAGAGTACCGAGCCACTGAAGGGGGCAACTTGAATCGCCAACTAAACCTCATTAGCAAGTCCAGAAAGGTGAAGCCAGGAGTGCCATCTAAGGGCTGTGGCAGCTGCCGAGGTGCAAGCCACAGAATCGACAGAGTCATATGTGTCTCACAAAGCATGCCTACAAGAGAACTTAGAGAGGCAAAGAACCTTGACAAGTTCCTCCTTTAAAGTCAAGGGATCCATGGCCTGGACCCAAGTTTCGAACCTGGCCAAGGTAGCTTTCGGGTCAGACACCATATGGACCACATAGTTAAGGGACCGGAGAGTGCATGTGGCCAAAGCATAGATCTTTCTCCCGAACTGGTCCATCTGCCTCGACTCTTTGTCCGGAGGAGAGGTGCTCATGTGCTTGGGTGCAGCGGAGCGGTCATGAGCAGCAGAAATGACAGTCAGCCTTAGAGTGCGCTTTCAAGAACGGGGCATCCTTTGGCGCCCGGTAAAATCTGTCCGCCCTCTTGGGGACAGCCGGGAGGGAATGAAGCATCTGCCAGATAGTAGAGGTGAGGTCCTGATGAGGTCCAATCCATGGAAGAATGGGGACCGGAGACAGGGACTCTACGTCCAGATGCTCTTGGAGTCTCTGTCTCACAAGGTCCTGATCCTCTGACTCCTGGCCAAAGAAATCCTTCATGGACCTCAGAAGGTCCGAAAAGGCAGGGTCCCCTGGTAGGGATTTTGGGGAAACCTTGCCTGACGGGCCCTCAGGCTCCTCCACGACATCCTCCGCAGAATCGTCGGCCCCTCATCATCATCGTTGTCTGCCCCTTCGTCAGGACGGTGACAGATATCAGGGAGTGTGACATCCTGATGAGTCTTCCCCAAGACATGCACCATAGCCACAGAAGAACTGCTTGGAGAAAGGGACCTAGGAGACCGTGGGACTGGGAGTCTCGTCTCCAGGTCTGACACCAACTCTGACCAGTCCCCTGCCACCAAGACTGAATCAAGAGTCTTGAAGTCGCATGTAACGGGGGGGGGTGGGGTGGAGGAGGAGGCAGCATTACCGGTGGGGGTAGGTAATGACAACACTGGTAATGAGAGTAGGGACTGAACCCAGGGTAGAACTGTCCATAGTGGCTCCAGTCCGGAGGGGGCCAGCTGGGTAGTAGTCCCCAAGGAAGCCCAACAGGTAGTGAGGGACAGTTCGGGGTCTAGAGTAGATCGCGGTCGTCAGGTCTGGCAGCGGGAGTACCCACATCGGACCCGCAGTTGTATATATATAGGCTGGGGGTCCGGCGTTGGGACAGCCCACATCAGGGAAACCGACGTTGGAACCGGCACCACCCAATCCATCGATGGAAACAGGTCCAGTGTCGGAGGGTCCGGTGTCAGAACTGGACAAAGGGGCTTGGACAGCAGGACCGGATCTGGCGGCGGGGCCAATGGCTGAGGCTGATCGATAGGTCTTGGCTGAGGAACCGTCGTCGGGACGTCCGGCATCGGAGTCAACGGCTGAGGCCGATCGCTGGGTCCCGGTTGAGGAACAGTAGTCGGGACATCCGGCGTAGGAACTGGGTCCACTGGCGGGATCTTGGCCGGGGTTGGCTCTACAGGGATCCCGCCCTGAGGAGGAGGAGGGGCCTCCACAGTAAGGCCTGCCGGCCGAGGAGGAGCCTTCTTCCCTTTGACCCCAAGGGGAGAGCGTCGAGCGACCCTGCAGAATCGACAACGTTGAGGGGTTCTCCGCTTTCTTCGTCAGAGGTACCCAACGGTGAAGGGGAGAGTACGGGCGAAGGAAGAGGGGAGAGGGCCTTCCTCCTGTTCCGCCCAGACGCCAGGTGAGGCGCCGCTAGGTCCCCGACAGGGGAACCACACCTGAGCGGCTGTCAGGGATGGGCGTCTTAGGTGGCGTCGGGCGGGGGAGGAGCCCCTAGTCAACTTATCAAACAGATGCCGGGCGGTTCCCCACAGGCTAGGGAGCTGGCTTACCAGCTGCCGTGCGGTCCCTGGAGGAGATAGGGGCTGACTTATCGGCTGGCACAGTGCGGTCGGAGGAGGAGCAGACGATCGACTGACCCGATACGGCTTTACCAGACCTGCCATCTGATTTTCTGGGTGGCTGGGCCTTGCTCATCGAGGGCTGCGTGTTGTCCGCGGAGCACTCCCGCTTCCTAGACTTCTCCTTTATGTTTCTTCGATGGAGAGGATTTATCTGCTGAGGATTCTCTCAAACGATCCATCTTCTTCTCTAGAGAAGCCAAGTGGGCTTTCAAGAGATGGGCCTCCAAAGCCTGCTGTCTCCTTTTGTTAGTAGCTTGGTTGAAGGTCTGACACTCTGGACAGGAGGAGACAGGGTGGTCTTGGACTAAACAGAGGACGCACTTGAGATGACTGTCCTTGTGCGGAATCTGCGTGCCACAGGATGAGCACTTCTTCTTGGGTGAAGACATCAATTAAAACGATACAAGAGGAAAGAATTTTAGCAAAGGAAATTCCGACGCAAGACACTTTCACGACGATCGCGAAATGGAAGTCTGTAATGTGACTGACACAAGGCGACGATGGGAAAGAACTGGAGGGCGGGCGTGGGGACCGCCCACTATATACAATCATGCTGATGTCTGTCACGTGACGTCGGGTGGGCAGTCCCCCATCAGGGATTGCTAGAAAAGTCTTCTGTGTGGCCCGACGCCAGGTGGCGCCGGTCCTACATGTGATGACCTACTGAAGGAATTCTCTCTAAGTAAGGTCAGTCCTTTCGGATCCTGTTCCGAAGGCCAACTCAGCAAGAGACAGAGCTTCGTGTCCTAGAGGCACTCAGGAAGTATGCTGAGACAATGTCCGCACACAACCACATCGTGCTGCCTGCCCAGACAATATATACACACACACACACACACACACACATGTTGTCCGGTTCAGTAGCTGACATCTTTTGCTGGCATCGAATGCAAAACTTGAACCCCGGCTTCCGATACTTCACTGAAGAGATAGATATATATATGAGGGGAGTCAAAGGAACCAAGGAAATAATCCAAATAACTTGAAAAATTTTAAAATTATAGCACATTAAATCCTAAGAGGAAGCTGTGAAGGTGGCGACCTGTTCTTCCAGTGGGAAAAAAGATCTGACATCACGGGGAAGAGTCGGAGGATATGCCACCCAGGTGGTGGGAGGAGCTTCGCTTAAACAAGTCTAGCAATTGGATAATGCTGGAGGGATAGGAAGCGGAGGTAGAGATGCCAATCCCTCATACATGAAACGGTCTAATAAAAGGAAGGGTGACAGATCCATAGTAAGGATAAAAGGTTACAAAGAAAAAGCAAGGGTAGAACACCGGAGTTCATTCTCCTCCTCGGTTCAAAGTGACTCCCGACAGTAAAAGTCTGTGGGATGAAGTCCCAGACCATATATTTAAACTAATCTAATAGATGCTCTGTAGTGTAATAATGTTAATTAAGTTTGGACAGCAATTGTTCGCTAGAAATTAATATACAAGTTAAAATGTAAAAGTGCATTTCTATGATAAATGTATTATTGTGCCCCTATTCAAAGTGTAATGTTAAAATGCACAATAAAGAAAGTAAAAAAAAAAAAGTCTGGCAAATCAGAGAGTGGATAGTGAACTATATCCACGCTCCTAGAAAGGTTTGTTACTGCGGTTCATCCTCTGCACAGTGTTGTTTTCCACAACAACCTTGTCCTGCACAATGATGATCCTGCTCCCTACACTTTCCTTGTGCTGTCACGGCACAGGTCAGGAAGCATAAGAAAAACCAGGAGCAGTTGTAGAATTCGCAAAAAGTGTTTATTAGTACTAGCAGTAACAAAAAATAAAATAAAATTGTACAGAATAACTATTTACAAAGGCAGAATAAACAGAGAAGAGCCGAGTTTTGCTTCAATCTCTGTGCGTCTCTTGCAAGAAATTGCAGCTCTGTCTTATAAGTCTTTGCAACCCGCCTCAACAAGCATCCTAATTTTTTTCTAAAATGTTCTTGTTAGTTTCAGGCAGGTGCAACAATGTCACAGAACTGAGGCCCCTTCTCCACAACTTCTAAAAAAGGGCTTAAAAACTGCTCTCAAATTAACACCTTGAGTTCCCAATAGCTTTTTGCAATCATCTCAAACTATCATTATATACATTTCAACAGTAACACTATACAATTTCTAAACAAAGAGATCCCGATATCAGTTACATCACCACATAATGATGTGCATATATTTTTATACCAGCAGATATGCAAGGGAGGAAAATGACAGAACAGCAAGGGAAGACAGATAGCGAGAGGCAGAGAATTGCAAGACCGTCGGGGTGATCAAGTCCTAGGTCTTGCGAGAAAATTTGGTTGCACAACCAGACAGACAAGAGACAGGAAAGAAAAGAATAGAACAGATCCCTGTATTCAAACTCTCCACAACAACTGGGACAGGGCCCTATTCAACCCTGTCACATCTTGCTCTGTCCCAAAATCCTGATACTCATCATATCCTCTTTAACTCCCTTACCAATAGACATAGAGTTGAAGTTTGAAAAGCAGTGTGCAGTCACTGTCAAAATAGAAAGCAGAGTGTTGAGGTGCATTTAAAGGCAGGTGTTCAGCAGAGCAGAGGAAGTACTCCTGCCACTAAACAAGGCCATAGCCAGGCCCCACCTTGAATACTGGGTGCAGTTCTGGGCTCCTCAGTACAAAAAGGAGATTGAGGCAATCAAGAGTGTGCAATGTAGTCAACCAAAATGATTAGAAGTATGAGGGACAGAAACTACAACAGGAGGAGGAATTGGTGTCCCATAACATCTCTGTCCTGGAAAAAAGGAAGCAGAGAACAAACATGATCTCAGTCATTTGCACGCTCAAGCATAGCAACAAGAATGGACAGCCAGAGATGT
Organism: Neoceratodus forsteri; assembly: GCA_016271365.2. Taxonomy (NCBI): domain Eukaryota; kingdom Metazoa; phylum Chordata; order Ceratodontiformes; family Ceratodontidae; genus Neoceratodus; species Neoceratodus forsteri. The sequence continues at coordinate 798,948,762 of CM028134.1, read as the reverse complement.
ATGATAAAGTATACCCCACAAGGACATGCTGATGCTCAGAGGTGGTAAATTCATGGGTAATGTTAGAAGGCACTTCTCCTACAGGGTGGAGGGGCGGAGCAGCAAGATGGCTGTGCTGCTGCTCCACACCATGCCAAACAGCTCCTTTGCCTGAAGATTTTAAGTTGTTTTAGTGTTGTTTCGTAAATTTCCTGAATGAAACATACTATTTTGCTATTGGACTTATAACTATGAGCCAGGTAGTTGCTTAAATGCAAATGAACAGTATTTTTCATGGGCACATTGCTAGATTCCCTTCGCCTCGCTGTGTTTGGCTCTGGCGTTTTTTAGAACTCCGCTGGTTAAATGCAGTGCAACTTTTTTTTTTTTTTTTTTAAAAAGAGGCAAAACTGCTCAGTTTTCACTAAACAAACCAGTTATTTGATGTTTTCGAGCTGTGGGATGACATCTGGATCTGAAAACTATGTGTGGTGGCCCTGAACGGACTTTGAGAAGCGTTTTTGCTGAACTGATACATACTTGAGTGCTTTAGTTCGTTCTACCTTGGAGCCTGCAACCTTGCAATAAATTAATATATATTTAGTGCACTCTTCGTTTTTTGAATTCTGAGATAGATGCCTAGATTTCAAATAATATGCGGTAATGCTGAATGGATTCAGTAGGATTCATCTGGCTTTTGAACGGTTGTGTCAGCCATTTGTTAATTTTCTGGCATCTCATCAGTCACTTGAATTAAAGAGAAGGAGGAGAAATAATACAAAAAACTCTCCTCTAAAATCAGTATATTGCCGTTTTGGAGTTTTAAATAATGGTAGAGCTTTTGACCAAGTGTTGGGACTCTCAAAATGAGCTGAATCTTTTGCGGAAGAGTCCCTTTGTTACGCCAGCTTTTGGAACGGAGCAAGCACCAGAAATCTGAGAACCAAGGTGTATGTATGGCCTAGAGTAAGGGATGCCACGGAACTTCCTAGAGACAGCATTGCTTGGTGAGTTGTGTAGGACCACACGGAGAAACTGCATACTTATATTTATATGTCTGAAATTCATCTACTGAAGGTATGCCACTGTTGCCTAAGAGGCGAAGCGGGTTTCATATCCGATTTTAATTACTACGCTCAGAGAAGCATTTTCACTTTTTTTCACAGCATTGCTGAAGCTGAGGAGAATGGAGAACAGCGGAGCCCAATGTGTGAAGGAGTATTAGAGGCCAATTCTGGTAGAGGTTGGAAACCTGGCAGCTCTGAACTTTCAGATAAAGAAAAAGGAAATAAGGGAGCAAATTCGTTTGAGATTTGCCAGTGCTGCTTTCATTTGAAAATCTGGAAAATATATACACAACAAGTGCTGTATCAGCAACAGTGGAGCCCCGAAGGAGGTATATCCTTCATCAGGTACTTTTTCCTTTATTATTCCACACATAGCGCCTTTTTTGGATCCCATATGGATGCTATTGTAGCAATGAGACTATAACTTGGTTAACCTGGTTTTGCCATATACAAATTTTGGCTTAATTTCCCGACGGGGTGATTTCCATATGCATTTTCTGTTAATTAAAACAATCTGTTTCTACTATAATTTAATGGACTCCTAAACATGCAATGGAGACCTTTAATCTATGGACTATGGAATAAGTGGAGCCTAGAATGTTGAGGGAAAAGGAGGCATGTCATGAGACGGAGTCCTGTAATGATAGATTTCAATAAAACTAAGAGACTCCATTTGTTTGACTCAGCAACAGAGCCATGGAAATGAACTATTATTGAGTCTAAGCTCTCAGAAATCTTATAGTCGGACTCCTGCATTTATTTACTTTATTTTTTTAAGGTACAATGTACTGGTTCTAACAGTTTGAAAGTGTTCCTTAAGAACAGGGTCGGAAATTTGTTTTGAGGACGCAAGTCCAGGACTTATGTTCCTTTTGTTCCATAAGTCTGCGGCAGGCATTGATAAGTCCCATTATTTTTTCATCTAAATTTTTACAAAAGCAAATCATTTTTATCTTGTTTCTTATAGGAAACCACCAGCAAAAACAGTGTTTTTTTTATTAACCCTGCTGCCAGTCAGACACCTAGTCCCTGTCTGTGACCAAACAGTTTTTTTTTTCCTCCCTTCTCAAGACAGTCCTCTTATGCAGCTTAACCCTGCTGCCAATGATTAGTCAGACATGGTGTCTGGGTCACTCTCTGTGACCAAAGTTTTTTTTTTTTATGGCAAACTTCTCTCCCCATTCAAAAGAGTCCCTATTATGCAGTTTAACTCTCTCTGCCAGGGGCTACCCTGACACACAAGGTCACTCTGTGCCAATAGTTTTTTTCCTATGGTGAAGTTCTGTTTCCCTTTCAGAAAGTCTAGCAGACCCTAGAGAGTGGTCAGACATTTAGTAGCTGAAGTTCAATGCTAAGAAGTGTGCAGTGATGCATGTAGGGGCGTTAAAATCCACTGGCTGAGTACTCACCGGGGTGAGAACTGATAAAACAAACAGAATAGGAAAGGGACCTGGTGATTATAGTCTCAAACAATCTTAAAGTAGGAGACCAATGTAGTAAGGCAGTACGTAAAGCTAATAGAATGATAGCGTGCATAGGGAAGGGTATAACAAGTAGGAAGAGGAAGGTGTTGATGCCTTTATATAAGACCATGATCAGACTGCACCTGAAGTACAGGGTACAGTTCTGGAGGCCTCATTTAAGAAAGGATATAGATGGGCTGGAGAGGATTCAGATAAGGGCAACAAAGATGGTGCAAGGTATGCAAGAGAAGCCATACGAGACTAGATGGAGAGAATTAAATCTATACCCACTGGAGGTTAGAAGAGATAGAGGTGACATGATAGAGACTTTAAAGTATATGAAGGGAATAAATAAGGTGAATGAAGGTAGCTTATTCAAAAAGAAAGTAGGAGTTAAAACAAGGGGTCATAATTTAAGATTGGAAGGGGGAAGATTTAAGAGCAATATAAGGAGATATTATTTCACTGAGAGGGTGGTGGAACCCTAGAACAGATTACCTAATAAGATAGTATGTGGAGGAATTCAAGAGGGCGAGGGACAGACACAAGGAGTTGGCTAATCGGCAGAAGAAAATATCCCTGGGAAGAGGTAACAAGTAGGGGCGGGTGGGAAACGGACCGACTAGATGGACCAGGACGGTCCTTTTCTGCTGACACATTACTATGAAGCTTAACCTTGCTGCCAACTAGTCACACACGCAGGGCCCTCTCTCTGATCAAATATTTTTTTTTTTGTTCTCTGCCCTTTCAAGAAGTCCCTGCAGTCAGACACACAGGGTTTATGCAGCTAACAAGCTGCCGTCAGGCACACACCGTCCGCTCTGTGGCCAAAATGAATATATATATTTTTTTATCAAGACGTCTGCCCACTTTCACCCTGAATCCCTTCTGCCTCCTACTAAAGCAAAATTCAGGGATTCAGATGTTAAGCCTACATGCAGTTAGAAAAAAATCACTACTACGACGATGACATCCTTCTCTCCTCAACGTCACTGCTCAAATTAAATCGTACCTGTTCCCCCTCTTATACAATCCATGCGCATTTCACCTACCATATGACTGTCTGCAACAGTCATGGGTCCACTCACATCCAGTCCTGCTTGAGATTTCAGTGCAAGCCCACATGTAGGCAGTTTGGGCTCAGTGCTGTCTCACAATCACCATGTCCCTGGCACCGTGCACAGCTCCAGAGTTCCCGGCAGTGCATGCTGGGTGAGACGATGAGGTGCTCAACGAGCCAGAATTGTAAGTTATAAAAACAACTTGCTGTGCACTCGTACTTCTGGTCAGGTGGGAAGGAGGACAGATTGCAGGATGATGTTCTGAGAGCCTCACATGTGCAACAAAGTGGCAGAGCAAGTCAAGCCCATCATACTGAAACAGGACTATAGCTTTTAAGTCCTGCTACTGTTCAGGTGGGTCCTGGACCTCTGACTTGGGGATTTTTCATCCCCTGAAGAATGAAAATTGGAGCAGCATAATATTAATTTTGAGGTGCACTTATAAATGACTATTTGGCTGTGCCGACAATGAAGCTTTGGACAGTTACACAGGAACTCCGAGATAGTTTTCATGGATTCACAATATTCTGGCGTGTTGACATGGCTCGGGCATTTTATGCCAAAAACTTTAGAGCCTTTTACCACTTAAACCTTTAACTGTCCTTATCCAGACTGAATAAAGTTCATGCCTGTATTTAAAAGACTGAATCGAACCTGCACAAAAGGCTGGTTATTTAATACATGTTTTAAAAGTTTAGTAATCAGGTAATTGTCTCTTTTAAAAAATGCTCTAATAGCAAGACTCCCTATTAAGGATTGTTGGCATTTTACTGTATGAATTTTGTAAAAGGTCTAAAAGCATTAATTTAAGGTACCTATTGCAAGGGAATCTAGTTTGTTAAACACTTATTGTAGCTGTTACACTTGTTTTAAGTGTTTCTATTCAATGCTTCATTTATTAATGCTGTTGGGCTAATACTGCACCGTGTTCAACACACTCCTGTTGTTTCATGTCCCTGTGGTAGTCTTTATGTGGGAGACTGATTAAGCTGGTCTCTGTTTGTACTTGAAAATGCTGTTGGTTGGTGAGCCTGTCTGATGTCGAAAAGAACTTCTATAATGGTACCCATTTTGGATGCAAAGCATATTCAGGGCAGTACCAACATGTTAGTCTTGTGTCCATTATAAGACATTTGTTTTACTTTATTTTATTCTTTGGTAACCGGGTAAGGCCCACTAGGCACAGGTGCCTGTTTTCAGGGGCGACCCGGGAGCACTGGGGAGGTTGAGTGACTTGCTCAGAGTCGCACAGTATGCAAGTGGAGGTTGTGGGAATCAAACCCAGGTCTGACTGCTGGATGTACCAAGCTCATTCAAAGCTTGTTACTCTAACCTCTAGGCTATAGTGCCAGCCAAATTCTTAACATAAATTCTTAACTGTGCATGGTCTAAAGAAATTGGCTTTTATGGCTAATCTGGTGTCTGATTCAGGGGCAATTAGAGTGTCCTTTAGGTTGCCAATAAATAAATTGAATTCAAGGTAGCTATCAGATTTGGTTTAATCATGAGCAGCGGATTTGGATTAACAGCCAGTAGCTGAGCTTGATTTTGTATCTCTATGTTCAAGGACATGCTTCAGTGATGTGGAGTGTTATAGGAGTGCAAATGTGAAGGTAAGTTTCAGATGAAAAGCCCTTGAAAATGGTCTTTTTAGGTAATCCTCAGGACCATATCAATAACTAAAAATACACGTTATGTTTACTTAATGAATGCATACTGAAGAATTTTATTTTACTGATGGTACTTTACTACTTATTCAACACAAATGTTTTACTGTATGATCCTGCAGTGCAAGTATATTTTACTGCAGGTACTTTTATTACTTACCCAGCATCTGAACATGACTGCTAGTTGTTCCTTATACAATTACATATCTGATGTTTTGTGAACTTTTGAATGAATGTTCATCTGTATATTTTTAAATATTGTAAAGACTTTAGTCGATCAATAAAATCTACTTGAACTTGAATTCCTACGGGGTGGTGAACCTATGGAAAAGACTACCAGTGGAGACTTTGGATATGATGACAGTACAGGCTTTCAAGGTAAGCCTGGACCAGTTTCTGCTTATCAAGAGAATTACTGGGTACCCTGGGGAGTAGAGCGCACGGGCACTCCCTATAAATTAGTATATGTTTGATCAACATTCTTATTAATTTCTGGTTATTGAAGCAGGGTGCAGTGTGCACCTGGAGGATATCGAGCTCATTACAAACTTAAATTGCTGGGTCCAGGTCAATACAGCATGGCCAAAAATGCATGGTCAATTCTCACACAAACAAAAGGCCAACAGCAAACACTGCACATCGGCAATAGAGCGCAAACCGATGATCGCGCATCTGGGGAAGGGGTGGAGGGGGATTTACTATTACAAACTCCGGAGGGGAAAGGGGAGTCGGTGGGGAGGGATTTACTATTACTAATTCTGGGCGGGTTGGGGATGCAACCGGGAGGGTATTATTACTAATTCAGGAAGGTGATAGTCGGGGCACAACAGTGGTGGGGGCCTGCTTATGAATACTAATCCCTGGAGGGTGACAGTCGGTGGGGGGGGGGGGCACAATAACATCCCAATGCTCTTTTGTCCTGTTCGCTGTTTTTCCCTACACTATTTCAATGGTGCGGTTTTTGCGGAGCGATTATTCCCACGCTAAGTTGACTAGATATCTTAAAATACTATGCTACTATATTAACTTTCCCCTGAGTTCCTGGGACATTAACAGAAGCTTCCACCTTTCCATATTGCCCTTGTTAGTTATATGGATTTAGAGATTCTAGTACTGTAGGTTTTTGGATATATACACTGATTGTTATATCTGTACCCATTTCTTCAGTTGATACTGAAACATTTTTCGATGTAAGTGTAACCCCTAGATGGCGCTATCCCAGGGGCTACTACCCCTGCCTGATTTGCCACTAACAGGTTGAGGGGCCTGGATCCAATGGCGGGTGCCTCCACCCAGAGGTCAGGGTTTACAATAGTTAAACTAACTTGGTCACAGCCCTCTGGGACACTGCAACCCCTTTCTTCCCACTAGTGGCCCACACAATACATCAGAATTACTTTACAGTATACACTACCCCCAGGACTGGTTCCTGCACTGGACCTCCTGTGAAATAAGATACAGTGCAACAATCACAGTACAGTACTTTAACATAGACAAATACCTCAGGCAGTATAACTTTGCTGAAACAAGCAGCTCTGATTTATTTAGGGGATATAACAAGGACAGGGGAAATCAGGTTAATTAGCTTATCACTCTACTCATCTACCTATGGCTCTGTGCACAGGCCTATCCCTATCAGTTACTGTCCCTGGTACCCAAGCCTAGTGGCTAGTCAAACCGTGGCAGCTGGTAGGGCCCTTTCACACAGAGAAAAGGAGAATTAAACAGTCAGCAGTACAGTAATTCCATTTGGATTTAATGGCAATTCAACAGGGAGGACCCTGAATTAGTACTCACGACCTCCAAATAAGATAGGGTCCTTCAATGTCAGCAGGGCTCACTTGAGGTACACAAACCTCTTCACACATCCATATAAAAGAAAGCACTATACCAGGCAGGCTGCATCTGTATCCCGATCGCAATTACTGCACAATACCGAGAGAACACACAGCAGATTCAGTTCCTGACAGACCGAGTGCAATTTTCAGCAATTCCTCCAGTCTTCTACAGGGTGAGCCTGGTTTCTACTCTTCAGAGATCCTTTGATTCTTTTCACAGACGGATTCAGTCCTAACAAGCTGTTACACAAGCTGCAGACCGGAACTCTGGGCCTTACACACGTTTTTGACTAAAACTGCACACTGAAAAAGCACAGGCTCCTTCCTTCTTCCTGCAAAGCTCAACTGAAACTCCAACCGACAAAACGGGCACTTCCTTTGAGTTCCTCCCAGTTCTTGACTGGATTACTGTCACTCACAATAGACTGCTGCTGTTGGTCCAAAAGGCACTGAAGTCTAAACTACATCTCCCAGAGTCACTGCCCATACAATCCTCTTGTGGCTGGCTCAGATTATGAGTCCAAGTTCTGATTCGTCCAAGGCACCATTTTAGAGCTAGCTTACCCCACTGATTGGTCCAGTTCAGCAGTTCAAAACTAGAATGGGAACTAGCAGACACAGTTCTGACTGCAAAAGCAGGTTAGACAAACTGTAATTTCATTATTACTCTAAATAATTTCTGGCAAACAGTTACATCTTTCAGATAGGTTCCCTTTGCACCCTAAGTGACTGCAAAATGGAGTGAATTGACAGCAGCTTGAGTGGTACTCAATCAAAGAAACACACAGTCCCCCCATATAAACTAATTATGTCTGCAAGCAGACAGCTCTTAAAGAGACAGTACCAGAGGCTCTAAAAACACTCACTGATAAATGGCTTAAACGCCAAACACCATTCAGGCTTGGAGCATTCAAGCAAGCTCCTGGAAGTCTTTTGGGAACCCCCATTTGCAGGGGGGTTACATAAGAATGTGATTTTATATTTTGTTATCATGACACTACTGAAAATGAGATACGAGTGCTCAAATGGCGTTAGTGTCTGACCAATAAATTACTGCTCATTCTGTACTACCCCAACCACTCTCCTTAGAATAACAGAATAAAAAAAAATTCACAGATGCTTCTCTCTTGTCCATGGAAATCCCTCACTAATATTAACAAGCATTTTTCAATGCTAAATGTTCACGACTAATATTGCTGTTGTACTGGGTCTTGATCATATGCATTTTTACTATATATTTACCCAGGATAGAGCAGATGAGATGCAGTGTCTCATTTTCAGTGGTGTCCTGCTGTTACATGTTGTTAGATAGTAATTACCCAGGACAGGGCAGCTGAGAGGCAAAATCAAATTTTCAGTGGGCTCCCACATTTTGACCCACTTCCAACAGTCTTTTTATGACCTGATGTTATGATCTAGACAGGTGGAATTTTGTTACAGTAAATTCCATCTGAAAGGTGATTTTGCAGTGTGGCTGCAAAAACAAGTTTCAGAAGGGATTTGAAAAATGACACCTGTCATGCTCAGGAGGTGGGGTAACACAAGGGATTTGTTTAACATTAGGGGCCAAAATCTGCCGTTTGAACAATTCAACATTTACTTCATAACTTAGTTACGTGCAAGATCTCCTTTCTCCCTATCACCCCTCCCGGTCTCTCCTATCCACCGACAAGGGATTGGTAGAGATTCCCAGGGTACGTTTACAAACATCTGAGGCCCGCTCATTTGCGGCCCCTACCCTGTGGAATTCTCTACCTTGTCGGATAAGAGAATGCCTGACTGTCCAAAGTTTTAAAACAGAATTAAAAACATACCTCTTTGGCTTAGTTTTTGGCGATGAAGCATAATGCTGCTGTCTTTTTACAAAGTTTTACATTATGGATAAGTTATGGTTTTATACATTTATTGCTGATGTGATTTTAATATGTGCAGGCGCCTTGAACTATGTAATAAATACATTTTGATTTGATTTTTTTTCTTCACATTTTGACCCCAAATTTTCACTGCCATGTCATGGCATTTCCTGGATGACCCATAAACTCCCTAAATAGCATTGCTGCTTCATGTGAAATCTAAGTATATAGGAAATTCTCTAAGGAACAACATCGCCTTATCCTGTCATCTCTGGCTCATGGAGAACTTTCCCAGTGGCAATACCACATAACGTCATCATATGCACAGCACAAAAGCACTGGTGATTCTGCCTAGCACCTCATGGGGGGTTGAATTGGGCAGGTTTAGGAGCTAAAAGTATCATCTCGTCTTAGCAAGAGGAGGGGCTGGGATTTCTTGGAGGTAAAACTCTACTTGCAAGGAAGAAAAAAAAAAGATGTTACAGATGTTGGCTCTCATCCAATTTTGTACCGTGTGTGTGTCTATGTGTGTGGGTAGGATTCCAATTTAACCAATGAACCCTTCCAAAACCACTGTTACGGAGTCTGTACCATTCTGTTTAGGTAATAAAGGGGGGGCACAGTTCAGAGATCTAACAGACTTGTGTCTGGGGAGTATGGAGCTTTACACTGGTGGCATTGATAACATCTTGGGTACCGTTGGATACATAATTCCATCTCCTGGGCATACCAGTAATTAGAATCAAACAAAAAGTCACCTGAGTTCAAATGAGAGCACCAGCAAGCATGATACAAAGCATACCAGGACAGAAGACTAGGCTCTATCTACTCAGTGGAAGTAAAATATCAAAACTGGACACTCACATGCAAAATTGTTTATTAAGTGCTTGCAAGTGCTAACAAGATAAAACACAAATATGCAGCAGGGCTTACATCCAATATAGCTGTTAGCTAATCATTTTGCATGTGAATGCACATCTTGAATATTTTATTGACAAAAATTGGATGAGCCCGGTTTTCTCTTCCAGAATGAATTACCCAAGTGTAATCACAACATATGACCACTTGTTCAGTCATTGAGTGCATCTGGAATTCTTCAACAGACATCACAGACCTAATGACGCTCTGTGACCAGTGACCACCGTGGTTATGGCCCTGGGTGAGAGGGACCGCAATATGTAGATCAGCTGCAGTGACAGACAGGTGCAGGGAGCACTGCTGCTCAGAAAGTGGTGTGCCGCTCAGCTCCACTCCTCAGTGAGTTCCGAGCAAAGCCCCTGATGTCATCCTCCCAAACACCTAGTAAAGTTCTTCACAGGAGTTAACTATTTGTTGACAAAGAAGGCGCGGTTCCTGGATGGGCTGCAAAGGTTCTGCCTGGGGTGACAATATTTCCTGTGGGAGTGAAACCGACAAAGAAACTGGCAAAGTAAAACACACGTGTATCAGCCTGATCTGCTGATGTTTGGTTACAATGGAGCTGGGTGGGTCAGCAGAGTTTCCACCATCCCCAGTCCCGGGTTCCTCATCCGATAGCAGCTCCCATGTCCTAGCCACTGATCAGCGGCATGCAATGTAGGAAATGCTGCATGCAGCTGTTTTTTTTTCGCTTGCCCTCTTATTTTTTTCCCCACACAGTGTTGCCTTTTGGCCCAACTCTATGAGATGCTCAGCCCTTGCCTTCCGCAAGTGATGTCACTGCTCCAATCGGGAACAGCAATCCGCTCAACCACAGCCCCCAGAAAAAGTTGCCTTCCCTCTCCCCATCTGCTACAGAGATCCTCTGCAATTTGTGTGAGTTCTTCAGAGTCTGTGCGGGTAAGGAAGTTAAGATGTCAACAGTGGAAATGGAATGCCTCTTGGAGTAATTGCACAATGTTTGCAGGATACGCGGTTATCTAGCGAAAACAGGATACACGTTTTTGTTTCACAGATACCTTAATTATGCAAACACATTGTAGACTTTCACGCTACAATCTTTCCAGGCAGACCCCAGTTGAACACTGCTATAAAAACATTAGTGTGTAAAGGCTATACACACCCCCCTGCAGCTCACAGGAGGACACAGCAGACTGATCATGACGTGATCAGCTGTGCCTGCTGGGTGGTGTTATGCAGATACAAGGAAAGAGCTGCCTTAAGATTGGGGCAGCTCTCTGCTTTGAACTACATGAAGTTTCTGCACAGCAAGCTAGAACAGTGTTATGATTAGCCTGGCTGATTACTTGTGAGACATTGACGAGCCCCTTGCAAACTGCCCTGCACTGGACCACGCAGTCACACTTCTGAAAACCCAGTATCATAACATGTTTGCTCACGCCTGTGCATGGCGAACATAAAACTTATGCATAAACACCAATACTCTTTCCTGCCGCAGATCTTGCTCTTTATAATTTGTCAGTAAATTGTGCCTCAAGTTTATTACCCTTCCCACCACCATATCAAAAATGTGCATCATTACTACTACAGTACACATCAAACCTCACACTGTTGTATTTAAACACTAGACTTATCCATATGCTTTAATGGCACATGTTTATGTTCAGCATGTGTTCAGAGTCTTTGGTTTTGACAGTAAATGCAGTAGAGAGAGTAAAGGGTTTCTAAAGATAGTATGGTTCATATTTTGCACCCTATTTGCCAGGCTAAATGAACAGTGCATTAGAATAACATATTAGTCATTTTTATTTCAGGCTGGACTGTGGGCAGTTGTAGTGTTTTTCAGTCTACTGTAAACCCTTATTGGGTTCAATCTCTTGCAACCCACTCAGCTACGGCTGTAATGTTTTAGCTCAAGATGGCACCATATGAATAAACCCTATACACGTTTCCCAGACCTTGAGGTGAGCTCAGCTCAGCACTCTCTTCTGTCACTAATGATGGTTTACAGCAGTTGTCACACTTTATCGAACTATTTACAGTTACACAAAATGGGAACCCAGTCCCTGAAAGCTCTCCTAGTTAAGAGTGTACAGACTGGTCCGATCCTGACCCCGGACTTGAATCAGGACCCTAGAGTCCCTTAGTATAGGTTGTACCCTCCCTCTCACATCTGCATTACTCCTCTTTTTCCTCTTTTCACACAAGTGGGAGGGGTTGTACCTTGGATCACAGTCTGTTCTACTCTACTTAACCAGTTTCTCACACTAAGCTTTAGATTTACCCTTTTACACACACACACACACACACACACACACACAGTGACACCACAGTACTAGGTCGGTAGGTAATGCAGGAAGCATAATTGCTGCAGGAACTTTACTGTCAGACTTCAGTTTACTCATGATAACCAGAAGTACCCTGGTCCTGATGGCTGCCACTCCATGCCAGGCCAGTCTCCCAGCTGGACTCTTGAGGCTACCCCTGTGCTGCGTGCCTCAAATCAGCTTCTGCACACTCACTGGCTGGTGTGCTGGGCACAGTGTGGCTGTGTGTACTCTAGCCTGCTCTCTGACAGCATCTGGCAATTGCCACAGCCCTCTGCCAGAGGATGTAGCTCTGGTATGCATCCCACATCAGGATCTCCTTTACTCAGTGTAGGCAAATCTCCCAGTTTAGTTGGCAGCTCAGTCTCCCTCCTAGGTCCCTCTCCATCAGCAGCTTGGCTTGCTGTCATGCACAGGACTGCAAATTCCCCCAAAAGAGGTGAGCATCTCACTTCTGTGGATCCCTTCCTGCACCATAAGACTGCCAGGTACGCCCCTTGAAGAGAAGCCCCTCAGGGTACCCACACCCTCACAGTTTGTCCCTACACACCTCAGGATTTAAGAGTGATAGTCACTGAATTCCCCTAGTTCTCTTCCATGGGATTTCCACTGTTGTTTTGGGCACATCCCTGGAAGTTACCAAGTGACAGGGCACTGAGATAAGTTGGTCTCTAAATCTGGATCCAGTGACAGCCATGATGCGAGGTCCTTGCACCTCAGGCAGTCTGGCAAGCAGCCAAATGTAAGAGATCTCAAGGACATTCTTTCACCCTTCTCTCTGGCACTAAGCTCCACCCACTGGACTCTAGTCAGAGGCACTACCAATCTGTAGGCTTTGGCTTGGCATTCTAGTAACCAACACCCTGCCCTAATGTGGCAAGAGGGGATTGTTACATACCAAAGGAAAAAAAAAAAGAGAGAGAGACTGCCCAACCCCCTGCCAAATCTTCCCTATCCCTAATCTCAATCTATTGTAGGTTACCACAACTGTACCCTTTCTCAGGCCAGACAGGTAAGTGGTAACCTTCATAGTCCATGCCACTTCTTAGTCGGCGCGCAAGGGATGCGAATGTAGGGCAGGCACGTCCTCTCGTCCCAGAAGCTAACCACCAGTCGAATAAAGAATAATGAGAAAGTTTCACTGACACCAAATCCTTGGACATATATCAAAATACACAAACTTGAGGATCAGAAGGACAAAAAACATTTTTTCAGTACTAGTTAAGCCTAATATTTTGGTCATTTAGTTCACTTCATAAGCTGGCAATCGAGTGGGGTACAAGACTGTTCACACATCTGAGAATAATGGGAATAAATTAAGAATAACAACCTCTGTGATATACGATCATTAGCTGTTCTCCATGTCCAGCCATAGAAACTACAGGTCCTGGTAAGCTGAAGATCTCCTTCTGTACTCCTCCCATCATAAAAATACGAACCAACAGTGCACTGGTCGCTACAGCAGCCCAACCCTGGCCCAGGCAGAGAGCTTCCACATCTTCGCCTTTGGGCAGGTCAACGATCCACTCTTTATTTGCATCCCAAGAGCTGAAGTGGAGACACTGTATCTTGCTGTAAAGAATTGGTCAAAAAAAGTTAACCGTTTTTCAACAGAAAGTTTTCTGTATCTCAATAAGCATGTAGTTACATTTAATACACACAGCACTTTTAACCTCGAACAATGTGACCTCCCTGCCAACCCTGGACAATTTGTTAACCAACAATGATCCTACTTAGCTCAAGGTCATCACTGTCAGCTATGTAACTATACTACAGCTTAAGGTTTAGTTTCTCTAAATATTAACACATTTTCTTACCTTTGGTACAGGACAATAAAAAACAGGTTCAGAGCAACATTAAATACATACCTCCTGGCCCATTTATTTTGCTTGATTTTTTTTATTTTCTAATCTCCTCAAATGTCTCCCACTCGAGAACCCACGGCTTACCCAACTCCCAGCACTCCCTTACCTGTGGTTGCCGTTGCTCCATGTAGCCTTGGCTTACCCCCCAGGTAGGGGACAATTTGGGGGTACCCTCAAGCTTCAGTATTTCATCAGACAGCACAGAGGTAGAGGTGTGGAATCCGGATTTACCAGAGTCCGTCAGTATGGTAGCTAAGGCCAGTTTCAGTTTTTCTTCTTCTTCCTCAGGATGTTGCATGCCATGTCACCAATGACACGCACACACAAAGCCCATCATGTGCAGGCAACCACAGCATTTCCCCCGGACCACCAAATACAGTGCCACCTGTGATCAGCCAGGTGACAGTACTGCAGCTCAGAACAGAACCCTCCTCCTGCCCCTGATGAAGAGAACGTCTTCTGGAATGCTTGATCTCCCCCCCCCCCCCGGACCAGCCCCTTACAACTCAAGCTCGCTTCCAAACTCAGGCTGCCGGCATCTCAAGTGGTAGTGCTACCTCTGCACCTACAGGCTGGCCTCCTCAAGCTTTTCTGGACTACAGTATAAAACTATACAATTTAATTACTGTAGCTCTCTAATATAAAAGTCTATGTAGGGGATGGAGCCAGTGTTCTAACAAAGATTCTCAAATATGTTTTTCAAAGTGTGAAGTACTAACCAGATCTACAAGACACCAGAAGGTAAAAAATATAGAATAATGCACAGGGAAGTGTGGGTAATGAGGATTTTATGCACACCAGAGGTGTATGATGCCCCATAAACTCCAAGGGTGAAGCCCAAGGGGTTTATATGGGCATCACACACCGGAGGCGTGTATAAAATCCAAATTTACCAGACTTCCTCATGTTTTATTTTTTATATTTACTGGCTTCTGTGTCTGACAGCATATTCTATGTTCCAGAGCTTGATAGCGCACAACAGGGACAAAGCCCCAAATGCTGGGATTCATTCGGAGGCATGAAATGTTATGCGGTTGCCATTTTTAAATGATTTTCTGTCAAACTATTTATCTGAACAGTGCTGCGGGCTTTTTGCTGTCAGTTCCCCGAGAAGGCTGTTTTATTCATGCTGGTGGTTTTCTCTCAGCAGCGCAAATGGACTGACAGCACGAGGACAGCTTCTCAGAGAGGTGGCCAGGGACACTCGCGGCTATTTCAGACAGCCATGGTTTACAGAACTCTGTAATTCACAAGTGTGAATTACGGAGTTTGTAGAGGTCTGCCAGTGGTGGTTTACTGACCCTAACCAGTAAATACAATGAGGGTTACTCACCTGTAACAATAGTTCTAGGGAGGGGTATATGGTGTACATCCGCACAGCTGGAAGTCTTCCTTTCAAGGGTTAACTTGCCCGATGTCTTTAAGCTAAGCTCCTCCCACCCACCCAGGTGACAGTATACTCCTCGGCTCTGCCCCGTGATGTCAGATCTTGCACACTGGAAGCAGGGATCTTTGTGCCATTTGCTAGGGGAGGTTGGGTGGGTTGTGAGGATGTGCACCATATACCACTTCTAGAACTATGGTTACAGGTGAGTAACCCTCATTTCTAGGGACGTGGATATAGTGCACTATCCACACAGGCAGACTCCTAGCAGTTCTCCAGAAGGAGGGGGCCAGGTGCACACCCCTACTCTGGAAACAGGGAATGGGAGAACTGAGGCCCCAAAACCAACATCCCAGAGTGACTCAAGGTCGATGTGGTACAGGGAAATGGATGTGTGTGCTGACTTTCAGGTAGCAACCCTGCAGATTTCCTAGACAGGGATGTCAATGGAAGCAGTCACTGAGGCAGCGGTATGTCTGGTGGAATAAGCCCTACTGGAGGCTCCCTACCAGCCACCCTATTACAGAGGTCAATGCAGAATACAATCTACCTGCCAATCGTCGATTTAGCTGCTGGTCTGTCAGGTACAGCTTCAGCATAGGTGACAAGGAGCTGGCAAACCTCTCCCTGAATTCCAGCCATGCACTCCGTATAACAGGCGAGCACTCGCCTCAGGTCCAATGTATGGAGCCTGTGCTCTGTCTCAGAGGTTGGACTGGTGAAGTACACTGCGAGATTGATCACCTGGTTAAGGTAAGGGAACTTCCGGTTGGGGCAGAGTACAACCTTGTCCCTGTGGAACACCAAGTATGGAGACTCTACTTAGAGCACCTGGAGCTCTCTGATCCTTCTGGCAGAGGTGACAGCCACCAAGAAGGCTGTCTTCCATGACAGGTGAGAGATATCACATCTGTGCACTGGTTTGAATGGCTCATGCACGATCATCACCAAAGCTAGAAACAAGTCGCAAGGTGGTAGTGGTTCATGCACCGGTGGGGACAAGTGGTCAAGGCCTTTAAAGAAGTACATGGACACCTTCTCCTGTGCAACTGTCAGCATAGAAGCCCACTCCCGGTATGCAGAGCTGGCTGTCAGGTGCACCCTGGGGGTCGTCGATCTCAGGCCCAATAATGAGAGGGACCGCAGGTAGTCCAGAATGCTGGGGGGGCGCGGCAGGACAATCTAGCTCCCTGCTCTGGCACCAAGTGGAAAAGCACTTGCCATCTGAAGGCATAACAATGGCAGGTCGACCCCTTCTGGGAGGCTTCCATGACCTGGAGAATCTCTTCAGAGAGACCCAAAGCCTGAAACTCTAGCCACTCAGGAACTAGGCTGTCAGGTGTAGGGACTGAAGGTCCGAGTGTAAACCATTCCCCTGTGATAAGAGAGGAGAGCCAGGCATTGAGGCAAGCACCATGGAGGCCTGTTGCTGCTGAGGCTAAGGGGATCTGGGTACCAGAACTGGTGCAGCCAGTCTGGGGCTATCATGATCATCCACGCCTTGTCCCTCTACACCTTGACCAGAACACTGTGGATTACGGGAAGGGATTGCAAGGAGATCAGCATTCAAGCTGCACATGAGGGTCCTGAGGCAGAGAGCTTCCCGATATAGCCAGAGAGAATGAGTTAAGCCCTGCCTGCTGAGATAGCACATGGTCATGGAATTGTCCATCTGGACCTGCACAAACTGACCCCGAACTGATGGAGCAAATGCCATCAGAGCCAGATGCACCACATGGAGCTCCAGCAGAATGATATGGTATTGGGACTCCTTGGGGGACCAGAGCCCATAGGCCCTATGGTCCCCCAAGTGGGCTTCTCAACCAACCAGAGACGCATCAATCATAAGAATGACCGTCGGCTCTGGGCGGACGAAATGGACTCCTTCCTGCAGGTGTTCCGGGACAAGCCACCACTGGAAGGCATCCCACATCGGCTTCATCACCACGACCAACTGGTTCAAGTGACCAAGGTGCTGAGACCACTAAAGGGCCAACTCCCACTGGAAGGGGCATATCCACCAGCAGGCCCACTGGACCACGCTGATGCAAGATGCCATGTACCCCAGCAGCCACAGGAAAGATAGGTAAAGGAGAAAGATCTGCTGTCTGGTCGGCTGGGTGTCGGGCCATGGCCATGAGGGAGTCAAGCTCTGCCCTGATGAAGTGGATGACCTGCAAGGGTTACGTTCCAACTTGGCCGGGTTGATGAGAATACCCAGAGCTGAACAAGTCTGAAGGGCCAGGTCCCTGGACCGCTCCACGACCTCCTGGGATGGACCAGCAATCAGCAGGTTATCCAGGTACAGATATACCCGGATCTTGCGTGGCTTCAGGAATGCTGCCACCATCGTGATGCACTTGGTAAAGACCCTGGCGGCCAAGGAGAGGCCAAAATGCATGACCTGGAACTCATACAGAACCTCTTCTGCATGGAACCGGAGTAACCGCCAATGGGATGGACGGACTGGGATGTTAAAGAAAGCATACTGGAGGTCCAGAGAACACAACCACACGCCCTGCTCCAGAGATGGAATTATCTAATTCAGAGTGACCAGCCAGAACATGTGCCTCCTCAGCAACTGTTTCAGACTGTGCAGATCCTGTATGGGACACCAACCCCTGCATTCGTCTGGGGACCAGAAAATACCTAGACACAAAGCCCTGGCTGGCTGTGGTGTCCAGAACACAGGCTACAGCGCCTTTCTCTGGGAGCTGAGCGATGTCCTCCTTTAGGGTGGACAGCATGACTTAAGACACCACGAACTCCGGTAGGTCATGTGCCCGGTTGGGGGGGGGGGGAGCCTCGAAGTCAAGAGGCAAACCTTGACCCACCATGTCTAACACCCATTTGTCCATCGTGATAGTGGATCAGGCATGCCAAAAATGGCGATGCCGACCCCCCAACAGAGAGCTGAGACAGGGACATGATGGCCGGGAGGCAGGCGCGCCCTCCACCCAACCTGTCACTGAGCAGCCTTGGGGGAGTCCCCAGTACTGGCCACCAGAGGAGTTCCATTACTCTGACCTCCGAGTTTCCTGGATCCCTGGCTGGCAGTCTTGGATTTAGGCTGCCCCGACTGGGGTTGCTGCAGTTTTGGCTGCTGGGATGGAAAGGGACAAAATGAAAAAGGCTTTTTCTCCTCGGCTTCTGTCCTTTTGGGTCCTTCTGCAAGGATGTGACCGAATCCAGGGTGGCACTGGACTTCTAGTAAGGAGTCCCTCCACCCCTGGCCCAAAAAGGTTGGTGCCCAAGAAGGGGACATCCGCCAGTTTGTGCTGGGTATCTGCTGTGAAGGTGGAAATCCTTAGCCAAACTCCATGGCGCATAGCGACCACCACTGCCACCCTCCGGGTGCAGGAGTCGCCTATGTCCAGGTCGTCTGAAGCTGGTGCTCGGCAAGAGCATGACCCTGGTCACAGACCACTTTGACTGCCGAGTGTAAGTCCACAGAATGGTGGGGAAGGATATGGTACAGGATCCCCAAAAGGGCCAAAGTTGGCCATCATAATGGCAGAGCTCGCCTGCCGAAGACCCAGGGAGGCTACAGAGTAAGCTTTCCTTGCTGCAGGATCCAGCTTCTTAGATTTCTTGTTGAGGGGACTTGTTGACATTTTATTTTATTCATTTGATGACCGGGTAGGTGCACTGGTCCAGGGACCGTTTTCAGACACGACCTGGGCCATGGAGATGGCACAGAATACAACAATACAGGGCAATGCAATGTACAGAGCAATACAATACAAAGCACTGGGAAATTAAGTACAGGGAGAGATTATACCGTGGTACTGGATAAGAACAGGGGAGGTAGAGAGTACAAATAATAAGTACAAAATAGCATACGAGCACTAGACTAGTAGACCAATTTAATAACAACGTTCTGGCAATGCAGTGTCAGGATACAAATAAACAGTATTGCACGCAGTAACAGTGATGTTTGGGCCATAAGTGGGTGGGGAGAGAGTAAGTTTACGTGCCAATCAGCCAAGGAAGCAAGAGCAGGTGATCATGGGCATTAGGTGTGCCCTCAGGAGAGAGCAGAAGTGCCATGGGGAGTCAAGAGCTATAAGGGGGGAAGGCAGTCTATTCCAAAGGGTTGGGGCCATGGATGAGAATGCCCTCTGGCCCATGCAGGTGGAGACTAGCAGGCACTCAAGCATTGGGCTAGCAGAGAGGCGGAGATCTCGGTTAAACATCTTAGGTCGAAGGAGTGAGGAAAAGGGGATGACACAGGATTTCGAATGGCCTTGTCAATGGTACAGACCATGAGGTAGCTACATCTAGCTTGAGGGAGGAGCCAGTTAAGGGCCTGATAGAGGGTGCAGTGGTGGGAGATGCAAGGAGCCTGAAGGGCAAAACAGCAAATACTATTATAGGTGATGTTGAAACTTGCCAGGTTTGTGGAGGAGGTTTGAGAGTAGATAGGGGAGCAGTAATCCATTAGAGGGAGGAGGTTACACTGCAATGGTGAGTTGGGCTTCTAGGGTGAGGGTGAGGTAATCGATTAAACAGCAGCTGATTCCCAGTTTCTTTTTTAATTTTTTAGAATTTCTTTTTATTGAAGAAAATAATTTTTTCCACATAAATACACACAGGATATCACTTGATTTATGCTAATTATTTCCTTGGGGTAAAATACATTTCAAGACTTTTCAGAAATACATTTTTGTTTTTCCCATATACTTATTAAAGAGTTAAATATATAAATTTAATAGTGGGTAAAACTTAAGGAGCATGACAAATCAGGATTAATACATCTTTATGCATAATGGCCTCTACCTTGGATTATTTCTATGTACTGAGATCTAGCTGTTCTGTAGTTATGTATTGGGTCCACACCCTCCATTTCAGCATTCGTGGAGTGGGACCTCCCCGGTGTTCGACATTAAAGGTTTCAGCTTCATAAATTTCTGCCATTATTTTCCTCCAACTTTGTACAGTAGGAATCAGGGTTTTCATCCAGCATCTTGTAATAGCCTTCTTGGCAGCTATAAAGCAAACTGGAAGTAAGGATATTTCCCAGGGCGGAGCATGGTCCGGATAAATCCCCATTAGAAATTGGTCAAAAGTAAGTTCTGCAGGTTCACTAAAAATAATAGTTAGTTCGTTTTGAAAAGTTAACCAAAAGGGCATTAGGGAAGGGCAAGACCAAAATACATGGCACAACGTGGCCCTTCGGCATCCACATTTCCTCCAACATTTCCCGTAAGCCTCAGGAAGGTATTTCATTAGTGTTGAGGGGGCTCTAAAGTATCTTGAACGGCATTTCCATGCAAATTCCCTCCAATATTGATCCCCAGTTTCTGATTTATGGGACAGATTAGGATCTCAATATGGTCTGAGAAGGAAAGGGCGGGGTCGAGGATGACAACCAGGTATTTGAAGGAATTGACAGTCTCCGGAAGCGAGCTATCAGGGGATAGGATGCTGAGAGTTGTGAGCTAGAGTCAGATTGGCTAGTTTGGGCTTGGACCCAAAGAGCGCTGCCTTTGCCTTTTTGGCATTAACCAGCAATCTGCTGGCAGTGAATCATTTCTGGACGTTACAGCAGCTGGAGGTAAGTGAAGTGGAGAGGCAGGACAGGGACTTATTACTCTGGTAGAGAATGAGATCATTTGTGTATAGTAAGGAGTGGAAGGAAAGACAGTCCTGGGGGAGAGAGTTAACTAAGAGGGAAAAAAGAATGGTCCCAAGGATAAATCCCTGGGGGACCTGTAAAGACAAGAAAGGCAGAGGAGTTTATACCACCCGTACGGACCATTTGAGTACGGCTGGAGAGGTAGTCATGGAACCAGTTGGTAGTTCAACATCCCCGACATTACCTACCTTAAGAAAGACAGAGTTCGCCACCAACCCCCTCAGCCGAGGGGTGATTTGAGAAACCAGGGAGAGACCTGGTCAGGACAACATACTTGCAGACCATACAGGGGGAGAGCGCCAGACACAAAGCTGAATGCTGCCAAAGCTCCAACACGGGACTAAACTAGCCTCCACCACAGGGAAGGTAACCCTTGGAGAATCATCCCAGTTGAAGATTTCCATCAGGGGTATTTGGCCTCCTTCTGAACCAGCTCCAGAGGAATCTTTATCAACTCTGAGATGTGATGGATCGAGGCCCCGAACGAGACAGTACCACGGTCGAAAGCAAGCTCCTCTGTCAACTTTCAATCGAAGCCTGGGGTCCTAGAGGAGTGCATGGAGGACCCATCAGTGTCCGATGACTCTTCAAACTCTGCCCTTGGCTCTTTGTCCCCTTGGACCACCCAGGAAAGCTGGCAGCAGGGCAAGCAGCCTTAGATGGTGCCCCATGCAAGGGCTGCTTGGGCAGAGGTTCCACCAGGATCGGTAGAGAGGCCTATGCAGGCTGGACCGAACAGTGTGGGACTGGAGGGGACATGGGGAGCACCAGGGGCTGCAGGAGAGGCCAACCCTGGCCGACAACCCATTGCTGTCACATCAGCTCCTCATAGCACTGCCGCAACTTGCGGTGGAGTCTCTCATCATCAGAGAATGAGGAAGAAGAAGAGTGTTGATGGCGCTTCCTGGACGAAGGTTGAGGGCAGGAACCCCCAGATTCCAGAGACCACAATCTGGACCGAGACCAGTTTCTCAACCTGGACCTCAACCGGCGATAAGCATGGTGGCGAGGAGACGTGGGAGGAGGAGGGGCCATGTACTCGGTACAGATCGGGTCATGCCATGGAACACCCCCAAGGGTGAATCTCTTGGAAGGAGACAGCCTGGTCAGCTGACTTCTCCTGCCCCTCCTGAGAGAGGGCTGAAAGGACCAGAGTCCTAGAGAGATAGTCGTCCCCGATCTCATCCGACAACAGGTCAACCATGTCAAGAAAAATCTCAACCAGCTGGTCGGCCTACCTCTCAGCCTACAAGCCCCATGGGGTCACCATGGAGTTAGCAGCCCACCCTTCAACCATAGGAGGATCAGCTGAGGTCGAGAGCTTGACAGCCGTCAAGTGAGCGAAGGAGTCGTGGGAGAGATAAGAGCATACCCATTCCCTGTCCCATGACCTACGGCGGGTCTGTTGAGATTTCTTGGACTTATCCCCGAGGGAAGAGCCCTCCCCGAGGGTCTGCAGAGACTGGCATACGTCCCTGAATGACCCTGACAATGAAGCCCCAACACTGGCGCCCGCTGGTAGCAATGTGGGAGCCGAATTCGAGACCGCAGTGGCCTGAGCCACTGCCTCTTCGACAGCTGTGTCCTTGTATCGGACCAAAGGAAATCAGTTCGTCTGAGCGGCCCAGGAGGAGGAGAGAGCACCAGTCCTTGAGTGAGGAAGGAAGCAGTGACTCACACAGCCCGCAGGCCTGAGGGTCGTGCTCTGCTCTGAGACATAGAAACATAGACTTTGACGGCAGATAAGGACCGCTTGGCCCACCTAGTCTGCCCATTTCCCTAACTACAGGATAGGCCATAGATCCTAGTTAACCAACAGCCTATTTCTTCCTACCCCCCACAAGAATTGCCTTATGTCTGTCCCATGCATTCTTGAATTCTCCCACAGTTTTAGACCCCATAACCGCCTCAGGAAGGCTGTTCCATGCATCCACTACCCTCTCTGTGAAAAAATACTTCCTCACATTGCCCCTGAACCGCCTCCATCTTTAAATTGTGTCCCCTTGTTCTTGCACATCTCTTTTTCTGAAAGATGCTACCTCTGGACTTTGTTGATTCCACTGAGGTACTTAAAAAGTTTCTATCATGTCCCCCTCTCCCTCCTTTCCTCAAGGGTATACATATTAAGCTCCTTTAGTCTCTCCTCGTCAGGCTTCTCTTGCAGATCCTGCACCATTTTAGTTGCCCTCCTCTGGACTGCCTCTATCCTGTCTATGTCCTTCATGGAGATGGGGTCTCCAGAACTGGACGAGCACTCCAGATGGGGTCTCACCAACCGCCTGTACAGAGGGATAACAACTTCCTGTTTTCTGCTGGTGATGCCTCTCCCTATGCATCCCAGTATACCCCCAGCCCTCCCTACTGCCTTCTCACATTGCTTGCTAACCTTAAGGTCATCTGATATGATCACCCCCAGGTCCCTTTCCTTTTTTGTTGCTGTTACTAACCCATCCCCATTGTGTAATCTTCCCCTGGGTTCTTGTTTCCCAGGTGCATTATTTTGCACTTCTTTGCATTGAAGAGACAGTAAATGCACGAGGCATGCTAGTCAGTACGCAACATTTTTTTGTTATGAGCAAAGCACCGTTTGAGACCAGGTCCGGTTCTGGGTTTTTAGCGCTCCATGGTGGAGAAAGAACACTGAACAGCACAAAGAAATCACCTGAAGATGAAAAAGGAAAAAAAATAAACTGGCTTACACTGTGCACAGGGAGCAGCGAAGGAGAAGATCAGACTCTTCCAGTGGAAAGTAATATAAGACGTCACGGGGTGGAGTCGAGGAGGATATCATCTGGGTGGGAGGAGTTTAGCCTGAAGATGTTCCTGCTGGACTTAAAAGGAAAGGAAGACTGTCTAAGTGTGGATAGTGCACAATATCAATGCCCCTAGAACCCTCATTTCTAGGGACGTGGATAAGGTGCATTTATCAACACATCTGACAGACTCATACCAGTTGTCCAGGAAGAGGGGGCAAGGTACACACTCCTACTTGGCAGAGATTCTAGAACCGAGGTCTCAAACGCAGCATCCCAGCGTGACTCAAGGCTGATGCTGTAATGGCAGAAGAAGGTGTGTGCAGACCTCCTGGTAGCAGATCCCTGGACAGGGATGCCCATGGAAGCAGCCACTGAGGCAGCAGTATGTCTGGTGGAATGAGCCCACAATGCTACCGGACACTCCCTACCAGTCAACCTATAACGGAGGTCGATGCAGGAGACTATCCACCTGGCAGTCATCCGCTTAGCTGCCAGTCTGCCAGGTGTGGCTTCAGCGTATGTTACAAAGGACTGGTGAACCTTTCCCCGAAATCCAGCCATGTGCTCCTTACAGTAAGCAAGTACTCGCCTTGCTGTTGCATATGTTCTTTTTGACAGCTAACTCCCTTCTCCTATATATTTACTATTCTAACACCACGCCACCATGAATTACCACTCATGTGAAATTCACCTTGAGGCAGCAGAGGAGAGGAGAATAATGCCCTGCCCTGTCTGGGGTGCAGAAACACCGGAGACAGCGCTACCTCCGAGGCAACTACCAGGAAAGAAAAGTTCCTTCAATGCCTCAGGTCCAATGAGTGGAGCCTGTGCCAGGCCTGTGAGGTTGGACTGGTGCATACACCAGGAGATTCATCACTTGATTGAGGCAGCACTTCTAAACAACCTTCGTGAGTAACTTTGGGTGGGGGCGGAGGGCTACCTTGTCTTTGTGGAACACCAAGTACAGAGACTCCACCAAGATGCCTGGAGCTAACTGATCCTGCTGGCGGAGGTGACAGCCACCAAGAAGGTGGTCTTCCATGACAGGTGTGACATCTCACACCTGTGCATCAGCTCAAGTGGCTTGCCTATGAGCACTGTCAAACACGAGTAACAAGTCCCAAGGTGGGGGTGATTCACATATCAGTGGGACAGGTGGTCCAGACCTTTGAAAAAGTGTGCAACCACCTTCTCCTGCACCACCATCGGCATACCAGCCCGCGCCTGGTATGCACAGATGGCTGCCAGGTGCACCTTGAGGGGAGTCAACTGCAATCTCAATTGGGAGAGGGACTACAAATAGTCCAAAATGCTAACCAAAGGGCAGGTCAGGGGGTCAAGCTCCCTGCCCTGGCACCAAATGGAAAACCTTTTCCATACAAAGGCGGGTTGACTCTTTTTGGGAAGCCTCCACAATGTGGAACACATCTTCCAAAACACCCAAAGCCTGGAACTCTAGCCACCCAGGAACCAGGCTGTGAGGTACAGGGATTAAAGATCCAAATGCAGGATCTTCCACCTGTGACAAGAGAGCAGATCCAGGCACAGAGGCAACTGTCACGGAGTCCTGCTGCTGAGGCTGACAAGACCTGGGTACCAATACTGACAGGGCCAGTCCAGAGCTACCAGGATCACCCATGCCTTGTCTCTGCACCTTGACCAATACCCTGTGGATCAGGGGAAAGGGAGTGAAGGTGTAAAGGAGGCCTGGGGTCTAGGGCCTCGCGAAGGCATCTCCCATCAGGGTCCTGCACCATTTGGGGGGGGGGCATAGAACAGTCTCAGCTTTGAGTTTTCTCAGGAGGCAATGAGATAGACCACAGGAGTGCCCCACAGGGACAACAGGTGGTTCACAACCTTCTGATGCAGAGACCACTCCGTGTGACACTTTGCCCACCCAGCTGAGTGTGGCTGCTAAATGGATGAAGACTTCTGCTACATGGATTGCCAGGAGATCTGCATACAGGCTGCACACAAGGGTCCAAGTGTGGAGAACCTCATGACACAGATAAAGGAAGTGTGTGCTGCTCTACTTATTCAGGCAATACATGGTGGTGGTACTGTCCGTCTGGACCTTCACGACCTGACCCTGGATAAACAGAGAGTTCTGTCACAGCAAGGCACACTGCAAAGCACTCCAGCAGGTTTATATGGTGATGCGACTCCCTTGGGGTCCAGAACCCGTGAGTCCTGTGGTTCCCTAGGTATGCACCCCATCCCGCCAGAGACGAGTCAGTTATCAGAGAGACTGTCGGCTCTGGAAGGACAAATGGGACTCATTCCTCCAAATAGCATCCCACATTGGCTGGGTCACTGTGATAGGCTGGTCCAGGTGACCTAGGAGCTGAGACCACTGGGGACCATGCTCCCACTGCAGGTGCCACATTTGCCAGCAGGCCCATTTGACCATGCTGGAATAGGATGCCATGTTCCCAGCAGCAGCAGAAAGTACCGGGCAGGGAGCAAGTGCCCAACCTGAAATGATTATGCAAAGGAGGTAAGATCCAATGCTCGGTTGGCAGAGAGTTGGGCCTTGATAAGGTGAATCGCCTGCCAGGGGTAGAGTTCAGACTTGGCCGGGTTGACCAGAAGGCCCAAGCCTTTGCAGGTCTGGAGGGCCAGGTCTCTGGACTGCTCGGCGATCAGCCAGTCATCCAGGTAGGGAGAGACCCTGACCCCTTGGTGCTTCAAGAATGCGGCCACCACTGCCTTGCACTTGATGAGGACTCTGGGAGCCAATTAGAAGCCAAAAATGTATGACCTGGAACTGGTAAAGAACCCCTTCTGCGTAGAACAGGAGGTACTGCCAGTGGGACAGACGGACCAGAATGTGGAAGAAGGCATCCTGGAGGTTCAGGGAGCAGAACGACTTGCCCTGTTCCAGAGATGGTATTATCTGGTTCAGAGTAACCATCTTGAACTTGCGCTTCCTCAGAAACTGGTTCAGATCATGAAAATCCAGTACGGGTGCCAGCCCTCATCCATTTCAGAATCAGGAAGTACCAGGACATTAAACCCTGACTTGCCATGAAGTCTGGGATACGGGCTATGGCTCCTTTCTTGAGAAGCTGAGCAATGTCATCCCTTAGTGTGGACAGCATGTCCTGTAACACCAGAGACTCCCTTGGTGCATGGGATCAATAAGTGGTAGAGTCTTGAAGTCAAGAGGCAACCCTCTGGCCACCACGTCCAGCAACCATCTCTCCAACATAACGATGGACCAGTTGTGCCAGAAATGGTGAAGCTGACCCCCACTGAAAGCTGAGGCAGGGACTGGACCGGGGTGGGGTAGCCCCCCCCCCCCCCAACCGTCACTGGGCAGCTTTGGAAGGGGCTGCAGCACCTGCTGCCAGAGGGGCACCACCATCCCTACCCCTGCTATTCTTGGGGCCCTGACTGGCAAACTTGGTCTTGGGGTGCTAAGCTTGAAAGTGCCTCAGCTAGGGCTCCTGCTGTTTTGGCTGCTGTGACTGAACAGGTCGAAACCGAAAGGGCTTCTTTTTCTGTCCTTTCTGGTCCATTTGCAAGGAGATCACAGAATCCAGGGCGGCACTGGACTTCTCAATCCTGGTGAGATACCCCACCATCCCTGGGCCAAAGAGGTTGGTGCCCAAAAAGAGAACATCGGCCAATATGTGCTGAGTATCTGCCGTGAAGGTGTAAATCTGCAGCCAGGCCCCACGACGCATCATGACAGCCACTGCCATGGGACAGGCACAAGAGTCGCCGATATCCAAGGCTGGAGCTGGTGTTTAGCAAGCATTTGACCATGGTATCTGACCATTTTCACTGGCACCCACACGGCAGCAGGTAGGCAAGGGAGGACATGGTCTAGCACTCCCATCAGGGAGTGACTTAAGCTGGCCATCATCAAGGGCATAGCTTGCTTGACGGAGACCCAAGGAGGACGCAGCATACACTTTTTTTGCTGCATGGTGTCGAGGCATAGGTCAGGAAGCATAGGAAAACCAGGAGCAGTTTCAAAATTGGCAAATAGCATTTTATTTCTCTCAACAGCAAAAAAAAAAAAAATAAATGTTCAAAAAGGCAGTACAGAGCCTTCCGAGTGTTTCTTCTCAGTTTCAAATCTCAGTCTCTCTCTCTCGCAAAACATTGCTGCTCTTTTTATAATAAGCCTTTGCAGGGAGCTCGTTAAGCAGAGTTTTTTTTTTTTAACAGAACGTTCTTGTCAGTTTCCAATGCAGGTGCAGCAAAAAGAACATAGTGACGCAGAACTGACCTCTTGTTTACAGCTCTGCAAAAGGCTTAAAAACTGCATCTCAGGTTAATCCCTTGAGTTCCAAATAGCTTTGCAATTATTTCAACAGTATACCTACATACAGTGTTAAACAAAGGGATCCCAATATCACATACAGTTTTACACAGAGATTCACATATATTTTTTTTATAACTGCAGACATGCAAGGGAGAAGACAGAACAGCAAGTTAAGGCAGGATGATAGCGATAGGCGAAGAATTGCGAAACCATCGGAGTGATCAGTTCCTAGGTCTCAAGAAAATCTGGTTGTACAACCAGAGAAGAGACAGAAAAGAAAGAGGACAGAACAGACCCTTGCGTTTAAACTCTTTCTGCATAACAAGTGGGGCAGAGCCTTATTCAACCCTGTCACGCATGGTCAGGCTTTTTGGAATCCTTGTCAGGGGGCTTGTCTACATCCCCAACATTGGTGTTTCTTCTTGAGACAGAATTGGCCACCAATGCCTCCGAAAGGTGGTCCAAGAAACTGAATAAGTTGCCAGTAGGGACCTCATACTTGCGGACCACACCGGTCAAGGGTGCCGTGCAGAGTGCTAAATACGGACAAAGTTCCAGAGCAAGTCCTAAGAAGGCCTCTGCCCTCACAAAGGTGACTCCTGGGGATTCGTCCCTGTCCAGAATTTCAGTGAACGTGTATTTAGCTCTTTTTTGAACTGGTTCCAATGGGACTTCCATGGATTCAGATATCAATCTGAGAAGAGCCCCAAAGGAAACCGGCCTGTGGTGGGTAGTCAGTTCTTCGACCAAATGACGGTTGATCCCATGGGTCCTCAAGAACTGCATTGAGGACCCATCTGAGTCGTATGAAGACTTTTCGAACATGACCCTCGTCCGTTTCTCACTGTGTGCCACACGGGATTCACGCAAGTGTGCAATTTCCACAGATAACTTGCCTTGCAAGCCGAAAGCCCAACGGGAGTCTTTGGTGGGAGCTCCCTGCAACAGCTGTTGTGGTGGCGGTTCCAGACGGCTCCATGGAGAGATGGGCGTCGAAGACACTTGTCTCAGCAGGACCAACATGGGCTGGACCTGTGGCCACCAGGACCAGGGGATCGTCGGGGTCATGGGTAGAGCCCTAACCTGCTAAACCAAGGTCCACAGCTGCCACAGCATGTCCTCCTAGCACTGTCACAATCTGCAATGGAGCCTCTGTTTGTTAGACAATGAAGAGGATGAGGCGCGCCTGCGGCACCCTCCCAGACAAGCGAGATCAGGAGTACGAGGGATCCTTCAACCTCAATCTTGACCTGGACCTCGACAGACGAGGAGAGGCAGGCGGCGGGGCCATGTACATGACACAGACCAGCCTCTGCTGCTTGACCCTGGAGAGAGGCAGTTCCCGAGAGGAGAAAACCAGGTCCGACTGCTCCTGACCCTCCTGAGAAGAACCAAAAGATGAGAGATTGAGTCTTCTTCGATCCTTTCTGATGAGTCAACCAGGTCGAGAAAAATCTTGGCTGCCTGGTCAGCCTGTGTCAAAGCCAACAAGCCTGACAGGGATATCATGGAGCTAGTTGACTGACCCTCAACCAAGGCAGGCTCAGCCGAAGCCAAGTGCTCAACGGCTGTCGAATGTTCAAGGGAGTTGCAAGCTCTTTCCCATTCACACGACCGACAGTGGGACTTTTTTGACTTCTTCTTGCTATAGTGGGAAGGACCCTCCCTGAAGGTCTGGAGGGATTTGCACATGTCATGGAAGGTTCCCGTGAATGATGCCCCGACACTGGCCCCAGCCCAGAGCAGTACCGAGACCAACGAGGAACCTGACACTTCTTCCATCACCGAGAGCTAGGCTGCAGATCCCGCAGCCACAGAAATCACCTTACAGGCATCCTTAGACTTTACTGGAGGGTCCCATTCAGCCAGCCAGCCAAAAAGAAGACAGGCATAGCAATCTTTCACAGAAAAGGGAAGTAAAGTTTTGCAGAGGCCACAGGTGATGATGTCATGCCACAGGTGGTGATGTCATGCTCCGCCCCCAGGCAGTAAATGCACGAGGTGTGTGGATCTATTTGAGACATGTTCCGGTTGTACTTAACACAATGCTTGAATCCTACACCCGACTTAGAATCCTTGCATTCCATTGCATATGTTGAGCGACTTGAGTGGAACTGAGAAATATACTCGCTAATACTAAAAATTTAAAAGATTTAAGTTTACCAATTGTGCACAGAAAAGGCCTACACCTCACATGGAGCTGTGAAGGAGGAGACCCGAAACTTCTTGCGGAAAGGAAGATCTGACATCACGGGGTGAAGTCAAGGAATATACCACCCGGGTGGGTGGGAGGAGCTTAGCTTAAAAATGTCCGGCAAGTTAACCCTTGAAAGGAAGACTGCCAGAAGTGTGGATAAGTGCACCATATCCACATCTATAGAAATGAAAATTATGTTCCATAATTGTTGATCTTCCAGATTATTTTCACCATCTATTCTCACTTACGGGTCTGTGCTAGAGGCACTAGGACCACGCAGAAGCAAACTCTTTAGCCTACAGCTAGGGGGCCAACGTTAGTGCTGATGATACACCTTATGCATGTAGGTAAGACATAGATTAAACACTGATGGTAAACAATAGCCATACTTTATCAGCTTGAGTCTAGTCCATGCCAGAGCGGGCCTCCCCTGCAGATAACTGGCTGCTCATAGTACTTTTTGCCAATCATGGCCCTAGTACGACTATACTACCGTTGGGATCACCCCTATGTTGGGAAGGTACCCTCATTCACTGCTCTGATTACAGGGCCCCACAGCTGATAGAAGACTATTGTATGACGTGGCGCTTGTGAACTGTCCAGTAACCAACGCTGTCCCCTGCTTACCTCAGTTCTGTCAGTCAGGAGAGAAACAAGAGAAGAGGGGCAAAAATGCTCAAAGGGATAGAGAAAAGGATACAAGATATAAAATGAGTAAAACCCGACCGGGGGGGGGTCCTAGGTAGTTTTCTTTTTTGTCTTGTTTTGTTTTTTAAAAAGAAGTCAAGGCCATCTGAGCAACAGGCCTCCTATAGCTGTACAGATCTCTGTATGATAGGGAATAGGTAAATCCCCAAGTAGCAACGTCAGACAGGAAAACAAAGCAATTCTGAATACAGGAAACAAAGTAATTTACAGTGACGCACAGGTGACCAACCTCATTTATTTATTCATTCTCGGATTACAATACCTTTGAGCACATAACAGCTCTTTTACAAAGGTTTCACATCAGTGGGAAGGGTGACAGACATGCAGCGGATGGTATTACACAAAAGTTTGACAAGAAAGTATTTAAAATGACAATATGACATTAACATTGCAACTAAAATTAAAACTATGAATCGTAGGAAATCAAAAATAACCTAATAAAAGGAGGCAGCCCAAGGTGCTTTGTCAAATAGGTATAGGTAGATCTGGGCGAACAAAAGCTCCAGTAAGTAAAGATAAACAGTGAAAAGAAGGTGGAGGGTGAGAGGGGTGAGGTGAAAGAAGGATCGGGGAAGGAGGCAGGAAATGGGGCAGAGCGGTTAGGGTGAAAGTGGTCATTCGCAGAGAAAGGGGAAAAGGCAGGTACACAAGGATGTGTCAATACTGTTGAGGTAGTGCCATGTCAGTTGAAACAGTCACAGGAACGGTTAGCTGTAAGATGCTGATGAAGAGTGACTTTAAATGGTCCCAATTTTGGTAAGGAAGAGATCACTGGGCAACACATTAAACCACAGTGGTGCTCTATATGCAAATGATCGTTGCCCTTGTGTAGTCCGGCATCTTGGGACAGAGAAGAGTTGGTTGACTGAGCTACGCGTGTGCTGGGAGCTGAAAGAGGGGCTAAGTTTGTAACAGCAGAAGACTGGAGCCAGAGAAGTGCCTTTTTAGTTAGCAAGCAGGTTTGATAGTGAATCCTCCCATTTAGCTGAAGCCACCTGTTTGCACATACAGTTCACATGTGGGTAAGGCGTGCTGCTCCAGTAAGAAGTCAGCATGCTTTGAGTGCCACTGATATTCTGCGGAGGGTAGTGGTGGAAGCTGAGCCATAGATAACCAGACCATAGTCAACAATGGATACTGTGGAGCTATAGATAGCTAGTATAAGGGCTTCAGGTGTCAAGATTGCGTTTATGTTTATGGAGTAACCCTATCTTGATACTGGCAGACCTGGCAACATTCTCAACATGTTGGGCATATTTTATTTATTGAAATGTTTCACCAGGAAAGGCACATTGAGCAAAAAGATGCTTGTCTCGTGGTGCAACCTTTGGGGGAGGGGGGTTTACAGAGGACAGCAACCGAGTACATTAATACATGGAAATTAAATTACACATTGGAACATGAAGTAGGAGTAACATAGGCTACACTGCAACGAGGAATTTACACATTGGTACATGGAGTGAGAGAAAATTGTACAAGGAATTATAATGACATAGGGTATAAAATGTAAATACATATATGTCAGCTACTAATCTACGGGTAACACATTAGACAGAGAAACGAGGCTAGAAGTGCAGTAGGGGGGTAAGTGCGGAAGTTGGTGGATATATGCCAGCATTTATAGCCGTTGTTAAAGCTGCTGGTCAGGCCGCATGGGATCTAGGATGGGGCAGTAAGGGGGAAGGAGAAGATGTGGGGGGAAGGGAGAGGGTTAGGCAAGAGGAAGAGGGGAGGGGGAGGTCAGATACATAAGCAGTTTACTGCATAGAAGTTTGTCAGGGCTGAGGATATGGAACGCCTAGAGGAGGAGTGACGGATTTGTACATATTATAGTGAGCTATCTACAGTTACCCCTAGATACTTGAAAAGTTGAATTTGTTCAAGCTGGACACCAGGGGAGTTCCTGATGGTTAGGGCACTGGATCTGTGTTTGCTGCAAACACTGCTGAACAACAGGACTTGTTTTTTTGTAGTTCAGAATCAGCTTGTGTTTTCTGAACCAGTCCTCCACTTCCTCAAACTGAGTTGAAGTTGGTGTTCCAGTGGTTCAAGGTCAGTGCTGCTAGTGTATATGACTGCGTCATCCACATAGAGGAGGATCTGCTTGTGACAGGAGTGAGGGAGATTGTTAAGAAAGATGCTAAAGAGAAGTTGACCCAGTATGGAGCCCTGTGGTACTCCAGAGCGGACATGTTGATGGTCAGAGGTGACATTAGCTATCTTCACCCGTTGGGAGCGGCCTACAAGATAGCTTTTGAACCAGGACACAGTATCTGCTGAGAGGCCAATTGAGGACAGTTGTTTGAGAAGCAGAGCGTGGTTCACTGTATCAAAGGCCTTTGTGAGGTCTATGAAGGCCGCACTCACCAATCTACCTTGATCCAGAGATTGGTGAATGAAACCAGTGAATTCTAGCAGTGCTGTGGTAGTGCTATGTTGCTTTCTGAATCCATGCTGCTGGGATCACTGGATTGAGTATTTTTTCCATATACTCCACCAGCTGATCCGCAATGGGAGGAGCAACAAATGTCACTCCCCCATCAAGCTTAACAGCGTCACAACATCCTGGGCTTACCAGGATTCTTTTTCATTGCAGCCAGAGACTACGTTGGCTGCTCCTTCATCTGTTCAGTCTCTTGTCCTTCCTCCCTACCCTTTTGCCTCCTTCGTTCTTCCCCATGCTCGTTTTCCTCTATCCTGCTGTTAGTTCTTGACACTTCATCACTTCTTTGCTATCACTTCCCCGTCCTTGGCGTCCTCGTACCTCGTTCGTTCCTCCCTTTCCTGTACCTCATCTTCTCCCCTCCTCGTACCTCCTTTGTCAGCTGCTCGTCCATGCATTGTTCTCCCATATCCGGCGGCTGCTTCCCTCTCCTTGGGTGTACCATCCCCCGGCCGTATCAGCTCTTCTGTTCTCCCCTTCCCCCTCTGGCTCCTGCCGCTTCGCTGCTCCGCTACTATGCTGTCCATGCCCTCACCCTTCCACTAGCTGCTTCCTATTCTCTGGGCTGGGACGTCAGACTTTCTGTTGCCTTTCCTGTCCGGCCCTCTCTTCGCCCTCTGCTCGGCTAGGACTCTGGAAGCCGGGAGGGCTCTCGTTGATGTGCTGTGGGCAGCCCATCCCTCCCTGCAGACATCGTAGGGGTTCCTTGGGTCGTCCCTCCCTGCTGCTTTCTCATGACTGCCTCTCTGCTCCTTCTCTCCGGGCCAGTTTCTCGCTGCCCTTCCCAACACCTACTTTGCCATCTCTAATGGTCGGTGGTGTGGGTTCAAGTACTCTTATCTGCACGCCTGTGCACTGTGTAATTCTACCTCTTGTACAGTCTGTACTTCTTGGTGGACCATGCTGTATTCATGTGCATTTGGCAGTTTATCTGACTCTCCGGGGTATGTGCATTTTAATTCTGTACTGTTGTTTTCTGGCTTTATGGCCTCATCGGGTGCAGGCTCTGATTCATTTAGATTGTGCTGCTCGTGCGGCACCCAGTTTGGCATGGCCTGCTTTGCTGCTAGTTTTGTGCATATTCACTCATGTCTGCTTTCTTTAAATTTGACTGTGTATTGCTCTCAGGTGCCTGTCATGCGGCTGCATTCCCCAACTGAACCATATGTAATCTAGCATTTGTTGGCAGTGGGGGCTTGCTTGGAGGTTGTGGGACTTGAACCCGTATATGTTCCTTCACAATTTGTTGCTCAGGCCTCTGGGGTATGCTGCCTGCTATGCTACCTAACCTGTCTCTTGCTTTGTCTTTGGGTGTCATGTCATTGCCATAGCGTGACGCATGGAATCACTGAGAGTACTGCTCTAATGATTTCTTTGTGTGTTTCACGCTGCACTGAACCGAGTATTGTGCACATGGAAGCCTGTTTCCTCTGAATCTCTTCCTCCATTGGTAGATCCAACCCTCTCCCAGGTACTGTCTCCTCTTTCACTCGACATCCAGCAGTTCTTCTCCCTTACCGGCCGTCATGGATTCAATCCAGTCATCACCTGCATTCGTTGTTCTTTTAGGCGTGTATACAGTATCATGGGTCCTCTGCCCCCTCATCACACCGCAGCCTTCCTCTCATCCAGCTCGCTCCATAGATGGACCTGTATTATTAGTTGCTTCTTTACTGCAATTCTGGCGCTTCTTGTTCAGGTCCGCTTGTGTTGTCTGTTCATGCCACTCTCCCAAGTGCCTCAATTGCTTCAGCTTCCCTCTCTTCGGCGCCTCATCCTGCTCCTCTATTTCATTCACTCACTCACTCCGTCTGCTTCGGCTGACACCATCTGATCTGGGGCAATCCTATCATGGCTCCTATGCCACCTCATTGAACTGTGGCTCCCCGGCTATGTGTATTCTGGTTAATGCCTTCGTTCCGTCTTCCCTCACCTTTAACGTCCCTGCTCGGCCCTCCTGATTCTATCTGCTCCTAGCATCACTCCTCATTCCTCCCTACTTATACCCCTCATTCCTTCGTTTTGCAGCTTTGGCTTCCTTTGGTATTGCCCTCCGTTCTGCTCCTTGCATATCTCTTATCGTCTCATGTTTTGGTTTCATCCATCATCAGCCATCAAGGCTTCATTGCATAGTCCATGTCTGCTTGCCGATACCCTGCCCGACCTGCTACTCTACTCCAGTCACTCGCTTAGTATGCATTGGTGTGGTTCGCTGCCCCGTCCCCTCTATTCCCTTGATCCGTATGTCCTATCGATATTTCTTTGGGCATACATGTAATGGATTATGTGCTGCTTACTCTGACTCCCTACCGTCCGTCGTCCTTTCCTACTTCGCTTTCCAGTACCAGCTTTCATGGCGTCAATCCATCATTCCTTCCGGCATTCCCTTCTTTTCTCCAGCATGCCTTCCCTGATCGTTGTTACCTTGACTCGACCTGCTCCTGTCTCCATCCTATCGGTCTGTTCCACTAAATCGACTACTCCTGCTTGGCGTGCCCTTGTTCTGCTCCCTCTTCTCATCTCTCGACAAACTCTCCCTACCGCAGTTCTCCTCCCATCATGGCTGGGTCCTTCGCTACCCTCGACCTTCTCTTCTGGTTGCACTGCCTCTGGTTTGAGGTGCCTTCTTGGCTTCTGGAGTCTGCCTCCTTTCAAGGGCCTCATTGCTTACATCCCTATTGCATCCTGTGCTGCTTCATGGGCCTACTGCGCTCAGGGGTTGGCATGCCTATCTTGGCTTCTGTGCCACCTCATCTCCGTGCTACCTCCGATCCATTCGATATTCAGTCAAGGACGTGCTGGTCCCCGATGCCTTGCCCTTTGCTTATAGGCCAGCTGGCTGCTTCCACCATCATGCATGTTCATTTAGTGTCTCCTTTTCCCCGATCGGCTCCTTTGAACTGCTGCTCTCCGGCAGCAATCATCATTCTTATTGAATCTTTCCTGTCTAACTCCAACTGTTTGCTCGTCCTTACATCACGGTTTATCTATTTACTGCTTCCAGCTGCATCCTTCTGTGTTATCCTCAGTGCTATTCTCCCTTGGGAATCTGTCCTCTTCCAATCTGAAAGTCCACCCTTACTAGTTTCCAGTCTCTCACCTAGTAGACTGCTCCACACACTGCTTGTTGCCCTCTGCGTATCTTAGCGCTTCTGATGTTTAGCCTTATCCCCCCCCTTTGAGGATCTGCCCTGTAGTTCTGCTTGCATTCACCAGCTTCACTGGGTACGCCTGCTTCACCCAGTCTATTCCTTGTAGTTTTCGGACCTTTTTGATCTTATTTCTCCTCACCCTTCTCTTTCCTAGGTTTAATAATTTGTATCTATCCAGTAACTTGTATGGCTCTTGTTTCATAGGCAGCCATTCGGCTTGGTCATCCCGTGCTCATCTACTTCACTTGCCTCTGAACTTTGTTCTTTCCTACCTCAATTTCCCCATCGACCACTCCTGCTTTGGAATGCTCTCGTGCTGCTCCCTCTCCTCGGCACTCTCAACAAACTCTGCCGTCCAAGATTCCATCCGGTCATGGCTTCTATCTCCTCGTGCCACAATTTATCTATTTGTTTGTGCTGCCGTTCATGTCCTTGGGCCATCCATGGCTGCCTCCATCTGACCCTCCTTCGCTCCGGCCCTCCGTGCCTTCTCATCAGGCTCGCCCTCCCACCCCCTTGCACAGCCTTCCTCCTTCACGGTGTCTACTTGCTACGTGTCATCCGTTATCGATTCCTTCATCTGAGATCCTTCGACTTCTTGGCCCCCTCAGCTCCATGCTACCTGGTCTCGACCTGCTCATCTAATTCAATCCCTCTCTCAGCATACCTTGGCATGGTTAGCTGCCTCGTCTGCATTACTCCCTTGCTCCGTCTGGCCATCTCTATCATGGATTACACACTGCCCCATCCCGGCTCGCCCCTGTGAAGTTCTCATCCCATTTCGTTTGAGTCCTATGCCACCATTTTGATCTCCCTATCGTCCTTTGACACCTCGCTTCCTGTGCCTGCTTTCATGACATCGATCCCTCATCGTTCCTCATCCGTTCCTGTTACCTTCCTCAGCCTATCGCCTATTCTAGTTCTGGCCTTCATAGATTCTTTCTGCTCCTAGCTTCCCTCCTCCTCGTTCTTCACCTGATTTGTCTCCCCCTGATCGCTGTCCTGTGCTTACCTTTTGATTCGCCTACCCTTTGGTTCTTGTCCCGCCTTCTTGGCCTCGGAGTCTGCCTCCTTTCGCGAAGCAGCATGGTTCGAGTCGCTCTATGGCGCATGATACCTTTGTTCGGATTGTTTTTTGCTTTTCTGTTCCTTCCCGTCTCCTCTTCTTCCGCTTCCATACTGGCTCTTCAAGATTCAATCCTTTCGTGGCTTGCTGTGGATATTTCTTTTTGGGCATACCTATCAAAACTCCTATAACTCCTATCAACCACGGCCATCCTGCCATATATTTAGAGTTCATAACTCCAGTCATATAGAGTTCATAAATTCAGTCATAATTTACTCAGCATTACCTCAAAGCTTATCTATTTACATCGCTTACTCTAACATTCCTATCACTCCGTACTACCTCGTCGACTACAACATCAGGGTCTAATTGTTTACATTGTATAATCAAGCATGCCTCTTCAACCCCAGTGTCTGCTCACTTGCATCGCTCAGTCAAGTGTACCGCTCCATCAAGCCAGTCTACGGTATTATTTGTCGCCTCATCGGCACATCTGGAATATCCTCGTGAGCACATCTTGATACCTCTTGCTGCTCTGACTTATACATGGATTTGCTCCCTCCCATCCTTGCTCCCCGAGCTACTATCTCTCATAGACTACTCAAGCATACCCTCCTTGGATTCAGCAAGGTTTATCTAGTTTTATCGTTCCCTCGACCATCCCATCATTGACTCTGATGCTACTCATTGACCACAACAAAAGGATCTAATTGTTCACACTGCATACTCATGCTTTATCGACATCAATGTCTACTTCCTCGCCTCACTCAATCGATCATACCTATTATCGGATCTTATGCTACCTCATTGACCTGCCAACCTCCTGCGGTGATCATCACCATCATTATTCATTGTTGCCTCATGTTCATATTCAATCTGCACGCAGCCTCATGTTCCATCTTCGATCTGTGCTTTCTTTTAGGGATATTCCCTGTTCCATCATCATCCTCCTACTCGTATTCCTCTAGTTACTGAACCCTTTCTTTAAAGATATACATCCTCAAATCGAACGTTGTCAGCCTGGAGGGAAGGCGACGTAGGCCTTGGATCCCCAGAGGTTTCCTCCTCAAAGGGTTTTTGCTCTCCTCCGTGCCAATGGTCATAATTTTAGTTAGAGTTAGTGCTTTCTTCTCGTTGGTTAGTTAGGTTCTGCTGTTGGATGGAGGCGGATGGTGGCCCGACTTTCCCCTCTCTCCTCAGGAAGTTAGCCCTTCTTCTCACAGAATTTATTCATCCTCCTCGCCTCTTCAAAGCTTGACAATATTTGGGTATTCTTTTTGGGCTTCTTCCTAACCTACCTTTAGCTGACTCATTCATTCCCGGCACCTGTAGGGGGGAACCCTCCTCTAGGGTTCCTTGCGTCGTAACCCTACAGGGTGGTATATCCCACGGATAGAGAGGCGGAAAGCCACAAAGCAAATCAAGTTACACAAGCATCATCTCATATTATCTCATTCAGTTGCGTAAGCACATCAAATGGGAGGGCTTTAAGCCCGTGGTTCGATGGGCGGAGCAACAAACATCACTCCCCCATCAAGCTTAAAAGCGTCACAACATCCTGAGCTTACCAGATTCTTTTTCGTTGCCCACCATCCAACCCTCCTCCTCCAGCGGCTAGTCTATCTTCCCCGTGGGCTTCTTCCTAACCTACCTTTAGCTGACTCATTAATTCCCGGCACCTGGGGGGGGGACCCTCCTCTAGGGTTCCTTGCGTCGTAACCCTACAGGGTGGTATATATCCTATGGATAGAGAGGTGGAAAGCAACAAAGCAAATCAAGTTACACAAGCATCATCTCACACAGTTGTGTAAGCACATCAAACTATGCGCTTAAGTGCCTTAGACAGAGGTGCAAGTATAGAGATAGGTCTATAGTTTGTGTGTATATGCGGTCTCCACTTTTCTGAATGGGGTAACGAGGGCTGACTTCCAGATCTGGGGGAATTGTGCCAGCCTCAGTGAGAGGTTTAGCATCTCTGCAATGGGTACCAGTATTTCTTCAATGGACAGGGCAACTAATTTGAGGTCTAAACTAGGTCTGAACAACAGGAAGGCAGTAACTGGAAGAACTAGGGTGTACAGATGGAGGCAGGGGCCCTGCAGAATAGAGATTCCAGAGGAGATCAACAGAGGCCCTAGAGTCAAGATCCCTGTAAATCTTGGGCACAGAGACAGTACCAAGCTACACTCCAAGACCTAGCCATGTAAAAGTACATAAAGCCCAGTTATGAGAAAAATAATGTAATACAAAAGAAAGCACAAGAAGAAGGTTTTTCTCTGGATGCAGGGAAGAAACAATGCGACTGGGATAACAGCGATAAAGGCTCTTTGCCAGAAAATAAATCTCTTCTCTTTTCTTTTTTTAAATAAAAAAAATCTGTACAAAAACACTGGTGTTTTATTTTTTAGTGTATTTATATTTATTTAAAAGGAACCTGGGGGGTGTCACCCTTGGTATTCCATAGCACATGGAATGGGGGAAAAGGAGAAATAATGTGACCCAGACCTGTGTGACAAGGTCAGTATAAAGAAAAAACAAACATATGGAGCAGGAAAGCTTAAGGTGGGAGGGAGAGGGAAAAGGGAGACACCCACAAAAAAGTTATTATTTGGTTTTGTTCTCCCTTTTTTTTTTTTTGGAGAGGGTGAAGGAAATGCTTACTCCCTCAGCCTCCTGTGGAGGATAACTATGAGGAGGAAGGGAACCCTTACGGGTTTGGCAAGGCTCGAGAGTGATCAGGGTTAGGCAGGGGCTCCCATGGTCTGGGAGCAGGAATGTGCCCCGCCAACCTGCGCCTGACACTGCAGGAGAAAAACTGGGTCCCCAGTAACCACGAGGCAATCACCCTACACCAGGCCAGGGGCGACAACTGGAATAGACGAATTGACACCACCAGCCTAAAGCAGACTTCAGTGCCTGCTAGCCTTAAAGTTACTTTGTTGGCAGAAGATGCTGAAGCTTGGTGCCTCACCAGCTATAGGCCCAGGGCAGAAAGGCAAATGGCCTGTCTGGTTGCCTCGCAATCCAGCAAGCACATTAAGAGCTGGCCCACTGTCAACCTCAGTTGCCTGCTATAGTTTACGTGGTGTGCAGAGATGAACAGCATGGTGCATGCCACCGAGAAAACCCTTCGGATCCAGGCATCAAACTCCGCAGAGAATGACTCTGGGAGACGGTCATGTACTGGGCACCTATGCCCAGTGGGGGTATCCAGGAGCTGGATCCCAGAAGAGGACTGTGGCATGGCTCCTGGAGACATCGTGGGTATGCAACACCTATGCTGGAAGTCCCTTGGGGCTGGAAAAGGGGTGGAGGGATGGAGTCAGACATCCTTTTGTTCCCTCCGTAAAAGGCCTAGGCCACAGAGTGATGACTGTAGAGTCACGGCTGTAATCCCCAAGGAATGACAGCACCAAGTTTGCAGGATTGCGGCCTATGAAGTGGTCAAGTCTAAGCTCCGTCATGATCTGTGAGGAACTGTTGGTACTGGTTGTAATCGGCATCAGAGGAGAGGTGTAGTGAGATGTCCTCTTCCTCACAGGAGGAACTCTGAGATGAGGAAGAGATGAAGTCAGGTGATAGCGGTGCAGGGCCCTCAGGCCGAAAAATGGCCTGATCTAAGAAACAGAGGTACTGGGGAAAAGCACTGGCTGCCACCCTAAACTGCTCCCATGATTAGGGACCTGCAGTACCCAGAATGCCTGAAAGAGGAGATGGGGAGGCACAGGGGGAAGGGTCATTTAAGACCAGGCCAGGTCCTCTGCTAGGGCTATGAAAGTGCTCAAGGGACCTCACCCGCAGGGAGGGCCTGGCATGCTAGTCTACCAGGGAGCATTTAGCAGCCAAGGAGCGGTCAAGGTGGTGCCCTTGGGAGGAAGCCCCACAGTGGGAAAAGCAGAGCCATGAAGGTCTCATGGGGCGGCCCCAATCCCCACCAGTGAGAGGGCTAGATGGTTCCGGCAAGATCAGGGGCTCAGAGTCAGTGTTGCGACTCCTGCCAGAGCCGCCACCTACCCTGGACAAGGAGTAAGCTGCAGATCAAGACCACCCTGAACCTACCTCACCTGAAAGGGCCCTGCTTCTTGGGCTAGGCCACTGGACAGGTTCAGCATCCCTCCCTGAGACTGCAGGGGAACCAGTGCTGCGAGCGGCATCTGCACCCTCCCTGGCAACACGACCAGCACCGGCACCCATCCCCAGAACCGCAGATGGCACTGGGACCTTCTCCGGTGCCACAGGCACCAGCAGAAGATGGATGGGCAGCAGTGCCAGGCAGAGAAGCAGCCCCCAAGGATGACATCAACTCCAACCGAGGCCTAGAACCAGACCCAGGAAGATCTGCATCACCAGAGTCCTGCAAGAGACCTCGACCCCCGGGGTCATCTGACCACTCAGGGGAAGAGATCCAGAAGATTTCTACAGGACACATAGAAGGCCTGGCTCCAGAGACCATCCCCCTCTCGGTGCCGCAAATTACGTCAGGAGAGGACCTGGTCTTGCAGACGGCATCACCTCGCTCACCGGCACCAGCCTTAGTGCCAGGATCCAAGGCGTTGCCAGGACCCAACACCAAGGTGCCTGCTGGTGTAGGCCCAGCATATAGCTCCAACCTCACCACCAGGGATGTCGCTGCCCTGAAGGGCTGATGGACTGGGAGGGGTGCTCAGCTATCCCCCAAGGGAGGCCGACTGTCCACTCAACCCCTCTCCCAGGGTCTCCATCTCGGTAAGGCGAGGACTAGGAGAGGCCTGGTCTCCCTCAGTACATATAAGTACTAGGAAGGTGCTCAGGAGAGGAGACAAGGGACCTCATCTTGCAGTCCCGTGTGCATGGCCTGCCTACAAAAGTGGGGGGCTTGTGACCCCACTTCTCTGCGCAGATCTCAAAGGTGCAGAATTACATGGAGAAAGAGGCGTTGCAGTGGTCCATGTCGAGGTCAGGTCCAGCAGCAGTCATGCCAATCCCAGACGGAAATGTGTCCCCCATAGGAGCACTGATGTATGGGGGGGGGTGGCATCCCTAGACTTCTTGGCCTTTTTTCTTTTGCTCTTTAGAGTCACATGACGGACTAGTGGAAAAATTGAAAAACTAGTCAAAAAAAGGGTTCTGCACCATAAGACAGAAAAAGACAGAGACAGCAGCACCAAAAATGGTCCACAAAATATGACATTGAGCGAGATGCAGCGACAACTGACGTGTGACGTAGTAAAGGCGAAGTCAAGAGCTCCCACGGCGTTGCCTCAAAACTGTGGGAAAAACCGATCTAAGGTGAGTAGGGAGCCGGTGTTGTTTACTGGCCAGTCCATAAGTGCCACCTCAACCATTGGTCTCATGGGCAGCGCCATCACTGATTTCGGGCCCCTAGCTGTATGATAAAGAGTTTGCTACCACGGGGTCCTAGTGCTTCCGGCATAGACCTATAAGTAGGAATAGGTGATGAAGATTGATTCTTTGTTTGTTTTTTTTTAACTTACTTTGCTTTTTCTCTTTCAGCGGCATACCCCTTCAGCCGCCCCGCTGCCACTGGTGAACCGGGAATCATCCTGGACTCAGTGCCCCCTGGATAACCCCCCAGGGCGGAGCCATCAGAGCCTCCCTGCTGCAGCCCCGATGGTGCTCTATCACGGATGCGCCGGGGGGACCCTAGATCTGCTACGGGGCGGAAGGCATCATTAGGTGCGCCGGATGCTATTTTTCTCTTTTTGGTGGGGGACATGTCAAAGCAGATGCCACAACGCAACCATGTCATGCGTCCGACACCCCCCCAAGGAACGACATTCGTAGGTGCTCCAGTCGCAGCGCATCCCATGGTCACCCAGGAGCATCAGACCAGAGACACTCACCCCCCCCCTTGGAGATGAAGAGCGTGCAGTGGCTGCTAAGTTCACCCCCACTCCTGGCCGCCCCTCAGGTGTTCAGAGTCCGTTCCCGAACTCTGGTCGTCCGCGTCACAGCGGTGAATCTTTCCGATGAAGACTGATTCTTGGAAGATCTGCCTCATTCTAATTTTGGTGGTCAATGAAATCAAAAGGTGCAACATGTACAAAAACACTCCTTGGCATACCTCTCAGCCTTTTGTCCCCCAAATGTGGAACATTGCCTCTCAAAATGTGGAACAAATGAGCAAAATGTGGACCACTTAATCAAATCTTTACACAAGAAGCTCAGAACACTGTTAAAATGTTTGCATTTATGTTCAGAAAGTCTATTAATTGAATAATATATTTTTTGCATCATTTACTAGAGATTTTTGCTTAAAATGTTAACACTGAATGTGGGACAAGTCCTCACAATGTGGAACAGGGATCTTTTGTGAAGTAAAATGAGGAACGTTCCTCGTAATGTGGTACAGTTGAGAGGTATGCTCCTTAGTAAATGCATCTTTTTTTTTTTTAACTGGGGAAAGAAACTGTGACTGATCTGAAGATCACAACTGCAAATGTGAAACAATGGACAGCATACCTCTCAACCTTTTGCCACTGAAATGAGGGACAAAGACATTTTTGGACACTCAAAATGAGAAACAATGAGGGACACAGACCCTCACAATGAGGGACAAATCCTCTAACATGGAGATACAAGCTCAGAACACTGTGAAAACCATAGTGTTTACCTGTACAAATTTTATTTTGGATTTAATATTTTAGAATAGTAAGCATTTCTGCTTTAAAGTCTGAATTTACAGCACATTTGCTGTTTGGGCAGCACCTATTCCATGAGGGGCGGATGAGGGACTGAACAATTTTAAGGGGCAAAATGAGGGATGTCCCTCGTAATGAGGGACACTTGAGAGGTATGATGGACAGCACCCTACACCAAGATCTTTTATCTTTAGACATTATAATTAAATGTGAAAACAGGAAGACAGTACACAATCATAACTGTTTTTTCCTTTGGCAATAGAAC
Source organism: Neoceratodus forsteri (assembly GCA_016271365.2). Classification (NCBI taxonomy): domain Eukaryota; kingdom Metazoa; phylum Chordata; order Ceratodontiformes; family Ceratodontidae; genus Neoceratodus; species Neoceratodus forsteri. Next base: position 798,904,237 of record CM028134.1, on the reverse strand, counting down.
AGTATGATAAGAAAGAATCAATTATTAAAGAGCTACTGACACCTTCTGTTGGCAGGGGCAGGCAACTCGTGTTCAGTAACTGCCTGCCCCAGGACCTAAATGACAAAATGCCTGACAATTTTCTGTGCTGTGAATGTTTAGTAATTTAACTTACTAAACATACTGCATCATATGACTCCGTCAAGCACCTGTTGCAGCCCTGCCCAGAATACAGCATTTTGATGATGCAAAGTGGGGAAGGAGCTGCTGGGCTATACATAGCACTGTACTGCTATCGGCAGCAGCGGTGGCATTTCTAGAGTAATACAACTTAAAAAATGCACTGGTACATGTTAAGTGGGGTTGTATTACATGTACTTCAGGTCACGTATCATGATTGAGCCCTGTATTTATATGGTAGGACAGCAATCACACTTTTGAATGCCCAGAGTAAGTTGCTTTAGCACTGCAAACACACTGTTACCCATCATTTTTTTCAGTTAAATCATCAACACTTGCTTTGGACTCTCTCCCTTTAGATTTTGCAACTGGAAGCCAGGACAGCAGTACACACTATAGACAGTATGCACTGCAGACAGTACATAAAAAAGAAGGAAGATGAAGAAGGGATCAGGCCTCTGAAAATAGAGGAATGAGGAGAGGAATCAGTGAGAGCCAGGAGTGATGCTTAATGAATACTTTGCTTTAGTGTTTACCACAGGTCCACCGCAGGAGGGAGGGTGCTTACTGGGAAGGTCCATGGCATCAGAAGTAGCTATGGTGCAGCCTGCAGACATCAGCCCCATCCTGGTGGCTCAGAAATTGACAAAGATCAAGCTGGATAAGTCTCACAGGGTACACCCAGAATCGAAGTGGAGCTAAGGGAACAATTATTGGGGCTGCTTGTAGTAATCTTTCAGGAGTCTGTCTGGGTTGATGTGGTGCCAGAAGATGGAAAAATGACTGATAGGATACTGATCTTCAAGATGGGGCCAAGGTCTGACTCTGGCGACTGCAGTTTGGTCAACTGAACTTCACAGCACCTGGTTGAGGCCAAAATGTTTTGTCTCCCCTCTCAGCATGGCTTTATGAGGTGCCGATAATTCCAAGCCAACTGTATCACCTTCTTCAACAGGTTACCAGGGAGGTGGATAGGGGTAGATAAATTCCTTCATGTTTACTGTAATTTCCTTTTCTGTTAGCTCCAGCGTTGTCAATGGAGAGTTAATAAATATGAGTAATGAACATCCCTACTGTTGCAGTGGCACAGTCCAAAGCTGCAAAACAGCAAAGAACCCTGGGCACATGAGCTTTCTGAGATCACTGCTTCTCTAGTCACATTTGTTCAGCAAGTACCTATATCCGCCTATGTAACTAGTAATCTCCATACTGCCCAGGTCAATGAACTCTCTCCTTAACCTAACACCAACAACTTACACAAGTAAATAATCATATTATTATTGACCTACCACATTGTGGAAACCTGGCTGACAGAATCTTGTCAGAGTTAACAGAAAAGGAAATTACAGTAAGTATGAAGGAACTTCTTTCTGTATCACGCCACATTGTCAATGGGGAGTTAATACATATCGGTTTTAAAAAGTAGTACCAATTTCCAAACTGGGCGGGGAAGAATACTGTCCCATATATAACCCCTACAAGTAACGTATAATGTTATCTGCTAACCACCTCCTGCAAGACTCATAGACCAAGGCTGTGTCAGAAAGCGGCTGAACATCAACACAGGTACTGCTTAGTTAATGTAAACACAGAGGACCAACATGCCACTTTGCATAACTTAACACAGATGCGTCCCCTCTCTTTGCCCAGAATGTAGCAAGGGCCCTGCTACCACAGGGTGGAGCAAGCCCTGATGAGAGCATGCGTCTTCTTTTCAGCCACATATGCCTTGGCGATGCAAACCCTTAACCACCTAGCCAGGGTGGCCTTCAAGGTTTTCTGACCTTTTCTAGCTGCTCCAAAAAGAACAAACAGGATCCAAGACTTTCTGAACTCTGCTGTCCTTTCAAGGTAAGTCCTGCCTTACTGCCCTGCACAAATCCAACGATTTTGGAGTTGCTGATCTAGGGCAGAAGGACAGCAGACAGATTTTTTGATCTACATGAAAAACTGTAGGTGTCTTAAACGCAAAGGATGGAACCATCCTCAATACCACCTTTTCCTATGTATGATGCAGTAAGGTTTCTTATAGGACAGTGCCTGAAGTTTGCCAATCCTTCTGGCTGAACAGATTGCAATTAAGAAACACACCTCATAAGACGGGATGTCCAAAAGCACTAAGGAAAGTGGTTTGAAAGGTGCCTTACACAGAGCATTCAACACCAGATTCAGGTCCCATGGGGGTACCGGAGATCGAAACAACAGTCTGCCTATGCTGACTGCTCTCAGAAAATGGGTAACGTCCAAAATGGTTCCCAGGGACAAACCCATGGAAGAACTCAGGGCTGCTCCAAGCGCAGACACCTGGCCTCTCAGGGTGCTCAGTGCAAGACCTTTGTTTATCCCAGCTTGTAAGAAATCCAATATCTGTGGGACTGCAGCTTTAGAAGGTCTGATACCTCTTTCTCTGGGCCAAGCCAAGAAGGTATTCCACACACTGTCATAAGATGCAGACATAGACCCCTCCCTTGAGGCCACTAAGGTATCCATCACTTTCCTGGAGAAACCCTGCCTTAATCTCCTCCTCTCAGTAACCAGGCCATCGGCAGCATCACCTCTGGACTTGGATGCAGAATGGGACCTTGGAGGAGAAGGTCCCCTTGACGCAGGAATTGAAATAGGCCTGCTGAGCCAGATTCACAAAGTCTGAGAAATACGGCTTTCTTGGACACCCTGAGGATATCAGAAGGAAGCTTCCCCTCAATCGCCTTACTTTGACAATTACCTTGGGAAGAAGCCATAGAAGAGGGAACAAGTAAGCGCTGAAGAAATCCCATGTCTGGGACAGAGCATCCACTGCCTCCCCCTAAGGACTCTGGTGCCGGCTAAAAACCTTGGTACCCGAGCATTTTCCTTTGATGCAAGGAGGTCGACCGAACCTTCTGCACACAGATCGACTGAATCTTCTGCACAGAAGTTCAAACACCTCCAGGTTCAACATCCATTCTCCTGGATGAACAGTCTCTCAACTCAGCCAATCAGCTTAGATGTTTGGTTCCTCTGCCAGACGAACTGCCGGGGGGCATCAGAAGGTTTTTCTTTGCAAACAGCAGCACTTCAGTTGCTTCTGCAAGCATCCCTTGGCTTCTTGTGCCTGCTTGATTGTTTATGTAGCGAACGTCATGGTGGTCTTCATGGCGCTAGATTGCATACGATTGTGAAAATGAAAAAGGGCAAGAAAGACTGTCCTCATCTCCAGTATGTTTATCTGTATTTGCTAGTCCCGGGGTCCAGACCATCTGGATTGGGACTTGGTCCAGATCCGCCCCCAGTCTAATAAACTGATGTCAGCCATCAAGATCAGCTCTGTTAGGATTACCAAGAGATCCCTTGCTGAGGTTCTCCCCAAGCTACCGACTATAGGAGCGACCTCGGTAGCAAGGTCAAAACAGTAATCTGAGGCCAGGTTCCAGGCCTCTAGCATCCTGTTCTTGGGGCCACACGCGAACCAACCCCACTGCACCAGCCTGCCGCTGTAGTCATCAACCCCAGAATCTGCAGAAGCCTCTGGGCAGATACTGATGACTGGCTTCTCAGCCACTGAACCTCTTGCCTCAGGGTCCCCTTCCTAGATGAGAAGAGGAAGACTTTCCCCTCATCAGTCTGGAACACTGCCCCCCAATGCTCCAGTCTCTAAGATGGGATAAGGCAGCTCTTCTACTGATTGACAACCAAAACGTGTCTCCAGCACCTCCAGAGTCCTTGGCATCAACCTTTCCACCATCTGAGCAGTCAGATGAGCAAGTCATCCAGGTAGGGATATACACGATGTAAACAAGGACAGGAGGCTGCTCCAATCCCTAAACCATGGTGCTATGAGGGTCAGAAATTGAATATCAAGCAGCAAAAGCAAAGCACCCGTGTAAGTCAGCACACCAATCTTCATGCCAATATAACTTTAGATACTTTATTTAAATAAAACAAGCATTTGTCAATGCCGAATATTTGCTTGCCGGTATTGGCATTAGTACTGCATGAGTTAGAGAGATGCATAATAGGAATGGCAGTGAAGTACTGAACTAACACTAATCCCCACCCTGCAGAGACTGACAGACGTTGGGGAGTGCCTTTGGGTCGTAGGTCATAACACTCACGCCATTCCACCTCACCCCACCCTGCAGACACTGACAGGTGTTATGGTGTGCCTTGGGGTCTTTGGCCCTTACGCTCACCCCATTCCATAAGGAAACAGGTTGAGATGGGTGCAGTACAGGAGAATGGGGTAAACGTTAGGGTAAACGTTAGAGCCCAAGGCACACCTCGATGCCTGTCAGTGGCTACAGGGTGGGGATGGAGGTAGAATGGCGTGAGTATTATGGCTGATGACCCCAAGCCACACCCCCGACGCCTGTCAGTCAATCAATCAATCTTTATTTAACCAGGTCAGCATCATTGAGAAGAACTCATTTACAAGATGAGCCTGGGCATTCACATATATATAAGTATAGGCAACAGTATATACAATGTTACAACAACTGGGAGTCCAACAACACAGTAATTCAAAAAAAAAGAAAAGGAAAAAAAGAGAGTAAATAAATGATAGGTACAGGGCAGGGATATATACAGTGTTACAACAAATCAGTGTTCATACCATGCAGTAATGCTAGCGTAAACAAGGAGGAAGTGCACATATCTTAGATGAAAGTAGCATACATATCATGGTACAAAAACCTGTTGTACATTAGCTGCGGCAGGAACCTATGCAGCAAGAAAGGAGAAGGGGGAGTAGAAAGTGGAAGGGGGCAAAGCCAGAGGAGGAAGAGTGATACGTTTGGGGAGGGCATTACATAGTTTAGGGAATAGATCAGGGTAAAGCTACAATGTGAAAAGGGGCAGTCTGTATAGGGTGGGGCATTACGGTTGGAAATCATAGCGCCCCAGGTGTTTGTTGGTATTTCTGCTCCAAATTTTCAACATGGGCTTTTTGGGACCCACCTCATGAACAGTGGCACTATCATTTTGTTACTCAATCCAGAAAGGTGATTTTGCACAGCGAATGCGCCATTTGCGCCAACAGCTGCGAAAGAGACATTTGGGCAGAATGTGAAAAATTACATCTGTACTGTTCATGAGGAGGTGTGAAAAATGGCAGTGTTGAAAATCTGGAATGAAAATATGAAAAAGTGGCGAAATTACGAGCATGTGTAGAAACTGCATAACGCAGTCATTTTTTTTTTTTTTTATTTGTTCACCAAATTTTCAACATGGCCTTTCTGGGACCTCCCCTCATGAACAGTGGCACTATGAGTTCATTAATCCATCCCAAAAGTTGATTTCACACAGCAACTACGCCATTCTGTGCCACAGATGCGAAAACACGTTTCAGGCATGATGCAAAAAATGACATCTGTACTGTTCATGAGGAGATATGAACAAATGGCAATGTTGAAAATCTGTAATGAAAATATGAAAAAGTGGTGAAGTTACAAGCATGCATAGAAATTGCGTAACACACGATCATAATGCAGTCATTTTTTGGAGTTTTTTCAACAAACTTGCAACATAGGCCTTTTGGGACCCCACCTCACGAACAGTGGCACTGTTTTGTTAAAATCGGTCCCGAAAGGTGATTCTGCACAGTGACCGCAAAATCACCTGTCATGGAGGACTCATCATCCCCAGGATGGGAGTGCAGTCCTGTGACATCAGAGTCTGAGGAGTCGTGGTACAACGATCTCCCGCCTAGGTCCCCTTCGATCCGCCGGGTGGGGGGGTCAGGGGTAACCATAATGGACAGACGTCGGGGAAGCCTGGTGTCTGTATGGTCCTCTTTCGAGGGAGCCCTTCCCTGAGGCTGCTTAGGCGGTGGTTCCACCAGAATCAGTGGAGAGACCGAGATGTGCCGAACCAGGATACGGGCCGGCCCCATGGGCAGGGGAACTGAAGGCTTTGGCTCCATAGGGGTCGGCGTCGGCCCAGGAGGCGGTAGCCAAGTGATGGCCGGGGCAGATGGCGGAGCCGGCTTCTGCCCGGTCAAAATCAGCTGTTGCCACATAAGGTCCTCATAGCGTCGACAGAGTTTCAGTCAAAGCCTCTCCTCATCCGAGGAGGATGAGGATCTGCAGCGATGTCTCTTTCTAGAGTGCTTATGACTCTTTTTTGGCTTTAGGGCCGAAGGGGTTCGATCAGGAGACACTGGGGTCGGTGAAAACCGAGGGTCCAGAAGCGTTTCCTCGATGGGGACACCAGCGAGCTGGGTCTCCTCATCGGGAAAGACAAGGACAGGAGTCCCTTCCAAAGAATCGTTGACTGGAGTAGGCAAAATAGGGTCGATTAGGTAGAGAGAAATCTCAACCTTGTCGGCCACTTCCTCGGTCTCTTGGCCAGACAGAAGATCCGTGAAGCCGGCGGCCAAGGATGCGATCTCGACTGAGGTCAAGACTGCATCTTCCTGGGACTCTGACCTTTCTCGGTCCCTAGAACGTCTTCGCTTGGACGAAGACTTCGGGTCCTTATCCCTCTTCTGAGGGCAGGAGGAGTGCGAGCCCGAGGGCACCTCATCCCTGGTGGGGAGAGACTGGTGTAACTCCTTGAAGGAGCCCGAAAAGGTGGAACCGAGGTTCAGAGGAACAAAAAAGCTCCGATTGGCTGAAGTTTGAGCCGCTTCCTCCTCGAAAGCCTTCATTTGCTCCAACTGCTCGGCGGATCCCGCAGCCACAGAAACCACCCACCTCGCCTCCTTCGATTTCACCAGCGGATTCCTTTTCTCCGGTCTCCCCAATTTTAGGTGCACCAAGCAGTCATCCAGGACGTTGGGATGGAAGGCCAGGCAGAATGTGCAGGTGGAGGTGTTATGTCTGACACCTAGGCAGTAGACGCACATTAGGTGGGGATCGGTGCGCAACATCTTCTGGCCGCAGGAGCACCGGCGAAATCCAGGAGCAGATTTATCCTCCATGTCCGATGCGCTACTATTGGAATCGTTAACTCGAACGAGTTTTAAGGAAAGATGCAGTAAAACAGCGCTTTGAATCCAGGGCCTCACAGTGCTGTGAAGCATGAGGGAACCTGTATCTTCCAGAGGAAAGGAAGATCTGGCGTCATAGAAGGAGCGAGGGTTATACCACTGGGTGGGTGGGAGCAGCTCAGCTTGAAGACTTCCGGCAAGATTTAAAGGGGAAAGGGACATGCCAAGAAGTGTGTATGAACAACATATCCACACTCCTAGAAAAAATGTTTTCCAGTGGATTAAAGCTCTCCCTTCTTAGAATGTGTCTTGCTTGCCTAATATTGTTTGGATATATCATAGTGTGAGCTCCATAATATTATATAAATTAAAAGGAGCTCTAGAAACAAAGTTATTTTATTATGATGATGATGTGGTCACATGACTAAGTGGGGGGGTTATATAAAGGGGATCTATTCTGTATGCTAGAGATAGAGGGTCAGTACTTTCTGGCCAGTACAGGTGAAGGATCGAGGGAGTCCTGTCACCAAGGGGAAACTGCTTGTTTATTAAGTTTGCCTCAAATGTATGTTATTATTCTTTGATGTAATCTTTATTTTGCTCACAGTTTGAGCTTATTTTTTTTTTCTTTTGAATAAACATTGCACCTTGCCAATGGTGCATTGAACCATAATTCTGCTTATGGCGTCCATCTGTTATCCCACATCCTATTACAACCACACAGGACTGCCCACATCTCCAAAATGTTTATGTGGAGAGAGGATTCCAGCTGGGACCACATCCCTTGGGTCTGGTGGTCTCCCAGATGGGCTCTGCAACCCAGACTCGATGCATCTGTGTTGAGGGTCCAAGAGTAAGGGGTGGGCCTGAAGGGTGTGTCCCCCCGAGAAAGGTTCAGAGGATCCTGGCACCACAAGAGGTCCCTCTTATTGCGCTGGATACCAGGATAGGATGATCCAGGTTGTCCGTATGCTGATTCCATTGGACCCTTAACATCCATTGGGTGACCCTCATGTGCGGCCTGGCCAAGGGGATGGTAGGGATGGCCGCTGCCATCAAGCCAAGGAGGCGTAAAAACACCCTGGCTGGGGCACGGCTGGAGAAGGCCATCAGTTTGGCCTGCTTCTGCAAAGTATCTGCCTTGTCCACTGGTAGGAAGGCCTTGCACTGGACCATGTCCAATATCGCTCCCAATGAACTGGAGTCGTTGGGAGGGGACCAGAGATGACTTGCGGTAAAGTACAGTTACGTAGGAACTTACCGTAACAGTAGATCTTCGAGAACAGCTCTTGCAGCAGGTAACACCATTAGGACTGAAGCCGGCAGGCGTCAGGACCACGGAGAAAAATTCTAGCTAGCTATCTTCAGCGGGGACCCGCTGACGCTGATCCCGCCTCCGGCGTCAGGCATGGTACACTGGGGCGGTCCGCCAGAATCCCAGTTCTCCGCCCGGAGACTCCCGGCCGCAGGATGACATCAGAAGGGAGACCGAGGATCCACCGTCAGAAGACAATCAGGAGAAAATCCCGATACAAGCAGAAGCAGAGAGCCCTGCCTCCTCTAAGGGGAAGGTGGGTGGGAAGGTACCTGCTGCAAGAGCTGTTCTCGAAGATCTGCTGTTACGGTAAGTTCTTACGTAACTGTACTATCTTACTTGAGATACAGCTCTTGCAGCAACACCGATAGGACTGATTCCCAAGCAGTAACACTACCAGAAGATCCGGGAGGAGGTAGAAGACAAGAAATAACATTCCAAGCCCTGACTCAGGACAGGAGACCCTGCAGCACCGCGTAGGCGAAACCGGCTCTTTGCGAGGCGATGTCAGACTGTAGTGCCTGATAAAGGTATGCACAGAGCTCCAAGTGGCTGCAGCGCAAATAGCCAAAATGGAGACATTCCTAAGTGCTGCAAAGTGGCCATACCCTGGTAGAATGACCCCGGATAGAACCCAGGAGGGGCCTTTGTTTAATCTCGTAACAGTACGAAATACACTGGACAAGCCAGTGGGACAAAGTCTGCTTGGATACTGGTTGGCCCTTCATTCTCTGGGAGAAGGAGACAAAAAGCTGGTCAGAACCCCGAGAGGGTGCAGGAACGACTGAAGAGCCTTCTGTCGCCGGATCCTCGTGCGACTATTAAACCCTTGGCAGAGGAACAGGCCTGGGTATCGTGCTCTGGGCCCAGGCACGGACCATGAGCGTGTGGGGGTCATAAGGGGATCTGCTTCCCGCAAGCACACTTGATGTATGCCGGAGGTCGGAGAGGACATCAGCGAAAAATTATTCGAGTAGGAGTAAATCGTGAGGAAAGTTCAGCAACCACGCGTCGTGCGCTAGACTAAGACCGAAGGGTCGAGGCATGCAAGTCGACGGCGGGAAAGAACTGGAGATTCTGGCGGGACCCGCTCTTATGTACCACGCCTGACGCCGGAGGCGGGACCGGCGTCGGGGGCAGTCCCCGCTGAAGATAGCTAGCTAGAATTTTTCCGTGGGGTCCTGACGCCTGCCGGCTTCAGTCCTAATGGTGTTACCTGCTGCAAGAGCTGCATCTCGAAGTAAGATCTGACAGTAATACCCAGTTGTGCAAAAAGGTCCAGGGTGGAGGACAGAGGATCCCTTCAGGCTGCTCCTGGATGGAGCTGCTATAAGCCAATCGTCCAGGTACGGGAACACGTAGATCCCCTGTCGGCGGAGTGCCGCTGTCACCACCGCTAGACACATGGTAAAAACCCTGGGTGCTGAGGAGATGCCAAAGGGGAGGGCTTTGAATTGGAAGTGCTCCCCTTGGAAGAGAAACCGCAGGAAGCAGCGGTGGCCAGGGAAGACTGGAATGTGCAGGTAAGCGTCCTGCATCTTCAGTGTACAGAGTCAGTGGTCTGTCTGGAGCAAGGACAGGAGTCCCTGGATAGTCAGCATGTGGAACCTTTTGTAATCTACATAAAGATTCAGCCAGCTGAGGTCCAAGATGGGTCTGAGGTCGCCTGCTTTTTGGGGATGAGAAAGAAATGGGAGTAGTACCCTTTTCCTCTCTGTGCCCAAGGTACTGGTTTTGTTGCTGATTTTGGTAGTACAGCCAGGATCTCGTCCCTTACCAGAGACACGTGGTTTAAGGGATAATGAGATTGGTATGCAGGAGAGTCTGGAGACCTTTCCAGAAACTCGATAGTGCGCCCTCTTGCTACGAGTTGTATGACCCACGAATCCAATGTGATGCCCTGCCACTCTTTGAGTGGAAGGGCGAATCTTCCTCCTACTGGTTCCGCACCATAGGGAGGTGGAGGCGGGGGGGCTGTAGGAGTCAGGAGGCGGAGGAATGGGCAGGGAGGGTTCCTTCCGCGACTCGCTGGGTCTTGGAGGCAGGGGGAGAGGCGACGGTGGATCCCGATGCTCTCCTTTTGGTCTGGCGCCTAGTGAAGGGTTGCTTGCTTTGCCTCTTCTGCTGGCACTGAAAGGGTTATTTAGGCTTGTAGCCTCCCCTATAGATGGATCTGACAGACCTCAGGGCCTGTCCACTGTCCTGGAGGCCCGTAATGATATAATTAGTGTCTCCCCCGAAGAGGACGGAGCCTTGAAAGGGGGCATCATGTATAGCAGCTTGTATGTCCTGTGAAAGCCCAGAAATACGTAACCAGGCGTGACGCCTAAGGCAGACTGCTGTGGCAGAGGAGCGAGCTACTGCATCTACGGTATCGTAGGTAGCTCTCAGTGCATGTCTGCATGATATCTTAGACAAATGCAGGGCCTTGGTAAGTTCTGCCTTAAGGTCAGAGTCCTCCACAGTCTCAAGTCTAGCCTTGAGTTGAGCCATGGTGGCCTTCTGATAAGATATCATGTGTGCTATGTAGTTCAAGGAACATAAAGCACGTGTAGAAGAGGCATAAATCTTACGTCCAAACTGATCAAGTTGTCTTGACTCCTTGTCAGGAGGGGAGGTACTCATATGTTTGGGTTTGGCAGTATGGTCGTGAGCAGCAGTTATCACAATGGAATCTGCCTTAGGTTGAGAGCACAGATAGGTGCATTCTCCGGCGTGTGATAGGTCCGGTCCGCCTTTTTGGGGATGGCCGGTATAGAATAAGCCAACTGCCAGATGGTGGAGGCAAGATCCTCATGGGGGGCAGTCCAAGGAGGGATCAGGATGGGAGATGTCTCTGCCAGATCTAGGTGCTCAGTGAGGCACTTGCATTTAGGGTCTTGCTCCTCCGCACTCCATCCATTAGCCTGCTGCAGGATACGGAGGAGTTCAGTGAAGGAGGGGTCTTTGGGAGGAGACTTGGGTGATTCCTTACCCTTTGTCTCCGTGATTCCAGACAGATCTCCAGAAGACAAGTCGGAAGAGTCTGCCTCATACTCGGAGGACTCCCCTTTGTCAGAAGACCTGGGTCCAGTCAACATGACCTCTTGAGCAGCCCCTCCTGAAATATGCACCGTGGCAGAATGGCTTGACCTATGAGAACCCACGGGAGACAAGGAGCGGGGGTTGGGGATAGCCACTGGGACCAGCAGTCTCTTGTCCAGATCTGACACCAACTGGGACCTGGCCTCCTGCCACTAAGACTGAAACATGGTCTGGAGATCCTGCTGAGGCTGAGGAGTTGGAGGAGGAGGCTGACAGAAATGGTAACCCATCCCCAGATACTGAGGGGGAGGATGCCCTGGTGCCTGAAACAGGGGTGGAGTATAGCCTGGTGCCTGATACCCAGGGTAATAACTGTGGGTGAAAGGTGCCGACATCGGGCCTGATGGCGGGTAACCTGGTGTCGGAAAGCCTGGCTACTGTGGGAAGTCCAAAGAGGGGCTTGGGGGTGCCATGTAGATCCAGAGGAGGCCCATGAGGCCTCAAAGGGGGAGGCAGAGCAGAGGGACCTGGAAAAGTGTCCGGCGCCAGGTAAGCCAACGCCAGGACATGTGGCATTGGAGCTGGAGTCGGGTTGGCTGGCGTCAGAGGCAGCTGTAGGGGCCCTGACAGAGGCTCCAACAGGAGGCTAACAAAAGGGTCCAACAGGGCCCCCCGAATTTGGAGGTACTGTGCCCGACGGAGGGACCCCTGGTGTCAGGGATGAGTAGGACCGAAGGGAGGAAGGTCCCTGGGAGTTGGCGCGAGGCTGGCTCGGATGTTAGATCCCAGGGATAGGATCCACAGGAGTCTCGAGGGTACCTGCACTGGAGCGAAGGGGAGAGAAACCACATCCAGTGGACCCACTTCCCCCTCCCTCCCGAATTGAGGGTTGGGAAAGGGAGGTTCCATCAGTGAAGGTGGAGGGGAAGACTCCTGCTCAGGGGTAACCTGTCGAGAGGGCTGGCCATGGGAGGTTAGCGAGCTTGGCCAGGTGTCGGGTGATCCGGCACCAGCCCCCGATGGGTGAGCTTCGACCGGGTGGGTGCCAGAGTCCCCAGCAGCCAATTTATCAGTCGTAGGAAGAGAGAGAGCTGGGCGGGTGGAGGGTGAGCCCCCGATTGGCTTATCAGCTGGTGCCACATGGGTTCCCTCCAGGCAGGAGTCTGTCATACCGATGACCGGGCAGGCTCCGGAAGGACCAGAGTCCGACTTACTGGTGGAGACCGTGCGACCGTCGGAAACCCCGGCGGGCAATTTGTCAGTCGAAGATCCAAGTTTGGAGCCTGTTCTAATGGGCTTGAAAGTAGAAGAGGTACCGGGAGAACCAGTGGAAGAGGCCTGGACTTTCACCAAGGAAGGCGGCGGAGGAGTGGCCTGGTCAGTCAGGGGAAACCATGGTCTTGGGCCCAGGGGCCTTACTGGAAGAGGCCTGCTCCTGGTCCTCCAAACGCTCCTGCTCCCAGTGCTTCTCTTTCTTTTTCTTTTTGTGCTCCAAAGAGGGTGAAGAAGCAGGTTCCCTCAGCTTCTGTATCTCCTGTTCTAAGGTGGCCATCCTGGACTTAAGAAGTTGGGCTTCCAGGGTCTGTTGCCTGCGTTTGCACGTGGCCAGGTTGAAGGGCTTGCAATCCAGGCAGGCTTCAGTGTCGTGTCCCGGGCCTAAGCAGATGAGGCAGAGCTTATGGCCGGCCTTGTGAGGGATCTGCATGCCGCACTTCTCACACTTCTTCTTGGTCTTCGGAGTCTTGGGTGGAGAAGACATAAAACTAAAGAAAAACAAACAATTTCGGAAGAAAAAATAATGGTAATATTGAGACAAAATGGCGATTGACTGGAGCAATGTTCACCCCGCAAGGTCCTTGTGCAGGTCAATGGCAGGAAAGAACTGGAAAGCGGGCGCGGGGACCGCCCACTATGTAGGGTCCCCTGCTTGACATTGCTAGCAAAGGTTTGCCATGCGGTCCTGACACCAGAGGGCGCAGTCATACAAGTTATGACCTACTGCAGGAACCCTCTCGAAGTAAGATCTTCTGGTGCAACTAGCAAATGGGGATGTGGAGACAAGCATCTGTGGACTCTAAATAATTCCCAGTTGGACAGCTCCAATGACTGACCGTAAAGGACTCCATCTTGAAGTCTGTGTGGCGCACAAACTTGCTCAAGTGCTTCAGGTCCAGAATCAGTCGAACCCCACCCATACTGATGTCTTGGGGACCACAAAATAATTTGAGTAGAATTCCAGATCCTCCTCACTGGGGAGAACTGGAGCAACTGCCCCAATCTGTATCAAGTGATATAAAGTCTGAGTCACCCCCTCCCCCCACCTTTTCAATGTTTTTTTTGGCACAGGGGATTGCAAAAATCGCCCTCTTGTGGGTACTGCTGCAGGCTCTATGGCGTAGCCAAGAGTCAGAATTTCCAGTGCCCATACGTCTGACATTATTTGAGACTATCTCTGGTAAAAGTTCTACAGTCTTCCACCAAGAGAAGGGGGGCAGAGATGGGCCTTTGTACCGTCATTGTGCATTACTTCCTCTCCACCTGGGGGGATCCCGCCACACACACACTCACCCTCTTGGCATCAAGTTTGTCTTCTGTTGCTATTTGAACACCAAACGTTGTCCTTTCTTATCCTACATGGCCTTCAGTGTATCGTCCAAGCTACAGCCAAATAAAAGCCTTCCTTCAAAGGACAACAGCTTTGTCTTTGATGCCTGGTCCGCAACCCAGTGCCCGAGCCTGACACACCACACAGCTGACACAGTATCATAAGCAGACAGAGCTGACATACGTAAACTGTCCACTACGGCATCCCCTAGAAAGGTAGAGGCCACGGACACAACCTGCAAAATGTTCGCCCCTTCAGAGTCTGGAGGAACGAAACTACCCAGCATGGTGACCCATGGGTTCAAGGTTATGGAAACAATGAAAAAAGCATATGTGGTGCGAAGATTTGCTCCATTCAAGGCAAAATCCCTTCTGCACAAGGCATCCACCCGCTTATTCATTCGAGACAAAGGCCCTTCTGCACAAGGCATCCACCCGCTTATTGTGAGTGTCAGGTCTACTGAACCTTCAGTATGTAAGGCTGTGTGCTTAACAGAATTATGCATGGCCTTTTTTGCCAAAGAAGCAATCTCCCACTTCTAGGAGCTCTCCTCCTGGAATGGATAACATTTCACCCTCGGCCTTGAGAGGTGCTTGTGCTTATCCGTCCCAGACCATTTCTGTCCAATAATCTTGTCACAATGCACAAAGTCTGGAAAACACTTTGGTGCAGAGGAGGAAGTGGACAGAATGGGGTTCACGTCTGGAGACTCCATGAATTGTACTCCTTCAGCTATACCATCAGACAAGCTTTCATTACAAGATATGACAGAGACTTTGTATCAAACAGGGGAGGGATCAAAATCTTTTTCTTGCGCTCTGTCCCTGAGTGGGACAAATCAGGTAGCCAGGTGACCAATGGCTACTTAAAAAACTGGTTTGGCTACAATATGTTTGAAAATTATTGGCCAACTTGGCTACCTGTCTACAAAGTGATTTTTGAGCCCTTAAAAAGGATGGCCATTACAAATATTGGTTTGGCTACCAGATTTTGAAAGCTAGTGGCCAAATTAACCACTAGCTCACAAACTGATTAGTCCCACCCTGCTCTGTCCACTCCCCTTCCTCCTCTTCAGAGGGATCTCCTTCCTCACCTGAAAGTGTTGAAGGGTGAGCATTTCCCTGTATCCCAGTGAATCCTCATTTTGAACTTCCATGTTGTCTAGGTCGGGGGAGGCCTGCAAAACTGGGTGAGCAGAGTCAATCTGCTCTGGCACACCTGGACGTGACTGTAAGGACTCCCTCCCCATGACCTGAGGGGTTTAGCTTGGGCTCAGGTGTGTTGGCAGGGATGTCCTGCAGAACATCAAAACTCAGCAGCTCACTTAAGAGCAGCAAAAAAGGATTTGCCCAACTCAGCTTTACCACTGCCAGTTGGTATCCCCAGGTGCACCCCCCAGCTCGGGGAGTCCAAGCTAAGGGGACCAAAATAGACATGTTAGACTTGGTTACACAGTGAGGGCAGTAAGACCCAATAGGGAGGGTCTAATCATCCTCCTGCAGATCTTACATCGCTTAAATACGACAGTCTCCAATAAACCACGGTGCCAGGTTCTACCAGCCAATGCAGATACAAAAACCTCCAACTCGATATGCAAACTTCTTACACAGCTCCTATAGCTTTATGTTACCCTATGGCTGCTAACGATCGGGGGAGGGGGCAGGATACTACTGTAATCTTAAATGTAGGCAATGTGACAGGACTGGGTAAGACCCTGTCCCATTTGTTATGCGGAGAGTTAAAAGCAAGGATCTATTTTGTCTTCTCCTATTCTGCCACTTGTCTATCGCTTGCCTGTCTGATTGAGCAATCAAATTTTCCTTGTGCCACCTAGGAACTGGTCACTCTGATGGTCCCACAATTTCCTCCTGCTACCTCCCTTCCTTCACATGCTGTTTCTATTCTTTCTTGCTCCTCTTGCTTCTCTGTGGTTACAAAAATATATGTGAAACTTTATATGAAACTAGGATCCCCTGGTTTGCGAATGTATATATTATTTAAATTATTGCAGAAAGCTATTTGGGTTTATTAGAAAAGATAATCTGGAACACAGGAGGTTAACCTTACGATGCATTTCGGCCTCCACAACCTTGTTTACAGAATTTTCAACAGGAAATCAGCTCTGGGATAAAATGTGTTATTTTATTGCACCTGTTGGGACTGGATGTGCTCAGCAGGCTGGCCTAAGGAAGGAAACTGAAAGTTTGGTATATTTTGCGAAAGACAGGAGATGAAACTTACAAGAACAGGATCTAGGCTGTACTGTCAGGCAGAAACATCTTACATAATCAGAGCAATGTTCTTCTAGAGATTCTCAGATGTAGCACTTTCATTTGTACTGCCTGTATGAAGGGCAACAATTGTACAACTATACATTTTTTTTTCCTATTTTACTGTTATTGATAATAAAACAATACTTGTGAATTTTATAACTTCTCCTGGTCTACCTAAGCTTCCTAACCTATGCCTGTATGATAGGTAGCCCCTGTGAATACGGACCCCAACTAACTAAAAAAACAAACAAAAAAAAAACAACAATAAAAACATGATACTGTACTGCAGCACTAATGCTGTTCTGTTGCTCGTGCTGCTGTCAATGCCCAGCTTCCCCCCACCTTCAGAGTTGAAGCTGTTCAAAATCAGTGAAAAAGACATCTCCATCTGAGAAACAGATGTTCTGCCTCAGCCACTATGCTGGGCAAGCGAGAAGAAGCGTGCCCGGCCGCGGACTACTATGACAAAGTCACACCAATGAATGTGATGTCACCATGCTGGGTGTGAGCATGCTTGAAGGAAGAAAAGAGTGTAAAAACGGTTGCCAAGAATGCAAGGAGGTGCAGGAATAGACTGGCAGATTATCAGCAATGGCGGACAAACCACGTGGCTCCACAAAGGGGACAAACACTCCTGTGGAGCCAAAGTACAGGCAGACATACTAAAGAGTGCTGTACTGTCTATAAAAATGAATCGGAGAGATAAAATATTGAAACACACTCATTTCTCAGCAAAAGCACACAGTGGGGCTGCTTGAAGATGTCTTCACCACCACTGGGGAGAACAAGCAGCCCCAAAGTACAATCTGTTACAGTTCAGCCTGCCACATAATGCAGTACTGCCTATAAAATTTAATCGGGGAGAGGAAATGCAGAACCCCCCTCCCCCGATTCTGTCAGGAAGAAAAAAAAACACACAGTAGGACTGCCTGAAGATTTCTTCTCCAGAACCACGAAGAACAGGCAGCTCCAGAGTACAATCTGCTACTATTCACCCTGCCACATGCCACCTAAATAGAAGGAATAAGAAGGGGGAGGGGACGCTGTGGAGCAGCAAACTGGCAAGACGCACTTGGATGCAGCTCTGCACATCTATCGACTTAATTCGATAAAATTCACAATTTGCTGTGGAGGAAAGTCAATTCTAATTGCAGCAGTGAACAGATCAGGTTGTCCGGTGTCGTGGGATACCCGATGGTCATGGGTCGCAATCAAGAAACCACAAGTAGCGGACCTAAACATGCGGCGGCAATGACCGAGCAGGCCGCAAATTCCCCGACTATCGCCGGCGGAGAGCATTACAAACCTTGATGCAAGCGATTGACTCTAAAATAGAGTCAATCATTCATCGTTTCGCTGAACAAGACATAAAATTGGAAGTAGTTACTCAAACAGCAACATCTGCAGAGAAAACGGCGGTACAAGCTTTAACAACAACAACTAAGCTTGTACAGGAAAATGCACAACTCCGCTATAGACTAGAGGCACTGGAGAATTTGCATAGGGCATCGCATATACGCCTAATCGGTCTCCCGGAGGGCAGCAAAGAGGAAGATCCCTTTACCTTTCTCTATTCGTGGTTATTGGTAGCTCAAACTCCCTCAGGAAGCTTTGGAGGTAAGCTTCTCAAAGCATTTTGGATTATACCTCGGGCCGTCGGGCCACATGGCAAGGCTCCACGAGTGATTTTACTGGTGACTACGGGTTCCAACATCAGGGATCAGCTTCTACAGGTGGCAAGGTCTTCGGGAGGGCCAGCCTTTAATGGATCTACTGTCCATTTGTTTCCAGACCTCTCTTTTGCAACACGTACTAGATGGAAGAAATTTGATGCAGTGAGAGCCCAACTCCGCAGGTTAGGAGTGTCACACTCTCTCCTGATGCCGGCCTGACTACGCATCCACTATGGTGGTAAGACATTTCAATATACTGATCCCCTGTAAGCGGGGAAAAAGGTGGAATTAGTAGCCCGGGAGTTTCAATCATCTGAGGGCTGCAATATTAGTGACTCAGACTCTGATCAGGAAACCTGACTGTTTACAGTAATATTATTTTATAACTGCTCATAATTGCCCCAGTTTTTGAGCTTACTGTTCTAATTTTTCAACGTATGAAAAATAACTCATTTAGCTTTCTCTGTAGCTTAAAGTATTGATGTGTGTAAATGCATGTTTAGTGCTACTCATTTTAGGTGTACCTTTTGTTACAAGGAATGGGGGTCATATCAGCACTGGATATTGAGTTAAAATCTCCGGACTATGAACATTTTGGACTTGCCCCCAAAAGCCTTAGTTAGCTGTGGCTTATTTAGTTTTACTATCTGAATAACTAATGTACTTAGTTTTTCCCCCGTTATCCTGACTCCAAACTGTCTAGGCTCTGCTTTTCCTAATGTACACTGGATGTATCTGCTAAAAATCAGACTGATACCTGACAGATGATTGTACAATATGCAGTTGTTTATTGTAAAAGCAATAAAAGAAAGTTTAACCAAAAAAAAAAGAAGGGGGGGGGGCATCACCAGAAAAGAAAGGCAGGCGAGATTAGTGAGGGAACCCAGAATCTAACTGGCCAACTATGCCCTTCCCCCATTCCCAAACAAATCACTTACCTGAGGCACCAGCCAAGGATGCAGAGACCTTGTTGTTGTTGCTGCACACCCTAATTATTGCAGTAGCACATGGACCCCCAAGTCACGCATGGATGTCACTCAAAATGGGAGGAATAGAACATATGTATGTACATACGAAATTGCCAGCAGATACTATCTAGTCTGCTCTAGTGTGCAGCACACTGTCTATCAGACTGCAGCTGCCCCCCTTCCCTTGCACTCCCTTTTAAGTTAGTGCCCTCTACTTCAGACTCCCCCCCCCCACCTCACCTAGTCAATTTGAAAGCCACAGCTTAACAGGCAAAATTTCTAAATTTGAGGGTGCTTCCCGACACCAGACAGCCCCAACGTGCTTCTCAGTTGCGCAATCCTGTCAGAAAAATAACAAATGAAGTGCAGACAGAAAAACTGCAGAGAGACCTCTAACATGCTGTCCTACCTCTCTGCACAACAAAGGCAGGAGAATTGGTGATCTCAGAATGCTCATGTGCCCAAAATTCTATGCCAACTGACAGTTTTGGGCTGTACAACTACCCCAATAGGGGTGTTCATTACCCATACATATTAATTCCTAATTGATAATGTGGAGTGATGCAGAAAGACGTAGTTTAGTTGGACTTCAGCGAGGTCTTTAACATGCTGGTGCATGACAAGTTTCTGGGCAAAGTATGCCAGTGTGGTATACAAGAGGTAGACTGTTAACTGGCTTGGGGGCAGGAAACAGTGTGTGGTAGTGGATAGGCAGTACTCTGAATGGAGAAGTATTCAACTGCAACCCCACAGACTGGTGTTGGAGCCGCTGCTGTTCAACATTTTTATCAATGATCTGGAAGCTGTGGTCTCTTTTGGGCTGCTTATGTTCACCGATGTCACTAAGCTGGCCAAGGTGGTGCCCTAGAGGCTGGAAACAAACTTTGGGAAGACTTGAACAAGCTGGGTGATTGTTCAAATCGTTTGAGTCTCAAATTCAGCGTAGCTAAATGCAACACACTACACCTGGGGAGGATAAACAGAGATAGGATGTGCATATTGTGCAGTTCTCCTCTGCTGGAGTGGAAGAGAAAAAGGGCACCACTGTTTTAAAAGACAAGGGAATGAAGCATAACAAGTAGTGTGCAGCCGGTGTCAAGAGGACTGGCAGAATACTGGAGAGCAACCAAAAAGGGGGATGGCAAGCAGAGCAAAGGAACTTATCCTACCTCTTTACAAGGCCCTGATGTGGCTTGACATGGGGTACTGCATGCAGTTCTGGGCTCCCTAGTAAAAAAAAAATGACACTGAGGCAGTCAAGGGAGTGCAACACAGAACCACTACAATAGTTAGGGGTGTATAAGACAAAAACTGTAAGAAGCTGGTGCCCCTTAACATGTTCATGTTGGAGACAAGGATGCTGAGAGAGGACAAAGTCTCAGTTTTTCGCATACTCAAGGGTACAGACATGAGACCCAACAGAGATGTATGATGTGTATGTCCTCCAGCAGGACACCAAGACATGACCTAAAGTTCAGAGGTAGCAAATTCAGGGGTAGCTTTAGGAAGCACTTCTCCAAGAGGGTGGTGAACCCGAACCCGTGGAACAGACCATCAATAAAGACAGTGGACATGAAGACATTACAGGCCTTCAAGGTAAGCCTTGAAAATTTCTGCTTACAAAGAGAATCACTGGATACCCTGGGTACAGGGTGGGAAGGGAACCCCTTTAAAGGAGAACTACTGGGAGAGGAGAAGTCCTGACTGCTGCACAGATCGGGGCTTCACCTCTCCAATCCCTCCTGCAAAAACCATTTGAAATTAATAGTTTAAGTACCAGAGCACTCTTAAAACTATCACAACCCTCCGGTGCAGCCAGCATTTTAATTATGGCACTCCTCAACCCCCTGGGATCTTGATGGTAATACCGTGAGAAAATGACACTGCACTGCACATCCCTTAAAAAAAACTTCTGTATGAAAATAAAACAATGTCTATATCTCCAATGCCCAGTGCTGTTTTTACTGAATTTGCCTAAATCCAATGAGTATGCCTGCCATACCCATGGGATTTAGGCAAATTCAATACAGCAGCTGAAACATCGAACTAGACATTGTTTATTCTCTACATAGGGCACTATTAAGGGATGGGCAGTGCAATATCATTCCTGCAATATACACCAGGGGGTGAAAATGTCAATAATAGCCAGCTACACCGGGTGAGGGAGGGTTGTGATATTTTATGAGTGCTCAAGTACTTAAATTATTAATTTCTTATGGTGCTTGCAGGGGGGATCGGAGTGGTGAAGCCCCGATTTCTGCAGCGGTCGTGATTTCATCTCTCCCTATAGAACTCTTTTAAGTTAGTAGTAGTAGTAGTAGTAAGTAATAAGTAGTAAGTAGTAATAGTAAATCACTTTTATTGAGAGAATACTGGAGACATTCCATTGAGCAAAGCTCATTTTCAGTTAAGTTCCGGGTCCAGTAAAGTGCAAGATTCCACATTGACTTAAACATAAGTACAACCATACACAGTTCATACTAAATAAAAAAACAGCAACAACAAAGAAGTAACATACCAATACAAACAACATTTATGATCAAAGGATCAATCTTTAAAATACCTTACACTGATTGCAAATATAAGCAGTCTTTATCCAAGAGGTACACCACTGAACGAATTTAGGAACATTAATTTTTGCCCCTGGACATCTTAAATGTTGAGGTGAGTCATTCCATAGGGAAGCTCCTCTAAACAGAATAGAGGATCTTCCAATATTCAGATTACAAATGGGGATACAAAACTGGACACCGTGTGTCGACCTCAAATCCCTTCCAGATTCCCTGAGTTTAAACAGCCAATCAATATAATCTGGAACCTTACGGTTCCAGACCCTAATCATATAAAGTGCAATAAGAAAAAAATACTCACCTTAGTAATGTTGTTTCTTCTAATGGAGTCTTGCTGTATTCTGACATATGCAGTTAGGTCCTGCCTTTCAACTGCCCCGGAGAACAAAGAGTTAAACTTTCCATGGCCAGCATGGAATGGTCACCGCGAACTTGGTTGAAGCCCCTGTCTGCTGCTGTTTAAACTCCAACCATCAGATCTTTACGAGCAATACTCACTAGAAGTTCTGTGTGGAAACTGTAAAACTCAAACTAGCCAACTGGCAACTAAATTTATATAAAAGGGTTTTTTGGTTTCAAAGCAAAGACTCAAGTCAGGAAACCCAAAAACAAAACACATCCCAAAACACAACACTCACCCAAAATAAAGGAGGGTGAAAAAGGGGGACACCCCTAGGATGTCAACACTGCTCCTGCCCACCCACATCCCAAAAACTAGGTTCTGAGAGGGGAGGCGGGGGAGGTCAGAATACAGCAAGACTCCATTAGAAGAAACAACATTACTAAGGTGAGTAATTTTTTCTTCAAACAACATGAAACCTTGCTGTATTCTGACATATGCAGACTACCAAGCAGTACCTCCATGGAGGAGGGACAGAACCTACTTTGGAAACAGACTCTGAAGTACTGCTGTGCCAAACCGAGCATCACTCCTAGCCTGGATATCCAGAGAGTAATGCTTGGTAAATGTATGGACTGTTTTCCAGGTGGCTGCTTGACAAATTTCTAAGATAGGAATATCCCTGGCAGCAGCCAGGGAAGCAGCTGTACCTCTAGTAGAGTGAGCCCTCAGGCTTGAGGGTGGAGTTCTACCCAGGTTTTTCATAGCAGAATTTTATACAAGAAACAATCCACCTGGCAATAGATCTCTTAGTGGCAGGTTTGCCCTTACCAACCTCTCCATATGTGAGGAACAATTGGAGGGACTCAAACCTGTGACCCTTGATGTGCTCTATGTAGTAGCTGAAGGCCCTTTTAACATCCAAGCTGTGCAGCCTCCTCTCTCCAGAGGAGGAATGGTCAGTGAAGAAAACAGGGAGAGACACAGACTGGTTAAGGTGGAAGTCTGAAACCACCTCAGGTAAAAACTTCCTGTTAGTCCTTAGGACCACTTTATCTCTATGGAAAGAGATGAAATCAGGCTCCACTGACAGGGCTTGCAATTCACTGATACGCCTGGCAGAGGTAATGGCTACCAAAAACACAGTTTTCCAAGTCAAGTACTTAAGCTCTGCAGAGGACAAAGGCTCAAAGGGTGGTTGCATAAGCTCTGAGCAATGCAAACATTAAAGTCCCAAGCAGCAGCAGGGTCCCTAAAGGGGGGGATTGCCTACTGACAGGAAGGCAGAAACAGCTGCCAAATGCACTTTAAGTGTAGCTGGCCTAAGGCCTAGGCCATTGAGATGGACCATATAGTCCAGAACCGTAAGCAACCCAGAAGATTCTGGAGAAATATGCTTATTAGAACACCAAATAGTAAACCTTTTCCATTTGGAATTGTAAGTCTTTCTGGTGGAAGGCTTTCGAGAAGCCTTAAGGATATCCAGAACCCCTTGGGAAAGATGCAGATCAGCAAACTAACTCTTCAAGAGCCATGCCTTGAGATTGAGAGACCTGAGGTTCGGGTACCAAATCCCCCCCTGAGAGGATGTCAACAGGTTGTAATTCCTGGGAAGAGACTGGGGAAGGTGGACTGCTAAGGACAGCAACAGGGGGTACCAGGGCTGTCTGGCCCAGTCTGAAGCAATCAGAATCACTTTGCATGGTTGTGACCTTATCTTGACTAACACCTTGAACAGGAGAGGGAAGGGGGGAAAAGCATACAGAAATTTCCCTTCCCAATTCAGGATCACAGCATCCGGGGGACTGAGCCCAAGACTGGGGGTCTGCAACAGAAAACAGGAAGTCGTTGATTGTCTGGGGCTGCAAAAAGATCTATCTGTGGAGTGCCCCATCTTGAGAAAATCAATTTCAAAACTAGGGGATCTAGGGTCCATTCATGACGGCCCTGGGATATCCTGCTGAGAGCATCTGTTAGGACATTGTCCTTCCCTAGGAGGTGAACTGCTATCAGAGAGGTTTGCAGGGAATAGGCCAGGGACCACAACTTCATTGCTTCTGTGCACAAGGCAGTAGACAGAGTGCCTCCTTGCTTGTTGATGTACCACATGGTGGTGGTGTTGTCTGTTCTGACCTGGACCACCTTGTTCTGTACAGATTTGGAAAAAGCTTGCAGTGCCAGAAACACTGCTCTGAGTTCCAAGAGATTGATGTGAAGCAGAGATTCCTGAGGTGACCACAGCCCTTGGGTGGTAAGATCCCCCAAGTGGGCTCCCCAGCCCACCAGGAAGCATCTGTGGTGAGTATCACTGAATGAGACTGAGTGACAAAAGGAACTCCTTGTCTCAAATTGTCCTGATCCTGCCACCATTGCAAGGCCTGGATCAGGGTTCGAGTCACAGGGACTAGTTTGGTAAGGGAATCCTTTCTTTGGGACCAGAAGGCTTTTAAGTGGAACTGAATGTCCCTCATCTGGAATCTTGCTCCCTGGACCAATGCTGTGGAAGCTGCCATGTGGCCCAGAAGCTGAAGGAAATGCCTTGCTGGTCGAGACACCTGTAGGGTGAATGAAGAGGCCAGTTCCATAAGAGTCTTTGCCCTGTCCAAGGGAAGGAAGGCTCTTGCCCTTACTGTATCCAGCTCTGCCTCTATGAAGGTGAGGAGCTGTACTGGCTCGAGAACTGACTTTGGAAGGTTGAGGAGAAATCCTAAGGAAGTGAGCACTTGCTGAGTTATTTGCAAATGTGACTTGACTTGGTCTGGAGACTGACCCACTATGAGCCAGTCGTCCAAGTATGGGGAAGATGGAGATCTTTTCTCCTTGGGAAAGCAACCACTACTGCCAGGCACTTTGTGAAAACCTTGGGGCTGATGTTAGGCCAAAGGGCATTGCTCTGAATTGATAGTGGCCTGAGGGCAACTCAAACCTGAGGTACTTTCTGTGGGAGCACCTGATGGGAATGTAAAAACAGGCATCTTTGAGGTCCAGGGAGGCTAGCCAGTCCCCCGGCCTTAGAGAGGGAAGGATTATTCCCAGAGTCACCATTTTGAACTTTGGTTTTAAAAGGTGTTTGTTCAGATATCTTAGGTCCAGGATGGGCCGCCATTCTCCTGTCTTTTTGGGGGTTAGGAAGTACCTGGAGTACAATACTTTGCCCTTGTGTAGAGTGGGAACCCTCTCTATGACTCTGAGAGCTAGGAGGGAAGAAACCTCTGCCTCTAAGGCAAGGGTCTCTGATGGATTTGCAGGTGCAAAGGATCTGGTTCTCATCGTGGGAAATTTTTTGAAGCTGAGAACCAGTCTCTGGCTTACTACTTCCAGGACCCACGTGTCTGATGTCAGAGACTTCCAGGATTGGAGAATCGGCCCCGGGCAGACCCATCAGGGTGTCTGCTTGGCAGGGGCTTTAGGCTGAGGGGTGGATGCAGGCCTGCTCATTCCCCGTCTGCCTCTCCCTCTGAAGAACCCCCTCTGAGAATAAGAAGAGGAGGCCTGAGCTTGGTAAAAAGGCCTTTGGAAAGGCCTGCCCCTGCCCCTGGATTGCTGCCTTTGAGGAGTGGCTTGCTTTTCTTTGGCCTGAGCACTCCTGTATGTGGTCCTGTACTCGTCCATCTTTTTTCATGTAGTTCTCTGTCTGCTCCCCAAACAGAGAATTACCAATAACAGGGAAATCCATAGCCTTAGCCTGGGTATCCTGTGATAGGCTAGTACATCTGAGCCAAGCCATCCTCCGAAGAGCCACAGATGTAGCCATGACTCTTGATGAAACATCATTGGAGTCCACAGCAGCATGAAATTGCACTTTGGATGCCTCAATCCCATCTGTAGCCACCTGCTCCAGCTCCTTGGCAAGCAGGTCAGGGGCCTGTTTAGCCAGAGCCAGCACAGTGTCCCACCTGGACTTCTGGTATCTAGCTGTGTAGGCCATATAGTTAGCCTGCCTGAGTCCCAAAGATGCTGCCATGTACTGTTTCTTTGCCATGGCATCAATCGTCCTGGAGTCCTTATCTAGGGGGTGTGATGCCAAGGGGATATTTGCCTTATCCCAGGCAGCAGCCTGCACTACCCCAACATGGCTGCATTGCTGAGAAAGGAACTCCATGTCTGAGCCTGAAAGAGTATACTTCTTGTCCATTCGTCTGTCCACAGGAGGTATGGAGTTAGGAGTCTTAAGAATTTTATTTGTCTGTTTCCCAAAAGATTTATGGAGGGGAATAGACAGTCTCCTGGACTCTAGGATGTTCATCATTTCAACAAAATCAGGCTCCTCCTGATCCTCTACTGCTTCTTCCATAGGAAGCTGGAGGGTTTCAGCCACTTTTTTGTAAAACATAAAGTGGGAAGGGTACTCAGAAAGCTTAGGAGGAGAAACACCTGAAGGTCTGTCTGGGGAGATGTCCGGGTCAATAGGCACATCCAGACTTTCATAATCACCATCATCATCCTCATACTCTCCCTCCTCCTCATCCTGTTCATAAAATTCTTCTAAGGTGTAATCCGGAACCGGGGTAACCGACTGAACCGAACCCCTGCCAGATGGTGCCGGTTGGCGGAACGAAGTAGCGATTGCACTATTCTTATTGCCTTGGCTATCTCATCAGCGGTTGGAGTATGGAATTTCTGGATCCGAACCGGACGAGTTACCTTTTCTTTTTCTTTTAACCGGAACAGACTCCTCAGAATCGGCTCTCCTTTTCCCCGAAGAAGTATCGCCCTGGTCAGAGGGCACTCCTTCTGGTTCGGTCGGAACCGAACCGGGCTGGCCATCCGGGTCAGCGGACTTCTTGGCCTCCCTTTCCCTCAGTCTACCTAATCTCTTTTCCAGAAAAGCTTTGGGAAAATTCTTACAAATTTGGCAGTCTGAATCGAGGTGGTCAAACCACAGACAATAAACACAGGTGGTACGGGGATCAGCCTTAGCAAAGACTTCCCCACACACACTGCAGTGTTGAAACCCAGTGGGCCGTTTTTTCTTGGGTTTCTCAGACATGGCCAATCCTATCCAAAAGCATTACCCTTTTTGACAATCCATGAGCAAGACTCCCCTATCGGTTCCTGACCGTGTTACGGGTCTTGGAAAAAAACGCAATAAAAATCCGTTTTTTTTTTTTAGAACCGATACAGACCGGTTACCACACTCTAAGTAAATTCACAAACTTTTTTTACCTGAACTGATCGGTTCAGCTGAACCGATCCACAATTTACAAGTTCCACACAGAAACTAATTAGAAAACCTAGCTAGTACTCACGGTACCACAGACAGAGACTTAGATTCAGTAGCAGCAATTCAGTAGAAACCGAGCGAAAAACGACACTTTAACCGACTTTTTTGAACCGAGCAAAGGAGAAATCTCTGGAGCGACTGTTCAGTGAGGTGGAGTAAAGAATCTGACGGTTGGAGTTTAAACAACAGCAGACAGGGGCTTCAACCGAGCTCGCGGTGAACATTCCATGCTGGCCATGGAAAGTTTAACTCTTTGTTCTCTGGGGCAGTTGAAAGGCAGGACCTAACTGCATATGTCAGAATACAGCAAGACTTCATGCTGTTTGAAATGTATATTCCTTCTCACAAGTGGTCTATTCCAATGTAATTCGTTAAATAGGAAACACCTGTGAGTTCTAACTGGAACCTCTAATATAAAATGAGCCAGCCTATGGAACAATTGGTCCACTTTATTTAACAATACCCCAGAGGCCCCTCCGTAGAACATATCTCCATAGTCAATTGCTGGAAGTAATAAAGTTGCAACCACATTCTGACAAACCTCCCTAGACATGAACCTTTTATATCTATAAAGGGCTCCTAACTTTTTATTCATACTTCCAATTAATGAACCTATATGTACTGTAGCTCGCAACTTAAATGGGAATCAAGCCACATCCCCAGATATTTATAATGGTCAACCTGTTTTATGACTGAACCCTCAAATGTAACAATTTCCAATTTCGGATCACAGATTTTATTATGCTTATTTCTAAACAAAAGTACCTGCGTTTTATTTGCATTCAAATTCAAGTGATACCGTCTAAAGAATTCCTGAGCCTCGTCAAAAGCTTGTTGCAACCTTAGCCCTATTATATCCTGGGAGACACCTTCAACATACAATATGGTGTCATCTGCATACAGATGACACCGGATATCGGAGATTGGGACCTAAACTCGTTCACATAAATATTGAAGAGCAGAGGCCCCGAGATTGACTCTTGGGGGACTCCACTCCTCAATCCCCAAATCCCAGATTTAAAGGCGGCTACCTCCACATACTGACTGCGTCCCATCAAATATGATGAGAACCATTTGATTGGAAGATGGGACAAGCCTATCTCCCCAAGTCTGGACAGGAGCACCCAATGGTTCAGGGTGTCAAAAGCCTTTGAAAGGTCGATAAAAAGGGCACCTATCATTAACCTCCTGTCCAAACTCAGCTGGAGATCACTTACCACTTTCGATAAAGCTGTTTGGGTACTATATAAAGACCTGAAACCTGACTGAAAAGGAGACCATTTATTATTATCATCCAGAAAAATCTTTAGTTGACGTGAAACCAGTCTCTCAAATATTTTAGAAACCTGAGGTAACAACGAAATGGGCCTATAATTCCCCAACTCATTCTTATTCCCTGATTTAAATACAGGCCTGACCCTAGCTATCTTCCACCCCTCTGGAAATTCACCGGTCTTACAGTATAGATTAAAAATATGAGCCAGAGGGAAAGCCAGACAACGGGCAGCATACTTTAATAATATGGAAAGAATACCATCATACCCTATAGCATTTGAAGTGTTTATCTTTAAGAGTTCCCTATGTACCTCTTCGGGAAAAATATGAGCAAACTCAAACACCCCCATTACTCTAGAATCAAATTTACTATCCTCCAAATCCAGCTCTACCCCAGTCTTGTAGTTCTGACTATCCCCGTCAGCTAAGTCCTGGACACCCACCTTAATAAAATATTCATTAAATACAGGTTACTCACCTGTAACAGGAGTTCTAGGAATGGTATATGTTGTTCATCCACACTTATTGGCAGGTATTCTTGCCGCTTTAAATCTTGCCGGAAGGTCTTCAAGCTGGCTCCTCCCACCCAACCGGGTGGTAAAACTCTCGGTTCCGCCCCATGACGCTAGATCTGGCCCGCTGGAAGCTCAGGTTGTGCGTCGAAGCTGGGGAGGTCGGGTGGGTCGTGTGGATGAACAACATGTACCATTCCTAGAACTCCTGTTACAGGTGAGTAACCTGTATTTCTAGGGACATGGATATGTTGTTCAATCCACACTTATTGGCAAACTCCTAGCAGTTCTCCGGGAGGAGGGAGGCAAGGTGCACACCCTACTTAGGGAATAGAGACTGGAGAACCCGAGGCCCCAAAACCAGCATCCCGGTGTGACTCAAGGTCGATGTGGTAGTGGGTGATGAAGGTGTGTGCTGACTTTCAGGTAGCAGCCCTGCAGATTTCCTGGATAGGGGCGTCCTGGAGGCAGCCACCGATGCAACAGTATGGCGGGTAAATGAGCTCTTATCCCTCTGGGAGCTCCATGCCCGCAACTTATATGAGATCTATGCGGAGGTGACCCACCTGCTTATCGTCCGCTTGGCTGCAGGTCTGCCAGGTGCGGCTTCAAGCGTGGTGAACAAACAGCTGGCGAACCTCTCCCCGAACTTCAGCGTGCAGCTCCTTATAGTAAGCGGCCCTTCTAGGGTCCAGAGTATGGAGCCTATATTAGACCTCCAAGGTGTGATTGGGGTAGAACACCGGCAGAGTCAACACCTGGTTAAGGTGAAACTCCGACACCACCTTCAGAAGGAATTTCGGGTGGGGGCGCAGGACAACCTTGTCCCTGTGGAAGACCAGGTAAGGAGACTCGATGGAAAGCGCCTGGAGCTCTCCCATCCTTCTGGCTGACGTGATAGCCACCAAGAAGGCGGTCTTCCACGACAGGTGAGAGAGATCATACCTGTGCATTGGTTAGAATGGCTTGCCCATGAGCTTTGCCAGTACCAGCAGTAGATCCCACGGAGGTGGAGGTTCTCGCACCGGAGGGGAAATGTGATCAAGGCCTTTGAAAAAGCGCCAGACCACCTTCTCCTGCGCCACCGACTGCTCCCCGGCCCACGCCCGGTAAGCAGAGATGGCTGCCAGGTGCACCTCAAGGGTCGTCGACCTAAGCCCTTGCTGAGAAAGGGACCACAGGTAGTCCAATATGCTCGCCAGGAACAGGAGGAAGGGTCAAGGCCCTTACCCTGACACCAAATGGAAAATCTCTTCCATTTGAAGGCGTAGTATTTCCTGGTCGACTCCTTACGGGACGCCTCAACTACATTGAGGACCTCGTCGGAAAGACCCAAGGCCTGGAACTCTAGCCGTTCAGGAACCAGGCCGTCAGGTGCAGGGATTGAAGGTCCGGATGGAACACCTTCCCCTGATTGACTGAGAGCAGGTCCGGACGAGCTGGAAGCCGCCTTGGGAGCCTGGAGCTGAGGCTGAGGAGATCTGGGTACCAGAACTGGCGGGGCCAGTCTGGGGCTATCAGAATCACCTGCGCCTTGTCCCTCCTTGCTTTGAGAAGCACCTTGTGTATCGAGGGGAATGGGGGAAAGGCGCTGAAGAGGCCCGGGGTCCACTGCCTCGAGAAGGCATCCCCCTGCAGCGAGCCCTGCTGAGGGGGGCGGGCACTGAACAGCCTCAGCTCCGCGTTCTCCCTTGAGGCAAACAGGTCCACCTGAGGTGTGCCCCAATGGGAGAACAGATCTTGTACTACCTCCGGCAGGAGAGACCACTCGTGGGATGCAGCCCCTATCCGGCTTAGGGCATCGGCCAGGGTGTTGGAGGCTCCTGCCACGTGAATGGCTAGGAGATCCGCCTCCAGGCTGCGCACGAGTGACCAAATGCGGAGAGCTTCCTTGCATAGAAGCATGGAGCGTGTCCCGCCCTGGTGGTTTAGACAGTACATGGTCGTGGTATTGTCCGTCTGGAGTCGGACCACTTGACCCCGGAGAAACGGAGCAAAGGCGGTGAGAGCTAGGCGGAGCGCTCGGAGCTCCAGCAGGTTGATGTGACATCGGGACTCCCGCGGGGACCAGAGGCCGTGCGCTCGGTGTTCCCCCAGATGGGCACCCCAACCCATCAGAGAGGCATCGGTCGATAGAGAGACCGTCGGCTCGGGGCGGACAAACGGATGCCCTCCTGCAGATGAACTGGAGCGGTCCACCACTGGAGGCGTTCCACATCCCTGGGTCACCGTCACTAGCTGGTCCAATGGATGTGGCGCTGAGACCACTGGCTGGCCAGCCCCACTGAAGAGGCGCATGTTCCAGCAGGCCCAGCGGACCACGCTGGTACAGGCGCCATGAGACCAGGGCGCAGGAAGTCCCAGGCAGGCGCGGTGCCCAACCAGAAATGGCTGGGCAAGGAGGAAAGAACCTCGCCCTGTCCGCGGAGCCGTGCTCTGGCTCGAAGAGAGTCGAGCTCTGCCCCGATGAAAGAATCACCTGCTTTGGCTCGAGTTCCGACTTGGCCTCGTTGATGAGAAGGCCGGCTTGAGAGCAAACCTGGAGGGCCAGATCTCTGGACTGCTCCACCTCCTGCCTGGAGGGGGCTGCTATCAGCCAGTCGTCCAGGTAAGGGTACACCCGGACCCCTCGGCGCTGCAGGAATGCTGTCACCACTGCCATTCATTTGATGAAGACCCTGGGAGCTGGAGACAAGCCGAAGCGCATGGCTCGGAACTCGAAAAGGGACCCCTCCACTCGAAAACGAAGGAATCTCTGATGTGACAGACGGATAGGGACGTGAAAAGAACGCGTCCTGCAGGTCCAGAGAGCAGAACCACCGCCGTTCAAGGATGGTACTATCTGAGCCAGAGTGACCATCCTGAAGGTCCGAGACCTTAGGAACTTGTTTAGGTCGTGCAGGTCGAGAATGGGGCACCAGCCCCCCGTCCGTTTCGGAACCAAGAAGTACCTGGACACAAACCCCAGGTCTGAGGGAGGGTCCGCTACCTCTCTGATCACCTCCTTCTCGAGGAGGAGAGCGATGTCGGCTCGGCAAGCCAACAGTGAAGCTGCAGACCCAGAGGCCCCCCGAAGTGCGACGGCTCTGAAGGGCGGGGCCTGCTCGAACTCCAGAGGCAGGCCCTTTCCGACCACTTCCAACACCCACCGGTCTGTGGTAATAATGGAGCAGGCGGAAAGAAAGTGGCGGAGCCGGCCCCACATGGGGGGAACCTGGGGTGAGGTGATGGGGTTGGGGGCGACACCCCTCAACCCGTCACTGGGCAGGCTTGGAGGAGGGACTGGCCGAGGGACCTCCGGGGCCTTTACCTCCCTGCTTCCTGGAGGAGGAAGCCGAGGGCTTGGGTTTGGGATGCCAAGCCCGTGCCTGCTGGCCCTGACGTTGCTGGGCCAGATGTGCCGCGGGCGCAGAGGGACAAAAGGGCTTAGGCTGTGGTCTGCAGCCCTTGTCCTTCTGTGTGGATGAGACCGAGTCCAAGGTAGCATTGGACTTCTCGATCCTCTGTAGGTGACTTTCCACCCCAGGGCCGAAAAGGTCGGTCCCCAGGAAGGGGACATCCGCCAACTTGTGCTGGGTATCCGAAGTGAAGGTGGATATCCACAGCCATGCCCGACGGCACATAGCCACTGCGGCCGCTACTGACCTGGCACATGAGTCTCCAATGTCCAGAGCAGTCTGAAGCTGCTGTTTGGCCACTGCCCTGCCCTGGTCCCACACCTGCCTAACCGTGGTCTGCAGGTCCGCCGGAAGATGAGGAACTACCTCGTCCAGGGAGCCCAACAGGGCATGAGAGAAATGTGCCATGAGTACGGCCGAACTGGCCTGGCGAAGAGCAGAGGGAGGGCCATGCGTAGACTTCGCCCGGCATAGTCAATTTCTTGGACTCCTTGTCGGGAGGTTTGTCCACGTCCCTAAGCGTTACCGGCCGCCAGAAAATGCTGTCGGTAACTACCCCTCGGCTGAGGGTGTTCAAAACCGGACAAGGAACGGTGGGACCGCATACTTCCTATGGCCATCCTGGCCGAGGCGCAGGGCAGGAAGCAGAGCTGCCAGAGCTCCAAGGCCTGGCCCACTATGGCCTCGGCCACCAGAAAGGCCTCCGTAGGGGAATCCCCTCGGTCCAGTATCTCCGTGAGGGGATACTTGGCCCGCTTAGACACGGGTTCGAGCTTCATCCCGGTGGACTCCGAGATGAGCCGAAGCAATCCCAGATAGGACGAAGGGCTATCGTCCAGCGACTGACCTCCAGAGGACTCCAAGTCTACTCACCTGGAGAAAAGGGAGGAATCGTCGTCGGACTCGGAGGAGTCCACAAAGAGCTGCCTCGGGCCTGAGCCACCCTTCACCTGCCGAGGTCGATCGGGAGTGAGGGTACCAGACAGCCTATGGGGCAGGCCCTGAGCCAACGAGAATTCTTGGTCGGAGCCCCAAATAACGGCTGTGGAGGTTCCACGAATCGGTGGAGCAGCTGGTTTTGGCGAACAACCGGCCTGGGAACAGGCTCCTCGGGTAAGTCAAGGGTTGTTTCGCCGCTCGGTGACAACCACTTAATGGCTGGGGAAGGCGGCGTCGGCTTGTTCCCGGCCAGAAGACTGTTGCCACGCATGAGGTCCTCGTATCGTCCGGGCGTAACTTACGTCAAAGCCTCCCGTCCTGAGGAGGAGGATGACCGGTGGCGCGCTTACCCATGATGCGAGACCGAGAACTGCCTGGCCGGGCGGGATCGGCTGGACAGCGAAAGTCGTCCGAGACCGAGAACCTCGGCTTCTTCCGACCGTGCGGGAGGGGACGGTGGAACCGCTCTCCTCGGCTCGGAGGGTTACCCGAGGGGCTCACTGGCAAGCCCACAGGATCCTCAACTCCCACCCGGGTGAACCGGGGAGAGAAGTTCTCGCTCGCCTGTCGACAACCATCAGCAGGTCAGAGAAAATCTCGAGCTGCAGTCGGCAGAGTCTCGGTCAGCTGACCTGGCAGGGGACACCGTGAGACCAGTGGCCGAAGCCGAACGATCGACCGAAGTCGATGGCCGACAACTCGGGGAGTTGGACCTTTCCCGCTCCCAAGAGCGTTGACGGAGGGACTTACTCTTGTCTTTCTTTTTGGACTGAGAAGAAGGTCCAGCAGACGTTGGTCCCTCTCCCTTAGTGGAGAGGGACAGACAAAGCTCCTTAAAGGAAGCTGTATAAGAAGAACCCAGGGAGAGTGGAATAAATGCCGCGGCCAAGGAAGATGCGGCCCGCGCCGCCTCCTCTTCGAGGGCGATCATCTGCTCTAGCTGATCCGCCCGGGTACTTTGTGAAACATGACCGGGCCTCTTTGACTTCACCAGAGAAACGTTTCTCGGGGCGCCCCAGTTGTAAATGGGCAGCACGGTCTTCGAGGACGTAGGCCAAGAAGGAAGAGCACAGGTCGCAAGCCTGCGGGTCGTGCTCAAGGCCTAGACAGTAGACACACGTGGAGTGCGGATCTGTCCGAGACATCTTCTGGCCGCAAGGGCATCTCTGAAAACCGGGAGTCAATTTGTTCATCGCAGCCGCGAGGGATAGAAGACCGAAGTCTAGAAATGCAAAAACTTTTAAATTCGCAAAACCGAAGAGTTAGGAACCAGTCTTATACGCAGAGCGTTAAGGAGGGAACCTGAGCTTCCAAGCGGTAAGGAAGATCTGGCGTCATGGGGCGGAGACAAGAGTTTTACCACCCGGGTGGGTTGGAGGAGCCAGCTTGAAGACCTTCTGGCAAGATTTAAAGCGGCAAGGATACCTGCCAATAAGTGTGGATGGACAACATATCCATGTCCCTAGAAAGGTATTTACTAATCCGGTCCCCAAAGACAAAGAAGATCCATCCACTAAGATCTTAGTTACAGAGGAACTTTTATGAGTCCCCATTAGATCTGAAATAACGCCCCAAAACTTCCTGGGATTCTGTTTTTGATTATTATCAAGCTTGGACAGCATAAAATCTTGTTTAGCCAACCTCACCTTCCTAGCGTACAAATTTCAGGCCTGCCTGTAAAGGTTCCAGTCATGGGCCTTCATAGATTTTTTAGCCTTAGCCCATTTCTTATCCCTCTCTCTCCTAGCTTTGTGAAGTTCCTTTGAAAACCAAACATTCCCTTTATGTTTAATCCTCCTAGATTTCAATGGGGCATGCTTATTGCATATTAGTGAAAATTCATGCAGAAAATATTCCCAGGCATTAGAGGCAGTGGGCATCAGTTCCAATCTGGACCAATTAATATCTTCAACATCTAACATGAATGAAACACAATCAAACTGTTTAAAACATCTCCAAGAGATCCAGGCTTCCAGTGTAGTCTTACAAATCCTACCTCTGATAGTATAAACTATCTGGTGGTCAGAAAAGGATTCTGAAAGAACTCCAGCCTTCTGATATGAATGAGGAGAGCTTGTGAATATCAGGTCCAACACAGTAGATTTCTGTGGGTCCCTATGATCAATTCTAGTGGGCTCCAGGATCAGCTGGGTCAGACCCAGATCTGTTTGCATATCAATTAAACCATGATTAGAATCAATGGTTAACCAATTTACATAGAGATCTCCAATAAGAAGCAACTCTTGTGATAAACTGTAATTATTTAAGAATTCCTGAATATCTTGGAATACCTTTACAGGAACTCGGGGGGGGGGGGGTCTATATAATCCCACCAGAAGAATGGATTTCTTGTACGGCACCTCTATTTCCAGGGTCAAAATCTCCAGCCCATTCTCAAAAGATGGACACTGCACCTCATGGATAGTTAAATTACAATCAGCATATAATAATCCCACCTCCTTTCTTATTCCTACCCCTCCTATATAGCTGAAAATTATCCAGATCAACTGAAGTATCCGAGACTCTCCCATCTAACCACGTCTCGGTTAACACTAAAAGGTCAGGTTTAAATTCTTGTGCCCAGTCCCTTATTTCATCAAGCTTTTTCTTAAGGCTCCTCACATTTGAGTGTGCAACGGTCATATTTTCCAACCCTGATTTTAAATTAGTTCTGGAAAGTACACCTAGCCCAGGAATTACAGGTGTTAAATTTGAGGGTCCTGGATTTGGATGTACATCACCACATGCCGATAAGCAAAACACAACAGTTACTTTTAGATACCTTTTCCATCCTTGTTTCCACATTTTTACATTTACACATGATAAACTTTTAGAAATGCTAATTCTTAATATAGCAGAGACCTGGGTAATTACTCTAACAGGAAAAGCTTTTAAAAAGGCATTAAAACATCCCTTAGATAACATTTCAGCACAAATTATAAACCTCTGGCTAGACCAGCATTTCTGTAGGTCAGATGTTAAACACAATCTAGAGCCTAATGAAGCACCTATGTGCTGAACTGTATGAGACTGCCAAACCATATAAAAACAAAATCAGTAAGATAGTACCCACTGCCATTTTAGCCCCACCTTAAAAATAACTATATGGAAATTTTACTTTCCTTACATATAAGGAGTAGTAGTAGTAGGCAGTGGATAGTTGGTAATTTTATTGCAGCACCCAAGGGGCTGAATTTGTACATAAAAGTTTGCATATAATAATCTAAACACATAAGTAAATATAAATGCATTCATACAGATAACGTACATCGCACATTAATATAAAACAGCATCATGTATATTATTAAACACATTGATCAAAATACATGCATTCATAAAGGTAACATATATTAGTGCATTCATAACAACCGGTATCATCAATATTCATTTGCAGGTACTCAAAACTAGTAAATGGTGGATATACTACACACTAAATATTAAAAAGGGAAAAAAAAAAATAAACTCAGCCCTAAATCACTGTATCTATGTATAGTACATATTTCCAACGGACTATAAACGCTCAGATAATGAACTTGTGTTTCAGGAAATTACACAGTATTATCACACCATTCACAAACCTTCTTATTAGATTTAATCTGCATCATAAACTCATACTACACAGATCTAATACTTTCAGTAAAATGCTGCCATAAAAACCAGGGGGAACAGAATACTTACTCATGCCTGCTGATGAAGCAGGGACGGACATGGTGGACTTACAGAGTCCCTTCTGACCTTAAAATACTATGTTTGTGTTACTAAATATTATTGGCAGGGGTACTTAGTTTCCTTGGCCATTACACAAATGCTGCAACTAGCCTCCACTCACTACTAAAGCTTAAATGCTGTTAAAGTCATTAAACATCTCTTCTGGACAACAGCTAGTTTCTTCGCTGTTCTTAGATTGCAAAACATCTAATAAATGTATCCTGACTGACACAATCTCTGTCCCAGTAAAATGTATAAACTGCCCCCTAATGAGCATTTACTGGCTCTGCAGAGAACGAAAACACTAACTTTACACTTCGCATCTCATACCAACATATCAAGGGTTTACAATAGTAAATCAACTGACAGACTCAAAATAGGGACAACCCTTCCTTAAGGATACAGCTGCCAAAAATCTTTATGCTATGTCCGGTCTACTCAAGAAAAATAAGGTGTGCTTCCTAAAAGTATATTCACCTTGCCAGCTCATCAGTGCTCCCACAAGCTAATAGCACTGCTTCTTGGGATAGGTCGGCCATTGTGTGATTCAAGCTATTGGTCAGGTGCATTGCATGATGTATGGAGGTATCATGAAACTCCACATCTATGGCATTATCCTGTTCATCGTTGTAACATCGAACAATACCAATAGAGTTCCACACCTGCAAAGGGTAGGAAATGCAATTGTTAACAAGGTAATAAAACCACAACTCCTTGCATGCATCAGTGGGACAATTACGTGTAGGATATTTTCATTTCTTCTTGGGGGGTTAAGAGAGCAAAATGCGCCTACAAATGAGAGAAATGATAATAATTTACACGAAGTTCAACAAGTATTTCAAATATTTTTTGTATTTCTCTTCCTCTTATTCTTTATGTTAAGGACATTTATCTGCCACTTGCTAAGATGGTGACCCAGGTTTTGGAATGGACCCAGGTCACTCTGGACCAGCTGGAGAAAGGAGGATTAAGTGTCGCAAGGACAGCTTTCCTTCCTCGGGGAAGGGGACCTCTGCATCCTTCTGCATGACATGACTGCCAACTAGTGGAGGCCAGGTGGCAGCTCCACGGGAGCACACAGAAGGGTCAGACACCAGGCATACATGCCTGCCTCTGCACCCGTGCAGGCATGTCACTGCAAGTTGGCACCCTCAGGAAGAAAACCAAAAGCAGAAGAAAAAAGCCCTGGTCCACCACTGCATCAGCACCCCTTGCGGGCCCATGCATGATCAACACGGCAGGCCACCCACTGGTACTGTGGTTCTGAGAATGCAAGAACATGACAAGGTCAGTGATGGGGCCGGGCTGAGGTGGGGTCCATTAGGCGAGCCAGGGGATGAAATTATAAGGGAATGATTAAAAAGAAAAAAATAGAATATTTCTCTTTTGGCATTTATGTGCCCCAGCTGCTGGTCTACATATGAAGTCATAGATACCTAGACGATTTCGAGCAGAAAGACTACAAGTCATCAATTCTGCCCGAAGACGAGTTTCTCTGTCAGAGCTCTCCTTGCCCTCTACGTCTCTTGTGTTCCCAATAAGCTCCTTGAAGACATTCTATTTTGTTTTGAACCCCGATATAGTCCAAACATTGATCACCTTACTGGGGAAACCATTCTACCTGTCCACCATCCACTCTGTGAAGATAAACCTTCCAACATCCTTTCTGAATTTCCCTTCAGCTTAAGACTGTGTCCCCAGGTGGCTGTGCTGTTACTCAACTTAAACAACTTTGCAGAGTCCACCTTACTATATCCCTGCATGTATTTATATATCTTTATCATATTCCCCTTTCCTTCCTGTCCTCCAGAGAGTACATTTTGAGTTAGTCCACTCTTTCCACATACCCTACTGCTCCTGAACCATTTTCATAGGTCTCCTCTGGATAGTCCTTGTACATCTTCAGATGTGGGTTCCAAAATTGCATGCAGTACTTTAGGTGTGGCTTAATTGACCTGTACAGTTGCACTATAACCACCCTTCTGTGGCCAAGTGAAACCCCGCCTGTTGCACACTAGCATCCTGTTTGTCTTATTGTATGCCATACTGAATTATCACCCACAAGTCCCTGTCTTCTCCTGAGTGCTCTACTTTAACCACATCAATATGATAATCCGTCTGCAGATTTTTGTTACTAATGTGCATCACTTTAAAATTTAATCACCAAATTCTGAACCACTGTTCTAGCCTTTCCACATACCCTCCCCGCCACCCCAGCTATAACGTCCCTCCCCCACCTCACCTCACATTGAGGTTTCCTGGAGGGGAGGCTGAGAAGCTTTTCAGGAATAGGGAGTTTTGTACAGCACTATCCCTCATGTGTGTGTTTAACACATCGGTGTGGCAGACCAGGACCAGCAGTGGTACAATAACCTTGGAAGTGCCTACTCTCCTTGTACTGTGTTGTGTTTATTCTCCCTAGTTGATCATGGATTTACATGCATCTCAGGGAGGAAATAACCCAGCGCCGCTTTCAGTGGTCTCCCCATGACTCCCATGGATAGTACAGTTCCGTAAGAACTTACCGTAACAGTAGATCTTCGAGAGGAGCTCTTGCAGCAGGTATTACCAAGAGGACTAAGGCCACAAGGCATTAGGACCCCACGGAAAAATCTTCCAGCTAGCAGCCTGTGCCGGCGCCATCTCAGTTCTCCCCCAGAGACCCGGCTGAAAATGATGGAGAACCGAGAGGGGTCTCCCCTTCCCGACAGAAGTGTGTAACACTGGAACCTGGGGGATGGTGGGTGGGAAAGCTACCTGCTGCAAGAGCTCCTCTCGAAGATCTCCTGTTAAATAAGTTCTTGCGTAACTGTAGTATCTCACTTCGAGGGAGAGCTCTTGAAGCAGGTATTACCAATAGGACTGATTCCCAAGCAGTACCCAAAACAGGCTCAGGTCAGATCGGAGGGGGAAATAAGCGATAAAGATGGGCTGAAAAAGTCTTTAAGAGAAGAGGCCTTGAAGAACCGCTAGTTCTAACCCTGCTCTCCTCCTAGAAGCTAGGTCCAAACTGTAGTGTCTGATAAAAGTGTGGACAGTGTTCCAGGTAGCGGCAGCACACAGGTCTGCCGACGAAACATTCCGTAAGGATGCAAAGGAGGTCGCTACTGCCCTAGTGGAATGACCCTTGACTGATCCCGGCAAGGGTTTACCATGATGCTGGTAACAAAAAGAAATGTAGTGAACTAACCACCTGGTTAGCCCCTGTCTTCTGAAGAGCAAACGAGACGAACAACTGGTCCGTCTGACGAACAGAACTAGTTCTATGAATATAATACCCAAGAATTCTATGAACGTCCAGAGTATGCAACAGGGCCTCTCCCCTGTTGGAAAACTCTGGATACTAGACCGGAAACTGCATGTCCTGGTTCAGCGTCATTTCGGACACCACCTTCGGAAGAAACTTAGGATTCGTACGCAGTGCCACCCTGTCCCTGTGGAACACAAGATAAGGCTCCTTACACAGGAGGGCCTGGAGCTCAGAAACCCTCTGAGCTGAAGTAATGGCAACTAAAAATAACACTTTCCAGTATCTCGCATGTAGTGGAGGGTTCGAAAGGGGGCAGGGTGAGCTTTTCTAAAACTAAAAGATCCCAAGGAGGGCCAGGGTCCCTTCTCAGGGGACTGATGTGCAGGACCTCTCAAAAAGGTCTTGCATACATCTAGCTGTGCCAGAGTCCTCCACCCCATGGGTGCATGGTATGCGGACAGGGCGCAGAGGTGCACCTTAATGGATGAGCAGCTAAGACCCAAATCCAAAAGGTGGAGAAGGTACTTCAGCACATACTTGACCAGACAATCCAGGGAATCTAGGGAACGTGCTGTCGCCCACTGGCAAAAACGCTTCAATTTCATGGCATAGGCCACCCTGGTGGAAGGTTTCCTCGCTGCCACTAAAATCTTTGCCACTCTCCTTGACACTCCCAGCCTCTCTTCAGCTAGGACAGTAGGAGCCAGGCATGCAAATGAAGAGACTGTAGAGTAGGATGGACAAATGTCCCCTGCTCCTGGGAGAGCAAGTGAGCGCAAAAGGGCAACTGCACGGGGAGTTCCATGGCCAGTTGCTGCAGCAGCAGCAGGTACCAGATCTGCCAAGACCAATGGGGAGCTACCAGAATCACTTTGGCCTCCTCTGTCTGCAACTTGAGCAGAACTCTCTGAAGGAGAGGGAAGGAAGGGAGGGAAGGCATACAGAAACCTCCCTGTCCAGGAGAGGGACAATGCGTCTTACCAGAAAACACCAGGCCCTGGATCTAGCGAGCAAATATTTGGCAGTTTGGCATTGCACTGGGATGCAAAGAGGTCCAACTTTGGATGACCCCAGTTGTCGAAGAGGTCATCTGCCATCTCCTGAAGCAATTCCCACTTGTGGTTCAGAGAACGAGAGAAACTTAAGACTGTCGTTGAGAACGTTCTGACTTCCTGGCACATGAATTGCCGTGAGGTGCAGATCATGTTCTACTGCCCAGTCCCAAACTCTCATTGCCTCTCTGCAGAGGGGGTCCGCCTGAGTGCCCCCTTGCTTGTTCCGGTAAAAGACTACCGGGGTATTGTCTGACTGTACCAAGAGTGGATCCCAGAAGAGTTGATCCTGAAAGGCTTGGAGAGAGTATAGAACGGCTCTCATTTCCAGCACGTTGATATGTAGAGACTGTTCTGTGACAGTCCAAGATCCTCTTGTCTGGTGTCCACCCAGATGGGCGCC
This sequence comes from Neoceratodus forsteri, assembly GCA_016271365.2. Lineage (NCBI taxonomy): Eukaryota > Metazoa > Chordata > Ceratodontiformes > Ceratodontidae > Neoceratodus > Neoceratodus forsteri. The sequence goes on along the minus strand of CM028134.1, from coordinate 798,862,642 downwards.
CCAGCTGAGACCCGAAGTGTCTGTCATGAGGACCTGCAACGGGCTCTGTCTCTGGAAGGTAACTCCCAGCTCGAGGTGAACTGGATTTAGCCACCACTGAAGGGAGTAACGGACCGCCTCTGAGATTCGAACAGGGTGGTCCAACTCGTCCGAGCCCTGGTCCCATTGAACTCTGAGGTGCCACTGGAGAGTCCTCATGTTCAATCTCGAAAGGGGAACCGTGACAGTGGCGGCTGCCATATGCCCTAGTAACTGCAGGACTACCCTCGCTGAGACTTGGACTGATGTTTGAACCCTGAGGACCAGGTCCATCAGCCAAACTGTTCTGTCCAACGGCAGAAAGGCTTTGCCTTGACTGGTGTCAAGGGCCGCTCCAATATACTGAAGCCGTTGGGAGGGCCAGGGTTGCGACTTCGGCCAATTTAAGGCGATGCCCAGAGAATGCAACAACTCCATTGTCTCTCTCAGGGCATCGGTTTACTGGTCTTCAGACTGGGCATAAATGAGTCAGTCGTCGAGGCGGGGTAGACAAAGTGGCCTTTTCTCCTCAAGGCCGCAGCTACCACCGCCAGACACTTAGTGAAGACCCTGGGCACCGACGAGAGGCCAAAGGGCAGAACCCTGAATTGGTAGTGCTGATCCAGAAAGAGGAAGTGAAGAAACTTTCTGTGAGAGGGTAGGATCTTTATGTGCATGTATGCATTCCGCATGTCTAGGGAGCATAGCCAGTCTCAATGGATAAGGGGCAGAAGGCTTGTCAGGGTCACCATTCGGAACTTCCTGTACTGGATGAATTGGTTGAGCCGACTGAGATCCAGTGTAGGACGAAGGTCTCCTGTTTTCTTGGGGACCAGAAAAAAATGGGAGTAGAAGTCTTTGCCCGCTGGGTAGGTGGAACCAACTGAACAGCCTTCTTCTGAAAGAAGGTCTGAATCTCTTCTTTCAGGAGAAGGGCATGACTGGGTGAACAGTGGGAGGGAATGGGTGGATTGTCCTGGGGGGGGGGGAGACTCAGAAACTCCAAGGAGTAACCCCTCTGGATGGTTTGTAGAACCCACCGGTCTGATGTAATATTCGCCCACTCTGAGAGGTAGAGGGAGAATCTCCCTTCTACAATCTCCCCCTGCAAACACTGACGACTGGGAGTCATGCTGTGTTTTAAGGGTTGGGCGCAGGAGTTCGGCATGCCTTGGGGTACTTAGGTCCCTGGGCACCTGAAGGGACAGAGTGTCCATGCCTTTTGAAACCTTTGCCATGAGGCTGACTGTTTCCTTGCTGCCCTTGGTTCCTGCGAAAAGGGTGTCGACGGGCAGCCTGCGGCTCCGACTTGTACATTTTATGAACATCGGCTACCGCTTTTCCCGAATCCTGTAGGCCCCTAATGACTTTTCATATGTCTTGGCCAAAAAGAACTGGGCCCTGAAACAGGGCATCCAAGATGGCATCTTGGAGGTCCTGGCGAAAACCAGAGACTCGTAGCCAGGCGTGCCTCCTCAGGCAAAGTCCTGAGGCCACTGCTCTGGCTGCTACGTTGGTGGTATCATAGGAGCAACGGAGGACGTGCTTGTCAACATCCATTCCAGACTGAATGTAGACCAACAACTCATTCTTGCCATCTGAGTCTGTCTGGGCCTTAACGAGCTCCACTGTTTTCTCCCACAAGGAGTTTTGATAGGTCACCATGTGGGTCAGAAGGTTTAAGGAACGGATTGCTCCCGTGGTGGAAGAGTAGACCTTCCTGCCCCAGTGGTCCAATTTCTTGGATTCCGGATCTGGGGGCTGGGCGCTTAAGTGTTTAGGCTGGCTAGCCCAACCATGGGTGGCAGCGAGCACCGCCGAGTCTGCCTTGGGGTTCTCTCCCCAGAAAAGGCTCCTCTTTAGGGATCTGTACAACCTGTCCACTTTCCTGGGCCCTGCGAACGTGGATTACGGTCTCTGCCAAGTAAGCCTGGTAACGTCCTGGAAGGGCTCTACCAGAGGCGGAATAACCAGTGGCTTAAGATCCTTTGAACCCAAAAACTTGGCCAAACGTCTCCTTTCTGGGTCCAACTCCTCCATGTCCCATTCGCAGATTGTCTGGATGTGTTGCATTATATCCAGAAAGGAGGGGTCGTCCGGAAGTGACCTGGGCGAGTCCCTCAGGCCGGGGGACAGAGGGGGAAAGTCGTCACCGTAAGAGGATTCTGAGGATGAATTCCCTGCATCCTCTCCTGAGGACGAAGGCAGGAGCCCAGTCGAGGATGAAACAGAAGACGGGCGACATTTCCTTTTGCCTTTCGGACTGTGCGGCGGGTGGTTACCATTATCGGGTGCCTTCTCATCTGGAACTGGAGGAGGCACCACCGGAGGTTCCTTGGGGGGAGGCTCCGGGGGCCTATATAGTAGGTTGCCTTTGACGGTGTTCCACCATGTGGTGACTAAGGCCACGGACATCTGCCAAAGGGACAACTGGTGGGGCGGGCTTCGGGTTTGAAGGGCCGGGGGCCGGCTCTTTACGACCTTCTGGGGCCAGCGTTCGATCATGGGAGTTCTCTTTCACTGTATCAGGTTGTGAGTATAGATCAGTATCCGGAGCAGACCTGTCGTCCCACCCAGCGTCTGGCGTAGGCTGATCGCCCACAGGTGACTGAGCTCTCGAAGGAGGAGGAAGCATCCGGTTGTCGGTTGGCGACTGCTTCCTGTCGAGCGTTGGGACCCAGGTTTTGGGTGAAGGCGCCCAGCTTGCAGGGCATTTGTCACTTGCCTGTGACCGACCCTTAGCCGGGGGTGGAGGCGTCCGATGACGGACAGTCTCCTGTCGCCTGGTGGAGTCATAACGCCTGTGTTTGTCGGATGAGCCACTGGTCTTATGGCCTGCTTCCTTAGGCCTGCCTGAAGGCGACTGTCCCTCCTGGGTTGACCCATGTAAGGCCTTGTGGGGTCGGTGGGCAAGGGGAAGTAGAGTAGGTGAGTGCCCGGATGAAGAAGACGGCACCCTTGGCCTCTCATGAGAAGAGGAGGGCGTCTTTTTCGTGCTAGTCCCAGCAGAAGGCAGAGAGACGACCCCGACCTCCCGTCGGAGGCCAAAGAGAGGAAGCTTTTTTAGGAGGGCGGGATTCTGACTTGGCCCTATCCTTATTCCGATGCTGGAGGGGTTTCCCTCCTGACGACGACTTCTCTCTGGGGGGAGACTCCTTGGTGGGAGATGAAGGGCTGCATTCCGACAGGGATTTCTGCATGGCTGCCACCTTTTTCTCCAGCAGATAGGCCTTCAAGGCATTGGCTCTTCTGATCCTAGTTTTGTTATTGAACTCCGGGCAGTGCAGGCAATCGTCTGGCCAGTGGTCTGGGCCCAGGCAGATCAGGCAGGCTGCTTCCTACACTTGCGCCGCGGTGGACAAAAGCACGGTCGACTGCTAAGATGAGGTGTCTCTGAAGCCGAACTAAGCGGGTTGACAGCAGTAAAAGAACTGAGATGGCACCAGGGAACCACCCCCTTTATACCATGCCTGACGTCGGGTGCTGCCGACGTCAGGGGCGGTCCCTGCCACAGACTTCTAACTAGAAGATTTTTCTGTGGGGTCCTAACGCCTGACGGCCTTAGTCCTATTGGTAATACCTGCTGCAAGGACTCCCCCTTGAAGTGAGATTCTCCTATCCCAGTGGGGGCTGGAGAGAAGGGCAGATGTCCCCATACTCACTCACTGAAGCACATTCCAATGAAGGAGAGACTAGCACAGGGTTCAAGCAGACTACCTCGTCATGCTGACACCACAGTTTTCCACCTGTGATTTTTCCCCTGCTCACATTACGCAAGGCACCACCCCTCGTGGGCCACACTAACACATTGCCTGCCACAAGGGTCGCCAGTGCAGCAGAAACTTAGCCAGCCCTCCCTAGCTGGGAACACAACCATGTGGCAGCACCTCCCCAGCCCACCTCCTCGCCCAGTCAGCTCTGGTGTTGCTCGTGAACCCATGTCGCCAACATAAAAGTGCCATGTGCTACTCAGTGGGCCACTGGGCAACACCCCCAAAAAACAGGTTACTCACCTGTAACAGTAGTTCTAGGAGTGGTATATGTTGTTCATCCACACTTATCGTCAGTGTCCCTTTCCCTTTAAATCAGCCGAAAGTCATCAAGCTGGCTCCTCCCACCACGCGGTAGGTAACTCTCGGCTCCAACAAATGACGCCAGATATTAGCCCGCTGGAAGCCAGGTTTGTGCGTCTGTGTGGATGAACAACATATACCACTCCTAGAACTACTGTTACAGGTGAGTAACCTGTTTTTCTAGGATCATGGATATGTTGTTCATCCACTCTTATTAGCAGACTCCTAGCAGTTCTCCGGGAGGAGGGAGGTAAGGTGCACACCCCCTACTTGGGAAACAGAGATTGGAGAACTGAGGCCCCAAAACCAGCATACCGGCGTGACTCAAGGTCGATGTGGTAATGGTCGATAAAGGTGTTTGCTCTATTTCAGGTAGCAGCCAGACCTATTTCCTAGATAGTGATGTCCCTGGAAGCTGCCACTGATGCAGCGGTATGGCGGGTAGAATGAACTCATCCCTTTGGGAGGCTCCTTGCCCGCCAACTCGTAGCACAGACTAATACAAGATGTGATCCTTCGAGCAATCGTCCGCTTTGCTGCAGGTCAGCCAAAAGCGGCTTCAGCGTAGGTGACAAACAGCTGGCGAACCTCTCCCCAAGTCTCCGCCGTCCTCTCCTTATAATAGGAGAGAGCTCATCTCAGGTCCAAAGTATGGAGCCTGTACTCAGCCTCCGAGGTGTAATTGGGGTGGTACACTGGCAGAGTCAACACCTGATTAAGGTGAAACTCTGACATCACCTTCGGAACAAATTTCGGGTGGCGGGTGCAGGATAACCTTGTCCCTGTGGAAGACAAGATAAGGGGAGTCCACCGAGAGCGCCTGGAGCTCCCCTGTCCTTCTGGCAGACGTGCTAGCCATCAGGAAGGCAGTCTTCCATGACAATTGACAGCTCACACTTATGCATCGGTTCGCATGGCTTGCCCATCAGCTTTGCCAGTACCAGCAGTAGATCCCACGGAGGTGGAGGTTCACACACCGGAAGGGATATGTGATCCAGACCTTTGAAAAAATGTCCAACGACTGACTCCTGCACCAACATCAGCTGACCGGCCTGTGTCCGGTAAGCAGAGATGGCTACCAGGTGAACCCTAAGGGTCGATGACCGAAGACCCCCTTTGGACAGAGACCAAAGGTAGCCGAGAATGTTAGCCACTGGACAGGACAGAGGGTCCAGACCCTTGCCCCGATACCAAACAGAGAACCTTTTCCATTTGAAAGCATAACATTTCCTGGTCGATTCCTTTCTGGATGCCTCTACCACTGAGAGGACATCCTCGGAAAGACCCAAAACCTGGAACTCTAGTCGCTCAGGTACTAGGCTGTGAGGTGCAGGGATTGAAGGTCCAGATGGAATACCTTCCCCTGGTTGACTGAGATCAGATCCGGGCATGCAAGAAGCCGCTCTGGGGGCCTGTTGCTGAGGCTGAGGAGATCTGGGTACCAGAACTGGCATGGCCAGTCTGGGGGGTACCAGAAATCACCTGCGCATTGTCCCTCCTCACCTTAAGGAGCACCCTGTGGATCAATGGAAATAGAGGAAAGGTGTAGAAGAGGCCTGAGGTCTACGGCCTCGAGAAGGCATCCCCCTGCAGCGAGCCCTGCTGAGGGGGGCGGGCATGAAACAGCCTCAGCTTGGTATTTTCCCTGGAGGCAAACAGGTCCACCAATGGTTTGCCCCAGTGGGGGAACAGACTGTACGCTACACCTCTGGATAGAGAGACCACTCGTGGGATGTCTCGCCTATGCAGCTGAGAACATCCGCCAGATGATTCGAGGCTCCTGCCATGTGGATGGCTAGGAGATCTGCCTCCAGTTGTCTCACGAGTGTCCACATGCAGAGCACTTCCTTGCACAGCAGACGAGAATGCGTGCCGCCCTGTTTGTTGAAAGTAGTACATGGTCATGGTATTGTCCGTCTGGACTTGAACCACTTGACCCCGGAGATGAGGAGCGAAAGCTGACAGTGCCAGTCTGACCGCTCTGAGCTCCAACAGGTTGATGTGATAACGGGACTCCTCAAGGGTCCAGAATCCGTGGACCCTGTTGTCCCCCATGTGGGCTCCCCAGCTCATGAGAGAGGCATCGGTCGTAAGGACGGCCTTCAGCTCGGGGCAGACAAACGGGATCGCTTCCTGCAACTGGCCTGGGACGGTCCACCACTGGAGAGCGTCCCACATCTTCTGGGTCACAGTGATCAGCTGGTCGAAATGACTGTAGTGCTGAGTCCACTGGGCGGCCAGCCCCCACTGGAGGGAGCGCATGTGCCACCAGGCCCAACGATCCACAGAGGTGCACGCTGCCATGTAACCCAGAAGGCGCAGAAAGTCCCGGGCAGGACACAATTGCCCAACCAGAAATGACTGGGCAAAGGAGGAGAGAACCTCCGCCCTGTCCGCCAGGAGCCGAGCTCTACCCCGATGAAACACATGACCTGAGAAGGCACAAGCTCCGACTTGGCCTCGTTGTTCAGGAGGCTGAGTTGGGCGGAGGTCTTTAGGGCCAGGTCCATGGACCTCTCCACCTCCTGCTGGGTGGAACCTGCTAAGAGCCAATCGTCAAGGTAGGGGTAGATTCTGATCCACGACGCCCGAGGTGGGCTGCCACCACTGCAATGCATTTGGTGAAGACCCATGGGGGCCGATCACAGGCCAAATGGCATGGCTCAGAACTCGCATAGAGTTCCCTCGGCTCTGAAGTGGAGAAACCACTGGTGGGACGGACGGATTGGGACGTGAAAATACACGTCCTGGAGATCCAGTGAGCAGAACCACATGTTTCGCTCCAGGGATGGTATGATCTGAGAGAGAGTGACCATCCGGAAGGTGCATGACCTGAAATACTGATTCAGGTTGTGCAGATCTAGAATGGGGCGCTAGCCCCCCCGTCCACTTGGGAACCAGGAAGTACCTGGAAACGAAGCCTGGGTCTGCTGGAGGATCCACCACTGGAGCTACTGCCTCAAGGAAGAGCTAAGCGATGTTGTCTCGGAGAGCCGACTGAGTGTGGGCGGAAACCCTCTCCTCCCATGGGGCACGGACTCAGCTTGGAGGGTACTGCTCAAATTCCAGAGGCAGTCCCTGACCAACCATTTCTATGACCCACCTGTCTATGGTAACAGCGGACTAGGTGGAAAGAAAGTGGCGGAGCCGGCCCCCCATGGGAGGACCCAGAGCTGGTGTGATGGGAGTAGGGGTGGCAGCCTCCACCCCGTCACTGAGCAGGCTTGGAGGCAGAGGATCCAGGGCCTGAAGCTCAGCCTCCCTTACGGGCCTGGGAGGGTCCGGACTTGGGCCGGGGGCGCCAAACTTGAGCCTGCTGCTGCCCCCCTTGAAAGGAGGACTGCTGGGCTGCAGGTGAAGAGTGCTGAAAAAGCTTCTTCTTCTTCTGCTGCTTCTTAGGACCAGAAGAACCCTTAGCAGAAGTGGCATTCAAGGTGGCATTGGACTGCTCAATGTGCTGAAGGTGACCAGCCACACCTGGGCCGAAGAGATCGGTGCCCAGGAAAGGCACATCAGCTAGTTTGTGCTGAGTATCCACCGGAAAGGAGGAGAGCCTCAGCCAAGCCCTATGGCAACAGGCAACTGCGGCTGCCAATGAGCGGGCACATGAGTCCCCAATATCCAGAGCCATCTGAAGCGGTTGTTTAGCAACAGCCCGGCCTTGGTTCCAGACCTGCTTGACCGTGGTCTGCAAGTCCGCATGGAGATCTGGGAGGACTTCATCCAAGGACCCCAAAAGGGCAAGGGAGAAGTGTGCCAAGATGACGGCCGAGCTTGCCCGATGGAGGCCTAAACAAGAGGCCACACAGACCTTCCAGGCAGAGTGATCCAAATACTTGGATTCCTTCTCAGGAAGTCTGTCGGTATCAGCAGAACTACCAGAACGCCTGAAAACAGAGGTGGTCACAAGGCTCTCGGCCGAAGGGTGCTCTGTGAACCTCGCAAGGGACCCCATGGGCACCGCATACTCGTGGGCCATACGGGCAGATGGAGCTGGACAGGAGGCAGGGTGCTAACAAAGTTCTAAGGCCAGGCCAACAATGGCCTCAGCCACAGGAAAGGCTTCCGTCGGGGTACCCCCCCCCTTGAGGCTGTCAGTGAGAGGGTACTCTGCCTTTTTCTTGATAGCCTCCAGGAGCATCCCTGTGGACTCAGATGAGGCGAAGAATGCCCTGAAAGGACGAAGGACCTTCCTCTGTCTCTGTCCCACCAGCCAATTCATCATCCCCTGGATGAGAATGGAGGCCAGTTTCATCCGAATCCGAGGAATCCGGATACAGCAGTTGACCACCCACATCGCCCTCAACCCGCCTGGGGCAGTCAGGGGTGACAGTGACAGACACACGCCGGGGAAGCCCAGTGTCCGGTCTAGCTTCCTTAGAAGGAGCCCCTCCCACAGGCTGCTTGGGCAGTGGTTCCACCAAAAATCGGTGGAGACCCCGGTTTAGGCCAAACCAGAGTTTTCGTCGGCTCCGCGGGCAGAGGAACCAACTTAATCAGCTCCAGAGGAGTCAGTTTTGGCCTGGGAGGCGAAAGCCAAGTAATGGCTGGGGTAGGAGCCGGGGAAGGCTTGTGCCCGGTCAAAATCAGCTGTCGCTACATGAGATCCTCGTAGCGCTGATGATCTTCCACCGGAACCTCTCCTCATCCGAGGAGGACGAGGACGACTGATGGCATTGCCTCTTTTTAGAGCGCTTATGACCCTTCCTCGGCCGGTCGGTCGAGGGGTCCGAGCCCTCGTTCGAGATCGGGTGGGCCGACTCGGTTGCTCGGGAGACACCAGTGGGACCGGTGACTTCCCGGGGTCAGAGACCACTTCCTCGGCGGGATTCCCAGCAGGCTGGGTCTCCTCGTTGGAGAAAACAAGGACCGGAGTCCAAGCAAGAGTCTCGTCGACTGGAGTCAGCGACAAGGGGTTGATCGGGTCGAGAATAATCTCAACATCGTTGATCGACACTTCGGTTGACTGGCCAGACGGCAAGGCCAAAAAGCCAGCGGCCAAAGAGGCTATTTCGACCAAGGTCGAAATGGTCAGTTCCTGGGACTGAGATCTCTCTCGATCCCAAAAGCGTCTCCGTCGAGACGAAGATGATCCCGGGTCCTTCTCCCGCTTATGGGACAGAGAGGACTGCGTGCCCGCAGGACTCTCACCCTTAGTCGGGACAGAGTGGCACAACTCTCGGAAGGAACCTGAGAAGGTGGAGCCCAGGTTGAGCAGAATGAAGAAGCTCCGAGAGGACGATTCTGCGGCTTGGGTCGCTTCTTCCTTGAAGGCTTGCATGCACTCCAATTGCTCAGCGGATCCCGCGGCTGCAGAAACCGCCCAACGGGCCTCTCTGGAATTCACCAGCGGGTTCTGTTTTTCGGACCTCCCCAGCTTAAAGTGCAAGACTGTCGTCAAGAGACGTTGGGTTGGGCAGCGAAGCAAAATCAGACATCGTGGTGTCATGGCTAACACCCAAACAATAAACGCACGTGGTCTATGCAGTCGGGCGTGACATCTTCTGGTCCAAAGAACACCGGCGAAATCGGCGGGGGGGGGGGGGAGACTTGTCTTCCATGATCAATGAAGAGTAATCACAATCGCTAATGCGAACAAGGCGAATTTTTGGAATAACCAAAGTTTCTGAAGCCAGGGCCTACAAAATGTGAGAGCACGAAGGAGGCAACCTGAATCTTCCAACAGAAAGGAAGATCTGGCGTCACGGGGCGAAGCTGAGGGTTATACCACACAGGTGAGTGGGAGGAGCCAGCCTGAAGACTTTCCAGCTGATTTAAAGGGAAAAGGACACTGCCGATAAGTGTGGATGAACAACATATCCACGATCCTAGAAACCTCGTTTCATGCTACTAATTCTCTCCTCTTATACATTCTCCTGCAGAGTTTTGTGGCATATGCAACAGATTTACTTTACCCTGTAAGCCCACTCTGTCAGTAATAAATGTGTTGAAAAGTACTGGCCCCAGGAGAGACCCCTGGGGCACCCCACTAGAGACCATCCTAACATCAGCGAACATTACATTTAGGACTACTCTCAAAGTCATATTTGTCAACCAGCATCAATTCCACAAGTCATATTTGTAAACCAGCACCAATTCCACCTAGTTAGCCCTAACCCTATTCCTAAGTACCCTGCCTTCTGCATTAGCCTCCTATGCGGCACCAAAAATGTTGGTCGCCTTGCTCCTATCCATCATCTATGCAAGCAAGTCTAAAACAATCCAAGTTCTTTTTAGGAGGCAGTATAGCGCAGTGGTTTAAGGCTCTGAGCTGCAAACCTGGAGACCTGGGTTTGAATCCCACAGCCCTCACTTGCATACTATGCGACCCTGAGCAAGTCACTTAACTTTCTTGTACTCCCAGGTCACACCTGGAATCAAGCTTCGGGCTTAGTGTGCCTCTCTTGGTTAAACAATTCCCCTTTCCCTGTCCCCTTTCCCTTGAAGTAACCTATCCTTTGAGAACCCATGCTGATTCCTGTCTGTAAGGCTGTTTTCCTCTAGAAGTCAACTACCTTTTCCTTTATAACTGACTCAGTAGCTTCCCACTTTTGAAGTTAGGCTCACTGGTCTGAAATTAACCAGGTCTTCCCTTTGCAAACCATTTGCTGGTGGGACAACGTTCACCATCCTCCAGTCACACAGCACTTCACTTGATGCCAGTGGCTCACTGAACAGATATGCCACGGGTGATGCCGCAGCCCATCTAGTCTCCTTTAGCACCTTTGGGTGTACCACATCTGACCCTGAGGAGTTATGTTCGGGTCCTGCAGACCCTTCGGAACTCTCACCAGTGCTGTCCCCCAGGATCAAGCACTGAGAGTCAACAGTCTACTGCGTGATAAACTGCAGTAATTCCCAGTGGAATACACTGAGTTTCTGCAGTACCTTGCAAAACACCAGAACAAAAACTGTGAAGAGTGTTTAATCCTGTCAGATGGCTCTGTAAAATCCTATCTCTAAAATCTGTAGCACTCAGTATCCTTCAGTCTGATCTTGCTGTCGGGAGCTGATCATGAAGTCTCCAGCTTTCCAGCTTCTCTTTATACATTGCCCTGTTGGACTCCATCTGTTTCATCTTGTATACCCTAAAAGCTTTCCTGCTGTCCCAGATTGCCTCACTCACTTGCTCACTTGTCTCTTCAAAGTGGGTTCTTTCACTTTCTTACCTTATTTACAAATTTCATGCAGTTTTAGGAGGCACATATTATTGCACCTTAATATGCCACCCACTTTTTCTCTACACTATTTTTTAAATATCTTTCAGCTGATTATCGATTAAATCTATTATTTTGCCAAAATCAGCTTTCCTAAAATCAGGGACCATAGTACTGGATTTCATTTGCTGGGATTCCAGTACAGTGTTGAATTTAATAGTGTTGTGGTCACTCCATCCAACTGGGTCCTCAATCGAGATATACCTGAAAATGTCCTGGTTAGCCGGCCCAGTGGTGCGGAGGGTTGAGGCGCTGGACGCCACGCCGGCGACCCGGGTTCGGGAATGGGGCCAGGTCGGCAGGGGAGGGAGAGGATTGAGTGTCCGGAGGACTGTTCTCCTCTCCTGGGGTGGGCTGCAGGTAGTTCCCGATGCAGTAGCAGCCTCTGGTGGAGACCAGTGGTAGCGTTAGACGTCGGGACGTAGTCAGGGGGAGGGTCGTCGGCAGACTCCAGCAGCGCGTGGCGCAGAGGAACAGGCCTCACAGGAGCCACTGCACACCGCGACCCTAGGGGGAACCAAACAAGGAAAAAACCCTACCACAGTGGTAGGCAACAGTGGGATCAGTTTCTGGGCCCCACGTCCAGTGCCGGGCTCTACCGGTGTGCGCTTCCGGTCTCCTCCTCCTCCTATCCGGTCGCTCCACTAGATTCTAGATGGAGCACCGGAGGAGATGGTGGCCCACCGCAGGGGGCAAAGAGTCAGGGGGTCGAGTGGCTGGATTGGGATGGAGGGACCAGCCAGACCAGAGAGCACGTCGGAGGCTTCAGGCGGGCAGCAGAAGCACCAGCCGAGCATCCTCACCTGAGAGAGGCCATCGTAGGTAGGTGCAGAAACAGAGTAAAAAAAAAATGTACTAGTTGAACATTACCAAGTACAAAGCTGCTTCTCCCTGGTTGCCTCTTGCACCAATTGAATGAGAAAGCAGTCCTGTGTTACTTCTGTAGAGTTCTGACCTGTTTGTCTTACTGCTGACAGAGTGCCCCAGTCTAAGACCAAGAGGCTGAAGTCTGCCATAACTATAATTAAAAAAGAAGTCATAATCTTCTGTTTATGACATCACTGGTTATCATAGAAACTAATATGACCTGGCAAGCAAAGAGTTAGGATCGCACATGTTAACAAGCATTTGAAGCAGATCAAGTCCAAGGTCACAAAGATCTTGTTTTCATGTAATGTCCTTAGCATTAAAGAGTTAGAGAAAGAGAGAAACAGAACATCTATGAGTGATGAACTTAACGGCACCTGAACACAAATATTCCCCTAGCGTCCCCTCTAGGTTTTTAATGTGCATTTTTTTTATTCAGTAATATTACAACTAATTCCCCCAAATTATTACAGCTATAAAAACGGATGCAGCTAACATGGAGGAAGTAGGTGTCTTGCAGTCAATATTACTATCATTATTATTATATATTAGAATGCTGCTGCCAACTGGATACTTCTGGGAATTACATGGAGCATATCAGTGCAGTCCTCCCATACAAATACATTTTCCAGATACCTAAGGCAACAAAAAAGCACTGTCATTAACAAAACAAAAATTAGACAGTGGTCGAGGACTTTTCTATCAGTAAGCATTTTATTTTGGCTGTTGCAGAATTGCACAGGGGGCTGGGGAGGGAGTGGCACTTACCTGCGTGAAAACTGGGCTTAAACACACCTGCCAGTATTCTGTTTTTCTGAATGGCACAGAAAGCAAAGCATATGCACTCATTCAGACTGGATCAAAAACAAGCTTATAAAGATTGTAGTACACCACAAAAAACAGCCAAGAAATAAGACACTGTACTACAGAAAAAAAAATAGCTGTGCTGGTTTCTTGCTTGAAAAAGACAGGCAGGGAAAGTGTGGGTTTCCCCTTCACTTTGGTACTGCTCCAGTTCACAGAGCCTTTGGGAAAAGTCCTTTTTTTTTTTTGTAAATACAAAAAACAATACACATTTTCCCACAGCTCAGGGTTCTAGACCTGAGGACCATGGACAACAGTTATCAAGACTCCAACTCGTGTGCCAGCTGAAAAACATTTTTCAAGGCCAGGATTTGTGAAGCCCCATCTCTAAGCATCAAACTATCAACTAAAGCTACAAGTGAAAACAAAATAATTTGTGACCTGGAAGACTGGAATTCTTGTGTGAACCCTGGAACCCCACACTGGGGCTGGCTGAGAGCAGAGTGTGTTATGGAGTAATGGCCCTTGCTTGCTGTAGAAGGAGAAATGGGCTACTAGGCATTTGTTTCCCTCCTCTGACAGTCAACCAAGAAGCGGCACTGGTATGAGCTGTGAAGGCAGCTGCTCCACTGCAATCCCAACCAGAGGCAGGATGCAGCCTTCACAACACCCATCGCCGGGGTAGAGGATGCAGATGTTGCAAAGTTTTACTTTGCTTGCTAAGTTGCAAAATTCATATGTGTCTACTTTGCAATGGCTTTTCCTAAGGAAGTGGCACTTTTTTCAGGCAAACTTATGGCAAAGTTGCAACTTTTCCACTGAATTTGCACGACTTTGCTTGAAAAACTGCCACATCACTTGCCGAAAACTTCGTTAAGCTGGCATTTCACAAATTTGACAAAGTCTGCAAATTAATTCGCAAAGCAAAGTTCACCAACTTCGCACATTTCTAGTAGAGGACAAGAAACAAATGAAAAAAATTACTTTTTTTTTTTTATTTTATTCTTTAGTAACCGGGTAAAGCCCACTAGGCACAAGTGCCTGTTTTCAGGGGTGACCTGGGAGCACTGGGGAGGTTATGTGACTTGCTTAGAGTCACACAGTATTGCAAGTGGAGGTTGTGGGATTCAAACCTACTTCATTTAAGTTTTGTTTGCTGTTTGTCGTTTCAATTTAGTCATTGATGGATCATCAGATGAAAATAATTAATGTAATGTTATCTGTTTCTCTTTGTCGTTACTGATAATGACTGTGCCTGGCTGTATACTGTTCAAATGTTTGTTCTCACCTCATGCTGCATCATGAAATACTCTTTAATGTTGACTCTGGTCTCCCCTGTCTGTACTCTCCCGGGTTGTGCCTGAATATAGGCAACATTGTTGTCTAGTGTACTTACCCGGTAAACAAAAAACAAATAAATAAATAAAATAAACCCAGGTCTGCTGGATGTACCAAGCTCATTCACAGCTTATTACTCTAACCTCTAGGCTATACCGCCAGATACTTAAATTGTATCTTTTAGAGTGACTGTCATTCCTGTAGTACAGATTAGTTCCATACAAAACAAGGGTACAACACTTGCCATAAAACGGTGCATTAGGTGAGCGGGGGTGGAACCAGGCTGAAATGGTCTTTGTCGAGGTGTCGGCATAGGTCCCTCATAGACTGGCTTAACAGGGGCTGCCAGCGAAGCAACTTGCGCACTGCCGACTCGCTCTTCATCCTCTTCCTCAAGAGCACCAATGGGCTGCAGAGATGCACTGTCTAAAAATACAAACGCTGAAAACTTGAGTTATAGCAGGCCACAGCAGTACTGTATGTTAGCTATTTGAGGTCACGTGCTAGTAGCTCATTTATTCTAAAAACAGTAAGATGCTATTGTTGTGAATTCTAATTTACAGATAAATGTTTAGCTAGCAACAGTGTCTCATGGAGCTGTCATTGTTAGGGACATAAAAAAACATCACGAAGAACAATAGAATTTGTATTAAACAATGTGTGTGTGGGGGGTCCTGCCACATTCCCAATAGATGACACAATGTGCAAGACAAATCAGATTCGATTTTGGCCTCCAATTTATACTGTCATACCTACAATTTAACATTTAGTAATGTCAACAGTTGGCACTAGGTAGTCTGAATGGCAAGCAACTCATATCACAGTACTCTTTCAATACTGCTATAATGGGTATATTTGATAAATACAGGTTACTCACCTGTAACAGGAGTTCTAGGAATGGTATATGTTGTTCATCCACACTTATTGGCAGGTTCCTTGCCTTTAAATCTTGCCGGAAGGTCTTCAAGCTGCCTCCTCCCACCTACCCGGGTGGTAAAACGCTCGGCTTCGCCCCATGACGCCAGACCTAGCCCGCTGGAAGCCAGCTTGTGCGTCGAAGCCGGGAGGCGGGATAGTCATGGATGAACAACATATACCATTCCTAGAACTCCTGTTACAGGTGAGTAACCTGTATTCTAGGACATGGATCTGTTGTTCATCCACACTTATTGGCAGACTCCTAGCAGTTCTCCGGGAGGAGGAAGGCAAGGCGCACACCCCCTACTTAGGTATAAAGACTGGAGAACCGAGGCCCCGACCAACATCCCGGCGTGACCCAAGGTCGATGTGGAAGGGGGAACCGGTATATGCCTGCATCCGGGTAGGAGCCCTACGGATACCCTGGACGGGTATCCTCAGAAGCAGCCACCGATGCAGCGGAAGGGTGGGTAAAATGAGCACTTATCCCTCTGGGAGGCTCCATGCCCGCCCACCTATAGCGGAGATCTATGCAGGAGGTGACCCACCCGCTCGTCGTCTGCTTGGCTGCAGGTCTGCCAGGTGCAGCTTCAGCGTAGATGACAAACAGCTGGCGAACCTCTCCCGAACTTCAGCCCTATGCTCCCTGGGAAGGCGAGCGTTAAATAGAGTCCCAATGGATCCTATATACGGCCTCCGAGGTGTGAATGGGGTTGAACCCGGCAGAGACAATACCCGGTTAGGGAAAAAGACTCCGCCACCGCCTACGGAAGGAACTTCGGGTGGGGCGCAGGACAACCTTGTCCCTGT
This sequence comes from Neoceratodus forsteri, assembly GCA_016271365.2. NCBI lineage: Eukaryota > Metazoa > Chordata > Ceratodontiformes > Ceratodontidae > Neoceratodus > Neoceratodus forsteri. Next base: position 798,846,597 of record CM028134.1, on the reverse strand, counting down.
GGAAGACCAGATAGGGAGATTCAAAGGAGCGCCTGGAACTCTCCCGTCCTTCTGGTTGGCATGGAAGCCCCAAGAAGGTGTTCTTCCACAACAGGTGGGGGAACTCACACCTGTGCAAAGGTTCGAACGGCTTGCCCGTGAGCTAAGCCCATACCAACATAAGATCCCACAGAAATGGGGATACTCTCCCCAGAGGGGAGGTGTGATCAAGGCCCTGGAAAGCGCCAGACCACCTTTCCTGCGCCACCGACTACCTTCCAGCCCGCGCCCGGAAGACAGGAGTGGCTAACAGAAGCACCTAGAGGGTCGTCGACCGAAGCCCTTGTTCAAGAAAAGAACGGACCGCAGATAGTCCGGAATGCTCGCCGAGGAACAGGAGAGGGGACCAGGCCCTATCCCAACACCAAATGGAGGACTCTTCCATTTGAAGGCGAGCATATCTGGTCGACTCCTGGCAGGACGCCTCAAAAACGTCGAGAACCTTGCCGGAAGACCCAAGACCTGGCCACTAGCCGCACAGGGACCAGGCCGTCAGGTGCAGGGATTGAAGGTCCGGATGGAGTACCTTCCCCTAAAAACAGAGAACAGGACCGGGCGGGCTGGAAGCCGCCTGGGAAGCCTGGGTCTGAGACTGAGGAGAGCTGGATACCAGACCTGGCAAAACCAGTCTGGGGCTACCAGAATCACCTGCGCCTAGTCCCTCCTCGCCTTGCCTGAGGGTCAAGGAAAATGGGGGAGAGGCGTAGAAGAGGCCCGGGGTCCACGGCCTCAAAGGCATCCCCTACAGCGAGCCGTGCTGAGAGGGCGGGCATGAAACAGTCTCGGCCTCGAGTTCTCCCTGGAGGGAAAAACAAAGGTCCACCCGAGGTGTGACCTAGAGGGGGAAGATCTTGTGCTACCTCCGGCAGGGAAACCACTCGTGAGGCGCAGCCCTTATCCGGCTTAGGGCATCGGCCAGGGTGATGGAGGCTCCTGCCATGAAATGGCTAGGAACCGCCTCCCAGCTGTGCGAAACACCCAATGCGGAGAGCCACCTTACACAGAGGCAAGGGGCTCATCCGATCCTGGTGGGATAGGTAGCACATGGTCGTGGTCTTGTCCGCCTGGACCTAAACCACTAGACCCCGCACAGATGGAGCGAGCAGTGCAAGCTAAGCGGACCGCCTGGAGCTCCAGCAGGTAGGAAAGACATCGGGACTCCCGAGAGGACCAGAGGCGGTGCACTCTGTATTCCTCTTGATGGGCACCCCCACCCATCCGAGATGCATCGGTCGGAGAAGACCGTCGACTCGGGACGGACGAACGGGATGTTCTCCTGCAAATGAGCTGGAACGGTCTGAAGGAGAGTGTTCCCTAACCCCTGGGCTGTTGTCACGGACTGGTCCAAAGGAACGCAGCGCTGTGACCGCTGGCTGGCCAGCCCCCATTAGGGGGACGCATGAACCGGCGGATCCAAACAGACCACGCTGGTGCAGGCCGCCGCAAGGCCCAGGAGGTGCAGGAAGTCCCGGGCAGGGCGCAATTGCCTAGTCAGACCTGACTAGATAAGGGAGGAAGAACCTCGGCCCTGTCCGCCAGGAGCCGAGCTCGGACTCAAGAGTCGAGCCTCATCCCGAAGAAGGATCACCCGCTAAGACACGAGTTCCAACGTGGCTCCAATAAAAGGAGACCAGTCTGAGAGCAACCTAGAGGACCAGAACTCTGGACCGTCCCCCTCCGCCTGGAGGGTTTGCAGTCAGGCCGCCATCCGGGTTGGGTTACGCCCGGACCCCTCAGTGCCGCGGAAATGCTGCTGAGCAGAGACCGAAGGGCCTGGCCTGGAACTCATAAAGAGATCCCCCGCTTAAGAAATGGAGAAGTCTCCCAAGAAATGGACGGAATGAAGTGTAAGTACGTCCTGGAGGTCCAGGGAAAGAGCCATATGCCTCTTTCTGAGGATGAGATATCTGAGACAGAGAGACCATCCTGACGTGCGGATCAAGAATGGGGCGCAAGCCCCCCCGTCCGTTAGGGACCAGGAATACCTGGACACGAACCCAGGGTCTGGAGGAGGATCCGCGACCTTCCTTAACACCTCTATTTCGAGGGGCCAGGCAAGTCAGCTAGGCGGGCCAACAACGAGGCTGCGGACCCCAAGACCCCCGTGGAGCAACGGCTCGAAAGGGTGGGGCCTGCTCGGAATCCCGAGGCAGGACCTTCCCCTAGCACCTCCAACACCCAGAGGTCCGGGAAGGCGGACCAGGCGGAGTAGGGGTGGAGCCGTCTCCCCATGGGGGAACCCGGGCAGGGGTGACGGGGCCAGGGACAGCGCCCCGCAGCCCGTCACTGAGCAGGCTTGGAGGAGGGATTGGCTGGGGGGGCTCCTGGGCTTTTACCTCCCTGCTTCCCTTTAGGGGAAGCCGCTGGCTTGGGGTCAGGACGCCCAGCGCAAGCCTGCAGGCCCTCATGGAGTTGATGGGCCGATCGAGCCGCAGGGGCCGAGGGGCCAAGGGGCTTATGCAAAGGCTGCCGGCGGCCCTTGTCCCTCCGGGCGGGGGTGACCGAGTTCGGAGTGGCATCGGACTTTTCGGACCCCTGGAGGTGTCGCTCCTCTCCAGGGCTGAAGAGGTCAGTCCCCAAGAAGGGGATGTCCGCCAACTTGTGCTGGGTTTCCGTTGAGAAAGAGGATAACCTCAGCCATGCCCTGTGGCGCATGGCCACTGCGGCCGCCACCGACCTGGCACAGGAATCACCTAAGTCCAGAGCAGTCTGAAGCTGCTGCTTCGCCACCGCCCTACCCTGGTCCCGCACCCGCCGGACCGTGGTCTGCAGGTCGGCCGGGAGATGAGGGAGCACCTCATCCAGGAAGCCCAAAAGGGCGTGGGAGAAATGTGCCATCAGTGCAGCCGAGCTGGCCTGTCGGAGGCCTAGGGAGAACGCAGCGTAAACCTTGCGCGCTGACATAGTCCATCCTTTTGGACTCTTTGACGGGGGTCCTATCCACATCCCGAGCGTTCCCAGAACTCTGGAAAACATTATTGGTAACTAGCCCCTCAGCCGAGGGGTGCTCCGAGAGACCAGGCAAAGAACTGACAGGGACAGAGTACTTCCTGGCCATCCTGGCCGAGGGCGCAGGACAGGAAGTAGGTCGTCGCCAGAGCTCCAAGGCCGGGCCAACAATGGCCTCGGCCACCGGGAAGGCCTCAGAGGGTGAACCCCCTCGGTCTAGAATCTCCGTCAGGGGATAAGAGACCCGTTTGGACACGGGTTCAAGCTGCAACCCGGTGAACTCCGAGATGAGCTGAAGCAGACCCACAAAGGACGATGGGCTGTCGTCCACAGAGCGTTCCGGAGAGGACCCCGGGTCCTCCCGACTGGGGAACATGGAGGAGTCGACGTCGGACTCCAAAGGGTCTGCAAAGAGCTGCCTCAGGCCTGAGCCACTCTTCGCCCGCCAAGGGCTGGCGGGAGTGAGGGGAACAGACAACCTGCGGGACAGGTCGTGACCCGACCGAGGTTCCACCGAAGACGGTGGGGCAGCAAGGTTCGGACGAACAACCGGCCCTGGAGTGGGCACCTCGACTGCAGCGAGCGGTTGTGTTGGCTGATTGAGCGGCAGCTGCTTGCTGGACGGGGAATGAATCGGTGTCGATTGATTCCCGGACAATAACAACTGCTGCCACATGAACTCCTCGTAACGTCGATGCCATCTGCACCGAAGCCACTCCTCATCCGAGGAGAAAGACGAGGAAGAACGGTAATGCCACATTAACTCGGTGCCCGACCGAGATCACGAAGCACGAGGAGGCGGCTTGACCGAGAAGAGGACCGAGACCGAGACCCAAATCCTCGGGGGACCCGAGGGTGGGCCTGGGAAGGAGCGGGGAGCGCCCGCTCTTCCCTCGGCTCAGACGAAAAGACCGAGGCCTGTCGCCCCGAAGGTACAGGCAGAACCTCGGCCTCTGCTGGGGAAACCGGCGAAGGGATGGCGGCTCCAGCAGAAGACAGCCCGGATGATGGGTCAAGAGACTCGACAACATCGACGGGAGTCCTGGCCGGCTGACCTGACGGGGACACCGTGAAGCCAGCGGCCTGAGCCGCACCCTCGACCGAAGTCGAAAGTCGGCCGACAGGGGAAGGGGAGAGCTCCCGCCAGCGCCGACGATGGGACTTAGCCTGCGACTCCTTTGACCTGGGCCGAGAGGCAGGTCCCGAAGGTCCCTCTCCCTTCAAGGAAAGGGACTGGCGAAGCTCCTTGAATGAAGCTGAATGAGGAGAACTCAAGGAGAGTGGGATAAGCGCCGCGACAGAGGAAGAGGGGGAGGACAGCCGCCCCCTCCAAGGCGGAAAGGAGATCGAGCTGCTCAGTCGAGACAGCCGACGTGGACACTGCCCGATGAGTCTCCAAGGATTTTTCCATCGCAGAAAAAGTTTCAGGTCGCCCAAGCCCCAAACGGGCCGCATGATCCTCCAGGGTGCTGGTCGAAAGGGCACAGCAAAAAATCGCAAACTTGCGGATCATGGTCCAAGTTGAGGCAGTAAACGCACGTGGAGTGCGGGTCTTTTCTGGAGGAATTAACCAGGCACCTCCGGGAGCCAGAAAACGAATTATCCATCACAGCAGCGAGGGAAGAAGATCGAAGATTAGAAAACTTCCAACTAAATTCGGAGACCGAAAAAAATCAGGAACCAGTCGAAAACGCAGAGCGCTAAGGAGGGAACCTGAGCTTCCAAGCAGTAAGGAAGATCTGGCATCATGGGGCGGAGCTGAGAGTTTTACCACCCGGGTGGGTGGGAGGAGACAGCTTGAAGACTTTCTGGCAAGATTTAAAGCGGCAAGGAACCTGCCAATAAGTGTGGATGAACAACATATCCATGTCCCTAGAACAATAAATCTGCAAGAGAATCTCTTCCCTAGAGACACAAATAGTGAACTGGAAGCCAACAGTGCTTAAACCTCACAGGAAATTTATAACTAAGGCCTCGCATGCTGATGTATGGCCCTCATACATCAATATTGGCTATGTAACTTAGGAGGCCTCCATCCACATCAATTCCCACTGTCGATAAATGGAGCTTACATATTTACAGACCTGCAGGAGCGAGAAATCCACCCAGGCCAATCACATGGAGAAGCACAGAAACATACAGACAGACAATGTCAGCAGAGAATGAACAGTGGCCCTACCAGTCTGCCCGGTTTGACCCTACCCCGTCACTGTTCTCTAGATGGGGTTTTCACCCTCGCCAAACATCCCCACCCGCAAACCCCCTGCTCCCTGCCTTACTGCTACTCTGTGAATAACAATTAAACCCTTTATTCTCTCGCAGCCATGCTTAATCCCATTAATGCCTTTTGCACCCACCACCTCTGTCAGTAGGCTGTTACACAGCTCAACCATTCTCTCCCTAAACTAAAACTTCCTCACATCACTCCTGAATTCCATCCCTCTCCACCACACCAGCTTCCACTCATGTCCCCTTGTTTTCAACCCACCATTCCTGCTGAATAGTTGTTTGGAGTTTGCCTTATTCATTGCTTTTAGGAAGTAGAATGTCTCTATCATATTTGCACCCTCCCCCTCCCTTCCCAGCCTCCAGCAAGAATATGCTCAGTGACCTGAGCCAATCCTCATAGGATCTGCCCAGTAGCCATGAATCATTTTGGTTACTCCACACTACACCGCCTCCAACCTATGCATCTTTCCTCATGTGGGGCTCCAAAACTGGGCAAAATATTCCAGATGGGGTGTCACTGAGCAGTGATTTACAGAGAGGCAGTTTTATCTCTTTCCTCCTGCTATTAAAGCCCTGTCCAATACACCTACACATTACAGTTGCCTTGCTGCAGGCTTGATGCATTGGCTAGTCCCCAGGTTGTATCTTGACTCCCAGGTCCCTTTCTTCTAATGGCATCCCATTACATGGGCGACTGAGATTGAGCATCTCAATACCTGCAATGTGAGCTACCCTGAAAGGTTAAGCGAGGCTCGAGTTATAGTGCCAAGTTAGGGAACAAAATAGCCAGGTGGTATGAGGGCGAATGCACGTAAAGGGGAGGGTTCAGGAAGTCGAAGGTATGTGAACTGTAGTTTGGTGGTGTGCTGCCATTCTGTTGTGAGGGTGGCGGGCTGCAGTGATGGAGGTCCAGGGTTCGGGGCTGGGTAGGGCTTCTATTTTTTTTCACCATGTGCGTCACTTAAAAAGAATTTTTTATGTCAGAGTTTTCCCCCTCCCTGACATGCACCCCCCATGGAGTTGAGATTTTTAATTGTGGGGGTAGAGGAGAGACACAGTCCCCTGCATTACATAAAATGTTGGTTTCTCATTGCTGTTGTCGGGTTCGCTAGGGAGTGTATACAACGCCATTTTGATTTTTGGCGATGTACACTCGCTGTAACAGCAATCGCTGTTATGACATGGAGCCTCCTCAGAAGAAGTGCCCCTTCCATCCCGTTTTCTGTTGGGGCTCTTGTTTTCCTATGTGCATCACCTTGCACTTTTCGGAGGTGAACTTCAAATGCCAAACCTCAAACCACCCCTCTAACCTCTGCAGGTCCCTCTGCAACTCTATTACATTCTACTCGATGTCTACCCGGCCACAGAGGTTAATATCATCTGCAAAGAGACCCATCCTGCCCTGTATTCCTTCTATGTCACTGATGAACATATTGAAAAAAACTGGTCCCAGGACTGTCTGCAGCATCCCACTCGTGCCCCTCCCCCCCCTCGATTTGGCCATCTCCTCCAACCAACTTCCCACCATCTAACTAGGTCCTTGCCTGCTCCCAGATCCCCCTAATTTCTTCAGCAAACATCTGTGTTGCACGGAGTCAAATGTCTCACTAAAGTTAGAGTAAATCTACAGTTTGTCCATTATACATCACCTTTTTTTTTTTTTTTTACTATCCAGTTGGTCTGACAAGCTCTCCTCGCTACAAACTCATGCTACTTACTTTCACAGAGCCCATTTCTCTCCAGGTAGTCCACTAGCTCCTCTTGATTAGTGTCTATCAGTTTACTTATAATGGAGGTGTAACCCCCCTGCAAATGGGGGTTCCCAAAAGACTTCCAGGAGCTTGCTTGAATGCTCCAAGCCTGAATGGTGTTTGGCGTTTAAGCCATTTATCAGTGAGTGTTTTTAGAACCTCTGGTACTGTCTCTTTAAGAGCTGTCTGCTTGCAGACATAATTAGTTTGTATGGGGAACTGTGTGTTTCTTTGATTGAGTACCACTCGAGCTGCTCCAATTCACTCCATTTTGCAGTCACTAGGAGTGCAAAGGGAACCTATCTGAAAGATGTAACTGTTTGCCAGAAACCATTTAGAGTAATAATGAAATTACAGTTTGTCTAACCTGCTTTCTTTGCAGTCAGAACTGTGTCTGCCTAGTTCCCCATTCTGGTTTTGAACTGCTGAACTGGACCAATCAGTGTGGGGTAAGCTAGCTCTAAAATGGTGCCTTGGACGAATCAGAACTTGGACTCATAATCTGAGCCAGCCACAAGAGGATTGTATGGGCAGTGACTCTGGGAGATGTAGTTTAGACTCGGCGCCTTTTGGACCAACAGGAGCAGTCTATTGTGATGACAGCCAATCCAGTCAAGAACTGAGAGGAACTCAAAGGAAGTGCCGGTTTTGTCTGTTGGAGTTTCAGTTGAGCTCTGGCAGTGAAGAAGGAAGGAGCCCTGTGCTTTTCAGTGTGCAGTTTTAGTCGGGAAAGCGTGTGTAAGGCCCAGAGTTCCGGTCTGCAGCTTGTGTAACTGCTTGTTAGGACTGAATCCGTCCTGTGAAGAAATCAAGGATATCTGAAGAGTAGAAACCAGGCTCACCCTGTAGAAGACTGGAGAAATTGCTGAATTGCACTCGGTCTGTCAGGAACTGAATCTGCTGTGTGTTCTCCCGGGTATTGTGCAGTAATTGCGATCGGGATAGAGAAGCAGCCTGCCTGGTATAGTACTTTCTGTTTTACCATATAAATGTGTGAAGAGGCTTGTGTACCTCAAGTGAATCCTGCTGCCATTAAAGGACTTTTGCCTGTTACTGTTCACCATATAAATGTGTGAGGAGGCTTGGTTAGCTCAAGTGAATCCTGCTGCCATTAAAGGACTTTTGCCTGTTGCAGTTTGCCATATAAATGTGTGAGGAGTCTCGTGGAGCTCAAGAGTAGCCCTGCTGACATTGAAGGACCCTATCTTGTTTGGAGGTCGTGAGTACTAATTCAGAGTCGCTCCTGTTGAATTGCCACATTGAATCCAAATGGAATCACTGTACTGCTGACTGTTTAAACTAATTTTCTTTTCTCTGTGGGAAGGGCCCTACCAGCTGCCACGGTTTGGACTAGCCACTAGGGCTTGGGTACCCAGGGACAGTAACTGGTAGGGATAGGCCTGTGCACAGAGCCATAGGTAGATGAGTAAAGTAATAAGCTAATTAACCTGATTTCCCCCTGTCCTTGTTATATTCCCCCTAAATAAATCCGAGCTGCTTGTTTCAGTAAAGTTATACTGCCTGAGGTATTTGTCTATGTTAAAGTACTGTACTGTGATTGTTGACTGTATCTTATTTTACAGGATGTCCCAGTGCCTGAACCAGCCCTGGGGTAAGTGTATACTGTGAAGGTAATTCTGATATATTGTGTGGGCCACTAGTGGGAAGAAAGGGGGGTTGCAGTGTCCCAGAGGGCTGTGACCAAGTAAGTTTAACTATTGCAAACCCTGACCTCTGGGTGGAGGCACCTGCCATTGGATCCAGGCCCCTCAACCTGTTAGTGGCAAATCAGGCAGGGGTAGTAGCCCCTGGTATAGCGCCATCTAGGGGTTACAGAGGTAACACTATTGGGCCTGTAATTTACCAGTTCCTCCCTGTCACCTCCCTTGTGAAGCAGCACCAAGTCCACTATCCTCCAGTCTCTCGGAATCACCATTGACTGTAGTGAGCTGCTGAATAACCCTGCTAAGGATTGAACCAATTCCTCGAGCACCCTTGGGTGCATCCCACCTGGCCCTGAAGCCTTATCTATTTACAGGGCTGTAAACCCCCTCTGTCGCATCCATTCCGGCCCTGGAACCTTATCTTTTTTCAGGGCTGCAAGCCTTTTTGTAACTTTTTGCTTAAGTACCTGTGTCCGTTACCCTCGATAACCATTCTGAAGTATGATTTAATTGCCACGAGAATAGCCCCTTTGATTTCTCCCCTCCTCCCCCTTACTGTTTCCGTTACCTTTGGCAACTATTTTCAAGCATGATTTAGCTGCCTCAAGAACAGCCCCTTTGATTTCTCCCCTACTCCCCCCCAGATCTTGTCCACCCAAGCAACTGAACTTTGACTGTCCCTTATCTGGTCAAAGTCTGCTTGTCTACAATCCTGAACAACAGCCTTTGAAGAGGGTATATTGGTACCCAGGGCCAGTTCAAACCATACAGTATTCTGGTCAGTGGGCCCCAGTAGTTTCCCAGTGAGCAACCACCTATAGTTTCTGAGCTGGTGAGTACCACTACAAGAATGGCAGCCTCTCTTGTGGGTTTCCTGACCAGCTATAACAGCAGGCAGTCCTGAAATGTATCTATCCCCCTGATGAAGAGTCAGAGTGACTTGAAGTGCCAAGGAAACTTGAAGCTTGTTTTTTTATATCAATAAAGTATTCATTTCACTATTTTTTTTTTTTTTGAGTGTGTTGTACTTTAATTTATTTATTTTTGTGTGTGTGCTGCCCTGTATCTATAGAAGGGCCTGACATCTGGTGCTCTTGACTGCTGGAATGTCCCAGTCTACAGTATGCCTGGTAGATTGAAATCCCCACAAACGCTACCCACCAATTTGCGGACCCCTTCTCAGTTTCCGCCCCTAGTTTCCCCTCTGTCTTGTCTCCCTGTTTGGGCAGTCTGCATACCACCCCCATGGGAAACTTTCTTCTTGATGCTGTCATGAGCTGTACAACAATGATTCTGTCTCACCATTTCCTCTAATGGATCCTGCCTCTATGCCTTCACTGACATGAAGAGCTATCCCACTTCCTTTCCCTTACCATCATCTCTCCTAAATATAATATACCTCAGCATGCCAGGTCCCATTCCATATTCCTGGTGGCCACTGTTTCTCTAATGGCTACGAGGTCTAATCCTGCATCCGCCACCATCGCCTAGTATCTTGGAATTTAGGTGAACGGCCTTCCAGTTTGAGCCTATACCCTTCCCCCTCTTGTCAGTTCCTCTATATTTGTTCTCCACCCTACCTCAAACTTCTTGGTTTTCCTGCTCCCTGCAGGCTTTATGAGCCCCTCCCCTCCCCCAACCCGAACAGCAGCATCTTTACTTAATTTATCATGGACCACAGTCTTGCTGCTGTAGCCCCACTGCCATTAGTCCCCTTTCTGTGGGAGTCCTGCTAGTTTGTTTGTTTGTTTAAAAGTTTATTTTTATACAGCTTAGTTTGTTGGAGAATTAAATCCCCATTTACAACAAATTCCTGTGATACATAAATACATCAACAAAACTAAACAATAAATAAGTACACACAATACAAAATCACATTAACCTAAAAACAACTACAACAAACATTTAAATAATCATATAATTCAAGTTTCAGCATGTGCAAATCGGAAATCTCAGTTATATGAAAAGATAATTCATTCCAAATCTTTGCTAAACTATTCTGGAGAACTATATCCCCATACGATTTAAAATTCGAATCGTAGGCAATTTTCTAGTTGTTTTCCTTAACCTATCCAAATATGTTGAGTTAGAATTCAAACATATTAAGTAATTTAAAGAATGTGTTTTAGAATGAATTAAACCATGACATATCACTAACCATAAATAGTTTCTTCGAGCTATCGGATGTAACCAGTCAAGTTCCTGATAAACTAAACATCGATGAACTCGGAATTTATTTTTTAGGATGTAATTCCCCAATCTATAATAAGTCTGACCTAATTTATTTAAAAATTTTTGATAGGAATGCATGTATAATGGAAATCCATAATTTAGTACAGGCAACAACAATTGTTTTGCCAATTTGATCTTAATTTCCTTAGTCAGACACCCTTCTTAAAGCTCCCAGTCTTTGATTCACTTTTTTTATCTGTGACAAAATATGTTCAGAAAAAGAAAAATGATAATCAACAAGAACCCCCAAATGTTTATAAGTATTTACTTTCTGAACCATTACCCCATCCAAAAAGTTAATCTGCAAATCAATGAGATCTTTTTTTACATGTGGTCCCACAGAAAAAATCATACTCTGTGTCTTCCCAGTACTTATTAAGAGTCCAGAGTCTCTTATCCAAGTCTCAATATTGGAGAAATCTGTTTGGAGCCGCTGCCTCAGGTCTCCGGGATCATTTGCAGATGCGACCAGTACTACGTCATCCGCATAAAGTCTGACATCAGTATTGGTTACATATTTTGGAAGACTATTTATGTAAATATTAAATAACACAGGGCCCAAAATAGAGCCCTGGGGTACACTTTGATGTAAATCCAGGAGACCCGAGACAGCGGCACCACAGACCACCCTTTGCTTATGGTTCAATAAATAAGATCGAAACCATTGCAAAGTCTTTTGATGTATCTCTATATTCTGTAATCTAAGCAAAAGGGTTTCATGATGAACCAAATCAAAGGCTTTACTTAGGTCCACAAATACCGCCCCAGTATGTCTACCCTGGTTCAATTATGTTGCCACCAGATTACCAAAGTCAAGTAGGGCAGTATTTATGGACCTACCTTCTCTAAATCCATGCTGACAGTTAATAGCCCCATTTGGTCTAGGTAGTATCCAAGCTGATTATCAGCTTTTCCAATACCTTTGACAAAATTGGGAGCAAAGTAATAGGTCTATAACTGGAGGGAGCTGTAAGGTCACCACCCTTATGAATAGGAATAATTTCACCTGTTTTCCAATAATCAGGAACAAAAGAAGATTGCATGCAGTAATTATAAAAATAAGTAACTATGGTTAAAGTTTCTCTTTTTGCTCTCTATCCTTTGTGGTTCCCCAAGCATCAGTCTCCTGCCTACCAGTTTAAATGTCCACCTACGCAGACATCAACCATCTGCACAAGCACAATGGCTCCCTCTCTTGTTACATGAAGACCATCACCCTTGAAGAACCCCCTGTGCCAGAAGCCCCCCAGACTCCCATAAAATGGTACCTCTCCTCTTCACAGCATCCATTCAGCCACCCATTAAATTCCTCAGTCTCCTCCTGCCTTATCCTAGCCTTTCCACTCTCCCAACCCCACACAGGGATGAGTACAAAGCAGTACATCACTCCACATGGGAGGCATGGTAAATCTAGAGGACAGTACCCCTAGATCATTACTGTAGGTCATGCAACACAGTCAGGCCAAAAATGAAAATTACGTACTCACCATAATTCTTGGTCTTCTACGAATATCTTCACCATTGATTCACACTAGTGGGTCTTAGCCAGAGGCACTAGGAACCTGCAGCAGCAAGAACTTTTCAGGAGGGCTAGTGCCGAGGAAAGCTGTGCACATGCACAGCACTGCAAGACTGGCTTGCGGCACCAAGCTTACCACAGCACCAGCCCTCAGCCACCTCAGTATCTTCCTTACTGTGCAGGTGCAGCATAACCTAACTAGTACTTATGCACTAAGCCTTAGGGCATAAAATAGCCCTGGTAACCAGTAAAAGAAGGGTCAACAAACCAGTAACACAGGGTCTACATGTCCTAAACCAAGAACAAGGGGTGAAGACCAACAAACAGACTGGACTGAGCCCAGGGGAAGGCGAGTGAGCATGTGATGCAATGCTGAAGATATTTCTACAGGATCAAGAATTACGGTGAGTACTCAATTTTCATATCTTCCAGGAATCAATCTTTACCACTGATTCACACCAACAAGTCAGAGTACCAAGTTCAGACAAAATCCCCCAGACTAGGGAGGCAGAAGCCAAGGACTCACTCAGGACAGAAGTCCATACAGGACTGTCCTGCCAAAGGTGGCGGCATGCTGCCTGGCATGGACATCCAAGGCGTTACGCTTATCAAAAATGTGCACTGTGCTTTAAGATGGCGGTCTGATGTGCCCGGTGGCACATACGCCCCCTACAGTGGGAGCTGGCCGGCCAGTGGACTCAGCGCCACAGCCACTTTGACCAGCTGGTCATTGTGACCCTGAAAATGTGGGACACTCTCAAACAGTGGACCGTCCTGGATCACTTGCAGGAAGGGATCCCGTTTGTGCATCCCGAGCCGATGGTCATTCTTGCGACCAATGCCCCTCTCATGGGTTGGGAGCCCACATGGGGAACCACAGAACCTACGGGTTCTGGAACCCCAAGGAATCCCGATGATATATCAACCTCAGAGCAGTCAGACTGGCACTGTCAGCATGTGCTCTGCTTCTTCTGGGTCAAGTGGCGCAAGTCCAGACAGATAATACCATGACCATGTACTACCTCAACAAACAGGGTGAATGCACTCTTGACTGCTGTGCAGGGAAACGCTCCGCATCTGGACCCTCGTGAGCCAACAGGAGGCAAATCTCCTAGCCATCCATGTGGCAGGAGCCTTAAATCAACTGCCGGATGCTCTCAACCGTGTGGACGAGACATCGCACAAGAGGTCTCTCCATCCAGAGGTAGTACACAGCCTGTTCTCCCACTGGGGCAAACCTTAGGTGGATCTGTTCACCTCCAGGGAGAACACCCAGCTGAGCCTGTTTCATGCCCACCCCCCTCAGCAGGGCTCACTGCAGGGGAATGCCTTCTCGAGGCCGTGGACCCCAGGCCTCTTCTATGCCTTCCCTCTACTTCCCTTGGTTCACAAGGTGATCCTCAAGGTGAGGAGGGACAAGGCACAGGTGATCCTGGTCGCTCCAGTTCTGGTATCCAGATCTCCTCAGCCTCAGCTCCAGGCCTCTGAGGTGTCTTCCAGTACGCCAGGACCTGTTATCTGTCAGTCAGGGGAAGGCATTCCATCCGGACCTTCAACCCCTGCACCTGACAGCCTGGTTCCTGAGTGGCTAGAGTTCCAGGCTCTGGATCTCCCTGAGGATGTACTCACAGTAGTGGAAGCATTCAAGAAGGAGTCGACCAGGAGGTGCTATACCTTCAAATGGAAACTGTTTTCCATTTGGTGTCAGGGTAAGGGACTGGACCCTTTGTCCTGTCCAGTGGCTAGCATCCTATACTACCTTTGATCTCTGTCCAAAGGGGTCTTCAGTCTACGACCCTTAAGGTGCACCTGGTAGCCATCTCTGCTTACTGAGCGCGGGCCGGTCAGCAGACAGTGGCACAGGAGAAGGTGGTCTGGCGTTTCTTTAAATGCCTCGAGCACATATCTTCTCCGGTGCGTGAACCTCCACTTCCATGGGATCTACTGCTGGTACTGGCAAAGCTCATGGGTAAGCTACTCGAACCAATGCACAAGTGTAAGATGTCACATTAGTCGTGGAAGACTGCCTTTCTGGTGGCTGTCACATCAGCCAGATGGATTGGAGAGCTTCAGTCGCTCTCGGTGGAGTCTCCTTTCCTGGTCTTTCACAGGGACAAGACTGTTCTGCCCCCCCCAACCGAAATTCCTTCCAAAGGTGGTGTCGGAGTTCCATCTTAACCAGGTGTTTACTCTTCCTGTGTTCTATCCAAACTACACCTCGGATGCCGAGTACAGGCTCCATACTCTGGACCTGAGATTAGTGCTCTCTTATTATAAGAAGCGGATGGCGGACGTTCGGGGAGAGGTTCATCAGCTGTTTGTCACCTATGCTGAAGCCGCACCTGGCAGATCTACAGCAGTGTGGACAGTTGGCAGATGGATTACATCCTGCATTGATCTCTGCTACCGGTTGGCGGGCAAGGAGCCTCCCATAGGGATAAGAACTCATTCTACTCGCCGTACTGCTGCGTCAGTTGCTGCTTCCAGGGACATCCCTATCCAGGAAATCTGCTGGGCTGCCACCTGGAAGGCAGCAAACACCTTCATTACCCACTACCACATCGATCGAGAGTCATGCTGGGATGCTGTTTTTTGGGGCCTCAGTTCTCCAGTCTCTGTTCCCCAAGTAGGTATATCAAAAAGGGTGTGCGCCTTGCCTCCCTCCTTCCGGAGAACTGCTTGGAGTCTGCCAAACAGTGTGGATAGAATAAATTATCCACGATCCCAGAAAAACAGGTTATCGGCTGTAACAGTAATTCTGTGAGTGGTATATGTTGTTCATCCACACGAACCCACCCAGCCTCCCTGACTTCGACGCACAACCTGAGCTTCCGGTGGGCAAAGATCTGTCATCATGGGATGGAGCCGAGAGTTATACCACCCAGGTGGGTGGGAGGAGCCAGCTTCAAGACCCTCCAGCAAGATTTTTAAAGGGAAAGGACATGCCAAACAGTGTGGATGAACAACGTATACTACTCCTGGAACTACTGTTACAGGTGAGTAACCTATTTTTTTGTTGTTTGACTCATTGACCTCTCTGAACAAGTTACAATTGCTGATTCTAAACTGTCAATGAATGGGGAAGAGATGGGGTGCCATGATGATGTCACAAATTGGGGTCAGTGTGCCTGTCCCTATTAAGATGCATAATAGTACCAGAAGTAAATGAATTACTCACTGACAGTGCTGAAACTAACAGAAAAAAAATTATGGTAGGTCTTACAGAGGTTGAAATTAAGTTTTTTAACCACTAGCCTGCAGGGCTTATGACTGGGAAAATTCACTAGCCCCACTGACTTTTCTACTGGCCCAGCTGGTGTACCTATTGAAATATTACTTTCTCCAGTACTATCCCACAAGGCTACTTAAAATTGTTTTACTAACCTGAAACAAAATCTACCAGCATAGTGGGCTGGTGCCAATTTTGATCCCTAGTCTTATAGAACTTCTTGCTCCACAAAGTAGTACCATTTAGTTCTGGTGTCTTATAAAAGCTAGGTCTTCCAGGAGTCAAACTTCACCATTGAGTCACACTAGTGGGGCTCAGCCAGAGGTGCTAGGATCCTGTAGGAGCCAGAACTTTTGAGGAGGACTGGCGTCATTGTAAGCGAGACTGGCTTGCAGTGCTAGGCTTACCACAGCACCAGCCCTCAACAGTCTGTTTCTTTTTCTTCCTGTGTAGTGGGCATCTGTGACGACACCAAAAGTGCCTGGAGCTCACCTGTACTTCTGGCTGACGTGATAGCCACCAGGAAGGCAGTCTTCCACGACAAGTGCGACACCTCACACTTGTGCATGGGTTCGAATGGCTTGCCCAGGAGCTTTGCCAAAACCATCAGCAGATCCCACGGAGGTGGAGGTTCATGCACCGGAGGGGATATGTGATCCAGGCTTTTGGGAAAAAAACACCCGACCACTGTCTCCCGTGCCAATGTCGGATGACCGGCCCGCGCCCGGTAAGCAGAAATGGCTGCCAGGTGCACCCTAAGGGTTGATGACCATAGACCCCCTTTGGAGAAAGACCAAAGGTAGTCTAGAATGTTAGCCACAGAATAGGATAAGGGGTCCAGACACTTACCCTGGCACCAAATGGAAAATCTTTACCATTTGAAGGCATAACAACATTTCCTGGTTGATTCCTTTCTAGATGCCTCCATCACAGTGAAGACATCTTCGGAAAGACCCAAAGCCTGGAACTCTAGCCGCTCAGGTACCAGGATGTGAGGTGCAGGGACTGAAGGTCCGGATCAAAGACCTTCCCCTGGTTGAGAAATATCAGGTCCAGGCGTGTGCAAAGCCGCTCCGGGGCCTGCAGCTGAGGCTGAGGAGATCTGGATACCAGAACTGGAGCAGCCAGTCTGGGGCTACCAGAATCACCTGCACCTTGTCCCTCCTCACCTTGAGTAACACCTTGTGGATCAAGGGAAATGGAGGGAAGGTGTAGAGGAGGCCTGGGGTCCACGACCTTCGAGAAGGCATCCCCCTGCAGCGAGCCCTGCTGAGGGGGGGGCGGGCATGATACAGCCTCAGCTTGGGGTTCTCCCTTGAGGCAAACAGGTCCACCATCGGTTTGCCCCAATGGGAGAACAGGCTGTAAGCTACCTCCGGAGGACAGACCATTTGTGGGATGTCTGGCCTATGTGGCTGAGAGCATCCACCACCCGGTTCGGAGCTCCTGCCACATGGATGGCTAGGAGCTCCACCTACAACCGGCTTACGAGGGTCCAGATGCACCTCCTTGCACAGTAGACAGGAGTGCGTGCCGCCCTGTTTGTTGAGGTAGTACAAGGTTGTGGTATTGTCCGTCTGGACTTGAACCACTTGACTCCGGAGCTGAGGAGCGAAAGCTGACAGTGCCAGTCTGACTGCTCTGAGCTACAACAGGTTGATGTGGCATCGGGACTCCTTGGTGATGCAGAACCCATGGGCTCTGTTGTCCCCAATGTGGGCTCCTCAGCTGATGAGAAAGGCATCGGTCGTAAGGATGACCGTCGGCTCGGGGCGCACATACGGGATCCCTTCCTGCAACCGGTCTGGGGCAGTCTACCATTGGAGAGCGTCCCACATCTTCTGGGTTTCAGTGATCAGCTGGTCGAAATGACGACGCTGAGTCCACTGGGCGGCCAGCTCCCATTGGAAGGGGCGCATGTGCAACCGGGCCCAATGGACTACTGAGCTGCATGCCGCCATGTAACCCAGAAGGCGCAGAAAGTCCCGGCAGGGCACAATGCCCAACCAGAAATGATTGGGAAAAGGAGGAGAGAACCTCTGCCCTGTCTGCCGGGAGCCGAGCTCTGGCTTGACAAGATTCGAGCTCTGCCCCGATGAAGACTATCACTTGGTAAGACACGAGTTCCGACTTGGCCTCGTTGATCAGGAGGCTGAGTTGGGAGCAGGTCTGGAGGGACAGATCCCTGGAGTTCTCCACCTCCTGTTGGGTGGAACCTGCCAGGAGCCAACAGTCGAGGTAGGGGTAGATTCTGACCCCCCGCGCCGGAGATGGGCCACCACCACTGCAATGCATTTTGTGAAAACCCGTGGGGCCGATGACAGGCCGAACAGCATGGCTCGGAACTCGTACAGGGTCCCCTCGACCCTGAAGCAGAGGAACTGCTGATGGGATGGACGGATTGGGACGTAAAAAAAAGGACGCATCCTGCAAATCCAGAGAACAGAACCACATATTTCGCTCCAAGGATGGTATGATCTGGGACAGAGTGACCATCCGAAAGGTGCAAGACCTGATTCAGGTCGTGGAGATCTAGAGTGGGGCACCAACCCCCAATCCGCTTGGGCACCAGAAAATACCTGGAGACAAAGTCTGTGTCTCCTGGAGGATCTGCCACGGGAGCTACTGCCTCCTTGCGGAGGAGCTGAGCTATGTCGTCTCGAAGAGCTGACTGGGTGCATTTGGAAATCCGTTCCTCCCGATGGGCGCGGGCTCGACTGGGAGGGTACTGCTCGAACTCTAGAGGCAGTCCCCGTCCAACCACTTCGAGAACCCATCTGTCCAAAGTGATAGCGAACCAGGTGAAAAGAAAGTGGCAGAGACAGCCCCCCACGGGAGGGCCCAGAGCTGGCATGACGGAGATAGGGGTGGCAACCCCCATTCCCATCACTGGGCAGGCTTAGAGGAGGAGGAGGCTCCAGGACCTGAGCCTCGGCCCCCTTTTCGGGCCTGTTGGGGTCCAGGCTTGGGCCGGGGGCGCCAAGCTTGAGCCTGCTGCTGATGTTGATGTTGCTGACCTCCTTGACAGGAGGGCTGCCGGATCACAGGGGAAGAGTGCAGAAAAGGCTTCTTCTTCTTCTTCTGCTGCTGGTTCTTGCCTGAAGAACCCTTGGCAGAAGTGGCGTCCAAGGTGGCACTGGACTGCTCTATGCACTGTAGGTGACCGGCCACTCCTGGACCGAACAAGTCGGTCCCAAGGAAACGCACGTCAGCAAGCTTGTGCCGAGTATCCACTGGGAAGGAGGAAAGCCTCAGCCAAGCCCTGCGGTGAGAGGCTAC
Organism: Neoceratodus forsteri; assembly: GCA_016271365.2. NCBI lineage: Eukaryota > Metazoa > Chordata > Ceratodontiformes > Ceratodontidae > Neoceratodus > Neoceratodus forsteri. The sequence goes on along the minus strand of CM028134.1, from coordinate 798,827,706 downwards.
TGCAGCGGCCATTGAGCGGGTGCAAGAATCTCCGATGTCCAGGGCCGTCTGGAGCTGCTGTTTGGCAATAGCACGGCCCTGGTCAAGGATCTGTTTGATCATGGTCTGCATGTCCGCGGGGAGATGAGGGAGGACTTCGTCTAATCACCAGAGAAGGACATGAGCTAAGAATGCCATGATGACAACCAAGCTGGCCTGATGAAGGCCCAAGGAGGAAGCCACACAGACCTTCCAGGCGGAGTGGTCCATATTTTTGGACTCTGTCCAGAGGTCGGTCAGTGTCGGACGAATTGCCAGTATGCCTGAACACAGAGGCTGTCACCAGACTCTTGGCCGAAGGTGATCTATGAACCTACTTAAAGGGACCCCATGGGCACCATGTACTTGGGGGCCATATGGGCAGATGGTGCTGGGAATGAGGCAGGGCACTGCCAAAGTTCGAGGGCTGGGCCAACGATGGCTTCGGCCACAGGAAAGGCCTCCATTGGGGTATCCCCCCTCTTTAGGATATCTGTGAGAGGGTACTCCACCTTTTTCTGGATAGATTCCAGGGACATTCCGGTGGAGTCGCAAATGAGATGGAGAATCCCTTGGAAGGAGGAAGGGCCTTCCTCCATCCCTGCGCCAATGCACGACTCATCATCCCAAGGATGAGAGTGGAGCCCAGTGACATTAGAGTCCGAGGAGTCTGGGTACAACGGCCTGCCACCTAGATCACCCTCGATCCACCGAGGGCGGTCCGGGGTGACTGTAACTGACAGACGTCAGGGAAGTCCGGTGTCCTGTCGGTCCTCTTTCGAAGAAGGCCCTCCCGCAGGCTGTTTAGGCCATGGTTCCACCCAAATAGGTGGAGAGACCGGAGTAGGCCGAACCAGGGGACAGGACGTCCCCATGGGCGGAGGAACCGAGGGTTTTGGTTCCGGAAGGGTAGGCTTCGGCCTGGCAGGTGAGAGCCAAGTAATGGCCGGGGTGGGTGGCAGAGCCGGCTTCTGCCCGGTCAGAATCAGCTGTTGCCACACAAGGTCCTCATAGAGCCAATGGAGTTTCCGTCGGAGCCTCTCCTCTTCCAAGGAGGAAGAGGATGACCTGTGGTGTTGCCTCTTCTTAGAGAGCTTATTGCTCTTCCTCGGTCGAGGGGGTTCTGGACCTCGACCGAGATTGGGCAGGCTGACTCGGTCGATCTGGAGACACCAGGGGAATCGGTGAAACCAGAGGGTCCGGAACCGGATCCTTAATGGGGACACCAGCGGGCTGGGTCTCCTCATCAGGAAACACTACGACTGGAGTCCTTTCTAAGGAGTCATCGACCACGGCCAGCAACAAAGGGTCGATCGGGTCGCAAATGATCTCAACCTCATCGCCCACTTCCTCGGTTGTCTGGCCAGATGGAAGGTCCGTAAAGCCTGCGGCCGAGGAGGCGATCCCGACCGGAGTCGAGACCGCATGCTCCTGGGACTGAGACCTCTCTCGGTCCGACCACCTCGTCAAGATGAAGGCCCCCCCTTCCGACAGCCCGGGAGGTGTGGCCAGTGGCGCCTCACCCCGTGAGAGAGACTGGCACAACTCCTTAAACGAACCTGTAAAGATGGAGCCTAGGTTCAGTGGGACGAAGAAGCTTCGATTAGCAGAAGTGCGAGTGGCTTCTTCCTCGAACACCTGCATGTGTTCCAGCTGCTCGGCGAAGCCCGAGGCCGCGGAAACCGCCCACCTAGCCTCCTTGGACTTCACCGGAGAGTTCCTTTTCTCCGGTCTCCCCAGTTTCAGGCATGTCATGTGGTTGTGCAGGACTTTGGGATGGAAGACCAAGCAGTAACTGCAGGACGAGGTGTCATGGCTGAAACCCAGGCAGTAGACGCACGAGATGGGGATTGGTGCGCGACATCTTTTGGCCACAAGGACACCGACGAAATCCCGGGGAAGATTTCTCCTCCATGATCCAAGACGCAAATGCGCGATCACTAACTCGAACGAGTTTTAATTCCGGTAAAACTGAAGATTTGAAAGCCAGAGCCTACGAAATGCGAGAGCACAAAGGAGGCAACCTGTATCTTCCAGCGGAAAGGAAGGTCTGGCGTCATGGGGCAGAGCCGAGGTATATACCACCCAGGTGGGAGGGAGGAGCCAGCTTGACGACTTCTGGCAGATTTAAAGAGGAAGGGGACAATGCCAATGAGTGTGGATGAACAACATAGCCACGCTCCTAGAATCACATGTTCTGCTTGAGAGATGGTATGATCTGGGACAGTGTTACCAACCTGAAGGTGCGTGATCTGAGGAACTGGTTTAGGTCATGCAGATCTAGAATGGGGTGCCAGCCCCCCATCCACTTCGGAACCAGGAATTACCTGGATACGAACCCTGGGTTGACCGGAGGGTCCATGACTCTGGCCACCACCTCTTTGTAGAGGAGTTGGGCAATGTCGTCTCGAAGAGCCAGCTGAGTGTGTACAGACACCATATCCTCCCGTGGGGCATGGGCTCAGCTTGGAGGGTACTGCTCGAATTCCAGAGGCAGTCCCTGGCCCACCACTTCTAGAACCCACCTGTCCATGGTAACAGTGGACCAAACGGAAAGGAAGTAGTGGAGCCGGTCTGCCACGGGAGGACCCAGAGCTTGCGTGACAGGTATTAGGGTGGCCACCCCCATCCTGTCACTGAGCAGGTTTGGAGGAAGAGGGTCCAGATTGGGGACCGCCTGAGCCCTGTCCTCCAGGCTTAAGGGCCGCCAAAGGCCCAAACTTGGGCCAAGGGCGCCAAGATTGTGCCTGCTGTTGATGCCCCACTTGAAAGTGGGGCTACTTGGCTGCAGGGGCAGAATGCTGAAATGGCTTTTTTTTCTGATTTTTGGAACCTTGGGATTCCTTCTGTGCAAAAGTTACGGAGTCCAAGGCGGCACTGGACTTCTCGATGCGCTGGAGGTGACCATCCACACCTGAGCCGAAGAGGTCAGTATCCAGGAAAGGGACGTCCATTAAGTTGTGTTGGGTGTTCGCCGTGAAGGTGGAGACCCTTAACCAAGCCCTGCGGTGCATGGCAACTGCGGCTGCCACCAAATGTGCGTATGAGTCCCCAAGGTCCAGAGCCATGTGGAGTTGCTGCTTCGCAACAGCCTGACCCTGGTCCCAGACCTCTTTGACCGTGGTCCAGAGGTCTGTGGGGAGGTGAGGAAGAACCCCATCAAGAGAGCCCAGAAAGGCGTGAGAGAAATGCGCCATGATGATGATGGCCGAGCTTGCCTGACGGAGGCCCAGCGTAGAGGCGGCATAGACTTTACGGGCAGAGTGGTCCAGGTTTTTGACTCATTTTCCGGAGGTCTATCTATATCTGCTGAACTGCCCAAGCACCTGAACACAGATTCGGTCACCAGACCCTCTGCAGAGGGGTGCTCTGTGAACCCTGAAAGGGACCCAATGGGCTACGCATATTTGCAGGCCATGCGGGCAGAAGGTGCAGAGCAGGAGGTAGGATGCTGCCATAGCTCCAAAACCAGACCAACAATGGCCTTGGCCACTGGAAAGGCTTCTGTCGGTGAATCCCCCCATTTGAGGATATCCGTGAGGAGATATTCAATCCGTTTCTGGACAGGTTCGAGAGGCATCTCTGTGGATTCAGAGATAAGATGGAGGATGCCCATAAAGGAAGAGGGGCCTTCCTCCACAGAGAGACTACCAACTGATTCCTCGTCCCAGGGATGGGAATGAAGGTCTGAGTCCTCGGATTCCAAAGAGTCTGGATAAATTGGCCAGCCACCTGAGTCTCTCTCCACCCGCCTAGGATGGTCAGGAATGAGAGTAACAGACAGCCTACGCGGGAGGCCCAGAACAGACCGAGACACTTTGGCAGGCACCCTCACTGGGGGCTGTTTAGGTGGCAGCTCCACCAAGATTGGTGGAGAGGTCGATTTTGGCCGAACCGGAATGGTTTTGACTGGCTCCGTGGGAGGAGGAATGGTGTGGGCCGGTTCCTGAGGAGTCGGCTTCAGCCTGGGAGGCGATAGCCAAGTAATGGCTGTGGTGGAAGCCGGAATCAGCTGTTGCCACATTAGATCTTCGTAGCGTTGACAGAGTTTCCATCGAAGCCTCTCCTCATCCGAGCAGGATGAAGAAAAATGTCGGCAGCGCCTCTTAAGAGTGCTTGTGTGCCTTCTTCAGCCTGTCAGTCGAAGGAGTCCGAGACCTCGACCTCAATCGTCGGGGTGACCAACGGGGTCGATCAGAAGGGCACTGGGGAGATTGGTGGTTCTTTCTGGTCTGGAACCGGTTCTCCGATGGGGTTCCCAGTGGGTTGGGTCTCCTCATCGGGGAGAGGCAGGACCGGAGTCCTGAATAAGGAGTTGTCGGCCTCCTCAGGAGACAATGGGTCGACTGGGTCCAGAATGATCTCAACCAGTTCGTTGTCCAGTATCTGGGTAGGCTGGCCTACGGGGGAATGTCATCGGTGAGACAAGATTCTCTTAGTTCTTTGTCCTTTTTACAAGACCGAGAGACGTGTGCCCGAAGGCCCCTTGCCCTTGGTGGGAAGGGATCGGCACATCTCCCGAAAGGATCCAGAGAAGGTGGAGCCCAAGCTGAGCGGGACAAAAAAGGGCTTCGAGGACTGATCCGCGGCCACAGCCGCCTCTTCCTCGAAGGCCTTCATTTGTTTGAGCTGCTCAGCGGACCCCACAGCCACAGAGACTGCCCATCAGGCTTCCTTAGATTTGACCGGCAGGTTCCGTTTCTCTGGTCTGCCCAACTTCAACCATGTGAGATGATTGTCCAAGACGTTCGGGTGAAATGTGAGACACAATCTCACAGGCCTGAGTGTCATGAGGCATGACACAGAGGAAGTACACGCACGTGGCATGCGACTGGTGCGAGACATCTTTTGCCCGCACAGGCAGCGGCAGAAACCGGGAGAGGATTTATCCTCCACAGCAGTCAAGATCGCAAAGCGATTTTTAGCAACTCTGACGAGTTTGAGTTTAAACAAATCCATGGATCTGAAAGCCAGGGCCCACAGAATGCAAGAGCGGTAAGGAGGGAACCTGTATCTTCCAGCGGAAAGGAAGATCTGGCATCATGAGGCAGAGCCGAATGGTATACCACCCAGGTGGGTGGGAGGAGCCGGCTTCAAGACCTTCCAACAAGATTCTTAAAGGGAAAGGACATGCCAAACAGTGTAGATAGAACAACATATCCACGATCCTAGAACTGAAAATTACATACTTGCCATAACTGTTGATCTTCCTGAATATCTTCTCCATAGATCGCCACAATGGGTCTGAGCAGGAGGCGCTAAGACCCCATGGGAGCCAGATATTTTCTGGAAGGATGGCGTCATAAATAAGCCCTGAGCATGTCACTGCATGCATCTGCTGCTATGCAGTGACGCCAGCCCACAACTGTCTCATTACTTATTTATTTTTTAACCAAGGAGGTGAGCAGCATGAACCTAACAAGTAACCTATGCACTTAACCGAAGGGCATAAGATAGCCCTGGTGGCCTGTGTGAGAAGAGCCACCAAACCAAGCAACACAGTGTCCTCACAACCCAAACCAAGTACAAAGGGTTGAAGACACACATCAATACTGGAGTGAGGCCGGGGGATGATGAACAGGCATGGTAATCTGTGGAGAAGATATTCAGGAATATCACCAGTTATGGCAAGCATGTAACTTTCATATCTTCCAAGAAACAATATTCTTCATAGATCCCCACTAATGGGTCAGAGTCTCAAGCACAAAGGAAGTCCTCCAGACTAGGGAGGCTGGAGCTCAGGGCTTATTCAGGATAGTAATCCATTCATAATGGTCTTGCCAAAGGTGGTATGCTACCAGGCAGGGTTCATGTTTAGCCTTTTTTTTTTGCACTGGTCCAGCCAGGAAAGTGGTACTAATTTGCAATGTGTTCCCCCCCCCATCCCCAAGATTTACATTAGCCCCAAGCTATAATGGAGATTATTGGGTGAAAAGAGAACTCCCTCTCCCCATCCCTGTCCAATTACTCTCTGGTTTCCAGTGGCACCCTCTCCCCCCATTTCCTAATTTCTGTATGGTGTCCATTGGACCAGCCTCCCATTTCCCATATGTCTTCCCTGTTGTCTGGTGGCAACCCCCAAAATCCTGGTCCCTGATGGCGGACAGCACAAACCCTCCACTCAAATCCTTGGCAGGCCACATATCTAACTCGTGCAACTACAGCAATAAAAAATTAAAAAATTTTTACAGTAATTATTACCCTTCCACACCTTCCCACTCGTGTTCTCTCAGTCGAAAACTCACCCACAAAGGGTCAGGTATTACTATAAAAAAAAAATGTCCTGAAGCAGCTAGAGTACACCACTGATTTTATCTTAACAGTTCACCACCGGGCCACAATACCAGCAATCTCTCCCTGTAGTGCTTTGCGATATCACATGAGGGAGAGACTGTCGCCATTCGGGTCCAGTACTGTGACTGTTAAGATAGGTTCGGCAGCATGCTGCTTTACGACTTTTCCCCTAATACTTATGGGTGAGTTTTCGAACTAAGGTAATATGGGTGGTGAGCCTGAGTGGGGGAGGTCTTTCTTTTGTTTGTCTGATAAACTAGGCCCAACGAGGAAACTCAGGGGGGAGTCACACTGGCCCCAGGCAGTTTGCACTATCCCCATGGCCAGTAAATTAATGTTAAAATCAACCCCTGCATCCAGCACATAGTGTTTGGTAAAAGTATGCACTGTGCTCCACGATGCAGTTCTATAAATTTTCTCCAACTGGCAAAGAGTGCATTTCTGCTAGGCAAGTCACAATTGCTGTGGTGGAGCGGGTATGTACCTTGCCCTCCAGTTTAACCCAAGCCATGGCATAGCAGTGCTGAAGGTGGTGTACAGCTCAGGCTGAAATTCACTTGACTGTGACAGGCTGTCCATTTCAATTAGGGTCGAAGGAGACAAAAGAGCTGTTTTGATGGTCTAAAGTCCCTTGTCCTGTCCAAGTAAAATCTAACGAGCCTCTTAACATCCAGCAAGTGGGGAGTCCTTTCTCCCTCATTCTGGAAGTTGACAAAGTAGGTAGTCAAAATTATAGCCTGATCAAGATGCAACTCCAACACAGGCAGAAAACGGGGAGTGTGTACAGAGAACTACTTTATCTTCATGGAAAACAATATATAGAGGATCTGTGATCAAAGCAACATAGATTTCAGATACTCTGCATGCAGAGGTGATAGTCACCAGAAATGCTGCTTTCCAAGTTAGAAACTTCATGTCACAAGCTGCAATAGGCTCGAAGGTGAGCATATCCAGCACAAGGTTGACATCCCAGGGAGACACTGGCTTCCTGACTGGAGCCTTCTGTGCAGGATACCACTGAGGAACTTCTTAAGCAGTGGTAGCTGTGCCAGAAAGGGTGTACCCACAAGTTTGTAGTATGCTGATACAGCACATACGTGAACCATAACTGTGGAATACTACAGGTTAGAATTAGAAAGGTCCAGCTAGTACTCCAAAACCTTTTCCGGTGGACACCAGAAGGGGTCCACAAGTGTTTTGGAACAGCAGATACATAGATACATAGACAGTGTTGGCAGATAAGGGCCTATGGCCCACCCAGTCTGACCATTTAAGTTTGTAAGTTCAGTTTATGTTTTCCAGGAAGTCTGTTGCCCCTTACCCCTGACCTCCAGAATTCCTTTATGTCTATCCATGCATTCTTAAATCCCGTGATTGTTTCAGCCCCACCACTTCCTCTGGCAGGGTGTTCCACTTGTCCACCACCCGCTCTGTGAAGAAATTCTTCCTCACGCTTCCTCTGAATCGCCCTCCCTCCAACTTCATCCCATGCCCTCTAGTCCTGGAACATCTTTTCGCTAAAAATAGTGCATTCCTGCACCCTGTTCCTCCTGTAAGATACTTGTATGTCTCTATCATATCCCTCTCTCCTCCTCTCCTCCAGGGAGTACATGTTCAGTGCCTTCAACCTGTCCTCATGGGACTTGTGATGCAATCCATGCACCATCTTTGTTGCCCTCCTCTGAACCTTCTCTACCCTGTCTATGTCCTTACATAGGTAAGGTCTCCAGAACTGCACAGTGTACTCCAGGTGCGCCTCACTAGTGTCTTGTATAGTGGAATTATGACCTCCCTTTTCCTGCTGGTGATGCCCTGCCTATGCATCCCAGCATCCTATTTGCTTTACCTGCTGCCTTGTCACACTGTTTCCCTGCCTTGAGGTCATCAGAGATGATAACTCCAAGATCCCTTTCCTGCTTGGTGCATGCTATATCCTCACCCCCCAACTGATATATTGTGCCAGGGTTTTTGTGCCCCATATGCATTATCTTGCACTTCCTTGCATTGAATTTCAACTGCCAAACCCCTGACTATTCTTCAAGTTTCTGCAGGTCCCTTCTCATTCTGTCTACACCCTCTGGTGTGTCTACTCTGTTACAGAGCTTTGTGTCATCAGCGAACAGTGAAATTCTGCCTTCTAGGTCCTGCGCAATGTCACTGATGAAGATATTGAATAGTACCGGTCCCAGCACTGATCCTGTGGTACCCCACTGGTCACTCTTCCCTCTGTGGAGTGACAGCCATTTACCACCACCCTCTGTGTCCTGCTGCCCAGCCAGTTACCTACCCACCACACTACTGTCCTGCCCACACCCATATTCCCCAGTTTGTGCAATAGTCTTCTATGTGGCACAGTGTCAAAGGCCTTGCTGAAGTCCAGATAGGCCATGTTCACTGCCCTCCCCTGCTCCACCTCCCTAGTCACCCAGTCAAAAAATTCAATGAGGTTGGTCTGACATGAGGTTGGTCTGACATGACCTTCCCCTGGTGAAACCATGCTGCCTTGGGTCCTGTAGTCCATTGACAACCAGATGTTCCACCAATCTCTCCTTCAGTAGTGCTTCCATGATCTTCCCCACTACTGAGGTGAGGCTGACTGGTCTGTAGTTCCCCGCTTCCTCTTTGTTCCCACTTTTGTATAAGGGGACTACATCTGCTATCCTCCAGTCTTTGGCTACCTCCCCTGTTTCTAGTGATCGGCTAAACAGGATAGCCAGAGGTTCAGCCACCACCTCTCTTAGTTCTTTAAGGACCCTGGGGTGCACCCCATCTGGCCCCATTGCTTTATCAACTCTTATTACTTCCAGTTCCTTCAGGACCCTTTCTCGTGTAAAGGGACTTGTGTCCATTCTGCACCATTCTCACCCTTGTACTCCATTCAGACCCATTACCCTCCTCTTCCTCAGTAAGGGCCAGGCAGAAATACCTGTTCAATATGTCAGCTTTACTGTTGTCATCCTCCACACAGCCCCCATCCTCCCCTTCAGTCTCACTATCCTCCCTTTGCCTTTCTTTTTCACTTATGTACCTGTAAAGGTTTTGTCCCCTCTACCCACTGATTTTGCAATGTGTTCTTCTGTCTGAGCTTTGGCTTCCCTTACTGACCTCCTGCCTCCTTTGCTTCTCCTGGTACTTCTCCCTATCCCCTTCTGCCTGTGTCTTTTTGTATTGCCTGAATGCAATCTTTCTGGCTTTCACTTTCTTTGCTACCTCTTTGGAAAACCATAATGGTCTCCTCTCCCTTTTCCTCTTGCTAACCTGCTTAATACATAATTCTGTTGCTCTTGTAATCCCCATTTTAAATACTTCCCACTGTTCCTCAACCCCTGATTCCTGCCCCATTCCCCTTAATGCCTCTTTCAAGTATCTCCCCATTTTCTCAAATTTTGCCCCCCTAAAATCCAGGATACGTGTTTTGGTGTGGTTTGGTTCTGCTCTTTCTGTGATTTCAAACCACAGTGACTGGTGGTCACTGTTCCCCAGGTGCTCCCCCACTCTTACCCCCATCACACTGTCCCTGTTAGTGAGCACAAGGTCCAGTATTGCCTTCTGCCGAGTTGGTTCCATGACCAGTTGCTTGAGGAAGGCACCCTGAAGGGAGTCCAGGATAAATCTGCTCCTAGTTGATGCTGCTGCTGGGATGCTCCAGTCCACGTCTGGAATATTGAAGTCTCCAACCAGTACTACCTCACCCTTGTCTGCCATCCTCTGGATGGCTAGCAACAGCTCCCTATCTGTTTCTTCCTCCTGGGCTGGTGGTCTATAGACCACACCTGTGCGGATGGCTGGCCCCATTTTCCTTTCCAGCTTAACCCACAGTATCTCTCCCCCATTTTGTTCCTCCTGGATCTCTGTGGCCCTTATGTCATTTTTCACATACAGTGCCACTCCTCCTCCCTTCCTGCCTGCCCTGTCTCTTCTGAATATGTTGTAGCCAGGTATGGCCAACTCCCAGTCATGGTTATCATTACACCAGGTTTCAGTGATGGCCACAATGTCCAGGTCTGACTGCACCATGACAGCCTCCAGATCTTCCATCTTGTTGCTAAGGCTCCTGGCATTTGCACACATGACTTTCCATGATTTGACCTCCTAGACTGTTTCGCTGTTCTACTCCAGCCCCTTCCTTGGTTGTCCTTTATCCTAGTTCACCTTGCTGTCTGCCCTTCTGCTGAATTTTGCTCCTATTCTGCCTATCCACCTCCTGGGTGCTAATCTCCATCTTTTGCACTTGGCTAACCTCCACATCCTTTCCTTCCATTTCTCTGGGTACCTCTATTTGGTTGTCCCTGTTTGGCAGTGTGGCATATGAGTTCTTGAGTGGAATAGGATCTGGGATGTTCCTCTGCCTGACTGGTCTAACCCTCCCTGAGCCCACTGTCATCCAAGTACTCCTCGTTCTCTGCATCCTTTGAGGAAGCTGCATTGGACTGAGTGGTCTCTGGATAGGGGTGATGGTACTCCTGACCCAGTTTACTTCGCTCTGAGTCTGGCTACCTCATCCCGCAGTCCAGAAAGATGCATGCAGATAGGGCAGCACCTCAGTGTCCAGAAGATCTGCCTGAATATGGCTGCCCCACAGCCACTGCATTGCACCACTCCCACATTATACTGCAATTATACTGCTATTCCACTACTTGTCTGCTACTGAAGCTCTCCTAGTTCCCTTTTTATTAATTTACTGTCCTAAAAATCCTGCCACTGTTCCTCTATAATATTTGAAAATACATACACTTCTATCTCACCTCTTTATCCTTACCATCAAAAGGTAACTACAATCACAATAATCTACCTTCTACTAATACAGATTCTATCACAGAATCAGAGCACAATGCAAAAACATCTGCTACTTAGCAACAACAAACAGGTGACAACAAACCAAGTTGATGTAGCTTTTTTAAAATAGAAAAAAATGTAGTCGTTTAAACCAATAGAAATCAAGCAGTTCCAAAGTACCTTGAACTACAAGAAAGAACACAGTACCACACCTCTGCCACAATAACTAAACAGTTCTAAAACATTGGAGAAAGAAGAGAAAAATCAGAGACTGAGCAAAAAGATACAATGTACTATAAAGTATTAGGCAATAGGTATACTCAGCTGTTTAACAAAGAAAATAAAGTACCTACCAAAACAGACAGGATACCCACAATTGACACTTGGGTTCTCAATATCAGACACCACCAAAGGCACATACAGAAAGATGAAAAATCTTTAGTACTTGACTGTGTAAGTCTTCCTGGTGGAAGGTTTTCACACAGCCAACAGTATCTTGGAGAGCTTCTGAGACACTTAAAACATGTTCACTTCCAGCTCTTCAGGAGCTAGGCCTTTAGGTGAAAGGAGCAAAGGCTGTGACAGACTAGTTGACCCTGGGTCAGTAAGTTAGTCCGGAATAGCAGAATCCTTGGTTTGCTGATTAACAGTCGATTCAACAGAGGAAAACATATCTGCTGAAGCCAGCAGGGGGCCACTAAGATTATCTTGCCCTCAGGTGCCTCCAATTTAAAGAGCACTCTCTTGATGAGAGGGATTGGAGGGAATGAACACAGAAAAAAGATCTTGTCATGGTAGTCTGAACATATTCTGACAGAAAATGACAATTCCTCTATTTCTGGAGTAGAATCGAGGCAGTTTGGCGTTGAGTGTGAATGTAAATAGGTCTACATCTGGGGTGGTCCACCCGTCAAATGGTGACCACAGGACATCTGGAGCCAATGACCACTTACAAGGATCTGCCTCTGTTTGACCCTAATCGTCTGCCAGAGGGTTCTTGACTCCTGCAGATAGATTGTTTAACAGCAAGCAGCATCTCTTGTTTTGCCTCTGTGTCTGGCAGGGCCCCTGCCAGAGAGTAAGCTTATATAACAGGCCATATTTGTACTTAGAGAAGCAAACAATAGCTAGTTAACCTCATGCCAAGGGTAGCTGAGGCACAGACCCACTTTCCCATGGTGTCTGCCTTGCACGACTCTTTGTTAGTGAGGTGTACAATGACCTCCTTGGGTACCATGGCTTTGTCGTTCTCAGCCAGAATAATGACATCTGCTACTAGCTGAGTAAAATACACAGGCTTAGAATTAGGCACTGCATATTTCCTGTCCGCCTGCTTGGGAACAGCTGCCACAGCAGCAGGCCTCCTCCAAGCAGTCTCACAGAGTGTCTCCAGGGCCGGCTGGACAAAAGGAACTAGAGAGAGACTGGGATGTTAGGCAAGTTTAGAAAATCCAAGTAGAGGCGCCTAGCCTGGTCTATGATTGCTGGCTCGATATTCCGTGCAGTATGCATATTTCTGAGCAGAGTCTGGAAGGAGAGATCCTCTTCAGATACAGTAACAGAAACCAGTTCCAGGTTCTCTGGATCACAGTACAAGTCATCATCACTATCAGAGTAGGTGAGGTCAGGATCTGACTCGTCTTCTTCCACTCTCTCCACACCAGGAGGGTAGTAAAGAGGAGGGGGTTGAAAGGGCGACAGTGCAGGCTACAGCCTCAGCAACACCAGCGACATGGGACGCAGCCTTAGGTGGGGCCTCAGAAATACTGCTCTAAGTGATATCATGAACTGCTCAAAGACTAGCACCGAAGGGAACAATCCTGGCACTGAAGGTCCGTGCTGTACCATCAACACAGGGGTAGGCCCCAAAGGGCCAAACCATAGCACTGGACATGGAACCACCAACTGTGTTGATGGCCCCACCAGCCCTGAAGGAACTGGCAGCAGCACAGTGACTGTCCCTGTCCGCGGAGGGGTAGAAGACAACACCTCATGTATGGCAGAGGCATTGGCAGCACCAACAGTGGCCCCAGCCCAGAGGCTGGTGCCAGAGCCAGCTGTGAACCCGAGTCAAGGGGCACCAAAGACGGTGGTATTTCAACCAACCCCACATGGTCAGAAGCTGGCACCAACAATGGTGCCACTCCACTTATACGCAGCACCCACTGCTCCATAAGAGCTGCCCAATCAAACTGCCCACTGAAGTTCTCCTCATTGGACAGAGAGGTGCTCTGGGACAGTGACCTCTACTTCACAGGTCCAGGTACCCCCAGTGTCATCGTGGACAACAGTGGGGTACCTCGGTCCACAGAAGTAGAGTTATCTCATAGCAGAACAACCAGAGGATGACCTCAACCAGTACCACTTCTTCCCCTTATTCTTTCTGCAGGAAGAGATCAACGCCGAATGGTGCAAAGACCTCGATGCTGAGCGTGTGTAGGATCTAGACAGTTTCTTTTTGCAATTCCGAGAGGACTGTCCATCCTTCCAGTGCCAGACTGCCCACTGCTAGAGCACCCACCCAGAGAGAGGTGGTGGGCAGACACAGACCTGTTGTCAGGGAAAAGTACAGTTACATAAGAACTTACTGTAACAGTGGATCTTCGAGAGACGATCTTGCAGCAGGTTCCACAATGAGGACTGGCGCCACCTGGCGGCGGTTCTGGCAACTTTCCTTCAGCAGTACCGGCGTGGGAGATGCCCCCCCATAAGTCGGCTCCACGGCGGCACCCTATACAAGGAGTAGTTCCTTCGCCCCTCCCCATCAGGCAGAATTTGGCGACATGCAGCGGTCAGAAGAATATTATTATTAGATAATCCTCAAAGGAAGGAAGACTGACCTGAACAGGACCTGATCCCTGGGGAAGAAGGCAAGGAAATATACTCCAAGTTGCAAGAGTCAAGATCTATCAGCATGTGTAAGTTCTTAACTGCATTTATCTTACTTCGAGAAGAGGCTCTTGCAGTAGGTTCCACAATGAGGACAGAGTCCCAAGCATTATAAACACATAACAACCCTTGGGAGGGGGAAGACAGTAAGGAAAGGAACAGCAGGATAAGGGAAGGTCCCTCAGGAAACCATGCCTTGCAGAACTGCAAGGCCAAACCCTGCACTGCGTCTGGAAATAATGTTGAGGCTGTAATGCCTGACGAAGGTATGAACAGAACTCCAGGTAGCAGCAGCACAAATATCGGCTGTTGATACCCTCTTCAGTGCTGCGAAAGCAGCAGCAATAGCTCTAGTAGAATAAGCTTTAACCGGCCCCGGTGTCGACCTGTTGTGCTTCTCATAGCAGAAGGCGATACAATGGACCAACCAGCGCAAAAGTGTCTGTTTGGTGACCGGGCGACCTACGGACCGTTGAGCAAAGGACACAAAAAGCTGATTAGATTTCCTGTCCCCCTTGGTCCTAGCCAGGTAACATCTGAGAGCCCTGTGAATGCCCAAGGAGTGAAGCAGGGCTTCCCCTCTATTTGAATGCTCTGGGTAATAAACCAGGAGCTGAACTGATTGATTCAGAGTGAGTTCCAAAACTACTTTAGGTAGGCACTTCGGATTAGTGCGAAGATCAACCCTATCCTTGTGAAAGACAAGGTAGGGTTCTTTACACATGAGGGCTTGAAGCTCTGAAATGCACCTCGCCGAAGTAATGGCTACAAAAAATAAAGTCTTCGAAGAAATAAGACTGAGCTCGGACTCCATGGCAGGTTCAAAGGGAGCAAGAGTAAGCTTCTCTAAGACAAAAAGGAGGTCCCAAGGAGGAACAGGGTCCCTGATGGGAGGTCTGATGTGAAGGATATTGTGCAAAAAGGCCTTGGAAACCTCCATCTGAGCCACCGTCTTACCCAACATAGAGAAATGATAAGCGGAGATGGCGGCCAGGTGTATCTTGATGGAGGAATAACTGAGACCTTTCTCAGAAAGAGAAAGCAGGTATTCTAGGACTGTATTAACTGGACAGACCAAGGGTTCCACCCTCTTGGCTGTGGCCCAGATACAAAAACGTTTCCACTTCAGAGCGTAAGTGGCCCTGGTGGCAGGTTTTCCTGCCTCTACCAATACCTGAGCGACTTGATCGGACCCCGAATCTAACCTTGGCTAGGTCCTGAGGAGCCAGGCATGCAGATGAAGAGAACGCAAATTCGGGTGTATCAGGGACCGCCGTCCTGTGACAGGAGGTGAGATGATAGAGGAAGAGGCATCGGTGGCTCTGCCGCTAAACGCTGCAGTAAGAGAAACTAAATCTGACAGGGCCATAGCGGAGTGATTAGAATGAGAGTGGAAGGTTCTGACTGCACTTTGAGAAGTACCTTCTGTAACAGCGGAAAGGGGGGGGGGAGACGCATAAAAGGAACCTACCTTTCCAGAAGAGGGACAACAAATCTTGCCAAAAAGCTCCAGGCTCTGGACCTAGTGATCAGAAATTGGGCAGTTTTGCGTTGAATCGTGATGCAAAAAGGTCCACTTCTGGCATCCCCGACAGACAGAAAATGTGATCTGCAACCTCTTGAAGCAACTCCCATTCATGGGTTTACGTTTGTGTCCTGCTGAGCGCGTCGGCTAACACATTTTGGTCCCCGGGAACATGCACTGCCGTCAGGAACAGTCGATGTTCGAGGGCCCATTCCCACACACGCATGGCTTCCCTGCAGAGGGGATAAGAATGTGTGCCGCCCTGTTTGTTGATGTAGAACATCACCAAAGTGTTGTCCATCTGCACCAAGAGATGGCCCGGCGCTAGGACCAAGACCAGGGCTTGGAGGGCATAAAGTACCACTCATCTCCAGGACGTTGATATGCAGATCTACCTCTATTGAGGACCAAGACCCCTGAGTACGATGTGTCCCCAAATGAGCGCCCCACTCCGCGGACGAGGCGCCAGCAAATTTTTGGACGACATCCACCAGCATAGCTCCCGGCGGACTGACTCTGATATCCTGATCGAGGTGTCCAGACTGATGTTTGATTCCACTGGACTCTCAAGGGCCACTGTATGGTCCTCATGTGCAGGCGCGCCAAAGGAACCGAGACTACGGCAGCGGCCATATGCCCCAACAGCCTGAGAAGGAGCCAAGCCAGCACACTTGAGGCTGAAGAGATCTGGGACACCAGGACCTGAATACGACCCGCTCTGTCGGAGGGAAGAAAAACCTTCCCACGAGTGGTATCCAGAAGAGCTCTGATGAACTGGAGAATCTGGGCTGGTATCAAATGAGATTTGTCTCTGTTGATGGTGATTCCCAGACGCTGAAACAGCCAGGTGGAATCCCTGATAGCTTCCAACAGGCGAGATCTGGAGGGAACCAGGAGAAGTCAATCGTTCAGATAGGGGAACACAAAGTGGCCCCACGTTCGAAGTGCCACAGCCACCACTGCCAGGCACTTTGTGAAGACCCTGGGGGCCGAAGAGAGACCGAAGGGAAGGACTCTGAATTGATAGTTCTCACCTTCGAATCTGAACCTTAGGAAACTTCGATGGTTCCTGGCAATAGGAATATGCAGCTAGGCATCCTGCATGTCCAAGGATGCCAGCCAGTCTCCTGTAGATATAAGCAGAAGGAGAGTGGGAAGGAGAAACCATCCCGAATCTCTTGTAAGAGACCCATTGGTTTAGATCGCGGAGGTCCAGAATGGATATGAGATCAAGAAGTGGGAGAAGAACAGTCTCTCTCTTTCGGCCGGTGAAACCAGCTCAATGGCCTTCTTGTCCAGAAGGGAATGGATCTCCTTTCTGAACAGCACTTTATGTTCCTTTAGATAACGGAATGGGGGCGGTGGTCTGTCCGGCGGAATGGAGTCGAGCTCTATGGAGTGCCCGAACTCCACGAGATCAAGTACCCACTGATCGGCGGTCACCTGACCCCACACATACGCGCAGAGGGAAAAGCGACCTCCAACCGGCCCCTCTGACACAGCGTCTAGGGAAGGAGGGTAGCCTGGATAGTCAGGCAGTGGGAGGGGGAGGGAGGGCGGCGGTGGCTGCTTTGGCCTGTCGAGAGGTGGATGCAGAAGATCCTCTGGCTCCTCCCCTACAACCGAAGCCACCTCGCTGCGACTGCTGGTGGAAGTGAGGCTGCTGTGGCTGATGTCCCCCACGGCCACGAAAACAAGGCTTACGAGCTCGCCCCTGTTTCGGTCAGTACATGGACTGCATGGATCGGATAGCCTCTCCGGAAACCTGCAGCCTGGTGATGATCCGCTCTGTGTCTTCGCCAAACAGCACGGAGCTTCTAAAGGGAGCATCCAGAAGATTGGTTTGGACATCCAGATCGAACCCCGAAACCCAAAGCCACGCATGGCTTCGGAGGCAAATGCCAGCGGTGGACGTCCTAGAGGAAGTGTCCGCAGAGCCATAGCCAACCGCAGAATGTGAGTACCCATGTCTGAGCCAGTCTGTAAAAGCTTGGCAAGCTCTGCCCATTGAGGGCAATCGGGCATGTTCTGCATAATGTCCAATCCTTGTTTCCAAAGGGCATTCTGGAATTGGACCATGTGTGTCAGGAAGTTGAGAATCCTGATACTGCAAGTCATAGCAGAGTACACCTTACGGCCCATTGAATCCAGCTGCTTTGATTCCCTGTAAGGAGGCTGGGTGCTCAGATGTTTGGGCCTCTGCAAACGGTCATGAGCCACCGAAATCACCACAGAGTCCGAAGAGAGTGGTTCAGCCAAAAGGGGTGGTCGAAGGTGCCGGTGGAAGCCGATGAGCCTTTTTCGGCATGGCAGAGGAGGAATGAGGCCACTTCCAGGTCGCACGCGTGACATCCTGAAAGGTGTCAACCATGGGAGGGATGACCACCGGTTTTGGATCTTTTTGGCGGAGGTATTTAGCCAACCACAGTCGCTCGGGGTCCAGGGCCTCAGTGTCCCAACCCATGTTGGCCTGGATGTGCCTCATCACCTCTATGAAGCTTGGGTCATCAGGAGGGGGATTTGGGAAGACCATCCATGTCCACTAGGTCTGGCTCTGTGTAGGCATCAGAAGTTGAAGAGTCCGAGTCTACATAGGAGTCTGGTGTGGAAGAGGGTGAGAGACTATGTCTCTTCCTTTTGTGCCTCCTGTCCGGTGAAGGAGAGGGAGAGCGGGAGGAACTACTGGCCCTAGCCCTCCTAAACTTCTTAACCTGTTTCTTAGGAGGGGCTCCTCTTCCGCCCCACCATCCGTCGGTTCAACATTGACAGGATCAGGAACAGGCACCGGTGTGGGAGGGGGTGTGCCCGCTGGGAGATCCTTCTTAACTGTATCCCACCAGTGGGAGAAGAGCTCCTTCACCTGTGAAAGGGTTCAGCTTATGAGAACCGGGCGTAGGCGGAGGAGCACCCGAGCCCGAACCGGTGTCTGTTCCACCGTCAGGGGGTACAGGCATTGGGTCCGTCAGCCGAAGGGGGGACGTCAGGACGGCGTCAGCACCTCCGTCGTCTGGGTCCGGTGTCAGGCGGACCGGTGACCGAGAAGAAGGGGTACCAGAGCTGACATCGGGTGTTGCCGGGGTAACCACAACTGGCGGCGGAAGAACCGTCGCCGGGATAGAGGCTGGAGGTGCCACGGGCGGACGTCGGTCTGGCATCTGCTTATCTTTATGCGCCGACGGTCGTCCTTCAGCAGCATGGGCCTTATGATGGTCGCCTTTGTGGCCGGACTTCTCGACTAAGTGCCGGTCTGTAGCCGGGGTCGGGCACCAGTCGGAGTCTCGCAATTTTGGCAGCAAGGAGGAGGCCCTGCCACCAGAAGACCTAGAGGCCTTGCTCAACTCCTGGGAGTCGGCCTTCAAGGAAGAGGCCAAGCAGGAGGAGACCTCACCTGTGCCCGTTGATTTCTCACCGGGCTGAGGAACCTTCAGCGGCTGGAAGGTGGGAGAAGGCTTGGAGACAGCAGAGGAAGGCTTAAGGGTCGTGAGGCAGGATTTGTGTCCAGACGACCCGAACTTCAAGCCTGAAGACCTATGCTTGAAGTGAGACCTTCCCCTGTCTTGCTCCCGGTGTTTATGAGGCTTGTGGGCTGGTGGAAGATCAGATTCCCCCAAGAAGGAGGAGGCCCATTCCATGGTGGCAAGTTTGGTCTCGGCGAGGTAGGCTACGAGAGACTTCTGGCGCCTGATCCACGTCCATGAATTAAAGGCCTCACAATGAGGGCAGGCGTCGGTGTCGTGGTCGGGCCCCAGGCAATAAAAACATGCCGAGTGACCGTCTTTGGCGGGTATCTGTCACCCACAAGTGCACTTGTTGAGATGAGATGACACAGAAGCAATAACTTGCAAAAAAAAAAAGAATTTCTATTGGTGGAGAAGAAGTGATCAGTAACTGAGCCGTAACCGGGCGAACTAACCCTGACCGTGTGGTGGGAAAGAACTGGAGCACGTGGGGATCTCCTCCCTTATATAGGGCGACGCCGGGGGTGGAGCCGACATCGGCGGAGGGCATGTCCACATCGGTACTGCTGAAGGAAAAAGTTGCCGGAACCACCGCCAGGTGGCGTCAGTCCTCATTGTGGAACCTGCTGCAAGAGCTTCCTCTCGAAGTAAGATCTTGCCTTTTCATGCTCCCTACCTTCTCCCATGGTCATCAACCATTAGTACGAGGTAGGACTGTGAGAAAACAAAGGGAGTTTTGTGTGTTTACGTACACTGACACAAAAGTAAGAAACTCTATTCTATTTTAAATTAAAAGCAAAGAACACCGTCGCCATACAGACGGTGAAGTTCTGGTCCCAATGTGGAGAGCGATGATGTCAATGCTGTGGACTCTACAGTGGAAAAAAAAAAAAGGAACTAAGGCAGCTGGGGGCTGGTGCCCCTGTATACCAGTAGGCACGTGCAGTGACACGTGCACAATTACATGCATGGGGTCTACTTGCACGACCAGCCCTCCAGAATTGTTTTGGCTCTCTCGCGGTCCTAGCACCTCTGGCTCAGACCTATTAGTGGGAATCTATGGAGAAGACTGATTTTTGGAAGATCATAGCATATCACAATCCTTTTACCAAACATAATGGAG
This sequence comes from Neoceratodus forsteri, assembly GCA_016271365.2. Classification (NCBI taxonomy): domain Eukaryota; kingdom Metazoa; phylum Chordata; order Ceratodontiformes; family Ceratodontidae; genus Neoceratodus; species Neoceratodus forsteri. The sequence goes on along the minus strand of CM028134.1, from coordinate 798,807,623 downwards.
TCAATGGGTGCATCTTAAGGAGGTGAGTCATGGCAGCAGTTCTGGTTCTGTCTCATTCTTTAACTCATTATACCCTGGGCGGCCATTTTGTGTCTGATAAACAATGGATAGTTCGGACTTCTTAAGTCGTCTATTGGAGGTAATGAGTTTTTAAGACAACTGTGGACAGGATTGATGTACTGTGTGTCAGAGACTGCTCAGCCTTGCATATCACTGCTTTATAACAAAACTGCTCAAATGTAAGCCTATAAAAAATATAAATCTACACAATAGAATCTCTGTAAGTTGAACAAGAGGGCCAAACCAAAAAAATACCTGAATCAAACATTAAACTGTGAGCGAAACATAAATGAACTTAAAATTGGCTAAAGAAGATTCCACTCTCAGGCAGTTACCAGTGACAACACTAGAATCAACAGAAAAATAAATTATGTTAAGTCTGATGAATTTGTTCTTTCTGTTCGTCATTCCACGTTGTCACTGGGCTATTCATTTACTGCTAGGACTTAATAAACACTGCCCAGAAACTCAACAAGAGGGAAAGAATATCCTAAAATTTTTCTGTATCTTTTCACCACCACCTGTAGAACCTTTAGGACAAAGGCTGTATCTGTGGACCTCTACGTGTTCAATCTGCAATGCCTGATAAAGAGTGCAAGGAAGACAATGTAACTGCCTTGAATAGGCCAGAGACTCGGCACGGGGTCAAAATGTCGCACGGCAGAATGCATTGTGCAATTTATTTACTTCTACTGATCCACCCCTCACACCAACAGTTACGGGAGGCTGTGCCCTCTGGACCCCTCCCCCCACTCTAGGATACAAACTGGTGGGGGTCCAACGGAGCGCGCACAGGTCTGGTTCACGATGATGCCGCACGCTATTAAGCATACGACATTATGACCCGGTATGCAGACACTCTGGCTTCTGCTCTGCTTGTTCTGTCCAGAAGGCTGCCATAACCTTGATCAGATGTGCCTTAAGCAACACCAGTGAGTATGGCTTCATCGCCACTTAAGCCTTTGCCATGCACAATGTTGCCCATGTAGCTAAAGTTGCCTTGTAAGCATGATGTCCTCTCTATGCTCATCCAAACAGTATAAAAATATCATCTGATTTCCAAAAAGACTACATTTATGTGAGGCACCTCTTCACCACTGTACACATTTCTAACCCTCTGCAATTGGTTTTCCTTATCATCGATGGGCTTGAATCAAAAGGAAAGAAAGAACAGTTACGTAAGAACTTGCCATAACAGTAGATCTTCAAGGGAATCTCTCATCAGGTCACACCTCAGATAACCCCGGGCGGGCTCAATTGCGGCTCCCTACGGCCTCGGCACCGCTGCCAGGTGGCCGCTATTACCAGCTCCAGACCACCCACCCTCCCTTAGCCACTGAAAAGATAGACCCGAGCGGGCTCAACTGCGGCTCCCTACAGCCTCGGCCCTGCTCCCAGGTGGCCGCTACTACCAGCTCCAGACCGCCCACCTTTAGCCGCTGAAAAGATAGCCCTGAGCGGCCTCTACTGCAGCTCCCTACGGCCTCGGCTCCTCTCCCAGAGGGTTGCTACTACCATCTCTAGACCACCCGCAGCCACTGAAAAGATAGCCCCGAGTGGGCTGAACTGCGGCTCCCTACGGTCTTGGCCCCAATCCCAGATGGCTACTACTACCAGCTCCAGACCGCCTGCTGTCACTGAAAAGATAGCCCCGAGCAGGCTCAATTGCAGCTCCCTACGGCCTCGGCCCCACTCCCAGGCGGCCACTACTACCAGCTCCAGACCCCACAGCCGCTGAAAAGATAGCCCCAAGCAGGCTCAAATGCAGCTCCCTACAGCCACAGCCCTGCTCCCAGGCAGCTGCTACTACCAGCTCCAGACCACCCGCCCTTAGCCGCTGAAAAGATAGCCCCGAGCGGGCTCAACTGTGGCTCTCTACGGCTTCGGCTTTGCTCCCAGGCGGCTGCTACTAGCAGCTCCAGACTGCCCTTAGCCACTGAAAAGATAGCCCCAAGTGGGCTCAACTGCGGAAACCTACGGCCTCGCTCCCAGGAGGCCACTACTATCAGCTCCAGACCGCCCGCTGCCACTGAAAATATAGCCCCGAGTGGGCTCAACTGCAACTCCCTACAGCATCAGCCCCACTCTCAGGCGGCTGCCACTACCAGCTCCAGACCGCACGCAGCCACTGAAAATTTAGGTCCGGGCTACTCTGAGGCCGACCCTGACTGGCAGCACAGCTCATTGACTGTACCAGGATTGGTATTTTGAGCCCAGGATTCTCGCTCGGGTGTTTGCAGTGGCGTTTAAGCCCGGCCCTGCTTTTTTGAATCTGAAACACTTTCCATTACTAGTATTTTGTAGATGAAATGTTTATTTTGTAATTCACTACTTTAATACTGAATCTTAGCTCTGAGAATAGTTGAACTGCGACTCTGTAATTTATTTGTAATTCACTTACTTTAATGCTGAATCTTAGCTCTGAGACTAGAACTGCGAATCTGTAATTTTTTCTAAATTGATCATTTTATGCTGAACGCTGGCACCAAGTTAGAAAACGAACTGTATCACGTGTAATTTTCTACTCAACTCATTCTTATTTGTATGACTGTCTAGCAAATACCCTTGACTACCTAACTCTGCCTAGCTATTGCCGCATGCCCGAACTTAAGTGCTGGGACACAGGCTATACTGTTATTATTTGTGCATGTAACCTAGACATTTGATTATTTTGATTGCACCTGTTTCTGAAGAATCTTTACTTTCTCTGCCCTGCTCCACAAAGAATCCTCTCGATCTTGCTTTGCTCTACTCTAACGTTCCTACAGCCTATAAATTGCATGTATTACGAGTGCGACTTAATTCCTGCCTGAGCCAGTGTAACGTTCTTTTCTTGCCTGTGCCACTATGCACTAACACACCTGCATTTCTGTTCCAATTCTATGGTAATTGAGTTAGCTCTGTCCAAGTCTGGCTAGACTCCCTTGGCGCCAGTGAACCCTCAAAATTCTCACGGTATTTCTTCTCTCCTACCTCGTGTCCCTATCCTGCCCCCAATTTAACTTTTCTTTTGTTCCCTGGCTCTTAGCACCTATTTATCTTCGCTAAGTTTGCTCATATTTTCCTTCTGCCCACCCCTAGATCTAACCTTCCGTTGTCATTCTATGAGTCCTCCTGCCTGCCCTCGATTACTCTCCTCTGTCCTTCCCTGATTTAATTCTCTCACTCTCTTCCTTCCTTCCTCCACAGATAGCCCCATGTGGGCTCAACTGCAGCTCCATACAGCCTCAGCCCCACTCCCAGGCAGCTGCTACTATCAGCTCCAGACCGCCTGCCCTTAGCCGCTGAAAATTTAAGCTAGCACACTGTACCAGGGACCCAGCTTCCAGCTATTTTCGGCTTCTAAGCCACAAATCCGACTAGACTAGGCTACTCGAAGGCTGGCCCTGATTGGCTGCACAGCTCAGTCACTGTACCAGGATTGGTCTTTTGAGCCCAGGACTCTCGCTCGGGTGTCTGCGGTGGTGTTTAAGCCCGGCCTTGCTTTTTTGAATTTGAAAAACTTTCCATTACTAGTATTTTGTCCCGCCCACCCTCGCTGGCCCCACCCTCTATTAAATGCTTGTTGCATACTGAGGTCAGCGCCCTATTCACTGCCCCTGTCGCTTTATTAGAAAATTCAGCCCAATATCCATCCCTCTTTCCCTTCCCCTTAAAGGGGCATCTCCTAACAGTGCAGCATGCCTAACCCCTCAAGAGGCAGTATTGCTGTTGCTGCTCATAGCCGTAATAGAAATCTGTACCCCGTACCTCTTTTGTTAAATCACCCTAAAGTGCTCTCTTCCTTCCCCTTCTCTTATGGGGCTACTCCCTCGCTGCACAGTTGTAGAAGCAGCTGTACCTTTGATGCATAATGCCTTGTTGCTCAACAGTACTACTGCTACTCAAGTTCCCTCATGACTGCCTCTCACTTCAGGCCTGCTCTCCATGCACCTCAGGCCACCCTTTCTTCACTTTCACTTTTTGCTACAAAGCACCATCCATTCACAATGGCCCCCAAACAATGATTATAACTTATGGTGTGATGCTGCTCACCCTCCTAACCCTCTCTGACCCTCCACTCACATCTGCAACCAGTAATGACGTGCTCACCTTGGAGAATCACTGCTTCTGTGCCTAAAGCACTGCTGCCTCAGTCCAACAAACTGCTTTTTCCACTAGACCTTGGAGTATGCAGACACCACCTAGCAGGGTTTTGCCTGTACTCGACCCTGTTTGGCTTCTCCCTCTGGCACCCTCCCCCAAGTTCTTCAGTATTAAAAAAAACTTTAACCCACAACAACCACAGGGAAGACAACCTAAACATAGTAGCAGACAACTAATAGAATACATTGGCAGGCTAGGACTGTTGTTACTTCTGCTCTCGGGCAAACCCAGGCCCCCCTCAAGGCACCACTATTACGTAGAAAACCTTAGGGTCTCTCACGATCGCCTCGATTAATATATGCAGTCTCCTCCCCAAAATGGGCATCTTGAATGCATGGATACTGCAACACAACCCTGACTTACTTTCTGTTGTTGAGACATGGCTCTCCCCAAAGACAGCGGACGTCTCAGTTTCCATACCAGGATATATTGTTTACAGACAATACCACTTGTCCAAGCGTGGGGGCAGTTCTGCGATATACCTAAGAGACACTCTTCAGAGGCTAGTCCTGCCGCTGGCTAACACTGGCAAGCAATAGTGTTAAAAGTACTCCTCTGCGCTCATAATGAAACACTCACAGTTCTGTCTGTCTATATTCCACCCAGGCAGACGGTAGACTTTGATGCTTTAATGGAATGCACAGGCACCCTGAATCTCACTTCAGAACTGCTATTTCTTGGGGACTTCAATGCCAATTGGCTCTCCCCACAGGCCAGCCCTTACAAAGATGCAGCTGTCCACCTCATGCAACTGGTTTATTCACTCACCAGGGTAAATTACAAAACAGAAACCAGCACCTTACTGGATTAGGTCCTGTCCAACCACCTGTGCCATATATCCAGGACTACTGTACTCCCGGATGCCCTAAGAGACCACTCTCCAGTCCTGGTTCAGCGGTCAAACAAATTCACCAAGCCTCCTGCTAGAATAGTCACTAATAGGGGTTCTTAAATGGGACCATCTCAAATTACTAAAAGCAGACCTTCAACAACAATACTGGTCTCTAGTCTATAACACCTGCAGTGTTGATACCGCTCTAGAATACTTCACCAACAAATTCAACTCTGCTTGTGATAGGTACCCCCTGCTTAAAACAAGGAAAATCAAAGGCCCCTGCAATCCTTGGTTCTCCCCAGACTTGCTTGACCGGCTGAAATCTAGGGACCACCTATGGCTACATGCTTGGGCCTCTGGAAAACAGGTCAACACGCAGAACTACAAGAAAGCCCATAATGATTGCACCAGGGCTATAAGTGCAGCAAAAAAAACAGTACTTTAAGGAAGTCCTCTCCTGAACATGGAGTAATGGCAGAAAGTTTAATTGCAAACTCATTTAACATGGTCTTCACAGATTTAAGTGGAGTACTTCCTCTGGACTTCAATCAACCCAATCCCACTGACCCTAGTGGAAATACGAGCTCAACCCTCGGTTGAAGTTTAAACTTCTAATAACACCAAAAATTGTAAGACAAGCAAAGAGAGACTTAGAAATAAATTTGGTAAGAGATTGTAAAAATAACAAAAACAATGTTATAACTATATAGGTTCCCTGAAAGGTAATAAGATTGGGGCAGGACCATTATTTATCAAGGAAAAATTAGTTATGGAGGATAAACAAATGGCAAATGAATTTAATAAATACTTCATTAGCATTTTTTAAAACAAAGAGAATTTTAATATCGATATTGCTCCCGCTCCCTGCTCTATAATCTCTTTTTCCGAAAGTGATATTATGAGAGCAATTAATAACACCAAGTCTAGCTCTTCTGTGGGCATAGATGGTATCCCGTCAACTTTCATAAAGAATCTTAGCACGCAGTTAGTTGGTATACTTACTCTCCTTTTTAATGCATCTTTAAAAGAAGGTGTGGTATTGGATGATTGGAAACTGGTAAATATTACCCCCATTTATAAAAAAAGGTTAAAAAAATTACATTAGTAATTATAGGCCCATAAGCCTGACCTCCAGTATTGGCCAGCTCATGGAAAGATTGTTGCAGTATAAAATCACAGAACATCTTTATAAATCAGGGAACCTTGACATTACCCAGCATAGTTTTACACCGGGAAGATTGCGTATGTCTAATTTAATCAGCTTTTTCGAGCCAGTGAGTAAGGTACTGGATGAAGGATTACCCACTGATATTTTTCTTGATTATGAAAAGGCGTTTGACATGGTATCGCATAAGCTACTTTTACATCAACAATACAGACTTGATATAAATCTCTCAATTATTAAGTGGATTTTTTCATGTTTGGACAATAGGAAACAGAGGGTAGTCTCGAGAGAATTTAAGTCTGTTTGGGGTACTGTCAGTAGTGGTGTACCACAGGGGTCTGTACTCTGGCCGACATTATTTAATATTATGATTTCGGATATGCAAGCTACAAATGGTACTTGGTTGCAAAAATATGCTGATGACAGTACACTTGGTGGGATTGTTAACACCTCCATTGAAGTGCTCCAGGATAATCTAAACAATCTTTATTCTTGGGCTACCGATCATGAATTAGTTTTTAATATTATGAAATGTAAAGCGATGCACCTAGGGAGGAATAACTGTCTGGCTAGCTATTATATAAATAAAATTAAGCTTGAAGAAACTACCTCAGAAAGAGATCTAGGTGTGACTATCACTAATAACTTAAAATTTAATCATCATATTAATATTACCGCTAAAAAATGTCATGGTATACTCAGATGCATTTTAAAACACATAAAAAGTCTAGAAGCCGAGGTTCTTGTCCCATTGTATACTACCATGGTTAGAACACATATGGAATATTGTGTCCCTTTTTGTTCGCCCACTTCCATAAATATCATCAAAATTTATGAATCAGTTCAACGTAAGATGACTAAATCGGTTTCTAATGTGACACAGCTAGGATATGGTAACAGAAATTTAGGACTATTCTCTCAAAAACATAGGTTTCTTAGAGGTGAAATGTGTTGGGCCTATAATGCTTGCAAGGATGAATTGTTTTGGGAAACGAATTGTTTGATAAAACAACCACCCTTCAAGAGTATCAGGTCACACAACCTCAGATTGTATGTGGAAACATGTAAGGCTCAACGGAGGAAGAATTTTGTCACTCAAAGAGTCCCACATTTATGGAATTCTCTTACAGTTAATGTTGTATCATGTCAATCCTTGGACCTTTTTAAGAATGCACTTGATTGTTATACGGGTGACAAGATATTTTATTACCATCATTAACATAATGATGGCGAGTTTAAATAAGTGCTTGTCCCTCAAACTCATATCACCTATGAACCTTCTCCCACCCACCATTCCAAAGTTCTTACAGCTAAGGAAGTAAAAAAACATACCTCCTTAAGGTTGTATGCAAATCTACATAGAACGGTGATACCCTCGACCTGAAATTTGTTGAGTTGACAATGGATGGGATTCGGGCTCCTCTCACCTATATTATCAACACATCTCTTAGGTTCTCTCAATTCCCTGACAAGTGGAAGGTGACCACACTGACACCTATCTTCAAGAGTGACGATCGGTCTCTTGACGAGAATTACCGACCAATTTCTATTCCTCCATCTCTTTCAAAAGCTTTGGAGAGAATAGTGGTTGATCAGTTGGTAGATTATATGGAAAAGCATCAGTTACGATGCCAGCAACAACACTGGTTCAGACACGAGCACAGCACTACTACAGCGCTGCTAGAATTCACGGGTTACATCCACAAATCCCTTGACCAAGGTCTCCTTGTCGGCACAGTCTACATAGACTTAACCAAAGCATTTGACACGGTAAACCATGCCATACTGGTCACTGGTCTCTCCACTGATACGGTGGCTTAGTTCAACAGTTATCTGTTAAACCTGTCTCAACAAGTTAAGACTGGTAACACACTGTTTGACAGCGGGTCTGTCCTCTCAGGAGTTCCTCAAGGGTCCATTCTGGGTCTACTTTTATTTAGTATGTTCCTAAACATGCTTCCAAATGCCTGCCAATGACGCCTACTGCTATATGAAGACAATGCTATACTTTTCATTGATGATTCAGACTTCAATGCACTTCAACGCAAGCTGCAGAGCAACCTCACGGATGTCGAAAGTTGGTTTAAAGAGCACAAACTGGTGACTGATTAACTACAAAAACACAAAAACAATAGTGTTCTCCACCGACCACAAGCGGTACAAATCTTACCCGTTCCCATCACTAATAAAAACAGGTTACTCACCTCTAACAGTAGTTCTAGGAGTGGTATATGTTGTTCATCCACACTTCTTGGCATGTCCCTTTCCCTTTGAGGATCACCAGAAGGTCTTCAAGCTGGCTCCTCCCACCCATCCGGGTGGTATATCCCTCGGCTCCGCCCCATGACGCCAGATCTTAGCCCGCTGGAAGCCAGGTTTTGTGCGTCCGCAGCCGGGGAGGTTGGGTGGGTCCGTGTGGATGAACAACATATACCACTCCTAGAACTACTGTTACATGCGACTAACCTGTTTTTTCTAGGATCGTGGATATATTATTCATCCACACTTCTTGGCAGACTCCTAGCAGTTCTCCGGGAGGAGGGAGGTAAGGTGCACACCCCCACTGATACTCACTTGGGGAAGAGAGACTCGAAAACTGAGGCCCAAAAACCAGCATCCCAGCGTGACTCAAGGTTGATGTGGTAATGGGTAATGAAGGTGTTTGCTGACTTCCAGGTAGCAGCCCGACAGATTTCCCAGATAGGGATGTCCCTGGAAGCAGCCACCGATGCAGCGGTATGGTGGGTAGAATGAGCTCTTATCCCTCTGGGAGGCTCCATGCCCGCCAACTCATAGCACACACTTATGAAAGATGTAATCCACCTTGCAATAGTCCATTTTGCTGCAGGTCTGCCAGAAACGGCTTCAGCGTAGGTGACAAACAGCTGGCAAAACTCTCCCCAAATTTCCGCCATCCTCTCTTTATAATAGGAGAGGGCTCGTCTCAGGTCCAAAGTATGGAGCCTGTATTTGGCTTCCGAGGTGTAATTAGGGTAGTATACGGGCAGAGTTAACACCTGGTTAAGGTGAAACTCTGACACCACCTTAGGAAAGAATTTCGGGTGGGGGCGTAGGACAACCTTGTCCTGTGGAAGACCAGATAAAGGAGTCCACCAAAAGCGCCTGGAGCTCCCCTGTCCTTCTGACAGACGTGATAGCTACCAGGAAGGCCATCTTCCATGACAAGTGTGACAATGCACACTTGTGCACTGGTTCGAATGGCTTGCCCATGAGCTTTGCCAGTACCAGTAGTAGATCCCATGGAGGTGGAGGTTCCACACCGGAGGGGATATGTGATCCAGGCCTTTGTAAAAGTGCCCAACCACTGTCTCCTGCGCCAACGTTGGCTGACTGGCCCACGCCCAGTAAGCAGAGATGGCTGCCAAGTGCACCCTAAGGGTCAATGACTGAAGACCCCCTGTGGAGAGAGACCAAAGTTAGTCGGGAACGTTAGCCACTTGACAGGACAGAGGGTCCAGGCCTTTGCCCTGACACCAAATGGAAAACCTTTTCCATTTGAAGGCTTAACATTTCCTAGTTGATTCCTTTCTTGATGCCTCCACCATGGTGAGGACATCCTCGGAAAGACACAAAGCCTGGAACTCTAGCCACTCAGGTACCAGGCTGTGAGGTGCAGAGATTGAAGATGCGGATGGTATACCTTCCCCTGATTGAGAGAGATCACGTCCGGACATGCTGGAAGCCGCTCCGGGGCCTGCAGCTGAGGCTGAGGAGATCTGGATACCAAAACTGGCATGGCCAGTCTGGGGCTACCAGAATCACCTTCGCCTTATCCCTCCTCACCTTGAGGAGCACCTTGTGGATCAAGGGAAATGGAGGGACGGCGTAGAAGAGGCCTGGGGTCCATGGCCTCGAGAAGGCATCCCCATGCAGTGAGCCTGCTGAGGGGGGTGGGCATGAAACAGCCGCAGTTTGGTGTTGTCCCTGGAGGCAAACAGGTCCACCATCTCTTTGCCCCAGTGGGAGAACAGGCTGTAAGCTACCTCTGGATGGAGAGATCACTCGTGGGATGTCTCACCTAAGCATCTGAGAGCATCCGGCAGATGGTTTGAGGCTCCTGCCACATGAATGGCTAGATCATCTGCCTCCAGACGGCTGACGAGGGTCCAGATGTGGAGCGCCTCCCTGCAAAGTAGATGGGAATGCGTGCGCCTCCCTGCAAAGCAGATGGGAATGCGTGTCATCCTGTTTGTTGAGGTAGTACATGGTCATGGTATTGTCTGCTGGGACTTGAACCACTTTACCCCAGAGCTGAGGAACGAAAGCTGACAGTCCCAGTCTGACTGCTCTGAGCTCCAGCAGATTTATGTGGTATCGGGACTCCTTGGGGGTCCAGAACCCATGGGCCCTTTTGTTCCCCATGTGGGCTCCCCAGCCCATGAGAGAGGCATCGGTCATGAGGACGGCCATCGGCTCGAAGCGGACAAACTGGATCCCTTTCTGCAACCAGTCTGGGGCGGACAACCACTGGAGAGCGTCCCACATCTTTTGGGTTACAGCGATCAGCTGGTCGAAATGACTGTGGCGTTGAGTACACTGAGCAGACAGCTCCCACGGGAGGGGGGGGGCACATGCCACCGGGCCCAACGGACCACCCAGGTGCACGCTGCCATGCAACCCAGAAGGCGCACAAAGTCCCGGGCAGGGCGCAACTGCCCAACCAGAAATGATTGGGCAAGGAGGAGGAGAGAATCTCTGCCCTGTCCGCTGGGAGTCGAGCTCTGGCTTGACGAGTGTCGAACTCTGCCCCGATGAAGCACATCACATGGGAAGACACGAGTTCCGACTTGGCCTCGTTGATCAGGAGGCCGAGTTGGGAGCAGGTCTGGAGGGCCAGGTCCCTGGACCTCTCCACCTCCTGCCAGGTGGGGCCTGCTAAGAGACGATCGTCGAGGTAGGCGGTACATTCTGCCCCCCCTCCCCCGCCTTAGATGGGCTGCTACCACTGCGATGTATTTGGTGAAGATTCGTGGGGCCGATGACAGGCCAAACGGCATGGCTTGGAACTTGTATAGGGTCCCTTCGGCTCTGAAGTGGAGGAACTGCCAATGAGATGGACGGACTGGGATGTGAAAGAACGCGTCCTGCAGATCCAGTGAACAGAACCACATGTTTCGCTCCAAGGATGGTATGATCTGGGACAGAGTGAGCATTCGAAAGGTGCATGACCTGACATATTGATTCAGGTCGTGCAGATCTAGAACGGGCGCTAGCCCCCTGTCCGCTTGGGCAACAGGAAGTACCTGGAGACAAAGCCTGGGTCTGCTAGAGCTACTGCCTCCTTGAGGAGGAGCTGAGCAATGTCGTCTCGGACAGCTGGCTGAGTATGGGTGGATACTCTTTCCTCCTGTGGGGCACAGGCTCGGCTTGGAGGGTACTGCTCGAATTCCAGAGGCAGTCCCTGACTGACCACCTCCAAGACCCACCGGTCTGTGGTGAAAGCGGACCAGGCCCCCCATGGGAGAACCCAGAGCTGGTGAGAAGGGAGAGGGGGTGGCAGCCCCCGCCCCATCACTGAGCAGACTTGGAGGAGGAGGATCCAGGACCTGAACCTCGGCCTCCTTTACGGACCTGGGAGGGCCCGGGCTTGGGCCGGGGGTGCCAAGTTTGAGCCCGTTGCTGCTGCTACCCTCCTTGAAAGTAGGACTGCTGGGCCACAGGGAAAGCGCACCGAAAAGGATTCTCCTTCTTCTACTGCTGCTTCTTACCAGAAGAACCTTTAGCAGAAGTGTCATCCAAGGTGGCAATGAACTGTTCAATACGCAGGAGGTGTCCAGCCACACCTGGCCCAGGAAAGGCACATCAGCTAGTTTGTGCTGAGTATCAGTCAGGAAAGGGGAGAGTCTCAGTCAAGCCCTGCGGCGAGAGGCAACTGCGGCTGCCAACGAGCAGGCACAAGAGTCCCCAATGTCCAGGGCCATCTAAATCTGCTGTTTGGCAACAGCTCGGCCCTGGTCCAAGACTTGCTTGACCTTGGTCTGCATGTCCGCGGGGATATGTGGGAGAACTTCATCCCAAGAGAGCATGGGAGAATGTGCCATGACGACGGATGAACTTGCCTGACGGAGGCCTAAAGATGAGGCCGCACAGACCTTCCAAGTTGAATGATCCAAGTTTTTGGATTCCTACTCAGGAGGTCAATCAGTGTCGGCAGAACTGCCAGTACGGCGGAACACAGAGGCGGTCACCAAGCTCTCAGCAGAAGGGTGCTCTGTGAACCCCGCAAGGGACCCCATGGGTACCACATACTTGTGAGCAGACAGAGCTGGACAGGAGGCAGGGCGCTGTCAAAGTTTTAAGGACGGGCCAACTATGGCCTTGGCCACAGGAGAGGCCTCCATCATGGTATCCCCTCTCTTGAGGATGTCCGTGAGAGGGTACTCCGCCTTTTTCTGGATAGGTTCCAGGGGCATCCCTGTAGACTCAGAGATGAGGCGAAGAATGCCCTGAAAGTACGAAGGACCTTCCTCCGTCTCTGTCCCACCAGCTGATTCATCATCCCCAGGATGAGAATGTAGGCCGGTCTCATCTAAATCCGAGAAATCCGGATACAACGGTTGACCGCTCAGGTCACCTTCGACTCACCGAGGGCAGTCCAGGGTGACAGTGACCAAAAGATGCCAAGGAAGCCCAGTGTCTGGTCTAGCTTCCTTAGAAGGAGCCCCTCCCTCAGGCTGCTTGGGTGGTGGTTCCACCACTATCGGTGGAGAGACCAGTTTAGGTCGAACCGGAGGTTTTGCCAGTTCCACAGGCAGGGGAACCAACTTAATCAGCTCCGAAGAAGTCAGTTGTGGCCTGGGAGGCAAAAGGCAAGTAATGGCCAAGGTAGAAGAAGGGGTCGGCTTGTGACCAGTCAAAATCAGCTGTTGCCACATGAGGTCCTCGAAGCACCGATGAAGTTTCCACTGAAGCCTCTCCTCATCCGAGGAGGATGAGGACGAACGATGGTGTTGCCTCTTTTTTGAGCACTTGTGGCTCTTCCTTGGCCTTTCAGTCGAGGGGGTCCTGGACCTCGATCAAGATCGGACAGGCTGATTCGGTCGCTCGGAAGACATCAGCGGGACCGGTGATTTCCCAGGGTTGAGGACCACTTCCTCGACGGGATTCCCAGTGGGCTGGGTCTCCTCGTCGGGGAAAGAAAGGACCAGAGTCTGATTGAGAGAACTGTCGACCAGAGTCGGCGACAATGGTTCGATCGGATCGATGATTATTTTAACCTTGTTGATCGACACTTTGGTCGACTGGCCGGACAGCAAAGCCGCGAAGCCAGCGGCCGAAGAGGCAATTTCAGCTGAAGTCAAGACTGCCGGTTCCTGGGACTGAGATCTCTCCCAATCCAAGAGCGTCTTTGTCGAGACGAAGACGATCCCGGGTCCTTTTCCTGCTTTCGGGACTGCATGACCCTCTCCCTTAGTCAGGAGAGACTGGCACAACTCTCAGAAAGAGCCCAGGTTGAGCAGAACGAAGAAGCTCAGAGAGGAAGATTCCCCGGCACGAGCCATTTCCTCCTTGAAGGCTTGCATGCGTTCCAATTGCTTGGTGGATCCTGCGGCCCCAGAAACCACCCACCGAGCCTCCTTTGATTTCACCGGGGGGTTCCATTTTTCCGGCCTTCCCAACTTCAGGCGTGCGAGACGGTCGTTGAGGACATTAGGATGAAATGCAAGACAAAAATCGCACTTCAAGGTGTCATGGTCGACACCCAAGCAACAGACGCACGTGGTGTCGAGATTGGTGCGCGACATCTTCTGGCTGCATGAACACCAGTAAAATCCGGGGGAAGACTTCTCTTCCATAATCGAAGATAAACAGTCACAATCGCTAATGCGAACTAGACAAATTTTTGGAATAACTGAAGGTATTGAAGCCAGGGCCTACAAAATGCGGGAGCACAAAGGAGGCAACCTGAATCTTCCAGCAGAAAGGAAGGTCTGGCGTCATGTGGAGGAGTTGCGGGATATACCACCCAGGTGGGTGGAAGAAACCAGCTTGAAGACCTTCCAGCGATCCTTAAAGGGAAAGGGACTTGCCAAGAAGAGTGGATGAACAACATATCCACAATCCTAGAAGGTAGGTTCTCCCGTGGAACTTGTGCAACACTTCATTGACTATGGGCTGGTAATTTATGGGTCAGCCACTGATACCGCTCTTCGTTGCTTAAAAGTAGCCCTAAATAAAGCCTGCTGACTCATTATAGGATCCGCTCAACTGACGCACACTTGCGATTTTTATGCTCACTCTAACTGGCTACAGTTCTCAGGTATACTCATACCAATCATGTCTCCTGGTGAAAGAAATTAGCTTAGGCTTGCTGTCCTCTGGGGTACAGAATCTCCTCTCACCATGTGACAACAGACGCTGCACCTGCAGTTCGGAATGTCAGATCTTCTAAATTCCTCACTGTAGGACATCAATGGGTCAAAGATCTTTCACACACCTCGCTGGCTGAACTCTCTTCACCTCTTTAGCCTCTTTTAAAAGAAAACTGAGACAGCAATTAACTACGAGATCCAGTTGTGACTGCTTTCCATAATTCACAGCTTGCGACAGTTTCATCCTCTTATTCACTAGCCTGTTTGCACTTATTCTCCTTTTATTTAATTATATATGCACTCAACGTCACCTGCCCTCCCCCTACCCCCTCATCTCGATCCCCCTTACTCCCACCCTTTTCTATCCTCTTTTCCCACCCTTAGGACATTCTGCCTGGGCTCTCCCTTTGTTTCACTTACCCCTTAGACTCTTGCTTCCCATCCTCATCCACCTGCCTGTGTAACAAAGCCTTTTTGGGCTGATGCTTCCTCCCCTGTAATGTCCATCTGTCCCCTGCTGTCTCGCAACCCTGTAGTACTGTCTTTATTTGTGTGCTGATGACTTATGTGACCTTCTCTGCTTATTTCAAAGTGTCCCAGGCCTCATCATTGGTTACCATCACCATTGTTATTTTTGTAATCCTACATGTACAATTTATTTTTGATGTCCGCATTAAACACTTTGTTTCACCTGTTTTATAACCTCTGACGAGGAACCTATGTAATGAGCTTGTTCTCAAAGGTATTAATCCAAGATCTCAATAAATAAACAAACAAACAGCTCTGGAACTACTGCCATCAGGTGCCAGAATCACATGGAAGCTTTTTTCATAGCAATCTATTAGGGGCCAACAACTCTGATGTCATACGTTAATGTCACCTATGATAAATAAGCATTGGGAGCCCGCTCCCTCCTCAGTTCCTTCCCCGTTGGGGACCAAACAAGCTAGGCCTCCCAGAAGGTATACTGTGGAGAGAGAAGAGGCGGCAAGCTATGAAAAGGATGGAGCAACAGGAAAGCCAGACTGGATACAGAAACAGAAGGGGGATGGAGGGTGAGACGGCATGACCTGATGAAAGAGATTCCCTCGAAGATCTACTCTTACGGTAAGGTCTTACATAACTGTTCTATCTTCTTTGGGGATCTCTCTTTCATCACATCACACCTCTGCAACGAGTTCCAAGCAGTGCCAGCAAGCAAAACAGTCAGGGTGACAGGAAGCCAAAGGCCTGTGAGAGAAGGCCCTGAAGCACAGCTAGGCCAAAAAGCTTCACTCCTTCTAGAAGCAATGTCCAGACTGTAGTGCTTTGTGAAAGTGTTGACAGTACTCCAAGTGGCAGCAGCACAGATCTCAGCTGCAGATACATTACAGACACAGGCAGCTGAAGCGGCCAATGCCTCTGGTAGAATGGCCATGAACCACATCAGGAAGTTCCTTGCTGTACTTCATTTAACAAAAAGTAATACAGCTTGCCAACCATTTGGACAAACACTGTTTAGAAACTGAAGTGCCCTCTTTCCCAGAGGTGAAAGAAACAAACAACTGAGAGGACTTTCTATAGTCCTTGATATGGTATGTACAGAATTTGAGGATTCTATGCACATCTAAGTATGGAGCAATGCTTCCCCGGATTAGCACATTCTGGGAAATAAAAATGCAGGTGGACTGACCGATTTAAAGTAAACTCAGACACTACCTTAGGGAGAAACATGGGGTCAGTACACAAAAGACACTATGTCTTTGTGGAAAATCAAATAAGGCTGCTCACACATGAGAGTCTGTAGCTCTGAAATCCTTTGAGCAGAGGTGATAGCAACTAAAAATAACGCTTTCCACGACAGAAAGGGTAGCTTGCAAAACACGTCTGGTCCAAAAGGAGGCAGTGTCAATTTTTCTGGGACAAAATTCAGGTCCCAAGCCGGAACAGGATTACGTATAGGAGACTTCAGGTGGAAAATGCCTTGTAGAAAAGTACAGGTCACATCTAACTGGACCACAGTGTGGTCTTTGATGAGCGTATGGAAGACTGAGATAGCAGACAGGTGGACCTTAACAAAAGAATATTGAAGGCCCGCATCAGACAAGAACAGGAGGTACTCCAAAACCTGGATAGGTGAAAGGGTCCAGGTGATGGGGAAGTGGCCCAGATGGCAAATCTCCTCCATTTCATCGAGTAAGTGACCCTGGTGAAGTGCTTCCTAGTAACCACCAGGGCATCAGCCACCTTCTGAGATGACCCCAAACCAAGCAATGTCTATGTCTTCAGGAGCCATGCATGCAGGCAGAGGGCCATGAGGTCTGGATGGACCAGGGTTCCTTGTGCCTGTGCCAACAGGTCCCTGCAAAGGGGAAAGGGAACTGGAGGTGCCACAGCTAATTGCTGCATAACCAGTCTCCCCGTTTTAGTAAGGGGAGGAGGCCCAGCAGAGTGACCATCCAAAATGTTTTTGTACTGAATGTGAAGATTTAGCTCCTTGAGGCCTAGAATACGAGGAAACGAGGAAGTGTTTACTGACATCTTCCATGGCCGGGAGAGACATGAGGAGCTCCTGTCTCTGGGGACCTTCTGGAAGGGCTTGCGCCGCAGCTTTGCCCTTCTTCCAGAGGTTGTTCTGGTACTTGAATTTATGGGACAGGTAATTGGCTATCTAAGGCCTAAAGTGGCCAAAGCAAAGGTCCCCTTGATCCAAAGGTCAAGCCTCCTGGATTTCCTGTCAAAGGGAAGAGAACTCCGGTGCTTGGGTACCTTGGACCTGTCAGGAGCCTCCTTGATCACCACTGAGTCAGTGTTTGGTTGGGCAATGTAGAAAGGGTGCCATAGTGCCTGATAAAGTTTGTCAGCCCTCCTAAACATGGCAAGGATCATGTTGGGCCTGTGCCAGGCAGCGTTGGCAGCATCCTGCAAGGCTGGCAACAACGGAGGGATGACTTTAGGTGAAGACTTGGTAATCTCGAGGAAATCCACCAGGTTCCTCCCGGCGATATCCTCCTACTCAGTCTAGAACCCCACTGTGGCCTGGAGTTGCTTCATAACACTGAAGGAGGGGTCCTCGGAGGGGGATCTTGGGGTATGTTTCACAGAGTCCTCGCTCCCTGAAGAGACAGTGGACCTGTATGAGGAAACAAGCTCAACATCCAGCTCTTCCTCCTCTTCATCAGGGAGGATATGGTCATGGTAACACTACTCCTCAAGATTTAACTGTTCTGGAACAGAGACCGACGGCAAGGATGTCAACGACACCTGGAAGAGCATCAAGCAAAAAGGTTGCACTGGTGTCAACGCCGAGGCAGCACTCGAAGGCAGTGGCAATGAGGGCCCTGGCCACGGAACAACCTGCTAAATAAGAGTCATGGTAAGGGAGACAAAAACCTTATTGAGGTCGACAGCAAGCACAGAGAGCACAGTCGTCACCAACTGCACAGGGTAAAGGATCCCAGCATCGTCGAATCGGTGCTTGTTATGGCAGAGCCAGAGGAGCCCAGTGCCTAAGGACCTTGCTGTAACAGTGTTGGCACCGATGACCCAGGGTCAATGGTCCTTCACCAGCCGTAGACAGGCTGAGAGAACTCGCTGCCAGGGAAGGCCTGGAGGAAGCCAAGTCCTGTGCGGCAGGAGAAGAGGTCACCGAATGTGGTGCAATCACGAGTATAGCAGAGAAAACCAAGAGGCATTGGTAGCGCCGCCGCGGGGCGGGGGGGATGGTCTTTGGAGCGTTCCTGGTCCCAGTGAGAGTGTTTCTTGGAAGACTTGTCCCAGGCCTGAAAGCCCGAAGAAGAATACAATGACGGGGGAGGTGGGATGACCCCTGCTCCGATCTGGCTCCTTTTTGCTCCATCAGAAAGTTCTGCAGGGCTTTCTTACATCACTCCCAGGTAGTGAGGTTGAACTTCAGGCAGAGCTCGCAGGCAAGGGTGTTGTGGCTAAGCCAGAGGCAGCAGACACAAAGATCACAGTCTGTCAAAGCAATCTCCTTTCTGCAGCAGCAGCAACAAAGAGGTCAGACAAAACAGTAGTTCTCGACATACAAAAATCGAATAAATCACTTTGAAGTAAAGTGACTCGAAGGCCAAAGGAAAAACAGAAATTAAGTAAAATTTGGCGGCTGACTGAACAAAGAAGCTTCCATGGAGTCCATGCGCATAAGGTCAAAGGCAGGCAAGAACTGAGAAGGCCCCTAGTAGACTCAATCGCATCCACCGGCCTCTCAAGTGATACCATTGCCTGGTTCAAGAGCTATCTTTCAAACCGCTCACAGCAAGTGAAGATTGACAACACCCTATCTGAAATCAGACCTGTGCGCTCTGGTGTCCCCACAGGCTCAATCTTGGGTCCACTACTATTTAGCATATTCCTCAACCGACTCCCACTCGCCTGCCAATGTCAAATTCTACTATATGCAGACAATGCAGTCCTGTTTACAAGTGACCCTGATCCTGAGCAACTTGAGAGGAAGCTACAAGAAAATTTCTCAGGTGCAGAATGATGGTTCAGTGAGCAAAAACTCATTCTGAACTACAAGAAAACTAAACTAATGTTGTTCTCCAGCAGCAAGAACAGGCAGGGTACATACCTCCTCAACATCACTAATGTGGCTGGAACCCCCCTGGAACTAGTCCAGCACTTTAAATATCTAGGGATTACGACGGACATGTCTTACACACAACACATAGACAACACTTCTGAGGCTGTCAACAGGCGAACTGGCATCCTACATAGACACAAGCAAAGTCTCTCCCCAGAGGCTCTTAATTTGGTCATCCATAGTTCAGTGATCTCACTCATTGACTGTGGACTCAATCTATGGCTCAGCAACGACCACAACTCTCCGACGTTATCATAGTAGCTTTAAACAAAGCATGCCATCTGGCTACCAGTTCCCCACGGTTAATTCACACTTGCGAGCTGTATGAACAAGAAAGCTGGCTTCAGTTCGATGGTAAAATTAGGTACCAAACATGTCTGCTGGCCAAAAAGATTAAGCAAGGCATGGCTTCTGCTGGGGTGCTGAAGCTCCTTACCCCTTATGAGTACAGTCACTGTACCAGGAGCACTGACAGTATGGTCTTCAAAGTTCCACACTGCCACACCTCTTTAGGCCAGAGGGCCTTTACTCACCTTGCTTCTTTGTGGTTGAATGCTCTGCCCCATGACATATCTTCTGTAACATGACTAGGCACTTTCAAACAAAAACTTATTTTTATTTATTTATTTATTTAAATCTAGGATTACATAATACCTTTGAGCCGAGGCTCTTTTACAAAGGTTCCACGTCAGAAAAACGGACAATACAGTTTATGAAATTACAGAGTAAGATGGTCATAATGCCTAGTGGTTATAACAACTTGATTTCAAGTACAAGTAACACAACATATTACAATATCAATAGGAGGTGTATTACAACATAAGTGAGGGGAAACAGAGAGTGGGGTGGAATAGAGTATTGCAGCCTAGAGGGCTTTGTCAGGACAGAGTATTTGCGTATAAGGTTGAGCAAGGGAAAGAGTAGGGGATAGAGAAGCGCAAAGAGCAGGGTTAGCGTGGACAGCAGTGAGTATGGGAGCTGCCAAAATGATGGTGCTCAGCTAAGGCAGTCACAGGTACTAGAAGCTACCAGAGATTTGTGGAGCTTCTTTTTGAAGGTGCCCAGTGTTGGGGAGGCACTGATGTCACTGGCAAGGTTATTGAGCCAGCTGGGGGCCCTGTAAGAGAAAGACCTTTGACCTTGAGTGGTACGAAAATGAGGGATTCGCAGTAGCTGTGGTTATGAGCTCTTGGTGTTGCAATTGTTTACTCTGGTTTTATGAAGGGAGCAGACTCCTTGGGGGGGGGGGGCAATACCCATCATTATTTTCTTGGCCGTGATGCAGGTTTGATACAGAGTTCGTCTTTTTAATTGAAGTCATCCAGTTTGGGAGTAGAGATCGCAGGTATGGGTGAGATGGTGAGCTCCGGTGGTGAGACTACATGCTTTATTCTGGGAGGTGGCAATTCGTTTGAGTGTGGAGGTAGTGGCAGAGCCATAGACTACGAGTTCATAGTCAGTAACATTCACAACTGAGCTTTGAATGGCAATAGACAATGCTTCAGAGGTTAGGTGTTTTTGGTGACGGTACAGTACACCCAGTCTGGTGTTGGCCATCTTGGCAACATTAATGATATGGATGGCATAGGAGAGTTTGGAGTCAAGAGTGATGCCAAGATATTTGAAAGTATCAACCTGATCAATGGTAGCTCCGAGTTTGGTGTTGACTGTGAGGTGGTACTGTTTATTTTTGCTCTGCGAGCTGCTGAAGAGCACGGTCTTAGTTTTTTTCTGATTTAGTAACTTAGGATGCATCTAGTTTCCAAGGCCTGTTGTGACTGCTCACACCAACACTGTTTGGCTCTCAACCGTGACTCTACTACCGACCCTACTTGGGTCTACCACCTAATGGCCCATAGGCCATGTGAAAAAATATATATAAATTCTGCCTATTTTCCCATTAATCCAACTGGTACTTCCCTGTAATGGCCTGGATTCCTACACCCTCCCCCCCAACCTGTTTCTCCACTCCTGCTA
This sequence comes from Neoceratodus forsteri, assembly GCA_016271365.2. Taxonomy (NCBI): domain Eukaryota; kingdom Metazoa; phylum Chordata; order Ceratodontiformes; family Ceratodontidae; genus Neoceratodus; species Neoceratodus forsteri. Next base: position 798,786,522 of record CM028134.1, on the reverse strand, counting down.
TTCCCCCCCCCCCAAACCTCTCTCACCATCCCCTTTCCACCTCTTCCCACACCCTCTTATTTTCCCTCCCTACCTGACAGTCATTTTGATAATCGCCCGGATAGTCTTACTCCCCTGACCTTCTCTTGACGTGGTCCCTAGGACCGAAATACTCTTCTAAACCTGTACACTTACCTGCTCTCTCCCCTGTAACTCTTTTGCTCAAACCCTGCCCTGACTGAATTTCTCTCTCTGCTATTCATACCTTTACCATCCCAGTCCATTTCTTGACATATCTGCACATAGCCTGTATTATTGTTTTCTTTCTTGGTACTACAGTCCTAAACTGTATAGCACTGTATATATAATCCTTGTATTTACCTGTTACCTGTATAATCAATTGCTGTTATTTTTTACCATTTTATCTGACGTGGAACCTATGTAATGAGTTTGTTCTCAAAGGTGTTAATCCAAGATCACAATCAATCAATAAATAAAGACTACTATGGAAAAAGCTTCTGTGTGATTCTGGCACCTGATGGTGGTAGTTCCAGAGGTGTGACCTGGAAGAAAAAATTACTCACCTTAGTAATTTCTTTTCTTCTCATGGAGTCTTGCTATATTAGGACTTATTGCAGTTAGCCACTGCACTTGAACTGCCCCGGAGAGGAAAGAGTTAACTCCAGAGAATCTGGAGTTCTAAAGCGCGAGGGCGCTATACCAAAGCTCTATCTGGGCAGTTTCAAATGAAACTGTCAGATCTTTACGAAGCTAACACTAAGCAACAAGTCTGTGTGGAAAGCTCTACACTAGGCAAATGGCTACCTACTAGTAGTAATAACAACAATAGAAACAACAATAACAATAATAAGAATGAATAATGGTATTATTAGTTTTCCCCCCTGACAAGCACTATTAGGAACCCCCCTTCCCCCAAAGACTCAAGTCCAGGAAGGGGGCCAACAAATCACTCAACCAGAAAACCCTAGTTCCCTAACCCTAAATAAAAGAGGGTGAAGGGAAGAACTACAATGGCATGACACAGTGCTTGCACTAATTTGCCACCCCCACCCCAGTAGAAGTTCTGAGAGGGGCAGGTTGGGGGGGTGGTCCTAATATAGCAAGACTCCATGAGAAGAAAAGCAATTACTAAGGTGAGTAATTTTTTCTTCAAACACCATGAAGTCTTGCTATATTAGGACTTATTGCAGATTACACAGCAGTACCTCCATGGAGGAGGGTCAGAACCTACTTAGGAAATAGGCTCTGAAGCACAGCTGTGCCAAAAACGAGCATCTCTCCTGGACTGAAATCCAGGGAATAATGCTTGGTAAAAGTGTGAACTGTCTTCCAAGTAACAGCTCGACAGATTTCCAGAATGGGAATATCTCTAGCAGCCGCTAGAGATGCAGCTGTACGCCTGGTGGAGTGAGCCCTCAGTCCTGAGGGGGGCTCTCCTACCTAGTCTTTGATAACAAAATGGATACAAGAGACAATCCACCTTGCAATTGTCCTCTAGTGGCAGGTTCCTTTGCCAACCTCGCCCCTAGGTAAGGAAGATGAGGGATTCAAACTCAGGACCCTTGGTGCTGCTACAAATAGTAGCATAAGGCTCTTTTGACGTCAAGCTGTGCAGTCTCCTCTCACCTGAGGAAGAATGCTCAGTGAAAAAATCCTGGAGAGAGATGGATTGGTTCAGGTGGAAACCTGAAACCACTTAGGACAAACCCTGTGTTAGTCCTAGGGACTGTCTTATCCCTGTGGGAGAGAAAAATCTTCTTCCACTCCAGTTAGGCCTGTAGTTCACTTATGCGCCTGGCAGAAGTGAAACCACCAGAAAAACATTTTCCAAGTGAGAAGCTTGAGCTCTGCTGGGGACAGAGGTCCAAAGGGGTTTGCATTAACTGAGCAATGCAAACATTCGGCTCCATGCAGGAGCTGGTTCCCAAAAAGGAGGGTTGGTGTGAAGCAACCCCTTAAAAACTTGGAAAACACAGGTTGAGAAGAAAAGGAAGCAGGCTTCCTGCTTGCAGAAAAACAGAGACAGCTGCCAAAGGAACCCTTAAGGTAGCTGGCCTAAGACCTAAAAAATTTAAAATGGACCAAAAGTCAGAAAATGGGCAGAATAAGCAGACTGTGGTATAATCTGCTTCTCAGCACCAGACTGAAAACCTGTTCCACTTAGAATTGTAAGTGGCGCTAGTGAAAAGCTTCCTTGAAGCTTAAAATATCCGCGACACCTTGAAAAGGTGTAAATCAGCAAATTCTAACTCCTCAAGAGCTGCCTTGAGAAGGAGAATATGAGGTTCGGATACCACACTCTCCCTTGTGCAAAGGCCAGTAAGTCGTGGACTCTGGGCAAGCTCAGGGTAGGGTGGACTGTCAAGGACAGAGACAATGGGTACCAGGGCTGTCTGGCCCAGCTTGGAACAATCAGAATCGCTTTGCAGGGCTGAGATCTGATTTTTACTAGTACCCTGAAAGAAAGGAAAAGGGAGGAAAGGTGAACAGAAACTTCCCTTTCCAATCCAAGTGAAAAGCGTCCAGGGGGGCTGATCCCAGCACTGGAGGCCTCAACAAAACAGAGAAAGTTAGTGGTTATCTGGGGCTGCGAAAAGATCTATCTGAAAATGAGCCCCATCTGGCAAGGACTGAACCCAGCACCTGAGGATTCAGAGCCCAATCGTGATGGCCCGAGAATCCTGTTGAGGGCATCTGCCAGGCATTGTCCTTCCTGGGAGGTGAACTGCTATCAGGGAGGTGTTCAGGGAGTAAGCCAGAGACCACCACTTCATTGCTTCAGTGCACAAGGCTGATGACCGAGTGCCCCCCTGCCTGTTGATGTACCACATTATTGTGGTGTTGTCTGTCCTGACTTGAACTACCTTGTTCTGGACAGAAGCTGAAAACTCCTAAGAGCTAAAAGACAGCTCTGCGTTCCAAAAATTGATGTGGAGCAGAGATTCCTAGGGAGACCACACTCCCCTAGTGGACAGGTCGCCTAAGCGAGCTCCTCACCCTAACACAGGAGCATCCGTGGTGAGGGAATGAAGAGGACCCCTAGTTTTAGATTGCTTTGATCCTGCCACAGTGTAAGGCCAGGATCAGGGATTGGGTCACTAGAACCAATTTGGAAAGGGAATCCCTCCTTTGGGACCAATAGGCCCTCAGATGGAACTGAATGTCCCTCATCTGGAATCTTGCTCCCTGCACTACAGCTGTGGAAGCAGCCATGTGCCCTAGTAGTTGTAGCAAATGCTTTGCTGGTCAAGAGACTCATGAGAGTAATGGAAGATGCCAGGGCAAGAGACTGCCTACCCTTTTGAGGGGAGAAATGCCCTGGCTAACTTTGTGTTCAACTCTGCACCTATGAAAGTTAGTACCTGAACTGGTTCGAGGACTGACTTTGGTAAATTCAGCAGGAATCCCAGAAAGGTGAGAAGCTGCTGGATGACTTGCAAGTGGGATTTTACTTGATCTGGAGACTGACCCACTAAGAGCCAGTCATCCAGGAAAGGAAACAAAGCAATCCCTTGCCTTCTTAAAAGAGCCACTACTACAGCTAGAATTTCTTGAATACCCTTGGCGCAGAGGTAAGGCCGAAGGGCATTGCCCTGAACTGGTAGTGGCCTGAGGGTAACCTGAGGTACTTTCCGTGAGAAGGCCTGATCAAGACATGAAAAAAAAAAAAAAAAAAAAAATAGGCATCCTTGAGGTCCAGGAAAGCTAGCCAGTCCCCTGGCCTCAGCCAGAGTTAACATTTTTAATTTTGTTTTCAAAAGATGCTTGTTCAGGTACCTTAAATCTGAGATGGGCCGCCAATCTCCTACCTTCTATAGGTTAAGAAAGTATCATGAGCACAGCCCCTTGCCCCGGTGGCAAGGAGGGACCCTTTCTACTGCTTTGCAGTTCAGAGGAGAAGAAACTTCTGCTCCCAAAGCAAGAGATTCGAAGGATTTGCAGGTGGACCTGTCTGGCTCTCATCTTTGGAAACTGTTTGAAGCTGAGAACCAGACCTATTACTTCCAGAACCCACTTGTCCGAGTTAGGACACACAGTTCTGGCTGAAATAAAACCAACCTGCCCACTGGTATAGGAGAATCGGCCCTGGGCATCCCATCAGGGTGCCTGCTTGCAATAGTCTTAGGCTAAGGGGAGGGACGGTTTACTTGTGCCCGTCTATCTCTGCCTCTGAAGAGACCCCTCTGGCGAAAGCAGAGGAGGCCTGAGCCTCTACCTGGGCACTTTTGTAGGTAATCATCCAGGTTTTCATATAGCTTTCTGTTTGTTCCTCAAACAGAGAATTACCCACAACAAGAAACAAATCCATAGACTTTGACAGAGTATCTTGGGACAGATTAGTGCATCTGAGCCATGCCAACCTACGAAAGCTACAGAAGTGGTCATGACCCTAGAAAACAAGATTAACACCAACAGCAGTATGAACTTGAACTTAGAGGCTTCAGTGCCATTAGGCAGCCACCTGTTCCAACCTGCCTAGCCAGCTGGCCATGGGCCTGCTTGGCTAACTGCAATACTAAAGTCCACCTAGATTTCTCAAATCTAGCCACATAAGCCATACAACTTGCCTGTCTGAGTCCCACAGAAGCTGCCATATACTGTTTTCTTGCCATGGCATCAATCCTCCTGGAATCCTATTCAGGAGGATGTGAGGCCAGGGAACTAACCTTGACACAGGCTGCAGCTTGTACCACACCTACATGACTACACTGCTCAGTGAGGAAGTCTGTAACAGAGCCTGACCGAAATACACCTTCTGTCCATTTTTATCTTACAGGAGGGACAGAAAGAAGAATCTTATAAAATCTTAGTTGTTTACTTCCTAAATGACTTATGCAAGGAAAGACAACCTCCTAGCCCATCATTCCTACATAATCAGGCTCCCCTTTACTCATCCATAGCCTCCTCTAAAGGAAGCTGGGGGGATTCTGCAAGCTTTTTGTAAAACATAAACTGAGAAAGGGACTCAGACAGAATAGGAGGAGATTCTAAAAGTCTGTCTGGAGAAATGTCCGCTTAAGTGGGCACGTCCAGACCCTACCAGCCACACATGTATTGATCAATTTTCCTCCTCCCACTCCTGTGGTTCATAACAATTCCTCAACATCATAAACCTGAACCACTGGAACTGAACGAGCCACCTTTTACCAACTGTAGATGGTTCGACAGGACCTAGAAACAGTGACTGGACAATCTGTATGGCTTAACTACTTCTGCAGCAGTTGGAGAGACAATCTTGGACTCCAAACCTACTGATTTCTCTATCATATTCTTATTTTTTTTTTTTTTTTTTTTTTTTAAACTGGTTCCTCTGAACCATCCTTTTGCCCGAGGAAGTCTAGCCCTGGTCAGAGGGCACTCCCTCTGGTCCAGTGGGTACTGGACCGGGCTGGCCATCCGGGTCAGCGGACTTTTTGGAATATAGTTCCCTGAGCCGGCCCTATCTCTTTCAGGGTGGCTGCAGAGAAATTTTAAACACCTGGCAGTCTGACAGGAGGTGGTCAGCCCTCAGACAATAAACACAAGTGGTGTGTGGGACAGCCTTGGCAAAGGCTTCCTCACAGCATCACATGTTGAAACCCAGTGGGCCAGTTTTCTTTTGGGTTTCCCAGACATAATGCCAGCCTAACCAAAAACTTGCCCTTTTATGGCCATGCCAGCAAGAACACTATATCGGTTCCTAACCGTTTCACGGTATTTGAAAAACCCTATTTAAAATCAAGGTTTTTTAGAACCGATAAGAACCGGTACCGCACTCTAAAAGCCCAAAACTTTAAAGCGTTAAAATAAGCAAACCGATCGGTTCAAAACCGAACCGATAACTAAATTCCACACAGACTTTACATTTTGTACTTACGGTTTACCAGATAGAGCTTTAACCAAATGCGGTAAAATAATTACTTTTGCGGTTCAAATGAACTTGAAAATACTCGCTTGACCGAGAAAATGAACCGAGCTGAAGAGCTGATCTCGGAGGCGACTGTTCAGTGAAGCGGAGTAAAGAATCTGACAGTTTCATTTGAAACTGCCCAGATAGAGCTTTGGTATAGCGCCCTCGTGCTTTAGAACTCCAGATTCTCTGGAGTTAACTCTTTCCTCTCCGGGGCAGTTCAAGTGCAGTGGCTAACTGCAATAAGTCCTAATATAGCAAGACTTCATGGTGTTTGAAAGAGATATCCCTGAAGATTATTTTTTTACATGGAAGACTGTTGGAACTGTCAGAAGGAAGGAAGGCATGATATGAAGCACTACCTTATCTAGATGGAACACCAGGTAAGGTTCCTTGAGTGAGAGCACTTGCAGCTCTCCAGTTCGTGTAACATAAGATTAAGGACTAGAAAACAGGTTTTGAAACACGTCCTCAGGAGCCTGTAACAGAGGCTTACATGGTGGTGCATAAAGTGCATTGAGGACCACACTGAGATCCCACAAGGGAACTGGTGATCTGACAAGCTTGGTTCAGCTGACTGCTGGGAAGAACCAACTCAGGTCTGAATGTCACCCCAAGGAGGCACCTCCACAGAGCTCAAGCACTGCTCCAAGAGCCAAGACTGGTCCACGAATGGTATTAGAGATAACCCTTTGTTTACACTGGCCTGAAGACTTGGGCCACAGAGGCTGTTCTCTAACAGATCCTATAACATTATCCCAGTCAACAAAGGTCGATCAGATCCCATCATAAGCTGCAGACATTGACAGTTCCCTGAAAGACACGAGTGCCCACTACAACACTTCTCGGAGTACCTTTACTTGAGAAAACTTCGCCTCTCAGAAGTGAAGTTACCAGCCAGAGCTGAGCTGGGTTTCGGTGGAAGGCTGGGCCTTCACATACCAGACTGTGTTCTACAGATGCTGTTAGGGACCAAGGGACCTCGCATATGGCAGCATCTTGCATGAACCTCATAACTCATTTAAATTGGGGTGGGGCCAAACAATTTTTCACAGCACCCCAATGGGGGAAGTTAAACAGACTGCAGAATATCAGGTGCAAAGCCAGCAGATCTCAGCCAGAAATATCTGAGCATGCAGACTCTAGGAGCAGCTGCTCTAGCAGAAGATTTACAGGCATTGTAGACCAAACACAGTAAATGCTCACCAGCATCCAGGCCCCAAGCTACACACAGGACTTCAGGGCTCCTGAACCACCGTAAAGTGGTCTGAAAGGACGCAGCCTCAGGAGGAGACCTGGATGTGTAATATACTGTGTCCACACGGTCAACAGATACAGTGGACACTGAAGAACAACTGATTAGATATTTCTTCCTTTCCCTTCACTTCCTACCCCTCTTCTAATTCCCCACGCAAAAAGGAGGGTAGAAAGGGAGGTCCCATCTGCAACCCAAGTTGCAAATGGGACCAACAGTTTCCACTGGCATCGGTGTAACTGGAGTCACGTATAGGCCTAGTACCAGCAGCACAACCGTTGACAACGTAATGGTGATGCTAGTCTCTAACAGAGCAGAGATATGAATCAAACAGCAACACCACCCAGATCTACACCAACTGGCAGCCTGCATGTCCATCAGTAAGGCCAAGGGCACTGTAAGGGTATTCAGCAAGGGGTTGCACCATCTCCAGTGCCATTACTTGTTCCATCTTAGGCTCTGTACATTCTATGGCATAACCTAAATTCAGAGCAAGGTGTCCAGCATCAGGCCACATTCTCTCTATGTGTGGACTGGAACCAGAGTTCTGGCAACTGACATTGCTGCTCCACTGATAATGCGGCTTAGCCGCCAACCACCTTGCCATAACCCCACCTTTCCTCAAAGGGTGTTGGCAATAGCGAGGACTGCCACCCTCCCCCCCCCCGACCTTCCAGCCACAACGGTACCGATGACTATGCCAAGTATGAAGCAGTTGTATTTTGGCTGTTTAACTAGCTGAGCTAGGAGCTGGCAGTGGATGAACTGCCAGGATCACAGTCTCCGGCACCGGTAACATTCCACAGCGACCACAGCCAACCTTGCCAGGTGGTTTCAACGCAGTCACTGAATACAGGAGGATGGGATAAAAACTGCTGTCAACGAAAACCTCATTGGCAGCCTGGTTATCAGCAGCAATCCCTAAAGCCAACAGATGATCCAGTGTAATCAGCAAGTGTCACGTCCATTACGACTCGGGAAGAAACCATAAGGACCATCTCCCCGACTGATGTGCCCTGCTGAGCCATGGGAAGCCATAATGGCATCCAGGAAAAGAACAGCATCACTGATGAACAGCAAGCAGTCAGTGAGAACACTACGTGGGGGGACATTGCCACTACTACCACAAATGATGGTGTTGCTACATAAATTATCTAGAAATTGCAATAAATATAAATAAACTACAAACAAGCTCTTTGAGGCAAAATTCAGTGGCAAAGAGAAAGTCACCACTGGTCCAAGACGAACTCAATGGCAGGTAAAAAACAAGAACTGAAGTGTACGGGGCTGCCCAAGTACTATAACCAAGACCAAGGGAGCTTCAACGTATAAGGGTCATACATCAACATTAGTGACCCTAGCAATGCAAGTCTCCCTTGCAGGACTTCTGATACAGACCCCCGCATCATTTTACTTGCCCTTCTCTGGACCACCTGTACTCTATGTCCTTTTGGAGAGGTGGCCTCCAGAACAGTACACTGTATTCCAGGTGAGGTCTTAACAGCTGTCTATATAGAGGCAGCACCATCTCCCTCTTTCTGCTCATGATACCTCTCCCTATGCAGCCCAGCATCCCACCAGCCCTCCCAAATGCTTTGACACACTGCCTGGCCACCTTTAGGCCATCAGAGATTCTTACTCCCATGTCTCCCTCCTGTTTGGTGGTAGTCAATAACACTCCCACCATTCTGTATTCTGCCTTTGGGTTTCTGTGCCCCAAGTACATTATTTTGCACTTTTTCACACTGAAAACTAGCTGCTATTTCCTTCATCACTCCTCAAGTTTTCTCAGGTCTCTGCTCATTCTTCTGACCCCCCCCCTGCAGATTTTGGTGTCATCCCCAAAAAGGCAGTCCTTCCCCACCAGCTCATCTGCAATTTTGCCTATAAGACGATCACAGGGATGGGAGAGAAACCCTAGGACGACAGGCTGAGGGAGCTCAACATGTACTCCCTGAAGGATAGAAGGGAGAGAGGTGATATGATCGAGACCTTTAAGTACCTGAAGGGCATAAATAGAGTTAGTACTGAGGGTATGTGTAGGTTGAAGAGGGAGAGAATCACGAGAGAGCATAGTCTGAAACTGGAGCGGGGTAGGTTCAGGAGGGAGATGAGGAGGCACTACTTCACAGCGAGGGAGATGGCAGCATGGAATGCACTGCCGTAGGAGGTGATCTCTCTGAAATCAGTGGGGAGTTTTAAAAGAGGGTGGGATAGGGTCCAAGGCAGAATACAAGTCGGGGGGGGGGGGTAGCTGACCACTGTGGGGAACTCAGTTTGGAGTAACATTGGGGGTGAAAGGGCAAAGGGAGGGGAGCAGCAGTTGTCTGAACTGTGTGCTGCACAACCAAGCAGACGCGATAGACCGTGAGGTGTGTATCTGATGGCATTTTCATATGTTCATATTAAACAGGATCAGTCCCAGAACTGACCACAGAGGCATCCCACAGGTCCCTCTCCCTTCCTCAGAGTGAATTCCGTTTGCCACTACCCTCTGTTGCTTATCCCCTAACCAACGTCTTACCCCCCATACCACCTCTGGACCACTCCTAAGCTGTCCAGCTTGCTTAATAGTCTCCTATGTGGAACGGTGTTGAGTGCCTTACTGAGATCTAGGTAGGCACATCCACTGCTCCACCCTTATCTAATTCCTTGGCCACACAATCAAAGAAATCTATCACAGTCCAGAGTTTTATTTAACACTAAAAATTGATTAGCATTTTGCTCATAAAAGTTCTAAAACATTTTGAAAATGCATAGCACTTGCCTCACTGTGTTTAACAAACATAACACTTCTAGAAACCTATACAAATGCTTTCTGTACAGTTAGTATTGTCCCAAGAAAAAAACTGCTAATCAATTATTTAAAACCCTGCAGTCATTTGACATGACCTCACATCCGTGAATCCATGCTGTCTTGGGTCTTGTAACCCATTACTGTATATTCAAGATATTCCACTATTCTCTCCTTTAACAGTGACTTCATTAACTTCCCTACTACTAATGTCAAGCTAACCAGTCTATAATTGCCAGCCTCCTCCCTACCACCACTTTCATGAAGTGGGATTACACCTGCCCTCCTTTAGTCCTCTGGAACTGCTCCCGTTTCCAATGAGCTGGTAAAAAGGACTGTCAGAGGTGCAGCCAGTACCTCCTTTAGTTCCCTGAATACCCTAGGATGTACTCCGACTGGTCCTATTGCTTTGTCCACTTTCTGATTAGCAAATCCCTTTAGGACTCTCTCCCCTGAAAATGGCCTAGTGTCCACCTCCCTCCCTTCAGAACTCCTGTTACTTTTTTTTGGCTTCTCCATTTCTCCTTCTTCTTCCTCTGTGAACACTGAACAAAAATATTTGTTCAGGATCATTGCCTTTTTCCTGGTCCCCCTCTGCACTGTCCCTCCCCCAAATCCCTTTCTAACCTTACAGTCCCTCCCCTGATCTTTTCCCTCTCCCGTTTGTGCCTTCATGCTTTTTACTGCTTTCCCTGTCTCTCCTGGTACACCTCCCTATCCTTCTACCTCTACACCACCTTATATCTTCTAAATGCTGCCCTTTTAGACTACCTTTTCAGCCAACACTGGTATTAAGTAATACTTTATTACATAAATGCTTCTTAAAACAATTGCTTTAGCCCTTTCTTAATGTAGTTAGTGTATTAATACATTCTAGCACAATATGTACTAAACAGTATATCACAGTAATTTGCTTCTCAGAACCAATGTGCAGGAATACGAAACCTCCTGGCATGCATCAGTTGTTACAGCACGCAACAGCTAATTTCAGAGCACTGATACACCAGGCAGTAAAACATTAAGTGAAAATTTTAAAGTCCTTCTTCTTTTGGTTGCTCAGCTCTTGTTGGTGTTTTTTCCCCCACTGCTCCTTTAAACTTCCCTCTTTATTTGCGTAAGGATTCCTCTACAGTATCAAGGATCATCAGACTATGTCATCACTACAGTAACCACCTCTCAGTTTAAAGAATATCTACAATTTCATACCTACAGAGTTCTCATCGTCCAGGAAAGTCCCTCTGTGTCTGGGACGGCTAAGTGTGGGCATCAGATCATCATCGTCATCATCATCAATAACTGGTTTCTTTGGGGATGAGCGAGGTTCACTGAGATTTTCTTGTAATAAATCATTCCCACCATCATCATCATCATCATCTCCATCAAAGAGATCATCATAGTCTTTGGTAACAGCAGCCGAAACCTAAGAAAAATAAAAGGATCTTCCTGAGAAACTGCATTTTGAAGACAGGCTTCTCCAAACTGATTTCTGCTATATCGATCAATATTACTTACTGTATTTGTGCTGCCTTAAATTCAGCAATCTCTCTCAAAGCATCACAAAAGTATTTGTTGATGAGAGTAAATTTCCTTGCGTTAAAAGATAGTGCCTAATTAACAGTAACACAAACACAGCTTCAAGCAATTGTTCAAACCCTAGGAACAACACATAACACAATCACCAAAATTCACAAACCTTTTAACCTATGTTACCATTTCCCCACTTTTGCAGTTTTGTGCTGCAACAGCCTTAACTGTTGCCTGAATCTGTTTTTTTGCAATGTAATATACATACAGTACCACATATACATACATACATATATATGGGATACACAATGGCTGAACTCGGAACATGCCATTTATCTTCATTACTGAGGGGGCAGGAAAATAACTTACGAGTAGCCAAGCCACGAGTAATTTATGGAAGTCCACCTCCCTCACAAGTGATGATACACGTCATATTCTGAAAGAGGTTATTTTATGTCCAGTTTATACAATGCATTTTAGTAGCAGAGCCACAACTGAATTATGAAAGTTCTGCCCACTCGCAAGTAATGGTAAATGTCATAGTTTGAAGGACGTCATTGTGTGTCCGATGTATACAATGCATTTTAAATTGTAGACCACTCGGTTTAGTTATTCTAAGGGCAATGACAATTTAACATTTTCTGTTTGATTTCACTGTTCCATTTTGAGTGCAGTGGAGACCACTGTGATGTCATCAGAAATAGTTCAAGCTGTTCTCCTATTGGTTAAGAGCTCCTTTGTAACCAACCTGAAGTGAAAATAAATGCTAATGACCTACCTAACATTGAAATAAAGGATTTATTTTCATTTTGAACGCTTCAGTGGTGAAAATAAATTATCTGTAAAGTTTGACTCTCACCTACACTGCATAAATACAGTGCATACACACACACCACTGGTGAACAAAGTGGATAAATATTTATGTTCAATTATAATACATGCTGTTTCACTTAAGAATAAATATTTACTGTAACATTATATCTCCAAGAGAATCTCCTCCATTGAGCCACATCATGGAACTATAAAGCTTCCACATCAGGACCACCCAGAAATTGTTTGCAGGCTGAGGCTGCCCACATCAACGTGCCTCACTGTCACCTATATAATGTGGGCATTCCCAGAATGTCTCAGTTCCCCATTGGAAACAATCTGAGGATTATCGGACCGGCAGGGACCAAAGCAACCAAGACCAAATCAGCCACACAGGAGAGAATATGGAAGCCTGAGTAAACATGCCAAAACTAGGCAGGAGATGAGAACCAGGACAACCACTCATCACCTGACAAGGGGGGGAAGGAGGGAGGGAGAGCTATGGCTCGATGGAAGACATTCTCTCAAAGATCAGTTGTTACAGTAAGTAACTATTCTATCTTCGAGGACATCTCCTTTCACTAAGCCACATTATGAGGGAGGAAGAAAGGAAGGATCTAAGGGCCCTGAGTAAGGGGGGCCTTGCAGGACAGTAAGGCTAAAGCTGTCACATGTACAAGAGACAATATCCAGACTGTAATTTTTAGTAAATCCATGAATAGTACTCCAAGTAGCAGCAGCACATGTCAGCGGCAGAAGCACTGTGAAAGCAAACCACGGAAGTAACCACCCAGCGTGTGGAGTGAGCACGAACGGGACCAGGAAACTGCTTACTGGGCTTCTGGTAACAGAAAGAAAAACAGCAGACTAACCATTTGGAAAGGCCCTGATTCGTAATGAAGAGCCACCCCCATTGGTGGGGGTGAGCCACAAATAGCCGAGAGAATTTTCTACAATCCTTAGTATGATCCAAATACTAATGCATTGTCCTACAGACATCCAGCATATGCACAGGTGACATTCTCCACTATCTGCAGGCGTCGAGAAATAAACAGGAAGGGCAATGGTCTGATTTTGTGTTTGCTCAGACATGATCTTCAGTAGAAAATAAGGACTGGTACTCAGGATAACCCTATCCTTGTGAAAAATAAGAAAAGGAGGATCCACCAGAGCCTGCAATTTGGACAGGTGTCAAGCAGACATCATAGCCACTAGGAACAGTGCCTTCCAAGAAAAGAGGTGCAGCTCACAAACAGCAGCAGGCTCAAAGGGAGGCACAATGAGGGTCTCCAGAACCAAACTGAAGTCCCACACTGGAACCAGATAAGGGACCAGTGGTTGTAGAAGTAGAATACCACTGAGGAACCTGTGGGAAAACGTCAAGCTGGGCCACCGTCTTGCCACTGGCAGGGGCATGAAAAGTCGACACCGCAGTCAAGTGGACAGGCCAGAGTCTGTAGTGAGTGAGTAAGATTTATTGTTGATCGGTTTAAAAAACCATTACAACATAATACATAAAACACACTTAAAATTTCTACATCCACATAACATCCAGATCTATCACTAACAAATAACAACAAAGAGCTTCTTTCAATGTACATTAAATGGATTAGCATAGCACAGGGTAACATAATTATCACCATGTTAATTATTTTCTCTTTCTCCATTTCCTTAACTTTATCTACCCAGAACAAAATTAATCAGAGGACTAAAAGGCCCAGGTCATCTGACTACAAGACTGATATGAGGCTCAAATCTGGCTTACCCAGAGGACCACCCTACACTCATGCTAAAGTCTCTCCTTTCCAGTAAAGCCACAACAACCTCACAAGGGACAAATCCTAGCTATGTAAGTCTAGCCAAACATTAAAACACCATTAAATGGAACATAGCCTACTCTGTCCCTTGTATCTCTACAGCAAGTCACTGCCCCCTTATCTGGATTGAGCCTCTTTGTGCCACCAGTAGGTCCCAAAGGAGATACCCCGCAGCGCATGCTGCCCCATATCTCTCTTATATGGGTCCTTGGGTCAGGCCCAAACTACTGGCCCGCACTCAGTCTTGCTACTACCAAATCAGGGGCTCTAACCTACAGTCAAAATACTGGGTCATTTTGTTTCCCCACACCATTCATGGTTTCAATCCTCAGCAGTGTAATTCGACTCGGATAAGTCAACACTATTCAGTTGATGCTGGCTACTCAAGGAGGTAGACAGCCAGCTCGAGTGGGTTTCCCTGGGCTTTCCAAGCAATTACCCCCAGTCCATCTTTCAGCAACCGTGAGCCCATCCATTACTTTCCTCTATATACAAAACCAAGATTTTATCTCATGTTTAATATAAGCAATAGAAGTAATAATTTCTTGCATCATGAGAAAACATTTAAATGTTTATCCAGTATCCTCCATAAAAATAATACAATCTGGATAGACTAAACTAGCTGAACTAGTTAGGTTGAAAAACAACCATGAACCATGCACCATACACATACCATCACTCAAAGGTCCATGGTTAAGTTTAAGAAAGAAGCTCCACTAACATTCAAAAAGGCCAGAGTCTGTAAGGGACAAGCAGTGGTTCAGTACTAGAATGACTGGACATGTAAAGGGGTCCAGTCAACAGGTAGTACACAAGATGCAAAACATTTCCATTTTTGTGAGTAGATGTACTGCACAGATGGCTTCTGAGCCACCAGGACAACAGCTGGAACTGCTGGGGAAACCCTAAAGTGGCAGAACTCCACATTCTCAGGAGCCAGGTATAGAGATGCAGGGATGAAAGATCTAGATGCACCAGAGGAGCATTCCACTCATAGAGGAAGCAGGATATGTGTGTGTGTGGGGGGTGGGGGGTTCCACTGCCAAATGCTCCCGCAGTGGGAACCAAATCTGTCCGTGCCAGTATGGGGCCACCAGAATCTGGATGGCCGACTCAGCTCATAGAACCCTCTATATGAGAAGGAATGGGGAAAAGATGTACGTAAATCTCTCGTTCCAAGAGAGGGACAGCGCAGCTCACCATGACCTGGAGCAAGCGAACAGAAACGCGGCAGTTTTTAAATATATGGAGATGCAAAAAGGTCTATGTCTGGGTGACCTCCTTTTAGAAAGAGGAGATCCACGACAGAGTCCAAGAGCTCTTACTCGTGGCAGAGCACCCGAGACTGACTGAAACGATCCGAAAGGGTATTGAGGGTGCTAGGCAGGAAGATGGCCGAAAACAACACGTAATGTTCCATGCCTAGTGCCAGACTCTCACTACCTCTCTGCAGACAGAGGATAAGAGTACACTCCACCCTGATGGCTGATGTAGTACATCACTGAAATGTTGTCTGTAGAGATCAACAGCAGACACCTGGAAGGAGGGTGACGAAGGCCTGCAAGCCAAGCAGAACAGCCTTCAGTCTCCAGATTATTGCTTTGCAAATCCACATCCAAGGGGAGACCTCTGACCCTGAGTACAGAAGAAGCCCAGATGAGCACCCCAACCCAAACCCAAGGCATCCATCATCATCACCAGGGGAGGGAATGAACGGAAAAAGGAGATACCATCTCAAGGTTGTAGGAGCCCAACCACCAGGGCAGGGAGCAATGCAGCGGAGGGGTCACTGCTATTTGACATTCAAGCTTGTCAGGCTGCTGAGTCCAGTGGGCACAGAGTAACCACTGTGGAATCCTCATGTGCAGACATGCCAGCAGGACAGTTAGAATGGTAGCAGCCATGAGGCCTATGAGGCATAAAAGGCAGAGAACAAACACAGTGGAGCGGCGTCCTGGAAGGCAGCAGGTGCAAGCCAACAACTCACAACTCTGAAGACCCAACAAAGGCTGCACTCAGGGCCAAAATTAGTAACTTTAAAAGTATAGCATCTTTTTAAATAAAGGCAAAGAGACAACAAGAAAGATTCCTTTCGACAGGCATGAGCCCATGGCACAAAACTCCAGCACTTCGGGTCCAATCGTGACCCTTTGTCGGAGGTGTGACGATCTGGCGGGGGAGCTTTTAAGACAGCCATCTGAGGAACATATCTCACTTGGAGCTCTGAACCAGCAGAACCAAATTACCACAATGCCTGCTCTCTACACCAGCAAGCTGGCAAACAAGAAAGAAAAACCTGTCACAAAATCAAGGAAGCAAAAAACACCCTAAACAGACATTTTGGCCTTCTGTGAGCAGCAACTTGTAATGCCACCAAAAGTCAGCGCAGTCCCAGGCCCAACAATCCTGGGAAACAAAGCCAGCAGCCAGAGAGAGCAGAAGGTTCAGAGGGGCATTGGGACTCCCACACAGACAGGACCAGCTCTTAGTCGAAATGCACCAAGGGTTTGCCACTATAACAGATAAGTTAATGGCAATACAATCAAATGTGGCACAAATTACTAAAAAAATATAACTGAATTAGATAAAAGACCAACTCAAGTAGAAAACAGGGTGATCATAAACAAAGATAACTTGGCCCCATTGGAAATGCAACTATCCAAATATAAACGTACCATCACCGACTCGAAAATCACAGTCAAAAGGAAAATCTGAAGGTCATGGGTCTCCCTGAGGGGTTGGTAAGTTCTTCAAAGATGTTGCCACCCCCCCCGATGGATACACAGGCAGCATGGAAACAGACTGAGCCCACAGCGCCCTTGTCCAGGGTAGTCCCGCTCCAATGGAAAAACTCAGATTTTGCCTTATGCATGTCCACAAATACATGGACAAAGACTAGTATGGCAAATTCTGTGAATGAAATTTGGATCTGGGATATTGTAGTCATCTAAGGGGTGAAACAGTGCTAAGCTATACTTTATGCATGCTACAAAATAATACCAGTACCTGATTGTGATTGAAACTGTGCTACCCCTATCAGCTGGGTGGCATAAGTGTTCACTTTGTGGAGGGAACAAAAAGTTGAGTGGAAGAGGTCTTGTCAGCTGTGAGGGAACAAATCGGTGATTAAGGGCCAGAAACTAAGAATGGCAGCTAGAATGTGGCAGGGGCCACACGTCGCTAGGGCTGGCATCTTTGGAAGGGTGGTGGGGTGCACGGGGTGGGGATCTGCCACGATCCTGGACTGGGCTTGGAGGATGGTGGGTTGTATGGTTTGTAGCCAACTGGCTAGTTTAAAGGAGGAGCTGTGGAGGTTAGGGAGGAGACTAGGAGGCAGGGAAAGCAAGGATGAAGTCATC
This sequence comes from Neoceratodus forsteri, assembly GCA_016271365.2. Classification (NCBI taxonomy): domain Eukaryota; kingdom Metazoa; phylum Chordata; order Ceratodontiformes; family Ceratodontidae; genus Neoceratodus; species Neoceratodus forsteri. The sequence goes on along the minus strand of CM028134.1, from coordinate 798,769,073 downwards.
CTGGTGGGGGGTGAGAAGAGGAGAGCTGGAAGGAGGGGAGGACGGTGACAGAGCAAATAGGCCTGTAGCCAACCCCAGGACCAGAGGAACAGGCAGAACAGAGGGGGAAGGGAAGGTGTGCATGAGGCAAAGGGGGGGAGAGAGATTGAGAGAAGTACCATAGGAGCTGGCAGCTGGTTGTGGCAGAGGAGGGCTGGGGAGGCTGAGAGGAGTGCGATGGAGGGAGAACCATCAGGGGATGCAAAGGAAAGGTGTATTGATTAATAACAGATTTGCGCCTCTGCTATTAAAGAGAATACCAATGGGGGAGGACAAAGGTTAGGAGGCGAGCTGGCAATGGAAGGTGCAGGAAAAGCATGGTCGGCAGGGTTGAAGGGGATATTAAGGAAAGAGGGGAGTGAAACCTGGGGGAGGGGACAAATGAGTCCAAGTCTCCGTTACTGCAGCAATGTCCACATTTCCCTCTGAGAAGTGCGCCTGAAGTTTTGCAGTTTTGTTACCCAGACTTCTCGCATTTAGGGAGACCACCTTCCATCTGTACCCTTCCATCCTCTTTCCCCTCTTCTCCTTGGTCTGCTCCCCTCCACTCGGTGGTCCTTTCCCTTTATTTGCCCTGTTTTTACAGTGGGGTGGTGCATTCTGCACCACCCCTGCATGCCCCTTCCTGTGTAACCGCCTGCCTTTACCCATAACTAGGGGGGTGAGCTCACTAGCTCCCCTTTTTGGACCCTCTTCCTATCAGCAGTCCTCTTGCCACCCCCCCAGTTTAAATCCACCTTAGATGCTACATACTCCTCTAATCCACTCTTTAGTATTCCCTTCCCCGCTCAAGTGTAGCCTGTCTCCTGCACATAAGTCACCATTATCCCAGATCCTGCCCCAGTCTGTCACTAAACCATAATTCTTGGTATGGCACCAGTCATTCAGACACTCGTTGAACTCCTCTATCCTTCCTTTCCTCCCTGTGCTCACACATGGTACCGGGAGTACCTCAGAGAATGCCACTCCCCCCCCCCAACCTCCTCACCCTGCCTACCCAACTTCTCGAACCTCCCTTCACCACCTCTACCATCTCCCCACCAATCTGTTTGTACCCACGTGTAACACTATGTGCAGTTTCTTTCTCCACTTCAATGCGCACTTGAGAAGTGCCTGCCCTGCCTTTCCCGCAGTCAACCCTGGAATAGCTTCAACCCAGATACGGTTGTGCCTTTCCTCCCTTCCGCCCCATCTGACCCCTTTCAGTATAGAATCCCCCAGCACCAGTACCCCCTGTTCATGTCCCCTCCCTTTAACCCTTTCCTCATCTCCAGAGTCCATACTGCCCTGCCCCTTACAATCTCCAGCAGCACCATCTGTGTCTCCTTCAACTGCTCCCTCTTTTTACGCCCAATCATCTTACCAGCCTGACTCCTGTCATCTGGACTTTCCCTATCTATCTCCACCCCTCTCCCGCTGATCTCTGACCCCTTCCTTACTTGAGAATACAGAGACCGAGATGCAGGGGTTGAAATTAACATACCCAGCCTGATCCCTGTGCAAACAGAAACAGGCTGGTGCATGTAGTTTTTTCCCATGCATGCACTGTAGTGCATGTAGCTCGTTTCTTGCTGCAATAATAGAAGCCACCACATGGGGCAACAATCGCAACAGGCTTAAGACTTTTTTTTTTGGTAGTTTCTGACGTCACACGCTGCCGTGAGGACTTGGGAGTGAGCGCTGCCACAGAGTCAAACTACCGAAGGAAATCAAAGACGTCGCACTGTCAGGACACAAGAAGGTAGCACATGGGACATCGAGAGGAGCTACACGGCGTCAGCAAGGCGGGCTCATCCTCTTCAGATCTTGGGCTGCAGTAGTGACTGGTGATGAAGGGATTGGGGGTGGGCTTTGTTTCACTGGCTACTCAGTCAGCTGGGTTGTCTGGGTGTAAGTGCCAGACTAGTGCTGCTAATCAGTGATGGGTGTTGGGGGGCCGTGGTGGTCAAGGAGTTTAAAGGTCGACAGGTGGCATATTGTATGCATGCATATATATCGTCCGAAGAGGGCCAAATCAGCAAGTATAGAAAAGGGGGCATGGAAGTGTGGATCCAGCAGACCTCCCTGGACAGCAAAGCAGCCAGAGTTGTGCATAAACTAAAATCAAAGGAAGAGATCCAAGCTTCCAGGGGCCTCTCCATTTGTGAAGGAGGTAGAGCGTGGTGCATTCTTCTGTGGTGTGCACAGAGATCTAATAAAAGAAAACACTTTTTAAATATTGGATCTCAATGGTGCAGAAAGTACAGTTGCGTAAGAACTTACCGTAACAGATCTTCGAGAGGAGCTCTTGCAGCAGGCTATAACAGTTAGGACTATGCCGCAGGCACTAGGACCCTCCGGAAAACTTTTCAGCCAGCAGTATACAGCAGGGACCGCCCCCGACGTCAGCCCCGCCCCGATGTCAGCCCTGGTACAAAAGGGGACGGACCCAGCTCCACCTCAGTTTCCCTTAGCGCCCATGAGCAAGCCCTGACAAGAGAGGAGATGAAGCACTCAAGATGTAGATGAAGATCTGCTGCACCCCCAGGGGAAAGGCGGTGAGACGCTGGCTGCAAGAGCTCCTCCTTCAAGATCTACTGTTACAGTACATTTTCACGTAACTGTACTATCTTACTTCGAGTGGGAGCTCTTGCAGTAGGCTATAACAGTAAGGACTGAATACCAAGCAGTCCCACGCCAAAGAGGTAGTCGACCCCGGGAGGTGGAATATACTGACTCCAGAGGCCTAGGACAAAAGTCCCTGCAAAACAGCCAGACCAAAACCGGCATGGCATCTGGAAACGATATCCAGGCTGTAATGCTTGACAAAGGTATGCACCGAATTCCAGGTAGCGGCCGCACATATGTCCCTTACAGAGACATTTCTCAGGGCGGCAAAAGAAGCAGACACTCCCCTGGTGGAGTGACCCCTGACTGGACCCGGTAGGGGTTTATTGTGCTTTTCATAGCAGAAGGATACATAGTGGATGATCCACTTCGAAATCATCTGCTTGGTCACCAGTTTGCCCAAGCATTGTGGTGCAAAGGCCACAAAGAGTTGCTCCGACTGACGGTGTGTAGCCGTTCTTTTGAGGTAATACCTCAAAGTCCTGTGGACATCCAATGTGTGAAGGAGCGCTTCCCTTCTATTAGATGGGGAAGGAAAATAGACTGGAAGGTCAACCGACTGGTTAAGGGTCAACTCCGAGACCACTTTCAGAAGAAACTTAGGATTTGTTCTAAGGGAAACCCTTTCCCTGTGGGAAACCAAATACATCTCTCTATACATCAGAGCCTGAAGCTCAGAAACTTTTCGAGCTAAGGTAATGGCAACCAAAAAACACACCTTCCAGGAAAGAAAACACAGCTCACAATCTGCTGCCGGCTCAAAGCGAGGGAGGGTGAGCTTCTCCAACACAAAAAGGAGTTCCCAGGGTGGGATAGGATCCCTAATGGGAGGTCTCATATGCAAAATTCCTCTCAGAAAGGTGCGGGCTACATCCAACTGTGCTAATGCCTTGTCTCCAATCGGAGCATGATAGAGGGAGACAGCCCACATGTGCACCTTAATAGAGGAGTAACTCAGGCCATGTTGGTACAAGGAGAGGAGGTACTGTAACACTGAGTTCACTGGACAGGTGACTGGGTCCAAATGCTGTGACGAGGCCCATAAACAAAACCACTTCCATTTCGTAGCACAGGTGGAGTGGGTGGAGGGCTTCCTCGCCAACACTAGGACTGCCGTCACCTACGGGGAAACCCCGTATCTCTGTTGAGATACGTCTGAAGGAGCCAAGCATGCAGATGTAAGGAACGGAGATAAGGAGGGACCTGCGACCCTCTGTTCCTGGGATAGCAACTGCGAGCATATGGGCAGCGGAGTTTGAGGTTTCATGGATAACCACTGCAGGAGTGGGAACCAAATCTGCCAAGGCCATCGGGGGGCTAATAGAATCATTCGAGCCCCTTCTGCCTGTAACTTCAGCAGGACTCTCTGAATGAGACGGAAGGGCGGGAAGGCATAGATAAACCTCCCTGCCCAACAAAGGGATAATGCGTCTGGCCAGAAAACTCCAGGTGTGTGCTCTCGCGAGTAAAAAATTGGCAGTTTAGCATTGTGTGGTGACGCAAAGAGGTCCAGCTCTGGATGACCCCACTTGTCGAAGAGCTGATCTGCTATGGACTGTAACAGCTCCCACTCATGCGCTCTGGAACGAGACCTGCTTAAGCTGTCGGCCAGATTGTTCAGGACGCCAGAACGTGCACTGCGGACAGCAGAATGTGCCGCTTCAGCATCCAGTGCCAGACTCTCATCGCCTCCCTACAAAGGGGATACGAATAAGTACCGCCTTGCTTGTTGATGTAGAAGACGACCGCCATATTGTCTGTTTGAATTAGAAGACAGTCCAGCACCAGGTCCTCTTGAAAAGCCTGTAAGGCATAGAGAACCGCCTGCATCTCCAATACACTGATATGGAGAGATCGCTCCTCCGGTGTCCAAACCCCTTGCGTTTGATGAGCACCCAGGTGTGCTCCCCATCCCAGATCCAATGCATCTGTCGTAGTCTGACCTCTTGGCTCCGGACGAAACCTGACCCCTTTCTCCAAATTCCGGGAGTCCATCCACCAAAGCAAAGTTCTCCTGACTGGCTTGGTGATCCTGACGAGAAAGTCTAGATCATCGTAGCCCTGGTCCCACTGTACCCTGAACATCCACTGTGGGACCCGCATGTGGAAGCGGGCCAGAGGAGTGACTGGAATGGCTGCCACCATGTGCCACAGTAGCCTGAGGAAGTTCCGTGCTGGAACTTGAGGAGTTACTGAGATCCATTCAGCAATCTCTTACAGGCGATCGCCCCTGTCCGGGGGTAGGAAAGCCATGCCCTGGATAGAATCCAGGACCACTCCAATGAAGATGAGTCTTTGACTGGGCTCGGGGGACAATTTCTGAAGGTCCAGGGTGATCCCCGGCTCTCAGAACAGAGTATAGGTGTTTCCGAGAGCGTGAAGTAGGCTTGTCCTGGATGGGGCTGTAAGCAGCCAATTGTCGAGGTAAGGGAAAACGTAGTGCCCCATGCACCTTAGAGCTGCAGCCACCACTGCCAAGCATTTTGTAAAGACTCGTGGAGCGGAGGAGAGGCCGAACGGAAGAACTTGGAATTGGTAGTGCTCCCCTTGGAAGTGGAACCTCAGAAACTTCCGGTGGGGGTGGACTTCCGGTGACGTCATCACGCTGATGGCAGCTTTGGAATAGAGTTCTGATCTCCCCAACTAACAAAAACCCTCAGATCAGCAGACAGAATGCCTAAAAATTGCTAAAATAATAAAAGGAATGTCTGGGGGAAATAAACCAGGTAGATCCCACGGAAAAAAGGGAACAAATATAAAGGATGGAGGAGGATTGCCACCAGAAAGAGATACCAGCAGAAGCACATCCCCGGCTAGCAGCATGGCATACGATCTAGATACAGACCAAGAGATGGAGCACCTCTCAAGATCGAGATTTGAAACAATTATGGCAGAACTAAGAGCCTTTAGAGCAGAAACTAAATCGGAATTTCAGGTACTAAATTCGAAAATGCAAGAGATGGAAAGAAGGACAGAAAGATTGGAACAACGAATAACAGAAGCGGGAGAGGAGATGAGGGAAATGCATACTGCGGCAGACTATCTAGTAAATGTGCAAGAAAAATTACAAGAAAAACTGCTAGACCTGGAAGCACGATCCCGTAGGGATAACATCCGAATCTATGGCTTCCCGGAGAATGCAGAGGAGGGCTGTATGGAGGATTTGATGTCTGACTTATTAAAAGATGTATTAGAACTGCCTGCTACCTTTGAATTTAAAATCGAGAGCCCATAGATCGTTAAACAAGCCAACGGACCCTCAAGCAAGACCATGTTCAGTAGTGCTGAAATTATCAAGCGGACAAGGAGCATATACTCCGTACTGCATGGCGAAAAAGACTTGTGAAATATAATACTGCCAGATTATTATTTGATCACGACTACCCGGTGGAAATAGCTAAGAAAAGAGCTGCATATTCACCAATTCTCAAAATACTGAGGGAGCATAAAGTGAGATTCCAGACACCATTCCCATCGAGGTTTAAAATTATGTGGGACACGGGTACAATGGTATATGAAAACCCAGAAACAGCATTGAGGGAACTACAACAAAGAGGATGGGTTGCACAGTTGGAAGGAGAGGAAGCGCAACACCCAAAACCGGAAAGGGCACAGTGGAAGAAGATGGCGAGGAACAGACAAGGCCGAAAAACTCATCAAACAGTGCTACAGTCACTCCGAGACGTACGAAAACTGCTAGATAGAACAACGGAGGAGGAAGAGAGGCAAATGCAGAGCGGGGACAATAGAAGAAAATAATTGGGACTCGAAGTAACTGACAGAGTAGTGTTCCGCTACAAGGAGAGTAAGAACTTTGAAAATCATGGATTTTAGGCAGAGCCCAGAACACAGCTTGATCACACTGGACGGGTTTAATAAGAGAGACAAGACTCGAAAGAACTATGAGAGACTGGATAAATAAGGGAAGAAAAAACGGAAAGGGGGAGGAATTAAAGGGAAATGGGGAAGGGGAGGAGAGGGGCGGAATAATTAGACTGGATCAAAAGAGGAGGGGCTCTGAAGAAAGAGAGATACTGCACATTTTTACTAGTATTTAAAGAAAATCTGGAGGTCATATGAGGCCATTAAGAAATCGGAGAGATAAAGAACGAGGGGATAATACGTAGGATGTGTGGAAGCATCCCACTCATAGAGGGTAGTCATAAGCATTATAGGGAATGGAATAAGGACCTTAAGCTATGGGAAAGCAACAATGATGGGAAAGCAAAAGACAAAGGAGAGATCTGAATAGCGGAAATGGGGGGGGGGACGTAAATGTGAACGGGGCTAAGAAATAATATAATAGGAGGAGAAGGGCAAGGAAACAAAGGAGGAAATGGAACAGCAGTAAGGGGTAAACGAGAACACAAGAAAGGACAGAAGGTAGAATGCGAACTATAAAGGGGGAATCAGGGGACAGAGAGAAGGGTAACAATTATTGAGGGGGGCAAAGCTAAAAGGGAAAGGGAAGGAATCAGTACCAGAAGAAATGGGGCAAGGAGAATTCCTAGGGGATAAAGAAGGGAAAGGGGAGAAAAGATGGAGATGAAGGCCAATAAAATAAAACAAGGTCTCGAAGAACAAGGGACCAGGGGAGGAAGGATTCATGTGGACTCCTACGACCCTCCCACTAAGGGGATCTCCCGACAGGGAACTCCCTTTAGGAGTAATAGAGGAAGTAATTATACTTCCTCCAACCTTGGAAGCGATTTTGTAAGTAGTTGCAGAGTTGAAACTTTGCAACTATTGCATTGTTATGTATGTTTTAGATGTCGTTAGATATATAGGGGTGCATAGGAGGCGAATGATTATAAGAACGAGAAGATTACAGAAGGAACAAGGAATGCAAGAAAGGGGAAATGGAATATATAGAACGCACAGTAAAAAAGCCAGAATGTGTCATGTTAAAAAATGAATAGTCAAAAGCAAGTGAATGTATGCTCTCTCAATGTTAATGGAATCAACAATCCTGTAAAGAGATATAAGATATTAGCCCAAATGAAGAGACAGAAACCGAACTTTCTACTATTGCAGGAGAGACACTTAACCAAGGATGAACACAACAAATTAGCAAAATTTGGGTTTAAAATAATGTAGCCTCATCATAGGGGTAGAACGAAGAGGACAACAGTATTAATTCCACATAATACTCAGTTTCAACAGACAGATGTATATACGGATAAAGAGGGACGGCTGGCATTGGTAGTGGGTAATTTAGCAGGACGCATGATTACACTAGCATCAATATATATCCCACCAGGAACAGAAACAAAAGAAGTGAGGAAGTTATGTCAGATAATAACAGAAAAACAGAAGGGAATCCTAATCCTCGGAGATCATGATATGATATATGATTATTTAGATACATCTACAAAACAACCTCCCAAGAGAAAGGCACCACAGAGGATGGCCATCAAATATTTTCAAGACGTACAGTGGGTAGATATATGGCGATATAAACACCCTAATATAAGAGCATACACTCATTATTCAGACCCACATAAAATATATACATGAATAGATTATTACCATATTTCCAGGGATTCTTTATATATGGTACAAGAATGCCAGATTATTCCCACCCCTATATCAGACCATTCAATGTTAACCCTCAAATTAGAATGGCCAAGTGAAAAACGAACAACTTTGTGGAGGTTTAATAATTTTTTCCTGAATCATAAGAAATTTAAAGAAATGATAGAACAGATGATTTCCCAAATTATCAAAGAAAATGAAACTCCAGATTTAAAAAAGGTAACGTTATGGGACACGATAAAAGTGGTATTGAGAGGGGGACATAATTAAATATACTTCATACTATAAAAAACAAAATCAACAGCAAGAGAATTTAGAAAACAACTGAGGAGGCACAAGAGAGACATGCAGTGGGAGGCGAGCTGTGAGACTATAATACAAGAAATTAAAGGTAAATTACAGCATATACTAGATGTTAAAACAGAACAAGCTTTACAAAACTTAAAACAAAAATATTATGAAGGGGACCGAGAGCCACTAGATTGTTGGCAAACAGACTCGGAGAAGAATAATTCAAACAACAATTACACAGATTAGAGATCGGGGAGAGGAGGGGGCAGCTAGTGAGACTACCAACGTTGATTGAGAAAGTTTTAAGAAATACTACCAGAATCTATACACTCCAGAGAAGAAACAGACACTAATAAGACCGAGATTTTTCTGAGAGGACTAAAATTACCTAATCTCACGTATGAACAACAACAGGGATTAATATCTCCAATTACAGAGAAAGAATGAAATAATGCCATTACGAGTCTTAAGACTCATAAAAGTCCCGGCCCTGATGGATATACGGGGGAGTTCTATAAGTGCTTTCGACGGAAATTGATGACTACCCTCAAAGAGACATTTAAGGAAATACAACAGAACAAGAGTTGTCCAGATACATGGAGATATGCCACCATTACCAGTCTGTTGAAACCGGGAAAGGATAGTACAAACTGTAGTTCATATAGACCGGTCTCAGTATTAAATATAGATTATAAATTATTTACATCTATTATGGCTAGAAGGATAGAGGGATTATTACCCAACCTGATAGATCAGGATCAGACAGGGTTTGTGACAAGTAGGCAAACACAAGACAACATTAAGAGAACATTGCATGTACTGCACTATGCCTCCTTGTCCGAAACACCCTTCCTGCTCCTAAGTTTGGACGCAGAGAAGGCTTTCGACAGGGTGGCATGGCCTTTTCTAAGATTTACAATGGAGAAAATGGAATTCAATAGAGTTTAGAGAGATAATAGATTCTTTATATGACAACCCTAAGGCATACATTAAAATAAATGGCTCAATTTCATCACTAATAAACCTTAAAAGAGGAACCAGACAGGAAGCCCTTGTCACCACTTTTGTTTCGATATACCTGGAGCCCTGGCACAGGCTATAAGGCAGCATAGAGAGATAACGGGATACAATTGGGGAGGACATCATAAATTAGCCCTATATGCAGATGACCTGCTGATATACTTAACAAATCCAGAGAGATCATTGGGGCTACTCTGGTCAACACTAACAGACTTTGGAGAATTAGCAGGCTATAAGATTAATGTCACTAAGACAGAGGTACTGGGAGTGAATTATAAACCATCAGATCAGGTGGAATCCCATTATACGTTTAAATGGAATACCCCTACACTTAAATACCTAGATATTTGGCTGAGCCCAGAGTATACAAAATTATATGCTCTTAATTATAAAAAGCTCCTAATACAAATGCAGAAAGACATACTGTAGATAAGTGGACATTGATCCCTATACCATTCATACAGAAAATAGAGGCAGTTAGAATGGTATTGCTGCCACATTTTCTATATTTGGCACAAACCATCCCTATTATAATTCCAGAGACATTTTATAAAAAAATTAAACAAGAAAATAACACAATACATATGGGGGAAGCAGAGACCAAGAATAAGACAAGCAATATTACAACTCTCAAAAGAAGAAGGGGGTCTCTCTCTACCAAATTTTAAATATTATTACATAGCCTCCCAGATCCGTACAGCGATATAATGGCTGCACCCTAAATATGACGCAAAATGGAAAGAAATAGAATTAGCAGAAGAAGATCTAAGAAGACCACATGGAGCTCTGCTTACAGACAAGGGAGATAAGGAAGGGGTAGATATTGATAACCCTTACACAATGTCAACGTTACAAGTTTGGAGACGAATGTTGAGCACCAAGAATATGTTGGCATGGAGGTCCATGTTCCATTCACTGAACACACACAGAATGTTTTACCAGCAAAATGGACCTGGGGTATAAGAGATGGAAAGGAGAGGATTACACATAGTGTACCAATTCTTGAAAGAGGAAATGTAATGAGCCTCTCAGAAATGGAAATTAAATATGAGATAACACAGAGAGATGACTTCAATTCTTTCAGGTTAGGGACTATATAAAAAGTATTAGGAAAGAATGTTGGACACTATATCCTACACTCAAGATTATAGATATAATACAGAAAAGCTTAGATGGGAAGACAGAGCTAACTCACATAATATCTTACCTATATGTGGCAATAAGAGAAATGGAAGGGGATTCAGTTGAGTCCATTAGGAGAGCATGGGAAAAAGACTTAAATGTCATAATAAACAGGAGATACATGGAGAAATTACTTATCATATATACATAAAAGTACATCATCACCATGTTGGAGAGAATTCACATGGAAAAATGCTGTCAGGTTTTCAGAACACCAGCAATCCAGATGCACTTTAATAAGGAGAAGGAGTGGCATGCTGGAGGAGATGTGGTGAAAATCAGGCAACACATGGGCACATTTTCTGGAGGTGTCCAATAATACAACCTTTCCTTGATGAGGTACAAGAGGCGATTAAGAGTATAATTTCACCTTCTATAATATTGAATGTACCTTTATACTTCTTACTGGATTTCCCGGAGGAAAGTAAGGATATCAGGACAAAGAAACTCCTGCTAATATTGATTATAGCTATAAAAAAGAAAATAACAAAAAATTGGATGTCTCAAAACCCACTCCAAATAAGACAACGGCAAAATATAGTAATAGATATATATCAAATGGAAAGGCTGACAGCATTGACAAATAAAGAGATATGCTCAATTTGAGATAATACGGAGAAGGTGGATATTATATATTACTCTAGTGAGAAAAGACTTTGTACCCTGAAAGTGTGAAAAGACATATCAGGAAGACTGACTTTGATATAAATATATCTAGATGAACATTATACAGGAGAGAGCATGTTCAGACTAAAAGATCATAAATGAATGAAATATTCCACAGAAATGAATGTAACAAACGGATGAAGATAAAAGTTAACTCCTGTGCATGTATGTAGGTTGTAAGTTGAAATGAAAAGTAAAAACTTGAAAATAAACAAGTTTAAAAAAAAAAGAAACTTCCAGTGGGAGGGAAGACCCCGATATGCATATATGCATCTTGCATGTCTAGGGAGCAGAGCCAGTCTCCTTGGTGCAGCAGGGGGAGTAGCCCTGGAAGGGTCACCATCCTGAACCTTTTGTACTCTATAAAGAGATTGAGAGAGCTGAGGTCCAGAATGGACGAAGATCCTGCATCTTTTTTGGGACCAGGAAGAAGTGGGAATAAAACCCCTTTCCCCGCCGATGCAAGGGGACTAGCTCTATTGCCTTTTTTTGCAAGAGGGTCCGGATTTCTCCTTCTATCAGTGGGATGTGAGAAGGAGGATATCGGCAGTACTTTGGTGGAGTATTTGGAGGGAACTCCGTGAACTCTAGCATGTGCCCTCTCCTGATAATGTCCAGGAGGACCCACTGGTCTGCAGTTATCGACCTCCACCCTCCGGATGAAGGGCGCTGACCCTCTCTCCGGAGTCTTCCTTTGGAAGGGGGTGGCAGCAGAGTCATTGGGCTGAGCCAGGTGTAGGCAGAGAGGCCTGGGAGGACTTGGGCCCACGGTTAGGAGCACCTCCAGGTTGCTGGTTACTGGCTCTCCTACGAAAGCCGCCTCTATGACCCTGTTGATTACCACAGACTTGTCCACCTTGACCACCTGAGGGCTTGCAAAATGGCCATTTCCGTTGGCGTCGCTGGTCGCTGCGGTACATTTGGCGGACCGACCAGATGGACTCGCCTGACTCCTGGAGACGAGAAATCAAAGCTTCTGTCTCTTGCCCATACATGGTACCCTGGAATGGCAAATCCCTGATACCAGACTGCAGATCCTGGAGAAAATCCAAAACTCTTAACCAGGCGTGGTGCCAAAGGCTCACACCAGAAGCGGCTGCCCTGACTGCTGTATCTGCAGTGTCGTATGAGGCTCTCAGGACATGAGAAACCACGTTGGAGCCCGATTTAACAAAGAATCTGGCATGGCTCTCAGTAGCTCTTGTCCTTCTCCACAGAGCATTCTGGTACTGGACCATATGCATCTGGAAGTTAAGGGACGGATGGAGCAGGTGGAGGCAGAGTAAACTTTCTTGCCCACCTGGTCCAAATACCAAGACTCCGGATCAGAGGCTGTGAGCTAAGGTGCTTGACTGCCTGGACTTGTCATGGGCAGCCGTGATGACCAAGAGCCCGCCTGAGGGTTCTCTGCTAAAAGGGCTTCTGCCCTCAGGGCCTTATACAGCCTGTCCGATTTTTTGGGAACAACCGGGATGGAAGACGGACGCTTCCAGGTAGTCCGAGTCAGGTCCTGGAAAATGTCCACTAACGGAGGGACCACCAATGGTTTCGGATCCTTTTGCCTCAGGTATTTGGTCAACCTTCGACGTTCTGGATCCAGGTCCTCCATTTCCCACTCATTGGAGGCCTGGATATGACTCATGACCTCCATAAAGGTCTGATCGTCTGGAAGCGAGTGAGGCTGGTCCTTCTCTCGGGGACCACCCACGTCGAGAGAGGAAGAAGATGTCGACGAAGAAGAGATGGCGACTACTAAGTCTGGAATAGTCAGATCTGTCCTTATGACTAGATTCCTCTGTCGTTGGTAGCTGGGGACCAACATCAGTCGAAGACTGGCTCCAGTCCCGAGACCGGAGGCGGAGCAAAGACAGATGTCTGGAGCACTCTCGTCTAGGAGAGGCCGGAGGGCTGCGGAGTGTGAGACCTGGACTGGCGACGGTCTCCAGAGTCTTTGGACCGGACGTGGGAATGAGCCCTGAATGGAGGTGTAGGCGGCCACTCTGGGGACTTCCTTGGGGAAGGCTCACCTCCAGGCTGTGGTTTGCCCGCCGGTGCCGGTGTCTGGGCCGGCGATTGGTGGGGGGGGGTCCACTTCTGGACCTGTCCCCACCAAAAGGAGAACAACTCCTGCAGCTCGTCCTTCGAGAAAATCTCAGCAGCTCGGCCCGGAAAGGGAGTATCCGGGATGTCAGCCCTCTTGGGAGCCCAGGGGGGAAGAGGACTTGGGAGACGGGAAAGTCGGCTCTTCTGTGACTGCGCCCGCACCCTTCACCCCTTCAACCAGTGTCGGTGGTGGGACCAACAACGGGGTGCTGCTGGGGGGTGCCGGAGAGTCCTTCAGCTCCGGAGGCGCACCTTTAGCAGGCGGCGCCAGTGCCTTGAGAGGTTGGGCCAAAGCTTTTACCTCCAAGGGCTTGGTGGTAACCCTTAACGGAGTTACCTTAGGCTTGGCTGGCTTCTCCCCTGATGGGCCGGCCTTGGAAGATTTCGGAAGCTTGCCTGAGCCCAGGGAAACACGGGCCTACTTAGGAGAGGGCCGTGAGCGAGAACGGGACCGCGACCGGTGCCGGGACAGACTACAGTCTTTCCCGTGGTGCTTGGTCTTCTCCTTGCGCTTCTGCTCCGAGGAGTGCAGATCCATCTTCTATTCTAAAAGGAACACCTTCGGGGCCTTGAGACGTCGGATCTGGGTCTGGCTGGTGAACGCCTGGCAGGCTGAGCAGGCCACAGTGTCGTGGTCCAGCCGAGGCAAAAGACGCAGCGCTTGTGCCTGTCCTAGCAGGGATCTGCTTCCCGCAGTCGCACTTTTTCTGGTGTGGCTCTGGAGAGACTGACGACGGCAGAGACATCCGTCAAAAACACAGAAACGGGTTGAAAATACAATAATTTCGCCATTTCTGGCAAGCTGGAAATGAAGGCTTCTTCTCACGTGCGCGGGACGCAGCGGGAAAAGAACTGAGGTGGAGCTGGGTCCGCCCCCTTTTGTACCAGGGCTGACATCGGGGCAGGGTCGACGTTGGGGGCGGTCCCTGCTGTACACTGCTGGCTGAAAAGTTTTCCAGAGGGTCCTAGTGCCTGTGTCATAGTCTTAACTGTTATAGCCTGCTGCAAGAGCTCCCACTCGAAGTAAGATCTGGGATTCAGACTCAAATTCTCTGATTGGTTATCCAGGATCAGTAGACCAACAAAAGTGCCAGCAAAAGCAAAGCGCAGAACAGCAAAAGTCAGTTGCTTTTGCATATTGTGACTTCTAAATATTTCATTGGTACTACCAGGTCATTGAGGTGACCTGACTCTGGTGCATGTAGCGTTTGTCACCACATGCACCTTCGTGCAGGTACCACAAAAAGTTAATTTCTATCCCTGCCGAGACTGTACAGCCACTCGTGATCCAAAGCCAGCGTAGCTGTTCTGTTTGAGGCACTGCATCACACTGCCTAAATAAAATAGTGGTGGATGCATAAAGATAGGAAACTTCCACACTGCCGTAAGTCAAAGCTACAAGGCAGCTAGCTCTTGAAGTGACTCAGGAATTTCTCACTTTATCTTAGACTCAGAGAATCTAAAGGACTATTTTTCAAAGAAGATTGGCCAGGCTGTTCCTTTACTTGGTCCCCACACACTGTATGTAGAGCACAGCTTGCTGCCTGGGCTCAGGTGGTTTTCAGTGCACAAGCGGTTCCACCAAGTTTAAGTTCATGCTCAGCTGGAACCGCATAGTTATTTGTTCTGTCTCAGTTTCTGTATTTAGGAATCATAGGGAATGTACGAGTCAGAAGTAGTTAAGCCATTTAGACTCGCTAACTATAATAAGTTGGACACATGCCCAAAATGTGCATCCAGTGCTAACTTAAAGGACTCCATAGTTGGAATATTGATGAGGTTCAGTAGTAGTCAATTCCATATGGTTACTACGCACTGGTTAAACCACATACCTCTTCTGGTAGTATTATAATTTTCACCACACAGTTGCATATTGTGACCTCTTAAGATCCTATCGGATACTTTAGCCTGCAGACCAAGGCACTCCCACAGATCTGATTTTGGAATGCCCTGTACGTCACGCACAAGTCACCCCAGCATCTATACTCCAGAGTAAATAACTTCAGATCAACCAGCTCTCCTCATATGTTAGGTTTGTGAGGTTATGTATGTTCTTGGTGGTGGTTCTCTGAACTTTCTCCAACATAGCTATATCCTTCACTTTATATGGAGACCAAAACTGCACACAATATTCGAGATGAGGCCTAACCAGTGCACCGTAGAGTGGCATAAAACGTGTCTGTCCCTGCTTTTAATATGTTTAAATATGGATCCTAATATCCTATTTCCCCCTAGCCGCCACTTCCTGGATATGTTCAGTGAAAGAGAATTTATTAGTTATAATAATGCCTAAATCCTTTTCCTACTACAACTTCCAGTTGGAACCATTGAAACAATATTTTGCCAATGTGTTTTTTTTTTTTTTTGCTGAGATGTATAATCTTGCACTTGGATTCAGTAAAATATAGTTTGTGACTCTCTGCGCATTCTGTTACTCGATTCAGATCTTCCTGTAGTGCTCGGCAAGCTATTTGGTTACCTACAATCGCCCCCAATTTAGTATCATCCACAAATTTATTAATCCATGTATTTGCTGATGTTTTCATGGAAGATGCATATAAATTGAAACAGATAGGGCCTAAATGGACCCCTGCAGCACACCACTGTGCACATCACTCCAATCTGAACTAGGACCTCTAATAGAGATTATGTTTTCTACTGTCCAGCCAGGAGTCTATCCAAAGGATAATATTTTTATGAATTCCAAGCTTGACTAGTTCATCTATTATTTATGTATTTAAATATTATTACATCGGAATTACAACCGTTTGAATCAGTGACTCATTTCCAGAGGCTCCACATCAGGTTACAGAGTACAGAGTAAGACAGGTTGCATACAAACAAATATCACATAAAACAGTAAACCATGAACAAAGTTCATATATAAAAATAGCCAGTGTACTTATACAAAGTGTCGCTAAATAGAGATAATGTTGGTCCTCTATTGGTAACGATCAGTTAACTGCCGATGAGGTTGCCAGGCGCGACCGTGTAAACCTGCGGAAGCGAAGCTCGAGAGGTTTACGTCACCATGGCAACCTCGAGACGGTTAACAGTGACCGGTTGCCGATAGAGGGACCTACATAATTTTTAAAGTGTATGGTCCCACATAAAAGAAAAGTAAACGGCTGCTTACTTTTGAAAATAGTCACTGCCGTGGCCGCTCAGTCCTTCCCAACCGCTGTGTTCATCCGTCGGTTCCCGTGTAAAAAAGCACGCATACGCGAGACTCTCATAGCTGTTGTTAACTCATTGATGGACGTAGCATGGTAGGTTAACAACATTCATCACATTGATAGGTTAACAACCTTAGGAAATGCTGATTTCTAAGGTTAACAGCGTTCTACCACATTATTACACATTAATACAGTGCGAAGATGAGAGCAAAATATATGCAACAGCAGTCTTAGGTGTTAGGCGTTGTGAATGAAGGCTCTAGGGCACTGGCAGTGGAGTGCAGTAGGCACTGTTGCACAGGTGGAATCATTGCAGAGGGCACTTACAGCAGGGAGAGAAAATATGATTCCTGAGGGCATTTTAATATGAACTAATCCTTGGTAACGTAGGGACCTCAAGCGGAGAGGAATTGAACAGAGTAGGGGCCCGGTTCAGGAGCGACCTTTGGGCTAGAGAGGTTCTAGCTCTCGGTATCAGGAGGAGGGCTTGAAGGAGCTACGAGTGGGCAGCGTGGGATCTGAGAGTTGGAGAGATGCAGCAACCGGGGGTGTTAGACCCAATTGTACTTTTTTGGCCATGAGGCAGGAATAATAATGGAGCCTCTCGTCGAAGTTAAGGAACTCTGAGAGTGAGTAAAGTGTACAAGTATGGGTGAACCAATCAGCACCAGTTAGGAGCCTGCATGCCTTGTTTATGGACAGCTTGATTTTGCTGAGGGCAGTGTTATCGGCAACTGCATAAACCAGAAGGCCATCGTCAATTAGGGAAAACAACAAGGAGGTTATGGCCAGCCTAAGGGCCTCAGGCGGTAGGCAGCCCTTGTGGCAGTAAAGAAGGCCAATCCGCGAGTTGATAGCCGATGAGAGAGTGTGGATATGTGTGTGGAAAGTGAGGGCCGGGTCAAAGGTGATGCCCAGGTATCTGTAAGAATAGACTTGTTCAAGGGGGTGGAGAGTACCTGCAGGGGGGAGTCTTTGTACTTGCTTTGGTTATGAGCAAAGAGCATAGCTTTAGTTTTTTTTTCAGGTTAATCACCAGTCTGTGGTCAGCTAACCAGTGTTCAGTCTGACTGAAAGAGTGTTGAAGGGTGTTCTGGAGAGTGCAGGATTTGGATGGGATATTACTTCAGTATGTGGCACCTTATCAAATGCCTTTGAGTAGTCTAAGTAAATCACATCGACTGCCAGACCATTATCAAATGCCTTACTTATCGGCTCAAAGAAGTGAAACAAATTTGTTTGACATGATCTTAACTGAGTAAATCCGTGTTGTGTTATATCCATAGCCCCAAGTCCTGTATGCATTTCTCAATTAATTTTTTAATAAACCTCTCCATAATTTTGCTAATTATAGAAGTTAGGTTTATTGGTGTAGAAGGAAATGAATAGCTCTCCTTCACCCCCTAGCTGCTGGAGGCCGGTCTCTGAACAAGTAAGAAGGAGACTACTGAGGAATACAGGAACTTCCTGTCCCAGAACAGGAACAGCAAGAGCTATAAAGGCATGGTGGCAGTAGGAAGGGGGAAAAAAAAAAGTAAACAGAGAGAGGAAAGAGTAAGCATACAAAACAACAGTCAAGGGGTCACAAAAGACATGATAGGAATGGTGCAGTGCAATGGCCGTGGAGTGGCAGTCTTCTGGGAGCTGTTCTGGGATGCGGTGTTGTCCCATCTACAAGCACCTTTCTGGGCTGAAGGAGAAGGTTGCTCATCTCCAGGCTGAGTTGACCAGGATTTGGGGTCCTCCTCTACCACCCTGGGATTGCCAGGGCAGACGCCGCTGCCTCAGAGGTTGCCAAGAAAGAGGAGCAGTTGGACCATAGTGGGCTCAGGGAGGGTGAAGATGGAGGAACAGAAGCGCATCCTTCCAGCTGTACCTCTCCACAATTCATATACCATTCTGGCACAGCGTGGTTCCTCTATGGAGGCACCCACAGTGGAGACCAAAGAGGATGCAGGGAACCTCCACAAAGGAGATCCACAGGAATGTGGCACAGGGCCCCAGATGGAAGAAACAACTCCTGGTGGGGACTCAATTGTTAGGGGCTAGAACTGGGGGAAGGAAGGGAGAAGGAGGTAAGGTGCCTGCCCGGTGCCATGGCTTGCAGGGACAAGGAGAAAATCCTCAGGATCACGGGAGCAGTTGCATGGGGGAGAGAGCTAGATGTCATTGACCACCTAGGGACAAATGACCTGGCTGGGAATGGGATCAAAGCACTGCAGGAGGAGTTTGTGGAGTTCGGGAGGGGCCTTAGACAAGTAGCATGCACGGTAACCTTCTCGAAGGTGCTGCCTGTCTATGGCATGGGTGAGGCTAGGGGCTCAGCACCATGGGATTCAATCAGTGGTTGAAAAACTGGTGCAGAGCTCATGGTTTTGACTTCACTGGGGACTGGGGATCCACCTGCATGGATACAGGCCTATACTGGTGCAATGGTCTGCATCTGTCCAGGAGGAACCAGGATCCTAGGTAATAGGTTTAAATGCTTCATTGGCAAGCATTTAAACTAGCCAAGGGGAGGTACTGAAAAGGAGCAGGATTCCAGCCCCCCCCACCAAAAACAAACAGGTAGTTAAGTGAGGTAAACACTAACAGAAGTTGATAGGGAGAAGGGCAGGGGTAAATGGCGAAATAGGCAAACGCAGTGAGTACATGGATGGGGCTAAATGGGATAAGGCCATCAAAAAATGGAGGGCAATGAGTACCAATGCCCGTAGTCTGGGTAACAAGCTCACTGAACCAGTGGCCTTGATGGAAGAGGGATGCCTGGATATTGTGGCAGTCACAGAAACATGGTACATAGATTACCATGACTGGGATGTTAACATACCAGGTTACACAGTCTACAGGAGGGACAGGGAGGGTAGGAGGAGGAGGAGTAGTAGCTCTCTACTTAAGGGAAGGGATCAAAGTAGTGGGAACTAAAGGGTAAACAGGGAGGAGAGGAGGCACTGTGGGTCACCCTGGAGAGAGGAAATAGCACCACAATCCATGGGTGGAGGGAGGAAATGGACAAGGAAAGATAGAAGACATCCTTAGGATGGCATAAAGGGAGATATTGTTGATGGGGGACTGAATATCCCAGATGTTAACTGGAGCACCTTTGCTGCAGCCACATCCAAGCAGGGTCATTCTTGATGCCCTACAGGGGCATGCCTCAGACAGCTAGTGTTGGAACCCACTCGGAAGGAGCAATCTTAGACCTGGTACTCTCAAATGGGGACAGCAAGAGGATCTCAAATTTAGAAGTGGGTAACATCTGGGAATAAGTGACCACCAAACAGTGTAGTTCACGATAAACACAGCCATAGAGTCAGCCATACAAAAAGTGAAGGTACTGGACTTTGGGAGCTGACTTCAAAATGGGAGAGTGTCTCAGAACAGCACTGCAAACGGGAAAGGAGGAGGGTGCAGGAACAATGGGAGGAGCACGAGCCTTTGTGTGCAACAAATAAACAAATCAAAACAAACAAAAAAACCACAATGGTTCTCAAAAGAGGTGGCGGGAAAGTTAGGGAGAGCAGAGCCTAGAAGGAGGTGTGGCGGTCGCTCCGGGACTTCCTCGGGAAGGCTCAACTCCTGGCTGTGGTTTGCCCGCTGGGTCAGTACTGGTGTCTGGGCGGTGGCGGGAGAGGTCAGCGTCTGGACCTGCCCCCACCAAGGAGGGCAACTCCTGCAGCTCAGCTCTTCAAAAAAGCTGACGCTTCGGCCTGGAAAGGGAGTATTCGGGACGTCGGCCCGCGAAGGAGAGCCCTCCTGGGGGCCCAGGGGGCGATAAGAACTTGGGAGACAGGGACATCGGCTCTTTCATGGCCAATCCTTCGCCCCTTCAACCGGCGTCGGTGGTGGTACCTATGACGGGGTATCGCCAGGCGGCGCCAGAGTCTCCTTGGGCCCGGGCGCGCTTTCAGCAGGTGGCACCGGTGCCTGGCGGGGGGGCCGCAGCTTTCACCTCAAGCGCTTGCGGTAACCCTTGGCGGGGTTACCTTTGGCTTGGCCGGCTTCTCCTCCGAAGGGCCGACCTTGGCCTGTGACGACCTGGGACGTTCTCCTGAGTCCGGGGAAGGGTGGGCCTTCTTGGGAGAGGGCTGCGAGCGAGATCGGGACCGCGACTGGGACGGGTGCCGGGTCCGACTACGGTCTTTCCCGTGGTGCTTGGATTTTCCTTTGCGCTTCCCCTCGGAGGAGTGCACATCCATCTTCTTCTCCAGTAGAAAAGCCTTCAGGGCCTTCAGACGTCGGATCCAGGTCTGGCTGGTAAACGCCTGGCAGGCTGAGCAGGCTGCGGTATCATGGTCCGGCCCAAGGTAGAAGACACAACTTCTGTACCCATCCTTGGCAGGGATCTGCCTCCCACACTCGCACTTATTCTGATGGGGTTCTGGCGGGGCAGACAGCGGTGAAGACATCCATTGATGAACTGCAAACCGTCAAAAAACGGCCTGTGATGGTAACTTGAAAAAACGTGAAAAGCGGTAAGCAAAAGTGGGTTTGAAAGTAGTTTAGCTGTTCCTGGCAAGCTGGAATGAAGTCTTTCTCTTCACGTCGCGGAGCCAAGCGGGAAAAGAACTGAGGTGGAGCTGGGTCCGCCCCCTTTTGTACCAGGGCCGACGGGGCGGGGCCGATGCCGGGGGCGGTCCCTGCTGTATACTGCTGGCTGAAAATGTTTCTGGAGGGTCCTAGTGCCTGCGGCATAGTCATGATTGTTATAGTCTGCTGCAAGAGATCCCACTCGAAGTAAGATCAACAGTTCCTTTTCTGTCAGTGGTGGCATAAAAGTTTTAAGATAATAAACCAAGCAGTCTTAGCAATACTTGCAGAGTTCGACAGGCATTCTTCAGCAGCGATGAACAGATGAGTGGTTGATGGTGGGAGAAAGAACTGAGGCATGCTGGGGATGCCCATGTTATACAGGGATGATGAGGAATGTCAATGTGGGTGGCCCCAGCCAGAAAACTTTCCAAGTGGGCCCAACCCCAATGGCTTAGTTTCATGATGTGACTCAATGAAAGGAGACGTCTTCAAAGATCATCATATGTTATTTCACTTAGACCATCGTATTTCCATTTAGAATATGGAACCACAGAGAACAATGGGAGAGATAAATAATGTAAAGAAAGACAGTTTTAAGCTAAAATCAGGCAAAACATGAATACAGTGGAAATCACTTAAATGCACACTGGATAAAGGCACATTTCATTTAAATGCACGGTTTTTAATTTTTCAAATTTTTTTTTTTTAATTTCCGAGTATTAAATTATCCTGTTAAGTGCAAACTGGTTAAATGCAAATTTTGGATAAGTGCACAGATTACTATGGTTTGTTTTATCCATCTATCTGTTTAAGTGCACATTCACACCTCACCGTCCGCTGAAGAGCACATTCACACCTCACCATCTAGTGAATTATTCATCCTTGGGGACTTCAACATAAATTGCCTCTCCCCTGCCCAGTCCAAATTCTGCCACAATATTAAGTCCATAAATCTTTTTCAACTGATCACTGACCCTACTTGCCATAAAGTACAGTTATGTAAGAACTTACCATAACAGTAGATCTTCAAGAGAAGCTCTTGCAGCAGGCAACACCAGTAGGACTAAGTCGCCAGGACCACACGGAAACTTTAGCTAGCAATGTACTGCCGGGCGACTGCCCACCTGATGTCATGTGATCAGCGTCGGCCTACAGAATATAGTGGGCGGTCCCCCGCGTCCACCTCAGTTCTCCTGCCAGAGACCTGTGAGAAGGTGTGACAGGAGAAGGAGAGGGGTTCCTGGAGTCACAGAAAAGGCAGATATGGAAATAGAGAGCAGAGGGATGGAGGAAGGGAAAACCTTGCTTACTACAAGAGCTTCTCTCGAAGAGGTATTGTTACGTAACTTTACTATCTTACTTCGAGAGGGCTCTTATGTAGACAACACCGGTAGATTGAGTCCCAAGCAGTGCTAAGTCCAGCAGAGACAAGATACGGGAGGTAGGACAAAGGCCTGCATTAGGCAATTTAAGACAGTAAGCCCTGAAAGAACAGCTAGTCCAAAGCCAGCCCTACGCCCTAGTTGCAATAGCTGAACTGTAATGTTAAAAGAAGGTATGGACTGACCTCCAAGTGACTGCCATGCAGATATGCGCAGCAGACATGTTTTTAAAAACAGGCCGTGGAAGTGGCCATACTCCTGGTGGAGTGGCCCTCGACAACCCCAGGAAGGGACTTGTTCGACTGATATCAAAACAAAATGCGGTTCACTAACCAGTTTGACTGGCACCGTTTGGAAACTGGAGTGCCTTCCCTCTTGGGGGAGAAGGAAATGAAAAGTTGATCAGACTACCTGAAGGGCTTGGACCAATGGGTATAAAACCCTAGTATTCCGTGCATGTTCAGTGTGTGGAGAAGTGTCTCCCCATGATTAGAATACTCAGGGTAATACACCAGCAGATGTATGGCCTGGTTCAGGGTAAACTCAGACACCAAAGCATAAATTAGTGTCAGAGACTTGATTAGCGGCCTTTGCTAATCAATGAAAAATGATTAGCAACTGGTCAAAGTTGATTAGCAGTGGGGGGTCCAGAATGTGGGTGAGATGGCTAAAAATAATGAAAAATAATGCCATTTGCGCATTCCAGTCCCTGTGGTTCTGGAAAAATTCGATTAGCACCTACCACGAATCAAAACCGAAACTGATTTGCAACTGCCGTTTTTTGATTCGCAAATGGTGAAGCATACCCGCTTATTTTTCTGCCTTGGACACTACCTTAGAAAGGAATGCAGTAGGATTTGTATGCAAAGCAACTCTGTCTTTGTGAAAAATTAAATAAGGCTCTCTATATATCACAGCCCGAAGCTCGGAAATCCTTTATGCAAACGTAATAGTAAATAAAAGTAGCACTCTCCATGATAGGAAGCACAGCTGGCAACCCCCGGACAGTTCGAAACAAGGTAACATGAGTTTCTCCAGAATGAAGTTTACGTCCCAAGGGGGGACCAGATCTTTGATAGGAGGTTTAATATGGAGGATATCCCTCAGAAAGGTACAGGAGACCTCCAACCAAGCTAGAATCTTGCCTTCCACAGGTACGTGATAGGCAGAGAAGGCAGATAAGAGGACTTCTAGCGAGGAATAACCGAGCCCCAAGTTCAACAGGGACAGGAGGGTGCTCCACGACCTGTGGAACAGGGCATGTGAAGGGATCCCACTTGTTGGAAGCTACCCAAATAGGCACTTCTGTTCATGGCGGAAGTGGCTCTGGTAGATGGCTTCTGAGCCTCTATCACAACTTCAGCAACCCTGGGTGACACCCCAAAGCGAGAGATGGCTACATCTGAAGGAGCAATGCAGGAAGGTGAAGGACGTGAGATACAGAGGGATCAAAGTGCCTTGGTCCTGGAACAGCCAGTCTGAACAGAGGGGAAGACGAACCGGAGGTTCCACTGCCATCTGATGAAATAGAGGGAACAATATCTGGCATGGCCAGTGCCACAAACCCACTCCTGAGGGTCAAGGTCACTGGGCTCACAGTGCCCACCCCTAAGTGCAATCTGTGACGGGGGGCGGGGGAACAGGAAGACCCACCCCGTGTGCTTCTAGAATGCTCGCCGAGGTCACAACTGAACTCTTGCCACGAGGTTCCAGGGAAACCCTCTTTACTTCTGGGTAGGGTAGAACACCAGTCTCAAGTTTTGCAGCCAGATAAGAACCCTCTCTTGGTTATTACACAAGGGAAGAGACCCAGCGTTACAACCTCTTCGGGGTAGCATTGTAGCGCTGATGTTGCCTTCTCCCACAAGGCATACAATAACCTGATTCAAATTCCCACAGACCCTACTTTGAGACTTTCATATTTCTCTATCTTTTTCCAGCCTTCTTCCCTGTTACAGACCCTTAATTTGGTAGCTATGGATTATATCCCTTTGGCAATAACAGTTTAGTCCCAGATTATTTATAACCTCCTACAGTCTCACACACACACACACACACACACACACTAATAAATTCTCTCTAGGCAAGTTTTCTTAAAACAAATGTTTTACTAAAATAATTACTAATCATACATTTACAACTAAAGATTTTTAACCTTGGCAAATTTGTCACGGAATAAACAGAAAAGTTAAGAAGTGGACCATGTACAAAAGAAAATGCCTTAAAACTGTTAGTGAGTTCTACCTTAGATACAAAGATTTCCAAGTCCAGAGAATCACTGGTTTGCAAAATAATTCAGTCTTTTTGTAGCAGCCTTTGGTTCTTAGGCAGTCTCTGTGCTGGTGGTTGTCCTCTTGTGTTCAGGAGAGACAGTTCGAGAAAAATGACACTGAGTGTCTGTGATTGAGTGTTTAAATAGGGTTGACCAACCACAGTCTGTGAATACAGGCTAGCCCTTCCATTTCAATTTCCATTTCAAAAGAAACCTTCAAGTACTTGAAAGGGATAAATAAGGTTGATAAGTAGAGTCTCTTTAAAAGCTGAGTGACAACCATAACACGAGGGGGCACAGTCTTAAGCTGGAGGGTGGGAGGTTTAGGAAGGAGGTCAGAAAGCACTTCTTCACAGACAGGGTGGTGGACACTTGGAATGTGCTGCCGAAAGAGGTCACCTCGTTGAAGACAGTGGGCAGCTTTAAGAGAGGCTGGGATAGGCACAGGGGGAAGGTAAGGATCATAGGTAGGGAGGATGGGAGGAGTGGAGAGGGAGGGCAGGGACAGTAGCTCAAGCTGTCGACCCTGCAATACGAGCAGAATTGATAGACCAAATGGCCTTCTTCTGCTGGCTTCCTCGTATGTTCGTATGTATGTTCAGGCCACTAGGTGTCACTCCTGCACCTTCCCCCAAAAGTCTTACCACATGACACATACCTTCACTTCCTGGCACTTATAAATACAATGTCAGTGTACTTTGGGAACATTTTCAGTCACCTCTTGTCTAAGACCATTTCCCTTTTGAACTTAAAGGTTTACGACCAGGGAAGTACAGTCAATTCCACTTGTATGCCCGTTTTATTACAGTCCCAATCCACTTCCTATTCCCACAATATAAAAGTGTCCTGATGTATGCCTTGTCAATTTCAGTTGTATGCCTGTTTTATGTACTGCAGCTGTGTCTAAATGAAGCTCTAAATGAAGCTCCAGATTACCTGAGTATGTGTTAATTAGGTAATTACAGTTAATTGCCGTTAGCGGTTTCATGTTAAATATAGCAGCTTATCACTAGCACCGCATGCAGCGATGGAGAAGAACAAAAGAAATGTGCTATCTCTTGCGTAAAGCTGAGCTTCTTGAAAATCTGAATTGCCTGGTGTTACAAGAAAGGATTTGTAGCAATTTGGAGTTGACATTTCCAGTGTTGGTGCGTTTTATGCGGTCCGAGATCAGATCCTGCATGAGTGGAGTCGAGTGGCAACACAAACCGAAAAGAGATGGCAAGGATCCTCAGGTGGAAGAGGTGCTTCTCAGGTGGTTTACTGCCTCCCAGCGACCGTGGTGTTCCTGTGTCTGGCAAAATGTTGATGGAAAAAGCCCGTAGCATGTCGCTAACACTGGGTGTACAGTTCGAGCCAACTATAAGCTGGCTCTCCAGGTGGAAAGAGCGCAACAAAGTACAGTTACGTAAGAACTTACCGTAACAGCAGATCTTCGAGAGAGGCTCTTGCAGTAGGTAATTACATATAGGACTGATGCCGGCCGGCGGCAGGGCCCCACGGAAAAATCTTTAGCTAGCAGTCCCTGGCGAGGACCGCCCCCACGTCAGGTGACCGGCGTCATATGACGTCGGTATAAAGAGGCGGTCCCGGACCCCGCCTTCCAGTTCTTTCCCGCCACAGGCCCGGAAGGCCCGGACGAGAGAAGCGGATGTTTCATTCCTGGAAAAGGAGCTGAAAGCCTAGGAGATGGAGGGCGGAGAAGAGTTATTTATTGCAAGAGCCTCTCAAGATCTGCTGTTATGGTAAGTTCTACGTAACTGTACGATCTTACTTCGAGAGGGCTCTTGCAGTAGGTAATTACATATAGGACAGAATCCCAAGCAGTCTGGAACAAATGAAAGGCACCGGGAGGAGGAACTACTCCAAAAAGTAGCAAATAATCTAGCAGGTCTCAAGAAAGGAGGCCTTGCAAGACAGCTAACCCGAAGCCTGCTCTACGGCGAGAGGCAATGTCCAAACTGTAATGTTTAGTAAAGGTATGGACTGAAGTCCAAGTGGCAGCAGCACAGATGTCTGCTGCAGACACGTTCTTGAAACAAGCCACAGAGGCTGCAACTCCACGAGTGGAGTGACCTCTGACTTGACCCGGGAGGGTTTTGTTGTACTTGTCATAGCAGAAGGTGATGCAATGTGCCAACCACTTTGATAGACATTGCTTAGAGACAGCATTGCCTTCTCTTTTGTGAGCAAAAGAGACGAACAACTGATCAGTCTTTCTGAGATCCTTCGTCCTATCAGTGTAGTATCTCAGAATCCTGTGAACATCCATGGTATGGAGCAGATATTCTCTTTGATTGGAGTACTGCATGAAAAAAGCAGGTAATTCAATAGACTGATTTAACGTAGATTCCACTACCACCTTCGGGAGAAACTTAGGATTCGTGCGAAGAGCTACTCGTTCTTTGTGAAAAATCAGATAAGGGATTTTGCACATCAGGACCTGGAGCTCAGAAATTCTGCGAGCTGAAGTAATGGCCACCAAGAAGAGCATCTTCCATGATAAAAACTTCAAGTCTGCGGAAGCCGCAGGCTCAAAGGGAGGAAGGGTAAGTTTCTCGAGGACAAAGTTTAAGTCCCAAGGGGGAGCTGGAATCCGGACAGGGGGCCTGAGATGAAGGACCCCTCTGAGAAAGGTTTTGGATACCTCCAGCTGGGCAAAAGCCTTATCAGTGAAAGGGACATGGTAGGCTGAAATAGCCGCCATATGGACTTTCAAAGAGGAGTGACTGAGACCCAGGTCGAAAAGATGACGCATGTAATCAAGCAGAATGGTCACAGGACAGGAAAAGGGCTCCACGTTCCTGGACGCAGCCCAGATGGAAAATCTTTTCCATTTCATGGCGTAGGTGGACCTAGTGGAGGGTTTTCTAGCCTCCACCAGAATCTCGGCCACCTTAGGAGAAACGCCAAAGCGAGATTGAGCTAGGTCTGCAGGAGCCATGCATGAAGTTGAAGGGACTTGAGTCCCGGATGGACCAGGGTCCCCTGATCCTGGGTCAGCAATCCTGGAGATAAAGGAAGAGGAAGAGGAGGAACCTCTGAGTATTGTTGTAGAAGAGAGAACCAGATTTGCCTGGGCCAGAAAGGAGCGATCAGAATCATTCTCGCTCCTTCCAAAGCAAGCTTCTGTAGCACACGAGGGACCAGAGGAATTGGGGGGGAAGCATAGACGAATCTGTCCTTCCGGCTTAGAGATAGAGCGTCGCTCCAGAAAGCGCCTCACTCTGGAGCGAGCAAGCAAAAGATTGGAAGCTTTGCGTTTTGGGAGGAGGCGAACAGGTCTATCTGAGGAGTCCCCCAAATCTGGAAGATGCTTTTTAGAACTTTTTCGTCCAGTTCCCACTCGTGTGGTAGAGCCGACGTGCGACTTAGTCTGTCTGCCAGGACATTGTCGACTCCCGGAACATGGATCGCCGTGAGGTAAAGGTTGTGAAGCGTTGCCCATTCCCAAACTCTCATTGCTTCCCTGCACAGCGGGTAGGACTGAGTCCCTCCCTGCTTGTTATGTACCACACCACACACATGTTGTCCGTTTGGACAGCTAGGTGACCGGGAAGGATGAATTGGTGAAGGGTCTGGAGAGCATACAGCACTGCTCGAAGCTCGAGCATGTTGATGTGGAGAACTATCTCCAAGTTTGACCATAGGCCCTGGGTTCGGTGAGGACCCAGGTGGGCTCCCCAACCTTCGCCTGAAGCGTCCGTGGTCAGAGTCTGATGGGGGGAGGATGAAGAAAGGGAACCCCCCCGGAAAAGGTTCTCTCGAACCATCCACCATTGCAAGTCTCTTACCATCGGCGAGGAGATCAGAACAAGATGATCTAGGTCGTCTACCGTTGATCCCACTGAGATCGGAGAGTCCACTGAGAAATTCTCATGTGGAGGCGCGCGCGTGGAACCGTCGGGATGGCCGCCGCTATAAGCCCCAGTAGACGGAGCACTGACCTCGCCGGAACCCTCCTGTTTTCCGATAAGAGGGAAATCTGGGACTGGAGGGAGGCACCCCTGTCCGGAGGCAGGAAGGCCCTGCACATTGTCGTGTCGAGGATTGCCCCGATGAACTGGAGCCTCTGTGAAGGATCCAGGTGAGACTTGGAATGGTTGATGGTAATACCCAGGCCAGTGAAAACCTGCTGGGTGAAGGAGAGAAATTGCAGGAGTTCCTCCCTGGATGGGGCTGCCAGGAGCCAGTTGTCCAGGTAGGGAAAAACCTGAACTCCCAGAGTACGCACGTGGGCCGCTACCACCGCCAGGCATTTGGTAAAGACTCGGGGAGCCGAGGAAAGACCAAAAGGGAGCGCCTGAATTGGTAGTGGTCCCCTGAACGCAAATCTGAGGTACTGTTCGTGAAGGGGTAACTGGGGATGTGCAAGTATGCATCCTGCATATCCAGTGCGCAAAGCCATTGGCCCGGCCGGAGCAGGGGCAAGAGGGTTTGAAGGGAGAGCATCCTGAACCTCTTGTATTCCACATATAGGTTCAGGGAGCTGAGATAGAGAATGGGTCTGAGATCTCCAGTCTTCTTTGGTACGAGGAAGAAATGGGAATAGTAACCCGTCCCGTGTAGGGGAGGGGACGGGCTCTATAGCCTGCTTCGCAAGGAGAGCAGAGATTTCTTCCCTTACCAAAGGAAGATGGTCCCTTGAGTAAGAGGAGTTCAGAGGGGGGTGACGTGGAGGTTTCTGCAGAAACTCTATGGAGTGCCCCTCTGCTATGATCTGAAGCACCCATGAATCTGATGTTATCCTCTCCCAACCCGGAAGGTGGAGGGAGAACCTCCCTCCTACCAGTTCCTCCGGAGCGTCCGGAGGCAGTGGGAGAGGGAAGCAGTCAGGTGGTGTGAGGCAGCACGCAGCTGGGGCACCCGTTGCTTTTTTAGGCGGCGGGGGCCTGGCAGCTGTGGGGGCCCGGCGTTTAGTGGCCCGCCTTCCCTGAGGTTTCGTTTGAGGCCGGCTGCGTCTGCGAAAGGGACGGCGTGTGGGGATGGGGCGGTACATTGAATCAACAGATTTAAGTGCCGCCCTTCTCCTGCAAATCAGCCACGATGTCCTTGACATCACCAATCAAAAGCACAGAACCCTGAAAGGTGCTTCTTGAATTGCTGACTGCACCGGACCAGACCTGACACACGGAGCCATGCGACGAGAAGACTTACGGCAAACGCAGAGCTCCGTCCTGCGGTGTCCACTGCGTCGTAAGTCATCCTCAGAATGTGACGACTGGCCGAACGAGCAGAACGGACCAGGTCGGCTAACTCCTGCTTGACTTGGGAGTCAGGCAAGGAGTCAATCTTAGATTCCGCCTGGGTAAGGACAGCCTTCTGGTAATCCCCCATATGTGCTACATAATTCAGGGCCCTAATCCCCAGTGTGGAAGAAGCGTAGATCTTCCTTCCATACTGATCCAGAAGGCGGGATTCCTTATCCGGGGGAGACGAGCTCAAGTGTTTCGGGTGTGCGGACCGGCCTTGAGCGGCGCTAATCACAACCGAGGCTGCACGGGGGTGAGAGTCTAAGAAGTCTACACCCTCCGGAGCCTGGTATAGCCTGTTTGACTTCCTAGGAAGTGGGGCTAACGCCGACGGTTGCTTCCAAATAGTGGAAACAAGGTGGGCGTGAGGCTCGATCCAGGGTGGCACTAGGGTAGGAGACGTAAGGGGCAAGTCCAGATGTTCGGCGAGTTTAACCCGTTGAGGATCTGGCTCTAAGGAGTGCCACTGATGGACTTCCTGGCTCTTTCTGAGCAACTCCGTGAAGGAAGGATCCTCTGGAGGAGACTTCGGAGAAGTCCTCGGCCGGGGCTTGGACGGACAGCGCGGCTCGTCGTCTTTCTTGGAACACCCATCGGAAGCCTCCGAGGAGTCCGAGAGAGAAGAAGAAAAGGAATTTGAAGCAGAGTAAGACTCCCTAGCTCGTCCAGGGGGAGGAACAGGTTCCTTAGGGGGAATCCCGGGATGCGTGTCCTGCCCCTCTCTGGATCCCGAGGGCAAAACCCAGGAATCCGGAGGTGGAGAGGGAGTATGCCGTCTGGGGCATATGGGAGCTGGTGGTAGCACCATCGCCGTAAGACGGCTCTCGACTTCCTTGGTGAGCTGAGCCTTGGCCTCAGCCCACCAGGAGGCAAGAGTCTCCTGGAGATCCACCGGCGGCCTATGGGGTGGTGGAGGAGGAGGAGGAGGGGGATAGTTGTACAGATTAAATCCGTAGGGAGAGTATCCGTAACCCGGCTGCAGGAATACCGGAGCCGGGTACTGCGGCGCAGGATACTGAGGACCTGGGAAAACCGGTGTTGGATAGGACGGCGGATACCCAGGCACTGGAGGAGCTGCCGGAGCAGATGGCCCAGCCGGGTACTCCACGGGCGGATCCACTGGGATAGGCCCATGGGGTGGAGGGTCCGATGGAAGCGGTATATCCCCCGGCGGCGTCGGAGGGGCCGGTGTCGGAACCGGCGTCGGGCGGAGCCGTGTCGGAACTGGCGCCGGAGGAGCCGCGCCGGAGGAGCCAGGCCAGATCCGCCTGAAGGAAGAGGATCGGACGGTAGCCCAGGATCCCGAGCCCCGTCCGGGATGGAGGAGAAAAATCCCTGGGTCAGGCGGGGCTCGGCTCCCTGACGGCAGCAAAGGCTGCGGGAACCTGGTACGACAGGCGAAGCAGGGTCTGCCGTAGGCTCCGAGGCCCGGCGCACGTCGGTGACGTGTGGCTTAGAGGCCGTATCCCGGCGGACGCCAGAGGAGCCGGCGTCCGACTTCGGGAGTCCCTCATCGGAGATGGGCTGAGGGTGGGAAGAGGCCGGTCCGAGGGGGACACTGCCGTGTGCCGCCCCGAAGGGTCGAGCATCTTAGCGGCCTTCTCCCAGCGGATGTCGGAGGAGCCGACGTCCGGCTTATGGGAGGCGCCCGCAGCAGTAGGCCGCAAGCCTGCGGTGGTACCGGGGGCTGGAGCCTCCTTTTGCCCGGAGGCAACCTGCGGGCTCGAGCGTGAACCCGACGGGCGGGCGGCGCCTCCTCCAAAGCCTTGAGGCTGCCATCAGGCAATCCCGGAGGATGTTACCTGCCAGCGACTCCGGCTGATGTCGAGGAGGAAGCCTTCTCCGGTGCCTTTCCTTGTCCCGCTTCTTGTGCCCTTCAGGGAGGTCGACGCCTGCCTAAGTTTCTTCAACTCCTTCTCCGCCAGGACATCATCTTTTTGAGGAGGTGGGCCCGAGGGACTGCTGGCGTCGTCTGCGGGTGGCACGTTGAATCGAAGGCAGTGCGGACACTTGTCGACAGCGTGGTGGGGCGGAAGCCAGAAAAGGCAGAGGGTGACCGTCTTTTGTGAGGCAGTTGTAGCCTCACGAGTTGCACTATTCTTTGAAGGGGCGACATAAACCAACGTTCACCTGACAAAAAGAATAGAATTCTACACTGAAAACTTTCGGGAAAAAAGCGGCGAGTAACGGGCTGGCGATAAGAACTTAACCGCGGTAGCCGCCGCAACTGGCGGTGGGAAAAGAACTGGAAGGCGGGGAGTCCCGGGACGCCTTTATACCGACGTCAGAGTGAAGCCGCCACGTGGACGTGGGGCGGTCCTCGCCAGGTACTGCTAGCTAGAGATTTTCCGTGGGTCCTGCCACGGCCGGCATCAGTCCTATATGTAATTACCTACTGCAAGAGCCCTCTCGAAGTAAGATCATCTGTTACAGACGGATCCATGGCGAAAAGGCTGAGAATGACACCGCCGCTGCCGAGGAGTGGATCCGTACTGTTCTGCCCACCCTACTACAGGAATACGCCTCTACTGACATTTTTAACGGTGATGAGACAGCCTTATTTTTCAGAGCGACTCCTGATGGCACACTGTCTTTCCGTACACAAACACCAGCCGGTTATAAGAAAGCAAAGGACCGTGTGTCCATAATGGTTTGCTCAAATTGCACTGGTACAGAAAAGCTCCCACTCCTTGTAATCGGACACTCTAAAAAACCCAGATGTTTTAAAAGCAAAAATGTAGAAGCACTACCAGTTCACTATCGTGCCAACTCAAATGCCTGGATGACGGCTGCCATTTTCCATGAATGGCTAAAAGATCTTAACAAAAAAATGAGGTTTAGAAAAAGAAAAATCGCGATGCTAGTTGACAACTGTCCTGCCCATAAAGCAATTAACCTGTCCCATATCAATTTAATTTTCCTTCATCCTAACTGCACTGCTCTGATCCAACCTATGGATCAAGGGGTGATACACAACCTAAAGGTCCATTACCAAAAATCGATTGTTAATCATCTGCTGGATGATACTGATGGATCCATGGACATGTTTAACGACAAAGCATGAAAAATGTCAATTCTTGATGCAATACACATTATCCACTATGCGTGGAAAGAAGTTAAACCCCAAACTATCCAGAACTGCTTTATTAAAGCCTGGGTCATTCACGGAGAGACCCAGGGTGCAGATAAAATTGATCCACCAACCGGAATGCAGGAGTCTGACTTTGTGGATTACGTGACCATGGACGATGAAGGAGCCAACTTCTGGTGTTGTGACAGATGGGAAATCTGCAATGAAATCCTAACACAAAGCACACACAGCAGAGGAGGAAGATGAGGAGGGAGCAGGAGCCAGTGGCCTAGAGAGAGGTATGGCAGATGGTTAGAGCAATTCGGCACTATGTTGCAGCGAGGAAATTAAGGAGTATGGTGGTTTACACTTTTGAAAGCCTTGAAATGTTGTGCAAGTCGTGGAGCCAAACAGCAATCAATAGATAAATGGCTCAAGCATTGCACAGAAGCAGATGCAGATGCAGTCGCGGAAAAATGACACTGCAGAAAACACAAACTGCATTGACTTGTGATCTTTTTTTTAAAACTACTTTAACTACTGCACTACTGCACTGTACTTAATTATTGCAGTTCCATTTTTATTCAAGTCAGCTATCAAGGTTGGCTTCTGCATGAATAAACTAAATTAATGATTAAAATAGAGTGCGGCTGATTCTCATGCATAATAGCAGCTACCGGTAATTAGAAATTCGTTCTCCCGCTTGTATGCCGTTTCGGATATATGCCCATTTTTCAGCTGTCCGCGGCAGCGGCATACAAGCGGAATTGGCTGTAGCTTCTCTCATCCTGGGATTTTATTATACCAATTAGCTAAGCAGGGACCTCCAACCCTTTGAAGATGTACTTGTCAGTTCCTGTCAGTGGATGGTTCTTAGACGTGGAATAAACAATTTCCTAGGAGGCTGTACTTTTCAGCTTCCTGATTAAATTAGGAATGTTACACATTTGTCAAGACCTTCTCTCATTTCCAGAGATTTTTTAGTAATCCTGTGCACTCCTTGTTTAAAAACAAAGACAAAAACATGGCATTCCTTTGTGGCATTTACCCTACCCAAAATCACATAAGAAATCCAATATAAAAGAGATATTTGCAAAATAATCACTGGCAGTGGCTAGCTCACCACAGCCAGTTGGAGGAATAAAATTATTTCTGCTCCTCCAACTGCAGTTTGAGGAGAACCCTCTGTAAAGGAGAGAGAGGAAAAGCATATAGGAACTTCCTTTCCAAGAGAAAGACAATGCATCTCACCGGAAAACACTAGGCCTGGGAATGAGTGAGCAAAAACTGGGCAGTTTCCACTGGATGGAGATGAACAGATCTAGATCCGGGCACCCCATCTGTCGAAGAGCCCTTTGACGACTGACATGCGCAGTTCCCACTCTTGAGACTGGACTTGCATGCAGCTGAGACTGTCCTCTAGAACATTTTGAAAGCCTGGTACATGCACTGCCGATAGCCGAAGGCCGTGCTGTATGGCCCAACTCCATACCTGCATAGCATCCCTGCAAAAGGGATATGAGCGGGTTCCCCCCTGTTCACTGATGTACCAGACCACCCACGTGCTGTCCGACGGGACAAGTAGCAGTCCCGGAAAAATTGGGACTGGAAAGCTTGAAGGGGCATACAGCACCGCTTGTGCTTCCAGCACATTGATATGCAGGGACAGTTCCAATAGGGACAAGGACCCTTGAGTCTGACCGTCTCCCAGAAGGGCTCCCCCCCCTTGTCCTGACGCATCTGTGGCCAGAATCTGGGTTGGAGGAGGGAACTGAAAGGGGACACCTAGTAGTAGATTGTCCATGTTTTGCCACCAGAGGACAGCCCTCTTTACTGGCTCGGAGATCAGGACTTCGTGGTCGAGGTCATCCTGATCTCTGATCCCACTAAGCCATAATGTCCATAATGTTCATGCAGAGCTTGGCTAGAGGAGAAGTAGGAACGTTGCCGTCCTGTGAGGCCCAGTAGTTGAAGGGATGTCCGAGACAACCCCACCACTGGAGGCAATTTGCCAAGCCTGCTCCTTGAGGGTCTCTGCCCTGTCTTGGGAGAAAGACCCAACCCTTGCTGGTGTCCAGCACTGCCTTAATATACTGCAGTCATTGGCACGGGGCAGGTAAGACTTTGGATAGTGCACTGTGACCCCAGCAGTTGAACAGATGCAGGGTGGACTCCATTGTCTGTTCCAGGCATTCCCCGATGGGACCGGAAGGAGCCAGTCATGGAGTAAGGGAACACGAGTGCCCCTGTCACCCCAGTGCCGCAGCCACCAGTGCTAGGAATTTGGTAAAGACACTGAGGCCAGCGACCGGCCAAAAGGGAGGGTCTTGAAATGGTAGTGCTCCTCCTGGAAACAGAAAAGGAGGAAACTGTGGTGGACCTGGAAAACAGCATGTGCAGGTAGGCATCCGGCACATCGAGAACACCAGCCAGTCCCCGGGGTGGATCAATGGTAGGAGCCTGGATAGAGTCACCATGAGAGTGTACAGATGTTTTTATTCCCCGACAGACCGGGTTGGATAGCCAACCCATCCGATAGTTGGTGGAGAGAGCCTGATTTTCTTTTATTTCCAGTTGAGCATCAGAAATTGTACTATATTCTGTGTTTCCTGTGCTGCTAATGTGTAACTTCTGTCCCCAGGAAAACACTTTAGGATACATCGAGTATGACAGTCATGATTTCAAACTAAATTTCTTGCTTTGCTGCATCACTCTCCCTCCGCCTGCCACTCATTCTCTAAGGATCAACTCTGCCCGCACCCTCGCCATCCCCACCAGGACTACTGCTGCTGGCCAAGCTTCCTTCTCCTACTGTTTGCCCAAGCTTTGGAACTCCCTTCCCACCAACAATCGAAATGTTCCTTAGTCCCATGTCCTCTTCTTGTTCCTGCGCTCACACACTACCCCCACATGCAACTGCATCTAATCTCTTGCACGTGTTCCCCTACTTCCTACCCTCTCTTCTCTTTTGTACCCCTTACTCACTCCCCCTTGCCACGTGCCTACTATACCAAGTCAACTATGTTAAGTGAATGTAATAATGATAATTTAGCAATTATGTGGTATATTAACTCAACAATCCATATTGTAGCACTTGTTATGCTTTGCTCATGTACCAACTTGTTCTATTCTCTGTATAATACCATTTTCCCCTTCCCCAGGATGCATCTGGAAACGAGCAATGTTGCTCAGTATGTCTTTCTGGTGAAACATTTCAATAAATAAGTATTCTATAATCCCTGCGCTACCAGAATCTAATTCTTTTTGTTCTGTAAAGATCCATCAGGTACTCAGTAGTGGTGGTGATGAAGGATTTATTTATTCCCTGATGGACTGGTTTGGGCACTAGATCATCTTGCAGTGGAAGTTTTCAATGTAACAGTAGAGTGAGCATGCATAGGATTTGATAACTGGAAATAATATCTCCTGATAAATAATCATGGTGGGTAAGTGACGTTCTGCAAATTGCCTCTCCCTGGCCTCCATTTGCTCCAGCAACTGATCCCACTTTGTTTTCCCAGTGTCTGGCCAGGCTAATCGGAGTGACTGGAAACACAACTGTTTTTTCATTATACCATGAGGCTAGGAGAGATACTTCTTAGTTCCTACAAATATCAAATAGAGCCACAGTTCTGCTATTCTTTGTCTTTTTGAATTGCAAAAATTAAATAGCATGAAAACACTCAGTTTTATATAAGCAAATAAAAAAGTTACTCACCTGTAATAGTAGTTCTAAGAGTGGTATATGATGTCCATCAACACTTCTGGTAGTGTTCCTTTCACCTTTAAATCCGTCCAGAATGTCTTCAGGCTGGCTCCTCCCACACAAATAGATGGTAACTCCCTCGGCACCGCCCTGCGACGCAAGATCTTACCAGCTGGAAGCAAGACCTGTGTGCCACTTGCCAGGGGAGGTTGGGTGGGTCAGTGTGGATGTCGTCATATACCACTCCTAGAATACTGTTACAGATGATAACTCTTTTTCTAGGGACGTAGATATGCTGTACTAGCACACTTCTAGCAGACTCCTAGCAGTTCTTCGGGAGGAGGGGGCAAGGCGCGCACTCCCTGTTTAGGGAACAGTGACTGGAGAATCAAGGCCCCGAAACCAGCATCCCGATGAACTCAAGGTCGATGTGGTAGTGGGAAATTAAGGTGTGTGCGGACTTCCAGGTAGCAACCCTGCAGATTTCGTGGATAAGGACATCCCTGGAAATAGCCACCGAGGCAGCAGTTTTACGTGTGGAATAAGCCCTTAGCCCCTACGGGAGGCTCCCTAACTGCCAACCTATAGCAGAGGTTGATGCAGGATATAATCCACCTGCCAGTCGTCTATTTAGCTGCCGTGTGCAGGCATGGCCTTCAGCGTAGGTGACAAATAGCCAGTGAACCTCTCCTCGAACTCCAGTCATGCTCCTTTGTAATAGGTGAGCACTTGAAGATCCAAAGTATGGAGCCTGTGCTCAGCCTCTGAGGTGTGGTTGGTGAAGTACACTGGGAGATTGATCACCTGGTTAAGGTGAAACTCAGATTTTCAGGAGAAATTTCAGGTTGGGGCGAAGGACAATCTTGCCTCTGTGGAAGACCAGGTAAAGAGACTCCACCGAGGGCACCTGCAGCTCACTGATCTTTCCGGCTGACATGATAACCACCAGGAAGGTGGTTTTCTAGGACAGGTGAGACATTTCACACCTGTGCATCAATTTGAATGGCCTGCCCATGAGCTCTGCCAACACCAGCAACAATCCCAAGGTGGTGGCGGTTCACACACCAGAGGGGAAATGTGGTCAAGGCCTTCGAAAAAGCCCCAGACCATCTTCTCCTGCACCACCGACTGCATGCCAACCCACACCCAGTATGCAAAGATGGCTGCCAGGTGCACCTTAAGGATCATTGACTAAAGGCCCAACTGAGAGAGGGACC
Source organism: Neoceratodus forsteri (assembly GCA_016271365.2). Lineage (NCBI taxonomy): Eukaryota > Metazoa > Chordata > Ceratodontiformes > Ceratodontidae > Neoceratodus > Neoceratodus forsteri. The sequence goes on along the minus strand of CM028134.1, from coordinate 798,731,022 downwards.
AAAGGGTAGTCGAGAATGCTAGCCACCGGACAAGATATAGAGTCAAGCCCCCTGCCCTGGCACCAAATGGAGAACCTCTTCCATTTGAAGGCATAGCATTTCCGTGTCGACTCCTTCCCAGAAGCCTCAACCACGGTGAGGACATCGTCAGAGACCCAAAGCCTGGAACTCTAGCTGCTCAAGAACCGGGCTGTCAGATGCAGGGACTGAAGGTCCAGATGGAGTACCTTCCCTGATTGCAAGAGAGCAGGTCCGAGCAGAGAGGAAGGCGCCGAGGAGCCTTCTGCCAAGTCTGAAGAGATTGGGGTACCAGAACTGGCAGGGCCAGTCTGGAGCCATCAGGATCATCTGTGCCTTGTCCTCCTGGCTTTGATCAGCACTTTGTGGATCAGAAGAAATGGAGGAAGGCATAGATGAGGGCGAGCTCAGGGTCTTGAGCAGGCATCCCCTACAGCATTCCCTGCTGGGGGCGGCACAAAACAACCTCAGCTTTGATGCCCTAGAGGTGAACAGATTCACCAGAGAGGGTGCCCATCAGGAGAACAGGCTGTGTACTACTTCCGGATGGAGAGACCACTTGTAGGCGCCTGCTCACATGGCTGAGGGACTGCGTCAGCTGGTTGGAGATGCTGACCATATGGATGGCCAGAAGATCAGCGTCCAGGCTAGCATGAGGGTCCAGATGCGGAGAGCTTCCCTGCACAGAGGAAGGGAGTGCGTCCCGCCTGTTTGTTGAGGTAGTACGTGGTCATGGTGTTGTCCATCTGGAGCTGAACAACCCGACCCCGAATGTGTGCAGCAAAGGCTGTCAGTGGCCGCCGAACTGCCTGAAGCTCCAGCAGGCTGATATGGCATAGGGACTCCTCAGGGCTCGAGAGTCCATGGACTCTATGCTTCACCAGGTGGGCACCCCAGCCCATCAGGGAGGCATCGGTCTTGATGGTGACCATCGGCTCTGGGCGAACAAATGGGATTCCTTCTTGCAGATGTTATGGGACTAACCACCACTGGAGGGCATCCTACATCAGCTAGGTGACATTGACCAGCTGGTCAAAGTGGCCACTGCGCTGAGACCACTGGTGGGCAAGGTCCCACTGCAGAGAGCACAAATTCACCAGGCCCAATGGATCATGGTGGTGCATGCCGCCATATATCCCAGGAGGTGCAGGAAGTCCCAAGCAGGGTGCAACTGTCCAACCCAAAATGCTCAGGCAAAAGAAGGAGAGCCTCTGCCCGGTCTGCCAGAAGCGAGCCCTGGCTCTGCAAGAGTTAAGCTCCGCCCCAATGATATGCATCACCTGCAAAGGTACGAGCTCTGACTTGGCCTCGTTCACCAGGAGGCCAAGGGACAAGAATACCTGGAGGGACAGATCCCTTGACCACTCCACCTCCACCCTGGAGGGACCCACTATAAGCTAGTCATCCAGGTAGGAGTACACACAGACCCCTCAGTGCCTCAGGTAGGCTGCCACCACTGCAATGCACTTGAAGACTCTGGGAGCTGAGGAGAGGCCGAAGGGCATAGCCAGCAACTCGTAGAGAACCCCTTCACACAGAACCGAAGGAACCGATGGTGGGAAGTATGGATGGGGACATGGAAGAATGTGCCCCAAAGATCCAGGGAGCAGAACCACATGTTCTGCTCCAGACATGGAATGATCTGAGAAAGAGTGACCATCCTGAAAGTGTGCAACTGAAAAATTTGTTCAGGACATGCAAAGTAAGATGGGGCTCCACCTCCCCGTCTGCTTTGGCACCAGGAAGTACCTGCAGACAAACCCTGGGCTTACTGGAGGGTCCAAGACTTGAGCCACTACCTCCTTCAGGAGGAAATGGGCAATGTCTGCCCAAAGAGCTGACAGCATGCCAGAGGACACCATCTCCTCCTGTGGGGGAGCACAGGCTCAGCAAGGCAGGTAAGCCTTGAATCCTAAAGCAGGCAGCTGAGCGACCACCTTGAGGACCCAACTGTCTGTGGTGACAGCAGACCAGGTGGAAAGGAAGACAGATCACCAGGGTCTGATGGGATACACCCAAGGGTGCTCAAGGAGTTGGCAGGGGAATTAGCAGACCCTTTGACACATTTGTTTAACGTTCACTGCAGACGGGAGCTATGCCAAGGGATTGGAGAAGAGCTGATGTGGTGCTGCTGCACAAGGGTGATAGAGAAGAGACTGGTAACTACAGGCCAGTTAGCCTCACATCAGTGGTAGGAAAACTGATGGAAACCTTGATTAAGCAAGATCTGGTAGAGTATATGGACAAGAACAGCCTTCAGGATAACAGGCAGCATGGGTTTGTTGCAGGGAGATCGTGTCAGACGAACCTGATTATGTTTTTCGACTGGGTAACTAGGGAAATGGACAGGGGCCACCCAGCAGATAGTACAGTTACGTAAGAACTTACCGTAACAGTAGATCTTCGAGAACAGCTCTTGCAGCAGGTTACACCAGCAGGTTACACCATTAGGACCGAAGCCGACAGGCGCCAGGACCCCACGGAAAAATTATAGCTAGCTAACTACAGCGGGACCCTGACGTCGGTCCCGCCTCCGACGTCAGGCGTGGTACAAAAGGGGGCGGTCCCGCCAGATTCCCCAGTTCTCCCGCCGGAGACTTCTTGCCGCAGGCTGACATCAAATGGGAGACCTAGGATTCGCCGTCAGAAGACAGAAAGATAACAATTCCTGCTCAGAAAGACTGAGCCATGCTTCTCAAGGGGAAGGTGGGCGGGAAGGTACCTGCTGCAAGAGCTGTTCTCGAAGATCTACTGTTACGGTAAGTTCTTACGTAACTGTACTATCTTACTCGAGACACAGCTCTTGCAGCAGATTACACATAGGACTGATTCCCAAGCAGTAACGCTGTCAGAAAATCCGGGAGGAGGAATTAAAGGATAAAACCAGGTCCTGAACCTAGGACAGGAGACCCTGAAGTATGGCCAAACCAAAACCAGCCCTTCGCCGAGAGGCGATGTCCAGGCTATAATGCCTGATAAAGGTATGCACAGAACTCCAAGTGGCTGCAGCGCATATAGCAGAAGTGGAAACATTTTTGAGCGCTGCAAAGGAAGTAGCCACCCCTCTAGTGGAATGACCCCGGACTGTACCCGGGAGGGGCTTTTGTTTGGTACCATAACAGTGAGAAATACACTGGACAAGCCAGCGAGAAAGGGACTGTTTGGATACTGATTGGCCCATCATTCTCTCAGAGAAGGAAATGAAAAGCTGCTCAGAACTACGAAAGGACTGAGTTCTGTTGAGGTAAAACCCTCAGGCTGCGTGAACATCCAGGGTATGGAGCAGAGCCTCCTCTATTAGATAGTTCGGGAAGTAGACCGGAAGGTCGATATCCTGGTTCAGAGTGAGTGAAGAAACCACCTTAGGCAAGAATTTGGGGTTCGTCCTCAGGGATACTCTGTCCGGTGGAAAACTAAATAAGGCTCTTTGCACATGAGAGCGTGAAGTTCAGAAATTCTTCTTGCCGAGGTAACAGCAACTAAAACAACGTTTTCCACGACAAACGTAGCTACGCAATCAGCGGCGGGTTCAAAGGGCGTGAGCTGTTCAAGGACAAGCAAATCCCATGGAGCACAGGGTCTCTAATAGGAGGCCTAGGTGCAACACTCCCTAAGAAATTCCGGGCGCCCACCTGAGCATTGTATGCGATTTCCACCGGAGGTGGTAAGTCAAATGGCACAGAGGTGCACTTTAATAGAGGAGTAGGCTGAACCGAATGAAAGAGGGAGAGCAAATATTCTAATATTACTCCCACAGGACAACCTAAAGGGAAGGTCGCGTCTTCGCGATACATATACAAAACGGCGCCATTTCATGGCTGACGTCGCATCGTTGCCGGCTTTTCTGCTGCAGAAAGGACTTCTGCAACCTCTTGCGAGACCCCGTGACGCAAAACGGCTATGTCTCTAGGAGCCAAGCATGCAGGTTCAAGGAACGTAGGTCCGGGTGGACAAGTGAACCCTTCTCCTGAGACAGTAAGTGGGAGCTGAGCGGCAACGGGAGCGGGGGTTCCCGAGATAGTTGAATCAACAAAGGGAACCAAATCTGTCTGGGCCAAAATGGGGCCACTAGGATCATTATTGCGTGCTCCCTGCGCAGTTTGAGAAGAACTCTCTGGATCAACGGGAAAGGAGGGAAAGCGTAGAGGAATCTGTTGGCCCAGGAGAGGGATAACGCGTCTCGCCAGAAAACACCAGGCCCTGGATCTAGCGAGCAAAAATTGGGCAGTTTTGCGTTGGATGGGGAGGCGAACAAGTCTAGATCTGGAGTTCCCCATCGAAGAAACAGATCCTCTGCTACCTCCTGAAGGAGTTCCCATTCGTGGACTCTGGCCTGAGAACGACTCAGGCCGTCTGCAACCGTGTTGTCCACTCCGGGAACGTGCACAGTGATCAGATTCGCCCGCGTCTGATTACCCAATCCCACACCTCATGGCCTCCTGCAAAGGGGTAAGAGTGTGCGCCTCCTTGTTTGTTGAGGTAATACATCACGCCGCTGTTGTCTGTCTGAAGTAGAAGAGTACACGGTGGGATAACTGACTGAAAGGCCTGCAGGGCATGAGAGGACCGCCTCATTTCCAGCACGCTGATGTGAAGGTGAGCTTCCATCTGGGTCCACGTGCCTGGGACTTTACCCGTCCAGGTGTGCCCCACCCAAGACCGGCGCCTGTGGTGAGGGTGACCTCGGGACGACGGCGCAATGAACGGGACGCCTGATGAGAGCAACCCTGGGGTTAGCCACCACTGCCAGTCTTGAATCACTGAATTCGTGAGTCTGACCGGATGCTGCAAGTGGTCTTGCCTTTGGTCCCATTGCACTTTGAGCATCCACTGAGTAATGCATGTGGAGTCTTGCGAAGGGACAGTAGGAATGGCCGCAGCCATGTGTCCGAGCAAGCAAAGGACCCGACCTGGCAGGTACAACCTTGCTTAGTGATAGGTCCCTTATAGAGGGATCTGATGCGCTCCGCTCTGTCGGCCGGAAGAAAGGCTCTTCCTCAACAGTGTCCAGAACTGCCTTTATGAACTGCAGTTTCTGCTGACGGTACCAGGAGAGCCTTCTCAGAATTTATGAGGATGCCCAGGATTGGAACAGATCCTGGGTGCTCTTGATTGCAAGAAGCAACGTCTCTGGAGGCGGCCATGAGAAGCCAGTCGTCCAGGTGCAGGAACACGTGAGTGGCCCTGTCTCCTCAGAGACGCTGCCACGACTGCCATGCACTTGGTAAAGACCTCGGCGGAAGACAGTCCGAAGAGAAGGCCTCGAACTGAAGGTGGTGGTCGAGAAACTCAAGCGCAGGAACCTCCCTGCGCCTGAGCCATAGGGATGTGCAGGTAGGCATCCTGCATGTCTAGAGACGCTAAAAGGCGTCCTGTTTGAGCATGGGGATAAGACCTGGAAGGGTCACCATGGAATCTCTTGTAAGTGACCGACAATTGAGGTCGCTGAGGTCCAGGTGAACGAGGTCCCCTGTTTTCTTGGGAACCAGGAAGAAGTGGGAATAGTATCCTAGTCTCTCTGGTTCTCTGGGACGTACTCTCTCGCTCCCTTTACGTAGTAGCTGCGGTCTACTTGCCAGATCAAGGCTTTGTGCTGACCCTGATATCGGGAGAGCAAAGAGGCCTCAAGGGGTGGCTTTCCTCGCGAATTCTATAAAGTGGCCTAGACTGACCAGCTGAAGAACCCACCTGTCGGTGGTAATGGGCCTGCCATCCCGCAGGAGTTCGCAATGCCACCCCGACTATAAGCTCCGTGTGATCCTGAGGGGGCGGGCAGGCTGTGGCCGCAGATGGACCCGCTGGCTGGGCCTGCCTGGGAAAGCATGGCCTCGGCTGGCGGGTGTTTGCCCTGGGCTCTCACAACCAGAGCCCCTCTCTGAGGGTGCAGCGAAGTGGGTCTGTTGCCTCTCGTCCGTACGCAGCAAAACGGCTTTGGTTCCCTACGAAAGGAACCAAGCTTAGGTCGATATATGGCCTGAACAGGCCTTACGCCTTCCCGGCCTCTTGGAGTTTGGTAAGGATCTTTTCTGTAGGATTACCAAACAATACTTCTCTCCTCAAAAGGGCGTCCAAAGATGTTCTTTTTGGACATCGGGGTAAAACCGGAGACGCGCAACCAAGAGTGTCTCCGAGGCAAAGCGCCAGAAGCTGCTGCTCGGGCCGATGAGTCCCTGAGCTCATACAGCTACTCTTAGCACTTGGGTCCCCACGTCTGAACCCGCTGAGAGGAGCTGAAGCATCTCCTCCTTCTGCTCACCTTGGGCATCTTTTCAGCTGCTTCAGACCCTGTTCCCTAAGCGTTCTGGAACTGAACCATAGGGTTAAATAGTTCCAGGGATCTGATGGCGCAGGTAGCGGAAGCAGCGTCGCCTGCAATCTAGTCAGTTGTTTGGACTCTGGGTCCGGTGGCAGGGTGCTCAAATGTTGTGGCCTCTGTGGACCAGTCATGTGAGGCTGTGATGACTAGAGAATCGGCCTGAGATGCTGCGTCAAGTACTGGTCTTCCTTAGGAGCCTTGTACAAGCGATCAGCTTTCTTTAGTCTCGCCGGGAGGCGAGTGTGGACGCTTTCACGCAGCCTTGGTAGCGTCCACGAAGTGTCAGCCAGGGTGAGTACCACCACAGGCTTAGGGTCCTTTTGCCGAAGATATTTGGCGAGTCACACTCTTTCGAGGTCTAAAGTCTTCAGCATCCCATCCCATGTTCTCTTGTATATGTCTCTTTAATATCAAGGAACGAGGATCATCGGAGGGAGATCTAGGCATCTCACGTGGGTCGGAGAAGGGATGGAGAGTGGAGATGGGGATCTAGAGGTGGAGTAGTCTGATCCCGTGTCCTCCGTTGGCGAGCGTCGTACGTCTCCTGGATCTCTTGGGGCTGGGTGATCCAGAAGAGGATTTCGGCGGAGGTCTCCGTTTATCAGGTCTCCCCTGGGAGAGGTTCTAAGCTCCGGGGAGGGAGGAGCACGGCCTGCCGACCCCGATGGCGGGTGGGGGCAGGAACGGAGTAGGAGGAGGAGGAGGAGGAGGAGGTGGGGAACCATGTCTTTTTAATGGTATCCCACCAGTAGGTGAACAGATCTTTCACCTCCACTGAGAGGCCCGGCGGCGGCCCGGGTGCGGTGGGCGGTCGTCGGGTCAGCGTCGACTCACAGGGGCTCTGGTAATGGCGAAGATCCTGGGAGTACCTACGGGACGGGGTCGCCCGTCTGGTCCTCGGGCTGCTCTGGGTCCTCCTCCGATAGGGCTCCTGACCGATGTCGGTCCGGAGGCAACAGGGCCTTCTTCTTTTCAGGAGGCGGGCGTCGGGTCCCCCGGCGTCCGCTGGGATGTAATGGCGGCGTCGGTGCCGTGGCGCAGCGCTCCAGGAAGAGCCAGCGGCTGTCGAGCCGACGTCTGGGCTACAAGCCTTTTAAAGGCGTGAGCTCCAACGTCTTGCGTGGAGGCACCGGCGAGACCTGGCGTCGGGTGCCGAGGCGGGAACCCGACTTGCGGTGGTGATGGTGTCGCTCCCCCGGACTTCGCCAAGGCCCTGAAGGGAGGAAGCCTGGCGGATTTCTCCTGAGATGAAGGTTTCTTGATTGCAGCGGGAGATTTCGGAGCAGAGCTCACGGGACTCGAACCCCTAGAAGGGGACCTGGAAGGGCCTTCTCCCTTCTCTTCTCCGCGTGCTTGTGGACCTGGGAGCTCCCCTTGGAGGACATGGTCTTCAGTTGTTCCTCAAAAGAACCGCAAAGCCCTCTGACGCGGATCCGGTGCACGCTATTGAACCCTTGGCAAGAAGGACAGGCCCGGTATCGGGTTCGGCTCTTAGGCACCGGACGAGGCCGTGTGGGGGTCCTGAACGGATCTGCTTTCCACAAGCGCACTTCAAGGATGGCCAAGTTGGTGATGACATCAAGATCTTGTGAAGAGGATTCTGAAGATTTTCGAAAATTTTATCGAAAAAGAACTATTCACGCGTCGTGGCGCTGGACTGGTAACGAAGGGTCAGGTAGCTTAAGTCGACGGCGAAAAGAACTGAGAATCTGGCGGGACCGCCCTTTTTGTACCACGCCTGACGCCGGAGGCGGGACGGACGCCGGGCGGTCCCGCTGTAGTTAGCTAGCTAGATTTTCCTCAGGTCCTGGTGCCTGGCGGCTTCGGTCCTAATGGTGTAACCTGCTGGTGTAACCTGCTGCAAGAGCTGTGTCTCGAAGTAAGATCTCCTGTACTTCAACTTCAGCAAGGCCTTTGACTCGGTATTGCATAAGTGCCTGCTGAAAAAGTTGGGTGACATGGGCACCGCAAGGAGTACTGTTACATGGGTAGGAAACTGGCTCAGGGATAGAAAGCAAAGAGTGGTGGTCAATGGGTAGAGGTCAGATAAGGGTGTGGTCACTAGTGGAGTTCCCCAGGGCTCAGTCCTGGGTCCAGTACTGTATAATGTATTCATCAGTGACACTGGGGCAGGCATACAGGGCAAGACTGCCCTCTTTGCAGATGATACTAAACTAGGTAGTAGGATGGACAGTGAGGAAGCAGTAAGGAACCTGCAAAAGATCTGCAAACATTGGAAAATGGTCTAGCATCTGTAGCTGAAGTTCAATGCCAAGAAATGTAGGTGATGCATCTAGGCAAAAATAACCCAAATACAGCATACTGGCTTAATGGAGTTAGACTGGGACCTAGGTGTCATAATATGTGCCACTCTAAAGTAGACAAGCCAAAGCAACATGGCTTATAGCAAGGCTAGCAAAATGTTGGGGTGTATAGGGAGAGGATTTGACAGCAGAAACAAGGAGGTGATACAGCCACTCTACAGGTCCCTTGTGAAACCCACCACTGTGTCCAGTTTTGAGTCCACACCTTAAGAAGGACAAGAATGGACCAGAGAAGGTGCAGAGAAGGGCAACAAAATGATACAGGCATGTAGGAACTTTCTTATGAGGGAGATTGGATGCATTGAATATGTACTCACTAGAGACTAGGAGGGAGAGAGGGGACATGACACAAACTTTCAAGTACCTGAAAGGAATAAATAAGGCGCCTTACTCTGAACTGCTCGACAAGGTTTCTAGCTCTAATACTAGAGGGCACGATTGGAAGTTGCCGGGGGAGCTTAAAGAGGGAGCTCAGGAAACACTATTTCTCAGAAAGGGTTACTGACCCTTGGAATAGGCAGCCCACAGATGCGGTGGGTGACAAGACGGTGGCAGCTTTCAAACAGGGCTAGGAAAAACAACGCTCAAATTAAAATCCTAGGAAATTGTAATAGGTACCAGAAGTGAGGCTAGGTCCTGGATCTGAGGTGGTCTTGGAAACACTGGACAGACTTGATGGACCCTTGGTCTCTTTCTGCCATCACTTTTACTTTCTACGGAGTGGCAGAACCAGCCCCCCACAGGAGGACCCAGGGGAGTCAGGACAGGAATGGGGAGGCACCCCAAATCCCATCACTGGGCAGGCGAGGAAGGATCGGCTGAGGAAGCAGTGGGACCTCGACCGCCTGGTTTCCGGACAACAGAAGCAACCAACTTCGGTCAGGGCTGCCAACATGGGCCTGCTGCCCAGCTGGGGGCTGGAACAGCTTGCACACAGGGGCAGAGAGGGCCAAAAGGCTTCTTCATTTGAAACTTAGAGCCCTTGGGATCCTCTGGGCAGAAGTGATAGAGTCCAGGGTGGCACTAGACTCCTCAGTGCGAGTTAGGAGTCCATAAACCCCAGCCAGAACAGGTTGGTGCCCAGAGGGACATCCGCCAACTTGTGCACAGGTATCTGCCGTAAAAGGTACAGATCTGCAGCCAAGCCCTGCAGAAGCATGTAGCCATCACGGCAGCCACAGTCTGGGTGCAGAAGTCGCTAATGTCCATGGCTGTCTGGAGCTGCTGTTTAGCCACCACTTGGCCATGGTACCAGACTTGCTCGACCGTAGTCTAAGGCAGCTGGGAGTTGAGGAAGCACTCATCAAGAGTGCCAAGCAGGGCGAGAGTGAAGTTGGCTCATCAAAAGGCCAAACTCACCTACTGAAGGCCGAGCAAGAGTCACACAGACCTTCTTGGCAATGTGATCCAACTTTCTGCATTCCTTGTCAGGAGGCTTGTCCATGTCCCAGACATTGCCAGTACGCCATGTTCAGTGAAACCCAACTGGGAACCCATAGGGACCATGTTGCCAGGGCCATATGGGCCTAATGGCACAGGGCAAGGGCAGGGTGCTGCAAAAGCTCAAGTGGGGCCAACAATGGCCTCGGCGACCGGAAGGCCACCCCAGGAGTCACCCCAGTCAAGAATCTCGATCAAAGAGTATGTTGCCCATTTTGGATGGGCCCTATCTGAGTCCCGTAAATTCTAAGATTAGATGGAGCAAGCCCTGAAAAGTGGGATCATGCTCCATGGACAAGTCCTCCTGACTTGGCATCCAACAACAGGAGTGCAAGGAGGCCCTCATACTCCGAGGAGTCATCGAAAAGTGGTTGACCACCAGAGTCCCAGCTGACCCTATGAGGGATTGTTGGGAGTCACAGTGACCAACAGCCAATGAGGAAGCCCGTAAGCAGTACGGGCATCCTTAGGAAGTGGGGGGGCATCCTTCAGCTGCTTAAGTGGCAGCTCCAACTGAATGGACGGAGAGGCCAAAATAGGCTGAGGCCTAGGTGGCGGGAGCCAAGAAAGAGCCGGGGTGGGGACCGGAACCAGCTTACCCCAGCCAACATGAGCTGATGCCACATGAGTTCTTCGTAGTGCTGGCGGATTTCTCAGCACAGCCTCTCCTCATCCGAGGAGGAAGAATAATAATAATAGCGGCAGTGCCGCCTGCCCAAATGCAGAGAGCGGAAACGCCGATGGCAGCGTGGGCTGCTCGACTCCGGGCTTCGTGACTGAGACCTCGACCGTTGGGGACGCACACGATGAGACTGAAGGAACCAGCGAAAGCCGAGGATCCTCTGGTATAGCTGGAACCCGAGGGTTAGGGACTGGATCAGTGGGCTGGTCCGACCCACCCTGAGATGTGACAGGTAGAATTGGAGTCCTAGAGAGCGAGGTATCAGCCTCGTCCTGCAACAGTGCATCGACCGGCTCGAGAAAATCTCAACAGGTTGGTCAGCGGGCATCTCGGCGGACTAGCCTGACGGAGAACCGTGAAGCCATCGTCCTGGACAAAGGATGGAAAATAGTCGAAGACCTCCAGAGGCACAGAATTTGAGGCCGAGTGCTCGCAATCTCACGATGAGACAGCGAGATTTCTTTTAGTCTTTTGGAAGATTTGGAGGATTAAATGCCACTGTGAAGGTGGCGCCAAGGAAAGCAGCACAAGGCGAGCCGAAAAGCATGTTTCATGGCCTGAGCCACCGCCTCTTCAAAGCTGCAAGTTGTGCTGTGGACCCTGCTACTGCAGACCACCCAAGAGGCATCTTTCGGACAAATGGGAGGGTCCTTCTTCTGAGTACCCTAAAGCAGCTGAGCATACCAGTCTTCCAGAGTACTGGGATGCAAGGTGTGAAAACAGGCCACGCCTGGGGATCATATTAGGGCCTAGGCAGTAGGCAGCACAAGGTGTGCGAGGTCCATCTGGGACAGCTTCTGCCCACACTGCATTTTCTGAAACCGGCGGCAGACTGAGTTGTTTTGCAAAGTTTTGAAGCAAAGGCCTACTCAGCGTGGAGAGCAGTAAGGAGGAACTACCGTCTTCCAGCAGAAAGGAGATAGTACAGTTACATAAGAACTTATCGTAAAAGTATATCTTGAGGAGGCTCTTGCAGTAGGAATTACAAATAGGACTGATGCCGACAGGCATCAGGACCTGAGAAAAATTTCTAGCTAGCAGTCTCTGGCGGGGACCACCCCACTGGTGATATCATGCAACGCCAGTATAAAGGGCGGTCCCCATGCCCGCCTTCCCGCTCTTCCCCGCCAAAGGCCAAGAGGCGAGATGAGAGAGAAGCGGATATTTCCCATCCGGAAAAGCAGCTGAAAAAGCTTAGGGGTATGGAGGGCGGAAAGGTAGTACCTACTGCAAAAGCCTCTCTTAAAGATCTACTGTTACGATAATTTCTTACATAACTGTACTATCTTACTTCAAGAGGGCTCTTGCAATAGGTAATTACAAATAAAACTGAGTCCCAAGCGGTCTGCAACAAGGAGAAACAAACGGGAGGAGGAAAACTACTCAGGAGTAGACCCTCTGGCTATGAAGACCTTAGGAAAGAAGGCCTTGCAGGACAGCCAACCCAAAGCCTGCTCTGCAGCGAGAGGCAATGTCCAAACTGTAATGTTTAGTAAAAGTATGGATAGAAGTCCAAGTTGTGGCTGCACAAATGTCAGCCACTGACACATTCTTGAAACAAGCAGCAGAGGCAGGGACCCCTCTGGTGGAGTGGCCTCTGACTTGACCTGGCAGGGTCTTGTTGTACTAGTGATACAATGAGCCAACCATTTAGACAGGCATTGCTTAGAAACAGCATTGCCTTCTCTTTTATGAGCAAAAGAGACAAACAGTTGATCAGTCTTTCTGAGATCCTTAGTCCTGTTGGTGTAGTATCTCAGAACCGTGAACATCCAGAGTATGCAGGAGGTACTCTCCTTGATTGCAGTGCTGCGTAAGAAAGCAGATAACTCTATGGATTGATTCAGCGAGATTCCGCTCACAACCTTGGGGAGAAACTTAGGGTTAGTACACAGAGCCACACATTTCTTGTGAAAAATCAAGTACGGGATTTTGCAGATGAGGGCCTGAAGCTCAGAAATCCTTCGAGCAGAAGTAATGGCCACGAGGAAGAGTCTCTTCCATGAGAGGAACTTCAGGTCTGCTGAGGCTGCTGGCTCAAAAGGAGGCAGAGTAAGCTTCTTGAGAATGAAATTCAGATCCCAAGGAGGGGCAGGAACCCAGATAGGGGATCGCAAATGGAGGACCCCTCTAAGGAAGGTCTTAGAGACCTCCAGCTGAGCAAATGTCCTACCTGCGAAAGGGACATGGTAGGCTGAAATGGCTACCATGTGAACCTTCACAGATGAAGGGGGAACCCCGAACCGGGCTTGAGCTACGTCTGCAGGAGCCATGTGTGCAACTGAAGGGACTTGAGGCCTGGGTGGACCAAGGTCCCCTGATCCTGGGTCAGCAAAAGTTGCGACAGAGGAAGAGGAAGAGGAGGTTCCTCTGAGTACTGTTGCAGAAGAGATAACCAAATTTGCCTGGGCCAGAAACGAGTGACCAGAATCATGCAAGCTCCTTCTGAGCTGAGTTTCTGTAAGACCCTCGGAATCAAGGGAATGGGGGGGGGGGCATAGATGAATCTGTCCTTCCAGTCTGGAGACAGAGCGTCTCTCCAAAAAATGCCTTGCCCTGGAGCGAGCGAGTAGAAGTCGGGAAGTTTTGTGTTTTGAGGGGATGCAAACAGGTCTACCTGTGGTGTTCCCCAACGTAGGAAGATATCTTCAGCTACCCCCTGATACAGTTCCCACTCGTGAGCGTGAGTAGATGACCAGCTGAGGCCGTCTGCCAACGTGTTCTCAACCCCCGGGATGTGAATACCCATGAGGAGAAGATTGTGCTGCACAACCCAATCCAAGACCTCAAGATCGCTTCCCTGGCAAAGAGAGGGTAAGAACAGGTTCCTCCTGTTTGTTGATGTACCAGACCACACGTTGTCCGTCTGGACAGCCAGATGCCAGGAAGTAGATGCAGATGCAGAGTCTGAAGAGCATACAGCACAGCCCAGCTCAAGCACACTGATATGGAGATTTCTGACCTGGACCAGGAGCCCTGGGTTCCTGTGCGGCCCGAGATGGGCTCCCAACCATCACCCGAGGTTCATAGTCAGCATCTGGAAGGGGGAGAGACAAAGGAACTCCCGCAAAGGTTCTCTTGAACCATCCACCATTGCAAGTCCCAAGCCATAGAAGTGGAGACCAGGACAGGTTGATCTAGGTCATCCACCAGTTGATCCCACTGAGACCGAAGTGTCCACTGAGAAATTTTCATGTGGAGCCGAGCGCGAGGGACTGTCGGAATCGCAGCCACCATGAACCCGAGGAGGCAAAGGACTGACCTTGCGGCGACCCGCCTGCAGCTGGACAACAAGCTGACCTGAGCCTGGAGTGTGGCCGCCCTGTCCAGTGGCAGTAAAGCCATGCTGGAGGTCGTGTCCAGGATCACCCCAATAAACTGGAGCCGCTGGGATGGGATCAAGTGGGACTTGGTCTGGATGACAGTAATAGCCAGGCGCTAAAAACCTGTAGGGCAAGGAGAGGCGCGGGAGTTCCTCCTTGGACGGGGTCGCAGGAGCCACTGTCAGGTATTGGAAAACCTTACCCACCCCACCCCGGTAACGCAGGTAGGCCGCTACCACCAACAGACATTTGGTGAACACTGGGCACCGAGGATAAAGACCAAATGGGAGGGTCTTGAACTGGCAGTGGTCCCCTGGAATGCAAAGCGGAGGTATTTACTGTGAATGCGGGTGAATAGGGACACAGGTAAGCATCCTGCATATCCAGGCGCACAGCCACTGTCCCGGCCGAAGGAGGGCAGGAGACCCTGCAGAGGGAGAGAGCATTCTGAACCTTTTGTACTCTACGAACAAGTTCAGGGAGCTGAGGTCGAGAATTGGCCTCACGTCTCCTGACTTCTTCAGAACCAGGAAGAAATGGGAATAGTACCCCGTCCCCTGAAGAGGAAGGGGGACGGGCTCTATCGCCTCCTTCAAGAGAAGGGAGGAAATCTCTTCCAGAACCAGAAGATGATGTTCTGGTGAATACAACGACCTGGGGGGTGGTTTTCGAGGAGGCATCCAAAGAAACTCTACTGAGTGTCCTGGAGCACCCAAGTGTCTGAAGTTACCCTCTCCCAGCCCGGAACGATGGAGGGAGAACCTCCCCCCACCGGTTCCTCTGGGAATCCCAGAGGCTGTGGGAGAAGAAAGGAGTCAGGTGGTGTGAGGCAGCGTCGCTGCTGAAGCCCCCGCTGCTTTTTTGGGCGGGGAGGACTTGGCAGCCGGAGGGACCCGATGTTTATTGGCCCGCTTTCCCTGAGGTTTCGCCTTCTGCCGATTACGTCTGCGAAAGGGGCAACACTGTGTCTGAGGGGGTTTATACATGGAGTCCACAGACTTCCGTGCAGTCCCCTTCTCCTGTAGATTGGCAATGATGTCCTTGACATCACCACCGAACAGCACACAACCCCTGAAAGGCACGTCCTGGATAGCGGACTGCACTTCCGGGACCAATCCTGATACATGGAGCCAGGCATGACGCCGTAAACCCACGGCGAAAGCAGAGCTCCTACCAGCAGCGTCCACTGCATCGTACGTGGCACAAAGAATGTGCTGACTGGCTGAACGTGCAGAACGGACAAGGCCAGACACTTCCTGCTTGACCTGAGATTCAGGAAGGAAGTCCAACTTAAATTACACCTCACTAAGAATCGTCTTCTGGTAATCCCCCATATGACAGACATAATTTAAGACCCTGATACCCAGAGTGGAAAAAGCGTAGACCTTCTTCCCATACTGGTCCAGAAGGCGGGATTCCTAGTCAGGTGGCGACGAGCTCAAGTGTTTTGGGTTAGCCGACTGTCCGTGAGCGGCGCTAATCACAACCAAATCGGCTCGAGGGTGAGAATTAAGGGAGTCAACACCCTCAGGAGCCTGGTATAGCCTGTCCGACTTCCTAGGAAGAGGGGCTATCGCCAACGGTTGCTTCCAAATAGTGGAAACAAGGCCGGCATGAGGCTCAATCAAGGGTGGCACCAAGGTCTGAGCGGTCTCGGGCAGATCCAGGTGCGCAGCAAGTTTTTTATGTTGTGGATCCGGCTCCAAGGAGCACCACTAATGAACCTCCTGGATTTTCCGTAGCAACTCTGAGAAAGAAGGATCCTCCAGAGGAGACTTGGAGGAGTCCTCAGCCTGGGCTTATCCGGAGGCAGGCTCGTCGTCTGGGTCGGAACCACCATCAGAGGTGTCCGAGGAGGAAGAAGACTGCACCTCCTGGTGCGGGAGAAACGGACCCCAAGCCCTTGAGAGCGTATCCTGCCCTGCCCTGGAACCAGAGGCTCGCCTCTGGTATCCGAGAGTTAGGGAGGAGTCTCATGTCTCGGACATACAGGGACCGGAACTGGTACCATCGTCGGGAGACAACTCTCCACCTCCCTGGTGAGCTGAGCCTTGCCACAGCCCACCAGGAGGCTAGAAGTCTCCTTCAAATCCACCGGCGGCTGAAGGGGCATGTGGAGGAGGAGGAGGAAGGGGGTACGGATACTGGGCATATCCATACTGCGCATATACATAACCCGACGGTGGGTACCCCAGCGTCGGGTAATGAGGCACCGTGTACTGCGGCATTGGATACTGAGGCGCCGAATACTGCGGACCCGGGTACGAAGGCGTTGGATACGACAGGGTCGGACACCCAGGAACCGGAGGGGTCTGCCGGGGCAGACGGCCTGGGAGGGCGCCCAGCAGGCGGGCCGAGAAGTGGAGGCCAGCGGGCAGCAGCCCGTGTGGGAGCTGCATCCGGGAGAGGAAGAAGGATGTCGCCCGGCGGGAGAGGACTGGCGTCGGGAACCCGGCGTCCAGAGACCGACATCCAGGTCGTCCGGCC
The DNA here is from genome assembly GCA_016271365.2 of Neoceratodus forsteri. Lineage (NCBI taxonomy): Eukaryota > Metazoa > Chordata > Ceratodontiformes > Ceratodontidae > Neoceratodus > Neoceratodus forsteri. The sequence goes on along the minus strand of CM028134.1, from coordinate 798,714,432 downwards.
CAGCGGGAGGAGATCTGACAGCAGCGTGGTAAGATCCCGGCATGCGCCGGGAAGGAGGAAAAATCCCGGGTCAGACTGAGGAACTCTGGGTCCCGGAGAGCAGCGAAGGCTGCGGGGCCGGGAACAGCGGACAGCTTGGGGTCACTCGTCAGCTCTGACGCCATGCGAGCATCGGAAGGTCTGACGTCCAGCTTACCAACGAACTACGGGCGGGCGTCGGAGGAGCCGACGTCCACGGAACCATCACCCAAGGCAGGCCGCGATAGGGGAGCAGTCTGGTTGGGCGGAACAGGGGCTGTGCACTGCCCTAAAGGGTCGAGCGACTCAGCGGCCTTCTCCGTGGCCACGCAGCGGCAGTCTTACTGGGAGGCGGAGGCCTCCTTTAGCCTGGAGGCACCTGAAGAGCCCGAGTGCGAGCCAGACAGGTGGGCGGACGCCGTCTTGGAAGCCTCCAAGACAGCCGTCAAGGAGCGGTCCGGGGACATTACCTTCAAAACAGCGACTCCAGCCAAAGTCGCGGTGGATGAGGAGTCCCGGTGCTTCTCCTTACAGGGTTTTATTTAACTTCAAAAGTTGATTAGCGTTTTGCTCATAAAAGTGCTAAAACATTGTGAAAATGCATAGCACTTGCCTCATTGTGTTTAACAAACATAACACTTTTAGAAAACCTATATAAATTCTTTCTGTACAGTTAGCATTGTCCCAAGAAAAAAACTGCTAATCAATTATTTAAAACCCTGCCTTATCTTTCTTCTTACGATGGCCCTCAGGGGAATTTGAAGACTGATGGAGCTTTTTTAACTTCTTCTCCATGGAGATCATTTTCTTTTTGAGGATGTGGGTCTCCAGGGACTGCTGCCTCCGTCTGTGGGTGGCGGTGTTGAACTTCAGGCAATGCTGGCCCTTTTCCATGGGGTGATCCGGACCCAGACAGAAGAGGCACTGGGAGTGACCATCCTTGTGTGGGAGTTGGGTGCCGTATGAGTCGCACTTATTTTTGTGTTTGGAGGGTGTAGGAGATGACATACACCATTGAAAAAACGATCAAAAGTCGAATTAAATCGAGAAAAAAACGAGGGTAGAACTACCGGCAGGCAGTGAACTTTACCGCAGGCGCTTCCGAACGGGTGGGAAAGAACTGGAAGAAGCGGGTGTGAGGACTGCCTTTATACTGACGTCGCATGATGTAGGTCGCTTCAATGATGAGGGGGCGGTCCCCGCCAGAGACTGCTAGCTAGAAATTTTTCCGTGGGGTCCTGACGCCTGACAGCATCAGTCCTATTTGTAATTACCTACTGCAAGAGCCCTCTCGAAGTAAGATCTTACATTACAGGGCGGTGCCGGGGGAGTTACCACGTGGGTGGGTAGGAGGAGCCAGCTTGAAGACATTCCAACAGGATTTAAGGGGGAAAGGAACACTGCAAGAAGTGTGAATAGTACACCATATCCACATCCCTAGAACTGTTTGCTTAGAAAATAAAAGGTCAACTTTCCCTTAACAAAGTTGTGCATACTGAGAGTTTAATTGTACTTCCTCTATGAACTCATTAATCACCTAGGTCAGATGCATGTGCACAACACCTCTGAGGCCGGGAGATCAGAGGGCTGTGGGTTCAGTTCCCACATCTGGCACTTGGGTTAATATCCCAGTACTGACACTGTAGTGCAGCATGAGAGGGTGCTGCACTTCTGAGGTGCCGTCTTTCGGATGAGGCGTTAAACGAGGTCCCATCTGCCTGGATTGGTGGTAGTTCAGGTGGATGTTAAAGATACCATGGCACTTATCGAAAAAGAGTAGAGAATTTCCCGGTGTCCTGTGCAATTCCCTCATTCAATAAAAATACCACCAACAGCTTAATCTGGTTCAAGGTCAGTTGGCATTCCTCTGTATCCCCTCCCCCGGGTCGTGCCTGAAAATAGGCAGGATTTGTCTAGTGCACTTACCCGGTCAACAAAAGCTAAAATAAAAATAAAAAAAAAGATACTTCCCCATTTGTTCAAAAGGTTTTCATGCATTCTCCTCCTTGCAGCCAAAAGAAAGTTAGTAAATCATTATCAACAGCTGCAAGGAGCAATGGCAAGGCATACCACTCACCAATTTGCAGCCATTAAAAATCATGTCTCAGCACCCAACTCCCCCCCAATGCATTTCAATGGGATAGTGGCAAAACACTTCCTGACTTTGTTCACACTAGAAACTGGTCTTCGATGCAGACCATCCCTAAAAAGGCAGAACAAGTACAGCAAGGACTGTTTTTATGCTTACACCCTTTATGTAGGGGAATCGTATGATTTCCATACCATCCACATCTTTCCTCTTCCTCTCACTCCTCTACCATCTGCCTACTCGCCGTAACCTTAACACCTTGGTACTCATGTGCCTCCAGGGCCACTTCCATTAGCCATTGCCTTCTCCAACCATTTCCTCAATTTCTGGAACTCCTTCCTACCTCAATTCAAATGCCCCTCCCAACATGCCCTCTTCTTGCTCCTCCAGCCACACCTCCCCTCCTGCAGCTACCTCCAATCCCCAAGTCTCCCCCAAAAAAGTAATTTTGCAGCTCCAAGTGTGCGGCCCTCTCACTACTAAATTTTCTGACACACCACATTTGCTATTTCACTCTAATAGCGCTACTGTACTCCTAGAATAATCGATTCATTATGAATTCCTCTTTGCATGGCACTTGAAGCCTAGTATTTTGTAGCTGCATTGTTTGAACTGTCTTGATTGTACATTGTATTTATTACCTTGTAATTTGTACATACATATGATGACTGTAACATGTACTCTTGCTATATCCTCCTTTACCTTGCCCGGACACATCTGGAAGCGAGTAACACTGCTCAGTATGCTTTTCCTGGTGAAACTTTACATAAATAAACAAAATACAGTTTTCAATGGCAAAACCTCATCCAACTCCCTTTTTATGTTGTCTTGCGTGCAGCACAGACAGCATATTGTGTTAACATGGAGTGGAGAAGCAGGTTTTGAGGCACAGTCCTGCTACAGCCAATGGCGCCACTGCTTTTCTGGCCAGGCTCTGTGACACCAATGGCATAGCATGCTGTCTATGACAGCATCTGAGAAGCCTGCTACCATCTTGAAAGAAATTCACCGCTGCAATCACAGAACGCCCCCAAATTGGAGAATTAGCTGTTTTTGCTGCTGGCATGCGGTTCCCGATTGCAGCAGAGAATTACAGTTTGCCTTCTCTGGTGTCCCATTTCAATAAACATGGCGGCGGCTTCCCCATCCGCCTCTCGGTGTCCCCTCGGAAGCCAACGGACAGCCACCATCTGTCACAGTCCTCATGAAAGTCGAATCCCCCTGTCAGCATGCCCCTCCCATGTTCATTTGCCAAAGGGGGTGCCCAATCCCCCTCGGCTCATGCACCCCCTTCCCCAAACACTCTGTGACAACCGGGTGCCCAATCCCCGTCGGCTACAGACCCCCCCATCTTCAAACAAGCGCTCAGGTGGCACACTGGGGCCCACCCCAGCGTAAAAGTGCCTGTAAAAAGAAAACCTTCACTGTGGTGTTTTCTTTTTGTTCCCTGTAAAAAGGAAAAAAATGTCCCTCGGTGCGTCGGTGCCCCTCACAAACCCGCACCCACCTTCCCAAACACCCCACCTCCCCCACCCTACACTTACTTCCAGAGCCCGGCACGACGATCTTCAGTGGGCTGGTGAACACGTCTGCACTCTTCAAAGCTGACCGCGAACTGAAGAAATGCCAGTAAGCTGTATAATGGCACAAATTGTGTTTTTTTAACTTACGTGGATATCTCGGCCATTTTCGCGAATTTCTGCACCAAATTTTCAACATAGGGTTCTTAGGACCCCATCTCATGAATTCAGTGACTGTCATCTAGTTATTCAGTCCCAAAAGGTGCTATCGCAGTCACTGCACGGAATCACCTTTGGGGACCGATTAACGAAACAGTGTCACTGTTCATGAGGTGTGCTCCCAAAAAGCCTATGTTGCAAATTTGGTGAAAAATTCAAAGAAATGACTGCGTTACAAGTATGCGTTGCCAGTTTCTACGCACGCTTGTAACTTCAAGAATTTTTAATATTTTCACTCCAGATTTTCAGCATTACCATTTTTTCACACCTCCTTATAGATAGTGCAGCTGTCATTTTTCACAACCTGCCCGAAATGTGTTTTCGCACATGTGGCGCACAATGGTGTGGTCGTTGTGGGAAATCAACGTTCGTGACAATGGGGTCATGAAAAGCCCATGTTGACAATTTGCAGTACGAATACTAACAAACACCCAGGGCGTTAGGGTTTCTAATCGTAACATCCCACCCTGTAGAGACTGACCGGCGTCAGGGGTGTGACTTTGGATTGTCGGCTGTAATGCTCACATCATTCCACCCCCACCCCGCAGCCAATGACAGGCATCAAGGTGTGCCTTGGACTCTTCGACCCCAAAGTTCACCCCATTCTCCTATACTGCACCCATCTCAGCGTATTTCCTTATGGAATGGCGTGAGTGTAAGGCCTGAGGACCCCAAGGCATAACGAGATACTTGTCGGAGTCTGCAGGGTAGGGTGAGCTGAAATGGCATGAGCGTTATGGCTGACACCCAAAGGCACACCTCAATGCCTGTCAGTCTCTGCAGGGTGGTGTGGGGTTGGCGTCACTTCCATACTTCACTGCCATTCCTATTATGCGTTTCTCTAACTCCTGCACTACCAATGCCAATGTCAGCAAGACAACCCCCAGCATTGACAAATGCTCATTAAAACAAGCACAACTGAGTTTAGAGAAGCTGCTGTATAACAAGATGCCACTACCTGCTAAAATTACTTAAAGGGAAGGTCTCCTTAGCCTTTGATTTTGTTTAGCTGTGTAGTTTTCAGGCATGAAATGAAAATGATGTACTCACCATAATTCTTGATCTTCCAAACTGTCTTCACCATTCATTACTGGTGAGTCTGTGTCGGAGGCATCAGAACCTCATGAGTGTACACTTTTAAAGCTTTAGAGCTAGAGGACTAATGGAGACAGCACTGCTGACTATGGGAATGTATGACGTGCCACTCATAGGTTGGCCAGTAACTGACGCCAGCCCCCTGTCTTCTTCAGTTTTGTTTGCCAGAAGAGGAAACAAAGGGTAAGAAAAAAAAAAGGAGAAGGGTTGGGGCAAGGTCGCCCAAGGAACAGAAGAAAGATACAAGATACAGTACATGTGGCTCCATAGGTCGAGATGGCTATGGTCCTTGCTCGCTTTGCTCTGCCCCACTCAAGACACCATCCTGAGGAACTGAAATTCAGCTGCAGACCCCATTCTTCATCAGTGGCCCCATGGGTCGAGAGGGCTCATGTCCTTGCTCTCCCCTCTGCCCCCACTCAGACACCATCCCGAGGAACCAAAATCCAGCTGCAGATCCCATTCTTCATCCATGGCTCCGTTGGTCGAGAGGGCTCAGGTTCTTGCTCTCCTGCTCTGCCCCCACTCTTATATGGGACTCTTGTTTTGGTGCCTTAAGTGCTTGGATAGTATCTACTGTATTTTGACATGCTTTCTGTTACAGTGCCTCATTTTATCAAATTTACATGCTTTTGTAACAATAACTTAAGAAAGCTGCAGCTGTTTAGGCATAAGTCTGTTTAGAAATAAGTCAGTTACTTAGATACAGCAGTAGGTAACACAGTGTTTTGTCGGAGCCTGTTTAGCTATTTTTATTTATTTCCTTGTTTACCGGGTGAGTGCACTGATCCAGAGGACCATTTTCAGGCATGACCAAGGCCATGGAGATGGCACATGAGAGTACATACAATACAATTTACATGACAGAATACATTAAAATGTATTGAATACAATGCATATAAGAAGGTGCACAATTCATTTGGTAATACAGAAGTACAAGTGAGATATGATATTGTAACCCCTGCAAATGGGGTTCCCAAAAGACTTCAGGAGCTTGCTTGAATGCTCCAAGCCTGAATGGTGTTTGGCATTTTAAGCCATTTATCAGTGAGTGTTTTAGAGCCTCTGGTACTGTCTCTTTAAGAGCTGTCTGCTTGCAGACATAATTAGTTGTATGGGGGACTGTGTGCTTCTCTGAGTACCACTCGAGCTGCTGCCAATTCACTTCATTTTGCAGTCACTAGGAGTGCAAGGGAACCTATCTGAAAGATGTAACTGTTTGCCAGAAATTATTTAGAGTAATAATGAAATTACAGTTTGTCTAACCTGCTTCTTTTGCAGTCAGAACTGTGTCTGCTAGTTCCCATTCTAGTTTTGAACTGCTGAACTGGACCAATCAGTGTGGGGTAATAGCTCTAAAATGGTGCCTTGGACGAATCAGAACTTGGACTCATAATCTGAGCCAGCCACAAGAGGATTGTATGGGCAGTGACTCTGGGAGATGTAGTTTAGACTTCAGTGCCTTTTTGGACCAACAGCAGCAGTCTATTGTGAGTGACAGCCAATCCAGTCAAGAACTGGGAGGAACTCAAAGGAAGTGCTCGGTTTTGTCGGTTGGAGTTTCAGTTGAGCTTTGACAGTGAAGAAGGAAGGAGCCCTGTGCTTTTTCAGTGTGCAGTTTTAGTCAAAAAACGTGTGTAAGGCCCAGAGTTCCGGTCTGCAGCTTGTGTAACAGCTTGTTAGGACTGAATCCGTCCTGTGAAAAGAATCAAAGGATCTCTGAAGAGTAGAAACCAGGCTCACCCTGTAGAAGACTGGAGGAATTGCTGATAATTGCACTCGGTCTGTCAGGAACTGAATCTGCTGTGTGTTCTCCCGGGTATTGTGCAGTAATTGCGATCGGGATACAGATGCAGCCTGCCTGGTATACTGCTTTCTTTTATATGGATGTGTGAAGAGGTTTGTGTACCTCAAGTGAGCCCTGCTGACATTGAAGGACCCTATCTTATTTGGAGGTCGTGAGTACTAATTCAGGGTCGCTCCCTGTTGAATTGCCACATTAAATCCAAATGGAATTACTGTACTGCTGACTGTTTAATTCTCCTTTCTCTGTGTGAAGGCCCCTACCAGCTGCCACGGTTTGGACTAGCCACTAGGGCTTGGGTACCCAGGGACAGTAACTGATAGGGATAGGCCTGTGCACAGAGCCATAAATAGATTATTAGAGTGATAAGCTAATTAACCTGATTTCCCCTGTCCTTGTTATATCCCCTAAATAAATCAGAGCTGCTTGTTTCAGCAAAGTTATACTGCCTAGGTATTTGTCTATGTTAAAGTACTGTACTGTGATTGTTGCACTGTATCTCATTTCACAGGAGGTCCCAGTGCGGAACCAGACCTGGGGTAAAGTGTATACTGTGAAGGTAATTCTGATATATTGTGTGGGCCACTAGTGGGAAGAAAGGGGTTGCAGTGTCCCAGAGGGCTGTGACCAAGTTAGTTTAACTATTGCAAACCCTGACCTCTGGGTGGAGGCACCCGCCATTGGATCCAAGCCCCTCAACCTGTTAGTGGCAAATCAGGCAGGGGTAGTAGCCCCTGGGATAGCGCCATCTAGGGGTTACATCTTGGAGGCTCACCGCTGGGATTGTGTATCCTTTAGTGGCCATATTTACGAACCACTGTTAAGAAAAAAATGGGTACCCTGACAGAAGTGGCTGTGCACCGGCTGGTGGAGTGGTGTACTGGGGAGGAGATCGACCCCCAAAATGCTATGCTTATCCTGGACATCCCCCTGGGTATCAATACGGACACTGTGCAGGAGTACTTTCCAAAGTGGAAGGTTTACAAAACCCTGTGGTGGTGGTCGGCATGCTAATCTGCTCACCCACACTTTCCTGGCCTAGTAGACTTTAAGGATCCCATAGATAGCTCCAAAGTGCCACAGACCATTACCCCAGAGGAGCCCTCACTGCTTGGAGAGTGATAACTAAGGACAGTAAAGACCCGGAGGAATCAGCCCCACCACTATCTGAAACTTTGAGGAGAAATTTGCTGAATGGTTGCTGGGAGAGGAAAACTGTGGAGGACTTGAAGAAACTATTCTTGCCACCTGGGGTGTTCCTCCCCAACACCCTCTCCTGCTCCAGTGCCCGTAATGGTGGCTGAACCAATGCAGACTCTATTTCTGCACCTGCCATTAGTCACGACTCTTACGAAGGTTGAGGATCTTCTCTGGCACCTCCCACCCCCAAGGGGAGGATGACTGGGAGACCTGGATAGACTATGTTGCCCCAAGTGCTAGAATGGCAATGCTCGGGAAGGCGAAAGAGGGTTAGTGAGAGCCTCCGAGGTCCTGCCCTGGCTACCATCCGTGCTAAGCGGGCCAGTAACCCTAGGCGACTGCACAGGCCTATCTTGAGGCCTTGGAGAATGTGTATGGGAGCCCAGATTCTGATGAGGACCTATGGTGGAGAGTAAGAAATGCACAACAGTACCAAGGGAGTTGTTGTCTGTGTATGTCTCTCGGCTGGAAAAATTGTTGCAAGAATGCCTCAGAAAGGGTAGTTTGCCAGCAATTGAACTGGACGAACCAGACTGGACAGAATCTTAAGTCTTCCCCTCTCAGAACTGCTGTTGCTTCAGTTACGCCTGGCAAATCGACTGGATACCCACTCCTCTATGATGAGTTAATGAGAGAAATTCGAGGAGTTGAGAAAAGGCGACCTCGGGAGGTACCTGCACCAACAGCTGTGGCTACGACCGAGTGACTGAGGTGACCCATCAAGTGAAGTTCAGGGCAGAGGTTGACAGCGCACAGTAAAAAGCCAGAATGTGTCATGTTAAAAAATGAATAGTCAAAAGCAAGTGAATGTATGCTCTCTCAATGTTAATGGAATCAACAATCCTGTAAAGAGATATAAGATATTAGCCCAAATGAAGAGACAGAAACCGAACTTTCTACTATTGCAGGAGAGACACTTAACCAAGGATGAACACAACAAATTAGCAAAATTTGGGTTTAAAATAATAGTAGCCTCATCATATGGGGTGGGGGAACGAAGAGGGACAGCAGTATTAATTCCACATAATACTCAGTTTCAACAGACAGATGTATATACGGATAAAGAGGGACGGCTGGCATTGGTAGTGGGTAATTTAGCAGGACGCATGATTACACTAGCATCAATATATATCCCACCAGGAACAGAAACAAAAGAAGTGAGGAAGTTATGTCAGATAATAACAGAAAAACAGAAGGGAATCCTAATCCTCGGAGATCATGATATGATATATGATTATTTAGATACATCTACAAAACAACCTCCCAAGAGAAAGGCACCACAGAGGATGGCCATCAAATATTTTCAAGACGATAGTGGGTAGATATATGCATATAAACACCCTAATATAAGAGCATACACTCATTATTCAGACCCACATAAAAATATATACATGAATAGATTATTACCATATTTCAGGGATTCTTTATATATGGTACAAGAATGCCAGATTATTCCCACCCTATATCAGACCATTCAATGTTAACCCTCAAATTAGAATGGCCAAGTGAAAAACGAACAACTTTGTGGAGGTTTAATAATTTTTTCCTGAATCATAAGAAATTTAAAGAAATGATAGAACAGATGATTTCCCAAATTATCAAAGAAAATGAAACTCCAGATTTAAAAAAGGTAACGTTATGGGACACGATAAAAGTGGTATTGAGAGGGGGACATAATTAAATATACTTCATACTATAAAAAACAAAATCAACAGCAAGAGAATTTAGAAAAACAACTGAGGGAGGCACAAGAGAGACATGCAGTGGGAGAGACGAGCTGTGAGACTATAATACAAGAAATTAAAGGTAAATTACAGCATATACTAGATGTTAAAACAGAACAAGCTTTACAAAACTTAAAACAAAAATATTATGAAGGGGGACCGAGAGCCACTAGATTGTTGGCAAACAGACTCCGTAGAAGAATAATTCAAACAACAATTACACAGATTAGAGATCGGGGGAGAGGGGAGGGGGGCAGCTAGTGAGACTACCAACGTTGATTGAGAAAGTTTTTAAGAAATACTACCAGAATCTATACACTCCAGAGAAGGAAACAGACACTAATAAGACCGAGATTTTTCTGAGAGGACTAAAATTACCTAATCTCACGTATGAACAACAACAGGGATTAATATCTCCAATTACAGAGAAAGAATGAAATAATGCCATTACGAGTCTTAAGACTCATAAAAGTCCCGGCCCTGATGGATATACGTGGGAGTTCTATAAGTGCTTTCGAGGGAAATTGATGACTACCCTCAAAGAGACATTTAAGGAAATACAACAGAACAAGAGTTGTCCAGATACATGGAGATATGCCACCATTACCAGTCTGTTGAAACCGGGAAAGGATAGTACAAACTGTAGTTCATATAGACCGGTCTCAGTATTAAATATAGATTATAAATTATTTACATCTATTATGGCTAGAAGGATAGAGGGATTATTACCCAACCTGATAGATCAGGATCAGACAGGGTTTGTGACAAGTAGGCAAACACAAGACAACATTAAGAGAACATTGCATGTACTGCACTATGCCTCCCTGTCCGAAACACCCTTCCTGCTCCTAAGTTTGGACGCAGAGAAGGCTTTCGACAGGGTGGCATGGCCTTTTCTAAGATTTACAATGGAGAAAATGGAATTTCCAATAGAGTTTAGAGAGATAATAGATTCTTTATATGACAACCCTAAGGCATACATTAAAATAAATGGCTCAATTTCATCACTAATAAACCTTAAAAGAGGAACCAGACAGGGAAGCCCCTTGTCACCACTTTTGTTTGCGATATACCTGGAGCCCCTGGCACAGGCTATAAGGCAGCATAGAGAGATAACGGGGATACAATTGGGGGAGGACATCATAAATTAGCCCTATATGCAGATGACCTGCTGATATACTTAACAAATCCAGAGAGATCATTGGGGCTACTCTGGTCAACACTAACAGACTTTGGAGAATTAGCAGGCTATAAGATTAATGTCACTAAGACAGAGGTACTGGGAGTGAATTATAAACCATCAGATCAGGTGGAATCCTATTATACGCTTAAATGGAATACCTCACACTTAAATACCTAGATATTTGGCTGAGCCCAGAGTATACAAAATTATATGCTCTTAATTATAAAAAGCTCCTAATACAAATGCAGAAAGACATACTGTAGATAAGTGGACATTGATCCCTATACCATTCATACAGAAAATAGAGGCAGTTAGAATGGTATTGCTGCCACATTTTCTATATTTGGCACAAACCATCCCTATTATAATTCCAGAGACATTTTATAAAAAAATTAAACAAGAAAATAACACAATACATATGGGGAAGCAGAGACCAAGAATAAGACAAGCAATATTACAACTCTCAAAAGAAGAAGGGGGTCTCTCTCTACCAAATTTTAAATATTATTACATAGCCTCCCAGATCCGTAGCAGATATAATGGCTGCACCCTAAATATGACGCAAATGGAAAGAAATAGAATTAGCAGAAGAAGATCTAAGAAGACCACATGGAGCTCTGCTTACAGACAAGGGAGATAAGGAAGGGGTAGATATTGATAACCCTTACACAATGTCAACTTTACAAGTTTGGAGACGAATGTTGAGCACCAAGAATATGTTGGCATGGAGGTCCATGTTCCATTCACTGACACACACACAGAATGTTTTACCAGCAAAAATGGACCTGGGGTATAAGAGATGGGAAAGGAGAGGATTACACATAGTGTACCAATTCTTGAAAGAGGGAAATGTAATGAGCCTCTCAGAAATGGAAATTAAATATGAGATAACACAGAGAGATAGACTTCAATTCTTTCAGGTTAGGGACTATATAAAAAGTATTAGGAAAGAATGTTGGACACTATATCCTACACTCAAGATTATAGATATAATACAGAAAAGCTTAGATGGGAAGACAGAGCTAACTCACATAATATCTTACCTATATGTGGCAATAAGAGAAATGGAAGGGGATTCAGTTGAGTCCATTAGGAGAGCATGGGAAAAAGACTTAAATGTCATAATAAACAGGAGATACATGGAGAAATTACTTATCATATATACATAAAAGTACATCATCACCATGTTGGAGAGAATTCACATGGAAAAATGCTGTCAGGTTTTTCAGAACACCAGCAATCCAGATGCACTTTAATAAGGAGAAGGGAGTGGCATGCTGGAGGAGATGTGGTGAAAATCAGGCAACACATGGGCACATTTTCTGGAGGTGTCCAATAATACAACCTTTCCTTGATGAGGTACAAGAGGCGATTAAGAGTATAATTTCACCTTCTATAATATTGAATGTACCTTTATACTTCTTACTGGATTTCCCGGAGGAAAGTAAGGATATCAGGACAAAGAAACTCCTGCTAATATTGATTATAGCTATAAAAAAGAAAATAACAAAAAATTGGATGTCTCAAAACCCACTCCAAATAAGACAACGGCAAAATATAGTAATAGATATATATCAAATGGAAAGGCTGACAGCATTGACAAATAAAGAGATATGCTCAATTTGAGATAATACGGAGAAGGTGGATATTATATATTACTCTAGTGAGAAAAGACTTTGTACCCTGAAAGTGTGAAAAGACATATCAGGAAGACTGACTTTGATATAAATATATCTAGATGAACATTATACAGGAGAGAGCATGTTCAGACTAAAAGATCATAAATGAATGAAATATTCCACAGAAATGAATGTAACAAACGGATGAAGATAAAAGTTAACTCCTGTGCATGTATGTAGGTTGTAAGTTGAAATGAAAAGTAAAAAACTTGAAAATAAACGAAGTTTAAAAAAAAAAAAAGAAACTTCCAGTGGGGAGGGAAGACCCCGATATGCATATATGCATCTTGCATGTCTAGGGAGCAGAGCCAGTCTCCTTGGTGCAGCAGGGGGAGTAGCCCTGGAAGGGTCACCATCCTGAACCTTTTGTACTCTATAAAGAGATTGAGAGAGCTGAGGTCCAGAATGGACGAAGATCCTGCATCTTTTTTGGGACCAGGAAGAAGTGGGAATAAAACCCTTTCCCCGTCGATGCAAGGGGACTAGCTCTATTGCCTTTTTTTGCAAGAGGGTCCGGATTTCTCCTTCTATCAGTGGGATGTGAGAAGGAGGATATCGGCAGTACTTTGGTGGAGTATTTGGAGGGAACTCCGTGAACTCTAGCATGTGCCCTCTCCTGATAATGTCCAGGAGGACCCACTGGTCTGCAGTTATCGACCTCCACCCTCCGAGATGAAGGGAGAAGCGCCCCCGACCCTCTCTCCGGAGTCTTCCTTTGGAAGGGGGGTGGCAGCAGCGAGTCATTGGGCTGAGCCAGGTGTAGGCAGAGAGGCCTGGGAGGACTTGGGCCCACGGTTAGGAGCACCTCCAGGTTGCTGGTTACTGGCTCTCCTACGAAAGCCGCCTCTATGACCCTGTTGATTACCACAGACTTGTCCACCTTGACCACCTGAGGGCTTGCAAAATGGCCATTTCCGTTGCCGTCGCTGGTCGCTGCGGTACATTTGGCGGACCGACCAGATGGACTGCCTTGACTCCTGGAGAGACGAAATCAAAGCTTCTGTCTCTTGCCCATACATGGTACCCTGGAATGGCAAATCCTGATACCAGACTGCAGATCCTGGAGAAAATCCAAAACTCTTAACCAGGCGTGGTGCCAAAGGCTCACACCAGAAGCGGCTGCCCTGACTGCTGTATCTGCAGTGTCGTATGAGGCTCTCAGGACATGAGAACCTACGTTGGAGCCCGATTTAACAAAGAATCTGGCATGGCTCTCAGTAGCTCTTGTCCCTTCTCCCACAGAGCATTCTGGTACTGGACCATATGCATCTGGAAGTTAAGGGACCGGATGGAGCAGGTGGAGGCAGAGTAAACTTTCTTGCCCACCTGGTCCAAATACCAAGACTCCGGATCAGGAGGCTGTGAGCTAAGGTGCTTCGACTGCCTGGACTTGTCATGGGCAGCCGTGATGACCGAAGAGCCCGCCTGAGGGTTCTCTGCTAAAAGGGCTTCTGCCCTCAGGGCCTTATACAGCCTGTCCGATTTTTTGGGAACAACCGGGATGGAAGACGGACGCTTCCAGGTAGTCCGAGTCAGGTCCTGGAAAATGTCCACTAACGGAGGGACCACCAATGGTTTCGGATCCTTTTGCCTCAGGTATTTGGTCAACCTTCGACGTTCTGGATCCAGGTCCTCCATTTCCCACTCATTGGAGGCCTGGATATGACTCATGACCTCCATAAAGGTCTGATCGTCTGGAAGCGAGTGAGGCTGGTCCTTCTCTCCCGGGGACCACCCCACGTCGAGAGAGGAAGAAGATGTCGACGAAGAAGAGGGAGATCGACTACTAAGTCTGGAATAGTCAGATCTGTCCTTATGACTAGATTCCCTCTGTCGTTGGTAGCTGGGGGACCAACATCAGTACGAAGACTGGCTCCAGTCCCGAGACCGGAGACGGAGCAAAGACAGATGTCTGGAGCACTCTCGTCTAGGAGAGCGAGAAGGGCTGCGAGTGTGAGACCTGGACTGGCGACGGTCTCCAGAGTCTTTGGACCGGACGTGGGAATGAGCCCTGAATGGAGGTGTAGGCGGCCACTCTGGGGACTTCCTTGGGGAAGGCTCACCTCCAGGCTGTGGTTTGCCCGCCGGTGCCGGTGTCTGGGCCGGCGATTGGTGGGGGGGGGTCCACTTGGACCTGTCCCACCAAAAGGAGAACAACTCCTGCAGCTCGCCCTTCGAGAAAATCTCAGCAGCTCGCCCGAAAGGGAGTATCCGGGATGTCAGCCCTCTTGGGAGCCCAGGGGAAGAGGACTTGGGAGACGGGAAAGTCGGCTCTTCTGTGACTGCGCCCGCACCCTTCACCCCTTCAACCAGTGTCGGTGGTGGGACCAACAACGGGGTGCTGCTGGGGGGTGCCGGAGAGTCCTTCAGCTCCGGAGGCGCACCTTTAGCAGGCGGCGCCAGTGCCTTGAGAGGTTGGGCCAAAGCTTTTACCTCCAAGGGCTTGGTGGTAACCCTTAACGGAGTTACCTTAGGCTTGGCTGGCTTCTCCCCTGATGGGCCGGCCTTGGAAGATTTCGGAAGCTTGCCTGAGCCCAGGGAAACACGGGCCTACTTAGGAGAGGGCCGTGAGGAAGAACGGGATCAGCGACCGGTGCCGGGACAGACTACAGTCTTTCCCGTGGTGCTTGGTCTTCTCCTTGCGCTTCTGCTCCGAGGAGTGCAGATCCATCTTCTATTCTAAAAGGAACACCTTCGGGGCCTTGAGACGTCGGATCTGGGTCTGGCTGGTGAACGCCTGGCAGGCTGAGCAGGCCACAGTGTCGTGGTCCAGCCCGAGGCAAAAGACGCAGCGCTTGTGCCTGTCCTTAGCAGGGATCTGCTTCCCGCAGTCGCACTTTTTCTGG
Organism: Neoceratodus forsteri; assembly: GCA_016271365.2. Lineage (NCBI taxonomy): Eukaryota > Metazoa > Chordata > Ceratodontiformes > Ceratodontidae > Neoceratodus > Neoceratodus forsteri. The sequence goes on along the minus strand of CM028134.1, from coordinate 798,699,055 downwards.
TGTGGCTCTGGAGAGACTGACGACGGCAGAGACATCCGTCAAAAACACAGAAACGGGTTGAAAATACAATAATTTCGCCATTTCTGGCAAGCTGAAATGAAGGCTTCTTTCACGCAGCGACGCATGGAAAAGAACTGAGGTGGAGCTGGGTCCGCTCTTTTGCACTACAGGGCTGACATCGGGCAGGGTCGACGCTGGAGCGGTCCCTGCTGTACACTGCTGGCTGAAAAGTTTTCCAGAGGGTCCTAGTGCCTGTGTCATAGTCTTAACTGTTATAGCCTGCTGCAAGAGCTCCCACTCAAGTAAGATCTGGGATTCAGACTCAAATTCTCTGATTGGTTATCCAGGATCAGTAGACCAACAAAGTGCCAGCAAAAGCAAAGCAGAGAACAGCAAAAGTCAGTTGCTTTTGCATATTGTGACTTCTAAATATTTCATTGGTACTACTAGGTCATTGAGGTGACCTGACTCTGGTGCATGTAGCTTGTCACCACATGCACCTTCGTGCAGGTACCACAAAAAGTTAATTTCTATCCCTGCCGAGACTGTACAGCCACTCGTGATCCAAAGCCAGCGTAGCTGTTCTGTTTGAGGCACTGCATCACACTGCCTAAATAAAATAGTGGTGGATGCATAAAGATAGGAAACTTCCACACTGCCGTAAGTCAAAGCTACAAGGCAGCTAGCTCTTGAAGTGACTCAAGGAATTTCTCACTTTATCTTAGACTCCAGAGAATCTAAAGGACTATTTTTCAAAGAAGATTGGCCAGGGGGCGCTGTTCCCTTTACTTGGTCCCCCACACACTGTATGTAGAGCACAGCTTGCTGCCTGGGCTCAGGTGGTTTTCAGTGCACAAACGGTTCCACCAAGTTTAAGTTCATGCTCAGCTGGAACCGCATAGTTATTTGTTTACTGTCTCAGTTTCTGTATTTAGGAATCATAGGAATTGTACGAGTCAGAAGTAGTTAAGCCATTTAGACTCGCTAACTATAATAAGTTGGACACATGCCCAAAATGTGCATCCAGTGCTAACTTAAAGGACTCCATAGTTGGAATATTGATGAGGTTCAGTAGTAGTCAATTCCATATGGTTACTACGCACTGGTTAAACCACATACCTCTTCTGGTAGTATTATAATTTTCACCACACAGTTGCATATTGTGACCTCTTAAGATCCTATCGGATACTTTAGCCTGCAGACCAAGGCACTCCCACAGATCTGGATTTTGGAATGCCCTGTACGTCACGCACAAGTCACCCCTGCAGCATCTATACTCCAGAGTAAATAACTTCAGATCAACCAGTCTCTCCTCATATGTTAGGTTTGTGAGGTTATGTATGTTCTTGGTGGTGGTTCTCTGAACTTTCTCCAACATAGCTATATCCTTCACTTTATATGGAGACCAAAACTGCACACAATATTCGAGATGAGGCCTAACCAGTGCACCGTAGAGTGGCATAAAACGTGTCTGTCCCTGCTTTTAATATGTTTAAATATGGATCCTAATATCCTATTTCCCCCTAGCCGCCACTTCCTGGATATGTTCAGTGAAAGAGAATTTATTAGTTATAATAATGCCTAAATCCTTTTCCCTACTACAACTTCCAGTTGGGAACCATTGAAACAATATTTTGCCAATGTGTTTTTTTTTTTTTGCTGAGATGTATAATCTTGCACTTGGATTCAGTAAAATATAGTTTGTGACTCTCTGCGCATTCTGTTACTCGATTCAGATCTTCCTGTAGTGCTCGGCAAGCTATTTGGTTACCTACAACGCTCTCAATTTAGTATCATCCACAAATTTATTAATCCATGTATTTGCTGATGTTTTCATGGAAGATGCATATAAATTGAAACAGATAGGGCCTAAATGGACCCCTGCAGCACACCACTGTGCACATCACTCAATCTGAACTAGGACCTCTAATAGAGATTATGTTTTCTACTGTCCAGCCAGGAGTCTATCCAAAGGATAATATTTTTATGAATTCCAAGCTTGACTAGTTCATCTATTATTTATGTATTTAAATATTATTACATCGGAATTACAACCGTTTGAATCAGTGACTCATTTCCAGAGGCTCCACATCAGGTTACAGAGTACAGAGTAAGACAGGTTGCATACAAACAAATATCACATAAAACAGTAAACCATGAACAAAGTTCATATATAAAAATAGCCAGTGTACTTATACAAAGTGTCGCTAAATAGAGGATAATGTATGGTCCTCTACTGGTAACCGGTCAGTTAACTGTCGATAGGTTGCCAGGGCGACCGTGTAAACCTTGAGAGCGAAGCTCGAGAGGTTTACGTCACCATGGCAACCTCGAGACGGTTAACAGTGACCGGTTGCCGATAGAGGGACCATACATAATTTTTTAAAGTGTATGGTCCCACATAAAGAAAAGTAAACGGCTGCTTACTTTTTGAAAATAGTCACTGCCGTGGCTGCTCAGTCCTTCCCTAACGGCTGTGTTCATCCGCTCGGTTCCCGTGTAAAAAAGCACGCATATCGCAGACCTATAGCTGTTGTTAACTCATTGATGGACGTAGCATCGATAGGTTAACAACATTTCTACGTCACATTGATAGGTTAACAACCTTAGGAAATGCTGATTTCCTAAGGTTAACAGCGTTCTACCATACATTATTACACATTAATACAGTGCGAAGATGAGAGCAAAATATATGCAACAGCAGTCTTAGGTGTTAGACGTTGTCGAATGAAGGCTCTAGGGCACTGGCAGTGGAGGTGCGAGTAGGCACTGTTCGCACAGGTGGAATCATTGCAGAGGGCACTTACAGCAGCGGGAGAGAAAATATGATTCCTGAGGGCATTTTAATATGAACTAATCCTTGGTAACGTGGGGACCTCAGCGGAGAGGGAATTGAACAGAGTAGGGGCCCGGTTCAGGAACGACCTTTGGGCTAGAGAGGTTCTAGCTCTCGGTATCAGGAGGGAGGGCTTGAAGGAGCTACGAGTGGGCAGCGGGATCTGAGAGTTGAGAGATGCAGCAACCGGGGTGTTAGACCCATTGTACTTTTTGGCCATGAGGCAGGAATAATAATGGAGCCTCTGCCGGTTAAGGAACTCTGAGAGTGAGTAAGTGTACAAGTATGGGTGAACCAATCAGCACCAGTTAGGAGCCTGCATGCCTTGTTTATGGACAGCTTGATTTTGCTGAGGGCAGTGTTATCGGCAACTGCATAAACCAGAAGGCCATCGCTAATTAGGGAAAAACAACAAGGAGGTTGGTGACAGCCTAAGGGCCCCAGGCGGTAGGCAGCCCTTGTGGCAGTAAAGAAGGCCAATCCATGAAGTTGATAGCCGATGAGAGAGTGTGGATATGTGTGGAAAGTGAGGGCCGGGTCAAAGGTGATGCCCAGGTATCTGTAAGAATAGACTTGTTCAAGGGGTGGAGAGTACCTGCAGGGGAGTCTTTGTACTTGCTTTTGTTAAGAGCATAGCTTTAGTTTTTTTCAGGTTAATCACCAGTCTGTGGTCAGCTAACCAGTGTTCAGTCTGACTGAAAGAGTGTTGAAGGGTGTTCTGGGAGTGCAGGATTTGGATGGGATATTACTTCAGTATGTGGCATATCAAATGCCTTTGAGAGTAGTCAAAGTAAATCACATCGACTGCCAGACCATTATCAAATGCCTTACTTATCGGCTCAAAGAAGTGAAACAAATTTGTTTGACATGATCTTAACTGAGTAAATCCGTGTTGTGTTATATCCATAGCCCCAAGTCCTGTATGCATTCTCAATTAATTTTTAATAAACCTTCCATAATTTTGCTAATTATAGAAGTTAGGTTTATTGGTGTAGAAGGAAATGAATAGCTCTCCTTCACCCCTAGCTGCTGCTGAGGCCGGTCTCTGAACAAGTAAGAAGGAGACTACTGAGGAATACAGGAACTTCCTGTCCCAGAACAGGAACAGCAAGAGCTATAAAGGCATGGTGGCAGTAGGAAGGGAAAAAAGTAAACAGAGAGAGGAAAGAGTAAGCATACAAAACAACAGTCAAGGGGTCACAAAAGACATGATAGGAATGGTGCAGTGCAATGGCCGTGGAGTGGCAGCCTCTGGGAGCTTGTTCTGGGATGCGGTGTTGTCCCATCTACAAGCACCTTTCTGGGCTGAAGGAGAAGGTTGCTCATCTCAGGCTGAGTTGACCAGGATTTGGGGTCCTCTCTACCACCCTGGGATTGCCAGGGGCAGCCGCTGCCTCAGAGGTTGCCAAGAAAGAGGAGCAGTTGGACCATAGTGGGCTCAGGGAGGGTGAAGATGGAGGAACAGAAGCGCATCCTTCCAGCTGTACCTCTCCACAATTCATATACCATTCTGGCACAGCGTGGTTCCTCTATGGAGGCACCCACAGTGGAGACCAAAGAGGATGCAGGGAACCTCCACAAAGGAGATCCACAGGAATGTGGCACAGGGCCCCAGATGGAAGGAAACAACTCCTGGTGGGGGACTCAATTGTTAGGGGGCTAGAACTGGGGGAGGGAAGGGAGAAGGAGGTAAGGTGCCTGCCCGGTGCCATGGCTTGCAGGGACAAGGAGAAAATCCTCAGGATCACGGGAGCAGTTGCATGGGGGAGAGAGCTAGATGTCATTGACCACCTAGGGACAAATGACCTGGCTGGGAATGGGATCAAAGCACTGCAGGAGGAGTTTGTGGAGTTCGGGAGGGCCTTAGACAAGTAGCATGCACGGTAACCTTCTCGAAGGTGCTGCCTGTCTATGGCATGGGTGAGGCTAGGGGCTCAGCACCATGGGATTCAATCAGTGGTTGAAAAACTGGTGCAGAGCTCATGGTTTTGGCTTCACTGGGGACTGGGGATCCACCTGCATGGATACAGGCCTATACTGGTGCAATGGTCTGCATCTGTCCAGGAGGGGAACCAGGATCCTAGGTAATAGGTTTAAATGCTTCATTGGCAAGCATTTAAACTAGCCAAGGGGGGAGGTACTGAAAAGGAGCAGGGATTCCCAGCCCCCCACCAAAAACAAAACACGGTAGTTAGTGAGGTAAACACTAACAGAAGTTGATAGGGAGAAGGGCAGGGGTAAATGGCGAAATAGGCAAACGCAGTGAGTACATGGATGGGGCTAAATGGGATAAGGCCATCAAAAAATGGAGGGCAATGAGTACCAATGCCCGTAGTCTGGGTAACAAGCTCACTGAACCAGTGGCCTTGATGGAAGAGGGATGCCTGGATATTGTGGCAGTCACAGAAACATGGTACATAGATTACCATGACTGGGATGTTAACATACCAGGTTACACAGTCTACAGGAGGGACAGGGAGGGTAGGAGGAGGAGGAGTAGTAGCTCTCTACTTAAGGGAAGGGATCAAAGTAGTGGGAACTAAAGGGTAAACAGGGAGGAGAGGAGGCACTGTGGGTCACCCTGGAGAGAGGAAATAGCACCACAATCCGCATGGGTGGAGGGGAGGAAATGGACAAGGAAATGATAGAAGACATCCTTAGGATGGCATAAAAAGGGGAGATATTGTTGATGGGGGGACTGGAATATCCCAGATGTTAACTGGAGCACCTTTGCTGCAGCCACATCCAAGAGCAGGGTCATTCTTGATGCCCTACAGGGGGCATGCCTCAGACAGCTAGTGTTGGAACCCACTCGGGAAGGAGCAATCTTAGACCTGGTACTCTCAAATGGGGACAGCAAGAGGATCTCAAATTTAGAAGTGGGTAGCCATCTGGGAATAAGTGACCACCAAACAGTGTGGTTCACGATAAACACAGCCATAGAGTCAAGCCATACAAAAAGTGAGGGTACTGGACTTTAGGAGAGCTGACTTCAAAATGGGAGAGTGTCTCAGAACAGCACTCTCAAACGGGAAAGGAGGAGGGGTGCAGGAACAATGGGGAGGCAACGAGCCTTTGTGTGCAGCAAATAAACAAATCAAAACAAACAAAAAAACCACAATGGTTCTCAAAAGAGGTGGCGGGGAAAGTTAGGGAGAGCGAGCCCTAGAAGGAGGTGTAGGCGGTCGCTCCGGGGACTTCCTCGGGGAAGGCTCAACTCCTGGCTGTGGTTTGCCCGCTGGGTCCGGTACTGGTGTCTGGGCCGGTGACGGGGGAGAGGTCCGCGTCTGGACCTGCCCCCACCAAAAGGAGAACAACTCCTGCAGCTCATCCTTCAAAAAAAGCTCGGCCGCTCGGCCTGGAAAGGGAGTATTCGGGACGTCGGCCCGCGAAGGAGAGCCCTCCTGGGGGCCCAGGGGGCGATAAGAACTTGGGAGACAGGGACATCGGCTCTTTCATGGCCAATCCTTCGCCCCTTCAACCGGCGTCGGTGGTGGTACCTATGACGGGGTATCAGCCAGGCGGGCGCCAGAGTCTCCTAGGCTCAGGCGCGCCTTTGGCAGGTTAGCACGGTGCCTTGGCAGGTGGGGCCGCAGCCACCTCCTAAGGGCTTGGTGTAAACCTTGGCGGGTTACCTTTGGCTTGGCCGCTTCTCCTCCAAGGGCCGACCTTGGCCTGTGACGACCTGGGACGTTCTCCTGAGTCCGGGAAGGTGGGCCTTCTGGGAGAGGGCTGCAGCGAGATCGACCGCGACTGGACGGGTGCCGGGTCCCGACACGGTCTTCCCGTGGTGCTTGATTTTCCTTGCTTCCCTGAGGAGTGCACATCCACTCTTCTCCAGTAGAAAAGCCTTCAGGGCCTTCAGACGTCGGATCCAGGTCTGGCTGGTAAACGCCTGGCAGGCTGAGCAGGCTGCGGTATCATGGTCCGGCCCAAGGTAGAAGACACAACTTCTGTACCCATCCTTGGCAGGGATCTGCCTCCCACACTCGCACTTATTCTGATGGGGTTCTGGCGAGGCAGACAACGGTGAAGACATCCATTGATGAACTGCAAAAACCGTCAAAAAAACGGCCTGACGATGGTAACTTGAAAAAAACGTAGAAAAACGGTAGCAAAAAGTGGGTTTTCGAAAAGTAGTTTAGCTGTTCCTGGCAAGCTGGAATGAAGTCTTTCTCTTCACGTGCGGGACGCGGCGGGAAAAGAACTGAGGTGGAGCTGGGTCCGCCCCCTTTTGTACCAGGGCCGACGGGCGGGGCCGATGCCGGGGCGGTCCCTGCTGTATACTGCTGGCTGAAAATGTTTCTGAGGGTCCTAGTGCTCATGCATAGTCATGATTGTTATAGTCTGCTGCAGAGATCCCACTCAAGTAAGATCAACAGTTCCTTTTCTGTCAGTGGTGGCATAAAAGTTTTAAGATAATAAACCAAGCAGTCTTAGCAATACTTGCAGAGTTCGACAGAGCATTCTTTGGCATGATGAACAGATGAGTGGTTGATGGTGGGAGAAGAACTGAGGCATGCTGGGGATGCCCATGTTATACAGGGATGATGAGGAATGTCAATGTGGGTGGCCCCAGCCAGAAAACTTTCCAAGTGGGCCCAACCCCAATGGCTTAGTTTCATGATGTGACTCAATGAAAGGAGACGTCTTCAAAGATCATCATATGTTATTTCACTTAGACCATCGTATTTCCATTTAGAATATGGAACCACAGAGAACAATGGGAGAGATAAATAATGTAAAGAAAGACAGTTTTAAGCTAAAATCAGGCAAAACATGAATACAGTGGAAATCACTTAAATGCACACTGGATAAAGGCACATTTCATTTAAATGCACGGTTTTTAATTTTCAAATTTTTTTTTTAATTTCCAGTATTAAATTATCCTGTTAAGTGCAAACTGGTTAAATGCAAATTTTGGATAAGTGCACAGATTACTATGGTTTGTTTTATCCATCTATCTGTTTAAGTGCACATTCACACCTCACCGTCCGCTGAAGAGCACATTCACACCTCACCATCTAGTGAATTATTCATCCTTGGGGACTTCAACATAAATTGCCTCTCCCCTGCCCAGTCCAAATTCTGCCACAATATTAAGTCCATAAATCTTTTTCAACTGATCACTGACCCTACTTGCCATAAAGTACAGTTATGTAAGAACTTACCATAACAGTAGATCTTCAAGAGAAGCTCTTGCAGCAGGCAACACCAGTAGGACTAAGTCGCCAGGACCACACGGAAACTTTAGCTAGCAATGTACCTGCCGGGCGACTGCCCACCTGATGTCATGTGATCAGCGCCGCCTACAGAATATAGTGGCAGTCCTGCTGCCTGTCTCTCAGTTCTCCTGCCAGAGACCTGTGAGAAGGTGTGACAGGAGAAGGAGAGGGGTTCCTGGAGTCACAGAAAAGGCAGATATGGAAATAGAGAGCAGAGGGATGGAGGAAGGGAAAACCTTGCCTACTACAAGAGCTTCTCTCGAAGAGGTATTGTTACGTAACTTTACTATCTTACTTCGAGAGGGCTCTTGAGGTAGACAACACCGGTAGGATTGAGTCCCAAGCAGTGCTAAGTCCAGCAGAGACAAGATACGGGAGGTAGGACAAAGGCCTGCATTAGGCAATTTAAGACAGTAAGCCCTGAAGAACAGCTAGTCCAAAGCCAGCCCTGCGCCTAGTTGCAATGGCTAGACTGTAATGTTAAAAGAAGGTATGGCCTGACCTCCAAGTGACTGCCATGCAGATATGCGCAGCAGACATGTTTTTAAAAACAGGCCGTGGAAGTGGCCATACTCCTGGTGGAGTGGCCCTCGACAACCCCAGGAAGGGACTTGTTCGACTGATATCAAAACAAAATGCGGTTCACTAACCAGTTTGACTGGCACCGCTTGGAAACTGGAGTGCCTTCCTCTTGGGGAGAAGGAAATGAAAGTTGATCAGACTACCTGAAGGGCTTGGACCAATGGGTATAAAACCCTAGTATTCGTGCAGTTCAGTGTGTGGAGAAGTGTCTCCCCATGATTAGAATACTCAGGGTAATACACCAGCAGATGTATGGCCTGGTTCAGGGTAAACTCAGACACCAAAGCATAAATTAGTGTCAGAGACTTGATTAGCGGCCTTTGCTAATCAATGAAAAATGATTAGCAACTGGTCAAAGTTGATTAGCAGTGGGGGGTCCAGAATGTGGGTGAGATGGCTAAAAATAATGAAAAATAATGCCATTTGCGCATTCCAGTCCCTGTGGTTCTGGAAAAATTCGATTAGCACCTACCACGAATCAAAACTGAAACTGATTTGCAACTGCCGTTTTGATTAGCAAATGGTGAAGCATACCGCTTATTTTTCTGCCTTGGACACTACCTTAGAAAGGAATGCAGTAGGATTTGTATGCAAAGCAACTCTGTCTTTGTGAAAATTAAATAAGGCTCTCTATATATCACAGCCGAGCTCGGAAATCCTTTATACAAAGCGTAATAGTAAATAAAAATGGCACTCTCCATGATAGGAAGCACAGCTGGCAACCCCGGACAGTTCGAGCAAGGTAACATGAGTTTCTCCAGAATGAAGTTTCGTCCCAAGGGGGACCAGATCTTTGATAGGAGGTTTAATATGGAGGATATCCTCAGAAGGTACAGAGACCTCCAACCAAGCTAGAATCTTGCCTTCCACAGGTACGTGATAGGCAGAGAAGGCAGATAAGAGGACTTCTAGCGAGGAATAACCGAGCCCCAAGTTCAACAGGGACAGGAGGGTGCTCCACGACCTGTGGAACAGGGCATGTGAAGGGATCCCACTTGTTGGAAGCTACCCAAATAGAGAAACGCTTCTGCTTCATGGCGGAAGTGGCTCTGGTAGATGGCTTCCTAGCCTCTATCACAACTTCAGCAACCCTGGGTGACACCCCAAAGCGAGAGATGGCTACATCTGAAGGAGCAATGCAGGAAGGTGAAGGGACGTGAGATACAGAGGGATCAAAGTGCCTTGGTCCTGGAACAGCCAGTCTGAACAGAGGGGAAGACGAACCGGAGGTTCCACTGCCATCTGATGAAATAGAGGGAACAATATCTGGCATGGCCAGTGCCACAAACCCACTCCTGAGGGTCAAGGTCACTGGGCTCACAGTGCCCACCCCTAAGTGCACTCTGTGACGGGGGAACAGGAAGACCCACCCCTGCGTGTTTCTAGAATGCCCGAGGTCACAACTGAACTTCTGCCACGAGGTTCCAGGAAACCCTCTTTACTTCTGGGTAGGGTAGAACACCAGTCTCAAGTTTTGCAGCCAGATAAGAACCCTCTCTTGGTTATTACACAAGGGAGAGACCCAGCGTTACAACCTCTTGGGTAGCATTGTAGCGTGATGTTGCCCTTCTCCCACAAGGCATACAATAACCTGATTCAAATTCCCACAGACCCTACTTTGAGACTTTCATATTTCTCTATCTTTTTCCAGCCTTCTTCCCTGTTACAGACCCTTAATTTGGTAGCTATGGATTATATCCCTTTGGCAATAACAGTTTAGTCCCAGATTATTTATAACCTCCTACAGTCACACACACACACACACACACACACACACACATAATAAATTCTCTCTAGGCAAGTTTTCTTAAAACAAATGTTTTTACTAAAATAATTACTAATCATACATTTACAACTAAAAGATTTTTAACCTTGGCAAATTTGTCACGGAATAAACAGAAAAGTTAAGAAGTGGACCATGTACAAAAAGAAAATGCCTTAAAACTGTTAGTGGAGTTCTACCTTAGATACAAAGATTTCCAAGTCCAGAGAATCACTGGTTTGCAAAATAATTCAGTCTTTTTGTAGCAGCCTTTGGTTCTTAGGCAGTCTCTGTGCTGGTGGTTGTCCTCTTGTGTTCAGGAGAGACAGTTCGAGAAAAATGACACTGAGTGTCTGTGATTGAGTGTTTAAATAGGGTTGACCAACCACAGTCTGTGAATACAGGCTAGCCCTTCCATTTCAATTTCCATTTCAAAAGAAACCTTCAAGTACTTGAAAGGGATAAATAAGGTTGATAAGTAGAGTCTCTTTAAAAGCTGAGTGACAACCATAACACGAGGGGGCACAGTCTTAAGCTGGAGGGTGGGAGGTTTAGGAAGGAGGTCAAAGCACTTCTTCACAGACAGGGTGGTGGACACTTGGAATGTGCTGCGAAGAGGTCACCTCGTTGAAGACAGTGGGCAGCTTTAAGAGAGGCTGGGATAGGCACAGGGGAAGGTAAGGATCATAGGTAGGGAGGATGGGAGGAGTGGAGGGAGGGCAGGGACAGTAGCTCAAGCTGCTCGACCCTGCAATACAGCAGAATTGATAGACCAAATGGCCTTCTTCTGCTGGCTTCCTCGTATGTTCGTATGTATGTTCAGGCCACTAGGTGTCACTCCTGCACCTTCCCCAAAGTCTTACCACATGACACATACCTTCACTTCCTGGCACTTATAAATACAATGTCAGTGTACTTTGGGAACATTTTCAGTCACCTCTTGTCTAAGACCATTTCCTTTTGAACTTAAAGGTTTACGACCAGGAAGTACAGTCAATTCCACTTGTATGCCCGTTTATTACAGTCCCAATCCACTTCCTATTCCCACAATATAAAAGTGTCCTGATGTATGCCTTGTCAATTTCAGTTGTATGCCTGTTTTATGTACTGCAGCTGTGTCAAATGAAGCTCTAAATAGGCTCAGATTACCTGAGTATGTGTTAATTAAGTAATTACAGTTAATTACCGTTAAGCGGTTTCATGTTAAATATAGCAGCTTATCACTAGCACCGCATGCAGCGATGGAGAAGAACAAAAGAAATGTGCTATCTCTTGCGCGTAAAGCTGAGCTTCTTGAAAAATCTGAATTGCCTGGTGTTACAAGAAAGGATTTAGCAGCCGAATTTGGAGTTGACATTTCCAGTGTTGGTCGTTTTATGCGGTCCCGAGATCAGATCCTGCATGAGTGGAGTCGAAGTGGCAACACAAACCGAAAAAGAGATGGCAAGGATCCTCAGGTGGAAGAGGTGCTTCTCAGGTGGTTTACTGCCTCCCGCGACCGTGGTGTTCCTGTGTCTGGCAAAATGTTGATGGAAAAAGCCCGTAGCATGTCGCTAACACTGGGTGTACAGTTCGAGCCAACTATAAGCTGGCTCTCCAGGTGGAAAGAGCGCAACAAAGTACAGTTACGTAAGAACTTACCGTAACAGCAGATCTTCGAGAGAGGCTCTTGCAGTAGGTAATTACATATAGGACTGATGCCGGCGGTGGCGAGGGCCCCACGGAAAAATCTTTAGCTAGAGTCCTGGCGAGGGACCGCCCCACGTCAGGTGACCGCGCATATGACGCCGGATAAAGGGGCAGGTCCCGACCCCGCTCTTCCAGTTCTTTCCGCCACAGGCCCGGAAGGCCCGGACGAGAGAAGCGGATGTTTCATTCCTGGAAAAGGAGCTGAAAGCCTAGGAGATGGAGGGCGGGAAGAGTTATTTATTGCAAGAGCTCTCTCAAGATCTGCTGTTATGGTAAGCTCTACAGAATTGTACGATCTTACTTCGAGAGGGCTCTTGCAGCAGGTAATTACATATAGGACAGAATCCCAAGCAGTCTGGAATAAATGAAAGGCACCGGGAGGAGGAACTACTCCAAAAAGTAGCAAATAATCTAGCAGGTCTCAAGAAAGGAGGCCTTGCAAGACAGCTAACCCGAAGCCTGCTCTACGGCGAGAGGCAATGTCCAAACTGTAATGTTTAGTAAAGGTATGGACTGAAGTCCAAGTGGCAGCAGCACAGATGTCTGCTGCAGACACGTTCTTGAAACAAGCCGCAGAGGCTGCAACTCCACGAGTGGAGTGACCTCTGACTTGACCCGGGAGGGTTTTGTTGTACTTGTCATAGCAGAAGGTGATGCAATGTGCCAACCACTTTGATAGACATTGCTTAGAGACAGCATTGCCTTCTCTTTTGTGAGCAAAAGAGACGAACAACTGATCAGTCTTTCTGAGATCCTTCGTCCTATCAGTGTAGTATCTCAGAATCCTGTGAACATCCATGGTATGGAGCAGATATTCTCTTTGATTGGAGTACTGCATGAAAAAGAGTAATTCAATAGACTGATTTAACGTGAGATTCCACTACCACCTTCGGGAGAAACTTAGGATCTGTGGCGAAGAGCTACTTCGCTCTTTGTGAAAAATCAGATAAGGGATTTTGCACATCAGGACCTGGAGCTCAGAAATTCTATGAGCTGAAGTAATGGCCACCAAGAAGAGCATCTTCCATGATAAAACTTCAAGTTCATGGAAGCCGCAGGCTCAAAGGGAGGAAGGTGGTTTCTCGAGGACAAAGTTTAAGTCCCAAGGGGAGCTGGAATCCAACAGGGGCCTGAGATGAAGGACCTCTGAGAAAGGTTTTGATACCTCCAGCTGGGCAAAAGCCTTATCAGTGAAAGGGACATGGTAGGCTGAAATAGCCGCCATATGGACTTTCAAAGAGGAGTGAATGAGACCCAGGTCGAAAAGATGACGCATGTATTCAAGCAGAATGGTCACAGGACAGGAAAAGGGCTCCACGTTCCTGGACGCAGCCCAGATGGAAAATCTTTTCCATTTCATGGCATAGGTGGACCTAGTGGAGGGTTTTCTAGCCTCCACCAGAATCTCGGCCACCTTAGGAGAAACGCCAAAACGAGATTGAGCTAGGTCTGCAGGAGCCATGCATGAAGTTGAAGGGACTTGAGTCCCTGATGGACCAGGGTCCCCTGATCCTGGGTCAGCAATCCTGGAGATAAAGGAAGAGGAAGAGGAGGAACCTCTGAGTATTGTTGTAGAAGAGAGAACCAGATTTGCCTGGGCCAGAAAGGAGCGATTAGAATCATTCTGCCCTTCCACAGTAGCTTCTGTAGCACACACGAGGGACCAGAGGAATTGGGGAAGAGGATGAATCTGTCCTTCCGGCTTAGAGATAGAGCGCCGCTCCAGAAAGCGCCTTACTCTGGAGCTAGCAAGCAAAGATTGAAGCTTTTATGCTTTGGGAGGAGGCGAACAGGTCTATCTGAGGAGTCCCCAAATCTGGAAGATGCTTTTAGAACTTTTTCGGCCCAGTTCCCACTGTGTGGTAGAGCCGACGTGCGACTTAGTCTGTCTGCCAGACATTGTCGACTCCTCGAACATGGATCGCCGTGAGGTAAAGGTTGAAGCGTTGCCCATTCCTAAACTCTCATTGCTTCCCTGCACAGCGGGTAGGACTGAGTCCCTCCCTGCTTGTTATGTACCACACCACACATGTTGTCCGCTTGGACAGCTAGGTGACCGGGAAGGATGAATTGGTGAAGGGTCTGGAGAGCATACAGCACTGCTCAAGCTCGAGCATGTTGATGTGGAGAACTATTCCAAGTTTGACCATAGGCCCTGGGTTCGTGAGGACCCAGGTGGCTCCCAACCTCGCCTGAAGGCGTCGCTGGTCAGAGTCTGATGGGGAGGATGAAGAAGGAACCCCGAAAAGGTTCTCTCTAACCATCCACCATTGCAAGTCTCTTACCATCGGCGAGAGATCAGAACAAGATGATCTAGGTCGCCTACATGTGATCCCACTGAGATCGGAGAGTCCACTGAGAAATTCTCATGTGGAGGCGCGCGTGGAACCGCGGATGGCACCGCTATAAGCCCCAGTAGACGGAGCACTGACCTCGCCGAAACCCTCCTGTATTCCGATAAGAGGAAATCTGGGACTGGAGGGAGGCACCCCTGTCCGGAGGCAGGAAGGCCCTGCACATTGTCGTGTCGAGGATTGCCCCGATGAACTGGAGCCTCTGTGAAGGATCCAGGTGAGACTTGGAATGGTTGATGGTAATACCCAGGCCAGTGAAAACCTGCTGGGTGAGGGAGAGAAAATGCAGGAGTTCCTCCCTGGATGGGGCTGCCAGGAGCCAGTCGTCCAGGTAGGGAAACCTGAACTCCCAGAGTACGCAACGTGGGCGCACCACCGCCAGGCATTTGGTAAAGACTCGGGGAGCCGAGGAAAGACCAAAAGGAGCGCCTGAATTGGTAGTGGTCCCCTGAACGCAAATCTGAGGTACTTTCGTGTAAGGGGCTAATGGGGATGTGCGCACGATCCTGCATATCCAGTGGGCAAGAAGCCATTGGCCCGGCCGGAGCAGGGCAAGAGGGTTTGAAGGAGAGCATCCTGAACCTCTTGTATTCCACATATAGGTTCAGGGAGCTGAGATCGAGAATGGGTCTGAGATCTCCCGTCTTCTTTGGTACGAGGAAGAAATGGGAATAGTAACCCGTCCCGTGTAGGTGAGGGGGACGGGCTCTATAGCCTGCTTCGCAAGGAGAGCAGATTTCTTCCCTTACCAAAGGAAGATGGTCCCTTGAGTAAGAGGAGTTCAGAGGGGGGTGACGTGGAGGTTTCTGCAGAAACTCTATGGAGTGCCCCTCTGCTATGATCTGAAGCACCCATGAATCTGATGTTATCCTCTCCCAACCCGGAAGGTGGAGGGAGAACCTCCTCCTACCGGTTCCTCCGGAGCGTCCGGAGGCAGGGAGAGGGAAGCAGTCAGGTGGTGTGAGGCAGCACGCAGCTGGGGCACCCGTTGTTTTTAGGGCGGCGGGGGCCTGGCAGCTGGGGGCCCGCGCGTAGTGGCCCGCCTTCCCTGAGGTTTCGCTGAGGCCGGCTGTGCCTGCGAAAGGGACGGCGTGGGGGGATGGGGACGGTACATTGAATCAACAGATTTAAGGTCGCCGCCCTTCTCCTGCAACTCAGCCGTGATGTCCTTGACATCACCAATCGAAAAGCACAGAACCCTGAAAGGTGCTTCTTGAATTGCTGACTGCACCGGGACCAGACCTGACACACGGAGCCAGCGTGACGAGAAGACTTTACGGCAAACGCAGAGCCTGGCCCTGCGTGTCCACTGCGTCGTAGGTCATCCTCAGAATGTGACGACTGGCCGAACGAGCAGAACGGACCAGGTCGGCTAACTCCTGCTTGACTTGGGAGTCAGGCAAGGAGTCAATCTTAGATTCCGCCTGGGTAAGGACAGCCTTCTGGTAATCCCCCATATGTGCTACATAATTCAGGGCCCTAATCCCCAGTGTGGAAGAAGCGTAGATCTTCCTTCCATACTGATCCAGAAGGCGGATTCCTTATCCGGGGGAGACGAGCTCAAGTGTTTCGGGTGTGCGGACCGGCCTTGAGCGGCGCTAATCACAACCGAGTCTGCACGGGGGTGAGAGTCTAAGAAGTCTACACCCTCCGGAGCCTGGTATAGCCTGTTTGACTTCCTAGGAAGTGGGGCTAACGCCGACGGTTGCTTCCAAATAGTGGAAACAAGGTGGCGTGAGGCTCGATCCAGGGTGGCACTAGGGTAGGAGACGTAAGGGGCAAGTCCAGATGTTCGCGAAGTTTAACCTGCTGAGGATCTGGCTCTAAGGGAGTGCCACTGATGGACTTCCTGGCTCTTTCTGAGCAACCTGTGAAGGAAGGATCTCTGAGGAGACTTGGAGAAGTCCTCGGCCGGGGCTTGGACGGACAGCGCGGCTCGTCGTCTTTCTTGGAACACCCATCGGAAGCCTCCGAGGAGTCCGAGAGAGAAGAAGAAAAGGAATTTGAAGCAGAGTAAGACTCCCTAGCTCGTCCAGGGGGAGGAACAGGTTCCTTAGGGGGAATCCCGGGATGCGTGTCCTGCCCCTCTCTGGATCCCGAGGGCAAAACCCAGGAATCCGGAGGTGGAGAGGGAGTATGCCGTCTGGGGCATATGGGAGCTGGTGGTAGCACCATCGCCGTAAGACGGCTCTCGACTTCCTTGGTGAGCTGAGCCTTGGCCTCAGCCCACCAGGAGGCAAGAGTCTCCGAGATCCACCGCGGCCTATGGGGTGGTGGAGAGAGGAGGAGGGGGATAGTTGTACAGATTAAATCCGAGAGAGTATCCGTAATCTGCTGCAGGAATACCGAGCCGGTACGTACTGGTCGCGCAGGATACTGAGGACCTGGGAAAACCGTGTTGGATAGGACGGCGGATACCCAGGCACTGGAGGAGCTGCCGGAGCAGATGGCCCAGCTGGTGCATCACGGGCGGATCCACTGGGATAGGCCCATGGGGTGGAGGTCCGATGGAAGCGGGATACTTCGCCGCGCGCCGGAGGGGCCGTGTCGGAACCGCGCCGGGCGGGCCGGTGTCGGAACTGGCGCCGGAGGAGCCGGCGCCGGAGGAGCCAGCGCCAGATCCGCCTGAAGGAAGAGGATCGGACGGTAGCCCAGGATCCCAGCCCGTCCGGGATGGAGGAGAAAAATCCCTGGGTCAGGCGGGGGCCTGGCTCCCTGACGGCAGCAAAGGCTGCGGGAACCTGGTACGACAGGCGAAGCAGGGTCTGCCGTAGGCTCCGAGGTTCGCGCACGCCGGTGACGGTGGCTTAGAGGTCAGATCCGGCGGACGCCAGAGGAGCCGGGCGTCCGACTGGGAGTCCCTCATCGGAGATGGGCTGAGGGTGGAAGAGGCCGGTCCGAGGGGACACTGCCGTGTGCCGCCCGAGGGTTCCGAGCATCTTAGCTGCCTTTCTCCCAGCGGATGTCGGAGGAGCCGACGTCTGCTTAGGGAGGCGCTGCGACCAGTAGGCCGCAAGCCCGCGGTGGTGCCGGGCTGGAGCCTTTGCCCGGAGGCAACCTGCGGGCTCGAGCGTGAACTCGGCCGGGCGGGCCGACGCCTCCTCCAAAGCCTTGGAGGCTGCCATCAGGCAATCCCCCGGAGGGGATGTTACCTTGCCCGCGACTCCGGCTGGAGTCGCGGAGGAGGAGGCCTTCTCCCGGTGCCTTTCCTTGTCCCGCTTCTTGTGCCCTTCAGGGGAGGTCGACGCCTGCCTAAGTTTCTTCAACTCCTTCTCCATCGCAGACATCATCTTTTTGAGGAGGTGGGCTTCGAGGGACTGCTGACGTCGTCTGCGGGTGGCCACGTTGAATCGAAGGCAGTGCGGACACTTGTCGACCGCGTGGTCGGGGCCGAAGCAGAAAAGGCAGAGGGAGTGACCGTCTTTGTGAGGCAGTTGGACGCCGCACGAGTTGCACTTATTCTTTGAAGGGGACGACATAAACCAACGTTCACCTGACAAAAGAAGAATAGAATTCTACACTGAAAACTTTTCGGAAAAAAACGACGAAGTAACAGGACTGAGCGATAAGAACTTAACCGCGAGGCGCTGCCGAGCTGGACGGGGGAAAGAACTGAAGGCGAACTGGGACCGCCTTTATACCGACGTCAGAGTGAAGCCGCCACGGACGTGGGGCGGTCCTCGCCAGGTACTGCTAGCTAGAGATTTTTCCGTGGGGTCCTGCCACCGGCCGGCATCAGTCCTATATGTAATTACCTACTGCAAGAGCCCTCTCAAGTAAGATCATCTGTTACAGACGGATCCATGGCGAAAAGGCTGAGAATGACACCCCGCTGCCGAGGAGTGGATCCGTACTGTTCTGCCCACCCTACTACAGGAATACGCCTCTACTGACATTTTAACGGTGATGAGACAGCCTTATTTTTCAGAGCGACCCTGATGGCACACTGTCTTCCGCATACAAACACCAGCCGGTTATAAGAAAGCAAAGGACCGTGTGTCCATAATGGTTTGCTCAAATTGCACTGGTACAGAAAAGCTCCCACTCCTTGTAATCGGACACTCTAAAAACCCAGATGTTTTAAAAGCAAAATGTAGAAGCACTACCAGTTCACTATCGTGCCAACTCAAATGCCTGATGACGGCTGCCATTTTCCATGAATGGCTAAAAGATCTTAACAAAAAAATGAGGTTTAGAAAAAGAAAAATCGCGATGCTAGTTGACAACTGTCCTGCCCATAAAGCAATTAACCTGTCCCATATCAATTTAATTTTCCTTCATCCTAACTGCACTGCTCTGATCCAACCTATGGATCAAGGGGTGATACACAACCTAAAGGTCCATTACCAAAAATCGATTGTTAATCATCTGCTGGATGATACTGATGGATCCATGGACATGTTTAACGACAAAGCATGAAAAATGTCAATTCTTGATGCAATACACATTATCCACTATGCGTGGAAAGAAGTTAAACCCCAAACTATCCAGAACTGCTTTATTAAAGCCTGGGTCATTCACGGAGAGACCCAGGGTGCAGATAAAATTGATCCACCAACCGGAATGCAGGAGTCTGACTTTGTGGATTACGTGACCATGGACGCAGAGGAGCCAACTTCTGGTGTTGTGACAGATGAGGAAATCTGCAATGAAATCCTAACACAAAACGCACACACAGCAGAGGAGGAAGATGAGGAGGGGGCAGGAGCCAGTGGCCTAGCAGAGAGAGGTATGGCAGATGGTTCGAGACAATTCGGCACTATGTTGCAGCGAGGAAATTAAGGAGTATGGTGGTTTACACTTTTGAAAAAGCCTTGAAATGTTGTGCAAGTCGTGGAGCCAAACAGCAATCAATAGATAAATGGCTCAAGCATTGCACAGAAGCAGATGCAGATGCAGTCGCGGAAAAATGACACTGCAGAAAACACAAACTGCATTGACTTGTGATCTTTTTTAAAACTACTTTAACTACTGCACTACTGCACTTATTATTGCAGTTCCATTTTTATTCAAGTCAGCTATCAAGGTTGGCTTCTGCATGAATAAACTAAATTAATGATTAAAATAGAGGTCAGGCTGATTCTCATGCATAATAGCAGCTACCGAATTAATCGTTCTCCGCTTGTATGCCGTTTCGGATATATGCCCATTTTCAGCTGTCAGCGGCAGCTATCATCTAGCGGAATTGGCTGTAGCTTCTCTCATCCTGGGATTTTATTATACCAATTAGCTAAGCAGGGACCTCCAACCCTTTGAAGATGTACTTGTCAGTTCCTGTCAGTGGATGGTTCTTAGACGTGGAATAAACAATTTCCCTAGGAGGCTGTACTTTTCAGCTTCCTGATTAAATTAGGAATGTTACACATTTGTCAAGACCTTCTCTCATTTCCAGAGATTTTTTAGTAATCCTGTGCACTCCTTGTTTAAAAACAAAGACAAAAAACATGGCATTCCTTTGTGGCATTTTACCCTACCCAAAATCACATAAGAAATCCAATATAAAAGAGATATTTGCAAAATAATCACTGGCAGTGGCTAGCTCACCACAGCCAGTTGGAGGAATAAGAATTATTTCTGCTCCCTCCAACTGCAGTTTGAGGAGAACCCTCTGTAAAAGCGAGAAGAGAGGAAAAGCATATAGGAACTTCCCTTTCCAAGAGAAAGACAATGCATCTCACCGGAAAACACTAGGCCTGGGAATGAGTGAGCAAAAACTGGGCAGTTTTCCACTGGATGGAGAGATGAACAGATCTAGATCCGGGCACCCCATCTGTCGAAGAGCCCTTTGACGACTGACATGCGCAGTTCCCACTCTTGAGACTGGACTTGCATGCAGCTGAGACTGTCCTCTAGAACATTTTGAAAGCCTGGTACATGCACTGCCGATAGCCGAAGGCCGTGCTGTATGGCCCAACTCCATACCTGCATAGCATCCTGCAAAGGGATATGGCAGGTTCCCCTGTTCACTGATGTACCAGACCACCCACGTGCTGTCCGGCGGGACAAGTAGCAGTCCCGGAAAATTGGGACTGGAAAGCTTGAAGGGGCATAACCGCTTGTGCTTCCAGCACATTGATATGCAGGACAGTTCCAATAGGGACAAGGACCCTTGAGTCTGACCGTCTCCCAGAAGGGCTCCCCCTTGTCCTGACGCATCTGTGGCCAGAATCTGGGTTGGAGGAGGGAACTGAAAGGGGACCCCTAGTAGTAGATTGTCCATGTTTTGCCACCAGAGGACAGCCCTCTTTACTGGCTCGGAGATCAGGACTTCGTGGTCGAGGTCATCTGATCTCTGATCCCACTGAAGCCATAATGTCCAGTGCGGAATGTTCATGTAGAGCTTGGCTAGAGGAGAAGTAGGAACGGTTGCCGCCGTGAGGCCCAGTAGTTGAAGGGATGTCCGGGACATAACCCCACCACTGGAGGCAATTTGCCAAGCCTGCTCCTTGAGGGTCTCTGCCCTGTCTTGGGGAAGAAAGACCCAACCCTTGCTGGTGTCCAGCACTGCCTTAATATACTGCAGTCATTGGCACGGGGGCAGGTAAGACTTTGGATAGTGCACTGTGACCCCCAGCAGTTGAACAGATGCAGGGTGGACTCCATTGTCTGTTCCAGGCATTCCCCCGATGGGACCGAAGGAGCCAGTCATCGAGGTAAGGGAACACGTAGTGCCCCTGTCACCCCAGTGCCGCAGCCACCAGTGCTAGGAATTTGGTAAAGACACTGAGGGCCAACGACCGGCCAAAAGGGAGGGTCTTGAAATGGTAGTGCTCCTCCTGGAAACAGAAAAGGAGGAAACTGTGGTGGACCTGGAAAACAGCATGTGCAGGTAGGCATCCGGCACATCGAGAACACCAGCCAGTCCCCGGGGTGGATCAATGGTAGGAGCCTGGATAGAGTCACCATGAGAGTGTACAGATGTTTTTATTCCCGACAGACCGGTTGGATAGCCAACCCATCCGATAGTTGGTGGAGAGAGCCTGATTTTCTTTTATTTCCAGTTGAGCATCAGAAATTGTACTATATTCTGTGTTTCCTGTGCTGCTAATGTGTAACTTCTGTCCCCAGGAAAACACTTTAGGATACATCGAGTATGACAGTCATGATTTCAAACTAAATTTCTTGCTTTGCTGCATCACTCTCCCTCCGCCTGCCACTCATTCTCTAAGGATCAACTCTGCCCGCACCCTCGCCATCCCCACCAGGACTACTGCTGCTGGCCAAGCTTCCTTCTCCTACTGTTTGCCCCAAGCTTTGGAACTCCCTTCCCACCAACAATCGAAATGTTCCTTCGTCCCATGTCCTCTTCTTGTTCCTGCGCTCACACACTACCCCCACATGCAACTGCATCTAATCTCTTGCACGTGTTCCCCTACTTCCTACCCTCTCTTCTCTTTTGTACCCCTTACTCACTCCCCCTTGCCACGTGCCTACTATACCAAGTCAACTATGTTAAGTGAATGTAATAATGATAATTTAGCAATTATGTGGTATATTAACTCAACAATCCATATTGTAGCACTTGTTATGCTTTGCTCATGTACCAACTTGTTCTATTCTCTGTATAATACCATTTTCCCCTTCCCCAGGATGCATCTGGAAACGAGCAATGTTGCTCAGTATGTCTTTCTGGTGAAACATTTCAATAAATAAGTATTCTATAATCCCTGCGCTACCAGAATCTAATTCTTTTGTTCTGTAAAGATCCATCAGGTACTCAGTAGTGGTGGTGATGAAGGATTTTATTTATTCCCTGATGGACTGGTTTGGGCACTAGATCATCTTGCAGTGGAAGTTTTCAATGTAACAGTAGAGTGAGCATGCATAGGATTTGATAACTGGAAATAATATCTCCTGATAAATAATCATGGTGGGTAAGTGACGTTCTGCAAATTGCCTCTCCCTGGCCTCCATTTGCTCCAGCAACTGATCCCACTTTGTTTTCCCAGTGTCTGGCCAGGCTAATCGGAGTGACTGGAAACACAACTGTTTTTTCATTATACCATGAGGCTAGGAGAGATACTTCTTAGTTCCTACAAATATCAAATAGAGCCACAGTTCTGCTATTCTTTGTCTTTTTGAATTGCAAAAATTAAATAGCATGAAAACACTCAGTTTTATATAAGCAAATAAAAAAGTTACTCACCTGTAATAGTAGTTCTAAGAGTGGTATATGATGTCCATCAACACTTCTGGTAGTGTTCCTTTCACCTTTAAATCCGTCCAGAATGTCTTCAGGCTGGCTCCTCCCACACAAATAGATGGTAACTCCCTCGGCACCGCCCTGCGACGCAAGATCTTACCAGCTGGAAGCAAGACCTGTGTGCCACTTGCCAGGGGAGGTTGGGTGGGTCAGTGTGGATGTACGTCATATACCACTCCTAGAACTACTGTTACAGGTGAGTAACCTGTTTTTCTAGGGACGTAGATATGCTGTACTAGCACACTTCTAGCAGACTCCTAGCAGTTCTTCGGGAGGAGGGGGCAAGGCGCGCACTCCCTGTTTAGGGAACAGTGACTGGAGAATCAAGGCCCCGAAACCAGCATCCCGATGAACTCAAGGTCGATGTGGTAGTGGGAAATTAAGGTGTGTGCGGACTTCCAAGTAGCAACCCTGCAGATTTCGTGGATAAGGACATCCCTGGAAATAGCCACCGAGGCAGCAGTTTTACGTGTGGAATAAGCCCTTAGCCCTACGGGAGGCTCCCTAACTGCCAACCTATAGCAGAGGTTGATGCAGGATATAATCCACCTGCCAGTCGTCTATTTAGCTGCCGGTGTGCCAGGCATGGCTTCAACGTAGGTGACAAATAGCCAGTGAACCTCTCCTCGAACTCCAGTCATGCGCTCTTTGTAATAGGTGAGCACTTGAAGATCCAAAGTATGGAGCCTGTGCTCAGCCTCTGAGGTGTGGTTGGTGAAGTACACTGGGAGATTGATCACCTGGTTAAGGTGAAACTCAGATTTTCAGGAGAAATTTCAGGTTGGGGCGAAGGACAATCTTGCCTCTGTGGAAGACCAGGTAAAGAGACTCCACCGAGGGCACCTGCAGCTCACTGATCTTTCCGGCTGACATGATAACCACCAGGAAGGTGGTTTTCTAGGACAGGTGAGACATTTCACACCTGTGCATCAATTTGAATGGCCTGCCCATGAGCTCTGCCAACACCAGCAACAATCCCAAGGTGGTGGCGGTTCACACACCAGAGGGGAAATGTGGTCAAGGCCTTCGAAAAAGCCCCAGACCATCTTCTCCTGCACCACCGACTGCATGCCAACCCACACCCAGTATGCAAAGATGGCTGCCAGTGCACCTTAAGGATCATTGACTAAAGGCCCAACTGAGAGAGGACCAAAGGGTAGTCGAGAATGCTAGCCACGGACAAGATATAGAGTCAAGCCCCTGCCCTGGCACCAAATGGAGAACCTCTTCCATTTGAAGGCATAGCATTTCCGTGTCGACTCCTTCCCAGAAGCCTCAACCACGGTGAGGACATCGTCAGAGAGACCCAAAGCCTGGAACTCTAGCTGCTCAAGAACCGGGCTGTCAGATGCAGGGACTGAAGGTCCAGATGGAGTACCTTCCCCTGATTGCAAGAGAGCAGGTCCGAGCAGAGAGGAAGACGCCACGGGAGCCTTCTGCCAAGTCTGAAGAGATTGGGGTACCAGAACTGGCAGGGGCCAGTCTGGAGCCACCAGGATCATCTGTGCCTTGTCCCTCCTGGCTTTGATCAGCACTTTGTGGATCAGAAGAAATGGAGGAAGGCATAGATGAGGGCGGGCTCAGGGTCTTGAGCAGGCATCCCCTACAGCATTCCCTGCTGGGGGCGGGCACAAAAACAACCTCAGCTTTGTGTCCCCTAGAGGTGAACAGATTCACCAGAGAGGGGTGCCCCATCAGGAGAACAGGCTGTGTACTACTTCCGGATGGAGAGACCACTTGTGAGACGCCTCGCTCACATGGCTGAGGGACTGCGTCAGCTGGTTGGAGATGCTGACCATATGGATGGCCAGAAGATCAGCGTCCAGGCTAGCATGAGGGTCCAGATGCGGAGAGCTTCCCTGCACAGAGGAAGGGAGTGCGTCCCGCCTGTTTGTTGAGGTAGTACGTGGTCATGGTGTTGTCCATCTGGAGCTGAACAACCCGACCCCGAATGTGTGCAGCAAAGGCTGTCAGTGGCGCACGAACTGCCTGAAGCTCCAGCAGGCTGATATGGCATAGGGACTCCTCAGGGCTCGAGAGTCCATGGACTCTATGCTTCACCAGGTGGGCACCCCAGCCCATCAGGGAGGCATCGGGTCTTGATGGTGACCATCGGCTCTGGGCGAACAAATGGGATTCTTCTTGCAGATGTTATGGGACTAACCACCACTGGAGGGCATCCTACATCAGCTAGGTGACATTGACCAGCTGGTCAAAGTGGCCACTGCGCTGAGACCACTGGTGGGCAAGGTCCCACTGCAGAGAGCACAAATTCACCAGGCCCAATGGATCATGGTGGTGCATGCCGCCATATATCCCAGGAGGTGCAGGAAGTCCCAAGCAGGGTGCAACTGTCCAACCCAAAATGCTCAGGCAAAGAAGGAGAGAGCCTCTGCCCGGTCTGCCAGAAGCCGAGCCCTGGCTCTGCAAGAGTTAAGCTCCGCCCCAATGATATGCATCACCTGCAAAGGTACGAGCTCTGACTTGGCCTCGTTCACCAGGAGGCCAAGGGACAAGAATACCTGAGGGACAGATCCCTTGACCACTCCACCTCCACCCTGGAGGGACCCACTATAAGCTCAGTCATCCAGGTAGGAGTACACACAGACCCCCAGTGCCTCAGGTAGGCTGCCACCACTGCAATGCACTTGAAGACTCTGGGAGCTGAGGAGAGGCCGAAGGGCATAGCCAGCAACTCGTGAGAGAACCCCTTCACACAGAACCAAGGAACCGATGGTGGGAAGTATGGATGGGGACATGGAAGAATGTGCCCTAAAGATCCAGGAGCAGAACCACATGTTCTGCTCCAGACATGGAATGATCTGAGAAAGAGTGACCATCCTGAAAGTGTGCAACTGAAAAAATTTGTTCAGGACATGCAAAGTAAGATGGGGCTCCAGCCTCCCGTCTGCTTTGGCACCAGGAAGTACCTGCAGACAAACCCTGGCTTACTGGAGGGTCCAAGACTTGAGCCACTACCTCCTTCAGGAGGAAATGGGCAATGTCTGCCCAAAGAGCTGACAGCATGCCAGAGGACACCATCTCCTCCTGTGGGGGCACGGGCTCGGCAAGGCAGGTAAGCCTTGAATCCTAGAAGCAGACGCTGAACGACCACCTTGAGGACCCAACTGTCTGTGGTGACAGCAGACCAGGTGGAAAGGAAGACAGATCACCAGGGTCTGATGGGATACACCCAAGGGTGCTCAAGGAGTTGGCAGGGGAATTAGCAGACCCTTTGACACATTTGTTTAACCGTTCACTGCAGACGGGAGCTATGCCAAGGGATTGGAGAAGAGCTGATGTGGTGCTGCTGCACAAGGGTGATAGAGAAGAGACTGGTAACTACAGGCCAGTTAGCCTCACATCAGTGGTAGGAAAACTGATGGAAACCTTGATTAAGCAAGATCTGGTAGAGTATATGGACAAGAACAGCCTTCAGGATAACAGGCAGCATGGGTTTGTTGCAGGGAGATCGTGTCAGACGAACCTGATTATGTTTTTCGACTAGGTAACTAGGGAAATGGACAGGGGCCACCCAGCAGATAGTACAGTTACGTAAGAACTTACCGTAACAGTAGATCTTCGAGAACAGCTCTTGCAGCAGGTTACACCAGCAGGTTACACCATTAGGACCGAAGCATAGGCTCAGGACCACGGAAAATTATAGCTAGCTAACTACAGGGGACCCTCGACGTCGGTCCCGCCTCCGGCGTCAGGCGTGGACAAGAGGGCGGTCCCGCCAGATTCCCCAGTTCTCCCGCTGGAGACTTCTTGCCGCAGGCTGACATCAAATGGGAGACCTAGGATTCGCTCAGAAGACAGAAAGATAACAATTCCTGCTCAGAAAGACTGAGCCATGCTTCCTCAAGGGGAAGGTGGGCGGAAGAGTACCTGCTGCAAGAGCTGTTCTCGAAGATCTACTGTTACGTAAGTTCTTACGTAACTGTACTATCTTACTCGAGACACAGCTCTTGCAGGTTACACCATTAGGACTGATTCCCAAGCAGTAACGCTGTCAGAAAATCCGGAGGAGGAAATTAAAGGATAAAAACCAGGTCCTGAACCTAGGACAGGAGACCCTGAAGTACTGGCCAAACCAAACCAGCCCTTCGCCGAGAGGCGTATGTCCAGGCTATAATGCCTGATAAAGGTATGCACAGAACTCCAAGTATGCAGCGCATATAGCAGAAGTGGAAACATTTTTGAGCGCTGCAAAGGAAGTAGCCACCCTCTAGTGGAATGACCCCGACTGTACCCGGAGGGCTTTTGTTTGGTACCATAACAGTGAGAAATACACTGGACAAGCCAGCGAGAAAGGGACTGTTTGGATACTGATTGGCCCATCATTCTCTCAGAGAAGGAAATGAAAAGCTGCTCAGAACTACGAAAGGACTGAGTTCTGTTGAGGTAAAACCTCAGGCTGCGGTGAACATCCAGGGTATGGAGCAGAGCCTCTCCTCTATTAGAGTAGTTCGGGAAGTAGACCGGAAGGTCGATATCCTGGTTCAGAGTGAGTGAAGAAACCACCTTAGGCAAGAATTTAGGGTTCGTCCTCAGGGATACTCTGTCCCGTGGAAAACTAAATAAGGCTCTTTGCACATGAGAGCTGAAGTTCAGAAATTCTTCTTGCGAGGTAACAGCAACTAAAACAACGCTTTCCACGACAGAACGTAGCTCGCAATCCATGGGCAGGTTCAAAGGGGGAGCGTGAGCTGTTCAAGGACAAGAGCAAATCCCATGGAGGCACAGGGTCTCTAATAGGAGGCCCTAGGTGCAACACTCCCCAAGAAATTTGAGGCGCCCACTGAGCCATTGTATCGATTTCCCACCGGAGGTGGTAAGTCAAATGGCACAGAGGTGCACTTTAATAGAGGAGTAGGCTAGACCCGAATGAAAGAGGGAGAGCAAATATTCTAATATTACTCCCACAGGACAACCTAAAGGGGAAAGGTCGCGTGCTCGCGACCATACACAAAAACGGCGCCATTTCATGGCGTACGTCGCATGCGTTGCCGGCTTTCTGGCTGCAGAAAGGACTTCTGCAACCTCTTGCGAGACCCCGTGACGCAAAACGGCTATGTCTCTAGGAGCCAAGCATGCAGGTTCAAGGAACGTAGGTCCGGGTGGACAAGTGAACCCTTCTCCTGAGACAGTAAGTGGGAGCTGAGCGGCTACGGGAGCGGGGGTTCCTGAGATAGTTGAATCAACAAAGGGAACCAAATCTGTCTGGGCCAAAATGGGGCCACTAGGATTATTATTGCGTGCTCTCGTGCAGTTTGAGAAGAACTCTCGGATCAACGGGAAAGGAGGGAAAGCGTGAGGAATCTGTTGGCCCAGGAGAGGGATAACGCTGCCTCGCCAGAAAACACCAGGCCCTGGATCTAGCGAGCAAAATTGGGCAGTTTTATGCTGGATGGGGAGGCGAACAAGTCTAGATCTGGAGTTCCCCATCGAAGAAACAGATCCTCTGCTACCTCCTGAAGGAGTTCCCATTCGTGGACTCTGGCCTGAGAACGACTCAGGCCGTCTGCAACCGTGTTGTCCACTCCGGAACGTGCACAGTGATCAGATTCGCGCCGCGTCTGATTACCCAATCCCACACTCTCATGGCCTCCCTGCAAAGGGGGTAAGAGTGTGCGCCTCCTTGTTTGTTGAGGTAATACATCACCGCCGTGTTGTCTGTCTGAAGTAGAAGAGTACACGTGGGATAACTGACTGAAAGGCCTGCAGGGCATAGAGGACCGCCTCATTTCCAGCACGCTGATGTGAAGGTGAGCTTCCATCTGGGTCCACGCACTGGGACTTTACCCCGTCCAGGTGTGCCCCCACCCAAGACCGGAAGCGCCTGTGGTGAGGGTGACCTCGGGACGGCGCAATGAACGGGACGCCTGATGAGAGCTACCCTGGGTTAGCCACCACTGCCAGTCTTGAATCACTGAATTCGTGAGTCTGACCGGATGCTGCAAGTGGTCTTGCCTTTGGTCCCATTGCACTTTGAGCATCCACTGAGTAATCGCATGTGGAGTCTTACTAAAGGGACAGTAGGAATGGCCGCAGCCATGTGTCCGAGCAAGCAAAGGACCGACCTGGCAGGTACAACCTTGCTTAGTGATAGGTCCCTTGGAGGGATCTGATGCGCCTGCGCTGTCGGCCGGAAGAAAGGCTCTTCCCCAACAGTGTCCAGAACTGCCTTTATGAACTGCAGTTTCTGCGACGGTACCAGGAGAGCCTTCGTAATTTATGAGGATGCCCAGGGATTGGAACAGATCCTGGGTGCTCTTGATTGCAAGAAGCAACGCCTCTCTGGAGGCGGCCATGAGAAGCCAGTCGTCCAGGTACGGGAACACGTAGTGGCCCTGTCTCCTCAGAGACGCTGCCACGACTGCCATGCACTTGGTAAAGACCCTCGGTGCGGAAGACAGTCCAAAGGAAGGGCTCGAACTGAAGGTGGTGGTCGAGAAACTCCAGCGCAGGAACCTCCAGCGCCTGAGCCATAGGGATGTGCAGGTAGGCATCCTGCATGTCTAGAGACGCCTAAAAGGCGCCCTGTTTGAGCATGGGGATAAGACCTGGAAGGGTCACCATGCGGAATCTCTTGTAAGTGACCACACATTGAGGTCGCTGAGGTCCAAGATTGACGGAGGTCCCCTGTTTTCTTGGGAACCAGGAAGAAGTGGAATAGTATCCTAGTCTCTCTGGTTCTCTGGGACGCATTTATCGCCCCCTTCGTAGTAGCCGAGTACTTCTTGCCAGATCAAGGCTTTTGCTGACCCTGATATCGGAGAGCAAAGGAGGCCTCAAGGGTGGCTTTCCTGCGAATTCTATAAAGTGGCCTAGACTGACCAACTGAAGAACCCACCTGTCGGTGGTAATGGCCTGCGATCCCGGCAGGAAGTTCGCAATGCGACCCCCGACTTTAAACTCCCGTTGATCCTGAGGGGCGGGGGCCGGCAAGGAGTCAGGCTGTGGCGGCAGATGGACCCGCTGGCTGGGCCTGCCTAGGAGAACGCTGGCCTCGGCTGGCGGGGTGTTTGCCCTGGGCTCTACGAAAACCAGAGCCCCTCTGAGGTGCAGCGGAGTGGGTCTGTTGCCTCTGCGTCCGCGCACGAAAACGGCTTTGGTTCCTACGAAAGGAACCAAGCTTAGGTCGGTACATGGCCTGAACCGACCTTACCGCCTTCCCGGCCTCTTGGAGTTTGGTAAGGATCTTTTCTGTAGGATTACCAAACAATACTTCTCCCTCAAAAGGGGCGTCCAAGATGTTCTTTTGGACATCCGGGGTAAAACCGGAGACGCGCAACCAAGAGTGTCTCCGGAGGCAAACGCCAGAAGCTGCTGCTCGGGCCGATGAGTCCGCGGAGTCATACGCGGCTCTTAGCACTTGGGTCCCCACGTCTGAACCCGTACGGAGGAGCTGAAGCATCTCCTCCTTCTGCTCACCTTCGGGCATCTTTCAGCTGCTTCCAGACCCTGTTCCCACAAAGCGTTCTGGAACTGAACCATGGGGTTAAATAGTTCAGGGATCTGATGGCGCAGGTAGCGGAAGCAAACGTGCGCCTACCCAATGCGTCCAGTTGTTTGGACTCTGGGTCCGGTGGCAGGGTGCTCAAATGTTGTGGCCTCTGTGACCAGTCATGTGAGGCTGTGATGACTAGAGAATCGGCCTGAGGATGCTGCGTCAAGTACTGGTCTTCCTTAGGAGCCTTGTACAAGCGATCAGCTTTCTTTGGTCTCGCCGGGAGCGAGTGTGGACGCTTCCACGCAGCCTTGGTGACGTCCACGAAAGTGTCAACCAAGGGTGGTACCACCACAGGCTTGGGGTCCTTTGTCAAGATATTTGGCGAGTCACACTCTTTCGGGTCTAAGTCTTCAGCATCCCATCCCATGTTCTCTTGTATATGTCTCATAATATCAAGGAACGAGGATCATCCGGAGGAGATCTAGGCATCTCACGTGGGTCCGAGAAGGGATGGAGAGTGGAGATGGGGATCTAGAGGTGGAGTAGTCTGATCCCGTGTCCTCCGCGAAGGCGAACGTCGGCGCGCTCCTGGATCTCTTGGGGCTGGGTGATCCAGAAGAGGATTTCGACGGAGGTCTCCGCTTATCAGGTCTCCCCTGGGAGGGGGTTCTAGGCTCCCGGGAGGAGGACACGCCCGCCGCACCGGCGATGGCAGGTGGGGGCAGGAACCGGAGTAGGAGGAGGAGGAGGAGGAGGAGGAGTGGGGGAACCATGTCTTTTAATGGTATCCCACCAGTAGGTGAACAGATCTTTCACCTCCACTAGAGAGAGGCCCGACGACGTGCCCGGTGCCGGTGGGCGGTCGCCGGCCCGCCGGCTCCACAGGGGCTCTGGTAATGGCGAGGATCCCTGGGAGTATCTACGGGACCGGGTCGCCTGCCTGGTCCTCGGGCTGCTCTAGGTCCTCCTCCGATAGAGGCTCCTGACCGATGTCGGTCGGAGGCAACAGGGCCTTCTTCTTTTCAGGAGGGGCGGGCGCCGTCCCTACCGGCGCCCGCTGGGATGTAATGGCCGGGCGCCGGTCGCCGGGCCGACGGCGCTCCAGGGAAGAAGGGCGACGGCTGTCGAGCCGGCGCCTGGGCTACAGGCCTTTTAAAGGCGTGAGCTCCAACGCCTGCGTGGAGGCACCGGACGGAGACCTGACGCCGGGTACCGAGGAGCCGGAACCCGACTTGCGGTGGTGATGGTGTCGTTCCCCGGACTTCGCCAAGGCCCTGGAGGGGAGGAAGGCCTGGCGGATTTCTCCTGAGATGAAGGTTTCTTGATTGCAGCCGGGGGAGATTTCGAACCGGAGCTACGGGACTCCGAACCCCTAGAAGGGGACCTGGAAGGGGCCTTCTCCCTTCTCTTCTCCGCGTGCTTGTGGACCCTGGAGCTTTCCCCCTTGGAGGACATGGTCTTCAGTTGTTCCTCCAGAAGAAACGCCTGCAAAGCCCTCTGACGCCGGATCCGGGTACGGCTACTGAACCCTTGGCAAGAAGGACAGGCCCGGTATCGGGTTCAGCTCTTAGGCACCGACGAGGCCTGTGGGGGTCCTTGAACGGATCTGCTTTCCCACAAGCGCATCAAGGATGGCCCGGGTTGGGTGATGACATCAAGATCTTGCTTGAAGAGGATTCTGAAGATTTTCGAAAATTTTATCGAAAAGAACTATTCACGCTGGTCGCTGCTAGACTGGTAACCGAAGGGTCAGGTAGCTTAAGTCGACGGGCGGAAAAGAACTGGGGAATTCGATGACCGCCTCTTTGTACCACGCCTGACGCCGGAGGCGGGACCGACGCCGGGCGGTCCCGCTGTAGTTAGTTAGCCAGACTTTTCCTCAGGTCCTGGTGCCTGGCGGTCAGTCCCACGGTGTAACCTGCCGGTGTAACCTGCTGCAAGAGCTGTGTCTCAAGTAAGATCTCCTGTACTTCAACTTCAGCAAGGCCTTTGACTCGGTATTGCATAAGTGCCTGCTGAAAAGTTGGGTGACATGGGCACCAGCAGGAGTACTGTTACATGGGTAGGAAACTGGCTCAGGGATAGAAAGCAAAGAGTGGTGGTCAATGGGTAGAGGTCAGATAAGGGTGTGGTCACTAGTGGAGTTCCCCAGGGCTCAGTCCTGGGTCCAGTACTGTATAATGTATTCATCAGTGACACTGGGGCAGGCATACAGGGCAAGACTGCCCTCTTTGCAGATGATACTAAACTAGGTAGTAGGATGGACAGTGAGGAAGCAGTAAGGAACCTGCAAAAAGATCTGCAAACATTGGAAAAATGGTCTAGCATCTGGTAGCTGAAGTTCAATGCCAAGAAATGTAAGGTGATGCATCTAGGCAAAAATAACCCAAATACAGCATACTGGCTTAATGGAGTTAGACTGGGACCTAGGTGTCATAATATGTGCCACTCTAAAGTAGACAAGCCAAAGCAACATGGCTTATAGCAAGGCTAGCAAAATGTTGGGGTGTATAGGGAGAGGATTTGACAGCAGAAACAAGGAGGTGATACAGCCACTCTACAGGTCCCTTGTGAAACCCCACCACTGTGTCCAGTTTTGGAGTCCACACCTTAAGAAGGACAAGAATGGACCAGAGAAGGTGCAGAGAAGGGCAACAAAAATGATACAGGGCATGTAGGAACTTTCTTATGAGGGGAGATTGGATGCATTGAATATGTACTCACTAGAGACTAGGAGGGAGAGGGGGGACATGACACAAACTTTCAAGTACCTGAAAGGAATAAATAAGGCGCCTTACTCTGAACTGCTCGACAAGGTTTCTAGCTCTAATACTAGAGGGCACGATTGGAAGTTGCCGTGGGAGCTTAAAGAGGGAGCTCAGGAAACACTATTTCTCAGAAAGGGTTACTGACCCTTGAATAGGCAGCCCACAGATGCGTGGTGACAAGACGGTGGCAGCTTTCAAACAGGGCTAGGAAAACAACGCCAAATTAAAATCCTAGGAAATTGTAATAGGTACCAGAAGTGAGGCTAGGTCCTGGATCTGAGGTGGTCTTGGAAACACTGGACAGACTTGATGGACCCTTGGTCTCTTTCTGCCATCACTTTTACTTTCTACGAAGTGGCAGAACCAGCCCCCCACAGGAGGACCCAGGGGAGTCAGGACAGGAATGGGGAGGCACCCCAAATCCCATCACTGGGCAGGCGAGGAAGGATCGGCTGAGGAAGCAGTGGGACCTCGACCGCCTGGTTTCCGGACAACAGAAGCAACCAACTTCGGTCAGGGCTGCCAAACATGGGCCTGCTGCCCAGCTGGGGGGCTGGAACAGCTTGGCCACAGGGGCAGAGAGGGGCCAAAAGGGCTTCTTCATTTGAAACTTAGAGCCCTTGGGATCCCTCTGGGCAGAAGTGATAGAGTCCAGGGTGGCACTAGACTCCTCAGTGCGAGTTAGGAGTCCATAAACCCCCAGCCCGAACAGGTTGGTGCCCAAGAAGGGGACATCCGCCAACTTGTGCTGGGTATCTGCCGTAAAGGTACAGATCTGCAGCCAAGCCCTGCGGCGCATGGCCATCACGGCAGCCACAGTCTGGGTGCAGAAGTCGCTAATGTCCATGGCTGTCTGGAGCTGCTGTTTAGCCACCACTTGGCCATGGTACCAGACTTGCTCGACCGTAGTCTAAGGCAGCTGGGAGTTGAGGAAGCACCTCATCAAGAGTGCCAAGCAGGGCGAGAGTGAAGTTGGCCATCAAAAGGGCCAAACTCACCTACTGAAGGCCGAGCAAAGAGGTCACACAGACCTTCTTGGCAATGTGATCCAACTTTCTGCATTCCTTGTCAGGAGGCTTGTCCATGTCCCAGACATTGCCAGTACGCCATGTTCAGTGAAACCCAACTGGGAACCCATAGGGACCGCATATTTGCGGGCCATATGGGCTAATGGCACAGGGCAAGGGGCAGGGTGCTGCCAAAGCTCCAGAGTGGGGCCAACAATGG
The DNA here is from genome assembly GCA_016271365.2 of Neoceratodus forsteri. Classification (NCBI taxonomy): domain Eukaryota; kingdom Metazoa; phylum Chordata; order Ceratodontiformes; family Ceratodontidae; genus Neoceratodus; species Neoceratodus forsteri. The sequence goes on along the minus strand of CM028134.1, from coordinate 798,664,950 downwards.
CCTCGGCGACCGGGAAGGCCACCCCAGGGGAGTCACCCCAGTCAAGAATCTCGATCAAAGAGTATGTTGCCCATTTTTGGATGGGCCCTATCTGGAGTCCCGTAAATTCTAAGATTAGATGGAGCAAGCCCCTGAAAGAAGTGGGATCATGCTCCATGGACAAGTCCTCCCCTGACTTGGCATCCAACAACAGGAGTGCAAGGAGGAGCCCTCATACTCCGAGGAGTCATCGAAAAGTGGTTGACCACCAGAGTCCCAGCTGACCCTATGAGGGATTGTTGGGAGTCACAGTGACCAACAGCCAATGAGGAAGCCCGTAAGCAGTACGGGCATCCTTAGGAAGTGGGGGGGCATCCTTCAGCTGCTTAAGTGGGCAGCTCCAACTGAATGGACGGAGAGGCCAAAATAGCTGAGGCCTGGTGGCGGAGCCAAGAAAGAGCCGGGTGGGGACCGGAACCAGCTTACCCCAGCCAACATGAGCTGATGCCACATGAGTTCTTCAGTAGTGCTGGCGGATTTCTCAGCACAGCCTCTCCTCATCCGAGGAGGAAGAATAATAATAAGCAGTGCCGCCTCTAAATCAGAGGCGGAACGCCTGATGGCAGCGCGGGCTGCCGAATCTCGGGCTCGTGACTGAGACCCCTCACCGCTGGGGACGCACGATGAGACTGAAGGAACCAGCGAAAAGCCGAGGATCCTCTGGTATAGCTGGAACCCGAGGGTTAGGGACTGGATCAGTGGGCTGGTCCGACCCACCCTGAGATGTGACAGGTAGAATTGGAGTCCTAGAGAGCGAGGTATCAGCCTCGTCCTGCAACAGTGCATCGACCGGCTCGAGAAAAATCTCAACGGGTTGGTCAACGGGCATCTCGACGGACTAGCCTGACGGAGACCGTGAAGCCATCGTCCTGGACCAAAGGATCGACCATAGTCGAAACCTCCAGAGGGCACAGGAATTTGAGGCCCGAGAGTGCTCGCAATCTCACGATAGACGGCGAGATTTCTTTTTAGTCTTTTTGGAAGATTTGGAGGATTAAATGCCACTGTGAAGGTGGCGCCAAAGGAAAGCAGCACAAAGGCCGAAGCCGAAAAGGCATGTTTCATGGCCTGAGCCACCGCCTCTTCAAAAGCTGCAAGTTGTGCTGTGGACCCTGCTACTGCAGAGACCACCCAAAGGGCATCTTTCGGACAAATGGGAGGGTCCCTTCTTCTGAGTACCCTAAAAGCAGCTGAGCATACCAGTCTTCCAGAGTACTGGGATGCAAGGTGTGAAACAGGCCACACGCCTGGGGATCATATTCGAGGCCTAGGCAGTAGACGCACAAGGTGTGCGGGTCCATCTGGGACAGCTTCTGCCCACACTCGCATTTTCTGAAACCGGCGGCAGACTGAGTTGTTTTGCAAAGTTTTGAAGCAAAGGGCCTACTCAGCGTGGAGAGCAGTAAGGAGGGAACTACCGTCTTCCAGCAGAAAGGGAGATAGTACAGTTACATAAGAACTTATCGTAAAAGTATATCTTCGAGGGAGGCTCTTGCAGTAGGGAATTACAAATAGGACTGATGCCGACAGGCATCAGGACCCCACGGAAAAATTTCTAGCTAGCAGTCTCTGGCGGGGGACCACCCCTACGTGAAATATGCAACGCCAGTATAAAGGGCGGTCCCCCATGCCCGCCTTCCCGCTCTTTCCGCCAAAGGCCAAGAGGCGAGATGAGAGAGAAGCGGATATTTCCATCCGAAAAGCAGCTGAAAAAGCTTAGGGTATGGAGGGAGGAGCAGAGATTTACCTGCAAAAGCTCTCTAAAGATCTACTGTTATAATTTCTTACATAACTGTACTATCTTATCAAGAGGGCTCTGCAATAGGTAATTACAACAAACTGAGTCCCAAGCTGTCTGCAACAAGGAGAAACAAACGGGAGGAGGAAACTACTCAGGAGTAGACCTCTGGCTATGAAGACCTTAGGAAAGAAGGCCTTGCAGGACAGCCAACCCAAAGCCTGCTCTGCAGCGAGAGCAATGTCCAAACTGTAATGTTTAGAAAGTATGGATAGAAGTCCAAGTTGTGGCTGCACAAATGTCAGCCACTGACACATTCTTGAAACAAGCAGCAGAGGCAGGGACCCCTCTGGTGGAGTGGCCTCTGACTTGACCTGGCAGGGTCTTGTTGTACTAGTGATACAATGAGCCAACCATTTAGACAGGCATTGCTTAGAAACAGCATTGCCTTCTCTTTTATGAGCAAAAGAGACAAACAGTTGATCAGTCTTTCTGAGATCCTTAGTCCTGTTGGTGTAGTATCTCAGAATCCGGTGAACATCCAGAGTATGCAGGAGGTACTCTCCTTGATTGCAGTGCTGCGTAAAGAAAGCAGATAACTCTATGGATTGATTCAGCGTAGATTCCGCTACAACCTTGGGGAGAAACTTAGGGTTAGTACACAGAGCCACACATTTCTTGTGAAAAATCAAGTACGGGATTTTGCAGATGAGGGCCTGAAGCTCGGAAATCCTTCGAGCAGAAGTAATGGCCACGAGGAAGAGTCTCTTCCATGAGAGGAACTTCAGGTCTGCTGAGGCTGCTGGCTCAAAAGGAGGCAGAGTAAGCTTCTTGAGAATGAAATTCAGATCCCAAGGAGGGCAGGAACCCGATAGGGATCGCAAATGGAGGACCCCTCTAAGGAAGGTCTTAGAGACCTCCAGCTGAGCAAATGTCCTACCTGCAGAAAGGGACATGGTAGGCTGAAATGGCTACCATGTGAACCTTCACAGATGAAGGGGAACCCCAACCGGGCTTGAGCTACGCCTGCAGGAGCCAGTGTGCAACTGAAGGGACTTGAGGCCTGGGTGGACCAAGGTCCCTGATCCTGGGTCAGCAAAAGTTGCGACAGAGGAAGAGGAAGAGAGGTTCCTCTGAGTACTGTTGCAGAAGAGATAACCAAATTTGCCTGGGCCAGAAACAGTGACCAGAATCATGCAAGCTCCTTCTGAGCTGAGTTTCTGTAAGACCCTCGGAATCAAGGGAATGGGGGCAGATGAATCTGTCCTTCCAGTCTGGAGACAGAGCGTCTCTCCAAAAAATGCTTGCCCTGGAGCGAGCGAGTAGAAGTCGGGAAGTTTTGTGTTTTGAGGGGATGCAAACAGGTCTACCTGTGGTGTTCCCCAACGTAGGAAGATATCTTCAGCTACCCCCTGATACAGTTCCCACTCGTGAGCGTGAGTAGATGACCAGCTGAGGCCGTCTGCCAACGTGTTCTCAACCCCCGGGATGTGAATACCCATGAGGAGAAGATTGTGCTGCACAACCCAATCCAAGACTCGCATCGCCTCCCTGCAAAGAGGGTAAGAACGAGTTCCTCCCTGTTTGTTGATGTACCAGACCACACACGTTGTCCGTCTGGACAGCCAGATGCCCGGGAAGTAGATGCAGATGCAGAGTCTGAAGAGCATACAGCACAGCCCGAAGCTCAAGCACACTGATATGGAGAGATTTCTCGACCTTGGACCAGGAGCCCTGGGTTCTGTGCGGCCCGAGATGGGCTCCCCAACCATCACCCGAGGAGTTCATAGTCAGCATCTGGAAGGGGGGGGGGAGAGAGACAAAAGGGAACTCCCCGGCAAAGGTTCTCTTGAACCATCCACCATTGCAAGTCCCAAGCCATAGAAGTGGAGACCAGGACAGGTTGATCTAGGTCATCCACCAGTTGATCCCACTGAGACCGAAGTGTCCACTGAGAAATTTTCATGTGGAGCCGAGCGCGAGGGACTGTCGGAATCGCAGCCACCATGAACCCGAGGAGGCAAAGGACTGACCTTGCGGCGACCCGCCTGCAGCTGGACAACAAGCTGACCTGAGCCTGGAGTGTGGCCGCCCTGTCCAGTGGCAGTAAAGCCATGCTGGAGGTCGTGTCCAGGATCACCCCAATAAACTGGAGCCGCTGGGATGGGATCAAGTGGGACTTGGTCTGGATGACAGTAATAGCCAGGCACGCAAAAACCTGTAGGGCAAGGGAGAGGAAGCGCAGGAGTTCCTCCTTGGACGGGGTCGCCAGGAGCCACTCGTCCAGGTATTGGAAAACCTTTAACCCACCCCACCCCGGGTACGCAGGTAGGCCGCTACCACCAACAGACATTTGGTGAACACTCGGGGCACCGAGGATAAAGACCAAATGGGAGGGTCTTGAACTGGCAGTGGTCCCCCTGGAATGCAAAACGGAGGTATTTACTGTGGTACGGGTGAATAGGGACACGCAGGTAAGCATCCTGCATATCCAGAGCGCACAGCCACTGTCCCGGCCGAAGGAGGGGCAGGAGACCCTGCAGAGGGAGAGAGCATTCTGAACCTTTTGTACTCTACGAACAAGTTCAGGGAGCTGAGGTCGAGAATTGGCCTCACGTCTCCTGACTTCTTCAGAACCAGGAAGAAATGGGATAGTACCCCGCCCCTGAAGAGGAAGGGGACGGGTCTCATCGCCTCCTTCAAGAGAAGGAGGAAATCTCTTCCAGAACCAGAAGATGATGTTCTGGAATACAACGACCTGGGGGTGGTTTTCGAGGAGGCATCCAAAGAAACTCTACTGAGTGTCCTGGAGCACCCAAGTGTCTCGAAGTTACCCTCTCCCAGCCCGAACGATGGAGGGAGAACCTCCCCCACCCGGTTCCTCTGGGAATCCCAGAGGCTGTGGGAGAAGAAAGGAGTCAGGTGGTGTGAGGCAGGCGTGGCTGCTGAAGCCCCGCTGCTTTGGGCGGGAGGACTTGGCAGCCGGAGGGACCCGATGTTTATTGGCCCGCTTCCTGAGGTTTCGCCTGCCGATTACGCCTGCGAAGGGCAACACTCGTGTCTGAGGGGTTTATACATGGAGTCCACAGACTTCCGCAGTCCCCTTCTCCTGTAGATTGGCAATGATGTCCTTGACATCACCACCGAACAGCACACAACCCCGAAAGGCACGTCCTGGATAGCGGACTGCACTTCCGGGACCAATCCTGATACATGGAGCCGGCATGACGCCGTAAACCCACGGCGAAAGCAGAGCTTTCCACTAGCAGCGCCCACAGATCGCACGTGGCACAAAGAATGTGCTGACTGGCTGAACGCAGAACGGATAAGGCCAGACACTTCCTGCTTGACCTGAGATTCAGGAAGGAAGTCCAACTGAATTACACCTCACTAAGAATCGCCTTCTGTAATCCCATATGACAGACATAATTTAAGACCCTGATACCCAGAGTGGAAAGCGAGACCTTCTTCCCATACTGGTCCAGAAGGCGGGATTCCTAGTCAGGTGGCGAAGAGCTCAAGTGTTTTGGGTTAGCCGACTGTCCGTGAGCCGCGCTAATCACAACCAAATCGGCTCGAGGGTGAGAATTATGAGTCCAACACCTCAGGAGCCGGTATAGCCTGTCCGACTTCCTAGGAAGAGGGGCTATCGCCAACGGTTGCTTCCAAATAGTGGAAACAAGGCCGGCATGAGGCTCAATCAAGGGTGGCACCAAGGTCTGAGCGGTCTCGGGCAGATCCAGGTGCGCAGCAAGTTTTTTATGTTGTGGATCCGGCTCCAAGGAGCACCACTAATGAACCTCCTGGATTTTCCGTAGCAACTCTGAGAAAGAAGGATCCTCCAGAGGAGACTTCGGAGGAGTCCTCAGCCTGGGCTTATCCGGAGAGCGAGGCTCGTCGTCTGGGTCGGAACCACCATCAGAGGTGTCCGAGGAGGAAGAAGACTGCACCTCCTGGTGCGGGGGAGGAACGGACCCCAAGCCCTTGGGGAAGCGTATCCTGCCCTGCCCTGGAACCAGAGGGCTCGCCTCTGGTATCCGAAGTTGGGGAGGGAGTCTCATGTCTCGGACATACAGGGACCGGAACTGGTACCATCGTCGGGAGACAACTCTCCACCTCCCTGGTGAGCTGAGCCTTGGCCACAGCCCACCAGGAGGCTAGAGTCTCCTTCAAATCCCACCGCGGCTGAAGGGGCATGTGGAGGAGGAGGAGGAAGGGGGTACGGATACTGGGCATATCCATACTGTGCATATACATAACCCGACGGTGGGTACCCCAGCGTCGGGTAATGAGGCACCGTGTACTGCGGCATTGGATACTGAGGCGCAATACCGGCGGACCGGTAATGGCATGCTGGATACGAAGGGTCGGACACCCAGGAACCGGGGGGGTCTGCCGGGGCAGACGGCCTGGGAGGGCGCCCAGCAGGCGGGCCGAGAAGTGGAGGCCCGGCGGGCAGCAGGCCCGGTGTGGGAGCTGCATCCGGGAGAGGAAGAAGGATGTCGCCCGGCGACGGGAGGACTGGCGTCGGAACCGGCGTCCAGGGAACCGACATCAGGTCGTCCGGCCCAGCGGGAGGGAGATCTGACAGCAGCGTGGTAAGATCCCCGGCATCGCCCGGGGAAGGAGGGAAAAAATTCCCAGGGTCAGACTGAGGAGACTCTGGGTCCCCGGAGGGCAGCGAAGGCTGCGGGGAGCCGGGAACAGCGGACAGCTTGGGGTCACTCGTCAGCTCTGACGCCATGCGAGCATCGGAAGGTCTGACGTCCAGCTTACCAACGAACTACGGGCGGGCGTCGGAGGAGCCGACGTCCACGGAACCATCACCCAAGGCAGGCCGCGATAGGGGAGCAGTCTGGTTGGGCGGAACAGGGGCTGTGCACTGCCCTAAAGGGTCGAGCGACTCAGCGGCCTTCTCCGTAGGCCACGCAGCGGCAGTCTTACTGGGAGCGGAGGCCTCCTTTAGCCTGGAGGCACCTGAAGAGCCCGAGTGCGAGCCAGACAGGTGGGCGGACGCCGTCTTGGAAGCCTCCAAGACAGCCGCCAGGAGCGGTCCGGGGGGGGACATTACTTTCAAAACAGCGACTCCAGCCAAAGTCGCTGTGTGATGAGGAGTCCCGTGCTTCTCCTCTCAGGGTTTTATTTAACTTCAAAAGTTGATTAGCGTTTTGCTCATAAAAGTGCTAAAACATTGTGAAATGCATAGCACTTGCCTCATTGTGTTTAACAAACATAACACTTTTAGAAAACCATATAAATTCTTTCTGTACAGTTAGCATTGTCCCAAGAAAAAACTGCTAATCAATTATTTAAAACCCTGCCTTATCTTTCTTCTTACGATGGATTCTCAGGAATTTGAAGACTGATGGAGCTTTTTAACTTCTTCCATGGAGATCATTTTCTTTTTAGGATGTGGGTCTCCAGGGACTGCTGCCTCCGTCTGTGGGTGGCGGTGTTGAACTTCAGGCAATGCTGGCCCTTTTCCATGGGGTGATCCGGACCCAGACAGAAGAGGCACTGGGAGTGACCATCCTTGTGTGGGAGTTGGGTGCCGTATGAGTCGCACTTATTTTTGTGTTTGGAGGGTGTAGGAGATGACATACACCATTGAAAAAACGATCAAAAGTCGAATTAAATCGAGAAAAAAACGAGGGTAGAACTACCGACGAGCAGTGAACTTTACCACGGGGCGCTTCCACGAGCTAACGGTGGGAAAGAACTGGAAGGCGGGTGTGAGGGACTGCCCCTTTATACTGACGTCGCATGATGTCGGTCATCTGACGTGGGGGCGGTCCCCCGCCAGAGACTGCTAGCTAGAAATTTTTCCGTGGGGTCCTGACGCCTGACAGCATCAGTCCTATTTGTAATTACCTACTGCAAGAGCCCTCTCGAAGTAAGATCTTACATTACAGGGCGGTGCCGGGGGAGTTACCACGTGGGTGGGTAGGAGGAGCCAGCTTGAAGACATTCCAACAGGATTTAAGGGGGAAAGGAACACTGCAAGAAGTGTGAATAGTACACCATATCCACATCCCTAGAACTGTTTGCTTAGAAAATAAAAGGTCAACTTTCCCTTAACAAAGTTGTGCATACTGAGAGTTTAATTGTACTTCCTCTATGAACTCATTAATCACCTAGGTCAGATGCATGTGCACAACACCTCTGAGGCCGGGAGATCAGAGGGCTGTGGGTTCAGTTCCCACATCTGGCACTTGGGTTAATATCCCAGTACTGACACTGTAGTGCAGCATGAGAGGGTGCTGCACTTCTGAGGTGCCGTCTTTCGGATGAGACGTTAAACGAGGTCCCATCTGCCTGGATTGGTGGTAGTTCAGGTGGATGTTAAAGATCCCATGGCACTTATCGAAAAAAGAGTAGGGGAATTTCCCCGGTGTCCTGGCCAAATTTCCCTCATTCAATAAAAATACCACCAACAGCTTAATCTGGTTCAAGGTCAGTTGGCATTCCTCTGTATCCCCCTCCCCCGGGTCGTGCCTGAAAATAGGCAGGATTTGTCTAGTGCACTTACCCGGTCAACAAAAGCTAAAATAAAAATAAAAAAAAAGATACTTCCCCATTTGTTCAAAAGGTTTTCATGCATTCTCCTCCTTGCAGCCAAAAGAAAGTTAGTAAATCATTATCAACAGCTGCAAGGAGCAATGGCAAGGCATACCACTCACCAATTTGCAGCCATTAAAAATCATGTCTCAGCACCCAACTCCCCCAATGCATTTCAATGGGATAGTGGCAAAACACTTCCTGACTTTGTTCACACTAGAAACTGGTCTTCGATGCAGACCATCCCTAAAAAGGCAGAACAAGTACAGCAAGGACTGTTTTTATGCTTACACCCTTTATGTAGGGGAATCGTATGATTTCCATACCATCCACATCTTTCCTCTTCCCTCTCCTCCCTCTACCATCTGCCTACTCCCCGTAACCTTAACTGCTTGGTACTCTAGCTGTGCCTCAGGGCCACTTCCATTAGCCAGCTGCCTTCTCCAACCATTTCCTCAATTTCTGGAACTCCTTCCTACCTCAATTCAAATGCCCCTCCCAACATGCCTCTTCTTGCTCCTCCGAGCCACACCTCCCTCCTGCAGCTACCTCCAATCCCCAAGTCTCCCCAAAAAGTAATTTTGCAGCTCCAAGTGTGCGGCCCTCTCACTACTAAATTTTCTGACACACCACATTTGCTATTTCACTCTAATAGCGCTACTGTACTCCTAGAATAATCGATTCATTATGAATTCCTCTTTGCATGGCACTTGAAGCCTAGTATTTTGTAGCTGCATTGTTTGAACTGTCTTGATTGTACATTGTATTTATTACCTTGTAATTTGTACATACATATGATGACTGTAACATGTACTCTTGCTATATCCCCTCGCTTTACCTTGCCCCGGACACATCTGGAAACGAGTAACACTGCTCAGTATGCTTTTCCTGGTGAAACTTTTACATAAATAAACAAAAATACAGTTTTCAATGGCAAAACCTCATCCAACTCCCTTTTTATGTTGTCTTGCGCGTGCAGCACAGACAGCATATTGTGGTAGCATGGAGTGGAGAAGCAGGTTTTTGAGGCACAGTCCTGCTACAGCCAATGGCGCCACTGCTTTTTCTGGCCAGGCTCTGTGACACCAATGGCATAGCATGCTGTCTATGACAGCATCTGAGAAGCCTGCTACCATCTTGAAAGAAATTCGCCGCTGCAATCACAGAACGCCCCCAAATTGGAGAATTAGCTGTTTTTGCTGCTGGCATGCGGTTCCCGATTGCAGCAGAGAATTACAGTTTGCCTTCTCTGGTGTCCCATTTCAATAAACATGGCGGCGGCTTCCCCATCCGCCTCGGTGTCCCTCGAAGCCAGCGGACAGCCACCATCTGTCACAGTCCTCACATGAAAGTCGAATCCCCTGTCAGCATGCCCCTCCATGTTCATTTGCCAAGGGGTGCCCAATCCCCCTCGGCTCATGCACCCCCTCCCCAAACACTCTGTGACAACCGGGTGCCCAATCCCCGTCGGCTACAGACCCCCCCATCTTCAAACAAACGCTCAGGTGGCACACTGGGAGCCCACCCCAGCATGTAAAAGTGCCTGTAAAAAAAGAAAACCTTCCTGTGGTGTTTTCTTTTTGTTCCCTGTAAAAGGAAAAAAAATGTCCCTCGGTGCGTCCGGTGCCCCCTTCCCAAACCCGCACCCACCTTCTGAGCACCCCACCTCCCCCCACCCTACACTTACTTCCAGAGCCCGGCACGCGATCTCTCAGTGGGCTGGTGAACACGTCTGCACTCTTCAAAGCTGACCGCGAACTGAAGAAATGCCAGTAAGCTGTATAATGGCACAAATTGTGTTTTTAACTTACGTGGATATCTCTGCCATTTTCGCAATTTCTGCACAAATTTTCAACATAGGGTTCTTAGGACCCCATCTCATGAATTCAGTGACTGTCATCTAGTTTATTCAGTCCCAAAGGTGCTATCGCAGTCACTGCAGGAATCACCTTTGGGGACCGATTAACGAAACAGTGTCACTGTTCATGAGGTGTGCTCCCAAAAGCCTATGTTGCAAATTTGGTGAAAAAATTCAAAGAAATGACTGGCGCTGGCTGGCATGCTGCCAGTTTCAATGACGCCTTTGTAACTTCAAGAATTTTTAATATTTTCACTCCAGATTTTCAGCATTACCATTTTTCACACCTCCTTATAGATAGTGCAGCTGTCATTTTCACAACCTGCCGAAATGTGTTTTTCGCACATGTAGGCGCACAATGGTGTGGTCGTTGTGGAAATCAGCGATTACGACGACAATGGGGTCATGAAAAAGCCCATGTTGACAATTTGCAATCACGAATACTAACAAACACCGCAGCGTTAGGGTTTCTAATCGTAACATCCCACCCTGTAGAGACTGACCGAGGCCAGGGTGTGACTTTGATTGTCGGCTGTAATGCTCACATCATTCCACCCCCACCCCGCAGCCAATGACAGGCATCAAGGTGTGCCTTGGACTCTTCGACCCCAAAGTTCACCCCATTCTCCTATACTGCACCCATCTCAGCGTATTTCCTTATGGAATGGCGTGAGTGTAAGGCCTGAGGACCCCAAGGCATAACGAGATACTTGTCGGAGTCTGCAGGGTAGGGTGAGCTGAAATGGCATGAGCGTTATGGCTGACACCCAAAGGCACACCTCAATGCCTGTCAGTCTCTGCAGGTGGTGTGGTACGCTACTTCCATACTTCACTGCCATTCCTATTATGCGTCTCTAACTCCTGCACTACCAATGCCAATGTCAGCAAGACAACCCCCAGCATTGACAAATGCTCATTAAAACAAGCACAACTGAGTTTAGAGAAGCTGCTGTATAACAAGATGCCACTACCTGCTAAAATTACTTAAAGGGAAGGTCTCCTTAGCCTTTGATTTTGTTTAGCTGTGTAGTTTTCAGGCATGAAATGAAAATGATGTACTCACCATAATTCTTGATCTTCCAAACTGTCTTCACCATTCATTACTGGTGAGTCTGTGTCGGAGGCATCAGAACCTCATGAGAGTGTACACTTTTAAAGCTTTAGAGCTAGAGGACTAATGGAGACAGCACTGCTGACTATGGGAATGTATGACGTGCCACTCATAGGTTGGCCAGTAACTGACGCCAGCCCCCTGTCTTCTTCAGTTTTGTTTGCCAGAAGAGGAAACAAAGGGTAAGAAAAAAAAAAGGAGAAGGGTTGGGGCAAGGTCGCCCAAGGAACAGAAGAAAGATACAAGATACAGTACATGTGGCTCCATAGGTCGAGATGGCTATGGTCCTTGCTCGCTTTGCTCTGCCCCCACTCAAGACACCATCCTGAGGAACTGAAATTCAGCTGCAGACCCCATTCTTCATCCGTGGCCCCATGGGTCGAGAGGGCTCATGTCCTTGCTCTCCCCACTCTGCCCCCACTCAGACACCATCCCGAGGAACCAAAATCCAGCTGCAGATCCCATTCTTCATCCGCGGCTCCGTTGGTCGAGAGGGCTCAGGTTCTTGCTCTCCCTGCTCTGCCCCCACTCTTATATGGGACTCTTGTTTTCGGTGCCTTAAGTGCTTGGATAGTATCTACTGTATTTTGACATGCTTTCTGTTACAGTGCCTCATTTTATCAAATTTACATGCTTTTGTAACAATAACTTAAGAGAAAGCTGCAGCTGTTTAGGCATAAGTCTGTTTAGAAATAAGTCAGTTACTTAGATACAGCAGTAGGTAACACAGTGTTTTGTCGGAGCCTGTTTAGCTATTTTTTATTTATTTCCTTGTTTACCGGGTGAGTGCACTGATCCAGAGGACCATTTTCAGGCATGACCAAGGCCATGGAGATGGCACATGAGAGTACATACAATACAATTTACATGACAGAATACATTAAAATGTATTGAATACAATGCATATAAGAAGGTGCACAATTCATTTGGTAATACAGAAGTACAAGTGAGATATGATATTGTAACCCCCCTGCAAATGGGGGTTCCCAAAAGACTTCCAGGAGCTTGCTTGAATGCTCCAAGCCTGAATGGTGTTTGGCATTTAAGCCATTTATCAGTGAGTGTTTTTAGAGCCTCTGGTACTGTCTCTTTAAGAGCTGTCTGCTTGCAGACATAATTAGTTTGTATGGGGGACTGTGTGCTTCTCTGAGTACCACTCGAGCTGCTGCCAATTCACTTCATTTTGCAGTCACTAGGAGTGCAAAGGAACCTATCTGAAAGATGTAACTGTTTGCCAGAAATTATTTAGAGTAATAATGAAATTACAGTTTGTCTAACCTGCTTCTTTGCAGTCAGAACTGTGTCTGCTAGTTCCCATTCTAGTTTTGAACTGCTGAACTGGACCAATCAGTGTGGGGTAAGCTAGCTCTAAAATGGTGCCTTGGACGAATCAGAACTTGGACTCATAATCTGAGCCAGCCACAAGAGGATTGTATGGGCAGTGACTCTGGGAGATGTAGTTTAGACTTCAGTGCCTTTTGGACCAACAGCAGCAGTCTATTGTGAGTGACAGCCAATCCAGTCAAGAACTGGGAGGAACTCAAAGGAAGTGCTCGGTTTTGTCGGTTGGAGTTTCAGTTGAGCTTTGACAGTGAAGAAGGAAGGAGCCCTGTGCTTTTCAGTGTGCAGTTTTAGTCAAAAACGTGTGTAAGGCCCAGAGTTCCGGTCTGCAGCTTGTGTAACAGCTTGTTAGGACTGAATCGTCCTGTGAAAAGAATCAAAGGATCTCTGAAGAGTAGAAACCAGGCTCACCCTGTAGAAGACTGGAGGAATTGCTGATAATTGCACTCGGTCTGTCAGGAACTGAATCTGCTGTGTGTTCTCCGGTATTGTGCAGTAATTGCGATCGGGATACAGATGCAGCCTGCCTGGTATACTGCTTTCTTTTATATGGATGTGTGAAGAGGTTTGTGTACCTCAAGTGAGCCCTGCTGACATTGAAGGACCCTATCTTATTTGGAGGTCGTGAGTACTAATTCAGGGTCGCCTCCTGTTGAATTGCCACATTAAATCCAAATGGAATTACTGTACTGCTGACTGTTTAATTCTCCTTTCTCTGTGTGAAAGGCCCCTACCAGCTGCCACGGTTTGGACTAGCCACTAGGGCTTGGGTACCAGGGACAGTAACTGATAGGGATAGGCCTGTGCACAGAGCCATAGGTAGATTATTAGAGTGATAAGCTAATTAACCTGATTTCCCCTGTCCTTGTTATATCCCCTAAATAAATCAGAGCTGCTTGTTTCAGCAAAGTTATACTGCCTAGGTATTTGTCTATGTTAAAGTACTGTACTGTGATTGTTGCACTGTATCTCATTTCACAGGAGGTCCCAGTGCGGAACCAGACCTGGGGGTAAGTGTATACTGTGAAGGTAATTCTGATATATTGTGGGGCCACTAGTGGGAAGAAAGGGGTTGCAGTGTCCCAGAGGGCTGTGACCAAGTTAGTTTAACTATTGCAACCCTGACCTCTGGGTGGAGGCACCCGCCATTGGATCCAAGCCCTCAACCTGTTAGTGGCAAATCAGGCAGGGTAGTAGCCCCTGGGATAGCGCCATCTAGGGGTTACATCTTGGAGGCTCACCGCTGGGATTGTGTATCCTTTAGTGGCCATATTTACGAACCACTGTTAAGAAAAAAAATGGGTACCCTGACAGAAGTGGCTGTGCACGGCTGGTGGAGTGGTGTACTGGGGAGGAGATCGACCCCAAATGCTATGTTTATCCTGGACATCCCCTGGGTATCAATACGGACACTGTGCAGGAGTACTTTCCAAAGTGGAAGGTTTACAAAACCCTGTGGTGGTGGGTCGGCATGCTAATCTGCTCACCCACACTTTCCTGGCCCTAGTAGACTTTAAGGATCCCATAGATAGCTAGTGCCACAGACCATTACCCCAGAGGAGCCCTCACTGCTTGAGAGTGATAACTAAGGACAGTAAAGACCGGGGGAATCAGCCCCACCACTATCTGAAACTTTGAGGAGAAATTTGCTGAATGGTTGCTGGGGAGGGAAAACTGTGGAGGACTTGAAGAAACTATTCTTGCCACCTGGGTGTTCCTCCCCAACACCCTCTCCTGCTCCAGTGCCCGTAATGGTGGCTGAACCAATGCAGACTCCTATTTCTGCACCTGCCATTAGTCACGACTCTTACGAAGGTTGAGGATCTTCTCTGGCACCTCCCACCCCCAAGGGGAGGATGACTGGGAGACCTGGATAGACTATGTTGCCCCAAGTGCTAGAATGGCAATGCTCGGAAGGCAGGCAAAGAGGGTTAGTGAGAGCCTCCGAGGTCCTGCCCTGGCTACCATCCGTGCTAAACGGGCCAGTAACCCTGAAGCTACTGCACAGGCCTATCTTGAGGCCTTGGAGAATGTGTATGGGAGCCCAGATTCTGATGAGGACCTATGGTGGAGAGTAAGAAATGCACAACAGTACCAAGGGAGTTGTTGTCTGTGTATGTCTCTCGGCTGGAAAAATTGTTGCAAGAATGCCTCAGAAAGGGTAGTTTGCCAGCAATTGAACTGGACGAACCAGACTGGACAGAATCCTTAAGTCTTCCCCCTTCTCAGAACTGCTGTTGCTTCAGTTACGCCTGGCAAATCGACTGGAATCCCCACCTCCTATGATGAGTTAATGAGAGAAATTCGAGGAGTTGAGAAAAGGCGACCTCGGGAGGTACCTGCACCAACAGCTGTGCTACGACCGAGTGACTGAGGTGACCCATCAAGTGAAGTTCAGGGCAGAGGTTGACAGTCAATGAGTGCTCTGACAAGGAAAAGATATGCCACAATGGGGCGAACTGTTGAGAGAGATCCGGGACTTCAGAAACAGTCCCTTTATGAAGCCACGCCTGCAAGTAAGGGCCCTGACCTATATCCGACTGCATCTGCTATGGGGTGGGGTACCCACCCATGTATCTCCTGCTGATAACAGCTCCAAACTCAATTCCTTGACCATGGAAGTGGAGAAACTGGCGAGATGTCTCCAAATGCTTATCACGCCAGACAGAGATGGCACCCAGGTTTCCAGTTAGTAATACCCCACCCTGGCTCCCAGTGTGCGCCTCGCCAGCTCAAACTCCAGAAAGTATGTTTTGCTATAATTGTGGAAAGATGGCACATGAAAGGGAATGCCAGTCCCCAAAGACACTGACAAAGTTGCATATAGGCTACAAGGAGAGCTTGGAGAAGAAATCAGTGGTTAAGAGGTGCACGACATGATCCCAGTGAGGGCACCAAAATGCTAATTCACGCCTTTGTGGCAAGGTCAGTTGCCCAGGCCCTCACTACGCTCTCCAGACTGGTCCAGAATAGTGGGTCCTCCATGGAGACCACTGTAAAGGTGAATGGAGTGTCTACAAGAGTTGTATTAGACAGTGGCTCCCAAGTGACAATTATGTTCCAGGATTGGTATCAGAAGCATCTGTCAGACGTACCTTACAACCATTAGAAGGACTGCATGTATGGGGTTAAGTGAGAAGGCCTACCCTATTCCGGGTATATCCGAATTTGGCTGTCTTTCCCCACCTCCGTGGCTGGAGTGGCCGAACAAGTAGAGACCCTAGCCTTAGTGTGTCCCCACTGGACTGTATGATGGTGTCCTTTGTTGATTGGAACAAATGCTCATATGTTCGAAGGCTGGCACAGTTGTGTTATGAAAACAGGGTCAAAGACTAGTAGAGCTTTAAGAGTTCCGCTTTAATTAAGACGGCCTATGAGGCACAGAGAGATGCTGAAAAACAGAACCAGAGGAACCGGTCGGAATTGTATGGAAGAAGGATCCTGAGTCTCTGATCCTGGCGCCAAATGCCCAGTGTACCTTACAGGAGAGGTCCGTATGTAGAAAGGATGTTAAGAATAAAATATTAATGTTGGATGCACCAGGCGATGGAAAATTGCCAGAGGGACTGCTGGTCAAGCCTAGTATTTTGCCCTAGAGCCCATGCTTATGCCAGAAGGGTAATGGTCCAAGTTCATAATGTGTCTGAAAGACACATTGAGATAAACAGAGGTTGCATCCTGGCTAATGTGCATTGTGCAGACACTGCAGTGCTCCCCAGCAGCAAGAGTTCAAGGAAGAATGACAGAGTAACGCCTGACTTGTTTGATTTCGCGACTCCCGCTGCCAGCTGAATGGAAAGTGAGGATCAGTGAGAAGCTTGCCCAGAGAGACCAGGTGTTTTCTTTAAAGGAATGGGACGTAGGATGCGTGCAAGGAGCTGAGCACAATATCCGGCTGCATGACGAAAGACCATTTCGTGACAGGTCTCGACGCCTGGCACCTGCTGACATAGATGATGTGAGACGGCATCTGCAAGAGATGTTAGCTGCTGGTGTAATACAAGAATCCAGAAGCCCTTATGCTTCCCCCATTGTGGTAGTGAGGAAAAAGAATGGAACAGTAAGGATGTGTGTGGATTATCGCATCTTAAACCGGCGGACTATCCCTGATCACTACAATGCCTCGCGATTCAGGATGCTTTGACTGCCTAAAGCGGAGCAAGTGGTTCTCTGTGCTGGATCTCCGAGTGGGTACTACCAGATCCCGATGGCCCCAGAGGACCGTGAGAAGATGGCCTTTATCTGTCCGCTGGCTTCTATGAATTCATGAGGATGCCTCAAGGATTTCAGGTGCCCCAGCCACCTTTTCAAACGATTGATGGAGCGTGCAGTGGGGACATGAACTTACTAGAGTGCCTGGTATACCTAGATGATGTTATTGTGTTTGGCAGCTCACTGGAGGAACATGAGAGCAGATTATTTAAGGTATTGGACCGACTGGAGGACTTTGGCCTTAAACTGTCCATTGATAAGTGTCAATTCTTTCAAACATCAGTAAAGTATGTGGGACACATAGTATCCAATGAGGGAATAGAGACCGACCCAAGTAAAGTTGAGGCCTTGACCACCTGGCCACAGCCCAAAAATCTAAAAGAACTGCAAAGATTCCTGGGATTCTGTGGTTATTATCGGCGCTTCATCAAGGACTATTCAAGAGTGATCCGCCTTTACTTAACCTTACTCAAGGGTATCCCCAACCCACAAAAATACCAAAAGTCAGCGTCCTCAAGACTGAAAGAGTGTATTTTCATCCGAGTGAAGTATTTGGGGCCGCTGGACTCCTGATTGTGAGACTGCTTTTCATGAGATCATATATCAACTTACCCATGCTCCAGTGCTGGCCTATGCCGATCCAAGAAAACCTTACGTCCTGCACACTGATGCTAGCTTGCAAGGGTTGGGGGCTGTGTTGTACCAAGAGCACGAGAATGGCCTGAGACCAGTGGCCTTTGCCAGTAGAAGCCTGACCCCATCCGAAAAGAACTATCCTGTACATAAGTTAGAGTTCCTAGCTTTGAAGTGGGCTATTGTTGACCAATTCCATGAGTACTTGTATGGGGCTAAAATACTAGTAAAACTGACAATAATCCTTTGACCTATGTGCAGACCTCAGCTAAGTTGGATGCCACTCCATAGGTGGCTTTCTGCATTATCTACATATGACTATGCTCTGAATACCGAGCAGGTCTGAACCACATAGATGCTGATGCTCTCCCGGAGGCCTGTTCCTCAGAATGATTGGGTCCAATTGGCAGAACCTGACATTCGGGCACTCTGCCGGAAGTTTGACAGGGAGGAACAAATGTCCACGGACGCAGTGGACTGCATGGTGGATTGCTTGGGAGCCTCTGAGAATTGCATACCTGCTGCTTATTGCCACTTTTCTGCAATAGACATTGGTGCACTGCCTCAGCTGGACAATGACAGTATTCATGGGCTCAACCTCGCGATCCCATGATCAAAGCAGCTTTAGAAGCCCTCTATGCAGGAAAAGATGTGTCCAAATTACGCTCCACTGATTTGAGAACTGCACTGTTATACAAAGAAGGTCCTAAGTTGAAACTGATCAATAAACTGTTATACAGAGAAACAGTAGACAGAGGGGGACAAGTAGACAAACAACAACTAGTGCCGCCTACTGCCTTTCAAGACTCAGTACTGATGTCCTTGCACAACCACATGGGGCACCTTGGTATAGACAGAACACTTGACTTGGTGAGATCCAGATTCTATTGGCCTAAGATGGGGGCTGATGTGGAGCAACACATTCGAACTTGTAGTCGCTGCTTACAGAGGAAAGCTTTGCCCCAGAGGGCTGCCCCTTGTTAACATCACCACCAGTGCACCCATGGAGCTGGTCTGTATTGATTTTCTGAGTTTGGAGTCAGATCAAAGAAATATCAGTAATGTGCTGGTGGTCACTGACCATTTCACGAGATATGCCCAAGCTTTCCCCACCAAAGACCAGAAAGCATCCACTGTGGCCAAAGTACTTGTAGAAAACTTTTTGTTCACTATGGGGCTCCACAAAGAATCCATTCTGATCAAGGAGAGACTTTGAGAGTCGTCTGATCAAAGAGATGCTTTCTCTGTAGAAGTCACGAAAGTCCAGAACCACTCCTTACCACCCCAGGGGACCCACAGCCTGAACGTTTCAACCGCACTTTGCTAGATATGCTAGGCACCCTGCACCCAAAGGACAAGCCTAGATGGAGCCAACAAATTAGCACCCTGGTACATGCTTATAACTGCACCAAAAGTGATGCCACTGGATTCTTCCCCACGCCTGATGTTTGGAAGAGAAGCTCGACTACCAGTAGATGTGTGTTTTGGGGTCTCTCCTGATGGGGTTCAAGCTGACAACTATTTACAGTATGTGCAAAAGTTAAAGGCCCAGCTAACTCATGCGTACTAACTGGCTCAAACCATGGCTGCCAAAGAAATCTGGCCAACAAAGAAAGGTATGATAAAAGGTGAAAGCACAGGAACTCCAGGAGGGAGATCGGGTATTGCTAAGAAATCTGGGACTGCATGGCAAGCACAAGATTGCTGACAGATGGCACCATCTCCCTCACATTGTAGTGGGCAAACTAGATGATCTGCCAGTGTACAAAGTAAGGCCTGAGAATAATTCAAAAGATGTAAAACAATGCATAGAAATCATTTACTGCCCATTGGACAAATCTTAATTGAGTCTGAGCCCTAGAAGATGCCCCTCTGGACCAGTGACTAGAGCTGCTGCTAAGAAAAGATCAAGAAAGTCTGCACCTACAGAAGCAAAGTTAAAGTGTTCCCTCCACAAGTCCCAGTTGAGCATGACTGTCAGTCCATATCGGAAGAAAGTGAGAGTGACTTTGAATACTATCCTTCTTACGAACTGAGTCAATTGTTTCGGGCAATCCCCTAGTCAATACTGGAGATGAAGCTGGGCCTTCTGGACTGTCTAAGCCCCAGCTTCATCCCTGGAGCCAATGCTCCCAGAAAGTGAAGTGCAAAGCATCAGATCAAATGAAATGGAATCATTGTGCATGGTTGAACTGTTTGAGCTTAGGGAGGAAAATGATAGATTGGGGCAGACTGGTGATACACCGAACAAGAAGAGTATTTTGAGTGCCCTGACAGTCCACTGCCAGTGTCCGAAAGCTCTCCATGCGAGCCAAATGTTGTGGACTCAGAAACTGTAACTCCTGGAGCTGAAAGTGCCCCAAGTTCTAGCCTCTCTACCCCCATGGAGACTCCCCTGACAAGTGAGGACAATGCTGAAAATGAGGCTCAGAGTGCAGAGACTTTAACAGTTCCCCCTAGAAAGACTGGTCGAGCTGTAAAGCCTGTGGTGCACCTCAGTTATGATTCACTTGGGAGGCCTGTGGACTTGCCTCTCAATGTTGTCCATAAAGGAGTGTATGTGTCCCCGAGCTCATTGCCCAAACTGAGCGTCAGTGCTAACTCCAAGTTACTTGTGTTACCCTTCTATGTATGGTGCCCTTGCCCCATCCAGCCCCAAGGTAACTGATAGGGAAGGGCCCTCTCTTCAGGTTTCATGTACAAGAGGTAATAACTTGAGTTATGGTACAATGTATGTAATACTGTGTAAAGAGGACGATGCAATGTATCAGAAATGTGTTCTTGGTAAAATGATATATTGACTGATGATTACATGTGCAGCCTAATGCAAATGTATATGGTTGCAGTTGAAACTTATGGTACTTGCTTGACGCGGACGCAAGCTTTCCCAGGCCAGGAAGGTGTAACCCCCTGCAAATGGGGGTTCCCAAAGACTTCCAGGAGCTTGCTTGAATGCTCCAAGCCTGAATGGTGTTTGGCATTTAAGCCATTTATCAGTGAGTGTTTTAGAGCCTCTGGTACTGTCTCTTTAAGAGCTGTCTGCTTGCAGACATAATTAGTTTGTATGGGGGACTGTGTGCTTCTCTGAGTACCACTCGCTGCTGCCAATTCACTTCATTTTGCAGTCACTAGGAGTGCAAAGGGAACCTATCTGAAAGATGTAACTGTTTGCCAGAAATTATTTAGAGTAATAATGAAATTACAGTTTGTCTAACCTGCTTCTTTTGCAGTCAGAACTGTGTCTGCTAGTTCCCATTCTAGTTTTGAACTGCTGAACTGGACCAATCAGTGTGGGTAAGCTAGCTCTAAAATGGTGCCTTGGACGAATCAGAACTTGACTCATAATCTGAGCCAGCCACAAGAGGATTGTATGGGCAGTGACTCTGGGAGATGTAGTTTAGACTTCAGTGCCTTTTTGGACCAACAGCAGCAGTCTATTGTGAGTGACAGCCAATCCAGTCAAGAACTGGGAGGAACTCAAAGGAAGTGCCCGGTTTTGTCGGTCGGAGTTTCAGTTGAGCTTTGACAGTGAAGAAGGAAGGAGCCCTGTGCTTTTTCAGTGTGCAGTTTTAGTCAAAAAACGTGTGTAAGGCCCAGAGTTCCGGTCTGCAGCTTGTTAACAGCTTGTTAGGACTGAACCGTCCTGTGAAAAGAATCAAAGGATCTCTGAAGAGTAGAAACCAGGCTCACCCTGTAGAAGACTGGAGGAATTGCTGAAAATTGCACTCCGGTCTGTCAGGAACTGAATCTGCTGTGTGTTCTCCGGTGTTGTGCAGTAATTGCGATCGGATACAGATGCAGCCTGCCTGGTATACTTGCTTTTATATGGATGTGTGAAGAGGTTTGTGTACCTCAAGTGAGCCCTGCTGACATTGAAGGACCCTATCTTATTTGGAGGTCGTGAGTACTAATTCAGGGTCGCTCCCTGTTGAATTGCCACATTAAATCCAAATGGAATTACTGTACTGCTGACTGTTTAATTCTCCTTTTCTCTGTGTGAAAGGGCCCCTACCAGCTGCCACGGTTTGGACTAGCCACTAGGGCTTGGGTACCCAGGGACAGTAACTGATAGGGATAGGCCTGTGCACACAGCCATAGGTAGATTATTAGAGTGATAAGCTAATTAACCTGATTTCCTGTCCTTGTTATATCCCAAATAAATCAGAGCTGCTTGTTTCAGCAAAGTTATACTGCCTAGGTATTTGTCTATGTTAAAGTACTGTACTGTGATTGTTGCACTGTATCTCATTTCACAGGAGGTCCCAGTGCGGAACCAGACCTGGGGTAAGTGTATACTGTGAAGGTAATTTGATATATTGTGTGGGCCACTAGTGGAAGAAAGGGGGTTGTAGTGTCCCAGAGGGCTGTGACCAGTTAGTTTAACTATTGCAAACCCTGACCTCTGGGTGGAGGCACCCGCCATTGGATCCAGGCCCCTCAACCTGTTAGTGGCAAATCAGGCAGGGGTAGTAGCCCCTGGGATAGCGCCATCTAGGGGTTACAATATGATATCAAACAGGTCAGTGAGTACTTTAACAATAAAACAAGTGTAATATCGTAACAAGTAAGGAGTAAGTAGAGAGAGGGAGAGGGAGAGAGAGAGAGAGAGAGAGAGAGAGAGGAGGGTTGTGAGCTATGTTCCTACTAAGGTGTGCACACGTGCATCCGCACAGCAGTCAGAAATAACCCGCACACAGCTTCAGTAGTAGCGCACAAAGCAGCTGACAGGGATCCTCATGTTCATGAAGTAGTGACTACAGTCATCACTCAGATTTAAGACTCAGACAGCAGGACATGAAAGTGAATGGGAAAGTAACATTGTATGCCCACCGCTGAGGCCACAACGCATTAACTTTAAACAAGCCAGCAGTTAACAAGCCAGACATCTCGTTCTTGCTCCACTATTGAACAATGGAACTGATCCGCAAAATTCCAACCAATTGGCTTTGCAGTTACAGCAATGTTTTTTGCTTGACACCTTTTTTCAGTAAGACAGTACTTGATAATGAACAGTATTCCCTGCTGTTCACAGAAATGGCATGTTTTATTTGTTTGGTAGATTCCCCCAAACAAAGCAATGCGAGAGATTCTCCGACATATCCCATGGTATCCCATATGGTGTATATTATATTATTCAGTTTTAAAGTTGCACAACTTCAGTGTAATCTGCCTCCTCCTCCCCAAGCAGCATCTCACATACAAAATGTGTTTATAATGGATTTAAAGTCTCAACGTTGAAAGCGTGTTCCTTTTTTTTTCAGTACAAGAAAATGGGAAAACTATAGTTTTTGTTTACAATCAAAGCAACATACTGTCTGTTTGCGTCATTTTTTTATGCATTTGTTGGGGGCCGGGATGGGTATAACCTTCTCAATTAGCAGGCTGAGACACTGACTGTACATATGTCTAGAGAGATGAGATTGCGCTTCTCTTTAAAACAGGGTCTCACATTATACACACATTTGAGATTCAATGAATTAGCGCTTATAAAAGGTTGCCCATGTTGGCTACATGGGGATAGTAATTCTAAAATGGACAACAAGAAATAGCAGCGCAAAAAAATGTCCTTTTCATTTAATTTCATAAATTCAGACTCTGCTTAGTATGGATCCAGAATGGAAGAGAAATACAGTCTCCTAAATGCATCTCCTCTCTCATATCACACTGACTCACTCAATACATTGCAAAAATACATTTTAAAACCCCCACTGAGCTTTACAATACCCAGCATAGTTATTGTAAACCATACCTAGGGTAAATGACATCACATACAATTATGCATGCATCCATCAAAGATCCCATTGCTAAGTACTGCTTTAAGAAGCTGTCCAACCCTGAATACCACATTGCCATAACAGCAATTTTACAATTCATTAGCCTGTTATGTGACCATCTGGACAGCTGATTTCCTGCAGATGAACTTTCGGACTGATCTGTCTTTGATTTTGCAGCAATGCCACACTGCAATTTTGAGTTTGGCTTATCAAATATTGAGAGACTATACAACGTTCCTTGACTTCTCTCATCTGTGAACGACAGATTCTCTTTCTGTTAAAACTTTTTCTTTTGCCCCAACAAAGATATCCCAGAATGTGTGCAGTGGAAGCCATCAAATTGGCCAGCATGGGATATGTACATCCCTTTATTCAACTTATTAAGGAAACAATAATGCCGTCCGGATTGGGCCACCTAAAATTTACACGAGACCATTTGAGGAGATTAGGCAGGATGTCAAATTGAGGCTTATTGACTTAAGACATAAATTCTTTCTGTGTTCAACTCTCCAAGCTTAAGCTATATGATTTTATAAAAAAGTAAATTTCATGGGGATATGAGCCACATCTCTCTTTTTTAACCTGTCCTAAACAAAGAAGAATATATACAAGATTCTGAACTGAAAACTATAATGCTCAATGCATTCATTTCAGACAAAAGAGAGGGGGTACTTTTTCCATATTGTAAATGTGGAGTGGGGACTACAGATGATCTCAAACATGTGGTACTCTTGTGTCCTAGGTATGAATCAACTAGGAAAAAACTGCTGGGGGGGGGATCTCGGCCTCCCCCTGGAGGATCTTTTGGAATATTTGTTTACTATGAAAGAGAAGAACATGGAAAAGATCTTAGCAAAATTTTTAATCTCAACTCATTTGTAAAGTTTATTAGGGGGACTTGAAGTCCTGTGGAGTTTTTTTTATGTGAAAAGGTACTCTGTTAAATTGAATTGCACTGAAAAGATATTTAAGTTCCTTGTTGATTTATTTATTGTCTATTTATATTTAGTATGTATTTTGTCCTGATTTTAGTATATTGTAACTGCTTTATGCTGAACAATAAATTGTACTACTACTACTACATTCCAAGCTTCTAGTGCCAACTGTGAAAGAGGCTTCAGCCTCATGAACTGTATTAAGAGCAAACAAAGAAACCGCTTGGAAGATAGCCATTTAGATATGCTGATGCGAACAAAACTGTTTTTAACATCTGATGGAAAAATGGATCTTAATAAAATATAAGTCCATTGGAAGAATGGGAAAGACAGGAGAGAAAAACAGTAAATGTTGACTTCTTAGCAATGCATCATCAGCAGCACCCCTTTTAGATGCATGCAAGACTCTTTAAAATGTACATAGTTTACACGTTTCCAGTTCATACTGTTATGGCACACAATGCACATCCAAGCTTCAGACTGTGTCAGAATGTATATTTATACTTTGCATTGAATATTTGAGTGTTTGGTTATATTTTCTACTGTTTACTGGCAATAAAATACATCACTTGTTTGGGCCACCCAATTTGCACACATGAATCAGTATTTTTACACAAAGTGCCGCACACACATATCAGTCGCCCACCCACAGAGACTAAAAATTAGAGGGAACATTGGTTGCGAGCTGTTGAAGAATTCACTCTTCCTGGGGAAAGGGCGGGTGACATTCAGTAGTAATGGGGTAGTCTCACCTTATAAGTTATCCGGATAAACAGAAACACTCTGCTTTGGATTGTAGCCAGGTGTTGAGATGAGTTTTAAAGGCAAGGTGCAAGTCAAGTGATTGGAGTGAGGCAGGGAGTTTGTTCCACATTGTGGGGGCCACGAAGGACAGGGTTTTGCTTCCTAGAACTGTCGAGATCCTTGGGACTTCCAGCGATGGGACCGAGGACTCACACAGACACCTGAGTGCGACTCTGCTTTGGAGTAGGGATGAGTATGGAGAGAGTTCTTCGTCCCTTATAGTGTTATCAACAATGCAGCCAAGGGCATAGTCATACCATCCTTGTATGGGAGCCATCCTACAGACTGGTATAATGTGCAGTGATGTGTGTAGTAGGGTGCCAGGAGTGCAAACCTGTAGATCCTGTTATAGGCAGTGGTAAGTCTGGAGGGCAGGGAGGAGAAAACACTGGATTAAATAAGGGAACAATAATCAAGTAGGGGGAGAAGGTTACCTTGGGCAATGGCTAGGCGCGCCTCGTTGGTCAGTAGTGACTCGAGTCTAAAGCCAGCTCCAAGCTTCTGGATGACCCTTCACACTGTGTTGTTAATGTGTTCAGACAATAAAAGGGAAGGGTCCAGGGTTATGCCCAGGTATTTAAAGGTGGAAACATTCTGTGGGGGGGGTCTTCAGGTGTGAGTACTGTGAGGGAGGAGATAGACTTGGTGATATTAGAGAGATAAGGTTTGAACCCATGTAGCATTTCTTTGTTTTGTTTTTTTCCATCGACTAAGAGCCTGTTAGAAACCATTTGTGGGCTGCCTTGTAGTTATGGGTAAGAATGGTGGATAGATTCATGAGGGACATGCCACTATGATAGAGAACCAGATCATCGGCGTACAGTAGGGCCTCACAAGAGAGGCTTTCAGCGGGGAGAGAATTTATAAAGGAAAACAGCAGGGGATCCAGAATGGAGCCCTGGGGGACACCTGTGGAAACAGACATGGCTGAGAAGGTGGCTATATCGATTTTCACAGACTGGGATCTGCCCCAGATAGCTCCAGAACCACAAAGGTCTCATCAGAGCAACCAAGGTGTAGGAGTTATGTGTGAAGAAGGGTGTGATCGACATGGTCAAAGGCCTTTGTCAGATCCACGAATGCTGCACTAGTGGCTTTCCACTTATCCATGTTCATGAGGACAGGATTAGTAAAGTGCGCTAAGGCTGATGTGGTGCTGTGCTGTTTCCAGAACCTGTATTGTTGAGGGCACAGCAGGTTGCAATTCCCAATATGTTCAGAGAGCTGGTGGTGGACAATTTTTTTGCAGGAAAATCTGCTCAGGTGGGGGAAGGTTGGAGCTAGGTCTATAGTTATCAGAGGAGAGGTGGTCACCAGCCTTAAAGATTGTCACAACCTTGGCATGCTTCCAGGAAGTGGGCATGGCTGATGTGGTCAATGCTAAGATAAAGATAAAGGAGAGGGGTTTAGAAATGGAGGGGACAAGCTTAAGAAATGCGGGGTAGAATCCATCGTTCCCAGGGCTTCCCCTACTAGGGAGGCTCTTGAGAAGTTTAAAAGTATCCCTATGGGAGATGGCTCTGAAGTAGAAGAGGGAGGGGGAGTACCAGCTGGGGAGGGGTGCTTTGGCTGGTCACCAGGGCTGGGTGGGTAGTGGGTTGATAGCTTGCTTAGATAGGCAAAGAGGTCGGTGAATTTGGTGTTGAAGGCATGGGCGACCTCAAAGGGATCGGTTAAGAGGCCTGAGGGGGTGCCAAGGTATATGACTGGGCTGTGAGTCTGTGGGTTTAGCATGGAGCCAATGGTTGCCCAAAAGCGATGGGGGTGTCTGAGGTTGTCTCTTTGTAGGGTATGGTAGTAGTTACGTTTAAGGGACTTTGTGGCCTGTTTGCATTTATTATGTAAATGCCTATAATCATTCCAGAGGGAGGGGGAAGCTTTAAAAGCAGCCCACTTACGATTCCTCTCTTTCATAAGAGCAAGTAGCTCTTTGGAGACCCAACAAGTGCAGCCTCTTCTCACTCTGCAGGTAGAGAATGGGAAGTGCCAATCCTGGATCTGAAGGAGGGCATCCGAAAAAAAAAATCCAACTGCTGATGCCATATCCGTGAGGGAACAGAGAGTATCAAAGGAGAGTGATCCCAGCCCTACCAGGTTATTAGTGAGGCCGGGGATGCCCCCTAAGGGAGGGAGGGAAAAGTTGCAGCAACACCCCATGTAGATCTTTTCTGTTGAACCCAGGGTCATCTCCGCGATGAGCCACTCGCAGGGGGATGAGGGGTCTGAGCAGAGAATAGTACTAGCTGAAAGAGGTTCCTGGAAGTACAGTGCCACGTCACCACCCTTCTTTTACTGATTCTGTCCCGGCACAACATGGAGTAGCCCAGCAGGTGGTACGTGGCATCGTGAATTTGTGGTTTAAACCATGTTTCCATAAGGCCAAGGACACTTGTGACTGCTAACTCCAATTCTTTCTCTTTGGCCACCCCTCCCACTGTTCTCTTTCTATCTTCTTCCTCTCACACTCCAATTCCCCTCCACCCCCACCAACCTTACCTAAGCTCCACATCTTTTCATTCATTTCTCATCTCCTAAGCTGCACTTTTTCTTACCTCCACCTCTCTCTTCACACCCCCCCTTGTAACCATGACAAAGAAAAAAAAATGTTCTGCTTGCTCCTCTACATGATTGGAACTTTGTATCTTAAATGTATGTAACTATGCAGTCACCTGTATGCAAGCAATAACACACAATGAGGTGTGGGTTATGGTCTGAAAAGAGCACGCCCAGGTGCGTAATAAGTCACAAGGTGCTTGCGCCGGGTGCCTTTAGCACCTGGGCATGTTCTTATCCGGACATAACCCATACCTTGGAGTGCGCTAATGCGCTTATAAAATGGGTCCCCCTATAAAAACCTTACCATGGGAAAAAAGTTAATGATTTAAAGAAATCTCATAAGTATAACTGTTAAAATTAGGTTTATTAAAGTAGAAAAATTGAAAAAATAGTCCCTGCATCTGTAATGCAGCACATACGTAAATTCCCCATATACATTCTGTTTCTTCCCCCACACTCGTTATTCTTTTGTACATTTTGTTCAAACCATTCTTTTAGGTTTTCTTTTCACCCATCATCGCATTTTGTATGGCAGACGCCTATAGCCAGGGAGTGGCCAGTATGACTGGTAAGAAGGACAAGGGTGTCTGCCAATGATTCTGCATTCCAGCGCCACACACGCACATTTTATTCTGCTTTTCCTGCAGAGAGCTTTCTTTGTTAGCAGGCAGGAAATCGTAGTTGCTGCCCGTGGATCGGAGAAAGCATGTTCTCAAGCGGCTGCCATAAACAGCGGTCTTTTTCATAGTGCAGTTCTGTGTAACAGAATGCGGTCAGACTTGTGCCAAACTGTGTTCACTATGTGGCATTAGTTAAAAATGAATAAATTGAATATCTGTGGCAGCAAGGCTGGTGGAGGCGTGGGTCTTGGTTTTAATTTAAAAGACATCTCTTTCAATCACGTGGGGATGCTTGATGGATCGTGGGCACCTCTTTGTGAGGTAGAGGTTACGAGTGGCTCTTTCTTGACCCTCAGGGAGCAGAGGTCAGACTGTGCCTTTTAAATGTTTTATACTGGTTCAGTGTCTGTGGGTACGGTTACGGAACCGGGGGCACAGGGGTGTCAGCCAGTGCAGGATGAAAGATGCTTTCCGGCGGCAGGCATGATGTTGCTGGTCTGATCATGGATGTTGGCACATTGATTTCCATTGTAAAATGTCCTAACTGGCTGAAGAGGTGTCGGCTGGCACAATATTCTCTGATAAGGACAAGGCCACTGGTACCTCTCAGCCAATCAGGACACTGAAAACTCCCAACCCATTTTATAAGGTTCAGTATGGAACAATGTACTTTACTGTTTTACAATTTGCCATTATGAAGATTATGCCAGTATTGTCTTCTTTTCTTTGCTGTGGAGCCTTTGTAAAAGACCTTCCAGATTAAGAGGTGTTTTTTTCCAAGACTCAAATAAATAAATAAAAAATCTGGCTTATAGATGGACACTTCGGCTTCTAGGTCAGTGAATTTGGCCGGGAGGCTGCATATGTTTAGGTGTACAACTTTTAACCCAAGGGAGCTGGACCCATGCATGACTGGAATACTAACATACTAACTGCCAGCAGATTAGGCCTTACGGTCTATCCAGTCTGCTCGAACCTCAGATCCCTAGTTGAGTGCCGAGGATACTGATGTGGATATTTGTGGGGGCTGAGTTATTCTCGATGTCACCCACCAATAGCAGCAGGGAAAAGAGGGAGTAGTATGGGTGAAGCGACAGGGAGTGCGATAGCGAGAGGGAGTGCAGGAAAGATCCAAGAAGACGGCATTCCTGATTGGATAGTAAAGCAAAGAGGATGGGGCCCAGGGAAGTTACCTCCCATCTTTCCTCGATGAGGGGAGGTCCAACGGGCCTATGGAGGCGGGAGAAAGAGGATAGGTTTTCTTGATCAAAGGCAAGCACTGTAGCGCAGAAATCAATCCCCATCAACAAGCCCAGTAGGAAGGCTGCCAGTAGGGGGAGCAGGACCAACTTCATTGTGCATGTTATAACTATCAGCCACCAGAGCACCTGCTGGCAATACTGGCCAAGGGGGTTTGTGCTCCAGACTGTTGCAGCAGAGGTTAGGGCTGACCAGGTTCGAATCTCGCACCCCCCTTGTGGAGATTACACTTGTACTATATGTGGTGTAACGGATAATTAACAGGTGGATGGGACAGGACACTGAGCCAGGATAGATAGCCTTAGCAGCTGTTTAGAGAGCAGCTCTGCAATAGGGAAGGGGCTGGGGGAACATCTACTCTGTTACTTTGGGGGAGGGGTGGGTGAGCCAGAGGGGCTGGGGGAAAGCCTACTCTGTTTATTTTTTTTTTATGCTTATTTATTTGAATCTAGGATTACATGTACCTTTGAGCCAAGGCTCTTTTACAAAGGTTCCACGTCAGATGAGGTACAATTCAAACAAAACACTGAATAACAGTATAACAGTGGGTTATAGGCCATTACATACAGTTTTATACATTCAATACAGTGGCAAAAAATGCCAGGAGGAGGTCTGGTAACAGGGTTAACACGTTATGGAAGAGACGCACACTAGTGGGGTGCTACCATAGGCACTTGTCAAAAATCAATTAAAGTGCTACAAGGAGGTAGGGAAGGTGGGTGGGAAGAGGGGAGGATGAGTGGGTGTATGGGAGAGGGAGTTGAGGGGGGAGAGGGTTGAGTGCTAGGTGGAAAGAGCAAAGAGGAGAGGGGAGAACAATTAGGAAGGACAGTCACAGGAGCTAGATGCAGACAGTATGTGATGGAGACTGGATTTGAATGGACCAAGCTTTGGCATTGAGTTGATGTCAATGTTGAGACCATTGAACCAGCTGGGAGCTCTGTGCGCAAATAATCTGTGCCCTTGTGTGGTGCAGAAATGTGGGATATGCAGTAGTTAGGATTCGGAGGCCCTGGTGGTGCGAGTAGTTCACGCTGGGCAGAGGAGAGCTTGGACACCTGGGGGAGCAAGGCCTAGTGTTATTTTCTTTGCCATAATGTAGGTTTGGTACTTGGTCCAGTTAGAAAGTTGAAGCCACCCAGTCTGTGCGTAGAGATCACATGTGTGGATGAGGCGATGGGTGTCCGTTATGAGATGGCAAGCTTTGTTTAGTGCACTGGATATGTGCCGGAGGGCGGTGGCAAAGGCAAAGCCGTAGATGATCAGGCCGTAACCGATTATTGAGATTACTGAGCTCTATACTGCAATCTTTAAGGCATCTGAGGTAAGGCATTGCCTGTGCCTGAAGAGTAGGCCAGTGCGAGTATTGGCAGCCTTGGCAATATTGTCAATGTGCGTAGCATATGATAGGTTACAACTCCTAGATATTTAAAGGATTGAATCTGTTCGAGGGTTGCACCAAGGCAGTTTTTGATTGTGATGGGATTAAGTCTGTGTTTATTGTGCGGGCTGCAGAAGAGCATGGACTTTTTTTTTTTTTATAGTTGAGAACCAATTTATGTGTACTAAACCAAGTTTCAATCGAGGTGAAGGCAAACTGTAGATTCTTTTGAAGGTGGCCTGGATCCTTGTGAGTGCAGAGGATGACGGTGTCATCAGTATAGAGGAGGATTTGTGCAGGACACGATTGTGGAAGATCATTCAGAAAGAAGCTAAAAAGAAGTGGCCCAAGAATGGAGCCTTGAGGAACTCCTAAGTAAACAGGACGTGCATCTGAGAGAACATCAGCAATTTTCACTCTTTGGGAGCGATTCTCCAAGTAGCTCTTGAACCAGGTAGTGGACTCAGGTGAGAGCTCAGCAGAACGCAGCTGTGTGATTAATAGTTTATGATGCACAGTGTCAAAAGCCTTGATCAGGTCTATGATGACCGACCCGGTTAGGAGGCTGTTGTCCAATGAGCTGTGGATAGCACCAGTGAATTCAAGGAGGGCCGATGTAGTACTGTGACCTGTATGGAAGCCACGTTATTGGGGCAGAGGATGTTGCATTCATCCAAGTATTCTGTTAGCTTGTCAGATATCATACGTTCAATGGCCGTCGGGGGGAGGGGGGGTACGGAGATAGGCCGGTAGTTCACATGCAGGTCCTTGTCCCCACTTTTGTGGACCAGGGTTACTGTGGCTGATTTCCATCTGTCGGGGGAACTGGGCGAGGGAGAGGTTGAAAATTTTTGTTAGTGGAAGTAGCACTTCATCAAGGGTGAGGGACACCAGCTTGAGGTCGAGTGAGTCCCCACTAGTTCTGGATTTGGCGATTGCATTAGAGACGTATTTATGGACCTCATGAGCCCTGACTTCCTTAAAGTAGAACAGTGGGCGGTTGAAGGGAGGGGGTTGTGGGATGGGGGTAGGAGAAGGAGGGTGGTCATCACTGAACAAGTCCAAAAGGAGAAAACTACTGAGGTCAGAGAACACAGTATTGAAAGTATTTGCAATTGTGGCAGGGTCGAGAGTTATGCCACCATCAATGACCAGCATAGTAGGTGAGGTTTTTGACTGCTTCCCAGTTACTTCTTTAAGATTGTCCCAGAAGGATTTCCCTTTTCCCCAGGTGTTCGTGACGGTATGTTACTTCAGGGGCGAGGCGGGCGAGTCCAAGTGGATGGTCTCTTCCACCTTCCAGGAAAATATTAACCACCCTTCCAAGTTCTGGAAGGTTGTTCATACCCTATTCTCCTCCTGCCCAATCCCTGTCCTGAAGACAGGAGACACCATTACCTCTGACCCCTCTGGGGTGGTCTCTGAATTCAACACTTTCTTCACTACCTGTGCACCCTTCTCCACCTGCCTCATGCTCACTCCCTACAGCCTCCTCTTTCTCCTTCTCTCCAATCTCTCCTGCAGACACCCTGAAGACTCGCCTACCCCTTATCCCCACAAAAGTAAAAGCCCTGATGGACTTGACCCCAAGCTCCTTCACCTCCCTGCACCCACCATTACCCTTCTTCTAACCACCCTTTTAAACCTCTCTTTCCCCCTTGTCGCTGTCCCTGCCTGGAAGCATGCCACAGTCATTCCCCTTCCCAAGGGTAATGACGCTTCCAAACCAGGTAATTACGGCCCATTATCCTTACTCCCCACTCTTGCCAAACTCCAAGAGCATCTCGTTCTCTCTTAACTTTCTTCATTTCTCGACTCTTCCTCCTTTCTGACCCCATTCCAGTCTGGGTCTCGCAAGTCCTACTCCACCTCTACCTCCCTTCTCCAGCTTACTGACTTTCTTCTCACTGGAATGGATCAGGTCCGTGTCACCTCTGCCACCTTTGTTGATTTGGCCAAAGCCTTCAACACAGTATCCCACTCCCTCCTCCTTGATAAGCTTGCAGCAGCAGGGCCTTCCGTCCCCACCACTATCTGGTTCCGTTCCATACCCTCAACAAGGTCACACTAGAAGATGTCACCTCCTTCAGATAGGACTCTGGCTTGACCATTACCTTGACTTTTCTGGACATGTGGATGCTATCCACAGAAAACTGCTTCACAAACTTGGTGCCCTATTCAGGCACTGTGGTTGCACCCATCAACCGGCCCGCCGCGAAACAGTCCAGAAAATGATTCCCACAGTTTTCGACTACAGTGACATAGCCTACAGTTCTGCACCTAAATCTTCCCTAACAAGACTGGACACTCTCTTCCTCTTCTTCTACTTATTTGCTCTTGACTGTCCACCCCGTAACCACCACTGTGACCTCTATACCTGTCTCCCTTCCCCAAACTCTAATCCAGACACCTCACTCACTGCTCCTCCCTGGTCGGTAGGTTCTGGCTTGGCTCTCTCTCCCCTCCTACCTCTCCTCTATCCTCTCTACCCCCTCTCGTCCCACCTACTTCCTCCGTAACTCTGACTACCGGACCTTGGCTCTTCCTGAGAGATCATCTATCGCAGGTCAGTCTGCTTGATCCTACTGCTTCCTAAACTCTGGAACTACCTCCCGCTAATTATCTGTTCTGTCCCTACCTCTCAGTCACTCTCCTCTCTACTGTGCAACTTCACCTCTCCTTTCTGCAATTGATCACGACACCTCCTTGATGCCATGCTTTCCCTTCCTCTCCCCTCTCTCCCCTAGCCCTCCTCCTAACCCTTTTTATCTGTCTTACCTCTGCCTTAACTCCTACCCTTTCTCCCCCTACACCTATGTCCCAAATCTTACCCTTCCATTAATTAACTACCTATTCTCCCTCCTAACTGACTCTTCTACTACAGCCCTACCTCCACTTCTGCTGCCACTTGGCAGGCCTGTAAACTAGGTCACTGACTGGGTACTCATCTAGCTGTGCCTGGCTCTTGTGGGATTTTCATCTCAAAGGGAACATGGAAAGACTCTCCCCTACAACCCTCCCCCCCCTCATTTTCTCTCTCACAGGACTGGTAAACAGTACATGGTCTCGGTCTTCACCCTTCCATGTCTGGCCCTTGTCGTGTTACCATGTGCGGCTGCATGTGGGGGTCCAGGCGCAGGCTGCAGGATTCTCCTGATATACTGCCCCCCCCCCCGGGGCAGCAGGAGAGTTCCTGCATGAGGTAGCCGACTTAGTAGTCGGTGAAACAATGGAGGCCCGCAAATGTTTAGTTCTAGAAGACTTCAATGTTTGGGCAGACGACGAATCTTCTAGGTTAGGTTACAACCTCCTCCAGACAATGTCATCTCTGGGCCTGTCGCAAGAGGTTTCTTCTGCGACCCACCAGGGCGACAATATGTTGGACCTTGTTTTTATCGCTGGAGCTTGAGGTTAACAGCCTCAAGACTGATCGAGTTGTTTGATCCAATTATTGTGCAATGGAGTTTGACCCCGGAGGGATTTCTGGTAGTATCTGATCTATCTAGTGTGGTAGTTCGTGTGTTGGGGGTTCAGGCGAGGCAGTTGCCACCTGTAATAAGGCAATGTCTGAGGCACTCTACTCCCTCGCACCAGTCCGTGTACAACCTAAATCCTCTCACTTGAGGTCCCCGTGGTTTGATGGGGAGCTCAAAGCGATGAAGATTATGGGACGGAGGTTAGAGCGCTGCTGGTGGAAGACCGGGCTGGAGGTGGACAAACTGGCCCTGCGTACCCACTATGGTGAGTACCAGAGAGCAATCAACCATAAGAAGGCAGAGTTCCTGTCCAGAGAGACTGCTGCTGGGAAGAATCAACCAACTGTGCTCTTTCAGACTGTAGACAGGCTATTAAATCCAGCCTGTCTAAAACCGAAAAAAGACTTTTCAGATGCTTTATGCGAAGAGTTTGCTCAATTCTTCTTGGACAGGGTGTCCGCCATTCGGTGAGGAATTCTGCCAGTGAGCCAAACTGTGGCCGACAGTGATTGCCTGGGGCATCGGGGGATCTCCACCTGGTTGTGGGGAGTTTAAACCAGTGGAGGTGGCTGAGGTCATTGAGGTTGCTTCCAAGCTGAAACACACATATTGTGAACTGGACCTGGTGCCAACACGTTTCTTGATGGAATGTGTTGACTCTGTAGGCCCGATGTTCGCTTTGATTGTCTGGTGTTCCTTGTCAGAAGGGCTTTTTCCTAGATGCCTTGAAGGAGGCACTGGTGAGACCCCTTCTGAAGAAACCATCACTGGACCCTGACGTCAAGGCGAATTACCGTCCTATCTCCAACCTTCCATTTTTTGGAAAGGTTGTTGAGAAGACTGTGGTGCAACAGCTTGAGGAGCACCTCATGGCCTTTGATCTATACAAGCCTCTCCAGTCTGGGTTTCGTGCAAGGCATAGCACAGAAACTGTGTTAGTTTGGATGCATAATGACCTCCTCAGGGCGTGAGACCGAGGAGAAGGGACAATTCTCATTCTCCTCGATTTCTCCTCAGCTTTTGACATGGTAGACCATTGTGTGTTGCTCAACCGCCTGAGGGAATATTGTGGACTTGCCGGCACTGTCATCTGCTGGTCGGAGTCCTATCTCACGAACAGGAGACAACAGGTAGTGATGGGAATTTCTCTTCCACCCCTAGCCTTCTGTCTTGTGGAGTACCTCAGGATTCTGTCTTGTCACCAATATCATTTCCAGTGCATATTCTGGGAGAGCTCATTAGGAAGTACAGCTTGGGTTTCCATTGCTATGCTGATAATACCCAGCTGTATCTTTCCTTTGCCCCAGGAACATCCAACATAGTGGAAGTGCTAAACTGCCTTGCTGAGATCAATGACTGGATGGCCTACAGCTGGTTGCGACCAAACCCCGATAAGACGGCAGTACTAGTGGCGGAGTCGAACAAAGGGCATGATAGGATGGCCTCTGGTGCAGCAAAAGGATTAGTCCTAGGGTCTGTGCCACTGAAGGCCTCATCTAGGGTGCGCGATCTTGGCATTATCTTTGACAGTGGGCTGACACTTGAATTTCAGGTGTCGTCCGTGGTCCGTAGTAGTTTCTATCATTTGAGGAATATCGCCAGGATCAAACCCCTAGTTCCACCCATGGACCCCCCCCACCTTGGTACATGCCTTCGTGACGTCAAGGCTTGATTACTGTAATGCGCTCTACTTCCGGGTCTTGGGAGGTATCTTCCACCGGCTGCAGCTAGTGTAGAACACAGCTGCCAGGTTGTTGACGGGGCAGTTTAAGTACTGTCACATCACCCCAGTGCTGCATGAACTGTACTGGCTGCTAGTTAGGTGGAGGGTCCTCTTTAAGGTGGGTTTGCTCCCCTTTAAAGCCCTACACGGACTGGGCTCTGGTTACCTGTCGGACCTTCTAACACTTGCTGCGTCGGTCCGCTCCCTCAGTTCCTCCTCCAGG
Source organism: Neoceratodus forsteri (assembly GCA_016271365.2). NCBI lineage: Eukaryota > Metazoa > Chordata > Ceratodontiformes > Ceratodontidae > Neoceratodus > Neoceratodus forsteri. The sequence continues at coordinate 798,628,708 of CM028134.1, read as the reverse complement.
AGCCTCCGTGCAATTCCCAGGATGAGGCTGAAAACTGCCGGTAACAAAGCATTCAGTGTCGCCGGCCCCATCCTGTGGAATTCGCTTCCATCAGCTGTAAGGGAGGCCCCTTCAGTCGAGGTATTTAAAGCCCACTTTAAGACCTGTTTAATCGGGCATTCCCAGACACGGTTTTTTAGACACTGTTCTTTTATCGTTCAGATACTGTTTTAATGATTGCCCTGTTTTAGGAATTGCTGTTCATTGCAGGTTATTTTTTTCCACCTTGCTGTGTTCTGCTTTAGTTTTGCTGTGCTTGTTTTGTGTGATTTTATAAATTGTTTATTTGCACATTTGTTCTGTACGCTGCCCAGAGTCTCCAGGATTGGGCGCCTAAAAATAAAATTTGCCTTGCCTACCATCACAGAAGGCATATGATGTGCTCCTCCTCTACCCTGTCCCCTCTCCTCCTCTGTTCACCTGTCCTTCCCACTGCTTTCTCAGCTTTTCCTCCTCTGCTCCAAGAAAGTTGCCTCTCATGCCAAATTTTATTTGTTGTATATAATTTAGTTATAATTATTTATTTCATTGGTGCTGGTCATATGCTCTGTCTCAACTGTATACATATGTTCACTGTTACCTTGAATCTCTGTACTCCGTTGTAACCCATATATTGTACTATATTGTTGTCTAAAATCTGATGTACTTACCCACTTCCCCCTTCCCCAGGATGCACCTGGAAACAAGCTGTTCTAGCTCAGTGTGCCATTCCTGGTGAAACTTTTCAAATAGACAAATGAAAGTAACAAAACAATAAAACCCATCTATTAGAGGCGAGAAAGGGGAGGTTGGGAGGGAGGGCCTTGGTAGCGGGTTAAAGGATGACCAGGACAACTGGACAGCACAGAGAGAGAAAGATACGTGCGCAGCAGGTACCCGGAGCTGCCAGCAGGAGCACAGTGCTCTCAGAAGAGTTGCCTTGCTCCCAACTGCAGGGAAATTTGCTAATGCTCTCCTGCAGACTAAACGACTCTCAAGCGAAGTCTAAGGTCCCCAAAAATCCATAGGACGGGGTGAAAAGATGGGGTGAATTCCAGGGGAACGATACACTTCCCTGAAATATTCAGAAACAGCAGTAGAGTTGTGAGCCCTGAAAAATAGGTTACTCACATGTAACAGTAGTTCTAGGAGTGAAATATGGTGTGGATCCACACTTCTGTCAGTGTTCCTTTCCCTTTAACAGCAGCCATAACATCTTCAAGCTGGCTCCTCCCACCCAACCAGGTGGTAACTCCCCTAGTGCCGCCCAGTGACGTCAGATCTTGCGTGCTGGAAGCAAGACCCATGTGCCACTTGCCAGGAAAGGTCAGGAGGGTCAATGTGGATGTACACCACATATCACTCTCCGAACTATTGTTACAGATGAGTAACCTATTTTTCTAGGGTGTGGATATAGTGCATGTACCCACACTTCTGGCAGACTCCTAGCAGTTCCCTGGGAGGAGGAGGAGGCAAGGTGCACACCCCCCATTTGGGAAACAGAGATTGAAGAACCGAGGCCCCCAAACCAGCATCCTGGCGTAAGGTTGATATGGTAATGGGAGATGAAGGTGTGTGCAGACTTCCAGGTGGCAGCCCTACAGATTTCCTAGATAGGAACATCCCTGGAAGCAGCCACTGAGGCAGCAGTATGGCAGGTGGAATGAGCCCTTATCCATACGGGAGGCTCCCTACCAGCCAACCTATAGCAGAGGTCGATGCAGGACATAATCCACCTGCCAATCGTCCACTTAGCTGCCACTCTGCCTGGTGCAGCTTCAGCGAAGGTGACAAATAGCTGGCAAACCTCTCCCCAAATTCCAGCCATGTGTTCCTTCTAATAGGCAAGCACCCACTGCAGGTCCAAAGTATGGAGCCTGTGCTCAGCCTCCGAGGTGTGGTTGGTGAAGTACACTGGGAGATTTATCACCTGGTTAAGATGGAAATCTGACACAACCTTCAGGAAGAACTTCGGGTTGGGTGAAGGACAATCTTGTTCCTCTGGAAGACCAGGTAAGGAGACTCCACCAACAGCCCCTGGAGCTCATTGATCCTTCTGACTGCCGTGATAGCCAACAGGAAGGCAATCTTCCACAACAGGCAAAACATTTCACACCTATGCATCGGTTCAAATGGCTTGCCCATGAACTTTGTCAAAACCAGCAACAAGTCCCAAGGTGGTGGTGGTTCACACACCAGAGGGCAAATGTGGTCAAGGCCTTTAAAAAAAAAAAAAAAAAAAAAAAAAGCACCAGACCACCTTCTCCTGCACCACGGACTGCATATCAGCCCATGCCCGGTAAGCAGAGATGGCTGCCAAATACACCTAAAGGGTCGTCGACCGAAGGCCCAACTGAGAGAGGGACCAAAGGTAGTCGAGAATGTTAGCCACCAGGCAAGAACGGGGGTCCAGCTCCTTGCCCTGGAACCAAATGGAGAACCTCTTGCATTTGAAGGCATAACATTGCTGGCTCAACTCTATCCGAGATGCCTCAACCACGGCGAGGACATCGTCGTAGAGACCCAAAGCCTAGAATTCTAGCCACTCAGGAACCAGGCTGTCAGGTGCAGTGATTGAAGGTCCAGATGGAGTACCGTCCCCGATTGTAAAAAAGCAGGTCTGGGTATAAGGCGAGACACCTCGGGAGCATGTTACTGAGGCAGAGGAGATCAGGGTACCAAAACTGGCAGGGCCAGTCTGGAGCCATCAGGATCATCCATGCCTTGTCCCTCCTCACCTTGAGCAACACCTTGTGGATTAAGGGAAATGGAGGGACGGCGCAGAGAAGGCCCGTGGTCCAGGGCCTTGAGAAGGCATCCCCCTGCAGTGTTTCCTGCTGAGGGGGCGGGCACAGTACAGCCTCAGCTTTGTGTTCTCCCTGTAGGCAAACAGATCCACCAGAGGGGTGACCCATCAGGAGAACAGACTGCATACTAATTCCAGATGGAGAGACCACTCATGAGATGCCTCGCCCACACGGATGAGGGCGTCCGCCAGCTGGTTGGAGACACCAGCCACTTGGATGGCCAGGAGTTTGGCGTCCAGGCTGAGCACGAGGATCCAGATGCAGAGAGCTTCCCTGCACAGAGAAAGTGAGTGCATCCCACCCTGTTTGCTGAGGTAGTACATGGTCGTGGTGTTATCCATCTGGACCTAAATGACCTGACCCCGGAAGTGCAGAGCAAAGTCTGTCAGCACCAGCTTAACTACCCGGAGCACCAGCAGGTTGATATGACATTAGGCCTCCTCAGAGGTCCACAGCCCATGAACTCTGTGGTCCACCAGGTGGGCACCCCAGCACATCAGGGAGGCATCGGTCGTCAGGATGACTGGTCAGCTCTAGGTGGACAAACATGATTCCTTCCTGCAGATGTTCTGGGACTAACCACCACTGGAGGGTGTCCCTCATCAGCTGTGTCACTTTGACCAGCTGATCAAAGTGGCCCTTGTGTGGAGGCCACTGGAGGGCAAGCTCCCAATGCAGAGAGCGCATTCTCCACCAGGCCAAACAGATCATGCTGGTGCATGCTGCCATGTATCCCAAGAGGCACAGGAAGTCCCAAGCAGGGTGCAACTTCCCAACCAGAAATGACTGGGCAAAGGAAACGAGAGCCTCAGCCTTATCCAACAAGAGCAGAGCACTGGCTCTGCTACAGTCGAGCTCTGCCCCGATTAAACGAATCACCTGCAAGGGCATGAATTCCAACTTGGCCTTGTTGACCAGGAGGCCAAGGGAGACACAGGTCTGGAGGGTCAGGTCCTGGGACTGCTCCACCACCTCCCTGGAGGGACCTGCAATCAGCCAGTCATTCATGTAGGGGTAAACTCGGACCCCCCCCTTCCCGGCACCTCAGCTGAGCTGCCGCCAGTGCAATGCATTTGGTGAAGACCGTGAGAACCAAGGACAGGTCAAATGGCATGGCCTGGAACTCGTAAAAGATCCCCTCCGCACAGAACAGGAGGAACCGGTGGTGGGATGGATGGACTGGGACACAGAAGAATGCATCCTGAAGATCCAGACAGCAGAACTACATGTTCTGCTTGAGGGATGGTATGATATGAGACAGACTGACCATCCTGAAGGTGCACAACCAAAGAAACTTGTTCAGATCGTGCAGCTCTAATATGGGGCACCAGCCTCCATTCACACTGGCACCAGGAAGTACATGGGGGAAAAACCATGGCTGTACTGGGAGGGTCCGAGACAGGAGCCATGACCTCCTTGTGGAGGAGCTGGGCGATGTCATCCCGAAGGGCTGACAGAATGTCAGCAGACACTCTGTCCTCCTGTGGAGCATGGGCTCGGCAAAGCGGGTAAGTCTTGAACTCCAGAGGCAGAGCCTGACGACCACCTCGAGAACCCACCTGTCCATGGTGACAGTGGACCAGGCGGAAAGGAAATGGCGGAGCCGGCCCCCCACCGGGGGACCCAGAAGAGTCAGGATGGCCATGAGGGAGGCACCCCATTCAGTCACTGGGAAAGCTTGGAGGCGGAGGAAGGGCCAGTTGAGGGACCACCGGGACCTCGACCTCCTGGCTTCTGGACAACTGACAACGGACTTCGTCCGGGGATGCCAAGTCTAAGTCTGCTGCCCAGCTGGGCGCTGAGACGGTTTGGCTGCAGGGGCAGAGAGGGGCTGAAAGGGATTCTTCGTCTGAGCTTTAGAGCCACTGGGATCCCTCTGAGCGGTGGTCACAGAGTCCAAGGTGGCACTGGACTTCTCTAGCCGAGAGAGGTGCCCTTCGAACCCTAGCCTGAACAAGTTTGTGCCCAAGAAAGGGGCAGACGCCAACTTGTGCTGGGTAGCCACCATAAAGGTAGAGATCCTCAGCCATGCCCTGTGGGGCATGACAACCACGGCTGCCATGGACCAAGCACAAGTCACCGATGTCCATGGCGGTCTGGATCTGCTGCTTAGCCACAGCTCGGCCCTGATCTAGGACCTGTTTGACCATGCTCTGCAAGTCAGCCGAGAAATGGGGAAGCACCCCATCAAGCATGCCCAGAAGGGCATGGGTGAAGTAGGCCATCAAAAAGGCCGAACTCGCTTGCTAAAGGCCAAGAGAGGAGGCATCATAGACCTTCTTGGCCATGTGATCCAATTTCTTGGATTCCCTGTCGGGGGGTTTATCCATGTCCCCAACATTCCCTGTACGCCAGACCACAGTCGGCCACCAGACCCTCAGCCTAGGGGTACTCTGACACCCGAAAAGGAACTAGTAGGGACTACGTACTTGCGGGCCATTCGGGACAATGGCGCAGGACAAGAGGCTGACTGCTGCCAAAGCTCAGAACAGTGCCAAGAATGGTCTCTGCCACTGAGAAGGCTTCCCCAGAGGAGTCACCCCAGTCGAGCATCTCGGTATGTGGATACTTAGCCCATTTTTGAATGGGTTCCATCGGCAGCCCGGTGGATTCCGAGATAAGGTGCAGAAGGCCCATGAAAGAGATGGGACCATGCTCCTCGGACAAATCCTCTGCCAACTCCGTATTCACCAGATGGGAGTGCGACAGGAGCTCTCAGACTCCGAGGAGTCTATGAATAAAGGTCAACCGCCAGAGTCCCCGCTGACCCCATGAGGCCCGTCGGGAGTGACAGTGACCGACAACCGATGAGGAAGTCCCGATGCCGTACAGGCATCCTTAAGAGGAGGGCCAAACATTGGCTGTTTCGGCGGCCGCTCCACCATGATCGGTAGAGAAGCTAGGGGAGGCCGTGCCAGGGTGGGCTGGGGCCTCTGTGGCAAGAGCCAAGTGATGGCCAGGTTAGTGGCTGGGATTGGCTTCACCCCAGTGAACATTAGCTGGTGCCACATAATCTCCTTGTAGCGCCGATGCATCTTGCGATGGAGTCTCTCCTTGTCCGAGGAGGAAGAAGAAGAGGAGGAATAGCGGCGGTGCCACTTGGCTGAATGTCAAGAGCGGGAACGTCTATGCCGATGCAGGCTGCTCGACCCAGAACTTCGGGATTGGGTCTGCGACCTCGACTGTCAGAGCCGCCAACAGTGGGTCTCAGAGGGAAGCAGCAAAAGCCAAGGATCCTCTGGGTCCACCAGATCCTGAGGGAGAGGGGGGGTGATCAGCAGTCTGGTTTGACCATCCCTTAGAGGTAACAGGCAGGACCGGAGTTCTAGAGAGGCAGGTATCGGCCTCATCTTGCGACAAACAGTCAACCGGCTCAAGAATCATCTCGTCAAGAAGGTCAACCTCTGTCTCAACCAAGTGGCCCGACGGACAGACCATGTTGCCAGCAGCCTGGGTCAAAGGACTGACCATAGTCGAAACCTCTGTGGAAGCGTGGGAATCCCAAGGCCTGAGAGTGTTTGCAATCTCATGATCGGCAGCAAGACTTCTTTTTAGCCTCTTTCTTCGATTTAGATTTCATGCACGGGGAAGGACCCTGTCCAAGAGTGGGAAGGGCCTGCTACAAGTCTCTAAATGCCCCTGAAAAGGAGGCGCCTAAAGGGAAAAGTGAAAAGTTCGAAGCCAAAGAAGCATGTTCCGCAGCCTGAGCTACAGCTTCTTCGAAAGCCGTAAGCTGTTCAGAGAACCACGCAGCCACGGAGACCGCCCAACGGGCGTCCTTAGACTTAACGGGAAGATCCCGTTCACTGGGTCATCGCAGAAGAAGCCAAGCATGCCGATCTTCCAACGTCGTCAGATGCAAAGTGCTACACAGGCCGCACGCCTGGGGACTGTGCTCATGGCCTAGGCAGTAGCCACACATGGCGTGCGGGTCCATCCGGGATATCTTCTGCCCACACGCACACTTTTTGAAACCGGGAGCTGACTTTGCGGCGTCCATTACAGGAGATATGAAGGAGATTGCCTTAAGACAAGTAAATAGCAATTTGAAAGTTTTTGAATGCAAAAGGCCTACTCAGTGCAAAAGCAGTAAGGAGGGAACCTTCGGCTTCCAGTGGAAAGATCCGACATTACGGGGCAGTGCTAGGGGAGTTACCACTCGGTGGGTGGGAGGAGCCAGACTGAAGATGAAGATGTTCTGGCTGCTGTTAAAGGGAAAGGAATACTGCAGAAGTGTGGATACGTACTGTATACCATAGCCATGTCCCTAGAAACTGTGTTATCAGTAAGGTTTCTCCATCTGCAGATATGAGAACAGCACAGGGTCAGAGGCTCAGAGACCCTGTATGACCAAAGAAAATATAGGATGTAATTTACTGAGAGCCCTGCTATCATGAGGCCTGGCAATAGCAGAGCCAGTGCCCATGAAACGCTCTACTAGCAAAGGTTTTCAAGACGAGGAGAAGACACCTAGAAGCTCAAGAGGTAATGAAGTAACCCCCAAGAGGGGAAAAACAACAGAGATGGTGGTCCCTGCTAGAAGGGCAGATGCCAATTAAGGGAATCGCAGAAATTGTACGATTGTCCTACCACATGTTTACCTTCTCTTACTGAAGATTACCCAGAGAGAGGGAATTAAGAGAAAGAAAACTGTAGCAGGCTGCCTGGAAGGAAGTGCAGGAGGCATACTGAAAGGGAAAAGAAAACTGCACCAGATAAAGAAGTTTGGGTTGCAACGCCAAAATATGTCTCCTGGTCGCTTAATAAGCCTGCCTTCCTGCAAGCCTTCCCCATAAAAGTGGAATGAAAAAGGAAGTTTCTCCAACAACAAGCAATTACAGACTCCACCCCAAAATGGGGGAGGGCAAAAGAGTTTTCTCTGCCCCGTTTCTTCTTTTCTTTTTTTTTTTTAAATGGCTTGTTTGTTTTCCAAAACAAAGAGGAGAAGGGACTAGAAGGAACAGGGGGATAAGAACCCATATTTTTTTTTTTTTGATGGCCACAAAGAAGGAACAAAGTCCCCCATATTGTTTTGCCCCCTACGTGCCTCTTTTTTTTTTTTTTGAATAGGAGACCTACAAGGGAGGCAGAGGTGAGAGGAAAGAAAAGACTGCCCAGAAGCCTGCTCATTGCGGGGGAAGGTGAGCGGGTTGCTGTAATGAATGGTGAAGATATTCTGGTAGATATAAAATTAAGGTGAGCAAGTAATTGTCATATCTTCCAAGAATCGATCTTCACCATTCATTACCAGTGGGCCTGAGTGCCAAACTTACCACCAAAGGCAGTGCTGACAAACCCTGAAGAAAATGATTCTTCCCTCAGCCTTCTGTGGGGTAAAAAAACACAGAGAGGCAGGGCCCCTTACAGGCCTGGTGAGACCTGAGACTGGTCAGGGGCAGGCAGAGGCTCCCATGGCCTGAGAGCAGGAATGCACCTTGCAAGCTCACACCTGGCCCTAAGAGAGAAGTGGGCCAACAAACTGTGAGATAATCACCCCACACCGGGCTAAGGTGACAACATGGAGAGACGTATCCACGACATCCGTCTAATGCAGACTACAGTTCCCACTAACCTGGAGTCTACCTTATTGGCATAGTAGGATGCCTTTGCCTCGTATCTTGCCAGCTCCAGGCCCTGTGCAGAAAGGCGTATGGCTTGTCTGGTTTGGTCACAGTCCCGCAAGGATTCCAGGAGCTATCCCGGCATCGCTCACAGGTGCCTGCCATAAGATGTCTGGTGCACCTGGTGTGCCGAGATGCACACCACAGTGCACACAGCCAAGAAGACTCTTCAAACCCATACGTCAGACTCATCTGAGTTAGACTCTGGGGGACAGTCATGCATTGTGCGCCTATGCCCAGAGAGGGCGTCCAGGAACTGGACTCCAGAAGTGGGGTGTGGCATGGCTCTGGGAGACCCCAGGGGTGCGCAGTACCTGTGCTGGATGTTCCTTGGGGCTGGAGAGGGGAAATAGGGATGGAACCAGACGTCTCGACACCTCCTCAAAAGGCCTGGGCCACAAAGGTATGACTGTATAGTCATGACTGTACTCCCCAGGGAAGGACAGTGTCAAATGTGCAGGATTGTGGCCATAGAAATGGGACAGTGGCAGCTCCCTCATCATCTCAGAAAGGAACTGCTGGTAACAAGAGTGCCCAGCATCAGAGGACAGATGGAGGGAAGAGTCCTCTTCCTCACAGATTCGGCACCAGAGATGGCATCATAACACAACCCGGCACTGAGGACAGTGCTGAAACCGAGCCGGGTGCCATGTCCGGTGCTGGACCCCCTCCCGGTGCCAGAATCAGCACAGGGACCCATCCACAGCACCCAGAGACAGAAGACAGGTGGCACCATGGCCAGCACCAGACAGGGAAGTATCCAGGGACGATGCTAAGGACAGTAAAATGCCTAGGACTAGGCCCAGAAAGGCCTCCCCCACCACAGCCCAGAAGCCAGTTGGGATCATCCCTGTCTCCATTCCCCAGGTCATCCAACCTCTCAGGGGATGAGATCCAGAAGATCTCCAATGGGTCAGTGGCTCCAAAGACATTTTCTCTCCTAGTACCACAAGCAGTATTAGTAGGGGGACTCAGCCACACGGGCAGCGCCGCTCCACTTATCGGCACTGGCCTCAGTGCCAGGAGTCGAGATGGCACCAGGCCAAGGTCCCAAGGAGCCTACCAGTGTAGGCCCAGTGTATAGCTCAGACCAGGCCACTGGGGGTGTCTGGACCCCCGAGGGGGTGCCGGACTGGGAGGGGTGCACAATCGGTCCCTTGGAGGGGGCCAGCCGTCCCACAGACCCCTCCCCAGGCTCTCCGTCTTGGCGAGACAAGGACAAGAAGAGGCCTGGACTTCCGCAGCATGTGTAGTATTGGGGAGGGGCTCAAGGGAAGAGCCCAGGGACCTTGCCTTATTTATTTGCTTTTGACAGTCGGGTAGGTGCACTACATAAGGCCTGCCTATTTTCAGGTACGACCCGGGAGAGAACATGACAAAGTACAGGGTTTAGGTAAACCACAAGAAAAAACAACTTCAAAAGAACATAAACAGTAAGTGTATACATTGAAGTCTCAGGTACATTCACATGGGTAGCAGCAGTAGTCAAAGAAACAATCATCATTTACAGGTAGGGGATGCAGCATTTGAAAAATGGAATGAATAGATAGTAGACAATGAAATATTAGGTGCTTAGAATACCACAGCATTGCTACTTGACCGGAAATTAGCCTTGGCTACTAATAATACCAAGTTACATAAGTGCTAGAAGGAGAGTTAGATTTGCAGGTAATGGAGGGGGAGTAGGTAGGGGAGAGAGAGAGGAAGCAAGTGCTAGTGAGACTAGGTGAAATTTAAGAAGCCTTGGGGTCCCATGTCCAATCGACATCTGCCTCCAAAAGTGGGGGATGACCGACCCCATTTCATCGCACGAATCTCGCTCCAAGGCAGGTGCAGCAGCAGTCATGCTGGTCTCGGATGGACATGTTTCTCCCACACGGGCACCAATGCATTGGGGGGGGGGAAGGGACTCCGTCTTCTTTCTTCTTGGATTTTTAGGCCACTGAGACCTGGACATGACGGACTACAGAAAAAAATCAAAAATCAGTAAAAACAGGGTTTAGCGCTGTAAAAAGGCACAGGAATGAAAGCAGCGATGGAAAATACCAAAAAGGAAAGGTTATGGCATCGAGCATGCAGCGACTAACAGAACTAAGCTGAACTACACAGCTGCAAATCACGAACACTCACATGGAGTGTTACCTCGACAGCCGGAAGAACAAAAATGAAGGCGGCAGGGGGCCAGTGTCAGTTACTGGCCAGCTCGCAAGCACCACATCATATGTTTGTCTCGTAGGCAGTGACGTCCAAGAAGTTGGTCCCCTACCTCTAAAGCTTTAAAGGTGTATGCTCCCACAGGGTTCTGATGCCTCCGGCACACACCCACCGGTAATGAATAGTGAAGACTGATTCTTGGAAGATCAATGGTTGCCTCTGTTGCATCCTCCTAATTTCAACAGGATTTAAATGTAAATGAAGGTACTTGAAGTCTGGTGGGAAAAACCTGCCCAACTCCTCTGCAAAGGTCATAACCCGACTCATGTAAGCCATCTTGGAATTTTATGATGTTTTGGTGCTAAACCCTGCAGTAGTTATACCGTATCAGTCAGTGCTGTTGCTGTTCTCTGCAGTATCTATGTTCTTATGCTGGTAATGAAACTTCTCAAGGCAGTGTCCTGCTGTGTTCTATAGTTTAAAGTGTATATGAGGTAGAAAAAAATGCTTTTAGAGAATACTGGGACTTCACAAGACACGTAACAGAACTGAATACGAGTATAATTTCTGCTGGCTTGTGCATATACACATCATCAACTCCCATGGTACCTTGCATTAATGGGGTTATAACCTTTGCAATGGAGACAAACAGGTTTTTACACCAGGACAAGACTGAGTGAAGCAACTGCATTTATATTTACATTAGGATCAAATTAGGGGGTGCAAGAGAGGGAACGTTCATGCCTACAAAACTATACAGGTATACAGAAAACAGGTTGAGGGACTTTCCCTTTAATGGCGAAATAACATAATAGAAATTACACAGACCACCAGACAGATAAGCAGCTCCTCAGAAGTGCTACTACCAATGGCTCACTGGTACAAACACTGCCTGAGATAAGCAAATGGAATATTCACAATGTGCTGTTAAACACAACTCACGAAGCTATAGCTGTACCTGTAAGCCCCTGGTCAGGGTGCATACTACCCATTTTATTAGTTCCCACTGATAACTTAGACCAATACAGAAATCATTATTTGGGGAGAGGGAGCAGAAATTTTCTAATCTGGCCCCTGAACTACCCTGCTCCTGGAAAAACAAAGAATGGTTTACAGCCAATCCAGTCCCTCCTGGACTGCAGGGCAACACAAATCCAATCGCACCACTAGGTCAGTCCAGTCCAGTCCCTCCTGCATAGGCCAGCCAATTTAATCCCTGTACAGCAAAGCAACACAAAGCCAACCACGTCACCAGGCCAGCCAATTCAATCCCTGTACAGCAAAGCAACACAAGGCCAACTACTTCACGAGGACAGCCAATTCAGTCCCTGTACAGCACTGAAACACAAAGCCAACCACGTCACCAAGCCAGCCAATTCGAACCCTGTACAGCAATGCAACACAAAGTCAACCAAGTAACCAGGCCAGCCAATCCAATTCCTCCAGTACAGCAGTGCAACATGAAGCAGGCCATGCTACCAGGCCAGCTAATCCAATCCCTCCTTTACCGGGTAACCCCTGCTTTATAACAAAGTATAAAAATCTGAGGAAGCCCTGCCCAGCTGAGGTGAGATGTAAGGCATAGTCACCGGCTATGCTGGTGTAGCTGTTGCAGCAGATGGACTGCTAGATCTAGTTTTACTCTCCTGTCTGTGTCTCTACCAGCCTTCAAGATTTACTGTGCTGTATATATTTTTATACTTTGTTATGCCATGGATAAAATGTTGAATAAACATTTTTTGGAGCATATTATGCAGCAAGAGTGCTGGCTTTTTAGGGCTGTAGACACTGCACATAGCACATACTACGCCACAGGGAGGTGGGTGCACTGTTATTGCTTGCTTGTTCACTAGTTTGATTTAAACTGGAGCCCTGAGTTTCCCAGTGGTGAAGCACCGTTTTTTCTCTTTTGTTCTGTTACTTAGCTACAGCTACTACTACAGCTGCCACTACTACGCAGAGATGATGAATGCCCTGCAGTGAGGAATCCTAACAGGACAAAACAAGTTTAGAGTTTGTTGCGCTCAGCCTAAACTGGCTCAGCTCTAAACATCCGATTCGAAAGTGACTTTTGGTCAATTAAGTCTTGTCAGCCTGTCCTGCACAAAGATTTGTATACCCCAGATGCCTTCGACTAGGTTTGAGGCTTTAGACTGCACGAGTGTGGTTTGGAGAGATAAACCAAAACCAAATACAGAAGTTTCTTACCTTAATACTGGAAACCTTTCCAGTTCCATCAGCCACATTGTCCAGCAGACCCAGATTCCCTTCACTGTCTGTGTACGCTATCTGTCCACCTTTGGGATGCCATGCCAGGCCACAAACTGTGTAACTTTTCTCATGTTTAACTCTAGGGACAAAAAACAAACACTGTCACATTCAATTTGTACAGCTTTCAGAGACCATTCTGGAGTATGCAAAAGTAGGCTTCACTCTTACTCTTGTTGTTGATGCACACAGCCACACACTCAATGTGTGGGGTCGGTGCCAACAGAAGAAAGATGAAGCACAGAAATGCACAAAACCGGGACACAACTAAGAAAAAGTATGTTTCGGCCAAAGTGGTTACTGCAAAACAGTCAACTACATTATACTTTGATGCTTCACATCCAACACATGACGCTTTATCAGTGGTCCTCGGATAAAGCATCATGTTTATGATGCAAAGTACCAGGGTATAGTGTTGCTGACCGTTTGGTTTTTCGCTTCTCTGTTCTACTCTGGCATAATTGTTTTTTAATTCTCACATACCGATGGGGCAACAATACCTCTGCCCAACATCCCAACACCTGTCTCAATGCTGCTAGGGCTCCATTTGTGAATACAGCTACCACTCCTGTGCACTCTCCTGCAGCCTCTCTCTCTCTCTCTCTCACAGAGCAAGATACGATTACTCCTGGGGAGGTTGTCAGGCCACTCAAGCGTGGGCCGACACAGGAGCCATCCTGTCATATCTCCAATGCTTTATCCCTGTTGAAACACCTTCTTCTATCCCACGTGTAAGTCATCCACTGCTCCATCTTCATGAGGGAGGGAAGAATGTTGTGTGGCCAGGTCACCCATGACATACATGATTTTTATTTGTTTTATTTAGTTTTTGTTGACTGGGTAGGTGCACTAGACAAAACATTTCCTGTTTTTAGGCATGACCCAGGAAAGGTACTGATGGATAAAAGTTCTACTTCAGGAGTGCAAAATTATCAGGCAGTTATCAGATTAAGCGTGAGCTAAATACAATAATAATAATAATATTTATATTGCACCTTTCAAAAAATCAAGGCACCTTAACAATAAGATAAAACAGAATACTCTAAAACACAATCGAATACAATTGATCATAAAATTCAGATTTCGACAAAATCAAACAAGTTAGGCTAGGTGCCAGCGATGTTTTTTTAAGATCTGTTTAAATCCCTCCACGGTCGTGCACTCCCGAAGCTGATGGGGTAGAGAATTCCAAAGGGCTGGGGCCGCATACATGCATGCACGGGCCGCTGAAGATTTTAAGGATATCCTTGGAATCTCTAGCAACCCCTCATCAGGCGAGCGGCACGATCGCCCAGGTCGGTATGGAACCAGAAGCTCTTTCAGGTAGTCCAGGCCCTGTCCGTGTAGGGATTTATAAATCAGAAGTCTGACCTTAAAGGTGATCTGCCACTGACCCGGCAGCCAGTGCAGCTGTCTGAGGAGTTCCCGACAATAACCAGGCTGCAGCGGTCTGCACCAACTGCAAGCGGCGGATATCAACCCCAGGTAGCCCTAGATAAAGGGAGTTGCAATAATCAAGGCACGAGGTCACAAAGGCGTGGACCAGCATAGGAAGATCACCAGACAGAACTAGGTGCTTAACCATGGAGATGTTCCTCAGGGGGTTAAGGGAAGATTTGATGACTGCCGACACCTGTGATCGCAGTGTCAGCCCATCATCAAAGATCACCCCCAGGTTTCGCACCCGTTCAGAGATAAGTAACTGGGAGCCTCCCAGGAAAAGTCCCGAAGGCAGACCTGCTCCCGACCCCTCTATCCCGCGACCCGGGTCCACAGCCATCGCCTCAGCCTTTTCAGAGTTCAACCTCAGACAGCTCGAATTCATCCAACCCTGGATTTCAGTGAGGGAATTATTAAATACCGAGAGAGCTCTATCCTGGTTGGGTGCAAAAGACAGGTAGAGCTGGGTATCATCAGCATAACAGTGAAATCTCAGCCCATACTGTCTTACAATGTCCCGAGGGGTTGCATGTTCACTACGAACAACATGGGGGGCAATACCGAACCCTGAGGGACCCCACATGCCAGAGAATGGGTCAGAGAAATAAATCCCCGACACCACCCTCTGAGTTCTGCCAGTGAGGAAAGATTTAAACCACCTGAGGACTGTATCAGACAGGCTGCAGATGAACCTCAGGCGTTCGAGAAGAACCCCATGGTCCACAGTGTCAAATGCTGATGAGAGATCCAGAAGAACCAAGATGGAACGTTTTTTTCCGATCTCTCACCATCAGGAGATCAATGAGCACCCAAACCAGCACAGTCTCGGTGCTATGCCTCTTTCAGAAACTGGATTGGAGAGGTTCGTAGATGTCATGGATGGTCAAATGGTTCTCCAGTTATAGGGCCACTACTTTCTCAATCACTTTCCCCACAAACGGGAGGTTAGAGATTGGTCTGTAGATGGCAGAGCAGGCTGGGTCCAGAGAAGCTTTCTTCAGGAGGGGTGTCACCACCACCTCTTTCAAGGAGCTAGAAAACTCGCCCAACTCAAGGGAGCACTAGACCATCCATGCGAGGACCGGGCCAATGATATCACAGCAACCCATAATCAGTGTAGTTGGGACCGGATCCAAACTACAGCATGTAGGGCACATACTCTAGACAATACGCAGGACATCGACAAACTCCGGCCGGTCGAAGGTACTCCAGGAAAAGTGAGGGAAAATGACCGAGCACCGATCAGTAGCATCTCCCATACAGTGTGCTGGTTGGAGCCCCACCCTGATGTCAGCCATCTTAGCCACAAAGAATCGAGCAAGCTCATCACACTCCACTTGTGAAAAAGCTCTTCGAACCTGCAGGCAGGCTGGGTTACACAGTCTGTCTACAGTTTAAAAGAGCTGAGCCAGTCAGTTCTGAGCAGCCGCCATCTTCCCGGGCAGAAACTTTGCCTTCTTACAGGTGATTGCAGATTGACAGACTTGATAATGTTCCATCAATCCAATATGGTCGGCCTCCAGGGCAGATTTCCACCAGCAATGCTCTAACCTTTGTCCCAGTCGTCTCATCTCCCTCAAAGTCCCGTCAAACCAAGGGGATCGAGGGCGAAGGGAAAGAGGATGAACACGGACAGGAGCAATAACGTCCAAAGCTGTAGAAATGGCCTCATCATAGGCCAACATCCAAACCTCTGGATTACTGCTTGCCTCAGGAAGCGCCGATAGGTCAAGCACCGCCACCAGGCCTTCAGAGCCAACATCTCGTAAAGGGCGGTACCTGACCATCTCCACAAGGGTAGGCCTACGAGGGGGGCACAGTAGTGATCGGACCATCTAACAGGTTCCACCCCCAAATCGAAGGCTGCAATCCCCAGGAGGAAGACTAGGTCAGGATAGTGACCGTGTTTGAGAGTAGCAGGGGTAACAATCTGTGTGAGGCCCAGTGATGTCATCAACTGGAGGAAGCGTTGTCCAAATTGCGAGAGTTTGTCATCAACCCAGGCACTGAAGTCCCCCAGGACCATGAGCCTGGGCGACTCAAAAGTCATGTCGATCACGAAATCCACTACTTCCTATAATAGGGATCATTTACACAAGCATTTATCATCAGATACGAGAAACTTGCAAAGTTCATTTCTGAAAGCTACGCGAGTCTGAGAGCCGCTTAGCGACATAATAAAAGAGTTCCAGGGCTTGGGGGCAAATGCTGAGGCCAGTTCACCCATCTTGGAAGTACATTTTTGGACAACCATAAGTGATCTATCTTTAAACCATAAGGGGTAAGCCTGTGTAGCTCTCTTTAGTATGTTGACTAGGGTAGCAGGTGTAGCTGTTCTGATAATATTATCAATGGTACAACCAATAGTGAAAAGGCAGTAAGATGACGGGGAGAGCCAACCCAGACTCGAGTACAGGGCAAAGTGATGGGTCAGCCTGGGCACAGAAAGCACAAAGTGGCAAATGTTGTTGTAACAGATGTTCCATTTCTTTAGGACCCCTTTGTTTGACTCCAGGAAGGGTACCAGCCCATGGGAGAGCCTAGGTCATAGGACACCCTGGGCTACAGCTAACCTAGCAGCTGAGGTTAAAGCATACCTGATTTTATAAGCAAGACCTAGTGTTGTATTAACAGTTTTGCAGGTTGTAGACAAGTGCAGGTTAAAGTCAAGGGCAGGGTCTAGAGTGACTACAAAGATGAAGGAGTTGACTACAACTAGCGGGGAACTATCAAAACAGTAGACGGTATGGGCAGAAGGACAGCCCCTGGTTCTGGAAGCAGAACCGAAGAGCCGGGGGTGGGGGGGTTGGTGTTCATAAGGAATCTGTTGTGAGTTAACCTGCTCTGTGTACATCCAAAATCCACATTTAGCCTCAAGTTGACATCAGATGTAGCCAAAGCACTATCGTAAAGGACCATGTCATCTATATAGAGTAGAGCAGAGCAGGAGGCAGCAGTAGTGAGAAGATTATTGATAAATACAGTGATTAGCAGAGGAACAAGTATGGATCCCTGAGGGATAGGTTGGATTTGACTTGATTAATTTCTACAAACTGCTGCTGCTCACTAAAGTAGCTCACAAACCAGGTAGTGGCAGCAGATGAGAAACCCAGGGAAGACAGTTTGGGATAGTAGAAGGGTGTAGTCAACAAGGTCAAACGCCTTGGTTAGGTCAATGAAGACAGCCCCAGTGAGCAGCCCCTTATCCATGGCCATTTTAGCATTGTTCGTAAATTGGATGAGGGCAGTGGATGTACTATGGGCTTTCCTAAAGTCATGCTGTGCTGGGGATTAAGGGGATACAAGATGGGCACGAGTGTGATATGGAAAATATTTTCACTCCTTTAGAGTGACCTCTGGATATTCACAAGTGGCGAAGCCATGAATGAAAATATTTTCCATATTACACGAGTGCACATCATGTATCAGTTTTATACAATAGGGGCGTGATAACTGGAGATAACTCCAGCTATCACACTCTGGTGATGTTCAGCAGTGTGATATTGCATGGTGGTGGTTTTATGCTGAAATAAAGAATGGTATATCATCTCACCCCTATTGTATAAAATAGATTATGCAACTGGAGGTGTTCTGTTACTTGGGAGGCCATTAATTTCTCCAGGAGCTTATCAAGCACAGACCAGATAGCAATGGGGCAGTAATTATCTATATACTTGGTGTCTCCTTTTTTGTGTGAATAGGCACCACTCTGGCAACCTTCCAGAGCCTAGGTACAATGCCAGTGGAAAGTGACAGGTTAAATAGCCTTGAGACGAGCAGTCAAGTGAGGTGCATCAAATTTGAGGAACCTAGGTGTGAGACAGTCATGCCCTGCAAAACCGCATTATGGGATTTGTCTTCAAGAGGCGCAATACCTCAGCCTTTGTGAGGGTCCTAAGTTAAAGGGAGGGGGTCCTGGTATCTCTTCCGGAGTGCAAGGTTCAGGAGCCATACCAGTCCACACAGAGTACTGGGAGAGGTCAGTGAAATGAGAGTTGAAAGCATCTGCAACGGTTTCAATGTTATTACAGTTAATATCATTCGGTGTCACATCAGATATGGTGGTTTTAGTGATCTGCCCCGTGAAAATCTTTATGTGGCTCCAAAAGTTATATGGGTCCCCAACAGATGTCTGGAGTAGCTGTTTGCAGTAGTTACTTTTAGCAATGTGTATCGCTTTTTTACATTCATTCCTTTGCTGCCTGTATCTGACCCAATCAGAGATAGACTTGTTTTTTTTTTTTTAAATCTAACCCAGGCTTTGTCCCTGGATCAGGGCTCTCAGGGACGTGGGTACCCGCATCAATTACGCACATTTCTGTCTTTTTGTCAGTTCTTTTTCGCTCTGGTCCCCAGTCGCCAGGGACTCTCTCGGGCAAGTCCCACTCAATCAGCCTTTTACCACCCAGCATGAATCCCTTCCTGACCGAGGAATCGGGTGCTTGATCCCCTCCCAACCGCGGGCCTATACAGGGGAGGGAATCATGGAGAGACGGGTCAGGACTGGCAATGGGCATTTATACCCATCACTCTGGTCCACCGTCACCCCCCTGGCAGCCTGGGTTTCCCTCCTTAGGTTTCCCCTGAGACACAGACATGCAATAACATCAGCATGCAGAGGGCATGCATTCGCCCCCTCCCACATTTGCCTGCCACTGCTTTACCCCATTCACGTCCCTGCTTAGGTATAGTGCTCTCGGTATCCACCAGGAGCTGCTACCAAGCGGGGATTCCCCTGCAACCTGCCCCAGGAGATGAGAGTAGTTCTCCGGACGCTCAATCCTCTCCTCCCCTGCCAACCCCCTGCACCCAGAGTCCACTCCCAAACCTGAGTCACCAGTGTGGCATCCAGCACCTCAACCATCAGCACCACAGGGTCAACTTCATTTACACACATTATGTGCATCGGGACGCACTTTTTTTTTTTTTTTTTTTTAAAGTCACCAAGACGCTCATTCACTAAGCCCGAAGTCCACAAACTGAGCTACATGCCCTATCTTAGTAATGTGAAGAATCAGTAGACATCGCGGGTGTGCTCCACTGAGTTTCTGTGGGTTGTATTTAAACTAGAATTTTTAATGTTTTAGAGGGGGATTAAAACGATTATAGCCACCGCCCAACCAATAGGGCCTTGTTATTGTGTGGCAGGATTTGTTTGAATTTGAACTAAAACATAAAAATTTGGTTTAAGACACAGCCCCATAGAAACCACAATGCAGCATGCCCTCACACTCTACAGATTCTTATACCAGACTTGGCAGCTGCCAAGCGAGTTTCGTGATGCATTTATATGGGGATCCCCAGAAATTTACCAAGGATTCCCACTCTTGGGTAGGACCCCCGTCTTTTTGTTGTTTTTTTTTTAAGTCCCAGACCCCCAAATGAAAAATCCTACCGACAGCCCTGCTGGATTTAGGTGATACAAGCAAGTCTCTGTGCAACCATCTTATCACTGCTCCTCTGACCCTATGCTTTATTTGAGGAACATGCTTGTCTTGTAAGACCTGAAGAGTGGAGACAAAAAATGTGAGGCCATTGTCAATATCGGATGTCTGATATGGGGGGGGGACCAGTCTGTCCAGTACAAGTCAACATTTAGGGCTCCATGGTTTAGTTTAGAAAAATCCCTAACTAGTATATTTTTGGGAGGGAGTTTCTGGGTACAGGCATTCCAGATGCAGAAAACAGGCAAGTGGTCACCGATGGAGTCTGGCACAGTGCCAGCAATAAGGGCCTGTTCTTTTCTATTTGTAAGAATCCAGTCAATAAGGGACTGGTGATTGCCTCTTAGTGACATCCTAGTAGAGCAAGTAATAGTTGAGTTATGTGTAGCTTTCCAAGTACGGAGTCTAACATACCAGAATTTGTCCCAAGCCAATCAAGACTGAAATCACCCAGCAGGAGAAATTTGTTTGTCCCTTTCAGGAAGGCCAGATATTGTATATTTAAGCAATAATGACTGACTAACCGGTCATTTCTAGAGATTAACGACTTGCTGGAGGGGAAGGGTGGCCCAAAGCGCAGCCGAGGGCCACCCCCAACAGCCAGTCATTAATCTCGAGGAAATGACCAGTTCTGTGGTCATTATTGCGATTTATAAGTCTAATCGCAATAATGACGTCTTTTTAAAGACATTTAATTAAAGTTTTCTGTGGAGGCAGTGGGAACGCAACAGCAGGAAGCGCAGAGTGGGTGCCGCGAAGGTCACTTTCGTAGAGATTTGAGACTGGCACGGCAACCAACCACGGACGATGCTGCCCTCTTGAATATTTAATTAGACTTATAACGTCAGTTAGCCCATTTATCCCACTTTTAGGGGGGTTATAGACAAAAGTAATGTGCAATTTTTTCATGTTTTCCCAAAACCAGAACAGCGTGGAGGTCTTCACAGGCGCACTGGGCCTTGACAGTTTGTGGAGTAAATTTCAGGTGTTCTTTAAAGTATACAGAGACTCCACCTCCCCTCTTAGAGGAAGGGTGATCGATCCCAAGGAGCTTGTATCCTGTTATATCACACAGGGAATCAGGGATCATAGGTTTTAGCCAGGTCTCAGTTAACCCTAGGATGTCAGGGGAGTAGTGAGACACCCAGGCCTCAAGCTCAGTAAAACTGGTCATAAGGCTGCGTACATTCAAATGGGCCACTTTAGGCCCTTTTGCAGTAAACCACAGGGGAGAGCTAGAAGGATCAGCAGTACTGGGGGCCCCAGATTAGATTCTATATCCCTAGACAAAGAAATACAAAAGGAGGTGATGCCAGACCTCAATAAATATTTTAACGGTGAAAAACCCTGAGGTACATAAAAGGAGGATTTTGATAGGTAGTATGTTATAAGTGGGATATGGAGTTGGCCAAGATACCAAATACAATAAATGGGCTTGTCCTCTTTTATCGTTATATTGGAGAAATAGAAAGAGATATAGGATAAATGTCTATCTAAATCTAAACAGCAAGGTCCCAGAGTAAGGCTGTCCACCATAACTAGCAAAGCTGCTAAAGTAACCCCTATATAGATAGATGAGCAACACATTTTCAGCTGTATATCACAAAACCAAACATAAAATAACTAATATACTTATAGTCAAACAGCACCTAAGAAAAGTACAGGTCGTAAGAACTTACTGTATCAGTAGATCTTCGAGAACAGCTCTTGCAGCAGGTTACACCATAAGGACTGAAGCCAGCAGGCACCAGGACCCCACGAAAAAATTCTAGCTAGCTATATCCAGCGGGGGACCACCCCCGATGTCGGCCCCGCCCCCGACATCAGACACGTCATAAAAGGGCAGTCCCCCAGCATCCCTCAGTTCTCCCGCCAGAGACTCCCAGCATAACGATGTGACACAGAAGGGGAGACAGAGGATCCGCTTCCAGGGGAACAGCAAATAATCTGATTGCGTCAAAGACATCAAATAAAGAAGAACCAAACCTCCAGAGGGGAAGGTGGGAGGGAAACTACCTGCTGCAAAAGCTGTTCTCGAAGATCTACTGTTACGGTAAGTTCTTACATAACTGAACTATCTTACTTCGAGATACAGCTCTTGCAGCAGGTTACACCATAAGGACCGATTCCCAAGCAGTAAGGGTGTCAGTAAACCCTTTCTGGAGAAGGACAGGAGTGATCCCAAAATCGACCATCTAGGACAGAAGTCCCTGAAGGACTGCCAGGCCGAAGCCCACTCTATGCCTTGAGGCAATATCCAGGCTGTAGTGCCTAACGAAAGTGTGCACTGTACTCCAAGTGTCAGCTGCACAGATGGCTGATGTGGAAACACTCCTGAGCGCAGCAAAGGAGGTAGCCACCTTCTAGCAGAATGGCCCTTTACCGATCCCGGTAAGGGCTTGTTACGTTTCTGGTAACAGAACTCAATACAGTTAACGAGCCACTTAGAGAGAGAGAGAGTGTCTGCTTCAACACAGGAGCTCCCAACATCCTGTGTGCAAAAGACAGAAACAGCTGGTCGGACTGACGGTACTGTCTGGTTCTGGTTATTTAGAACTGGAGAATCCTATGCACATCTAGAGTGTGCAAAAGAGCTTCCCCACGGTTAGAGTGGTTGGAATAGTACACTGGTAGGTCAATGTCTTGGTTTAATGCGAAGTATGAGACAACCTTGGGAAGAAACCTAGGATTGGTCCTCAAGGACACCCTGTCCTTATGAAAAATCAAATAAGGCTCTTTACACATGAGCACGTGGAGCTCTGAAATCCTCCTTGCTGAGGTAACAGCAACTAAAAATAGCGTCTTTCAAGAGAGAAGACCTAGCTCGCAATCTGCGGCTGGTTCAAAAGGAGGTAACGTAAACTGCTCCAGGACAAAAAGAAGATCTCAAGGAGCAACTGGGTCCTTAATGGGAGGTCTCAAATGTAGGATGCCGTGCAAAAAGGCACGCGAGGCTTCTAGCTGAGCTAGTGACCTCTGACCTACCAGTGCATGATATGCCGAAATGGCACAAAGGTGCACTTTCAAAGAGGAGTATGCTAGGCCTGAATTGAAAAGGGATAGGAGGTAGTCAAAGACTGACCTCTCCGGGAAATCGAGCGGATTAAGGTCGCGGGCCTGAGCACACAGACAAAACCTGCACCACTTCATGGCGTAAGTGGCATGGGTGGATGGCTTTCGGGCCACCACAAGAATATCTGTAACCCCTTGAGATACCCCATGTCTAAGGATGGCTACGTCCTTAGGAGCTAGGCGTGCAGGTTCAGGGACTTGAGGTTCGGATGAACCAGAGAACCGGCTTCCTGAGATAGCAAGTGTGAACTGACTGGTAAGGGTAAGGGAGGCTCCTGGGCCAGGTGGTGGAGGAGCGGAAACCAATACGGTACCACCAAAGTCATCAACGCCCCTTCTGATTGGAGCTTGAGAAGAACCCTCTGGATCAAAGGGAAGGGCGGGAAACAGAGGAACCTGCTAGTCCAAGAGAGGTACAACATGTCTCACCAGAAAACACGAGGCCCTGGATCTAGCGAGCAGAAATTGGGCAGTTTTGCATTGCATGGGGACGCGAAAAAGTCCACGTCTAGCATCCCCCCCGTCTGCAGAACAGGTCTTCTACCACCTCCTGCAGCAGTTTCCATTCATGAGTTCTGGCCTGGGACCGGCTCAGATGATCTGCGACAGTGTTTTCTACCCTGGGAACATTTACTGCGGTAATCGTGGAGCTGTGCTGCAGTACCCAATCCCACACCCTCTTTGCCTCTCTGCAAAGTGGCTAGAAGTGAGTGCCTCCTTCTTGTTGATGTAATACACCACCGAGGTGTTGTCAGTCAGGACTAACATGTGACTCGGTGGGATCTCCTACTGTAAGGCCTGTAGGGCGTACAAGGACTGCCCTCATCTCCAGAATGTTGATATGGAGTTGATTTTCCAGGGGCGATCAGGTTCCCTGGGTTCTGGTCCCATCCAGGTGAGCTCCCCAACTGGACCCTGAAGCATCCTTGGTGAGAGTCAGAGATGGAGCCGACGCCAAAAAGAGGACCCCCTTGGAAAGATGCTCCAGAACCAGCCACCACTGCAAGTCTTTAATGACTGGCTCTGTAACCCTGACGAGCCGATCCAAGTGATCCTGTCTCTGGTCCCATTGGGATCTCAGCATCCACTGGGTAACTCATGTGGAGGCAAGCCAGGGGGACCGTGGCGATGGCTGCCACCACGTGTCAGAGTAAATGAAGCATGGTTCGCGCAGGGACCCGACTTTTTGCGGTAATGTCCTGAATCAAGGACCGTATGTGGTACGCCCTCTCCTCAGATAGGAAGGCTTTCCCCTGACAGGGGTCTAGGATTGCGCCGATGAATTGCAATCTCTGGGAAGGAATGAGGGATGACTTCTCCTGGTTGATGGTGAGATCCAGTGACCCGAACAGGGAACGGGTGTCCTGAATTGCCTTTACCAGTGCCTCTCGAGAGGAGGCCATGAGAAGCCAGTCGTCCAGATACAGGAACACATAATGGCCCTGTCTTCTGAGGGCCGCTGTCATGACCGCCAACCACTTGGTAAACACGTGAGGCGCCAAGCACAGACCAAATGGAAGAGCTCGGAACTGATAATGGCGTCCAAAAACTCTAATCGCAGGAACCACCGGTGCGATGGAGTGATGGGAAGAAGGAGATACGCATCTTGCATGTCCAGAGACGCTAGCCATGCACCTTGCCCTAGCATGGGAATGAGACACAGAAGGGTGACCATGCAGAAACGTTTGTACAACACAAAGGTGTTGAGGTCACTGAGATCCAGGATCGGGGGCAGATCCCCTGTTTTCTTTGGAACCACGAAGAAGTGGGAATAATACCCTTCTCCTTTCTGGTTCTGTGGAAAAATCTCTATGGCATCCTTGTCCAGGAGTGCAGAGACTTCCTACTGGATGATCAGGGCCTGCTGCCCCGAATAACAGGAGTGCAGAGGAGGTGTTGTCGGTGGGCAGTCGAGGAACTCGATAGAATGCCCTCAATTTACCAATTGCAGAACCCACCGGTTGGAGGTTATCCTCTGCCACCCTGACCATGGTGAGTGATGCGACCCTGACCCTCTCTTCCCTTTGATCCAGAGGTGGGGCAGGGGCCGGAAAGAAGTCATGCTGTGGCGGTATTGGGTCCGGTAGGCTGGGCAGATTTTGGGTTTCGCCGACCCTGGCCTCCGGAGTATTTAGGCCGATTCTTTCTGCCGTAGTTGCCCTAGGTTGCTGGCCAGAACGAGGCTGCTGCCTGTTCTGCAGGCTGCGAAAGCGGTTCTGGCCCTTACGAAAGGAGCCAGACTTAGGTTGGTACATGGCGTGTACTGTCCTAACAGCCTTCCCGGCATCTTGTAGCTTAGTGATGACCCTCTCGGTTGTTGAAAAGCCCTCCCCAGCTCCCCTTGGTTCCCCAAAGCTACAAGGCTGGCAGCAGGAAGGGTCGAGAGGGCAATAGTTGTTGAAAAGCCCTTCCCAGCTCCCCTCGGTTCCCCGAAGCTACAAGGCTGGCAGCAGGAAGGGTCGAGAGGGCAACGGTTGTTGAAAAGCCCTCCCCAGCTCCCCTCAGCTCCCCGAAGCTACAAGCCTGGCAGCAGGAAGGGTCGAGAGGGCAACGGTTGTTGAAAAGCCCTTCCCAGCTCCCCTCGGTTCCCCGAAGCTACAAGGCTGGCAGCAGGAAGGTATGTGATCTCAAGACTGCACTCGGTTTTAAACCTTGGCGCCTTTTTCTGTTCAGCTCCCTGGCGCTGTGGTACTCACTGCTGCAGCCACTTTAAACCCAAGACTGTGCCTACAATACACTCTAGCCAGCCTACCTTGATTTAATTAACGCTTGCTGAGTCTGGTACACTGCAGCCCACCCCCCACCCTCGTGCACCATTAATTAAATACGCTAGTAATCCCACCCACTTTTGTTCCAACCTATAAACTCACTTGAAGGGCAGTCTTACCCCTCCCCCCTGCTGCATCAGTCCTAGTTTAAACCAGCGAGGCAGCCTTTTTTATTTTTTCCCCTCCACTCACTCTTGCCTATTCTCTATGTTAGCCTCTGTTCTACACTTATTTTGTCTGGAAAAGTAACTCAGACTGAGGGTATCCCAGTTTTATCTTTTCCCCTCATCTTTTCAAATTCCCCCTGCTCCTGTCCACTCCTCATAAACTGCACTCTATTGGAATACCTGCCTCTTGTGAATAACTTGTACAATTGACTGCCAATCTCTGGCCACTAAGGGTTTCACTCAAACTGCCTTCACTATAGGTGTCACCCTGCCCTTAAGTCACCATTTCTGTCACTTATATTCTACTCTTATAAGGGACAATCCACCTCTGATTTACAGAGTTTTCATACAAGGCATACATAATGTTCTCTCTTACATGCCCAAGGTTACTTCTGGTGGTATCAGGATTACTACCCACCGTAATCGTCCTCTCCTATCTCTCATGTAACATACACGTAAATAAAAAACAAATCCTGTCGTTGGTTTACAGCTGACCTCAAAGCTGCACTGCTGGAGAGAGACAAACTCTGGAAAATGGCAAGAAAAACCAAGAATGCAAGTGACTGGATGATCTTTAGGAAAGCCAGGAATAGATGCACCAAGAAAGTTAGGGATGCAAAGGCTGCCTTCTACTTGGCCGAGCTTGACTCCTCCTACCATAATCCTAAGTTTTGGGGCACCATCAAGGGTTTGGTGGGGCAGGACGCTAACACCCCCCTTCCAACTCAATTACACAACAGTTATGGCCCTATCACTGGCAAAATGGAAATTCTGGACGTCTTCAATAACCACTTCACAACGGCTGGCCTTGCCTTTGACACCTCTCCAGCTGAGGGAACAATTAAGCTCCCATTACACTGGTGATCAGAGAGTTGACTCTTCCTTCAGCTTCAAATCTATACTGTTGAAACAAGTAGAGGATCTATTATGGCAACTGGATACCAAAAAAAGCGCAGGGGCAGACTCTCTGGACCCCTACTTTCTAAAGATTGCATGCCATGTACTTGCAGTCCCCCTAACACACCTCTTTAACCTATCCCTAAACTCTGGCTCTATTCCCACACTGTGGAAGACAGCCCAAGTGGTTTCCTTCTAAAATCAGGGGACCCTATGGATCTTAATAATTACAGGCCCATTTCCATTCTACCAGTGCTATCCAAGATGCTGGAGAAATTAGTGAGTAACCAGTTAAGGGAGTATCTTGACAATGCTAACCTCCTAAACCCAGCTCAATCTGGATTCAGGGCCAAGCATAGCACTATCACTGCACTAGCCAAGGTCACAAATGACTGGCAATCCAAGTTAGATAAAAAGAATAATGTCTGTGCAGTATTCCTGGACCTGAGCAAAGCATCCGATACTGTGGACCACGAGCTACTACTTTCATCCCTGCACTCCAATGGCTTAGATCCACCCTCCCTTAAGTGGTTCAGATGCTATCTCACCAGTAGGTCACAGCAGGTAAAAGCTGAAGGTGACCTATCCCCATTAAAACCACTGTCAAGAGGAGTCCCCCAAGGTTCTATTCTGGGTCCTACCCTTTTTGCCATTTATATAAATAACATTGATTCAACCCTTACCAATTCCTCTGTACACCTCTTTGCTGATCATACTGTTCTGTATGTCGGGCAACCCTTCACCTGCAGCTGCTCGTGAAATCCTACAAACAGAATTCTCCTTGCTACAATATCAGCTACTCGAAAAAAAGCTTCTGTTAAATGCAAAGAAAACTAAAGCAATGATGTTCACAAATCAAAGTTCCACCAGCACATCCTCTTCAATCATTCTCCCCCAGCTTTGCACTATACTTGGAGAAAATCTGGAGTATGTAGAAAACTTCAAATACATAGGTGTGTGGATTGACTACAGACTTGACTTCACTCATCATTTAGAAGAACTGTTAAAAAAGGTTCGCCAAAGGCTTGGCCTTCTCTATAGATTAAAACCCTTCCTAAACAGAGACTCAAAGATGAGGTTAGTCCAGGCCATTTTTCTATCAGTTGTTGACTATGCAGACTTCCTTTATAGTCACTGCCCCATCTCCTACCTTCACAAATTGGATACCTTATATCATAGAGCAATAAGGTTCATTACAGATCTGCCATCTAATACCCATCATTGCTCTCTTTATGCTGCAGTTGGGTGGGTTTTCCTTCACCTCAGAAGGAATAGAAATGCAGCACTATGGATTTACAGAGCGTTGTCAAAAAAACTTCCAAACTATATCCTGGACTGCTTCACCCAGACCTCTCCTAGCTCCTATGCCCTAAGAAGCAACAACTCATCCTGCTCAAATTGCCCAAATTCAACACCAGGCTAGGGAGGCAGCAATCAGCTATTCTCTAGCTATAGCATGGAACACCCTACAAAAATCCCTGAAACTGTCCAATATCATTCCATTTGCATCCTTTAAACAGCATTGTACAGTCTTCTTCAAAGAAAATGCAGTTGCTACCGCTAGAAGCTAGCATTGTCATCTCACAAATCTCCCTTCCAAACCATATATGGCATATTCCTTCCAGACAGACACCCCATCTTATGGCACCCAGTAATACCTTCACCATCCTAGTATTACATTATGTTGAGTGTCTGCCATGGCCCCCCCACTGGGATATGTATATACTGTACATACTGTAAATATTAGCTTAACTTTCCTGTAACCGATTTTTATCATGTGAATTTACTGTACATCACTGTCTTTATAAACGTTATTTTCCCCTGTATGTATAACTGTCTTATATAAGTGTATGATGTATCTGTTGTGTATCAACTATTGAACCTTGACCTTATCAGGTCCATCTTGTAAATGAGCCTTGCTCAATGATGTTCGCCTGAATAAATAAAGATTTGATGATGATGATGATACCAGCTGGATACCCTGGGTCCCACTGCCATGAAGAATTCTCCTTTGTCTTCTCCAACCTTATACCAACTAGAACCTTGCTCCCTTCTCCTGACCTGTCCCTCCATATAACTCATCCTTACAAATTAGGGCATTTCCTTCTCTACCACCCCCCTAGCATGCCCAAATACCTCAAGCGCAATTACAGATTCTACAAAGAAGTTTGGGTGATGCTTCTGTGCTTATGCTTATCAGGAGACATAGAATCTAACCCTGGCCCCCATTGGAATGCCAGGTCCACAGATGACTCCTCATGGTTCTCCACTAAGGGCATGAAAATTGCCCAAACGAGTATCAGAAGTTTACCAGCAAACTTTCCTGAACTTGAAGCCTGGATAGCCCTCTACTGTCCGGACATACTTGGACTAACTGAAACATGGATGGCTCAGGCCAGAGATGCCTGATTCCATGTACAAAATACCTGGCTACAGCTTGTCCAGATCCGATCACCCCACCAAACAAAAGGGTGGAGGAGTTGCCCTTTATTATAAAGAGCATCTCAATGTCTCTGTACTCCAGTCTTGGATAACAAATCACTGTGAAGCTCTGCATACAGTTCTACAACTAGGGGGTGATAAAGGCTAAATCTGATCTGTGCCACAATCCTCCAAAGGGGCTCTCCTGGCTTAAATGGGCTCTTGGATTATCTGGCCACTCTAAAGGTAGATCTGAAGTCATACTAATGGGAGACTTCAACCTAGACCTAACAGGGAGTCACACCGGTACATATACTAAAGCTCTCGCCCGACTTAACCTCGCTCAACTTATCTCTAGCCCTACACACATCTCTTCCAACTCGGAGCGCCAATCTCTCCTGGACTGGATGGCTATAAATAGAGCAAATAAAATAATTGCTGCAGGGACCTTTTCGGATTCTATTAGTGATCACCTGCCTACTTTCTGTATTTGGAATGGCCACTGCCTTAAACCCCCCAACCCCAAAGAATCATTCAATTTTGGGATTTTGCCAAACTAAACCGAACTGCACTTCTCGAGGA
This sequence comes from Neoceratodus forsteri, assembly GCA_016271365.2. Taxonomy (NCBI): domain Eukaryota; kingdom Metazoa; phylum Chordata; order Ceratodontiformes; family Ceratodontidae; genus Neoceratodus; species Neoceratodus forsteri. The sequence continues at coordinate 798,599,049 of CM028134.1, read as the reverse complement.
TATTAATAATATAGACTGGTCTCCCATCTATCACACTGATGATGTAAACACAGCACTTGAATACCTGATGTCTCAGCTTCTTGCCCTTCAGGATCTGCACACCCCTCTGAAAAAAAAGGCGTCTCAGGGGCTCCCCTAATGGCTAAAAAAAAGACCTCCTTCGAGCCATGATAAAAAGAGACAAGGCCTGGACCTTGGCAAAGAAGTCCAAACAATCAGAAGACTGGGTTAACTATAGACAACTGAGAAATGACTGCAAAAAACATATTCGGAAGGTTAAAAGGAGCTACTGCCTTAAGCCTCTCCAATCTTCAGCGGGTGATACCAGGGGTTTTTGGAACCACATCAAAAATGTCATTGGGCAAAGGCCCAAGATGGCCATTAATGACATGACACTGAATGACGCAAACTGTAATAAGTTACCTACTATTGCTAATGCTCTTAATGCACAATTCTCAGATCTCTCCGAATACACCGAGAAATTCAACCAACCTCTTTCACCTCCTCCTGAGGTGCAACTTTCGCATGAAACCCCTTTTCGTCTCACATTAGTCTCCTCCACCGAAGTGCTGCATCTCCTCAAATCAGTATCCACCTATGGATCTGCTGGCCCAGATGGGCTACTGCCAAGCTTCTTGAAGCAGGCAGCCCTTGCTGTTCCTACTGCAAGAATCTTTAATCTTTCCATAATAACCCAAATGGTACCAACATTGTGGAAAGCCGCTCGCGTTGTCCCTGTTCACAAAAAAAGGGATACCAAAAATATGTCAAACTATAGACCGATTGGCATTCTCTCTACCCTAAATAAACTTCTCGAGAAGGCCATCGCTACTCAGGTCACAAATTACCTGCACCTTCACAACCTTGTATCCCCTACCCAGCACGGATTCCGAACAGGACACAGCACCACAACTGCTCTACTTCAGCTGACAAATGCAGTCCTTACAGCGATGGATAAGAGCCTGCTCACTGGGGCCATATTTATCGATCTCACAAAGGCATTTGACCTTGTGAATCACTCTCTGCTACTTTCCAAACTGTCCCGTCTTGGCTTTGTCCTGTCGACCATCTCCTGGTTCGATAGCTACCTCTCAGGGAGGTTGCAATTTGTCCAAATTGAATCTGCCGTCTCAAGTCGTTCCCCTACCTCTGTTGGGAGTCCCCCAAGGATCTATTCTTGGCCCACTACTTTTCTCCCTTTCCATTATCAACTTGCCCTCCCTTCCCTGCTCCTCCTCGTCGATCCTTTATGCTGATGACATGGTGCTTCTCTCCAGTGGTAAAGATCCCTTATCAGTAAGAGCACATCTACAAGCAGACTTCAACTGCTTGCAGGAGTGGTTACTACAGAACAGGCTCCAAATGAATACTAAGAAAACTGTAACTATGCTTTTTGGCCCCCCGTCAAGAATCAGATCTCTTACTCCAGACTTATTGATACATTCTCTAGATGGCTCCCCTCTTGAATTCATTACCTCCTTCAGGTATCTAGGAGTCACTCTCGACCCATCTCTTGACTTTAACCTCCACATTGCAGCTACATGTAAGACAGTTTACTCAAAACTTGGTCTTGCCTTTAAAATTAGGTCCTCCCTCAATGATGCTGCCCAGCTTGCTATTGCACAAGGATTTCTCCTCCCTGCTCTGACATATTGCTCTCAGGTTTACCTTAAAACTAGCAAAGGAGCGCTCCAGAAATGGAGCACCTGCTATAACAGTATATGCAGATTTGCTCTCTCCGCTCACAGACTTACCCATCATTGCCTGCTCTATTCTAAACTAAATTGGCTCTCCCCAGACTCGCTCAGACACTATTCTGCGGGCTGTACAACTGATAATACGATCAGAACGGGGTTCCCCAAATACCTTGCTGAACTATTAACTCAGCCATCCCAGGCATACCTCCTCAGGGCATCTGCTCAAACCCAACTTGAAATTCCCAGATATCTCAAAAAAAAAAAAGGAGAACGATCCTTCGCCATATCTGCCCCCCACTCCTGGAACTCCATTCCCTCCCACATCAAACTCTCCAAATCCCACAAGGCCTTTAAACTGGTTCTTCGGGCACACCTATTAGAATCCAACTGCTGCTCTTGTGCTGTAACTTGAGCCTCTCTCCTAGCATTTTCTCCTCCCTATGGCACTTACTGATTTCCTGCTGGTCTCCAAACTCTGAAAGTTTCCCACATCCAGCAGAAATCCTGTTATAATGCTACTTCATTTAAGTTTTGTTTGCTGTTTGTCATTTCAATTTAGTCATTGATGTATCATCAGATGAAAATAATTAATGTAATGTTATCTGTTTCTCTTTGTCATCACAGATAATGACTGTACCTGGCTGTATACTGTTCAAATGTTTGTTCTCACCTCATGCTGCGTTATGAAATACTCTTTAATGTTGACTCTGGTCTCCCCTGTCTGTACTCTCCCGGGTCGTACCTGAATATAGGCAACATTGTTGTCTAGTGTACTTACCTGGTAAACAAAAACCAACCAAATAAATACCGATCCGTTGTAGGGCACATCCAGAATGCCCTTCTGGACATCCGGGGTGAACCCTGAGACTCTCAACCAAGAGTGTCTCCGAAGCCAAACGCCTGTAGCTGCACCTCTGGCTGCTGAGTCTGCAGAGTCGTAGGCGGCTCGGAGGACTTGAGTCCCAACATCTGAATCCGTACGAAGGAGGTTCAACAATTCCTCCTCCTTTTCTCCATCCGGAAAGTCATTTAAAAGGTCCTGAGCCTGATCCCACAGTGCATTTTGAAATTGCACCATGTGCGTAAGATAGTTTATGGACCCAATGGAGCATGTAGCAGCCGCATACATGCGCTTACCCAGGGAATCCAACTGCTTAGATTCCTAGTCCGGTGGTTGGGTACTAAGATGCTGAGGCCATTGCGAGCGGTCGTGGGAGGTCGTAATGACCAGTGAATCAGCCACTGATCGCTGGGCCAAACAAGGGTCTTCCAGCGAGGCCCTATAGAGGCGGTCGGCCTTCTTGGGGACCGCTGGCGAGGAAGAAAAAATTACTCACCATAATAATCTGACAATATTGTTATATATATATATATAGATAAATAAAATAATTTTTTGTCCTCTCAGGTCAAAAAAACCCCAGTAAATATACCTAAAAAACCTGAGACCATAAGGGAACCAACTGGTTAACAAAAAGATGAGTCTCTAACTTAACTTATATGGAAAAAAATATCCCAAAACAGGGATGCAGAACAAAGATCATAGTTTTTTTTAGTAGGGGAGGCAGGGAGGGTGCTTTAATCATGATGTCCTCTCAGTTGTGGAAACATGGCTAAACCCTAAAATCCCTGATACCTCAGTCTCTATACCTGGCTACTGCATTTTCAGGCAAGACAGGATTGCTAAATAGGGCGGGGGCTGTGCCATCTATCTTAAGGATACCCTTATGGGTCACATCATCCCATCCCCTAGCCTGAGCAACTCCTCTCAGGTCCTCACAATCAAAATCCTCCTTGGTGCACATAACAAGGAACTCACTGTCATCTCGGTTTACCTACCCCAAGAGACCAGGCTGCTGGCTTCCATAGCATCATGGAATATCTAAGGGTCCAGCAACATAATTCTGAAACAATAATCATGGGGGATTTTAACATTAACTGGCTCTCCGCTGAGGCTGCTACCTATAAGGATGCAGCTGCGGCACATCACCTCACTCAACTGGTCAATGCCCCCACCAGGTGTAACTATAGGACAGGCTCCCTTACGCTTTTAGACTGGATTCTATCTAACCGCCCTGAACGCATCTCCAATGTTTCTGTACTCCCAGATACAATAAGTGACCACTCGCCTGTCATCTGCTCCTGGTCAAACAAATACCACAAGCCCCCTCCCAAGCTTATCTATGCCAGGGTTATCAAACAAGGGCACCTCCAGCTGTTAAAATCCCATCTAACCAGGCTGAACTGGGCAGTGCTTGACTCCCTCAATGACACCAACAAAGCTCTGGACCTATTTATCAAACATTTCAACGAAGCCTGTGACATCTATGCACCAGTGAAAAAGATGAAGGTCAAAGGACAGACTAACCCCTAGGTTACTACTGACCTTTTAACTCTGCTCAAGCACAGAGACCACCTCTGGCCTTGTGCTCGTGCAACTCCAACGCAAGTAAACATACAATTATACAAAGCAGCCAGAAATGATTGCACTCGAAGAATACCGAATGCTAAACGCAGCTATTACAAAGAGGCTCTGACCAACTCTTGGGGCCAGGGAAACAAATTCTGGAACAACATGAAAGAATTCACAGGCAAGGATCCTAAAGCACCACCCACTATGCTCAACCTTCATGGCACTCCTACACTCGACCTAGGTATCATCACCACTTTTAATAATGCATTTACAAACCTGGACAGTGTCCTTCCACCAAATTTTTTCGACGACCTCCCCTCCAGCTCCTCCCAAGTTACCCCCCAACTAGAACGTACAACCCCAAAGTTTTTTTTTAAGGAGGTCCCACCACAAGTAGCTAGAAAATACATTCAAAAGGCCATCAGCAAACAAGGGTACAGTGGTGACTCCCTTGACCTGAAACTGCAGGCACAAGTCCTCGGTGAAATCTTAGAACCACTTACAAAGATCTTTAATCTCTCGCTTAGATTGGGCCATTTCCCCTCTCTCTGGAAGAAAGCCACTGTCACACCGGTTCACAAAAGCGGAGATAGGACACTGCACACCAATTACAGACCGATCTCACTCCTCCCCCCACTATCCAAAGCGCTGGAGCGAATAGTGTCGGACCAACTAGTTGAATTCCCGGATAAGTACAATGTACAGTGCCCAGAGCAGCATGGCTTCAGAAAAGGGCACAGCACAGTCACTGCACTACTGGAATTTACAACCTTCATCCATGCCACGCTTGACAAAGGGAATTGTGGAGGGGCAGTATTTATAGACCTTACCAAGGCATTCGACACAGTTAACCACCCCCTACTGCTCAAGCAACTGTCCTCCATTGGGATCTCCAGCGATGCCCTTCCATGGTTCACCAGCTACCTTGATAATCAGATCCAACGTGTAAGGATTGCAGGGATCTCTTCGGATGAGAAACCGGTCCACTCCGGAGTCCCCCAGGGGTCTATTCTGGGCCCTCTACTCTTCTCCCTCTTCATCAACAATCTCCCCAGTGCCTGCCACCAAAAAATATTACTATACGCAGATGATGCAGTCCTGTTTTCCAGCCACCATGACATTACAGTCCTTGAATCCCAGCTGCAGCTCGACTTCAATCGCATCGAAGACTGGTTCAATTCACATAAACTTGTCCTGAACCACAGCAAGACTAAAGCCATGTCCTTCTGTAACCGACAGAGCAGGCACAACTCTCTGTCCTCACCATCAAGAACCACGCTGGGAACCCACTTGAACATGTCAAGGAGTTCAAGTACCTTGGTATTACCCTGGATAGTACCCTCTCCTACACTCGGCATATTGACACTGTTGCCAAGACCGCCAATATAATGGATTGGACTACTACACAAACACAAGCACTGTATGCCTGCGGATGCCCTTAAACTAGCCATCTACAGCTCTGTCACCTCTATCATTGACTACGGCCTTGCCACCTATGGTTGTGCCCCAACAAGTGCCCTTTCCCAGGATCTCAGTTGCTCTCAACAAAGCCTGTAGACTACTGACGGGTGCAGCCCGACAAACTCACACCTGTGACCTCTATGCACAGGCCAGCTGGCTACCCCTACGCAGCAGAATACAATACCAGACCTGCTTACTTACCAAAAAGATTCTCCTTGGTCTCATGCCACCTGGTGTTAGTTCACTCCTTACTACCTACAGTGGCTCTCAACAAACACGTGGTGCCCAATCTCTAACCTTTCAGGTTCCCAGATGTCGTACCTCCATGGGTCAGCGGTCCTTTATCTATAGAGCTGCTCAATGGTTCAATTCCCTCAATAAAGAAGCACTTTCCTCTACTACACTTGGACCCTTCAAAAGGAATCTCAAACTTTACCTCACCTCTACCACTCAATGTGACTGTTTCGTTGAACAGAGATCTCTGTAAACACCTCCCAGCTCACTCATGTCTCACAGCCCGCCCTTTCCCAATCTCATTCCCTCTGGCACTGGGCCTTCCTTGTGACTCCTTTCCTGCTTCACATCTCCACTGGTACAAGACATTTTCCACCACCATCGGACAGTGGCCCATTAGCCTGCCAACTTCCTCTCCGGTCGCATGCCTGCAATACTAACTGCCTATGGTGTCCTCTATCTCTTATTGTTACCGCAGCCAGCTGCCTACTCAAGCTGCTCGCTTTATGAATATTATCACAATGTATGTTATAACTGAGTATCATTATTTTTCTTTTAGTTGTTTTGGTTGTTTATTAGCATTCTTTACTACCTCTGTATGTATGTTGACCCTCATCCTTTGACGTGGAACCTTTGTAAACGAGCAGTTTCTGCTCAAAGGTATTTGTAATCCGAGAATTTAATAAATAAATAAATAAAATAATGAGAGATCCCTTTGAAGAAACAAGATTACAATAGCGAGTAATTTTTTCTTCTAACCCCCAGAATCACTCATTATGATTGAACAAATGCAGACTACCAAGCAGTACCTTTGGAGGTTGGGCAGAAAACCTATTTAGGAAACAGGTTCTGCAGCACTGCTGTACCAAACCTGACATCACTTCTGGAGTGCAGATCCAGGCTGTAATGCTTTGTGAAGGTGTGTACTGTTTTCCATGTAACTGCTTTGCAGATTTCCAAGAGTGGAATATCCCTTGAAGCTGCCACTGAAGCTGTACCCCTGGTGGAGTGCATACCTCTCAACCTCGTGTCTCAAAAATCAGGGACAAGGCTTAAAAAAAATCAGGGACAAAGACCACAAATCAGGGACACACCTTAAAAATTGGTAATATTTACCCAGAAAGCTGATGGAATAAGGGGATTAGTGATGCATTTTGTGAAGAACAACAAGCCTATAACTTTAATGTTTGACATTATTTTGTGCTCACATTCCCCACTGTTCAGTCAGAAAAAAACAAATTTTACGAGGGACAGAGGAAAATTCTTTTTTTTTTTTTTTTAACCTTCTTTTTTATTAGCACAAGTTAAACACAGTACATTGAGGATCTCATATGAAATCCATACTTACAACTGGTAATTTTACATTTCATAACTTTTCAGATTTGGCTTAATAGTATTTTAAAAGCACTGTTTACCAAAGACAAGTACAGCCATGAATAGGATCCTTTTAGGATTAAAAATGTATTCATATATAGTACCACCCGGTGAAGGTATAACAATGAGACAATAGAAGAGAGAGAGTGAAAGTGCAGGTAAATAAGTTAGAGTGAACAATAAAACATTCAACCAGTTAAAAAGTTAACAAGAAACTTCATTGGTCAGCTATTTATCATGTAAAATATTTTAAGACATTGCTGAGTAATATCCCAAGGAAAGTAATCCCCACTCAACCAAGCCTGTGGGGAGGGTCCGCAGCAAAGGGATTATGATATAGACCAGGTCTACTTACGTTATGTTTCTTCTAAATGGTAAGGGTTAAATCTCATAACTCCATACCTTCTCACCATATAATCCTACCCTGACACCCACCCATGATCTTAAATCAAAAGCCCGGGTAATTTAAAACCGACCTTGTCCATCTATTCATATACATTGCGGACTTATCCTGGAGGTTATGAGTGGGATTCTCGAAGACTCGTATATGTTCCACTATACTTTTCCATTCAGAGACAGTGGGGGGGTCCAGAAGCCACCTTCTGGTTATGGCCTTATAGGCAGCAGCCAGGAGTATGGACCACAGGTACCTGATGTCCTTATGTTTAAGTGACTCCGGGGGAATGCCTAGGATCAGGTTCCGTGCTGTTAGTTGTTCCTCCACAGCTAGAATGCTGGAAATTAGGTGGGTAATGGCTAGCCAGAAGGATTGGAGTTTTGGACACTGGGAAAATATATGCGCATGGGTTGCCACCTCTGTATCACATGCCCTCCAGCATACTGAAGGAAGTTTGGGGTTTCTTTTAGCCAACAAATATGGCATTAGGAAGAATCTTGTTCAGATTTTCCAAATGTAACCCCTAGATGGCGCTATCCCAGGGGCTACTACCCCCGCCTGATTTGCCACTAACAGGTTGAGGGGCCTGGATCCAATGGCGGGTGCCTCCACCCAGAGGTCAGGGTTTGCAATAGTTAAACTAACTTGGTCACAGCCCTCTGGGACACTGCAACCCCCCTTTCTTCCCACTAGTGGCCCACACAATATATCAGAATTACCTTCACAGTATACACTTACCCCCAGGTCTGGTTCCGCACTGGGACCTCCTGAAATGAGATACAGTGCAACAATCACAGTACAGTACTTTAACAGACAAATACCTCAGGCAGTATAACTTTGCTGAAACAAGCAGCTCTGATTTATTTAGGGGATATAACAAGGACAGGGGAAATCAGGTTAATTAGCTTATCACTCTAATAATCTACCTTATGGCTCTGTGCACAGGCCTATCCCTATCAGTTACTGTCCCTGGGTACCCAAGCCCTAGTGGCTAGTCCAAACCGTGGCAGCTGGTAGGGCCCTTTCACACAGAGAAAAGGAGAATTAAACAGTCAGCAGTACAGTAATTCCATTTGGATTTAATGTGGCAATTCAACAGGAGCGACCCTGAATTAGTACTCACGACTCCAAATAAGATAGGGTCCTTCAATGTCAGCAGGGCTCACTTGAGGTACACAAACCTCTTCACATCCATATAAAAGAAAGCACTATACCAGGCAGGCTGCATCTGTATCCCGATCGCAATTACTGCACAATACCGGAGAACACACAGCAGATTCAGTTCCTGACAGACCGAGTGTAATTTTCAGCAATTCCTCCAGTCTTCTACAGGGTGAGCCTGGTTTCTACTCTTCAGAGATCCTTTGATTCTTTTCACAGGACTGATTCAGTCCTAACAAGCTGTTACACAAGCTGCAGACGGAACTCTGGGCCTTACACACGCTTTTTTGACTAAAACTGCACACTGAAAAGCACAGGGCTCCTTCCTTCTTCACTGCCAAAGCTCAACTGAAACTCCAACCGACAAAACCGGCACTTCCTTTGAGTTCCTCCCAGTTCTTGACTGGATTGGCTGTCACTCACAATAGACTGCTGCTGTTGGTCCAAAAAGGTGCTGAAGTCTAAACTACATCTCCCAGAGTCACTGCCCATACAATCCTCTTGTGGCTGGCTCAGATTATGAGTCCAAGTTCTGATTCGTCAAGGCACCATTTTAGAGCTAGCTTACCCCACACTGATTGGTCCAGTTCAGCAGTTCAAAACTAGAATGGGGAACTAGCAGACACAGTTCTGACTGCAAAGAAAGCAGGTTAGACAAACTGTAATTTCATTATTACTCTAAATAATTTCTGGCAAACAGTTACATCTTTCAGATAGGTTCCCTTTGCACTCCTAGTGACTGCAAAATGAAGTGAATTGGCAGCAGCTCGAGTGGTACTCAGAGAAGCACACAGTCCCCCCATACAAACTAATTATGTCTGCAAGCAGACAGCTCTTAAAGAGACAGTACCAGAGGCTTCTTAAAACACTCACTGATAAATGGCTTAAATGCCAAACACCATTCAGGCTTGGAGCATTCAAGCAAGCTCCTGGAAGTCTTTTGGGAACCCCCATTTGCAGGGGGGTTACACAAACATATTCACGCCAATTTGGGGAGGAAGTAGTGGACCATGTCATTTGCCATATCTTTGCCCATTGGGGTTGCAGTATTGAGAGTTCGAGATCTTGCTCCCATTTAACTTTAAGGGGTTCCAATATATGCTCCTGCAAGGATACCAGAAACTTGCATATGTGGGAGATTGTGTGGTCTCCCTCCGTAGCATTCCAGATTTGAGTATATGGGGAAGTATCCTCTAATATCTGACAGCGGGCATTTATTCGCCTGTACTGAGAATTTATGTAGTCTCTAATTTGGAAGTAGTGCAGTTTCTCCCTGTCCTCCCATTTGAATTTTATCTTGGCCTCCTCAAAAGATATTATTGTATTCTGCCTGATAAGTCGCCACGGGTACAAAGTCCCCTATTTGCTTGTGTAGTATACCAGGTTGACTCCACAGCGGGGGAAAAATCCAGGTTGTTAATAAACCACTTGTACTTCCATGCGTGTTCCTTGATATTTTTCCAAGGATGTCCCCTTCTCCAACCCTCTAGAATAGAGCATGTGCTCCCTCGTATGTCTAATAGGGCTTGTTTCAGTAGGCTGCCAGAGAATAATATGGAGGGCAAGGGATGCTGCAGGCCTCTAGTTAAATCAGTCTGTTTCCAGTGTGCATCATAGTGCATGTTGCCCCATAGCAATGCGCATCTCATTTGGGCTGAGTTCCAGTAGGAAAGTAAATTCAGGAATGCAATTCCCCCCTGTGACTTTGGGAGGTGCAATGCCTGAAGCTTGAGTCGTGGCTTCCTGCCTTGCCATATAAAGGCTGTTGACATTTGTTGCCATGCCTTTAATTCTCATGTTGGGACCACACATGGTACTGACTGAAAGAGATACAGCAGACGGGGTAGAACGTTTCATTTTATTGCCCGATTCCTGGCGTAAAAAGATAATGGGATACTATTCCACCTTTTCATGTCCCTTTTTAGGTTATTTATCAACGGGGTATAATTATTATTAAATAGTTGGCTAAGGTCTGTGGGTATTTTAATCCCTAAGTATTTTATTGTGGGGAGATCCCATTTAAATTGAAACTGCTTTCGAATAGGTATAGAAACAGAGTAGTTAAATGGGAGGACCTCAGTTTTAGTCGCATTCAGGGAGTAATCAGATAGGGCTGAGAAAGTTTCAAGTTTTTGGAAAAGAGCAGGGAGAGTCCTAGTTGGATCTATAAGACATACCAGTACATCATCGGCAAAGAGGGCCAACTTATGCTCTTTACCCCCAAAATTTATACCTTGTATGTCTGCTTCTTGTCTTATATGTTGAGCCAATGGTTCTACATAAAGAGCAAATAATAAAGGGGAGATTGGGCAACCCTGTCTAGTTCATCTACATAAAGGGAAGTTACAGGAAATATGGCCGTTTGATCGTATATCTCCCTGGGGGTTCGAATAAAATCTGAATATGAGGTTTGTAAATTCCTGGGGGAAGTCAAAGGCATCAAGGACTCCCCTCAGGAATTGCCATGATACACGGTCGAATGCTTTTTCAGCATCTAAGCTTATTAGAACAGCCAGTATCATATGAGTTTGGACGTGCTCAGTCAGATAGATGGTATGTCAAATATTATCTGATGCCTGGCGCCCGGGTATAAACCCACACTGATCCTGATGAATCAGGAAAGAGACCAACTGTTTCAATCTCTGTGACAACAATGAGGCAAATATCTTGTAATCAGTGTTTAATACAGTGATAGGATGATAGGAACTGGAAAGGGTAGGGTCCTTGCCAGTCTTCGGGATGACCGATATAATTGCTTGGTCCCAGGATGGGGGGGTCCTCCCTTCAGGGTTTGGGATATTAGCAAATAATCAGAAAAGAAGTGGGGTTACTACTGCTTTGAGAGATTTATAAAATTCTCCAGGAAGGCCATCCGTCCCCGGGCACTAAAGTGTTTTCAGTCTCCCTATCTCTGCTTCTATTTCCCTGGTTGTTATGGAAGTGACCAAACCCTGGCCTAGATGTTTAGGCAGTTTTGGCAATCGGAGGGTTGCTGGAAAGGCTTGTATTTTCTCATCTTTCTCTTGGGTCGGAGGGGGGAGCTGCGTATAATTGTGTATAATATTGTACAAATATATCCGATATTTTATCCACTGTATGGTTGGGGGCATGTTGATGGGATTGCCTCAAAGTAGATATTAATGCTTTAGCCCTCTGCTGTCTGAGATGGCCGGCCAGTAGTTTTAAAGAGCGTGATCCACCATCGTAATACTTCTGCTTGAGAAATAATTTTTGCTCAATATTATAAGCTAATATAGCATTCAACTCTTGTTTTAACTTTTTGATTTCTTTTGAGGTTTTAGGGTTGACCTGGGTTATCTGTTGGAGCTCCAATGTTTGTATTTGGGCAGCCAGCATTATTCTTTTTTGTTCCCTTTCTTGTTTGTTTCGAACTGAAATTTCGATAAACTTCCCCCTGCATATCGCTTTGATAGTGTCCAATAAGATAGAGATATCCAACTCAGGGCGGTCATTCTCTATCTCAGCCTGCTTTATAACCTCTTCCATTTTTTGGATGATGTCTTTACTACGGAGCAAGGGAAGATTAAGCCTCCACATGGTATTTTTCCGGAAGTTATCAGAGTCTAGTCTAAGAAAAACTGGGGCATGGTCTGATAAAATAAAATCGCCCATCCATGTCTTGCCTGCCAACCCTACTTTCTCCTGAGATATTAATATACAGTCAATTGTAGTGTAACTAGAATGAGCTTGCGAGAAAAAGGTGGCATGTTTGGCAGAATCATTTAAATGTTTCCATGTGTCTATATAACCCAGATCCTTGAGCAATTTTGTTAGTTCTATTTTTTTTCCCCGCTGTCTTACCCCCCCTCACCTGCTCTGGAGAGGTCCAAGTTAAAATCTCTCCCCACATATCGTAGTACCCTCAGCCCATCGTGACATGAGCAGGAAGAAGGCTCGATAAATTTTAAACTCAGTAGCCGGGGGGAAATATACTGAGGCAATGGTGGTGGATTTTTCATTTAATTTCCCTTTGATCATTATATAATGCCCTTCCTTACCACTCAGCTGATCTTGACATTCAAATAGGACATTAGAGGGTATTAATATGCCTGCACCCCTTCTGCGCCCTCCCTTAAAAGACGAGGAATAGACCTGGAAAAAGCCCAGTCGTTTAAGCTTCGTATGCTCCTCGTTTGTCAGGTGGGTTTCTTGGAGTAGAGATACAGTATATCTGCTCCAGAACGTTTTATATATATATGTCAGTATCTGAACGTTTGATCGGCCCTGATAGGCCATGGACATTATAAGTACATATATTGTAACCCATTATAATAAAATAAGTAACATATAATCATTTCTGTACGTATCTTTTTCCCCAGTATAGAGAACATCTTTAGTATAATTTTTGCTGACCCTAAGAGATATACAATGAAATCAGAACATACATAACTGACCAAACAACAAACCATAACTGATTGTGCAAACAGTGCACTAAAATGAAAATTTTTAGTAGACTTCCAAGGTAGGAGGTCAAACACATACAGTGACCTCTCATCCCACCTTTCAGATGGTATTGGTGGGGGGAAAGAGTGTTTGGGTTACCCTCTATAATGAGAGAAACTCTTCCCGAGCCCTTGAAATTAAGGGCTCTTGAAACACGATATTCGCCCAGTGGCCAGCCAGCAGAGCTGTGCTGCCCCGTCTGTGAAGAATAAAGATAAACTTTTTTTTTTCCCCTCTTTGCCCTTGGATTTTTGCTTTTCATTTTTCCCCTTCTTTTTCCCCTCCCCTTTCAAGAAAAAAAAAGTGGAGGGAGAACACCCCTTCCATGCTCTCCTCACCCAGGGACACCGCCAAAAAGTACTTTCAATTTACCCTTGATAGAGGGAGAATAAAAGATGTGGTCATTCGTTCTGTACTGTAAGTAATACTACAGACTATATGTTTATACTTGTTTCCGTTTGCCGTTGGGAAACTCTGTCACTGCCCCCCTTTGTCAGACTGTCCCCCCCAGCTGCATTGATACCATTCGTTCAGAGACAGATGTGTCCATTAATCGGACTGCTAAATGTAGATCGCTAGGGTGTGGGCATGCAGAAGTCATCCTCACCCTCCAGCAAAACTCTGTATCCCCACTTCACCCATTAGAAAATCGCATCTAGAAGCATTTTGCCAGGGAGAGAGAACGAGCTAGAAAAAGGGAAAATAAATAAATGTAGACCCCATATCTCTGCCCTTTTTGTTAACCTCTTAATACACTTCTCAAGCAGATGCACTCCACTATTTCACCTTAAGTCCCTAAAGGTCCAGAGTACAGCTGCAGTTTTCCAGTACTGTTCCTGTTGCTGGACGGTCAGCCCCTCGCTGCGATGCGGATACTCTCGCATCTGGGCAATGGGCTCCTCAGAGCTGCAAGGAGAGTAGGAGAGTTCCAGATTTACCATTGGGGTACCCCGAAATCGGGTCAGACGGGGAAGCTCAGAGTCGAGGGTTAGGCTGGTGGGTGCTTTATATGGAACGCATCATTTACCGCAGGAGAACCTGCATCCCACCCCCCAAAAAACGAGCATCACAGGCTGGGAGTTAAACTAAAATTAAATTAAGAAACACACAGAATACTAGAGTGAGAGGGGAAGCTGTGGGGAGCTCATACTACCTAAACCCCGGGGTATTGGAGGCTTTAACTTCGAGAGTAATGTCCCAAAAATCGGGCCAGTCAGTCCTCATCATGTGATCCCAGCATAAAGCGAGAACATACCGCGTGGTTGTCCTCTCACCCCTCCGCCACCTCCAGGTCCTTTTCAGAAATTCCTGGAACTTCTTCAATAATTCTCTGAACTGCTGGATGGTAGCCGAGGTAGTGGTGCTATTCAGCGCTTTATTCTTCCGAGGGGGGACCATGTGCCATTCTTCCGTGGGTTCCTTTCTTTTGCCCTGAGTGACTTTGGTGATTGCTGGGACCATGATCCCTTGCTTCTGCATCGCTTCACTAGCCTTCTGCGGCATATCATACAGTTCAGCTCCCTCCTTCCAAAAAACTCTCAATTTCGCCGGGTACGGAGTTTGGATCCGGAGTTGCTTACTTTTCAGAATTTTAATAAGGGGGAGATACTCCATGCGCTCTTCCTGGATAATCGGTGGGTAGTCCTGGTCGAAAAACAACCGGGAATCAAGATATTTCACCTCTTTCTTCGCCCAAGCACGATGTAGTATGTCTTCCTTGGTGCGATAACTCCGGAATTTTATGATTATTGATCTGGGTCTGGTAGTTGGGTCTTTAGGTTTAGGGAGCAAGGCTCGGTGGGTTCGTTCGATCTTCACTTCATAGCCTTGTGGCAACTCGAGGACATCTTTTAGCAGATCCAACAGAAAATCGGCTATATCCCCCTCCTTGGCTCCCTCTTTCAAACCATAGAGGCGTAAGTTGTCCCGTCTCGAATGACTTTCCAGGTCGAGGTACTTTTGCTCCGGATATATAGCATGGCTACGCAGTGCAAACACTGTGCGACCTAGATGCTGCAGGCCATCTTCTGTGTTAGAAATTCGGTCCTCCACTTCCTGTACTCAGCCCTCCACCATCGAGAGTTTCTGGTTGAGCTGCTTAAATTCCGCTTTATTTTCAGCCCTCATTTCTTTCAACTCCTTCATTAGTGATTCAAAGCGGTTTCTGGACAGGTGCTTCGCTTCTTCATCAGTCTCATAATTTTTAGCTGCCATGGAGACTCTTAATGGGCCCAAGCCACGTGTTGGGAGAGCTCGGTCTGGAATCCAGACTTTCCCTCTCAAGTCGGGACCGCTGCGCTTTAGATTTCGTACCTCGGTCTCTTTGTGTACCTCCTCCAGACATTTTCTATTAAAGTTGTCTATCCAGCTGATTATTTTAGGAGGTTGTTAACACAGACAGGACAAAGAGCCTCTCGTTTAGCTGCTGCTAGACGCCGTGGCGGAACCGGAAGTCCCAGAGGAAAATTCTGAGGCAAAAATCAGGGACATCCCTGAAAATCAGGAACAGTTGAGCGGTATGGTGGAGTATGCTTTGAGGACCAGGAGAGCCTGTTTACCCACTTTACTATAGCAAAACTGAATACAAGCCACTATCCAACAAGCAATTGTCTATTTTGTGGCAGGTCTACCCTTACCTACCTCTCTACAGGTAAGAAAGAGCTGTGTTTGGTCTGGTCTGTAAGACTTAGTTCTGTCAATATAGTGGCTAAGTGCCCTTTTGACATCAAGGGAGTGAAGCCTCCTTTCCGGAGAACTGCAGTTCTCTGTGAAAAAGACAGGTAAAGTGATGGACTGGTTTAGATGGAAATCAGACACCACTTTGGGAAGAAATTTTCTATTGGTCCTGAGGACCACTTTATCCCTGTGGAAGGAGATGTAATCTGCCTCCGTACACAGTGCTTGTAACTCACCGATTCTTCTGGCTGAAGTAATAGCAACCAAAAACACAGTTTTCCAAGTGATGTACTTCAGGTCTGCTGTTGCCATTGGTTCAAATGGGGCATCCATAAGCTTGGCAATGCAGATATTCAGATTCCAGGCCAAAACTTGTTCCCTCAAAGGGGGATACAAAAGGTTAAGGCCTTTAAAATATTTCCTGAAAACTGGATGAGAGGCCATGGACCTCTCTTTACTTGCTGACAGGTAAGCTAAAACTGAAGCCAAATGAACCTTAAGAGTCGAAGGCTTCAGAGCTAAAGAATGTGTCAGATAATCCAGAAGAATGGCCAGGTCAGCCCTGGATGGGTCGACATCCTTACTGCACACCATATGGAGAACCTCTTCCACTTGGCAGAGTATGTCTTTTTAGTGGAAGGTTTCCTGGCACCCCTTAGTATTGTCAAAACTTGTTCTGACAGTTTAAGATCCGCATACTCTATGTCCTCAAGAGCCAGGCCTTGAGCCGTAGAGATTTCAGGCTGGGGTACCGTATCCTGCCCGAGAGGAAGTCAGCAGGTTGCGCTTCCTGGGCAGATGAATTAGAGGTACCACTGATAGAGTCAACAGAAGTGAATACCAGTGCTGCCTCGCCCAATCTGGTGCCACCAGTATCACTGTTGCTGATTGGGACCTCAATTTCAGTAGGGTCCTGAATATCAGTGGGAAAGGAGGGAAGGCATACAGAAACCTCCCTGTCCAATCCAGTGCCAATGCATCCAGGGGTAGTGTGCCCCTGAGAGAAGGCCTGCAGCAATAAACTGGCAACTGGTGATTTTCTGCAGAGGCGAAGAGATCCATCTCTGGAGTGCCCCAACGCCTGAAAATCAAACTGAGAATCTGAGGATTCAGACACCACTCGTGGTGATCCTGACTTATCCTGCTGAGGGAGTCTGCCAGTACATTGTCCTTTCCTGGAAGATGTATGGCTGAAAGGGAAACCTTCATGGAGCAGGCCAGGGACCACAGCCTCATTGCTTCTGTGCACAGTGGGGCTGACCTGGTTCCTCCTTGTTTGTTTATGTAATACATAGAAGTGGTGTTGTCTGCTCTGACCTGCACCACTTTGTTTTGAAGATGTGGAACAAATGCCTGCAGGGCTAGGTACACTGCTCTGAGCTCCAGAAGATTTATGTGCAACATGGATTCTTCAGTAGACCATGTGCCACTTGCTGTATAATCCAACATGTGTGCTCCCCAACCCAGAATGGGATGCATCTGTTGTAAGAACCAGGGAAATCTGTTCCTTTGTAAAAGAAACTCCTACCCAAAGATTTTGTTCGTCCAGCCACCACTGCAGTGCCTGTAGGAGTGTGTGTGTGACTGGCACCAACCTGGACAGAAGGTCTGTCCTCTGTGAGCAGTACTGTCTCAGGTGGAACTGGATGTCCCTCATTTGGAATCTGGAACCTAGTACCACTGTGTTGGCAGCTGCCATGTAGCCCAAAAGCCTGAGGAAGTCTCTGGCTGATTTGGGTTTTCCTGGTACAAATGAGTTTGCGATTCTTAAAATACTGTTTACCCTGTCCTGTGGCAAGACAGCTCTTCCCAGACTGGTGTTCAGTTCTGCTCCAATGAACTCGAGTACCTGAACTGGTGCTTGCTGTGACTTCGGCTCATTTATGAGGAAACCCAGGGATTCCAGAGTAGACTTTGTTAGTGCTAAGGCCTGCTCTGCCAAATGTAGAGATGGTCCCATCACTAACTAGTCATCCAGGTAGGGAAAGAACTGATACTCCCTGTTTTCTCAGAAACTCCACCACCACAGCCAAACACTTTGTGAATGCCCTTGGTGCAAAGTCAGGCCTAAAGGAAAGACTGCAAACTGATAATGGCCTGAGGCCAGTCTGAACCTCAGAAACTTTCTGTGAGAAGGTCTGATGGGGATGTGAAAATAAGCATCCTTTAACTCTAGGGAGACTAGCCAGTCTCCCTTTTGTAAAGTGGGAATGATCAGAACAAGAGTGACCATTTTGAATTTTGGTTTCAGAATAGGTCTGTTTAGAAGTCTTAAATCCAGAATAGGTCACCAATCCCCAATTTTCTTCTTTGTGAGGAAGTATCTGGAGTAGAAGCCTTTGCCCCACTGGTTTAGGGGCACAAGCTCCACTGCCTTGACAGTTAGCAGGTGTTGTACTTCTGCATCTAGTAGTATCCTGTCTGCAGATGTGAGTGGTGCAAATGTTCTTGCTCTCAGCTTGGGGAGAGATTTGAAGTTGATTGCTAGACCCTGGCTCACCACCTCCAGGACTCACTTGTCTGTGGTGATGGTATACCAATCCTGAAGAAAATGAGCCAGTCTGCCACCCACTGGTGGATTTTTGGCAGGGGATGCGACCTGTACTAGCCTGTCAAGGGTTCTGAGTGGGTTGCACCTGAATCACTGGGAAGGGAGAAGGTCTCCTCATGGCTCTCCTGCCCCTCCCTCTGAAGTATCCTCTAGGCTGTTGTTGCAGCTGAGAGACCCGAGCCTGGAAAAAAGGTCTGGAGTAGGATCCCCTACCCCTGCCTCCCCTGGTCTGGGACCTATAAGATGAGGATGGTCTATCCTTAGAATTGCTTCTGTAGGTGGCCTTATATTCTTCTACCTTCTTCATATAAGCCTCTGTTTTATCTCCAAACAAAGAATTTTTCTCAAAAGGAAAGTCTATCGCCTTAGCCTGGGTGTCAAGGGTCAGGTTTGTGGCCCTGAGCCAGGCAAATCTTCTAAGGGAGACAGGAAGTGCCATCAACCTGGCTGCAGAGTCATTAGTGTCCACAGCCATGTGAAACTGGTATTTTGTGGCATCTAAAGCGGCCCTTGCTGTAACCTGCAAATCCACTGCCACCTCACCAAGCACTTTGTCAGCCAGAGCTAACACTGCATTCCAGAGTGCCTTCTGGTATTGCACTGCATAGGCCATATAATTGGCCTGTCTAAGAATGAGGGGAAGCAGCCATATACCCTTTCTTTCCCATTGTGTCCATCTTCCGAGAATCCTTATCTGGGGGATGGGTAGCCAAGGGAATTCGGGCTTTGTCACAAGCAGCAGCCTGCACAACCCCTTCAGGGTCAGGGTGGCTGAACAGAAAATCAGCTGTTGTCCTATCAAGCTCATATTTCTTGTCAGCTTTTTTATCAACTCCTGGAATACAAGTGGGAGTTTGGAATCCTTGCATTGCTACCTTTTTTAAGGACTTATGCATAGGCAGTAAATACAGGTTACTCACCTGTAACAGGAGTTCTAGGAATGGTATATGTTGTTCATCCACACTTTCTGGCAGGTATCCTTGCCGCTTTAAGTCTTGCCGGAAGGTCTTCAAGCTGGCTCCTCCCACCCACCCGGTGAACTCTCGGCTCGCCCCATGACTCCAGATCTGGCCGCTGGAGCTCAGGTAGTGCGTCCGAGCCGGGAGGTCGAGGATTGTGTGGATGAACAACATATACCATTCTAGAACTCCTGTTACAGGTGAGTAACCTGTATTTCTAGGACATGGATATGTTGTTCATCCACACTTTCTGGCAGACTCTAGCACCTCCGGGAGGAGGGAGGCAAACACCCCTCTACTTAGGAATAGAGACTGAGAACCGAGGCCCCAAACCAGCATCCCGCGTGACTCAAGGTCGATGTGGTAGTGGGTGATGAAGGTGGTGCTGACTTCAGGTAGCAGCCCTGCAGATATCCTGGATAGGGACGTCCCTGGAAGCAGCCACCGATGCAGCAGTATGGCGGGTAGAATGAGCTCTTATCCCTCTGGGAGGCTCCATGCCCACCAACCTATAGCAGAGATCTATGCAGGAGCTGACCCACCTGCTTATCGTCCGCTTGGCTGCAGGTCTGCCAGGTGCGGCTTCAGCGTAGGTGACAAACAGCTGGCGAACCTCTCCCCGAATTTCAGCCATGCGCTCCTTATAGTAAGCGAGCGCCCTTCTAGGGTCCAAAGTATGGAGCCTATATTCGGCCTCCGAGGTGTGATTGGGGTAGAACACCGGCAGAGTCAACACCTGGTTAAGGTGAAACTCCGACACCACCTTCGGAAGGAATTTCGGGTGGGGGTGCAGGACAACCTTGTCCCTGTGGAAGACCAGGTAAGGAGACTCTATGGAAAGTGCCTGGAGCTCTCCCATCCTTCTGGCTGACGTAACAGCCACCAAGAAGGCGGTCTTCTCCCGACAGGTGGAGAGATCACACCTGTGCATTGGTTCGATGGCTTGCCCATGAGCTTTGCCAGTACCAGCAGTAGATCCCACGGAGGTGGAGGTTCTCGACTGAGGGAAATGTGATCAAGGCCTTTGAAAAGCGCCAAGACCACCATTCTCCTCGCGCCATCGACTGCTTCCCGCCCCGCCTGCAAGGAGATGGCTGCCAGGTGCACCTTTAGGGTCGTCGACCTAAGCCCTTGCTGAGAAAGGGACCATAGATAGTCCAAGATGCTTGCCAAGGAACAGGAGGAAGGGTCCAGGCCCTTGCCCTGACACCAAATGGAAAACCTCTTCCATTTGAAGGCACAGGATTTCCTGGTCGACTCCCTACGGGATGCCTCAACTACATTGAGGACCTCGTCGGAAAGACCCAAGGCCTGGAACTCTAGCCGCTCAGGAACCAGGCCGTCAGGTGCAGGGATTGAAGGTCCGGATGGAACACCTTCCCCTGATTGACTGAAAGTAGGTCCAGGCGAGCTGGAAGCTGCCTCGGGAGCCTGGAGCTGAGGCTGAGGAGATCTGGATACCAGCATTGGCGGGGCCAGTCTGGGGCTACCAGACTCACCTGCGCCTTGTCCCTCCTCGCCTTGAGAAGCACCTTGTGGATCAAGGAAAATGGGGGAAAGGCGTAGAAGAGACCGGGGGTCCATGGCTCGAGAAGGCATCCCCGCAGCGAGCCCTGCTGAGGGGCGGGCGGAACAGCTCAGCTTCGTGTTCTCCTGAGGCAAACAGGTCCACCTGAGGTGTGCCCCAATGGGAGAACAGATCTTGTACTACCTCCGCAGGAGAGACCACTGGTGAGACATAGCCCTATCCGGCTTAGGGCATCGGCCAGGGTGTTGGAGGCCCTGCCACATGAATGGCTAGGAGATCTGCCTCCAGGCTGCGCACGGTGACCAATGCGAGAGCTTGCTTGCACAGAGGCATGGGCGCGTCCCGCCCTGGCGGTTTAGGTAGTACATGGCCGTGGTATTGTCCGTCTGGACCTGAACCACTTGACCCTGTAGAAACGGAGCAAAGGCGGTGAGAGCTAGACGGACAGCCCAAAGCTCCAGCAGGTTGATATGGCATCGGGACTCCCGAGGGGACCAGAGGCTGTGCGCTCTGTGCACCCCCAGATGGGCACCCCAACCCATCAGAGAGGCGTCGGTCGATAGAGAGACCGTCGGCTTGGAGCGGACAAACGGGATGCCCTCCTGTAGATGAGCTGGAACGATCCACCACTGGAGAGCGTCCCACATCCCCTGGGTCACCGTCACTAGCTGGTCCAATGGATCGCAGCGTTGAGACCACTGGCTGGCCAACCCCCACTGAAGGGGACGATGTTCCAGCGGGTCCAACGGACCACGCTGGTGCAGGCCGCCATGAGACCCAGGAGGCGAGTAAGTCCTGGGTAGGTGCATTGCCCAACCAGAAATGACTGGGCAAAGGAGGAAAGAACCTCAGCCCTGTCCGCCTGGAGCCGTGCTCTGGCTCAAGAGAGTCGAGCTCAGCCTGATGAAAAAGAATCACCTGCCTGGGTTCGAGTTCCGACTTGGCCTCATGGATGAGGAGGCCGATCTGAGAGCAAACCTGAGGGCCAGATCTCTGGACCGCCCACCTCCTGTCTGAGGGGCTATCAGCCAATCGCCCAGGTAAGGGTACAACCGACCCTCGGCCGCAGAGGAATGCTGTCACCACTGCCATGCATTTGGTGAAGACCCTGGGAGCAAGAGAAAGGTCAAGAGCATGGCTCGAACTCAGAAGGGATCCTTCCGCCGAAGCGAAGGAATTTCTGGTGAGACGGACGGATAGGACGTGAAAAACGCGTCCTGTAGGTCCAGAGAGCAGAACCACACGCCGCATTCCAGGGATGGTATTATCTGAGCCAGAGTGACTATTCTGAAGGTCCGAGACCTTAGGAACTTGTTTAGGTCGTGCAGGTCGAGAATGGGGCGCCAGCCCCCCGCCCGTTTTGGGACCAGGAAGTACCTGGACACAAACCACGGGTCTGAGGGAGGGTCCGCCACCTCTCTGATCACCTCCTCCTCGAGGAGCAGAGCGATGTCGGCTCGGCGAGCCAACAGCGAGGCTGCGGACCCCGAGGCCCCCCGGGGGGGGGGGACGGCTCGGAAGGGCGGGGCCTGCTCGAACTCCAGAGGCAGGCCCTTTCCCACCACTTCCAACACCCACCGGTCTGTGGTGATAGCGAACCAGGCGGAAAGAAGTGGGATAGCTGCCCCACAGGGGGAACCTGGGGTGGGGTGACGAGGTTGGGAGGCGGCACCCCTCAACCCGTCACTGAGCAGGCTTGGAGGAGGGACCGGCCGAGGGACCACCTGGGACTTTACCTCCCTGCTTCCTGGAGGAGGAAGCCGTGGGCTTGGGTTTGGGATGCCAAGCGCGAGCCTGCTGGCCCTGATGCTGCTGGGCTAGACGTGCCGTGGGTGCAGACGGACGAAAAGGCTTGGGTTGCGGTCCGCGGCCCTTGTCCCTCTGGGCGGATGAGACCAAGTCCAGAGTGGCATTGGACTTTTCGATCCTCTGGAGGTGACCTTCCACTCCAGGGCCAAAGAGGTCGGTCCCCAGGAAGGAGACATCCGCCAACTTGTGCTGGGTATCCGCTGTGAAGGTGGATATCCTCAGCCATGCCCGATGGCGCATAGCCACTGCGGCCGCGACTGACCTGGCACATGAGTCACCGATGTCCAAAGCAGTCTGAAGTTGCTGCTTGGCCACTGCCCTGCCCTGGTCCCGCACCTGCTTAACCGTGGTCTGCAGGTCAGCCGGGAGATGAGGGACTACCTCGTCCAGGGAGCCCAACAGGGCATGAGAGAAGTGTGCCATCAGCACGGCCAAGCTGGCCTGACGAAGGCCAAGGGAGGACGCAGCGTAGACTTTGCGCCCGGCATAGTCCAACTCTTGGACTCCTTGTCGGGAGGCTTGTCCACGTCCCTGGGCTCGCACGCCGAAGACGCTGTTGGTAACCAACCCCGCCGAGGGGTGTTCAAAACCGACAAGGAACCAGTAGAGACAGCGTACATCCTCGCCATCCTGGCCGAGGGCGCAGGACAGGAAGCAGGGCGCTGCCAGAGCTCCAAGGCCGGGCCAACAATGGCCTCAGCCACCGGAAAGGCCTCCGTGGGAGAATCTCCTCGGTCCAATATCTCCGTGAGGGGATATTTGGCCCGCTTGGATATGGGCTCGAGCTGCATCCCGATGGACTCAGAGATGAGTCTGAGCAAACCCATGAAGGACGATGGGCTATCGTCCAGTGACTGACCTCCGGAGGACTCCAAGTCGACCCGCCTGGAGAACAGGGAGGAATCGTCGTCGGATTGGAAGAATCTGCAAAGAGCTGCCTTGGGCCTGAGCCACCCTCTACCTGCCGAGGGCGATCGGGAGTGAGGGTGACAGACAGCCTATGGGGCAAACCGTGGGCCGACCGAGAATTCTTGGTCGGGGCCCCAAACAACGGCTGTGGAGGTGGAGGTTCCACCAGAATCGGTGGGGCAGCCGGTTTTGGTCGAGCAACAGGCCTGGGAGCAGGCGCCTCAGCTAGAGTGAGGGGTTGCTTCGGCCGCTCCGGTGACAGCCACTTGATAGCTGGGGAAGGCGACGACGTCGGCTTGCTCCCGGACAGAAGGAGCTGTTGCCACATGAGGTCCTCGTAGCGCCGACCAACTGGCGAAGCTTCCTCATCCGAGGAGGAAGATGAGGACGAAAGGCGACGCCTGGCCACACGGTACCGAGACCGAGACCGCCTATGCGTCATGGATCGGCTGGACCGAAGAAGTCCGAGACCGAGACCGCGAACCTCGGCTTTTCCGAGAAGGGTTCTGGGGCAAGGCGGGGAAACCCGCCTCCCTCGGCTTGAGGGTTCAACCGTGGACTCCGGAACCGGAGGCACGGGCAAGTCCACGGAAACCTAAATCTCCGCTGGGGGAACTGGGAGTGAGGGTTTTCGGCCACCAGCGCACAGCCCATCCGACGGGTCGAGAAAAATCTCGACTGCATCGACGGAGTCTCAGTCAACTGACCTGACGGGGACACCGTGAGGCCAGTGGCCGAAGCCGAAGGATCGACAGAAGTCGATGGTCAACTACTCGGGGAGAGGGACCTCTCCCGCTCCCAAGAGCGTCGACGGAGGGACTTACCTTTGTGGTCCTTCTTCTTGGACCGAGAGGAAGGCCCTGAGGATGTTGGTCCCTCTACCTTAGTGGAAAGGGACAGACAGAGCTCCTTAAAAGAAGCAGAATAGGAGGATCCCAGGGAGAGCGGGATAAAGGCCGCGGCCGAGGAAGACGAAGATGCGGCCTGCGCCGCCTCCTCCTCAAGGGCGATCATCTGCTCAAGCTGTTCCGCCGAGCCCGCCGCCACAGAAACCGCCAAACGGGCCTCCTTCGACTTTACTGGAGGGTAACGTTACTCGGGGTGCCCAAGTTGTAAACGGGTGGCGCAGTCTTCCAGGACGTAGGCCGAAAAGGAAGAGCACAGGCAGCAAGCCTGCGGGTCGTGCTCAGGGCCCAAGCAGTAGACGCACGTGGAGTGCGGATCCGTCCGAGACATCTTCTGCCAGCATGGGCACTTCCGAAAACCAGGAGTCTATTTATCCATCGCAGCCGCGAGGGAAATAAATGACCGAAGTCTTGAAAACCTTAGAAGTAATTTCAGGTAAACCAAGAAATAGGAACCAGTCTTATACACAGAGCATTAGGAGGGAAACTTACTTCCAAGAGATCTGGTTACGTGGCGGAGCCGAGTCTACCACCCAGGTGGGGTGGAGGAGCCAGCTTGAAGACCTTCCTGCAAGACTTAAAGCGGCAAGGATACCTGCCAGAAATACAGGTTACTCACCTGTAACAGGAGTTCTAGGAATGGTATATGTTGTTCATCCACACCATTGGCAGGTATCCTGCCGGCTTTAAATCTTGCCGAAGGTCTTCAAGTTTGCTCCTCCCACCCACCCGGTGGTATAACTCGCCCGCCCATGACGCCAGATCTGCCTGGCTGAAGCTCAGGCTGTGCGTCAGCCGGAGGAATGGAGATCGTAGGATGAACAATATATACCATTCCTAGAACTCCTGTTACAGGTGAGTAACCTGTATTTCTAGGGACATGGATATGTTGTTCATCCACACTCATTGGCAGACTCCTAGCAGTTCTCCGGGAGGAGGGAGGCAAGACGACACCCCCAATACTTACTTGGGAAGAGAGGCTGGAGAACCGAGGTCTCAAAACCAGCATCCCGCTGACTCAAGGTCGAGTGGTAATGGGTAATGAAGGTGTTTGCTGACTTCCAGGTAGCAGCCCCTGCAGATTTCCTGGATAGGGACGCCCTGGAAGCAGCCACTTGCAGCAGTATGGCGGTAGAATGAGCCTTTATCCTCTGGGAGGCTCCATGCCCGCCAACTTATAGCAGAGAGCTATGCAGGAGGTTACCCACCTGCTTATCGTCCGCTTGGCTGCAGGTCTGCCAGATGCGGCTTCAGCGTGGTGACAAACAGCTGGCGAACTCTCCCGATTTCAGCCGCAGCGCCCTTATAATCAAGCGAAGGCTTCTAGGGTCCAGAGTATGGAGCCTATATCTCGCCTCCGAGGTGTGATTGGGTAGAACACCGCAGAGTCAACACCTGGTTAAGGTGAAACTCCGACACCACCTTCGGAAGGAATTTCGGTGGGCGCAGGACAACCTTTGTCCCTGTGGAAGACCAGGTAAGGAGACTCGATGGAAAGCGCCTGAGCTTCCCATCCTTCTGGCTGACGGATAGCCACCAAGAAGGCGGCCTCATGACACAGGTGAGAGAGAGCACACCTGTGCATAGGTTCAATGGCTTGCCCATGAGCTTTGCCAGTACCAGCAGTAGATCCCACGGAGGTGGGGGTTCCCGGACTGAGGGAAATGGATCAAGGCCTTGAAAAAGCGCCAGACCACCTTCTCCTGCGCCATCGACTGCTTCCCGGCCCGCGCCTGCAAGCAGAGAGATGGCTGCCAGTGCACCCTTAGGGTCGCCGACCTAAGCCTTGACTAGAAAGGGACCATAAATAGTCCAAGATGCTTGCCAAGGAACAGGAGGAAGGGTCCAAGCCTTGTTCTGACACCAAATGGAAAACCTTTCCATTTGAAGGCATAGCATTTT
Organism: Neoceratodus forsteri; assembly: GCA_016271365.2. Classification (NCBI taxonomy): domain Eukaryota; kingdom Metazoa; phylum Chordata; order Ceratodontiformes; family Ceratodontidae; genus Neoceratodus; species Neoceratodus forsteri. The sequence goes on along the minus strand of CM028134.1, from coordinate 798,572,612 downwards.
CTGGTCGACTTCACGGGACGCCCAACTACATTGAGGACCTCGTCGAAAGACCCAAGGCCTGGAACTCTAGCCAGGAACCAGGGGTCAGCAGGTGCAGGGATTGAAGGTCCGGATGGAACACCTTCCCTGATTGACTGAGAGCAGGTCCGGCGAGCTGGAAGCTGCCGAGTCCTGGAGCTGAGACTGAGGAGATCTGGTACCAGAATCTACAGGCCAGTCTGGGGCTATCAGATCACCTGCGCCTTGTCCTCCTCGCTTTGAGAAGCACCTTGGGATCAAGGAAATGGGGAAAGGCGAAAAGAGGCCCGGGGTCCACTGCCTCGAGAGCATCCCCTGCAGCGAGCCCTGCTGAGGGGGGCGGGCATGGAACAGACTCAGGCTTGCTCTCCTGGAGGCAAACAGGTCCACCTGAGGTGTGCCCCAATGGGAGAACAGATGCTGTACTACCGCAGGAGAGACCACTGGGATGCAGCCCTATCCGCCCAGGGCATCGGCCAGGTGTTGATGCCGCGCCACGTGAATGGCTAGAGATCCGCCCAGGCTGCGTGACGAGTGACCAAATGCGGAGAGCTTCCGCATAGAAGCATGGAGGCGTCTCCACGGCGTTTAGATAGTACATGGTCGTGGTATTGTCCGCCTGACTCGGACCACTTGACCCCGGAGGAACGGAGCAAAGGCGGTGAGAGCTAGGCGGACCGCTCGGAGCTCCAGCAGGTTGATGTGGCATCGGGACTCCCGCGGGGACCAGAGGCCATGAGCCGTGTGTTCCCCAGATGGGCACCCCAACCCATCAGAGAGGCATCGTCGAGAGAGACCGTGCTCTCGGGCGGACGAACGGGATGCCCTCCTCAAATGATCTGGAACGGTCCACCACTGGAGAGCGCTCACATCCCTGTGTCACCGGCACAAGCTGGTCCAAGGGATCGCAGCAGGCCAGACCACTGGCTGGCCAGTCCTCACTGAAGGGGACGTGATGTTCCAGCGGGCCCAACGGACCACGCTGGTGCAGGCCGCCATGAGACCCAGGAGGCGAGGAAGTCCCGGCAGGGTGCAATTGCCCAACCAGAAATGATCGGGCAAAGGAGGAAAGATCTCGCCCTGTCCGCGGAGCCGCGCCTGGCTCAAGAGAGTCGAGCTGCGCCCGATGAATAGAATCACCTGCTTCGCTCGAGTTCCGACTTGGCCTCGTGATAAGGAGGCCCAGTTGAGAACAGACCTGGAGGGCCAGATCTCTGACCACTCTGCCTCCTTCCTGGAGGGAGCTGCTATCAGCCAGTCGTCCAGGTAAGGGTACACCCGACCCTCGGCGCCAAGAGAATGCTGTCACCACTGCCATGCATTTGGTGAAGACCCTGGAGCTGGAGACATGTCAAGGGCATGGCTTGAACTCAAGAGGGATCCTTCCGCGGAAGCGGCGAATCTCTGGTGAGACGGACGGATAGGGACGTGAAAAACGCGTCTGCAAGTCCAGAGAGCAGAACCACACGCTGCGCTCCAAGGATGGTATTATCTGAGCCAGAGGACCATCCTGAAGGTTCGAGACCTTAGGAACTTGTTTAGGCTGTAGGTCGAGAATGGGCGCCAGCCCCGGCCGCTCTCGAACCAGGAAGTACCTGGACACAAACCCTGGGTCTGAAGGAGGGTCCACCACCTCTCTATCACCTCCTTCTGGAGGAGGAGAGCGATGTCGGCTCGACGAGCCGCCAGTGAGGCTGGGGATCCCGAAGCCCCCCGAGGGGCGACGGCTCTGAAGGGTGGTGCCTGCTCGAATTCCAGAGGCAGGCCTCTTCCCACCACCTCCAAGACCCACCTGTCCGTGGAAACAGCGGACCAGGCGGAACGGAAGTGCTGGAGCCGTCCCCCCACGGGGGGACCCAGGGGTAAGGTGACGGGAATGGGGCGACACCCTCAGCCCGTCACTGGCAGGCTTGGAGGAGGGACCGCCGAGGGACCTCCTGGGCCTTTCCTCCCTGCCTCCTGTTAGAGGAAGCCGGCGGCTTGGGTTTGGGATGCCAAGGCCGAGCCTGCTGGCCCTGACGTTGCTGGGCCGGGCGCGCCGGGGGCACAGAAGGACGAAAGGGCTTAGGCTGTGGTTTGCGGCCTTTGTCCTTCTGAGCGGAAGAGACCGAGTCCAAGGTAGCATTGGACTTCTCGATCCTCTGCAGGTGACCTTCCACCCCAGGGCCGAAGAGGTCAGTCCCCAAAAAGGGAACATCCGCCAACTTGTGCTGGGTATCCGAAGTAAAGGTGGATATCCTCAGCCAAGCCCGCCGACGCATAGCCACTGCGGCCGCCACCGATCTGGCACATGAGTCCCCTATATCCAAAGCAGTCTGAGCTGCTGTTTGGCCACTGCCTGCCCTGGTCCCACACCTGCTTAACCGTAGTCTGCAGATCAGGCGGAAGATGAGGGATGACTCATCCAGGAGCCCAACAGGGCATGAGAAAATGCCATGAGGACGGCCGAACTGGCCTGGACGAAGGCCGAGAGAGGAGCTTAGCGTAGACTTTTCGCCCCGACATAGTCCAATTTCTGGACCCTTGTCAGGAGGTTTGTCCATCCCTGGCGTTGCCGGGCGCCGAAAACGCTGTCGGTAACCAACCCTCAGCAGAGGGTGTTCAAAACCGGACAAGGAACCAGTAGGGACCGTGATACTTCCTGGCCATCCTGGCCGAAGGCGCAGGGCAGGAAGCAGGGCGCTGCCAAAGCTCCACTGCCGGACCCACTATGGCCTCGGCCACCGGAAAGGCCTCCGTCGGAGAATCCCCTCGGTCCGGAATCTCCGTGAGGATACCCGCCTGCTTTGGAACGGGTTCGAGCTCCATCCCGTGGACTCCGAGATGAGCTCAAGTAGTCCTAGGAAGGACGACGGCTATCGCCCATTGACTGACCTCCCTGAAGACCCAAGTCCAGTCGCTGGAGAAAAGGAGGAATCATCTTCGGACTCGGAAGAGTCCTCAAGAGCTGCTCTGGCCTGAGCCACCTTCACCTGCCGAGGTCTGTCGGGAGTGAGGGTAACTGACAGCCGATGGGTAGACCTTTAGTGAACGAGAACTCTTGGTCGGAGCCCCACCAGGCTGTGGAGGCGGAGGTTCCACCGGAATCGTGGAGCAGCTGGTTTCGGCCGAACAACCGCCTGGGTATAGGCTCGGATAAGTCGAGGGGTTGTGTCGGCGGCCCGTGACAGTCACTTAATGGTCAGAAGGCGACGGGTCGGCTTACTCCGGCCAGGAGGAGTTGTTGTAACATAAGGTCTCGCATCGGCCGACGACTTACGCCAAGCCTCCCTCATCCGAGGAGGAGGACGAGGCCGAGGCGACGCCGCCATTACGCGTGCCGAGACCGAGACCGCCTATGACGGTGGGATCGGCTGGACCGTGAAGAGGTCCGAGACCGAGACCGAGAGTCCCGAATTTCCAGGTCGGGCGCGGGAGGTGTCGCCGGAACCAGCACTCCTTCAGCTCGATGGTGCATCCGAGGGCTCCGGAACCGGAGGCACAGGCGAGCCCACGGATCTCAACTCTCCCGGGGAACCGGGGAGGGGAATCTCGCCGTTAAAGGCGACAGCTCGTCTAATGGGTCGAGAAAAATCTCGACTTCATCGGTGGAGTCTCGTCAACTGACCTGACGGGACACCGTGAGGCCAGTGGTCAAGCCGAGCGGTCGATCAAGCCGACGGGTCACTGCCCGGGAGAGGACCTTCCGCCTCCCCAAGAGGCCGACGGAGGGACTTACCCTGTCCCTCTTTTGGACCGAGAATAAGGTCCCGCTAACGTGAGGCCCTTCTCCTTTAGTGGAGGGACAGACAAAGCTCCTTAAAGGAAGCCGTAAGAAGAGCCCAGAGAGACGGGATAAATGCCGCGCGAGGAAGATACGGCCCGCGCCGCCTCCTCTTCGAGGCGACCATCCGCCGAGCTGATCCCACGAGCCCGGCCAAGGATGACACTGCCAACCGGCCTCCTGGACTTCACCGAGGGAAACGCCTCGGGACGCCCAGTTGCAATCGGGCAGCACGGTCTCGAGGACGAGGCCAGAAAGATGAGCACAGGTCGCAAGCCCGCGGGTCGTGCTCAAGACCTAACAGTAGACACACGTGGAGTGTGGATCCGTCCGAGACATCTTCTGACCGCATGGGCATCTCCAAACTGGAGTCGATTTCCATCGCAGCTCATGAGGGATAGAAGACTGAAGTCTTTTCGCAAATTTATTTTTAAATCCGCAAACGGAGAAATAGGAACCAGTCTCAAACGCAGAGCGTTAAGGAGGGAACCTGAGCTTCCAAGCGGTAAGGAAGATCTGGCGTCATGGGGCGGAGCCGAGAGTTATACCACCCGGGTGGGTGGGAGGAGCAAGCTTGAAGACCTTCCGGCAAGATTTAAAGCGGCAAGGATACCTGCCAATGAGTGTGGATGAACAACATATCCATGTCCCTAGAAAGTGTGGATGAACAACATATCCATGTCCCTAGAATAAACGTTTTGTTGTAGTTAACCCCATCATATCCAAGAATTCTGCTTCCTCCACATCCTCCTCTGTCTCCTGCAGAGGGAGGTTAAGTGTTTCTACCAAGCTTTTAACAAAAGTATAGTGTGAGGAATAATCCTCCGGACCCATTGGGGGGGTGGGGGACCGAACTCCTGTTCTGGAGAAACCTCAGGGTCTATCTGTTCCTCCTCGAAATCATCATCCTCCTCCACAGAAAAGGAAGCCAGTGGCTGCTGAGGGGGTGGAACCAGTATAGGAACCGGGGCAGTCGGTACTGGAACCAGGACTGCCGCTTGCAGTGCTTGCAAGACCTATAAGGCCTTGGCAATGTCCTCAGCCGACGGCATACCAGTTTTGTCAGCTGGGAGCTCCTTAGCCTTCTCGGGCGGAGGCACAGCAACATGCTTCTCTTTACATTTTTTCTTCATTGGCACAGGTTCAGTCCCCGAGTCCACTGGTCTTTTTGACTTACCCTGCTCAACTTTATCTGATCCTTTATCAGGATCCTCAGCTTTACCTCCATCATTTCTTGTGCCAGAGGTGGAGGAACTAGTTTCACCAGTAACAGTAGAAGCAGAGGCCATCTCTTCTAATAGTTTTGACCTTTTCTTAAGAGTTTTAGAGCAAAAAGTTTTACAAATGTCACAATTTGCAAAGATATGGCTAGTACCTAGACAAAAAATACACAAAGAATGTCTGTCTGCTTTGGCTATTATCTGACCACAAGACTCACACAATTTAAAACCAGTGGGTCCTATGCGTTTTTTAGGCTTAACAGCAGGATCCTCTGACATTGAGCAGGAATCTGAAGAAAATATGACAAATTATCTGTTCCTGAGAACTGAATACAACAAATATAAGCAACTGCTAACGGTTCCTGGAACCGAGCGCTACTCAGTTCCTGACACAGAGACAAAGAAATTCTATATAAGAATTAAATAATTATATGCGGTTAGGAACCTACCGCAAAAAATAAATATACAAGACTGAGGTAAAACCTTCACTAGAAATAGAGGAACCTCAGTTCCAAGGAACCGCTAAATACAATAAAAAAATCACACAAACTACAAAATAAACTAAAACTAAGACAGCAATCTGAAAAATAAAGTAAAAACACTACTTATCAAACAGATAATCAGGTTTTGAAGAGGTTGAAGGAGAGCTCTCTGGGATGTCTTCACTAGGCAGAAGGAGTAAAGAATCTGAAGCACTCAGAGTGCAACAGTTGCTAGGGCAGCAGTTTGAAATTGGCATGAGCCAATTGAGAGTTCCATCATTTGCATATAATTCCATCTCTCCAGGCAGTCCAACACAGGAGGCTGACTGCATTTGTTTAATCATAATGAGTGATTCCTGGGGTTAGAATAAGGACACTTCCATGCAGTCTTAGTAGCGTCCAGAAAGTTATCCACCAAAAGTGGAACCACCACAGGCTTGGGGTCCTTTTGTCTAAGGTACCTGGCCAGGCACTGCAGTTCTGGGCCCAATTCCTCTGTCTCCCACCCCATGTTTTCTTGAATGTGCCTAATTATACCAGAAAATGAGGGGTCGTCTGGCAGCGACCTAGGGAGGTCCTGGGGGTCTGGCGATGGGATGGTAAGAGAAGAAGGTGACAGAGAGGTGTCTGAAGTATCCGAACGCAAGTCTTCCCCAGATGAAGAGCGGGATCTCCGTCTTGGCCTCTTGGGCCGGTGGTCACTAGGGGACCCTGAGGGGGTCCTGGAGTAATTATGCCTTTTGGCCCCTGACCGCCTATCTCTGGATCTGCCCCAAGGCGGTGGGGTAGGATCTCTGGGGTTGGGGGGCACTATACCCACGGGTTCCTTTGGAGGGGGTATTTCCTGTGGTGGCTTTGTGGGCATCACGTCATTCTTAATGGTGTCCCACCAAAAGGTAAAAAGGTCTTACCTCATTAATGTTGAGGCCGGACGACGGGCTTGGCATCAGTGCCTGTCTGTCCTTAGGATCGGGCGCCAGTGCCTGACGCGTCATCGGGTCGGGAGTCGGGTCCTGGGGTAACCCGGAATCCTCTATTTCCCAGATGTCTGCTCATTGGTAGCCTGAGTGCTGACGTCCGGCAACGACGACCCCGGCGACCGGTGTCAGAAGGTGGAGGTGGCGTCGGGTCCTTGGGGCGCTTAGCAAGAGCTGGGTCAGACACCTGCTTGGTATCCGACGTTCGCTTAAGGGACGTCAGCTCCGTTGTTTTCCTTGGGGGGGGGACTTCCGTGCCCCTCGGAGGTTGGGAGACTGAACCATGGTCGCCCCGGCCGGCTCGGACACGTTGGCGCTGAACTTGGAAGCCGATTTAAAAGGGTGCTTCTGCCAGTATGAAGCCTCAGACCTGGCAGTGGAACTAGACCTGTTCTCCTTAGACTTGGTCTTAGAAGGCTAAAGCGAGACCGAGCTGGCCCCCCAGACATCTGGACTTTCACCAGAGGGGGCTGAGACTGCACCAAGGGGGAGATCTGTCCAATCGGGCAGAGCCAGAGCTGGCCCGGAAGTCTGAGGCCCAACTCAGGGATCTCACTCTGTCCCTGTCCTGGTGCTTCTCATGATGTTTCCCTGACTTATGGTGTGAAGTTTCCCCTTTAGAGGAAGAATTTTTCTCCATGGCTTTTAGTTTTTCTTCAAGAAGGAATCCCTGGAGTGCTTTCTGGCGGCGGATCCTGGTCCTATTATTAAACTACTGACAAATGGACCAGGCCTTAGTGTCGTGGTCCAGGCCTAGACACCTCACACAGGCAGAGTGCCTGTCCTTAAAAGGAATCTGTTTGCCGCAAGCACACTTAGAGGGATGTCCTTCGGTAGGAGGAGTCAGGAAAGAAGACATGTGGGTACTTTTTAACAATTTTACAAGAAATTAACGAGAATTTAAAGTTCTGGCATTGTTCGTCTGCTAGAGGCATCCGTGGAGCAGATGCTGGCAAATCGACGGTGGGGAAAAAAAAACTGAGGGATGCTGTGGGACCACCCTTTTATGACTTGTCTGACGTCAGGGGGCAGAGCCAATGTCGGGGGTGGGGGGCGGTCCCCCACTGGATATAGCTAGCTAGAATTTTTCCGTGGGGTCCTGGTGCCTGCCGGCTTCAGTCCTTATGGTGTAACCTGCTGCAAAAGCCGTATCTCGAAGTAAGATCAGAGACTTCACCCTGATAAAGGTGGACAAAGTTAACCCTTTTAGTGGCCAAGTTAGAGCAGCTTAGAAAATATTGCTCCTGAAGTAAATGTAGGAAGTTGGGACAACAGCCTATTACATTCTGCTCTGAAGGTAACAAGTAGGGGGACCCTATCTAGGGAGTTGGAGCAACAGACCAGGAAGTGCACCGCTGAGGGTAGGGAGAAGAGAGACCCTAAATAGGGAGTAAGGTGAGGAGAGTCAAGGGGGTGAGCATCTTAGTTAAGAAATGCAGGAAACAGTTAGCTACAATGCTAATACATGCACTGGGGAGGGTGGGGACAGAGCAAGTGAGCAACACAATCACAATGAGATAATCAAGGTACAAGATGGGCATAAATGGAGCTGGGGAGGAGGCAGCAGGACAGAGCAGGTATGCAGCAATAACACAAAATAAGATAACCAGGGTTCAAGAAACAAACACTAGTATAGGGCATCTCAATCCCATCAAATGAGGCACAACATTCTCCCTGAGGAGTCTGAGTGCACTGCTGCCATTGCACACCCCACACTGCTACACTCCACTAGCCCAATGGAACAAGGCAGGCTCATAGTGCAAGTTCATCTCTCCCACATGACATTATAAATGTTCTAACACCAGCACAGACGGGCTAGGCTTGGAGACATTTCTGAAAATGACACAATGTACACATTAAAGATTGGGAGGACCCACAATAGAACTGACATCCATGTCTGCTGATTAAACTCTGTGAACTTCCATCAACTTAAAGCAAAACATTATCAATTATTGCTCTCATCTGTCTGTTATATAATTAATATAGTATGTATTTAATGAGCTGCTGGCTCCTTGGTGGCAACAACACTACTTATATTTCCCAGGTTTATTGCACATATCTTAAAATTGGTTCTTAATTACTTAAGACTACAGCTGGGAGAAATGTTAATTTTGCCAATGAAAGTCACAAAAGTGTAGTAGGCCTCTGAAGAACTCTTTGAATATAGGCTGAGAGATGACAAATTTGTCTTTGCCAGCAGAGAGGTAAGTCGAAATGGCTGCTAGGTGAACTTTAGGAGAGGAGCCCTTAAGGCCTGCTGACTGGAGATAAGCCAAACAGTCCAGAAGGGCAGGAAGATCAGCCCTTAGAGGATTTATCTCCCTATCCTTGCACCATAGGGAAAACCTCTTCCTCTTAGAAGCACAAGTCGTCTTAGTGTTAGGCCTTTTGGCCATTCAAAGGATTGTTAGGACTTGTTCAGAGTACTGGGAATCAGGGAATTCTAACTCTTCAAGTACCAAGCCTTGAGGTGAAGAAACTATAAACTGAGGTATGCTACTCCTGTCTGAGGAAGAGTTAGGAGACTGTGGGACACCAGCAGGCGAATGGGCTTCTTGACTGCCAGGGTCAGAAGAAAGGAGTACCACGGTTGTCTTACTCAGTCTGGCGCCACCAGAATCATAGTGGCCGACTGGTTCCTGAGTTTGGGAAGAACTCTGTACATCAGAGGGAAGGGAGGAAAGGCATACAGAAACCTCCCTGTCCAATCTAAGGTTAAAGCATCCCCTGGGATGGTTCCCAAAGCAGGAGGCCTGCAACAGTAGTGCGGAAACTGGTGGATGAGGCTGGATGCAAGGAGATCAACCTCTGGAACGCCCCACCTTCTGAAGATTGTTGCCAGAACCAGATTGTTTAGGGCCCATTCATGGTGGCCCTAACTGATGCGACTCCGGTAGTCTGCCAAGGTATTGTCCTTGCCTGGAAGATGAATGGTCGAAAGGTTCACGTCCAGGGAGTAGGCAAGGGACCAAATTCTTATTGCCTCTGTACAGAGTTTGGCAGATCTTGTGCCACCCTATTTGTCGATGTAGAACATGACAGTTGTGTTGTCTGTTCTCACTTGAACCAAGTGACCTTTTAGCTGTGGTGCAAAAGCTTTGATGGCCAGGTAAACAGCCCTGAGCTCGAGGAGATTGATGTGGTAAGTGGACTCTTTGGGAGTCCATGTGCAACTTACGGACTGATCCTGTAAGTGAGCTCCCCAGCCTAGGTTGGAGGCATCTGTCGTGAGCACCCTGGAAGGTCGGCTTAGCTGAAAAGCCATTCCTTCCCTGAGATTCCCCCTGTCTTTCCACCATTTGAGAGCCCGAAGGAGTGGTCTGTTGACTGGAACTAGTTTTGAAAAAGAATCCTTTTTCTGGGACCAGTAAGTTCTGAGACGATTCTGAATGTTCCTCATTTGAAATCCGGCGCCTTGAATAACTGCTGTCATGGATGTCATGTGGCAGAGGAGTCTGAGGAAATGTCTGACTGGCCTGTCACAAATGAATTTAGCAAATCCTGAAAAGCCTGTACCCTGTCCAGAGGAAGGAAGGACTTCCCCTGCAGAGTGCTGAGTTCTGCCCCAGTGAAGTCTAATTCTTGAACAGGCTTGAAGTGGGCCTACTCTTTGTTGATGAAACCCAGAGACTCCAGAGCTTTTCTTGTCAGAGTCAGGGCTTCTGAGATTTCTTGTGGTGACTTGCCCACTATCAGCCAGTCGTCCAGATATGGGAAAACAGACTTTTTGTCTCCTCAAGTGAGCTGCAACCACTGCTAGGCTTTTTGTGAAGACTATGGGAGCTGAAGTGAGTCTGAATAGTAGAGCTGCAAACCGGTAATGGCCTGATTGCAGTCTGAACCTGTGAATTTTTCTGTGGGACAGCCTTATGGGGATATGAAAGTAGGCATCCTTGAGATTGCTTTAGGGAATGTATCACCTGGTTCAGAGTGACCATTTTGAATTCTGGCTTTAGCAAATGCCTGTTCAGGCACCTTAGGTCGAGAATAAGTCACCACTCCCCGTTTTTCTTTAGGGTAAGGAAGTATCTGGAATACAGACATTTTCCCCACTGGGTAAAGGGGACTCTTTCCACGGCTTGGACCTTCAGAAGGTTCTTCAATTCCAACTCCAACAGCAGCCCTTCTGTTGGGGATAGGGGTTATGATTGCCTGGGGCCGTGACCAGAGGAACATTTTCTGAACTGAAGAAACAGGCCTAGCCTACTCCCTCCAGCACCCACTCGTCCATGGTGATGAGTTGCCTTTGGTGGAAGTAGTGGGGTAGCCTGCCCCCTACTGGAGGAGGGGAGGCAACTTGGAAGCAGTCAGGAGGACTGCTGTTTCATTTAGGTAGTAGAAGGAGTAGAGAAGTTGGCCCTTCTCTGGCCTCTTCTCCCCTTCCTCTGAAAAAAAAAAAAACCCTCATTTGAGAAATGTCCATGGGCACTTGCATAAGGTAAAAGGACTTGGGAAAGTATTCTCTGCCCCTACCTCTTCTGACTTGAGATTTCTGAGAAGTGGAGGGCTTTTCTTTAATTGAATTGCTCCTGAAGTTGGCTTTATATTCTTCCACCTTTTTCATGTAAGCCTCAGTTCTGTTCCCAAAGAGAGAACTGTTCTCACAGGGGAAATTCATAGCCTTGGTCAGCGTATCCTGTGAGAGATTAGTGGCTCTCAGCCAAGCATAACGTCTAAGGGAAATGGCTTGGGCCATGACTCTTGAGGCCATATTGTTATTATCTACAGCCATGTGAAACTGATACTTGGTAGCCTCTATGGCTGTTTTTACTGTCTCAGTGATATACTGAACCATGGTGTCCTTGTCTTGTTGCACTAGGGCCAAAACAGAATTCCAGAGAGCCCTCTGGTACAGAGTTGCATATGCCATGTAGGAAGAAAGGTGACGCAGTAGTGAGGCAGTGGTGTAAGATTTCTTTCCCATAGTGTCTAGTTTTCTAGACTCCTTTTCAGGGGGTTGAGAGGTAAGAGGTACATTGGCCTTGTCACAGGCTGCCGTCTGTACCACTCCTTGATGGTTAGGGTGCAAATAAAGGAAATCAGCATTTGCTTTGTCTAGTTCATATTTCTTTTCAATCTTTCTTTCTACTCCAGTTACAGAAGTAAGGTTTTGGAGTATTTTCATAGTTGCCCTTTTAAGTGCATTATGCATGGGCAGAGTTAACTTTCTAGTGGAGAGAAGACCCATCATTTCCATATATTCTTCCTCTTAAGTGTCCTCCTGGATGGCAAGGCCCAGGGTGTCCACCATATTCTTTACAAAAGTGAAATGAGATGAGAAATCCTCCAGACCATTTGATGAGTTACTGAATTTTTGGTCAGGGGTTCCATCAGGTTGTAAAGGTTCATCCTCTGCTCTGTTCCCCACATCTTCTACATAATAAAAACTCTGGTCACAGCCAGGGTTTGTCTGAGGAACACCAAAATCTGAAGGGGCACTGAAAAAGTTGTCCATAGTTTGCAAAGTCTGATATATGTGTCAAGCCTTAGCCATTTCAGCAACAGAGGGCATATATTTATGTGCCACTGGCATCTCCCCTTGCTTTTCAGTGGGAGGAGCAGTGGTCTGTTTTTCTTTTCTATTCTTTTTAGCAGGGCCTGAATCAGAATCCTGCTCACTTTGTCTTTTTGAGGATTGGTCAGAATTTTTACTTTGATCAGACTTAATTTCATTAGAGTCCTTAGAGGACTTATCTTTATATTAAGATGAAGTACCCTCCTCAGCTATTTTAGAGGAGAGGGAGGCAGACTCAGAGGCCATGGATTTAAAATCTTTCGCCCTTTTAAGGGCTGCTTTCTTTATAAATTTTAAACAAATTTTACAGGAATAATCTGGAACTAAACAATTGTAACAAAGGTCGTGGCTGTCTGTTTTAACCAGGACTTTAGAGCACTTTAAACAGGTTTTAATTTCTATTGGTCCAGTTCTTTTGTATGGTTTCTCTGACATGCCAAAAGTTCAGAAAAACTCCCCAAAACGGTGTTTCCCAAGGTGGGAACAGAAGAGAAAAAATGTCCTCAAGCTCAGGAGGATGCGGAGAAAAAAGTCTGCAACCACAATAAAAAAAAATAAGGTAAAATGTAATAAAATGCAGTTTCTGACGAAAAAAAAGAACTGCAGGTGTTTAAAAATGGTAAAAAAATCTTTTGCATCAAATTTTTACCTCAGGCGCAGTATTTTTTTACCTCAGAGAAAGCGCGAAAAAATAACGTTTGCAGTTGTGTTAAAAATGATAGAAAAACGTTAAAAATATTGCAAATGTGGCAAAATACCTGTAAATTACTGAAGGCAGCACAAAATAACACATTTTAAAGAAAATGCCATTTCTTGAAGCGATGAGAAGAGAGAGCACTCCAGGGCAGTGTTGCTCAGTCAGCAGAGAAAAAGTTCTAAAGCCCTCTAGGCTGACTGCAGGCAGCACACACCCTTGTTCTCTCTCTTCTGATTGGCCAATGTGCCAACTTCATTTACATTGACTCTTCCTCTCCTGGTCAGCTGAACCCAGCGGGCATACTGCTATAGTGAAGCATACTAAAGGACCCCTGGGGTGAGGAACAGGTATTCTATCCCCTGCTTGCCCACTAGATACTTTTTTTCAGATTTCTTGTAGATGTGAAGGGGAATCACATCTAACCGAGGACTGGAGGAGGGCAGATGTGATTCCCCTTCACAAAAGTGGGAGCAAGGCAGAAGCAGGAAACTACAGACCTGTTAGTTTAACCTCAGTGACAGGGAAAATGATGGAATCACTTCTGAAGGAAAGAATTGTCGAGTATCTAGAGGCCAGAGGGGCACAGGACCCAAGGCAGCATAGATTCACAGTGGGAAGATCATGCCAGATGAATCTGATAGATTTCTTTGACTGGGTGACCAAGTAGTAGATCAGGGAGGGGCTGTGGACATGGCCTACCTAGACTTTAGCAAGGCATTTGACACAGTCCCACACAAAAGATTAATATAGAAGTTAGCCAGCCTGGGAGTGGGTCCCAAGATGACAGCCTGGGTAAAGAATTGGCTGAAGAATAGGACACAGAGGTAATAGTAAATGGAGTCCACTCTGAAGAAAGGGGGTTACTAGTGGGGTACCGCAGGGTTCAGTATTAGGATCGGTCCTCTTCTAATGTCTTTATGTTTGCTACTGCAGAGGGACTGGAAAGAAAAGTATGTCTCTTGCAGATGACACAAAGATCTGCAACAGAGTTGATGCACAAGGTGGGGTGGAAAGGAGAGAAGAGACTTGGCAAGGTTAGAGGAATGGTCAAATGTATGGCAGCTTAGATTTAATGCTAAGAAGTGCAAGGTAATGCACCTGGGAAACAAAACCCAGGGAAGAGTACACAATGGGGGTGAGATACTAACAACAACAAAATGGAAAGGGACCTGGGGGTAGTCATATCAGATGACTTAAAGGTGGGCAAGCAATGTGGAGAGGCAGCAAGGAGGGCTAGGGGATACTGGGATGCATAGGAGAGGCATCACCAGTGGAAAACAGGAAGTTATTATCCCTCTGTACAGACAGCTGGTCAGACCCCATCTTGACTACTGCGTGCAGTTCTGGAGACCCAATCTCCGCAAAGACATAGACAGGATGGAAGTTGTCTAGAGGAGGGCAACTAAAATGGTGCAGGGTCTGCATCGGAAGACATATGAAGAGAGACGAAAGGAGCTTAATATGTATAGCCTCGAGGAAAGGAAGGAGAGAGGGGACATGATAGAAACTTTCAAGTACCTCAAGGGAATCAACAAAGTCCAAGAAGGTAGCATCTTTCAAAAAAAGATTTATGCAAGAACAAGGGGGCACAATTTGAAGATAGAGGGGGGCGGCTCAGAGGTAATTTAAGGAAGTATTTTTTCACAGAGAGGGTTGTGGATGCATGGAACGGCCTTCCGGAGGAGGTTGTGGAGTCAAAAACAGCGGTGGAATTCAAGCATGCATGGGACAGTCATAAGGCAATTCTAGGGGGTTGGGGTAGGAAGAAGTAGGCTGCTGGTTAACTGGGATCTGCAGCTTATCCATTAGGTAGGGAAATGGGTAGACTGGGTGGACCAAGCAGTCCTTATCTGCCGTCAAATTCTGTTTCTATGTTTTAATACCAACAGCTGAGTTAGGTGCAGACATGGTTTTTAATGTGGTCTTTTTGAGGGACTTGTAGATGGGGACCAGTGGTTCCCTTGTAAGTGCCAGCTTCATAATGTCCATGAACTCAACATCCTCCTCTGTTTCATGAGAGGGGATGTTGAGGGTGTTCCCCATTTGTTTGATGACTAAGGAGTAAGAGGTGTACCCTAGGAGGGAACCATCAGGTTATATGGGGTTTATGTTCCTCCTCTTCTTCATAATACATATCCCCCTCCTCTACAGGCAGGTGGACTGAAACCGGAGCCATGGGGGACACATTAAATACACTTCCCATAGCCTGGAAAAACTGCCATACCTTTCTCATGTCCTCTGTTAAGGGCGTGCGATTCCATTCCACTGCCTTTTCCTTCACAGGAGGAGCGGCAAGGATAAGGTTTTCTTTTTCCTTTTTCTCAACAGGCACTGGTTCCGGCACCTGCTCTGATGCTCTTTTATTTGTATTTTTGCCACAAATGGAACCAGGGTTTTTCTTATTGCACACACTGATGACTACCATCCTTTCCAATGGTTGAGCAGCTTTATCTTTTTTATCTGTCCACCCTGACAGGGACTGCTGCTTATAAGGAGAAGAACCTGCTGTAGCGTGCTTTCCACCATCATTGGAATCTCCCTCTGAGCCGTCATTGTGCTTTAGTGATACAGTGCTTTTGTGATACAGAGACAGACTGAGAAGTCATAAACTCTAGTCTCTTTAAAGTCCTTTTCTTTTGGGTTTAAGGGCAAAATGTTTTGAAAAGTTGACAATTTATAAAATCATGATCTAAATAAAGAAGGACATATTTATGAAATACGATCATATATAGGGAAAGGTCTAAAAGCACTTTTTTTTGTGTGGCAGAAGCGTTTATGAAAGAGACCAACTTCTAAGGTATGACAGCCAGAAAGCAACCAAAAACTTGTGAGTGCAACTACATGTCTGTTTGGGAAACTTGATGAGTTATAACAGATGCCTTAACAGACAAGAGATACCAAGAATTTGGTAACAGGTGTAAATAATGTTGTGAAAAAAAGTTCTGAACATAATACTATCTTTAGCAATAGAACTGTAAATAATGTATTAAGTGGATGAGTCCACAAGTTGGTTATGCTTGGAAAACAATAGGCAACAAGGGGTGAATGATGACCTCAAATCATCATGCAAATGAAGCGTGCAATAATACCCGACAGGGTTGGCGGTATTGGGCAATGTGGACTGCCCAGGGCCTTATAGCCCTGGAAATCCAATACTACCCACTCCATACCAAGTAATATGATTAAAAATGAGCTAACTGTTGGGGAAAAAGATTTTTTTTTCCTTTGAAGAATAAACAGTTTAATAGTTTTATTTAATTGTGTTAGTTACTGTTACTGTGAAGAACAGAAAAAACAGGCTACTCACATGTAACAGTAGTTCTAGGAGTAGTATATGTTGTTCATCCACACTCTTTGGCATGTCCCTTTCCCCTTTAAATCTTGCCGGAAGTCTTCAAGCTGGCTCCTTCCACCCGGGTGGTAAATACCTCGGCTCCGCCCACGATGCCAGATCTTAGCCCGATGGAAGCAAGGTGATGTGCCTAAAGCCGGGGAAGTCGGGTGGGTACGTGTGGATGAACAACATATACCACTCCTAGAACTACCGTTACAGGTGAGTAACCTGTTTTTCTAGGAGCGTGGCTATGTTGTTCATCCACACTCTTTGGCAGACTCCTAGCAGTTCTCCGGGAGGAAGGGAGGCAAGACACACACCCCCTACTTAGGAAACAGAGATTGGAGAACAGAGGCTCCAAAACCAGCATCCTGGCGTGACTCAAGGTCGATGTGGTAATGTGTAATGAAGGTGTTTGCTGACTTCCAGGTAGCAGCCTGATAGATCTCCTGGATAGGGATGTCCCTGGAAGCAGCCACCGATGCAGCAGTATGGCGGGTAGACTGAGCTCTTATCCCTCTGGGAGGCTCCTTGCCCCCCAACTCATAGCACAGACCTATGCATGATGTAATCCATCTTGCAATGGTCCGTTTGGCTGCAGGTCTGCCAGAAGCGGCTTCAGCGTAGGTGACAAACAGCTAGCGAACCTCTCCCTGAATATCCGCCGTCCTCTCCTTGTAGTAGGAGAGAGCACGTCTAAGTTCCAAGGTATGGAGCCTGTACTTGGCGTCCGAGGTGTAGTTAGGGTAATATACCGGCAGAGTCAACACCTGGTTAAGGTGAAACTCTGACACCACCTTCGGAAGGAATTTTGGGTGGGGGCGCAGGACAACTTTGTCCCTGTGAAAGACCAGGTAAGGGGAGTCCACCGAGAGCGCCTGGGGCTCCCCCGTCCTTCTGGCTGACGTGATAGCCACCAGGAAGGCAGTCTTCCACGACAAGTGAGAGAGCTCACTCTTGTGCATGGGTTCGCATGGCTTGCCCATGAGCTTTGCCAAAACTAGCAAAAGATCCCACGGAGGTGGAGGTTCACACACCGGAGGGGATATGTGATCCAGGCCTTTGAAGAAGTGCCTGACCACTGTCTCCTGTGCCAATGTCGGCTGACCGGCCTGCGCTCGGTAAGCAGAAATGGCTGCCAGGTGCACCCTAAGGGTCGATGATCTGAGACCCCCTTTGAGAGAGAGACCAAAGGGGTCTAAATGTTAGCCAGAGCAGGATATGGGTCCAGACTTATCTGGACACCAAATGGAAAACCTTTTCCATTTGAAGGCATAACATTTCCTGGTCGATTCCTTATGAGATGCCTCCACCACAGTGTAGACATCCTCGGAAAGACCCAGAGCCTGGAACTCTAGCCGCTCAGGTACCAGGCTGTGAGGTGCAGGGATTGAAGGTCCGGATGGAATACCTTCCCCTGGTTCAATGATATCAGGTCCGGGCGTGTGCAAAGCCGCTCCGGGGCCCTGCAGCTGAGGCTGAAGAGATCTGGATACCAGAACTGGCGGCGCCAATCTGGGGCTACCAGGATCACCTTCACCTTGTCCCTCCTCACCTTGTGGATCAAGGGAAATGGAGGGAAGGCGTAGAGGAGGCCTGGGGTCCACGGCCTCGAGAAAGCATCCCACTGCAGCAAGCTCTGCTGAGGGGGGCGGCAATGGTACAGCCTCAGCTTGGTGTTCTCCCTGGAGGCAAACAGGTCCACCAACGGTTTGCCCCAACAGGAGAACAGATTGTAAGCTACCTCTGGATGGAGAGACCATTGGTGGAATGTCTGGCCTATGCGGCTGAGAGCATCCGCCAGTTGGTTCGAGACTCTTGCCACATGGATGGCAAAGAGATCTGCCTCCAACCGGCTGACGAAGGTACAGATCTGGAGTGCCTCCTTGCATAGCAGGTGGGAGTGCATGCCGCCCTGTTGGTTGAGGTAGTACATGGTCGTGGTATTGTCCATCTGGACTTGAACCACTTGACCCCGGAGCAGAGGAGCGAAAGCTGACAGTGGCAGTCTGACTGCTCTGAGCTCTTGCAGGTTGATGTGGCATCAGGACTCCTCGGGGTCCAGAACCCATGGGCTCTGTGGTCCCCCATGTGGGCTCCCCAGCCCATGAGAGACGCATTGGTCGTGAGGACAACCCTCGACTCGGGGTGGACAAACGGGATCCCTTCCTGCAGACGAAGAAGAAAGAACCTCCGCCCTATCCGCCGGGAGCCGATCTCTGGCTTGACGAGAGTCGAGCTCTGCCCCGATCAAAGCCCATCACCTGAGAGGGCACGAAGTCTCACTCTGGCCTGGACGTGAGGCCCAGTTGGGAACAGGTCTGGAGGGCCAGGTCCCTGAACCTCTCCACCTCCTGCAGGGAGGAACCCGCCAGGAGCCAGTCATTGAGGTAGGGGTATATCCGAACCCCTTGACACCGTAAATGGGCCGCCACCACTGCAACGCACTTGGTGAAGACCCAAGGGGCCGATGACAGGCCGAACAGCATGGCTTGGAACTCGTACAGGGTCCCTTCCACCCTGAAGCAGAGGAACCGCTGGTGGGACGGACGGATTGGGACATGGAAAACGCGCCCTGTAGATCCAGTTAACAGAACCACATGTTTCGCTCCAGAGATGGTATGATCTGATTCAGAGTTACTATCCTGAAGGTGCGAGACCCGAGATATTGATTCAGGTCGTGGAGATCTAGGATGGGGTGCCAACCCCCCCTCCCGTCCGCTTGGGCACCAGGAAGTACCTGGACATGAAGCCTAGGTCTGTAGGAGGATCCGGCACTAGAGCTACCGCCTCCGTGCGGAGGAGCTGAGCAATGTCGTCCCGAAGGGCCGACTGAGTGCCAACTGAGATCCTTTCCTCCCGTGGGACTCGAACTCTAGAGGCAGTCCCCGATCGACCACTTCCAGGACCCACCTGTCCGAAGTGATACCAGGCCAGGCGGAAAGAAAGTGGCGGAGCCGGACCCCCACGGGAGGACCCAGAACTGGCGTGACGGGTGTAGGGGTGGCCACCCCCAACCCGTCACTGCACAGGCTTGTAGGAGGAGGAGGCTCCTGGACCAGCACCTCTGCCTCCTTTGCAGGGCTGCTGAGGACCCTGCTTGGGCCTAGAGCGTCAAGCTTGAGCCTGCTGTTGCTGCTAGTGCTGCTGACCTCCCTGGAAGGGGGGAGCTGTCTAACTGCAGGACAAGAGTGCCAAAAAGGCTTCTTCTTGCGCTTCTGCTGGTTCTTGCCCGAAGAACCTTTTGCAGAAGTGGTATCCAAGGTGGCATTGGACTGCTCTATGCGCTGGAGGTGACCTGTCACTCCCGGACCGAAAAGATCGGTGCCAAGGAAGGGGACATCAGCTAACTTGTGCTGAGTATCCGCCGGAAAAGAGGATAACCTCAGCCAGGCCCTGTGGCGAGTGGCCACTGCGGCTGCTAGTGAATGGACACAGGAATCTCCAATATCCAAGGCTGTCTGGAGCTGCTGTTTTGCAACAGCACGGCCCTGGTCACGAACTTGCTTAACTGTGGTCTGCATGTCCACTGGGAGATGAGGCAGGACTTCATCTAGTGACCCCAAGAGGGCGTGAGAAAAGTGTGCCATGATCACTGCCGAACTGGCCTGATGAAGGCCCAAGGATGAGGCCACATATACCTTCCAGGCAGAATGGTCCATATTTTTGGACTCCTTGTCCGAAGGGCAGTCAGTATCCGCTGAGCTACCCGTACGTCTAAACACTGAGGCAGTCACAAGGCTCTCGGCTGAGGGATGCTCTGTGAAGCCAGCCAAGGACCCTATGGGTACAGTGTAATTGCGAGCCATGTGGGCAGACAACGCCAGGCTAGAGGCAGGGTGCTGCCATAGCTCAAGGGACGGGCCAACAATGGCTTCAGCCACTGGGAAGGCCTCTGTCGGGGTATCCCCCCTCTTAAGGATATCCATGAGAGGATATTCCGCCTTCTTTTGGATAGGCTCCAAGAGCATACCGGTGGACTCTGAAGTAAGTCGGAGGATGCCCTGTTAAGAGGAAGGACATTCCTCCAGGCCTGTCACTGACAACTCATCATCGGGGTGTGAGTGAAGACCAGTGGTATCTGAATCCGAGGAGTTGGGATACGGGGGTCTCCCGCCTATGTCCCCTTCAATACTCAGAGGGTGATCAGGGACAACAGTGATGGACAGACGACGGGGCAGGCCCATATCTGTCCAGTCCCCTTTCGAGGGAGCCCCTCCCTAAGGCTGCTTAGGCGGTGTCTCCACCAAAATTGGTGGGGAGACCAGAACAGGCTGAACAGGAATGCGTGCTGGTCCTACCGGAGGGAGAACTGGGGTCTTCGGTTCCGGAGGGGTCAGCATCGGCCTAAGAGGCTGGGACCAATTAATGGCCGATGTAGCCGGTGGAGCCGGCTTTTGACCGGTCAGAATTAGCTGTTGCCACATAAGGTCCTCATAACGCCGACGGAGCTTCCGTCGAAGTCTCTCCTCATCCGAGGAGGATGAGGATCGGTGGAGACACCTCTTCCGGGAGTGTTTGTGACCCTTTTTCGATAGACGGGGTCCTAGTCCTCGATCGAGACCGACGGTGTCGGCTCTCTCGATCGGGAGAGGCCGGATTCAGTGACAACAGAGGTTCTGGCTCCTGTCCCTCGATCAGGATACCCGAGGGAAGGGTCTCCTCATCAGGGAAGGAAAGGATGGGTGTCCTCTCCAAGGAGTCGGCGATCAAGGTCAGCGACAACGGCTCGATCGGGTCGAGAGAACTCTCAGTGCCTTGGCCTGATGGAAGGTCCGAAAAGCCGGTGGCTGAGGAAGCGATCTCGACCGAGGTCAAGACAGCAAGATCCTGAGATTCGGACCGCTCTCGGTCCCAGGAACGTCTTCTTTGGGCAGAAGAAGATTTAGGGTCCTTGTCCCTTTTCTTAGGGTGGGAGGAGTGTGAGCCCGACGGCGCCTCACCCCTGGTGAGGAGAGACTGTCACAGCTCCCAAAAGGACCCAGTGAAAGTGGAGCCCAGGTTAGCGGCTACGAAAAACTCGCTGCCCAGCTTGAGCAGCTTCTTCAGCTGCCATCTGTTCAAGCTGATCGGCGGATCCCTCGGCCACGGAAGCCGCCCACCTGGCCTCCTTCAATTTCACTGGTGGATTGCAACGCTCCGGTCTCCCTAGTTTTAGGCGCGCCTTGCGGTCATCCAGGATGTTGGGATGGAAGGCCAGACAAATGGTGCCAGAGGTGGTGTCATGCACGACACCCAAGCAATAGACACACAAGAGGTGGGGATCGGTGCACGACATTTTCTGTCCGCAGGTACACCGGCGAAACCCGGGGGACAACTTATCCTCCATGTCCGATGCGCCGGATCGGAATCGTGAACTCGCATTTGTTTCAGTAGCAAAATGCAGCGAAACTGCTTCATTAGAATCCAGGGCCTATGGTACTGCAGAAGTAGCACGAGGGAACCTGAATCTTCCAGCGGAAAGGAAGATCTGGCGTCATGGGGCGGAGCCGAGGTATTTACCACCCGGGTGAGTGGGAGGAGCCAGCTTGAAGACTTCCGGCAAGATTTAAAGGGGAAAGGGACATGCCAAAGAGTGTGGATGAACAACATATCCACGCTCCTAGAAAAAATAGTCCCTTTTTGGGATACTTGTAAACAAACACTTTTAAACCACGTTTTTAAACTTTTAAACTTGGGTTTGGACAAAATAATAAACTAGTGAGGCTTGTCTTTATTTGTTGTTGCTTATAAAGTTGATTGGGCAGTTGAATGTACAATTGGAGGACTGGAAAACATGCCGAGTTCCAACTGCTCTTTCATCTGTAGGTGGCAGGCTGCTGCAGCTGGTGGCGTTTTGATGATCGTTTTGTGTCTTCTCCTGTAAGGCCTGGCTGGAGTTCTGTGGGTTTCATGTTGCTTTTCCTGTGGCCAGTATGGAGCTCCAGTTTTTCTGGTCTGATGTAGATGGGGTCCAATATGTCACCAGACTTTGTTCGGAGTAGTGTCCTGTTACTGCGACTATCTCTCAACTGGTGAGTCCTGCTCTGGATAATAGCTGAACCGCAGTTGCTCTTACGCTGTGTTTCATTTAGCGTTGCAATAAATTGGCTTCTTTACTTAGTTTGGCCATGAGGGAGCCCAAGTAGTTTTCCCATAGGCTCTGCGAGTGAACCAGTACTGCTAGTGGTTCAAGACTTCCTGCGGCAGCCTTCTCGGACGTAGGTAAAAACTGTTTGCTTCAGGTGGACATTTTGCGAGGTATTTCTCAAAAGGAGAAAACAGGGTATAGTGGGTTGCCTCTCTCCTCGAATATGAAGCCACGGGTATTTTCTTTGTTAACTTCCTGGAGGTCTTAGTGGTTTTTGGTTTGTTGATTGTGGCTTAATGTTATGTATTTGTTGCCACCGTCATCATCTTTTATTAAGAAGGACTCTCTGTTTAAGTCTCTGACCCCCTCCCGACCGCACCTGGCCATTTTTCATTTCATTTATTCTTTGGTAACCCGGTAAAGGCACTGGACCAAAGGTCCCTTTCCAGGTCCGACCCGGACAAAAAACATACAAAAATACACAAATACAATAAACAACAATACACAGCCAAAAATACAAATTACAAATTGCAATTACAAACGGATCTATATAATAAATAACTTTTTAATTTTAGTTTAAAAGTTAAAACAGAAGGAGCAATCCTAACATCAAGTGGGAGTGAATTCCAATAAAATGGTGCTGCGATTGAAAAAGCTCTAGAGCTAGATATAAGCTGATACCTGGGGACAAAATATAGGGGGTTATCAGCTAACCTCAGGCTAGGAAGCAATTATCTCATTACAACAAGATCAGACAGAGGAACAAGGGAACCAAAGTGAAAACATTTATACATCAGGCACCCAACAAAATATTCTATTCTACAACTAGGGGAACTCCACCCCAACCGAGAATAAAGATTACACCGATGTGTCCTATTGGAGGCTCCTAAAATAAATCTTCAGATATTATTATAGACCACAGTTAGTGCTTGCATATCTTTTGCACGTATCTTATAACATAAACAAGAACTGTAATCAAAATATGGAAGAAGAGAACCAATAGCAATTGCTAATCTAGTTTCTTGTGAGAAGAATGACTTGAATTTGTATAACACCCCTATTCTTTGGTTTACTTTCTTAACCATTGACTGAATCTGAAGAGAAAAGGTCAAACTGGGATCCAAAAGTGTGCCCAGATATTTAAATTGAGCCACTTGTTCAAGCAGTTGCACACTGAACCATAATTTTCTTTTTGTTTTTTTTTTTCACTAAGCCAGGTGCGGTTTCAGGGTCCAGCCGTTTCTAAGCTTCTGGAGGTCGGCTTCTGTAATCACTGGCTAGTGGGTTTCATAGTGTATACAAGTTCAAAAGGCCGAGGCCCAAAACGAACTCGCCACCATTTGTCTTCATGGTGGAAAAAGTATTTTCTATCACCCATGAATTTATCTAAGCTTATTTTAAACTGATCTAAGGTGTCATCTTTCTGGGCTTTTCTTAGCCTTTTAATTACTGCTTGAAGGACGTTGTTTGAGGACTTGAATATTGGGTCCAATATTATGCTGACTGGTCAGCAGACCTCTGTTGTGCCGAGGTGGTGGTTTATGCCCGTCCGTAAGGTGCAGCAGCCAGCCACGGAGTACTCTGTCCCACTGGCTGTGCGGACCTCCACATAGAAGCACCTGAGGTAATTATTCAATGTTTCAAAATTTATGGTTTGCCATTCAATGTTTAGCCAGTTATGCTTAGCCCATTGCTCAAACACTGACTGACAGTGACAAACCTTTCACTTACTTGGTCTTTTTCTTTGTTTTTCTTGTCAGGACGGCTTCGTTTTGCTGGAGTTGCTGGATGATCATCTTCCGTAAATATACTGTATAATGCTTGAATATGCTGGCAAGGTCGAAATTTACAGACAGTTGGTCAAACATTCTTTTTTTTTTTTTAGTTCTTCTGTCAAGTTGCTTTTGCCTAGCCTCAACAGGTTTGTTGTGAAGTTGATGATTGGGCACCAGGATATGCCAGCCAGTACTTAGGTCATCTGACTGGGAGTTTTTGTTTGCTGGGCATCTACTGAAAGTTAATGTACCCCCCACTTCCAGGGGTACCAGCCAATGAGATCCCAGTAAATAAAAAGCCAGTTTGTAAATTAAGTTAAAATGTGTATGGGGGAAATTAGAAAGCCTGTGTAAGGTGCAGCAGAAACCATATTATTGCCTATGTTTTACATGTGTACAGCAGTAGCACTGCGGGACATGGGGAAGTGGCTCCAGGCCATGAGACATTGTCCAGAAGTGTACAAGAGGTGTCTCAAAAACATAATTTTAACCTAGTAAATACAATCAGAAATAGTTGCAGGAGTCTGATTCTTTCTCCACCATACCAACAGTACTGTATACTAGCTGTATACCCTAGGAATGTCCTTTTCAAAAACCAGGGTTTATTTACTTAATTTATTTGAGAGCATCGAAATTACAACCTCTGAGTCAGAGACTCCTTTGCAAAGCACGGTTGAGGCTCTATCCGCTGGTTGAGGAGAGGAGAGATAGCAGCATGGCGCCAAGCAGGAATGCCGAGCAGAAATGCCAGCTAAGCTAAAGCTGCAAGCGACTCACCCCCCCCCACCGATACACTGCATGCTTTCAGAAGAACTGCTGAACTTTGCCGAAAACAATATACCTGGCACTCATTCGTACAAAACGCTTTCTGAAAAGAAAGCAACAAAAAACCTTTTAGCCTTTGGGATCATGAGCTCACATAAAGAAACTAAATGGCAGCACGCCCCGGTTGTTAGAACAAAAACCTCAAAACACTTTGCGGTCTCTACAAAGAGTTCTGAGAGAGGCAACCAAAAAAAAACACAAACTTACAGACTTTGACATGCAGAACAACGAAGAGACCTCTTCGGAGATGCGTATATATCCAGTGTTTCAAGCTACACAAACGAAGCCTTCAACAGGAATAAGTTAGACGACCCAGAATTCCAAGGCTGAAAGGGTCCATTCTGAAGCGCCGGATCGGCGTGCTGGTGAACCCCCCAACGGAAACAGCTGTGAGATGCAAAGAGACTTTATTCAAACTTCAGGGGCCCCTTCCACGGAACAAACTGAAGGAGAAAGTAAGGAGAACAAACCTTCTACCTCCACCTATTCCGTGTCCAGCCAAATTTTCCACCAGAGCGACAAACAAACCCAAGAGGAATGGGACAGGGTAAGACAAACTTCCTTTTTACCTAAGAAAATAACACCAGCCTTTAACATAATGTGACAAAAATGCCAAAATGTGAATGAAAAAATTGGTAATGCGGTAAGGGGAGAATTACCTCTGAACTGCCAGGCCGTACTAAATGAGTGCAAGAATAAATCTATTGTAAATTCTGAAACTGACAAAGAAACCACACAGAAGAAAATGAAATTGACCATTCTACACCAGACAAAGAAAGGTACGAATCAGACAGTTCTGACAAACCACCTAAATGGGATAAAACTCTGTTAGTTAAAATGAATTATTTATCCACTAGCATGAAGCAAATGTTGAAAAGACAAGATGAACTAGAAAAATATTATGCCACCATTCAAGCACTAACCAAAGAAAATGAAAAAGTGAAACAGGACCTCACAGAAATTAAGCAGACACTGGAGCAGGTTCAAAATGAAACAGGGACACTCCCAAGGCAAATTAAGTCTTTAGAAAACAACCAATCAGAACTACAAGAAAAAATGTTGTACTTTGAAATGCGTTCAAGGAGAAAAAATATTAGATAAATAGGAGTCCCCGAGGTCTGGGATAACGTAAAATCATTGAGAGAAATCTTTAAAAGTATTGTGGCTGTTTTAGACACTGTACCCAAAAGTATCAATATGGAAATAGACAGAATTCATAGAAGTGTGCGGATAAGACCAGACGATGCTGCTCCACCACGACCAATAATAATAATAACATTTATGAAATCTCTTGACAAAGACAGTCTGATGTCTGCAGTCTATAAAAAGAAAAAAGAGTGAATATTTTCGGGTGTTCAGATAGCAATATATAATGACCTACCACAGCAACCGATGAATCAATAAAGAAAATTTGATGAATTAAGATTGAGACTATGGGCAAAGGTTTTCGAGCCACAATGGTGATGCCAGCAAACATGAGAGTGGTTGTTAAAAATGAAAGATCCACCTTTGACACAGTCTATGAAGCCACCCATAAATTAAAGACATTAATACCATATTTTGATATATAACCATGTCTAATTTAATATAAACTCTAACTTTTGAATTGGTGGGGGGAGGGGTGCAGCATTGACACCAAATGGGGTATGCCTTAGATCACCACGATCATACTGTAAAAACAAGATGCTACAAAAATAAAATGTTTTCTGATGTTGGCATAAAACAATATTTTATTTTGTTTATTCGGGGTATTCCCAAAGGGGGAGGGTAATGGGAAATTGTTTAATACTGTCATGTACTTAAATAGTCTAACTTTAACATGGATACCAGGCAAAATATAAAAATGTTATCTCTTAATGTAAATGGTTTCAACACCCCATTTAAAAGAAACAAGATACTAACATATCTAAAAAAAAAAAACAGGCACAAATGATATGCCTACAAGAAACGCATCTAACAGATAAAGAAATAGTGAAACTGAAAACAAAATGGTGTAGCCATTGTTTCTATAGTGTGGGGACAACAAAAAGCAGAGGGGTTTGCAATAATATTTATAAAGAATCTGGATATTAAAATGTTAGACACATATAACAACAAGGAGGGAAGAATATGACTAGTTAAGATTATGCTAAATTCACAAACTATTACTATTGGTTCGGTTTACAACCCATTTATCTTATACTCTAATTTTCTTGCCAAAATTAGTGAAGGTTTCCAGACCCTTCAGTCTGAGGATATTATTTTGGCAGGAGATTTAAACGCGGTTTTAAACCCAACATTGGACAAATCTTTGTCTACAGCAAGTAATATTAACATAGCAAAAAATGTTTTGGACTTTATGTACTTGGAATCATTAATAGATATATGGAGAATCAATAATGGGAATAATAAAGACTTTACCCACTTTGATAAAAAGTCAAACTTTTGCAAAATTAGACTACATAGTTGTCTCAAATAATATCGCAAAATATTGCATAAAAACAGATATTGACTCCATATGCCTTTCAGATCATGCCATGGTCAGTTTGGATCTTAGACTACATCATCCAGAAAGGATTCAGAACTACCAGTGGGCCTTCAAAAACAGTCTTTTAAAAGACCCAGACTTTGTTAAAATTATATCCCAGGAAATTCAGAATTTTTGGTTAGATAATTACAAAGGTCAGGTAAAGGTGAATGAAATATGGGATGCTTTTAAAGCAACAATCAGGGGATATATAATCTCATATGAAATAAAAAAAATATTCAAAAAGAGGAAAAAACTTCAGGTGGATGCTAGGTTAAAAACTCTAGATATGCTAGTATTAGAAAACTATAATACTTATCTCGAATGGGAAGAATACAGAAATAAGAAGTTAGAATTTATACACCAGGATTATCACAAAATGATGAAAATTATTAAAAAAACTAAATATTACCATTTGGATAAAACAGGAAAATTATTAGCAACTCTTCTAAGGCAAGAAAGACAAAACAATATAATTACTAGCTTACTAGATACTGAAGGAAAATTTCAAACATCAGACTTAGAAATTGCAGACATTTTTGTTACATTTTTTCAGGGAATTTACCAAAATGAATTAAACCCAGATCCGGAGGTAATAGAAGAATATTTGCAAGCTTCTAAGATAAAACCTTTCCAATTTGGAGTTCCCTCAATATCCCAAACAGAAATAAAAGAGACTATAAAAACACTACCTAGAAATAAATCCCTAGGCTTAGATGGTTTTTCAAACGAGTTTTTCTTAGCGTTTGCAAATCTTCTAGCTCCATGGATGGAAATGATGTTAGTTAAATATTAACTGAAGAACAGAATAATTTTCCTCAGACCATGCAACAAGCCAAAGTAATTCTCATTCATAAACTAGATAAACCCCAAAATCTACCCAATAGCTACCGCCCAATTGCATTACTGAATGCCGATCATAAATTAATTGCCAAACTAATAAATAGAATGCAGGCCCATATTCAAAGCTTTATCCATTCAAACCAATATGGTTTTATTTCAGGACGTAACATTTCACAAGCCAACAATAAAATTCAAGCAATTATTCAATTAGTGAATACAAATTTTAAGTTTGCCAATGATATCTTTTATGCTGTAGGGACTGATGCCACCAAAGCCTTCAACTTAATTGACAGAGTACATCTATTACAAATATTGTCTTATTGGGGTATCCCAATTGAAATCATTACATTAATTAGGAAATTGTACCATCAAACAAAAGTCAAATTACAGGTAAATAGACATTTGTCCACAGAATTTATGATGTTAAATGGTGTACGCCAGGGTTGTCCTCTTTCCCCTACCCTTTTAATTTAGCCCTCGAACCCTTATTAAATACCTTAAGAAATTGTGAGTTAATAGAAGTGTGTTAATACAAGTAAACAAATTAAACTCAGTATATTTGCAGACAACATATTATTAATATTAAAAAATATAAACTCATCTTTGCAAGTGTTTTTAGAACAAATTTCAAACTATTCAAAAATGTCAGATTACATGCTAAACAAAAATAAATCAGTTATCAGAATAACTAGAAATAAATCTGAACCATTCAATAATTCTGTTCAAGACTTTAAAATCCAAGATCATATAAAATATCTTGGCCTTTATTTATCTGCAAATCAAGAAAAATTATAAAAATAAGCTATAATAAGGCCAAAGATAACATTACATAATTGGCAAAACTTGACCTTATCTATTTGGGGTTGTATTAACACAATCAAGATGATGGCCATGCCACACTTGATATACTGTATGTAATCCAGAACACACTGGGTGCACCTTTCTTGCAATGGTTGGAGGATTTAAAAATATATATTTTTTTTATTTATCTGGAGAGGGGGAAAACCCCGGATTGCCTGGAAATTAATGGTCATTTCGAGGAAGATGGGGGGGTATGGGATGTCCAGACCCCTTAAACTATGCAATGGCACAAATATTAACCTTTATTTACCAGTTGTCTTTCTTTCCTGATTCAGACTTGGAAATATATCAAAATATTATGCTGCAGAATATAAAAAACCCATTGACCAATGTTTTTGGCGAAATATGGTTACAACCACAAATTCTGAAGTCTCATCCTTCTTTATTATCTGTTTGGGATCAAATGGCTTTAAAACTCTTAAATAAAGCCATCTTATTTAGATCTCCCATGGATATAAAAAGGAAACAAATTGTGATTGTGCTAGTTTAAGTAAGGGAATATCTTTTATTGTAAAGATTTGGTTATAGAGAATGCATTCATAATGTACCAATCATTATTGCAAAAGTTGAAAATGCAGAGATGGACTATAACATATTATTATACATTAAAGAAAATATTTTCAGATATTAAAGTTAAAATTCACTAAAACTAAGGATAACAAGGAAAAATATAAAGAACAATCCATGTTGATAAAATAAAAAGCAAAAAAAGTGTTAACTTACTTTTATAGTAGAAAAATTAAACCTATCGGTTTAACAAACAATAAAACTAACAAAAAATGGAATTTGGAATCCACACTTTACCTAAATTATGAACACTGGGAAGATATAAGAAAAAAGGGAAATAAAATGTTTGTATCAGCAAAAAATAAATCCATCCAAAGAAATATTAATGACAGAGCATATTATACACCCGCTCAGATACATAAAACCAACAAACAATATTTAAATTTATGTTGGCATGGCTGTGGACAAAATGGGCAATCTAACACATTGCTCATGGTCATGCCCTAAGATTTTTCCATGGTGGCAGAAATACAGGTTACTCACCTGTAACAGGAGTTCTAGGAATGGTATATGTTGTTCATCCACACTTATTGGCAGGTTCCTTGCCGCTTTAAATCTTGCCGGAAGGTCTTCAAGCTGGCTCCTCCCACCCACCCGGGTGGTAAAACTCTCGGCTCCGCCCCATGACTCCAGATCTGGCTCGCTGGAAGCTCAGGTTGTGCGTCCGAGCCGGGAGGTCGTAGGTCATAGGATGAACAACATATACCATTCCTAGAACCTGTTACAGGTGAGTAACCTGTATTTCTAGGACATGGATATGTTGTTCATCCACACTTATTGGCAGACTCAGCAGTTCTCCGGTGGAGGGAGGCAACACACCCCTACTTAGGAATAAAGACTGGAGAACCGAGGCCCCAAAACCAGCATCCCGGCGTGACTCAAGGTCGATGTGGTAATGGGTAATAAAGGTGTGTGCTGACTTCCAGGTAGCAGCCCTGCAGATTTCCTGGATAGGGACGTCCCTGGAAGCAGCCACTGATGCAGCAGTATGACGGGTAGAATGAGCTCTTATCCCTCTGGGAGGCTCCATGCCCGCCAACTTATAGCAGAGATCTATGCAGGAGGTGGCTCACCTGCTTATCGTCCGCTTGGCTGCAGGGCTGCCAGGTGCGGCTTCAGCATAGGTGACAAACAGCAGGCGAACCTCTCCCCGAATTTCAGCCGTGCGCTCCTTATAATAAGCGAGTGCCCTTCTAGGGTCCAAAGTATGGAGCCTGTATTCGGCCTCCGAGGTGTGATTGGGGTAGAACACCGGCAGAGTCAACACCTGGTTAAGGTGAAACTCCGACACCACCTTCGGAAGGAATTTCGGGTGGGGGCGCAGGACAACCTTGTCCCTGTGGAAGACCAGGTAAGGAGACTCAATGCAGAGCGCCTGGAGTTCTCCCATCCTTCTGGCTGACGTGACAGCCACCAAGAAGGCGGTCTTCACGACAGGTGAGAGAGTTCACACCTGTGCATTGGTTCAAGCTTGCCCATGAGTTTTGCCAGTACCAGCAGTAAATCCCACGGAGGTGGAGGTTCTCACACCGGAGGAAATGTGATCAAGGCCTTTGAAAAGCGCCAGACCACCTTCTCCTGCGCCACTGACTGCTCCTCGGCCCGCGCCGGTAGCAGAGATGGCTGCCAGGTGCACCTTTAGGGTCGCTCTACCTAAGCCCTTGACTAGAAAGGGACCATAAATAGTCCAAAATGCTTGCCAAGGAACAGGAGGAAGGGTCCAAGCCCTTACCTGACACCAAATGGAAAACCTCTTCCATTTGAAGGCATAGCATTTCCTGGTCGACTCCTTACGGGACGCCTCAACAACATTGAGGACCTCGTCGGAGAGACCCAAGGCCTGGAACTCTAGCCGCTCAGGAACCAGGCCGTCAGGTGCAGGGATTGAAGGTCCAGATGGAACACCTTCCCTTGACTGACTGAGAGCAGGTCCGGGCGAGCTGGAAGCTGCCTCGGGAGCCTGTAGCTGAGGTTGAGGAGATCTGGGTACCAGAACTGGCAGGGCCAG
The DNA here is from genome assembly GCA_016271365.2 of Neoceratodus forsteri. Lineage (NCBI taxonomy): Eukaryota > Metazoa > Chordata > Ceratodontiformes > Ceratodontidae > Neoceratodus > Neoceratodus forsteri. Next base: position 798,541,151 of record CM028134.1, on the reverse strand, counting down.
TCTGGGGCTATCAGAATCACCTGCGCCTTGTCCCTCCTTGTCTTGAGAAGCACCTTGTGAATCAAGGGAAATAAGGTAAAGGCGTAAAAGAGGCCTGGGGTCCACAGCCTCGAGAAGGCATCCCCCTGCAGCGAGCCCTGCTGAGGGGGGCGGGCATGAAACAGCCTCAGCTTCGCATTCTCCCAGGAGGCAAACAGGTCCACCTGAGGTGTGCCCCAGTGGGAGAACAAATCTTGTACTACCTCCGGCAGGAGAGACCACTCATGAGATGCAGCCCCTATCCGGCTCAGGGCATCGGCCAGTGTGTTGGAGGCTCCTGCCACATGAATGGCTAGGAGATCCGCCTCCAGGCTGCGCACGAGTGACCAAATGCGGAGAGCTTCCTTGCATAGAAGCATGGAGAGCGGTCCGCCCTGGCGGTTCAGGTAGTACATGGTCGTGGTATTGTCCATCTGGACTCGGACCACTTGACCCCGGAGAAATGGAGCAAAGGCGGTGAGAGCTAGGCGGACCGCTCGGAGCTCCAGCAGGTTGATGTGGCATCGGGACTCCCGCGGGGACCAGAGGCCATGCACTCGATGTTCCCCCAGATGGGCACCCCAACTCATCAGAGAGGCATCGGTCGAAAGAGAGACCGTCGGCTCGGGGTGGACAAACGGGATGCCTCCTGCAGATGGGATGAAACGTCCACCAGTGGAGAGCGTCCACATCTCCTGGGTCACTGTCACTAGCTGGTCCAATGGATCGCAGCGTTAGGACCACCGCCGGCCAGTCCCCACTGAAGGGGCGCATGTGCCACCGTGCCCAGCGGACACGCTGGTACAGGCCGCCATGAGACCCAGGAGGCGCAGGAAGTCCCGGGCAGGATGCATTGCCCAACCAGAAATGATTGGGCAAAGGAGGTAAGAACCTCGGCCCTGTCCGGCCGGAGCCGGCTCTGGCTCAAGACAGTCGAGCTCTGCCCGATGAACAGGATCACCTGCTTCGGTTCGAGTTCCGACTTGGCCTCATTGATGAGAAGGCCGACTTGAGAGCAAACCTGGAGGGCCAGATCTCTGGACCGCTCCACCTCCTGTCTGGAGGGGGCTGCTATCAGCCAATCGTCCAGGTAAGGGTACACCCGGACCCCTCGCGCCACGAGGAATGCTGTCACCACTGCCATGCATTTGGTGAAGACCCTGGAGCTGGAGATATGCCGAAGGGCATGGCTTGGAACTCAAGAGGGATCCTTCCGCCGAAGCGGAGGAATCTCCGGTGATTGGACAGATAAGGACGTGAAAGAACGCGGCCCTGTAGGTCCAGAGAGCAGAACCACACGCCTGTTCCAGAGATGGTATTATCCAGCCAGAGTGACCATTCTGAAGGTCTGAGACCTTAGGAACTTGTTCAGGTCATGTAGGTCAAGAATGGGCGCCAGCCCCCGTCTGCTTCGGAACCAGGAAATACCTGGACACGAACCCTGGTCTTAAAGGAGGGTCCTCTACCTCCATGATCACTCCTTTAGGAGCAGGAGAAACTGTGGTGCCCGACGAGCCGCCAGTGAGGCTGCGGATCCTCGAGGCCCCCGAGGTGCGACACGGCTCAGCGCGGCGGCCTGCCTTAATTATAGAGGTAGGCCTTTTCCCACCACCCAGTACCCACCTGTCCGTGGTAACAGCGGACCAGGTGGAAAGGAAGTGTCTGAGCCGTCCCCCATGGGGGAACCAGGGGTGAGGTGACAGGGATGGGGGCGACACCCCTCAGCCCGTCACTGGGCAGGCTTGGAGGAGGGACCGGCCGAGGGACCTCCTGGGCCTTTACCTCCCTGCTTCCTGTTGGAGGAAGCCAACGGCTTGGGTTTGGGATACCAAGCTCGAGCCTGCTGGCCCTGACGTTGCTGGGCCGGGTGCGCCGCAGGCGCAGAAGGACGAAAGGGCTTAGGCTGTGGCTTGCGGCCTTTGTCCTTCTGAGCGGAAGAGACCGAGTCCAAGGTAGCATTGGACTTCTCGATCCTCTGCAGGTGATCTTCCACCCCAGAGCCGAAGAGGTCAGTCCCCAAAACGGAACATCCGCCAACTTCTGCTGGGTATCCGAGGTAAAGGTGGATATCCTCAGCCAAGCCCGACGACGCATGGCCACTGCGGCCGCCACAGACCTGGCACATGAGTCCCAGATATCTAACGCAGTCTGGAGCTGCTGTTTGGCCACTGCCCTGCCCTGGTCCCGCACCTGCCTGACCGTAGTCTGCAGATCTGCGGGAAGATGAGGGACAACCTCATCCAGGGAGCCCAACAGGGCGTGAGAAAAATGTGCCATGAGGACGGCCGAACTGGCCTGATGAAGGCCGAGAGAGGACGCAGCATAGACTTTTCGCCTGGCATAATCCATTCCTTGATCTCTGTCGGGAGGTTTGTCCATTATCCCTGGCGTTTCCGCACGAAAACGCTGTCAGTAACCAACCCCTCGGCCGAGGGGTGTTCCGAAAAACCGGACAGGGAACCGGCAGGGACCGCATACTTCCTGGCCAACCTGGCCGAAGGCGCAGGGCAGGAAGCAGGACGCTGCCAAAGTTCCGAGGCCGGACCCACTATGGCTTCGGCCACCGGAAAGGCCTCCGTAGGAGAATCCCCTCGGTCCAGAATCTCCGTGAGGGGATACCTGGCCCGTTTAGAAACGGGTTCGAAGCTTCATCCGTGGACTCCAAGATGAGTCAAGCAACCCTAAGAAGGACGAAGGCTATCGTCCCATTGACTGCCCTCCGAGACTCCAAGTCCATGCGCTTGGAGAAGAGGGAGAAACCATCATCGGACTCAGAAGAGTCCTCAAAGAGCTGCCTCGGGCCTGAGCCACCCTCCACCTGCCGAGGATTATCGGGAGTGAGGGTGACAGACAGCCTATGGGGTAAACCCAAGGCCGACCGAGAATTTTTGGTCGGAGCCCCAACTAATGGCTGTGGAGGCAGAGGTTTCACCAGAATCGGTGGGGCAGCTGGAATTGGCCGAACAACCGGCCTGAGAACAGGCTCCTCGACTACAATGAGGGGTTGTTTCGGCTGCTCCGGTGACAGCCACTTAATGGCTGGGGAAGACGACTGGGTCGGCTTATTCCCGTCAAAAGGAGCTGTTGCCACATGAGTTCCCATTCGATTCGGTAACTTGCGCAAAGCCTCCCCTCGTCCGAGGAAGAGGAAGAGCGGCGGCGCCGCTTGCCGCGGTGCTGAGACCGAGACCGCCTATGGCGGCGGGATTGGTTGGACCACGAGGATGTCCGAGACCAAGAGTCTCGACTAGGCCGAGGAAGGCGAGGAGAAGTGTCGGAAATCGGCACTACCCTCGGCTCGGACGATCCCACCGGAGGCTCCGGAACCGGAGGCACAGACGAGCCTACGGGATCCTCAACTCCCACCGGGGGAACCGGGGAGAGGGGATTCTCAGCTTCTCCAGCCGACAACCCGTCTAACGGGTCGAGAAAAATCTCGACCGCGTCGACTGGAGTCTCGGTCAACTGGCCTGACGGGGACACTGTGAAGCCACTGGCCGAAGCTGAGGGGTCGACCGAAGTCGACTGTCGACAAGGGGAGGGGGATCTTTCCCGCTCCCAAGAGCATCGACGGAGAGACTTACTTTTGCTCTTTTTGGACCTGGAAAAAGGTCCCGAAGAAATTGGACCCTCACCTTTCGTCGAGAGGGTCAGACAAAGCTCCTTAAAAGAAGCCGAGTACGAGGCACCGAGAGAGAGCGGGACAAATGCCACAGCCGAGGTAGAAGTGGCCCACGCCGCCTCCTCTTCGAGGGCGATCATCTGCTCGAGCTGATCCGCTGAGCCCTCCGCCGCGGATACCGCCAATCAGGCCTCTTTATATTTCACCGGTGGAATTCTTTTCTTGGGGCGCCCCAGTTGTAATCGGGCAGCACGGTTTTCAAGGACGTAGGCCGAAAAGGAAGAGCACAAGTCGCAGGCCTGCGGGTCGTGCTCAAGGCCCAGGCAGTAGACGCACGTGGAGTGCGGATCCATCCTAGACATCTTCTGCCCGCAAGGGCACCTCCGAAAACCGGAGTCGATTTGTCCATCGCAGCCGCGAGGAGAAGAAGACCGAAGTCTTTTTAGCAAAAAACTTTTTGATTTCGAACTTTCCAAGAATTAGGAACCAGTCTTAAACGCAGCGTGTTAAGGAGGGAACCTGAGCTTCCAAGCGGTAAGGAAGATCTGGCGTCATGGGGCGGAGCCGAGAGTTTTACCACCTGGGTGGGTGGGAGGAGCCAGCTTGAAGACCTTCCGGCAAGATTTAAAGCGGCAAGGAACCTGCCAATAAGTGTGGATGAACAACATATCCATGTCCCTAGAAAATTAATTCAATAGTTTCGAAATGGTTAAATATAGATATTCCCTGTACAATTAAAATATATTATTTTTAACTTCTATCAAAATCTAAAATTGGAACCTACTCATCAGAACATTTTAGCATTAGCTGCCATGGCACTTAAAAGACTTATTCTATCGAACTGGAAGGAGGAGACTCTGGAAGTGTTCAACTACATTAAATGGCGGTATATTTTCCATGAAACTTTACTATTTAAAAAACTTCTGGTTGATTCTGTAGAGGAATATGATGATTTATATGGAACTATGTGGAGAGAATGGATATTAAATATTCCACCATTATAGAATTAAACAGAATTACTTAACCTTGTAGTGCATACGAGATGTTAATGGAGCAGAACATTTTGGGGAGATTACATTAAATATAAGGTGCTATATACTTGCATTACATAGAAGAGTTAAAGGTAGCTAAAAGAGTCATATTGATTAAATGTGGGTGGGGGATTGTTTTTTGGGGATATTTCTTTCTCTTTTTCTTTTCTTCTTTAGATATGTGAAGTATTACGTGTAATATATAGATGTATGTATTTAATGCTTACCTTGTTATGGTTTGTCCAATATATATATATATATAGAAACATAGAAATACAGAATTTGACGGCAGATAAGGACCACTTGGCCCACCCAGTCTGCCCATTTCCCTACCTAATGGATAAGCTGCAGATTCTAGTTAACCAGCAGCCTACTTTTTCCTATCCCCACCCCCTACAATTGCCTTATGACTGTCCCATGCATGCTTGAATTCCACCACTGTTTTTGACTCCACAACCTCCTCCGGAAGGCCGTTCCATGCATCCACAACCCTTTCTGTGAAAAAATACTTCCTTACATTACCTCTGAGCCACCTCCCACTCTATCTTCAAATTGTGCCCCCTTGTTCTTGCACACCTCTTTTTCTGAAAGATGCTACCCTCTTGGACTTTGTTGATTCCCTTGAGGTACTTGAAAGTTTCTATCATGTCCCCCCTCTCCCTCCTTTCCTCAAGGCTATACATATTAAGCTCCTTAAGTCTTTCTTCATATGTCTTCCGGTGCAGACCCTGCACCATTTTAGTTGCCCTCCTCCGGACAGCTTCCATCCTACATCTTTGCGGAGACTGGGTCTCCAGAACTGCACACAGTACCCCAGATGGGGTCTCACCAGCTGTCTGTACAGAGGGATAACAACTTCTTGTTTTCTACTGGTGATGCCTCTCTCTATGCATCCCAGTATCCCCCTAGCCCTCCTTACTGCCCTCTCACATTGCTTGCCCACCTTTAGGTCATCTGATATGACTACCCCCAGGTCCCTTTCCATTTATGTTGTTGTTAGTATCTCACCCCCCGTTGTGTACTCTTCCCCTGGGTTTTTGTTTCCCAGGTGCATTATCTTGCATTTCTTAGCATTGAATCTAAGCTGCCATACATTTGACCGTTCCTCTAACCTTGCCAAGTCTCTTCTCATCCTTTCCACCCCACCTTGTGCATCAACTCTGTTGCAGGTCTTTGTGTCAACTGCAAAGAGACATACTTTTTCTTCCAGTCTCTCTGCAATTGCTTATAAAGACACTGAAGAGGACCAGTCCTAATACTGAACCCTGCAGTACCTCACTAGTAACCCCCCTTTCTTCAGAGTGGACTCCATTTACTATTACCCTCTGTGTCCTATTCTCCAGCCAATTCTTTACCCAGGCTATCATCTTGGGACCCACCTTAATAAATAAATATATGTATATACATATATATATATATATATATATATATATATATATATATATATATATATATTATACACACACATATATATATATATATATATATATATATATATATATATATATATATACACACACACACACACACACATACATATATATATATATATATATATATACACACACACACACACACACACACACATACATATATGTATATATATATATATATATATATACACACACACACACACACACACACATATATATATATATATATATATATATATATAAAATAAAGAGACTCCTTTGCAAAGGCTCCATGTCAGACAAAATTAGACAGAACAGGCAAATAGAATCAAAAGTACATGGGTAAATAAAGACAGGTACATGGCAATGTATAATAGAAACAAAAGGGCATCATTGACAATAGCAGGCAAAATTATGTACAAGTTAATTATATACAAGCATGTCGTGTAAGACACAACCAGTTTGTGGTAGCTAAAGCAAGAATACATTACTGATCATTCAGGGCCAGGTAAAGCAGGAATTTCAAAACAGGTCATTCAGGCCAGGTCAGACAGCTGAGATAAGGGAGCCCAAATGGCCAACAAGGCCGGAGCCTAGGAGTTAGGCTAAAGTAGTCAGAGAAGACCTTGTCGGGGGAGAGGGTCTAGGTGCAATCACAGAGGCTGGAGGTGAGTTACGTGTCCCCTAAGTTTCGATTTGAAAGGGCCGAGCTCTGTGATGGCAGAGAGTTCGGAAAGGAGGGAGTTCAACCAGAGTGGAGCTCTGCACATAAAGGACCGCTGGCCCAGGGACGTCCTACAGTGTAGGGGGAGTTTGTAGAGCTTCTTGTGGTATGGGTAGTTGGGGCCAGGGTAAAGGTGGTGAAGACCAGGGGTGTGAGACCCACTGACATTTTTTTTTTTTTTTTTAACTAAGAGACATGTTAGATAATGTACCAGACAGTCGAAATTTAGCTAGTTAGACAATCTGTAAAGGTCACAGGTATGGACTCGCCTGTCACACCCCGTCACAAGCCTACAAGCCTTATTTAATGCCACTATGATCCGCTGGAGCGCAGTGGATGTGACAGACTCATAAAGGACAATCCCATAGTCCACTAACACAAGTACAGAGCTGGTGACAGCCTGCCTAAGCACTTCTGGAGGCAAATAGCAATGGTATCTATAAAGCATCCCAATTCTGGCATTGATAGCAAAACTGACCAGGGTAATGTGATTTTGGTAAGTGAGGGAGGCATCAAGGGTGACTCCAAGGAACTGAATGTGTTAACCTGTTGCAGAGAGGTATGTTGACAGTTTAGTATTTGAACCGGGACATCCCAGTGTCTGCTTTGGCGATGTGAGATCATCGCTTTTTTTTCTTTTGTTTGTTTTTTTTATAGTTAAGGACAAGATTATGGGCAGTAAACCAGAATTCAGCTTCGGTAACGCATTGTTGTAGGTTACTCTGGAGAATGAGGGGGTCTGGGCGGCTACTGAAGATTACTGCATCATCGGCGGAAAGGAGCAGACGACCAGAGCAGGCTTCAGAGGCAGGGTATTTAGTAAAAGGCTAAATAGGAGTTGCCCCAGGATAGAGCCTTGGGGAACTCCGGAGCAGACAGGGAGACTTTCTGAGAGGGTAGTGTTAATTTTGACTTGCTGGGATCTGCCACTTAGGTAGTTTGACAACCAGGATACAACATCAGGGGATAGGCCCAGTGAGGGTAGGGACTGAGTTACGAGAGTATGATTCACCGTGTCAAAAGCCTTATTTAGGTCAATGTAAATTGACTCAACTAGGTGACCACGGTCAAGTGCTTTATGTATGACGTCTATGTACTCAATTAGGGCAGTCATGGCGCTCTGTCCTTTTCTAAAGCCAGGTTGCTCATGACAGAGTAGATTATTTTTGGAGAGGTAATCAGAGTTGGTCGGACAATTTTTTTCAAGGACCTTGGAAATCGGGGAGAGGACAGAGATGGGCAGGTAGTTTCCTGGGGAGGTTCTATCACCACCTTTCGGGATTGGCGTAACAACTGCAGACTTCCATTGTGCAGAAAACTGTCCAAGACAGAGGGAGAGGTTTAGAATGTTAGTGAGGGGGTAGAGAACAACATCACGGGCAAGGTGGAGTAGCTCGAGGTCCAGACTATCAGCACTGACCCAGCCTTCCCAAGTACCTTCACAAGGTAAGTGTAGGTCTTATGTGGTGTGACAGTCTGAAAGTGGAAAGGAGGTACTCCTTCGGGGGCCGGGGAGGAAGAGGGAGTAGTGGGGGTGTTGAAGTCCGAGGGGAGTATGCCACTTAGGTCAGTGAAGGAGGTGTTAAGTGAGTTAGTGATGCTAAGTGAATCATGTAGGAGATTACCACTTACCTTGAGTAGTGCGGGGGGAAGGGGGGAGAAGATGACTTCACCTGATAATTCTTTTATATGGTCCCAGAAAAGACGACCAGATCCCCACGTATTAGCAAGAACAGACTTAAAGTAGGCAGCCTTAGCCCTACGAATTTCCCAGGTGCAGTGATTTCTGGCTGCCCTATAGCGCTGCCTGTCTAGAGGAAGACCAGCAGCGAGGGCAATTTTCCATAGGCTGTCTCGCAACATCATAAGGTTAAGAAGGGTTTGTGAGATGTAGGGTGTATTAAGACCTTTGATTACCTTCTTGGAGGGGGGTGCAAAGTGGTCACACACGGCATTAAAGGTGTTAATGAAATAGGCCAGGGCACTATCAATGTCAGTGGCGGAGGTTATAGGGGTCCAGTCACTGCTGGCCAAGCATTTCTTAAAGCGACCCCCAGAACCCTTGTGTAGCCGACACTGATAACTGACCCTGGGGGGCGGTTTCTTAGTTCAGCAAGTCCAGTGGCAGAGGACAGGAGAGTGGTCGCTTAAGGCATCCAGGTGCACGGAGACCTCAGCGTCTCTCACGATGGTTGGTAATAATAAGGTCCAAAAGAGTGGATTTACCTGACTCGTGGTCAAGTGTGGATGGGGAGGGGACGACCTGGGCAAGATTAAGGGCAGCAACTGCGTCACAAAATGGGGCAGCTGGGCCAGCAGACCAATTTATCTTGAAATCCCTTAGGGCAATGATTTCAGCATTAATCGGTAGCTGAGAAATGCAGACAAGATCAGAGTCAAAAGCCAGCTTTTGGCCTCTGGGGGGTATATAGACTGAAATTATTATGACAGATTTCATGGAGTCCCTGATACCAATTTTGATGGTAAGGGCTTGTGCTCCAAGTGTAGTCGGCTCGGAATCAAGGATATGTCCCTGTAGTTCGTCCCCAATGTAGATGGCACAGCCGCCACCTCTTTTGGCAAGCCCGTCAAGGCAAAACAAAGTGTACCCTCTCAGAGCTACGGCTGTGTCCGGTACCTTCGGAGAGAGCCAAGTTTCAACAACTGCAAGAACATCGGGGTTTTGCTGCACTACTCAACCTTGTAGAGTGTCAAACTTTTTCAGCAGGCTACAGATGTTCATCGAGGCTATGCGAAGACCACCAGGCGGACAGTTAGTTGGAGGTGAGAGAGTAGCAGGCCCAGGATTGGGATGTATGTTACCTGAGAGGAGCAACAGAAGGAGGATGAGCCTTTGTAACACATGTTTTCATAGTTTAGGCTGGGGTGCCTGGGAGGTAGCCCCATTAGTGGAGTTGGGATAAGTAGTGGGGATGGGTAGGAAGAGGATCTGATATGGTAGGAGAGAGGGGTGGGCTTGGAGAGAGGGGTGAGCTGCAACAATATGAGTAGGTGGCAGTGCATCATGGAGTATGAGGGCACTAATGGTGATGTCAGGTTGCAGGAATAAACTGGCTAGGGTAGGTGAGGGCAGCTGTAGGTGGGTGACAGAGATGGTGGGGGTATTGAGGCAAACAGAGTTAATAACAGGGAGAGAGAGAAGGCATATCCAACCCATTCCTAGAGCCAGCCCAGACGAGGTCAACAAGGGTGGACAAAGAGGGAGGAATGGTTCAGTGACACCGCAAACAGAGGAAGGATAACATAATTCAGAAGCAGTCCTCAAATGGCCAGCTCCGGTAGTATGGTGGTAGTGCTGTCGCCTTTGGCCCAGAGGGTACAGGGTTCAAATACCAATATAGGTGGGGAGTGAGGAAGAGGGAAAAAGACAGGTGGAGAAGGAAGCAGGAGTGAGAGTAGATCACAAGAGGGGATAAGAGTGATTGTAACATGGGGAAGAAAAAAGCTTACGAATCATTGGTGGAACACCATCACGTGTCGGTAGCGTGCCCATACATTAATTCTCAATTAATGTATCAGGACGTTTGCAATAATGTATGGTGTAGTACCAACTATTGCCAACAGACATAAAGACACAAAAGTAACTGTAGAAATTGTAATAAAGTTAGGCTGATGTCGGCACCAGGATTGTTCTGTAGTAAAGAAAGTAGACAATTGCACCCTAAACTCAAGCAAAGCAAACGCTGGAAAAGTCATAAAGCACTTAAGAATACCTGTTTGTCATCGTAGTGCCGACATAGTCGTTTCTGACATGGTGCTGCACTGTGTATCTTTGCACGTGCATTCCGAAATGTCATGGGAATAATATACGTTTTGTCAAAGTTAAGTTTTTTTCAAAGTTTAGCCATAGCAGTGAATAAACTGCCGAAATTCACTTCGAATAGCATATTGTTAGAACACGATGTGAGATGTGGCTTTATCTGGACATATCAGGAGCAAGTGTTTCTAAACATGTAGGTTTTCGTAAAGTTAAGTGACCCTCAGTTTAAGAAATAAAGAGCTCATTTTTGATTGAAAGTCATGCGTACAATGTTTTTCTGTAGCACAGAACGATGAGATTTCTTTTTACTTAAACCCACCATGCAGCCGCAGAAACTGATCAACACAGCATGCAACTTTTCTCACACTGCTACATCTCTCAATGATTCACGGACTACTTGATAACGGTTACTCCCAGCTGGTAATAAATATGTCCGTACTACTGTTTGAGGTACCCACAACAGGAACAGCGTGTTCCGTTTCTCCACAAGTGACACCACCACCACAAGCAAGAGAACAATAAACAGAAAATATCAGGAAGAGCTCTTTGTTACCGCAACTCTCCGATCAACTAGCAATCTTGGGTATGGCCGGAAACAGGAAATGTCCCACAATCACAATATTAGACAACAATAATACACACCTATGTTGTAGTAACATGGGCAAGAAAGGATTTAATACAGAGAACCAAAGCCTTTTTCTTGCCCATGTTACAAGTGAATTAATCCACTCCAGAGCATTGGTCTATCAGGTATTCATGTATGGATGGGACGGAGTTGGACCATGAGGCCAAAGGCCTAGTGGTCCAACCCCGCCCCAGCCATACATTAATATCTTTGCTAGACCCACTACCACGTGGGTTAATCTCACAGGGAGATCTGGCAGGAATTAGGAGCAATGAGGGTGCTCTATACTGACTCCTAGTGGACAACTAGTATAACTTGCAGATGGGAAGGGGACTTTGTCACAAGACAGGTCATGTGACCTATTTTATAACTAAGGGTCTTGTATCAAAGGTCAAATGGTTTGCAGATGTGGCCCATGTCTCCAGGTCAAATATCAAATTGGTTGCAAATGTGACATGTGACCCTGTGGAACTAGAAAGTGACCAAATGGCCAGGTCGTTAATTAATCTCATCTGAAATAATCCTGTATAAAAAAAAAAACAAAAAAAAACATTTGGTTTAGGACTGAACTTGGACAGTGTAAGAGGAACCTGGTCAGAGTGAACTTGGGCTACAATAAGACAAGAGCAAGGCTTGGTTATTCAAGCAGGGAGAGAGACCCTGTATACTCTTGGTCTGTGTAACAGCAGTGTTAACTGGAAGCTCTGGGTCTTGTACACGGTTATCTGCATCTACAAGGTCATCTATACATCTGCTAAATAAAATGGAGTAGAATTATTGATTCATTCTGCCTCTGAGTGCAATATCTACAATGCCCGATACCTGTCTGGGTAAGATCAAACAGGTCCACAAAGCTTGCAGCTGGCCTTGGTACTACAGTGAGCTGCAAGAAAGGAACCCTCGCTATAAGACAAATGGTGAGGGGGCATGACACATGCATATTTTGTGTTTATCATAAAGAAGACATCCAACGCCCTTCCATAACAATCAAAAAAAAAAAAACAATTCTATTATTATAGTTACATATTCACAGTTAAAAGTTTTACAACCTGTATAACTATAACTTAGCAGTGTCAGTGGCTCAGTAGGTAGCATACTCACCTCTGAAGTCGGGAGATCAGATAGCTGTGGGTTCAGTTCCAATATCTGGCACTTGGGTTAATATCCCAGTACTGACACTGTAGTGCTGCATGAGAGTGGTGCTGCACTTCTGAGGTGCCGTCTTTCGGATGAGACATTAAACCAAGGTCCCATTTGCCTGGATTGGTGGTAGTTCAGGTGGATGCTAAAGATCCCATGGCACTTATCGAAAAGAGTAGGGGAATTTCCCCGGTGTCCTGGCCAACTTTCCCTCATTCACTGAAAATACTACCAAGAGCTTAATCTGGTTTAAGGTCAGTTGGCATTCATCTGTATCCCCCTCCCGCCAGGACGTGCTTGAAAATAGGCAGGATTTGTCTAGTGCACTTACCCGGTCAACAAAAACTAAATAAATAAATGAATATATACCTTTCCATGCATTTCTTGCTTTCAACATTCCAGACCACAATATTCCCGTCTATACTTCCAGCAGCCAGATAACGCCCACAAGGAGACCAGGAGACAACATTAAGGATCTACAAGGACAAAGGAAATTCACTACTGGTAGCAGATAAAAATCAAGCATCTCTTCAAGACAATATATCATATTACTGAATGCTGACGTACAAGTTTAGGACCCTATCCTTATATAGTTGTCTTTTATGGTCCGGCACATTAAGTCACCACAGTATGAGTGTGTTAGGTTTGTGCTGTGCTAGCAAAAGAAAGAACATGCTGGCCCGTTGGCGCAGTGGTTGGATTTCCACTTGTGACGCCGGTGACCTGGGTTCGGGAATGGACCCGGGGCATCAGAAGGCCAGCCAGGGAGAGAAGGATGGAGCGTCCGGAGGACTGCTGTCCTTCTCCAGGAGGGAGGGAGGGAGGGGAGTGTGTCCGGCGCTTGACAGACTCCTGGCAGAGGTCAGGGGTACCGCAACGACCAGCGCCTGAATGTTCAGGGGGGCATGGCGGACGCTGGACATCACTGCACGTCCCTGCCCCCAAGAAAAAAAACTATCAAAAATGCCGGCTCCCAGCATGACGGCTGGTCTCGCTCCGCCCATTGCCACTGATGCCCGCTGGGGGGGGGTAATCCAGGGCTTGCCCACAGTGTCCATTTGGGAGATGGAAGCCCCTGCAGCAGCCCGCCCAGAGGGTAAGCCTGGGCATGGGGGCGGGCAGATGAGGTCTGAAGGGAAGGGAAGTGGACCAAAAATAAGAAAATAAAAAAAAAAAGAACATGTTAACTCATGGCCACAGCAAGTAAGAGGTGCAGAGGCTTACAAGCCATCAGCAAGCCTTTGTTTTGTCCCATACCTAGAACACACTACAGGGGGAAACACAAGCACCTTTTCAGCACTAGTCAACTGAATGATAGGTCAAAGTCTATTTGGAATATTCCCTTTATAGGTCTACAATGGTATTAGTCTAAGGGCTGGCTATCCAAAGCATGGAAGCTGAGGTTAGCATGCCGAGTCGACTTAGTGCAGGACTTCCTATATTCAAGCCTCAGTTTGCACTGCACAAAGCTGTTATGTAGCGAAAAAAGGTTAGAGATTGCACTCATGCAAATCAGTAGAGGGACCGGAATCCATCGTGGAATGTTATATTCAAAGTACTGCAAAGGCAGTAAGGGGATTTTTGTGGTGCCCAAATTACCACATTTGAAAGGCATGTTTATAACTTAGTTCTCAGTACTGAAGACCCTTTCAAATAGCCAAAAAATTATGTCCGAGGTTCAGAATCCATGGAAAAGCACAGACGTAAGAAGGTACGTGACAGGTCTTACTGCAAGTAGCATGTGTGTGTCTGTGTGTGAGATTGGGTGGTCAGAAAATTTACTCTGCATGTCCTGATGTGCAGTTGTCATGGGGATATTTTTTTTTTTTGGCTTGTCTTTTTTTTCTTCCACCATCCCAGTCAGCCTACATTTGTGCCATCCTCCTAGCCCCATCCCTCAACCACAGGACCCTTCTTCCCCCATGGCTTGCTCTCCATGGCAGGGCGGCAAAACACAGTCATACTACATATCCTGACGAGCATAAATGATTCAAAGGCATGAACTGCACTCCGACCAGAGAAGTACCTGTGATACAGTGCTGCTCAGTACTGTGTTGTGCCGCAGCTCCACAAAGTACCTGCCCATGCTGGGCTCTGGGTGGGTGTCTGACAGTGGTGCACCCGGCCTTCACGTAGTCCAAGCAGCAATATTCTGATAATGGCAGCAGAATGAGCTGATAATGGCTCTTTAGGGCCTTAAATGAGAAATAAGCTCTTTTGTATGAAGACATTAGCGTACAGCAATGTTGACCAACAGCACTAACAAGTTATTAATTTATTTATTTCAAGATTCGGACATTACCTTTGAGCAAAAGCTCTTTTACAAAGGTTCCACGTCAGGTACAACAAAGTGTGAACAACTGAGAACAAGAAAACAGAAGAGGGTGGAGCTCCAATGTAAGCAAATTACAAGGGTGAAACATTACTAACAGAGACATAAGCTATCTGGTAAGCGCAAAGAAACATGACAAGGCCAAACACTGTCAGGTACACAGGTATAATTTACAACAGCCAAAGTCTTGGCACAAAGATATAATCTTCAGTAGCCAGGGAGCTAGATCCATCTACGTAGTGGAACTGATATAGAGAGTTGGGGGTGGAGGATCCAGGATGTGGGCAGCGGCCCTGTGGGGGCTTTGTTAAAAAGGGTGTGGGAGGTGACTTGATCCATGTCGGTTAGCCCGGCGATTGTGTCTTACAACTTGCAGGGCTGGGAATGCAATTACTGCCTACAGAAACAGGCCATGCTTCCAGGGAGGTACTGTTTAAGATCGGCCTTAAATGCAGGTAGGCTCTGGTTTGTCAGTAGATGAGCCCGGATCTCGTTAAGCCACAGGGGATCACAGTAAGCAAACGACCGCTGTCCCAGTGTCGTTTTTCTGAAGGGAACCGCTAGGAAGCCCCGGGAGTGACCTCTGGTCTGGTACCCAGATCTCCAGACAGGCAGCGGAATGGAGCCGCTTTGCCTAGCAGTCATTTCTTGCCCAACAGGTAGGTTTGGTATTTTATTCTGTTGGGTAGGTTAAGCCAATTGATCTGCTCAAAGAGGTAGTACGTGTGTGTAAAGTTGTCTGCCCCAAGTGTCAGTCTACATGCCTTGTTAAGGGCCACTGTAATGCGTGTAAGTGCAGTATCGGAGGCAGCCCCATACACCACACGTCCGTAGTCCATGACTGACAGAACTGAGGAGGAGACCAAGAGACGAAGGGCTAATGGTGTGAGGTACTGCCTGTGCCTATACAGCACACCGAGCTTTGCATTTACTACATAGTCAATGTGCTGCACGAAGGAGAGGGTGTCTCAATAATAACCCCTAGGTACTTGAAAAAGTGTACCTGCTCCAGCGGGGCAGACTTGCTATTGGTGATAGTAAGGGCAGGGAGGGTTTTCTTGTGCTGGGGACTAGAGATGATCATCGTCTTTGTCTTTTTGTGATTGAGGAGCAGCTTTTTTTTTTTTTTATATAAACAGAACCAATCCTCCAGCCCATTGAACGAGCTCTGAAGCTCTGCCTGCACGGCCACATGCTGCTTGCTGCTACACAGAACGATGGCATCATCTGCATACAGGATGATCTTGCTCTCGTAAGCTTCAGGGAAGTCTATAGACTAAATAGAAGTGGCCCCAATACTGACCCTTGGGGGACCCCTAGTGTAATTTCCCTTGAGGGAAGATACTGTTGTCCCGATTCTGACACTTTGTTTTCTATGGGTTAAGTAGTCTTGGAACCAGTGAACCACTTCAGGTGAGAGCCCCAGATTTAGTAGGTCAGTAAGAAAGATGCGGTGATTGACAGTGTCAAATTCTTTAGTGAGATCTATGAATACAGATCCCACCAAATGGCCCCCGTCCATGGCCATGTACATGTAGTTGGAGAACTCCACCAGAGCAGGAGCAGTAGCCGTGCTGTGGTTCATGCGGAATCCATGCTGTTGCGGGCACTGGAGTCCATACTCATGGCGGTACACAGTAACCTGGTCCGACACAACCCTCTCTAGGGCTTTAGAGAGAGGAGAGAGGATGGAGATCGGCCTATAGTTGGCAGTGTTGGACCGATCTCCGCTTTTTAAAACTGGGGTTTCATAGGTTTCATAGGTATTTCAAGCTAGAAGACAATGAGTCCATAATGCTTGCCTTTTGACCTCTTGACTAAATTTATACATATTTGCCTAAATCCGACATCACTAGATCCAAGTTGGATTTGAATATATCCATATTCGGACTCTCTACCACAAATGTAGGAAGAGTGTTCCATATTGGAACTGATCTTATACTAAACCAATTTTTCCTCCTTAGTAAGTTCCATTTTCCGATCAATAGCTGTCTTTTATGTTTACAGCTACTAAGTCTAAATTTGGATTCTATTAATCCCATCCCCCTTAGTAAGGGTTGAATCCTGTAATAAGCCATAACTAAGACACAGATCTCCCCTTAGCCTTCTGTATCTCAAAGTATATAAATTCAAGTCTTTTAACCTATCCTCGTAAGTTTCCCTTTCATCCCTACTATTGCCCTACTAAATCTTCTCTGAACTCTTTCAACTTTATGTATGTCATCCTTTATATACGGGGACCATACTTGTATGCAATATTCAAGATGAGGTCCTACTAAAGCATTATATAACGGTAATAACACCTCCGATGACCGACTGGCCACACGTCTGAATATACAATTCAGATTCTGGTTTGCCTTTTTTACTTGTTTATTACAATGCGAATTAAATTTTAAATCAGGGGGTAATAAGTAGGCCAAGATCCTTTTCTTCAATAGTTTGGTGTAGTATTTCATTCCTCAACTTATATGAAAAGTATGGGTTATGTTTTCCCAGATACATTACCTTACATTTGTCATTGTTCAATGTTAACTTTCTCCCATGGGCCCAGTTTGTAATTTCATCTAGAAAGTTTTGTAAAGTAATATTATCATCCTTTTTATTGATAATAGAGCCTATGCGACAATCGTCTGCAAACTTTAGCGCCAAATATTATCTTTGTTCGATTTTAAAGAAGAAATATAAATATTAAATAGACAAGGACCCAACACTGATCCCTGGGGAACACCACTAGCCACAAGGGCCCAACTCGAAAGTTCCCTGTTTATGACAACTCTGTTTCCTATTTCTGAGCCAATTTACTATCCAATTTACAATGTTTGGATCTAGTTGGACTTCCCTTAGGACGTTGATAAGCTCAAAATGTGGGCTCTTATCAAATGCTTTTGCAAAATCAATAAACACTAAATCCACCGAGTTGCCATTATCAATTTCTTCAGTTACCTTATTATAAAAGGTCAATAAGTTGGTTAAGCATGATCTTGATTTGGTAAATCCATGTTGGAAGTCGTCAATAAGTTCACTGTGATTTATATGTTACAAAATTAAATCCTTAAACTGTTCCAAGAGTTTCCCGATTAGTGATGTAAGACTAATGGGTCTAAAATTCTCAGGTTTATTTGTAGGACCTTTTTTATGTATAGGGACAACTGTTGCCACCCTCCAATCATTTGGAACTTCCCCTGTATCTAGGGAATGTTGAAATATATTAGTCAAGGGTAAATAAATCTCATTTGCGAATTCCTTCAATACCCTTGGATGAATATCATCTGGGCCAGGGGATTTATTGATATTTATTCTTTTAAGTTTATCCAAAACATCTTTGGGCTGGATCACAAATCTACCAGGCATAGAACCATCCAATTCTTTTATTTCGCCATGAGAAATAGTATTGAAAACTGAAGAGAAATATTGATTCTGGATGTCTGCTATTTCGTGTTTATTTGCTACACAGCCAGATTGTGTAGTAAATGGGACTATGGTCTTAGAATTGCCTTTAGTTTTATTTATATAAGAAAAAAAGATTTCTTATTGTCTTTCACCCTTGATGCCAATTTTAGTTCAAATTGAGTTTTTTCCTGTCTTATTTTAGTTTTTATTGTTTTTAGTAAATCCCTATATTTTAAATTAAGATGTATGAATCCCTTTTGAATTTGTTTATATAGTTTATTCTTTTTGTTAATTAGAGTTTTTATTTTAGAGGACATCCATCCAGGTGTAGGTTTATGTTTAGATTCATACTTATTTTTGGCTGGAATATCTATTTTGATTAGGTCCTTTAATTTATTAGCCAAAATATGCCATTTGGCCTCTACTGTTAAGTTTATAAATAATACCTGCCAATCCCAGCAACTTATGGTATTTTTCATATTTTTGAAGTTAGCCTTGGTAAGATTTAAAACTCTGGTTACCCCGGTAGATGGTAGAGATTTGCTATCTGTAATTTGAAAATTTACAGTATTATGGTCACTGTTACCTAATGGTGCTTTAACATCAATTTGGGTTACACAATGGGCAATATTTGTTAATATAAGATCTAATACTCTATTACCCCTAGTATTGTGTTGAACCAGTTGTTCTAATCCCATTTCATTAAAATAACTCCACATAGCATCGATCTGTTTTAACTGATGCAGATGCATTGTCCCAATTGACACTATTTAAAATTGAAATCCCCCATGATTACATAATTTTTGGATGGATCAAGATTTTTAAGATAATATAATAGTTTTTCATCATTACCAGGGTTAACTTCCAGGTCGAAGGGAACTTCACCTGGGCAAGGGATTTATTAAAGAGCCTGATAATTGGGCTCAGTAGCTCTTCAAGGGCTACTGCCACAAGCTTCATGTTTAAACCATCGCTACCTAGCCTTGTTTTCCTGAGCACCTTACATACATAGGTTCTGACTTCACTAAATGTGATCTGTTTAAAACAGAATTTTGGATGGGAAGGGTTATGTAGGTCTCATGGAGTGGGAGGTTCTGGACTGTTTAAATAGTCTGGTAGCAGGACAGCACTAAGATCAGAGAACGACAGGTTAAAGGATTTGGCTATGATGTGCAGGTCAGTGGCAGGAGTCCCATTCATGGTGAGCATTGTGGGGTGTCTCCTGTCTTCCTTTCCAAGCAGGTCTTTGATGTCCCAGAAGCATCTACCACCACCCCCCCCAAACTGCCATTTAGCTTCTCACTGTAATGCGCTGCTTTGGCTTGCCAAATGAGTAGGGTGCACTTGTTTCTTGCTGCCCGGTAATTTTGCCAGTCAGTGGGGTTGCCAGAATTTCTAGCCAGACACCAGGGGTTATCCCGCTCCCTCATACAGTTGAGTAGGTCACAGAGACCCAGCCACTGGAGGCTGCCCTTAGCCTTCTCTTTCTCAGTGGTGCAAAGGTATTGTAAATACCACTGACAGTATCAACAAAGAATTGCAGGGCCTGGTTGATATCAGTGGTGTCAACTGGAGACCAGTCAGTTTTGGCCAGGACAGCTTTAAAGGCCCAGGTTGCCCCGTGCTTCAGAACTCTGTTCTGTACAGTGATAGGAGGTTCTAACTTTTCTTTTGTCACCCAGGTGCAAGCCACAGGTGAATGATCACTGAGACAGTCTGGGAGAACCATGACATTTTTCTTCTTATTAGGACTGCTGGAAAGAATCCAATCTAGGAGGGTTTCCTTACCAGTGTTCCATGTTAGCCTGTTATGCTCAGAGATAATTTGGGTGAGATAATAGCTAGCGACCTGATCCTTAAGATGGTCAGTGTCTGTGCTGATCCAGTTTAGATTAAAATCCCCAGTAATGACAACCTCAGAGCTGACCTTCAGCTTGGAGATGGTTTCCAGGGCAGGGCTGAGCCCCAATTTGGCTTTTTCTGGCAGCAGGTATACAGAGAAGACAGTGAGAGACTTACTCTGTCTGCCCAGGAGAAGCTTAACAGCTAGAATTTCGTAATCACTAGCGCCATCAGGAACCGGTAGCCTACTCCCTTTTAGCTCATCCTTACATAGATGAGACAGCCTCCACCTCGTTTACCCAGCCTGTTGAGCTGAAAGGTTTCAAAGCCCGTTAAGGAAAAGAATTTATCCTGAACCTTGGGTTTGAATCAGGTTTCCGTCAGGCAAATGATATCTGGGTTGTGCAGTCGCGTCCATGCCTGCAACTGTGCCAACTTGGGAAGCAGGCTACAGATATTCATAGCCACGATTTTCAACCCATTGCTATGCTTCTCCCTGGACTGGTTCTCACCAATTGGCCCCGGGTTAGGATGGATATCCCCAGCCAGGAGCAACAGCACAAGGATGGCTAAATGTAAACATTGTTTAGTGGGTAATGGTTCTCTTCTAGGTTCTTCGGCCCTCAATCTAGGCTTTCAAATTCAAGACAAAATATAGGAAATGTTGGGGGGCCCTTTGAAGTAAACACTCTTCGCTCAAGTTATTGTTCTTCAATCTTTCTTTTTATTTCTCTTCCCCCTTCGTTTCGCTCAACTTGGAGCTTGTTCACAGAGTTTATTCTTTGTTACACATCTGTAAATACATTTATTTTATGTCATTGATCAGCATTTTTTTGATATGATATTGTTACATTTTTAATTCTTTGGTGTATACACATACCATTCAATAAAGATTATTGGTTGTGCACCCTTGTGCTGTATATATTCTTAATTTTTCACAGGATTAATTTATTTGTATTTGTTTAGATCCTAAGTTGCATCCTAAAAAGACATACACAGTATGTTAGTGAACACAGCGCTGCTAACAACTTGGAACAAGGTTTAACTACTGCCTGTAAGGCTTGTTCCCCATATTTCTTGGTTTGCAGCATACCTTACATATTACTTAAAACTTCTTGTCTTTCTTGGTTTGATGTGAGCTAGAGAACTGATCTATGAACATAATTTTAAAGCATGGGGTGATTGTGAAGGAGAAGGTCAAATAGCAACTGACCCCTCAGCATAATAAATAAGCAGAAAGTTCAGTATTTTTAACAGGAAGGTCAAGTTGCATTTGACCCCAGTAGTATCTAAATACTTATTGTTTAAACAGTACTATGGTATTTACAAGTTTGGTAGAATGTGATGGCATGACTGACAAGTACCTAAGGAAGGGGAAGGTCAAATTGCAACTGACCCCTCAGAAAATAATAAATGCTTGCTAGAGAAATGATCTGTGAAGAAAATGTTAAACCATGAAGTGAGTGCCAAGTATTTAATGAAGGGGAGGCCAAATAGCAACTGGCCCCTCAGCAAAATAAATAAGCAGTGATCGATCCCAGAGAGATAAATAATGCTGTTATAGCAAATGTACTAAGAGAAGTTCAAATATAGGTATATTATAAATAACATAGTACAATCACTGTCTAAAACAGTAAAGATGATGTTTTACCTCCAGATCAACTTTCAGCATTTATGACAGGGAGGTCAAGTTGCATTTGACCCCAGTGTTATCTGAATAATAATTGTTTAAACAATACTATGGTATTTAACAAGCTTGGTATAATGTGAGCTAGAGAACTGATCTGAGAAGACAATTTTAAGCCACTAAGTGATTGAAAGTATTTAATGAATAGGAAGGTCAAATTGCAGTTGACCCTTCAGCAAATAAACAATAATGACTGTTTGTATTACATTATGAATTTCACAGTTTGGGATGCAGAAAGCAGTAATGTAAGGTGATATAACAACAAATAATACTCCTGAGAAACCTGGAATTTATTTGCAGTATTTTAAATCAAGGCAAGAGAACCGTTGATATTAGCAGAAAATCCTCTTTACTCTTATGTCACTCTGTGAAAAGCATATCATGGTATGAGAACAATGTGTTTTCATTTTAATAACCTCACAAGAAAGTTAAAAAATAAACAAAAAAGTAAACTAGCACAGAGCTGCAGCAACTAGGAACAAATAGCCCGTTTTTGTGAGCACCCAACTGCACTGATCAGTGCAGCAGTGTTCGGTTGCCTAGTAACCGAGATCGCACAGGTGCGATCAACTGGGTGTGACGACATGGTTAGTCACACCATGGGATCTCACAAAAACGGGTGAGAGGTTATCAGGAAGTAGCTACCATTAAAATTTGTTGGGCTTCAGTGCTTACATGCAGAGGAACTTAACCAAAAAGGAGAAACTTGAGCCAGATGGAGTGAGGGTAAGCAGTTAAAATATTAAAGAATATTTATAAGTTGGTATTAGAACCTTTAATTATAAAAGTAAAATGATGGCTATGAGACCAATAGGGGAATACTATGATTATGTTTTCACAGACTACAAAGAACACTAATACCACTCTAAGAAGCTCACAGTCTCCTTTAAGGTATGCTGTTAACAAAATAAGTAAATAGAAGCCACAATGTGGCCACATTATAATATTAAACAGCATAATAACAGCAAAGCTTTACAAAAAAATATGTTTATGTCATTACAGGCCCAAAATTATTCTTTACAAGAAAGACAAGAAGTTTTAAGTAATATATAAGGCATGCTGCAAACCAAGAAATATGGAGAACAAGCCTTACAGGCAGTAGTTAAACCTTGTTAGCAGCGCTGTCTTCACTAACATACTGTGTATGTCTTTTTAGGATGCAACTTAGGATCTAAACAAATACAAATAAATTAATCCTGTGAAAAATTAAGAATATATACAGTACAAGGGTGCACAAGCAATAATCTTTATTGAATGGTATGTGTATACACCAAAGAATTAAAAATGTAACAATATCATATCAAAAAAATGCTGATCGATGGCTAAATGTGTCAGGGAGTGTACTATCATTTTCAATTTTTACTTTTTGTTATTCGAGTAGGCCCTTGTGTAGGATGGTTTTGCGCTTGTGGGGTGGTATGACAGTTGATCCAGAATTAGGGTACCACTACTGAGATGAAAGAGTGGCTCATGGGGGGTGAAGGTGTGTCAAGGTGGAGTTTAAAATGGGCAACTGTGGAGGTGCCATGATTTAATCCTCATGCGCTGGGGGCAGTAGCCCCGCATCCTGTTTCCACAGTGGAAACTTGGTACAGAAAAAAAAACAATCTGAGGGAGTATCGCTAACAGGAGAGACCAGTACACCATGATGCCACAGTCCACATTTCAGCATTCTGTACAAGGTCGTCACTTGTCAAATAGCAGGTGGCATGCAGGTGTGGCACAGCGATGAGCCAAGCTACCTAAGGTCAGTTCTAATAAGGACAAGTGTCTCTGAGCTTTAGTGGTAATTTCCTGGGTGAAGGTGTGGGATGCCCTAACTGATACTTTGCTCCTTGGTTGCTTAATATGTACCCAATGTCATAACCTTCTGCTGATGGCAGGGTGTTGTGCTTTGTAACTACACAAACCGATCAGTGCCTTATTTTATGCTGCACACTAGGAAGTATATTCATACATGCTTTGTGCACTCACAGTGTGCTCTGCATTGGTACGAACATACCACCTATTGTGCATCACACAATTCAGTGCTATGAGTAAGGGATTTTGCACAGTGCAACCTCGACTTTCATATATGGGGCCCTAAGCACTTATTAATTTGCCCCTCATTACAATAATGACCAGGTAAGAATTAGAAGGAAACAGTGCAGTATTAGTCATTAGACCATAGAATTGTAAAACAGAAGATTGTAGGTTGGAATTTCAAACAGCCCACCACCAACCTGCGCCAGATTCAAAACAGTTACCTAGAGTTAGGGTGGATAAATGAAAATGACATTCTTATTGTAATTGCAGATCTTCCGGAATATCTTCGCCACTGATTACCACCTATGGGTCTGGGGCCAGAGGCATTAGGACCACACAGGAGCACAGTTTTTTGCAGGAAGGAAGTTTAAGTCGGTTACTGAGAACAGTACCTGCATGTGGTGTCGCGTGCCAGCCAATAACCACCGCTGGCTTCCTCATGTACTTCAGTTCTGTTTGCCAGCTGAGGAACAAAGTGGAGAATAATAAGAGAGGACTAGAGACTTTCTAGCCCAGAGGAATAGGAAAAGGATATAGGAAACAAGCAAAAAAAATGAAACCTGATGACTAAACTAGACATAAAGAACAGGGCACACTAGTTGGCACAATGGGTAGTTGGGTATAGAGTCAGAGCCTCATACCCCTAATCAAACAGGAGATGGACAGTGGCCTTAGAAAAAAAGGTAGCAGCCCTGAGCATGTGGCTGTGGTATAAGCAGGAGGGGAATGCCCAGAATTGGGACCCCCTTGTAAATAAGATGGCACAATGTGCCAAAAAATGAATGAGACATAAAAAAGGAAAAAAAGGAGCAACTCTATGTTACCAGACAGAGAACTGACTGAACTCGTCCATTAACTATGTTCCTCTTTCCTACATCAGAGATGAAGAAAGAGAACCTAGGAGCATATGGTGTTGCAGGTCTGGACAGTCCAAAAGAGTCGAGATGTGTTCATCTCCCCAGGCACCCCAAGGGTAGCGGCTAGCAGCCCATTTACCCAAGAAGAAAATGAGACATGCTAACCAAAACAGTCCGACATAGCCAGAAGAAAGATTCAGTCAAAAAATGTCTTGCTTCTCCTGCAACCACAGGGACGTGCCCAGTGTAAGAGTTACTGTAGTTGATCCAAAAAGGTGCATAGCATGCAAACACACACGCAGTGCAACTGCCAAAGAAATTAGACTGGTAGACTGAATAGTACCCAGGGCACATGCAGCATTCGGTAACTAATAAAAATATATCCTGAGCAGAGAGGAGGACAAGAAAGAAAAAGAGGGGGAAGGAACCACCTTCCACAAAACCAGCCCCCCACCAGTTTTATATATGTATTTTTTGGGGTGACAGTTAGCATCCCGTAGGGGTGACCAATTCCCCTTTACAGATATATAAGAACGAGACACCCCCTAGGAGAGTGCAGCTGGGGAGATGCCTAATAGTGTGTGTGTGGTCCTGCGAGCACCAACAGGGTGAGCTTGCCCAGAGGCCCTGGTTCTTTCTGGATGATAGGCGCAGCATGGTAATCAATGGTGAAGATATTTTGAAAGATTAACAATTACAGTAAGTACATCATTTTCATATCTTCACCATTGATTCCCACTTGTCGGTCCAAGTACCAAGCTTTCCATCTTTCTGAGGGAGAAGCTGGCTCATCCTGAGGGTAAAGAAATACCCTCAGACCTCTGCTTGAGGAAGAACACCTGCAGGAAGGGGCTTCATACAGGTATGGTGGGACCAGACACCGCTCAGGGCCAGGAGGAGGCGCCTGTGGCACAGGAGCAGAAGGACGTTCCAACAGTTGCTGCCCGCCCCGATGGACAAGAATTGAGCCCCATGGAACTACAAGTTTAGCACCTTACACCAAGGTGTCTGTCTGAAAAGACAAAGCCATGCCATTCGCCCAAGGCAGAATGCAGATCCTGCTAGCCTGAAGGCCACCTCACTTGCAACATATATTGCCATATAATCATCCCTCATCATCCACCCTCTATCCCTACCTCTTTCCCAGCACCCCCCGTTTCACTCCCTCTTTATTTCTCTTGGTTATCTTGTGTATGCAAATGATTCAAAATGCTTTTGCAACTTATGTCCTGTAAATTATTATTTTACCTTGCACTTTCATTCTCTCATGCCTGTTAAGTTCCTGTGTATAAGATATTACCTCAGCTTTTACGTACAATGTATACAGTAAATTGCTTCTCTTGTATCTTCGCAATTTCATGTACAACTGGACGCTTGTGAAAACAGGCATGTTTACTCACATACTCTCCAGCAAATAAAACTGATTGATTGATTAATGCCCCTGACAGGTGCAGTGTTACCTCCAAGCCCCAAGCAGAAAGGCAAATGGCTTGCTCAACTAACTTACTTTGAGGCAAGACAGCTAAGAGCTGTCCTAGCTGCAAACATAGGCAGCAACTGAAGGCTGCCTGATGTACAGATATATAAATGAGGGCATGTGATGTGGTGTAAACATTCCTCCCAACAGTATCCATCTAAGCAGAATCTGCCTCTGGTGGCCTATCATGCTTGAGGTGTCTAGACCCTGACAGGGTCTGCAGTACAGTACTTCCAGCCCTAAAGAGGTGTCCCCAGAGTAGTTTTGTCCTACTGGGGCCACCATAGCTCTAGTTGGTTTTCATGGTTTTCGCTACCTCCCTGCTCAACAGAAGCATAGAAAAACCAGGAGCAGTTGTAAAATTCGAACAAGTGATTTATTATAAACAGTAAAATTAAAAAAATAAAATTGTTCAGTGTAACTATTTACAAAAGCAGTAAAAACAGAAAAAGTCCATCTGGGTTTCTTCTCAATTCCCAATCTCAGTCTCTGTTTCTTTCTTGCAAGAAATTGCAGCTCTGCTTTCATACGTCTTTGCAACCCACACAGTGTTCCTGTAAGTTTCAACAAGTGCAGCAAAAAGAACACTGTGACCACAACTGACCTCTTGCTTACAGACTCTCAGAGTTTGCAAACAGCTTTTTGCAATCATTTCAACAGTAAAACTACATACATTTCTAAACAAAGGGATCCCAGTATCCAGGTACATTTCCACATAATGATTCACATATATTTTTATACCAGCAGATATGCGGGGCAGAACAGCAAGAGAAAGTAGACAGATAGCAAGAGAGAGAGAGAATTGCAAGACCACTGGGGTGATCAAATCCTAGGTCTCATGAGAAGATTTGGTTGCGCAACCAGACAGAGAAGAGACAGAAAAGGAGAGAATAGTACAGATCCTTGCATTTGAACTTTCTCCAGAACAACTGGAACAGGGCCCTATTCAACCCTGTCACATACCCCCTTCCTTAAGAGGGAACCGGTTTTATAAAAACAGGTTTCCAAAACTTTCTAGTTAGTTTAATCTAATATAAACATATAACCTGTACAGTTCTGTGCATATACAGTATCCTGCTTTTCCATAATAACAGTACAGCAAATAGTGAAGCTTAAACTCACACATTTGTTTTTTTAGCCTTCAAAATTCTCAATTACAGATCCATATCTAGACAGAAAATCAGCATTGTTATTCTCTTTCCCAGATTTGTGCATCACTTTAAATTTAAATGGCTGTAGTGCCTTTGACAGGGTAGAATAGGACCCTGTCCCAGTTGTTTTGGAGAAAGTGTTTAAATGGAAGGATCTTTCCTTTTCTGCCTCTTCTCTATCTGGTTGCGCAACCAAATTTTCCTGTGAGACTTCAGACATGATCAACCCGACAGGTACGCAGTTCTCTGCCTCTTCCGTCTCTCAGTTTCCTCTTACTGTCTGTTTTTCTCCCTTGCATATCTAGATCTGCTGATATAAAAATATGTGCAAATCATTGCATGGAAATATAACAGATACTGAGAAGCCTTCACCCGACTCAGAGAACTCCTGATAAAATGGATCCAACCAGAGAGCAAAACAGTACTGTGACACGTGGACAGCCAATTCCGAGTACACTATGATTTTTTATAATACAAAAATGTGTTATTGACTGTCTCTCATGAGAGATGCTGAGAAAGCATGTGAGATCACACACACCCAGGTTTTAGATACAAGGTGCTACCTGGAAGGCCAGAAGCTAATTACAGACTAGAACAGGCCTTAATCAAGAATCTCCTGTTTTTCTAAGTTAAATATAGCTTTAACTGATGAAGGAAATCAGTATCCCTTTTATGACATTTCGAGG
This sequence comes from Neoceratodus forsteri, assembly GCA_016271365.2. Lineage (NCBI taxonomy): Eukaryota > Metazoa > Chordata > Ceratodontiformes > Ceratodontidae > Neoceratodus > Neoceratodus forsteri. The sequence continues at coordinate 798,513,351 of CM028134.1, read as the reverse complement.
AGGAAAACCAGGTTTAGCACAATGGTGTGAAATCATAAATGCGTTGATGTCTGTGTGAGAGGGGATACTGCTCATAGATGAAAGGAAATCTAGAGACTTGATTGGGGAAGTCACATGGGGAAAGGAGTTTCTGCTGATGTAACCTTAATTAACTTCCTTCAAAAATGATAAAATATCCTGGGTGTATGATTTTTAATAAACAGAGGAGTAGTTAGGTGACCTCACACAAAGGGGTTGGCCAAGACAGTTTTCTAAACAGTATTCTGTTTTTCTTCAGAGACTCTTTTATCTACACTCTGACAAAGAAACACAGTTGAACATTTTAAGAAAGTATACAGGTAGAGAAAGACAAACTCTAAGTACTGTAGTAGGAATTGCACTGTTAAAACCTTGTTCTTTTAAAAGATTGTATGGTTCTTGTGATATTCGTTCTGTAGTTTATGTTTTGCATATTTTTTATCTATTTTAGTAAAACTCTATTTTTAGAGCCTACTTGGTCTGTCTTTGAATTTCTTTTCTTAAACAAGTGGAGTATATATGGTTAAAGCAGACACTGTGCATAAGCTTGAATGGTGATACTAAACTGGAAAAAGGTAAGAGTAATCTGAGGACTTTATTAGAGTTTTTAAGGGTTCATTTTGAACATCTGGTTGGGTGCCCGTAGGCAAAGATATCTGGCCCCCCGAAGACAGAATTATCTGAGCCTGTGCATTAGGTACGTTAGCAGGAGGTTCACAGTCTGAATCCCTCCAGAACTGAGACCAAGGGTTGATTCGAACCCACAAAACAGACAGGAGGGTTACCCCGTTTCTGCTAACTGTTCACAAGACTGCGTTCGGAGGTTGGCACTTTGGGAATAGAGGGCTGACCTGCTGAGTGGGTTTGTGACAGACTGGTTGGCAGCGGTGTGGATACAATTTTGGTATTACAAGCTTTTATTGTTCAGTGTGTCAGCTTGAGACCATCAGCTCACTTGCAAAGAAAGAAAAAGATAGAGTTTTATTTTAAAAGGAGACTGAACTATATCACTTGGCGTACAGTCAAATTCCTACCCGTTTTATATTTTTTTTCCTAAAGTGCAAGTCAGAGTAGCAGTAGTTAGGGAAGATGGTTTCCAACTACAGCAGGCACACTGTAGACTATGTAAGGCAGTTGTGCAGGGACAGACGAGTCCCGTTCGAGGCGAAAGCCTGCACACAGAACCTAGTGGATGCCCTGATGGTAGCAGATACCCAGAGCACAGAGTCACAGACCATGACTGAAAAGGACCAAACCTCAAGTGTGGCAGAGCTAGCGGCCAGTGCAGTGTCCAGATCCGATGAGGAGGGCAACAGGGCCACTGTCAGCGAAGGGCCACAGCAGCAGGGGAAGGTCACCAGTATCCTGGATCCAGAAGTACTCAGGTAGCAAACTGAGTTGCGCAGGATGGAGCTGGAGTTCCAGAGAGAAGAGAAACGTGAACAGCGAGCTGCGGAGAAGAAGAGAGAGCGAGAACGCTGAGACGCAGACTGTGAGGAGCAGGACCACCAGAAGCAACACGAACTGGAGAAGCTACAACTCCAACCAGTGGCACCAGAGCAGGTAAGCGGCTTGGGTTTAACTGGGACTACAGGACTGGGTTACAAATTGAATTCCAAATTAATAGCCGAATTTAAAGAGGGGGAGGACATGGATGCCTTTTTAAATTCTTTTGAAAAAGTTTATATTCAGGCTAAAATTCCTAGAGAGTCCTGGAGCTTCCAGCTATCCCCGCTACTTACCAGGAAAGCTTGGGATGCATTGGGTCAAATGGAAAATCAGGACAGTGATGATAACAGCAAACATAAAGCTGCACTGTTTAAAAAAAAAAATTTGAATTAACTGCTGAATCATACAGAGCTAAATTTCGTAAGCTCAGGAGAAGCCCTGACATAAGCTACGAGGAGCTAGCCACGAAACGTCAGTTTTTAAAACGTTGGTGGGAAGGAACTGAGGCAAACTCTTAATAAAATTGAAAATGTGATTCTGTTAGAACAGTTTTTCTGGGCATGCAAAGCAGAGCTGAAAACCTGGCTGGAGGACCGAGATCCCAAAACAGTGCAAGAGGCTGCTGAACTCTCGGACCACTATGCCAAGAGCAGACCTGCTCTGAGAGCGAATGGGGTGGGCCTGGCACTGCAAAATGGGAAGAGCGCACCTTCAGGGCAGCTAAAACCCTCACCGCCTCCACCGAAACCAGTTAGCCCCAGGTTTCAGAGAAGATATTTCTCTGAAAAGAGAAGTGAATGTTGGTTATGTAAAGAAACTGGACATACTGCCAGACAGTGTCCCAGGAGAATGAGCAATAATATGCAGAATGGTGCTAGAAAAGAAGTGGGTTGTTTGTGTGTCCCTGGGAGCATGCCAGTGAACATGAGGGAACACATGCACCCAGTCATGGTAAATGGTGTACAGACGCAAGGGTTAAGAGACACAGGGGCATCCCTGACATTGATAAAAGGGGATCTAGTACAGCCTGGACAGCTTATACCCAATAAATACGTCACTGTACAGGACTTTACTGGTGGGACAAAAACATTGCCCCTCGCTAGTGTTTTCCTAGACTGGGGTGAAACAGGGGGAACTGTGCAACAGGTGGCTGTAGCCAAAACCTTAGCAGTGGATGTGAGCCTGGGTAATAACCTCAAACAGGGGATGGTGCGTGCAGTTACCCGCAGCCAAGCGGCAAGGGAAAATTGTAGTTTCCTGAACCCCACAGAAGCCATTGCGGAAACCGCTGAGAGGCTGGTTGCCCAGCCTGTGTCTCCAGATGGGGAGACTAACGAAAAGGGGATAGAAATTTCCCCAGTAGCAAGTAACCACACAGCTACAGAGGGTTACTCCGAAGACGGAGGGGTGACTCATTGTCAGAGGGTTGGGACTGACAGTGATCCTGAGTGCCCTAACGCTAGTGTTAGGGACCCTAGTTTAGCGACTGAAGGGGATCTGCCCCATGCCTTGGGAATGTGTGAGGGGTTTGCAGCTGCTCGGAGAAGTGACCCTAGTTTAGAGAAACTGAGGACTTGGGCATACTCTGACGGTGCACAGGGAGGTGACGGCAGACATAAGGTTTATTGCGAAAATGGACTTATGTATACTCAGGCAGTACAGACAGAGGGAGGGGAGCTAGGCAGGCAGCTTGTCGTTCTCCAGGGGTATCGTGAGCAGTTGCTCAAGATTGCCCATGATATTCCCTGATCTGGTCATCTGGGAATCACGCGCATGACGCAGCGGTTGGCCCAGAATTTCTACTGGCCTAACTTCTCCTAGCAAGTGAAGGAGTGTTGCAGGTCTTGTCACCGATGCCAAGAAATAGGGAAGGCGGGCAAGAAAACTCAAGCCCCCCGATGCCCTTGCCCACAGTGGAGGAGCCATTCCAGAGGGTGGGAATGGATATTGTGGGGCCTTTAAATACCCCCAGCACGTCAGGGAAGAGATTCATACTGACTGTGGTGGATTATGCCACCCGGTCCCCAGAGGCAGTCGCCCTATCCTCACTGAATGACAGACAAAGTGGCAGATGCCTTATTTGGGATTTTCTCCCATATTGGGTTTCCGCAGGAGGTTATCACCGATCGAGGGGGTTCCTTCATGTCGGACCTGATGAAATGTTTATGGGAGAGGTGTGGGGTGATGCAGAGAAGCACGACACTGTATCACCCACAAGCCAATGGGTTTGTGGAAAGATTTAGTGGCACCCTAAAGCCAATGCTCCGGGTATTTGCTGAACAGCATGGGAGGGACTGGGAGAAATACCTTCCCCACCTGTTGTTTGCATAAAAGGAAGTGCCCCAAGGTTGATAGGATTTTCCCCCTTCGAACTCTTATATGGACGATGGGTACGTGGGCCCCTAGACTTGATCTGGGAGGACTGGGAAGGCAAGCACGCCACCCAGGTAACTCCCATTGTGGATTATGTCCTTAGGTTTAGGGAAAGACTGAAGGAGCTTATGGGGACAGCCCAGAGCAATCTGGTAACTGTCCAACAGAAACAAAAAGTGTGGTACGACTGCAGAGCCAGAGCTCGCTCGTACATGGTGGGTCAGGAAGTCATGGCCCTTATTCTGGTCCAGAAAGACAAGCTGCAGGCTGAATAGGCAGGACCATACAAAGTGGTTAGGAAGGTAAATGACGAACTACATTGTGGAGTTACCTGACCGAAGACAGACAGAAAGGATGTACCATGTCAACATGATTAAGCCATATGCAAACAGGGCTGACATGGTGTTTGCAGTGTGCAGTCCTGGGGAGGGGACGGACGAAGGAGACCCCCTTCTGGACTTGCTGGAAGAAAGTAGGCGGGACTCCTCTGTGGAGGCAGTTAAACTGTCTCCCCAGCTGACCCCGGACCAGATCCTTAAAGTAAGGGAGGTTCTAGCAGACTTTGCCCTGTTGCTTAGCGCCAAGCCTGGACTAACCCCCTTAGCGATGCACGATGTGGAGACAGGGACACAGATGCCCAAACAGCAGACAGCATATCGGGTGTCAGAGGCTGTCCAAAAGGACATTAGGAGGGAAGTGGAGAAGATGCTGTATTTAGGGGTAATCCAGAGATCCCACAGCCTCTGGGCCTCACCCATAGTCCTTGTGCCTAAACCAGATGGCTCTACTAGTTTCTGTGTGGACTATCGTGGACTGAATGCAGTCACAAAGTCAGACGCTCACCTGATGCCCCGGACGGACGAACCCCTGGACAAGTTGGGAGGGGCAACCTACCTTAAGACGATTGACCTGATAAAGGGGTATTGGCAGGTAGAGTTGACGGACAGAGCTAGGGAGAGGTCGGCCTTCATCACTCCGAAAGGCTTATTTGAGTTTAAAGCAATGCCTTTCGGAATGAAGAACGCCCTGGCCACTTTCCAAAAGTTGGTGAACGAGGTGTAAAATGGTGCTAAGGAGTACGCCATGGCATACCTGGATGACACTGCCATCTTTAGTACCAGCTGGGAGGAACACCTGTCCCACCCTAGGGAAGTGCTGGGCAGGATACAGAGGGCCGGGCTCACTGTCAAAGCAGGGAAGTGCCAGGTGGCCATGGGAGAAGTGGCATACCTCGGGCATGTGGTAGGCCCGGGACAGCTCTGTCCTAACCAAATAAAGACAGATGTAATCCAGGTGTGGCCCAGACCAGAAACACAGAAGCAGGTCAGGAGTTTTCTAGGGACAGCAGGGTACTACAGAAAACTTGTACCCAATTACAGTGCCCTGGCTGCTCCCCATCTGACCTGACAAAGAAAAGGATGGCCAAGAAAATTACCTGGGGCCCAGCCTGTGAGGAAGCCTTTTCCAAACTAAAGGAGGCACTGTGCAGTGCTCCTGTTTTGACAAGTCCTGACTATAGAAAACCCTTTATAGTTCAGACTGACACCTCAGACGTGGGTATTGGGGCAGTACTGAGTCAGACATCCAGCCAAGGGACAGATCTCCCAGTAGTGTACCTGAGTAAGAAGTTACTTCCCAGGGAGCAAGCATACTCCACTGTGGAAAAAGAGTGTCTTGCCATAGTGTGGGCCCTAAAGAAATTAGAGCCATACTTATATGGGCAGCATTTTGTGGTGCAGACTGACCACAACCCCCTGGTTTGGCTGATGCAGATCGGAAAGAACAATGGTAGATTGCCAAGATGGAGTCCTGCTTTGCAAGGGTATGGTATGACAATCGTACATAGAGCAGGAGCCAAAAAACAGACCTCAGATGGTCTGTCTCACATGTATGAGGAGTGAACTGATTTGGGAAGCTCATCCCATGCCGGAGATAGAGCCCCCAAATTCAGTCTAGGTTGGGAGGATTGTGACACGTGGACAGCCAGTTCTGAGTACACTATGATTATTTTTTGTAATATAAAACTGTGTTATGGACTGTCTCTCATGAGAGATGCTGAGACAGCATGTGAGATCACACACACACAGGTTTTAGATACAAGGTGTTACCTGGAAGCCCAGAAGCTAATTACAGACTAGAACAGGCCTTAATCAAGAATCTCCTGTTTTTCTAAGTTAAATATAGCTTTAACTGCTAAGAGAAATCAGTATCCCTTTTATGACTTATGATTTTGAGGAAGAAAACCAGGTTTAGCACACTGGTGCAAAATCATAAATGCTTTGATGTCTGTGGGAAAGGGGATACTACTCATAGATGAAAGGAAATGTACAGTCTTGATTGGGGAAGTCACATGGGGAAAAGAGTTTCTGCTGATGTAACCTTAATTAACTTTCCTTCTAAAATGATTAAATATCCTGGGTGTATGATTTTTAATAAACAGAGGAATAGCTAGGTGACCTCACACAAAGGGTTGGCCAAGACAGTTTTCTAAACAGTATTCTGTTTTCCTTCAGAGACTCTTATCTACACTCTGACACAGAAACATCTTTGAGCACTTCAAACAAGTGTACAGGGAGAGAGAGAGAGAGAAAATCTAAGTACTGTAGTAGGAATTGCACTGTTAAAACCTTGTTCTTTTGAAAGATTTATGGCTCTTGTGATATTGGTTCTGTATTTTATGTTTTGCATATTTTTTATCTATTTTAGTAAAACTCTATTTTTAGAGCCTACTTGGTCTGTCTTTGAATTTCTTTTCTTTAACAAGTGGAGTATATATGGTTAAAGCAGACACTGTGCAAAAGCTTGAATGGTGATACCAAACTGAAAAAAGGCAAGAGTAATCTGAAAATACAAAATCACACATTGTATTTTCTTGAAACTTGGCTTCCCAGCCAAATGTCCTTTGGGGTAACCCTTGCCTCAGTGTTTACGCACAGAGGTTCTGTCTTTTAAAGAGTAATCTGAGATCTTTATTAGAATTTTTAAGGGTTCATTTTGTACACCTGGTCAGGTGCCCGTAGGCAAAGATATCTGGCCCCCCCGAAGACAGAATTATCTGAGCCTGTGCATTGGGTATGCCAGTAAGAGGTTCACAGTTTGAATCCCTCCAGAACTGAGACCAAAGGTTGATTTGAACCCACAAAACAGACAGGAGGGTGACCCTGTTTCTATTAACTGTTCACAAGACTGCGCTCGGAGGTTGGCACTTTGGGAGTAGAGGGCTGACCTGCTGAGTGGGTTTGTGACAAGTACCACAGATCGACACATTTGCCATGGAGCAATTCATCAACATCTTGCCTGCAGATGTGCAGCTGTGGGTAAAGGAACACAGACCAGGGAGTGGGGAAAAGGCGGTTTCTTAGGTAGAGGACTACCAAATAGCCAGACAGATGCCACAGCAGCAAGCTAACAGCCAAGCACCGGTAAGACACTCTTTTTCCCATTTAAATTCCAAGCCTGATAAGAACTCTGGTAGGGGTAACAAATCTATGCCCAAAGACGTTATCTGCTATAGAAGTAATAAGCCACGCCATTTTGCAAGAAACTGCTATAGTAAGGAGAGTGGCACTGGAGCAGATTTATCCTTGGCAAACTGGGGCAAGTACTTAACAAATCTAAAGGTGGGGGACAAGACTGTGAAGGGACTCATTGATTCAGGAAGCAGACAGACCCTAGTGCATGTTAAAGTGCTGAGAAAACACTGTGCAAAGGGACCAGGTACTGGTGTCATCTGCATCCACGGGGACACTCGATACTATCCCACCACCCAAGTGACTGATCATTAAGGGTGTGCCGCACCAAATGAATGTGGGGGTAGTACCCAAGTTACCTGTACCTGTGATTATTGGAAATGACTTTCCAGGATTTACTGAGTTGATCAAAGAGGGAGTAACTCCTGATGTTTCAGCTCAGGCAAAGAAAATTTCAGACAGTGAGGCCACTTTTCCTTTCAAAGATTTTGATTTGGACTTGTTTGAGCACAGCTCCAAGATCCGTAAATCCAGGAAAGAAAGACAAAGCCTAAAGAAACTATGGCAACAAATGATTGATGGACATAAAGGGTTAAAATATGAAAATGCTGAAACTAAATTAACTGATTGTGATTTTCTTTCAGGGCACGCTAACAATGTTTCTCTCCAGGGTTGTTTCAAGCAGCTAGGGGTGAAACCAAAACAGGGTGGGCCAATGTTTAAAAAATGTAATGGGTTACTGTACAGAGTTTAGGTTAAACCTCAGACACAGGAACAGACAGAACAATTGGTTATACCACATAAGTATAGAACAGAATTGTTACAGATAACACATGACAGTCCTATGGCTGGCCACTCAGGGAAGGAATCGCACCCTTGCCAGATTGCTGTACAGATATTACTGGCCTGGAATTCATGAAGATGTTGCTACCTATTGTAATTCCTGTGCTGAGTGTCACAAAGTAGCCCCAGTCACTAGAAAAGACAAGGTGCCCCTGGTGCCCCTAGCCTTAATAGATGTGTCTTTTGAGAGAACTGTAATGGATATGGTTGATCCTTTAGACAAAAGTAAAAAGGGTAAATGATTTATCCTGGTAGCATGCAACTATGCTACTCGATACCCAAAAGCAGTTCCAATGCGTACTGTTACGGCCCCAAAAGTTGCAGCAGAGCTTGCCAAAATTTTCAGCAGAGTAGGCATACCTAAAGAAATTATTACTGATCAGGGTAGTAATTTTGGTGCTGCATAAGGAGCTGTACAGACTACTAGGTATCACTGCCATAAGAACCTCCCCCATCACCCTCAGACAGACGATCTTGTTGAGCGTTTAAACCAAACCCTAAAATGCATGTCAAAAATGTTTGTAAAACGGGAATGGAAAGACTGGGACCAATACTTGCATTACCTACCTTTTGCTTACAGAGACATGCCACAGGCATCAACAGGGTTTTCACCATTTGAAATGCTATATGGTAGGCAGCCAAGAGGGCCATTGGATGTGATGAAAGAAACGTGGGAAGATAATCCCACCCAGAAACGATCTATATCTTCTTATTTGTGTGCCCTAAGAAAGACGCTGGCAAATATGATGAGATTGCCCATAGTAATCAGGAAGAGGCCCAAAATCAGCAGAAGGTGTATTATGACAATGGGGTAAAAGAAAGTGTTTTCGCACCAAGTGAAAAGGCTTTGCTACTGTTGCCCACTAGAGATAATAAATTGTTAATAAAGTGGCAAGGGCCTTATAAGGTTCTTAGACGTACTGGCACTGTTAACTACGAGACTGAGAACCCCGACAGAAAAAAAACTTCTAAGACATACCATGCTAACCTCCTCAAGAAATGGGTTGAAAAAATGCCAAAAGCTGCTTTGCTAGTTTTATCGGAAACCGATAAGGAAGACATTGATGTAGCTTATGATAGACTGGAGCAAACTGTAAATGCTGATGCTGTAAAGGTGAATGTGTCCTTAACCTCAGAACAAACTGCAGACATTCATAATGTGCTAAATACATTAAACAGTACTTTTACCACAGTACCAGACTGAGCAAAAGGGGTTGAGAACGTAATAGTGACAAGGAATGTGCGTCCTATTAGGCAAAAAACAAACATACAGGTTGCCAGAACAGTTAAGAGCTGATGTGGTTAAGGAAATACAAAAAATGAAAGAATTGGGATCATAGAGGAGTCCTTGGTCATCTCCCATGATAATTGTAAACAAAAAGAAGGGGCTGTTAGAATCTGCCTTGATTTTAAGAAACTTAATCAGGTGTCAGAATTTGACAGATATCCTATGCCCAGAATAGATGATTTGGTGGGCAGACTGGGGAGTGCAAAGTATATCAGTCCCTTCGATTTCACCTAGGGTTACTAGCAAATACCTTTAGCTAAAGAATCCAGAGATACAACTGCATTTGCTATCCCTATAGGATTATATCAGTTCACCACCATGCCATTTGGTTTACATGGTGCGCCAGCTACATTATAACTGTACATGGATGTCATTTTATTCCCTCACACTGACTGGTTACTGTGCAGAGTACCTGGATGATGTCGTGGTGTACAGTCCAGACTGGAAAAGTCACCTGGAACACCTACAAGCAGTTATCCAAGCTATCAAAAATGCAGGTCTGACAATTAATCCTACCAAATGTGCATTGAGTATGCAGGAAGCCAGATATTTGGGCTATGTGTTGGGAAATGGAGAAGTCAAGCCAGAGGTTTCTAAAACAGAAGCTGTAGCTAACAGCTCTGTCCCTAAAACAAAGAAACATGTCAGGTAATTTTTAGGGCTGGCTGGTTATTATCGGAGATTTGTTCTCAGCTTTGCCGAGTTAGCTACTCCCCTGACTGAACTCAAGAAAAAACGGTACCCAAATAGTGTGAAATGGACCCCAGAGTGTGATGATTTTCAAGCCATTAAGGCTGCATTATGTTCAGCCCCTGTTTTAAGATGCCCAAACTTTGAGAAACCATTTTTGCTACAAACAGATGCATCAGAGGTAGGCTTAGGTGCAGTACTAAGTCAAAATGTAGATGGGAGAGAACATCCTATTTTTTACCAAAGTAGGAAGCTGCATGCCAGAGAGAAAATGTACTCCACTATCGAAAATGAATGTTTAGCAGCAAAGTGGGCCATGGAGTCCCTTAAGTTTTATTTGCTAGGAACTGAATTGTACTTGTAACAGATCACAGTCCTCTCTGTTGGCTTAACCCAATGAAAGATAAAAATTCCAGAATCACAAGGTGGTACCTGTCACTTCAGCCATTTACATTCACTGTGATACACAAATCTGGTAATGAGAATAGCAATGCTGATTTTCTGTCAAGATATGGAACAGGAATTGGGGGTTCTGAAGGTTGAAAAACAAATGTACAGTATGAGTTTAAACTTTACTGTTTGCTGTACTGTTATAGAAAAAAAGGATAATGCACATGTGCTTAATTTCTGATAAAAGCTAATATTATTAGAGATTTAACAGAACGTTTTGGAAACCTGTTTGATAAAACAAGTTCCCTCTTAGGAGGGGGGTACATGTGACAGAGTAGAATAGGACCCTGTCCCAGTTGTTTTGGAGAAAGTATTTAAATGCAAGGATCTTTCCTTTTCTGGTCTCTTTTCTATCTGGTTGCACAACCAAATTTTCCTGTGAGACTTCGGACTTGATCAACCAGAGAGGCTCGCAGTTCTTTGCCTCTCGCTGTCTCTGTTTTCTCTTGCTGTCCATTTTTCTTCCTTGCATATCTAGATCTGCTGATATAAAACTATGTGCAAATCATTGTATGGAAATGTAACTGATATTGGGATCACTTGTGTTTGGAAAATATATAGCATTACTGTTGAAATGTATATAATTATAATTTGAGATGGCTGCAAAAAGCTGTTGGAAGCTAGAGGTTACCAGAGTTCAATTTTTAAGCCTTTTGCAAAAGCTGTGCAAAGGGAGGCCTCAACTCAAGAAGCACACTGTGTCCTAGCAGCTCCTGCCTGATACTTACAAAACAGGATGCTTGCTAAGGATGGGGGTTGAAAGGATTTATAAGAGCTAAGCTGCAACTGCAAGAAACATTAGAAGAAAAAGGGACACCGAGACTGAAAGAAAAAACTATTTCATTTCTCCTCTGTACATAGTTATTATGAACAAATCTATTTTTTTTTTTATGTTACTGCTACTGTAAATACATATTTCTGGTGAATTCTACAACTACTCCTGGTTGTCCTATGCTTCTTGACCTGTGCCTCGACAACAGTGCCATGTACCACCGTGTGATTCTAGAATCTTTATCCTTCATTTGATTAAGCCAACAGAGGATTGTGATCTGTTACAAGTACAAAGTCAGCTCCTAGCAGATAAAACTTAAGGGACTCCATTGCCCACTTTGCTGCAAGGCATTCTTTTTCAATTGTGGAGTACTTTTTTTCTCTGTTGTGCAACTTCCTACTAATACAGACAATATTATATTCTTTCTCATCTATATGCTGACTCAAAACTGCACCTAGCCCTACCTCTGATGCATCTGTTTGTAACAAAAATGGTTTCTCAAAGTCTGGGCTTCTTAAAACAGGGGCTGAACATAATGTAGCCTTAATGGCTCGAAAAGCTTCAGCACACTCAGGGGTCCATTTCACATTATTCAGGTATTGTTTTTTCATGAGTTCTGTAAGGCGAGTAGCTAACTCTGCAAACTTGGGAACAAATCTCCAATAATAACCAGCCAACCCTAAAAATTACCTGACAGGTTTCTTGGTTTTGGGTGACAGGGCTGTTAGCTAGAGCTTCTATCTTGGAAATCTCTGGCTTGACTTCTCCATTTCGCAAAACATAGCCCAAATATCTGGTTTCCTGCATGCCCAATGCACACTTGGTAAAATTGTCAGACCCACCTTTTAGATCGACTGGATAACTGCTCGTAGGTGTTCCAGGTGGCTTTTCCAGTCTGGACTATACACCACGACATCATCCAGGTATGCAGCACAATAACCAGTGTGAGGTGATAAAATTACATCCATATACCGCTGGAATGTAGCGGGTATGCCATGTAAACCAAAGGGCATGGTGGTGAACTGAAAGAATCCTACGGGAGTGGCAAATGCAGTTCAGTCTCTGGATTCTTTAGCTAGGGGGATTTGCCAGTAACCCTTGGTGAGAGCGAGGGTACTGATATATTTGGCACTCCCCAGCCTGTCCACCAAATCGTCTATTCTGGGCACAGGATAACTGTCACATTCTGACACAAATTTCCTAAAATCAAGGCAGATTCTTACACCCCCTTCTTTTTTGTTTACAATCACCACTGGAGATGACCACGTGCTTCTCGATTCTTCTATGATACTCAGTTCTTTCATTTGTTTGCATTTCCTTAACCACGTCAGTTCTTAACTGCTCTGGTAATCTGTATGTCTCTCGCCTAATAGGGGAAGCATTCTTTGTGGCTATTATGTGCTCGACACCTTTCGATTGGCCTGGTACTATGATAATAGTACTGTTAAATGTCTTTAGCAAGTTAAAAATTTCTGAGGTTTGTTCGGAGGTTAAGGAAACATTCACCTTGACAGCATCAGCAGTTACAGTTTGTTCCAGTCTATCATAAGCTACATCAATATCATCTTTATCAGTTTCTGGTAAAACCTAGCAAAACAGCTTTTGGTGTTTTTTCCAACCCATTTCTTGAGGAGGTTAGCATGGTATATCTCAATTGGATTTTTCCTATCAAGGGTCTCAGTCTAATGTTAACTGTGCCAGTACATCTAAGCACTTTATAAGGCCCTTGCCACTTCATTAACAGTTTATTTTCTGTAGTTAGCAACAGTAACAAGACTTTTTCACCTGGCTCAAAAACGTTTTTTTGTATACTCCATGATCAAAATACGCCTTCTGCTGGGTTTGGGCCTCTTCCTGATTACTGTGGGCGATTTCAACATATTTTGCCAGCTTCTTTCTCAAGGCACACATATAAGATGTAATAGATTGCTTATGATGGGGTTATCTTCCCATGTTTCTTTTATTACATCTAGTGGCCCTCTAGGTTGTCTACCATACAGCATTTCAAATGGTAAAAAACCTGTTGATGCCTGTGGCACTTCTCTGTAAGCAAAAAGCAGGTACGGTAAGTCTTGGTCTCAGTGTTTCCCTTCCTCTTTTTAACATGCATTTTAGGGTTTGATTAAAACACTCAACAAGACCGTCAGACTGAGGGTGATAAGGGGAGATTCTTATGGCAGTGATACCTAGTAGTCAGTACAGATCCTTCAGTTATGCAGCACCAAAATTACTACCCTGATCAGTAATAATCTCTTTTGGTATACCCACGTTGCTGAAAATTTTGGCAAGCTCTGCTGCCACTTTTGGGGCTGTGATACTATGCATTGGAACTGCCTCTGGGTATTGAGTAGCATAGTCGCATACTACCAAAATTAATCTATTACCCTTTTTACTTTTGTCTAAGGGACCAACCACATCCATTGCAATTCTCTCCAAAGGCATATCTATCAAGGCTAGGGACACCTTGTCTTTTATAGTGACTGGGGCTACTTTCTGACACTCAGCACAGGAATTACAATAGGTAGCAACATCTTCATGAATTCCAGGCCAGCAAAATCTGTACAGCAATCTGGCAAGGGTCAAATCCCTTCCTGAGTGACCAGCCATAGGACTATCATGTGTTATCTGTAACAATTCAGATCTATCCTTTTGTGGTACAACCAATTGTTTTATCTGGTCCTGTGTCTGAGGTTTAACCGAAACTCTGTACAATAGCCCATTACATTTTTTAAACATAGGTTCACCCGGTATTGATTTCACCCCCAGCTGCTTAAAATAACCTTGGAGCAAAACAGCATTAGCTTGTTCTGAAAGAAAATCACAATCAGTGATCAGTTTAGTTTCAGCATTTTCATGGTTAACCCCTTATGTCCATCAGTCTTTAGTTGCCACTGTTTCTTCAGGTGTAGTCTTTCTTTCTGGACTTCCGGATCTTGGAACTGTGCTCAAACAAGTCTGAATCAAAATCAGCGAAAGGAAAAGAGTCCCCACCATCTGAGATTTTCTTTGCCTGAGCTATTGTCACCACAGCTGCTGAAACATCAGGATTTACTCCCTCTTTAACTCAGTAAATCATGGAAAGTAATTTCCAATAATCACAGGTACATTAACTTAGGTACTACCCCCACTTTCATTTGGTGTGACACCCCATTAATAGTCAGAGTCAGTTGGCTGGTGGGATAGTATTGAGTGTCCCCGTGGATGCAGATAACACCAGTACCTGGTCTTTTTGGACACCGTTTTCCCAGCACTTCAATATGCACTAGGGTCTGTCTACTTCCAGAATCTATAAGTCCCTTCACAGTCTTATCTCCCACCTTCACATCTGTTAAGTACTTGCCCCAATTTGCTAAGGACAAGTCTGCTCCAGTGTCACGCTTCTTATAGCAATTTCTTGCAGTATGACCTGGCTTACTACAGTTATAGCAAATAAAGTCTTTGGGTGCAGATTTGTTACCCCCACCAGAGTTCTTATCAGATTTGGAGTTTAAATGGGGAAAAATAATGTCTTACCAGTGCTTGGCTGTTACCTCGCTGCTGTGGCATTTGTCTGGTCATTTGGTAGTCTTTGGCCAAAGAAACAGCCTTTTCCCCACTTTCCGGTCGGTGTTCCTTTACCCGAAGCTGCACATCTGTAGGCAGGATGTTGATGAATTGCTCCAAGGGAAAATTGTGTTGATGATCTGTTGGACAGTTTTGTCCTCTGGTTGGAGCCATTTTATCAGGAGTTCTCTGAGTCAGGTGAAGGCTTCGAGGATTGTCGACGGAGTTGTACTTCAGAGACCGAAATCTCTGCCTGTAGGTCTCTTCTGAGATATCGAATCTTTTCAGAATTTCGCTTTTTACCAGGTCACAGTTTTCTGACTGTGCAGTGTCCATATTGCTGTAGGCAACTAGGGCTTTCCTGGTCAGGTAAGGTACCAGACTGATTGCCCACTGCTGCTTTGGCCACTGGCAGGCTGCAGCAACCCATTCAAAAGTTGTCGGGTATGCTTCAGTATCATCAGAGGGACACAACTTTGTAAGTTTAATGTATTTCATGTTGCCTGTGTCCTGCTGCTCATCTGGATCTATGCCCAGTCCTCTGCCTTTGATAGTCTGCAAGGCATCTAGTCACCACTGCTGTCACTGCACCTCTTCTTTGCTGCTCCAGTTGTTGCATTTCTTTTCTCTGTGCTTCCAAATGTTGAATTTCTTGTTCTCTCTGCTACATCTCCTCTCTTCTCTGTTTCTCCGTGTCTATTTGTTGTATTGCCCACCATTTGAAAAAGGCAGTCAGGCTTTTAGGTTCTGTCACTGCCTGTTCTATTTCTATAACTGGTACTAGCTGTACAGTCACAGCTTGGACTTCTGTCTCTGCTAGTTTGGCTGCCATTCTCCTGGTAACCACTCCTGAGCTTGCTGCTGCAGAATCCATACCTTTCTTCTATACTTCCCTGATACCAAGTCTAGTACCCATGCACAAAACTCCTGGCTTAGAGTATGCATGGCGTAAATCCCACTTAAGCTGACACCATCTGTTGTCGAGGCACAGGTCAGGAAGCATAGGAAAACCAGGAGCAGCTGTAAAATTCTAACAAGTGATTTATTAACAGTAAAATAAAAAAAATTAAAAATTTCTCATTATAACTATTTACAAAGGCAGTATAAACAGAAAAAGTCCATCTGGGTTTCCTTCTCAATTTCCAATCTCAGGCTCTGCGTTTCTCTTGCACGAAATCGCAGGTCTGTATTTATAAGTCTTTGCAACCCCTGCTCGTTAAGAAAACAGCATGCTTCTCATACAGTGTTCTTGTAAGTTTCAACAAGTGCAGCAAAAATAACTTTGTGACCAGAACTGACCTTTGCTTATAGCTTCTCCGAGAGTCTGCAAACAGGTTAACCCCTTGAGTTCCAAACAGCTTTTTGCAATCATTTCAACAGTATAACTATATACATTTCAACAGTAAAACTATATACATTTCTAAACAAAGGGATCCCAGTATCAGTTACATTTCCACATAATGATTCACATATATTTGTATACCAGCAGATATGCAAAGGGGGAGAAACGACAGAACAGCAAGAGAAAGTAGAGAGATAGCAAGAGGCAGAAAACTGCAAGACCATTGGGGTGATCAAACCCTAGGTCTCATGAGAAAATTTGGTTGCGCAACCAGACAGAGAAGAGACTGAAAAGGAGAGAACAGAACAGATCCTTGCATTTAAACTCTCTCCAGACTTGTGACAGGGGCCTACCTATTCAACCCTGTTACACATATGTAAAGGAGATGCACCTACTTTATTTCCTGATATGAGATGTACAAGCCAGAGACAGCAGACAGGCGGGAGGAAACATGCAAGCTTAGCAGTGGAGATGCGAGCTGACATGGAGTTTGCTGGTAATTTAAAAAAAAAATGCCAGGTGCTGATCTGCATCATAAAAGTACTGTAAAGTATCACATGAGATGTGTGAGCAGATAGTAAGTGGGCAGGATAGAAACATAGAATTTGATGGCAGATAAGGACCGCTTGGCCCACCCAGTCTGCCCATTTTCCTTCCTAACAGATAAGCTGCAGATCCTAGTTAACCAACAGCTTACTTCCTCTTACCCGCCCCAAGGACTGCCTTATGCCTGTCCCATGCATTCTTGAAGTCCCCCACTGTTCTTGACTCCACAACCTCCTCAGGGAGGCTGTTCCATGCATCCACAACCCTCTCAGTGAAAAATACTTCCTCACATTACCCCTGAGCTGTCCCCTTGTTCTTGCACATCTTTTTCTGGAAGATGCTACCCTCTTGGACTTTGTTAATTCCTTGAGGTACTTGAAAGTTTCTATCATGTCCCCTCTCCCTTCTTTCCTCAAGAGTATACGTATTAAGCTCCTTTAGTCTTTCTTCGTATGTCTTCTGGTGCAGACCCTGCACCATTTTGGTTGCCCTCCTCTGGACAGCCTCCACTCTGTCTATGTCTTTGCGGAGATGGGGTCTCCAGAACTGCACACAGTACTCCAGATGGGGTCTCACCAACTGTCTGTACAGAGGGATAACAACTTCCTGTTTTCTACTATTGATGCCTCTTCCTATGCATCCCAGTATCCCCCAGCCTTCCTTACTGCCTTCTCACATTGCTTGCCCACCTTTAGGTCATCTGATATAATTACCCCCAGGTCCCTTTCTATTTTTACTGTTGTCAGTATCTCACCCCCCATTGTGTACGCTTCCCCTGGGTTTTTGTTACCCATGTGCATTACCTTGCACTTCTTTGCATTGAATCTGAGCTGCCATACATTTGACCATTCCTCCAACCTTGCCAAGTCCCTTCTCATCCTTTCCACTCTATCTTGTGTATCAACCCTGTTGCAGATCTTTGTGTCATCTGCAAAGAGACATACTTTTCCTTCCAGTTCCTCTGCAATGTCACTTATAAAGACATTAAAAAGGACCGGTCCCAGTACTGAACCCTGCGGTACCCGCTAGTAACCCTCCTTTCTTCACTGTGTACTCCATTTACTACTACCCTTTGTCCTGTTGTCTAGCCAATTTTTTATCCAGGCTACCACCTTGGGACCCATTCCAAGGCTGGCTATCTTGTGTATTCTTTTGTGGGACTGTATCAAATGCCTTGCTAAAATCTAGGTAGGCCATGTCCACAGCCCCTCCCTGGTCTACTACTTTGGTCACCCAGTCAAAGAAATCTATTAGATTCGTCTGACACGACCTTCCCATCGTGAATCCATGCTGTCTTGGGTCCTGTGCCCCACTGGCCTCTAGGTACTCAACAATTCTTTCCTTCAGAAGTGATTCCATCATTTTCCCTACCACTGAGGTCAAACTAACTGGTCTGTAGTTTCCTGCCTCTGTCCTGCTCCCACTTTTGTGGAGAGGAATCACATCTGCCCTCCTCCAGTCCTTGGGTACCACCCCATCCTCCCATGATTTGTTAAAGAGAGTAGTCAGCGATGTCACTAGTTCTACCCTTAGTTCTTTTAGAATTCTTGGGTGAATCCCATCAGGCCCCATTGCTTTGTCCACCTTCAATTTTATTAGTTCTTTCTGAACCCTTTCTTCTGTAAATGGACTGGTATCGACCCGTCCTTCAGAGTGTTTCTCTTTTTGGTTTAGGTAACTCCCTCCTCTTCCTTTGTGAATACTGAGCAGAAATATTCGTTCAGTATCCCTGCTTTTTCACTGTCACCCTCTACCCACATTCCCTCCCCTTTATTAAGCTTCAGTATCCCTCCTTTGGTCTTTCTTCGCTCCCTAATGTACCTATAAAAGGTCTTATCCCCCTTCTTAACAGAACTGGCTATCCTTTCCTCAGTTTGGGCCTTTGCTATTCTGACTGCCTTCCTGCCTCTTTCTGCTTTAACTGATAAAGTTCTCTGTCCTGCTCCTTCTGTGTTTCCTTATATTTTCTGAATGCTGTCCTTTTCTCCTTAACCTTCCCTGTCACCTCTTTTGTGAACCATAGCGTTGTTTTCCTTCGTTGTGTTTTATTGATTTGCTTTACACAAAGGCTTGTTGCCTCTGTGATGGCTGTTTTGATCACTCCCCATTGTTCCTCCACCCTTCCTTCTTGCCTGTTTCCTAGTGCTTTTCTGAGGCACTCTCTCATTTTCCCAAAGTCAGCCCTCCTAAAGTCTAGTACTCTTGCTTTTGTATGGCTTGATTGTATGGCTGTGTTTATCGTGAACCACACTGTTTGGTGGTCACTTGTTCCCAGATGGCTGCCCACTTCTAAATCTGAGATTCTTTCTCCATCCCCATTTGAAAGTATCAGGTCTAAGATTGCTCCCTCCTGAGTGGGTTCTGATACTAGCTGTCTGAGGCATGCCCCCTGTAGGGCATCAAGAATGACCCTGCTCTTGGATGTGCCTGCAGCAAAGGTGCTCCAGTTAGCATCTGGCATATTCAGGTCCCCCATCAACAATATCTCCCCTTTTTCTGCCATTCTAAGAAAGCCTTCTATCATTTCCTTGTCCATTCCCTCCCCCTGAGATGGAGGTCTGTATACAACCCCCATGCAGATTGTGGTGCCATTTCCTGTCTCCAGGGTGACCCATAGTGCCTCATCTGCTCCCTGTTTACTCTTTAGTTCTGTTGCTTTGATCCCTTCCTTTACATAGAGAGCTACTCCTCCTCCTCTTTTATCCTCAATGTCCCTCCTGTAGATTGTGTATCCTGGTATGTCGACATCCCAGTCATGGTTCTCTGTGTACCATGTTTCTGTGACTGCCACAATATCCAGGCAACCCTCTTCCATTAAGGCCACTAGTTCAGGGAGCTTGTTACACAGACTACGGGCATTGGTACTCATCACCCTCCACTTTTTGATAGCCTTACCCCTTTTAGCCCCATTTCTGTCCTTACTGCCTTTGCCCTTTTTTACATTTAAATCTGTTCTGCTCCCTAATAACTTCTGTACCTTGGCGTTTACCTCACTAATTACCATGTTTTGTGGGGAGGCTCGATTTCCTGCTTCTTTTCAGTGCCTCATCCTTGGCTAGTTTAATGCTTGCCATTGAAGCATTTAAACCTCTCACCTAGGATCCTGGTTCCTCCCTGGACAGATGCAGACCATCACACCAGTATAGGTCTGCATCCCTCCAGGTGGCTCCCCAGTCCCCAATGAAGCCAAAACCCTGAGCTCCACACCAGTTTTTCAACCACTCATTGAATTCCCTGGTGAGAAGTGCCCTAGCATCTCCCTTGCCATAGACAGGCAGCACCTCCGAGAAGGTTATCGTATGCGCTACTTGTCTCAGGCCCCTTCCCAACTCTACAAACTCCTCTTGCACTGCTCTGATCCCATTCCTAGCCAGGTCATTTGTCCCTAGATGGACAATGACATCCAGCTCCCTCCCTCGTGCAGCTCCTCCCACGATCCTGAGGATTCGCTTCCTGTCCTTCCAAGCCATGGCACCAGGAAGACACCTTACCTCCCTCTCCCCTTCCTCCCCCATTTCTACCCCCTAATGATTGAGTCCCCCACCAGGAGTTGTTTCTTTCCCTGTCGGGTCCCATGCCACCCTCCTTTGGGTCTCCTTTGTGAAGGTTCCCAGCATCCTCCTTGGTCTCCACTGCAGGTGCCTCCATAGAGGAACCATTATCCACCAGAAGAGCGAATGAATTGTGGAGAGGTACAGCTGGAGGGATGCAACTCTGTTCCACCACCCTCTCCCTCCTTCAGCCCACCCTGGTCCAGCCTCTCCTCTTTCTTGGCAACCTCTGAGGTAGTGGCATTGGCCCTGGTGGTCCCTGGCTGGGGGAGGAGATTTCACCAATCCTAGCCAGGTCAGCCTGGAGACGGGCAACCTCCTCTCTCAGACCAGAGAGGTGCCTGCAAATAGGGCAGCATCGCAGCCTCCAGAATGTCTCCCGGAACACTGCCGCTCCACAGCCATTGCACTGCACCACTCCTATCATGTCTTATTTTGTGTCCCCTCTACTGTTTCTCTGGATGCTTACTCTCTTCTCTCCTTACAACTCTCACCCTTCCTGTTCTGGGACAGCAACTTCCTATCTTCTTCAGTAGCCTCCTTCTTCCTTGCTCAGTATCAGACCACCAGCAGCTAGGGGTGGGAGAGTGAGCTACTTTTTCTACTTTAGGGTTGACAAAACCAATGTTTCTCTATGATCCTTTCTGAAAGACATGCTCATCAGCGGAGATGCTAGCTTTGATAAGGTTCTAAGACATTTAAAAAAACAATTACTGACAGCTGCTGTTCTACAACTTGTGCTCCCCTGTGTCAGTGTTCAAGCGAACTATTAAATTGGTGGGATGATTGTGTGTTTAAATAAAAAAAAAAAAAAGATGCATTTCTGGCAGTCAATGACTACAAGCAAGTGACCGGGGGGGGTGTATCAGTGGTGGTTTGTGGCTTTGTTATAAAAAATAAATCAGACACTCATAAATCAAAGACAAAAGGCAACAATTACTGATTTTATACTAAATGAATGTATTTGGCATGAAAATAATAAATGGAACCACACTCAAAGCCAAGTTGGAAAATGCTCAAAATGATTTATTCAGCCAACAGAGTGCTTGGGTAGCAGACCCAGCCAGAAACAGCCCCAACATTCTGCACAGGCGCGCTTTGTCAAGAACCTTCCTGACAAAGCGCACCTGTGAAAAACGCTGGGGCTGTTTGTGGCTGGGTCTGCTGTCTAAGCACTCTGTTCGTGAATAAATCATTTTAAGCATTTTCTGACTTGACTTTGAGTGTGGTTTCATTTATTATTTTCATGGTAAAGTTTTTTGATACAACGCACCGTGGTTTTTGAGCTGCCCTGGTTCTTTTTCTTCGAATGTATTTGGCACCTGCTAGATGGGTTTTGAGTAAAAAGCAGTGTGCGGGGGAAAAAACGGGCTATTGTGTATGTGGGGAGAAAAAAATGGCTGCTTTTAAAATTCTAAAAGTTTCAACCCAGATGTAGTGATACAGTAGATAATATAATGCATTGGTTTCTGGACTAGTTTTAGCTATGTGTTAGACACATACGAACATACGAAATTTGCCAGCAGATAAAGGCCTAGAGGTCTATCAAGTCTGCTCGATTGTGCAGCTAGCACCCCTTATTCTGCAGCTGCCCCTCCCTTCCACCCTTCCCCTTCATTAACCCTCCCCCTTGTCCTGTCCCATCCCCTTTTGAAGCAGTCCACTGTTCTACTGCATACCACTTCTGCAGGTAACGCATTCCACCCAGCCACCACCCTCTCTGCAAAAAAGTGTCTCCTCATCTCCCTCCTGAACCTTCCTCCCTCCCTCCAGTCTCATATCATGGCCCCTGGTGGCCCTTCTAACTTACAGCTAATGACCAAACTGCTTAAAATACTTTCCCCATTTTACAATTCGTACTAGATGTGCTGGTCCCTTGCTGCTGCCCTCTTGGTGCTTTTTACATTTTTCCCTGTTTTTACGCCTTTATTTTTTAAATTGTCCCATTTTGTACATTGTTCCCCTTCTAGCCACTTTTTGTACCCATTTCTTAATCACTTTTTATTGTACTAAAATGTTTTTGTGTTCCCCATTCCCTTTCTGCCAGGATACATCTGTAAATAAGCTGATACAAGCTCAGTATGCTTTCCTGGTGAAAACTTTACATAAACTAGAGGGAAAAAATAATCAATGATTCTCCTTAGCAAAAAGCCATCTGCCTCTTCCGCAAAATGCCACAGTCCCACTGTTAACTTGTGTACGTAATCATTTTTATTCATTTTCCAACATGAAACCAGATATACAATACAGGTATAAGCAGTTCCAGATACATCAGTATACATGAAGGATTCAGATTTGGGCATACTTCAAGTGATAATTATATAGAAAGTCTAAAATATATGCTGAGACTACTGTCATCCATAGCATTACATACATAGTACTAAGTAGCGTCCCAGAGATCAGCTGAGAGAGACCAGGAGGAGAATATGGCTAAATATATTGGCAGTACTGACCTGTATTACTTAGAACCTGTCAGAAATGTATACAATTTAACACACATCTGAACAGAAAGGAGCCTCAAGAGAGGCTGCAAGGTAAAGCCCTGGATGGGGGCGGGGACACCCACCATCCCAAGTGAAGGCAGTCCTGCCGGACTATCCTATGCCTGTCTGTGGAAGAGGCCCCGAGTCAGATGGGGTGGGACAGTGGGATGTGCAGCACAATTAATATACTTGTTAAAGGGAGACCATACTTTGTCATACCGTGCTCTAGATCTAGCAACCAGGTAGGACAGACGCTCCTATTGGGCCAGTTGAGACATACAGGCTAGAATTCACTTAAGGAGGGTACAGCCATAGTGCGCCATCGTTGTGTCGGCAAACATTTGGCCTCTACACTGGTGAGGACAACCAGATCATACTCTGATTCGGAGAGGTGGGGCACAACTGTTCTACAGTCCAGTAAAAGAAGGGCCAGGAAGAGTGGGATGGAAGTAACAAAGGATTCTTTGCAAAGTATTAACAATGCCACAGCAGCAGTGCGTAAGCTTAGGGCATGACCAGAGAATGTGATAAAGATCTCCAACACAGTTGCCACAGCACCAGCAGTTCTTAGACAGGAGCACGTGCGCATCATATGACACAGCCGGAGTACAATACCAGCAGTGCAGGATATCATTCTGGATGAGCCTGCTGCATGCATTTCTTATAGGCGTATGGTGGTTTTCTAGCACAGTTGCCATTCAGTGTCATCTATGCTATGCCCTAAGGGCAATTTCCCAGAACCTCCAGGCTGACAGAGTTTGATCCAGGATATCATCCCTAATGGAGGAGTAAACGGTCCCTGCTCTGCCAGCTGATCTGGAGGATCATAAAGTAAGGGGGTGTTTGTGCAGCAGGATTTGTACCGCATTAAGGTTCTTCAGGTGTAGACCGAGGGTACTGCACAGCTGAAGGCATCTCCAAAATTCTGATAGACCAGGCAAGATCTCAAGATGTGGAATCGGAGGAGGATAAGACCTGAATCCTCCTGGATGGGGACTTGCTGTTTTCAATCTCAGAACTGTTGCACTCAGGTTTCCCATTTTACATTTAGCGTTACTCAAAAACCCCTAGTTGTTCATTTAAAGTTATAACTATGTTTACAGTACTGAAGTTTTTTGAAAGCACTGGGGTTACGGAAGATATAATTTTCTAAGTAGCAGCTTTAGTATGTTGAATTATAGACTTCAGCTTAAGGATTAAATATAAGAGTGAAACTGGTTGTCCAGCTTACATTTCTAAAGATGCTCTCAGCAGAGTATAATAATGATGCACCTATTTTTCATGTTCTGTTAATTGAAAGTGATCATTTGCTTTTTGAAATTTCCAAATGGGTGCTCGTTTTTTGAGAGTTATACCTGACACTAGTGAACTTCTGTAGGGAAAATGTTTAGAATGGGGACCACATCAACACTGGTGGTTGTGTTTAACTGTTTGGGGTATTTTATTATTTTAAGAAGGGTCACCCAAAGTCCTGTAGGGTGCAGCTTATCTTGTACTACCATATTAATTTTTGAACTTTAACTTTAAAGGAATTCACCCATATCCGAAAACAAGAGTGTAAAGATTAATTATTTCTAAAGACATTGGATGTATTGTATTGACCATATATGACTTCTTACATGAGGTATCAGTATCTTGTTTTTTGAAAACAATAAAATACAAGTTAAAAAAAAATTCTGATAAAGAAAGATCGTAAGTGGCTTGAAGGCCTTGGAAGGAATTTAGGGTTATTCATCTGGGGAAAGAGGAGATCCAGAAGGACATGGATGCTGGCCTCCTATTTCGATGCTGTGGTTCCTCCATAAGAGAGTGAGCGCAGAATGCATAAGGTAAGTTTTAAGCCATCTCCCCAGTTGGGCCCAACTGAGACAGGAGGTACTGATTGTTGTTCTGGGGGGAGGCATTTTTACAGGTTTGGGTGGCTCATAGAAACATGTGGTGAGCAGACGGTTCCCTATAAGGTAAGATTCTACAGTAGCCCACAGTGGTTAGGGGTACAAGTAGGATCAGGAAACCATCTAATCACCTGTGCAGCTCTATAAGCCCAGTAGTAGCCTTTAAGCCATGGAAGTCCCCAGCCTCCTTTTCGCCAGTGGGATCTTAGCTTGTGTCTGCTGTATCTGGGTTGCTTACCTTCCCATATGAATTTACCCAGTAGCTGATCTAGCCGATTAAACCCGATACTGGGTATGGAGGAGCACGACAATTCGCTCCCATCGTTTCACTCAGTCATCCCACTCCCGACAACTCGCTCCTGTGTCATTACACCCCCACGATAACCCGCCCCTGACAATTCGGTCCCTGGCAGTACAGTTCAGTGCTTACCGGCAAGTGGACATTTTAAGGCTCACTCCCTGGCATTATAGTACAATTCAAATGAGCAGCAGTGCTTACCAGACATTTTAAGCACCCCAACTACCTTCCACTTAGCAACCAGCTGACTCCTAGCAACCCTCATAGCAACCTTCTGCCTCCTAACAACCCTAAGCCTCATAGTAAGCAGCCTTTGTACATCAGGGGCAAAACACAATTTAATTCATATTTTGCTTACCAGTGCAGTGATGAGATGTGCTTTCTCTCTGATCTTTGACTTCAGGTAAAAATGTAAATATCCATATTTGAAATATCCAGATAAACACGTAGATTAAAAATGTAAACTTTAATTACTTTAAAAACATAATATTCAGGACTGTTACTCAGTACTCAAAGCTGTGTGCTACACCGCTCAGGAACTCCTCTGTTGTGTGGTCTGCACTTTTCTCGAGAATGTATTCAAGCCAGAGAGCATTGCCTTGGTAGACACTTCGAAACACATTAGGGGCATTACCTACAATCGTCTGCTCAATTTCAGAGTCCCGTTTCTTTTGTATGCTTTTCACCTCATCAGTAAATTTCCAAATGGTTGGGTGCGCCATACTTAGGATGCTTTGCATGCCACGATGGAAAGTCTCAACGGCATTATTGGTTTTGGCACACTTATCCTGGACGCTTTCACTATGGTTCCACAGTTCAATTGGAAAGTGAGGGTTGTCATCCAATGCCCCTTCTGTTCCTCCTCCCGATCGAGGTGTCCTCGAAATAATCAATGATAGACTCTGATTCTCGGGCAAACACACTTAAATTCTCATCAGTGATTTCTTCAAAATGAGTGACTTGCTGGTCAGAAGGTTAAAACGTTAATGCAGGGAGATGCATTTCAAGGCAAATTCTGCACCCACAGAATAGCAAGTGGAAAGCCGTTCAGATTGTATATTCTGGTATATGCACTGGGTAAACTGGAAAAAGCAGCCTACTTGCCGAGCATTGGAGAATACGGTTTTAAATGCCTGGACTGTGACTTTCTCAAATCGTTGTAATTACATCTGGACTCGGGGCTAGGCTAATTTAAGCACCGCAAGTATTCTTTATGTTTCACGTTCCGGGTTGTAGAGCATATATTGCAGGCTGCACTTTCCCAAACCTCTCCCCAGTGATGATACATACTTGTTCGAATAGAGGGGAAGCAACACTAAATGTGCCATCTGCATACCAGTGTTTAGCATGCTGCAAAAATGTTAAAATTCGATTCAGTCCCAAAAATTTGTATTGTGTCCTGGACCACTGTCATGAAGCAGAAAATTAACTCCCACACCGCCAGAGCTTGGCACATAAGTTTTATATTCTTGTTGTATTATAAGTTCAGTTAAGTCTCTGGGGCTTGGGGGAGCACCACGCACCCTGACCCTCGGAATGGTGCGCTTAACATTTCTGTCAACAGTCTTCCCCTGTGCTGCAAGGGACACACTTTCGTTTGCATGGAGCAAAACCTGTGCAGTTGTATCTTGTGTTTCTGCTGCCATTTTCTTTGCTCTGTGCATTGCTTCAACTCGCTCCAGAGCAGCAGGGTCAGGCGCATGTGTGTGCTGGCTAAATCTACAGATTAAAACAGGCTCCTCGTTGTGACAGGATTGAATAAGGCCCTGACCCATTTGTTATGCAGAAAGAGTTTAAACGCAAGGGTCTGTTCTATCGTCTCCTTTTCTGTCTCTTGTCTGTCTGGTTGCGCAACCACATTTTCTTGTGAGGCCTAGGAACTGATAACTCCAATGGTTTCGTAATTCTCCGCCTTTCACTATCTCTCTGCCTTCACTTGCTGTTCTGTCTTTTCTTCCCCCTTGCATATCTGCGGGATTAAACATATATGTGACTCTTTATGTGGAAAGGTCACTGATACTGGGATCCCTTTGTTTAAACCTGTATATAGTTATACTGTTGAAATGATTGCAAAAAGCTATTTGGAACTCAAGGGGTCATCCTGAGATGCAGTTTTAAGCCTTTTACAGAGCTATAAACAAGAGATTAGTTCTAGGTCACTATGTACTGTTTTGCTGCACCTGCAATGAACGAAACTGACACGAACATTTTGTAAACTTACAAGAACACTGTGAGGAGCAGGCTCTCTTAACGAGTTCCCAGACAAAAACTTATAAAAAGAGCAGCAATGCTTCTGTTTGCGAGACAAGGAGAATGAGAGACTGAAACTTGGAATTAAGAGATACTCTAGAAGGACTTACTTTTCTCTGTTTGTACTGCCTTTGTAAATAGTTATACTCAATTTTTATTTTGCTGTTATTGAAAAAAATAGAATGCTATTTGCGAATTTTGAAACTGGTTTTCCTATGTGGTCTTGTTAGTTGACCACGTTTCATTGCCAAGTGGCCATTATATTGCTAAAAAAAAGCTAGAAAAATTGCCACCCACTGAATATAATGGAGCGTGCCCCTGTGCTCTCACTGGTTTCTCATCATCACATCTGTGATCACGGGGGTGGACCATGGGCGGTACACAACAAAACAGGAAGTCCTTCGGACCCAGTATTGAGAAGTTTACGAGTTAAACAACTTTTAAATCAGCACACACACACACATCTTAGGGAAACTATTCTTGTAGAGACCCTTTGGTGGCAAGGCACCTATACAGATGGTGCAGGTGCGTGGATTTTTATCTTGGTGGGTCTCTTTAACTAAAGCACTTGACCTTCAGTAACCTGTACTGAATGGGTGTCAGTAGCTGTCACTTAATGTCCAGTAACCTGTATTACCACACTTGAGGTATGCACTTACATGCCAAAAGCTGCACGTATAGCAAATAGCGGGAGCTAGAGCAGGAGCGGAAGTGAAAAGACCGGAACATATGTTCGTCTCAGTGAATTGTTGGGGGCCATCTGACATGGAGCAAAATGATGGGAGCGAGTTGACATGGACCCTGGGAATGGATAACAGGATATGTGATATCAAGCCCATAAGCTTGCATGCCATAATCGTTTTAATCGCCTCAATTTTACCAACTAGAGAGAGAGCTGGAGGGGCTTCCATCGTTCAAGTTTGGTTTGTATTTTAGACAAAAGTGGAGCTAGGTTGAGATCACAAATTTTGTGGATATGTGGGGTGATAGTAATCCCCAGATAGTTATTGGAGTCAGAGGTCCATCTCAGCTTACGGGCCTGAAATGCCAGGGGTTGGAAAAGACCATTTAGGGGAGGATTCCAGTTTTATTTTGATTAATTTTTAGCTCAGAGAAGGAGGTAAAAGCATGCAGTAACTATTAACAGATGGATGGATCTGTGTACATCGTACAGAAGCACCAGCAGGTCATCTGTGTACAATAAATTTTTGTGTTGTTCCTCACCCACTGTTATGCCATAGATATTCAGGTGTTGTCAGACGACTGCCAATAACAGCGCTATGGCAAGGACGATTAAGAGTGGGGAGAGGGGACATCCCTGTCTGGTGCCTCTGACTAACGAGAAGGATGAGGATAAAGTGCTGTTTGTTAAGACCTGTGCTTGGGGTGTAGAGTATATGGTCTATATGGCTGTCAGAAAACGAGTCCCGTAGCCCATATACTCCAGTACTGCATAAAGGCACTCCCACTCCACAAAGTCAAAGGCTTTTTCAACATTAAGCACAACGGTCATGGCTGGAGTGGGGGAGGTCTTAGCAATGAGCATTTAAGTTTACCAGGGTTTGTATATGGGCTGAACTTAGTTGGCCTCACACAAAGCCAACTTGTGAAGGATGGTTTAATTGCCACAGAAAGATTTCAAGGCTAGTGACTAAAATTTTGCTGACGCCAGTGAAAAGGGAAATAGGCCGGTAGCTACCCAGTAGAGTAGGATCTTTGATGGGTTTAGGAACGATCGTTCTAGTCACTGTTGCCACAGCGGATGGGAAGTTTTTTTCGTGTTGTACAGCATTGAAAGGGTGCTCTCAAGCTGTAAATAGAGTAGAGAGCAGCAATCTATATTAGGGTGGTGGTGAGGATGTCTAGGGAGAATGCAAAGTGCATGAGTTGGGGATAGTGCAGTGAGCCTGTTGTTATGAGGGTGTTCCAGAGGTCTTAAGTGGACGCAGATGCCAGGCTGGATTCAGCGTTGGGACTGGGAAGGGCAGCTGCAGATGGATGTATTGAGGAGGTAGGCCTTGAGGGAGGAGTTGAAGGAGTGGACGGCATTACAGGCCTGAATTTCAGGGGGTAGCCTGTTGCACGACTTGGTCCCAGCATAAGAGACTGAGTTCTGGGTCTGCTTAGTCTGGGAAAATGGAGTGTCAAAGACCATATAGTAGTGGAACCTCGGGTCAACCGTCCAGAGGCTGAGAGTGGGAAGACAGAATTGACGCTCGGTGGCATCTGTTTAAGGTATATTTTGTGAAGGAAGGACAGCATTTTGAGGTGAAACCTCCCTTTGAGGGAGGTCCAGCTGAGGGAGGAATAGAAGGTGCAGTGGTGGGTCCTCCAAGGTAGGCCAGTGACGAATTGCGCTATACTGTTGTAGGTAGCTCTTAGTTTGGACTATAGGAGTGCGGATGTTGGAGGGGAGATGACTAATGAACCATAGTCAATGAGGAGCAGGAGTAGAGAGGTAGCCTGGTCTGGAGGCTGGCAGCAGGAACTTTCTGATCCTGTAGAGAAGACCAAGTCTAGTATGAATCTTCTTAATGAGGTTGTTAATATGCAGACTGTTAGAGATGTGGGGGTCCAGGTAGAGCCTCAGGTATTTTAATTTGGTCACCTCTTCGATGAGATTACCAGAGTTGTCGGTAAGGGTCAGGCTGGTAACAGCGGCTTTACGAGGGCCGGAGAAGATCATGAGTTTGGTCATCTTGGAGTTTAGGACCATGCCATATCCAGAGATCCATGAGTGGAGCTTACCAAAAATCAGTCTGTAGATTGTAGAACATGGTGCTCGGGTTTTCATGACTGCAGAACAGGGCCGCATTGTCTGTGCATAAAACTAATTCAGTGGATTGGCAGATAGAGGGAAGGTTATTAATGAAGAGAGAGAAATGAAGTGGGCCCAGGATAGAGCCTTGGGGGACCGAGGGACCCCATATTTGATCAGACAGGCAGAGAAGAGGTAACCTTCAATGGAGGTTTGATGGGCTTTCCCAGTGAGGTAGCCACTGACCCATTTGACAACATTATCAGAAGTGCAGTCCTCGAAGGGTGTCGAGGAGGAGGGCATGGTCCACGAGATCAAACGCCTTTGTCAGGTCAACAAAGACTGATCCGGTGTAATGACCTTTCTTGATAGCTTTATGGATGTCATTAGTGAACCTGACCAGGGCTGTTTCGGTGCTGTAACTGGATCTAAAGCCATGCTGAGCGCAAGGTTGTTCGAGGTAGACGGTGAGTTGAGAGTGCACTACCTTCTCGATAATTTTTGAGAGGGGGACCAGGAGGGAAATAGGGTAGTAATTTCCGAAGTCTTTTCTGGATCCAGACTTGAAAAGCAGTTTAATGGTGGCTGTTTTCCAGGTATAAGGGAAAGAGCCCGAGCAGAGGGAGCAGATGAGTAGATTGGTAAGGGGAACCGCTATGGAAGCAATGAACAGTTTAGTGATCTTATAGTCGATCCCATCTGCCCCTTTGCTGGGTTTCAGGTTATTCCTAAGCATAAGCTTGATTGTATCTGTAGGCTTAAAGGCCTTAAAGTAGAAAATGGTGGGGGGGGGGTCGGGGCAGAACCGGGGTGTTGGGGCAGAGAGCGGGGGGTCGGGGCAAAGGAAGCAGCGGGAGGTTTGTATTTTTCAAGATCCCTGAAATAAGAGTTGAAAACGTTCACCACATCGGCTGGGTTGTTGATGTGACTCTCATTATGGTAAAGGGTGATGGGATCGGAGTTTTTGGTTTTGCCCAGTAGCGAGTTTAGGGTACCCCAGAACTGACAGGGGCTCGAGGCTTCCCAGAGTTGTTTATTATGTAGGTGGTCAGTTTTTGCCTTCCTTACAGCAGATTTGCACTTATTACAAAAAGACCTATTGAGGGAAAGCTGGGTGTGTCTTTGTGCTTCGAATAACAGGCCCATGCTTTGTCCCTAGTTCTCATTAACCTTATGAGATCAGGTTTGACCAATTCATTAATTTTACCCCTCGTTCTAATTTTGTTTTGAGTGGGGGTGTATTTATCACAGATACCAACAAGGATGTTGGAGAATTTCTGAAGGATAGAGTCGCAGTCGCCTGGCCCCTTGGTGAAGGACCAGTCTACAACGCTGAGATCACAGATTATAAGATCAATGTTCTGACCAGATAGTCTCCTAGTAAATATAAAAGAGTGTGTGTGTGTGTGTGTGTGTGTGTGTGTGTGTGTGTGTGTGTGTGGGGGCGGGTGTTTGGGTAGATGGGCAGAACAGAGGCAATAAGTCGCACAATGATCGTTGATACAGCCAGGTAACACGCCAGAGTCAGTAATGTGGGTGGGATGCAATGTGATAATTCAATCTATGAGTGAATGGGTTCCAGTTTTATAGTTAAATCTAGTGTGAGAGGTGATGAGCTGGTGTAGACCTAGATTAGCGATACAAGATTTGACGGAGGCAGATTGACTGGAGACCCAGCTAATGTTAAAATCCCAGAGTAGGATCCATTCATTGTTGAGAGGGAGGATGTGTTTAAGGCAAGTAGTGACTCTAGGTCACAAAATGTGAGGTCCCCGGGGAGGATAAGCAGTGGTGAGGGTAAGGGTTTCATTTGGGCCAAGGAGGAGATAGATGGAGAGGGTTTCCAGAAGGAAGAACTCAGTACTGGGATAGTGTTCAGTAAATGGAAATTTGTTAGAAATATAGAACATACATCCCCCTCCTTTTTTCCTAGTTCTATCTTTCCTGACCAGGGCGTAACCACCAAACTCGATCACATGATTGGGAATCCTGGCGGTGAGCCAGGTTTCGGGGAGAGTGACCACATCAAAGTCATTAATGGCTACCCAGGCCTGGAAATCATCGAGTTTAGCAGGGAGACTCTGAATGTTAAGGTGGATAAAGCTGATATTTTTATTTTTATTGATGAGGAGCTCCTGGACAGGGGTGATGGGGCTAAAGGGGCCGGGGTTGGGATAGATGATTCCTGTAAGGAGAAGGAGCAGGATGAGTGCCCTTGAGAAGGTAGATATGAGGGATACAGACTTTTTTCCTGGGTGTGAAGTGTAAGGATGAGGTAAAGATAGTAAGTTTAGTGTAAAACAAGGAGCAGTAGAAGGAGAGGGGTAGAGTGAGGGAGGCGAAGGGGACGTCCCAGGGCAGATTGGAGAGGAAGCAGGGGGAGGTCAGCAAGTTTGTGGTGTGGAGTGCTGGTAGAATGGTGGGGTGAGGGGGGGTCAGGAGGGGTTGGTGGGTCCTAGGGGAACGAGAGGGGCAGAGCAAGGGGGAAGGGACAGGAGAGGAAGAGCAGGAAGAGAAGAGATGGGAGAAGTGACATGGTGGAAGACAGCGCAGGTGGGGGGAAGAAGTGGATGAGAGATATGGCGATGGAGGGAGGTGGGGAATTAGGGGTGTTTGAAGGAAGGGATAAAGGGTTAGTAAAAGTATAGAGTAGTAGAGACTACCAGATAGTGTAGTGGTCAGTGTTCCTGCCTTTGGCGCAGAAGGTGCAGGGTTGAAATCCTCGAGGGTGCCAGAAAAGGAGAACCTTGCTGAGGGTGGGGTTCCGGAGGAGTACAGAAGGGGACAGGGGTGAGTTTTAGATCAGAAGGCTTCTCTGGTATGAGAAGGAAAGGTGGGTGGAGCAGGAGAAACAGGGTGGAACTAGTGGCTAGAGAGTATAGGAAGCAAATGGAAAAGTGAGTCGTTAGAGAAAAAACAGGCTGCCATCAAGTGACATGTCACATGACCAGTGACAGCACATAAAGGAAATGACAACCAAGGGTGTGCATGGTTGGGTGAGGGTACAGCGGGCGTGGTGGGGGGAGGGTACAGCACATAAAGGAAACGATGACCAAGGGTGGGTGTGGTGGTGGGGCAGTCGAAGCATAGCATCAGCTGGCAAGCACAGTCCCCACCTGATACTTCCAACGGCCACTTGTTCGGGGAGGTGGGGCGGCAGCTGTGCACCCCGATGCTCGAATGGGCCGACTGGTGGATGGGCCTGCTGGATGGATGGAGGAGACAGACAGACAGTTAGGGGAAGGCAGGAAAAGGAACAAAGGAATGAGGGGGGGCCACTTACTGCGCACGTGCAGCCGAGAAGTTCACAGTGGCACCAAAGGAACAAAAGAATGGAACAGGACTGCTATACAAAACAAAAACAGTAAGGAATCAGTAATCACAGTTATCTGTAAAATCCCCAAAACAGCCATACATTAAGACACAAACAATAGATCTGACCAAGCCCAAACTCCTGGAGTTAAACACTGCATGCCCTAGGATGAGAAACACTGCAAATACAGTGTAGGTGCTTACAACAAATACTCTCCTTAAAGTAACCAGAGAAAACGGAGTCCAGCCTAGGTAGAAATAAGTAACACAATCTGTGCATAAACTATCAGTGTAGTCTGCCAATAAATAATTGTCCAGATGTAAGCGCTTAATGCAGGAATCAAGTTCAGCAGTCTTTTGCAGTCCTCACCCGATAGTGCTTATGGCCACTTGCTCCGGGAGGGGAGGGGGGGCAGCTGTGCAACCCAATGCTCAAGTGGGCCGACTGGTGGATGGGCCTGACAGTTCCGACGGACACTTGCTCTGGAAGGGGGGGCAGCAGCTGTGCACCCCGATGCTCGAAAGGGCTGACTGGTGGACAGGCCTGTTGATAGTTCCGATGGCCACTTGCTCCAGTGGGGGGGGGGCAGCTGTACATTCTGATGCCCGAGTGGGCCGACTGGTGGACCACTTAAACAGAGTTTGCATGAGGTTCAGGTTTTCCATGAGCCCTGTCATTGCAAGAGTCCGATGTCAGATAAGTCACCCTCAGGAGGACTGGGGCATGGGAGTCATTGAACTCCGCAACCTTGGATGCTAGGGAGTACAAGAATTGGGGAGGAAGTCTGCAATTGGGGCATTCAGACTGCCTACCAGGAGTGCTCCCTTGGGGGTATCGAATACTGCAAGTAACCACTGACCTTCTGTGTCTTTGTCCAATTTTAGGAGAGTCCACTGCAGGATTTTATGTACCAGTATGGACACCCCCCCTCTTCTTCGAGGTAGCAGAGCTATGTATTTCAAGTCCCACCCCCCTCTGAAACTTCTGTACCTCCAGGTTTGGTTTCTTGTAGGACGACTAGCTGAGACCGAAGTCTATGGAGATGAGTCAACATTTGCTTGTGCCTTATTAGGGAATGTAAACTCCAAACATTCCAGGTTTAACAGCACATATCTGTCATCAGGAAGGTAGAAAGAGCTGGAGAATGTAAAGTTGGGTGGCTGGAGAGTTGCAAGTGCAGGTGAAGACCCATGTCCGTGACAAGAAGGGGGGCCCTGTGGGCCAGATATTAGGCATCACCCCTCCAACATACCATAGGCCCCCTGCAGCATATGATGTTCAACACCTGTAGAAAAATGTAGCTCCTAAGTAAAAACTGACCTATACAAAAAACAAACATAATAAATACAAAACAGTAATAACCAAACATGTAACAGATGGAGTTCAGTGACTCAAAGTGGAGACAGGGATAGTAGATGGGTATTAAAAGGTACCTGAAGTCCTCCCTGGCCCCACTGGGGATGACTATAAATCGTGCAGGACATAGGAGAAAATGTGGATGTAGTGATTAGGTAATGCAGTATATCGCAAATCCAACAGACATGGAATCTGCAAATCATAAGGAGAGAGCTAAGAGTCCGAGGTGAGGTTCCAATCCATGTAGTTTAGGAGTCACATGGAGTTACTATGCTGTCAATTTAGAGGGGAAGGGCCAAATCCTTTCTGTGTTGCCATGGGGTGAGTCAATAGCCCTAGAGGTAAGGAGGTGTTGAAAGTCCCTTGTACTGGTTAATGCTCCATGCCACTTAGGTAGTCCTCGTGGGTGAAAGTAGGGAAGTGTCTGGTAGTGGGTATAACCTCCCTGAAGTGGAGAATAGGATAGATTGTAGGAGGATGAGGGAAAACAGAAGAATAGAGAAGAATTACAAGAGTGCCTGTGAGTAGTGCCATGTCACGAGCCTGGGGTCTGCTCCAGTACTAAATTTCCCTTTCAAGGCTCTCTGCAAAGCAGGGAGTAGGGCTGGGTGCCACTATGGGCTATAGGAGCTGTGTGGATCAATTGCTTAGCCTGCCAGTAATACGGGTCGAGTGCATCCTTGCCTTCTAGCCCTGCGGGGGACCAGCAGCGAGAGAGGCATCTGATATGCCCGTTTTGCAGGCTCAAACCCAACATATGTGTAAACTCTGAAAACTGGAAAAGCCTTGAAGCCGCTGCCCACATCTCAGCCGCTTTAGAGGTGGGAGGCAAGGGGACTGTTCCTACAGTAAGTAGACAGTAGATTTTTAGCTAAGGGTGCTACCACTGCAGCTGACAAGTGCTGCAGTAAAGAAAACATGGGGAGAATGACAAGCATATCTGGAACTCTATTGCAGTTCTGTTGGCAACACAGGCAAGTTGCAATGTACAATGAGAATGGGCACAGAGGAGGAGGTTTAGTGGGGTAAGCCTTAGAAAAGGATCTTTTAAGTGAGTGAATGAGGAAAAGGGTTCTAGGGGAGGTCAGGAGAATGAGATTGAGGGGAGCAAACAAACAGGAGAAACAGGAAAGAGGGGGAAGGGATATACAGGTAAAGGAGAGGCAGGGTCAAAGCAGCTAGAAGTCACCCATAGCACCACCCTCTTGATAGAGGCATTCAAATTTGTGCAACTTTGGAGTAATCGGGTCGAAAAAGAGCAACCGTTAAATTCCAACAGATGGGAGTGGGATGGGGAGAGTGAGATGAAGGGAAATCTGAGCACTAAGCTGGCCGTGCTAGAGCCAAGTCTCGTAGCAGACTATGAAGTAGGTGGGGGGGTCTCTGATCCCTGCTGCAGAGGATGGGTTGGAGGACAGAAGAAGAGACAGCTCTGCAAGGGCTATTGACTGATAGCTTCCCATATGAAAGAGTACTTAGAGCACTGCAGTCAGGGAGAAAATCAGAGCAGTATCGATGCCACAGTTCATAAGCTATGATGGCTTACCAGACTGCAGCAGCTGTTGTGCGCTATAGGTGTATCTCAGAGACGATGGGAAGAGCCTAACCCCAGACACGCTCCAGTGTAGAATAATAACAGTAACCACAGCAGCAACATTCCCCCCCCTCCCCCCATCTCCTAGCAACCGGACTCAAGGGTGATGAACACCTTGCAAAAATTCAGAACAGTAGAGTTAGTAAACCAAGTTTACACATATTCAGTCTGCAGGGAGCAGATGGAGGGAGAAACAAGATATGCAGTCTCAGAGTACATGGAAACACAGCAACTGGGTTCAGGAGACGAAAGGCTGCTCATCAGTGCAAATGCAAGTAAAAGAAATACAGAGTCTATAGAGGGAACAGTCTAATAGTGGATGCAGTCTAGGCAGCAGCTTGGAGGGGAAGGCAGGTCAGTCACCTTGACGACACTAAGCCAAAAACACAGAACTGGTGAGTATACAACCAGTCAGACCGGTGTACAAACTTGTAATCTCCAGTATCAGCCTCAGCGAGGTAGGGAGAGAGGTACGTGAGATGCTTCAGGCCAGGTAACTGGATAACTGTCAGCCGAGGAATGTCGGACTGCGGTGGGCTGAGAGGAACTCTTCACATACGAACCATGCACAAGGCAATAGTGGTGCTTTCAGCTAAACAAATGCCAGTACAAAAAAGCTGAAGCACACACAAACCCCAATAATAGTCACACCCGGAACATATAGTGTAAATTTATTTCACCAATAAAACCGCTTGACGCATTTCGGACAAAAGTCCTTTATCAAAAGCTAAAAGAACAATAAACACACCTCACAGTTAAATACCAAACCACCCATTACATCACCATGACGAATTTCAAAATCATTGGTACAGCAATTAATCAACTAACCCTGTATGTTAACTCTTAAAGACATAGAAAAAATGAAATTCAATATGACACATAAAATACAATTTAAATACTTTCAGAACTACAGTCTAAATATTACTTTTATCTACATTCTAGATACGGTTTTAATTCCAAGTGTGCATTAATGCCCGGTTTCTTATAGGCGTATAAACGTAAAATCCATTCATTTTCCTTTTTTTAAATTTTATTGCGGTAATTACCGCCTCACGAACCACGGAAGATCTTTTCTATACCTAAGAACTTAAATCCATGTGTTTCCAGTCTCTCTCTATTCTCATAAATGAGCGCTGCTGTTGCATAAGTCAGATCCTGTTTGCTGATAGCTCTAACATGTTCCAAAACTCTAATCTTAAGGGCTCTTTCTGTTTTGCCCACATAGAATGCTCCACAACTACATCCTGCTAAGTAAATGTGCAGATCATTCGTGATAAAGAAGGTCGAGCTGACACTAATCTTTTCAGTAATATTTAGACTGTAGTTCTGAAAGTATTTAAATTGTATTTTATGTGTCATATTGAATTTCATTTTTTTCTATGTCTTTAAGAGTTAACATACAGGGTTAGTTGATTAATTGCTGTACCAATGATTTTGAAATTCGTCATGGTGATGTAATGGGTGGTTTGGTATAGAACTGTGAGGTGTGTTTATTGTTCTTTTAGCTTTTGATAAAGGACTTTTGTCCGAAACGCGTCAAGTGGTTTTATTGGTGAAATAATTTACATATGCTCCGGGTCTGACTATTATTGGGGTTTGTGTATTAGCCGGCTGAGAGGAATCTCTGATGCTAAATTTTCACAGGAGGCTCATTAGGAGTTCCTGTGTGTTCATCAGGCGGGGATGTAGCAGGTGGAGTTATTGGATCCATAACAGGTGGCGTGAAGTCCTCAGGCTGAGTTATATCCATGAATGGAGTAATCTATTACCAGCTAACAGGTGACACGGGAGACCTTCATCACCATCAGTGTCTGCTGGAAAGTACAGTTATGTAAGAACTTACCGTAACAGTAGATCTTTGAGGAGTGTCTTGCAGTAGGCAAATACTTTGGGGAGTTTCCAGCAGAGGTCGCTGTATTGCAGCAGCTCTTCCAGCAGTATTTCAACAGGAACTGCCCACACATGACATCAGCTTCCTGTTTCCTATATAAGTGTGGGCGGTCCCTGGTATCCTCAGTTCCCCAGACAGATTCAGCTCCCAAAGCGAGGACCAAGAGAAACCCGAGGTACCAAAGGAGTCCCAACACAAAGTCACTGGACCAGAATTTGCTCTCTTAGAGAAGGAGAGGGACGGAGGGTGGGAACAGACCTACTGCAAGAGGCGGCTCCTCGAGATCTACTGTTACGGTAAGTTCTTACGTAACTGTACCATCTTCCACGGAGTAGTATCTTGCAGTAGGTAAATACTTTTGGGATGAATCCCAAGCAGTCATGTCCCTGAGTGAGGACAGTTATGACAGAAGACCTTGTTGGACTGCACTACCGAAGGCCGTCCTACGTCATGAGGCAATATCCAGAGTGTAATGCCTTGTAAATGTATGGATTGTGGACCAGGTAGCCGTATTGCAGATGAATGGAGGCTCCTTTAAAGCAAGCCGCAGTAGTAGCCATAGCTCTGGTGGAATGGGCTTCAACAGGTCCTGGTAAAGGTTTGTTGTATTTTTTGTAACAAAATGTAATGCAATTTGCCAGCCAGCAAGAAAGGGTTCTTTTAGCGACTGGGAGTCCTGTTCTGCCCAAGGCAAAAGTGGCGAACAATTAGGAAGTTTTTCTAAACAATTTTGTCCGATTAGTATAGTCGCGTAGAATACAATGGACATCTAAAGTATGTAGAAGATGTTCACCTTGATTGGAGTATTCAGGATACCCTGTCCTTGTGGAAAATCAAGTAAGGTTCCTTACACATGAGGGCATGAAGCTCAGAAATACGGCGAGCTGAAGTGACAGCAACCAGAAGAACAGGTTACTCACCTGTAACAGTAGTTCTAGGAGTGGTATATGTTGTTCATCCACACTGTTTGGCATGTCCCCTTCCAGTTTAAATCTTGCCGGAAGTCTTCAAGCTGGCTCCTCCCACCCACCCGGGTGGTATATACCTCAGCTCCGCCCCATGATGCCAGATCTTAGCCCGATGGAAGCAAGGTGGTGCGACCGGGGAGGTCGGGTGGGTGCGTGTGGATGAACAACATATACCACTCCTAGAACTACTGTTACAGGTGAGTAAACTGTTTTTCTAGGAGCGTGGATATGTTGTTCATCCACACTGTTTGGCAGACTCCAAGCAGTTCTCCGGGAGGAGGGAGGCAAGGCGCACACCCCCTACTTGGGAAATAAAGATTGGAGAACCGAGGCCCCAAAACCAGCATCCTGGCGTGACTCAAAGTTGATGTGGTAGTGGGTGATGAAGGTGTTTGCTGACTTCCAGGTAGCAGCCCGACAGATTTCCTGGATAGGGATGTCCCTAGAAGCAGCCACCGATGCAGCAGTATGGTGGGTAGAATGAGCTCTTATCCCTCTGGGAGGCACCTTGCTCTCCAACTCATAGCACAGACCTATGCATGATGTAATACACCTTGCAATGGTCCGTTTGGCTGCAGGTCTGCCAGAAGCGGCTTCAGTGTAGGTGACAAACAGCTGGCGAACCTCTCCACGAATTTCTGCCGTTCTCTCCTTATAACAGGAGAGAGCACGTCTCAGGTCCAAAGCATGGAGCCTGTACTCTGCGTCCGAGGTGTAGTTAGGGTAGTATACCGGCAGAGTCAGCACCTGGTTAAGGTGAAACTCTGATACCACCGTCGTAAGGAATTTCGGGTGGGGGCGCAGGACAACTTTGTCCCTGTGAAAGACCAGATAAGGGGAGTCCACCGAAAGTGCCTGTAGCTCTCCTGTCCTTCTGGTTGACGTGATAGCCACCAGGAAGGCCGTCTTCCACAAGTGTGAGAGCTCACACTTGTGCATGGGTTCAAATGGCTTGCCCATGAGCTTTGCCAAAACCAGCAACAGATCCCACGGAGGTGGAGGTTCACGCACCAGAGGGAATATGTGATCCAGGCCTTTGAAGAAGCACCTGACCACTGTCTCCTGCGCCAATGTCGTTGACCGGCCCATGCCCGGTAAGCAGAAATAGTTGTCAGGTGCACCCTAACGGTCGATGACCGTAGAACCCCGTTGGAGAGAGACCAAAGGTAGTAGAGAATGTTAGTCACAGAGCAGGATAAGGGGTCCAGACTCTTACCCTGACACCAAATGGAAAACCTTTTCCATTTGAAGGCATAACATTTCCTGGTCGATTCCTTTCGAGATGCCTCCACCACAGTGTAGACATCTTCGGAAAGACCCAAAGCCTAGAACTCTAGCCGCTCAGGTACCAGGCTGTGAGGTGCAGGGATTGACGGTCTGGATGGAATACCTTCCCCTGGTTCAATGATATCAGGTCTGGGTGGGTGCAAAGACACTCCGGGGGCCTGCAGCTGAGGCTAAGGAGATCTGGATACCAGAATTGGCGCGGCCAATCTGGGGCTACCAGGATCACCTTCGCCATGTCCCTCCTCACCTTGAGTAACACCTTGTGGATCAAGGGAAATGGAGGGAAGGCGTAAAGGACTCCTGGGGTCCACGGCCTCGAGAAGGCATCCCTCTGCAGCGAGCATTACTGAGGAGGGTGGGCATGATACAGCCTCAGCTTGGTGTTTTCCCTTGAAGCAAACAGGTCCACCAACGGTTTGCCCCAACGGGAGAACAGGCTGTAAGTTACCTCTGGATGGAGAGACCACTCGTGGGATGTCTGGCCTATGCAGCTGAGAGCATCCGCCAGCTGGTTCGAGGCTCCTGCCACATGGATGGCTAGGAGATCTGCCTCCAACTGGTTTACGAGGGTCCAGATGCGGAGCACCTCCTTGCACAGCAGATGGGAGTGCATGCTGCCCAGTTTGCTGAGGTAGTACATGGTTGTGGTATTGTCCGTCTGGACTTGAACCACTTGACCCCGGAG
The DNA here is from genome assembly GCA_016271365.2 of Neoceratodus forsteri. Lineage (NCBI taxonomy): Eukaryota > Metazoa > Chordata > Ceratodontiformes > Ceratodontidae > Neoceratodus > Neoceratodus forsteri. The sequence continues at coordinate 798,472,238 of CM028134.1, read as the reverse complement.
CTGAGGAGCGAAAGCTGACAGTGCCAGTCTGACTGCTCTGAGCTCCAACAGGTCGATGTGGCGTCGGGACTCCTCGGGGGTCCAGAACCCATGGGCCCTGTTGTCCCCCATGTGGGTTCCCCAGGCCATGAGAGAGGCATCGGTCATGATGATGACCGTCGGCTCGGGGAGGACAAATGGGATACCTTCCTGCAACTGGTCTGGGGCGCCCACCATTGGAGAGCGTCCCACATCTTCTGGGTTACAGTGATTAGCTGGTCAAAATAACCGTGGCGCTGAGTCCACTGGGCGGGCAGCTCCCACTGGAGGGGGTGCATGTGCCACCTGGCCCAACGGACCACTGAGGTGCACACCGCCATGTAACCCAGAAGGCGCAGAAAGTCCCGGGCAGGGTGCAAGTGCCCAACCAGAAATGATCGGGCAAAGGAGGAGAGAACCTCCACCCTGTCCACCGGAAGCCAAGCTCTGGCCTGACAAAAGTCGAGCTCTGCCCCAGTGAAGCCCATCACCTGAGATGGCATGAGTTCCGACTTGGCCTCATTGATCAGGAGGCCGAGTTGGGTGCAGGTTCGGAGGGCCAGATCCCTTGACCTCTCCACCTCCTGAAAGGAGGAACCTGCCAAGAGCCAATTGTCGAGATAGGGGTAAAGTCTGACTCCTCGACGCCAAAGGTAGGCCGCCACCACTGCAATGCATTTGGTGATGACCCATGGGGCTGATGACAGGCCGAACGGCATGACTCGGAACTCGTACAAGGTCCCCTCGACCCCGAAGCGGAAGAACCACTGATGGGACGGACGGATTGGGACGTGAAAGAACGCATCCTGTAGATCCAGTGAACAGAACCACATATTTCACTCCAGGAATGGTATGATCTGGATCAGAGTGACCATCCGGAAGGTGCAAGGCCTAAGATATTGATTTAGGTCATGGAGATCTAGGATGGGGCGCCAACCCCCCTGTCCACTCGGGCACCAAGAAGTACCTGGAAACAAAGCCTGGGTCTGTCGGAGGAGCCGGCACCGGAGCTACAGCCTCCTTGTGGAGGAGCTGAGCTATGTTGTCTCGAAGAGCCAACTGGGTGCAAGCTGAGATCCTTTCCTCCAGAGGGACGCAAGCTCGGCTGGGAGGGTACTGCTCGAACTCTAGAGGCAGTCACAGATAGACCACTTCAGGAACCCACCTGTCCGAAGTGATATCGAACCAGGCTGAAAGAAAGTGGCGGAGTCGACCCCCCCCCCCCCACAGGAGTATCCAGAGCTGTCGTGACGGGTGTAGGAGTGGCAACCCCCAACTCGTCACTCAGCAGGCTTAGAAGAGGAGGAGGAGGCTCCAGGACCCGAGCCTCGGCCTCCTTTACGGAGCTGTCGAGGACTCTGCTTGGGCCGAGGGTGCCAAGCTTGAGCCTGCTGCTGCTGTTGCTGTCCTCCTTGATAGATGGGCTGCCGGACCACAGGGGAAGAGCCAAAATGGCTTCTTCTTTCTCTTCTACTGGTTCTTGCCCTAAGAACCCTTGGCAGAACATAGAACACAGAAGTTGACGGTAGATAAGGACCGCAAGGCCCATCCAGTCTGCCCATTTCTTTTTCTGCCTTATGAGTGTGCCATAGGCCTCTGCTCTATCAATGGCCTATCTATTCATACTCATCTGTATTGCTCCCTTATGCCTCTCCCATGCCTGTTTGAAGCCCTGCACTGTATTCATATCCACCACTTCCTGAGGTAGGCATTCCATGCATCCACCACACTTTCTGTGAAAAAGAACTTCCTCACATTACTCCTTAATCGGCCTCCCTCTAATCTCATGCTGGCCGGGTCCTTGATGGGGACAGCAGCACGCTGGGTCTCCTCATCTGGAAAGACCAGGACCGGAGTCTGTTTCAGCGAGTCGTCACGTACAGCCAGTGACAAGGGGTCGATGGGGTTGAGGATAATTTCGACCTCGTCAGCCATTTCCTCGGTCCCTTGGCCAGACAGAAGGTCCAAAAAGCCAGCAGCCGAGGATGCGTTCTCAACCGGGGTCGAGACCGCGTGTTCTTGGGACTTGGACCTCTCCCAGTCCCAAGAGCGTCTCCGTTGAGACAAAGACACCGGGTCCTTCTCCCTCTTTTCCGAGAGCGGGAGGAGTGCGAGCCCGAGTGCACCTCACCCTGAGTGGGGAGAGACTGGCACATCTCCCTGAAGGAGCGGGTAAAGGTAGAGCCTAGGTTTAGCGGGAAGAAGAAGAAGCTTCGATTGGCCGAAGCACAAGCTGTTTCCTCCTCGAATGCCTTCATCTGTTCCAGCTGATCGGTGGAGGCCACGGAAACTGCCCACCTAGCCTCCTTCGATTTCACCGGCGGGTTTCTTTTTTCCGGTCTCCCCAGCTTCAAGCGTGCCTTGCAGTCGTCCAGGATGTTGGGATGGAAGGCCAAGCAAAAACCGCACAATGAGGTGTCATGTCCGACACCTAGACAGTAAACGCACATGAGGTGGGGATTGGTGCGAGACATCTTCTGGCCACAAGGGCACCGGCAAAATCCTGGGGAAGATTTTTCTTCCATAGTAGATGCAACGAAAGCACGATCGCTATCTCGAACAAGTTTGATTTTCGGTAAAACCGACAATTTGAAAGCCAGAGCCTACGAAATGCTAAGAACACAAGGGAACCTGTATCTTCCAGCGAAAAGGAAGATCTGACGTCATGGGGCAGAGCCGAGGTACATATCACCCGGGTGAGTGGGAGGAGCCAGCTTGAAGACTTCTGGCAAGATTTAAAGTGGAAGGGGACATGCCAAACAGTGTGGACGAACAACATATCCACACTCATAGAAATAGCGTTTTCCATGAAAAGAAACGGAGTTCACAAGTGGCTGCTGGCTCGAATGTTCAAGGGTCAATTTTTCTGTTCTAAAATTGAGCTCCCACTGAGGCATGGGTCTTCTGATAAGTGGCTTAATATGCAATATTCCTTTCAAAAACATCTTGGCTAGATGATGTTGGTACAGTAATCTTCCATCTAAAGGTTCATGGAAAGCTGAGATGGCAGCCAAGTGGACTTTGACAGAAGCGTAACTTAAACCTGACTCAGATACCGAGGCCAGGTAGTCTAAAATCTTCGTCAGTGGACAAGATTAAGGATCCAATGATCAAGAGGCAGACCATACGAAGAAGCGTTTCCATTTGGAATTGTATGTTACTCTGGTTACTGGTTTACATGAGGCCAAGAGAATATTGGCAACAGGAGAGAACACTTGTAATCTAGTTATGAAGGCATCCTCAGGAGCCCAGCATGAAGGTGTAGAGCCTTCAGGTTGGGATGTAGGAGGGACCCTTGACACTGAGTCAAAAGGTATGGTCTGATTGACAACAGAACGGGCTCCCGTACTGATAGTTGTTGAAGTAGGGAAATCCACGTTTGGCGAGGCCACACTGGAGCTATGAGTATCATTGTGGCTAGTTCCATTTGTACTTTCAGTAGAGTCCGTTGCAGGAGAGGGACCGGGGAGAGCATATAAGAAAAGTCCTGTCCATGGTTGGGACAGGGCATCTATAGACTGTCCCTTTTTGTTTGCGATAATGGAAAAGTAATTGGGGAGACGGTGATTCACTGGGGACGCAAGCAGGTCCAGCTGTGGGGTTCCCCATAGGTTGAAGATTTCTTGAGGTACTTGCTTGTGAAGTGTCCATTCGTGAGAAGAGGACTGGCAACTCAGCCAGTCGGCTAACTGGTTGCAACATCCCGGTAGGGGGATGGCCATTAGCATTAGTTTTTGCCTGATGGCCTCTTGCCAGACTGTAAGGGTCTCCATGCAGAGGGTGCATGATCTCGTACCTCCTTGCTTGTTGAGGTAAAATACCACTCCAGTGTTGTCTGATTGAATCAGCAACGATCCTGGTGTCAGGTAGAGCTGGAATGCCTGAAGGGCTAGACGGACCGCTTTCATTTCTAGGAGACTGATATGAGGGTGATAGGGAGAGGCGTTCCACTGGCCTTGTGTCTGATAAGGACCCAAGTGCGTGCCCCAGCCCTCTAGGGAAGCATCCGTGGTTAACGTTTGCATGGGAGGGAGGGACCTGAAAGGCATTCCTTGACTCAAATTGGTTCTGGTTGTCAACCATGTCAGGGTTGACGTCAGAGAGGGAGCGACCCTGATTTTGTCTTCGAACTGTCCTGCTTTTTGAGACCATTGACTCTGGAGGGTCCATTGGACAGGTCTCATGTGAAGATGGACGAATGCCACCATCGAGATGGCAGCGGACATGTGACCCAGAAGGCCCACATGTGTCTGTCTGCGACTATTTTCTGAGTCTGTATCCGCGAAGCCAGAGATGTAAGTGTGTCCTGGTGAGCAGGTGAGAGGTAAGCTCTGGCTGTGACTGTACCCAGAACAGCTGCAATGTATTGGAGGGACCGTGTCGGGTTTGGGCTGGACTTTGGCTAGTTGACTGTGATCCCTAGATCTTTGAACACCTTCAGGGTAGCATCTAGGGAGGCAAGCAGAGCTACTTTGGAGTCTGCTTTGATCAGCCAGTCCAGATATGGAAAGAGGAAGGCCCTCTTTTTGGTAAGGCTGCTGCCACCACCGCTAGGCATTTGGTAAACCCTCTTGGGTCAGACAAGAGGACGAAAGGGAGTGCTCGAAACTGGTAGCTTTGACCTAGTAGGTGGAAGCGCAGAAATCTGTGGTGGGCAGGATGGATGGATGGGGATATCCAAGTAGGTGTCTCCCTGTTTCAGGATAGCCATGATGGCGTTTAGAGTTCTCATGCGAAAATGTCTGTACTGGATGCAATGATTCAGTTGTCACAGGTTCAGTATCAGTCCGAGGTCTCCTGTTCATTTGGGTACCAGAAAGAAGTGGGAGTAAAATCCCGTTTGATGTTCTGAAAGCGGCACTGGTAAAACAGCCCGTTAGGCTAAAACAGCTCTCAATTCCTCCTGAAGGATGGGTATGTGGTCTGGAGGATACTGAATCTTCCAGGGAGGGCAAGGGGGTGAGGCAGAGATGAACTCCAGAGTGTGGCCCTTCTGTATAATCTGAAGTACCTATTTGTCTGAAGTGATCATTTGCCAGGCCTCCAAATGGAGGGCAAAAAGACCCCCCACAACCTCAGAGGCCTGGTCGAGGAGGTGGGGGAAACGCCCTAGTGGGTCACTGGGTGCTGGGTTGCCTGGCCCCTCCAGAAGGGAGGGAGCGGGAGCCTCTGGTGGCAGAGGTGTTGCCTCTGGTGGATTGGGTACAACCTCGGAATCCGCCTTTGGTACCAGTTTTGTATCTTCCACCTCTTTTGGAATAAGAGGAGTATTGAGTACAGTAGGTTGTATGTGGAGTATGGTACATGCCATGAACCGTACATAGGGTTCTGCCTGATGCCTGCAGGTCATCTAGTAATGTCTAAGTACCTGGCCTGAACAGCTTGGAGCCATTAAAGGGGGCACTGGCTACTTTATGTTGAATATCAGGTGCAAATCCTGAAATGCGAAGCCAGGCATGGCAACGCAAAGAAATACCAGTAGCTGAAAATCGGGCTGAGGTATCTATAGCAACATATCCCAACCTGAGTAAGTGACGGGAGATAGAGTTGCTAGTTGACACAGTCACCAATAATTTTTCCCTTTTTTGTGAAGGAGGGAGTTTATTGAAGAGTTCAATGGCAGAAACCCCAAGGGTACGTTGGTATTTAACCATATGACCCATATAGTTTAAGATTCGTATATTCATGGTACCTGAAGAAAATACCTTTTTCCCTAGGTAGTCGATTCTTCAGGATTCTTTATCAGGTGGTAAGGAGCTCATGTATTTAGTACGATCATGAGCGCCAGTAATGACCACTGAATCCGCTTCTGGGATGGTGGACAGAAAAGGATGGTCCAGAGGAGCTTGATATAAATGATCTGCTTTGTGGGGAACAGGTGTAATGGCTGTAGGCTGATGCCAGGCATCCAGCATGGCATTCTGGTACATTGGTATTAGTGGGGGAACCACTAACGCCAGCTCCTCTGGTAATTCAAGATATTCTGCCACATCCTTGCGTTGTTTGTCATGTTCTGTAGTAGGGAATCCCATGACCTTTTGTATCTGAACCATCATTTCATTAAAGGTCGTGTCATCTGGGGGACAGGCTGCAGAAGGTCTAGGCAGGTCCTCATCCAGAGAAGAGATCTGCGAATAGGGAGAGTCAGGATTTGGGAAATCCAGATCTTGGAACTCTTCTTCGTCAATATCACTGGGGAAGTCAACCAATAATTCTGGTTCACCTGACAAATAATCCTCCATATTGGAGGAGGGGACCAGGGTGGTATGGTATCCCTGTCACTATGAAATCGTTTGGGCGGAGGAGTAGGAGATCAGAGAGGATCACCCGGCTCTCCAAGGTTGAAGGGCTGGGAGTGCTGCATGGCATGCAAGACCTGTCGTACTACGTTGGAGCTGTCCTGTTCTTGAGAAGGGGGGGGGGTGAGTAGGGGGCATGTTGGGAAACAAGGGTGGTGATAGAGGGGATGTGACGCGAAGTATGAGGTCTTGTCCCTGGGTGGTATAAATCAGGGTCCTGGTCTCTGTCAGCCTGCCCCCTATAAGAGGCCATCTGTGAGGGTGGAGGGGCAGTACGTAAGACATAAGCCATAGGTTTCCCCTGAGGAATGCGGGGTCTCGTCGACGAGGCCGCAGGGGAAAAACAATTACTTTCACTTAAACTGTCAGGTGCCGTCGACAGGAGAGGAGCCCCCATCGATGGAGCAGTCGTGTATTTTACTGCCTGTAAAGCGCTGGAAAGAGTCGTCAAGAGGATATAAGCCTCCGTTGACGGAGCAGTTATAGTTTTAAACTGCTTTTAATGCGCTGGAAAGCACTGTTGATGAGACGGTATGAGCCCCCGTCAACGAAGAAGGTGTTGAAGGATGCACCGTCGATGGAGGGGCACCTGAAATGGTGGCTGTCAACGGGCAACGAGGCAGGGAGTGTGAGGTGGGTTTCTCCTTCTCCTTTTCCTGTCTGGGACAAGAACCAGTGCTGGGGGAGCCCTTGGTATGAGCCCCTTGGTTCTCCAAGAGAGACATTTTCTGCTCCATCAAAAGATGCTGTATTTTAAACAACCATTGTCGACGAGCTGCCCAATTAAATTCCTGACAGAACCTGCAGGAACTGGTGTCATGTGTGGGTCCCAGACACCTTACACAACATGTATGGTTGTCAAAGTGGTAGATCTTCCTACCACAAAGACCGGAATGAAATAGTGCTTGTTTGCTTGTAGAATATTTAGACATTCGTTTGGAATCCAAATTTTCGTCTATGACTGCTACACAGAAGTTGAACTAGCTGCTGCATGAGCTGAAGACGGCGAGAAAATGAACTGAGGATACCAGGGACCGCCCACACTTACATAGGAAACAGGAAGCTGATGTCACGTGGGCGGTCTCTGGTGAAAAACTGCTAGAAGAGCTGCCGTGACACAACGACCTCTGCTGGAAACTCCCAAAAATATTCACCTACTGCAAAAGACCACTCCATGAAAGATCTGTAGTTCCAAGAACAAATCTTCTGGGAGGCATCTCTGTATGCTCTGCTGCAGCTTTCGTTGCAACGCTTATTCTTTGGGGGCTGCATCCAAACCTCCTCCTGTTCCAACACATCAGTCATAGGGATGTGGACTATGAGGAGGGGAGCACTGGCTGCCCTCTGGGCTTTCAAGACATCATCTTCGTCAAGGGGACAGGCTCTGTGTGCAGGTTGTTGGGTCGCTCTTGGCCAGGTAGCAGTTATGAAAGACATAGTTGCCTCCGGGGTAGTGAAAGTGCAGAGCACCCTGTTCTGAACAATGCAGAGCTGATCCAGGTACTATAGCATAAAAGGTACCCCAGCTTTTTGCAGGGCCTGTCTTGCTTCCACGTAGGCTCTGTGTCTGTTCGTTAGGTCTTTGAAGTAGTCTTGAAAAATCATAACTTGGTGCCCTTGCCACTCCAATCGGCTGAGTTCCTGAGCCCTCCGAAGTATGTCTTCCTTAACCTGAAATCTCAGGAAGCAGGCGATAATGGGTCTTGGGTGGTCCCCTGGTTTAGATATGGGCACTAAAGAACAGTGGGCCCGCTCAATGTCAAACCTGGGGTCACCGGGGCGTTTCAGGAGTTGCAGAAGGATATGGGATAAAAAAAAGGAATGGAATCGCTGAGTTCCACTTGTTCTAGGAAGCCGATGAAGCGAAAAGTTTCATTGGCCCCCAATTCTCCAAGTCATCAGGTTTTTCCTGTAGCATTTGGAATTTTCGCTCTTGGTCTCTATAAAAGACATTCAACTCATGGTAGGCTGCTTCATTTCTATGTACACTTTGTTCCATGACTGCAACCAGAGTGACTAGCTGTGCTACCTTTTCAGTATTCTGAAATGCAGAGTTTAATTTCTTTTAGTTCTGCCAGTAACTGTGTAAACATGAGCTCAACTTTTTCACCGAGAGGGCCCCCGCCCCCGGGTGGGAAAACATCTGTAGTGCAGAATGCCGACTTGAGTACTGAGGCAAAGATCATGAGTTGTAGCCACCACGGTAAACTGTTTCTGCAAGAACTGCAGATATTTCCAAAGAACAGACCAGGGTGTTTAGATTCAGCCCCAAAGCAGGATATTCTGAGACAGAAAAGCTATGGATGCCATTCGATTTAGGACTATAAGGAAGAGCTCTGGGATTAGGCTGCCATCATACCCGCACGGTAGCCACGACCCAACACCCCGTACCCCCACTGTTAACTTTTACTGCAACTCTATTGTCAAATATCTATAATCAAATGTACTTCATAATGATCTGAATATGAATGTTCAAAGTTTGCTGGCGCATAACTGATATTGCTGCATGGACTGCCCTATACAACCAGATATTTTGAATTCCGGTGATGTCGGCAGGCATGAAGGTTTGAGATCTCACAAGCTCCCCAGGTCGTCACCTAGATTCTCCCCTCGATTACAATTAAAACTGGCATCCAAACTTAAGCAACGAAAATTAGAGGAAATGATGACTACTACAAGGCAGCGGCATAAAGAAAATCTGGCAGAAATAGCGATACCTACTGAAAAGACACCGACTCACGTCACCTTGAACACATAGATCCCCTTGGCTCGATTCTAGCTCCAGATCCACATTGAAAACCAGCTCGGAAAAGAGGCAGCGTTCACAATTACTTCTAAAAGCTCTATAAGGAACTAAAAAGACTCTGGGATACCCTCACGAAAATACAGGGGGATCTCTCAGAAGTCAAAAAAGAACAAAAATCACAGGGGCAAAAAATCGTGGATATTGAAGCTCATACCACGGATATCTCTAAATCTGTGGACCTACATAATAGAGCTATACTCCAGCTTCATGATCGAGGGGTTTGGCTGCAACAAAAAAAATCGAGGACCTAGAAAACTGGTCTCAGAGAGTCAATATCCAGAAACATGGGCTCCCAGAACAGACCGAATCAGGGGATATGATCAAATACATGGAAGGCCTGATCAAAGAGCTCCTATCCTTAGAGGAGACCTACAGCCTTAATATTATTCGAGCACAGATCTCTAGGCCCTCGCCCTTCAGATCCGGCAGCGAGGCCTAGATCGATGATACTCACTTCTTAGACTATAGAACAAAGCAAGATATCCTATACAAGGCGTGGGCAAAAAAATAAATAATATTTGGTGATACACACTTGTTTTTCGAACATGATTATGACCCCATTACAATGGACAGGCAGAGAAAGATGTTCCCCATTCTCAAGCTGCTGTGGGCCACGGGGGTTAAAGCGAGATTGGATTACCCTACAACTTTAAAAATTACTACCGATTCAGGGACACACTCGTTCCCAGCTATTTCTGAGGCAGCATCTTTTCTAAAACAATGGGACATTTCCGTGGACACTTTTCTGGATGCTGAAGCAATCAAGGAGTTGGAATACCATCGCTGGTATACTGTTCGAAATTCGAAGCGAATAAAAGGCCCACAAACACGCCAAACTGAAGATGCCGGATCCTTAGAGCAATTAGATTCAGCCAGGAAAGCAGTCCCGTTACCCGCTTCTGTTCTTTCTCCTCGAAAGTCTAGAGGAAGACGACGAGGCCGTGCTGCAGGGCCGACTCCACAGAAAGCGCACCGCAGAACACCAGACACCTGAAAACTTCTAGGATGGTGCAACAGAAGATAGCAGCGGACTCAACAGAATGTAACTCATCTAAATTTGGGGTTATACACCTCGGAACTCTCCTTAATAACTAGTATCACGGTATTTGATGCTATTGCTTATTGGATCAAAGGGAACTTTTCATAGGTTTGAAGCAGCTCATCTAATTACAAAAGTTTTTGCATCGGCTCTGGACTAACACAAAATAGTATTCCTCAAATCAAAATTGACCCAGGATCAGTTTGGGATGCAACTTTCAGTAAGCTATGGAGGGGAGGGCGGGATGATATGGGGTGGGGTAAAATACATTGAGATCTTTCGAGGGGGATGATACTGTTTTTTTCCCCCCTTTTGTTTTCTTTTGCGTGTTTTTTCTCCCTTTCTCATTGTTGATTGGGGGATCTCTACCATGCCCTGCTGACGATACACCTATTTCTGAGACCAAATACGATCTCAGTTTGGTACAGCTGTAAATAGCTGTACTTTCCTTCCCGAATGGAGATCTCTGTTGGGAGGGTGAAGGTGGCACTTTTGGAAGGAGTTCAATGTTGGTTCTGGTTAAATGTTATTGTTACTTGTTATTTCGATTTGGGATGTTTGTTTGTGCCTGGAACTGTACTCAAGCTCTACCTAACCCAGTTTTGGGAGGGAAGGGGAGAGGTTTGGGGGAGGAATGGACTGATGGACAGGGAAATGGGACAGATATGTCATGAGGGATGGATTTAAAATTGATTACATACAGTGCTCAGTGCTTAAATAGCCCCATTAATAGAGCTTGTATGTTATGGGAACTGGGGAAACATAAAGTGGACCTTGCATACATCCAGGAGTCTCATTTAACAGAACAAGAACATGTTAAACTAAAACAGTCCTGGGTGGGAGAAGTCTATGCGGCCACTTGTAAAGCTCACCCTCACTGTAGGGGCACGGTGATACTAGTTAAGAGGGACTCCCAAATAAAGATAGTAGACTCGGGTAGGGACCCAGCTGGTCACTTTGTGAAATTAAAAGCTTACTATTACGGGATACCCTGCGTTTTCCTGAATCTGTATGCCCCAAACAAGAAAAAAAAAATCACTCCTTTCTTCATACCTTAATCTTAGAAGCAGCCACAGAGACAGACTGACTATACATAATTGGGGGAGATTTTAATAGGGTGATGTCAAGTAAGCTAGATAGTCGGAGAGTTGATGGAGCTAGGTCAGGGCTGGGGGCTGATGCCTTCCTTAAAAGAATCACGGAAGAATCGGGGTTTCTTGAGACCTGGAGACATTGCCACCCAGCAGAGTCTGATTTTTCGTTCTTTTCCCACAGACACAACTCCTATTCTCGGCTTGATATGTTTTTTATCCCTGCTGAGAGGAGTGCCTACATACAGGCCTGTTGCCTACATCCAATGACATGGTCAGACCATGCCCCGGTATCCTTAGAGATTCAACTAATGCCTACATTGAGAAATTCAAATTGGAGGCTGAATGTGGGACTCCTGAACTCGGTCGAGTTCAAGGAAAGTGTTTTAGATCATATTAAGGAATTCCTGGCCACGAATACACTAGGGGACATCTCTCCTTCCCTTCTCTGGGATGCTTTGAAATCCTCACTGAGAGGCCATGTAATATCTTTCAGTTCCAGGGTTAAAAAAAGAGAAACCAGCACTACAGAAAAAGCTGGAGGTGGACTCGAAGGAGGCAGAATTTAGACACAAACTAACTTTAAATCCTATAGATAAAGCAGAATGGTTAAAAAAGAAAACATCCCTCGAACACTTATTAGCACAACAGACAGAAAATTCCCTGAGAAGAGTTAATCACAAATACTACGAAGCAGGAAACAGAGCAGGAAAACTTTTAGCTTCTGCATTAAGAAAACAAATTACGAATACAGCAGTCTTAAAAATACAAGATCCAAGTCTGGGTAATGTTTTGGCTACCCCCCCTCCCAAATTGCTCAAACATTTGCCAATTACTATGAATTTTTATACAGCCAGACCCCTCTGGAAGATGCTGATGGAAGTAAAGTTGAGGAGTTCTTGTCCTCATTGGTTATGCCTCAGTTGTCTTTGGAGGCTCAGAATTTTCTGGAGATCCCTATCATACTCCAAGAGGTCACAGCAAAGATTAGGGAGTTGAGGCAGGGCAAATTCCCTGGGTTAGACAGAATTCCGGCATAGTTCTATAAAATATTTTTGTCAGAAATAGTTCCCCTTTTACTGCCTTGTTATATACGTATTCAGGAGGGTGGGGAAATTCCATACACTTGGCGTTATGCCCAAATTTCCATAATACATAAGCAAGGGAAGGATCCAGAGATTTGTAGTTCCTACAGACCAATCTCCTTACTGAATGTGGATTTGAAAATCTTTACGGGAATCTTAGCTGATCGTATGCAGCAGGTAATCCATAGTATAATACACCCGAATCAGACAGGTTTTCTTTCAGGCAGATATCTTCAAGACAACATCAGAAGGTAGTTAAATGTTATTTCAGACCAGTGGGGACAGAGGGCATTCCAATTGGCCATCTCCACGGATGCAGAAAAGGCGTTCGAGAGGGTGAATTGGTACTTTTTACAAAAATCCATGGAGAAATTTCAATTTGGCTCCAAATTCTGGAAAATAATATCGAGCCTCTATAACTCTCCCCAGCTCAAGTACGAGTCAATGGAATTAATTCAGGTAGGTTCCCAGTTTGTAGATCAACAAGACAAGGATGCCCTCTGTCCCCGCTGTTTGCCATCTTTTTGGAACCTTTGGCTACAAGAGCCAGACAGACTGTGGAGATAGAGGAAGTAATGACAGGAGGGGTAGAACAGAAAATAGCCCTATATGCAGACAAGACTGTTTTTCCCCGAGTAACCCAGATAGGTCAGTGCCAGCCTTAAACAAGGTGTTAGACCAATTTGCCGCTATTTCAGGTTATAAGGTGAACATGACTAAGTCTAAAACCCTGATTCTCAGTGGACAACCTACACAGACTTTTAAGGCCACATTCCCTTATGCCTGGGCAAAAAATAATCAACTTAGATATTTAGGGATACAGGTCTCTATCTCCAAAATTAGATTAGTTGAAGCTAACTACAATGTTCTGTGGAATGAGATGCAATGTGACATGGCCAGGTGGACCCTTTCACCTCTTTCATTAGCTGGTCGAATAGATTCAGTTAAGATGAATCTGTTACCCCGCTTTCTTTTTTAATTTTATACAATGCCCATCCCCAACCCATCTGACTACTGGAAAAAAGTGAACCAAGGAATAGATAAGTTCATATAGGGAGGTAAGAGACCCAGGGTGGCAAGGAGATTTTTGTCCCTTCATAGGTCCAAAGGTGGCCAGGGACTACCAGACCTCTATCGGTACTATTTGGCATGCCAGATGTCTTATTATACATGTCCATTATGCTCCTAGGTTAGATGCAGGGAAACGTCAGGTTGGTATGACATCGAAGAAAATGAGGCCCTCCCACAGCCTTTGTTTTCACTGGTCTTTGGGGAGGCTCCATCGAGTATTGTAGAACATATACATAACCCCTGGGTGAGACATTCTATAAAGACCTTACACCGGGTATTGGCTCTGATGGGTTCAAGAAACAAGCTAGGCCCTCTGTCCCTAATAAGATACTGCCCGGACTTTCTTCCTTCGAGATTAGACTCTGGATATGCACTATGGGAAACTAAAGGCCTGAGCAGATTATCTCAATTTTTGGAGAGGGGGGACATGTATGTCCTTCCAACAGTTGAGGGATAAATTTCACCTTTCTAATTCTGACCTGTTTAGATATATGTAGGTTAGGCATTTCATTTATTATAAAGATAACAAACAAGCATTAGATAGACCAAGAAATCTTTGGGAAGAATTTATATATGGAGTTATGATGGGAACCATACCTAAGAAACTCATATTTATCCTTTATTCTAAATTAGAAGTGACAGAAGAGATTCCATTGCAATGAATAAAAGAACAATGGGAGAAGGAATCACAAACACATATTGCAACCAAAGATTGGATTAGGTGTCTGGGGGTGGGACGGAGGGTGACCTCTTCACCTGGTTGGAGAGAATTTTTTGGAAAATATTAATTTGTTTCTTTCATACCCTCAAGATTACCAGTCATTTTCATATTACCCACACAGATCAATGTTGGCGTAACTGTGGAAGTACGTGGTCCCATTACCACATATTTTGGGCTTGTCCCCCTTTGCGGGAATTCTGGTCCAGAGTACAATTGGCCTCTAAACAAATTTTACAAATAGAGATCCCAGATGAGTTCTCGGAATGGGTGACTGGCCTTCCTACAATTATTTGGCTACCTTTGCCCTGTAGGAAACTAGCATTAAGTCTTATAGTGGTAGCATTAAAGGCCACTCCCACCATCTTTCCAAGACTGGGTTGACCGAACTAATACAGTATGTGATATGGAACAGATAACAGCCAAATTACACCTTAGACTTGATAAATTCATGGAAGTATGGAGCCCATGAGTAGCATGGGCAGCCAGCAACTCGGACTTGGAGAATAATGGATCTTAATATTTGAAGTTCCTCCATAAATATAGGTGCTCGATCATGATAGATAGAATGTCCTCTTGCGGATGACACTGGCTACTGGGGCTGCTTTCCGACTCCATGATATGCACTAAATATTACAATCCTGGTCTTTTTAGATTCTGAGATACACAGCTAATTTTTTCCCCTTTTATCCGATTTCCTAGATGCTTCCCATTTTCTAGTAATAATGAGACACGACACACCAATGTATAATATCTATTTGTCTATCTCCCCCATGGTAAGATAAACAAAATAACTATCTTATTTTAATATTTTATAGAAATCCATGAACCTCCCAAGTTTTTTCAGGCACTGGGTTCCTTTTTTTTTTTTTAGGTTTATTAGTTTTGAGTTATGATAAATTAGATTGGATAAGTAAGTAGCTGACAGGCTTCAAAGGAATATAAGAATGCATATTTGGGAAAGACTAAACAGAATGGTGAATTTTAAAAGTCTTCGATCTATAATATCGCATTAAAAAATTGTTAATGGTATGTCTTTACAAGTTCAATATTATGGAATTTGAATGCTTGAATAAAGCTGATTTTCTCAAAAAAACGGATATTTTAAGGCCAACAACTGACTAAATAGTAAAATTCCTAATTTGGCCCATTTTTACAGGGCTATAGTTTCATTCTCAGGGACCAAGCCTATGCCAGAACGAAGGAGGAGTTTTTATTTACTATTTTAACAATATTACATTAGTAAACAGGCATTTTCAGTCCCTCTTGAAACCTCTTGTGAGTGGCCCCTTGTTACTTTTGAAATTGGAGCTCCAAAACGGTTAAATTTTGTTGTATGTATAATTCTTCTTTGAGAGGGCTCCCTGGCTTGGAAGCGTTTGTCAATTTCCTTGTGATAAACTCTAACAGGGAATTAAATGCTATGGTAGACACACCTAAATTGGAATATTTCCAATGCTAAACAAATCAAGCACATTTTAAACAAACTGAACTTTGTTCACTTAATTGCAAGTTAAATCAAGGCCAACTTCAAAAATAATAATTCCACACTGTTGGAATGCTGTTTTACAGGCCTGATTGTATAGTTGCCTAAGGGTCTTTACCGGATGTGAATTGCGGCAATAGACCTATTTGTTTTGCATGTGGAAGCCTAGGTCAAAGCGCTCTCCTCCCAGAATTGATCAGTTTAGGGATTTTTCTAAACTGGACCCAGGTTCATTTACAAATGACCTTGCCTCCATGGACTAGTCTTTTCTCGCTAATATTAATGTAACCTGAGAAGTCATTCAGCATGACAGACTGGGGTTCCTCTGGACATCCATGAGACAATCTGGGTTCTCTGAAGCAGTCTTGAACTGGAATTACCTTCTTTAACATGTTCTTCAAGCAGAAGTTCTCACCAATGGATATGTTCCCCCCCCCCCAAAGGAACTAGGCAGGGTGGCCCACTTTCCCTTTTTGTTCCTGCTGGTTATCGAACCTCTAGAAGCCAAAATATGGGCCAATCCACTTATTGAAGGTCTAGTGGAAGGGAATAAGGTTCATAAGCTTCTTGCAGATGACATCATAGATCTTCAAGTGTATATCTTTCATCAGGCTACTCCTATGGAACTTATAGCCACCGGGCACTAGGATCACACAGAAACTTCTGCAAGCAGTCAGCTAGGAGTTCATGACAGCATCACACGTCAGCATGTACATAAACGTGGGCAGTCCCTCCTCTCCCAGTTGTTTTCCTGTCATCGATCAGACTCATTGTACCATTATGGAAATGTTGCTGTAATAAGCTACCATCTTTTCTTTTTGCATCTAAGAAAGTAATTTTTGATGGCCTAAATGTCATTGAAAGAACCGTCAAAACTTTTCAGATACATAGGTCACACACTCCCAGCCTTGTTATACGGTAGCCAGGCGAGGACGAGAGAAGAGGGCTGTGCTGGTCATTATATGTAACCACGGCACCTGCGCTTTCGGGAGGGGAGTTGGGAGGGTGCCTTGACGATGCCTGTGGTTTGGTGCAGCTAGATGCTAGGGACTATGTAACTGGAACAGGACCAGGATCAGAGGATAGGGGTTCCACTAGACACCAAGGAATATCAGTGTGACTGTGTGGTTCCTTACAAATGTGTCATATCTGAATTGGCAGTAGCTACAATGATCCGTACCAGGGCCAGGAATCAGAAACCGGAGGGATGGGGGACAATTGGCCACAAGGTTGATCAGGTTTGTACAGGACCAGGGATCAAGGATGGGGGGAGGAGGCACTTAGCACAGGATGCGTTTGGCCATACTGGGCTAGCAAATCTGGTTGGGGGTGGACAGTGTGCACTGGGATTCTTTTAGATGATACCGGAGTGGCAATCTGAGACAGTGGGGAAGGGGGGACCTAGGCACAGCACTTGAGTCACTCCTACCTGGGCTGGTGATCGGTGATGATGAGGGACCTGTTCACTGGGCTTCTTTTATGTAACAACAGGGCTGGCAATCAGCGCATGGGTGGGGACACTAGGAACCAGACACACTGCCAGGACATCCGGAGACTGCGGTCAGAGGGTGGGAGAGACCATTAGGCACCGAAAACACTTTGCTTCATTACAAGACCAGAGCTCAAAAGGGGGGGGGTGAGATCACAGACCACCAGGGCAACGTCAGTGGATTACAGGGCTAGCGACAGGTGCGGGGGGTCCTACTCCACAAGGGACTTTTCTGGTTCAGGAAGGGCTGGCGATCGGAGGGAGGGGAGATGGACCAGTAACTACCAGGGACATGCTCATTACACAACGGGCTGGTGATTGGAGTGGGGGGACTGCTAGTCACCAGGAACATGGTATTTACAGGACAGGCCAGTGATCCAATCAGAGGGTTGGGGGGGCCACTGGGCACCAAGTATCAGGTCAGTGAGTCATGGGTCAGCAATCGGAGGGTGGGGGGACCACTAGGCACCAGGGATTACTTACTGAAGTGCTAGTGGTGATCGGGTGAGAAGGGACCACTGGAAACCAGGGAGACTTTTTTACTCTCAGGGATCAATGATCTGAGGAAGGGAGGACCACTAAGTACCAGTGATGACTTACTGAATGCCAGGAGGGCGTTCGGGGGAGGGGGGAATATTCGGTGCCAGGGATTTACTTATCTTAATGGGACCAGGCACTCGGGATGGGGATGGAGATGCACAAACCTACCGTTGCTACCCATGCAAATGAGCCTGTAATGGGCATGCACATGACCCCTCAGAACCCTGCTTAGCCAATGGACTCAGTTGCATAGGTCATCCTGAATGTCGTGCCTAGTGCTCTGGTGCTATCAGGTCTTGTGGTGTTATTCCAAGCACAGCAGGGACCCATGTCAGGGCAGCACTCCCTGACTTAGCGCTGCACCAACATGCCACTACATTCAGTCAGATACAGCATCTTCAGACTCCTGTGCATGGGAAAAGTAGAGTGCAAAGCTTTGTGCTCTGCTTTGCCCATTTCTGAATATCAGTCCCCAGATCATTACAATTTTGGTATCAAGGCCTGTACCATATTCTTTGCAAAAAACTGCATTAATGCACCAGTTACGGTTCAGATTAAATCGACAAAACTAGGGAAATGTGGCATTAAGGTTTAAGCAGGAAAAAGAAAAAAAAAAATGTATGGTTTTCGCTGTCCTGACTATTAGCGAATTGGGGTGGGGTCTTCCTTGGGGTACTCAACCGTAACACTCACCCCACTGTGATACAGTCTTGAAATATATAGAATTGTTCCTCCCCACACGTTGCCAACAACCTGCATGCCCTGCCTCAAGAAAACATACTGCATGTCAACTGATTTGGTCATGGAGTGGAGTGAGCATTAGGGTTGAGATCCCCAAGGAAGACCCACCTGATTCGCCAACAGTCAGAACACCGAAAACTGTAATTTTTTTTTTATTTTATTTTCTTGCTTGGAGGGTGGGGAGCCCTAATGCCACATTTCCCTACTTCTGTCAGTTTAATCTGAACCCCAACATGTGTATTAACACAGTTTTTTGCAAATAATTTTCTTATTTTTGAGATCGTAGAATTGTATCCTCATTTACGCATGTCCCTAAGGGACCCACATGAACAGATCCATCTGGCTAGGGAAGCGCAGGCCTTCTGGGCATTGCGCTTCCATCCCTCCATAAATGCACAAATCCATGTGGCTGTGGAAGTGCAGGGCCCAGAGGGCCTTGCACTCCCATGCCTCCAGAAAAGGAATTTGTGTGCTTGGTTGTAATTGTTTTTTGTGGGGCTCTTTCCAAATGAAAAAATATATTGAGACCCTGCCCGCAGTTGATCGTATATGGGCAAAAATGTGTGTCTCAGGTTTTTACCCATGAGTCAGTAAATTTTTGTCAATTTGCTCTGAAATATACTACTGCTGTTGGAAGACAAGATACACCTTTGATGCATTTTTGACAATCATCGGACTTTCACTGTGGATTAGGCATCATGGTGAAGACTGGAGGTAATTTTGGGGTGCAGTACATACCCCATGAATGCTTGGGGGCGCATTATGTGTTAGTGTTGTAGTACTCATTGAAACCTTTTTTTGATATATACATTGTCCCTTAACTACAATTACCGACGGACTTATGGCTTGTTAAAAGTTGCAATGTTGTTTTATGGGAATTTTCATTGTTTTAATGTTTATGTTTTTTTAATATGGCACCCAACTATTTTTTTTTTGGGGGGGGAGGTTATTGTGGGTTAATGTTGTAGTACTCATTGAGACTTTTTTTTAATACATAGATGGTTCTTTAACTCAAAAGAGTGATGGAGTTATGGCTTGTTAAAGTTGCAGTGTTATCCTAAAGGAGAAGACTCCTGTATATGTATGATTTGGATATGTCTGATGTATTTATTATACATTACATCAAGTACTGTACATATGTCAATAAGAGATCAGCCATTTCTTCTGTTGCAACACACATCTAGAGTTTCAGGCTCTGACACAAAGTAGTAAAATGTCAGACAAGCCTCCATTTACATGCAAATGAGTCACTTGTAATACAGCCACTCCCATTCCTTGATGTCTCTGCAGCAACAGTGCAGAACAAAACTTAAGGGTATCAATGCTGTCTAGCCCGAGTTTAGTTTGAGTTAGCAATGGCTTAAGGCAGTTCTGTCATGCAACTCACACAAGGAGTAGTACTTGTAGCCTTAATACTGTATTGTAGAGCAAATAATACATCTAACAGTATTTCATTCACAGGAAACAAAATCTGTTTCTGTGTACTGCTCATTTCTGTCTGTGAGACAGTTGTAACATGTTGTGGAAATCAGTAGACAATCAGTTAATCAACCAATCAATCAATCAATCAATCGAGCAGTCAATCAATCACTCTGTAGTGAACCAGGTGAACACCCATTGAGAAGATTCATTACAAGGTGAGCCTGGGTAGTTTACCACAGGATCACACAAGACTGACTTATACACATCTCCGTTCAGCAGCCTGAAAGCAGAGAGCTAGATCATTTACTTTATGAAGTGTATTGTTTTACATTTCAAATGCTCTTTAAATCAGAGTTTCTGACTGGAAATACTAAGACACAGAATGCATATGACATGGGAGGAGTGAGCTAAGCAAATACAGAGCACTACAAACACTGAGACTGATTAGTTTCTTTACCTACAACAGCTGACGTGTAGCACCTGATTTGTGAGGGACATCCTAATTCAAATGCTGGCATTACAAAGTGAGTGGGGAAGGGGGAGCTGCCACAGCTTATCCTTAGTACCTTGAAAGTGAAGTGCTGTAGCTCTCACATCACTGCTAATGATTTATAATAGGAATTGGGGCACTTTTAAAGTCATGGACCATCACAGTTTCCAAGGAAGTTAGGGGAACTTCTTAAGGGTTAGAGAGTAAGGGACTCTAGTAGGATTTGAACCAGAGTCCCCCAGTGCTTGTGCCTGTGCTTTAACCACTAGATTATCCTTCTTCCACATGCTGCAGCTGATGCTTTCCTGGTAACCTATTCCTTGTTATAGTTGAGTTCTTTATTGCCTTACAGCAGCCATCCAATCATTGACTGCCTAGTTACAAAGGGAAAGGGGAATATTTGCAAGATTGTTTCTCACTGCTGGTGTCAATCAAAACAGAGAATGCTAACACACACAGAACATAATACAACAGCTATATAATACCACTTAAGACTCTTGTTGTACCCAGAGTCATTTATTGGGTAAACTGTTTTTGCTAACAGAAACAGTAACACAACACATAAAGGCACTTCCTTATACGAATATTGTATATACCTCGAATCAGTGCTGCATCACAGTACATGGTCCTAGTCCCTATTAGACCTGCACTTCAGGATGTGCACAGCACTTAAAGGGTTCCTCCATTACTCAAGTGGGGAACCAAACACTGTGGGTTTGGTTTACTGGTGGAACTGCATTTAGTGCAGCACCATTATCTATCGCTCTGATGACATCATCCTCCAACAACATTGATGGTAAAATGGAGGACAATACATTGATTACTTTTGGGGGCTGTATATTTTTATTTATAATTTAGATTTGGACAGCAATAGGACTGCTGGCAACTGGAGGAGGCACACAACAGTTACACATAAGGAGTTGAGGAAATATTGGTGTGAAACTATGGGGGACTTCCCTTTAGGGATTTTTTTATAATTTTAATGTTTTCTTATATGGCCCCTAAACTTTTAGGGGGGTATTATGTATTGGTGTTGTAGTATACACTAAGAACCTTTTTTCCATATATAGATTGTCCCTTAACTCCAAAGACTGACAGAGTTACAGCTTCTTATGGCTGCAATGTTATCCTATGAGAATTGTAATTTATCAATGTTTATGTTTTTTATATGGTCCCTCAATTCTTTTGTATGGTATTATGTGTTAGTGTTGTAGCACTCATTAAGACCTTTCTTTTGATATACAGGCTGTCCCTTAACTGCAAATACTGACATAGGTATGGCTTGTTAAAGTTGAAATGTGGAAAAAAAACTGAGTTCAAATTCTTTTTTAGTATGAAGGAATCCTTTTTCGTGAGACTGTTATTCTCACGAAACAAGACTAGTTCATACGAAAAAAGAATTGGTTCTTTTTTCATATTAACCCTTTTTTGTGAGAGATTCCTTCATATAAAAAAAATTGTGTCCAAATTCTTTTTTCATATGAAGTTATTGCCATTTTATATGGCCCTATTCCTGTTTCGTATGGCCATATGAAAAGAGAAAACCGCCTGTAACAAGGGATAAAGAAGTTTGTCCCAATATTTCAGGCAAACCTCATTTTGGTCTAAAACATAATGTATCTGCGTAACAAATATTGACCTATGAAGCTGGATCATATAAAACTTGTAAAGCCACAAGTCAAACTAAGCCACAAGTTGCAATATTAAGGTGCCTTTTGATATTTGTGCTGACCATGTGAGTAATAGCAAACAGCTGTCTTATGTGATTGCAAAGCAGAAACATAGGATAGTGGTCAAATTATCCTTTGACTATCTTTAGTGTTTATTATTATGTGGACAGGCTAAAATGCTTGTATGCACATTCTTAAGTCCAAACCTATTTCTTCCTCCTAGACCTTGGTAACTGATAGTGACAGTTGTTACTAGCCATATATAATAATAGAATGTACACTATCTATACATTTGTGCTGACCAGGGATGAGCTCATATATATATACTAAAAGGAGAAATGCCTTTTAAGTTGATGTTTGTACTTGTTATGAACCAATCACAGACAACCATAGGAAATAATGATGTTGTCTTCCACTATATAAGCAAGCCAGCCTACACTGTTAGTTTGAAGAATGAAGAATGTACCACTTGTAATCTCTCGCTGTGATTATTGTTATAATCATTAAATTCTTCCGCCATCAGCCTTGTCTCCGTTCATCTCCTTTCTAAGTATTTGTAATAGATAATTTACTAACTGTAATTTTTTCCACAACTACATTTGGTGCCTTAAAGACTCGGATCGCTGGTGCTGCATGCTGAGGAGGCTGCCTAACTACTGGCTGGTTAGTCCGAGGGCCCCAGTAAGAAGGTGACGACGCTCAGAGACGTGGTGCTGATGGCTTAAAGCGAGAGAAAAAGGTGCACACAGACAGTTTTAGCCACTTGCTAATCAGGTGAGGTATGCTTTCCAATTTCTTTAAATAAAAGTAGTGCTTAACTCTGTAGGAACTCATGGGGCAGAGTAGGTAAGTGAAGGTGCTGGGACTTGCAAGCCGGACCTCACAGGGGAGCCATAAGACATAGCCAGACGGACTGGGGCACCAGTGCACAGGTGGACCCGGCAGTGAAGGCTAGGCAGGCACAAAGATGAAAAATGAGTATGAAAACATTAATAGGTTGTTTCTTAGGGAAACACCTAAAGGGGGGAGCATACAAACCATGATCAACAGGCACAGCAGTATTTTAATTAAAAAATAAAAAAAAAGAGAAACTAGCAAATACTGTACAAACTCTGTGATAATATAGCCAGGTGGTAATTCGTTAACACATGAGACTTTAAAAAAAAAAAAAAAAAAAAAAGCTGCATGAGCAGCAAGATGTAATAATCCAGCTACAGTCAAACATAGTTAGTTTAGAAATGCAAATAAGTCAAGAGTCAAAATCCCTGCAAGAGAAAAACCAACAACTAAAGTAACAGTTAGTAAAGGTACAGGGAGACCTTTGTCTTTTAGATAGGGATAATTCTCTTTTATTGATTGCAATATAAACTATAACACAGCTTCTGTTAATAAATAGCACGTTTGTAAGATGTACATGTCTTAAAATCTAAAAAAAAAAAAAAACACTTTACAGAGTGCTAACTCCTGTATCTGAGCAGTTAAAATGTAGGAGTAAAAAGTCAGATATGGCAAACTTGCACCGTCAGCCAGCGGTATTGGCAAGGCATACTAACTTAATGCCCAAAGACCTTGCCTCTTCTAATGTTAAAGAGTTTGATTCTAAATACTCAGTATGCCGTGGGGTGGACTAGAGCAAAGGCTAGCCACTTGTTCTTCTGTGATTGCTACCATAACCAAACAAACCACCCGGAGTTGTTTGGCATGATTAATAATGTCATCAGTAACACTAGCGTTTCTGAAGGACAAAAGATTCTCATTAAAAATGATGTTGGCATACTTTTAAATATGGTATTCAAGTGTCCTTGGATAAAAAATGTTTAAGTTAATTACATGAAAAGTTGTTTTCATTTCCTGTGCAATGTAACACTAGCCAAGAAGTCTAAACATACTACCTTTCCTATGCAGTGCATTAATACCTTAAGCTGCAATATTAAAAACAATGTTGCTACCATACAGCAACATTCCGGTAGAAAAACCCACTTTACATTTGATGAGGGATGGGACAACCCTGATTCTAAATGCCCGTGGCTGTAATATTTTCAGCATCATATATCTAAAACACGTACAGTTTTGTAATAAAACTATGGGCATTACCTCAGCAAATTGGTGTCAAATAATGTCAGTCTTATTTTATGTTAAGTATCTCTTGTTGTGTATGTATATGTGTGGGTACTGTCTTGGCCAGCAGTTTCATTTCATGCTCTATTATTATTTGAAGATATTTTAATATCAGTAGTGTTCAAGGACACTACAAAAATAACTGGGTTTCAACCTTGCATGCACACTATGTGACCTTTTGTATTTTATTTGACCTTCTTGTGTTTCAACTACCAGTTCAGACTTGATATGTATTCCATACCTAAAGCACAATTTTTCACAAAATGTGTGTTTTTATGAAAGCACAAGAGTGAACCATGCAATTTAACTTTTTATTACATAACTAGCATTCTAAGTAAAAAGGAACAAACTTTTTTTTTTCTCTCTTTTCTCCTTTCTTCTGGGCTTGCAGCAAACACAGTCAATCAACATTTAACTGTAAGCAAAACTTCTTTGTTTCTGAATAATATCACGTGATTCCTATACTATGCAAGGCAGTCCAGCTGGACGGGGAGAATTATTCATCACCTCCCCATACTTTTTTACTTTTTTTATATATGTATACAGTACACTTTAAAAAAAAAAAAGACTATTACAGCTGTTTTTGAGAGTTTACCATCTACAATTAAAAAACAATGGCTTTTGTTTTTATGTGTGACCATGGTGTAATCATTTTTTTAAATGCATTCTAAAAAATATGTACGTACAGTATTACTATCAATCCGGATCTTTTACAAACTCAGCTGACATTTTGTCATGCTTAGGATAAGGGAACCCAGGGACGCTTGGCTTCTTTTATCCTAAGGAAATAATCTTGTATTATAGTAGTTGAGCTGTCTCTTCCGCCAGTAGAAGCTCGGGGGGAGGGGGTAAGCTACCCTTCCTTCCTTCCAGTGTAATGTCCACAAAGGTTGCAAGGTACATTGCCATCTCCCCATAGGGGTAAATACCAAAAAATGTGTATTTGATTCTTCTTCAAAAACATATGCTTCAAGAATCAGTTAAGCTGGAGTGGGAGTTGTGTATGTATTTCCACATATTCATTCTTTTGATTGTCTTTTCAGCTTTCTTAGCCCGTTTACAAGCTATACTTGTTTTGTGTTTAAAATGTATTTTATGCATTATGTTCAATACTGAAATTGTTCTATTGCAAAAATGCTTATGTTTCCTAATTGGTTCCACATAAGGACTATTGCATAAATCAAGTCATTATTACCTCTGCAAGTGTAATGTTTTTAGCAAAATTACATCTATTTGTAAAACTTTAAATCAACTAAAAAAGGTCCAGTTAGTTTAAACTCTGCAATCAAGCTTATTGTTTCTACTTACTATAAAGTTAAGTCTGGGGTAGGGGCAATCCCCTAACTTCAGCAAGAAGATTCTTCTTCAATTGATCTTCAAGCAAGACATCCATCTTCTTCACTGCTGTTTGTTCCAAACATGGCTGATACTTTATGCAAACCTATTGCTTTACTATGGACTGTGTTTTTAATGGTTTATTGTAAACTATTACTTTTTTATGGACTGTTAATCTGTGTGCCAGGGTGTAATCAACTACCACAACACAAATGCCATGCCAGTGTGTGTGGCTGCTCCATTAAAAGGACTCAATGCACAATCTAAAGCACCCCTGGCCAGTGTGTCTGCTAATCAGCCATCCAGCAGCCAGCAATATAAACACTGACTTTTCTACAAATTGGTGTGTGGACATACTTAACAGCTGGTCTAGCTGTGCCTCAGAGCTCAAGACTGGATCACAGCAAAGCTACATGGACTAAAAACAGAAAAATGGGTCTCTTGTTATAAACAGAGCCACACCAAAGGACAATGGTGTTTATGTGTTAACTCTGTCCTACTGTCTTTGGGGTGATAACAGTGTTTGTCACTGTGCTGGTATAAACAACTCATTATGTTTTGCAGTCTCAGATGCCATATACTTAACTGTATAACCAACCAAATGCCCAAATGTGACAACAGGGCCAGAGAGCGGGCTTACATCAACACCTATTGATCAAATACTTGTGAATAATGTAAAGTATAGTAGAGTGCATATAAGTCTAGATTTCTCTGACTGGAATATAAATGTTAACAGTAGTTGTGCATACACTGGTGTGTCAAAGTTTTATGCCACTATGTTAATTGACATGTTAAGTGCTATCATTTGGAGCTGTGATACCTCTCCTGTCTCTTAATGTACAGTCATTTTTAAATCAAAAAGATACTCATTTGATACAAATTCATAAGGCACAAGTAGTTGTAAATAAATTGATCAGTGAAAGTGATAATGAACACTTGATTTATTGCTATGCAGGAGGACCCTTAGGAGTCCTGTCTTTTAAAGCTTTACTTGTGTTGCAAGTGATCTTAGTGTTCTTGGTAATTATAGGCCTGTGTCGCTTAAGACTTACTATTCGTAATATACATAGTGAGATGCACATGCTCCGAGGAACTGCATTGTTGCACAAATAATAATTGGAAAATATTGGGCCAAGGGGGGCTTGTAACAAGGGATAAAGAAGTTTGTCCCAATATTTCAGGCAAACCTCATTTTGGTCTAAAACACAATGTATCTGTGTAACAAATATTGACCTATGAAGCTGGATCATATAAAACTTGTAAAGCCACAAGTCAAACTAAGCCACAAGTTGCAATATTAAGGTGCCTTTTGATGTTTGTGCTGACCATGTGAGTAATAGCAAACAGATGTCTTATGTGATTGCAAAGCAGAAACATAGGATAGTGGTCAAATTATCCTTTGACTATCTTTAGTGTTTATTATTATGTGGACAGGCTAAAATGCTTGTATGCACATTCTTAAGGCCAAACCTATTTCTTCCTCCTAGACCTTGGTAACTGATAGTGACAGTTGTTACTAGCCATATATAATAATAGAATGTACACTATCTATACATTTGTGCTGACCAGGGATGAGCTCATATATATGCTAAAAGGAGAATTGCCTTTTAAGTTGATGTTTGTACTTGTTATGAACCAATCATAGACAACCATAGGAAATAATGATGTTGTCTTCCACTATATAAGCAAGCCAGCCTACACTGTTAGTTTGAAGAATGAAGAATGTACCACTTGTAATCTCTCGCTGTGATTATTGTTATAATCATTAAATTCTTCCGCCATCAGTCTAGTCTCCGTTCGTCTAATTTGTAATTGATAATTTAAGTACAATAACACAACGCTTACACGCCTCATCACAAGATTTCTAAAATACGTAAAAAACACATTTCTGGGTCAATTTTCCAAAAACAACCTGCAAAATGCAGCTAATGGGGCCCCCATTAGCAAGATACATAAGTTGGTGTCTTACCACAGTATGATCTTTTTTTGGGGTGACAAGATGGCAGCCACACAAAAAAAATGTTTTCTCATGAAACAGGATTACCCCCACACGAAACAGAATCCTTTCTTGTATGGCCAAATTATTTTTTCGTATGACAACAGCTATCCCAAAAAGCATACTGAGCATGCTCAGAACCAACATTTCAAATTCTTGTAAATCTGGAACAGATTATTTTCCACCAAACCAGCGAAAGGCACCACTCTAGACCAAGCCCCTTCTACTCTGAAAATGTCAGACCAAAATTCCAAATCGTCTGGGCACTAGAACTTTTTTCACTATCCAGATCTCGGAATCTGCATGTCCAACCAGCACAAAACTTGGCAAGTCAAGAGACCTTGCCCCCGAGACCACGCAGGTAACATTTTTTGCAAATCCATTAAATGGTGGATGACACTATTAAAGTGCTACATTAGGGGTTTAACATTAAACAGCCTACTCAACCCTAACTATAGCGGTGCTACTGTGCCACTATAAATATTCCATATACTCATTTATTATAACACAGATTATCGTGATGGACTGATAGATGTATCCAAGGAATGTTCCATAATTAGTCTCGTATACATTAGTAATACCTTAAACCATGACTCCTCATAACACAGGAGGTGGTTTAAAAAAAGCCTCTTCAGCTGATTTTTAAAAATGTTCTCTAGGAGACTGATGCTATGGTGCTATCATACATGTTGGCACAGATTAGCACCATACCAAGATATTTATAATGAAGTTCACTGGCAATAAAGGGGACATTTTAAAACCTTACAACCTGCCACATATGCTGACTTATGAAGGAAATAAAGAAAAATACTGATTTTTTTTTCCATTATAAATTTGAAATACTACTGCTTATTGTCCATCCATGCTGAAATTATGTTAACCTGGTTATGACAATTAAATGCTTTTGCATCAAATGCAACCATTTAGTTTACTGACTACTGTGTTTACCAATCTTAAATCTCTCTTACTCAGTGGGACCACTTGTGATGTCTGTAATGTTCGTTAGTTAAACATTTATTTTTTGACAGGATATAACTTTAGGCCAAAGGCCTATTTAACAAAGTTGTCCTGTATACAATACAAAGTTTCAACTGATCACTTGACAGTACAAAGGTAAACAATAATCACAAGTCCAAAAGCACACAAATAATGAACTAAAAACTACATACAATTACAATCTTCTACATGGAACTTATTTATTTAGTTTTTGTTTACTGGGTGGGCGCACTAGCCATAAAATGACTATTTTTAGGCGCGACCCCAGAGAGTTACAACAAGAAGAAGGACAACATTACATAAGTTCAAGATCAATTTCAAATGGCGTAATTACAGAGACCTCACTAAGGTACGTACTTACAGAGACTTCACAAAGATACATAATAAATAAAATGCATTGACATTATATGATTAACACAAAACAAAACTGGCAAACATAAAAAGCACTGAGACAAACAAGAGTTGGGAAACAACTAGCGGTAAAGCAAGAGTAAGCATAAGAAGTGTATTGCAGAGAAATAGGTGAGGGAAGGGATTCTAGGATAGCAATCGGGTCTAGTTAGAGGAAGACAGAGAACTGGAAAGGTAGGTAGAAAGGTAGGGAGTTAAGATGAGAGATGCTGGGGGTGAGAGAAGTAGGGGGAGGAGGAACTAGAGAGAGAAATAGGGGAAGTGGCACTAGTAGGAGTGAGGAGTAGTATAAAGGGTGGGAGTAAAACGGGTATCCTACAGAATCAAGGGGGATCAAAGCAATTGCATGCATCAGCGAGAGATAAACAGTGGTGCAGTTCCTTTTTGAAGCAAAAATTGGACACTGACTGTCTTAGGCCTAAGAGAAGAGTGTTCCAGAAATGAGGTGCAATGAATTGGTAGGCACAGGAACCTTTAGACGTCCAACATCTTCCAACATTAAGCAGGGATTTATCTGCTGATCGAAGACCATGAGAGGAGATTATAGGAACAAGCAATGCAGCAAGTGAGGCAGGAGTTTTGCCCCTAATAATAAGAGTCAGTGATTGAGCCAAGAGCATATTGCCTGCAAGCCAAGCGAGAGAGCCAATTAAGGTCACTATACAGTTGACAATGGTGCCTGAGACGAGGAGACAATAAGGTATAGCGGCATATATTATTGTAGGTGACATCCCACCTGTGGAGAGTTGTTTTGTGAACCACAGCAAAAATAGGAACGCCATAAGTGAGGGCAGGGAGCAATATATCTCTGGCAATGGCCAGTTTTGCTGATGGTGTTAATAGGTAACTTGTTTTGTAGGCCACTCCCAGTTTAGAATTGACTGCATTGCAGGTGGACTGTATGTGAAGGTTGAAATCAAGCTATTGATTAAGTAGGACTCCCAGGTATTTGAAGGACTGTACTACCTCAATTTGAGTCATATACTGTCAAGGATGATGAACAATTATTTAGTTTAGGAGCAGAGCCTAAAAGCAAGGCTTTCATTTTCTGAGTATTCAACACCAGCTTGTGGGCAGATAGCCAATTTAGAACATTATCAAAATCAGCAGAAAGAGATTAATTTAGACTTGTCACATTGGTACAGCTGACCTAGAAGACAGGTCGTCTGCATATAGAACAGGTGAACAGTGTTTAAAGACATCAGAAATTTTATTTATGAAAAAAGGGAGAAGAGAAGGAGCCACAGGATAGACCGCTGAGGTACCCCAATGTTGATGAAGGAACTGTCGGATAGGGAGGAATTGAACTTTACAGTTTGGGTCCTATTGGATAGGTAGCTGCTAAACTAGTCAACAACTGGTGGAGAGAAATTCAGTTTGTGAAGAGAAGAAAGGAACAAAGGATGATCCACAAGGTCAAAAGCCTTTGCGAGGTCAATAAAAACGGCTCCCGTAAGTTTACCGACATCCATGTTACAGAGAGCATCTGTCATGAATTGGAGAAGAGCTGTCGACGTACCATGTCCTTTCTAAAGCCATGCTGAGTTTTGGAGAGGAGATTCCACTTTGGTTAGATAGTCAGTTTGGCAAGCCACTAGTTTCTCAAGTATTTTGCACAGTACCGAGAGAATGCCAATGGGCCTGTAGTTAGTGACTTCTTTCGGGTCACCTTTTTTTGGAGGATAGGGGT
Organism: Neoceratodus forsteri; assembly: GCA_016271365.2. Classification (NCBI taxonomy): domain Eukaryota; kingdom Metazoa; phylum Chordata; order Ceratodontiformes; family Ceratodontidae; genus Neoceratodus; species Neoceratodus forsteri. Next base: position 798,441,727 of record CM028134.1, on the reverse strand, counting down.
TATGCGGGCAGTCTTCCACAGGTCAGTGAAACTGTAAATATTGGTAAAGTTTCTCACTGGAGGTGGAATTTGATTCCAGATTTTAGCAGCGTTAAATTGAAAAGACATGGTTCCATATTTGGTCTTTGCTTTGGGGAACCTGACACCACGATGAACGGTGTCCCTTAGTTTATATAAATGGAGATTCCTTTGGGTCTCTACAGTCAAATTTCCATTAATAAGGCAGTTAGTGACCTTATAAATTAAAATAGAATATTGGTTCAGCCTACACATGGTTAAACTTTCCCAATTTAGGGACTGAAGTATGGTGCAATGGTGAGATCTAATAGAACAGCCAGATACAAACCTTGTTAGTCGAAGATAAGATTTGTCCAATGTTTCCAAATCGTTACATCCAGCAAAACCATAAACTATAAACTAAACTCCCATATTCCAAGATAGGGAGAATAAGTCAGATGGCTATGGTTATACACATTTGTTGCGTTACTATAGAAGCAGATCTTCTTAAAGCCCCTATTCTTGAATTAACCTTTCTAGTTATGTTGTCTATATGAATATTAAACGTTAGACATCTGTCCAATTCTACCCCTAGGTATTTGTATGAGATTACATTTGTTAGGTGGATCCCTTCACAAGTTAGGATATCCAAATTTAGATACCTATTTTTGTGACACTGCTTTTTTTGTGACACACTTTAAAAAACATGTGGTATATTTCTTTCTTTTTTTATTTTTTTTTTATTTATTGAATAGTTTCACCAGGAAAGATACACTGAGCAACTCAATGCTCGTCTAACGGTATGTCCTGGGGGAAAAGGGGAGTGGGATATACAGAAGGTGAATTTATAAATACATACATCATTACAAAAGATAAATACATACATAAATACAAAACATTACAGAGGCATAAAGCATGGGGTACATGGCAATCAATGCATACAAATACATTACAAGCAGTGCACAGGTGATGCAGTAGCAGCAAGGGTGGAAATATAAGTAAACAATGACACATTTATAAGAGCTAGGCAATATAGGGCAGCTAAGTGCAAATGAGATAAGGGGAGAAAAGAGAGAGAGAGAGAAGTTGGTAGGCAAAGGAGGGGTCAGGAACAAGTGCAGCTAAGTGTTAGGTAATTGTGCAGAGCAGAAGTAAGAGAATTTAGTGAGGAGGAGTAGAGGATTTGTGGTGGAAGAGCATTCCACATTTTAGGCAGGTGGTAAGAGAAGGCTTTTTGGCCAGAGGATGTAGATCTGCTGAGGATTGAGAATGTGTGTGTGTCAGCATGGGTTCTCAGGAAATAAAGGGAGGGTGGAGAGGTACCAACAGAGAAGGAAAGGTACGAGAGGAGAGATCCAAGCCAGAATTTAGAGATGAACTTAGCACCATGTAGCACACGCCGATTGAAAAGGGGAAGGAAGTTTAGGGAGCGGTAAAGATCACAATGATGGGTGAGGTGAGGGGCATCAAGAGCAAAACGGCAGAAGGAATTGTAGAGAGAGTCCAGTCTGGACAGGGAAGACTGTGGGGCAGCACCACAGACTATGTCGCAGTAGTCAAAAATAGGCATGATCATCTTCAGTACCAGCTCACGCCTGCCGGCAAGCGGGATGCGGCTGCAGTTTCTGAAAAGGGCCCCAAGTTTGGGATTTAGTTTTTTCAGAACAGCATCAATATGCACAGATAAGTCTAAGTATCTATCCAGCCAGACACTGAGATACCTGAATAAGAAGGAATCCTCAAGAACAGTCCCATCAACGGTGTGAAAGGTGGGTAGGTGACTTAGCCTTGCAAGTCTCTGCCTTGTGCCAAGGGACATGGAGATTGTCTTCTTAGCATTTAGAAAAAGCTGATAAGAACTAAACCAGAGTTGGACTTTTGTGAAGTCAGACTGGGGCCTGGTAGTGACACCAAAGACAGATTTACCAGATGTAAACAGAACTGTATCGTCAGCATACATGTGGATGCTGGATGCAGAGCAAACCTGGGGGAGGTCATTTAAAAAGATGAAGAACAGAATAGGGCCTAGCACAGAACCGTGGGGAACTGGTTATAGGCAAGGGGAAGAGGCAACATTAGCAATTCTGACTGACTGCGACCTGCCTGACAGATAGGCACTGAATCAGCCTGTGGCAGAAGGGGAGAGTCCAGCAGTTGATAGGCTGTGCAGGAGGAGAGGGTGCAAGACAGTGTCAAAGACTATGGCCAGGTCAACAAAGATAGCCAAGGTAACATGGCCTTTGTCAAAGCCAGAGGAGATGGTCTCTATTAGCCTCAACAGAGAGGTGGTGGTGGAGTGGGATTTCCTAAATCCAGACTGGAAGGGTGTGAAAAAAGCAGAGTCAGAGAGGAACGAGGAGAGTTGGTTGAGGGCTGTGTGTTCTTGCAGTTTAGCTAAGGTTGGAAGGAGAGAGATAGGCAGATAGTTCCCGGGTGAGGAGGAGTCACCCCATTTCAGGAGGGGGAGGACTACTGCATGTTTTCAAACTGTGGCAGTCTCGAAGGAGAAGATTGGTATACGAGAGAGTGGGTAGGCAATGGCAGGAGCAGAGAGGGAGAGGAGCCTACGATCCAGGCCATCAGGCGAGGAGCCTTTGGTAGGGTTTAGAGCAAGGAGAGCTTGAAGGGTAGTGTCAGGAGAGAAGGAGAACTGGGAGGGTGGGTGGAGTGATTGGGGGGAGGAGGGGGTCGAGCAGCAGATGGGTGGGGGGACAGATTGTGGGGACGAGGTAGGGATATGGATTATAAATTCATTTTTATCACTTTTGGCAACAATAAATATGTAACAGAAAACCGTACTTAAGAAATCAGTAACATTTTGTTTTTATTTTAATCAAAGCAAGTAATCCTTTTCTGATCATGTTGTAATTACCAAAATAAGTTCTAATTTTCATCCCCCATCTCTCACTCTCTCTCTCTCGAAGTTATACTTAGGCAGCCAGCTGTACCACCAACCCCGATAATGTTTGTACACCCAGAAAAGTACAGAAAGCGTACAGTGAACCGGAAAATGTAGTTTGTACTTTCAAACAAGTTAAGGGTACAGCAAACTCCCTTTTACACACTCCTAATGGGAACAGTAATCCACAATCTGTTTTTTGTCTGATTTTTGTAATACTGCATAATGTTGGCCTCTGGCCTTGGTCAATCCTAATTTTTTTTTTTTTTTTTTTTTTTTTTGCAGTTCAGTTTGTCTTACCTGGTTAAGAAATAAATTAAATGAAACCATATCATGTTTTACTGTAGACCGGTTGTGCAACCCAACCTGTCTGCAAGTTCAAAGAGCCTTTTCACAAAGGGAGTGTGATGAGCTTGCTCGCTTCTTTGCAGATAAGATGGCCAGCATCAGGGCTGAGATCCTGCCGGCTCACTCTGTGGGAGTTGATGGTGGTCGGCACTTGGTCACTCCTCCTCAGTTTGCCTGGAGTTCTTTCGACTGGCTGGAAAACGTGGCTATCGTGCGGATTGCCCAGGGTATGTGACCAACATGCTGTACTTTGGACCCAGGTCCAAGTCCACTGATAATGGGGTGTTCTGATGTCATTGGCCCTGTCCTTGCGAAGATAGTTTGGTGCACCTTAGAGTCAGATGCATTTCCTAGCTCCCTGAAGGAGGCAGTGGTGACACCACTCCTAAAGAAAGCTGTTCTGGACCAAAGCTGCTTCGCCAACTACAGACCCATCTCAAACCTTCCCCTTGTAGGGAAGGTAATTGAGAAAGTTGTGGCGCTACAACTGGAGAACTACCTTACCATCCACAATATCTGCGAACCTCTCCAGTCCGGCTTTCGTAAGAGGCACAGTACCAAGACCACTCCGGTTCGGGTGTCCAAAGATGATCTGATGGCGAGGGATCAGAAGCGCCGTTCCATCTTGGTACGTCTTGATCTCTCCTCAGCCACTGACACCATGGACCACGGGGTGCTTCTCAGGCGCCTGAGGTTCATCTGTGGCCTGTCTGGTACAGTTCTTAGATGGTTTCAATCTTTCCTCACTGGCAGATCTCAGAGGGTGGTGTTGGGGAATTTTTCCTCTGGCCCATTCTCTCTCTGTCATGTGGGGTCCCACAGGGGTCGGTGTTGTCCCCATGTTGTTCGTGGTGTACAGTATATGCTGCCCCTCTGAGACATTGTAAGATGGTATGGGCTGAAGTTTCACTGCTATGCTGATGATACCCAGCTCTACTGTCTTTTGCACCCGACCAGGATAGTGTGTGCTTGGTCTTTAATAACTGCCTTGCAGAAATCCAGGACTGGATGAAATCCAGCTGGTTGAAATTGAATTCTGGAAAGACTGAGGTGATGGTGGTGGATCCAGGTAGCCGGACAGAGGGGTTGGTGGCTGGACAATTCTCTGGACTTTGTCTCGGAGGTGTCCAGCTGCCCTCCTCCGAACGGGTGCGAAACCTGTGGGTGGTTCTTGACGACAGGCTGACACTGCGTTCACAGGTGTCAGCAGTCATCAAGTCCTCATTTTACCATCTCAGGAACATCGCCAGGATTAAACACCTTGTTCCATCCGGTGACCTTCCAACGTTGATCCATGCCTTTGTGACCTCACGCCTTGACTACTGCAACTCCCTGTACCTAGGGCTACCGGGGGTTGATATCCGCCACTTGCAGCTGGTGCAGAACACTGCAGCACAGTTGTTGTTGACTCCTCATTCGAGTCACATCACACCGGTTCTGCGCAAACTGCATTGGCTGCCAATTCAGTAGCGTATCGCCTTCAAGGTCGGGCTTCTGACCTTTAAGGCTCTGCACAGACTGGGCTCGGACTATCTGCAAGAGCTCCCATTGCCTTACTGCCCCGGACGACCACTCCGCTAAGCTGATGAGGGGTTGTCACGAGATTCCCAGGGTACTGTATGTCTTAAAACATCAGGGGCCCATGCTTTTATGTATGTGGCCCCGACCCTGTGGAATTCTCTACCTCATCAGATACGTGAGTACACGACTGTGGAGAGTTTTAAGACAGCCTTGACGACCCATCTGTGGCACACTGCCTACCCAGACTAATCATTTTTAGATATTTATTCGGCCAATATGCTGTATGTAATGGTATGTTTTACTGGATGTTATTTGTTTTAAATTGTATAGCGCTTTGATTGCAGAAAGGCGCTTTATAAATAAAGCTTTATTTATTATTTGTTTTATTATTTACAGGGGCCTCTGTATCAATGTTATGCTATGATTCTTACCTGACTGATGCTGTCATCAGAAAGATCAACTGTGTTGTCCCAAGAGTCTCTAGCATACAGTTTCACAGCTTTGTCCACAGGGACAGCCAGCACCTATATAATAGGGACAGAAGAATAAACTAATGACACCACCATTACAAGTTAAAAAGTATTAAACCATTTTAAAGGGTTTTCTTTCACATAATCAAATGAGGTATGGTTTACCTTTCCAGTTTTTGGCTGCCATGCAAGTCTGCAGATGGACTTGACATTAAACACATCATTCGATTTTGGCAGCAGTGGCCAGCTTGTTACACATGTCTAGAAGGCAAAAAAATACATATAACAGTTTTGGATATCTGCTATTTACAGCTATTTTTTGTTAAACAGGGTAGCTTTAGTAAAAACATGTTCATATGGTTACAATAAGGCCCTGACTTGCTCTCACTTTGAGGCACAGCACTCATCTACCTACCTCACGAGGATGGAGGTCGGAGTTTGCCATGGTGGGGTTTGAATCTGCAGCCTTCCCATTGCTTACCACATTAAGCCACCCAACATGCTTACTATTCCCCCCGGACATCTCTGCCATCAGCTATATATTTTCACAATGTCTGTTCTGAATTGTTTTAACAATACAGCCCTATTAAAGGCTTTGTAGATGAACTCTTGTTATACTGTATATATTTAAGACAACAAGCCCCTTCTCCCAACATAGCAAGAGACCAATATCAAGTCCTACAATTAGATTTAGCAGGAGTACAGGTTAAATTCAGCTTATGAGCAAGGCAACAGTGACAAGATTTTGTTCTAAGTCCACAACCAGCATAATTCACCATGCTTTAGTCTACCATTAAAAGCATGTTTCTGGACTCAATGGAAGGAGGTGATTCTTACAGGAACATTGTAAGAGCCCCAGTTCTACTTCTACAAGTACACCTATATTTCTCCCTCCTCTTTGTACCAGTGTAGTAAGGGGACATAGGCCAAGTGTCTCAGCACCGACCACATGCAAAGCTAAGAGGCAGAGGTGAAATTCCTTCATACTTACCATAATTTCCTTTTCAGTTAGCTCCAACGTTGTCAATGGGGAGTTAATACATATGGGCAATGAACACCCCTACTGGGATGGTGGCACAGCCCAAAGCTATCAATCAGTATAGAACCTTGGGCATACAGGCCTTCTGCGATCACAGACTCTACAGTCACATTTATCCACGCAGTACCTACATACATTCATATAGCCAGTAATTTCCATGTTACCAAGGTCAATGAACTCTCTCCTCAACCTAACACCAACAGCTTGGTAAGGTATATAATCTATGATATATAAAAGTATAAATGGATAACCTACCCCATTCTGGAGAGCTGGCTGATGGAGTATTGCCAGTCAGCTGTTCTGGCATGTTTCTTACACTATCAACCACTGATCCTCTGACAAGGTTGGCATGCCGCTGATAACACTTGTAACGCAAGTAAGTTTAAAATGGTCGTAACACTGAACATACCTTAAGAAACAGGTTAAGAATTAACTTGTAACAGTGAAGCACCACACAATGCTCAAAAATCGCAACCTGTTAACTTGCGTGCCTTTAAAGTAGCAGTACTAGATTAAAAAAAAAAAAAAAAAAATCATCATTTGCAACAGTTTGTTTCCTGTGCTCTGTTGAGCATTTACCTGGTAATCTTTCTTGTTTTTACTGTAGTATCACCCCATAATTTGCTCAGTTTTTCTTTGCGTTTGTTTAACTTTCTCCCCTTCCCCACCATGCTGAACTGGAACCCTCTGCTGCCAACTGTACATGCGCATGATTTGCAGTACTACACAGGGACAGCGAGAATGCAAAGCACAGGGTACCACAGAAGCAAACAAAAGATGCAGTATATGATTAAGGAGGGACTGTGCTGCAAATTACACAGCAGCCATAATTTCTGTAGCTCCACAACACTGGAAATACATTTTAAATATCTAAAAAATGAAAGATCGCTAGAAAAAATATTTACAGAAAAGGAAACTGGAACTATGCCTGCATGCTTCCAGCCAAAAAGCAGAATTTTGATAATCACTTCCTAATCTAGTACTGCTCTTTAAGTCCAATAAAAATATAACATATTCACTGTTAACTGACTATTTCAAGTAACCAGTAATAACAACATACATATAATCTTTGCTAAAATCCAAAGTCCTAAGATATATCGAGTAATATTGTGGGGGGGTATAGATCTCTGAGGCACTCCACATTCATGACATCATGGGTTGTGTACACCTGATGGGTTGCTTGATGTACATGTAAGTTTGAAGCAAGTCCACCCCCCTTCTCCCGGGAGTCAGCTTACCTCAGGTCAGTTCGATGTATTCCAAAGCTGTATCTGTAACCATAAGCTGTTATTATCTATGTTTAACAATTTTATTTTAAAAGGATGTCCTCTAATGCGATTTCAATCATAGAGTGATTTATTTGGTAGTAGTCAACTTAATAGTAGGTTAAAGTAAAAATGAGGTGTTCCCCTAAAGGCGTGACACCCTAACATTGATAAGGTACAACCATGTTGAACAACAGTAGCAGTTTCTAAAACACAGTGCGTCTTTGGTTTGTTGCCACGTTTTTTTGGGTGAGCTGTGCAGTGCCTCAGAGATCTATACCTCCACAATCACCTTTACCAGGTGAGTAAACTACCACTGTGGGGGATAATCTCTGAGGCACTCCACATTCATGACTTCATGGGTCATTAATAAGCAGTGACTCTCTGTCCGGGTGGGTGAGACATGTTCTCTAGCACTGTTTTAGTTTTGGCTGTGGCCAGTACTGCCCTTGCAAAGTTTGTTCTGTTGTCTTGTGACACATCCATCCGGTACTGCCTAGTAAAGGTATGGATTGAGGACCACGTGGTGGCTGCGCATATTTCCTACGCTGTAGCCATGTTCTTCTCTGCCTATGAAGTGGCCATGGCTCATGTAGAATGGGATTTTGTGTCTCTAGGTGCAGTCTTGTTGCTTGCTTTGTAAGCTTCCCTGATTGCTGTTTTAAGGTAAGAGGCTATGGACGCCTTTGATGCTGGCTGTCCTTTCCTTTTTCCCTAGAGGGTAATGAAGAGTCTGTCCACGAGTCATATGTCCTTAGTTCGTTCTAGGTATGTGGATATTAATCGTCTCATCCCTAGTAGTTGCAATTGTGGTTCCTCTCGTATGTCCTCTGGAGGGAGTTCTGCCGGTATTTCTATTGTTTGGTTGAGGTGGAAACTGTATGCAATCTTTGGTCTGAAGGCAGGTATTGTTCTGAGGGAGAGTCTGTCGTCGTAAAATGTTAGGAATGGTGATTTGGACGATGGTGCCTGTAGTTCTCCCACCCTTCTAGCTGATGTGATAGCCATCAGAAATACTGTTTTGAGCTGCATCCATTTTAGTGGGACTGTTTCTATTGGCTCGAACGGTGGGTACATCATTGCCCTCAGTACCAGGGTCAGGTTACAGGGAGCTATTAAGTCCTTGGTGGCAGATTTAATGTTAGTCACTGCCTTTAGAAAGTGTACTATGTCCTGATGTGATCCTGGAGTTCAGCCCTGTACTAGTCTTCTTGCTGTTCCGACTGCTGCCATCTGTACTTTTAGTGAGGCTGGGGAAAGTCCCAGATGTAGGCCCTCTGGTAGGAATAGTAGTATTTGAGGCATGGTGCAGTTGTGGGCCTCAATGTTGTGGTGGCTACACCATTTTGCGAATATGTTCCAATGTCTCTGATATGCTGCATTTGTGGACAGTTGTCGAGACATAGCCATTGTCTTGATGACCACTGGGTAATAGCCTGCTTTTAGCAGTCTCTCCCTTTCAGGAGCCAAGCCATGGGTTGTAGTTCTTGCGGATTGGGATGGAGGACTGGTCCTTGTGATAGAAGGTCCGGTCTGCGTGGTAATGTTCACGGGCCGTCTAGTGCCATGGATACTATATTTGCGATCCATGCTCTCTGTGGCCAGTGTGGAGCTACTAGTATCACTCAGGCTCTGGATGTGCATATCTTCCTCAGTACTTGAGTAGTCTGTGGTAGTGGTGGAAAGATATACGCTACATGGAAGTTCCCAATCTGCTGTTAGGGCATCCACTCCCAGTGCTTTGCTGTCATTGAATCGAGATCAGAACTTCTGGCATTGGTTGTTGTGTCATGACGCCATAAGGTCCTGTTCTGCTGGTCCCCATTTTTCGTTTATTTGGTTGAATATGTGGGGGTGTAGTTTCCATTCCCCTGGGTGTATTTGTTGACGGCTCAGCCAGTCTGCTGTGGTATTCAGAGTTCCTGCCAGATGTATTGCAGTGATTGATTTTAGATTTCTTTGTGCCCATGGTATGAGCTTTGCTGTTTCTGCCATCATTGCTCTGCTCTCTGTTCCACCCTGTTTGTTTTTGTATGATACAGTTACTTGGTTGTCTGATTTTAGTCTGACATGTTTGTGCTTTATTTGCTTCGCGAAGTGAAGTAGTGCTAGAAAGACCGTTCTCATCTCTAGTACGTTTATTGACATTTTCTTCTCCGCTAGTGCCCATGTACCCTGTGCAGTCTGGGTTCCCATGGCGGCTCCCCATCCTAGTATGCTGGCATCGCTCTCTAAGATTGCCTCTGGCTGAGTGTCTAGGAGTATGTCTTCTGTCAGTTTGTGTTTGTCTGTCCACCAGGATAGGCTTGATTTTACCCTGGTTGGTAATGTCACCTTTCGTGATAGGTCGATATCGTAAGTAGGACCTTCTTTTATTAGAAATGCCATGAGTGGTCTTATGTGCCACCTTGCTCACGGTATCATGTCTATAGTAGATGACAATATTCCCAATACTTGCGATATGAGAAGTAGCGTAAGCTCCTTTGATTTTTGTAACTGAGTTGAGTTGGATGATGGATGTTACCCTGCTGTGTGAGGGGAAGACTAGGCCTTATTCTGTATCTATGATTGCGCCTAGATGCTCTATAGATTGAGTGGGCACCAGGCAGCTTTTGGCATGGTTTATTACCCATCCATGATTTTGCAGGCATTGTACGACCATTTTTGTCTCTCTTACTGCTTGTTGGTGTGATCTTGTTCGAATCAACCAATCGTCTAGATGTGGTATTACATGTATGCCTTGCTGCCTCAGTTTTGCGGCCAGTACTATCGAGACCTTTGTGAATACTCTGGGTGCTAAGGCCAGGCCAAATGGTAGTGCCTGGTATTTATAATGGCATTCCTGTATGTGGAATTAGAGGAACTTGAAGTGACTCGGTCTGATCGGTATTTGTAAATATGCGTCTTTCAGATCTATGGAGGTGAGAAAGTCTCCTGGTCTGATTACTCTCAGTGTTAATCTGATTGTCTCCATTTTGAATAGGGGTATATTTTACTGATTTGTTCAGGTATTTTAGGTCTAGCACTGGTCGTAAATCCCGTCTTTTTGGGAACCATGAAGAATATGGAGTACATTCCCTGACCGTGTTCCTGAGCTGGTGCAGGTGCTATCGCCTTGTTCTGGAGAAGATTTTGTATTATACTGTTCACTTGTTGAGGTGTTATCTTGTGTGGTGATATGGGAGATTTCACCATGTGATTGTGCCTTGGTATGGTCTAATTCTATTGCGTACCCTTCCCTTACTATTTCTAGGATCCACTTGTCTGTGGTGGAGTTTTGCCATGCTTGGATGATGACACATGGTGTGTGCAAAACTAGCTGAGGTTCCTAGCCTGTACTGCTGGGCAGCTGTGCTATTTTTATGCACTGATTAAATCTATCTACATTTTGCAATACCTGCGGTGCCATTTGTTCTTTTCTCCTATTGGTGAATAGCAGCAGTCTTGCGCCTACTGGAAGAGTCTCTGATTGCAGGTAGTATTGATGGTCATCGTCTGGAATGATGCCTTCGTGTATATTGGCTGCCTCGGCCTCTAGGAGCAGATCCTCTGCCTCTGAATTTGTTGTATTAGTATGAGGGTGTATAATGTTGCCAGTAGCTTGAACCTCTGTAGGATGTGTTGCCTCTCCTTTTGTCCTGAAATGACGACTGGGGACGAAATCTATGCCTGGTGGGTAGATAGGCATGTCTTGTACTATCCTTGGATAGTGCTTCCCCCCCCCCTTTCCCCTTGAGGTATTTTTCCAGACCTTCGCCGAAAAGTAAGCTTCCTTTAAACAGGAGTTTTTGGAGTGTCGCTTTGGACTCCCCGTCTGCATCCCATAATTTCATCCACAGAGCTCTCCACGCTCTGTTGGTTAGGACGGCTGATCTGGAATTAATTTTGAGGGAATCAACTGCCATGTCGGCTAGGTATTTACTTGATACTATGGCGTTCTCTAGCAGCTCTGCCTCCATAGATTTAGGCGGTAAGGTTTTTATGACCTCTTGCAGCCATGTTAATTGTGCCCTTGTGGCACAGATAGCTGTAGAGATGGCCCTTGTTCCCAGTCCTGCCAGCTCCGCATTTTTCTTAAGTATGTCTTCTAGTTTTCTGTCAATAGGGTCTTTAAGCCCGGACGTGGATTCTGTAGGTAACAAGGTCTTCTTGTTGAGAGAGGCTATCTGAGGGTCTATTGTTGGTAGTGTGCACCATAAGGCTAATTTGTCTGCTTGCAGTGGGTACATTCCGTCCCACGACCTGCGCTCTGGTATGCGGGCTGGTTCTGTGGAGCCCCATTCCTTTAGTACTACCTCCTCTGTGGCTTTGCATACTGGGAATACATCAGCTTGCTTTGATTGCGGTAGTAGGTAAGGAATCAGTTTAGATGTGGGTGCTGGGGTTGGTGTCTCAAACATCACTGTAGTCATGATATTTCTGACTAGTGCTGGAATTTGGTCAGGGAAGCACCATTTTGCAGTGAGGGTCTGGGGTTCTGAGTCCAGTTCACCTTCTTCTTCAGATACCTGTTCTGTGTCGTTTAGGTCCGTTTGTACCTCATTAGGTAGGGCGCTGGTGGGTCTATTGTGACCTCCGGTGGCCCTCTTTTTTGTAGGTGGGGGATTGGGTGATTGGAGCACTGAGAGTTCACTGAGCCTGGTTAGCATGGCAGCTAAGACTTCCTGCTGCGCCAGCATCAGTTAGTTGTTCTGCAGCATTATAGAATTGCTATTGGGATTGTGGCCTTTGTTATGTTTGCTTTTATTGGTGTTATTTTGTAGTCCACTGGGTCCTTCCCCTGGATCCTCAGTGTTGATAGGTGAAGGGTTGTCCTCCACTCATGTAGCACAGAGACGGCCCAGTTGTTGTGGAGGTAGAGGTACATTGCAATGTCTGCAGGCTTTATTCTTTGCCATATTGATCTGTGGAGAATATAGCACAGATCAGAAGTGTGTACTTATCTGCTAAATATTTTTATACAGTGAGGTATATGTATCTATATTGCAGTTAGTCAATATGTACTGCTGTCTCTAAGTAGCTTTGGCAATGTTTGCAGTAATGTGTATTATAGCCCTTATAAATATGCAGCAGTGTCCCTTTAAATAGGAAGGTGCCACGTTAATCTGCAGAGTTGTAATCTGCCGTCTATGAGGCACTAGTGATAGTTGAGGTGGGATGTTGCCAAGTAGATCTGCAGAATTGTAATTTGCAGTCTGTGGGGCGCTGGTTCTCCTTATACTCCTCCTCTATCCGGATCCTTGTGGACAACGTCACCAACCACATGATGCCCCGAAGGGGGACTGGAAGCTGACCTTACCCTACGATGACAGCACCACAGCTGCGGATAATTTTGCATGCATTTATAATTTCCCTCAGCTACAGATTTGCCCTTGGCTAATTTACTATGGTGGGATGCAGCTGGACTACTCACAACCAGAAGTACAGCCCCCCTTCCCTGCCGTAGATTCCTCACTGCTACTCTCGGTCATAGTCCTAGTCGTTACTATCCTAGGACAAAACATTTCTCCTAGACATGACAGAACACCAACCGAGAGCCCAAGGAAGCAGGCAAAAGCAAGAATCTACAAATTATCCCTTGCTGCAATTAAGAAACTTCTGCTCCTGCAATTACTATGCTCTGGCAATGTGGAACTTAATCCAGGGCCCCCAGAGGCTAATGCAGCACCGTCTGACCTCGTCAACCTCAAAGGATTAAACTTCCTCCACGTTAATGTGTGTAGCCTACTTAAAAAAATCACAATGATCCAAGCTTGGGTAAACTATACTGTACCAGATATCTTGGTGGTCTCCGAGACCTGGCTTAGGCCTATCACAGCAGATAGAGATATCAATTTACCTAACTACCAGCTATTCAGAGCTGATCGACAATCTGGGGGGGGAAGGGTAGCTATTTACGTGAAGGACAACCTAGTGGCAACCTGCCTTACTTCAATATCTCTGGCACACAAATTCGAATGCCTAGCTCTTAAAGTGGTAATTTCACATACCACATCATTGCAGGTAATAGGCTGCTATAGACCTCCTACTGCCGGCCTCAAATTGCTATCACATCTAGGTGATATAATTGAAAAGGGTCCGCCCTAGAAACTTATTTTAGGAGACATTAATCTAAGTTGGCTCTCCAAGGTTGCTACTCCACTCTTATCATCCTGTGACACCCATGGCTTAACACAGCTCATCAATGAGCCGACCAGAATTAGCAATAAGACCCCAAGTAACAGTACACTCCTGGACGTTATCCTGGTAAGCAAGCCTCATCTGTTCTCCTATGCTGGAGTTTTCTTCAATGATATTAGTGATCACTGCTTCATTGCCAGCATAAGAACAACCAATAAACCCATCTCCCCCTCCAAGTTCTTAGTTAGAAGACCAAAGCAGAATTTCGACATACATGCATGTTTGGAAGATTTGAAGTACTCGACGCGCTGGCAAGATTTCTACCTGGCAAACACAGTGGATGCAGCCTATGATGTTCTCAATGATATAGTCATAGGAGCCCTAAACAAACACGCACCTTTATCTGAAGTGAAAATAAGAAATAAATCTTGCCATTGGTTCACTCCAGGCCTTAAAACTGCGCTCCTAGAGAGATAAATTAGGAAAAAAAAGCATGAAAAACAAAGACTCAGTCAGATTGGGATCAGTTCAAAAAGGCTAGGAACTTATGTACCAGATAGGTCAGAGACGCAAAAACTTCTTTCTATCGTACTGAACTGGACTTCTCTTTCCAAAACCCCACTAAATTCTGGAATACTATCAAGGGCATATCCGGACACACACCAAGTAATTCGCTCCCTGCCAAGATATTGTTCGGGACAACCATTATCAACGACAGGCTGGAAATCCTAGTATCATTCAACAATCACTTCACGACCGCAGGACTGGCATTTGACAACTCTCCTGCAAATTTAATGAGATCACAGCTAGACATACAGCTCTCCGAAACCCCGGTGACAAACTATTTTCTCATTACAACCAGCTACACTGAAACAAGTGGAAGATTTACTCTGCCATCTAGACACCAAGAACAGTGCTGGGGTGGACTCCCTTGACCCCTACTTTCTGAAGATTGCCATTCATGTGTTAGCGGTACCGATAACACATTTATTTAACCTCTCATTACTACTCTGGACAATCCCTTCAATATGGAAAACTGCACAGGTCATTCCGCTATTTAAATCAGGAGATCCTTGTGACCTCAACAACTACAAACCAATCTCTAGCCTCCCTGTACTATCTAAACTGCTGGAAAAGATTGTTAAATACACAACTGAGAGCCTACCTAGAATCAAGCAATCTCCTAAACCCTGTGCAATCTGGATACAAACATGGCACCATTACGGCCCTAGCAAAAATAACCAATGATTGCCAATCAGAATTGGATAACAAAAATTGCATCTGTTCCGTGTTCCTGGATCTAAGTAAGGCATTCAGCACAGTTGACCACAACCTGCTTCTCACATCCCTGAAATCTATAGGGCTGAACTCACTCTCCTTGCGATGGTTCAACAACTACCTTACTGGACGGCTCCAGCAGGTTAAGGCTGAAGGTGACCTGTCCCCCTTTAAACCACTGCAAAGAGGCGTACTCCAGGGATCTATCCTCAGTCCTATTCTGTTCGCCATCTATATCAACAACATCGATAATAACATCACCAAGGCCACTGTACACCTATTTGCTGATGATACAGTGCTCTATGCCAGCCACCCTTCACCAGAGGTTGCCTGCAAAAACTTACAAACTGACTTCAATCTACTCCAACAACAACTTCTGAGCAACAAACTCCTGCTAAATGCAAAGAAAACAAAAGCAATGTTCTCTCCATACAAGCATGCGGGATATCCAGGATCAAGCACGCTCCCACATATATCCACCATCCTCGGTGAAAACCTTGAATTTGTTTCAAAATTCAAGTACCTGGGAGTCTGGTTCAACAATAAACTTTCTTTCATTGAACATATGGAAGAACTACTAAAAAAACTCCGCCAGAGACTTGGTCTGTACTTCAGAATCAAACACTTTCTCACAAGCAACGCTAAGTTAAGGCTAGTCCAGGCCACACTTCTGTCAGTAATCGACTATGCTGACTGTTTATGCAGTCATTGCCCTGCCTCCTATTTGGATATACTCTATCACAGGGCACTTAGGTTTATCACAGGACTACCATATGACACCCATCATTGCTCTCTATATCCAGCAGCTGGATGGACTTCACTTCAGAAGGAATAAAAATTCGTCATTATGGATATTCAGAGCTATATCAAGCAATTACCACAATATGTCTCAGACTGCTTTACAAATCACTATAAGTAAATATGCCCTAAGAAGCTACTTTTCCATTCTGCTCAAAGTGCCCAAAGTCAGTTCCCGCTTTGGAAGGACAGCGATTAGTTTTGTGTTGCCCTCCCTATGGAACAAGCTGCAGAAAATACTAAAACTGAGTATACCTATATCCATTACGTCCTTCAAAAAACTTTACTCAAAGCTGATTAAGGAGCAATGCAACTGTTTTTGACAGCACTAGGGTGATTCATTCCCCTCTATCTTGCGCATCCAAGTCCCTTCTTCTAACTCGACATGTTCTACAGTCATACCCTATTGTCCTAGTTTACCCACGATAATACCTTGGTTTTATCCATCTTTTTCCTACATCTCGTCACTCCACCACTGTCTTTCTCACCCTCCCTCCCTACCTCCTGCTTCCCTCCCCCTCTCATCCCTCCCCTCTCCCTCCTGAAGACCTACTACCCACCTCCTACCCAGATCGTTTGTTGACTACTTCGTTTCCTTTCTGACAAATCCCTCTACACAATTATGCAAATTAGTTACCACCTACATTCTCTGCATGCCCACATTGCAAAATTCCATCTATGACCCTATATACATGTAAAAAATGTAAATATGAAAAATAAATGTAAATATATGAAATTATGTAATTATGTTATTGCATCACGAGCCTTCACAAGTGTCTTACGTGTTGGTACCTTTTATTGACTTGTATAACCTTATCTATTATGCACACTGTATTTGTTCTCTACTTTGCACCTTGTATTATGTAACTGACTCTAACCTAACCAGGTCCATCTTGCAAATGAGCACTGCTCAACAATGTTCGCCTGGATAAATAAAGATTCTGATTGATTGATTGGTGATAGAGATTAGGTAGAGGGGAGGGTGCTTGTGCTTAGTAGAGTGGCGCATTATAGAGTTGTGGTAAATGAGGCCTGGCATTATTTATCGCGAGATCTCTGCGATGGTGAGATCTCGCTATTTTGCTCCTCAGTAAGATGGCAGCGAGAGTCTTGTGAGAATTGGGAGCCAATCAGAAAGCAGCTCACTCGCAGCACGAGGTTTCAGCCTGGAAGAGAAGGGCAGAAGAAGGGCTAGCTGGATGGTAGCTTCTACAGACCTGGGGGCCATAAAAAACATTTTGGAAGGCTCCAGGTTGGTCCGTAGAAGTAATTACTCACCATGAGGGGTAGAAGTATCGAGGGGGCCACGGAAGAGTCGCGATCTGGACGCATTTCGTCTTGTGAGTGCCCAGGTCGATGCTGCTGGGTGCAGTTTGGTCACTGCTATGCCACATGTTATAGGAGACCCAGGATGAAGGTAGGATTACTGTACAGCACTCAGACACCGCTGAAAGGGATGTCAGGTTGCGATTTGCCTTATTCTGCGTATGAGCCTTTATAGAATGGGCAGTTTAGACTGGTGATGAGCTCGCTAGTATGGAGCTTCAGTCTCATAAGGCCAGTGTATATTTTTTTGGATGTATGCTCCTGGGACAGCTAGCAGGGGTTTCCAGGTAGTCAAACTCCTTATATTGTGGTCTTGCACTGTTGTAGGTAATAGCATGCAACTCCCGGGACCACTAGTAGGGGTTTCCAGGTAGTCAATCTCTTCATATTTTAAGTTAGTACTGTTCTACTTGGGACCGCTAGCAGGGGTTTCCAAGTAGACAATCACCTATCACTGTAAACTTGTACTGTTCTATACACCATTGTAAACAGACGTTAATAGACAGGAGCTACATATCATGCATTACTTTTCTTTCCTTGCCTGTTATAGTCTGTTGGTATATGGCTTATATATATATATAAGTATTATGAGGCTTACCTTAGACTGTAGATTCGGATTAACGTTGTTGGAGGTGCAGTGTGCTGCAAACTTGGTCGTATGCACAGCTAGAACTGACCTGAGGTAAGCCGACTCCCGGGAGAAGGGGGACGGACTTGCTTCAAATTTACTTGTGCATCAAGCAACCTATCAGGTGTACACAACCCATGATGTCATGAATAAGGAGTGCCTCAGAGATCTATACTCCCACAATCACCTTTACCAGGTGAGTAAACTACCAATATTGGTGTTAACAGAAAAGGAAATTACAGTAAGTATTAAGGAATTTCACCTTCCTGTATCACTCCATATGGTTACTGGGGAGTTAATACACATAGGTTCTAAAAAGCAGTACCCATTCCAAACTGGGCAGGAAAGAACACTGTCTCATATGCAACCCAAATGAACAACATGTAATAATTGCTAACTACCACCTGTAACACTCCGCGACCGAAGGCCACATCGGCAGAGCTTTGAACATCTAGTCAGTAGTACTTAGTAAATGTGTGAATGGAGGACCACACCACCACTTTGCACAATTCCCAACACAGATGCCTCTCACCTCTCCACCCAGAATGTAGCAAATGCCCTGTTGGAGTGGGCCTTCAGAACAGAAGCCTTCTTCCTCAGTCTCATATACTTTGCGATTCAAGCCCTTTACCCACCTAGTCAAGGTGGCCTTGTAAGCTTTCTGAACCTTCTTAGCCACGCGAAAACAACAAACAGACTCTAGGATTTCCTGAACTGTGCTGTTCAACTTAGAGCTCTGAGGAAGGCATGTAGCCGAAACGTCAACTGACTGGTGTGTGCACGTCACGTCTGTCCCAGTGGTTATCTTCAGGGGACAATGCCAAAAGTTTGCTAATCTTCTGGCTGAGTAAATTGAAATTAAGAAACACATCTTGTAGGACAGGATGTCCAGAGGCACTGCTGAAAGAGATTCAAAAGGCACCTTACAAAGAGAATTCAATACCAGGTTCGGGTCCCAGGGAGGTACCGGAAATCAAATAACAGTCTGTTTCTGTTAACTGCCCCCCCAAAAAAGCAAATCACATCCAAACTGGATCTTGAAGAGAAGCCCATGAGTTCCCAGCACTGCTCCAAGCGCAGATACCTGTCCTCTCAGGGTGCTCAACCCAAGACCTTTGTCAACCACTGCCTGCAAGAAAGCCAAAATTTGTGGGACCATAGCTTTAGAATATCTGACCTCTCTCTGGCCCAAGTAGAGAAGGTATGTCACATGTGGCCGGAAGCTGCAGATATAGAAACGTTCCTTGAAGCCATTAAGGTATTCACCACTTTCTTGGAGAAACCCTGCCTTAATAATCTTGTTCTCTCAGGAGCCAGGCCACCAGCTGCAGCACCTCTGGATTTGGATGCAGAATGGGACCTTGGGAAAGAAGGTGCCCCTCCAGTGGAAGTCGAAATGGAAGCTGCTGAGCTAAAGTCATAAGATCAGAGAACAATGGCCTTCTTGGCCACTCTGGGGCTATCAGAAGGAAGCTTCCTCTTATTTATTTATTTATTTATTTAAGAGATTTACCAGGAAAGGCATACTGAGCAGAGTACCGCTCGATTCCAGATGCGCCCTGGGGGGAGGGGAGTTACAAGGGAAACGTAGTGCAAAGAGAAACATACATTGATACGTTTAGTACAAGCAAAACAAGGAAGAGACTGTCATAGTGCAAACTGCAGATACATTTACATTACAGATAAAATCAGTTCAACAATAGGAGCTGGCAGCAACACAACTAACGAAAATGGAGAACCAGACAGGTGTTTGCAGCAGGTAGTTAGGAGTTGTGAGGGGTACAATGGGGGGTTACAGGAACAGTTGGTAGAGAAGTAGGGAGTTCCATAACTTGGGCAACCTGAAACTGAATCACCCCCTTACCTTGAGAAATTACCTTGGAAAGCAGTGATAGATCCAGAAACAAATGATTTGATACCTTTTAATGGACCAACATAGATGTAACAACAAGAACAAAGTGTTCTAGCTTTCGGACCAACCAGTCCTTCTTCAGAAGCTCATGGCAGTTGTTTAGAAAATACAATACCTATAACAGCTAGATAATGCAGAGAAAAACATAAAAAAATCCCCATTGGTTTAAAATACTCATTTAAAAAAAAAAAAAAAAAAAACAGAAGAACGTCAGAGAAGTTTAACAGTACAATACTGCCCTCAGTCTGAAAGAACCTTGGGTTCAGATGTGCTTGGTGCAACACACATACAAAGAATCCTACTGCACATAAATTTAATTGACATAAGATAACACTGCTGAAGCAGATAACTCCCAAATCAAGCCATGAGTGTCACAGTCAGTATAAGGATGTGATTACTGAAAGGCAACCCCCACCCAGCTTAAAGACAAACTAAGATAGTTATAGGGCTCATGAAATTACAATGTATGCATTAAAGACAAGAATTACCAGTAAAGTTGTCTAAAAAACATCAGTGCACACTGTGTGATGTGTAAAACCTAGCTGGACATGTCACCCAGCTGTATTCTCAAGCTAAATAAAAGGCCCAAGAAATTACAAAAACCTCAGGACTATATAAATGATAATTTAAAAATAAATTGATAATATTAGTGTTAAACAAAAAACTCTAGTCGAGGAACCTCAAGGAATTCAGACCATGCAGCCTGATATGTACTGATGTCAATATATACTGAGAATGTAGCAACTTCATGTACCACAAGTGTCTAGGGAATCTGAAAAAGAGATAAAAATGTAATTTATCTCCTCCTGTTCATACAAACAATACAACCTAACCCACCCCACATCACAATAATATGGGTGGGGGAGATACATAGCTTAAAGGAGATGTTGTCTCGCTCTCTCCCCCCTCCTTTTTTCTCTCTCTCTCTCTCTCTCTCTCTCTCTCTCTCTCTCCCACAGACACACACACACACACACACACACACTCACTCTCTCTCCTAGTGAACCTATATTAACTTCAGTCACTGCAATTGTTCCCCAAAGGAATACAACTTGTCATGAAATCCTGAGTAAATTACTACAATATTAGCCTAATGTAAAAAGATCTGTGCAGGACCCCCAAGCAAATGAGATCACACATCCCAATATGTACAGAGTTACAAAAATTATATATAACAGTATAAGATAACACTCCTGTATGTACACTAGCAGGCTGGGTAATCTGAATATGGTGCAATGGAATCAATCCACCCCCCCCAACCAGGCAAAGATAAAAAGGAGAAATTCTTTATGTGTGTAAAATAAAAATAGTAACACATTATAACTCCATATAGCTAAATAGAGACTTACCTCAATGTGACAGCAAGCCCCACATCTGTTATATCACATACCTCACAACACAAACCCACACACATACATACACACACTCATCCACATATCACACATGCTGAAGTCCTATAATATGTCAGTTTGAAGAAGAAAAGGTCTGTGGATGTTAGTTTCTGTAGTGTCCCATAAAGCCAAGATCCAAGTTCATCCCATCTGCTACCATATTGAGATGTAAAATAAGTTTAATCTCAAAAGCTCGTCTCTGTTGTGTGTTTTTGAGATTTCCTTTTAAGACCATTACTGACATATCTGAGACTGAGTGGTCAGGCTGGGAAGAAGTGATGCCCACTGGTTTTCAGTCTTCCTTGCTGTAATAGTATGTCTGTGTGAGTTCATCCTAGTCTGGAGCTGTTGGCGTGTCTCTCCTACATAACCTGTTTGTGGACATCTCTTGCACTGAATGAAATAAACAACATGTCGTGACATGCATGTATAACTCCCATGCACCTGGAATTGTCTGTTTTGTGATGTAACCACACAGTCTGAGGTAGAAATGAGCCCTACAAGTCTTGCAGGGGGCGTTGATTGCAGGGTCGTGTGCCATTGTGTGACATGGTATTCTGTTCGGTGAAAGTTGCTCCTAATAATTAGGCTGGATAAATTTGGTGGTTGTTTAAAAATAGTAGTGGGAGTTCCTTAAAAATACAATTAAGGGTGTCATCCTCACTAAATATTGGGTGAGATCTTTAATAATCTTACGAGACGTTCAAGGTCTGGATGATATGTGACTACCAAGGTATTCTTTCTGTAGCTGTCTTTTCTTTATATTGAAGTAGTTGTTGTCTTGGTGCTTTGCGTTGCCGTTCTGTTATCCTGTCAATTTCCTGGAAGAGTGTCCCTGCTCCATAAGGTGTTTTCAACATAGCCAAATGTGTATCTCTGTCATCCTCATTTGAACAAATACGTTGACAAGAGTGCTTGACTGTATATGACAGATTTTTTGTATGGTTTGGGTGGTTACTTTTCCTGTGCAGGTATCTCTGTCTGTCTGTTGGCTTCCTGTAAATACATGTATGTAAGGTTCCATCCTTAATGATAACTGTGGTGTCCAGAAAGTTAACCTTGGTGGTAGAGTACTCCAAGGTAAGCTTTATGGTAGGGTGGAGATTATTGGAAAGCAGTGGAAATGGAGGAAACAAGTAAGCTCTGAGAAAATCCCATGTCTAGGACACAACAACCACCATCTCTGCCCGAGGACACCAACATCGGCTGAAGAACCTCGGCACCTGAGCATTTTCCTTCAAAGCAAAAAGGTCAATCTGAGGCCAACCAATCCTTCTGCATAGAAGCTCGAACACCTCCGGGTTCAATATCCATTCCACCAGATGGACGGTCTCTCGACCCAGCCAATCAGCTTGGATATTCAGTTCCCCAGCCAGATGAACTGCTAAGATTGTAGGAAGGTTTTTCTCTGCCCACAATAGTACCTTGGTTGCTTCTGCTACCATTCCCTGGCTTCTGGTGCCTCTTTGAATGTCTATGTATACACCACGGTGGCCGCGCTGTCTGACCTTACTTTCACGGCCCTGGACTGCACCCAATTGCAAAACTAAAGAATGGCAAGAAACACTACCTTCATCTCCAACACATTTATCTGCAGCTGCTGCTCCTGGGGGGACCAATCCCCCGGGACCGTAACTTGATCCAGGACTGTGCCCCATCCCGACAAACTGGCATCAGTCGTCAAAATCAGCTCTGTTGGGACTTTCAAGAGAAACCTCTTGCTGAGGTTGTCTGGGTTCTGCTGCCAAGCTAGTGACTGCACGACCAACCGTGGTAGGGAGATTAGAGTTTAGCAATCTTCTGATGCCAGATTTCAAACCTCCAGCATCCTGTTCTGGAGTGGCCGCATATGCAGTTGGATCCACGGAACTAGCTCCATCACTGCAGTCATTAAACCTAGGATCTGAAGAAGCCTGTGAGTAGACATTGACAGCCGACTTCTCAGCCACTGAACCCCGCACCTCAGAGTCTTCTTCCTGGAGGAAGGGAAGAACACTTTCCCCTCATCCATATGGAACACTGCGCACAAGTGTTCCAACCTCTGAGACAAAATGAGGGAGCTCTTTTCCCCACTGAGGACCCAATTATGCGTCTTCAGCAGCTCCAGAGCCCTCGCCACCAATAAGGATGTCATGGTAACACGTTATGCGATACATTAAATCATCATCATCACTGATAATAATTTATCATTGTAAAAAAAAAAAAAAAAAAAAAATATATTAGGCCAGCCTGGTGGCTATGAGTTGAGGCTCTGGATGCCTTACTCGCTGCGCCGGCGACCGAATGACCGGCGCTGCTGTTAGCCATTGGGGTGAGGAGTGGGATTGAGCGAGCCGCCGGGCTGCTCTCTCTCTCCTGGGGGTGGTGGGTAGCCCTCCCGCCAATAGTCCATTCCCCACTGGGTGGAGATCCGGTGGGGTAACGTAGGCAGGCGGGGGCAGCAGTATGGGTGGGCAGAAGGGGTTGAGCTGGCTTCCAGTGTGTGTGCGGCTCCACGCGGACATACAGCCGTGTGCCGGGGCCCCAGGAGGGATACAGGGAGAAAAACCGAGAAAATCCAATAAAAATCTAGATTGAAAAAACAATATTGTGATTATCATGCAGCATGATGTACTGCGATGTACCATGATAAAGCACTGTAAATGCCAGCCCAGTGGTGAAGCAGTAAAATTACTGCCCACCATGCAAACAACCTGGGTTTGGGAGCAATCGAGTCACACGGGGGTCAACCTAGGAGAGGACAGATCATCTCACAGCTCACTCTCCTCTCCCCAGGTAGAGTGCCTGGTGCTCTGCTCAAAGGTCACCAGCAAGGGGAGGCTTGGTGGTGGTTAAGCACAGCAATAAGGAAGAGGGGGCCACTGCCTTACATGTGGCGCGTGCATTACACACACACACACACTCACACACTCACACACTCACACACTCACACACTCACACACTCACACACTCACACACTCACACACTCACACACTCACACACTCACACACTCTCATATCTTTATGTGGTGTGTAGCTGGGGAAAAACAGGGCAGAAAAGCTGGCCAAGCAGAGTGATGGCTCGATTCAACACAGGCCCTGCACCTGCCAACCAAGAACCTCCTCCAGTATCTGGATAGGGCCCTAGGGGAGAGGGCCAGCCACCCCTTGGCCCCGCCACGAAGGACAAATCATGGGGGACCAGAGGAGAAGAGGTAAGTCCTGGGGATGACAGGGCTGGGTGAACTGAAGCCAGATATGGGCCAGGTGTTCCAGCAGCACATCTTGCTCCAGTTGCAACCATGATTCCAGATTCTCCATTTTCCTCCAATCAAATTCTTACCAGTTTTTCTAAAATTAGACATGCTGTAGATTATCGTAATAATCAATATACAGTGATACCTCTTTACATAAATATCATGATGCTAAAATTACCTATCCACCATCTAAGCAGTCCGCACTTGAATGAGCAAGTTGTCCAGGCAGGGATAAATGTTATGTCCCCCCGTCTCTGTTGCACCACTAGCATGGTCAGGATCCTCCGAGATGGAATCAGGGTGCTCTTTTCTTGATGACAAGCTAAGCATGCATCTCCAGCACCTCTAGGGTCCTAGCCACCGACCTCCCCACCATCCTAGCAGTCAGCGCTCGGATGAGCAACTTGTCCAAGTAGGGGTAGATGTGATGCCATTCCTGTCTCAGTTGCACCACTAGCACAACCAGGATCTTCGAAAATACTCTGGGCTCTGTCAGTAAGCCAAAGGGAGCACCCGGTACTGGAAATGCTGTCCCCAAATCGCAAACTTCAGAAACTTCTGGTGCAACTAGCAAGTGGGAATGTGGAAACAGGCATCCTTCAGATCTATGAACGCTAGACCATCCCCTGGCGGGACAGCACGAATGCTTGATTGTAAGGACTCCATCTTGAAAGTTGTGTGGCAGACAAACTTGTTTTAAAGTGTTTCAGGTCCAGAATCTATCAGTAAACCCCCAACGTCTTGAGAACCACAAAATAAATTGAATAGAACCACAGACCCTCCACACTGAGGGAAACTAGGACAACTGCCTCGATATGTATCAAGTGATCTGAAGCCCGAGTCACCGCCTGCTTTTTCACTGGGTTTTGGGGTACAGGGGATTGCAGGAAAAGACATCTTGAGGGTACTGTTGCAAACTCTATGGCACAGCTCTGAGCCAGGATTTCCAGGATCCATGCACCTGACGTTATCTGGGCCAATCACTGGTAAAAATTCTGCGTTCTTCCACCAAGGGAAGGATGACAGAGATGGGCCTGTGCATCTTCACTGGGAGTTGTTTCCTCTTCTTCCTGCATCTCCACTGTGTCCATAAGTGCAGGATCCTCAGTTACTGTTGCCTTTAAAACTGGAACAGACTCCCCTATTCCTCTGGCTTCTGAAATTCTGAAAGGGCTAAAAAAATACCTCTGGGCCACTGCCACACATCCCCTCATCCTCAAGGCATTGAGTTAGCCTTCTGTTGCTGTTTGGACAGTGGAAGCTGTCCTTTTTTATCTTGGACGTCCCTCAGGATGCTGTCCAGATTAGAGCTGAGTAAGAGCCCTCCTTCAAAATGAAATAGCTTTAACATTAATGCTTGGTCTGCGACCCAGTGTCTGAACCAGGCACCCCACACAGCTGCCACAATATGACAAGCGGACCATGCCAGCATCCATAAATTGTCCACTGTGACATCCCCCCAAAATGCAGAGGCCATGGACACAAGCTGCAAAATATTTGCCAGTTCAGAGTCTGGAGAAATGAACTACCCAGGGCCAGAACACACGACTTCAAGGCTCTGGATACAATAAAAGATGCTCCATTCAAGGCAAAAGCCTTTCTGCA
This sequence comes from Neoceratodus forsteri, assembly GCA_016271365.2. NCBI lineage: Eukaryota > Metazoa > Chordata > Ceratodontiformes > Ceratodontidae > Neoceratodus > Neoceratodus forsteri. The sequence goes on along the minus strand of CM028134.1, from coordinate 798,415,895 downwards.
TGAGGCATCCACCCACTTATTGTGGGTATCTGTTAGGGCTAGTGAACCTTCAACAGGTACTGTGTCAACAGAATTATGCACAGTCTCATCCACCAAAGAATAAACCTCTGATTTCTAGGAACTCTCATCCAGAAAAGGATAGCATCTCACCCTATGCCTAGGGAGCTGTTTGCACTTATCCATCCCAGTACATTCCTGTTTAATAATCCGGTTGCAGTGCACAAAGTTTGAAAAACATTTCTGTGCAGAGGAAGAAGCGGACAGAAAAGGACGGATGTCCAGGGACTCCATGATTGCACCTCCTTTAGCTGCTGTGTCCAACAAGCTTCAGTTAAAAGACAGAACAGAGACTTTGTAACAAACAGGTGAGGGGTCGGAATCTTTTTCTTAGGCTCTTTCCACTTCCCCTCTTACACAGACAGGTCGTCTTCCTCATCGAACAACAGTCGGGTCAGGATGCTCCCTGTGGCCCCCCATATTTTCATCCTGATCTGCCATGGTGTCAAGGTCTGGGGTTGCCTATAAATCTGGCTGAGCATCATCACTCTACTCTGACGCACCTGGATGTGCCAGTATGCCCTCTCTCCCCCGAAGAGGTCCACCTTGGGTTTGGGTGTGGTGGGGAAGATGTCCTGCAGAACATCAGAATTCAGCAGCTCATTTGACAGCAGCAGAAAGGATTTGCGCAACTCAGTCTTACCAATGCCAATTAGGATACCAGGCTCACCCTTATCCCAGCTCGGAGGTTCGGCTGGGGGGAACAAACTAGACATGTTTGTCTTAAACAATTAGGGCAGTAAGACCCTAAAGGGGAGGTTCCCATCATCCTCCTGCAGGTCTTACACTGCTTGAATACGATAGCTCTCAGATAAGCCATGGTTCCACTTCTAAGTACACAATGCTGTAGAAAGGCCAGCAGAAGTACTTAACATATATGAGGGCCCTTCTAATCTTATATTGCAGCAATCAAGGGAGAAGACAACTGAAACACCTATTCCCTGAACCTAGGAATATCCCCAAAATCTGAGCCTGCAGCTCACTGACCTGCCGGTGCTACTGCCTCTAGAACCCTAGTGTCATGGCTTCCCTGAGCAGAAAGTGGAATTGTTGGACTGCTGGTGCTCACTCACGGTGTTGTTTCACCCAAAAATCTAGAGATAAACCAAGTTATGCCTGTGAAACAGTACACCAGATATGAGGCAAAAGTTACGCCTACAGCAGGAAAACACTCTGCCTCCAACCAACAAAAGCAATGCCTGAAGCGGGAAAACACTCTGCCTCTAACGGACAAAAGTTATGCCTGCAGCGGGAAAAATGCTCACTCTGCTTCCAGCCAAGGAGGCAGTGAGCACACAGGCACACACTAGCATAATGACATCATGCTGATGCACATAACGTCACATCCTTCTCACAGGAGCATGTCACGTCGAGTAGCAGAAAACAAGAAAAACCTGAGGCACCAGGCTGAAGCAAATGGAGACCTGCACTGCACACCCAAATAAAGCATAGTAGCAAGTGGCCCCCAATTCATGCACAGAGGCAATAAACTAGGAAGGAAAATTTTGCAGGTTAGTCAATTTGAAAGCCACAGCTTAACAGGCACAATTTTTAAATCTGAGGATGCACACTGTCACCAGGCAGCCCTAACCTGCCTCTAAGTTGCACAGTCCTTGGCCAAAAATTGTAGACAGACATTTATTCAGAGACAGCTCCCCTATGCTGCCTACCCCTACTGTGGCACAGCAAAGAATGGAGAATCAGTGACCCCAGAATGCTCATGTACCCAAGGTTCTATGCTAATCGACAGCTTTGGGCTGTGCCACTATCTCAGTAGAGGTGTTCGTTATCCCTTTGTATTAACTCCCCATTGACAATGTGGAGCGATACAGAGATGGGGTTTCCCCCCCATAGTAAAGAAAATAGTTTTTAAGTAAGAAACGCACCACAGTTGGGTATGCAGCAATACTGTAATAACCAAACAACCTGGATGGGTTGACAGGCCCAAGGAGCAGCCAAATGCCTTCAACCACCCAGAAAGTAAGGTTATTACAACACTGACACACACACTAAGTGGATTTTTACACTTATAACATTTATTAAATGGTCAGAAGTGTTATAAGATATCATATTCCACAGACCACAGTAATAATGATTCCTACAGATTGAGACCATGCATTAGTACCAACTGTGTCACATAGAATGTTTTATTCAGTCATTTATGTAATAATTCCATAAATGAGCGAACAAATATGTGCGTGCCTGTTGCCTCCTCTGTTCTATACACTGACATGAGCTGGGTGCAGGCTCCCCTGAACTTCCTTTGATAAGGCTCGTACTGTTGGAGAGTGAGCAATTTTTTTACTTATGCACTTCTCTGAATTTCTTTCCCCAATGCAATTCTGTTGACTGCTCCTTTGGCATTTTTCAGAGACAGCTGTAGTCATTTTTATTTAGAAAGACTTTTTTTTTTTTTTTTTTTTAAATTCAGGAGCCAGATTCACCTTGTCTGCTCACTTTGCTCGAATTTTACTGTACTGTTTGGTCAGGATGTCATGATATCAAGTTTTGAATACAGGTTCGTTACTTACCCATAACTGTAACTTTCGCAAGAATCTCCTCCACAAAGTAACACACATTGGCTTTTAAGTTGGCAGCATTAGGACTTTTCAAAGTTGGGGCCACCCACAGCTCTGTTTACCCCCTTGTATGAAGTCACCTATATAACATGGGCAGCACTGTCCGTTTTAGCTCCCGCTGTTACAACATATACTGAATAAGAGAAAAAAAGGAAATCCTGTTCTGGCCAGTCATACAGGAGAGGCAGGGAAAGCTTATCAGAGTCCACCATTAAAACAAAATGGGCAAATGAAAAGCAGATTGTGCAGTGACCTCTAAGAAACACGGCAGTCCTTCACTCTGAGGGATGACGGGAAGGCTATTGTGTGGCTCGAGCAGAGAAGTTTCTCTCGTAGATCTATGGTTACTGGTAAATAATGAACCAATCTTCTCTGAGGCCCCCTTCATAAAGGCCAACAGACAGGATAAGTACAAAGAAGCACATCCCCCACCCCACACAGGACATACGGAACAATGGAAGACAGCGCCCCAAAGATTACAGACCTTGCAGTCTGCCAAGCCAAACCAGCCCCTCCTACAAGAGATGAGATCCAGACTGTAGTGTGTAATATTGTACACATCTTACTCCAGGTAGCAGGAGGACAGAGTTTGGATGCTGACACTGACCTGAAACAAGCCACAGACATGCCCAAGATTGTGCAGTGATCTCTAAGAAACACAGCAGTCCTCCACTCTGAGGGATGATAGGAGGGCTATTGTGTGGCTCAAGCAGCGAAGATTCTGTTGTAGATCTATGGTTACAGGTAAATAAGAAAAAATTACTCACTGTAATAATATTGTTTCTTCCAAGGTGTCCCTTTAGTATGCTTGACAAGAGCAGAATGCCAGATGGATCCAGCTGCCCCAGAGGTGGAGTTAATGCTAATGACTTTTTGGAAATTAGCCAATCGGGAGACAGCAAGAGGTTCTGCTATGTGAGGCATGGCTAGAGTGCAGTCAGAATTATTTTGAAGCTGTACGGGGCCAAACAAGGCCCCTCCACCCAGTATGAACTGTCACAACAGGAATAAAAATTATTTAAAACTATGTTCTAACATAGAACATTACCCAACTGAGAGAAAAAACGTTGCATTTGTCTAAAGAAAACCGTTAGAAATTTAAGACACAGAGCCAGTCCCAGTCGGGTTATGTAGGGGAAGATGGGTGGGAGGTCAAGCATACTAAAAAGACACCTTTATAGTTTCTACCAATTTTAGTTTATTTTTGGCTGCATGTTACCGCCCTCCCTCTGCAGGTTCTGACTCCTTACAACTGCTAAGCTCTTTAATTTCTCCATATTTGGAGCACAAATTTGTACTCTTGGGGGATTTTAAGTGGAACATGAAATGTCCTAGTTTAGAATTGTTGAATCAACTTGCAGCTTTAACTTTTTTTTAGTTAATTTCAATTCCAACTAGACCTAATAAAGTAGACTGTCACAAAGATACTATTTTAGATTTGATTTTGAACACTACTCCCAATATATATATTTCTTCGGTGTCTGACCCTGATATAGTGACCATTGTTATATTGCTTGTATCAGAAAGCACATGAAGATGCAGTCTCTCCCATACGTTATATTTTCACGCAACTTTACACATTTTAATGATCAAGCATTTTTATGGGACTTGTATAGTACAGACTGGTCTCTAATGTATTTATGTCCAGACATTCATATGGCATGGCACTATTTTAAATCATCTGGATACTGGCAAGGGAGCAGGATGTCATGACATTGATCCAATATTTTATAAGACTGGTACAAAAATTCTTTACAGGCATGTAGCATACCTTTTTAATTTTTCCCTCCAGTTTACTCAATTGCCAGATGATTGGAAGACAGCTAATATCATTCCAATTTTCAAGGGTGGAACTGACTCTGATCCTAATTGTTACCTGCCTATTTCTATTCTCCCCATGGTAGTTCAAATGTTTGAGAAGCTGGTTTATAAGTAGGCGTGCCAGGATTAGATTTTAATCGGTAAAAGCCGATAAACATCAAATCTGAACAAAGTCCTCAAATCGACGAAAAAAAAACCAACAATATTGATCTATTTTTTTTTTTCACTGGATTCACAGATTATCTTATTTATTACAAGCTGCAAGTTAAAAACAGGGAGAAAACAGACATCTGAGACATCTGTGAATCTTGTGCTAAAAAAATCAGGCAGGCAGCAGGTAGTGCACAGTAGATGATAGCCTGATAGGCCGTGATCGGGGCCACCAGAGTTTTGTCAGCCGCAAGCCCTGTAGCTGTCGACAACTCAATCCATTCAACATGTCCAGGTTTGTAGTTTTTTGATAGTGGACTGACTGAAGCGAGCCAGGCTGGCAAGCAGCAAACAAATATTACCGTTATACAAGGTATGTCTACATCAACTATTATGGTAGACCCTGAACCTTTTTCTTGTTTTACTGCTTATTCAAATTGTTTTCTTTTTTAATATTCTTCGTTTTCAGCCTGGGATCTATGCATCAACGATTTCAGATAGGAGACTGGTACACCTTTGTGGACTTGTTTATTATTTATTAAATTCCTGTCTGATACAGCCTGCCTGGCATTACTGGCCCGATATCTTCACTAAATTCATAATATCATTTCCTTCTCTCCGCCACTAGAGGTGCCTACATTACTGCAAATTAGCAGTTCACCTTTTTCTCTTCCTCCAATATCCAGCCTATCTCTGTTAGATGATAAGGGTTCACTAAGACGCGTCAGTCAGTAACTTGTCATGAATGCTTGAAAAATGTTATATTAGGCTTGCCAGGATTTCTTTTTGTTTTACTTTCTGACCAAAAATATTGAAGCTACTGCTTTTTTTTTTTAATGAACTGACAAGGAAATGACACTGGAAAAACTTGAAAAATATGATTTACAAGGCAGTATTTCATGCAATGGTCACTAAATACATTGATAAAAATAAGGACAGAGGTTACAAGATAAACATCAATATTTTGTGTTGAAAAGTATAAAAAAATAAAAATGTAATCCTGACAAGCCTATTTATAAGCAACTGTTACACTTCTTTGATAGACATAAGTTAATTACAGACATTCAGTCAGGCTCTAGGAAAGGTCAGAATACAACAAATGTTATTTAGTTTCTTTTGATAATGGACACTACTTGCCTGCAGTCTTCTTGGATCTAGCCAAGGCATTCGACACAGCCAATCAAAATATTCTCTGTAACAAATTAAAGGCTTCTGGCTTAGGCTGTTCTGCGTTACTGTGGTTTTGTGCTTATTTAACACACCGGCAACAACGTGTCAAAGTTGGTGAGTTTATCTCATACCTGGCTGTAGTCAATAGAGGGGTCGCCCAGGGATCAGTCTTGGGCCCCCTATTATTTTTACATCAATGACTTAGCCAGGTCCTGCTCCCTATCAACAAGCATATTTTCATATGCAGATGACACCATAACGTACACTAGTACTAAGTACACCATGGTTTGTGATGTAGTACCTTGACGATCCACCATAGGCAAAAGCAGTATACAAGTAAAAACAGTGTGCAGATATTTTGCTGTTTCTGCTTGCTCCAGCAGTTCTTTCCTCAAGTGCAGTTCCCATGGCAGCCCAACAAATGGCTGAACATTTTAACTCGTACATTATTTGGTTTATCTCTTTTTATGTATTTATGCAACTTAATGTATTATATATTGTTATTGTACTGTTGTGACTATGTAATTGTTTTTTGTACTGGACGCGGTTGAAAAAAAAAGAGTTTTACTCAGTCTTGCCTTCCAATAAATGAATAAATGAACGAACGAACTTTGAAAGACACAATATTACTACAGTGAGTAATTTTTTTCTCACCCCAGAGGTCCTTTAGTATGCTAGACAAGTGCAGACTACAAAGCAGTGCAGTTGGAAGGCGGGTATGGAACCCACTTATAGAAAAGGGCTCTGCAGCACCACTGTGCCAAATCTGGCCTGTGATCTGGACTGTACAACCGGGCGATAATGCTTTGTGAATGTGCGTCCAGTCATACATGTGAGTGCTTTGCAGCCCTCGAGCAAGGAGATATCCCTTGCAGCTGCCACTGTGGTAGCAGTGCCCCTAGTGGAATGGCCCTTAGGCCCTGAGGGCCTGTTTACCAATCTTGCTGTAACAGAACTGAATGCAAGCGACTATCCAGTAGGAGATGGTCATCTTGGTGGCTGGTCTTCCCCTGCCTATCTCATCATAGGTGAGGAAAAGCTGGATGTGAGGGTCTGAACTGCTCAGTATTTCCAGATAGTAGGACAGGGCCCTTTTGTCATCCAGCTATGAAGCTTGCACTTGGCTGGTCTGGATTTTTCTGTGAAAAGACAGGGAGTGTGATGTGCTGATTAAGGTGGAATTCAGAGATCACCTTGGGCAGAAATGTCCTGTTTGCTCCACGGACTACCAAGATATAGTTTAAGTTCAGTACAGAGGGCCTGCAACTCTGAAATTCATCTGGCAGAGGTGATGGCAACCATGAAGATAGTCTTACAAGTAACATACTTCAGGTCAGCAGTAACCATGGATCCCACGGGTGGCCCCATGAGCTTGTTTATGCAAGGAACAGGCTCCCTGAGCGGGGTTGAAGGTGTAACAAGACTTTGAAAACCCTTTAAAAAAAAAAAAGACTGGGAAGTCACAGACTTCCCTTTCCCAGTAGAAAGGTATGCTGATATGGCTGCTAATTGCACCCTGAAGGATGAGGCCTTAAGGCGTAAAGCCTGCTGGTACTAGGTAGCCCAGTAGAGTAGACGGAGTAGCCCTGAGAGGGTCTATCTACTTATCTCTACACGACAGAGAAGACCTCTTCCACTTAGAAGCATAGGTCATCTTAGTGCTATGGCTTTTGGCCCTATGAAGAATTGTCAAAAAACCTGTTCAGAATATTGAGAACAAAGAACAACTTCTCAAGTACCGGACCTTGAGGTGAAGAGACTATATGCTGAGGTAACTACCCCTGTCTGAGGAAGAGTCAGGAGACTGTGGCTCAGCATTAGGCAAATGGATCTCATGGCTGACAGGGCAAGGAGCAGGGAGTACCATAGTTTACCTTGCCCAGTCCGGAGCCACCAGAATCATTGTGGCTGGCTGATCCCCGAGTTTCAGCAGTACTCCGTGAACCAGTGGAAAAGCAGGGAAAGCATAAGGTAACTTCTCTGACTGATCTAAGTTTAGAGCATCTACTGGCAGGGTACCCCAAGCTGGGAGTCTGCTGCAGTAAAGTGGAAGTCGATGCTCAAGACTGGAAGTGAAAAGGTCCACCTGTGCGACGCCCCCGCCTCCTGAAGACTGTGGCTAGCACTTGCTTATTCAGGGTACACCCATGGTGGCCCTGACTGATGCGACTTAAGACGCCTGTCAGGGTGTTGTCTTTGCCCAGGAGATGTACGATCGACAGATGCATGTTCAGGGACTAGGTCAGAGGCCAAATTCTGATTGTGTCTGTGCAGAGTTTGATGGACCTTGTGCCATTCTTTTTGTTGCTGTAGAACATGGCAGCAGTATTGACTGTTCTGATATGAACAGAGTGACCTTTCAGCTGTGGGGCAAAGACTCTGATGGTTAGGTACACAGCCTTTAACTCTGGCATACTGATATGGTAAGTGGACTCCTTGGGGGTCCCTGTGCCAGTTATGGACTGATCCTGCAAATGAGTTCCCTAACCTAGGAGGGAGTCATCTGTAGTAAGGATCTCTGAGGGATGATTTTGATGGAAGGAGATTCTCTACCTGAGGCTTTCTTGTCCCTCCACCAGTCCAGAAACTGAAGTAGCGTTCTTGTGGCTGGTACCTGCTTTGGCAGAGAATCTTTTTTCAGCACCAGTGAATCCTGAGACGATAGTGGACTTCCCTCATCTGAAATCTAGCACCCGGAACTACAGCTGTCATGGAAGCCGTGTGTCCTAGGAGACCGAGGAAACACCTGGTCGGCCTTAGCTGGCCCAGAGCGAAGGAGTTCACTAAGCCCAGGAAATTCTGTACCCTGACCACAGGAAGCAGACCTGAAGGGTGCAGAGTTCTAGCCCTATGAAGTCCAGTACCTGAACTGGCTCAAAATTAGACTTTTCCTTACTAATTTTGAACCCCAGATATTCCAGAGTAGTTTTGTGAGGCCGAGAGTTTCCTTAACTTTTTTGTGGAGACTTGAGCAGTATTATTCAGTCGTCCAGGTATGGGAAGACAGATAGTTACTGCCTTTCCAAGTGAGCTGCTACCATTGCCAGGCATTTCTGAAGACTCTGAGAGCCAAAGTGAGTCCAAATGGCAGGGCTGCAAACTGGTAGTGGCCAGATGGCAGCCTGAATCTGAGAAAGTTTCTGCCTCGAAATCCAGGGAGGCTAGCCAGTCTCCCTGTTGCAAAGAGTGGATCACCATGGTCAGAGTGACCATTTTGGATTTTCGGATTTCAGTAAGTGCCTGTTTAGGTACCTTAAGTCCAGAAGAGGTCGCCATTCTCCCTTTTTCTCCTGCATGAGAAAATACCTGGAATAGAGGCTTTTTCTCCACTAGGGGAAGGGGACTCTTTCCACTGCTTTTGCAGTCAGCAGTGCTTTCACTTCTAACACCAACAATAACTTTTCTGTTGGGATTACAGGCTTGAAAAATGTTTGGCCCCTGCAATGAGGAGAGCTTTTGAACTGCAGGGCAAGGCCCTTACCCACCACCTCTTGCACACAATTGTTTGCATTGATGAGGTGCCATTGGTGGAGGTAGTGGGTCAGCTTGCCCCCTACTGGGGCAAGGGAGGCATCCTGGATGTTGCCGTTTCGACTGGGTGCTGAAAGAAGGAGAGGGTTTGGCTCTGCTCTGAGCCATCCTTCCTCTTCCTCTTAAAGTAGTCTCTCATCTAATAGTAATCCATAGACATAGGGAAGAAAACCCTAGGGAATAGCCCCTGCCTCTGTTTCCCATGTTTTGGAACCTTTGGGAAGTAGAGGCCTTCTTCTTTAACAGCACTGCTTTAATAGGTGGTTTATATTTCTCTACCTTTTACATGTAGGCTTCCGTATTGTCACCAAAAGTGAGTTATTCTCATAAGGAAAGTACATGGCCTTGGTCAGAGTGTCCTGTGAAAATATTATCAGTCCTCAGCCAAGCATAACACCTCAGGGAGATGGCATTAGTCAAAACCTTGGAGACAGTGCCGTTAGTGTCTACAGCCATGTGGAAATGAATTTAGCTTCCTATAAGCCTGTCTTCATAGTTTCTGTAATATCTTGAACCATTCTCTCTTGGCCTTGCTGAGTTATGGCCCGAACAGAACTCCAGAGAGCCTTTTGGTAATGTGCTGAACAGGCCATGTATGTAGAGAGGCGACGCAACAAGGAGGCTGTAGTACAAGACTTCTTGCTAATATAACCTAGCTTTCCCGACTCCTTTTCCGGAGGTTGTGAGGAAAGAGGCACTTTGGCTTTGTCACAAGCCACGGCCTGTACCACTCCCTCATAGTCTGGGTGCACATAGCCGCATTCAGCATTTTTTTTTACTAGCTGATATTTATTTTGAAAATTATTTTTTTTTTTTTAATTATTATTCACTCCGGGCACAGAAATGGGATTTTGAAGTAGCTTCATAGTTGCCCTTCTAAGGGATTTATGTATGAGCAATAGCAATTTCTTAGATGGAGGGAGACTCATCATCTCCAAAAAGTCTTCATCTTCTTGATTAGTGGTCTTCTGGATAAACAGGTCCAGGGTTTCCACCATATGTTGCCAAGGGAAAAAAAACTCCTGGCCATAGAGGGAGTACCAAACGCTTGGTCAGGGGATACACGTGGTTATAAAGGTTCACCCTCTGGTCATTTTCATCATGTTCACCATAGTAAAGATTCTAGGTAATCCCAGGGTAAAAGAAAAATGAATGACGTTAAGGTCACAGAAGGCATTAAGATGTTCACAGAGGTTAGACGAGTTCAATGGTCTAGTTGCCCTTTAAAGACCTCGCCATCCAAATACTCATGGTTGGAAGTCATATTTCTTGTCCTCATATACTTATCAAACCTAGTTTTAAAAATGTACTTGAGACTACCTGTGGTGGCAAGCTGTTCCAAAGCCCCACAACCCTCCATGTAAAGAAATTCCTTCTTTTAATTGTCCTTATTAAGTCACCTTTGATCTTATACCCATTACTTCTTGTATTAACTTTACCTTCATCCAATGTGAGGCCAATAGTTGCCCTAAGATAATCATTATTAACTGCTTTAAACAGGTTACGCACATGTCACCTTGGGTCTGCCTGCATCTAGCCGAAAACAGATTTAGTGTTCTGAGTCTTGTATTATAATCCAAGTCTTTTTGATGCTTAATCCTTATAGTAAATTTCCTCTGGACCCCCCTCTATAAGTTTACAACCTCTCTCTGTATGTGGCAGGTTAAACTGAGAGCAATATTCAAGGTGCTGGCATACAAGGCTAGAGTAGGGAATCATTAATGCTTCCGGTTCCCTGCTTCTGATATTGGCCAGGACTGATCCTATAATTTTATGGCATTTTTTTTAACTTTAACTATGGAGTTCCTATCAAAGTTAAGATCTTTTGCTATTAGTGTACCTAAGTCCTTTTCCTCTTCTGCTTCCTGCAGTGTGATGGTTTCTAATTTATAGTTTACCTTTGGGTTATTCTTCCCTAGGTGCATTACTTTACACTTGGCTGTATTAAACTGCACCTTGTTAGCTACTGCCCAATCCATAAGCCTGTCTAACTGCTGTTGTATAATTATGCTGTCTTTTATTGAGTTAACAAGTCCCCCAGGCTTGCAGTCGTCGGCGTAATTGCATAACCACACATTATCTGGGACTTCCATTGATGCAACCAAGACGTTAAATAGTGTGGGACCTAGGACTTGTGGGACACCGCTGGTTACATCGACTGACACTCTCTGGTGTCTATCCCCCCAGCCAGGAATTAATACAGTTTGTACTATTATGGGTCCAACCTATCCTTTGTAATTCCATTAACAGTGTGGAGTGTGACATTTTACCAAAAGCCTTGGCGAAGTCCAGGAATAATATATCACATGGAACACCCTTATCTAAAGCGCTACTTATGGGTTAAAAAAAAATGTATTTCATTTGTGAGGCAAGATCTACCAGAAATAAAGCCATGCTATGATCTATTAGTCTTGTGTTTTGTAATGTTCAGTTATTAGCCCCTGCAAGAGTCTTTCCATTTTTTTTCCCCGATTACTGATGTTAGCCTTACTGGACGGACGTTCTTAGATTTGTCCCCAAGAATTGCTCTCACTATTGCCTCTTGCCATTCTTTTATTGTTTTTCCTTCATTTGTTGATTTACTATAGAAGTATGTAAGTGGTCCAACAATCTCTGTACTTAGTTCCTGTAAGAGCATGAGGGTTATTCCATCAGGTCCTGGAGAACTACTGGCCTTTAAGGAATGCATTATCCGTTTTACCTCAGTGCTACTGAATTCTATTGGACAGTCATTAGCCAGCTCCATAGGTTCAATATGCCTGTCTCTATATTCATAAACACTCAGAAACTAATTGTTTAATTCTTCCACTATTTCCTCTTCACCTGATATTACTCCATTGACTGTTATTAGGGTCCAATGGAATGTTGTTTTCCCTTTAAGGTCCCAATATAATTCTAAATTTTTTTTTTATTATCCTTTACTTTGGTTACAATTTTAATTTCTAGGATTTTTTTGCTATCCTTATCATACACTACTTTTTTGTTGCAGTTCTTAAGTTTATTTTGGGCCATAGCGGATATTTTTTCTTATATTTTTGGAATAACTTTTTTCTTGTTTATTTGCCTCCTTATCCTGTTATTCCATCATGGAGAAATAAGTCCTTTTTCATTATATTTAGATTTTTTGGGTATATATTTGTCCATGCAGTATGCAATATGCTGTTTTATTTTCTGTTAAGTGTTTACAAGGTTTAGGTCTGCTAGTTATTCTTTCCAATTCCAGCTTGCAAAATGTTTTTTCATTTTGTAGTAGTCATCCCAATGAAAATATCTAATTATACAGTTTCCATCGGTATGTACTGTAGTATTTCTTTAATAGCTCACAATCATATTGTGATCTGAGCCACCGAGTGGGGGAAGTGTTAGTGTTATGAAATTTCTCCTCACTGTTTGTCAGAATTAAGTCAAGTATATTGGTACCTCTTGTTGGCTGATTTACCAACTGCTCCAGATTTTACTGAATAAATGTATCAATAAAGTTATTTTCTAAGGCTACAGTACTGTTCAATGTTACCCAGTTAACGTTTGCGAGATTGAAATCTCCCATTAGGACACAGTCTTCTGTGATGTCTTTCGCTTCTATTTCTTTTAACAATTTTGCATTCTGTTCGCTTGTTAGACTAGGTAAGCGATACACCAGACCTACTGTGAGATTATTTTTGAGTTTGATTTTCACCCATATTCCTTCAGTATCATTATCCAGTGTGTCATTTGTCTCATATGTTTTACATTCTTTTATGTAGAGGGCTATACCATCACCCCTATGATCTTTCCTATTTTTGTAAAATCTATTATAATCACTGATCTCAATGTTCCAGTCATTGTCTCTTCTCCAAGTCTGTTATGCCACATACTGTAATGTTGTTTTCATTTAAAATGTATGTTAACTCATCTGTTTTTGAGTTCAAGCTTCTGGCGTTCAATAGCAGTATGCCAATTTCCTGTTCATTTTCTACATTGCTCTTATCTAAGACTTTATCGTGTTTATGTTCAGGTAGGATATTGTTTGTTGTTACGGTAACTTCCATCTCTGGAGTGGCGTCCATATGATGCCTCTACCCTTGGCCTTTAGTTTAAATTTTTGTTTATAATGTGTTCAATATGCTCCCCCAGCAGATGTGGCCCGTAGTCTGCAGTCTCTTATATACGTGCCAAGCTTTAGCCACAGAGGGTGTCTATTTTGTCTCACTGGCATCTCCCTTTGCAGGCACTTAGCAGGAACCTGCTAAGTTTACCTTTTTTTTTTTTTTGCTTGGCCATGATTGATATTTTATTAGAGTTATTTTCTAGGAGGTCCTGCAGGACCTATGTTGAAACTTATAGAAATATAGACTCTTCTTGAGCATTTAGCTAGATCGGGAGACAGATTGAGAGAGCATTACTTCCAACATTCTTGCCCTCTTAAAGACCGTCTCAAAATGAAAACCAGAACAGACTCATATTTATAGACTGGGCCTAAAGAATTCAGACAGATAGTGACTGTTTGCCTTGGCCACTATCTAGAGGCAGCAAAAGCAACATTTTTTTATTTTATTTTTTTTTTACTGATCCAGTCATGTCTTTTAGGTTTCTCTGACGTGACAAACTGCCAGAAAAGTACAGTTATGTATGAACTTACCGTAACAGTAGATCGAGAGGAGCTCTTACAGCAGGTTACACCATAGCCGGCAGGCACCAGGACCCCACTGAAAACTTCTAACTAGTATTCTATAGCAGAGAACCACCCCCTGACATCGGCCCACCCCCAACATCCACCTATGGTATAAAAGGGACGGTCCCCCAGCACCATAGAAACATAGAATTTGACAGCAGATAAGGACCACTTGGTCCACCCAGTCTGCCCATTTCCCTACCTAATGGATAAGCTGCAGATTCTAGTTAACCTAGCCTATTTTTCCTACCCCACCCCTTAGAATTGCCTTATGACTGTCCCATGCATGGCTAGATTCCACCACTGTTTTGGCTCCACAACCTCCTCGGAAGGCCGTTCCATGCATACACCACTCTCTGTGAAAAAATACTTCCTTACATTACCTCTGAGCCGCCCCCATATCTTCAAATTTGCCCCCTTGTTCTTACACCTCTTTTCTGAAGAGATGGTACCCTCTTGGACTTTGTTGATTCTCTTGAGGTACTTGAACGTTTCTATTACCCCCTCCCTCCTTTCCTCGAGGGCTATACATATTAAGCTCCTTAAGTCTCTCTTCATGTGTCTTCCGGTGCAGACCCTGCACCATTTTAGTTGCCCTGCTCTGGACAGCCTCCATCCTGTCTATGTCTCTGCAGATTTGGTCTCCAGAACTGCACACAGTACTCAGATGGGGTCTCACCAGCTGTCTGTACAGAGGGATAACAACTTCCTGTTTTCTACTGGTGATGCCTCCCCTATGCATCCCAGTATCCCCCACCCTCCCCATACTGCCCTCACACATTGCTTGCCCACCTTTAGGTCATCTGATATGACTACCCCAGGTCCCTTTCCATTTTTGTTGTTGTTAGTATTTCACCCCCATTGTGTACTCTTCCCCTGGGTTTTTATTTCCCAGGTGCATTACCTTGCACTTCTTAGCACTGAATCTAAGCTACCATACATTTGACCATTCCTCTAACCTTGCCAAGTCCCTTCTCATCCTTTCCACCCCACCTTGTGCATCAATTCTGTTGCAGATCTTTTGTGTCATCTGCCAGGGACATACTTTTCCTTCAGTCCCTCTGCAATGTGGCTTATAAAGAGACATTGGGGGACCAGTCTAATACTGAGACCCTACTGTACCCCACTAGTAACCCCTTTCTTCAGAGTGGACTCCATTTACTATAACCCTCTGTGTCCTATTCTCCAGCCAATTCTTTACTCAGGCTGTCATCTTGGGACCCACTCCCAAGCTGGCTAACTTGTATATTCATCTTTTGTGTGGGACTGTGTCAAATGCCTTGCTAAAGTCTAGATAGGCCACGTCCACAGCCCCTCCCTGATCTACTACTTTGGTCTCCCAGTCAAAGAAATCTATTAGATTTGTCTGACATGACCTTCCTGCTGTGAATCCATGCTGCCTTGGGTCCTGTGCCCCTCTGGCATTTAGGTACTCAACAGTTCTTTCCTTCAGAAGTGATTCCATCATTTTCCCTATCACAGAGGTTAAACTAACAGGTCTGTAGTTTCCTGCTTCTGCCCTGCTCTCACTTTTGTGAAATGGAATCATATCTGCCCTCCTCCAGTCCTCAGGCACCACCCCATCCTCCCATGATTTGTTAAAGAGGGTACCTCAGTTCTCCTGCCAGAGACCCCATCAAGCACAGTAAAAGGAGAACCGAGGTGTTCCTCTGAAACTGAGGAACTGAAAAAGGATGGAGAAACAGTCACCAGGGAGATGGAGGGAGGGAACGCAGTACCTGCTGCAAGAGCCCGTCTCGAAGATCTACTATTACGGTATGTTCTTAAGCAACTGTACTATCTCACTTTGAGGGGGCTCTTGCAGTAGATTACACCATAAGGACAGAGTCCCAAGCAGCGAAAGGACTGACCCTGGTCAGCAGGGAGGAGGTAGAGGACAGAGTAAAGCTCTCAAGAGAGCAGGCCCTGCAGGACTGCCAGTCCAAAATCTGCCCTACGTCTAGAGGCAATGTCCAGACTGTATTGCCGGATGAAAGTATGGACAGAACTCCAAGTGGACGTTGCCCAAATGTCACCTATGGACACATTCCTGAAAGATGAAAATGAAGCAGCTACACCCCTGGTAGAATGACCTTTAACCAGGCCCGGTAAAGGCTTGTCATATTCATGGTAGCAACAGACAACACAATTAACTAACCATTTAGATAAACTTGGTTTAGAAACTGAAGGCCCTTCTTTTCTTGAGGCGAAGGCAACAAACAACTGATCAGTTTTTCTAATGGCTCGGGTGCGGTCCAAATAATAACGAAGCACCTGGTTGACATCCAGAGAATGTAGTAAGGCCCCCCCCCGAGTTGGACTATCCTGGGTAATACACAGGAAGACGAATGTATTGATTCAGAGTAAACTCTGGCACCACCTTAGGAAGGAACCAAGGACTGGTTCTCAAGGACACCTTGTCCTTCTGAAAAACTAAATAAGGCTCTTTACACATCAAAGCCTGGAGTTCAGAAATCCTTCAACAATCCCCCTCATGAAGTAAAGGGAGAAGGCTGGGAAGAGTGACCATCCTGAACCTTTTGTACTCTATAAACTTGTTCAGATGGCTGAAGTCCAGAATTGGATACAGATCTCCTGTTTTCTTTGGAACCAGAAAGAAATGAGAGTAAAATCCCTTCCCGAGCTGTGCAGGCGGGATGGGTTCAATGGCTTGTTTGCAGCAGTGCTTGAATCTCATCTTGAATCAAAGCGAGATGAGCTTGAGGGTAATGGGAAGGAGCTGGAGGATTTCCGGGGGAATCTCCAGCAATTCTAGGGTGTACTCCTGTTCCATTAACTGCAGAACCCACTGATCCGAGGTTATTCTGCTTCAGCCCTCTCTGTTACCCTGCCTTCCCCTTCCCAAGTCACTGCCTCACTCTGCCCCTTGCAGGGTTCTCCGCATCCTGGAGAGGTTAGCTCTTGGCTTGACTCATCCTTCCCTGCCCTACTCCCTCACCCCCCTCCTGCCCCTCCTCTCTACCACCCCACATTTATACTTTGTTTTAGTATATTTGCACTGACTACTTGCACTTTTTGCCTAGTCTGGGTTGCTTCCAGCTTGCACTATCCAGGCACTATCCTCAGTTGTTTTAAATTGTTAGCTGAATTCTTTCTAATAAAAGTATCTGAATGTGTCTTTCTATAAGTGTAATTACATGGTACATTAAATGTAAATGTTTGTATAATTATCAGTCATGTTAAATGATAACTGTATGTCATCCTACAAATGTAACTATATGCGTCTTTCTACAAATGTAACTATACGTGTCTTTCTACAAATGTAACTGAATGTATATTCGACAGGTATGTTAATATTAACTATGTTTTATGTCACTTCCATATATAGCCCCCACCCCTCTTGGCAGTCGCACTGGGAGAGGAGCAACTTGTTATTCAGTGTGCCTTCCTGGTGAAACATTTCAATAAATAAAGTACTCTGTCTTAAAGGCACCCCTGGGCTGCTGCTGACCTCTAGGTTGTTGCTTGGAGTTGCGAAGAAAAGGCTGTCGCTGGGATGACTTAGGCTGAAACCGATACAGAATATGAACTGAACAGATAGCTTTACCCCACTCTTGGAGGCGAGTGATTATACTGTATTCTAAGAATCCTTGCCAAACAAGACGGGGCCTCTAAAACTTAGACTGGAAGTCCGCGGCAAACCTGGAAACCCTAGGCCACGAGTGGCGGTGGAGGTGAATTCCCGTACCTGTAGCTCTACCTGTGGGGTCTGCAGAATCATAAGAACCTTGGAGAACACAAGTCCCCACATCAGAGCCCAACCTGAGAAGGTGCAACAGCTCAGCCTTTCCGGGGAGATCCAACTGAGCTTGTGCCACCTCAAAAGTCTTCTCCCAACGGGCATTCTGATATTGAACCATGTGGGCAAGGAAGTTTAGAGAACGGATATCACATGTGGCTGAAGAGTAGACCTTTTGGCCAAAACAGTCTATCTGCCTCAAGAACTTATCAGGAAGCTGAGTGCAGAAGCATCAGGGTCGTTTTGAATGGTCATGAGCCGTGTTATTAACGACCGAATCAGTCTCTGGGTGCTCCCCATAAAAAGGGTTCATCCCTTGGAGCTTTGTACAAGCGATCTGCCTTCTTGGACATCACTGGTGTTGTGGATGGGCACGTCCAAGCTGCCCTAGTGACATCTTTGAAGGAATCGATTACAGGGGGGACTACTAGAGGCAAGGACTTTTTCTTGCGAAGGAAAGTGGCAAGCCAACATTGCTTGGGGTCTGCTTCCTCAGTGTCCTAGCCCACGATGGCCTGGATGTGTCTCAACACATCCATGAAAGTTGGGTCGTCTGAGGGAGACTGTGGGGTATCCCTGGACTCCTCTGGCTCTGATGTAATATCCGGATTTCCAGAGTCGTCTTAAGAGGATGAAGAGACATATCCCCCGACTCACCCGAATCCAGTGAGGGGGAAGGGGAGCGCTAAGGCTTATGCTTATGGGTCTTAGAACGACCAGTGTCAGGCCTTGCTGGCTGCTGTGTAGGCTCCATATGAGCTGGAGTCAGAGACTTCCTAGGCGGAACCTGGTCCTTTAAAGGATTGAGCAAAGGGTCCTTCAGAGTTGGAGTTGGGGGCGCCTTTGGGGCCTACTTGCCCTTGAAGCATGCCCACCAGGGCGCAAAGAATGCATTAAGGTCCACGAGCGTGTTTTGAGGCGTGGCTGGAGGAACCGGCATCTGTGGGGGTAGGTTTGGAAGGCCCTAGCATCGGTTCGTCAGGTTGCACTAACTCTGGTGTCGGATCCACTGGCAGCAGATCCCAAGGTAAGAAACCATCTGGCATCAGTCTGACTGGGGTGGAAAGACCGGAAATCGGTCCCCCTGGCGTCGGCTCTGTGATGATTGGTCCAGCAAGTGACTATGGAGGATTCGGGGAGGACAGTTGAGGCATGGTCCGGGTCGACAACGAGACAGGCACAGGCGGACGCCAGGCTGGTGGAGCAGCTGGCACCGGCATGGAGGGAGAAACTTGTATAGGGGAACTGACTCTTGAGCAGGGCAGAGGCGTCACTCTCACAGGGGAGCTGATCGCATGCACTGGGCATCGCGAGGTGGCATCAGTCCCTGACTTCGGAATTAACTTCACAGACGCCTAGACCAGGAGAGAGACAGGCGAGGACCTGCTGCCCAAGGAGGACCCTGTCAAGCCACCTGGCCGAGTGCCCGTCTGTTGAATGGGCCTGAGCTTCACTTCAGGGGCTGAGAGGCTGAGGACAAAGGCCCGAGCCTCTAAGAACCACCACCTGAGACAGGAGAGTGGTTGGTTTGACCACTGGCAGCCCGGAGGGAGAGAGGGCTGATGGAGTGGAGTGGAGGGGGCCAGATCACCCGCAGGAGGAAAACCCAGGATTGGTGCCAAACTTGCACAGGGACCTGGAGCGAGAAGATAACCGGGGTTTCCCCTGTGCTTCTTCCAGTGTTTGTGCTTTCCCGAAGGCTTCTTCAAATCTTTAACCGAAGAAGTGGAGGCCCCAGAGGCCAAGGAAGAGGAGGTACTCTGGTGAAGCTCCTTCTCCATCATTAAAAGCTTTTGCTACAGCAGGAAGGATTCCAGAAGTCTTCTGGTGGCAAAGCCAGGTGAGCTGGTTAAAATTCTGGTACTGCTGGCAGATATCAATGTCGTGGTCTGGGCCTAGGCAAAGCTGGCACGACAAATGGCCGTCCTCGTGGGGCAGTTGCTGCCACAAGCAAAGAGAAGACATGCACAGACTGCTGTAAAATAGAAGAAAAATTAGTAAAATAATAAAGCACGGGTAACATGGTGAAAATGGCAGTAGACTAAAGCAGAAGGCGTCCATGGAGGTCCGACTTGCGCAGGTTGACGGCGGAAAAAAAACTGAGGTGGTGCTGGGGGACTGCCCCTTTTATGCCACAGGTGGATGTCAGGGGCCGACCGACGTCAGAGGGCGGTCCCCCGCTATAGTCTGCTAGCTAGAAGTTTTCCGCGGGATCCTGGCGCCTGCCAGTGTCAGTCCTTATGATGTAACCTGCTGCAAGAGTCCCCTCGAAATGAGATCCAGTGTTCCTTAAAGGGAACGAAAGCAAACACGGCAGATTTTGATGCGGAACGGAACCACGATAAAACTGTTCTCCCAAAGGCAAAAAAAAAGTTTTGATGTTAGAAAATGCAGTTCCCTATGAGAAAACAGGAACCGCTAAACATTTAGAATAAAAAGTGCAATGTTTCTGCTTCAAGCGCTGAAACTTGTACCTCAGGGAAAAAAGCAGGAACCGGCAAGAAAAAACGCTGTTTGAAACGGAATTCGTGGTTCCCAGGAACAAAAGGGAACCACGAAAAAACATAATAAAATTGTTTAGAATGCTTATCAAAAAATAAAAATAAATACAGCACAAAAGTAAAGAAAATAAAAAGTTAAAAAAAAAGTAACTTTCTTCACATGAGAGAGCTCCGGGGCAGAGTTGCTCAGTCAGCTGAGAAATATTTCTGACTGCACTCTAGCCCTGCCTCACACAGCACAGCCTCTTGCTCTCTCCCGATTGGCTAATTTCCAAAAAGTCATTAGAATTAACTCCACCTCCGGGGGGAGGCTGGCATTCTGCACTTGTCAAGCATACTAAAGGACTCCTGGGATGAGAATGAACCAATCCTCTCTGGGTGGGGGGGTTCAACCACCAGAGCCTGAAGCTCAGACACAATGCATGCAGTTGTAATTGAAACTAGAAACAGTTTTCCAGGATAGAAACCCAAGGTCACAGGAGGCAACAGATTGGAATAGAGCCCTGGTTAGGAAATATAGCACCAGGTTCAGGTCCTTTGTTGAGACAGGCTCATGGACTAGGGGGATTTGTGTACTGAATACACTTCAAAAACCTGCCAGGGGAGTCAAACGGGTTCTAAATGCCCCAATTACTACAAATGAGGTCCTGGTCAGGATTAAGCAGCTCAAAAATGGTAAGGCTCCTGGCCTAGACGGCTTTCCAGCCGAATTTTTTAAAGAATTCCACTCGCATGTGGCAGACCCCCTGTTAGCAACCTATAATGAAGTTCTTACAGAACAGGAACAGGTCCCACCCTCTTGGAACCTTGCAGATTTCGGTAATCCCAAAACCTGACAAAGATGTAGAGCTTTGTGGTTCTTACTGACCCATCTCCCTACTTCTGATAGATATGAAAATGTTCACAGGTATTTTAGCAGATAGATTGAAAACATGTATAGCGAAGTTGGTGCATCATAACCAAACCGCTTTTATTGCAGGGTGTTACCTGCAGGATAACATAAGGAGGTTACTTAACATCATTTCATCTCAACGTCACTTAACCCAGTTCTAATCAGCTATTAGTATGGCTGCAAAGAAGGCTTCTGACAGGGTGGATTGGACATTTATGTCCTGAACTCTGTCAAAGTTTGGATTGGGGAAAACTTTATTTCAGCTATATCTACTTTGTATAGGAAGCTGGAGGCCAGGGTTAGGGTTAATGGGTATTTGTCAGATCGTATACCCCCTGAAAAGAGACAACAGACAAGGATGCCCTCTCTTGCCCCTGCTCTTCGCTCTGGCCCTAGAACCTTTGGCTATTTCAATCCATAATAACTTAAACATCAAGGGGGTGGAAGTGGAAGGAATGGAACAGAAGGTCACCCTGTATGCCGACGACTCGTTCTTCCTGGGGGAGTCCTAGCACTTGTTGCCCCACTTGCTGAATGCACTGTGGGAATTTGGATCTACTGCAGGGTATAAAATCAAAACAGCAAAGTCAGAGGCCATGGTGTTGAGTGGCACCCCCCTCTCCCCAGGGGGTTCAAGGAAGAATTTCCCTTTGTGTGGGCAAAAAAGAACACCTTCAGATATCTTGGCATGCAGGCATCTGCAGATACCTCCAGACTTTTCCATAACAACTATGACAAACTGTTTAGTACTTTACAAGCAGACCTGGTCTGCTGGAAATTATTACCCCTCACACTTTATGGTAGAATTCACAAAATCAAGATGAATGTCCTCTCCAGATTTTTGTTTCTGTTCCAAACTCTTCCCATCGGTATTCCTCTACAGTTTTAGAACAAATTGAATAAATCCCTGTCGAGATTTGTATGGGATGGGAAACGCCCCAGAATCTCAATAACACATTTTAAGACGCCCCGGGGGGGAGGGGGGCACCTTGGCCTACCTCACTTTTATTATTATTATCATCTAACAGCTCAGGGGGCACAGCTGTGCACGTGGGCCAAGTAAAGGAGGGAGTCAGGCTGGTACCCTCTGTAGGAGGAGTCACTGAGGGGGAGAGGGCTGTGGACCCTTCCCACAAGTGTTATTAGTTCACGAATTTGGTCCCAGACATCTAACCCTTGGGTGAGACACTCCATTAGGATATTAAGCAAACTGCATAGCGTGACCCACACCCCGAATGTTTTAGGCCCCCTATCCCTCATTAGGCATGAAGAAACATTCATTCCTGCATCAACGGACCGGGGGTATCAGTTTTGGGAAGATAAAGGTCTTACTACATTCGCCCAACTTCTGGAAAGGGCAGGGTGTCTCACCTTCATCGACCCCCAGGGGAGAGTCTCTCTCTCCTCAGAGAAGACTTTTTTTAGATACCTGCAAGTCAGGCATTTTATTAACACACAGGATAACCTCCAGAAGATACGCAAGGACAGAACAATCTTGGAGGACTATTGGTGGGACTCTGTCAGAATTAGGGACAAATTGAGGTATGTAACACTGTTATACCGGGTCCTGTTTCCTCCCCTCGGTCCTCATGTTTTAGAGGAAATCAAGAACAGGTGGGAGGAGGAGAGTGGAGAGAGGATACTAAGGGCAGATTGGGCTCGTAGATTTAAAAGAGGATGGCAAGTCACATCCTCCTCAGTGTGGAGGGAATACAACTAGAAGCTTATAACCAGTTTTTTTTTTTGTTTGTTTGTTTTTTTAAGAACACCTGTAATTATTCATCACTTCTCCCCTCAAGCATCCCAAGTGTGCTGGCACCTCTGTGGCACGACCAGAGCAACACATTATCACATTTTTTGGAGTTGCCACAAGCTAACAGTTCTGGGAGCAGACACATCAGGTCACAGAACAGATGTTGCGTTTTCCCCTCCCATTCTCTTTCTGGGACCTGGTACTAGGTCTCCCAACCCTCTTCGAAAAAACGAAAAGTAGCAGAGTTGGGACAAACGTTAAGGGTGTGAGCCTTGAAATGCATTACAGCCATGTGGCTTAAACCAGTCTCCCACTTTAGTACAATGGGACTCTAGGATACATAAGGATGGAAAATATCACATCTACGACTCACCTTAATAAGGATAAATTTGTGGAACTTTGGCGCCCATGGCAAATGAGGAGAAGGTCTTGGAGTGAGAAGGGGGCCATGATCCTGGAGGGGTAGAGGCAGGGTTTCCTCCCTCTTTCTTTCCTTTTTTTCTGCAGTAAGGGTGGAGGTCAGCAGAACCTGATAACATACTATGTGACTAATTGTGAAGCTGGATAACTTGAAATGTAACATCTAGATTAGGTTTAAGAAGGGGGAGGGGGATGAGAGTGTGCCATATAGTCATTTAAGGTAGAATGTTATGAATATTAAAATATTTGTATAAAGCTTAACAGTTAATAGGCCCAACTATGATTGGGAGGGCCCGATTTACAGCTAGATAACCAGCTTTTGGATTTTCCTTTTCCTGTATGTTAAGTGCGAATCAGACGAAAGGGATATGGACACTACTGCACAAGACTGCTTCCACCACATGAAGCCAAAATTGGGCGCAGTATATCGCACTTTTTCCTAATCCCTCAGCAAGGAGATAAAAGAAACTTATATAGAAATGGACAGTTTAGTACCTTTAATGTTATAAGCTGGTACAAGAAGTAACGAAATAAGATATATGAACTGTGTTAAGTGTTTAATATCCGATGGGTTGGATGTTCTATTCTTAGCTACCAATAAAAGCTATTCAAGTGAAAAAACCTGCCAGAAACCTCCAGTTGCCCCGCCAAGACTTCCCACCTATGGGAGCATGACAGGCCAAGAGGGCCAAAAAAAGCACTTTCTTAGATGAGTTACAAAGTCCTGACTTGAACAAGAGAAGAAGCAGATACTGCATAACACTTTGGAGAGGGCAGGTGAAAGGATCCAGAGATTATGCCTAACATCAGATGTTACAGTGCTTCCAATTTAATGAAGAGGCTGAACATCATGGCTGGTACTAAGCCAACAGGGCAGTCACTTCACAGAAGATTTTATCACAAGGACACTTACAAAAAATGGTGACAGTGGACTTGACAGAATAAAACACAGAGACGCAACAGTGGACAGTGATCCCAAAGGATGATGGCGTCACCATATCAAATAGTGATAAAACAACAGAGTTGACTAGCTCTTTGTCAAACTGGCAATGAAGAACTAATCTCCGTGTAGTTTGATGTGTACTCAGCAGGTTGAAAAAGGAAAAAAGAAAGAACTGGACAGCGTTGCCCATGTTATATAGCGAATGCCAAGGTATCCAACATCACATAAAGCCTATGACAAGAGGTCTCCTGCAAGGTCGAGATTACACTGTCACAATACACTCCCACCCCCCAACCCCCAAAATACAGGTTACTCACCTATAACTGGAGTTCTAGGAGTGGTATAAGTTGTTCATCCACACTTATTGGCAAGTTCCTTGCGCTTAAATATTGCGGAAGGTCTTCCAAGCTGGCTCCTCCACCACCCGGTGGTAAAACTCCTCGGCTCTGCCCCATGACGCCAGATCTAGCCAGCTGGAAGCCAGGTTGACGTCGAGCCGGGAGGTCGGTGGGTTGAGGGATGAACAATATATACCACTCCTAGAACTCCTGTTACAGGTGAGTAACCTGTATCTAGGGACGTGGATATGTTGTTCAATCCACACTTATTGGCAGACTCCTAGCAGTTCTCCGGGAGGAGGGAGGCTAGGTGCGCACCCCCTACTTAGGGAATAAGGACTGGAGAACCGAGGTCCCAAAACCAGCATCCCGGCATGACTCAAGGTCGATGTGGTAATGGATAATGAAGGTGTGTGCTGACTTCCAGGTAGCAGCCCAGCAGATTTCCTGGATAGGGATGTCCCTGGAAGCAGCAGTATGGCGGGTAGAATGAGCTCTTATCCCTCTGGGAGGCTCCATGCCTGCCAACCTATAGCAGAGATCTATGCAGGAGGTGACCCACCTGCTTATCGTCCGCTTGGCTGCAGGTCTGCCAGGTGCGGCTTCAGCGTAGGTGACAAACAGCTGGCGAACCTCTCCCCGAACTTCAGCCGTCCGCTCCTTATAATAAGAGAGCGCTCTTCTAGGGTCCAAAGTATGGAGCCTATATTCGGCCTCCAAGGTGTGACTGGGGTAGAACACTGGCAGAGTGAACACCTGGTTAAGGTGAAACTCCGACACCACCTTCGGAAGGAATTTCGGGTTGGGGCGCAGGACAACCTTGTCCTTGTGGAAGACCAGATAATGAGACTCTATGGAAAGCGCCTGGAGCTCTCCCATCCTTCTGGCTGACGTAATAGCCACCAAGAAGGCAGTCTTCCACGACAGGTGCAAGATAGCGCACCTGTGCATCGGTTCGAATGGCCTGCCCATGAGCTTAGCCAATACCAGCAGTAGATCCCACGGAGGTGGAGGTTTTCACACCGGAGGGGATATGTGATCAAGGCCTTTGAAAAAGCGCGCGACCACCTTCTCCTGCACCACCGACTGCTTCCCAGCCCGCACCTGGTAAGCAGAGATGGCTGCCAGGTGCACCTTTAGGGTCGTCGACCGAAGCCCTAGCTGAGAAAGGGACCACATGTAGTCCAGAATGCTAGCCAAGGAACAGGAAGAAGAGTTCAACCCCTTGTCCTGACACCAAATGGAGAATCTCTTCCATTTGAAGGCATAGCATATTCTGGTCGACTCCTTACGGGACACCTCAACGATGTTGAGGACCTCGTCGGAAAGACCTAAGGCCGGGAAATCTAGCCACTCAGGAACCAGGCCATCAGGTGCAGGGATTGAAGGTCCGGGTGGAATACCTTCCCCAGGTTGACTGAGATCAGGTCCGGGCGGGCTGGAAGCCATCTCGGGAGCATGGAGCTGAGGCTGAGGAGATCTGGATACCAGAACTGACAGGGCCAGTCTGGGGCTACCAGAATCACCTGCGCCTTGTCCCTCCTCGCCTTGAGAAGCATCTTGTGGATCAAGGGACATGAGGGAAAGGCGTAGAAGAGGCCCGGGGTCCACAGCCTCGAGAAGGCATCCCCCTGCAGCGAGCCCTGCTGAGGGGGGGGTGGGCATGAAACAGCCTCAGCTTTGCATTCTCCCTGGAGGCAAACAGGTCCACCTGAGGTGTGCCCCAGTGGGAGAACAGATCGTGTACTACCTCCAGCAGGACAGACCACTCGTGAGATGCAGCACCTATCCGGCTTAGGGCATCGGCCAGAGTGTTGGAGGCTCCCGCCACATGAATGGCTAG
This sequence comes from Neoceratodus forsteri, assembly GCA_016271365.2. Lineage (NCBI taxonomy): Eukaryota > Metazoa > Chordata > Ceratodontiformes > Ceratodontidae > Neoceratodus > Neoceratodus forsteri. Next base: position 798,389,486 of record CM028134.1, on the reverse strand, counting down.
GAGATCCGCCTCTAGTCTGCCCACGAGAGACCAAGTGCGGAGAGCTTCCTTGCACAGAGCAAGGAGCGCGTCCCGCCCTGGCAGTTTAGGCAGTACATGGTCATGGTGTTGTCCGTCTGGACCTGGACCACTTGACCCCGTACAAATGGAGCGAAGGTGGTAAGGGCTAGTCGGACCGCTCAAAGCTCCAGCAGGTTGATGTGGCACCAAGACTCCTGGGGGGACTAGAGGCCATGCGCTCTGAGCTCCCCCAGATGGGCACCCCGACCCATCAGAGAGGTGTTGGTCGTTAGAGTGACCGTCTGCTCTAGGCGGACAAACGGGATACCCTCCTGCAGATGAGCAGGAACGATCCACCACTGGAGAGAGAGTTCCCCATCTCCTGGGTCACTATCACTGGCTGGTCCAGAGGACTGGAGTGCTGTGACCACTGGCGGGCCTGTCCCCATTGAAGGGGACGCATGAGCCAGTGGGCCCAAGGGACCATGCTGGTGCAGGCCGCCATGAGGCCCAGGAGGCGCAGGAAGGCCCGGGCAGGGTGCAACTGCCCAACCAGAAATGACTGGGCAAAGGAGGAAGAACCTCGGCCCTGTCCGCGGGAGCCGTGCTCTGGCTCGAAGAGAGTCGAGCTCTGCCCCGATGAATTTAATCACCTGCGTTGGCATGAGTTCCGATTTGGCCTCGTTGATGAGGAGGCCAATCTGAGGGCAAACCTGGAGGGCCAGATCCCTGGACCGCTCCACCTCCGACTTGGAGGAGGCTGCAATCAGCCAGTCGTCCAGGTAAGGGTACATCCGGACCCTTCGGCGCCACAGGAATGCTGTCACCACTGCCATGCATTTGGTGAAGACCCTGGGAGCTGGAGAGAGGCCGAAGGGCATGGCCCGGAACTCGAAAAGAGATCCCTCCGCTCTGAAGCAGAGAAATAGCTGGTGGGACGGATGGATTGGGACGTGAAAGAACGCGTCCTGAAGGTCCAGAGAAAAGAACCACATGCCTCGTTCCAAGGATGGGATGATCTGAGCCAGACTGATCATCCTGAAGGTTCGAGACCTTAGGAACTTTTTCAGGTCGTGGAGGTCTAGAATGGGGCACCAACCCCCCATCCGTTTTGGGACCAGAAAGTACCTGGACACAAACCCTGGGTCTGGTGAAGGATCCGCCACCTCCCTGATCACTTCCTTCTGGAGGAGCAGGGCAATGTCAGCTCGACGGGCCAACAGAGAGGCTGTGGACCCCGTAGCCCCCCCGTGGGGTGACAGCTCGATAGGGTGGGGACTGCTCGAATTCCAGCGGCTGACCCTTTCCTACCACTTCCAACACCCAGCGGTCCGTGGTGATATCGGACCAGGCAGAAATGAAGTGGCAGAGCCGTCCCCCCATGGGGGGGGGGGGACACGGGGAGGAGTGACAAGATTGTGGGCGTCACACCTCAACCCGTCACTGGGCAGGCTTGGAGGAAGGACTGGCCAAGGGCCTCCCGGACCTTTCCCTCCTGGCTTCCTGTTGGAGGAAGCGGCAGGCTTGGCTTTGGGGTGCTGAGTGCAAGTCTGCTGGCCCTGATGCTGGTGTTGCTTGGCCGGATCGCGGCGAGGCTGAAGGACTAAAGGGCTTACGCTGCTGCTGGCAGCCTTTGTCCTTCTGGGCAGATGTGACCGAGTCCAAGGTGGCATCGGACTTCTCAATCCGTTGAAGATGCCCCTTCACCCCGGGACCGAACAAGTCGGTACCCAGGAAGGGAACGTCTGCCAGCTTGTGCTGGGTATCTGCCGTGAAAGCGGAGATCCGCAGCCAAGCTCTGCGGCCCATGACCACTGCGGCCGCTACTGACCATGCACACGAATCAGCGATGTCCAGGGAGATCTGGAGCTGCTGTTTGGCCACCGCCCTTCCCTGATCCCGCACCTGCTTGACCATAGTTTGGAGGTCAGCCGGGAGATGAGGAATCACCTCATCCAGGGAGCCCAAAAGGGCGTGTGAAAAGTGTGCCATCAGGACGGCCAAGCTGGCCTGACAAAAGCCTAGGGAGGAAGCGGCTTAAACTTTCCGCCCAGAGTAGTCCAGCTTCTTGGACTCCTTGTCGGGAGGCTTGTCCACGTCCCTAGCGTTCCCAGAACACTGGAAAACGCTATCAGTCACGAGCCCCTCTGCAGAGGGGTGCTCAGAGAAACCAGAGAGTGAACCGGTTGGGACAGCATACTTCCGAGCCATCCTGGCCGAAGATGCTGGACAAGAAGCTAGCCACAGCCATAGCTCCAGGGCTGGCCAACAATGGCATCGGCCCCCGGGAAGGCCTCCATGGGTGAATCCCCTCTGTCCAGTATCTCCGTGAGGGGATACCTGGCCCGTTTAGAAACGGGTTCGACCTTCATCCCAGTGGACTCTGAGATGAGCCGAAGCATTCCCAAAAACGAGGATGGGCTCTCGTCCACTGACTGACCCCTGGCGGACTCCAAGTTAAGCAGCCTGGAGAAAAAGGAGGAGTCATCATCAGACTCTGAGAACAGCTGCCGAGCGCCTGAGCCACCCTCCACCTGCCGAGGTCGATCAGGAAGTGAGGGTGACCGACAACCGATAGGGCAAGCCCTGACCCAACCAAGAATCCTTGGTCGGGGCCCCATATTTTGGTTGTGGAGGTGGGGGTTCCACGACGATGGGTTGAGCAGCCGGTGTCGGCCGAACAACGGTGCCTGCTTGGGCTCCTCAACCACTGCGGGTTTGTTTCGGCCGCCTCCGTGACAGCCACTTAATGGCCAGGAAGCGCAGCGAAGTCAGCCTATTCCGGTCAAAAGGCTGCTGCCACATTAGCTGCTTTCGTAGTGCCGCGCCAATGTGCTGGAGCCTACCCTCCAAGAGGGCGAAGACTAGGATGGCGAGCGCCGCCCACCCGACGGTGCAGGGGCCGAGACCGCCCGATGTCGGCGGATCAGCTGGACCAAGAAGAGGTCCGAGACGAGACCTTCAGTGTTTCCCAAGGGTGGGTCTGAGAGGGGGCGGGGGAAACCCGCACCTCCCTCGGTTCAGGGACCTTAACCAGGCACTCCGGCACAGGAGGCACAGGCTAGTCTTCTGTTTCCACCGGAGGAACCGGTGAAGAAGGGTTGTCGGCTTCTCCGGTCGACACACCGTCTGACGGGTCGAGAAAAATCTCGACCACGTCGACGGGTGTCTCAGCCGGCTGACCTGACGGGGACACCGTGAAGCCAGCGGCCTTAGCCGCAACCTCGACCGAAGTCCAGTGTCGAATCTCTCGGGAAGGGGACCTCTCCCACTCCCACGAACGTCGACGGTGGGACTTACCCTTGGGGTCCTTTTTGGACAGAGAGGAATGTCCCGAAAAGCCTTTTCCCTTGGTGGAGGGGGACTGGCAAAGCTCTTTGAAAGAAGCTGTGTAGGAGGATTCCAAGGAGAGCAGGATAAATGCCGCGACAGAGGATGATGATGATGATGCGGCCTGGGCTGCCTCCTCCTCGAGGGCAATCATCTGCTCCAGCTGTTCCACCAAGCCCCCACGGACACCAGCAGACTCCTTGAAACTTCACACCGGAGGATAACGCTTTTGGTCACCCACACAGTAACCGGGCAGCGTGGTCCTCCAAGACCGAAGCTTCGAAAAGGATTTGCACAACTCACAAGCCTGTGAGTCGCGGCAGAATCCAGGCAATAAACGCATGTGGCGTGCGGATCGGTCCGGGACATCTTCTGCCCACAGGGGCACTGAAGAAATCCGGGAGTAATTTGTCCATTGCAGATGCGAGGGAAGATACAGACCAAAGTCTTGTAAATCTCAAAATAAGTTTTGGGTAAACCGAAAAGTGTGAATCCAGCCTAAAATGCTGAGCGCTAAGGAGGGAACCTGAGCTTCCAAGCGGTAAAAGAAGATCTCTGGCGTCATGGGGAGGCCAAGAGTTTTACCAACCGGGTGGGTGGGTGGGAGGAGCCAGCTTGAAGACCTTCTGGCAACATTTAAAGCAGCAAGGAACCTGCTAATAAGTGTGGATTGAACAACATATCCACGTCCCTAGAAATACTGTTTCTTATGCCTGTTGCACATTGCCCTACCTCCTTCAGGTTGAAGCTCCAGTGACACCAAGATCTCTCAAACTCCTTGCACTGCTGGGCCAGTGGAGGTCCATGGAGGAAAACCTGAGTGTACTGGATAAGCTTTCACCATTTTGGCTGCAATGGGGGGGGGGGGTCTAGGTTTCTCCCCCTTTCACCCCCTTAGCTTAACCCCTGACACGGGTGCTTCTGCTGCTGCAAGCAGCCCAGCAGGTCCCCTCTGTCCGCCGGCTGCCTCCTCACTGTACTGCCCGCTGATCACCAGACCGAAGTTTCACCTCTGACACGGGTGCCTCTGCTGCTGCAAGCAGCCTGCCATGTCCCCTCCATCCACCGGCTGCCTCCTCGCTGTACTGCCTACCAATCACCAGACCGAAGATTCACCCCTGACATGGGTGGCTCTGCTGCTGTAAGCAGCCCGGCGGGTCCCCTCCGTCTGCTGGCTGCCTCCTCACTGTACTGCCAATCACCAGACCCAAGGTACACTGCTGAAACTTTTGGCGTCTCCACGGAGATTGGCCAGAACCATCGGCTCTGCCTGCTGATTGGCTGCTCCACTTTTTTAATTCTTTGCTACTCCTGTTCTTTTTGGACTTTGAGTTGATGTTACTTACCGAATCTGGTACTGGTTAAATTCCCCAAATTGTCCTGTGAATCCTAATTTAAATGTGAATCTAAGCCCATTTGCAGCAATTTTGCACTCCTAGGGTAGTTTGAAGTGCAGGATCCTCGAGTCCAGGTTTTTAAAGTACTACAGCTCTCTGTTTTAAGGTCCAGTGGTATTTATCCTGAATCAGAAACTAAGTTTAAAGTGATACAGCTTTTTGTGAACACTTTTCTGTTTAGACCAGGTTTCATTTGTGTCACAGTTGTAAGCTATGCCCTGGAAATAATCCCATTTCTGTTTCACTTTCTTTCTAGCTTGAATTTTTCGCCCACCCCCAGCCTTTATTAAATACTCTCCCTGCCCTCGCAGCACTGCCCCTAGGCAATCTTCATCCTCCCCTCTCACTAATATTGCAACTCCCCTTAAAAATACAGAATGCAGTTATAGGGCCTAACACTTGTCAGTGTTAATCTTAACTCTTTAAATTAGAAGACAACACTGAACTCTAAACCAGCACAATTTCTCCCCATTCTAAAGGCATCTCTACATCTACTCACTTTCCACTCTCGGAAGACACCATACTGAACTGTAAACCAGCCTAACTTTTTACCAACTGAAGGAATCGGTGTATCTCACTGACCTACAGACACAGCTGTATTAATTATTAAACTGCACATACTGAAAGCCACAGACCAGTGCCCAAGGTTGTCTCAAGTTGGTGCTGCCTGGCTGAGACTAATGATCGGACTCCTGCTGAAACCAGGAGAAGAATGAGTCTTGACTGTACCCACGCCCCACCCCCCGAGTCCCCAACACACAGTTTATCATTCTCCTAATGGTAACCCTGCCTATAATGGGGCCATACCAGGCTAACACCTCAAACCACCAAGGCTGTGTACTTGCAGGAAAAAAAAAAAGAGTCCTCCAGCCCAGTGGGAGACCCGCAGTAACACCCAGCTATCTGACCGTCCGCTCCCCCACACCAGGTACCACAACCCCCCAGGACTCAACACGTCGATACTGTGCCTATGCCCAGCACTGCTTAGCAGCCTTTGCACCCCTCCAACAACACACAAGGCACAGACTCGCCAGAGAGCAAGGACAACCTGCCTTTCCCCTAAATTACTTAGGATGCTCATCCTGATCCTACTACTGATCTCAGGAAATATTCAGCCCAACCCTGGCTCTATGCCTGCCAACATACAGACCCAGACACCCACAGGGAGGTTGAGGATTGTGTCCTTAAACATTGGCAGCCTGCTGGCAAAGTTCACTCAGTTTGAAGCCTGGGTAGCACTTGTGCAGCCCGACGTCACTGCACTGACCGAAACCTGGCTCATGCCCAGAACTGCTGACACGGCAATCTCCCTGCCTGGGTAGAACTTGTATAGGCTTGATCGCATGGCGAAAAGAGGGGGTGGATGCCTAATCTACACCCGCAACCATTTCCAGTGCCCTAAAGTCTAACTGCCGGGTGCCAGCAATGACTGTGAATGCCTTGCAGTAAAAATCTTCATGGGTAAGGGGAAGAAAGGGACGATTGTCATGTCTGTATACATTCCACCTGGACGCCAGCAAATGGGGTTAAATGATTTCGCCAGCCTCTATACCCAGGCAAGTCATAAAAAGGAAACTATAGTGCTAGGTGACTTCAATTTTTTTTTTTTTTTTTGCTCAAGTTGGTACTTTTTTCCCTGGCCACCAGACTGCTTACCTCTTCACTCGTCCAGGCATCCACCTGAGGTATCCGGCTGCCATTCCCAGGACTCCCCGGCTCCATATTCGGGCCCGCGGCATACCCCTGCGGCAGGGAGGTGGAGAGACCCCCCCCCCACTCTCTTCCACCCAGACCGGATCCAGTAGAGCTGTGCACCCTCAGCGCCGAGCGAGCCCCTCACGGAGATGGCCATCATGCCACCAAGACTGGTGCCCATTGTTTCCCTGTTCTTCCCCCATGACATCTGTGGCATGCAATGACGCCAAGGGACAGGGGCACACATGCTACCGCACGCACTCCTTTCCAGTGTCGGCCACAGCACGTCTCCCCCTTGTCTGCCAGTGACCTGCAGTTGCCCCCCAGCCACCGCTAGAGGCCACTAGGACACAGAGGCATCGCACCCCCCCACCCCAAATAAGGAGAGCAGTCCTACGGATGCTCAATCCTTCTCCTCCTTTGCCAACCCCCGATGACCTAGGCTTGCTCCCGAACCCGGGTTGCTGGCGTGATGCGAGGTGCGGCGTCCAGCGCCTCAACCCTCAGCACCACTGGGCTGGCTGGTGACTTCAATTTTAACTGGCTAGCCAGCTCCAGTTCCTCACACAGGGACCAGATTACTGGACTATACCTAACACAGGTGGTCCAGAGTTGCACAAGAACCAACTACAAAACGGGAACAAGTACCCTGATTGACTGGGTACTGACCTCCCACCCCGAGGGAATTACCAATGTCCAGGTGCTCCCAGATGTGCCGAGTGACCACTCCCCTGTCCTATGTGAATGGTCCTCCAAGCTGCCAAAACTATCCCCAAGGTTGGTGAGAAACAGAAACATCAGAAATTGCTGTATGGCTGCCTTCAAGAAAACCTGACCAACTTAGACCAGAGCACCCTGGATACCTGTCCTTCTGTTGACGAAGCCCTCCAGCTCTTCCTCAATCAGTTTAATGTGGCTGCAGACAAGTATGCCCCCTTTCATAAGAAAATGATAAAAGGGAGGTGCATGGACTGGATCACCCCCAAGTCCTTGGCTTGTTGTGGGAACGTGATCTACTATGGCACCGAGCAAGGGTATCAGGGACAGTAGAGAATGTCCAAAATTACAAAGCTGCTAGAAATAGGTGAACATGGGCAATACGGCAAGCCAAGACCTCCCACCACAGAAATCAGCAATCCCAGTGACTGAAAGATGGCAAAAAATTCTGGGCTACCATCAAGGACCTCGTAGGGACTTGTGACAGGTCTCCACCAACCATGCTCCACCACAGTGACAAAGCCATAGTTGACAAAGTTACCATTGACAATATTTTCAATGAGGCATTTACTGACTATAGTGCAGTCATACCACCTAAAACAACTGGTCACAAGGACAAAACACTAAGTTGTGAACACCTGCCCCCCCTCCTTTTCCTAGCACCAGCCCAAAATTCTACTTTCAGCAGGTGACCACCAAGGAGGCTGCTAAATACCTTGCAAGAGTGCTGGGCAAAACAAGGATGGGTGGGGACGGGATCGATATGAAACTTATCTCATTCGCCCTCCCTGAAGTGGTCGCACCTATCACTAAGCTTTCTAATATGTCACTTTGGATGTCAGCCTTCCCATCTACTTGGAAAACTACCCTGGTCACTCCAGTTCTAAAAGAAGGGGATAGTTTGCTTGTGTCCAGTTACAGGCCCATCTCCATCCTGTCTGCTCTCTCCAAAGCGCTGGAAAAAAAAAAAAAAATCACCTTACACCAGCTCTCTGCCCACCTACAAAAATACAACCTCCTCAGACCGCAACAACATGGGTTCCACAAGTGGCACAGTACCAACATGGCCCTCACTGAATTCACAGGCTATGTCCAAGAGGCACTAGACCAGGGACAACTAGCTGGAGCAATCTATATCTACCTGTCCAAGGCATTTGACCTTGTGGATCACAAGCTGCTGCTCTACAGATTAACCTGCATTGGGTGGTCCTTGGACATGGCTGAGTGGTTCTCTAGCTACTTGTCTGAGCGCTCACAGAAGGTAGAGATTAATGGTACCATCTCAGAGGCCAGGAAAGTCATGGTCGGGGTCCCGCAAGGGTCCATACTGGGCCCCCTCCTGTTTAGCCTCTTTGTAAACACCACCCAGTTGCGTGACCCTCTGCCAAAGTCCTGCTCTATGCAGATGACACACTGCTATTCCTTAGAGGCTCCTGCCAAGACATGCTGACCAGAAAACCTACAGTGCAACTTCGACCTGCTATAGGAATGGTTAAACACCAGCCTCCTAGTACTCAATAGTAAAAAGACTAAGACACTGCCCTTTACCAGTCGCCAGAAGAGGAAATCCACCACACCATTTAAAACAGCACTCAATATGGACTCCACCCTCGAACAGGTTCACTTTTTCCGATACCTGGGGGTCACAATCGATGAGTCCCCCTCTTTTGACGAACACTTAAGTAACATCACTAAGGCTGCAAACAGGAAGTTGGGGACACTCTATACAGACTCCACTTCTGCCTCACCCCAAAACCAGGCTCCAGGTGGTCAATGGCACAATCCTGCCAATCCTGGACTACAGAAACATGGTTTATGGTGCTGCCATGGACACTAGCCTACACAAAGTCCACCTTACCCTCAATAAGCATGCAGATCTGTCCTGGATGCAGATCACATCACACACACCTGCAAGCTCTACATAAGAACAAAGTGGCTCCCCCCCGGTATAGAATAAAGCGCCAGACCTGCTTAGCAGGAAAAAGGCCCTACTGGGACTGGCACCTGTCTCCCGCTAGGCATTATTCAGACCTGCCCCAGATGAGCATGCCACAAGAAGCATCTCCAGGCATACCTTAGCTGTTCCCTTCAAGAATTCAGCCCAGGGGAGACATGCCTTTGTGGTAAGGGCTCCCATCTGGCTAAACGAGCTTCCAAATACAATCACCAGCCTTCAACACCTAGGGCACTTCAAATACGAAGTTCGAAAGTCCATCTCTCCTCCAGTCTGCTGTCTGTGTCAAACGTAATCCCAGCATCTGGCCCACCACTCAACTGCCCACTTGCTTTGGCCAGGTTGCACCTACTCCCTCCCCCCTTCCCCCCTCCCTACCAACTCCCCCACTTGTCCTTTGTCCAGTACCCCTCACTACCTCACCCCCACCTGCCCTCTGTCCAGTTCACCACACTACCTCTTGCCCGGTCCCCTGTCCCTTCCTCTGCTCCCCTACTTCTCCCTCCACCTGCCCTCTGTCCAGCACACCCACACTACCTCTAGCCCATTTTCCTGACCTCTTCCTCCCCTCCCACTCCCCTCCCACCTACCTGCATCTGCCAAACCCCAACTTGTCTCTCTGCACTTAACTTCTCTCAGATGGCTGCACATTGCGTACCTCCACTAGGAAACTGGCACTCCTACCAGCTGCTGCATTCATGTCTTGACTTGTGTAAACCATAACTGTATTTGCTACCCCTTCCTATGTAAACTCTATGTTAGTAGTACAACCCCCGTGTCAGTCTGTCTGCTGTAATTATGCCGTAGCAACAAAATGTTTCTCCTTAAGTGCTGATGAGGATCCTTTGTAAACGAGCTCTTAGCTCAAAGGTTTGTAATTCCAAGTTCCCAATAAATAAATAAATAATACCCACTCTCCACACTGGCAGCAGTGTGCATGACCCAAGGCAACTCATGCACATCTTCCCCCTGACTTTATAGCAAGCTCCCTTCCCATCCATTCTGGTTGCTGCAGCAACATAATGCACCACCAGCCCTGGGGGCAGCACTCCTACCAGCTTGGCAGCCCAAGAACCAGCCTCCCAAGTTCCCCTACAAAAAAGTTGAATGTGCAGAATGTGGAAGGGAAGGAATCCAGAATCCAAGTCACACTTGGTGTCGGGGGAAGGGTGAGAAAGTCAAAATAGTTTATCACAGTGTAATACTCTGCATGGCAATCGTATTGTGCACTTGTGTTTTCTTCAATGATAATTCGCATCAGTGGGAAATTTTGTGATATATCATCACACTGAGGTACTGTAACTTCCATACTGTTGGGTACTTTTGAGTGGAATGCCAGAAGGGTATCTTATGAACTGTGAAATAAGTAAGCAAATAAAGATATATTTGTATCTGAAACACCACATGTACAATAATATGCACATTTTACTGTATAACTTGTGGTAACAGAATGAATATCAGTTCCTTACCTGATCAGAAATATTCCATACACGGACAGATCCATCACAGCTTGCTGAAGCCTTCAAAAATAATATTTATACCCATTAAATGTCACCAGGCATTAAGGACCTAAAATACAATATTGAAATGTACTTCAAAGCATAGCAACTATTAAAAAAAGATTTTTGTACCTCAGCCCTACAATGTTTTCATTGTTTTTGGCTTATTGTTATCAGCTCCTCGAGCCAGACTGGGTTTACCTTGCCTCTTGCTTTGCTGAGACCAAAGGCCAACCCACCCTAGACATTGTTTCCCCAACACACACACAAAATATGGACTATCCTAACCATGCTCTGTTCTGTGGCAGCCTAAATTCATGTACTTCCGCACTGCTGTCAACGACGGTGTAGACTAGCAAATGGGTGGTGCTCAAGTGGAAGACATCCAGACTACACCCACGAAACCCTAAAACGTTTAGCAACCTTCTCCCAAACAATATGCAATTCAGAGAGCAGGACACAGTCCAAAAATAGACCACAAAATAAGTGTTAAAGAGACTCTTTCATAAACAGCAAAATAAGCACTGGCAGCCAGATTTTTACAGCATTTTCACGTGCACTTTGGCAGCTCTAGCAAATTCTACAACATTTTCTAGGCAGAAAACTGTCTGCCCAGAATTTACAAGTTTATAAAGTCTGGCAATGCCCCCAAACATTCCAAGCTGCTGTTCTCTATCAAAAAGAATGTTAAAAGTTGCAGAAGGAACCAAAATGCACGTCATGTGCAAATGTTTTGAAACTCTAGCCCTGAACCCCAGCACAATGCCTGCAACATTTATCAGCATAGTGTCTATTCCGTTCTTCAAATCATGCACTGTATACAGGAAATAGCAGTACCAGGAAGGCATCCTTGGGATCGAAAGCAACACTTAAGACTGGCGCCTCATGCCCTCGCAAGGTCTTCTGTTGGCTGCTGTCATTCACATCTACAACTTTGACCATGAAATCACTGTAAGAAACAGAGTTGAAATTAACCCTTGTAATCCCATAAGCATTTCCAAGAGCAAAGACTGAGACTGCAGCACATGGGGCTGCTGCCAATGTAACATTGTCAATGGTGACTTTACACAGGGACATCACTGTTTAAATAAAGATATCTCTGAAATCATGAGTTTATATTCTGCCTCACCCTTACTGTTACTTGCATCAAGAAAGTAAACACTTATTTTATGCATTTAACACAACTATCCATGTTACAGTAACAATTTTGTGCCAATACCTTTTTATTCATTTTTAGGTTTACTTGCGCGCATGTGCAAGAAACATAGTGCCACCATACGACTTCTTGGAGGTGTGCCGCCCGCTCTGCCAATGCCCTAACCTATTTTGCAGGCACAACCACAGCGCACCAATGAATGGCTGAGCTATGACAGCAGTTCAGATGCAGTGGCGTGCAGCTGAAAGAAAAGCACCTCTGCAACCAGCGGTGGTAACGTGTAGGCACTTTGCATACTGACGGCAAGCAGCAGCTGTCGCCGGCCGCCTCTCAGTCCCCATGAAAGCAAACGGGGGCCCAATCCCCCTATCAGAATGCTCCCTCCCCAGTTCATTTCCAAATGGGTAGCCCAATCCCTATCGGCATAATGTCCCCCCTCCACATCTGTTGTGTGCTGAGGGGGGTACCCAATCCCCCTTGGCTCATGCGCCCCCCCCCACACAGTGTATGGCCGACGGGGGTGCCCAATCCCAGTCAGCTCCAGCCCCCCTGCCAACAAACACCCAGGTGGCACACTGGGAGCTGATCCCAGCGCCCAAAATCCTCCCGCATTGTCTTTTTTTTCCCTGTAAAAAGAGAACATGGCCCCTCAATGGCTCTGGTGCCCCTCCCCCAACCCGCACCCACCCTCTGGGCAGCCCACATCCCTACCTCCCCACCCCATACTTGCCTCTAGAGCCCCGCATGATGATCTTCAGTGGACCGTGAACACGTCTGCACTCTTCAAAGCCGACCGAGAACTGAAGAAATGCCAGTAAGCTGTATAATGGCATAAATGGGGAGTTTTCAACTTAGGTGGATATCTCTGCCATTTTTGCAAATTCTGCCACCAAATTTTCAACGGGGGGTTCTTGGGACCCCACTTCATGAATTCAGTCACTGTCATGGCATTATTCAGTCTCGAAAGGTGATTTTGCTGTCACTGCGCAGAATCACCTTTCAGGACCGATTAACGAAACAACAGTATCACTGTTCATAAGGTGGCCTCCCAAAAAGCTTATGTTGCAAATTTGGTGAAAAAATTCCAAAAATATGACTGTTACGAGCGTGCATTGCGCAGTTTTCAGACACACTCGTAACTTCGCGAATTTGTAATATTTTCAAGCAAGATTTTCAGCATTGTCAGCTTTGCACACCTCCTTATGAACAGTACAGCTGTCATTTTTCACATCCTGCCCAAAATGTGTTTTCGCACATCTGGCATACAATGGCACGGCCGCTGTGGGAAATCAATGTTCAGGACATATTAAGAAAATCATTGTGACACTGTTCATGAGCAGAGGTCACAAAATGCATATGTTGAAAACTTGGTGTAATCCAAATATGCTCGTAACTTCAAGCATTTTTAATATTTTCACTCCAGATTTTCAACATTGCCATCCCTTCACTGCTCCCTATGAATGGTACAGCTGTCATTTTCCACATCCTGCCTAAACTGTGTTTTCACACATCTGGCGCAGAATGGTGCGGTCACTGTCGGAAAGCAACGTTCAGGACAGATTAACAAAATCACAGTGCCACTGTTCATGAGCAGAGGTCCCAAATGCTTTCATCAGGTGGGGGAGGGGGTCACAAAAAGGCCATGTTGAAATTTTGTAGTGCAAATACCAACAAACGCCCAGGGCGTTAGGGTTTCTAACCATAATGTCCCACCTTGTGCAGACTGACAGGTGTCAGGGATGTGCCTTTGGATTGCCCACTGTAATGCTCACGCCATTCCACCCCCACCCTGAAGCCAGTGACAGGCATCGAGGTGTGCCTCGGTCTCTTCAGCCCCAGAGTTCACCCCATTCTCCTATACTGCACCTATTTCAGTGTATGTCCTTATGACATGGGGTGACCGTAAAGCCGAACACCCCAAGGAACACCTCAACACTTGTCAATGTCTGCAGGATAGGGTGAAGTGAAATGCCATGAGCGTTGTGAGCGACGAACCAAAGGCACACCCCAATGCCTGTCCATCTCTGCAGGGTGGAAGTGGGGTTGGCGTGAGTTCAATGCTTCACTGCCATTCCTATTCTGCATCTGTCTAACTCCTACATGTCCAATGCTACTATCAGCAAGCAAACATTTGGCATTGGCAAATGCTTGTTCTTTCTTGTCCTGTCTTGTAAGATGCTCTTTTTCCCCTGCTGAATCTGTTTTAGCATTACTTACATTTGAAGTGCTGTACAGAACAGCTAGCATCACAAAATATAGTCACTGCCAGGTTTTCAGCAATATTCTTTGTGTTTTTGGGGCACTAGGGACACCATGGCTGAAACTTCAGACCACAAAACAGGAGCTTGAACATGACAAATACAAAATAAAATGTGGCACCACGTAAATGGATTTGGAAACAAAAATGAACAGCAAGGATCAACCTCGGGGATTGCAAAGGACTGTGTACTAAGTATGTATACCATGAATCACAGCTTTAATGCAACACAGTCTTATGTGTAATACACATTAAAAAGACAAGTTAAAAAACAAGATTTTTTTTTGGTTAAAAAGCATAGTATGAATATTTAGTATTGTACCATTCAATTCAGTTCAATTTTATTTTGATACTGGAAGGTATCTGACCAAAAATGCCAGTTTTCACAAAAGTCCAGTGGTACAGAAATTTGATAATACAGAGAAAACGATAAACAATATTTGCAAAATTTTACAGTACTTACAATAGGAACAGTATATACGACAAGATCATCTAGAACAGAAAAAAATACAGAGCACACAACAGAGCTAATATACAGATACTTATAAACTCTAAGGTAACTCAGGGGTTGGTGGACATTCAAGGGGGTTACCTACAGGAGCAGACACAGGTGCTGGATTGGAGGAGGTGGTCCTTAAGGGAGGAGGTGAATGAGCCAATTGAACTACAGGCCTGAAGTTCAGAGGGCAGTTTATTGTAAAACTTGGGGCCCTTGTATGTGATAGAGTTCTGCGCATGCTTGGTGCGGTAAAAAGGAGTGTCAAAGATATGACAGGTGGCCACTCTAGTACTGCACTTGGGAACCGATGAGGGGAAAAGGGAGTTAACACTGATCGGCAGTAGGTTATGGTGAACTCTGTATAGGAAGAGAGCATTTTAAGTTGGAACCTGTCTTCAAGGGTGAGCCAGTTGAGGGAGGCATAGAGGGTACAGTGATGGGTCATTCAGGGGAGGCCGGTCATGAAGCGCGCAATATTTTTTTTATTTATTACATTCTCGGATTAGTACCTTTGAGCTAGAAGCTCTTTACATAGGTTCCATGTCAAGTAAAGTATAACCACATATACAAGACAATCTTACATGGAGGCACAGATACAAAGTACAATTTAGTTAATGACAAGCAAAACAGATATGAAAGGGAAAAAGGTAATTACTTAGGGAGGAGGACAGATAGGTGAGGTGCCAGCCTAGGCCACTGTAGCAGGAACTAACAATGGGCAGCGCGAGAGCAGCATGTGGAATACAGCAGTCACTGAGACCTTGTCAGAGGTGGGAAAGGGAAAAGTGTGGGGGAATAAGGGAGGGCAGGACAAAGGTGTTGGAGCAGGAGAGGGAAATGTGAGGTGGGAGGCAGGAGCACCAGGTGGGGTAGGAGGGAGAAGGAAGTGAAGAAACGGGGGGTAAGAGAGGGTAGGACAACGGTGTTGGAGCAGGAAAGAGGAAAATGTGAGGTGGGAGGAGGAGGCAGGAGCACCAGGTGGGGTAGGAAGGGGTAGGGGAAGAGAGGAGGGTGGGGAAGGGGGGTAGTCATGGACAGCTGGCAGAAAAGAACTAGCAATGGCAGTCGCAGTGGGCCCCAAGCACCAGCTGCTGCTTAAGGTTTACTTTGAAGGCTCCAAGTGTGGGAAGATTGGCAATGTTATCACGAAGGGAGTTGATCCACTGCGGAGTTCTGAATGCGAAGGATCGTTGACCTTGGGTAGTGCGGCATTTTGAGGTTAGGAAGAGCCAGTGTTCAGAATTTCGTGAGGGACAGGTGCTGTTGCAGGGAACAAGTAATTGTTGCACCCTTGTCGGTAGTTGACCTTGGTGGATTTATTTGGCCAGAAGGCAGGTTTGGTATTTCAGTCGGTCTAGAAGTGGGAGCCAGTTTGTTCTGGAGTAAAGGTCTCAGGTAAGTGTCAGTCTTGGTGCTCCTGTAACGAGCCTACAGGCTTTGTTAAGCGCAATTTTTATGCGCCAGAGCGCAGTGTCTGTGGCTGAGCCATAGATGGCGAGACCACAGTCAACTAGAGAAACCACAGAGCTGTGAATGGCAATGCTTAAAGCTTCAGACGTCAGACTATGCTTGTGTCTCTGGAGAAGTCCAATGCGTGGGATAATGGCTTTGGTGGTGTTATCTATGTGGATGGCGTAAGTGAGTAAACTGTCAATGGTGATACCAAAATATTTGAACAGTTGAACGAGTCAAGTGAGGAATCAGCACTGTTGCGTATTGAGAGGGGATAATTTCTGTCCTTGTTTTGGGTGCTTGAGAACACCATGGTCTTAGTCTTTTTGTAGTTCACAATCAACTTGTGGTCAAGGAACCATTAAATCGACACTTGAGAAATCATGCTGGAGTCGCCACTCAAGGCACCTGGGTCCGTGCCACTGGAGAAGACAACCGCATCGTCTGTGTAGAGGAGGATGCCACTTTGGCAGGCTTGAGGGAGATTATTAAGAAACAAACTGAAAAGGAGGGGGCCCAGGATTGAGACTTGGGAGACGCCAGAGCAAATAGGCTGACTGTCTGAGAGGACAGTACCTATCTTCACTTGTTGGGAGCGACTACCTAGATAACTACGGAACCAGTTGACAGTGTCGGTGGAGAGACCAATGGTAACCAGTTGGTTGGCAAGGAGGGCACAGTTAACCATATCAAAGGCCTTTGTTAAGTTGATGTAGACTGCCCCAACAAGATGTCCTTGGTCGATGGATTTACGGATAAAGCCCGTGAATTCAAGAAAAGCCGCAGTGGTACTGTGCCTGGTCCTAAATCCATGTTGCTTGGGGCACTGGAGCTGGTGTTTTTCCAGGTATTCAGTTAGCTGGTCAGCAACAATTCTTTCGAGTGCCTTAGAGAGTGGCGGCAGGATCAAAATGGGTCTGTAGTTCTCTGGGAGGGCATGATCACCACTCTTGTGCACTGGGGTTACAACAGCGGCCTTCCATCTTTGTGGAAATCTAGCATATCGGAGCAATAAGTTAAGGATATACATAAGAGGGGATAGGATTTCCTCCAATGTAAGAGCCACTAGTTTGAGATCAAGGGTATTGCTGCTGTATCTCCCTTTACCCAGGACTTTGTTCAGATATTTCCTGGCTTCCCCAATGGTGACTGTTTTGAAGTAAAAAGGAGGGTGTTTGAGGGTCTGCGTAGCTTTAGTAGGGTTAGTAGGGGAGAAGAAGCCAGCAGGGAGGATGCCAAGGAGGTCTGTGAAGGTTTGATTGAAGGTGTTGGCTATGGATTTGGGGTCAAGGATAAGGGATCCATTGACGTTGAGCATGGTGGAGGCGGATTTAGGCTCGTGACCGGTGACCTCTTTCAGGTTCGTCCAGAATTTTCTTCCATCTTTCCAGCATTCTGCAGGGTCATCTTTGTGATATGCATTTTTGGCTACGCGGATGGCCCTGGTACAGTTATTTCAGGCCTTTTTATAATTCTGGACGCCTGATAGTTTCCCTGTGGCCCTGGCTACATGCCAGAGACGGTCCCTATTTTTCATGAGTTCGAGAATGTCATGGTCTAGCCAGGGGTTGAAATGGTCTTTGATTTTGCACTTTTTTAGGGGTGTATGTTTGTAACAGGCTGCGATGAAAAGGGTGATGAAGTGGTCAAGAGCACAGTCAACGTCAGAAGTCCCATACACTGTTGACCACTCAGTGTAAGGAGATCAGCTTTCAGAAGGCCAGCGTAACCCCGCTTAAGGACCCTATTGATTACAGTTCTTGGCAGAGGTTTAGTGAACTTGTTGGACCAGCAGAACAAAACAGGTGAGTGGTCACTGATTGCATCCGGGAGAACGATAGCGTTGTTTATGTGCCTGGGGCGGTTAATAAGTGCCCAGTGGAGCAGGGTGCTTGTGCCCATTCTGTAGTTGGTCCTTGTGGGGACATCGATAAGCTGTGTAAAATGTGCTGCATTAATAGCATCTCTGAATTGGTTAGCTTCCGTGGCAAGCCAGTTGATACGGAAGTCACAATATTATTTTATGTAGTCCTGAGTTTGGAGAAAAGGGGAGATGTGCTGGGGGGTAGACAACAGAGCCATAATCAAGGAGGGGCAAGAGAAGGGAGCTGGTGAGGCGTACTCTGGAGATGGGGATAAGGAACTTTCTGATTTGGTATACGAGACCTAGCCTCATAAGGATTTTTTTGATGAGGTTGGTAATATGGATACTGTAGGTCAGGTGAGGGTCTAAGTACAGGCCAAGGTATTTGAATTTGTAGACTTGTTCTATGATGTTACCAAGATGGTCTGAGAGGAATCGGCCCATGACTGGGGCTTTCTTGGGCCAGAGAAGATCATAAACTTGGTCTTCTTGGAGTTGAGAACCATGTCTTTGGCAGAGAACCAAGAGTGTAGCTTGCTGAAGTCAGCCTGCAAGTTACTGAACATTGTATCAAGGTTAGTTTTGCTGCAGTACAGGGCCGGGTCATCAGTGTAAAAGACTAGTTGGGTGGTTTGACAGATGGAAGGGAGGTTATTGAGGAACAGCGAGAAAAGGAGTGGGTCTAGGATGGAGCCCTGCGATACCCCATATTTAATCAGACATTCAGCAGAAAAATGAACACTGATATTAGTTTTCTGTGATCTGCCAGAGAGGTAGCTTCCGACCCATTTGACGATGTTTTCAGATATGTGCAAGCCCTTGAGGGTGTCCAGGAGAAAGCAATGGTCGACCAGGTCGAACACCTTGGTCAAGTCCACAAAGACAGAGCCTGTGTACTGACCCTTATCGCTTGACTGGTGAACCTGACCAGGGCGATTTTGGTGCTATGTCCAGATCTGAAACCATGCTGAGCTACAGAGAGCAAGGTATTCCAAAAATGACAGGGATGAAGTGTACAATATATCCAGTTGCCCTTAACTGCACTCCACATTTTAATTCACTAGTCTCTCAAGAAACATTCTTCTTCTTCCTGCAACGCAAGTTCCAGCTTTTTAGTTGTCTCCCATATCAATTAGGAGTGATGCTCACTTAAAAAAAAAAAAAAATGAAAATTTCCACACACTATAAAAATTGGTCAATTAGCTGACCTGCCGCAGCAGCGGTAGGGCTACCATGTGCTATGCCAACACCCAGAGTTCAGGAATGAGCCTGAACTGGAAAGTCAGCAGGGGATATCCTCAAGGATGAAGGGCTTGCAGACTCTGCTATGGTAATACCACCTGGGTGATCACAGGTGGGGGTGCAACTGGGGAGTTGGCACATGGGGAGAGAGGACACCGATAGGCTCCAACACACGCTGAAACGCATCTGCGTGCCTGCACGTCCCTGAGCCCACTTATCGGCATCCAATGGGGAAGGGAAGAAAAACATGAAAGAAAAAAAAAAAAAAATGTGGCAGCATGAAACCTGTCCTGCCATGCAGGCCCTGCACTGCCAGCCAAGGCAACCATCATGACCGAGTTTCATCTCTGTCGGGTGGCACCAGTCACATTCCCCCAGCGACCTCGACCTGGGAGACCAGCCAGGAAGGACCAGGCGGAGAAGGTAAGTCCTGGAGGAGGCAGGTGACAGGGGTAGGGTGTGTGGATGGGGGGGGGCGGGGAGGAGTGTCAGGCTGAGATTGGGCTGTCGGAGATGACAGGGGGAGAAAGAACAGTAAATTAAACAAAAAATTGGTTAATGAAGGAAAAGGGCACTCAGTACTGTACTACTGGCATTGGTAATCAACTTTTCAATACTGGAACAGTGCACTTTCTATTACTGTTTTGCCATCAACCATATAGGATGCAAAAAAAATAATTTCTTAAAGAGCAACTCTGCACTTCAGCGTGCATTATACTGTTTCAGCTATAATTCACCGAATACTATATATTTTATTATTCTTTTGGTAACCGGGTATATATACAGTATATATCTCCAGAGTTCATAACTTTGTCATGGTAGCCTCTCCAAGAAGTGTGTATAAAAAGCTTTGCATTATCTGAAAAATTTAGTAGATCACTTTAAGGGATGCGGTCAACTCCTTAGGCCCCAAAGTGTCCCAAGTTTAAAAACCACGTGACATGCTTGGTCACGATCTGTAGAGACTGCTGATGTAGCTGGGAGATTGATTCAGATTTCTTTTTCTTTTCTTAACGTTGGTTGCGCGCATGAGCAAACCAACGTACTGTGGCAATAGGGGATTTCGGGGTGTGTGTCATTGCCGAGCCCGCTGCAGTACAGAAAAGTAGAGGCTCGGGGCCCAGTGACGCAAAAGGTTGAAGAGCTGGATGCCCTACCTCGCGTTATGCCGGCAACCCGTTTCGGGAACGACCTTACTTTGTGTGGTCCTGACAACTCTGTTGGGTGGGCTGAACGTTCATACATTTCAAAGGACCGAAGCCTCTCCAATCAGAGAGAGCTTTGGTCCTTTGACTTGCATAAAGCGGAGGGCTACCGGACAGACTGAGAAAACGAGCACCCAGCACAGCACCCACCAGCTGTTGCTCCTGGCTACCTTCCAACATCGGACCCCAGCTGGCGCTGTTTGTGAGGATTATTCGGGGAGCATTGACAATTTTTAGTCTGTGGGCTGGAAAACGCACAACTAGCAGCCACTGACTGAACACCTAGCAGAACAGCCCTTCCAATGAGAGCACTGGAGAAAGCATTGGCACGACTACTCGCACCTGGTGACATCTTGGCAGCCCAGACCTTTCAAAGCATCAAAACACAGTTGAGGACCATGAAGAGGGCATGTGCTTGTTTTGCTTTGGAAACTTAGCGATGTTCACATTATTTATCTTAGTCCCTCTCGCTTTTCCAAGAGCAGTATACACAGAACCATGCTCTGAAATATGAAACACCAAATTAAAAACAATATCTAGTCAAATATATTTTGACACCCATGAGACTTACTGTAACTACTAAAATATGCAAGACAATGGTGATCCCTTTCATTAGTGCGATGGCAGTGGTTATGACTGCCTTGGATGGAGTTTGTTGCATCTCCTCTTCAAGCAACTGCAAAAGTGTTTGCGATGAAAGGGGAAGAGGGACAGCTATGCAAAATGTCCCACAGGGGTAATCACAAGTACACATGGCCCCTACAGTCAGAGTCACATGCCTCCTGCACCTCACTTGGGCACAGCAGCCCACTGGAAGGCACCTGATCTGGCAACAGACCATGGTGAATAAGGTAAGTGAACTCGCTGCTAGAGCATGCGGATTCCACAGGATGCCAAAGGCATAAGGATAACTGAGGGGGGTGCCCTGTACCACTAGGGAACATCATCAGCCATTAGAGAAGGACCATTGATTCACCTCGACCCAACATGAAAGGTGGCATTAGGGAAGGGGGAAGGGGTGCCTGCACACTAGCAAGTGTGACCAGGTTGCAGCTTGACATTACACCATGCCATATCTCTCAACTGTACCATCACAAAGGAAATTCTCTCATTTTGTCCCTCAGAACCGTTGTCCCATATTCTACATTAAGAATTTTGAGCAGTAATATAGCGATAATTGTAGGCCTCAGCGAGTGTACAAGGGACTAATGGCACTGGGAACTATAGACCAAGGTCACTGTCTGCGATGCCCAGTGTCGTTATTCCAGAGGACTGACCAGTTGATGACTACATTTATCGCCACTATACCGAGGTCGGCCACGTCGGTTTCTGACAGCTATACACACCACAAAGATGAGCCATTTCTGTTTCAGAGCTGGGTTCCTTCCAATGCTCAAGAGGTGAAGGTTGCGTCATAAACTGGTCTATATATTCCAAATGCCTCACAGTTCGTTTGAATGTTCCAAATGCCTCTGCTGCCCTATCTGCGTCTTCCAATGGCATTTTTTGCCTAACTTGCATGATCCAAATGACCTAAAGGTTTCCCAAGCTTATTTACACGGTATTGTAGCTCCACAGTACCTTGAAAATAAGCAGTGTGATTGGTTCACATGATGTCCCCTCAATGTAAATCATATTAGATTGAGATGAAAGCCTTGTAGCCAATTACTTTGCTTTATTTATAGGGCATTGTGTGGTGACAGTGCCCAAGGTTGAGGAACATATTAGGCCTTTGGAACATGCAGATTAGGCAATAAAACACACAGTGTCACCATTTGGCCTGCCACCGAGGCTCCCGAGTCAGTTCTCCAGGAGCTCCCCCTGCTCACCAGCCAGGTCACCAACTTCTTGGACACTTTCTCTGCACTTCCCAAGCCACTGAAGTCTGGGAGCATTGGGAGAGGAAATAACTTTTTACATAAAACAGAAGCAAGGCTTCTACTACTCATTCAGTTGTCATACCTCCTCACCAGATTGCCAACAGCCAAACCAGTCAGGGCTCCAAGACCACACACACAGCTGTCATTTTGTCTGCCACCGGCAATTATCAGTCAGCTTTCAAGGAGATGCCCCCTGGCTAGCCAGGTCTCCAACTTCTTGGACACTTTCTCTCTGTGCTTCCACGACCAACTGGGTCTGGGAGCATTCGGGAGAGAGAGAGAAACTTTCTGAGAGCATGAGACAGAGAGAGAGAGAGAGTTTTTTTTTTTTTTGTTTTTTTTATAAACATAAAATAGAAACGCGGCTTCTACTGCTTATTCAACTGCTCCTACCTCCTTGCCAGACTGCCATCAAGCAGCCCCGCCACGGGTCAGAGACCATGCACAGCCACTGTTTTGCCTGCCAGAGGGGGTCATGAGCCAGCTTTCCAGTAGCCCCCCCCACACACTTTCTTCAGACTTTCTTTCTGTGCTCTCCCAACCAACTGGATCTGGGAGTGTTCTGGAGAAGGCAGGACTTTTTACATAAAACAGGAACATGGCTTCTGATTGTTCAGCTGCTCCTTGCCAGACTGCCATCAAGGAGCCCAACTGGGGCTCCGGGACCACACACAGCCACCATTTTGTGTGCCACAAGAAGTCATAAGCAAACTTTCCAGAGGCTTCCCCCCTGCTTTCCAACCAGGCTGCCAATGTCTTGGACACTTTCTCTCTCTGCTCCTCTGACCAGTTATATCTGGGAGCATTTGGGAGAGGATGGGATTATTTACTTACAACAGGAGCTTGCCTTCCATTGCTTATTCACCCGCTTCTACCTCCTTGCCAGACTGCCATCAAGCAGCTCAGCCAGGGCTCTGGGACCATGCATGGCCACAATTTTTTGCTGCCACCGTGGGTCATGAGCAAGCTTTTCAGAGGCTCCTTCTGCTCTCCACCAACGGCACCAACTTCTTGTACACTTTCTTTCTGCACTCCCCTGATCAGTCAGGTCTGAGAGTGTTCGGAAGAGGACTTTTTACATAAAACCTCTCTGTAGTCGAGGCACAGGTCAGGAAGCATAGGGAAAACCAGGAGCAGTTGAAGAATTTATCAAAACTTTATTTACAGTAGTGGTAACATAAAAAAATATACAAAACTTGTTCATAATAACTACGTACAGAGGCAAAATAAAATATTTCTTCTCATCTCTCCAACTGCAGCTCAGCTTAGCTCTTTTATAAGTCTTTTCAACCCCCATCCTTAACAAGCATCCTGTTTTTCGTAAATATCAGGAGCTACTAGAACACAGTGTGCTTCCGGAGGCCCTCTTTTTGCAGCTTTTGAAGAAAAAAAAAAAAGCCCTAAACATTTGCCCTCAAGTAATCTCTACAGTTTACAACCATCTCAAATTATAAATATATATATTTCGACAGTAATACTACATATTTTTCAAATAAAAGGAATCCCAATATCAGTTTCATTCCATACACAGATTTGCACATATTTGTATATCCTAGCAGATCTAGATATGAAAGGGAGGAAAAACAGACAGCAAGAGAAAACTGAGACAGTGGGAGGCAAAGCATTGAGAGACTGTTCGGGTTGAGGTTGATCAAGTCAGAGGTCTCACAGGAAAAATTTGGTTGCACAACCAGACAGAGAAGAGACAGAAAAGGAAAGATTAGATCCTTGCATTTAAACACGTTCTCCATACCAAATGGGACAGGGTCCTGTTCTACCCTGTCACATATACCCTCCTCCTCAAGAGGGAACCTGTTTTACTAAACAGGTTTCCAAAACTTTCTATTCTCTAAGAACACTGGCTGCTTTCAGCAATTAAGCACATTTCCATCCATTTTTTTTTATAACAGTACAGTTTAAACTCATACATTTTTCAACCTTCAGAGCCCTCAATTTCAGATCCGTATCTCGACAGAAAATCAGCATTGCTATTCTCTTTACCAGATTTGTGAATCACTGTGAATTTAAATAGATGCAGTGCCAGGTACCACCTTGTGATTCTGGAATCTTTATATTTCATCTGGTTAAGCTATCAGAGAGGACTGTGATCAGTTATAAGAACAAAATCAGTTCCTAGCAAATAAAATTTAAGGGTCTCCATGGACAACTTTGCCGCTAAACACTCCTTTTCAATAGTGGAGTATCTTTTCTCTCTATCATGTAATTTCCTGCTTATATACAGAAT
The DNA here is from genome assembly GCA_016271365.2 of Neoceratodus forsteri. Lineage (NCBI taxonomy): Eukaryota > Metazoa > Chordata > Ceratodontiformes > Ceratodontidae > Neoceratodus > Neoceratodus forsteri. The sequence continues at coordinate 798,365,094 of CM028134.1, read as the reverse complement.
AGGATGTTCTGTCCCATCTACATTTGGCTTAGGACAGCACCTAGGCCTACCTCAGATGCATCTGTTTGTAGCAGAAATCGTTTCTCAAAGTCTGGGCTTCCTAAAACAGGTGCTGAACATAATGCAGCCTTTATGGCTTGAAAAGCATCATCACACTCTGGGGTCCATTTCACATTACTTGAGTACAGTTTCTTGTGAGTTCAGTGAGGGGAGTAGCTAATTCAGCAAAGTTGAGAACAAATCTCCGTTAATAACCAGCCAGCCCTGAAAATGACCCTATATGTTTCTTTGTTTTAGGTACAGGGCTGTAAGCTACAGCTTCTATTTTAGAAATCTCTGATTTGACTTCTTCATTTCCCAACACATAGCCCAAATATCTGGTTTCCTGCATGCCCAATGCATATTTGGTAGGACTAATAGTCAGACCTGCATTTCTGATAGCTTGAATAACTGCTCGTAGGTGTTCCAGGTGGCTTTAACAGTCTGGACTATATACCATTACATCATCCAGGTATGCAGCACAATAACCAGCGTGAGGGGATAAAATTACATCCATGTACCACTGGAATGTAGCGGGTGCACCATGTAAACCAAATGGCATGGTGGTGAACTGATATAATCCTATAGGGTTGGCAAATGCAGTTGTATCTCTGGATTCTTTAGCTAAAGGTATTTGCCAGTAACCCTAGGTGAGAGTGAAGGGACTGATATACTTTGCACTCCCCAGTCTGTCCACCAAATCATCTATTCTGGGCATAGGATAACTGTCAAATTCTGACACCTGATTAAGTTTCCTAAAATCAAGGCAGATTCTAATAGCCCCTTCTTTTTTGTTTACACTTACCATGGGAGATGACCAAGCACTCCTCGAATCCTCTATGATAGCTAATTCTTTCATTTTCTATATTTCCTTAACCACATCAGCTCTTAACTGCTCTGGCAACCTGTATGTCTTTTGCCTAACAGAACGAGCATTCTTTGTCACTATTACATGCTCAGGATGGTACCGTGGTAAAAGTACTGCTAAATGTCTTTAGCACATTACAAATGTCTGCAGTTTGTTCTGAGGTTAAGGAAACATTCACCTTTACAGCATCAGCATTTATAGTTTGTTCCAGTCTACCTCTCTCTCAACCTTTTGTCCCCCAAATGTGGAACATTGCCTGTCAAAATGTGGAACAAATGGGCAAAATGTAGAACACTTCATCAAATCTTTACCCAAGAAGCTCAAAACACTGTTAAAATGTTGCATTTATGTTCAGAAAGTCTGTTATTAATTGCATAGTATATTTTTTGCATTATTTACTGTAGATTTTTGCTTTAAAATGTTGACTTTGAATGTGGAACAAGTCCTCACAATGTGGAACAGGGGAGCTTTTGTGAAGTAAAATGAAGAACGTTCCTCACAATGTGGTACAGTTGAGAGGTATGCCAGTCTACCATAAGCTACATCAATATCTTCCTTATCGGTTTCTGGTAAAACCAGCAAAGCAGCTTTTGGCATTTCTTCAACCCATTTCTTGAGGAGGTTAGCATGGTGTATCTTAGTAGGATTTTTCCTGTCAGGGGTCTCAATCTCATAGGTAACAGTGCCAGTACGTCTAAGAATTTTATAAGGCCCTTGCCACGTCATTGACAGCTTGTTTTCTATTGTGGGTAACAGTAGCAAAACCTTTTCACCTGGCTTGAAATAAAACAGGATACTCTCCTGTAACAGTAGTTCTAGGAGTGGTATATGTTGTTCATCCACACTTATTGGCATGTCCCCTTCCACTTTAAGATCCACCGAAGTCTTCAAGCTGGCTCCACCCACCCACCCAGGTGGTACAGTCAGACCTGGTTTATCCATGCCTCATTAGTCCGTATGTCTGGTTTCCCGAATGAGACACAATGCAAACGGATTTTTTCTCATGTTAATTACCTCTTTAATATGTAAAACTGAGAATCCGAATCCATTTGCATTTGTCCCTAACTAGGCTAATTAATACCTATTGACTGTGACCTCCTTAATCCGTTTTTTAATTATACTGAGGTGGAGGTGCTAACATGTTTTTAACAGAGTGTTAATCGCAAGCACTCTTAATCCCCTCCAGCGTGTTAACTCGCATGTTAACTCGGCGGAAAGCAACACTTCCATCAACTGCACGAGTGTACTCTCCTCCTGCTGCCGTCTAACATAAAGAAATGTTTTAATAGTCCCAGTCCACAGTTAATCCATTCTCCCCCCGACTGTAGTTCTCTCTAAAAAAAAAAAAAAAAAAAAAAAAAATATATATTTCTGCCCGAGTAAAGCTTGGTCTACGGTAGATCTCCTCGTAGATCAGGTTATACGCCTCTCACACCAGCTGTTCCTTGCTGTCCACGAGTTTGAATTTAGCCTAGTTAGGGACAAATGCCTGCATTGCTCATAGATCGAGTTGCACGCCCCTTTCCCAGTTCTCCCAGATTTCTCCCAGGTTAGCTGTCCCAGCCTTTCCCAGTCCACAGTTAATCCATACCCCCGAGTGTAGTTCTGTCTTAAAAAAAAAAAAAATCTTTCTGCCGAGTAAAGCTTGGTCTGCCACGGTAGATCTCCTCGTAGATCGAGTTGTACGGCCCCCCACACCAGCTGTTCCTGCTGTCCCTAAAAAAATCATTCTGCCTCGAGTAAAAACCCCAGTTCTGTGGCAGTTTCTGGTACCCCAGGTAAATCTGTCCAGTCCTTATGTCCCCCGATTTGATCGACCCCACTGTTTCTGCTACCCAGCTAGCTGTCAAGCTATGAGCCCCTTGTTCTGCTCGTGATAAACTGTTCCTTTGTGAAATTCCTCCTATTATTTTTATGCTCATGATGTGCTTTTAATGAGTGCATTAAAATGGCACAGGTTAAATCAGATACATACTGTACCATAACATTTCTTGTGATTTTTTAAGTGCTTATTTTTATGCTCATGATGCTTTATGCTCATAATGTGCTTTTAATGCGAGTGATAAAATTGCTTTTTAAATGCCAAAGGTTGAATCAGATACATACTGTATCAAAACATTTCTTGACATTTTTGTTACTGAAATGTATATAAAACAAAGTAATGTACATGTACCTATATGTTTTGCACTATATTTAAGGAGTGAATCTTTTACAATAATAAATCTTTGGGGAAAAAAATCATAAATCTGGTCAATGTCTGGTTACTACGTAGATTTTTATTACGTAACAAATTGGGCTAACACAAATGCTTACGGATTAACCAGGTCTGACTGTATATACCTTGGCTCCACCCCATGACACCAGATCTTAGCCTGCTAGAAGCCAGGTTGTGAGCGTCCGTAGCCAGGGAGGTCGGGTTGGTCCGTCTGGATGAACATATACCACTCCTAGAACTACTGTTACAGGTGAGTAACCTGTTTTTCTAGGATCGTGGATATGTTGTTCATCCATACTTATTGGCAGACTCCTAGCAGTTCTCCAGGAGGAGGGAGGCAAGGCGCACACCCCCTACTTAGGGAACAGAGTGGAGAACTGAGGCCCCAAAACCAGCATCCTGGCGTGACTCATGGTTGATGTGGTAGTGGGAGATGAAGGTGTTTGCTGACTTCCAGGTAGCAGCCAGACAGATTTCCTGGATAGGGATGCCCCTGGAAGTAGCCACTGATGCAGCAGTATGGCGGGTAGAATGAGCTCTTATTCCCTCTGGGAGACTCCTTGCCCGCCAACTCATAGCACAGACCTATGCATGATGTAATCCACCTTGCAATGGTCCATTTGGCTGCAGTTCTGCCAGGAGTGGCTTCAGCATAGGTGACAAACAGCTTGCGAACCTCTCCCTGAATTTTTGCCGTCCTCTCCAAATAATAGGAGAGAGCACGTCTCAGGTCCAAAGTATGGAGCCTGTACTCGGCCTCTGAAATATAATTAGGGTAGTATATTGGCAGAGTAAACACCTGGTTAAGGTGAAACTCTGACACCACCTTCGGAAGGAATTTCGGGTGGGGGCGCAGGACAACCTTGTCCCTGTGGAAGACCAGATAAGGGGAGTCTACCAAAAGCACCTGGAGCTCCCCTGTCCTTCTGGCAGACGTGATAGCTACCAGGAATGCAGTCTTCCATGACAAGTGTGACAAGGCACACTTGTGCATTGGTTCGCATGGCTTGCCCATGAGCTTTGCCTGTACCAGCAGTAGATCCCACAGAGGTGAAGGTTCATGCACCGGAGGGGATACGTGATCCAGGCCTTTGAAAAAGAGCCCGACCATGTCTCCTGCGCCACCGTCAGCTGACCGGCCTGCACTCGTTAAGCAGAGATGGTTGTCAGGTGCACCCTAAGGGTCGATGACCGTAGACCTCCTTTGGAAAGAGACCAAAGGTAGTCGAGAATGTTAGCCACCAGACAGGATAGAGGATCCAGGCCCTTGCCCTGACACCAAATGGAAAACCTTTTCCATTTGAAGGCATAACATTTCTCCTAGTTGATTCCTTTTGGGATGCCTCCACCACAGTGTAGACATCTTCGGAAAGACCCAAAGCTTAGAACTCTAACCACTCAGGTACCAGGCTGTGAGGTGCAGGGATTGAAGGTCGGATGGAATACCGCTCCAGGGCCTGCAGCTGAGGCTAAGGAGATCTGGATACCAGAACTAGTGCGACCAAGTATGGGGCTACCAGAATCACCTTCGCCTTGTCCCTCCTCACCTTGAGTAACACCTTATGGATCAAGGAAAATGGAAGGAAGGCGAAGAGGAGACCTGGAGTCCACAGCCTCAAGAAGGCATCCCGCTGCAGCGAGCCCTGCTGAGGGGGACGGGCATGAAACAGCCTCAGCTTGGTGTTTTCCCTGAAGGCAAACAGATCCACCATCGGTTTGCCCCAGTGGGAGAACAGGCTGTAAGCGACATCTGGATGGAGAGACCACTTGTGGGATGTCTAGCCGAAGCGGCTGAGAGCATCCGCCAGTCGGTTCGAGGCTCCTGCCATGTGGATGGCTAGGAGATCCACCTCAATCGGCTCACGAGGTCAAGATGTGGAGCACCTCCTTGCACAGCAGACAGGAGTGCATGCCGCCCTGCTTGTTGAGGTAGTACATGGTAGTGGTATTGTCCATCTTGACTTGAACCACTTGACCCCAGAGCACAGGAGCGAAAGATGACAGCACCAGTCTGACTGCTCTGAGCTCCAACAGGTTGATGTGGCATCAGGACTCCTCAGGGGACCAGAGCCCGTGGGCCCTTCTGTCCCCCATGTGAGGAATCGGTCGTGAGGATGACCATCGGCTCAGGGCGGACAAACGGGATCCCTTCCTGCAACTGATCTGGGGCAGTCCACCACTGGAGAGCGTCCCACATCTTCTGGGTTACAGTGAAAAGCTGGTCGAAATGACCATGGTGCCGAGTCCACTGGGCGGCCAGCTCCATCTGGAGGGGGCACACGTGCAGCCGGGCCCAACGGACCACTGAGGTGCATGCCGCCATGTAACCCAGAAGGCGCAGAAAGTCCCAGGCAGGGCGCAAGTGCCCAACCAGAAATGACTGGGCAAAGGAGGAGAGAACCTCCATCCTCTCCGCCGGGAGCCGAGTTCTGGCTTGACAAGAGTCGAGCTATGCCTCGATGAAGTCCATCACCTAAGAAGGCACAAGTTCCGACTTAGCCTTGTTGATCAGGAGGCCGAGTTGAGAGCAGGTCTGGAGGGCCAGGACCCTGGACCTCTCCACCTCCTATTGGGTGGAACCTACTAGTAGCCAATCGTCGAGGTATGGGTAAATTCTGACACCCCATCCCCCCCCCGAAGATGGGCCGCCACCATTGCAATGCATTTGGTGAAGACCCGCGGGGCAGATGACAGGCCGAATGGCATAGCTTGGAACTCGTACAGGGTCCCTTCGACCCTGAAGCGGAGGAACCGCTGATGGAACAGACGGACTGGGACATGAAAGAAGGCATCCTGCAAATCCACGGAACAGAACCACGTGTTTTGCTCCAAGGATGGTATGATCTGGCACAGAGTGACCATCTGAAAGGTGCATGACCTGAGATACTGATTTAGGTCATGCAGATCTAGAATGGGGCACCAGCCCCCTGTCTGCTTGGGCACCAGGAAATACCTGGAGACATAGCCTGGGTCTGCTGGAGAATCCGTCACTGGAGCTACTGCCTCCTTGAGGAGGAGCTGAGCGATGCTGTTTCGAAGAGCCAACTGGGTCTGAGTGGATACTCCTTCCTCCCAAGGGGCGCGGGCTCGGCTTGGAGGGTACTGCTGGAATTCCAGAGGCAGTCCCTGACCAGCCACTTCGAGAACCCACCTGTCCAAAGTGACAGCGGACCAGGCGGAAAGGAAGTGGTGGAGCCGGCCCGCCACGGGAGGACTCAGAGCTGGCATGATGCGAGAGGGGGTGGCATCCCCCGGCCTGTCACTGAGTAGGCTTAGAGGAGGAGGAGGCTCCAGGAGCTGAGCCTCGGCCTCCTTTACGGGCCAGTTGGAGTCCGGGCTTGGGCCGAGGGCGCCAAGCTTAGAAACATAGAATTTGACAGCAGATAAGGACCGCTTGGCCCACCTAGTCTGTCCATTTTCCGACCGAACAGATAGGGTGCGGATCCTAGTTAACCAACAGCTTACTTCCTCCTACCCCCACCAGGACTGCTTTATGTCTGTCCCATGCATTCTTGAATTCCCCCACTGTTCTTGACTCCACGACCTCCTCAGGGAGGCTGTTCCATGCATCCACAACCCTTTCTGTGAAAAAATACTTCCTCACGTTACCTCTGAGCTGTCCCTACTCTATCTTCAAATTGTGCCCCCTTGTCCTTGCACATCTCTTTTTCTGAAAGATGCTACCCTCTTGGACTTTGTTGATTCCCTTGAGGTACTTGAAAGTTTCTATCATGTCCCCTCTCTCCCTTCTTTCCTCAAGGGTATACATATTAAGCTCCTTTAGTTCTTCTTTGTATGTCTTCTGGTGCAGACTGTGCATCATGTTGGTTGCCCTCCTCTGGACAGCCTCCATCCTGTCTATGTCTTTGAGGAGATGGGGTCTCCAGAACTGCACGCAGTACTCCAGATGGGGTCTCACCAACTGTCTGTACAGAGCGATAACTTCCTGTTTTCTACTATTGATGCCTCTCCCTATGCATTGCAGTATCCCCCAGCCTTCCTTACTGCCTTCTCACATTGCTTGCCCACCTTTAGGTCATCTGATATAATTACCCCCAGGTCCCTTTCCATTTTTACTGTTGTCTATCTCACCTCCCATTGTGTACTCTTCCCCTTGGTTTTTGTTTCCCAGGTGCATTACCTTGGACTTCTTTGCACTGAATCTGAGCTGCCATACATTTAACCATTCCTCCAACCTTGCCAAGTCCCTTCTTATCCTTTCCACTCCATCTTGTGCATCAACCCTGTTGCAGACCTTTGTGTCGTCTGCAAAGAGACATACTTTTCCTTCCAGTTCCTCTGCAATGTCACTTATAAAGACATTAATGAGGACCGGTCCCAGCACTGAACCCTGTGGTACCCCGCTAGTAACGCTCCTTTTCTTCATTGTGGACTCAGTTTACTACTACCCTTTGCGTCCTGTTGCCTAGCCAATTTTTTATACAGGCTACCACCTTGGGACGCACTCCAAGGCTGGCTAACTTGTGTATTAATCTGTTGTGTGGGACTGTATCAAACGCCTTGCTAAAATCTAGGTAGGCCATGTCCACAACCCCTCCTTGGTCTACTACTCTGGTCACCCAGTCAAAGAAACCTATTAGATTCGTCTGACATGACCTTCCCATCTTGAATCCATGCTGCCTTGGGTCCTATGCCCCACTGGCCTCTAGGTATTCAACAATTCTTTCCTCCAGAAGTGATTCCATCATTTTTCCTACCACTGAGGTCAAACTAACTGGTCTGTAGTTTCCTGCCTCTGTCCTGCTCCCACTTTTCTGAAGAGGAATCACATCTGCCCTCCTCCAGCCCTCAGGTACCACCCCATCCTCCCATGATTTGTTAAAGAGGGTAGTCAGCGGTGTCACTAGTTCTACCCTTAGTTCTTTTAGAATTCTTGGGTGAATCCCATCAGGCCCCATTGCTTTGTCCACCTTCAGTTTTATTAGTTCTTTCAGAGCCCTTTCTTCTGTAAATGAACTGGTATCGACCCCCGTCTTCAGAGTGTTTCTCTTGTTTGGTTTAGGTACCTTCCCCCCTCTTCCTTTGTGAATACTGAGCAGAAATATTCATTCAGTATCCCTGCTTTTTCACTGTCATCCTCTGCCCACATTCCCTCCCCTTTATTAAGCCTCAGTATCCCTCCTTTGGTCTTTCTTCGCTCCCTAATGTACCTATAAAAGGTCCCCCTTCTTAACAGAGTTGGCTATCCTTTCCTTGGTTTGGGCCTTTGCTATTCTGACTGCCTTCCCTGCCTCTTTCTGCTTTAACTGATAAAGTTCTCTGTCCTGCTCCTTCTGTGTTTCCTTATATTTTCTGAATGCTATCCTTTTCTCCTTAAACTTCCCTGCCACCTCTTTTGAGAACCATAGCGTTTTTTTTTCTTCGTTGGGTTTTGTTGATTTGCTTTACACAAAGGCTTGTTGCCTCTGTGATTGCTGTTTTGATTACTCCCCATTGTTCCTCCACCCCTCCTTCTTGCCTGTTTGCTAGTGCTTTTCTGAGGCACTCTCTCATTTTCCCAAAGTCAGCCCTCCTAAAGTCCAATACTCTTGCTTTTGTATGGCTTGATTGTATGGCTGTGTTTATCATGGACCACACTGTTTGGTGGTCACTTGTTCCCAGATGGCTACCACTTCTAAATCTGAGATTCTTTCTCCGTCCCCATTTGAGAGTACCAGGTCAAAGACTGCCCCCTCCCGAGTGAGTTCCAATACTAGCTGTCTGAGGCACGCCCCCTGTAGGGCATCAAGAATGATCCTGCTCTTGGATGTGCCTGCAGCAAAGGTGCTCCAGTTAACATCTGACATATTCAGGTCCCCCATCAACAATACCCCCCCTTTTTCTGCCATTCTAAGGATGCCTTCTATCATTTCCTTGTCCATTCCCTCCCCCTGAGATGGGCGTCTGTATACAACCCCAATGCGGATTGTGATGCCATTTCCTGTCTCCAGGGTGACCTAGAGTGCCTCATCTGCTCCCGGTTTACTCTTTAGTTTTGTTGCTTTGATTCCTTCCTTTACATAGAGAGCTATTCCTCCTCCTCTTTTACCCTCCCTGTCCCTCCTGTAGATTGTGTATCCTGGTATGTTGACATCCCAGTCATGGTTCTCTGTGTACCATGTTTCTGTGACTGCCACAATATCCAGGCAACCCTCTTCCATCAAGGCCACTAGTTCAGGGAGCTTGTTACACAGAATATTGGCATTGGTAACCATCACCCTCCACTTTTTGGAGGGCTTACTCCTTCAAGACCCATTCCTGTCCTTACTGCCTTTGCCTTTTTTTACATTTATCTCTGTCCTGCTCCTTAATGACTTCTCTACCTCGGTGTTTACCTCACTAATTCCCATGTTTTGTGGGGGGAGGCTGGGATTTCCCTGCTCCTTTTCAGTGCCTCCCCCCTTGGATAGTTTAAATGCTTGCCAATGAAGCATTTAAACCTCTCACCTAGGATCCTGGATCCCCCCTGGACAGATGGAGACCATCGCGCAAGTATAGGTCTGCATCCCTCCAGTGGCTCCCCAGTCCCCAGTGAAGCCAAAACCCTGAGCTCCACAACAGTTTTTCAACCAATCATTGAGTTCCCCGTTGAGGAGTACCCTAGCATCATCCTTGCCATAGACAAGCAGCACCTCCGAGAAGGTTATCGTATGCGCTACTTGTCTAAGGCCCCTCCCCAACTCTACAAACTCCTCTTGCACTGCTCTGATCCCATTCCTAGCCAGGTCATTTGTCCCTAGGTGGACAATGACATCCAGCTCCCTCCCTCGTGCAGCTGCTCCCATGATCCTGAGGTTTTGCTTCCTGTCCCTCCAAGCCGTGGCGCTAGGCAGGCACCTTACTTCCCTCTCCCCTTCCTCCCCCATTTCTACCCCCCCCAATGATGGAGTCCCCCACCAGGAGTTCTTTCCTCCCCCTGTGGGGTCCCATACCACCCCCTCCTGTGGGTCTCCTTTGTGAAGGTTCCCAGCATCCTCCTTGGTCTCCACTGCAGGTGCCTCCATAGAGGAACCACTATCCACCAGAAGAGTGTATGAATTGTGGAGAAGTACAGCTGTAGGGATGCAACTCTATTCCACCACCCTCTCCCTCCCTGAGCCCACCCTTGTCCAACCTCTCGTCTTTCTTGGCAACCTCTAAGGTAGTGGCATTAGCCTTGGTGGTCCCTGTGTGGGGGAGGAGGTTTCACAAATCCTAGCCAGGTCAAACTGGAGACGGGCAACCTCCTCCCTCAGACCAAAGAGGTGCCTGCAAATAGGGCACCATCCCAGCCTCCAGAATGTCTCCCGGAACACTGCCGCCCCACAGCCATTGCACTGCACCACTCCTATCATGTCTTATTTTGTGTCCCCTCTCCTGTTTCTCTGTATGTTTACTCTCTCCTCTCCTTACAACTCTCACCCTTCCTGTTCTGGGACAGCAACTTCCTATATTCTTTAGTAGCCTCCTTCTTCCTTGCTCAGTGTCAGACCACCAGCAGCTTGGGGGGGGGCTACGTTTTTCCTTTAGGGTTGACAAAATTAATGTTTCTCTATGATCCTTCCCTTCCTACTGCCAAACAGGAGGAAGTTCCTGTTGTCAAGTCAAATCCAGTGGCTATAAAAGTAGAATCGGCTTAGGGTGGGTGGGATGGAGGGCAATTAGTAAGAAAAAAGGCTAGCAACAGAAGTTGTAATTGTAGTCACCTGCTTTTATATTGTCTAAGCCAGACCCCCACTTAAGCTCCCTCTCCTCCTACTGATTTAGCAAAGTAAGTTGATACAGTACCATTCCCAGCACAGAACACACACTGACTTTTTTTTTTTTTTTTTTTTAACCCTAAATAAGACCCCTTCTACTTCTAATAAAGTATCAGTGACAGCGGACCAGGCAGAAAGGAAGTGGTGGAGCTGGCCCCCCACAGGAGGACCCAGCTGGCGTGATGGGAGAGGGGGTGGCAGCCCCCACCCCGTCACTGAGCAGGCTTGTAGGAGGAGGAGGAGGCTCCACGACCTGAGCCTCGGCCTCCTTTATGGGCCAGTTGGAGTCCGGGCTTGGGCCGAGGACACCAAGCTTGAGCCTCCTGCTGATACTGGTGCTGCTGTCCACCCTGAAAGGAGGACTGCTGAGCCTCAGTGGAAGAGTACCGAAAAGGCTTCTTCTTTTTCTTCTGTTGGTTCTTGCCCGAAGTGCCCTTGGCAGAAGTAGCATCCAAGGTGGCACTGGACTGCTCAATGTGCTGAAGGTGACCGGCTACTCCTGGACCAAACAAGTCAGTCCCTAGGAAGGGCACGTCAGCTAGTTTGTGCTGGGTATCCGCTGGGAAGGAGGAGAGCCTCAGTCAAACCCTGCGACGAGAGGCAACTGCGGCAGCCATCGAGCGGGCACAAGAATCCCCAATGTCCAGGGCCGTCTGGAGCTGCTGTTTGGCAACAGCTCAGCCCTGATCCCGGACCTGCTTGACCATGGTCTGCATGTCTGTGGGGAGATGTGGGAGGACTTCATCTAGCGACCCCAGAAGGGCCGTGAGAGAAGCGTTACAGGACGACAGCCGAACTTGCCTGACGAAGGTGCAGGAAGCCACATAGACCTTCCTGGCTGAATGGTCCAAGAGTTTGGACTCTTTATCAGGAGGACAGTCAGTGTCGGCAGAACTGCCAATACGCCTGAACACAGATGTGGTCACCAGGCTCTCGGCCAAAGGGTGCCCTGTGAACCTGCTAGGGACCCCAGTTGTGTGCCATGCGGGAAGATGTAGCTGGACAAGAGGCAGGACGTCACCAAAGTTCTAGGGCCAGTCCAACAATGGCCTCGGCCACAGGAAAGGCCTCCGTCGGGGTATCCCCTCTCTTAAGGATGTCCATAAGAGGGTACTCTGCCTTTTTCTGGATTGGCTCCAGGGGCATCCCTGTAGACTCAGAGATGAGTCTGAGAATCCCCTGGAAAGATGAGGGACCTTCCTCTTTCTCTAGGCCAGCAGTCGATTCATCATCTCCTGGATGTGAATGTAAACCAGTGACGTCCTAATCCAAGTACAACGGCCAACCACCCAAGTCACCTTCGACTTGCCAGGGGCAGTCTGAGGTGACCATGACCGACACTCGCCAGGGAAGCCCGGTGTCCGGTCTGTCTTCCTTGGAAGGACCCCTCCCACAAGCTGTTTGGGTGGTGGTTCCACCACAATAGGTGGAGAGACCATTTTGGGCCAAACAGGTGGTCTTGCCAGCTCCGTGGGCTGGGGAACCGATTTGGGTGGAGTCAGCTTCGGCCTGGGAGGCGAAAGCCAAGTAATGGCAGGGGTGGAAGCCATGGTAGGCTCATGCCCAGACAAAAATCAGCTGCTGCCACATGAGGTCCTCGTAGCGCCGGAGTTTCCGCCAAAGGCTCTCCTCATCAGAGGAGGATGAGGACGACCGATGGCGTCATCTCTTTCTGGAGCGCTTATGGCTCTTCTTCGGCCTGTCGGTCGAATGGGTCCTAGACCTCAATCGAAATCTGGCAGGCCAGCTCAGTCGGTCGGGAGACACCAGCGGGGCCAGTGACTTCCCAGAGTCTGGGACCGGTTCCTCGATGGGGACTCCAGCAGGCTGGGTCTCCTCATCAGGGAAAACAAGGATTGGAGTACTCTCCAAGGAGTTGTCAACCAGAGTCGGCGACAAAGTGTTTATAAGATCAATGACGATTTCCACGTCGTCGACCAAACCCTCGGTCAGCTGGCTTGATGGCAAGTCCGAAAAGCTGGCGGCCAAAGAAGCAATCGGACTAAGATCTCTCCCATTCCCAAGATAGTCTCCGTCGAGACGAAGATGCACTCGGAGCCTTCTCCCGCTTATGGGATTGAGAGGAGTGTGAGCCCGCAGGTGCCTCTCCCTTGGTAGGGAGAGACTGGCACAACTCCCGGAAGGAACCCAAGAAGGTGGAGCCTAAACTGAGCAGAAGGAAATAGCTCCGATACAAGACTCCGTGGCTGAGCCACCTGCTCCTCGAATGCTTGCATATGTTCCAACTGCTCAGCGGATCCCGCAGCAGCAGAAACCGCCCACCGAGCCTCCTTGGATTTCACCGGAGGGCTCCTCTTCTCCAGCCTCCCCAGTTTTAAGCATGCAAGACGGTCATCAAGGACGTTGGGACGAAAAGCCAAACATAGACTGCAAGTCGAGGTGTCATGACCGACACCGAGACAGTAGATGCACGCAGCAAGGGGATCGGTACACAACATCTTCTGACCGCACAGGTACCAACGAAATCCGGGGGAAGATTTTTCTTCCATGATCGAAGCTGCAAACTTGCGATAGTTAATACGAACAATGCGAAGTTTCAGTAAAACCAAAGGTTTGAAAGCCAGGGCCTACGAAATGCGTGAGCACGAGGAAGGCAACCTGAATCTTCCAGTGGAAAGGAACATGTGGTGTCATGGGGCGGAGCCGAGGTAAATACCAACCGGGTGGGTGGGAGGTGCCAGCTTGAAGACTTCTGGTGGATATTAAAGTGGAAGGGGACATGCCAATAAGTGTGGATGAACAACATATCCATGACCCTATAACTCTTTCTTTTACCCCACGGTCATAATATACCTTCTGCTGGTTTTGAGCCTCTTCCTGATTACTACGGGCAATTTCAACGTATTTTGCCAGCTTCTTTCTTAGAGCACACATATAAGATGTTATAGATTTTTTCTGAGTGCAGTTATCTTCCCACGTTTCTTTTATCACATCCAGAGGCCCTCTTTATTTATTTTTTATTTAGTTTTTTGCTGACCGGGTAAGTGCACTAGACAAATCCTGCCTATTTTCAGGCACGAGCCGGGGGAGGGGGATACAGATGAATGCCAACTGACCTTGAACCTGATTAAGCTGTTGGTAATTTTAATGAATGAGGGAAATTTGGCCAGGACACTGGGGAAATTCCCCTACTCTTTTCGATAAAGTGCCATGGGATCTTTAACATCCATCTGAACTACCACCAATCCAGGCAGATGGGACCTCGGTTTAACATCTCATTCAAAAGGCGGCACCTCAGAAGTGCACATTCTTGGCTGCCTACCATACAGCATTTCAAATGCTGAAAACCCTGTTGATGCCTGTGGCACTTTTCTGTAAGCACTCCTGAGGTGCAGTCTTTTGGATGAGACGTTAAACCGAGGTCCCATCTGCCTGTTCTGGTGGTAGTTCAGGTGGATGTTAAATATTTCATGGCACTTCTCGAAAAGAGCAGAGGAATTTCCCCAGTGCAATGGCCAAATTTCCTCCATTCACGAAAAATACCACCAATAGCTTAATCTGGTTCAAGATCAGTTGGCATTCATCTGTATCTCCCTCCCCGGGTCGTGCCTGAAAATAGGCAGGATTTGTCTAGGGCACTTACCCAGTCAACAAAAACTAATAAATAAATAAATAACCAGTTCTGTCTGTTCCTGTGCCTGAGATTTAACCCAAACTCTGTACAGTAACCCATTACATTTTTTAAACATTGGTCCAAATTGTTCTGATTTCAACCCCAGCTGCTTAAAATAACTCTGGAGAGAAACACTGTTAGCTTGTTCTGAAAGAAAATCACAATTAGTTATCAACTTAGCTTCAGCATTTTCACATTTTAACCCTTCATATCCATCAGTCATTTGTTGCCACAGTTTATTCAGGCTTCATCTTTCTTTCCTGGATTTCCGGATCTTGGAGCTGCGCTCAAACAAGTACAAATCAAAATCACTGAAAGGAAAAGTGTCCCCGCCATCTGAAATTTTCTTTGCCTCAGCTCTGCTGAAACATCAGGATTTACTCCTTCTTTGATTAACCCAGTAAATCCTGGAGAGTCATTTCCAATAATCACAGGTACAGGCAACTTAGGTACTACCCCCACTTTCATTTGGTGCGACAGACCCTTAATGGTCAGAGTCACTTGGGTGGTGGGACAGTATCGAATGTCCCCGTGAATGCAGATGACGATACCAGTACCCAGTCCCTTTGCACAGTGTTTTCCCAGCACTTTAACATGCACTAGGGTCTGACTGCTTCCCGAATCAATGAGTCCCTTCACAGTCTTATCCTCCACCTTCACATCTGTTAAGTACTTGCCCCAATTTGCCAAGGACAAATCTGCTCCAGTGCCACTCTCCTTACTATGGCAGTTTCTTGCAAAATGGCCTGGCTTATTACAGTTATAGCAGATAACGTCTTTGAGCACAGATTTGTTACCCGCACCAGAGTTCTTATCAGGCTTGGAGTTTAAATGGGTAGAAGAGTGTCTTACTGGTGGCTTGGCTGTTACCTCGCTGCTGTGGCATCTGTCTGACCATTTGGTAGTCCACAGCCAAAGAAACAGCCTTTTCCCCATTCTCTGATCGGTGTTCCTTTGCCCATAGCTGCACATCTGTAGGCAAAATGGTAATGAATTGCTCCACGGCAAATGCGTATCTGTGGAACTGTTTTGCTCTCTGGTTGGATCCATTTTATCAGGAGTTCTCAGAGTCGGGTGACTGCTTCTCGAAGATTGTCGACTGAGTTGTACCTCAAAAATCAAAATCTCTGCCTGTAAGTCTCTCTGGAAATGTCCTATCTTTTCAGGATTTCGCTTTTCACCAGATCATAGTTTTCTGACTACAGTGTCCATACTGCTGAAGGCAAGCTAGGTTTTCCCTGTCAGGTAGGGTACCAGTCTGATTGTCCATTGCTGCTTTGGCCACTGGCAAGCTGTGGCAACTCTTTGAAAGGTTGTCAGGTATGCCTCAATATCATCTGAGGGACACAACTTTGTAAGTTTAATGGCCTTTAGGTTGCTTGCATTTTGTTGCTCATCTGAAGCTGTGCAGGATCCTCTGCCTTTGATAGACTGCAAGGCATCCAGCCATCGCTGGTCCTGTCGCTGCATCTCTTCTCTCATCTGTTGCTCCTGTCGCTGCATCTCTTCTCTCCTCTGTGCTTCTAAACATTGCATTTCTTTTTCTCTCTCTCTCTCTCTCTGCTTCTCAGTCTCTTTGCAGTATATCCCAACATTTGAAAAAAAGTCCATCAGGCTTTTAGGTTCTATCGCTGCCTGTTCTTTTTCCATAAATTGTGCTGGCCGTACAATCTCTTACTGGACTTCTGTCTGCTAGTTTGGCTGCCATTCTCCTGGTAACCAATCCTGGACTTGCTGCAGAATCCATAAATTCCTCTGTGCTTCCCTGGTACTAGGTCCAGTACCCACACACAAATCTCCTGTCTTAGGGTATGCACGGCTAAATCCTACCACCATCTGTAGTCCAGGCACAGATCAGGAAGCATAGGGAAAACCAGGAGCTGTTGTAGAATTCACCAAACCTTTATTTACAGTAGCGGTAACATAAAAAAATATATAAACTTGTTCGTAATAACTATGTACAGAGGCAAAATTAAATATTTCTTCTAATATCTCCAATTGCAGCTCAGCTTAGCTCTTTTATAAGTCTTTTCAACCCTCATCCTTAGCAAGCAGCATCCTGTTTTTTGTAAATATCAGGAGCAGCCAAAACACAGTGCGCTTCCTGAGGCCCCCTTTTTGCAACTTTTGGGGAAAAAAAAAAAGGCCTAAACATTTGCACTCAAGTAGCCTCTACAGTTTACAATCATCTCAAATTATATATTATAAATATATATATTTCAAACAGTAATACTATATATTTTTCAAACATAAGGGATCACAATATCAGCTTCATTCCATATATTTTTATATCCTAGCAGATCTAGATATGGAAGGGAGGAAAAACAGACAGCAAGAGAAAACTGAGACAGTGAGAGGCAAAGAATTGCAAGACTGTTCGGGTTGATCAAGTCAGAGGTCTCGCAGGGAAAATTTGGTTGCGCAACCAGACGGAGAAGAGACAGAAAAGGAAAGATTAGATCCTTACATTTAAACATGTTCTCCATAACAAATGGGACAGGGTCCTATTCTACTGTCACACACTCTATCTGCTAGATGTTCCATGTGAGCAGTCTCAGCGTGACTGGCACAACAGGAGTGGGAGACCTCGAGGGGAGTCACCAGAAGGAGATGCCAGAGCACTCTGCCCAACTTCTACCCTGCAATATGTAAATTCGTATCTTACTTCGAGAAACAACTCTTGCAGCAGGTTACACCATAAGGACTGAAGGCGGCAGGTGCCAGGACCCCATGGAAATTTTCTAGCTAGCAGTATCCAGCGGGGACCGCCCCCAACGTAGGCCTCGCCCCAACATCAGGCATCATACAAAAGGGGGCGGTCCCCCAGAATCCCCATTTCTTTTCCCGCAGTCAACTCGACAGCATCGGCCTCAAGGACGCCCTTTTCAGTGAACGATGACTCGAACTTCCAGCAATTTGTTGCTCAACTCAATGTCGGCATCTCCTACTCCTTCCACAAAAGGACACCCCTCCAAGTGTGCCTGCGGAAAACAGATCTCGTTCAAGGATCTCCATTCGGCCTGTCTGCGGTGCCTAGGCCCCGGAGCACGACACCCAGGTCTGCTCCTTCCATCAGAAGTTTAATAGCCACACCAGGATCCGCCGTCAGAAGGCACTTCAGGGGTTCCTGTTAGAGGAAAGATTGAAAACAATGGACAAAGACCCTGCCTCCAGAGGCGAGTCTACCTCCAAGTCCCATAAACACCGGGAAAAACACCGGGAGAAGGTCAGGTCCTGATCCCTGAACTGGGCCTCTGACTTGCGCATCAGCTCAGGTTGCATGCGCTCAGACCGCTCCCCCTTCAGGGCTCGCTCTCAGCCTCCTCCCGTTAAAAGTCCGGGCTTCAGGTGGTCTTTCGGCTTCTCTCCACCCATTAAAGACTTCCAGGACTTCGGACCCTTCTTCAACGCCCTCCCAGGCCTCAGCGAAGTCTTCAGACCGTCATCGGTCCAAGTCCTCTTCCAAGTCTGCCTTCGCTTCTGCTTCCTTGGACAGACGCCGGGAACAAGATGCCAGATCGGCCTCCCAGGGGACCTGATCCCCCTCCCAGGAAGGCTGAGGACCCGATGTCCCTTAAGCGGACGACGGACCCTAAGCGGGCCAACGATCCTTCTCTGGCCAAATGCCCATCGGACCAGACGTCCCTTAAGTACCAAACGTCGGTCAAACGACCTATGGAGCCGACAACTGCCCTCCCTTCACCAGTTGATACCGGTCGCCGGGGTTCATCTGAGGAGGACCTGACATTGCCTGACAACCAGGCAGGCAACACAGAGGATGCCAGGCTACTGCAGGAGCCTTCACCCGAACCGGTGACGCCCTTGGACCCGACGCCCGACACCGACAACAGACCAACCCCGACGCCAGGACCGTCGTCCGCTATGAACATCCAAGAAGTCAAGGATCTCTTCACCTTTTGGTGGGACATTATTAAAAAGGATGTGGTCCCAGTCAAGCCTCCTCCTCCACCCCAGGGTCCAGCAGGAAGACCCCCGACCCCCAAGGAGCCTACACCATCTCCTAGGGGCAGATCCAGAGAAAGGAGAATGCCCCCTTCACAATCTCCCTCAGGGTCCCCCAGTCCCAAGCGACCCAAAGGAAGAAGGTCCACTCCGCAGGGGGACGACTCGAGACCGGACTCTTTGGATACCTCCAGGTCTCCTTCTCCAATAAGTATCGCATCACCAGACCCACGAGACCTCCCCAGGTCACCTCCGGATGATCCCTCTTTTTCTGAAATCATGAGGCACATCCAGGAGAATATGGGATAGGAAACGGAAGATCAAGACCCCGAACGACAGCACCTAGCTCAATACCTTCGGCAGAAAGATCCTAAGCCTGTGGTGTTGCCACCTTTGGCGGACACCTTCACGGACGTCACCAAGGCCGTGTGGAAACATCCGCAGTCCACTCCCACTGTGCCGAAGAAGGCTGACCGCCTGTACAGGGCCCCAGTGAAGGACCCGTATCTGGCGCACCAACCCGACTGATTCACTGGTCATCACAGCCTCTCATGACCGGTTTCAACGACCGCAACATTTGAGCACACTGCCTCCGGACCAGGAATCCAAGCAATTGGATTCACTGGGTAGGCGCATGTATGTGGCTGCTACATGTTCCATCAGGTCACTGAACTATCTGACACACGTGGTTCAGTTTCAGAGTGCCCTATGGGAACAGGGCCAGGACCTGGCTAAAGTCCTCCCGGATGGTGAACAGAAGAAGGAACTTTTGAAACTTCTTCACACAGGGTCAGACAGGGGGACCCAAGTTTTGAGAGCCGTCGACAATTCGGCGGACTCTGCGGCCAGGGGAGCAGCCTCGGGCATCCATCTCCGGATTTACCCCGGACGTCCAGAAAAATATCCTGGACGTCCCCTACAACGGAGAGGTCCTGTTTGGTGAGGATTCTGAAAAGATAATCACCAAATTACAGGATGCTAGGAAGGTGGTGAGGACTGTACAGGCCACGTTCCGGCCAGCAGCAAAGGGGCAACTTCAACCACAAGGCCCAGCCTAAGTCTTCCCCAGGCCAAGGTCAGAGATATACAAAACCAACCCAGCCTGCGGGAGGCAACGCCACCACAGCATGACTCCTTCCCGGCCCCAGCCTCTCCTCTGGATCAACAGGAAGAAAAGATCGGGGGTCGCAAATCTCACCACCTTTCAGGGTGGCAGACGATAACTACTGACCAGTGGGTCCTTCAATTGGTCGAGAGAGGACACTCTATAGAATTCCTCAATCACCCACCTTCAAGGCCTCCCCTGCTTTCCCATTACTCGGGACAGCACGCACTGCTCATTCAGCAGGAGGTGCAAGTGCTTCTGGAAAAGGAGGCCATACAGCATGTACCGTGGAACCAGAAAGGCACAGGATATTATTCCCACTTCTTTCTTTCTGGTTCCCAAAAAGACAGGGGACCACCGTCCAATTCTGTACCTCAGCGACCTCAATGCTTCGGTGCTTTACAAACGCTTCCACATGGTGACTCTTCCAGGGCTAATTCTCATGCTCAAGCAGGGTGCCTTCTTAGCGTCACTGGACATGCAGGATGCCTACCTGTACATACCGATAGCTCAGATGCACAGAAAATCCTTGTGCTTCGAGTTTCTGAGTCGCCATTATCAGTTCTGAGCACTCCCTTTTGGGTTGCCCTCGGCACCTTGGGTATTCACGAAGTGCATGGCAGTCGTAGTGGCGGCTCTCAGAAGACACGGCCACTACGTGTTCCCCTACCTGGACAACTAGCTCCTCATGGCCCCTTCTCAGGAGGCTCTGATGTCCGTGATCCACTGTACTCGTCCCCTCTTCGGGTCCTTGGGCATCATTATCAATCGGTAGAAGTCGCACCTGGTTCCATCTCAGAGACTGCAGTTCACAGGCGCAGTCCTGGACACCGTCCGGGGAAAGCTTTTTTGTCCCAGGACAGAGCGGAGCACATCAGATCCCTCATAAGGGATATCTTGGCAAAGAAGACATCCCAGCAAGACTGATCCTTTGCCTGCTCAGACACATGGCTGCGGCCATTGCAACAGTCCCTTTAGCCAGTCTCCACATGCGAGTGACCCAGTGGATGTTACGGGTGCAGTGGGATCAGAAGTAAGACCATCTGTAGCATCCAATCAGGATCACAAATGCCGTCATCCAGGATTGGCAATGGTGGCTCGACCCAGAGCACCTGTCGTTGGGAGTCCCCTTCATTGCGCCGTCTCCAGTTGTGACACTCTCCACGGACATTTCGGGCGTCCGGTTGGGGAGCATACCTCAACGGTGTCAGGTCTCAGGGCTCGTGGACAACTCAGGAAGCTCATCTTCACATAAACATTTTGAAGAAAAGAGTGGTCCTTTATGCCCTGCAGGCTTTCCAATCAGAGATTCCACCAGGTACTCTGCTGCTACAAACAGACAATACCATGGTGATGTATTACCTCAACAAACAAGGAGGCACTCATTCCTACCCTCTTTGCAGGGAGGCCATGAGGGTGTGGGATTGGGTACTGCAACATGGCACAAACCTTATTGCTGTTCATGTTCCAGGAGTGGACAACTTTATCGCAGACAGTCTGAGCCGATCTCAGGCCAGAGTCCACACATGGGAACTACTCCAGGAGGTCGTAGAGGATCCATTTCACAGATGGGGGACACCAGAGTTAGACCTTTTCGCGTCCCCATCCAACGCAAAACTGCCCAATTTCTGCTTGCTAGATCCAGGGCCTGGTGTTTTCTGGGGAGACGCGCTGTCCCTCTCCTGGGCAGGCAGATTCCTCTACGCCTTTCCTCCCTTCCCGCTGTTCCAGAGGGTTCTTCTGAAACTCTGCAGAGAGCAAGAGACTCTGATATTAATTGCATCCTTTTGGCCCAGGCAGATCTGGTTCCCGCTGCTGTACCAACTTTCTCAGGAACCGCCGGTGCCTCTGCCAATCAGTTCTCACTCATTGTCCCAGGAGGCAGGATCCATGGTCCATCCAGACCTTCACTCTCTGAACCTGCATGCCTGGCTCCTAGGGACATAGCAGTCATGCGTTATAGGGTCTCGTAAGAGGTAGCAGATGTTCTAGTGGCTACTAGAAAACCGGCCAGTCATGCCACATATGCCATGAAATGGCGCAGAATTTGTCTCTGGGCTCAAGCACGGGGACTTCCCCCTCTGGATTGTTCTGAGGGTTTGGTATTAGACTACCGCCTGTCCCTATTTCAGGCAGGCTTGGCCTACTCCTCGATCAAAGTACACCTCTGTGCCATCTCGGCCTATCACATACCTATAGGCCTCTGGTCCATATCCCAGTTGGAAACCGCACGTGCCTTTTTGAGAGGCGTTCTCCACCGTAGGCCTCCAATTAAGGATCCCATTCCTCCGTGGGACCTACCCTTCGTCCTGGAGCAGCTTATGCTGCCTCCTTTTGAACCATCCACGGATTGCGAGCTACGTCTTCTTGCATGGAAGACGTTATTTTTAGTTGCTGTTACTTCGGCCAGAAGATTTTTTAGCTACACGCACTTATGTGCAAAGAACTTTATTTGGTTTTTCACCAGGACAGGGTGTCCCCAAGGATAAATCCAAAATTTCTGCCTAAGGTGGTCTCAGCCCTTACCCTTAACCAGGATATCGACCTGCCAGTGTATTTTCCAAAATACTTCAATAGAGGAGATGCCCTGCTGCACACTCTCAATGCACACAGGTGTCTAAGATACTACCTGACCAGAACCAGACAACACCGTAAATCTGATCAGCTTTTTGTTTCCTTTGCCCATAGGATGCTGGGTGCGCCGGTCTCTAAGCAATCTCTTTCTAGATGGCTCATTCATTGTATCACGTTCTGTTACCAGAAGCGTAACAAGTCCCTACCGGGCTTGGTTAAGGGACATTCCACAAGGGGGGGTGGCTACTTCCTTTGCTGCTCTGAAGAACGTGTCCACCTCGGCCATCTGTGCAGCAGCTACTTGGAGCACCGTGCACAACTTTATCAGGCATTATAGCCTGGACGTTGCTTCATGGCGAAGAGCTGGTTTTGGTCTAGCAGTCCTTCAGGGACTACTGTCCTAGGCTCCGGTTCAACTCCTGATCTCTCCCTAGCCTCCTACCATTTCAAAGGGATTTCCAGAATTGCTTGGGAATCAGTCCTTATGGTGTAACCTGCTGCAAGACCGGTTTCTCTTAGTAAGATAGTACAGTTACGCAAGAACTTACCGTAACAGTAGATCTTCGAGAACAGCTCTTGCAGCAGGTAGTTTCCCTCCGACCATCCCAGTGCTCCCAGATCTACAGGGATTCCCGTATTTTACGGGGTTTGAGGGCTCAAAACGGGGTACGGGAAGGAATTCTTCATTTTCTAAAATATACGGGAGAAATTGGTGCCATCACTTTAAATCAGGGGAAAGTAGTTGCGAGAGTCTGAGTTCATTCCCAGATCAGTTCCCAGATGAGGTTATCACAAGCCTGCCCCTTACTGGTTCAGAGACCCCAGTCATGCTCTGATCACGCACTGACTGTGGTCTCGGATTGGCGCAATTGTTTGATGCAGTGCTGCCCCAGGAATATTTAAACTGGCTACCAGAGTAGAGTGTGGTGTTCCTTCGCCACACTTGCTGCCACTGGAAAGAGAAGGGGGAGGGATGTAGACACAGATACAGAGGATATTGTCCATCCACAGCTGCTCGCCACCTCAGTCTGTCACGTGTTTTCATCGTTTCATCGACCCAAGATCCCAGAGAGCTACCGACACACCTGCCGCCGGTCCATTCTGTTTCGTTGGCTCATATGAAAAGGAGAGACCAGCCTGTCTCAGAGCTGCCTTCCAACTGCAGATAGATCTGCAAAATAAATTTAAAAACCACCCGGGACATCGCCGGCATCAAGACGAGACCCTGACCTGCCACCGGTCCGTTCCTTTTCGTCGGCTTTACTGCAGCGTTAGAAAAGTGGTCACAGAATTAGAGAGATGAGCCCAATCCCTGAGCAGCTTTCTTGGACAATCATCTCTGCGAAAAAAGGTAAAACAAAATAACATTAATAACCTGTCTCTGGGCTGGCATAAAATAATCAAGCTAGCTAGCTGAACCATCTATGAATCGGAGCTGCTTTGGCTGGGACAAAGGGTGAGTTTTTTTAATATTTAATTTTTTTTTTAATAGTTAATTTAAAAAAAAAAAAAAAAAACTCGAGTCACCGAAGGATGGAAAAATATAGTTCAGGTACCAAACCTGTCTGTGGGGTAATCAAATAATCATGCATTATTCATTGATCTGTGTGTTGCTTTGGATGGGACATGAACTCAGGGGAGGTTGCGGAGATAAGTTTTAGTTTTTTTTGATTAATGTAAATACAATCATGTATCACTGTTGGCTGCTTTAGCTGTGAGTATGTTGATCGGACAGAGTGTTGAAAAACTTGGGGGAAGTCGAGGAGATGACAACTATAATGCCAATTGCAAAAATAAATTGGCTTGAGCATACAGGAAAATCTACAGGAATTTCACCCAAGTTTTACAGGGAAAATACAGCAAAAATGAGGGTCTGCTACAGGAAAATGCTTTGGCCGATCTGGGAGCACTACCATCCCCTCTGGAGGTAGAGTTATTCCATTGATTACTACCTAGGATTTGGTATTTTTCAACACCTCCCTGCTACATACCTTCTTTGAAGACAGATCCTCAGTCTCCACTTCTGATGTCATCTAGCGGCCGGGAGTCACCGTCGGGAGAACTGGGGATTCTGCAGGACCGCCCCCTTTTGTATGATGCCAGACATCGGGGGCGGGGACGACGTCGGGGGCAGTCCACATTGGATACTGCTAGCTAGAAAATTTCCGTGGGGTTCTAGCACCTGCCATCTTCGGTCCTTATGGTGTAACCTGCTGCAAGAACTGTTCTCGAAGATCTACTGTTACGGTAAGTTCTTACGTACCAGTACTACTGTGACCTGTAATGTGCTGCTTATGCTACTGATAGAGTACTGTAGTTACCTATTGCTTATTTCGCCCTCGCTGAGGCTTATGTGGTCACCTTATTCTACTGTAGGGGCTAATATGTGTATTACTGTCGCTTCTGTGGTAACATTGTTACCTTAACTGCACTGTAGTTACAGTGTAACTACACTGTAACTGCATTGCAGTTACATGTAGTTATATGCGAGAAACATTTAATTATAGTGTAATTTCTCCTATTGCATGTAATGATTACCTCCCCCAAAGTTACACTGAAACTGACACTTAAAGTGTGACCGCTTCTGCCTATTATAAGAACTATAATCTATTTATTTATTATTGCAAATTAGCCAGGGCTTAGCTAGATACCATATTCGGTTGTACTGCCAGGTATTTTTATTCCAGTTCCCCCTGCTTATTGTCCTGTCCTACCTAATTTAGTTCGTTACATTCCCCCCTCCCTCAATTTGTAATTTTAGGTTTCCGCCCAATGCGGGTGTAGCCCACTTCTTCCCAAAATTTTGCCTAGGCTCCCACCCTATTCTGGGTGAAGCCAGGATAACCACTATATTGTTTCTTAGGTTGCCACTATCTGGATATAGGCTGTATCCCCCCCCCCCATTGTAGTCATTTATTTATTTAATTTATTTATGTGTGTCTAGGATTACAAAGTACCTTTGAGCCAAGGCTCTTTTACAAAGGTTCCACGTCATGATGATTACAGGGTAACAGACACTAAAACATAAAACAGTTACAGGTACATGGTTTTAGACAGTAACTTTGCTTGACAAAAATCAGACTGTGCGATGAGTAACTCAAGAAACAATGGGAGAAGAGGGCAAGAAGGGGAGAGGGCTGAGGGTAGGAGAAGGCATAGGTGTAGAGGGTCAGGGTGAGGCAGCCGAGGGGCCTTGTCAGGACAGACACAGGGCAAGTGCATTAAAAGTTGCACTGGACAGGTAAGTGCAAGAAGAGAGGGCAGAAACTGACACCTATAAGTTCAGAAGCAACGTAGGGAATGAAGATGTTATGGTGTGCAAGTACAGGTGGAGGTGCCAGTTATAGAATGGCGGAGCTTTTTTTTTTTTTTTTTTTTTTTTAACGCTCCAAGCGTTGCTGTGGATGAGGTGTCACTAGAGAGCTCATTCAGCCAACTCTGAGCCCTTTTTGCAAATGACCTTTGGCCTTGAGACGTGCGGCAGTGAGGGATTTGAAGGATTTCGGGCATAGAGCTCCTGGTGTTGCGGTTGGTGATTTTGGGGTTCAGGAGGGTGCTGACTCCTGGTGGTGCCTTTCCCATCATGATTTTCTTAGCAGTGATGCAGGTTTGGTATTTGATTCGATTGTTCAGTTGCAGCCAGCCTGTTTTGGAGTACAGGTCGCAGGTGTGGGCGAGATGGTGGGAACCAGTAATGAGTCTGCAGGCTTGATTGAGGGAAGTCGAAACACGCCTGAGAGATGAGGCTGTGGCAGATCCATAGATAATGAGACCATAGTCGATGCTGATGATGGAGCTCTGGACAGCTATGGACAGAGCTTCTGGGGTTAGATGTTTCCTATGTCGGAATAGTAGGCCCATCCTGGTGTTGGCTACTTTTGCCACGTTACTGATGTGTGGGACATAGGAGAGATTACAGTCGAGGGTGAGGCCGAGGTATTTGAAGGTATGAACTTGTTGGAGGGTGATTCCTTGCTTGGTTTTAATGGAGAGCTGATATTGTTTGTGTTTGTTTTGGGAGCTGCAGAAGATCACGGTCTTTGTTTTTTTCTGGTTAAGGATAAGTCTGTGTTTTGTGAACTAGTTTTCGACTGCAGAGAAGGCCTGTTGGAGGTTACCTTGTAGATGGTCTGGATCATGGTGAGATGCCAGAATGACAGCATCATCCACGTAGAGTAGGATCTGTTCAGGGCAGGATTCTGGCAGTGAGTTCAGAAAAAGGCTGAAAAGGAGGGGGCCCAAGATTGAGCCCTATGGGACACCGGACTGGACAAGTCTTTGGTCTGAGTGTGTGCCAGCAATTCTCACTCTTTGGGAGCGGTTGTCTAAGTAGCTTTTGAACCAGTTCACCGAGTTAGGTGAGAGCCCTGCTAGTCAAAGCTGGGCAAGTAGGAGATTGTGGTTGACGGTATCAAAGGCTTTAGTTAAGTCGATGAAGGTGGACCCACTAAGATGACCGTTATCGAGTGAGTGATGGATTGCACCAGTGAATTCAAGTAACGCCGTGGAGGTGCTATGACCTTTTCTAAAGCCATGTTGCTCCTTCCACAGGAGGTTGTGATTGTCTAGGAAGTCGGTGAGCTGGCCTGACACAATCCGTTCTAGGGCCTTGGAGAGTGGAGGTAGGATGAAAATTGGACAGTAATTCTCAGTAGCTGTTTTGTCACCACTTTTATGAATTGGGGTTACCGTGGCAGATTTCCATAAGTCAGAGAACTGGCTCCAGCCGAGGGAGAGGTTGAAAATCCTGGTCAGTGGTCAGAGTACTTCTTCAAATGTGAGTGATAGCAGTTTGAGGTCGAGGGAGTCACTGCTGGCTCTGGAGTTGCAAATGGCTTTGGTAACGTAGCTGCGGACTTGATGCATTTTTACTGCATTAAAGTAGAAGGGAGGGTGGCTGGAGGTGGCTGGGGGGGGCAAGGGGAACCACCTCATCGAATAAACCCTTTGGGAGTACAGCACTGAGGTCAGTGAAGATGTCATTGAATGTATCAGCAATGAGTTTCTGGTCAAGTATAGTTTCACCATTTATGCAGAGTACTGACAGGGGTGATTTAGACTGCGTCCTGGTGACTTCTTTAATGTTATTCCGGAAGTCCCTACCATTGTCCCATGAGTTAGTGAGAGCATTATGGAAATAGGTGGTCTTCGTATCCCGGATATATTTGGTGCAGTCATTTCGTGCACCTTTATAGTTAGCAATATCAACTTGTCTCCCGGTGTTTCTTGCAATCTCCCAAAGGTGGTCTCGAGCTTTCAGTCGTCTAAGTAGGTCTTCGGTGAGCCAGGAGTTACACAGGGCTTTGGCCTTGCGCTTCTTGAAGGGTGCAAATATGTTGCATGCTTGGTTGAAGATCCTGATGAAGTGTTCTAGTGCGGTGTTCACATTGGTTGCAGTGAGAACTGGGGACCAATCCTGTTGATGAAGGAAGGTTTTGAGATGAGGTAGCTTGCCTCTAGGTAGAACCCGGCTAGTAATGGTTTGGGGGGCTTGATGAATTTACTGGACCAGTAGCAGATGACAGGGGAGTAGTCACTAAGTGTGTCAGGGAGGACAGTGATGTTTGTGATCCTGGTGGGATGGCTTGTTATGATCCAATCCAGAAGGGTGCTGGTACCCGTTTTATAGTTTGTCCTGGTTGGGGAGCTAACCATCTGAGAAAGCTTTGCTGCCGCTATCAAGTCCCTGTATGCCCCTGCCTCTGCAGCAGGCCAGTTAATATTAAAGTCACCGAGGAGGATTCCACTCTATCTGGGTGAAGCCCGCATTCCCCAATAATAGTTAATTAAAGCATCCTCTCTATCTGGATGAAGCCCACATTCCACCTAATTTTGCTCATTTAGGCTTCCACCCTATCTAGGTGTAGCCTGAAATCCCCGACTGGTGATCCATGCTTCCTCTCCACTGGGCGAAGCTGCAAAGCCATCTTCTCAGGGTCAGGCCTCCACTCCCCTTGACATCCTCTGGTCTGCCTTGCCCTCCCTCTTGATCCCCCTGGTGTTTCCCACATTGCTAGATTCTTTCCACGTTGCTGCTCCTCAGCCTAACCATACCCCACCTCATTTCCCTCTCTCCCCACTCCCCCTGGCATACTGGGTGCTTCCTTTCACCTGCTTCCTGGTTCCACTTGGAACCTCTCCGGCAGCCTGCCCCCACCTCACCAATCAGAAAAACAAAGACACGCACTTTTGGAAGCGAATGGGTGCTGTACTAAAATAAAAAACGTGCTGCACATTAAAACACAAATGCAGCACTCGTTTGAAAATGATGGATGCAAAAGAATGTACTCACAGGCCGGCCCGGTGGTGCTGAGGGTTGAGGCGTGACACCACACCTCGAGCCACGCCGCAACCCGCGTTCGGGAGTGAACTCTGGTGCCAGGGGTCGACATGGAGGGAATGGATTGAGCGTCCTCAGGAAGGCTCTCCTTTCCCAGGGGGAAGGTACTGCGGATGACGGTGGCCCAGCGACCCCCGGTGGGAGACTGCGGCACTGCAGGATAGCGGTCCAAACAGTTCAGTGGGTTGAGCATGGCAGACACTGGCAGAGGTTGCCATGCACCAATCACTGCACTCCATGCTTTCGGGGGAGTACCTAGAAACACCCACGGCTGGATGAGTGGCGGCTCCACAGTGCCGGACCACCACACATCCATAACTGGACCCCCGCCTCTGTTCTTTGAACTCCCCGCAGACCTAGGGACCGGGGGTCACGTGGGGAGAGCTAACAACTGTGAGGAGGTTGGGGGTCTCAGTGGGCGGTAGAGCGGCAGGCAAGCTAGTAGCCTGAGAGAGTTCCAGTCCAGTGGGACGCCATAAGGAGAATCGGTGAAAAAAAAGAAAGAATGTACTTACAAATTGGCTCTATGTTGCCAACCAAGACTTTAATCTGCATCAGGAAAACACTTGCACAAAGCCCAGGTGCTCTGTGTCACAGACATGACGCTCTATCAGGAGGTGTGGCTACACTTGCTGTATCTTACTTTTAAAGTGCTATTTTAACGTTACAGAAGATATTTTAAGTAATACAAATATCATAAATAGTAAGTAGAAGCAAATCACTGCAGATATCATTAAAAAGCATTGCTCAGGACTTCCAGTGATGTCAGCGCTCATGGCGGACTGAATCCAGGGAGGTTCTCCGGGGTTGCGCCATTATCCACCTCCATCCCGCAACTAAACTGGCTTCCAGAGCAAATCATCAATGGTTAAATCAAATAACAGCAAATACTCGGCAGCAACTGAAAGAAACTGCAGGCGAGACCAGAAATCAGCCACAAAGACCTGCCTCCCAGCGTTCTATTATAAGCCGCCAGTCTCCTCCGCAGCACTCGAAAGTGCTTCGGGATCCAACTCGCCACAGACAGCATTTCGGAAGAAGAAGCTGCTTTTACAGTTACCTCCAAAAAACATTATAAAGAGCTACAAAGACTGGGAGATACTCTCACCCGAATAAGGCAGGACTTTACAGAGGTTCGCTCTGAGCAAAAGGTGCATGGCCCGAAAATCACTGACCTGGAGTAGCAAGCTAATGAGACCTCCAGGGCAGTGCATCTTCATAATGGTGCTATCCTCCAGCTACATGACTGTGAGATCTTGCTGCAGCAAAAGATTGAAGACCTAGAGAATAAGTCGAGAAGGATTAACATCTGTATGCATGGCCTCCCAGAGCATACAGAATCAGGGGATATGGTGGCATTTATTGAAAGCTTTCTCAGAGAGATACTGAACTTGGGGGCAGACTACCTCTTAAATGTGATTCGGGCACACAGATCACTAATGGCCAGGCTGATGGACCCAAAGGCGAGGCCCAGGTCCATAATAGTAGCATTTTTGGACTACCGCACCAAGACAGAAATCTTGAAGAAAGCTTGGTCTAAAAAGGAGATTTTGTTCAGAGACGTGCTTTTTTTTTTTTTAATATAAACACAATTACGCGCCAACTACAATGGACAGGAGATGCAAATTGTTCCTGATTCTAAAGCAGCTGAGGACGAAAGAAGCGAAGGCCCACCTGGACTACCCAGCAACACTTAAAATTATTACAGACTCAGGGACACGTACGTTCCCCACTATATCAGAGGCTGCAAAATTCTTACAACAGTGGGACATATTGGTGGATGCTTTTCTGAATGCTGAGCCCATTAAGGTGCTGGAAAACAGGCGTTGGTATACAGTCACAGGTCTCCAACAGCGCAGGAAGAATACCGTTCCTGAAAATTTGAAGGAAGGCTTACCATTGGACCAGTTAGTGAGTACAAGGCAAACAGATTCCCCCTCTAAACCTTTTCTACCCCAACGGAAGGAGAGAGGTAAAAAGAAGACCTGAACAAATCAGGTGAATTTGAAAGAGGGATCGGGGGAAGGACACATCTGAAAATTCTGCTAAAAGGACAATATTAAAATACTGAACAAGCAGTCCAACTTACTAAATAGCTCCAGCCACCTGACAGCAGAAGTAAGACTTACTGATTTCATGTCCCTTGCTAATGTTTAAAGGGATCACTCAAGTCAAACATTCAGGTGCCGTGCCATGGGGGTGCGACTTAAGATTTTGCAACACTCGTCACTGTTTTCCTAATTTATTAGGGCCTGCTGATCCCGTACTTTTGGTTCTGTTTTTGAAAATTTGGCTGGCTTGAACCTTATTTCAGTTGTACTTCAAGTGATGAAGAAGCGGACAAAGAGTTTAAGTTCAGACATATAGTAATAATAAGGACTGGTCTTAAATTGGTTCATATGGGGGGTCTTGCTGAAGAGGCAACCAGAAATTACTGTGATTTAGTTAATTCAGATTTTAGAAGCAAACCAGTTTGGTTAGAAAAATAAGTTAACTGTATTTCCTTAAGTGAATCACTGAGTGATATTTGTTTAAATAAGAGGTGTGAGGGGAAGCACCTACGAAGTAAACATGATTTGGCTTGGGGTTCGGTCAGTTAGTGCTGCTGACACCGCACCAGAAACCTGAGCTCCTTGTAGGCTCTGGTTGGGTACAACCGAGGTTTGTTATACTAGCTCCCTTAATTTGGGATCCGAAAGGGAGGGGATTGGTGGCAGAATTGGAAGACTAAGGTTGTGGTTCTTGGTTACTAAAGTTACAAAGTTATGGTTCTATTAATTAGCCAATTTAGGTTCTTCTGGTTCTTTTTACAAATCACCTGGTATCCCCCCCCCCCAATTCATCCAAGCTCAGTGGGGTGGAGGGGCACATAGGAGAGATTATTATCTGCTCAACTGGAAGGAGGGAGGCAGTGGCTCTAAATATAGGGGGTTAAAATTCAGCTAATTTTTCTTTTCAATATATCATCATGGAGCTGAACTTTATATCTTATAATGTAAAGGGCCTAAATGGGCCAATTAAACGAGCCTGCGTCTGCAAGAGCTGGGAAGATATCGAGCAGACGTGGTCTTTATACAGGAGTCCCTCCTCACAGACATGGAGCATCAGAAGCTGTGAAGGTCATGGGTGGGAGAGGTGTATGGAGCCTCCTGGTCACTACACCCCAATAGGAGAGCTGTTGTTATATTAATTAGAAGAGACTCCCCTATAAGAGTGTCTAGGGTGGAGACAGACAAAGGTGGGCATTTTGTACGACTGCATGCAGAAATCTTTGGGGTGAAATGTATTTTTTTTAATTTATACGCCCCCAATGAATGTAAAAACAGTCAGACATTTCTTACAGGTTTGCTAATGGGCACCCTGGTGGACCCAGATAAATACTATGTAATGAGGGGGAGATTTTAACAGGGTAATTTCTACACAATAGGATAGGCTGGGAAAAAACCTCCCAGCAATGGCTGCCCGGGAAGGAGGATTCCTTAAAAGAATTATGGAAGAGGTGGGGCTGACTGATGCCTGGCATTGCTGCCACCCACCACAAAAAGACTACCCCTTTTTTCCTCACAGTCATGGGAGTTATTCCCATATAGATATGTTCTTGGTATCAAGGGAAAGAACCTCATACATTCAGGAATGCACCCTACTTCTCATGTCCTGGTTGGATCATGCTTCACATCTACTTAGTCTGAAAATAAACTCAGTAGCCAGAAACTCGAACTGGAGGCTTAATGTGGGCTTACTTGAATTCAAGGGAATTCAAAAAGGAAATGTCTAGACATTCAGGAACATACTTAGAGGCAAATGAAGGAGAAGAACCCTCGCCCTCAGTTAAATGAGATGCACTTAAGGCCTACTTAAGAGGTCAGACAATATCTTATAGTTCTAGATTAAAACATGAGAGATTGGCACAACAGCATAAGCTGGAAGAGGAACTGAAAGAGGCTGAGTTTAGACATAGACTGACCCTGAACTCACAAGATAAAATTAAGTGGCAGCAGAAAAAAACTGAATTGCAGCATCTACTGGCCCAGCAGGTGGAGGGAACCATGCGAAGGACCAACCAGAAATAATTCGTGGAAGGGAACAGGGCAGGAAGATTGTGGCCCTCGCCTTAAGAAAGCAAGTTAATAAGGCAGTCCTGGGGATGAGGGATCCAAATAAGGGTGATAAGTATGGTCACTGACCGCCTGCAGATAGCTCAGATGTTCGCAAACTACTATGAGGAATTGTACAGTCAGGAGGTACAAGCTGACCAAGGGGCCAAAACAGAGGAATTCCTTTCCCCACTGACACTACCACATTTGGCTCTAGAGGATAGAGATTTTCTGGACACCTTGATCTCTCAGCAGGAGGTAATGCAGAAAATTAGAGATCTGAAGTCAGGTAAATCCCCGGATCTGGATGGCCTACCTGCGGAGTTTTATAAATCTCTCTGAGAAGATATGGTACCTCCATTGTTGGCCTGTTTCCACCATACTCAGCATGGAGGGAGGGTCCCTGGCTTGCGGTGCTACATGCAAATTTCGGTTATCCACAAGGAGGGGAAAGATCCGGAGCGGTGCAGTTCATACCACCCAATCTCTCTCCTAAATGTAGATTTAAAAATCTTTACTGGGATACTGACGGACCGTTTGCAGAAGGTAGTCTCCAAATTCATACATCCTAACCAAACAGGGTTTGTTGTGGGGAGATAGCGTCAAGACAGACTTTGAAGGCTTTTAAACATTGTCTCGGCTCAACAGGAACAGGAGACATTCCAGTTAGCAATCTCCATGGATACAGAGAACATATTTGATAGGATGAATTTTCACTTTTTACAAAAATCCATGGAGAAAATGAAATTAGGCCCTCAAATCTTAAAAATAATCTCCAGTTTATATTCATCTCGTCAAGCTCAAGTGCAAGTGAATGGCATAAACTCTGGCAGTTTCAAAATCCACAGAGGCACTCGTCAGGGTTGCCCCTTGTCCCCAGCCCTGTTCATGATTTTCCTACAACCACTGGCTGCAGTGATCCGCCAGAATCAGCTGATTGAAGGGGTAATGGCAGGAGGTCTGGAGCAAAAGATTGCACTATATGCGGACAATTCAATATTCTTTCTAAGAAGCCCTGAAACCTCTGTGAAGCATTTGCTCCAGATCCTCAGTTCCTTTGGGAGGGTCTCTGGCTTCACAATTAATTACAGTAAATCAGAAGTCTTAATTCTGAGTGGCTCATGTCCACTAGGGTTCCAGAACAACTTCTCATTTTCTTGGGCCGAGAACAACCAAATTAGATACTTCGGGGTGCAGGTCTCTACACCAAGAACCAAATTATTTATTTATTTTTTATTTCTTTCTTTAGTTTTTGTTGACCGGGTAAGTGCACTAGACAAGTTCTGCCTATTTTCAGGCACGACCCTGGGGAGGGGAATACAGATGAATGCCAACTGACCTTGAACCAGATTAAGCTGTTGGTGATATTTTTAGTGAATGGGGGGAAATTTGGCCAGAACACTGGGGAAATTCCCCTACTCTGTCAGTGGAGGGCGCTGCGACTCTGTGCAACGGGATCAGTGTGTGTGACATCGAGGTGTGTGGACATGCGGAAGGCCGAGGTGCTGATAACTTCTTCAGCCTTCCTTCTACAGCTTGTGATCATAATGGCATCGGAAGGCTCTTTGACAGGGGATGTTCCTACAGCGATGGCTCCAGTAAGTGTCTGTGCGGATCTTACCGTTGCTTGGTCGGAATCCACGGATCTGGATACCGTTACTACGGTGGATTTGCTACAGCAACGGCTGGCTCAAGAGGAGAGTAGGTTTCTTGCCTTGCAGACTCGTTTGGTTCAGGATCTGGAAAATGCACGGGAGGCTTGTTTGGTGGTACAGGAAGAGGAAGTGGCTCAGCTTTCCCTAATCAAGGAACGAATGCTGGTTGACGCACCTGGTGCGTCTGAGGTTGTTCAGCCTGCTACTGTTGTGCCGGTGAGCTCTCCTCTGGTTTTCCTGGACACACAGTGAGTACTTTAGCAACTGATTTCTTGGTGTCGGGGAAGTTTAGTGCACGTCGTGCATCGAGTGCTTTGCAAGGCTCTCCTCGGTGTTCCACGGATAATGCTGGTCTATCTTCTTCCCAGTTTGTTGTCCTGAACTCCCCCTTGTCTGGAACTGACTCTGAACAGATTTGTACTGTTGTTACTTCTTGTACTTTGGAATCACATTCATCAGCTGTTGTTGGGCAGCCTGCTTCTCCGTTGCCAGTATCTGCTTCCAGTGCTGTCCCTTCTGGGGAGGTTGCAGCTCCAGCGGCATGGGTTTCCCAGGCCTTGGAGGCAGCTGGGTGGGTGAAGTCTCCGGATGGAAAGGGGTGGGATGCAAACCTTGTGTCCCTACCTTCTGACATGTTACCTACAGACTCAGAGCAGGCTTCTCTTCCGAGTGCATCTGTAACTTTGGGACAAGGCTCCCCGGTTGTACGGCCTCAGTCCTCTGCTGCACAGGCTTCGGATACTCTCTTGGAGGATACTAAGTGTTTGGAGGGAGAGGCTTCTTCACCTACCCCCCCCCCTTGACTATCTCACCTCTTGGGGATTCTCAGCATGTTGCACAGCAGTTGTCCCCTAATGGCCCAGTAGGAGTTCCTGTGGAAACTACACCTGCATCTGCTGCTGCACCTCCGGTTTGGCATACTGGTATTAATGAAAAATTATTCCCTGCCACTTTCGGGCTTTCCTCAGAACCTGCAGCATGGCGTAATGCGGTGCCGTCTGAAGTTTAGGGGTCCTCCGTCAGAGGTCCCTAATAGGCGGTTTGCTGGAGGGGAATTTCTGAAAGGCAGTATGAAATTTTATGCCTATGAAATCTATGCTCTGATCCATATGCCTGGGGATACTGTCTTTGATATTAGTTTTAAACATTCTGCTGGTTTAGATAGGTTCTGGAAACAATTTCAGCTTCTCAAGCATACTCCGTTATGGAGTCCTTTCATTGCAATTCCCTTGACAAAACCAGTCTAAAAAAAAAAATAAATCACAGTTCTGTTTTGTAATGAGGGAGTCAATGTGGCAGACATTACCTAATGGTTACAGCAGCATTGTGTGGTTAAGGGACACCTAGAACATATTCTGGACGACGAATGTTTATGGACTGGGGGCTGGAGAGTTTAGGTGGATTTACGGTTAGAGAATGGTTTAACATGGCATTTGCCTAATTGTTTTTTCCTGGGGAGGGATAGAGGGGTGATCTTTTACCGCGGTCAACCACGGGCCTGTTATAAGTGTGGAGCTTTGGGCCATCTTAGTAAGGTTTGCGACCAGCAAAAGTGTGGCCTATGTGGAGATTTGGGACACGTAGGTGCACACTGTAGGAATTCTCCTAAATGTAACCTATGTGACGAACTTGGCCATACTTTTCAAACATGTTCCTGGGCTTCCCATAACACCACAATCTGGCTATTAGAGCAGAGCAAGATGTTTATGTGGCAACAGCCCAGAAGGAAAGTCAGAAGATTCATGACCTGCTTACTCATCCCCAGGCCTCCCCCTTGGTCTCTCCCCCATGACCTATGGTTACACCAGAGGCCTCTTCAGCCCCCTTGGAGGCCGTTTCTTCTGATGTACTCCTAGTACCGGAGCCGGTGCTAGATCCAGCTCTCTCGGTACCGGATGTTCCTTCAGTACTTGTGGTTTTACCAGTGGAAGATGCCACTGTACAGGACATGGACTTGGGTTCCCTTGCTGGCCCCAAGATCTCTGCAGACATGTCTTGTATGTCTCCTCCAGATATACAACAAGAGGCATCTTTCCATCAGGTAACTAGTTCTCAATCAAGTAAAGCTCAATTGGAAATTCCAGATGTTTCAGATCCCTTTCCCTTACAAAACACCTACACACCGTTACAAGATCAGGAAGAGGAGGATGGTTTGGCTTCAGATATCTCTTCTGTGGCTTCCTCGCATGCAAAGACAGTCCTAGACATGGGTGTTTGTGACAAGCCTAAGCCTAAGAAGAGAAAGAAAAGGAAATGATGTGTTCTTTGTTGCATGTCCTGCTTCCTTTTTTTTTTCTCTCTAGTATTTTCCCATTTCTGGTATATTACCAATGGATCTGGGTGTTGTCCTGCTCACCATTAATGTTAATAGAATTAAATTATTCCCGTAAAAGACTGGTTACTTTTGCTAGTCTAAGGGAATGCCGGGGTAATATAATGCTGCTTCA
The DNA here is from genome assembly GCA_016271365.2 of Neoceratodus forsteri. Classification (NCBI taxonomy): domain Eukaryota; kingdom Metazoa; phylum Chordata; order Ceratodontiformes; family Ceratodontidae; genus Neoceratodus; species Neoceratodus forsteri. The sequence goes on along the minus strand of CM028134.1, from coordinate 798,328,421 downwards.
GGATACTCGGTTGCATTCTTTGTTACAATTAAAAGCAGCGGAAAGGGACTGGAAATGGGGTATTTCTGTATGGTCTTTGGGGGAGGATGCATGTGATGGGTTGGGCATTTTGTTTGCTGATATAAATGTTAAAATTCTGAAGGTTTTTGATATTCTGCCGGGTAGAGCTCTGTTGGTTGATTTTTTTCATTCTAATTGTGTATATCGTTTACTTAATTTATATACTCCCCAACAGAAGGCAAATAGGGCAGCTTTATTTAAGAGGATCTCTCCATATCGGCATACTTCTAAACTAGTGTTATTGGGGGGGAAGGGTGATTTTAACTGTGGCCTAGGCCCACGGGATTGGGGTAGGAAGACGCAGAAGATTTTCTGTGACACAAATATGCTTCGTGAGGTACTTATGCACAATAATCTTGCAGACGCTTATGATGTTTTGAATATTTCTCCGCAGCATACTTTCTTTAAGAGGGTTTTGTCGTCCCACATAGATTTTTGGTTTTTATCTAGGAGAATTACTTGTACAGAGGTTGCAATTTTGCCTGTGGAAACCTCGGATCATATGGTGGTTAAACTCCGGATAGGTCCGTATCAACAACTTCCTACGGGTCGTGCTTTTTGGAAACTGAATGTTGAATTGTTACATGATGCCATGTTAGTTAGTTTATGCCTGGTTAAATAAAGTGACTGATTGATTGATTGATTGATTGTGGATCAGGTGAATGATCTATTTGCTGCCCGGGCTAATCGAATGGTGGGAGGATACCAAATTGGACTTGAAATTATTATTTCTCAACATTTCAAAGTATAGGGCTAGAAGCCATTATTTAGAATATTTGGGATATAGGGCACAGTATCAAACTCCTGAACCAGGTGTCGGCTTCAGATGGTTCCCTTTTCCCGAAACTATAAGAAGTTACAACTTAAAATGTATAATTTTTTAAAAATTAGAGAAGATAAATGTTTTTACCAGCAAAAGTACTTGCTTTCTGGTACTAAGCCGCAAGTAAATCCTTATCTTTCCTCACAGAGCTTGGAATGGTTTGGTATGACTGCTTTACTAAATAGTGATGGCACACTGGTGCAGGATGTGAGGGGCATTTGTCAGGTTGTCCAAACTTATGTTAAATCTAAATTTCAAGATGTTTCCACAGCTTTACCTAGCTCTTTTTTTAATGATTTAATTATTCCTCCTCTTTTACCCGAAGACCTAGAGGCTTTGGTGACTCCTATTACTGAAGCAGAAATTTTATTGGCGATCAATAAATTGTCAACTCGTACTACCCCAGGTATTGACGGTATTCCCAATGAATTTTATAAAACTTTCGCTGATAGTGTACTTCCATGGTTGAGTGTCCTTTTTCAATCCATCTGGTCAGAAAATAGACTCATACCTACTATGTGTAACGGGATAATGATATTTCATTATAAAAACAAAGGGGATTCCAAACAGCTCACAAATTGGAGACCCATTAGCCTTTTGACTTCAAACTATAAGATTTTGGCCACTATTTAAACGAACAGACTTTCCAGGGTGGCAAGGAGTCTGCTTATTACGACCCAAATGTTTGCAGTTCCTGGTAGGAATATTGTACATAATTTGACTTATTTAAGGGAATTGGTTGAGCAAGGTTTGTCTGATACTTTGTCCGGTTATCTCTTGTCATTGGATCAGGAAACAGCATTTGATGCCATCCGTCATGAACATGTTTGGGCTGTTTTAAAATGTTATGGTATTCCTGAATCCTTCCTTACTTTGTTGGTAACTATGTATTCTGCGGCACTGATTACTCCCTTGGTGAATGGACATTTGGGCATTCCTGTCCATCTTAACATTGGAGTGCGACAGGGTGTCCTTTAAGTCCTTTGTTGTTTGTCTTTGGTCTTGATCCTATTTTAAGGTGGATAGACGTGGACCCTCAGGTACTGCCTATTACTTCTACAAAGGGTTGTATATTTCAAAAAGTTTTAGCATATGCAGATGATTGTATTTTCACTGTAGTAAATTTGGATTCAGGAATGCGAGTTCTTCAAGTTCTTCAGGAGTTGCAAACTTATACAGTATACGGATTAATTTTACGAAAAGTCGGATGTTGGTTTTAGGCTCTGCCTTGGTTCCTGGTTCTTTTGTAATACCGATAGTTATGGATAATGTAAAGTTATTGGGTATTTATTATGGTACTTCTACTGCCTTGCAATGCATCTGGGATATGGTTTTTGATGTAGCTCAACAGAAAGTTGCTAAATGGCAACCTTGGAAAATGTCGCGGAAGAAAAAGGTATTTCTTCTTCGGTCATATATCACCCCGATATTTTTATATGTATCCCACGTGTTCCCTCTCCCTTGTGGTATGCATGTGAAGGTTATGGGCCTTTTTTTCCTCATTTTTATGGGGGAGCAGGTTAAATCCTGTCAAACGGGCTCATACATATAGAGCTTGGAAGTCAGGAGGTCTTAATATGATCTAACCTTTAGTGTTTTTTTTGGTAATTTTTTTTTATAGCACTATTCAACCGATGCTATTGGCTACTGAGGATATGGGATCTTTGTGTATGAGTTTATGGGGTACAGAGTTCTTGGTGGCCTGGGGTAGAGGTAAATGGCACCAGTCAGAAAAATTGCTTCCTGATTATGCTAGGTTGACGCTTAAATATATTAGAAGTGGAAGATTGAGCTTTTTTGGTTTATTTCTCATAAAAAAATCATTCTATAAACATGTTGTAGACTCTTGTTATATTGAAGATTCTTTGTTTTTGGTTCCTGCAACTGTGAAAACTGACTTACTGCTTGCTAGCATGATAGAGCCTAGGATTCCACTGAAAATGCAAGATATGGTTAGGCTTTGTGGACATCAGAAGCTTAATGTACAGAATAATCAGAAACAAACAGTTAGGAGACAGATACTGTTATGAACCTTCTTGTCAGGGGTGTTTGGAAACCATACATCACCTGTATTTTGACTGTGTTCATGTGCAGGGATTCTGGTCAACACTGGCGAATTTGTGGGGTGAACCAGTGTTTCAATTTATGACATATGATATTCTAATTTTGGGACAGATTCCAACAGAATGGCGTAAATGGCATCAGAGTATGGTTTTTGTGGTTCTGGCTTGTATCAAATGGGCTATCTGGTATGCAAGATGTTTACGCTGTCTTCAGAATAAAACTGTTCACTTGCAGGACTTTTTTTTCACATCCAGAGTGATCTGGATAAATTATATGAGTATGAGATTCATACTCTGGGGTCTGCAGTGGGACAACATTTATGGCATAATGTTGGGTGGGTGGGTTAATCTGCCTCTTTCTTGGATATTATGGTTAGCTGTTGGCTGTTAACTTTTCTATTTTTCCTGTTTTGATTCCCTCACTGGTTTTTTTTGTTTGTTTTTTTAAGGTGGATTTATGTTACTTCATGTATTAGCTGATGAATATGTTTTTGCTCTCCATGCCTTTCTGATTTGTCTTCTTTGCTTGTATTTTGTTTTTGATCTTTAATAAAAATTTCCCCTACTCTTTTCGAGAAGTGCCATGGGATCTTTAACATCCACCTGAACTACCACCAGAACAGGCAGATGGGACCTCTGTTTAAAGTCTCATCCGAAAGACGGCACCTAAGGAGTGCAGCACCCCCCCTCATGAAGCACTACAGTGTCAGTATTGGGATTTAACCCAAGTGCCTGGTGTGGGGATAGAACCCACAACCTTCTGATCTCCTGGCCTGAGGAGAGTGTGCTCCCTGCTGAGTCACTGACACTGATTATTTATTTGATATTAATTATAACAAACTCTGGGATGTAATGCAGCAGGACATGGCTAGGTGGACATTTTTGCCTTTGTCCCTGGTTGGTCGAGTTGGCTTGGTGAAAATGAATTTACTACCACGATTTTTATTTATTTTTTCCACCCTCCCCCTACCAATCCCAGCTAGTTACTCGTCAAAAGTCAAAGCAGGAATTAGTACATTTTTGTGAGGGGGTAACAGACCCCGCATTTCATGTGCTGTCCTGCAGCGGCCGAAGAATAAAGGAGGCCTAGGACTGCCAGATCCATATCACTATTACTTAGCATGTCAAATGGTACCAATGTGTACATGGGCCAAACAGAGGAAGACATCAGGCTGGTACGATATAAAGGAAGCTGGGGGTCTTCCATACCCTCTGTTCACTATGCCCTGCATAATCTTTCCTAGGGAGATCACCAAAATGGTCAGGAATCGGATTCTAGCATGCCTTGAAAGTATCGTCCCGAGTATGGAATAAGATGGGGCTTAGAGAGACAGTGGGCACTCTGTTCCTGATCAGGCACCACCTAGACTTTCTGCCCCCTGCCACAGATCATGGATATGCCCTGTGGCAACGGAAAGGATTTACACGTTTTGCACAACTTGTAGAAAAGGGGAAATGCATGTCCTTCCAATAAATCCAAGCCAGGTTTAAATTGCTGAGAAGAGAATTTTTCCAATATTTACAAGCAAGACATTTTTAAGTGAATCTGGGCATGTAGCCCTAAAAACTAGGCAAAGATCCCCATGGGAGGACTTTATATATGGGATAGTAACTATAAATATTAAGGGACAGATTATTTCTGACCTATATGGCAGATTGGGAACGGAAGCCCCAGTTCCACTACCACACATCAAAAAAGAGGCATGGGAGAAGGAGCTGGATGAGACATTACAAGAGGCTGGTTGGGTGGGACGAATAACTTTGGGCTGGAGGGTTACTTCCTCACCAAACTGGAGAGAATATTACTGGAAGGTCCTAGTAAGGTACTTTCATACGCCTACAATTACCAGACATTTCCATGCCTCCAACACAGACCGGTGTTGGCAGATCTGTGGGGCAAGGGGATCCCATTCCAATATTCTATGGGAATGCCCGGAAATCAGAAATTTTTGGATCGGAGTACAGCACTCGGTGGGGATATCCACCAAAAGTCTATACCGGATGTGTTCACAGAATGGGTTCTGGGATTTCCCACAGCTCTTCAACTTCCCACAACTCAAAGGAAATTGTTACAAATATTTGCAGTCGCAGCTCTCAAGTGTCTCACATTATGATGGTTAAAAGGAGATCCTCCAACTCAGGCTGAATGGAAAAAAACAGGGTTAACAATATTAGTGAGGTGGAACGACAGCATGGCTACACCTTAAGGAGGAAAAATATAGAGCGTTATTTATGGGTCCCATGGTTTAGATGGTACAAAGAGGAGATAGCCCACTGAGAGAGCAGGGGTAATCACGTCCACCTCCAGGATCTTAGAAAAGGGTAATAGATAATGGTGTGCAGATGCCCCCCACCACTGAGCTCCACTGTTTACTGTAAGACAGAGATTAAATAATAATGTGATTTCTCCATTTGTCTTTCAACCTTTCCCTTTTCTTTTTCCTTTTTCTTTTCTTCTCTCTTTTCCAGGCGATATCAAAGTCCACAGATGTATGTGTGAGATTCTATGCTAAGCCTTAAATGGGTATGTGTGCTTGTTTATTATAGTGGTTTTAATGCCCCAGGAAGAGGGGTACAAGGATGAATATAGATGGACTATGCTACATAGAATATAAGATCAAAATTAAAAACAGCTGTCCACAATGGAATAGTAATTAACAGTGTGGATAACTACTCAAATGAAAGCTGTATATTAATTTGTAATAAGATTTTATATCATTGTCTCTCTGCTCCCTTGGATTTTATGTATGATTCTTATTCTTGAAATTTCTTGAATAAAGATGAATTGCAAAAAAAAAAAAAAGGCATTGCTCAAATAAACAGAGTAACCCACACATTTCTTGTACCTACTGAAAGCAAACCAATGCAGAAAGTTAAAAAACCACCAGAAACCACTTTTGCTTTAGCAGAAAAGCAACATAGCTCCCAATAAGAAAGCGAAAGTCAGAGGAGGAATTAAGTGGAGAAAGAGAAGGATGAAAAAGCAGGGTGATCAAAAGATGGGGGGGGGGCCAGGAGTGGCGGTCTGGAGGAGGAATGACAAAAAGGGAAAGGTCATATAGAAGGGAAAGTTAGAAAACAGAATTACTCTCAAAAAGGACAAAGTTATCCAAAAAAGTACAAAAACTTTAAAGACATTTCAGCAAGTAAACCTAGGCAACTTGCTATGAAGGAGGCCACAAATAATGGTGAGCCATTTTTACGTTGGTTGCATGCATGCACAAGCCAACATATTGTGGCAATAGGAGATTTCGTGGAGTGTGTCACTGCCAAGCCCGTTGCAGTACACCAAAGTAGGGGCTTGGAATAGGCTTGGCAGTGTAAACCAATGACCCCTCAGTATGGTCCTGACGCAACCCTCTGCTGGGTGGGCTGAATGGTCATGCACTTCAAAGGACCGAAGCCACTTCAATCAGAGAGGGCTTCAGTCCTTTGATTTGCATAAAGTGGAGGGCTACCAGACAGATAGGGATAACGAGCACCCAGCATAGCACCTGCCAGCACTTTTGCTCCTGGCTGCCTTCCAGCACTGGACCCCAGTTGGCACTGTTGTTCATGAGGATCATTCGGAAAATCCACGGAGCTTTATTTCTCCCTCTCCCTACCACGTCTGTGTTCCACTGCCTGCTGCTTCTCCTAGGGATTGACATTGTGCAGTTAGCCAGTCGGACTGCAGGAATGGAGGAGCTGATTCAGGGAGCACCAGTTTCAAACAGCTGACACCCTGCCAAGAAGAAGACTGTGCTGTAGCACAAGTAGCACTACCTTCCAACATCGAACCCCAGCTGCTGCTTGTGAGGGTCATTCAGGGAATCCATGGAATTTTATTAATGTTTAGCAGCAATAAACATAAAAAAAATTCAGAAAACCATCACGTACGCCTTTTTTTTTTTTTTTTTTTTTTTTTTACACACAGCAGTCTTTTAGGGTTTTGCAAAAGAAAATGGGAAAAAATGTAGATGCTGCTTTGTGAATGCGTGTGACTAATTTTTAAGACTGAGTGTCAGTATGAGGAGGAGTTTCAAATGCCCTGAGATATTGTCTACTCAGTGGCTGATCTCAGCATGGGTGTCAATGTGGCAATCCTTCCATTCAGCTACAACACACAAGGCAGGCTAAACTCTCTTACCAAACATCCTCCCTTTATGAATCACTAACAGCAAATATTTTCTGCCAGCTCGTTGGGCTTTTTTGTAAAAACATCACACTGTTCAACAAGCAACAATGCTTGCTTTTTTTTTAATTATTTCTAAAAGGAAAAAACAGGCTGCTCACTACACTGACCACACCAAAGCATGTTTACATTCCTTGATCAACTCCCACTGCATAGTTCCTAAAGTTGGGAACACCCCCAATACAGTCTAAACACTCATAATGCTTTGGGAGGACCCGAGGATACTACTGCATTACATGTGGCTGCACTGTTTGGGGTTGTCGCTAATGTTCAAGAAATATGCAATACGAGTGGATCAAGGATTTGAAATGAAACAAGGTTGAGGTAATTATGCCATTAGCATGCATTTTAGTTTTACTAAGAAAGGAAGTGGATAAAACAACCAGCATCATCAATGAATTTTACAGAAGGTAAGCAATCATAAAATATGGGGTTTTACCTAAAAATAATATGACGCAAAGAGAGTTGAGTGTCCCTTTAAGAAAGCAAAAAGAAAACTAGAGAACTCGTAAAACAGAACTGTTAAAAATATCATAGGTTTTAGATTTTAGTATCTACTTGCCCTACACAGCTCCATTAGCCTGAACAAAAACTGGTCATGAAATGTTCCACTGACAAAAGCTGCCTTTTCTTATAGCGCATAGTGTTGCTACACAACAGCCAGTTAGCCATCTGTAAAAGGGGCAAAACCGAACAGGAAAATCTGATAAATCTTTGGAAACTGAAAAACTTACACCAGAAAAAGCACACCTCTCACATTTTTAGCAAATGTGTGAAGCAAACTTTATTTTTAGATTTGTGTGTTGCAGCTGCTCTGGTTTCTTTTTTTGCCTCCACCACTGGGGAGTGAAGGGAGCTGCCAGTCCAGCATTTTCACAGTGGGGTGCACAAAGGTGAGCAAGAGCAGAAGGAAGTCCAATGGCAAAGTATGAATCTCAGCCACAAAGGGCTCTTTCATTTTCATTTGATCCCACCCACCTCAGTGTGTTCCAATCTCAACAGGCTCTTTCATCTGATCCTTCCCACAGCAGTGAGTCTCAGCCCCAAAGTTTTTTTTCAGTTGAACCTGCCTGCCACGTCGCATCGCAGTCCCAGTGTTCTTTCTTTTTCCCTGCCCACCACAGTGGGACTCAGCCACACATGGCTTTTTTTTGTATGATCTTGTCTGCCACAGCAGGTCTCAGCCCAGAAGGGCTTTTTTATTTCACCCAGACAGCCTTAGTGGCTCTCAACCCTGAAAACCTCATTTGACCCTGCTCACACTATAAAAGCTTATGCCAGCACAGGATACCCCACACCTCCCACCCTGCAGTATGGGAATATTAGGCAGGCATGATGAAGCCACAGAGATGGCCTGATGGTAGCTAAGCAGCGGTCCACAGGTGCAGGGATGATGCTGAGAAAGGAGTAGAGTGGCAAGGTCAAGAGGTGCCAGATGTCCAATCAGACACTACTTCAGCCTCCTGCCACGTGCTCCAGTCTTTGGGTGCACTCAGGCTGCCAGCATGGCAAGTGGCTTCTCAGCCACTGTGTTAATGAGCCAGCCTATACATAGAAACATACACTTTGACGGCAGATAAGGACCGCTTGGCCCTAGTCTGCCAATTTCCCCACCTAGAAGATAAGCTGCAGATCCTATTTAACCAACAGCCTATTTCTTCCTACCCCCCACAAAAATTGCCTTATGTCTGTCCCATGCATTCTTGAATTCTCCCACAGTTTTAGACCCCACAACTTCCTCAGGAAGGCTGTTCCATGTGTCCACCACCCTTTCTGTGAAAAAAATACTTCCTCACATTGCCCTTGAGCCGTCCCCCCCCATCTTCAGACTGTGTCCCCTTGTTCTTGCACATCTCTTTTTCTGAAAGATGCCACCCTACATTTCTATCATGTCCCCCCTCTCCCTCCTTTCCTCAAGGGTATACATATTAAGCTCCTTTAGTCTCTCCTTGTATGGCTTCTCTTGCAGACCCTGCACCATTTTAGTTGCCCTCCTCTGAACTGCTTCCATCCAGTCTATGTCCTTGCGGAGATGGGGTCTCCAGAACTGGACGCAGTACTCCAGATGGGGTCTCACCAACTGTCTGTACAGGGGGATAATAACCTCCTGTTTTCTGCTGGTGATACCTCTCCCTACACATCCCGGTATCCCCCCAGCCCTCCCTACCACCTTATATGCCTTATATTAGCCTTTTTCAATCCCCCCAAAACCCCTTCCATCTCTTGCCCTTCTAAACTACTGAGCACAAAGGCCAGATCCTACCACAACTGGCAGTCAAGTGTCTAAGAAGCCAGCACGCCAGCTGAGAGTGGAGACTCGTGTCGACACCTACTCGCCTTTCCAACAATGGGCTTCCTCATCATCACTTGCTGCTGAAGAGATGCACCAAGAACTAAGGAAGTTCCTCGTGGAATTTTTCCCATCCCTTGGTTATCAGGGGGCAGCCATTCCGCAAGGGCAGCGAGAGACCCTCCCCAAGGAAGGAAAGCACGTGGTGTTTTTACTCTTTAATTACTTCTAAATGTTATTTATTTTATTTAGATTTTGATAAACGTGTATGCCCACTGAGACCAGAGGTCCCTTTTTCAGGGGCGACCCGGGATTAGATACATACAGCAAAAGTTACATACAGTGGACAATAATACAGAGGTTAAAATTGAGACAATATCATTGGAGACACACAGTAATTACAGGTTGTGAATCCAGAATATACATTTGCACAATGCACAGAATTAACAGGGGTCACATACGCCAGTTAGGGCACTGAAGTACAGTGGTCACAGTTGATAGGAGGGAAAGTTGGGGCTAGAGAGTACAGCCACAAAGGCTAAGTTCCAGAAGGCACACTTTGAGGCCTGCCTTGAATCCTTGGAAAGAATGACTATCAACCAGTGCTACTGGGAGTGTGTTCCATAGATGCAGGGCAGCATATGTAAAGAAGCGCTTGCCCGGGTTGGTGCGTACACAGGGGATGTCAAGGGGATGGCCGGCTGAGGATCTCGTATCTCGGCATTGTACTCTGGGGTTGAGCAGTCCATCCGGATGAGGAGGAGGGCCAGTGGTAGTGACTTTATAAGTCAGACAAATGTAAGTCACAACAGAAGATCAATACTATCATTCTAGAAGCCGCTGTAGCTCTGACCATAGCTTATTTCTGAAGCATGTCCCCCAGAATGGACAGGCACAGACAACAATGCAACAAGCACCCAGATCAGAAAATGAACTCCCTCTCAGTTCCATCTAGACAATCATATTTTTAGGGTCCTATTCAGTAACCTCCCTTTTTGCAGCAAGTCGGGAAATTTGGGGTTCCAAAGCTGACCACTGTTGTATGTCTATATACAAGCTGTTTTCCACATAGTGCTTAAGGACACTGTCAACACAGAAGACCATAGTGAGGAAGACAGTGTGGTTTTGTGGTTAAAGCACTGCATTAGAAAAGTACAGTTACGTAAGAACTAACTATCACAGTAGATCTTCGAGAGAGAAGGCAACACCATTAGGACTGAAGCCGGCAGGTGCCAGAACCCTGCGGAAAACTTCAAGCTCGCAGTTATTAGCGGGGTACTGTCCCCTGATGTCAGCCCCCCAACAACGTCTGCCTATGGTATAAAAGGGGTGGTCCCCAAGTCCAATTTTAGTTCTCCCGTTCCCCAGCATATACAGAAATTGGAGAACAGAGGAGGTACCTCTACACCAAGCAGAGCGCGGTAACAGTGATGGAGAAGCAGTCACCAGGGAGATGAAGGGAGAGAAAGCAGCACCTGCTGCAAGAGCTCATCTCAAAGATATACTGTTATGGTAAGTTCTTGCATAACTGTACTATCTCACTTCGAGGGAGCTCTTGCAGCCATCAACACCATTAGGACTGACTCCCAAGGAGTGTAAGAACTGACCTCAGTCAGCTGGGAAGAGGCAGTAGTCAGTGTAAGGTGCTCAAGAGAGAAGGCCCTGCAGGACTGCAAGTCCAAAGCCCACTCTGCACCTAGACACAATGCCAGACTGTAATGCCGATTGAAAATGTGAACAGAATTCCAAGTGGCAACTGCACAGACATCAGCAACTGACACATTCCTGAAAGAGGCAAAAGAAGTAGCCATGCCCCTGGTAGAATGACCTTTAACCGGCCCCAGTAAAGGCTTGTCGTACTTGTGGTAACAAACAATGCAACTGACTAACCATTTAGACAAACATTGCTTCGAAACAAGAGCCCCTTCTTTCCTAGGGGTGAAGGAAACAAACAACTGATCAGATTTTCTAATTGCATGGGTGCGGTCCAAATAATAGCAAAGCACCCGGTGGACATCCAGAGAGTGTGAAATAAGGCTCCCCCTCGATTCGAATACTCTGGGTAATAAACAAGCAGGTGGATGTCCTGATTCAGAGTAAACTCAGACACTACCTTAGGAAGAAACTTAGGATTAGTCCGAAAGGACACCCTGTCCTTGTGGAAAGCTAAATAAGGCTCTTTACACAACAGAGCCTGCAGCTCAGAAATCCTTCGAGCAGAAGTAATAGCAACTAAAAACAATGCTTACCACGAAAGAAAGTGGAGCTCGCAGCAGGCTCAAAGGGAGGCAAAGTAAGCTTTTCTAAAATAAACAAAAGGTCCCATTGAGGGACAGGGTCCCTGATGGGAGGCTTCAGATACAGTATGCCCCACAGGAAGGTGCAGGAAAGATCCAGCTGGGCAAGAGTCTTGCCTTCAATAGGTGCATGGTACGTAGAGATGGCAGATAATTGCACCTTAAGCAAAGAGTAACCTAGACCCGAGTCCGACAGTGAAAGGAGATACTCCAGAACTAGATTCACCACACAGGTGAAGGGATCCAGGTGACCCAAATACAGAACCGCTTCCACCTTACAGCATAAGTGGCTCTAGTGGAGGGCTTCCTGGCTGCCACTAGGACATCTGCCACCTGGGAAGAAACCCCAAATCGGGCAACTGCTAAGTCTGCAGGAGCCATGCATCAAGATGCAGAGGCTTGAGGTTCCAATGGACCAGAGTGCCCTGCTTCTGGGAGAGCAAGTCGGAGCACAGGGGCAGGAGGATCAGGGATTCCACTCCCTCCGACTGCAACTAGAGAAGAATTCTCGGCAGTAATGGAAAGAGAGGGAAGGCATACAGAAACCTCCCTGTCCAGGAGAGAGAGACAACACGTCTCGCCAGAAAACACCAGGCTCTGGATCTAGTGAGCAGAAACTGGGCAGTTGAATGGGGATGCAGAGGTCCAGCTCTGGACAGCCCCACTTGCCGAAGAGATCTTCAACCACGGAGGAAGTTCCCATTCATGTGCCTTGGACAGAGACCGGCTTAAGCTGTTGACCAAGGTATTCAGAACACCTGAAACATGCATGCACAGCAGTCAGGCCCAGATGATGCTCTATGGCCCAATACCAGACTCTCATAGCCTCCCTGCAGAGGAGGTAAGATTGCGATCCCCCCCTGCTTGTTTATGTAAAAGACCACAGATATATTGTCCCTCTGGATCAAAAGAGGGCCTGGGAGCAGATTTGTCTGAAAGGCCTGTAGAGCATCTTGCATCTCCAAATCACTGAAATGGAGATGTTGCTCCTGTGGGGACCAGGTTCCTGGAGTCAGACGGTCTGCCAGATGGGTGCCCCAGCCCTGGCCCGAAGCGTCTAGGGTCAGGATCTGACGAGATGACGGTCCGAAAATGGACCCCCTTGGAGATACTGGAGGGGTTCAACCACCATGTCAGAGAGTCTGCCGCACAGGGTTAGAAACCAACACCAGTTGCTCCAAATTATCTGTGCGCTGATCCCATTAGGCCCAAAGGTTCCACTGAGCTGCCCTCATGTGCAAGTGAGCCAGGGGAACTGTTGCAATGGCCACTGCAATGTGTCCCAGCAGCCTGAGAAATGACCTGGCCGGGACCTGGTGAGACAATGAGACCAACTGAGCCTGTGCCTGAAGGCGTTCTGCCCTGTCTGGGGGGAGAAAAGCTTTGCCTTGGGTGGTGTCCAAGATTGCCCCGATGTACTGAAGCCTCTGGCTTGGCCAAAGGGAGGATTTGGGAAGACTGAGGGTGATTCCCAGATCCCGAAACAAGGAGAAGGTGGCCTCCATGGTTCTGAGCAACTGCTCCTTGGTGGGAGCTGTCAGAAGTCAATTGTCCAGGCAACGGAAGACATAAAGGCCCTTCCTCCTTAAAGCCGCAGCTACTACTGCGAGGCACTTTGCAAAGACTCGATGGGCCGAAGACAGGCCGAATGGCAGAGCCAAAAACTAGTAATGGTTTCCTTGGAAGCAGAAGCGAAGAAACCTCCTGTGGGTGGGAAGACCAAGGTGGGAAGATAAGCGTCCTGCACATTCAGAGAACAAATCCAATCCCCCTGATGAAGCAGGGGGAGAAGGCCTGGGAGAGTGACCATCCTGAAGCGTTGTGTTCTATGTACTGGTTCAGCTGGCTGAGGTCTAGGAAGGGACGCAGGTCTCCAGTTCTCTTTGGGACCAGGAAGAAATAAGAACAGAATCCCTTCCCTTGTTGCTCCAGCGGGACGGGTTCTATGGCATGTTTTCACAGAAGTGCCTAAATCTCCTCTTGGATGAGGGAGATGTGGGTCTGAGGGTAATGGGAGGGCAATGGGGGAATTGTTCAGGGGCATTTCCAAGAACTTTAGAGTGCGCCCCTTTTCCACTAGCTGAAGAACCCATTGGTCTGAGGTTATTTTGTGCCATCCCTCTAGGTAGAGAGAGAAACAACCCCCCACCGCCTCCCCCAGGGTTTCAGCCAGGGCAGGGGGGGGTTGGGTAAGGAGTTAGGCTGAAGATCCGGGGACAGTCAATGCGGCCTGGGAGGTTCTGGGAGCTCTGGAGGCTGAACCTCCAGTGGCTTTTTGCTTAACAGCACTTCTGGGTTGTTGGCACCTGAACTGCTGTTTGGAGGGACAATGAAAGGACTGCCACTGGGAGGATTTGAAGATCGGTATAAAGCATGTACCGAGCACAGAGCCTTGCCCAACTCTTGAGGGCAAGTAATTATGTTTTGGGAATCCTTGCTGAAAAGAACAGGACCCCTGAAAGGGGCATCTAAGCTCTTGGACTGCACATCCAGAGCAAACCTGGAGACTTTGAGCCAGCAGTAGCGATGAAGGCAAACTCCTGTAGCTGCAGCTCTGTCTGCGGAGTCTGCCAAGTCACTGTGGGCTCAGAGAACGTTGGTACCAACATCCAAGCCCGATTTCAAAAGGTGCAGTAGCTCAGTCTTGCCAGGAGCATCAAGCAGAGCTTCCTCCAAGGCCTTCTCCCACAGAAAGTTCTAGTATTGGACCACATGGGCAAGAAAGTGCTGAGAATGGATAATGCAGGTGGCAGAGGTATAGACCTTCTTGCCAAACTGGTCTATCTGTCTGGAGTCTTTGTAAGGAGGTTGAGTGCTAAGGTGCCTGGGCCACTTAGAGCGGTCTTGGGCAGCATTAGTAACTACAGAGTCAGCCGCTGGGTGCTCCCCATAAAAAGGCTCATCCCTTGGTGCATTATATAGGCGATCTGCCTCCCTGCATGTCACCGGAGTAGAGGTTGGATGCTTCCAAGCAGCCCAATTAACATCCTTGAAGGAATCAATAAGGAGTGGAATGACCAAGGGTAGTGACTCCTTCTTATGAAGAAAGATGGCCAGCCAACATCACTAGGGGTCCACTTCCTCTGTGCCCCAACCCATAAGGGATTGGACGTGCCTCATCACCTCCATAAAAGTAGGGTCATCTGGAGGAGATCGAGAGGTATCCTTGGGTTCCTTTGGTTCTGATAGCAAGTCAGAGCCGTTGGATTCATCGGAAGAAGAGGAGGAGGAATATCTTCCTGACTAGCCTGAGGAGACGGAGAGGGCAAGCGACGCAGTCTTCGTCGGTGACTCCTCGGACAGCTGGCACCAGCTCCATCAGGCAGGCGAGGTAGGTTCTTTAGGAGGTGGCGTTGGAGCTTTCCGGGGTGAGAGTGTGTGTGTGTGTGTGTGTGGGGGGTGTGAACCTGATCCTTTTCCGCATTTGGAGCAGGGTTCCTAGGAGTTGGAGTAGTGGGCTCAGTCAGGGACTTCTTGTCCTTCAAGTACACCCACCAAGCTGCAAAAAGGGCGTTAAAATCGGAGAGCAGATTCTGAGGCATGCCTAGGGGAGCCGGCGTAGGCAGGGTAAGATTAGAGGGACCCGGCATCGGTTCCTTTGGCTTTGGTAATGCGGGTGTCGGATCTATGGGCGTCGGGTTAACAGGCAGAGGTCTCTGGGGCATAGAGCCAACCAGTGCCAGTCTAACAGGAGTAGACAGACTGGGCGTCAGACCCTCTGGCATCGCCTGAATGATGACAGGGTCGGCCGGTGATGGCAGAGGGTTAGGGGACTATGGCTGAGGCGTCGCCAAAGTCAACGTCAGGGTGGCTGGCGTCAATCAGGCAGGTGTGGGCTGACACCGGTTTGTTGATGCAGCCAGCGTCGGCCGTGAGAGTTAAGCCTGTTCCAGGGAGCTAGCCCCCAAGCAGGACAGAGGCGTCACTCTCATGGGGGAGGTGAGCGCATGCCCCTGGCATTGCTTGGTGGCGTCAGTCCCTGAAGTTGGGGCCAACTTAGTGGACACCCGGACCGGGAGGGCAACAGACAAAGGGCCACCACCCAAGGAGGACCCGGTCAAGCCATCTGGCTGAGGACTCACCTGATGTAAGGGCCTAAGCACAAGGGGCTAAGAGGCTGGTGATGAAGTCCCGAGCCCCGAAGAACCACCACCCTAGATGGTGATAACGGGTGATTTGACCACTGTAGCCTAGAAGTAGTAAGGGCTGCCGGGGTGGCAGGGGCCGACCACCCACAGTAGGAAGACACAGGGTCGGTCACCGACTTGCGCAGGGACCTAGAATGGAAAGCTGACCAGGGTTTGACCCTGTGATTCTCCCGGTGTTTGTGCTTTCCGCTGGACTACTTCTCTTTGTGTGATGAAGAAGTTGAAACCCCAGAGGCCAGGGAAGAAGAGGTACTTTTGTGGCGCTCCTTCTCCATCGCTGTTAATCTCTGCTATAGCACGAAGGCTTCCAGAGTCTTCTGGCAGTGTAGCCGGGTGCGCTGGTTGAAATCCTGGCAGTGCTGGCAGGCCTCAGTGTCATGGTCTGGGCCTAGGCAAAGCAGACAAGACAAGTGGCCGTCCTTATGAGGAAGCTGTTTGCCACAGGCACACTTCGCTCGCCACTGCTCCGAAGAAAAAGATGGACAAGAAGACATGCAAGAAATACTGAAAACTGAAGCATTTTAGGAAAACAATAAAGTGCGTGTAACATGAAGAAAATGGTGGTCGACTATTTCAGAAGGTATCTGTGAAGGTCCGGTTTGCACGGGTCAACGGCAGGAAAAGAACTGAGGTTGGGCTGGCGGACTGCCCCTTTCATACCACAGGCATATGTCTGAGGCGGGCCAACATCGGGGGCAGTCCCCCGCTGATAACTGCTAGCTAGAAGTTTTCCGTGGGGTCCTGGCGCCTGTCGGCTTCAATCCCAATGGTGTTGCCTGCTGCAAGAGCCCCTTCAAAGTGAGATCTAGAGGATCCAAGTCTGAAGCCGACTGCAGCCATTAGCTCACTGTATGACCTAGAGTAAGTTACTTGCCCTTCTGTACTTCAGTCCTCCAAGCTGTGAACTTGGGTAGAAGCAGGGTTCCACTGAAAAGGTTACAGCTTAGTGGGGCTACAGAGAGCACATGCAATTTAAAGAGGAAAATGGAGATGGTCAAACTGGGGAAAGAATATAAACAGAGATGAGCACCAGTGTGCAGATTAAACAAAGCAAAAAGGGACATGTAGCCCT
Organism: Neoceratodus forsteri; assembly: GCA_016271365.2. Taxonomy (NCBI): domain Eukaryota; kingdom Metazoa; phylum Chordata; order Ceratodontiformes; family Ceratodontidae; genus Neoceratodus; species Neoceratodus forsteri. The sequence continues at coordinate 798,311,494 of CM028134.1, read as the reverse complement.
AGTTGTTGGATGGGACATGCACTCCCAAAACATGGTCAGACATATATGGAGGAAGAGGTTGGTTAAAAGCAGCTCTGCCTAATAAGTCCATTTTTTTCCTTTTTTTTTTTTTTTTTTTTTTTAAATAAGAGTTTATTAAATTTTCAGGTGCGTACCACAAGACAAAAACAGTCCATAACAGACAATGTTTGCAGTTAATGCATCTGGCAAAGCTCAGATGCTTTTGTGAACACAAATATATAATGTGCTACCATCCCCTGTCCCCTACTATCCCCTGTGCAGACCCCTAAATCTGTGTAGAGATACCAATCCCTCCCATAACTCCCACCACTCAAAAGTTCCCCCTCAGGGTACAAAAGTTGGGTTTCTATTCATTACATACAGGAGAGTAGAGTTATGCAAGAACTTACAGTAACAGTAGCTCTTCGAGAGGAGCTCTTGCAGCAGGCTATTACCATTAGGACTAAAGCCACAGGCCCTAGGACTCACCAGAAAAATCTTAGCTAGCAGTACCCAGCAGGACCCGCCCCCTGCCATCTGCTCCGCCTAGACATCGGTCATAGTACAAAAAGGGGCAGTCCCTAGCTCCACCTCAGTTCACCTGCCGAGGACCTGCAAATCCTCAGCAAGGCGAACCAAGCGGCATACTCCTGTCATGCTGAACTCTCCAGGGTAGGGCGAGGAAAGCAACACCTTCTGCAGAGCGCCTCAAGATCTACTGTTACGGTAAGTTCTTACATAACTGTACTATCTTGCTTCGAGTGGGAGCTCTTGCAGCAGGCTATTACCATTAGGACTGAATCCCAAGCAGTCTCACGCTAAGGAGGTGATAAGCCCCGGCAGGAGGATGACTAAGGCCAAAAACAGCATTGTCTAGACAGGCAGGGAGACAGTACGTCACGAAAGTAGTCCCTGGAGGACCGCCAAGCCAAACCTGGCTCGGCGCCTGGAAGCTATGCCCAGGCTGTAATGTCTGACAAAGGTACATACTGAACTCCAAGTAGCTGCTGTGCAAATGTCTCTAACAGAGACATTTCTCAAAGAAGCGAAGGAAGTAGACACTCCTCTGGTAGAATGACCCCTGACCGATCCAGGGAGAGGTTTATTGTACTTCTTGTAGCAAAAGACTATGCAGTGCACTAGTCACCTTGATATAGTCTGTTTAGACACTGGTTTACCCAGGTGTTGAGGCACAAAGGCCACAAAAAGTTGCTCAGATTTGCGGTGTGCCGCTGTACGCTTGAGGTAATACCTCAGCGCCGTGTGGACGTCCAAAGTGTGTAAGAGAGCTTCTCCTCTGATGGAAGGGGTAGAAAATAAACTGGAAGGTCAACCGACTGGTTGAGGGTTAACTCAGAAGCCACTTTGGGCAGAAACTTAGGATTTGTCCTGAGGGAAACCCTCTCCCTATGAAAAATCAAATAAGGCTCCTTGCACATCAGGGCCTGAAGCTCGGAAACCCTTCGAGCTGAAGTAACAGCAACTAAAAAAGGACACCTTCCAGGAGAGATAATGCAGCTCACATTCTGCTGCGGGTTCAAAAGGAGGGAAGGTAAGCTTCTCTAACACAAGAAGATGATCCTGGGGAGGTGGGGGGGGGACTGGATCCCTGATGGGAGGTTTTATATGGAGTATGCCCTGTAGGAAGGTGAGGGCCACATCTAATTGGGCTAGGGTTCTGCCTTCTACCAGTGTGTGATAGGCAGATATGGCCGACATATGCACCTTAATGGAGGAGTAGCTCGAGCCTTGATGCAACAAGGAGAGGAGATACTGTAAGGCTGAGTTCACTGGACAGGTAAAGGGGTTCAGATGGTGTGATGAAACCCACAGGCAGAAACGCTTCCACTTCATAGCGTAAGTGGACTCTGTTGAGGGCTTCCTCGCTGAAACAAGAACATCTGCCACCTCTTGGGAGACCCCATACCTTGTCTTTATGTCTGCAGGAGCCATGCATGAAGGTGCAGGGACTTGAGGTCTGGATGTACCAGCTTGCCCTGGTCCTGAGACAGTAATTGCGAGCATATTGGTAGCGGAATCAGAGGTTCCAACGACAGCTGCTGAAGCAGTGAGAACCAAATCTGCCATTGCCATAGTGGGGCGATAAGGATCATCCGAGCCCCCTCGGCCTGTAGCTTCAAAATAACCCTCTGGATTAGAGGGAAGGGAGGAAAGGCATGAAAGAACCTCCCTGTCAAGCAAAAGGACAATGTGTCTGGCCAAAAAACACCAGGCATGTGCTCTCGCAAGCAGAAACTTGGCAGTTTGGCGTTGCGTGGGGATGCAAAGAGGTCCAGCTCTGGAAGACCCCATGTGTCGAAGAGCTGGTCTGCTACTGATTGGAGTAGCTCCCACTCATGCGCCTTGGATCGAGACCAACTTAGGCTGTCTGCCAAGGCGTTTTGGATGCCTGGAACATGCACCGTGGTCAGAGTGATGTGGTGTTCCAGTGCCCAATACCAAACACTCATCGCCTCCTTGCACAGGGGGTAAGAGTACATTCCCCTTTGCTTGTTGATGTAAAAGACAACAGCTGTGTTGTCTGATTAAATGAGAAGAGAGCCTGGCGTCAGGTCCTCTTGAAAGGCCCATAAGACGTTGAGGACCGCTCGCATCTCCAAGATGTTGATGTGGAGATTGCGCTCTTCTGGGGAACAAATGCCCTGTGTCTGGCTGTCCTCTAGGTGCGCCCCCAACCGAGGTCGGAAGCATCCGTTATCAAGATCCAACTCGGGGCTCCTTCTGAAAAAAGACCCCTTTTTCCAAGTTTGGAGGGTCTAGCCACCAGAGGAGGGTCCTCCTGCCTGGCTAAGAGATACTAACTAGATCGCCGGAGCTGTGGTCCCTCTGCACCCTGAACATTCATTGCGGGACACTCATTTGGAGGCAAGCCAAGGGAGTTACGGGGATGGCCACCACCATGTGCTCCAGAAGTCTGAGGAAAGTCCTGGCTTGGACCTGGGGGTTATTAGAACCGATCGGGCCATCTCTCGCAGAAGATCTCCCCTTTCCTGTGGGAGGAAAGCCATGCCCTGGACCACGTCCAGAATTGCACCTATAAAGGAGAGTCTTTGGCTGGGCTCTGGGAATGATTTGGGAAGATTCAGGGGTGATCCCCAACTCTCGGAATAGCATATAGGTGTCTCCGAGAGTGCGAAGGAGGTGCATCCTTGACGAGGCCGCTAGGAGCCAGTCATCCAGGTAAGAGAAGACATAATGACTCTCGCGCCTTAGAGCTACAACTGCTACCGTTAGGCACTTGGTGAAGACTCGAGGAGCGGAGGAGAGGCTGAACGGCAGAACCCGAAACTGGTAATGTCTCCCCTGGAAGTGGAACCTCAAATACTTCTGGTGAGGAGGAAAGACCCCGATATGCATGTATGCATCTTGCATGTCCAGGGAACAGAGCCAGTCCCCCTTGGTGCAGCAGAGGAATTGGGCCTGGAAGGGTCACCATCCTGAACCTTTTGTATTCTATATAGTTGTTTAGAGAGCTGAGGTCCACAATGGGCTGAAGATCCTGGGTCTTCTTTGGTACTAGGAAGAGGTGTGAATAGTACCCTTTTCCCTGCTGTCCCAGAGGGACCACCTCTATTGCCCTTTTCAGCAAGAGAGCCTGAATTTCTCCTTCTATAGGTGCTATGTGTGAAGGAGGATCTCTTGAGGATCTTGGTGGAGTCTTGGGGGGGGGGGGGATCTGTGTGAACTCCAGTGCATGTCCCTCCTTATAATGTCTAGGACCCAGAGGTCCGAGGTGATTTTGCTCCACCCTTCCAAGTGAAGGGAGAAGCGACCCCCTACTGCCTCCCCTTGTGCCTCCTCCAGAGGAGGGGGTGGTCATCAGGGTGTCATTGGGAGGATCCGGGAGTTGGTAGAGAGGGCTGGGAGGGCTTTGGGCCTCGAAAGGAAGTGCCCCGGCTGTTGGGTTGCGGCTTTCCTTTAAAGCCTCTCTCTGTGACATCAGATTACCATGGGCAGGTTGTCCTGAGGACTTCCGAAAGGTTCATCTGTGGAAGCGCTTTTGGTCCCCTTTGTATAGCTGTCGGATGGACCCAACTGAATTCCCAGACTCTTAGAGATAAGAAATTAGCGTGTGAAGTCTCCTCACCGAACAAAACTGAACCTTGGAAAGGAAGGTCCTTGATTCCGGACTGCAGTTTCAGGGAGAATCCGGAGACTCTCAGCCAGGCATGGAGCCTCAGGAAGCTGCTGTCCTTGACGCCATGTCTGCAGTGTCTTACAAGGCACGCAGAATGTGAGTGCCTACATCTGAGCCAGAAGCTCTGTCTTCTGGGCAGAGTCTGGCCAGGCGTTGGCTACCTCTTGTCCCTTCTCCCATAAGGCATTTTGTTACTAGACCATATGCGTTAGGAAGTTCAGGGATCTTATGGAACAGGTGGATGCAGAGTACACCTTCTTGCCCACCTGATCCAGATAACGGGACTCCTGATCGGGAGGCTGAGAAATAAGGTGCTTCGGCTGTCAAGACTTATCATGAGAAGCCGCTATGACCATCGAGTCGGCCTAAGCGTGTTCCTCCAAAAAGGGCTCCTCCCTTGGTGCTCTATGCAGCCTATTCTATTTCTTCGGAACAGCCAGAACTGTGGCTGGATGCTTCCAAGTAATCCTCATGAGGTCCTGGAAAGTATCCACTAAAGGAGGCACGACCAATGGCTTAGGCTCCTTTTGCCTCAGGTATTTTGCAAGTCTCCGGCGTTCCGGGTCCAGATTCTCAGTCTCCCATTCATTGGAGGCCTGGATGTGCCTCATGACATCTATAAAGGTTGGATCATCAGAAGGCCAACGGGGTGTTTCCTTGTCATCAGGAGAACCTCCAATTCCTGAGAGGGATTAGTCTGAGGAAGTGGATGATGAAAACCGGCTCCTACTAGGATGAGGGGAAGCCGATCCATGTCTGGAAGGGCTTCAATCCATGTCTGGAAGGGCTTTGATCCCTTAAACGTTGGTCGCTATCTGACCGATGATGGCTATGGGATTGGCGTCGGCTCGGGGACCGACGACAAAGCGGAGACCGGCACCTGTCTCTGGAGTGGCAATGGCCAGGAGAGCGTCCATGCCTGGTAAGGGACCTCCGACAGCCGCGGGACTTGCTCTTGGCCCAGGACCGGTGACGACTGGTAGACCGTGAGCAGTGCTGTCGACGGTCCTTAGACCTGGACCGGGATCTAACCACTGGGGGTAAGTGGGATTCTGAAGCTTTCCGTCGTTCATCTGGAGGTTTGGTTGGAGACTTTTGAGGAAGATCCCCAGTATCTTGGATGTACGGAAGGTCAGGAACCGGTGTCTGATCCAGCTTCGGGGAAGCAATCTCCTTCTTTACCTGGCTCCACCAAAAAGAAGAGAGCTCCGTTAGCTCCTCTTTATTGAAAACTGAAGCCGCAGTCCCCTTCAGGGGGACAGGCAAAGCCAAAAGGTCCAGAAAGGCCATGGGAGAGGAATTCGAGGAAGTGCCCTCCGGAGTAGAGGACCGTGGAGCCTGAGACTGTACCGTGACCCATGTGGTTGCTTCCAAAGGTGGGCCGGCACCATGGCCAGGGTCTTGGCTGTGGCCGGCTCTGGTTTCGCCGGTTTCGAAGGGTGGGACCCTGAAGGGGTCTTAGCAAGAGGGTACTGTTCCTTGGACAGGGACTTACCCAAAGCCCCAGGTAAAGCCGTGACCGAGGCCTTTTTCGGTGGGGCTGAGGCTTGCACCGAAGAAGAGGCCTTGGAAACATCTGCAGAGGCCGCAGGGATACGCAGCGGTGTGACCTTCACCTTGGCTAGAGCCTTTTCTGAAGAAGCCCCCGCCGTGGCCGGTGTCTTGGCAGGAGCCGGAGACCTAGCCTTGTCTTCAGAATGCTTCTAATGGCATGAACGGTCGGAACCACCTGAGCCCGACGAGGAAGCCTTCTTGTGGGGAGAGTGCGACCTGGAATGCTGGTGGGACTGATCACGGTCCTTCTCACGGGACTTATTATGAGTTTTGTTCCGATGTTTGATTTTCTCCCTGGTAGAGCTCTGCATGACTTTGACCTGCTTATCCAAAAGGTGGGCTTTCAGGGCCTTCAGGCCCCGGATCCTGGTCCTGCTGATAAAGCCCTTGCAGATCTTACAGGCTTGAAGGTTGTGGTCTGGGCCCAGGCAGAAGACGCAGTCTTCATGGTCATCCTTCGAGGGGATCTGGCAGTCACAGGCACACTTGGTCTTCTTCAGGCTGGAGGACAAGACCAAGGACGGAGAACACATGCAACGGTAGGAGAACTCGATGGAAACAGGAGAGAACACTGGAAAAAACAAAAAAACTTTTAAAAATAAATTTGCTAGAACTGCTGAAACACAAGCCAGGACTTCCACAGAGAGCTGGTCTGCGGTGGGAAAAGAGCTGAGGTGGAGCTAGGGACCACCCCCTTTTGTACCATGACCGACGTCGGGGCGAAACCGACATCAGGGGGGTGGGCCCTGCTGGGTACTGCTAGCTAAGATTTTTCTGGTGAGTCCTAAGGCCTGCAGGCATTAGTCCTAATGGTAATAGCCTGCTGCAAGAGCTCTTACTCGAAGTACGATCTATCGATTCCATCTCTTATGCCCCTTCTCCTCCCATTGGGCCATCACATATGTTAGGGTTTCTACAGCATATATGGTCCAGTCCTCGGTGGTTGGGGCCCCAGCTGTGAGCCACCATTTTGTGATGCACTTTTTGGCAACTGGGATGAGAATCCACAGAAGACATCTAGTAGTGGAACCCCTCACACCCTGTGGGTACAGCGTAAAGAGGAATCGGTGCTAGAAAATCTCTTTTAGTGCTTCTTCAATAGAGATAATAAAAGGGGACAGAAAGAGGCAGGACTACAGTATGTGACAGTGTTCTGCCAGTGCCTCTCCACACTGGCCAGTTCAACCAGCCCAGTGGCACTGAGGGCTAAGGCACTGGATGCCACACCTCACGCCACACAGACGACCAGGGGTCGGGAGCGACCTCGGGTGTCAGAGGGTCAGCCGGGGGGGGGGGTGAGCATCCCAGGGACTGCTCTCCTCCTCCTCCGGGCAGAGTGGGGTAGAACAACCGCAGCTGCACTGGCTCCTGGTGGTGGCTAGGGGTCATTGCAAGCGGCGGTTCGCTGTGGGGATGGCATGGATGGCGTCAGACGTGAGGTGCGCCAAAGTGCGCACGGCAGCGTCGCTCACGCTACTGCACGCCTGTGCCAAGGGATGGGGAACCCATACATAGAAAATCCTCTGGCGCACTTGATGAACTCTGGTCTGCTGGCACCGTGCCACTCCAACTTGAGATACTCCCAACGGATCCTGATCCCCCGGCTTCCGCGGTGGTGGGGTAAGTACCCGCCATGAAGCAGCCAGTGAGAGGAAGGGAGGAGGGGGTCGAACACAGGCACTGGAAGTGGTGCGGGGCCGAGGAGTCCAGACGGATGGGGGAACCATAGGTAACTCTCCATCCCCCAACCCCCAGTCGAGGAGGGAATAAATTGAAAAAAAAAAAAAAATACTGGCCAGTTCATGTTGTTCTTCAATGCACTTGCTGAACACGGCTTAGGAAGTAACGCACAAGGCACTTCCAGCTAAACTCCCTCCTAGAAATTGAGGAGGAAATATTATGGGAATTGATGCAGGCCATCTGCCATTGCTTCAGGGAGAGGAGGCGGCTGACCACCTAGTTCCACTTATCCAATACCTGCAGTTGGGGGGGGGGGGGGACCTGAGCTGATGGAGTGTGGAATACAGTTGAGAAATAAGGTGGGGCACAGAACTTCCTAGCAACACAGATGTTATCAAAATAAACAAAAGAGGTTCTGGGGTCCAGGATAGGTCCCCAAACGAGTACAGCTGGTGAGATATGCCTGGGCTTGGAAGTTGTGAAACACAACACATCAGTCTGCGGTATGTCTAGATTGTCTTTGATCATTTGAAATGTTTCTTTTTTTCCCCTTTTTGAGTTTGTCATGGCGCGCAAGTGCAGATGAACTCATTGCTATAAGAGGTGCTATACAGGGGTGTGCCCAATGGAGAGTTCAGTTTCAAGGGGCAGGTTAGTGGCAGGCGAATCAGTCGGCAGGCAGGCGATGACTCCCTTTCAGCTGTTGGGACAGAGTTGGCCAACTTTTCAAAGGACAGAGCTGCACCAATATTGGCGCGGTTCGGTCCTTTGATGTTACATTCCTGCATTGTTAAATTCCTGGCTCCGCGTTCACACTGCTGTAGCTTTCAGTGTGAACACGCTGAGCTCAGGCTGTCGGCATGCCGCCTCCAAATTTCAAATAAACAAACGGCGTAAAGCTACACCGTCCACCTCTAACAGTCCCACGAAGCAGACGGGGTGCCCAACTCTGTCGGCATGCCCCTCCCAGTTCATTTGCTGGGCGCGGAAGCCCACTCCCCGATGGCCTAATGCCTCCCCTCTTTTGTTGTGCCAAGGGAGAGCCCAATCCCCTCAGCTCATGCCCCGCCACAAACACTTGGTATGTGCCGACAGGTGCCCAATCCCCATCGGCTACAGCCCCCCAAACACTCAGGTAGCGCTGAAAGTCCCTGTTAAAAATAAACTTCCCAGACTCAATTTTTTTTTTTAACCTATAAACAAAAAAGTCCCTCGCGGTCTGCGTGCCCGCATGGCCCAAACCGCACTAACCCTCTGCGTGCACACCTCCCCACAGCCCCCTTTCATACTTGCCTCCGGAGAAGATGCAACGATCTTGGGTGGAGCAGGAGCATGTCTGCACTCTTCAAAGCCAACCACGAACTGAAGAAATACCAATAAGCTGTATAAAGACATAAATAGGGTGTTTTCAACTTTGGTGCATATCTCGGCCATTTTTGCGAATTTTGGCACCATATTTTCAACATGAGGTTCTTGGGACCCCACCTCATGAATTCAGTGACTGTCATCTGTTTATTCGGTCCCAAAGGTGATTTTTCAGTCACTCACTGGAATCACTTCAGGGACGAATTAACCAAATGACAGTGTCACTGTTCATGAGTGGTCTCCCAAAGCCTTTATGTGTAAATCTGGTGAAAAATTCAAAAAACATGTTACTGGCGTGTGTTGCACAGTTTCCACGCACACTCATAACGTCCACGAATTTGCAATATTTCCTCCAGATTTTCAACACTGGCATTTGTTTTACACTTCCTCATGAACAGTACAGCTGTCATTTTCACATCTTGGCGAAGCGTGTTTCGCACTTCAGCGCTAATATGCTTGGCTAAGCTGTAGAAATCAGTGTTCGAGACAGATTACAAAAATCACAGTGACACTGTTCATGAGCGGAGGTCTCAAAATGCCTATATTGAAAATTTGGTGACAAAAGTCCATAAAATGACTATGTTACTAGCGTACATTGCGCAGTTTCCATGTACACTTGTAACTTCGAGAATCTGTAATATTTTCACTCAAGATTTTCAACATTGTCAATTTTGCACACCTCCTTATGAACAGTACAACTGTCATTTTTCACATCCTGCCCGAAATGCGTTTTCGCACATCTGGAACACAATTTTTTTTTTATTTTAGTCTTTGGTAACCTGGTAAGGTCCACTAGTCACAAGTGCCTGTTTTCAGGGGTGACCTGGGAGCACTGGGCGGTTAAGTGACTTGCTCAGAGTCGCACAGTATGCAAGTGGAGGTTGTGAGAATCAAACTCAGGTCTGGTCTGCTGGATGTACCAAGCTCGTTCACACTTCGTTCCTCTAACTTCTAGGCTATACTGCACACAATGGTGTGGTCACTGTGGGAAATCAACATTCAGGACAGAGTAAGAAAATCATAATGACAGTGTTCATGAGCAGAGGTCACAAAATGCCTATGTTAAAATTTTGGTGAAATAATTCCACTAAATGACTATGTTGCAAGCACGCATTGAGCAGTTTCCACGTACGCTCGTACGTTCAAGCATTTTATTATTTTTCACTTCAGCTTTTCAACACCATCTCTTCACCTCCCTATAGGCAATTTTTAAGCTGTAATTTTTCACATCCTGCCCGAACTGTGTCCACACACATCTGGTGCAGAATGGCGCAGTTGCTGCGAGAAATCAACGTTCGGGACAGATTAACAAAATCAAAGTGCCACTGTTCATGAGCAAAGGTTCCAAATGCTTTCATGAGGTGGGGGGGTCACAAAAGGTCATGTTGAAAATTTGTAGTGCAAATACTAATAAACGCCTGGGGCTTTAGAGTTTCTAACCATAACGCCCCCCACCAACCCATGGTGGGGCTCCAGTGCCCTCATCTTATATGAACTGCAGACACATCTTCACTCTTCAAAGCCAGATCACGAATTGAGGAAACAGGTATGCACTTCAGTGTATTTCAACGGGAATTTGAACTTGGTGGCATAACTTGTTCTTTCTGCTGGGAGCTGTAGTCCTGCCAATCGGGCATATCAACAGCAATTCCAACGACGAACTTTGGCACTGACAAATGCTTGTTTTCTCTGTTTTTTTTTCCTTTCCCCTTTTTTATCTTTCTTTTACTTTAAGTGAGCAAAAACAGAACACAGTAAGGTAGGATATGGTATCTCCCCTAAGAGAACATGCAATCCATAGAACTCGTTAAGTAACATGAAAATGCAGAAATGCATGGCCATGCTCCATAAGGGATCCAGTAGGGTCACAGCAAGGCTACCTAATGGGAAACCCACTCTAGATCGTTTTTTTTTCCTGAAAATGCTACAGAACAGCACTGTGGCCAGGACTGTGGAGTCACCACAGGCTAGGGGAAGATTCTGGCAGATACCATATATACCGAAAAATCTGTTTTGTGACCAACAGGTGCAGAACTGGTTTCAGTGGCCACAGCTGGACTAAAATCAGGTCATGCAGTTGCAAAATAGGTTAACCACTGAAAACTCTGCATATCAGTCAACACATATAAAACAAATCCTCACTTTTTGAGTGCCTGTTTTAAGCACAAAATACTAGACGTATACACGAGTATACACTGTACTTAACAGATGAGGACCCACATACCAGTCCAATTTGATAACTAAGGCTCCTTGGTGTTTCAAGGAGAACAGCACTGAACTTATACTACTTTTTTTTTTTTATTATACTTCATCTTTATTTTATTCCACATTAATTAACTACAACCATACAATATATACAGGTTACTCACCTGTAACAGGTGTTCTAGGAATGGTATATGTTGTTCATCCACACTGTCTGGCAGGTTCCTTGCCGCTTTAAATCTTGCCGGAAGGTCTTCAAGCTGGCTCCTCCCACCCACCCGGGTAGTAAAACTCTCGGCTCCACCCCATGACACCAGATCTAGCCCGCTGGAAGCCAGGTTGTGCGTCGAAGCTGGGAGGTCGGGTGGGTCATGTGGATGAACAACATATGCCATTCCTAGAACTCCTGTTACAGTGAGTAACCTGTTACCTAGGGGCATGGATATGTTGTTCATCCACACTGTCTGGCAGACTCCTAGCAGTTCTCCGGGAGGAGGGAGGCAAAGCACACCCTACTTGGGAAATAAAGACTGGAGAACCGAGGCCCCAAAACCAGCATCCCGGCGTGACTCAAGGTCGATGTGGTAGTGGTTGATGAAGGTGTGTGCTGACTTCCAGGTAGCAGCCCTGCAGATTTCCTGGATAGGGACATCCCTGGAAGCAGCCACCGATGCAGCGGTATGGCGGGTAGAATGAGCTCTTATCCCTCTGGGAGGCTCCATGCCCGCCAAACTATAGCAGAGATCTATGCAGGAGGTGACTCACCTGCCTATCGTCCGCTTGGCTGAAGGTCTGCCAGGTGCGGCTTCAGCGCAGGTGACAAACAGCTGGCAAACCTCTCCCCGAACTTCAGCCGTCCGCTCCTTGTAATAAGCGAGCGCTCTTCTAGAGTCAAAGTATGGAGCCTATATTGACCTCGAGGTGTGATTGGGGTAGAACACCGGCAGAGTCAACACCTGGTTAAGGTGAAACTCCGACACCACCTTTGGAAGGAATTTCGGGTTGGGGTGCATGACAACCTTGTCCTTGTGGAAGACCAGATAAGGAGACTCGATGGAAAGCGCCTGGAGCTCTCCCATCCTTCTGGCTGATGTGATAGCCACCAAGAAGGCGGTCTTCCACGACAGGTGAGAGATGTCACACCTGTGCATCGGTTCGAATGGCTTGCCCATGAGCTAGCCAATACCAGCAGTAGATCCTGAGGTGGAGGTTCTCGCACCAGAGGGGATATGTGATCAAGGCCTTTGAAAAAGCACCCGACCACCTTCTCCTGTGCCACCGACTGCTTCCCGGCCCGCGCCCGGTAAGCAGAGATGGCTGCCAGGTGCACCTTAAGGGTCGTCGACCGAAGCCCTTCCTGAGAAAGGGACCACAGGTAGTCCAGAATGCTTGCCAAGGAACAGGAGGAAGGGTCCAGGCCCTTGCCCTGACACCAAATGGAGAATCTCTTCCATTTGAAAGCATAGCATTTTCTGGTCGACTCCTTACGGGATGCCTCAACAACGTTGAGGACCTCGTCGGAAAGACCCAAGGCCTGGAACTCTAGCCGCTCAGGAACCAGGCCGTCAGGTGCAGAGATTGAGAGTCCAGATGGAATACCTTCCCCTGATTGACCGAGATCAGGTCTGGGCAGGCTGGAAGCCGCCTCGGGAGGCTGGAGCTGAGACTGAGGAGATCTGGATACCAGAACTGGCGGGGCCAGTCTGGGGCTGCCAGAATCACCTGCACCTTGTCCCTCCTCGCCTTGAGAAGCACCTTGTGGATCAAGGGAAATGGGGGAAAGGCATAGAAGAGGCCCGGGGTCCACGGCCTCGAGAAGGCATCCCCCTACAGCGAGCCCTGCTGAGGGGGGCGGGCATGAAATAGTCTCAGCTTTGCATTCTCCCTGGAGGCAAACAGGTCCGCCTGGGGCGTGCCCCAGTGGGAGAAGAGATCTTGTACTACCTCCGGCAGGAGAGACCACTCGTGAGACGCAGCCCCTATCCGGCTTAGGGCATCGGCCAGGGTGTTGGAGGCTCCTGCCACATGAATGGCGAGGAGATCCGCCTCCAGGCTGCGCACGAGTGACCAAATGCGGAGAGCTTCCCTGCACAGAGGCATGGAGCGCGTCCCGCCCTGACTGTTTAGGTAGTACATGGTCGTGGTATTGTCCATCTGGACCTGAACCATTTGACCCCGTAGAAACGGAGCGAAGGTGGTGAGGGCTAGACGAACCGCTCAAAGCTCCAGCAGGTTGATATGGCATCGGGACTCCCGAGGGGACCAGAGGCCGTGCACTCTGTGCTCCCCCAGATGGGCACCCCAACCCATCAGAGAGGCATCAGTCGATAGCGAGACAGTCGGCTCGGGGCGGACAAACGGGATGCCCTCCTGCAGATGTGCTGGAACGGTTCACCACTGGAGAGCGTTCCACATCCCCTGGGTCACTGTCATTAGCTGATCCAGTGGATCGAAATGCTGTGACCATTGGCTGGCCAGCCCCCATTGAAGGGGATGCATGTACCAGCGGACCCAACAGACCACGCTGGTGCAGGCCGCCATGAGGCCCAGGAGGCACAAGAAGTCCCGGGCAGGGCGCGATTGCCCAACCTGAAATGATTGGGCAAAGGAGGAAAGAACCTCAGCCCTGTCCGCTGGGAGCCGTGCTCTGGCTCGTAGAGAGTCGAGCTCTGCCCCGATGAATTGTATCACCTGCTTTGGCACAAGTTCCGACTTGGCCTCGGTGACGAGGAGGCCAACCTGAGAGCAAACCTGGAGGGCCAGATCTCTGGACCGCTCCACCTCTGCTCTGGAGGGGGCTGCAATCAGCCAGTCGTCCAGGTAGGGGATCCGCTGGAGGTGACCTTCCACTCCAGGGCCAAAAGAAGTCGGTCCCCAAGAAGGGGACATCCGCCAATTTGTGCTGGATATCCGCCGTGAAGGTGGATATCCTCAGCCATGCTCTGTGGCGCATGGCCACCGCATCTGCAACCGATCTGGCACAGGAGTCTCCCATGTCCAGAGCCGTCTGGAGCTGCTGCTTAGCCACTGCCCTACCCTGGTCCCACACCTGCCGGACCGTAGTCTGCAGGTCGGCCAGGAGATGAGGGATCACCTCATCCAGGGAGTCTATGAGGGCGTGGGAGAAGTGTGCCATCAGCACGGCCGAGCTGGCCTGGCGGAGGCCAAGGGAGGACGCAGTGTACACCTTGTGCCCGGCGTAGTCCAGCTTTTTTGACTCCTTGTCAGGGGGCCTGTCAATGTCCCTAGCATTCCAGGAACGCCGGAAAACACTGTCGGTGACCAACCTCTCGGCAGAGGGGTGTTCCGAAAAACCGGGCAAAGAGACGGTAGGGACCGCATACTTCCTGGCCATCCTGGCCGAACGCGCAGGACAGGAAGCAGGCCGCTGCCAGAGCTCCAAGGCTGGGCCAACAATGGCTTCAGCCACCGGAAAGGCCTTCGTGGGTGAATCCCCTCGGTCCAGTATTTCCGTCAGAGGATACTTGGCCCGCTTGGATACGGGCTCGAGCTGCATCCCGGTGGACTCCGAGATGAGCCAAAGCAAACCCATGAAGGACGATGGGCTTTCGTCCATCGACTGGCCCCCGGATCACTCCGGTCAATGGGCCTGGAGAACAGGGAGAAGTCGGCATCATCATCGGACTTGGAGGAGTCCGCAAAGAGCTGCCTGGGGCCTGAGCCACCCTCCACCTGCCAAGGACGGTTGGGAGTGAGGGTGACAGACAACCTGTCGGGCAGGCCTTGACCCGACTGAGAGTCCTTGCTCGGCGCCCCCGATTTTGGTTGTGGAGGCGGAGGTTCCACCACAATTGGTGGGGCAGCTGGTTTCGGCCAAACAACCGGCCCAGGCTTGGGCACCTCGACTACAGCGAGGAGTTGTTTCGGCCGCTCGGGTGACACCCACTTGATGGCCGGGGAAGGCGACAGCGTCGGCTTGTTCCCGGACAGAAGTAACTGCTGCCACATCAGGTCCGCGTAGCATCGACGCAATTTGCGCCGAAGCCTCTCCTCTTCCGAGGAGGAAGACGAGGACAAGCGGCGGCACCGCTTACCTCGGTGCCGAGACCGAGACAATGTCAGAGATCAAGATCCTCTGTGTTTCCGAGGACGGGTCTGGCAAGGAGCGGGGGACACCCGCTCTTCCCTCGGCTCAGAAGCCTTAACCGCGGGCGCAGGCAGGTCCTCGGTCTCCACCGGGGGAAATGGTGAAGAAGGGTTGTCGGCCTCACAGTCGGCAGCCCGTCCGATGGGTCGAGAAAAATCTCGACCGCATCGACAGGTGTCTCAGCCGGCTGGCCTGATGGGAGTGCCATGAAGCCAGCGCCTTAGCCGCAACCTCAACCCGAAGTCGACAGTCGGCTGTCCGGGAAGAGATCTCCGCTCCTGAAACGCCCGGCGATGGGACTCCTTGAGTCCTTCTTTTTGAACCGAGAGGAATGTCCCAATGGCCCCTCTCCCTTCGTGGAAAGGGATTGGCAAAGCTCCTTGAACGAAGCTGAATCACCAGTGCCCAGTGACAAGCGGGATAAATGCCTTTGACCGAGGAAGATGCAGCCTGGGCCGCCTCCTCCCTCGAGGCGATCATCTGCTAGAGTTGCTTAGCCGAGCCAACCGCGCGGTAACCGTAGCAGGCCCTCCTTGACAACGTGGTGCCGCTATAAGGCATGAGCTGTAACCAGGCGCGGTCCTCCAGGGCGCTGGCAGCGAAAGAATGACTCGCAGGCCTGCGGGTGCGTGTTCTAGGCCGAGGCAGTAGGCGTGTGTGAGTCGCGGGTCCGTCCTGGACATATTCTGCCCACAAGGGCACCGCCGAAATCCGGGAGTCGATTTGTCCATCGCCGCCGTGAGGGAGAAAGATGACCAAGTCCTGAAAATTTTAAAATGAGTTTCAGGCGAACCGAAGAATTAGGATCCAGTCTGTCCACAAAGCGTTAAGGAGGGAACCGAGCTCCAAGCGGTAAGGAAGATCTGGCGCCATGGAGCGGAGCCGAGAGTTTTACCACCCGGGTGGGTTGGAGAAGTCAGCTTGAAGACCTTCCGGCAAGATTTAAAGCGGCAAGGAACCTGCCAGACAGTGTGGATGAACAACATATCCATGCCCCTAGAAATACTGTTTTCACATAGAGTTATTTAATTTCTAAGTTATACAAAGGTTTCCTTGACTCCGCTATACTTTATAGAGAAACCCTAGTCCATATTGAAGTTCATTCAGAGTTTGAGTAAAAAAAAAGTTTTCACAACAACCATTCTGTTTTTTCTTTACAGCTTTGCAATTATCTACTAAGTGAATTAGCTAAAAGAGATTGGAAGAATAAAGAAGACAAGAACTATTTCCTCCATTTCTTCCAGAACAAAAAAAAAGGAAAAGAAAAAAAAAAAAAACACACACAATAAACTCAACAATGACAGCTTTTCTCTTGTTGTATTCATATGTTCAATAAATGTCTCATTGGGTCTTAGTCAAGTAAGGGTCATGTGTGCAGTTATTTATGTCAGTGGTCATTCTCTCTCCCCTTAATTCTACAATAAAGTTCAGAGAGAGTTTCCGGAGATGTTAATCTGCGATCAGTTTCTACAGGCTATCAAATTGTGGAGAATTATGCTCCTGAGTCTAAATTCAGGTCCCACCTAATCCATCTATTTATAAATTGTGGGGTCCGTTGGGTCGACGAGAATGTGATTCTCTCGTGTTTGTATTGTGTTGACCACATTTCTCCACTCTTGGAATAAGGGATGGGAAGAGGGGGTCAGCCATCTTTTGGTGATAGCTTTACATACCACTGCCACCAGTATGTTCCAAAGATATTTAGCTTCCCGTCCCTTCACTCCTTCAGGATCTATTCTCAGTACAAGGTGTTCCGTGCCAGGAGGAGTGACAAGTGCAAAGATGTGCTGCAACTGATGCTGAACAGCCCTCCAGAAATCCCCCAAAGTGGGACAGTGCAAAAATATGTGCGCCTGGGAGGCCCCAAGATTCCCACAGCCCTGCCAGCAGAGGGATTGTGAGCCTGGGTTCCACTGGGTCATCACTACTGGGACTCGAAAATACCTGATCCTTAGCTTCCAAAGGAATTCTCGCCATCCCGGTGATGAGGAAGTTTGCCATGCGTTTCTCCAAATTATTGACCATCTCCTATCATCTATCTCAACCCCTAGATCTGTTATCCACTTTTCTTTAACATGGTCGGTTGTGTGTTGTAGATCTACACATAGTTTTTATATAGGATTGAGATGGCCCTTTCCTCAGACCTTGAGCTCCATATTGATTCAAACACAGGCTGATGAGGGGAACCCTTGGCCTTCAGGGTTGCGATTCTGTTTTGCCTGTTAACATATTCCCTAATCTGGTAGTAATACAGAAGGTCTTTCTGTGTCCATAAGAATTTTGCCTGGCCTCCTCAAACGTAATGACCCTCTCTCCACTCAAGAGTTGCCATGGGGCTGGACAACCCCTGGCATACCAAGGGTTTGTATGAGCTGTGGTGTGCCTTGAGCTCAGAAACCACCACTGGTATTTCCACAAGAATATCCGGGTTAAGTCCCTTGAGCATTCCCCTCATACAACCCTCTATCGCTGCTTCAGTACCAGTGTATAAAGGGGGGACCAGTGTTTGGGAGGGTTTGGAGAAAATATGTGATTTAGGAGGGTTGGGGATCGGGGAACCACTAGATCTAGGGTTTTCCAGTGCGCCTGGTATTCTGCGTGTTGAAGCAAAAGAGCCACCCTCATTTGTGAGGCTGCCCAGTATCCAGGCAGGTAGGGCAACCCGTAGCCTCCCCTTTCTTTCAGTAAGGTAAGGGTTTGTTTCCGAATCCTCGGTCTTCTACCTAGCCACACATATCTTAAGAATATCTTCTGCCACTTATCTAGCTGATCAGTGGGGACGCTGCACGGTACACACTGGAACAAAATTAGAGAACTTATAATAACGTTATGTAGATTAGTTACCTCAGTTGGTGTTTCTGATCAATACACTGAAAAGGGGCAATTTTCAATCTTTATGATACAGTTTATGACCCTTACAATAGTTCTAGCTACAGTAAAATACAACTGTATTGTGATAATGATTTTAGAGCTAAATGCAGAAGTGCAACAAAACTGTGCAAAAATCTGACTACCATTTTGCCCCCACTATAAACTATTCTAGGTATCTTCTAGTTTTATTGGGTGGCAACATTTTCTATTTCCACCAAAATCTGAGTACTTTATGTTTTTATTTTTTTCCTCAATAAAAAACATGTCCAGCACATTTAGCTTAGAAAAATCACTCTAGACCTGGCAAAGATTAGGACTGAGAAAATAAAATAAGCTCATGGTGCGCACCATTGGCGGTACCTAGAAAGGTAGATCCAACAAGCATACTAATATTTTTATGTTTGCTTGCACATTTGTGCAAGAAACATAGTGCCACCATACAAGTTTTCATAGGTGTGCCAACCCCGCTTCCAATGTCCTGCTCCTTTTTGCAGATGCAGCCGCACGGTACCAATGAATGTCTGAGCTGTGTATGACAGCAGTTCAGATGCAGTGGTGTACAGTTGAAAGTAAACAACCGCTACAATCAGCGGGGGTAATGTGTAGGCAATTTGCATACTGCCATCGGCAGGTAATTTGCATTCTGCCATCGGCAGTATGCAAAATGTCTACACATCAGCACTGCATCTGAACTGCTGTGCTTCCTGTATATACAGTACAGTAGAATCATGGCAGGGAGCACCACTCTGCAACTTGCTGTCATCATTCTCACCAGCCTCGTAGCCATTGCCTTCTGTAAGTTTTCATTATTTTTTCTGTCTTACCAACTCTACCAACGAAACAAAAAGAAAATGATTAAAAGTCCTCAGGTGTGTCCGGTACAGAGAGAGTAGTGTAGAACAAAACAGAGCGTGCACCATTATGCATTGCTAACTGACATGAAGTCCGTTTAGTTTTAACAGAAAATTAAAAATGCATTGTGTGTAAATGTTTGTATTTGGTTTGTGAAATTCAGGACTCTGTTGGAATCTGGGAGACCTGGGTTGGGGATACATCATATTCCTTTTTCTCGGAACAGTCTGTTTCCAGCTTGAATTCACTTATTTCCACGGAGAAACGAGAACAGAAGTCGGCTCGTGCCTCACATCCAGCGAGTTTCCTATCCATCCTTCCCGAATGCACGTTTCTGTTCTTGCTTACTGGACTCTCGTGCTGTTATTCCATCAGCTCCTAATGCCGGGAATTGAAACTCGAGAAGCTGTACTCAGGAATAAGTGACGTCTCTCCTCAGGAGAGGTTGTCTGCAGGGAAAAGGCGGACAGGCCGCATCCCACACACCCTCCATTCCTGAGGGAGGTGCAAAACAGAAAACATTAGTTTTGGGGTTGGATACAGAAACATAGAATCTGAAGGCAGCATTACAGGAAAAACTAAGTGATCTTAAAGAGCTGTGCTGCATTTAGTGAGCTTCTCCCTATTCCATTGTGATTTAGTTTTATTGTCCTCTGTCTGTCTGCTGCAATCCCGCACTGCACCCTCCCGATCATATTACCTGCCCGCCCCAGTTTACTCTGCTACTTAATCTCATCCCTTCTACCTTTCTTTCCCCAGCTCCCAGTTCCCGGACCTTGCCTCCCCTGCTGGCACCTGCTAGTTGGTTCTGCTGTTGTTGCTGCAACGGACTCCCAGGCTAGAACAAAAGTTGCTCTTAGATCCCGCTGCTCTGCTGCTCTCTGAAGAGTTTCTCCCCCGACAGTATGTGTGATACGTGGGTTCTCGAATTGGACAACTGTATCCGATTACAGCAGCAACAACAAAAATCCTGTACACCCTGCAGTAGTCTGTTCCAAATGTTGCGGCTCCTTCCTGAAGAGGGAGAGTGCAGCAGGCAGAGTTGTCTGAGCTCCAGTTTCAACTTTCTGATTCTTAAAGCTGCAACAGAAGGTTTCCTAATGCTGCTTTAAAAAAAAAAAAAAAAAGTCTTGCCCTGCCTAACTAACCTCCTCCTCCCCAAAAAACACTGCTGTTCTGCTCCTTCTCTTTCTTTCTTCCTTCCTTCCATGACATGATGTCATTGGGGGGGGGGCCTCTCATTTCTCTTTTTTTTTTTTTTTTTTTTAAAACCTTTGTTTTACCAGGAGAGAGAGACACTAAGCTAATAGCTTATTTACAGGTGCAACCTTGGAGCACAAGGAAGTTATGTGACTTGCTCAGGGTCACAGAGTATGCAAGTGGGGGCTATGGGATTCAAACTCAGGTCTCCAGGTTTACAGCTCAGAGCCTTAAACCACTGCGCTATACTGAAACCGACTACTTCTGTCCTCATTAAAGATTATCCTTCTCTGCAGCAGTAAGTCCCCCTTCCACATTTTTTTTTTAATTCAACAACAACAAAAAAATCACATTTCCTCATCTTTATGTTTGATATGCATTGAAAAAAAAAAATGTTAATGCATACATTACAATTACAAAGCCACAAAAGGAGGAACATTTAGGCTGAGGTGTTTTTTTTTTTTTTTTTTAAATCCAACACTGCCCCCTCTCCCCATCCCCTACCTTTGTGACCCAAGCCCAAGCTACAGGTCTGTGGCCATGCCCCAGGGGTTTGCTACTTCAGGCTACAGATCTGGGGCCATGTCCTCGAGGTGCCCCATAGAAGTCTTATTTGAAGTCAGACTGTACACAAAAGAAACAGACTTGTGGGGAACGGCCCTTGCTTCATAGGGTGGAAAGAGCAAGAGCATGGCCCCAAACTTGTGGACCCTGAGTGAAGCAGCAGACGCATGTGGCACAACAGTGAACCTGTAGCTTGCTTTGCGCAGGGTCCTGTGGGCCTTTCAAGAAACAGCAGAAGCATGGAACACGGCCCCATGATGTGTATTTGTTTCAGGTAGGGCCTAATGGGGCACAGCCCCCTGCCTCTATCTTACTTTACCCAAGGCCTAACGAAAAGCAGCAGACCTGTCAGGCATGGACCCAGATTTGTTGCTTGCAGCAGCTGACCCACGGGGCATGACCCCAGACCTGTAGCTTATACCCAAGAAAGCGCAGCTCTGGTTGCCAGTGCTACCCCAAACATGTAACTTCAAGCAGCAAACCCAAGGGCATGACCCCAGACCGGTGCTACACCCAAGAAGCACAGCTGTGGACACTTGGGGTAGTGCCCCAGACCTGTAGCTACAAGCTAGCAAACCCAAGGGGCATGGCCCCAGACCGGTAGCTTACACCCAAGAAGCGCAGCTCTGGACACTTGAGGTACTGCCCCAGACCTGTGGCTTCAAGCAGCAAACCCAAGGGGCATGGCCCCAGACCAGTAGCTTATACCCAAGAAGTACAGCTCTGGACAGTTGGGGTAGTGCCCCAGACCTGTAGCTACAAGCAGCAAATCAGAGGAGCATGGCCCCAAACCTCTAGCTTGCAGCTGGGTCATGAAGGCAGTGGATGGGGTGGTGTTAGGGTTGAAAATCCTAATGTCACATTTCACTCCTTTTGCGGTTTGTAACCCAGTGTATGCATTAATGTAACTTGTTGCAATGATTTTCCCTACTTTTTTTTTTTGGCTATTTTCTTTCACCCCCGGCCCTGGTTGGCCCCTCATCTGGCTGCTGTCCTAGCCTCCGCTCCTTCAGGCCCTCACCATTGTAACCCCCCCACCAGTGGGGCGACGGGGAGCCCCCTACTCATCTGCCCATTAGGATACAATTCAGGGTGTTACCTACGGAGACTGAGCACCAGGGGACAGCCATCAAGCCGTGATGACCAGCCACCAGGGTCTTTTCCCATTTTCTCCCTTGCGAGCGCTCAGCGTGCAAGGACGATGGTGGCTGGCACACATACACACCTCGGCGCGTTCCTGCCAGGCGTCTGCCGTGCTCTCACGCCCATGTTCTGGCAGCAGCACTCTGCCGAGCTCCAGCCTCCGCCAGGGGTCAGACATGCTCCAACCGCAAGGCACCCCCATCCCCAGAGATGGAGAGCAGTCCATCGGACGCTCAGTCCATCTCCTCCTGCACAGACTGCGGCCCAACATTCTAAAGGTTGCCGACTTGGCGCAAGGTGTGGCAACCAGTGCCTCAGCACCACCGGGCCAGTGCAATTTCCTTACTGTTTGAGAAACTATAGTGCCAAACATACAACTTGCTTTACACCAGAGATAAGTCAGAGCTGTCTTTGCCCAGGGCCTGAAATATGAGTTGAGTCATAACTTGCTTTGTGCAAAGTAGCAGTTGACTTGTAATGAGTAACTAGTTACTTTTGGACAAAGAAGCATATGCGTAGTAGACAACTCGTAACTATGTTAATTGTTTTAGGACTTTAAATATTTTGTTTGTGTATGACTTAATTTGTAGTACAAAATGCACATGCTTTTATGTTGCATTTGCACCTTTGTGTGTGTTTTGGGGCTTTAAACATTTTCTTCGTGTAGGACTTAGTACATTTATATAAGTTTTACAATTCAATAAGTAACTTCACTTAAAAGCGTGTTTTCTATTTTCGAGTCCACGTTCTTGGCAGTTTTTTGGTTTTGTCTTGGTGTTTTTTGGGTTGCGTGGTACTAAGCAGACAAGCTATATAATTTTAAGCATGTGTTGAGTTCATCAAAGTTGGTCACAATGGTTTTTTCAAAGCCATCACAAATGTTCTTGTTTCTAATTAAAATACTAGCTCGAATTAATTTTTGGCAGGAAGTGAGCTCAGGCTTTTAGTTAGACTGTCTTCTGACAAACCACACAACTGTGAACCAATTACAGTTAAGGATTTTTCACGTTTGCAGCTTTTAAAGATTTTGTTTGTGTCGAACTTTAACACAGAAAAGTCACATTTTCTTCAGCCATTGTTTCAAGTATGATATATAACATGTTAAAACCTCAGCAAATGAACTTGTAGGTTTCATAATTTACCTCAGCCTAGTTTTTTTTTTTTTTGCTACTGATGACCAATGACCCAAAGGCACACCCCAACGCCTGTCCATCTCTGCAGGGTGGAGGTGGGATTGGCGTGAGTTCAATACTTCACTGCCATTCTTATTCTGCATCTAACTCCTGCACGTCCAATGCTAATATCAGCAAGTAAACATTTGGCATAGACAAATGCTTGTTATTAAATGCAGCTTAAACTAGCTTTTTTGGAAATGAACACTGCTGATTTAAAGGGAAACAGCACAAATGTCTCCATACAATGTGCACGTTGTATACAATAACATTGTTTTACTTACTGATTAATGTAGTATAGTAGAGTGCATCAAACTAATTTTACTTACTTCAAGGCTTACATCTTCTGTACCTACAAATCCCAGAATCCCCTGCACCTGACAGCAGAGCAGGACTGTAGTAGTGAGAGATACAACAGCCTGCAGTGCATGTTAGAGCTTATAGAAAGCTCCCATCAGATGTTTTCAGGTTCTGCTTTTCTACAGGGGTTAAATACAGTCCTCTGTGACTGTACTTGCCCTGAGAAGATAGCGGAACTAGCACACAAAAGATCAGAGCTTATATAAACTCTAACATGTACTGCAGGCTATAGAAGCTCCCGCTCTAATGTCAGCTGCAAGGGATTCTGGGATTTGTAGTTACTAGATGTGAAATTCAAGAGGCTCCTCATATCAAGTTTAAAAATCCAGAAATGTTTTGAGTCATCCTGCTACCTTCTCATTACCTAGATCCAGCAGCAACTCTCGTCCCACTCTCATTGAAGACAACGTGGTTTGCACTAGTGGTAAATCGGGTCAGGATGCCATCTGGAGCTCCTTCAGGAAATGTGTGGATCTGAACAGTATTGTTAGAAACTGCTGTAACAAGCCGACCATTCTACAATGCAAGAGACAAATTTAAACATTTAACGCCAGAGTTGATAGATAAATGCAGTATGGTATTTTCATTACTACAAAGTTTAACAAAAAACAACAACAGAACAACCTGATAACCCATTTCATTAGCGGCCTGATTATGTGTCATCTGTATCTGACAGTAATTCTAAGATCTCCCCCTACCATCGTCAGACACCTCCTTGATTGCATGTCAAAAATTCCCACTTCAAATGGGCAGCGCCTCTAAAGTAACGTTATTTAAAACTATGAAATAGGTAAATCAAATTTAAGTACAAGTCTCGAAGGGGGGGATTAGCAAACGTAACTCTGCTAGATTTTTGTAGCGCCTTTGATACTGTCCCTCACTGGGCTGCTGTGAAAAAACTATCTTCTATTGGATTAAATGAAAAACTGACAAGGTGGATATACAACTGGTTTAGTCACAGAACTCAGAGTAACTATACACAGACATCTGATGAGGGGGAAGTGACAAGCGGGGTCCCCCAAGAATCCATCCTAGGACCTGTAATATTTCAGCTATTTATATCAGATATTAGTAACAATGTGCACAATAACATTTCTAAATATGCAAACGATACAAAATTTGGTGGACCCTGCAACACCATCGCAGCAATAAAAAAGATACTAGCAGATCTTGATCTGATTACAGAGTGGGCATATAGATGGGGAAGGATTCAGAACATGAATAAATGCTCTGTCCTACATTTAGGAAAAAATATATCATCCCTCGTCATCAATTAAGCAACTCTATATTGAAATCGAACTCAGAAAGGGATCTAGGAGTTCTAATAGACAAGAATCTAAATTTCAAAGATCAGTGTACTAATGTAGTGTCAAAAGCTAACAGAACCATACAGGCAATCAAAAATAACATCAAAAGCCGATGGTGTAGCACCTGCACAGGTAAAGGATTTGGAGGGGAAGCGTTTTGTTAAGGTTATTTAATATTTTATTCTTAAGTTCCATTCAGCCTACATTATCGCTTCAGAGCTCTGTTGCTCCGATGAAGTCACCACGCATGCACGTAGCAGCCATCTTAGACAGCTTCTATGGCGGAGAGTTTAAAACAGGAGCCGGGGCTTTGTTTACATTTCGCCGAGACGTTCTGGAATTAGTGACTATAATTTACACAGTTTCAGAGCAAAATGGAACACCGCATCATGTAGGTAAGCCCCTTGACCAACAATGCTGTGTTTTTGGAGGGCATAAAAGAATTACTTGTTTATAAGACCTTTAACATCCAACCAGCCCAGAGCGTGACGGCTGTACCACAGAGGAATTGACCAATTCAGTGCAACTGTAACCAAGCTTAACCTCTTCTACCCAAAATAAAGTGATTTGTGAACAGTTTGTGCCTGAATAAAATACCACTTATTTTTGCAAGTAAAATGTGAGTGCATCTCATTTCCCCTCTCCAAAAAGCAGAGTATTCATCCATCGGAGAGAAGCCCAGACACTACCCAGTGTTTCATGAGTTAAAAAGGGTACCAGTGCAAGTTCTTTGCCACAATTACACACGCAGACCAGGGCTAGAATTCCACCCTATTTTGCATGTTCTAGTTTCATAGCAGGCAACAAAGGGAGCGAGGCACACCCAGGAAATCCCAAAATCAATTCACGCCACCATGCTTTATCAAGGAATGAGACCATCAGATCAGTGGTATCATTTTCTTAATGTATGTAATTACCTATCTCATATGGATGGAATGGGATATGCGGCATAGCCCATTCCATCCATATGAGATAGGTAATTACATCCATTAAGAAAATGATACTCCTAATTAGAGTACAGCACATCGCAAGCAAGCTCATGCAGTCTCACTGCACAACACAGTGCAGCGCTCAGTTCAGTTTAAGTGCTAGCACAGCACAATGCTGGCACGACCTTGTAGAGCCGGAACACACAGAACGAGGAACGGAGTTAGAACTTGAAACCTGGAACTGGATGCTGAATTGGAGAACGGAGAGCATGCAGTGCCCACTGCAACTTTCGGCTGTTTTCGGTTATAACTGAATTCCTGATTTTTCACCTTGGTGGCGTTTTATCAGTGATTATCAGTTATAACCGAAAACCGGGAACCCTAGGTATGCCTTAACGCCAGAAGCCTAGGCAACAAAATCAGTGAGCTCCAGGCACTGATGGCAGACGCTGAGGTGGACCTTGTG
Source organism: Neoceratodus forsteri (assembly GCA_016271365.2). Classification (NCBI taxonomy): domain Eukaryota; kingdom Metazoa; phylum Chordata; order Ceratodontiformes; family Ceratodontidae; genus Neoceratodus; species Neoceratodus forsteri. The sequence continues at coordinate 798,285,562 of CM028134.1, read as the reverse complement.
TCTATCACACAAACATGAGCTTCAGAAGATAATGACTGAGAACGGACGGTCCCTGGGTACTCATTGTTCAGGAGGGATGAGGCGGTAGTTCTCAGACTCTGTCATAGTGAGCCTCCCCAAAGCCTTGGAAACAATTTCGAGTCTCCCCCTAATATAGAAATAATATTGGGCCTCCCCATAGTTGGAACAACTACCATATTTTATACGGTACACAAGGAATACAGTGAAATGCCTTTCAGTAGTTGTCTGAGTTTATTTTCACTTTACTGAACTTATTACCGTATTCTCCCCTCAGTAATCCCCCTTCCCAGGTCAGCCTACTCGCTCCACACTTCTGACATTTGGAGCCTGTTATTTATTTATTTGCTTTTGATGAAGGGGTAAGTACACTAGGCAACAGACCTGCCCATTTTCAGGCACGACCCAGGAGGGTACAATGTACAGTCATAACTAACAGACAAAGTAACCAGTGCAGTCAACATCATTAATACAAACAGGCAGTTATCCACACAGGAATAGTAAAGAAAAGTATACATACAGCTCCAATAACATCCATGCAGGGATAAGTGAGTCCAATGTAGGCAAAGCCTGAGAGGAACATGGAGTAACAGAGACAGTTGACCAAGTAGAGAAAGCAAGAGGAGAAGGTAAAGTTAGATTAGCTACAAACACAGGCATCGAGTGCTATGAGGTGACAAAAAAGTGCAGATTTAAAGGAGGAGCATTTTAAGTGGGGAGGTAGAGAATTCCAATATTTAGGCGCAAAATAAGAGAAAGCTTGTTCACCCATTCTGGTTGAGCAGTACGGTATAGAGAGTAGCTGATCATCAGACGATCTCAGTGTCGAGAATACTGCATGGGGGCAAGCATATCCCCAAGGGAGTCTGGTCGTGGGTAACTAGTCAAGGAGTTAATGAAGCATCCCAGAGAATATGAGCAACAAGAACTGGGGACAGCCAGTGTAAGGCCAAGTATAGCAAGCAGTGGTGAGTAAGGAGAGGGGCTGATAGTGCAGATCTGCAAATGTTGTATGCAGTGTCCCATTTTCGTAGAATACTGACACTGGCATGGGACAGGATTGGGAGAGTATAAAGCAGCTTGGGTAGCAGGACTCCCCTAGCTACACAGACGCTGGCGGCAGGGGTTAAGGAGTGATACACAAGATAGGCAGCTCCAATCTTGAGGTTAAACAGCTTTGCAAACCTCGTGAATATGCGAGGAAAAGTCAAGCACAGGATCAAGAGTCACCCCCAGGTATTTAAAGGAGTTGGTGTTAGAGACTGCAGACCCATCCTGGCATAGTATTCAAAACTTGGGTGAGGCGACTTGTACGTTCCTTGAGGATCCAAACAGCACTGCCTGGGTCTTAGGTAAACTGAGTATAAGGGAGTTGGAGACAAACCAAGATTGGAGATGAATGAACGCCAAAGTCAGATGAGCATTAAGGTCATCGATGGACTTAGATGCTGCATGAAGTACCAGATCGTCAGTATACATTATAGAACAACAGTGGGGGCTGGAGGAGGGGATATCATTTACAAAGACAGAGAACAGTAAGAGCCCAAGAATGGAGCCTTGGGGGACACCGCAGGTGACAGAGGCGGAGGAGAGAGTACCTTGCCAAAGGAAACAGATTGCAATCTGTCTTCCAGGTAGCTGCGGAACCAGGAGAGGGTGGATCCTGTGGCCCCAAGGGTGTGCATTTTATGCAAGAGCAGGGGATGATTCACCAAATCAAAAACTTTGGTGAGGTCAATGAACACTGCACCTGTGAGCAAGCCTCTGTCCATGTTGGATTTGACCTCGCTAGTAAGCTGAGCGAGGGCAGTAGTGGTACTATGTCCAGCCGTGAAGCCATGCTGTATGGGGGACTGAAGATTAAATTAGAGCAAGTGAGCCGAAATCTCTCCATGGATAAGTTTCTCGAGAATCTTGCTGAGCGACGGGAGAGAGATGGGCCAATAGTTAGACAGGAGTTTGGGATCCTCTTTCTTGAATACCGGGATAGTTGTAGCAGATTTCCATGCCAATGACACCACGAAGGTGCTAATGGATAGATTAAACAGCAGTGTTAATGGCGTTGCCAGGAGAAGGGCAGCAAGTCTCAGGAACCTGGGGATGTAACCCATCCAGCCTGGGACTGCCATGGGCTGGAATGGTCTTCAGTAGCATTAGGACCTCAAGACGCATGCCTCAAATCTGGAGGAGCATCTGGGGGAGCAGAAAGATGGGAGCTGCCAGTGTTGTGAGTAGTGAGAGGGGAAATGTTACGGCCCATGGTGAAGAGAGAGTTGAAGGCTGTGGCTACGGTGTGGGGAATACTGTAGTGGGTGTTATTAGTGAGCATATCACTGGGGGTCTGGAACTTGGTATTTCCCAGGATCTCATTGATTTCTGTCCAGTATTTTTTGGGGCAGGCGGCTGAGGATTTGAGGATATCATGACAGTCGCTGCTCTTAGCTAACCAAACCTCCTTCTTACAGGTATTGCGCAGGGTACGATACTCATCATAGTCGGTCTGTTGGGAGGAGTGTTTCCATTTAGACCATAGTTTGTCCCTATTCTTGAGTAATTTTAAGAGAAGTCTCTTCAGCCACTTAGTTACCTTCCCTCTAACATGACATGTTGAGATCGGGATGTGCCCATTCTGCAGGGTAAGAAGAGTCATATTAAAGTAGTCAGTGGCATAGTTGATGTCTGTGGTGATAAAAAGGGGAGACCAATCCACGCGTCAAAGATCAGAGAGGAACTGCCCTTGGTCTAATTTAGAGAAGTCCGCAAAGGAGATAACTCTGGGTGGATAGAACGGACAGTGATCACCCCTCACGCAGTAGAGCAGGCAGTGATCACTGATGGAGTACAGGAAGACTCCTGCTGAGGAGTAACAGTCCTTCCTATTGGTAAGAATCCAGTCAGAGTATGGCTTCAGCCATTCTGGGAGAACGTAGTTAGGGATGCAACAAGTTGAAAGAGGTTGGCCTTGCTGATGGTTGATGTAAGGAGAGAGGAGTGTGGGCCAAGTCAGTCGAGGTTAAAATCGCCCAAGCAGATCACCTAATTTTTCTTTGAAACAGCAGGGATCAGATCAGAGAGCTCTTCCAGACTGAGCTTTCTGGTCCTTGGTGGCAAGTATGTGCAGAAGATGTGCAGTTTCTTGGCCCCACCAAGGAGTAAGACTGAGTGAAGAATCTCACAGTTTATCAGAGGGTGGGTGGGACGCAGAGAGATGTTGAGGTTGGACTTGTAGTAAAGTGCCAGCCCACCACCCCTATTGGTAGTGGGGAGGTCTACCCGAAGAAAGTCGTACCCTAGAAGAGCACAGCTCTGATGCGTGGTAGAGGGTTTCAGCCATGTTTCCGATAGTGCAGGGGGGTCGGGGTTGTTGACGTGCACCCAAGACACAAGCTCGTGAAGTTAGCTGTGAGACTACAGGTATTAAGGTGGGCCAGGGTCAGGCCCTGGGACTGAGGTAGGAGATGGGAGTAACAAGACATCTGTTCAGAAGGATTAGAGAAGGGTCCAGAGTTAGGTTCAACATCACTGGTAAGGGAAATGGATAATAGTATGACCAGGGCTCTAGATATGGTGTGTACCACCCTATTTTACTCACCTCATTTTAGGAAATATTCTTCGGAATTTTTTTAATGAGTACCAGTACTCAAACATTTGTAAATACTCCACACACCAAAGAATAGTGCTTCATAACATAACTGGTGATTCAAAAGGAACATTTTTTTGCCAGATTTACAGCACTTGTATGCATCCCACATTTGTTTTACTCGCTATGTTTTAAAACTGGCTAGTAAATTCCTATCTGGAGCATTGCTGGCACCTGAAATTCTTATCTAGGAAAAAAACTAATTTTTTTTAATAAATGTACTCCTCAGTCCACTTTAGTAAGACATTTGTACACATCTGAATTTTATTTTACTCACCTCACTTTCAAAATGAAAATCTTATCTAGAGCTCTGAGTATGACCCAGATTGTAGCACGCACAAAGGCATGTGAGACGCTTCGAGGGGATGTACATTTCCTGCCCAAAAGGTATTGCAGGAGTAGACCAGCGACTTTGCAAATAAGGAGTCCAGGTGGAATAGGCACAGAGTCATCTCCAAGCAGCATATTAGAGTAGTAAAAGTCCTTGGAGGTTTCCCCTGGCTGGAGTAAGGAGGTACCAGCAAAGAGAGCTAGCGAGTCCAGGGCAATTAAGGCAAGGAGAGCACAATGAATGAAACGCAGAATAGGGTGAGACATCCTCTCCTGGGGGAAGCTAGAGTTTAATTTAGTAGAGAGGAAGGGGCAGGCAGCAGAGAAGGGTCAAAGCTGGCTAAGATGAGGGGCAGAGGAGCAGGAAGAGATAAGGGCAGCAACACAACAAAGGTGAGAAGTAATGTGCCCCAGAGTGAGGCGAAATAGCAGGAGGCACAATCAGTGGAAGTGATCACCCCTGATTATCAAGCCCAGCTGACAGAGCAAAAAAGAGAGCAGTGAGGCAGCAACAAGGCTAATAGATTCCATCAGATCTCCTCCTACTAACACGTGGTCAATTTGAGTTGATATATGTAATGCCAGCTAAGGGTGGGAGGGTATTGGAGGGGCGGGTGGGGAGCAGCCGCATAGGGGAACTCCTCAGAACGAGTGCAGCTGGTTAACACATCCCCCTTCCCTGCTGCAGCGAGCAAGCAATACCCGAACTAATCCGTCACAGTGCTCGGAGCACACCCAGTGCCCGCAACTGGAAAAGAATTTCAATTGCAAGAAGCACACGTTCGTTAAGCTAATTCCTTATAAAATTATGGCAAACAGCAGTGGGGTTCTGCTGCACAAACCACAAAGTGAGACAGACTTATTTTAAAAAGTTTTAAAATAAACTAAAATCGAGGGAGCACAAAGCGCAGTTATATGGCGCTAGGCTCAAATAAGATAAAGCAAGCTAAGGCTAGATGCTCCGGGTACGGAGAGTGACAAATACTGTATTTCAGGCAGCATGGAAAAAAAAAGGCACCAAGTTTGAATTCGAGATGGCAGCCGACATTTCCAGCAGGGTCCATACCTTGCTGCAGTGGGCGGTCTCCATGCAGCTCCGTGGGCAGGATGCCCCGAGGACAGTGTTCAGAGCTTGCTGCAGTGGGCAGTCTCCACGCAGCTCCTTGGACAGGATGCCCTGAGGACAGTGTTTGGAGCTTGTTGTGGCAGGCGGTCTCCACGAAGCTCCATGGGCAGGACGCCCTGAGGACAGTGTTCAGAGCTTGTTGCGGCAGGCGGCCTCCACGCAGCTCCGTGGGCAGGATGCCTAGAGTCAGATTACCTCCATGAGTCAGATTATTTTCTTTTTCAGTTTTACCCTGCTCTTAAACACCTTCTCAGGGATCATTTTGCTCCCACCTGCTCTTGCTCCGAATATATCTCTCTGCTTAGCCTCAATATTTGAGCTTTTCTGCAACCAGTCGAATGGGTCATTTGCTACCTTATTCCTATTCATTTGCATTATTTTGCATTTTGTTTTGTTTCCAAGAACTGTATTTCCTCCATTCACCTTGTCCCCATGTGGCTCCAGGAAACAAGTGTTTGTTTAGTGTGCCTTTCCTGGTCATCAATGCGTACATAAATATGCCATTATTCACTTTCAGTTTGCCTCATCCTTTCACACAAAACATCCAAAACTTAACAGTTGAATACAGTACATTTTAAGGCTTGCTTGTGCCTCCCCCAGAACAGTTTGGGGCCTCCCTTGGGAGGCTGGCCTCACCATTTGAGAATCCCTGGTAGAGGAACAGGCAGAGGAGGGAGATGAGTGGCCATTTTTGTTAAGGATGGCAATCAGGTGGCAAAGAAAGATGGGTGCATCAGGGGAAGTAATGGGGAGACAGAGGCGGTGTGGATGCAACTCATAGCAGCCTCAGGCATGAAACTGCACTTTGGGGTGATCTACAGATCTCCGAGGCAAGAGGAAGAGAGGGACAGACAGCTCAGAGAAGAACTTGAAAGACCAGTGGTAAAGGGAGTAATAGTGGTGGCGGGTGATCTGAACCTGCCAGACATTGACTAGGATGTTCCAGTGGCCAGGAGCACCAGAGGTCAGGCCTTCCTGGATGCCTTCCAAGACTGTTTACTGGTACAGCTAGTCAAGGAACCCACCAGGCAGACTGCAACTCTCAGTAAGGTGCTCACCAATTTGGAGGCAGTAGAAGCTTTCAGAATGGAGAGATACTGGGGAACGGCAACCACAATTCCATTTGGTTCGAACTGGCCCTTGGGTCTGGAAAACCCCAATCAAGAGCTGAAGTCCTTGACTGTAGAAGGGTGCGTTTCAACAAGCTAAGGGACCTGGTCACGGAAAAGTTAGTCGGGGTGGACATCATAGGTGGGGTAGAAGACAGACTGGGAGCAATTAAGAGGGCCATTCACAAGACATCCAACTTAGAACGATAACCAAAATTAACAAGTTCAAGAGACTGTTAAGGCTCTCAGCAGTGATCAGGGAAGTGGGGAGTGCCAAGAAAAAGACCTTCTACAAGTGCAAAGAAAAGCGGGGGGAGGAAGAATGGGGTGAATATTTATGGAAAAATAGGGAGGTAAAGAAGGTGGTTAGGGAGGCATAAGCAGACACAATGCTGTGTATTGTGGAAGGGGTCAAGAGCAGACAAAAACATTTTTTCCAATATATTAGGGGGAAAGGAAGAAAGGAGGGGAATTTCAAGGCTAGCAGAGGGGGATAGGGAGACAGGAGGATGGACAAAGGGCTGCCATCTTGAATGATTACTTTTGCTCAGTATTCACAAGGGAGGGCGGTGGCCATTGCAAAAGAGTGGCATCAAGTGGCCACTAAGGGAGGCAAGGAGATGTGGTAGCCAACATTTACATGCAAAAGGATCTAGAAAGGGCTGGCATCTCTAAATAAGACCCCAAAACCCGAAGGGTTGCATCAGAGGTTACTCAGGGAATTGCAGTGGAGCTGGCCGAACCCCTGGTAGACTACTGAACAGCTCACTAAGGATGGGGGTAGTTCCTGAGGATGGTGGACGTAGTTCTGCTCCATAAGGGGCGGAGGGGACAAGGAACAAGCAGAGAACTCCAGACATGTCAGTCTTGCCTCTATTGTAGGGAGTCACTGATCAAAGAGAACCTTGTGGACTATTTGGACAACAACAGTCCCCAGGATAGTAAACAGCACAGATTCGTAGCAGGGAGGTCTTGTCAGACTAACCTGATATTTTCTTTGACTGGATAATGAGGGATCTGGAAAGGGGCCACACTGTGGATTTGCTCTACTTCAACTTCAGCAAGGCTTCTGACTCAGTGCCTCACAGATACTTGCCGAAGAAGATGGGAGGATCTGGGTGTGGCTAAAGTCATACTAAACTGTGTAGGTAATTGGCTAACGGGGAGGCAACACAGAGCTGTGATCCACAGGGTCAAATCAGAACAGAGGAAGGTCACAAGGAGGGTACCATAGGGATCTGTCCTGGGTCCAGTCCTCTTCCATATGTTCATCAACAACACTGGTGAGGGAATCTGGGTCAGGTTGAGTCTCTTCGCAGATGACACCAAGCTCTGTGGGAGGGTGGATAGTGACAAGGAATCAAGGAAATGCAGAGGGACATACAAAAACTGGAAGGGTGGTCCAAGGTTTGGTAGTTGAAATTCAACACCAAAAAGGGCAAGGTAATGCACTAAGGGAACAAGAATCCCAGGACAGAGTACTGGGTGGGTGGGGTAAGACTTGGCACTACGGCTGAGGAATAGGACCTTGGAGTTGTCATCAGTGACTCCCTCAAATAGTTGAGCCAGTGCAACAAGGCATACAGCAAATCAAGTAGGATAATGGGTTGTATAGGGAGGGATATTGATAGCAGAAGGGAAGAGCAAATACTTCTCCTATAGACCAGTAGTGAGGCCACACCAGGAGTACTGTGCCCAGTTTTGAAGTCCTCACCTCAGGAAAGATAGGGATAGACTGTAGATGGTGCAGCGCACGGTAAAAAAAAACTAAAAAAAACAAACATGATTCAGGGCCAACAGGGCAGGTCCTATGAGGAGCACTTCAATGCACTGAACATGTACTCACCGATGACCAGAAGGAAAAGGGAAGATATGATACAGCGAGAAAGCAAAAGCTGGGCTACATCACCACATACTTCCAAGCAGAAAAGTTAATACAGGTTAACATTCAAGTTTATTCAAGAACAAGAACAAAACGACCTCCACAGCCCGACCCAATGTTTTACCCAGGTACTGTGGGCTTGGACATAGTGGTTGCTGAGGGCAGCAGAAACTAGAAGGAGAATGGGAGGGAGGATTAGGGGGGTTAGGACCTTGGAGGGACAGCAGTAGATCCCAGGGCTAAAACAGGGAACTCGAGCAGACTGGATGGACCACGAGTCTTTCTCTACCATTACAGTCTGTGCTTCTATGTTTCATATAGTCCACAATCATTTTGGAATTAATGTATTTAGAAAACAAAGAGAACACAAATCTGAAATGCCTACATGACTGTGGACAATGCCACATCATATGAACTCTAAGCCATTTCATTATTTTTGATGTACATACACTATGTACATTATGACAGAAGCACTTTGCACATTTTTTACACTTGGATTTAATAGAGGTCACTCATAAGCGGTTAGGGATCTGTTTCTTTGAAACGCATTGGGAGTTCCTCTAATGCCTGGCTCAGTTTGCTACCTGCAGTTAAACTAGCACAAAAATGCACCGATATAGCTTTTTGGTTTTCAATGAATTAAACAGTTTCCTTGGCAAGTTTTTGGTGGCCAGGCTCAGGGTGGTGAGCCAATCAATCTTTATTTTACCAGGCGAAAACACCCTTGAGCAGAACTCATTTCCAAGGTGGACCTGGACAAGGAAAAGTTACAATTGATAATACACTAGTAATAGAATAAGAAAAGTACACTGAATATAGAGTAAGGATGGATAAAAAGACATTGAGTACATAAATAGTTACAAGAGAAATATGCATAAATACAGTTTTGTACAGTAATTTACACGTTCAGGGAATAACTATGCCAACAGTAGTATACATGTTCAGGGAACAATGCCGTGTTCCCTTTCTCTCAATAGCTAGTGTCTGACAGAGCACCACCAACCGTGGATGTGACCCAATACATCATTAATTTTTAAATAAAAAGCTTGACTGCCATACATACTATATACAGGTTTTGCCACTAGGAGCCCCCCATCTCCTGTGACAGCTGCTGCCCCTAACCCCTGGGCAGTCACCAGCAGTCCATCCTTTGTGGCCACTACTACTTCTGACCCCTGACTTTAATGATGCAACCACCGGTAGCCCATCCTCAGCTGCTTCTGCTGCCTCAGACCCCAGGACCCTACTCTAGTGTCAACTACAATTATTAAAACAATTTTAACTACCCCCCAGAGCCACCAAAGAGCCCCTCCCCCAACATGTTGGTCTTGCAATAACCCTCCTTTCAACTCCACGGCAAGCCGCCATTTGAACACCAGCACGACCAAAAAATAAAACTGATGCCTATTTATCTTGGGTGCTATAATGTTACTGAGCCAGTGGCTGAACAAGGAGGTGACTGGAGAATTTCTGTCAACAGCCATCAAGGAGGGGCAGTGACAGCGGAAAGACGGAAGGCATAGATAAAGAAATAAAATGTAGGACTTGAAGTCCTGAGTCAAGAAAGAAAAGGAGCATACTCAGACTAACTGAGGAAGGACATGGAGTAATATTCAAAAGCAATGTTGATGGAAGTGGTAGCAAAAATTGTGACTAAAGAAGCAGTTTATCTGGAAAAACAAAGAAAACCAGTGATGGACAGGAAAGTCAGTCAGCATATGTTACTCATCTATAACCATAATTCTAGAAGTTGTTGCGTACAGTTCATATCCACACTTTGGCAGTCAGTCCGATTCATCGGATGTCTTCAAGCTAAGCTCCTCCTACCACCTGGGTGGTATGCCCTCAGGCTCCACCCTGTGACGTCAGAGCTTTGCACAATGGAAGCAGAGATCCATGTGCCACTTGCCAGAAGAGGCCGGATTGGTTGTGTGGATGCAAACTGTATACCACTCCTACAACTACAGATACAGGTAAGTAACCTGTATTTCTAAGGGTGCGGATACAGTTCACTATCCACACTTTGGCAGACTCCGAGCAGTTCTCCAGGAGGAGGGGAAAGGTACACATACACCTATCTGTAAACAGAGACTGGAGAACTGAGGTGCCGAAAGCAGCATCCCAACATGGCATGGTATCAATACTTTAATGAGAGATGAAGGTGTGTGCTTTCCTCCAAGTAGCAACCCTACAGATCTTCTGTATAGGGATGTCTCTGGAGGCAGCCACCGAGACAACGGTCTGTCTGGTGGAATGAGCCCTAACCCCCTTGGTGGCTCCCTACCAGCCAGCCTATAGCAGAGATCAATGCATGATGTTATCCACCTGCAATTCACTTGCTTTGCTGCCGGAGAGCAAGACACAGCTTCAGCATATTTTACAAACAGCTGACAAGCCTCATCCTGAACTCCAGCCATGCGCTCCTGATAATAAGAGAGTACCCTCCGCAGGTCGAAAGTATGAAGCCTGCGGTTGGCCTCCGAAAATGGTTCATTAAAATACTGGAATATTAGTCATCTGGTTAAAGTGAAACTCTGGTACCACCTTCGATAGGAACTTTGGGTGGGAGCATAGGACAACCTTGTCTTTGCAGAAGACCAGGTCAGGAAATTCCACCTAGAGCGCCTGGAGCTCACTCTTTCTGGTTGACGTGACAGCCACCGAGAAGGCCGCCCTCCATGACAGGTGTGGCATCTTACTTGTGCATAGGCCACAGGCTGGCAGTATAAACTACAGGCTGAATAAAGAGCTGTGAATGGGCTTGGTAAATCCAGCAGACCTTGGTTTGAGTCCCACAACCTCCACTGCATGCTGTACAACTCTGAGCAAGTCGCTTAACCGCTCCCAGGTCACCCCTGAAAACAGGCATTTGTGCCTAGTAGGCCTTACTTGGTGACCCAAAAGAATTAAAAAAAAAAAAAAAAAAAAAAGGCTTGCCCATGGGCATAGCCAGCACCAGCAGTAGGTCCATGACATGGGGTCAAGGCCTTTAAAAAAGCACCAGACCACCTTTTCCTGGACCACTGTCGGCATACCAGCCCATGACCGGAGTGCAGAGATGGCTGCCAGGTGCACCGTAAGGGTCATCACTTACAGTCCCAACTAAGAGAGAAACCAGAGGTTCTCCAGGATGCTTGCCACAGGGCAGGCAAAGGGATCAAGCTCCTTGCCCCGGTACCAAATGGACAACCTCTTCTATTTAAAAGCATAGCACCGATGAGTCGATTCCTTTCAGGTGGCCTCCACAGCGTGAAGCACATCTCCCGAAAAGATCCAAGACATAGAACTAGAAGGCAAACAGGTGACTTACCACTTCCTGATGCAGGGACCACTTGTGCAACATCCCTCCCACCTGGCTGACAGAGTCTGCCAGCTGATTTTGAACTCTCGTGTCATGAATCACCAGATCATCAACACACAGGCTGCATAAAATGGTTCAGATGTGGAGGGCCTCTCAACACAGGGTAAGGGAGTGAGTTCCACCTCAGTTCAGGTAGAACATGGTGGTGGTATTGTTTGTCTGGACCTGCATGACCTGACCCCTGATCAGAGGAGCAAATTCCGTGAGAGCCAGCCGCACTGCATGGAGCTCCAGTAGGTTTATGTAGTGAAAGGACTCCCTGGGTGACCAGAAGTTGATGGACTAGCCACAGGATGGCATCCCACATCAGCTGGTCACAAAGCCCCTCTGGTCCAGGTGACCTAGACGCTGGAATCACTGATGGCCCTGCATCCACTGCAAGTAGCGCACACCCACCAGCATGCCCAATGGACCACACTGGTGGTGGATGCCATGTACCCAGCAGGAAATCTGCACGACCTGACCCCTGACCAGAGGAGCAAACTCCATGAGAGCCAGCCACACTGCATGGATCTCCAGCAGGTGCATGAGGTAACAGTAAGCAAAGGGTTTTAGTGGTGTGACACAGGTCAGTTACAGTGGGTGCCAGACTACAGAAGGAGCTCACCCTCCAAAAATCAATACAGGCAAAAGTTTGTGTGGCACTCCAATACTCACAAATGGCAGCAAACTCCAATTTATATCACAAAGTTTTAAGAGAAGTATTCTTCAGACAGTCACACAGTTCACGGTACAATTCTCATCGCTTTGGTCCTACAATAAGGCCTTCCTCGGGGGGGGGTCTCAGGACTCCCTGGGTGACCAGAGGTCATGGGCTCTGTGGTCTTCCAGGTGCGTGCCCCACCCTACCAGTGACATGTCTTGTGAGCATGATGGTTGGCTTTGGTAGGACAAACAGGATTATTTCCTCCACATTTTGATGAACCAGCTACTGGATGGCATCCCCACATCTGCTGGATCACAAAGATCCACTGGTCTAGGTGACCTAGGCGCTGGGACCACTGGCGGCCCAGTGTCCACTGCAGATGGCGCATCCACCGGCATGCCCAAAAGATCATGCTGGTGGTGGATGCCATGTACCCAACAGGAAAATCCCAGGCAGGACACAAGTGTCCAACCTGAAATGATCTGGCAAAGGAGGTAAGGACCAGAGTCTGGTCCGCAGGGAGACAGGCCTTGGCCCACAGGGAGTTAGTTCTCCCCAGTGAACTTGACTACCTGCAAGGGGACCAATTCGGACTTGTCAGAGTTGACCAACAGGCTCAAGTCTCTGCAGGTCTGGAGAGCCAGATCTCTGAACTGCTCTATGCCCTCCTTAGATGGCCCAGTTATCAGCCAGACATCCAAGTAAGGAGAAACCCTGATGCCCTTGGGACACAGAAAGGCCGCTACCACTGCTATGCACTAGGCCAAGACCCTGGGCTTGGATAAGAGGCTGAAGAGTATGTCCCTGAACTGATGGAGAACACACTCTACTCAGAACCTGAGGTATCGCCAGACGAACAGAATGGGATGTGGAAGAATGTGTCAAGGAGATCCAGGCAGCAAAATCACATGCCCTGCTCCAGAGATGGTATAATCCAGCCGAGAGTGACCATCCGTAATTTGTGCATCTGCATAAACTGCTTCAGGTTGTGCAGATCCAGAATGGGGCACCAGCCCCCAATCAGTTTTGGAACTAGTAAGTAACTGGACACGTATCCTTGACTTGCCAGGGCATCTGGGACATTAGCTATAGCATCTGGGCCATGAGCTATCGCTCCTTTTGCAAGGTGATGAGCAACATTCTCCTAAGGGCAGACAGCATGTCCTGCTAGACTGAAGACTCCTGAGGAGCGTGGAGTTGGTAAGGCAGGACAGCCTCAAAATTTAGAGGCAACCCTCTGCCTATCACCTCTAGTACCCACTCGGTAATGGTAATAACAGACCAATGTGGCCAGAAGTGGTGTAGCCAACCCCTCACTGGGAGCTTCGTCAGGGACTGAGCAGGCGGCAGGATGACCCCCCCCCCCCACACCAGGCAGCTCTGGATGAGGCACCAGCCGCTGCGGCCAGAGAGGCACCACTTTCCCTACAGCCACCTCTTTTCAGCCCCTGCCCACCAAACTTGGGCTTCAGGTACCAGGTATTGCACCTGTTGAGGTTGCTGCCAAGGCTGCTGTGGCTGAAAGGACCGATATTGGAAGGTCTTTTTTTTTTTTAGGCTTCTGAGCCTTAGGATCCTTCTGGAATTATGCCACAGTATCCAGGGTGGTGATGGATTTCTCAATACTAGTGAGCTGTCCCTCCATCCCAGAGCCAAAAAAGGCTGGTGACAAGGAATGGGACATCAGCCAGCTTGTGCTGGGTTTTCATCATGAAGGTGGACAGCCTCAGTCAGGCCTTGCGACAGTTCACAATGACTGTTGCCACAGCACAGGCACAGGAGTCGCTCAAGTCCAAAGTTGTCAGGAGCTGGTGTTTAACCAGTGCTTGACACTGGTCTCTAACCAACTTTACCGGCAGCTGCTTACAGAAGACAGGTGAGGGAGAGTCTCATCCAGCACTCCAAGCAGGTAGTGACCAAAGTTGGCCATGAGAACAGCATAACTGGCCGAAGTAGTGTACCACAGGGTTCAGTACTGGGTCCAGTCCTTTTTAATGTCTTTATAAGTTACATTGCAGAGGGACTGAAAGGAAAAGTATGCCACTTTGCAGATGACACAAAGATCTGCAACAGGGTTGATACACAAGGGGGGGTGGAAAGGATGAGAAGGGACTTGGCAAGGTTGGAGGAATGGTCAGAAGTATGGCAGCTTGGATTCAATGCAAATAAGTACAAAATAATGCACCTGGGAAACAAAAACCCAGGGGAAGAGTACACAATGGGGGAGGTAGTAACAACAACAAAAATGGAAAGGGACCTGGGGGTAATCATATCAGATGACCTTAAGGTTAGCAAGCAGTGTGAGAAGGCAGTACGGAGGGCTGAGGGGATGCTGGGATGTATAGGGAGAGGCATCACCAGCAGAAAACAGGAAGTTGTTATCCCTCTGTACAGACAGTTGGTGAGACCCCCATCTGGAGGAATGCGTTCAGTTCTGGAGACCCCATCTCCGCAAGGACATAGACAGGAGGGAGGCAGTCCAGAGGAGGGCAACTAAAATGGTGCAGGATCTGCAGAAGAAGCCATATGAAGAGAGACTAAAGGAGCTTAATATGTATACCCGTGAGGAAAGAGGGGTAAGACATGAAACTTTCAAGTACCTCAGTGGAATCAACAAAGTCCAAGAGGGTAGCATCTTTAAGAAAAAGAGATGTGCAAGAACAAGGGGACACAATTTGAAGATAGAGGGGGGATGGCTTAGGGGCAATGTGAGGAAGTATTTTTTTCTTCCACAGAGAGGGTGGTGGACGCATGGAACCGCCTTCCTGAGGAGATTGTGGGGTCTAAAACTGGGTGAATTCAAGAATGCATGGGACAGACATAAGGCAATTCTTGTTGGTAGGAAGAAATAGGCTGTTGGTTAACTAGGATTTGCAGCTTATCCAGTAGGTAGGGAAACGAGCAGACTAGGTGGGCCAAGCGGTCCTTATCTGCCGTCAAAGTCTATGTTTCTATGACTGAGACCAAGAAAAGAAACAGAACAGACCTTCTTGGCCATGTGAACATGCTTCTTAGGTTCCTTGTTGGGAGGGCTTATCCATGTCCCCTTGACCACCACACTTCTGCAGGGCCACGTCAGAGACCAACTATTTGGTCAAAGGGTGGTCCGAGAACCCTGAAAGGGACCCTGTAGGGTTTGCATGCTTACAGATCATATGGGTGGAGGGTGATAGGCAAGATGCTGGACACTGCCAAAGCTCCAGGGCCAGTCCCAAAATGGCTCAGCCACAGAAAGGCAACCCCTGGGTATTTGTCCATGTCCAGGATGTCAGTGAAGGGGTTCTTAGCCCTCTTCTACACTGGCTGCAAGCGCTCATTCATGGACTCCAACATAAGACTGAGGAGAGCCCCGAAACACACCGGCCCATGGTTAGTGGTCATCTCCTCGACTGAAGCAAGGTCAAAAGTGTGGGTCCTCGAAGGCAACATGGACGACCCATCCGAATTGTCCGAGGACTCCTAAAAACAGCCTAGACTGTTTGCTGCCATGGACCACCCAGGTGTCCTCAGACTGGGTGCTCTCCACCTACAACCTGCCTGGCAAACCGGCCACCACACTAGAGTCCTTAGTCAGGGCTCCCACCAAGGGATGTGGTGGAGATGACTCCACCCGCGGGGTGGAGAAGCAGATGCTGGACACATCTGTCAAAGATGCACTGGCGAGGACATGACTGGTGGCTGCCATGTGAGCGAAGGTCCAGAGGGAAGATCCCTACCCCACTACACAATGGTCCACTTCTGCGAGAGGAGCTCCTTGTAGCATCTCCGCATCCTGCGGCAATGTTTCTCCTTGCCAGAGGATGAAGAACATCAACGGCAGCACCTCCCAGTCAAGTGGGATTAAGAGTGCAAGCCGTGCTTCAATCTCAACCATCGATCCGAGGGCCGACGTCAAGGAGAAGCCTCCAGAGGACTGTGGTAAACCACATGTCAAGTCATATTTAAGAGCACTGGAGGCATGACCGCTGGTGGAGGTTGGTCCCAAGTGGATCTGGTCAGAGATACCGACCAGGCCACATCATACTGGGTGAAGAGCAGCAGCACCAGGGTCTGGGAGATAGACTCCTCCTTGATCTCCTCCGACAACTAGTTGGCAGGCTTGAGAAAAATCTTGACTGCCTGCTCGACAGGCCCGAAGGCACGGAAGAGCTGTCAACCAAACCCTCGACCAAATGCAGCTCAATCGCAGTGGAGCACTTGACCTGAATTGAGCAGTCAGGGGAGTCGAGGGAGCACCAGGCCAGGAATCTCTCCCAATCCCATGACCTGCACCGGCGGTGCTTCTGTTTCTTGCCCTGGGGACATGGGCTCTCTCCAAACGTCTGAAGGGCCGGACACATCTTATGGAATCCTTCTATGAAGGACCCTCCAAAGCTGGCCCCAACCAGGAACAACGCCAAAGCCAATGGGGCACTCACCACACCAGCCACGGCCTCCCCCTATAAAACAAACAAAAAAAAAAAATCACAAGTCGAGCAGCGGACCTGGCAGCCACAGAGGCCTTTTTGCGGCTTTTCAGTTGATCTTTAGTGTCACGCTCTGCTGTTATACCGAGAAGTCTGGCCACACAATCTTGCAGCGATGCTGGAAGCACTGCCTGACAAAGGCCACAGCCCTCAACACTGTACTGTGTACCCAAGCAGCAGAGGCAGGGTGCGTGAGGATCAGTCTTTGAAACCTTCTGTTGACAGGTAACACAGAATTTGAAACCGCAGGATGGCTTCCCCTCTTCCATGCCAAATTTGATTTTCAGCGAGGCAGAAGTGGACTGAGCAAAAGAACAAAGTATGATGAATACTGTAGTTTAAAGAAGTAGAAGTTTTTGCCAAGGCGCCAACTCTCTAGGTAAACTATCAATCACTATAGAGCTGTGAAGGAGGCAACCTGTCCCTTCCAGTGGAAGGAAAGATCTGACATCACAGGTCAGAGCCAGAGGATATACCGCCCGGGTGGTGGGAGGAGCTTAGCTTGAAGACTTCCAACATAGATACATAGACCGTGTCGGCAGATAAGGGCCTATGGCCCACCCAGTCTGCCCATTTGAGCTTGTAAGTTCAGTTTATGTTTTCCTAGAAGTCTGTTGCCCCTTACCCCTGACCTCCAGAATTCCTTTATGTCTATCCCATGCATTCTTAAATCCCGTGATTGTTTCAGCCCCCACCATTTCCTCTGGCAGGGTGTTCCACTTGGCCACCACCCGTTCTGTGAAGAAATTCTTCCTCACGTTTCCTCTGAATCGTCCTCCCTCCAACTTCATCCCATGCCCTCTAGTCCTGGAACATCTTTTTCGCTTAAAAATAGGCATTCCTGCACCCTGTTCCTCCCTGTAAGATACTTGTATGTCTCTATCACATCCCCTCTCGCCCTCCTCTCCTCCAGGGAGTACATGTTCAGTTCCTTCAATCTGTCCTCATAGGACTTGTGATGCAATCCATGTACCATCTTTGCTGCCCTCCCCTGAACCTTCTCTACCCTGTCTATGTCCTTACGTAGGTAAGGTCTCCAGAACTATACACTGTACTCCAGGTGGGGCCTCACTAGTGTCTTGTATAGTGGAATTATGACCTCCTTTTCCTGCTGGTGATGCCCCTGCCTATGCATCCCAACATCCTATTTGCTTTACCTGCTGCCTTGTCACACTGTTTCCCTACCTTGAGATCATCAGAGATGATAACCCCAAGATCCCTTTCCTGCTTGGTGCATGCTATATCCTCACCCCCCAACTGATATATTGTGCCAGGGTTTTTGTGCCCCATATGCATTATCTTGCACTTCTTTGCATTGAATTTCAACAGCCAAACCCCTGACCATTCTTCAAGCTTCTGCAGGTCCCTTCTCATTCTGTCTACACCCTCTGGTGTGTCTACTCTGTTACAGAGCTTTGTGTCATCAGCGAACAGTGAAATTCTGCCTTCTAGGTCCTGCGCAATGTCACTAATGAAGATGCTGAATAGGACCGGTGCCAGCACTGATCCTTATGGTACCCCACTGGTCACTCTTCGCTCTGTGGAGTGACAGCCATTTACCACCACCCTCTGTGTCCTGCCGCCCAGCCAGTTACCTACCCACCACACTACTGTCCTGCCCACACCCATATTCCCCAGTTTGTGTAATAGTCTTCTGTGGCACAGTGTCAAAGACCTTGCTGAAGTCCAGATAGGCCATGTCCACTGCCCTCCCGATCCACCTCCCTAGTCACCCAGTCAAAATTCAACAAGGTTGGCCTGACATGACTCCCCTGGTGAAACCATGCTGCCTTGGGCCCTGTGGTCCATTGACAACCAGATGTTCCACTAATCTCTCCTTCAGTAGTGCTTCCATGATCTTCCCACTACCGAGGTGAGGCTGACTGGTCTGTAGTTCCCTTCCTCTTTGTTCCCACTTTTGTATAAGGGGACTACATCTGCTGTCCTCCAGTCTTTGGGTACCTCCCCTGTTTCCAGTGATCGGCTAAACAGGATAGCCAGAGGTTCAACCACCACCTCTCTTAGTTCTTTAAGGACCCTGGGGTGCACCCCATCTGGCCCCATTACTTTATCAACTCTTATTACTTCCAGTTCCTTCAGGACCCTTTCTCGTGTAAAGGGACTTGTGTCCATTTCTGCACCATTCTCACCCCTTGTACTCCTTTCAGACCCATTACCCTCCTCTTCCTCAGTAAAGACTAAGCAGAAACACCTGTTCAATATGTCAGCTTTACTGTTGTCATCCTCCATGCGGCCCCCATCCTCCCCCTTCAGTCTCACTATCCCTCCCTTTGCCTTTCTTTTTTCACTTATGTACCTGTAAAAGGTTTTGTCCCCTCTACCCACTGATTTTGCAATGTGTTCTTCTGTCTGAGCTTTGGCTTCCCTTACTGACCTCCCTGCCTCCCTTTGCTTCTCCTGGTATTACTCCCTATCCCCTTCTGCCTGTGTCTTTTTGTATTGCCTGAATGCAGTCTTTTTGGCTTTCACTTTCTTTGCTACCTCTTTGGAAAATCATAATGGTCTCCTCTTCCTTTTCCTCTTGCTAACCTGCTTAATGCATAATTCTGTTGCTCTTGTAATCCCCATTTTAAATACTACCCACTGTTCCTCAACCCCTGATCAGACTGCTCCAGCAGAACTGCCAAAGTGTGAATAGTAAACTGCATCCATGTCCTCAGAACATAGTACAATAAAGACTGTAATGGTAACACTAGAGGTACATGCCTACTTCCTTGTTGCCATTAGGGTGGCAATTATTGCCTATGGGGGGAAAAAAATCACTTTGGCTATAACATCAGCACTGCCAGTCTAATCTTTATAATTCTATGAGCAGTAAAGACTTTGTGCACTGTACAGATGGACAACATCTGACGATCTGGAGACCACCCACACACAGGGGTGTTCAAATCAAAACTTTTAGACTTGGCCGGCAATGACTGAAGCTGAATTTTCACTTGCCCTTCTTCGTTACAATGAAATTTATTTATTTTATTTATTTATTAAGTACCAGGATTACAAATGCCTTTGAACCAAAGGTTCTTTTACAAAGGTCACACATCAGAATACAATAGTGGAACAAAACATTCCAGGGTCTGAGGGCTTGATGTTTTACTGCCCTCCCCAGACCCTTGCTGCAAGCCACCGGAAACTGCCACATCGGAAGGTACAGGACTCTGAGCATCAGACTGCAGACAAGACATCATCTTTTTAAATCTTGGCACCTTTTTCAGGCAGCGTTTTTATTTAATTCAGGGAGCTTCTAGCCGGCCCGGTGGCACTGAGGGTTGAGGCACTGGACGTCACACCTCACTCTATGCCGGCAACCTGGGTTCAGGAACAAGCCTGGGTCGTCGGGGGTCGGCAGGGGAGGACTAGGATTGAGCGTCCGACAACAGCTCTCCTAGTCCTGGGGAGAAGGGGTGGATTCACACCGCACTCTGTGATCCCTGAGGATGCTCGGAGGTACTGCAGCTGTGCAGGTGCCTAGTTGAGAGGCTTCACGCCAAATGTCTGCATCAATCACGCTGACGTCACTGCACACCCGTGCTTCCATCAGGAGATAAGTGGGGAAAATGGCAGCACAAGTCCACAGCAGCTTGATGGCCGCAGTTTCACCAGCCGACGATGCCTGGAAGGCATGCACCGGCAATGGTTCCTCGCCGGGGGGGGGGCGGCTCCTTTGGGAGGTGTAGTTGCGTCTGCCAGCTAGGCATGCTGAGGTTCGGGGTTGGTGGTGGAACGGAGGACCGGTGGCTGGATACAGAGCAGGGCTGTGGCTGCAGGTAAAAAGTGTGACATGATTGATTAAATAAATAAATAAATAAATAAATAAATAAATAAATCAGGGAGCTTCTTGTTTAAGCTCCTGCCCGCTTGATTTTTCGCGCCACCCTTATCCCCACCCCTTCCTTTATTAAATACTCTGCGGCTCCGCCCCTGCTCTTCTCTGACTGGCCTCTTTGCTAGTAGGGGAGTATCTGAGTGGCTCTCAGCCAACATTATACCTTATGAACTCACATCACTCACTGACAACCATGGGCCTCCTCCTAAGACCAAATCTATCAGTCCCTCTACTGGTCCTAGCAGTCTTTATTCCCCACCTATGACCGTCACACCAATGTCAACTACTAATAACACGGGTTCTCCCACCCTCTATCCACCTCCCACCCCCACCTGACCACCACCATCACCCTCCCCCCACTCCGTCCTGCCCAGCTCCATCTACATCTGGTTTCCCACAACACATCACTGCCAATGCTTTACTATGCTATCCCACCAGGCGTACTCTGCCCACCCCATGCTCTCTTCCTGTTAACTCAGCTTACTACCGCCATGGCTCACACAAACGATGCATGTCCTCTCTCCTCAGGTTTGTCTCCCTGCTCCTACTCCTATCCGGCAACATTCATTTCAACCCAGGCCCATCTCCTCCCTGCCAAACTCAGACCCCCCCCCTACACAGGGGCTACGCATAGCCTCTACGAACATCTGTAACCTCTTTAAAAAAACGCTGCCCTCCAGTGCTGGATGGCGCAGCATCAGCCTGACATTCTGGCAACCGTGGAAACCTGGCTGTCTAAGTCTACCCCGGACTCTGCCATCACTCTCCCTCACTACTCCCATTTTAGGGAAGATAGAGTTGGTAAGCGTGCGGGTGGCTGTGCCGTCTATATGCGTGACTGCTTAATAGGCAATCCCCAAGCTCGACCACGGTACCCAAGCCGTCTCACTTAGGTTCACCCAGGACCCCTCCAGGGCCCCTCTGACTAACTCGGTAGCCTACATTCCCCCATAGAAACGAGTCCAAGCAATCCAATCCCTAACTGACTACCTTTCCAGCCTCCTACATAAGGGCAAGCAGATACTAGTGGGTGACCTCAACACCAACTGGCTTGCCAGTTCATCTGCCCTTCAGCTGGTAACCCAGCCTACCCGTCTGAACCCATCCAACGACTTACACATTACTGGACATCATCCTTCCCAACCGCCCGAACAGAACTGTGGACATGGTTGTCCATCCTAACTCCCCGAGTGATCACTCGCCAGTAACTTTCACATGGTCCTGCCGTCTACCAGAACCTGTGCCCAGCATGGTCTCCCGCCGATTTATCCGACCAGGTGACCTCGCTAGGCTTAAGAAGTACCTCGACCAGTGGGACTGGTCGTCAATCAACCGGGCCCCTAGTATTGACGAAGCACTCTACTACTTTACCCACTCCTTCAATAAGGCCTGTGACATCTTTACCCCGCTGGTCAAAACCCGGACTAAGCAACGTAGTGCACCATGGATCACACCATCACTGCTCAAACAGCTCCACCACAGAGACAATCTCTGGCACAGAGCCATTTCTTCAGACAGGCAGTCCAACAATGCTGAGCACAACAGATGTACATGGGCTACTCGTAAGGCTAAAGCGGAGTACTACAGACCCACACTAGCCTCCTTCTGGGGGTCTACCCAGAACTTCTGGGACAACATAAAGGAGCTAAATGGGAGTCTCACTCCCCGCCCCCATCTCTACTCAACTTTAATGGGACCGCTATCACTGACCCCGCTAATATTGCAGACTTCCTTAACACCACCTTCTCAGATCTCAGCGCAGTTCTCCCTAGTAACTTCTTCGACCCTACCTCCCCCCCCCGACACAGCCCCTCCCTCGTCCACCTTTCTACCTGAGGACCATCTTGCCACAAAACTCTTGGCATTATCTAACAAAAGCCCTCAGTATTACCAGCCCTTCCTTTGACCCCTGGATACGAGGATCATACGGCAGGTCCTTGATATAGTACTTAACCCACTGACTGATTTACTAAACCGCTCCCTCTGCCTGGGCCAGTTCCCCTTAGCTTGGAAAAAGGCTATGATCACCCCCATCTTCAAAAGTGGTGACACCTCCTCCCCTGGCAACTATCAGCTGAGCTCTGTTCTTCCTCCCCTCTCTAAAGCCCTGGAAAAATAGTGGCAGATCAATTATCTGAATATCTTGCCTCCCACAATCTACTAAGCAGAGAGCAACATGGCTTCCATCCAGGTCATAGTACGACCACTGCTCTTGGAGTTTTCAAACTTCCTTCACGAAACCCTTGACAAAGGCCACCTTGCAGGGGCTGTCTACATCGACCTCTTCAAGGCCTTTGATACGGTCCGTCACCCACTCCTACTGGACACTCTCCTTCAACTAGGCTTTTCCCAAGGCCCGCTGGACTGGTTCTCTAGCTATCTCTCTTCAAGGTCCCAGTGTGTCAAAATAAACACCTTCTCCAGCACCCACCCCATTCGCTCCGGGGTCCCGCAGGGCTCCATCTTGGGCCCTCTTCTTTTTAGTCTCTATGTAAATGCCCTACCCAACTCCTGCTCCAGCAAGGTCCTGCTATATGCAGATGATGCGGTTCTCCTCTCCTCCCACCCTGACCCCTCCTCTCTTCAGGCCTCCCTCCAGCACTTTCAGTCAAATTGGAAACTGGTTCAATGACCGCAGGCTGGTCATTAACATTAAAAAACAAAAGCCATGTTGTTTGCACATCATCAAAATAAGGCAAAAAAACTCGCCCCTCCATATACTATCCAGCTCACTCCACCCACTAGAACAAGTTAGAAACTACAAATACCTGGGCATTAACTTTGATTCTGCCCTCTCCTTTCACTCGCATATCAACCTGCTCACCTCAGCAACTAACATGCGCACAGGCCTCCTCTACTGTCATAAGGACTGCATTCCACCGTATGCCCTCAGATTGGCTGTCTCCTCCTTTGTCCTGTCTCTTGTAGACTACGGCCTCCCTGTCTACGCTGCTGCTGATGCCACCACCCTCAGGAGAATCCAACTATCCCTAAATAAAGCCTGTAGGCTCATCACTGGTGCAGACAAATGGACTCATGCATGCACTCTATATTCACTGGCCAACATACTCAATCTAGAAGTCAGGTTACAATATCAGACCTGCCTCCTGGCTAAAAAAAAAAAATACTTTTAGGTCCCCCCCCCCAAGGGTGTCAGCCTTCCTCCACCCTGCTTCCCCCTCTACCTCTAACTCTACTCGTGGCTCCACTAAGGCCGCTCTCAGAGTCCCGAGGGTGCGGACGTCACTCGCCCAGAGATCCTTTTGTTACAGGGCAACACACTGGTTCAATGCCCTCCCCTCCTCGATCTCCTCACTCACTAAAATAGGTCCTTTTAAGGCAGCTCTCAAGAGCCTCATTTTCTCCACCCGCAGCTGCGACTGCATTCCACAAGTGGGATCCTAGCCCATAGGTGCCATCGCTCCCTCTCCAGGCCCTTTTCTAGACTCATGACGACAATCGCCTCATCTCAGGCTGCACTTCTGAATTACTGTATTTGTCCTTGGAGCCTAGCTATCACACTGTATAGATCTCAGCACTGCTATTGTAAACTGTAATTCTTATCTGGGCACTGGATGGCTCGGTACTCTATGTTGTTTTTTTCTGACACCTGCAAATATATGAATACTGTTTGCTATTCGCTGTTTGGTATATAACAAAACTTCTGTAACCTCCTGTTATATTGCATCTGTGTTGCTGTCTATGTGTTGAATCTATTGGAACTGACGTGGAGCCTTTGGAAACAAGTCCCTGACTCAAAAGGTTGTAATTCCGATATGTATAATAAATAAAATAAATAAAACCACAACAATGAAACAGAAATAAGCAATGAGAATTACATATAAGGTTGACACAATCAGGAGACGAATCAGAAACTAAGAACAAAAGTGACTGGACAGGAGTGGGGGAGGGAGGGTAATGGTGGAGGAGGCAGTCTTGAATGAGACTTTGTCATAAAGTGCTGGTAGTAGTTAGAGGTGCTGAAGGGGCATAGGGGGGATAAGCATGGTAAGTAGGGTGAGAGAAGACAAGGAGAGGTACGAAGAGAGGGACAAGAGCAGACAAATGGAGGTTAAAAGTAAGGGCAAGGGTAGAAGAGAGGCAGTGGTGGGGTGGGGATAAGGTGCGATATTTGGGAGAAAGGTGGGGGAAGAAGTGGTGGACAAGGTGAGGAAACAGAAAGGGAAGGAAGGGGTGGGTGAGAAGAAGTGGTGGACAGGGGGGGGACAGAGAGGGGAAGGAAGGGGGGGGACAAGGAGAGGAGGTAACGAGATGGGGAAAGGAAGGAGGTGAGCCATAGTGGGAGGAGTGAAGGAGAAGAAAGGGTGGTAGTGTGGAAGAAGAGGTAGTAAGGGGTATAATAGGGAGGAAGAGCCACGATATCCTAGTGGGTACAGTCACAACTGCAGAGACTGGCAAAGTATTGACGTATTTTACATTTGTAAGGGCCTAACATTTCCTCACCAGAGACCTCTGGAGGAAGCCCATTCACCAGGGTAGGGGCCCTGACATAGAAGGAGCATTGGGCTTGAGAGGTACGGCAGAAGGGAACCAGGAAAAAGGGATTTGTCAGCACTACATGTGCACCGCTTGTAGCGGGTGGGTAGCATAAAAGCCCGTGTTGATGGAGGGGTAACGCAGAGGCACATTTTCTTTTCAAGGAGGCAGTTTGGTAGATTATCCTCCCTTGAAGATGGAACCAGTTGGATTGTTTATATAGCTCACAAGTGTGCGTTCTTTTCCCGGCACCTATCACAAGACGGCAGCACTTATTTAGTGTTTTTATTCGTTTTAGGGTAGTGTCAGTCACAGACCCATAAAAAAATAGTCCATAATCAATTATTGTCAGAATTGAACTGGTTACGACTAAGTGCGTAGCCTCGTTGTTAAGGCAGTGGCGATGGCGGTAGAGAATACCTATCCTTGAGTTTATGGCTTTGGCGAAGAGTCGAACATGAGTGTTATAGGAGAGTGGGCTGTCAAGCGTAACCCCAAGGAATTTGAATTCATGAACTTGATTGAGTGGGAGGTGTTGGTTGAGGATAATTAAGCTTGCTGTTTTATGTTTACTGTGGGCGTTAAGAGAACATAGCTTTGTTTTTTTTTTGTTTTTTTATAGCTCATCAGCAGTTTATGTTTATCAAACCAATATTCAGCAAGGGAAAAATTTGCCTGTGGGTCATGGGACAGGAGGACTGGGTCAGTATGAGCAGAAAAGATTATGGAATCATCTGCATATAGGATCATGTTATTGTTGCAAGCTACCGGGAGAGTGTTGATGAAAAGGCAAAAACGTAGCGGACCAAGGACAGAACCTCAGGGAACCCCTGATTACACAGGGAGACAGAAAGAGAATCCCCTATCTTAACTTGTTGATACCTTCCCAAAAGGTAGCTTTCAAACCAGTTAGTGACCTCAAAGGAGAGGCCGAAGGCAGGGAGGGAGTTCAACAGGAGATGATGATTAACAGTGTCAAATGCCTTGGTCAGATCTACATACACCACACCGCAAATTAGCTTTCTTTTTGTACTTGCCTTTCAAGAAAATTTACTTGCCCTGGACAGAGGGCAATAGATTTGCGCACCCCTGCCCAAATATCCCTTACTGCCACAAGTAATGGAGGTGCTGTAACTCAAGCACAAGCAACGGAGTAATGTGTAAATGAAAAGAGGGGAGCTAAAAGACAGAGTAGTACACAACAGGAGAGAAAACCCAAAACAGAAACTGTAAAGGGGTAAAGGATGAAAAGGAAAACTTAAAAAGGCACAGGACATACAACAGCCTGATGGGCTAGACACCCACATCAAACCAACTGGTGTGTCGGACTGGAATGGATCCCAGTACTTGGTATCTGCCTCACTAGTCAGAAACTACAAGCTACATGACAAGTGTGGTGCTAACCAACAGACAGGTAGACACTTGGGAATCTACCATTTGATGAAGATGATCTGTTATACCTTCCTCCTGCTTGTTTCACAAATTCTATCAGAAAACATAAATGTATCTAGATGAACTATGTTGAATGATCAGTGCATATTGGCCAGTGCACTCATTCACCAGCAGAGGGCAGTCTAAGCCTTAAAAATAGTACGTCCAGTATTTCATCAATTTGTCAAACTGACAAGGTGCCTTTTGCACAAACAACGTACTTATTTGTTTATTTAGTTTTTGATACCAGGAAAGATATACTAGGCATATATATCCCTTTTTTCTGATATGATCTGGGAGAGTTCCAGACTAACAACTGCAAGTGACAGAATACCAACACAGTTACAGTGACAAATTTGAGAGCAACATCAGTTATGGATTATGTTTAAAAAAAAAAAATGACAGAAACATACACCACCAGTATACAGAGACTTGAGGGCAACATCAATCAGTCCTGGTTATGCTCAAAAGTGATTTCATAATAAGCAGGAGTACAAAATAAAAATCAAATACATTGGGGCAAGTGCAGTAAGAACATTTGTGAAAAGGAGTGCAGCGCAGGCCAAAATAAGGATAGCCACTGTATCAGGAATACAGAAAATAATGACACATAGTATATAGAAAATACACGGGTTTAAGGGGGAAGTACACTGTGCTAGGGTGTTACTGCAAAACACTAAAGTCGAGGGGAACTAATGAATGTCATCCTCACTCTCCATTTTATTTGTAATTTTTGACCAGGAAAGTTGCAGTAAGCTATGACAGCATGCTTCCATGTACATCCTGGTCGGGTGCCATTGGTTGCATGGTCCTATTTTATTGACAGGGGAATGTTGGCCATGACACCAGGGAAGTGTGCCTGCTCTTCAATAAGTGCCAACTGAGCTTTTACTTCTACCTGAACATTGATCAGACATGGACAGAAGGGACCTCGGTTCAGTGTCAACTGAAAAACGGCTATCTCAACAGTGCAGTGTCCCCCAACCCGTACTCCACTACCGTGTCAGTTATGGGTATTACCCTAAGTAAGAAGTTTGGAGTTTATCACACAGTTTATCACACGAGTGAGTGAAAACTTACAAGTGGCAAAGTCATGAAAGAATTACGTAAGAATACACACACACACGAGGGACAAGTACCCACTCACAATCTGAAACCTGATTTGTTCCATTTCTAAAACAGTACAGTTACACAAGAACTTACGGTAACAGTAGATCTTCGAGAGGAGCTCTTGCAGCAGACACCACCGGTAGAACTGAAGCCGCCAGACACCAGGACCCCATGGAAAACTTCTAGCTAGCAGTCTACAGCAGGGGACCACCCCCACCAATGTTGGCACGCTGACATCCGCCTATGCTATAAAAAGGGGTGATCCCCCAGACCTCAGTTCTCCCGCCAGAGAGCCCGGTACACAAAACAAGGAAAGGAGAAACAAAGCAGTTCCTCAGAGCCGAGGAAAGGAATAACAAATGCAAAGGAGAAGCAGCTATCAGGGAAGGGAAAGCAGCACCTGCTGCAAGAGCTCCTCTCGAAGATCTACTGTAAAGATAAGTTCTTACGTAACTGTACTATCTTACTTAGAGAGGGCTCTTGCAACAGGCAACACTGGTAAGATGGAGTCCCAAGCAGTCCAGGAGAAGGCAAATAGGCAACAGAAGGCTGTTCAAGAAAGAAGGTCCTGAATATCAGCTAGGCCGAAACTGGCCCTATGCCTGGAAGCAATGTCTAAGCTGTAATGGCAGACAAAGGTGTGAAATGAACTCCAAGTGGCAGCTGCACAGATGTCTGCAGCAGACATTTCTAAAGCAGGCAGTAGAGGCGCCATACCCCTGGTGGAGTTACCCTTGACTGCCCCAGGTAAGGGCTTGTCGTACTTACGGTAACAGTACACAATGTAATTTGCCACCATTTTGACAAACACTGTTTCAAAACAGGAGCCCCTTCTCTCTTGGGAGCGAACAAAACAAATAGCTGATCAGTCTTGCGAACTGGTTGGGTGCGATTCGAATGGGAGACTTCAAATGCAAGATACCCTGCAAGAATGTGCGGGATACCTCCAGCTGGGCAACAGCTTTGCCCTCAATAGGTGCATGGTACACAGAAATGGCGGAAAGATGCACCTTAACCTAAGAATACCCCAGACCAGAGTCCGAGAGGGAAAGGAGGTACTCCAGAATCAAATTCACCGGGCAGGTGAAGGGATCCAGGTGGTGAGCAGCAGCCACTATGGAGAAGCGCTTCCACTTCATGGCATAGGCGGCTCTTGTGGAGAGTTTCCTAGCAGCCACCAAGAAATCAGCAACCCTGGAAGAACCCCAAAGCGGGTGATAGCCAAGTCTGCAGAAGCCATGCATGGAGACAGAGATTTGAGGTCTGGATGAACCAGGATGCCCTGCTCCTGGAGAGCATGCCGGTGCACAGGGGCAAGGGAATAGGAGGTTCCACTAAAAGCTGCTGCAGCAGAGGGAACTAAATCTGACATGACCAATAGGGAGCTGTTGAGAATAATCTCTGCCCCCTCAGACTGAAGTTTGAGGAGAACCCTCTGCAGAAGCGGAAAGGGAGGGAAGACATACAGAAACCTCCCTTTCCAGGAGAGAGACAACGTGTCGTGCCAGAAAGCTCCAGGCCCTGGATCAAGCGAGCAGAAAAGCGGCAGTTTTGCACTGGGTGGGGATGCAAAAAGATCCTACTCTGGGTGTCCCCATCTGTCAAAGGGGTCTTCGACTACTGAGAACAGAAGTTCCCACTTGTGCATTCTCGACCTGGACCTGCTTAGGCTGTTGGCCAGGACATTTTGGACCCCTGGAACATGGACAGCTGAGGGTTCTAGGCCATCATGGCCTGCAGACAAAGGTAGTAAGAATGAGTGTCCCCTGTTTATTGATGTAGAAGACTACAGACATTTTATTTGTCTGTACCAGTAGTGGACCAGGAAGAATGTGGGTCTGGAAGGCTTACAGAGCATACAGAGCTGCCTCATCTCCAGCACATTGATGTAGAGATGCTGCTCTGACTTGGACCAACTGCCCTGGGTCTGCTGGTCTGCTAAATGAGCTCCCCAGCCCAGGTCCGAGGTGCCTGTAGTGAGGATCTGTTGAGGAGAAACAACCCGGAGGGGGAACCCTGCAGGAGATTAGAAGGGTTCTGCCACAAATTCAAGGTTCTTTTCACTGGAGCCGAAACCACCACCAGTTGTTCCAAGTCGTCAGCGCACTAATCTCACTGGGTTCAAAGAGTGGATTGACAAACCCTCATATGGAGAGGAACCATGGTTATAGCAGCCACCATGTGCCCCAGCAGGCGAAGAAACTTTCTCGCTGTAACTTGACAACTGGAGGATACCAGCCAGGCCTGTGCAATCAAGAGTTCTGCCGTACTCTGGCAGAAAAACCTTGCCCTGAGAGAAGTCCAGGACTGCTCCTATGTATTGAAGGCATTGGCACGGAGAGAGACAAGACTTTGGTAGGTTGATCGTGATCCCTAGGGTCTGGAAGAGCCGAAAGGTGCCTTCCAGGGTCTGTAAAAACAGAGTCCTGGAGGGGGCTGTGAGCAGCCAGTCATTCACATACAGGAACACATAAAAGCCTTGCCTTCTCAGAGCCACAGCTACCATTGCCAGTCACTTGGTAAACACCCGAGGTGCAGAGGAAAGACCAAAAGGGAGGACCCAGAACTGAATGTGGTCCCCTGAAAACAGAAGCAGAGGAAGCCGAGGTGGGCAGGGAAAACCAGGATATGGAGATAGGCATCATGCATATCTAGAGAACAGAGCCAGTACCCCTGGTGAAGGAGGGGCAACAGACCCTGAAGAATCACCATTCTGACTCACTTGTATTCTGACTATGTAGAGGTTCAGATGACTTGGATCCAAACTGGTCTCAGGTCCCCCGTCTTCTTGGGGACCTGGAAAAAGTGGGAGTAGAACCTTGTCCCTCTGACTCAGGAGGATGGGCTCTATAGTCCTTTTGCACAGGAGAGCCTGAATCTCTTCTTCTGATAAGGACAATGTGGTCTGGAGGATAATGGGAGGGCGAGGGAGGGTTTTCCGGAGGGGGTTCCAGAAACTCGAGGGTCTGACCCCGTTTGATGACCTGAAGTACCCATTGATCTGAGGTTACTGCGTACCATCTACAGGTATAGAGAGAGAACCAACCCCTGACCGCCTCCCCCAAGGCCTCCGCTGGAAGGGGGGTCAGACAAGGAGTCATGCAGAGGAGCCGGGGGCGTGGGCAGAGTAGCTATGGGCACTCTGAAACCCCAGGGGTGGCTCCCCCAGCTGGTGGGATGTTGGCTTTGCGCTTGAAAGGGCCTTTCGACTGCTGGCCCTTGGACAGCTGTCGAGAGGACTGGTGAAAGGACTGGAGTTCGGGAGGCCACGACTGTGAGCGGTACATGGAGTGTACTGACCTCAGGGCCTTGCCAGATTCCTGAAAGCGGGAGAGGATATCCTGGGCATCTCCCCCAAATAAGACAGAGCCCCTGAAAGGTGAGTCTATGATTTTGGCCTGAACATCAGGAGCGAACCCAGAGACCCTGAGCTAAGAGTGGTGGCATATGCAGATCCCTGCTGCCGCCCCACACCCAGAAGTGTCTACCATGTCATATGCTGCCCTCAGCACATGGTTGCCCATGTCTGAACTGGATTTTAAGAACTGGGCTAACTGTGTTTTAGTGGCATTTTCAGGGAGGAATTGAACCAGATCCCTCACCTGGTCCCAAACAGTCTTCTGATACTGCACCATACGGACTAAACAGTTCTGGGCCCAGATGGCCAGAGTGGTAGAGGAATACACCCGCTTGGCCAACTCGTCCAGTTGACAGGATTCCCTGTCTGAAGGGTGGGTGCCGATGTGATTGGGTTTCTTAACGTGGTCATGAGCAGCATTCATGACCACATAGTCCCTCATGGGGTTTTCACCAAAGAAGTCTTTGCCCACTGATGGAAGATAGAGGCAATCTGCCTTTTTGGCGAAGGCCAGGGTGGTTGAGGGGTGAGTCCATGCCGCCTTGGTCACATCATCATATGAGTCGATGAGTGGGGGTACCACCAAAGGGAGGGTCTCCTTTTTCTGGAGGTAAATAGCCAAACAGCGGCACTCCAGGTTGAGCTCCTTGATCTCCCATCCCATAAGGGATTGAATATGGCGTATCACATTGAGGAAAGGAGGGATCATCAGGGGGAGACTTAGGAGTCTCCTTGGGAGATTCACAATTACCAGGAGTCCCGGAGTCCCCAACAAATCGGAGGAGTGAATCATTCCCCCGACGTGTTCACTGTCTGGGATCATGCCAGGGGGGGCAGTCTTACTTGTATTGATCAGAAGACCCCTTGTGACCCCCAGAAGAAACACAGACGTTGATGGCAGATAAGGACCACAAGGCCCATCCAGTCTGCCCATTTCTTTTTCTACCTTATAAATGTGCCATCGGCCTTTGCTCTATCAGTGGCCTATCTATTCATACTCATCTGTATTGCTCCCTTATGCCTATCCCATGCCTGTTTGAAGCCCTGCACTGTATTCATAGCCACAACTTCCTGAGGTAGACCATTCCATGCATCCACCACCCCTTCTGTGAAAAAGAATTTCCTCACATTCCCCCTTAAATCGGCCTCCCTCTAATCTAATGCTGTGTCCTCTTGTCCTGCTATTTTTCTTATATTTAAACATGTTAGACTCTTTCACCTTGTTAATGCCCTTAAGGTGTTTGAATGCTTCGATCATATCATCTCTCTCCTTCCTTTGCTCAAGGGTATACATATTGAGCTCCGTTAATCTGTCCTCATATGTCTTCTGATGCAGTCCCTGCACCATTTTGGTTGCCCTTCTCTGGACTGCCTCAATTTGGTTAATGTCCTTGTGAAGGTGTGGCCTCCAGTACTGCACACAGTACTCCAGATGGGGCCTAACCAGACCCAGCAGTATGGGTGCCACTGGAACCTGCCCGGTCTGAATCTCTGAGAGAGGTCCCTGGAAGGAGGAGGGGAAGCAGGGCTGTCTAGGAGTTTCCCTGCCCTTCATAAAAGGTCCACCAAGCCATGACTAAGGCATTATAATATACCCGTGGAGGTAGAGTATACGGTGGATAAGGGTACTGGGGAGGAGGGTACCTATACATTGGTAGGGGAGGCGGCGTAGGGTATACTGGCGTAGGGCCAGCAGTCACCAGCTGGGGATCCCTGGGAGGGCAGGTGGGCATCGGTTGAGGCTGAGGCAGAGCCGATGATGGCTGAAGAGTGCAGGCGTCTGCCTAGCAGGTGAAGGCTGGCATCGGTCTGGAGAAACAGCAGACGCAGGCCCTGAGGCAAGGTTGGCACCTGCAGAGGGGAAGGAATTCTCCCAAGGCATGGGCAGAGGAGTCATCTGTGTAGAGGAAGTGGTGAGCACTTGCTCCGGGCAATGCCTGGAAGGGCTAGTGCCAGCACCAGAGTCGTGGACCGATGAAGGCAATGCGTTGACCGGGGTGGGGCGACAGGCGTACACAGGGGACAAAGTACGGTGCCCCAAGGAGTTATCGCCCGTGATAGCAATGAAGGCATACAGTTAGACCACCACCAACCCGGAGGGAGTGAGGACTGCTGAGGAAGGAGGGGACGACTCCCCGTGGGAGGAAGACCCCGAGGCGGAAGCCGATCTAGGTGGCGACTGTGAGCG
Source organism: Neoceratodus forsteri (assembly GCA_016271365.2). Taxonomy (NCBI): domain Eukaryota; kingdom Metazoa; phylum Chordata; order Ceratodontiformes; family Ceratodontidae; genus Neoceratodus; species Neoceratodus forsteri. Next base: position 798,252,556 of record CM028134.1, on the reverse strand, counting down.
AGAGGCTGACCATGGGCGGTCCCGGTGCTTACCATGGTGCATGTGCTTCCCGCTAGATCTCTTCTCCTTCTGGAAAGGAAAAGTGGAAGATGCCCTGGAGGTCATGGAAGTGGAAGAGCTATTAGCCTGAAGCTCCTCCTCCACTGCGGCTAGCTTCTGCTGAAGCAGTTGACTCTGGAGAGTCTTCAAGTGGCTTTTGCGTGGCCTGGTTGAAGTCCTGGCAATGCTTGCAGGCCTCAGCGTCGTGGTTGGAGCCTAGGCAGATCAGGCAGGAAGAGTGGCCATCCTTGGCGGGAATCTGCTTGCCGCAGGCACACTTCATCAGCCGGGCGGAAGACGAGGCTGGAGAAGAAGACCTAAACCTGAAAGGAAAAACACCAAAAATCAATGTTAACACTGAAAAGAAATAAAGAAATAAATCGTGGGTAAACGAGAGAGTAATAGTGGTCGACTGAAGCAGGCGTCCATGGAGATCGGATGAGCGCGGGTCGACAGCGGGAAGATAACTGAGGTAGGTCTGAGGGACCACACCTTTTATAGCATAGGTGGACGTCAGCGTGCTGATTTCGGCAGGGGTGGTTCCCTGCTGTAGACTGCTAACTAGAAGTTTCTGTTGGGTCCTGGCACCTGGCTGCTTCAGTCCTACCGGTTGTTGCTCCCTCGAAGTAAAATCTGCTTTTTTTTTTTGTAGTAATGATGATAATTAAAATAGGTGAAAATGGCTAGAAGAGTTTGAAAAAAAAAAAAAAAAATATTAGCCCACCTGAAAAAAAAACTAAAAGGATGAGGGTATTTATAAAGCAACACAGGCATGATGCATACCATACCCTTCTCTCGTTTTTTTTTCTCCCCATTTCTTTTTTTGACTCCTTATACTTTTCTGTTGCTCTCTGCACATGTCATTTCCTCTGTGACAACCTTTGTACTGCAACTCTCACTGGTCCCACAAATGCTGTAGCTATGGCAATAACTGGGGACAAGGATGTTGCATGAGACATCAGAGTGTTGCAGAAGCATTGGGGGTGACCTCCATGCATAAATGCTTTAGTGGAAACACTGAACAAGTATAGAAACACACGGATCAGAAGATCTGTGTATGAGGGAGGGGATTCACAGTAACAATTTTCTGATTGGCTGTAATTGCCATGCCCCCAACAGACACAGTCAGCCATGGCCCACAGGTGTGCCGGCACTACCACAGATTGCCACCCTGGAGGAGACAGACATTTGTGTACTCTGGCAGAGTAACATAAATGTCTGTCATTCAAATGACATCAAAGGGGAAAACATTCATAATTCAGTTACCAACATATGAAGTCCATAACGTGTGCTGCTCTCCTCTTGCAGAACTCCATAGTAATCTTTTTTTAATTTCTATTTCTTTATTCAGTTTTTTCCCCTTTTTCCCCCCGTTCCTACCCACTTGTCCTTGGCGCGGACGTGCGCGTGTGGAGGCATGCACACGCCACGCACTGCAGGTCGCCCCACCCTACTAGCTGCCCCTTTCGCCCGCCTATGCCACCACTGGACCTCCACCCGGTGGCGACAGGACTACGGGAGGGACAGTGTCCTCCCCGGGAGAGGAGAGCTGCCGGTAGGCAGCTCAATCCTGCTCCCACCCCCCGGCTCCCCGACGACCCGAGGTCATTCCCATACCCAGGTCACCAGCGTGATGTGATATAAGGCTAGATGCCTTAACCCTCAGCACCATCAGCACACAGTAATCTTTTAAGTAGCAAACCTGAACCATCGAGGGGTCTGGTTTCCCAGTAGAACCAGTCATGTAACTTGCAACAAATCTTAGCAGAGGCTGACCTTAGGCACTGTACAGAACAAGTTAACCAATCAGATTCAACTAAAGGGGAAGCTGACATTTGGCAACGAATTAATAGTGCATGAGCACATTTGCTATAGCGAAGTTCCATGTGCATTTTGTGGTGAAAGCTAGCCAAGCCCTCAGAAGCGTTCATTGGCAAGTTAACACACATTGCCATTTTTTGTAACCTTTTGGATCTGTCATTCTGAGCCAGGTCACCAAAATAACCAACCACCAATGTTATATTATTTCAAACGTTTCACCAAGAAAGACATACTTAACTAAACAAAGCTCGTTTCCAGATGTTTCCGGGGTGAAAGAGGAGTTCATGAAGAAATAATTATGACAATAAAATTCTACAGTACATGAGATTAACCATTAGCAACAGAAAACAATTATAAAAAAAAAAAAAATTATATAAAAAAAGTTGAAATGAGCATTGTCAAGAGGCAGATTAATGGAAGAAACAGGGTGGGGTGCCTGCAGAGGCAATGCAGGTCAAGTTGATGTAAGCAGGAAAAAGAAATGAAAAGAGGTGGTAAGATAGGTGGAGAATGGGGGAGTTTGATGAAGGAGAGACATATCAGGAGCTGCTGCAGGAGGGAAAGGAAAAGTCATGAAGAAGGGAGGAGAGAGAGCGTTGGGAAGAGGAGGAACAAATGGTTAGAGGGAGAGAATTTCAAAATTTGGAGAAACAGTAGGAGAAAGCAGCCTGGCCAGCGAGTGTTTTCTTGAAAGGAGAGTAAAAAACGATAGTTACGAAGGGAGTAAGAGGAAGGTAGTGGGAGGGGGAGGAGGGAAAGTAAGCAAAAAGGAAGTGAGCGAGCCAGAATTTCAAAATAAAGGAGGTAAAATGAGTGAGATGTCTAGCTTCAAGGGAGGGTAGGGAGAGGAAGGAGTATAAGGAGCAGTGTTGGGTGCGAGGTGGACAAACCAAAGCGGCAGAAGGAGTGAAAGAGGGGGTCCAATTTGGCAACAGTGGTCTTAGATGCTGCACTGTGAACAATGTCACCATAACTGAAAATGGGTAGAATCATTTTCTGGATAATACCTCAGCGAGCAGGAAGAGGGATGCACCCTTTATTTCTGTATAATGCACAGTGTTTAGGGTGGAGTTTTTTGTTCCACATGTTCCGAGAAGTTGAGGTGCCGGTCTAACCAGACCGCCAGGTACTTAAGTGAGGTATCATCATCAATATTGGCCCTATCTAGGGTGTGGAAGGAGGGGAGTGAGTTAAGCTTGGAGATCTTCTGCTTGGAACCAAAGTTCATAGAAACCATTTTCTTAGCATTTAAGGATAACTGATTAGAATGGAACCAAAGCTGAACATTATTGATTGAAGTCCAGTTGTAGCCTGGCCATCAGCTCAGTGGGGGAGAAACCATAGGCAAATAGGACTGTGTCATCTGCATACATATGGATGGGCACAGATGAGCAAGCAGAGGGGAGGTCGTTTAGGAAGACCAAGAAAAGTAAAGTAATGGGCTAAGGACGGAACCTTAGGAGACACCAGTGCTGATAGGGAGAGGGAATAGGAAGTCACTAATCTTCCCTCAAGGTAGGAGCGAAACCAGTTAGTGAGCCCCGCGACCTCAGGTTTGTCAAGAAAAAGTGGGGATGGGCAACAGAGTCAAAGTCTTTGGCCAGATCAACAGAGAAGGGGAGGTGATGAGGCCCTGATTCATACCTGAGCGAATGGAGTCAGTAAGCCGGAGGAGGAGGTGGAGTGGTGTTTATGGAAGCCAGATTGGAAGTGGGAGAAGAGAGGAAGAATCAAAGAAGGGGAGATTTGAAATAATACAATGTGCTCTTGCAATTTAGCTAAGGTTGGGGAAAAGGGAGATAGGGTGGTAGTTACCAGGGCTGGAGGAGTCACCTCTTTTAGGAAGGAAAATGACGGTGGCATGTTTCCATAAGTCAGGGACAGAAGTAAGGGGAGAAAGAGAGGTTTAGAAGGGTGGAGACTGGGTGAACAACAGCAGGGGAGGAGATGTGTAGAAGTTTAAGGTCAAGCCCATCTGGGCTGCATCCCTTGAGAGGGCCGAGCACCAGGAAAGCCTTAAGAGAAGTTAAAGGAGAGACAGGAAATAAGGAAAAGGAGGGGAATGGGAGTTAGGAAGTGGGGTTGATGGGGGAGAAGAGAAGGGAGGAGGCGAGGTGGTGAAGAAGGAGTTGAACTCTGAGGCAACAGAAAGACAGTTTGGAAAAAAAAAAAAAAAAAGGGGCGTCACCCAACTTGAGGACTGGGTTTGGGGGGAGAAGGGGGCATGGATGACCTTCCAGAACTTGGAGGGGTGACTAAGGTTGTTTTGGAAGGTGGAGGAAAGTACTCAGCCTTTGCAAGCCTGATGGCCTTGGTACAAGTATTCCAAAGAGTTCAGTAACTATTAAGGTCAGACATGGAGCCAGAGGACTTTATGAGCCTTCCAGACAGGACCGCGTGTATGTAAGCATGCCAGTAATTCTGCTGAGATCCTGGGAAGGTGTGAACCACGGACCCTGGTTTTCCTAATAGGAGCATGCAGGTCCTAGATTGACTTGAATTTGGCCTGAAAGTTATTGAGGGCCAATTTGATATTATTGGCAGAGGAGATGGGGGACCAGTCAGTAGCTACCAGGTCGGCAAGGAGCAAGGACAGATCCAGAGATTGGAAGGGCCAGATCTGAAGGATTTTCTAGTTGTTCTAGTAGCTTGGCCTGTAAAAGCAGAAATATGGCTTTTTTTTTTTAATCTGGTGTGGAAGGGGATTAAAAATGCAAAGCTATTAAAACTTATGGAGCAATCAACAGCTTGTCTGCATTTTCAAGGAGAAAAGCATACTGCTTAATGGTTACCATTTTTTGTCCTATGTAGCGGATGTAGAAGGTGCTACCATATTAGACTAATGCATGGGTGTGAATAAAAATGTGTTTATATTTTTGGAGTTTTATTTGGCCAGGACTTCTGCCATCTTAAATAGCTCTCACAAGGTGGAGGGGGTCTATCTGTCCCGTAAGTTATTGTGGCCACTTAATGAAAAAATAATTTTTGTTATGACATCAGCTCAGAAGGCCTGAAGAAGAAACAGAAAAGTATACAGGGCGGACAATGACTCAATTCTTGATAGGGTAAGAGTAGTTACTCAAAGCCTGCCTATTTGTAATTGGGGCCAATTGACTTACTCATAACTGCTCTCTCTCTCTCTCATACACTTACCAACTGGCTACCTTTGCAGGCCAGGCTTAAATACCAGACCATTCCGCTGGCTAAGAACGCACTGCTGGGCCTCTCCCAACCTGCAATTGGAGCCCTCTTCTGCCCGGTCTACAACCATTACTCCACGACGAGTACAGCAAGGAAGGCCCTCACAGACCCCTTTCGTAAAACCGGTCAGGGAAGGTGCTTGTTTGCCAACCATGCTGCCCAATGGCTAAATTAACTCCCTGATTCACTTATGAGGCTCCCCAAGATTTCACTCTTTAAGAAAGCCAAAAAAAAAAAAAACAGAGCTCACTCTCAGCTCTGCCTGCTGTTGCTTCAACTGACTACTACCTGTGTCACCTTGTTCTCCTTGACGGGTTTAGCATGCGCTCTTTAAGCTACCTGTATCTTCCAACCACTTCTACTGTGAGTCAGCATCGTTTGATGACATGCCCTCGATTCTATGTTTACTTTGTTAATTTTTATAATCACTGTATACTGCTGCTACTCATTTTGTGCAAGACTAGGCTCCTGCTGAGCTGCTTAATGTCTATTGTCACTTATTTAGATGTGGAATCTTTTTGCAAATGAGCACTCATTTTCAAAGGTGTTCTCCAAACAATAAATAAATAAATAAAATAAATAAGCTCTGTACTGGGACTGCACAGGATCAACCTACTGGAACGAAAATCTAACTAGGCAGACACCAATGGAAACAGCTGTGTTGAAACAATCTACTGAAAAGGGACAAGGATGTACAAGTGCACAAGAGAAGAGTAAGTAATCAATAAAAGCTTGAGTGCAAACACACCAGTGCCATTAACATGAACTGCAGTCAGTACAAGCTATGGCCCATGGGGCATAGTACCAGAGTATCTACTTCCCATGTCCACATGCAAGGACCCCCGACCCCGGATGAATTGCAGTCAGTACATGCTATGGCATGTGGGACATAATGAGTATTAGAGTATATACTATCCGCCAAGGAACAAAATCCTACTTTGTCGGTTGGCTTTTACGGGACCAGAGAATAGTATGGGCCCAATTATCGGTGCTAATCACAGAGCTCAGTACCAGCCTGCCAAAAGCAGCAGACTAACATATCCAAATGATATTGTTTCTTAAAGGTGTGTAAGGAGGAGCAAGTACTATTTTACAGATGACCTCCAAGAAAGCAGAAGCTTGTTCTGTGTAAAAGGTGGCCATCACGCTTGTGAAATGGGCCTTGACCCCAAGAGGCACTGGTAAACCCCTAGAAACATCAGCCAATTTAATGGCCAAGCAAAGCCAGTTTGCAAGGATAAGATTGTTTGTTTATTTATTTCATAATTCGGAATTACAACCTTTGAGTCAAAGACTCATTTACAAAGGCACCTCGTCGCAGGGAGGGTAGACAACAACAACTGGTGGTGGAGTTCAACAATGGAGAACATTACAGGTGAGATACAATAAAAGAACACACAAAGCAATTCCAGTAATACAAAGGTGTACAAAGGCTTCAATTAGTTACAACTAGTCTAGTATATAAATAATAAAGTAACGCTAGGGGTTCTGGGGAGGGAGGGGGTGGTTGCTGGGGGAGAAGGCAGTCCGGAAGAACGCTGTCTGTAAATTGTGCCAGGCGGAGCTCTAGGTATGGGCCAGTCAGGGGCATATACAGCTCCGAGTGTCAGTGAGGTGGTTTCGGAGGGCGATTTTGAAGGGGCCGATTTTGGGGATGTTTGTGATATGAGTGGGGAGGGAGTTGTACCAAAAGGGGGCTCTGTGGTGGAATGATCTTTGGGCGAGAGAGGTCCTGGCTTTCAGGACCTGGAAGGTGGCTTTGCTGCGCTCTGGTGACAAACCGAGGGAGGCCAATTTTAGATGCAAGTACCGGGGGAGCCTATAGTGATTTTTGCCACAAACAGATGGTAGCGTAGGCGTTCAAAGGTGGGTAAGTTCGAGGAGGAGTGAAGCTGGCATGTGTGCGTTCTGCTGGGGGCACCAGTCAGGAGCCTGCAAACCTTGTTGATCGGGGTCTGGACTTTGGCGAGGGCGGTGGGGTCAGCAGCCGCATAGATAGGAAGCCCGTAGTCAACCAGTGACAGGATGGAGGAGGTGATAGCTAGCCGGAGGACATTCTGAGGGAGGCAGTCTTTGTGGCAGTAGAGGAGTCCAATCTGGGCGTTTACAACAGTGGACAGGGAATTAAGATGAGAGTGGAAAGACAGCAGAGTCGAAGGTGATGCCCAGATATTTGTATGCAAACACCTGTTCAAGGGGGTGTAGGGTGCTGGGGAGGATGAGAAGGGGGGCATTTCTGGAGTTACTCTGGCGGTGGTCAAAAAGCATAGATTTTGTCGTCTTGAGATTCAGAGCTAGACGATGGTCGAGGAACCATTTTTCAGCTTGGCTGAAGGTGAGTTGCAGAGAGTTCTGGAGGGTGATGGGGTCGGGGTGGGAGGCAACGAGAACTGTATTGTCGACATATAGGAGCTAGGAAGGAAGTTTAGAAAGAGACTGAACAATGTGGGGCCCAGGATGGAACCCTGGGGGACGCCTGAGCAAACAGGTAGGGCAGCTGATAGGGTATTGTTTATCTTGACCCATTGGGATCTGGCATGGAGGTAACTGTAAACCAGGCAAGGGGGCCAGATGAGAAGCCTAGCTGACGGAGGGAGTCAAGCAATAGGGGGTGACACACAGTGTCAAAGGCCTTAGATAGGTCAATGAACACTGTCCCTGCAACGTCCCCAGAGTCAAGTGCAGAGTGTATTTGCTGTGAGAACTCTAGGATGGCTGTGGTGGTGCTGTGTCCAGGGTGGAAGCCATGCTGTTCTGGACATAGTATGCTGTATTTGGTTAGATATTCCATGAGTTGTGTGGATACTATTTTCTCCAGGGCTTTAGAGAATGGGGGGAGGATGGAGATCGGTCTGTGGTTATCTGGTAATGTGCGATCTCCATTCTTATGAATTGGGATAATTTCAGCTGATTTCCAGGCACTCTGGAATTGACCGAGGCACAGAGACCGGTTTAACAGGTTGGTGAGAGGGGCTAGCATGACATCTAGAGTTAGAAGGAGAATCCTGTAGTCAATGGGGTCACAGCTGGGGTTGTGGCTGGAAAGGGCTTTTAGTAGGGTGGTTTGGCTTCACGGGGAGATCTGTGCGGAGGAGAAATGGGGGTGATTCAGAGTGGGGGGGCTGAGGTAGGGAGAGGGTCAAAAAGTGAACAGGAAGGACTGCGCTTAGGTCAGAGAAAGCCATGTGGAGGCAGTCAGCAATATGTGGGGATGTCAGTGGTAACAGTACCGTTGACAGATATCTGAGATGGGGGGGAGCAAGTTTTTCCATTGAGCTCCTTAATATTATCCCAGAACGCACGCTGCAGAGCCCCAGGAGGCGGCCAGGGTGGTTTGGTAGTATTTGGACTTGGTTACCTTATGGCCCAGGTGCATTGGTTACGAGCGGCATTATAGGCCTGTCTGTCCACTGTCCTGCCCAACTCAACCGCAACATGCCAGAGGTTGTCTCGCTGCCTCAGTTGTTGAATAAGGGAAATCCAGGTGGCATTACGTCTTTTGGAGCAGGTACTGGTAAAGGGGGCCAAGAGGTCATAGGCCTTGCAGAAGGCTCTGGTGAGGTAGGTTAGCGCAGTGTCTATATCAGTCGCGAGTGAGATCGGGGACCAGTCAAGTTGGGCTAGGTACTGCTTCAGTTTACTGAGGCCCCCCTGGGCGAAAGCAGCAGCGGGAGGGGACTTCGTGCATGGGTTTTTGCGTGGGGGAGGACCAGAAACAGAGGACAGGGGAATGGTCGCTGAGGGAGTTAGCTAGGACATTAACAGTCTTGATTTTGTGGGGGCGGTTGGAAAGTATTAAGTCAAGGAGGGAGCTGGTGCCACTTGACTGGTTAAATATGGTAGGAAGAGTGACTGAGCTAAGTCAAGGGCAGTGAAGGAGTCCTTTATGTTTGCAGCAGTGGAGCCTAGCCAGTTGACACTGAGGTCACCTAGGATGAGCTGCTCAGCTTTGTGGGGCAGGGTAGAGAGATAGTCAGTGAGGGAGTGGATTGCTGGTCCATGGGCCTGTGGGGGTATGTATGTAGTGGTAAGATAGAGAGGGCCCCTGCCCGGGTAAGGGGAGATTTTTCAGGTGACGGCTTGGACACCATGACCGAGCTTGGGGGCAGGGAGAGCATGGCTAAGGAGGGAGTCACGCAAGTAGACTGCACATTCGCCACCACGCTTACCAACTCGATTCTCTCGGAACAGGGTGAAACCAGGGAGGGAGACAGCTGAGTCAGGGGTTGACGCAGAGAGTCAGCTCTCCACTATGGCAATGATGTCGGGCCTGTGTTGTGCGACCCAGCACTGGAGTGCAGCAGTTTACTTTGGGAGACTGCAGATGTTCATTGGGGCAATGCGGAGGCCACACCCAGCAGGGTGCGAGAGGGGGTAGAAGACCAGGACCAGGGTTGGGGTGACGCTCCGGACAGCAAAGGCGGTAATAAGTCTGAGGAGTGGGCTGCGGCGGTTGGGGTTGATGCATTTAAGCTGATAAAATCTGGGGAACAGAGTGTGTGAGGTGCCAGATAGGATAGGAGCTCCTAGTGGCAGCTGCATATAACCTGCTAATAGAATAGACACAGAAAATGTCACTGTTACCAGAGATATAGCCCTCTAGTGGCGAGAGGATATAATCTGCTCATGGCAAAAAAAAAAGGCCATGCCCTTTCTTTTGCCATGAGCCTGGAAGACAAAAAGCGACAGTCCTGTAGAAAGAACCCGCCAGACATCCAAGGAGTAAAGGCACGTTTCCTTGTCAATGACCAGAGACGAGCACAGGGATGGCAGGGATATTCCCTGCCATCTGTGGAAATCAGAGGTCACCATGGGAAGGAAGGATGTAGCTGTCCTAAGGACCACCTTGCCTGTGTGAAAAATGAAACAGGACTCCTGAAAGAATAAGGCCTGAATTTCTCCACTCCTACGAGCAAACTGGGGTCATCAATGAAGTTGCTGGCAGCTGTTTAAGAGAGATGGTTTTCTCCCCAACAAGGAGGGCACAGCTCATTTAAAATAGGTAAGGGGGGCAGTGCAGACAAGGCTGAGCTCAACTACTCAAACAAGGTGAGGCCTAACAGGCCTCCAAGACAGTGACACTGACAGAGTCGGGTACACATGCACATAGCAAAATAAATGCCACCGAGACTGGAAACAGTGGGGTAAAAAGGGGGGTTCAGGGGAAACTGGCAAGAACAAGCAATGAGGAACAAGACCTCAGGTAGAAGAGGCACACAGATCTGAGACAGGGACACACAGTATCTGCAGAGGATGACAAAGAAAAGGCAGCAGCCACAAGGAGCAAGGGGGTGGGGAAACGGAAGAAGAGGATCAGAGTAGGATGAGCAGGCAAGTGGATTTTTGGAAAGTGGTGAGTGTAAATGCCTGAAACCTAAAGGATACAATGTGTGACCTCCAGGCTTTGGTAGTCGAGGCTCAGTTAGACGTGGTAGCCTGATGGAAAGCTGGGCAATATAGCACCACGAATGGGATCTTGCACTTCCCAGCCATATGCTCTATAAGAAGAGCAGGGCAGGCAGTGGGGACAAGGTAGCCCTGTATGTGAGACGGGACATTAATCCACATAGGATAGGGACATGCAGGGGAGTACCAACTCAGAGAACTTATGGGTGCAACTGTCAGCGGGTATGGTAAGGATCATCAACACAGGTGTAGTTTATAGACCACCAATCACAAGGAGAGAGATGACAAAGTTCTGGGGGAAGAGATCAAGAAGGCCACAGTGCAGGGCTTGATGGTGCTAATGGGAGACTACCACATGCCCAACATGGCTTAGAGTATTCCATTAGCAACAAGTGACAGGTGCCAAGGACTAGCGGAGGCATTCCAGAATGGCTTTCTAGCACAACGTGTTGCAGAACCAATGAGGGAAGGCACAGTTCTTGACCTGGTCCTCACAAACAGGGAGAATGTCAGGGAAGTTACTGTAAGGGAGCCTCTGGGAAGCAGTGACCATCACACAGTATAATTCAGCATAGTGCTAGAGGATGTTCACACAGTCAAGGACCAGTGTTACGAATTTCAGAACAGCTGAATTTAGGAGAATGTGGGAACTACTCGGGGGTAAACCAAAAGGGATAAAGCTGGTAGAAGGGGTAGATAGAAACTGGAGTATTTTTTTATTTAAACATTTGGTGACCGGGAAAGGCATATTGAGCCAAGGCTCATTTCCAGGTATCAGGGAAGGGTCAGAAGAAGTCATCAACCTCTGCATAAGAAGGTGAGTAAGAACTGGAAGTGCAGGAGGCCTCTATGTGATGTACCAAGGAGGTAGGAATTATTGTGAGGGGAAAAGGGGGGGGGCACCAAATGGATAGCAACAGGGAGGTTTACTAAAGCAAACCAAATAAGGCCAACAGGATAGTGAGAAAGAACAAATCAGAGGCTGAACTTAAAACTGATGAGACAGAGAGTGAAGGAAGGAGAAAAGGCTTTTTTTTACGTAACTGCACTATCTTACGTCGAGAGTCGGCTCTTGCAGCAAGTAACACACATAGGACTGAGTCCCAAGCAGTAAAGGAGACCCAGGATAATCTCGGGTGGAGAACACAGAGAAAAGCACCTGCAGAACTGCCAGGCCAAAGCCCACTCTGTGTCTGAAGGCAATGTCAAGACTGTAATGTGTGATGAAAGTATGAACAGAATTCCATGTGGCTGCCAAAGCAATGTCAGCCACAGACATGTTTCTAAGAGCGACAAAAGACGTCGCTACTCCCCTCGTGGAGTGATCCTTCACCGAGCCCAGCAAGGGTTTGTCATAATTCTGGTAACAGAATGAAATGCAGTTAACCAACCATTTAGAGAGGGTCTGTTTGGCTACAAGAGCCCCCTGGATCCTGGGGGCAAAGGAAACAAAAAGCTGATCAGAACATCTAAACTCTCTCGTTCTGGAGCGATAGAAACACAAAATGCGATGAACATCCAGCATGTAGAGAACAGCCTCCCCCTGGTTTGAGTATTCAGGATAATACACTGGGAGGTGTATGTTCTGATTCAGGGTCAATGCGGACACCACCTTCGATAAGGACTTAGGATTGGTCCTCAAGGCCACCCAATTCTTGTGGAACACCAAATAAGGCTCCTTACACATCAGGACCTGTAGCTTGGAAATTCTTCAAGCAGAAGTAACAGCAACTAAAAATAACACTTTCCAGGAAAGGAAGTGCGCGCGCAATCTGCGGTTGGTTCAAACGGGGGTAAGGTGAGTTTTTCCAACATGAAAAGCAAGTCTCAAGGGGGAACGGGGTCCCTTCTGGGGGGCTTCAAATGAAGAATGCCCCACAGAAAGGTGCGGGCCACATCCAACTGTGTCACAGTTCTGCCCTGAACAGGGGCATGGTAGGCAGAGATGGCAAACAAATTAACTTTGATGGACAAGTATCCCAACCCAGAGTCCGAGAGCGACAATAGGTACTCCAGGATTGAGCTCAGTGGACAGGTCAAGGGATCAAGACAGCGGGCGGTAGCCCAGAGGCAGAAGTGCTTCCATTTCATGGCATAAGTGGTTCTGGTGGAGGGTTTTCTAGCGGCCACCAGAGCGCTGGCAACCCTGTCGGAGAGCCCAAAGCGCAACTTGGCTAGGTCCTCAGGGGCCACGCATAGAGATGTGGTGACCGAGGGTTAGGGTGAACCAAGGTCCCGTCGTCCTGGGAGAGCAAGTGAGTGCTCAGTGGCAGGGGAATCAGGGGTTCAGCAGCCAATTGTTGTAGTAAGGGGTACCAAATCTGTTGTGGCCACAATGGAGCCACAAGGATCATCACTGCCCCTTCGGCTTGCAGGTTAAGAATTACCTTCTGAAGGAGCAGGAAAGGAGTGAAGGCGTAAAGGAACGTCCCTCTCCAAGAGAGGGACATCGCGTCTCACCAGAGAACTCCAGGCCCTGGAGCTAGCGAGCAAAAACTGGGCAACTTTGCATTGATAGGGGATGCAAAAAGGTCCAGCTCTGGGCTGCCCCATCTGTTGAAGAGGTTGTCGACGACAGACTGTAGAAGGGCCCATTCGTGTGCAATGGACCGAGTCCTGCTGAGAGCATCGGCCAGGGTGTTTTGAACCCCTGCGACGTGAACCATTGAGATATCTAGGTGGTGAGTTGTGGCCCAGTTCTAGACCCATACTGCTTCCCGACAAAGGGGGTACGAGTGAGTGCCACCCTGTTTGCTGAGGTAAAACACCACTGCCATGTTGTCTGTCTGGATGAGGAGGTGTCCCGGGCGAAGCACTGTGCTCAAAGCTTGTAGGGCGTAAAGAACTGCTCTCATCTCCTGAATATTTATGTGGAGAGGCTCCTCGGCCACAGACCAGATGTCCTGTATCCCGTGGAAACCCAGATCTGTGCCCCAACCGATGCCAGAGTCATCTGATGTCAAGACCTGATCCGGAGCTCTTCTCTGAAAGGGCATGCCCTTTGCAAGAGAGGGGGATGTCATCCACCAGCTGAGTTCTTGATGCACCGGTTCCGGGATAGAGACCAGTTGGTCCAGATCATCCTACCTTTGCTCCCACTGGACTCTGAGTCCTCTGAATCATCCTCATATGCAGTCTGGCTAGAGGGACTGTAATGATGGATGTGGCCATATGGCCTAGAAGCCGGAGAAGCATCCTGGCTGGGACCGTTTGGAGGGATGAGACGTGGTGTGCCAAGCCTCATAGTCAAAGTGCTCTGTCCTGTGATAAGGCGGCCTTCTCTCGAGTGGTATCAAGTAGCACCCCACGATGAACTGGAGGAATTGGGTCGGGATCAGGGAGGACTTTGGTGTGTTGAAGGTGATACACAGTTCTCCAAAAAGAGAACAGGTGACCTGGATCGTGCGCCGCAGCTGCTCGCTGGACAGGGCCATCAAAACCCAGTCATCCAGGCAAGGGAAAAACATAGTGCCCTTTCCTTCGGATGGCCGCCACGACCGTTGCCAGGCACTTGGTAAAAACCCTTGGGGCTGAGGATAGGCCGAAGGGCAATGCTCTGAACTGGTAATGCTTTCCCTGAAATTTGAACCCGAGAAACCTCCTATGAGGTTTGGCCACCAGGATGTGGAGATAGGCGTCCTGCATGTCCAGCGATGCCAGCCAATCCCCTTGATGGACCATGGGCAGCAAGCCCTGCAGAGTTACCATTCAAATCTGTTTGTATTCAACAGATTGGTTGAGGTCACTGAGGTCCAAAATGGGGCACAGGTCCCCTGTCTTTTTGGGCATGAGGAAGAAATGTGAATAAAAGTCTGTGCCCCTCAGAGGGCGGAACCAGCTCTACAGCCCTTTTGAGCAAGAGAGCCTGGATTTCGGCCCGGATGCGCTCGGCATGAGCTGGGGAACATCGGGAGGGAAAAGGAGGCCTGTCCAGTGGCATCTGGACAAATTCTAAGGAGTGTCCGTTGTCGACCATTTGTAGGACCCACCGGTCAGAGGTGATCTCTCGCCAACTTGTGGCGTAGAGAGAAACGTGACCTCCAACCGCCTCCCCCGTCAGGGTGACGGGAGGGAGTGGGTCCAACAGGGAGTCAGCCTGTGGTGGGCGGGGCAGAGCGCTGCTTGGGCTGGTTTGGCGGCCCAAGCGGCAGGTCCTGTGGGCCGTCTGGAGGGTCCCTCACGGCCATAACTACCTCACTGTTGTTGCTGTGGCTGAAAACAAGATTGCTGTCTCCCTTTCCCACGAAAGCAAGGATTTCGAAAGGGTCTCCATTTCGGCTTGTACAGACTGAATGGCCTTTCCAGAGTCCTGCAGTTTGGTGATGATCCTATCAGAGTCCTCACCAAAGAGGACAGAACCATGAAATGGTGCATCCAAGATGTTCGTCTGCACATCCTGGGCAAAACTGGATACCTGGAGCCACGAATGCCGTCAGATGCACACTCCAGTGGCCATAGCCCGTGCTGCCATGTCCACCGAATTGTAGGCAGACTGGAGGACATGCATGCCCACATCCGAACCAGTTTGCAACAGCTTCTCTAGCTCTGCCTTCTGTGAACATTCTGGGATCGCTTTGACAATGTCGATCCCTTGTTCCCAAAGGGCATTCTGGAACTGTACCATATGGGTAAGAAAGTTAAGACTCCATATGGTACACGTGGCGGAACAATAAACTTTACACCCCATGGAATCTAGTTGCTTAGACTCCCTGTCTGGAGGCTTAGTACCGAGATGTCTCGGACTCTGGGATTTATCATGGGCAGCCAAGATGACTACCGAGTCTGCCAAAGGCTGCTCGCCCAAAAAGGGTTCCTTCTTCGGAGCTCTATAAAGGCAGTCCGCCTTTCTGGGGATCGCGAAGGAGGTGGGGCTGTTTCAGGCTGCCTTGGTGACGCTCCATACTTAATGTGCCCTACCACAAGGGCGGATGACCACTGGTTTTGGGTCCTCCTGGCACAAATACTTGGCCAAGCGGAGTCTCTCCAGGTCCAGCTCCTCGGTCTCCCAGCCCATGTTGGCAAGAATATGCCGCATGACCGCCATAAAGGAGAGGTCATCTGGCAGAGCTTTGGGAGTATCCCTGGGTTCCAGGAGGTAGGGGCCCTCAATGGACGAGGGAGCAGAGGAGGACACGTACGAGTAACGGTCAGAGTCTACAGAAGAGAAGGACAGAGAACTGTTGCGCCGTCGTTTGTGGACATGGCGGTCGGAGGAGCCAGAGGAACTCTGGCTCCTGGACTGTGACCTGGAGCGGCGCTTGTGGGGAGCCTTGCCCTTGTCCTTGCCCGAAGGAGGGGTGGGCTCCTTGTCCTTTCCCTGAGGCACAGTGGGCTCTATCAGAGAAGGGGCCCTTGTGTCAGTGTTGGGTTCCTCTGTCTGTGGAATGTTTGATGGTAGGAGGTCAGTCCTAATGGTCTCCAACCAGTAACCAAAAAAGGACCTTGCCCTGAGACAGGTGGAGATTATGTTCCAAGTCAGTCGTCTGACCAGACAACGGCGCAGAGCCGTGGTCCTGCCTACAGCCATGATCTGGCAACAGCGGGCAAACAGGGGTAGGCATCGAGGCTGTAGTAGTAGGCCAGATGCCAGTGCCCAACGCCTGGTCAGATGCCATCATCCGGCAGTCCTGGGAAGGACTGTGTCCTGACCGATCGTCAGCCAGTGGCGGGGGACCAGCGATGTTGGGGACTGGGTCAGCGGTGCCGATGGCTGGGTTGCCGGACGCTTGTCTGACGACAGCTTGGCTGGCCTGGGCGGCTGAGAGGCAGATCTCCCGGAGGAGTGCCCTGAGGCCTTATGCTTATCCTGGGAGTCGGCACCAGAGACAGAGGCCAACTGGGAATGGGCTGATGTCGGTCCCTTACTGAGATCAGAGTGCTGGCCTGAGGCCTGATTAGGCAGCCGGACCTTAAGCAGCTGTAGGGTGTGGCCAGAAGACCCGATGCCACAGTCCTTGGCTTCCGACACCCAAACCAGGGCAGGAGGTTTGACGACCGTTAGCATGGAAGGAGAACAGGTCACCTAGGAGGCAGAATTTGAACTGCCCCTGGAGGCACAGTGGGAGCCTGAAGATCTGGAGAGAGATCTCTCCTTTTCTTTCCTCCTTATACTTCTCCTTACAATTTACGGTGGGAAGAACCCCTTCCCAAAGAGGAATCTCTCTGCATGGCAGCCAAACATTGCTCTGTGAGGAAAGCCTGGAGAGTCTTCTGACAGAAGATTCTCATCCTGCTATTGAATTTTTGGCAGTGCTGGCAGGCCTGGGTGTCGTGGTCTAGGCACAGCAAGCAGGCAGAGTGCCCGTCCTTGGACCAGATTTGTTTGCCGCAGGCACACTTGGAGGGGTACCGTTCTATGGAGGATAAAGAAGATGACATACAGGAACAGCAACGGCAGAAAAAGCGAACATTTTCGAAGAAAAAATAAAGAATCTGGCTAAGAAGACTTAGCAAAATGGCGGTTGAACTAGCGAGAGGCAATCCGTGGAGCCGAAGAACACGAGTCAATGGCGGGAAAAGAACTGGGGGACACCAGGGACCACCCTCCCTTTACACCACATGTGACATCGGGGGTGGGCCGTCGGGGGGGGGGGCGGTCCCAGCCACAGACTGCCAGCTAGAAGTTTTCTGTGGGGTCCTGCCGCCTGCCGGCTTCAGTCCTATATGTGTTACCTACTACAAGAGCTGACTCTCGAAGTAAGATCTGTCAGCACCACTGATAAACTCCTTCAATTACTCAGTGGAGGGTGGTCGATGTGGTGTCCTACATCATGGCAGTAAGGATAACAGGGGAAATTACCAGCCAATGGGCTTCACCTCAATAGTAGGTACAATGCTGGAAGCCATTATTAAGAAAAGGTTGGCAGAATTCCTGGAGACTGATAGGTTGCTAGACAGAAGACAGCACGAGTTTGTGGGAGGAAGATCTTGTCAGACAAATCTAACAGATTTCTTTGATTGAGTGATGAAGGCTGTTGATAAGGGCCACACTGTAGTTGTGCTGTATCTAGACTTCAGCAAAGCATTCAACTCCATTCTACTATCTAAGAAAGTTGCCGATGTTCAAGTAGGGTAGACAAACTGGACTGGTAATCGGTTCATAGAGAACACAGAAAGTGGTTCTGAATGGGGCGTTCTCAGTGGTGGGGGGGGTTACCAGTTTGGCACCCTTGGGGTAGATCTTGGATCGGTATTTTATTTATTTTTATTTATTTATTTTTTTTTTTTAACTTTATTTATTCATCCTACACCCCGGGCATCCTTCAGGAGTGCCCACACGGATCTCCGCCCTACTCCCAACCTGAACCCTCCGCATCTCCCCGACACCTCCCCGACGACCACAGGTAGACCCGACCCGTACCACCTCCGGGCTGATTCCGCTCCTCCCTCGGTGGCTACTGTTAAGTATTAGGGGCCTACCTGTACGTCGTCAGGTCCTCCGGAGGGAGTTCATGGGCGCGTCTGGGCCGGTATCTGGGATGTGGGATGGTCCACTGGGGCCACCATCATCTCACCGGCGCACAGGAGGCATTTCTCTTATTTTTGTTCCCACCCCCTCGGAGCTCAGCTAGCACAGCAACGTAGCGCTGTAGCTCCGCCCTCCCCCTGGCATACGCCGCGCTGCTCAGTCAGCGAACCCCAGCCACCACCAGAGGTCGTTCCATGAGTGAGCGTATCCCATCCCCTTCCTGGGAAGAGAGAGCTGTCCTCCGGACGCTCAATCTCTCCCCCCCCCCCACCGACCCCCGGCGACTCCCAGCTTGTTCCCGAACCTGGGTCACCGGCATGGTGCGAGGTGTGGCGTCCAGCGCCTCAACCCTTAGCGCCACTGGGCCGTTGGATCGGTACTTTTTAAACACAGTTATTTGTGACAAAGGTGAGAGTTTTCATGGATGAATTGGTCTCTTCGCAGATTATACAAAATGTGTAGAAGGTAGACAGCAAGGAGGAAAAAGGATAATGAAAGATGAACTGGGGATATTGGAAAGTTGGTCCAGGGTATGGCAATTGAAATTCAGTCCAAAGTAGTGCACATAAGAGCAAGGATCCAGAAAACGGAATACAGAATGTGTGTGTGTGTGTGTGTGTGTGGTGAGGGTGAAAGACAGTGGAGGAAAGGGATCTAGGAGTCATAATATCAGATGGCCTAAAATCAACAGTACAATGTAATTAATAAGTTGGTAATGTCAACAAAATGCTGAGTTGCACAGCAGTTGGTACAAGGAGTTGATAATGCCCCTGTATAGATCCCTGGTGAGAACACATTTGGCGTACTGTGTACAGATCCGGAATCCACATATGGAGGAACAGTAGGGAAAGGGTTGGATCCATTCAGGAGAGGTACCAAGATAATTATGAGGTAGCAGGCTGGGTCACACACAAAAAGACTGGAGGAACTCAAGAAGTACTCCCTTGGGAGGGTTGGGGTTTGGCTAAGATGGTCGACGGAGCAGTAGCGCGAACGTGCCTCTCTAAAAACCTTGGTGGAAAAGAGGCAGAATTTAACCTTTGTATTTAGCGTTCTGGGTTCAGCCATCCTACTCATGGTACTGGAGGTCTCATGTTTTCTATGCTGGATTCTAAGAGGAGTAAGGTTACTGCCAAAACACCTGAATTCACATCCCCGAGGTTGGTTCCACTGGATCAGCAGTTACTTCCAGGTAAACACAGCCCGGAGTGTGGCGGCAGTGCAGGCAGCATGCCGACCTCCCCAGAGGCAGCTGTTAAGTTACCCCCTCTCTCCCTTGCTAAAACAAATTCCAATATGGTGGACCTAAGGAGATAGAGCTTTCAGCAAACTCAACAACAGGTGGAGCCATTATCACAGTCTTCCCCCTTAGAGACAAGGGAATACACACTAGAGACACTGGGCAGAGTGCTGGATAAACTGCTTGCATGGACGGAGTAAAGCAGCCATAGGTTTAATACTCTACTGAAGAAAACGAGGATTCTACAGACTGAGATTAATCTAGTCTAGTGAAACTACTAGTGAGGCAACAAAGAAAATAGTGGCTGAGCACTCCAACCATATAACTACACATGAAGCTAAAATCGTGACCATGGAAGCTACTTGTGCAAGCTTACTGAAAGAGAACTATGGGGGAGTCGTGCCTAGCAGACAAGCTAGAAGCAGCTTCTTTTCATAGCTCCATGCTTTACACTCTTAAATTACTTGATTTCACCGCTGGAAATCGTTTAAATCACCCAGACTCACTGAATTAAGAGCTACTACTACTTGCCGATTCTAAAAATACCAAACTTGCAGCAACTGGTGAAATGGGCCGCACGAAAACAACAAAGGGCGGAGACTGGGCAAAGCAGAAAGACACGAGACAAGGCCCCGACAAAGCTGGAGAGCCGCTTGATAACACTTTAAACCAACCTTCCAACGCAGCACTGCTGAAAGCGATCAAAGCGATCAACAAAAAAATGGACGGGTTTACGGCCAGAATGGTGGTGGTGGAAACTAAGCTTCACAATGTTGAAGAGGAAGCTAAAGGAGCCACTATAACTGCAGAAAAGGCGCCAACTGTAACAACAGGCCTAGTGAAGGAAAACTTGTTGCTCTGGTGCTGTCTGGAGACCCTAGAAAATGGGGTACAGGCGTCTCATCTTCGTATGCTGGGTTTACCAGAGTAATCCGAGGGGGAAGCACTGGACCACTTCCCCGAGCAATGGCTAATGGACTTTCTTGAACTGTCCTCTCCGGTTCACGTCCAGTGGGTGTACCAGGTCAACGCAAGAGGAGCCCATCTACATGCAGATGCAGCACACCTGCAAGCACGAGCAATCTTGGCAGTCCTGGGGAGGATCCAGTAAAGAGACATTATTTTGCAAGAGGTGAGGAAAAAGGGACCAGAAAAGTGGCAAGGAGTGCCTGTCCATGTCTTTCCAGATCAAATCTTCACCACCTGCCAGCGCCATAAAGTTTTTGACAGAGTTCGCTCAAGGCTTCGCCAGCTGGGAGTCCACAATGTCATGCTGATGCCAGCAAGTTTAAAGGTGGTATATGGGTCTAAAACGTACCATTTTTCAGACCCAACAGATGCCAGCAAGATACTGGCCAAAACTGAAATGGACTGCACGGCTAGGGGTTCAGATTCGGACTTTGAGGGAGAACAGAATACCTGAGGGTTGGAGACTTCGGGCTCAGTAAGTCATTATTTGCACTAGTGGCTTAAAAAGGGCTGGGGTAAAAGTAAAATAGTACAAACTCTCTGATGATGTGCATACATGGTTTTATTAGAGTGTTATAATACAATTTATGTGTTTGCCTGTAAACGTCTTAGGGTACAGCTTACATTTAATGGTTCTGCCTGTTATGTACACGTGGCGGGACCTGCAAGGCATGTCTTTTTCTTTAATTTATTTATTTTATTTATTTAAGTCTTTGTTTACCGGGTAAGTGCACTGATCCAAGGACCGTTTTCAGGCACAACCCAGGCCACGAACAGTGGCACAGAACAAACGATTTGAGATATTACATACAAGTCAAATAGTAGTGGCAGGTTACAGGCAATACAGATAAATCACAAGGAAACAGTACGACAGAGTAAGCAATGGTACAGAGAGATAATGCTTGATGTACAGTTACAAGTTTCAAAACAGAGTAGCCAAAAAATTTGCTACCAGCAGTAAATACTAAATTGAGACATGGTAAACAAAACCTAGAAGGGTAAACAGTACGTAAGCAGAACAATACCACGGTGAAACAAGGAGAAGCAGGGGAGATGAGTGCAGGTAGGGAACTATAGAGCCAGTTCAGAGTCATCCACCAAGTGCACTAGGTACTGAGGCGAGTGATAGGGTGAGATACCTAGGAGGGGTCTACATTAGGGGAGAGAGGGAAAGTAGTGAAAGTAAGTGTCAGTGGAGTCATAGGCACACACCAGGTTGCTAAGTAACTAGGTAATAGGGAGAGGGGGAGAGAGTAGGAAGACAAGGCAGGACATCTACAGGGAAGAGGGAGGTGGAGGCAAAGGGGACATAAAGTAGCAAGGGTAGGGATGGGGAGGGGTGACAGAGCAAGTACGTAAGGGAGAGGGGGGAAGGGAAAGACAAAAGGATTAAAAAAAAAGGGGTGGGGCTGGAATGAGGGAAGGGGGGGTAGAGGTAACTGCACCCCAGAATGGGAAGGTCACCCTAGGGAGCATGAGCAGCTGGATTCCAGAAGTAACCAGGTTCTGAGATTGGATTTGAAGGAGTGGTGCGAGGCGGCCAAGCAGATAACTGAAGGGAGGCTGTTCCACAGGCAACCAATAGAGCTTTTCTCCCCATAACAGTGGAGACTGTGGGGACTTCCAACAGGGGGATCGAAGTATTACGCAGACACCTAGGGACAGTACGTGCCTCAAGGAGGGAAGCATATGAGGACACGATACCATCACATAATGTGCCATCAATGATACTACCAAGGAGATCGTCGAAACAACGTTTGAGAGAAGGCCAACCAAGAGATTTGTATTGGTCGAAGTGATGGGTAGAGAAGGGGGCCATCAGTGCAAAACGGCAGATGCTAATATAGATGGAGTTAAGTCTAAGGTGAAAGGTAGCAGACAGCGAGGAAGAGTAAATTGGAGAGCAATAGTCAAGGATGGGGAGCAGGTTTCAATGAGCAATGGCAAGTCGGGCAGCGGAGGTAAGATTGTTCTTTACGCGATAAGTGGACCCAAGTTTTTGGTTGATTCTGCGTACTGCAGTGTTTGCATGCACAGTGAATGAAAGTGATGGGTCTAGGGTTACACCCAGGTATTTGAAATCGGGGACTACCTGCAGCGGAGGTCCAGATGGGAACAGCAGCAAAAGGGAGGAGTTGGATTTAGCAGCATTAGCTAGGTACAGTTTGGATCCAAGGAGCATTGCTTTGGTTTTCTTCTCATTCGCCAGGAGCAGGTCAGATATGAACTGGTTTCGGGCATGGCTGTAATTTTGGTACAGCACAGAGGATATGTTTTGGATGGATTTGTCACTATGGTAGAGGACCAGGACGTCAGCGTACAGTAGGGCAGGGCAATTTAGGCTGTCGGCAGGGAGGGAGTTAATGAATAGGGAGAAAAGCGGTGGTCCCAGGATGGAGCCCTGTGGGACACCCGCAGTGACGGGCAGACCTGGGGAGGTGGCAGTACTAATAGTCACCGATTGGGAGCAGCCAGTCAGGTAACTGTAGAACCACTGCTGAGTCTCAAGGGGAACAGACAATCTGGTAAAGTTTGGTAAGGACGAGGGGGCGATTGACCAGGTCAAAAGCCTTAGTCAAGTCCACAAACACCGCACCAGTGGCATTACCCCAATCCTTATTCCTGAGGACATGATCGGTAAATAGAGCACAATGTCAACTATAACCATCTAAGCTTCACTTATATAAAAAGAAGTTTCAAGGCACACCAGGCAGTTTCTGTTTTTAAAATACGTATCTTTACTTTAAAATAGGTAAAATAGGAAAACAGTAAAATACAGAACAAGATATCCCCACACATACAGTCTTAAAAACAAAACAGGTTTAAAAGTGCAAATTCCTACAACACATACACTCAGACTGGTCTCATCTAAGGTCTCCTTACTTCTTAATCTTGCAGTGCTTTGTTGTTCCTCTTTTCTCAGTCAGAAAATAATGCTACTGTGTAAGGTCTGCTCAGTATATTTAAAAGCAGTCTTGAGCCGGCCTTCTCTCTGAGGTCACCTAACTCCACCTTGGTGTATTAAAATTTATATTTTATAACACAGGATGTCCTACCAAGATATTTAAAAAAATAATAGGCGACATAAATGAATCTCCTCTCTTCATGTGACTTGCCAAAACCAGTCTATGATTCGCTTCACACAGACATCAAAGCCTCTTTGATGTAATTCTGGCTTCCTTAGATGACACCCCCCAACATATGCATATTGGACTTCTTGAACCAGTCTGTGATCTGTTTCACACAGACATCAACGTCTCTTTGATGTAATTACTGGCTATCTTGGGAGACACCCCAACACATGCATATTCTCCTTCCTTCATGACACCTAGTGCAAATCAAAGGATTTCCCTGAGGACATCATGAATGGATATTTTATTTCCTGGACTTCAAAGAAAACAAAGTAATTGCATTTCAGATATCTGCAGTTTAAGCTACCTCCTGTCCTTTGAACTTATCCCTAGGGGGTTTGATGTGTCAATTTCAGCAAGACAGCATTTTCTCCTGACAGACACTCCCTTACATATTTTATATTGCAAAAAATATATCGAAATCAGAACCAGCTGTCCACGTGCCACACCACCCGCCAAAGTGAAAGTGTCCAAAGACAGAAAAAACACATCTTTTCGAAGTTGATCAACTTGTTACATACCTACAAGCATACTATTCTGCACAGGAGGCAGTGGAATCCCCCACATCTTCTGAGAGGGACATGATAGAGCATGTGGAAAAAACGGATATGTGATGGGCAATTAAACTGAAAGTTATTTTTCTCTCCCACAGACCCCATTAAAAAAAACATATACGTTAATTGTTAAGGGGAGAGGGGCATACGTAAGTTACGTGAATATTAAAAAAGGAAATGACAATACATTGCACCTGCTATTCCGCTGAATTATCTCATGTTTCTGTCTTATGTTTAAATATCATCCCCCCAAATATGATTTGGTCTAATTATATCTTTGTGTTGAAAGAAGATGTTAAAGTATCTATATAACAAAGTTAGTTATATTTAAACCTGTAATCTTATGTGAGCATAATTATAAAAATTCCAAAAATAAAAAGTAAAAAAAAAAATGTACTCTCTGAAGACCAGAAGACAGAGGGAAAACATGACAGAAACATACAAGTTTCTATAGGGAATAAACAAGTGGATGGCACTGAACTGCTCACCCGAACTGCGAACATAAATACAAAAAGAAACCTGAAGAATTTTGTAGGCGATAGGATTACAAATGATGTCAAGAAATACCTTTTTTTTTTTCCTATTGTGACAGAGAGAGCGGTGGACAAGTGGTAAAGATTTCCCAGTGAGGTGGCTTGTGGAAAGGTAGGATGGGCACATGGGTTCAGTGGTGGGACACAGAAGGGGACAAAAAAGTGGAGCAGAAGGACAAGTGACCACTAGGATATTCAGACTCATGGGTTTGGTAGGGATTAGGGCAGACTTGGCCTTCTTCTTCCAGAAAGTTCTTTTGTTTCTATGTTTCAGAACAAATTAGGAACAGTACTTTCAAGGATAGGTACCACAAGGACACTTGGGACAGAGGCTTAAATGGGAGTCCATAACAGCTTTGAGTAGCACATTAAAGTTGCCATGGGAGGGAACTACTGGAATAACCCAAGGTCTGATTCAGTCACATGGTTGGAAACATTGGGTTATCTCTGGGTGCTGTCCTATAAGATAGGAACCCACCCCCACCCCCGGAGCTGAAAGAGCTGCTACCTGGACCCTAAGGATGCTAACCGCGAAACTCCTGCTGGAGAAGTCTAGAATATTGGAGAGAGTAGAGGTAAGGATTCCTGTGAGCAGTACCAAGCTCTGAAAGAGCTCCAGACTTTTTTTTTTTTTTATTTAGTTGTTTAACCAGGTATAGCACACTAAGCTGAAAGCTTTTTTACAGGAGCGACCTGGGAGCACAAGGAGGTTAAGTGACTTTCTCAGGGTCACACAGTATGCAAGTGGAAGCTGTGAGATTCAAACCCAGGTCTGGTCTGCTGGATGTCACCAGATTTGCAGTTCAGAGCCTTAGACCACTGCGCTATACTGCCTCCTATACTCTATAGTAAGTATTTGTGGTAGACGGCCTTCTTGCCTGCAGAAAGAAAAATATCCATAACCCTGGCTGAATAACCAGCTTTCAGAAATCTGCAGTGTTCAGGAATCTGGCTACCGGATTTAGTCTCCTGTGGTCTAGGTGCAAGACTGGTGCCTAGTGAAGAATGCCAGGCCTGTCTGGAAGTGGCACTGGTCCTGCCAAGGCCCAATGCCACTGCCAACTACTTCTGAGCACACAACCTTCTTGGCCACTTGGGGATTATCAAGATGAACATGGATGGCTCCTGCCAGAGTCTGTGAACCACTCTGAAGATCACTGACAGTGATAGGAAGGTGTAAACCAATGCATCCAGCCATGGGAGTGAAAGACAGTTGATCCCTAGGGATTTCTTATCCCAAGATCTGCTGATGAACCTGGGCAGTTTGGCATTTGTGCTGGATACCATCTAGTTTATGATCAGGTGACCCAATTGGTAGCAAGTGGTCGAGGAGGAATCCTGCTTAGAGGAGCTTGCCCGGAGGTTCCTTGCTTTGACTGTTTTGCTTGGATGAGGAGGTTTTATCACACAAGGGGGCAAATTGACCCCACAATGGACGAATTCACCCTCAAGCTGCAAAATCTGCACTTAGGTGCCTTACAAAAAGACAAGCCAGGCATATACCCCGCTGTTTTACTACACCTTGCTGAATAGAAAAGGCAGCCCACAGTGATTAGATTCAGATACTGTGACAATTTTTTTTTATTGTAAATCACAGCATTAAAAAGGTAGCAAAAAAAATTACCAATGTTTCCAGTGTTTTACCGGCACACTTTTTCAAGGTACCTTCTTTAGACAATCAGCTTTATATAGTTCTCTCTTTATGGGATGAGGTATTATTAAAAAGGTGATCAAAGGGTTTAATCCGGACTGTGAAGTGTGGAACTATAATAAAGCACTACACGATCAATTTATGTGCATAAAAGTTACGAAAACGTACAGAATAAAAAGACCACTTGTGACCGCAGGATAATCCAAAATACATATATTTATTAAAAGGATAAAAAGAAGCACTTACCCCTACAAAACTTACCAAGGGACCTTCAAAAAGTATGTGTGTGTGTGTGTGTGTGTGTGTGTGTGTGTGTGAAAACATTTGGTACATAGAAACATAGAATTTGACGGCAGATAAGGACCGCTTGGCTCACCTAGTCTGCCCATTTCCCTACCTGATGGATAAGCTGCAGATTCTGGTTAAACAGCTTACTTCCTCCTACCCCCCACTAGAATTGCCTTATGCCTGTCCCATGCATTCTTGAATTATCCCACTGTTCCAGACTCCACAACCTCCTCAGGAAGGCTGTTCCATGCATCCACAACCCTCTCTGTGAAAAAATACTTTCTTTCTAACATTACCTCTGAGCCGTCCCCCCTCTATCTTCAAATTGTGCCCCCTTGTTCTTGCACATCTCTTCGTCTGAAAGATGCTACCCTCTTGTACTCTGTTAATTCCCTTGAGATACTTGAAAGTTTCTATCATGTCCCCCCTCTCCCTACTTTCCTCAAGGGTATACATATTAAGCTGCTTTAGTCTCTCCTCATATGTCTTCTGGTGCAGACCCTGCACCATTTTGGTTGCCCTCCTCTGAACAGCCTCACTCTGTTTATGTCTCTCGAGATGGGGTCTCCAGAATTGCACGCAGTACTCCAGATGGGGTCTCACCAACTGTCTGTACAGAAGGATAAAAACTTCCTGTTTTCTACTGTTGATGTCTCTCCCTATGCATCCCAGTATCCCTCCAGCCCTCCTTACTGCCTTCTCACATTGCTTACCCACCTTTAGGTCATCTGATATAATTACTCCTATGTCTCTTTAGATTTTTGTTGTTGTTATTAACTCCCCGTATACTCTGCCCCTGGGTTTTTTTGTTTCCCAGATGCATTATCTTGCACTTCTTTGCACTGAATCTGAGCTGCCACATATTTGACTATTCCTCCAACCTTGCAAGTCCCTTTTCATTCTTTCCACCCCACCTTGTATACTAACCCTGCTGCAGATCTTTGTGTCATCTGTAAAGAGACATACCTTTCCTTCCAGGTGCTCTCCGATGTCACTTATAAAAGACATTAAAGAGGACCAGTCCCAGTACCGAACCCTGCGGTACGCCGCTAGTTACCCTCCTTTCTTCACTGTGGACTCAGTTTACTATTACCCTTTGCGTCCAGTTGTCCAGCCAGTTTTTTATCCATGCTACCACCTTGGGACCCACTCCAAAGCAGGCTAACTAGTATATTAATATTTTGTGTGAGACCGTGTCAAATGCCTTGCTATAATCTAGGTAGGCCATATCAGTTTTGTAGGGGTCAGTGCTACTTTTTATCTTTCTAATAAATGTATCTATTCTAGATTATCCTATAGCTACAAATGGTCATTGTGCTCTCTACCAGTGCTTGAGTAGCTGCCTGTTCTTGCTTTCACGTTTTGCTATTTTTGGTTGGCTCCAAACATGGATCTCCTTAGCCGCCCATTGGTCCGGTGTAGAAAAGCACACATCACCAAGAGGAGCAAACATGTAGCTTTCTCTGAATCTAACTGGACCAAAATGTACAGGCGCCCAATCCAAAGGAGAGACTGCTCTGGAAATAAAAGTAAAGGGTAAAGTGAATTTCATGAAAACATCTGCCATCTGGTACGCTGGGACAGAGGCATAGACTTTGGGGACCGACATCCAGGACTTGGAATGCTTACTGTCTACATGATACATCTTGGTGTGCTTAAAGGCCATGGACCAACAATCCAATGCATCCTATTGACCTACAATTATGTCCTGCACTGACTTACATACTGAGAAGGTGGTGGAATGTTTCTTGAGCTCCTTAAAGGGGACCCTCTTTTAGTGTTCCTAAGAGAGCTCCTCTTAAAAGACCTCTTCATAAGGTTATTCAGATCCATAATGTTGAAGACCCTGCCTGCATTCTCCCGGGGCTGTTCCTTTTTACTGACTCTCTTTCATGCTGGATTCCTCACCGGAGCTATGGCCTGGAGAAAATGCTGAAGACCGACAGGTGTAGTGCTCCTCTGATGACCTCTGCTCCAAGTCCCGAGGAGTGTCCTCCATCTTGCCAGTGTCTGATGGACATGGGCTGGCAAGGTCTCCCTCCAGCTATATTCACTCAAGTTGTGATGGAAGAGTGTGAAGTCATACACAAATTACTACTTGGAATGAATCCCTGCATTTGCACTTGGCCTGGTTCTCCACGACACTGACAAGGGATTCCACTGTCCAAATTAATTTTCCCAGGAATGGCTCCAATCAGTGGGACTGGGAGATTTCCAATGTTGTTTTCTTGTAGGTGTGGTAATGGCCTGCCTCCTCTCTGGAGGAGCTGCAGTGCCACTGGGATGACAGCCATGGTGAGTCATCATGAGAGGTGTCCCTTGGGGCTGCCATGGCCCTTAGAAGTCGTCGAGGAGGAATCCTGCTTAGAGGATCTTGCCTAGAGGATCCTTGCTTGGATGAGGCGGGTTTACAACACAAGGGGGCAAAACGACCCTACAGTGGATGAGTGCTGCCTCAAGCTGCAAGATTTGCCATTAGGTGCCTTACAGAAAAAGATAAGCCAGACATAAACCCCCTCCGCTGTTTTCACTATACCTTACTCGACAGAAAAGGCAGTCCACAGTAGTCAAATGATGTAACAATTTGTTATAAAAAAATCACCAATGTTTCCAGTGTTTTACCTGCACACTTTTACAAGGTACCTTCTTAAGAATTACCAGCCTTATATAGGCCTTTCTTTATGGGATGAAGTATTATTAAAAGGGCTGTCCAAAGGTTTAATCTTGACCATGAAGTGTAGAAATACAATAAAGCACTACACAAATAATTCACGTGCATACAAGCTATGAAAACATACATACAGTGTGATATAAAAATAATAGTTCAAAAGGTCACTATGCAACAGACCCCAAAAGATCACTTCATAATATCCCTTTATTAATGTTACATGTTGCCACAAATAGATGTCTACAAAAGGAATAATTTGATGTTAATAGTATTCCCAAGAATGAAAAAGAGTGAAAGTGTGTGTGTGTGTGGGGATAGATAGCAAGATACAAAAAGCTTCAAATACTGATAACATAACATACTAGGCAGTAGGATATGTACCCTTATCTTAAAAAGGGGAGAACTCCAACTCCTTATTCAAACCTTGCTATTCTCAAACACCGGTATTAAAAATCCAAACACTTGACCTCCTAAAGCAGTTTTTTATTCAACCCCCCCTCACCACCCATGTTTGTCTCAACCTTCAAGTCCCACAAAAAAATAAACGAATGGTTACTACTGGGCATCCCATTTAGACAACAGGCTACAACAGTATATTGTCGCCATTGCTCTTACACGTTCCCCTTTTTGTACACAAAATTTCCTGTTTTGCCGATCATAAAGCCCCACAGGAAAAAAAGGCCCAGTATACTATACACGTCACATCAAAGGTAATGAGAGTTCAGCTGCACTACCTGTCCGGTTTTGGGATTCAGAAACTATTTCATCATTGATACCACACTACTAAGAGTTACATCTTCCACAACAGAATGAGCCTTTAGGGGATCTGTGAGCAAAATTTGCATAGCCATTCTTGATTGAGCAGTGCCACAGCAACCCTTAAACTGTGCCCTCTTTTATAAAAATTCCTAGGGTTTGCCTTCACACACAATCCCAAGTGAGGGTCAACTTCTAGTTAATTCCAATTTTGGTACTGCACATGATGTTACACACATCATTGGTAAACAGGTTCATAGGTGAATACAAGTTCAAGGGACTAGCCCATGATGAACTCGCCACCTTTAACCAAGGTGGAAATGAAAAGGGGAAAAAGGGGTGACAAAGTTAATGTCATAGTTGTCACTTTCGTATCTCCTCTGGAGCCTGTACAGCAAGTTCTGCCTATTCACCTGTTCTGCATTGCTCCACACTTTGTTAATAACCATACTGCTATGCCCCCTATCCAAAAACCTCTGAGATCTATACATTGTTCCTGGAAATCACAATTGACGCTGCAATTACATTTTGCACACAACTACTGACCCTTTGGGATATTCTTGATTATCTGATGGGGACAGCAGCTGGAGGATAATATGACAGTATTTATATCTGGCAATTTTCAAACGAAATGAATTGAAACTCTGTGGTCACTATTTTTAGGTCTTTCTAAATCCAAAACTTCAATCTTCTCCTGACTACGTCTTGTTGTAAAATGCAAATCTGGATTGATTTTGTGCAGATAACTAATGCTATGTTCCTCCGTAACGTGATCAAAATGTCATCAATAAAATGACACCAAAGTTCCATGAATTAAAAAAAAAAAAAACAAGGTGAACTTCAGAACTGAGGATGGCGCTTTGCCCCCATAAGCCCAAATGACGACTGGTAAAGTTGGGGCAAAGGTTGCCCCCACTGCTGTCCCTTAAATTTGAAGGTAATGTAGGTTTTAAAATTCAAAACAGTTACATTCAGAACAAATTCCAAAAGTTGTATCAACAACTAATTTGGAGGATTAGTCCTTTTTTTTGTCTTTGACCTACATAAAACTTAATTCCTGTAAATTCTGTTGATAAGGTATGTTCGAATGCAGGGACTCTATGTCAAAGGTGACAAAACAAGAATGACCTGCAACTACAGAGCCTCAAAGCATCTGTGGTCTCATCAAAGGACCCAAAAATGTATTAATGTACTTAAATCATGATTTCTTTAGCGGCATTTACACTACAGATGAGTGGTCTTCCTGGGGGTTAACAAGTGATTTATGAACTTTTGGTAAAATGTATATTACTGGTTTAGTCGGAAACACAGTGGCTACAAGTCACTTAATTTATGGTGCAATGTAACCATTTTCAAAAGCTGCTGCACACATAATCATCAATAATTTGCTTGTATTCATAAGTGTGATCACTATCCAACTTGTGATAAAGAAACCAGAATTTTGTTCAAGCTTTACTTAGTCCAGGTAGGGCAGTGAGACTGGCGGCCAACAAAATGGAGTGATTAATCTCTCCGATTAACTTCTAGTTAGATCTCCTGCAACTGATCTGCTGCTATGACATCAGCCATGGAAAATTCTGAAATGCACCCCTGGAGGTGCATGGCGCAAGACGTCAGGCCAGAGGATCAGCAGTATCAACCAGATAAATATAAAGTGCCCTACAACAAAATAAGGTTAAATTTTACTTTCGCACTAAAAGTGCTATTAGGGTTTAGCCCCACAAAGAGGTGTGGGGTTTTTCGTGATGGCTATTCCCCTTTAAATAGCTGTTATAGATTCAGATTCTGCAATGCAAAAGGGCCGCTCAAGCAATTTATTCTGTAGATTCAAACACAAAAATGAGATCCCTTTATTGTCACTTTTTTTTTTTTTTTTTTTTTTTTTTTTTTTAAATCATGAAAACCCTCCACCCTCCCATATCATCCCTGCCACCCAGTTCTGAATAGCCTCCTTTGGCCCTCTCACCAAGTGTGCACCTTAGAAAATGTTCTAAAAAGTTCCACACTGCTTGAGGTTCCTCATCCCTTCAGTCCTCGCCACCAGGCTCCAATGCCAGTGCTGCTTTGCGTTATGGCATTTGGGACAGTTTACCAGCATCTGGGCCAGCAGTGAGACTGAAAGGATAAGGCTCTTTGTGCAGCGGTGGACACTTTTTTAAAATTTATTTTTAAGGCACACAATTAGTGAGAGGGGCTAAATAAGGCTATAAAGGACTGGGTAAAGAAGGTAGTTAGTGAGATGAATGGTGGAGGGTTTTTGTGATTAAAAAAAATAAATAAATAAAAATAAGCCAAAAGGACTTTTAGGACTGGGTGAGGAAGGAGATTGGGCAGAGATGGGTGGAAGATGGGTTTTTACTACATTTATGGATTGGCAGTTGTTGTAGTATTCAGCTGGCATCTACCAGCTTTTTTTTTTGGGGTCAAGTATTGGAAGCTAGTTTGCAGCTCCCTGAGGGACAATGATGGGGGGGTATAAGCACAGAGAAGAAAACACAAAGTGGATTTTAAAATGATACTTTTTAGGATAAACATTAAAAAATATCTATTTTTAATTGTGCTAATCAATTTAAGACAAGTGCTACTATATGCATGATACTCCTAAA
This sequence comes from Neoceratodus forsteri, assembly GCA_016271365.2. Taxonomy (NCBI): domain Eukaryota; kingdom Metazoa; phylum Chordata; order Ceratodontiformes; family Ceratodontidae; genus Neoceratodus; species Neoceratodus forsteri. Next base: position 798,220,225 of record CM028134.1, on the reverse strand, counting down.
TCTATTTTCCTAGCTTATTTAACACCCCGCTTGGTCATGCTTTCTGATGTAGAACAGGTCTTGCTCCTTTGAATTATTAACAGCAACACATTACTTACCACATGTTCACTACATTCTGTCTTGCCCTCTAGCTGAATTTAGTTTAGACGATTTCTGAAAACTGTCAGGAGCCATTGTTCCTCAATGTAAAATTAGAACAGATCCATTGGGCAGGAATTATCTGATTAACTTGATTTTATGAGAAATGTTACCATGTGTGAGGTGGTTTGTACAGTTTCATCAAAATCATAATGACTCATATTTTAAAGCCGGAATGTTTCTTCAATCAGTTTCCCAATGTTTTAACAAATGGAAGGCATTTAATGTGGAATCCTATTATGTCACAGTACAGCATGCTGTTGGAAATCCCATCCAGGAGATTTACTGTTTTATGTTATTTTACTTCCGTTTTTTTTTTTGTCACTATTAGAAAATACTTTAAACTACATTGTAGCACTGTATCAACAAAATTAAAATACAACACTCAGAAACCCAAAGGGATAGTTCCTCAAAATATTTTTTTCTTTAGTTTGTTACATAATTATAATACTATTCTAGTATAGATAGCTGGTAAGACCCCACCTAGAGTACTGTGTCCAGTTTTTGGAGACCACATCTCCGGAAGGACACTGACAGATGGGAGGCGGTTCAGAGAAGGTCAACTAAAATGGTGCAGGGTCTGTATCAAAATCCCTACAAGAAGAGACTAAAGGACCTCAACATGTACACCCTGGAAAAGAGATGGGGGGATATGATAGAGATCTTTAAATACCTCACGGGGTTAAATGAGGTACAGGAGGGAAGTATTTTTCAGAAGAAAAGGTGCTCAAGAACAAGGGGACATGCTATGAAGTGAGGGGAGAAAATTCAGTAGAAATGTGAAGAAGTACTTCTTCACAGAAAGAGCGGTGGATTCCTGGAACAGCTTTCCAGCAGGAGTCGTGGGGGCAAAAATGGTGGTGTTCAACAATGCATGGGATATACACAAGGAAATCACAGTATAAAGGAAGGGGAGAGGAAGAGAGAGAGAGAGAGAGAGAGAAAGAGAGAGAAAGAGCTGTAGATCAAGTATGGTCTGCAGTAATAATGTAGGTAGGGAAAAATGGGCAGACTGGGTGAGCCAAGCAGTCCTTACCTGCCGTCACATTCCATATTTCTATTTGATTGACCTGGATCTCTGACAGAAGCAAAGACAGAGACAGATGGTAATAAACCTTTGCTAGAATACTTTTACAGTGCTGAAAAGCTTCCAGTTAAATGGTTTCTGTTTTAGTTAAGTTATTCACATCCCTCTTAACCACAAAACCTATCACTTCCTGTCCATGAAAAATATGTCCCTGGCCAGACCCTCCAACTTTCAAACACTAAGTGTAAAGCTATTTGAATCTTACAAGCTGTTCCTAGGGGACAGCTTTTTGCTCACCAAAGACTAATTAAGTATGAGGTCAACATATTCTTCCTGCCAGATACTACATTACAGTCAACCCAGTGAAGAGAGCCTAAGTCTGTAACTCTGTTTAATCTTTTTTCTTTAAAGAATCAGTCAGTTCAATAAAAGTTATTACTTATATCTTTTTCTTTTCTGCTTTTTCAACTCAGATAAAGAGCTATCATATCTCTTTAGTCAACCTAAAGAAAAAAATTAATTTATGTACCTTTAAGGCAACTGAAAAGGCCTTTTCCCCCACATTAACCGATTTAGGATCATCATCATCCAGGCTTTCCCAAATCCTTACATCTCCATCACTGCCACAGGTTACAATATATCTAAAAGAAAGGAGAGAATAGTGAAAAAGATTAGAAACACAGGTAGAAATCATTTACTTATGGTTGGTCTCCAAACAGATGTACAGTACAGCAATTCGTAATTTCATAAATATGCCTTATTCAGCTATTATAATTTACTAGCGCATAGTTTTGTTTTGCTGTTTTCCTCCCTCAAAATTTCACACATTATTCCTGGATATTCACTTATTATTCTCAGGTTTTGTTACACATTTTGCCCAAATTTCCATTAAAGAGCACCTTTTTTGGCCGGCTCCATGGCGCCAAGCCCGGGTACCAGGAGCGGAGACCTGCAGGGAGGGAGGGAGGAGTGAAAAGCATCCATTGGACACTTCCCTCCCGGGGGGTGGGAAGACCTGTGACACCTGGCAGTGGATTGGAGACGTACTTGGTGGTGTGCTGCCTCGACATGCCACCATACGTCTCCACCCCAGGGCATCCCGATAGGTCGGATTGGGAGGTAGGTAGGTGGGTCGAAAAATGAGAAAAAGAATTGCCCCCTATGCTGCCAGGATGACGGCCTGCCTCTCCATCGTTGAGCAGCCCGGGATAGCCCCGAGCTGCACCGTTGCCTCCACCGATGAGGATGGAAAAGTTTACCTTTGGGTGCATGACAGTCTCCCTTCCCAGTCATGACCAAAGAAGGGCCCCCCCCCCCCCAACGAAGGGATGCGTTGGGTCGGTAGAGGTGAAGGCACGATGAGGGGCAGCGGACAGCATCCTAGAGGAGCAACAGATCGGTGGTACATAGAATTGGTCACCTGAAGGAAAGGGTGGCTAGGTCAGTGTGGGAGGTAAAAAGCAGAATACCCCCCCTCCAAAAAAAAAAAAAAAAAAGCACCTTTCCTGCTGTTTGTAGATAGCTTAAAGAAGAAAAAGGAAGCTCCCCCATTGTAGTTATAACATTTTTAATTATGCCCCCTAATGAAGGGACAGGATCATAATTTGCCCTCGTGGCCTGGCCACTCAATCCCTTCCACTTATGTGCCGGCTCTGTACCACCCTCGGACATTTTGTGATGTCGAAATGTATTGACCGATTTTTTTTTTTTTTTTGCTTTCTATTTATGTCAGTCGGGTGCATGACAATTCACTCCCAATGATTCGCTCCCTCCTCAATCCATTCCCATCAATTCACTCCCAGCACAATTTGTAGTGAAGCTGCAGTGGAGTCGATAGGCTGATAAGCTTGTTCTCTCTTTCTTTTACCAGAGCCCACCGCTCATTTTTCAAAACAAAAAAAACAGAAAATCCTGCCTGTGAATCAGTGGGGAACAGTTGGAGGAGAAACAGTCACCACCTCTCCAACTTTTTTTTTTTTTTTTTACATCCTAAACATCCATCATCTTTTTTTTTTCCCTTCTTTCCCTTTGTCCTTAAACGAACCCCACTATCAAATACATTGGGTAATCTGCTTTAGATACCTTGGGAGCACTACAACACCGCATGGCAATGGATCAAATTTATGCCCCATTTCCCATGCCATAGAGGCAGCAGCTTAAGAAATGAGCAATCTGAGCGCTACCATCCCACACAGTGCTTAATCAAATTCATGCACTTGCTCCCATGCCACGGACATGAGTAACCACCGAGAGGGGCGAACAATCAGTCTGAAGGATGTCCGGAAGATCCATCACACCCACCCATAAAACACCCACTTTCAAGGAGCGTAACACTTTGGCAATGGGGTTGAAGTAAGCTCATGTCCCTTTTCAAAGTTCAAGTATTAGATCACAATGAAGGATTAGCATTTTCAGGACTCGACTGGTTTAAGCTGATCGATACCTCTTCTGCTGTCTGTGTCGGTCTGGGAGTACATGGAGGGTTCGCTCTACCAGAGGACAATGATCTGACTTGCTGCCAAGCTCTATTTGCAGTTTCTGTAAAACCAGAGTAGTCAGGATGCCATCCACCCGAAAGCCATATTTCAGTGAAAGGAGTTGCTGTAAATAAAATATGAATGGGAGCGAGTTGTCGGGGGAGCACGTTGTTGCAGGAGCGAGTTGACTCAGAAGTGAACTGTCAGGAGCGTAATGTTGGGGAGTCAATTGTTGGGAGCGAGCTGTCTTGTTCCCATGTCAGTCTATCCAGCAGGATCCATCCTCCCACTCTCCCCCAGTTCCATCAAGCCTCTTTTCTGTGACTTATTACTCTCCTCCTCTTGCCCCAAGGCTTATCCCCAAAGTGGGACTAATTCATCAGGGCTGTGGGGGAGGGCACTCAAGTTAACGTCAATCCACTTTAAGAGGAAATGTGCTGCAGTCAACAGTATGGAGCCTGCAGGGAGAGCTTGGAATTGCCCCACCTCTGCTGGGGTGTTTCCTCTGGTGTTTTACCCATCCCCACGGGACATCATAGCCAAGATTGCAACTCCCTCCCCCCTCGGCTATGGCCCCCTTTGCTCCCACTCCCACATTAGCTACGACTCCCAGATACCCCATGGCTTACTCTCCAGGGTGGGGTTGCAGCACCGGGCCTAAGTGCCGCAAGCTACAGGATAGGTCAGGAGCCGGTCTGGGAGCTCATCAGAGCGGAGAGGCAGGCTTCATCCAGGCGGCAGGCAGAATTGCTTTTTCCCCCTGTATGCGGGGTTGGGGCGTGCAATGACAGCCAGTATCCACCCCAACCCTCAGACAACGTTCAGGTGCCAGTTGCTGCGGTACCCCTGGCCTCCACCAGGGGTCCGTCAAGCATCAGGCACACTCCCCTCCCTCCCCCCTTAGCAGGAGCGCAGTCCCTGGGACAAGCCATCCTTCTCCCCCCAGCCAGCCCCCCGACGTCCCGGGTCCGTTCCCGAACCCGGGTCACCGGTACTGCAAGCAGAAATCCAACCGTTGCGCCAACAGGCCGGCAGATTGCAATCTTTAAATGAACCAGGATGCCCTGGACTTCACAATGCCTGTAATAGCGATTAATAGGTTTAGACGAACTCTTCTAAGCCGTGACAGTGAACAGTAGATGGGAGATCGGGAAAGCTGAGCAACGATATAAGGTAAAAGGTGGTATTTAAACCAAAGATTATGAAGGTGATTTGTTTTGAAATTAAAAAGTAAATATTTTAGCAGAGGTACTGGCAAATCATAAAGCAATTTTTTTCATTACGTTACCCTTACAGAATATAACAGGTTAGTTGATCCAGTGAGCATTTTTGATAATGCCTATAGTTTTCTGAACTGAAGTAAAAGTCAGTTTAATCACTGGGTGTGTTGTAATGTTTTATTTTAGTTACAGCAAAAGTATCAGTACATTCTGGTGCTCAGAAATATAGATCTGGTTGGATATATGGATACTGTGGCTTTCATGCAGGATTAAGTTTATGAGGCATATATGTAAAAAAGAATCTTCTTTGTGGTATGCGCAACACAGATGCACGGTGGTGGTTTGCCCATTTTTTAAAGGTGGTAGTCGGTTTGCCTTAAGGTAGTACTGAATGAATAATGGTATAGTGTGCCTATTTAAATACAATATAAAAACAATGAAAAAAATAGGGAATTTGGTTTAAAGACAAAATTGAAGCACAGTGAACGCTAATTGAATGTATTGACTTTCATGTGTGGTTTGTAAACCTGATGATAAACCTATGGATAGAGGGTATGCTGGTGGTTTAACAATGGTTTAAAACAAAATCTGGCCAGAGCCGATAGGGCTGCAAGTGAGGAATATGGGGTAAAATTACTGTAAATTACCAAAGTTACAAGCAGGCATTTGCAAAATGTAACATAGGCTCACACGTGTGTTGGACTGTAATATTTTAACACAAAATTTTCAACACAGCCTTTTTATGACCCTGCCTCATGAAGACAGGCAGCCAAAATGTTCAACTCCTGGGTTAAAGGTGTTTTTGCGCTAGGATTGCAAAATCAATTTTCGGGATACAAAAACACATTTTGGGCAGGAGTTGAAAAATGACAGCTGTCACATTCATGAGGTGCTGTGAAGAAATGGCTATGTGGAAAATTTGGGGTGAAAATATTGAATATTGCCAGCTCAGTGGCACTGAGGGTGGAGGCGCTGAATGCCACACCTCGTGACACACTGGTGACCCAAGTTCGGGAACAGACTCAGGTCGCTTGGGGGTCAGTCAGGGCAAGGAAGGATGGAGCGTCCACCAACAGCGCTCCTTCCTCGGGGGTGGGGGCACACAGCACAGCACTGTAGACAGACACCCAGCTGAAGCTGGTGTCAGTACAGGCGCAATGCTCAGAAGAGGGGTGGAGAACAGCAAGAGGAAGGATCTGCTGTTAGAACATTACTACTTTACTTGACTAAAGAACTATAACGCTACTACTGGGAACTTCAATTGAGGATAAAAAAAAAAAAGTGTTTGCCTGAGTTGGGTGAAGGAATTGTTATCTGTGCAGTTAGCTAAAAGAAGAAAGAAACTGTGAATTAGGGGAAGTGGCTTAGAGAGCAGGAAGCCAGGTGTTTGCACTTAAAAACTGACCTAGATAGCTTGTGGCAGAGAACAGCAAGAGGAAAAAGGTGCTGTTAGAACTTTACTGGGACTATATTGCCCTTCACCGGTTCTACTTTTATAGGCACAGGACTGCACTTATGATCTACACATTGAATAATTGCCTGCACTGTTATGCTCATAATGTTGTCTACCTCTCGTAACCTTGTATTACCTGACTGTATGTTTTGAATTGCTTCTAGATCACCTGATTGTAAGTCTTGTATTGCATCTGTTCCCCGGGTCGCCCCTGAAAAAGGGACCTTCGGGGCCCAGTGGGCCAACCCGGTCATCAAAATTCAATAAATAAATAAGAGGAACTTCCTGTTTGGGAGCAGGAAGGGCGTGATCACAGAGGCACAAAAGACTCACCATCCTAGAAGGAAAAGAGTAGCTCTCCATCGCCCCCTAGCTGCTGGAGGTCTGACTCTCAGCAAGTAAGGAGGAGACTACTGAGGAATATATGAACTTACTGTCCCAGAACAGGAAAATCAGGAGCTTTAACGGCACGGAGGCAATAGAAAAGTAGGACGGGAAAAAAAATAAATAAATATACATACATACACACACACACACACACACACACACACACACACACACACACACACACACACACACACACACATTTATACAATAGGAGTGAAGGATAAATGAGTGTGATAAAAACCATGCATCTTCACTGTGGCGACTGTGACACTCAGACAGCTGGTTCTGATTAATCTATGATTTTTGTAATATAAAAATGTGTTATTAAGTGTCTCTCATGAGACATGCTGAAACAGCCTGTGGAATGACACCCCCCTCCCGGGTTTTAGCTACAAGATGTTACCTGGAAGGCCAGGAGATAATTACAGGCTAGAAGAGGCCTAAATTAAGCATCTCCTGTTTATCTAGCTTAATTGTAGCTTGCCAGCTGACAGCATAGAAAATATCCATTTTATGACGTTTAGAGGACGAAAACCAGGTTATGTCACACTGGTGCGAAGACATAAATGTTCTTCTGATGTCTGTAAAAGCAGGATGCTGCTCATGAATGAAAGAAGGACTTAGAAATTAACCTTATTTAATTTACCTTCTGAGTGATGACATCCTAATTGTATAATTTTTAATACACAGAGGAGGAGCTGGGTGACATCATGGAGAAGGCAGGCTCAGGACAGTGTTTTAATTATACTGTGAGTGACCTGTAAACACACACGTTTGGACTCTCCTGACAACAACATCTGCCTATCAGCACTATTAGAAGAGATACATTAGATATACAAGTCTAATTGTCTGGTGGTAGGAATTTTGCACCTTTTTTTAACCCTTGTTCTTTTAAATGATTATATGTGTTTGTGATATATGGTTCTGTATTTACATTTTACATTTTTTTTTTATCTATTTTTAAGTAAACCTCTACTTTAGAGACTACTTGGTGTGCCTTTGAAATTCTTTTTCTTGACAAGTGAAGCATACATGGTTAAAGTTGACACTGTACAAAGCTTACTGGTTTTACCAAACTGGGAAAGGGTAAGAGTTTATTCAGGGGTCTTTAATAGAGTTTTTAAGGGTTCATTTTGTACGCCCGGTTAAGTGCCCGTAGGCGAAAGATAGATCTGGCCCCCACAAAGAGCAGAGTTATCCGAGCCTGTACATTGGGCATGCTAGCAAGAGGTTCACAGTTTGAATCCCTCCAGAACATGAGACCAAAGTTTGATTCGAACCCACAATACAGACAGGAGGTTTACCCTGTTCTGTTAACTGTTCACAAGACTGCGCTCGGAGGTTGGCACTGTGGTAGCATATGGCCTGACCTGCTGAGTGGGTTTGTGACAGACTGGTTGGCAACGGTGTGATAATTTTGGTATTACAAGCTTTTATTGTTCAGTGTTTCAGCTTGAGAACGTCAGCTCACTTGCAAAGAAAGAAAAAGGCAGTGATTTATTTTTTAAAAAGGAGACAAAACTATGTAACTTGGCGTACAGTCAAGTTCTTACCAGTTTTTTTTTTTTTTTTTTTCTAAAGTGCAAGTCAGAGTAGCCGTAGTTAGGGAAGAAGATGACTTCCAACTAAAGCAGACACACTGTAGACTACTTAAAGCAGTTGTGCGGGGACAGAGGAGTCCAGTTTGAGGTGAAAGCCACCAAGAAGAACCTCGTGGATGCCCTGATTGTAGCAGATACCCAGAGCATCGAGTCATAGACAGTGACTGAAAAGGACTGAACCTTGAGTGTGGCAGGGCTAGCGGCCAGTGCAGTGTCCAGATCCGATGAGGAGGGCAACAGGGCCACTGTCAGTGAAGGACCACATCAGCAGGGGAAGGTCATCAGTATCCTGGATCCAGAAGTACTCAGGCTGCAAATTCAGTTGCGCAGAATGGAGCTGGAGTTCCAGAGGGAGAGGGACAGTGCGTGAACAGCGGGAGGCAGACTGTGAGGCAGAGCGAGAACGCCAAGAGGCAGACCATGAGGAGCATGAGCGCCAGAGGCAACACGAACTGGAGAAGCTACGACTCCAACCAGCGGCACTAGAGCAGGTAAGTGGCTTGGGTTTAACTGGGACTACAGGACTGGGTTACAAATTGAATTCCAAATTGATAGCCAAATTTAAAGAGGGGGAGGATATGGATGCCTTTTTAAATTTTTTTGAAAAAGTTTGTATTCAGGCTAAAATTCCTAGGGAGTCCAGGAGTTTCCAGCTATCCCCACTACTTACCGGGAAAGCTCGGGATGCACTGGGTCAAATGAACAATGAGGACAGTGATGATTACAGCAAACAAATCTGCACTGTTAAAGAAATTTTAATTAACTGCTGAATCATATAGAACTAAATTCCGTAAGCTCAGGAGAAGCCTTGACATGAGCTACGAGGAGCTAGCCATGAAACGATGTCAGTTTTTAAAACGTTGGTGGGAAGGAATTGAAGCAACCTCTGTTGATAAAACTGAAAATGTGATTTTGTTAGAACAGTTTTATTGGGCATGCCCAGAAGAGCTGAAAACCCTGGCTGGAGGACCAAGATCCCAAAACAGTGCAAGAGGCTGTTGAACTCTCAGACCGCTATGCCAAGAGCAGACCTGCCCTGAGAGCGAATGGGGTGGGCGTGGCAGCGCAGAAAGGGAAAAGCGCGCCTTCAGGGCAGCTAAAACCCTCACTGTCTCCACCCAAACCAGTTAGCCCCAGGTTTCAGAGAAAAGATTTCTCTGAGAAAAGAAATGAATGTTGGTTGTGTAAAGAAACTGGGCATATTGCCAGAGTGTGTCCCAAAAAGGCGAGCAATACACAGCAGGGAACTAGGAAGGAAGTGGGTTGTTTGTGTGTCCCTGGCAGCGTGCCTGTGAACATGAGGGAACACATGCACCCAGTCATGGTGAATGGTGTACAGACGCAAGGGTTAAGGGACACAGGGGCATCCCTGACATTGGTAAAAAGGAGATCTAGTACAGCCGGGTCAGCTTATACCCAATAAATACGTCACTGTACGGGACTTTACTGGTGAAGAGAAAACACTGCCCCTTACTAGTGTTCTCCTAGACTGGGGTGAAACAGGGGGAACTGTGCAACAAGTGGCTGTAGCCAAAACCTTAGCAGTGGATGTGATCCTGGGCAACAATCTTAAACAGGGGATGGTGTGTGCGGTAACCCGTAGCCAACCGGCAAGGGAAAATAGTAGTTCCCTGAACCCCACAGAAGCCATTGTGGAAAACACTGGGAAGCTGGTTCCCCAGCCTGCGTCTCCTGATATGGAGATTAATGAAAAGGGGGGTAGAAATTTCCCCAGTAGCAGTTAACCACACAGCTACGGAGGGTTACTCCTAAGAGGGAGAGGTGACTCATTGTCATACGGTTGGGACGGACAATGATCCTGAGTGCCCTGACATTAGTGCTAGGAACCCTAGTTTAGCGACTGAAGGGGGACCTGTCCCATGCCTTGGGAATGTATGAGGGGTTTGCTGCTGCTCAGAGAAGTGACCCTAGTTCAGAGAAGCTGAGGGCTTGGGCAGACTGACGGAGCACAAGGAGGTGACGGCAAACAAAGTTTATTGGGAAAATGGACTGATGTATACTCAGGCTGTGCAAACAGAGGGAGGGGTGCTAGGCAGGCAGCTTGTCGTTCCCCAGGGGTATCGTGAGCAGTTGCTCAAGACTGCACATGATATTCCCTTGTCTGGTCATCTGGGAATCGTGTGCATGATGCAGCAGTTGGCCCAGAATTTCTATTGGCCTAACTTCACCCAGCAGGTGAAGGAGTATTGCAGGTCTTGTCGCTGGTGCCAAAAAATAGGGAAGGCGGGAAAGAAAACCTAAGCTGCCCTGATTCCATTGCCCATAGTGGAGGAGCCATTCCAGAGGGTGGGGATGGATACTGTGAGGCCTTTAAATACCCCAGCTCCTCAGGGAATTAATTCATCCTGACTGTGGTGGATGCCACCCAGTACCCAGAGGCAGTCATCCTATCCTCACTGAGGACAGACAAAGTGGAAGATGCCTTACTTGGGATTTTCTCCTGTGTTGGGTTTCCGCAGGAGGTCATCACCGATCGATGGGGTTCCTTCATGTCGGACCTGATGAAACGTTTATGGGAGAAGTGTGGGGTTGTGCAGAGATGCACGACACCATATAAACCACAAGCCAATGGGCCTGTGGAAAGATTCAATGATACCCTGAAGTCAATGCTCTGGGCATTTGCTGAACAGCATGGGAGGGACTGGGAGAAATACCTTCCCCACCTGTTTGCATACAGGGAGGTGCCCAAGAGTAGACAGAATTTCCCCCCTTCAAACTCTTATATGGACGCCAGGTACGTGGGCCCCTAGACTTGATCCAGGAGGACTGGGAAGGCAAGCACGCCACCCAGGGAACTCCCATAGTGGATTATGTCCTTAAGTTTAGGGAAAGGCTGAAGGAGTTTATGGGGACAGGCTGACAGCCCAGAGCAACCTGGCAGCTGTCCAACAGAAACAAAAAGTGTGGTACGACCGCAGAGCCAGAGCTCGCTCGTACATGGTGGGTCAGGAAGTCATGGTCCTTATTCCAGTCCGGAAAGACAAGCTGCAGGCTGATTGGGTAGGACCACACAAAGTGGTTAGGAAAATAAATGATGTGAACTATATTATAGAGTTACCTGACCGAAGACAGACAGAAAGGATATACCATGTCAACATGATGAAGCCATATGCAAACAGGGCTGACATGGAGTTTGCAGTGTGTAGTCCTGGGGAGGGGACGGACGAAGGAGACCCCCTTCTGGATTTGCTGGAAGAAAGTAAGCGGAAGTCCTCTGTGGAGGCAGTTAAACTGTCTCGGCAGCTGACCCCGGACAAGATCCAGGAAGTAAGGGAGGTTTTAGCAGACCTTGCCCCATTGTTTACCGCCAAGCCTGGACTAACCCCACTAGTGACTCACGATGTGGAGACAGGGACACAGACGCCCATACAGCGGACGGCATATCGGATGTCAGAGGCTGTCCAAAAGGAAATTAGGAGGGAAGTGGAGGAGATGCTGGATTTAGGGGTAATCCAGAGATACCACAGCCCCTGGGCCTTACCTGTAGTCCTTGTGCCTAAGCCAGATGGCTCTACTCGTTTCTGTGTGGACTATCGTGGACTGAATGCAGTCATGAAGTCAGACGCCCACCCGATGCCCCAGACGGACAAACTCCTGGACAAGTTGGGAGGGGTGACCTATCTAACGACTACTGACCTGACAAAAGGGTATTGGCAGGTAGAGTTGACAGACAGAGCTAGGGAGAGGTCAGCCTTCATCACTCCAAGAGGCTTATTTGAATTCAAAGTAATGCCTTTCGGAATGAAGAACGCCCCGGCCACTTTCCAAAGGTTGGTGAACCAGGTGTTAAATGGTGCTGAGGAGTACGCCGTGACGTACCTGGATGACACTGCCATCTTTAGTACCATCTGGGAGGAACACCTGTCCCACCTTAGGGAAGTGCTGGGAAGGATACAGAGGGCCGGGCTCACTGTCAAAGCCGGGAAGTGCCAGGTGGCCATGGGAGAAGTGGCATACCTTGGGCATGTGATAGGCCGAGGACAGCTCCGTCCTAACCACATAAAAATAGAGGTAATCCAGGCATGGTCCAGGCCAGAAATGCAGAAGCAGGTCAGGAGTTTTCTTGGAACAGCAGGGTACTATAGAAAATTTGTACCCAATTACAGTGCCCTGGCTGCTCCCCTATCTGACCTGATAAAGAAAATAATGCCAAAGAAAATTACCTGGGGACCAGCCTGTGAGAAGCCTTTACCAGACTGAAGGAGGCACTGTGCAGTGCTCCTGTTTAGTCAAGTCCTGACTGTAGCAAACCCTTTATAGTTCAGACTGACACCTCAGACGTGGGTATTGGGGTAGTACTGAGTCAGACATCTAGCCAAGGGAGAGATCACCCACTAGCATACCTGAGTAAAAACTTACTTCCCAGGGAGCAGGCATACTCCACTGTGGGAAAGGAATGTCTTGCCATAGTGTAGGCCCTAAAGAAGTTGGAGCCACAATGTATGGGCAGCATTTTGTGGTACAGACTGACCACAACCCCCTTGTTTGGCTGACGCAAATGGAAAAAAACAATGGCAGATTGTTAAGATGGAGTCTTGCTTTGCAAGGGTACAACATGACCATTCTACATAGGGCTGGAGCCAAAAATCAGAACTCGGATGGTTTGTCTTGTGTCTATGAGGAGTGAACTGATTTGGGAAGCTCATCCCATGCAGGGGATAGAGCCCCCAAATTCAGTCTAGGTAGGGAGGAATTGTGACACTCAGACAGCTGGTTCTGATTAATCTACGATTTTTGTAATATAAAAATGTGTTATTGAGTGTCTCTCATGAGACATGCTGAAACAGCCTGTGGAATGACACCCCCCTTCCCACGTTTTAGCTACAAGGTGTTACCTGGAAGGCCAGGAGATAATTACAAGCTAGAAGAGGCCTAAATTAAGCATCTCCTGTTTATCTAGCTTAATTGTAGCTTGCCAGCTGACAGGATAGAAAATATCCATTGTATGACTTTTAGAGGACGAAAACCAGGTTATGTCACACTGGTGTGAAGGCATAAATGTTCCTCTGATGTCTGTAAAAGCAGGATGTTACTCATGGATGAAAGAAGGACTTAGAAATTAACCTCATTTAATTTACCTTCTGAGTGATGACATCCTGATTGTATAATTTTTAATAAAAACAGAGGAGGAGCTGGGTGACATCATGGAGAAGGCAGGCTCAAGACAATGCTTTAATTATGCCGTGAGTGACCTGTAACCACACACGTTTGGACTCTCTTGACAACATCTATCAGCACTATTAGAAGAGATACATTAGATATACAAGTCTAATTGTCTGGTGGTAGGAATTTTGCACTTTTTTTTTTAAACCCATGTTCTTTTAAATGATTGTATGTGTTTATGATATATGGTTCTGTATTTACATTTTTTTATCTATTTTTAAGTAAACCTCTACTTTAGAGACTACTTGGTGTGCCTTTGAAATTCTTTTTCTTGACAAGTGAAGCATACATGGTTAATTGACACTGTACAAAGCTTACTGGTTTTACCAAACTGGGAAAAGGTAAGATTTTATTCAAAGGTCTTTAATAGAGTTTTTTAAGGGTTCATTTTGTACACCTGGTTAGGTGCCCATGCGAAAGATATCTGCCCCCAAGAGCAGAATTATCTGAGCCTGTACATTGGCTATGCTAACAAGAGCTTCACAGTTTGAATCTTCCAGAACTTGAGACCAAAGTTTGATTCAAACCCACAAAACAGAGAGGAGGGTTACCCTGCTTTGTTAACTGTTCACAAGACTGCACTCGGAGGTTGGCACTGTGGGAGCAGAAGGCCTGACCTGCTGAGTGGGTTTGTGACAGTGACATCACCACAAGAGATATTTCATGTCGTGACATCACAACCAGATATATAAATGTACTCATGACATCACCACTGTGAGCGATATTTCACTGCTGCCTGCAGCCAACTCAGTTACCATGGCAAAACATTCTCAGGTGTTTCCTATACTCTGACTCACTCCCAGCCCATTGCTGTGATACTCTCAGCTTGACTGCAGCCAGAATTCTAAAGCAGACAGCTTCACAAAACAGTTTGTTTCTAACTGCTGCCTGCACCTAACTCAATTAACATGACAAAATATCATCACCTGATCCCCACATTCTGTCTCACTCCCAGCCCATTACTGTGATGCTCTCTCCTTGACTGCAGCCAGAATTCTAAAGCACACAGCTTCATAAAACAGTCTCTTTCTCACTGCTGCCTGAAGCCAACTTACTTAGCATTGCAAAACACACTCAGCTTTTCCCACAGAGTTCGTAACACTGCCAGCCCATTCAGAAAATCTCACACACAGAAACAGTAAACACAAAAACAGCAACAGAACACAAAAATCATAACAATACTTCTGAAACTCGTAACCCTATTGTATACATCGAACACATGATGTGCAGATCGTGTGCTATGGAAAATATCTTCACTCCTGCGCCGTGAGCTCTGGATACTCTCACTCGTGCCTTCTGCACTCGTGAGTGTCCAGATTCACTCTGCAGGAGTGAAGATTTTCCATCTCACCCTGCCATCATGTATGTGTGTTATATTTTATACACACACACACACACACACACACACACATATATACACATACACACACATATACATATACACACACACACACACACATATATATATATATATATATATATATACATACATATACACACACATATATATATATATATATATATACACACACACATATATATATATATATATATATATATATATATACACACATACATACACACACATATACATACATACACACACACAATAATGGGATACATGATGGGCATGAGTGTGATATGGCAAATATTGTCACTCCTGCAGAGTGAGATATCCAAGCTCATGATGCAAGAGTGACAATATTTGCCATAGCACACAATCTGCCCATCATGTATTCGATATATACACAATAGGGCCAAGAGTTTTAGAAGTTTTCTGCTGTCTTGTGTTCTGTTCCTGTTTATGTGTTTGCTCATTCTGTGTGTGAGCTTTTCTGAATGGACTGGCAGTGTTATAAACTCTGAGAGACACATGAGTATGTTTTGCAATGCTAAATGAGTTAGTTTTAGGTAGGAGTAAGAAACATACTTTTGTGAAGCTGTATTGTTTAGCAGTCTGGCTGCAGTGAAGCTGAGAGCATCACAGTAATTGTAATGAGCGGAGAGGCAGAGTGTCAGAACAGCTGATACTGTTTTCAGTGGTAATTAAGTTAGTTGCAGGCAGAGTGCAGAGTGTTCTGTGAAAGTGTGCTCTTTAGGATTCTGGCTGCAGTGAAGTTGAGAGTATCACAGTAATTGTAATGGGTGAGAATCAGAGTTTGAGGAACAAGTGAGAGTGTGTTTCAGTGGTAGTCGAGTTAGCTGCAGGCAGTAGTTTAGACTGTTCTGTGAAGCTGTGCTGTTTGGAATTCTGGCTGCATCAAGTTGAGAGTATCACAGTAATGAGCTGGAAGTTTGGGGGGGGGGTAGGTGTGTTTTGTAATGCTCACCGAGTTAGCTGTAGGCAGCAGTGAGACCTCTGAAGTAGTTCTGCATTTGTGTCTATGGTAACAGCACAGGTGTTTCTTGCATGCTGGGGGGAAAGCTGCCTAGAGTGATGACCTTTTGTGACCTGTGTGTAAATGGCTGATATCATCACAGTAGAGCAGAGGGTAAAAATATCACACTGCAGTGGATGATACGTTGTTTTATCTCACTCATTTACCACTCACCCCTATTGTGTGTACTGTATATATTTATAGAATAATGGCTAGCTAAGTATGTATTACAAGGCAGTAATACCATCGAGAGGTTTTGGGGACTTGGTACCTCGAGAGCGAAGCTCGAGAGGTACCCAAAGTCCCCAAAACCTCGAGATGGTATTGCTGCCGAGAGATACATACTTAGCCATCTGTTATTTTTTGTAATATATGGAGCAAGAATAGTTTTTTCTTACCTTTGGTGCAGACTGATGGGTTCTCTGTAGTAAAATCAGGAACAGAATGAAGAACAAGTAAAGCAGTACAGAATTTAAGGTAATTGAGGAGCCAATGATTGTGGCTAACAAAACATTAAACAGTTAAGTTTTGAAATATTTTTTTTTTTTGTTGAGCATGCAAGATGTTCTAGTCGGAGTCTGAATCGGAGTACATGACGAATCGTCGCTTCTTTGGTGGGGGTGGTGACTTCCGGATGTTGATCGCGACGTTGCCAAAAAAAAATTGCAGTGGGAACCAAATATGTTTCCTGCAGTAGCGGAGATGTGTGAACTTTTGGAGGACATTTGTGTTGTCATTTCCTGTGGGGCTGCAACGGAGTTAGTCGCCGTGTCAGGTCTGGGTTCTTGAAGCTCAGGAGGTGCTGGACGAGCTGTTGAAGTGCTGGGTTGTTCTCCGGAGAGGATGGCACATATTTCTGTTGCTTAACCTCAGACAAGGTACTGTAATTGCTGATTGACTGGATGTTTTTATGACCGGAGACTTGGGCAACATCAGTGGGAGGAACATTGGAGTCAATCAGCATTTGTATAGCAGTTTTTCCTTGTGCTATGGTTAGTTATGCGTTTTTCTGGTGGGAGCCCAGCAGATTGTGGTAGCACTTTCATAATGCTACAAATTTTGTTCTCTCCAATTGTCATGGCTCTGAACCATAAGCTGGTCTGTTTCAGTTAGAGCTTCTGCTTGCCTTGGCCAGTTACCCATTCCGAGTTTTTTTAAATATTTTTGCTTCGTGGTTAGTGTCTCTAGGGTTTGCTTGAAGACTGCTGAAGGACTTTGGAATATTGATGCGGGATAATTAATTTTATGTAGGTGTCTGTCGATGCTTCCCAGGACACCTCGGATTGTGCTTGGCTCATATTCAGAGCCGTCTTGCCTTTTTAAGTGGTACAGAAAGTTAGCGAGGATGGAGTCTAGCTTCTCTATGGGGATAGCTTCAATGGACCGTGACTCACCTTGCTTTGTGAGATATGTTTGCAGGAGCTTTAAGTCAAATTTTTTTTTTTTTAATAGTGTTAGGGTTCTCCTGGTTTTGTACAAAACGTATTCTGTCTTCGGTGGTATTACTGATATTAGGTTCCATTTTTTGTGTTTGCTGTTACGCGCCGCGATCGAGGAACAGTGTTTCTGTGAGGAAACTGTTTTCAGTTTGAAACAGAGCTCGTGCTTGAAGTGGCCAGGTGATTGCGCTCGTGCTGCTGATTGCTTGTGATAATACCATCGTTCCACTCCTGAACAATAGTACTATCACTTCTGAAAGATAGTATTAGCAGTTTCCAACGATGGTATTATCACTTTGCCTAGTGTTGTATTACAAGGAATTTTTGTATGGGATAGGATAGTATTATTTGCATATATATATATATATATATATATATATATATATACACACACACACACACACACACACACACACATACATATATATATAAATACACACACACACACACACACACACACACACATACACATATATATATATATATATATATATATAAAATAAATAAAATAAACAGAGAGAGGAAAGAGTAAGAAAAACAAAACAACAGTTAAGGTGCCACAAATAAGACATGATGGGAGTGGTGCAGTGCAGTGGCTGTGGAGCAGCAGTCTTCCGGAAGACGTTCTGGAGGATGCAGTGTTGTCCCATCTACAGGCACCTCTCTGGGCTGAGGGAGGAGGTTGCTCATCTCCAGGTTGAGCTGGCCAGGATTTGGGGGACCTCCATTCCCATCTAGGGACCACCAGGGCCATCGCCGCTGCCTCAGAGGTTGCCAAGAAAGAGGGGAGGTTGGACCACAGCGGTATCAGGGAGGGTGAGGGTGGTGGAACAGAGGCGTATCCTTCCAGTTGTACCTCTCCACAATTCATATGCCATTCTGGCAGAGTGTGGTTCCTCTATGGAGGCGCCTGCAGTGGAGACCAAGGAGGATGCTGGGAACCTCCACAAAGAAAACCCACAGGAGGATGGCATGGGACCCCACAGGGGAAGGAAACGACTCCTGGTGGGAGACTCCGCTGTTAGGAGAGTAGAACTGGGGGAGAGAGAGAGAGAGAGAGGGAGGTAAGGGGCCTGCCTGGCACCATGGCTTGGAGGGACAGGTAGCAAATCCTCAGGATCACAATAGCAGCTGCATGGGGAAGGGAGCTAGATGCAACTGTCCACCTAGGGACAAATGACCTGGCTGGGAAAGGGATCAGAGCAGTGCAGGAGGAGTTTGTGGAGTTGGGGAAGGGCCTTAGAGAAGCAGCACGCACAGTAACCTTCTCGGAGGTGCTGCCTGTCTATGGTATGGGTGAGACTAGGGTGCTCTGCACCATGGGATTCAATCAGTGGTTGAAAAACCGGTGCAGAGCTCAGGGTTTTGGCTTCATTGGTGGTCCACCTGGAGGGATGCAGGCCTATACTGGCGCAATGGTCTGCATCTGTCCAGGAGGGAAACCAGGATCCTAGGTGATATGTTTAAATGCTTCATTGGCAAGTATTTAAACTAGTCAAAGGGGGAGCCACTGAAAAGGAGAAGGGAAATCCTAGCCCTTCCCACCCCAAAAAAATATCAGGGTAATTAGTGAGGTAAACACCAAGATAGAGAAGTCAATAGGGAGAAGGGCAGGAGTAAATGGAGGAAAAAGACAAAGGCAGTAAGGACAGGGATAGCACAAAAAGGGGTAATGCCATAAAAAAATGGAGGGTAATGAGTACCAATGCCCGCAGTCTAGGTAACAAGCTCACTGAACTGGTGGCCTTGATGGAAGAGGGATGCCTGGATATCGTGGCAGTCACAGAAACATGGTACACAGAGAACCATGACTGGGATTTCAGCATACCAGGGTACAATCTACAGGAGGGACAGGGAGAGTAGAAGAGGAGGAGGAGTAGCTCTCTATGTAAGGGAAGGGACCAAAGCAACGGAACTAAAGGGTAAACAGGAAGGAGAGGAGGCACTGTGGGTCACCCTGGAGACTGGAAATGGCACTACAATCCACACAGGGGTGGTATATAGACCCGTCTCGTGGGGAGGAAATGGACAAGGAAATGATAGAAGGCATCCTTAGGATGGCAAAGAATGGGAAGATATTGCTGATGGGGGACCTGAATATGCCAGATGTTAACTGGAGCACCTCTGCTGCAGCCACATCCAAGAGCAGGACCATTCTCGATGCCCTACAGTGGGCATGCCTCAGATAGTTACTATTGGAACCCACTTGGGGGGAGCAATCTTAAACCTAGTACTCTCAAATGGGGACAGAGAAAGGATCTCAGATCTAGAAGTGGGCAGCCATCTGGGAACAAATGACCACCAAACAGTGTGGTGCACGATAAACTCAGCTATAGAATCAAGCCATACAAAAGTGTAGGTACTGGACTTCAGGAGGGCTGATTTTGTAAAAATGGGAGAGTGCCTCAGAAAAGCACTAGCGAACAGGCAAGAAGAAGGGGTGGAACAACAATGGGGAAAATCAGAACTGCCATCACAGAGGCAACAAGCCTTTGTGTGAAGCAAATAAACAAATCAAAATGAAAGAAAAAGCCACTATGGTTCTCAAAAGAGGTGGCGGGGAAGGTTAGGGAGAAAAAGATAGCACTCAGGAAGTATAAGGAAACACAGAAGGAGCAGGACAGAGAACTGTACCAGTTAAAGCAGAAGGAAGTGGGTGAAGGCAGTCAGAATAGCAAAGGCCCAAACCGAGGAAAAGATAGCCAACTCAGTTAAGAGCGGGGATAACACCTTTTATAGGTACATTAGGGAGCAAAGAAAGACAAAGGGAGGGATACTGAGGCTGAATAAAGAGGAGGGTGGGTGGGCAGAGAGGAATGGTGAAAAAGCAGGGATACTGAATGAATACTTCTGCTCAGTAGTCACAAAGGAGGAGGAAGGTGAGGTACCTAATCCAGTCAATAGAAGCACTCTGGATGGGGGGGCAGTATCAGTCCTTTCACAGAAGAAAGGGTTCTGAAAGAACTCCTAAAACTGAATGTGGACAAAGCAATGGAGCCTGATGGGGTTCACCCCAGAATACCAAAAGAACCAAAGGGAGAACTAGTAACACCACTGACTACCCTTTTTAACAAATCATGGGAGGATGGTGTGGTACTTGAGGACTGGAGGAAGGAGGACGTGACTCCCCTTCACAAAAGTGGGAGTAAGACAGAGATAGGAAACTACAGACCTGTCATTTTGACCTCAGTGGTAGGCAAAATGATGGAATCACTTCTGAAGGAAAGAACTGCTGAGTACCTAGAAGCCAGTGGGGCACAGAACCCAAGGCAGCATGGATTCACAGTGGGAAAGTCATGCCACACGGACCCAATAGATTTCTTTGACTGGGTGACCAAAGTAGCAGACCAGGGAGGGGCTGTGGACATAGCCTAACTAGACTTTAGCAAGGCATTTGACAGTCCCGCACAAAGGATTAATAAACAAATTAGCCAGCCTGGGAGTGAGTCCCAGGGTGGTAGCCTGGGTAAAACATGGGCTGGACAACAAGATGCAGAGGGTAATAGTAAACTGAGTCCACAGTGAAGAAAGGAGGATTACTAGTGGGGTACTGCAGGTTCAGTACTGGGTCTGGTCCTTTTTAATGTCTTTATAAGTGATATTGCAGAGGGACTGGAATGAAATATATGTCTCTTTGCAGACGACACAAAGATCTACAACAGAGTTGATACACAAGGTGGAGTGGAAAGGATGAGAAGGGACTTGGCAAGGTTGCAGGAATGGTCATATGTATGGCAGTATGGCAGCTTAGATTCAACGCAAAGAAGTGCAAAGTAATGCACCTGGGAAACAAAACCCCCAGGGGAAGAGTACACAATGGGGGTGAGATACTGACAACAAAAATGGAAAGGGACCTGAGGGTAGTTATATCAGATGACCTAAAGATGGGCAAGCAATGTGAGAAGGCAGTAAGGAGGGCTGGGGGAATACTGGGATGCACTGGGAGAGGCATCACCAGTAGAAAACAGAAAGTTGTTATCCCTCTGTACAGACAGTTGCTGAGACCCCATCTGGAGTACTGCGAGCAGTTCTGGAGACCCCATCTCTACAAAGACAGACAGGGTGGAGGCTGTCCAGAGGAGGGCAACCAAAATGGTGCAGGGTCTGCACCAGAAGACACACGAAAAGAGACTAAAGGACTCAATATGTATACCCTCGAGGAAAGGAGGGAGAGAGGGGACAAGATATAAACTTTCAAGTACCTCAAGGGAATCAACAAAGTCCAAGAGAGTAGCATCTTTCAGAAAAAGAGATGTGCAAGAACAAGGGGACACAATGTGAAGATAGAGCGAGGACGGCTCAGAGGTAATGTGAGGAAGTATTTTTTTTCACTGAGAGGGTTGTCGATGCATGGAACAGCCTTCCTGAGGAGGTCGTGGAGTCAAAAACAATGGGGGAATTCAAGAATACATGGAACAGACATGAGGCAATTCTAGTGGGGAGTAGGAGGAAGTAGGTTGTTGGTGGACTAGGATCTGCAGCTTATCCATTAGGTAGGGAAATGGGCAGACTAGGTGGGCCAAGCGCTCCTTATCTGCCATCAAATTCTATGTTTCTACGTGACCCACGCACAGGGTGTAAGACTGCCTCCGTGGAGGTGGAGACAGTCACCCTGACCATTGCACATGCGTGGGGCATGGGTTTGGGGAGAAAAACTGAAGGAAAAAGACAGAGCTGGCGGGCTCCATGATGGCTGGCTGTGCCTGCGCTGACCCCCAGCGATCAAGATGTTGGCTTCTGGGGGTGGGGGGAGGCCGGCGCCCCTCACCACCGACCCTGTCACAGGGAGGGGGGGGTAACCCATGGGGATGACTTGGCGAGATAGGTGAGGGAGATGCCAGGCCGGAGAGACAAGACCCCTCCAAGGGAGGGGCCGGATCCACCTGCCCACTCCAAGGAGCAGTAAAAAAGTACATCTAGAAAATAAATAAAAATATTGAATATTACTGAACGTATGAGCCTGTGTTGGCAAAAACCAACTCATAACTTTTGTTGTTGTTGTTCGATGTTTTTACACTAAATTTCCAACATAGCCTTCTTATGACCCTACCTCATTAACAAGGGCAAAGAATATTTCAACTCCTGGCCAAAAGTTGATTTGGTGCAGGGACCATGAAATCACCTTTCGGGATGTAAAAAAAAAATACACTGGCCAGGATTTGAAACCTGACAGCTGTCACATTCATGAGGTGCTGTGAAGATATGGCTATGTTGTAAATTTGGGGTAAAACTATTGAAAATTACCAAAGTTACGAGCCTGCATTCGCAAAATTCTACAACAGCTCATAACTTGGTTGTTTTTTTTTTTATATTTTTGCACCAAATTTTCATCATCACCTTCTTATGACACCACCTCATGAACAAGGGCAAAGAAAATGTTCAACTGGTGCCCAAATGGTGATTTCGCGCAGGGACTGCAAAATCACTTTTCGGGACAGATCTGATCAACGACAGTGACAGTTCATGAAGTAGGGTCCAAAAGAAGGCATGTTGAAAATCTGGTCCAAAAATATGTAAAAATGCCCAAGTTATGGCACAAAGTTCAAAACCCCACTGAAATACACTGAACTGCATACCTGTGTCTTCACTTCGTGGTCTGGCTTTGAAGAGTTAAGACATGTCTGCCGTCCAGAGAGGATTATGGCACTGGACCCCCGATGGGTAAGTAAGGGCTTTGGAAGGGTGCGAGGGGGTGGATGCTCAGTGGAGGGTCGGGTGGGGGATTTATAATATAGAAAAATACATTATAGATTATATAGTGCCAGCGGTCACAGCGAACAGGGCCACTCCGCCGTGACCATGCTGACCGCCGCATGCTACTGAGCATGCACGACTGCTATCGTATGCACAGTACAGTGCGGCAGCCATCTTGGATATGACAGTGTGTGACATGTTCTGCCAAGACTGCCAGCACTGTGAAATAGTGCAGTGCTGCGGTCTGTAGGGACGTGGGTGGACTGCTTCACAGACACGGAGGCGACTGTGACGCAATCCAGCATGTTGTTCGTTTGGAAGGATTGCGAAGTCCTTTTTCTCACTGATCGTAAAATGACTGCAGGGCTATGCCCACTGCAGCCCTGAAAACAGCAAGATATATCATGCAAAAGCATGGCTTTGTATATCTCTTTCTCTCGTACCAAAACCTACCTTTCCTGATGAAGTGGCGTTGCAATGAAACATCGAAACTTATGGCGGAAGATAAAGTAAAACTATATATTTATAGCATAAGGAGTCTAAACTTCTGTTTTCATTTGTACATCGCAATTAAGGACATCATGGGTGCACACACACACAATGGGTGCTACCGTACTGATGTGAGCAATGTCCCCACCCACACGCTGGCACTCCAACCACACTGCAACCTAAAATCACCAAAGTGGCAATATCAGGTTCGAGGACAGACCCTCCCTCTCAGGAATAAGGCATAAAAATAAGCAGATTCACATCAAAATTTGCAATTCCAAACTGAGCCATTGCTAATCAGGTATTGTCTTGATTAGCTGCAATTACTAATCAATTAATTTGGCCGGGCCAGGTTTCAAATGGTTGTTGGTTCACTTGGTTGCCCCCCCCAAATTCATTGCAACTTGGCAACAGTTCCACCCCCATCTTCAACCCCACCTCCAAATTGCTTAGGCCAATCTATGTGGTCTGCCATGCCCCTCCCCCCCGGCACTGCTGCATCAGAGAAAAGATGCAAAGGTGCAGGTGGGTTACAAACAGGTGGCCTGCAAGACAGAGCAACAGGGCATATACAGGTTGGTGACAGGACACTGGGATGATGTACATGTTAAAGCATGTATTTGCAGTCCTACCTCCAACACTCTAAGGCAAGCGAATCAGCTGACAGTGCTAGTGTAACAGTATGCAATTATCCCACTAGCACTGCCTTCCAACCCACTTGCATTAGACTGCCACAGTGGAATGTGTGGCTAGGCGGGGAGTCATGCTGTGATCTGTACATTCCGTGGTGGGTTCCAGTTAGGGGTGGGGTTCACTGTTACTGAGGCTTAGTGAGCTCAGCATCATGCATGTAATAGTGATAGAAGCAGGTCTAGATGAAAGCCATATTAACCTTTCCCCTCTCAGGTATTATGGATGGGACAGTTTTCTGACTTGTGCCACTAATTGAAGGATGTACCGAGTTGCCAATAGCTGCAAAATAACTGAAATTAAAATACTTTTTTTTTGGGGGGGGGGTTGAAGTCAAATACCCTGCACCGCAGCATTGTAAGCCCTGGCCTCAACTGCCCTGAAAACTAATTTTGACCCAGAAACTGGGAAAGAAGTTACCCTGCACTGAGACAGAATTTGACCCAGGAGATGGGAAAAGAAGTTACCCTGAGAAAGGACAAAAGCTTAAACAGCTCACTGCAGAGAGAACTGAACTGTTCGTGCCAGCGTGAGTGAATGAGTGAGTGTGTGTGTGTGTGTGTGTGTGTGTGTGTGTGTGTGTGAGTGAGAGAGAGAGAGAGAGTGCGCGCGAGTACGTACGCGTGGTGTGTGTGCTGAAACTGACGTGTGGTGCTCAAAGGGAAGCCTTAATGTCCTGGAAATGCAGAGAGACTGAAGTCAAGTTAAGTATTTGTGCAAGCAGGAGTGGGAGCTTTATTAGGGGTGAGAAAAGGCTTGAAGTATTGTGCCCCATGATGCAGCATTGTACGCCCGCACGACCCTCGTCTCAGACTTGCTTTCAAGTCACTTTTCATCATTTTCTGCCTACATGCCTGCAAATGACGTAAAAAGACTATCAAGAAGAAAATCTCAACTGAGCAAAATAAATACTAAAACAGACTCAAAATACTGTATAAATGCATTTATGCTATTAATACATAACAGATACAATCAAGTTCAATATGCTACACTTTAAAGTTTCAAGTTTATTGCAGGAAGACTCCATTGAGCAAGCTCATTCACAAGGAGGTCCTGAAGGTAATACACATACAATGGCACATTATACAATACAACACTTTGATAACCAATTATACAGAGTGCACACAATGCTCTAATCAGGGAATTCATAGCGAGATACAAGGTTACAGATATATGTGTAGATTCGGGACAAACAATATCAGGTAAGGTTAAACACTGTCGCTGTAAGATGCAATAGATAATCAAAAAGTGGTGAAGTACTAGAAGAAGGAAACAATAATAATTGAGCAGGGTGGGGGGAAGGGAAGGTTAACAAAGGGTAAAGTAGGTTGAGGGATAAAGGTCTCAGTATGGCAAGGGCCAATAGACAAGAAGCACACATAGGGATAAAAGGGTGCTTAGTGGCAGTTACAAATACATTTTATTTTAGATGCAATTAGCACTCTGAAGAAGTTGACCGAGACAATGCTAGTTAGTTTTAGTAAAGATTGGAGTTGGCTCCACATAGAAGGGAGGGCATACGAAATAGTACGTTTGCCAAAGGAGGTACGAGTCCTAGGTACATCGAGCAAGACAAAGTCAGTTTTCCTAGGGGAATATGCACTGTGGGAGATGCGGATTAACGATGTTAAGTAGCATGGTAATTTATATAAGAGCAATTTAAGGGTCCAAATACCAGCGTGGAGCAGGCGTCTAGTGGTGAGAGATGTCCAACCAACAGCTGCATATAAATCACAGTGATGAGTACAGTAGAGGCAGTTGGTAATGAATCATAACACACAGTGATAAAGGACGTCAAGCTTACTTAGGTTTGAAATTGAAGCTGTAGTGTAAATTAAGTCACCGTAAATCAAGTAGGGGAAGGAATGTGGCCTGTACAAGCCTTTATCGTATCTCGAGGGGGAATAGAGACCCATTTCTAAAAAAAGAATCCTAATCTTGCTTTGAGCCTCCTGGATAGTTCATCAATGTGGTCGTCAAATGAGAGCTTATTATCTAACAAGATACCCAAGTATTTAAATTTAGGAACGACTTCCAAAGATTCACCTAGTGCAGCAACTATAAATTCATTTGGTTGGACGGGGGACCAGGCGAGGTATAGCGAAGGAAAATCATTGCTTTCGTTTTCTTAGCATTAAGGAGCAGCTTGGCTTTTATCAGATTATTTTTGAGCTGAGCGAAATCAGCTTGTAATATTTATTTATTTAGTTTTTGTTGACCGGGTAAGTGCACTAGACAAATCCTGCCTATTTTCAGGCACGACCCGGGGGAGGGGGATACAGATGAATGCCAACTGAACTTGAACCAGATTAAGCGGTTGGTAGTATTTTTAGTGAATGGGGAAAATTTGGCAAGGACACTGGGGAAATTCCTCTACTCTTTTCGATAAGTGCCATGGGCTCTTTAACAACCACTTGAAC
This sequence comes from Neoceratodus forsteri, assembly GCA_016271365.2. NCBI lineage: Eukaryota > Metazoa > Chordata > Ceratodontiformes > Ceratodontidae > Neoceratodus > Neoceratodus forsteri. The sequence continues at coordinate 798,193,628 of CM028134.1, read as the reverse complement.
TACCACCAATCCAGGCAGATGGGGGACCTCGGTTTAATGTCTCATCCGAAAGTCGGCACCTCAGAAGTGCAGCATCCCTCTCATGCTGCACTATAGCGTCAGTACTGGGATATCAACCCAAGTGCCAGATGTGGGAACTGAACCCACAGCCCTCTGATCTCCCAGCCTCAGAGGCAAGTGTGCTACCTACTGAGCCACTGACACTGTAATACATCCCTGACCTGCGATACCGTAGATCCAGAGGTATACAGGACAGTATCATCCACAAAGAAGTGCAGGTTGGAGCTTGTTATATGGGAGTCAAGATCGTTTATGTACAGAGAGAACAGGGTCGGGCCTAGAATGGAGCCTTGGGGGACTCCTCTGACAACCGGCGGGGGGGGCAGAGAATAGGCCATCCGCTTTGACTTTCTGTGTTCTCCCTGATAGGTAACTAGTGAACTACTCAGTGGTGAACAGAGTAGCACCTAAATTGGACAGGCAAGAGACTAGAAGGTTGTGATCAACAGTATCAAATGCTTTGCTACGGTCCAAATTAAAAAAAAAAAGCAGCACCAGTAACCAGCTTAGCATCGACGGCGGAGATCCAATCATTTGTTACTTTCGCCAAAGCCGTGATAGTGCTGTGATTTGCCTGGAACCGATTGGGCTGGATTAAGGAGTGAAACGGTTTCGATGTGAAGTTTTAATTGGTCATAGACCAGATTTTAGAGAGGTTGGGCAAGATGGATATGGGTCTGTAGTTGTTGGGAATCGCATGGGTCCCCCGATTTAAAAACGGGAAGGATGTGGGCAGATTTCCAACAGGTCGGAACTTCAGCAGAAGTAATAGAGAGGTTGAAGATATGAAGAATTGGGGCTGTGAGGTGGACATAGCCTAGTCTTAGAAAGAAAGGTTCAAGACCTTGACCTAAAGAGATTGTGTATGTTAAATGTGCTCCAACTTACATGCTGTGCAAGTCCATAGCGGCGCAAGTCTTTTGAGGGTCACTTTATTTATTTTTTGCCAAACTCCGTGTTAAAGTAGAAAGGATCATAATTTGGCCCCAGCAAGGTAGCCAACTGATCCCTTCACTTCCTGGTTGTTCAGATCCGCCCCTGCGCTCAGGAATGTAATGACGTCTGCCCAATTAAAGTCAATGGGGGTCACTTTTAAGTCCGTGTTTGAACATAAGAATGGTCAATTTGAGATAAACGAAGGGCATGGCTTGACTAGGACAGGCCACACTCCAGGTAAGTCCAGGGGAGGTGGGTGCCAGCCAAGGGGAGATTATAATGAGATGCATATGACTCCACATCACCTTGCCTGTGCTACGGGATCATTTGCATGGGAAAGGTTTAATATGGCAGACTGCTTCACAGGAGCAATCACCATTTTAAAAAGCCCTAAAAGCACCTTGGCTGTCAGTAGAGACCCGTGAAATTCTTTTTATTTTTCATAATTTTTCTTTTTATTTTTCTGGAATTTCTTGTTATTTCTTTTTATTCATTGAAAATTTAGTTTTATTTCTTGTTATCACATTTACATTCATAAACTACCTCAAAATGACCTTATACATAGTAGAAATCACATTCCTAGTATACTACATTGTATTAAGCAGCATTATGCTACGATGTTGAAAGATTTTGTGAATCAGACAATTCGCGTGCCACTGCCTTGCGGACTGTCTCTGTGGTAACAATGGAGCCTAAATAACAACTGTTGCAAGCATTTACTTAGTTTATGCAAAAAAAAAAAAAACTTGTTTTTTTCCATTGTTTGTTTTTCTTTTATTTCTTTTTATACCTTGAATTTCTTATTTCTTGTTATTTCTTATTTAAGAAAAACACAGGTCTCTAGGTATAATCTCATGATTGAGAAATACCAAATGTAAAAGATCACCAGTACGCTAAGGCAGGCTTTGCCCAAATTACAGAACATGTGGTTAAAATGGACAATGTATGATGATGACTTAAAAACCTGATTTTGCCCCACAAAATAGATTAGAGAGTCTTTAATACTAGGGTGGTATATGTTCCAATATAATGTACCTGTAGTTTGCTCGAGGCACAAATCTGCTCATAAAGCAAATGTTTTCTGAGCGCAAACCAGGATCTTTGAATATCCTGGCCGATGTGTCTTCATATCCCAGCCCCCATATTATCTCATACGTCAAATATTTAGGTCCAGGGATGTCTTCCTCATTGATAGATACTTGTTAATTTTTTTGCAAATCAGAACATTTATCTTTTCGAAATTTCCTTTAGCTGGTCTGGATCAATGAAAATATACCTTCCATTTCAAAGAACAGTGAACATTTAACAGGGAAAGGCAATGTAAAAGTAGCACCGATTTCTAGAATATCTTCAGGGCTAGAATTTAATGGTATGCTGTTCGTTTTACATACCAGTTTTCAAGGCAGAACAGTATTTTCATCATGCTGGTATTTCAACTGGAATACCACTCATCCATGACTTCACTTTCCAGTTTAATCTACAGTATGCTCTACTGGATAGGTGGAATACCAGACCAAGATGGAAAAGCAAATTTGGGGCTTTGGTATTCTGCCTCCCATACCAGATTATTTTCTTAATTTTTACCTTTGATCATTAGAAGAAAGTAATTTGTTTCCCCCTCTCTTGTGTGGTAGCAGCAACATCAGGGAAAGCATGGAATCTATTTTGGCAGGAGAACAACGCTCCCTTTCTCCTGGTTGTTTGCAAGGTAACCTCTCAATCTGTTTCACAGGCTAAATTAATTATTTATAGTTGGCCTAGCAGATGTAAGGGCTGCATTTTTATTTCTGAGAGGTTTCAGACAGATTGAGATTGAAATTTGAGATTAGAAAATTTCTTAACTTCAGAACTTCAGTTTCCCCAAATCTTCATATCTTTCCATCCTGGCAGCTTACCACCACACGGACTGGAAGCATAAAGTACAGTTATGTAAGAACTTACCGTAACAGTCTATCTTCAAGAGGATCTGTTGCAGCAGGCCACACCTATGGAACTGTATAGCCACCAGGCACCAGGACCACATGGAAACTTTTCTAGCCAGCAGTCTTCCAGGGGGGCCACCCATGCTGACGTCACCCTATCCTCCAAGAGTGGGCAGCCCCTGCACCCTCCTCGGTTCTCCTGCCAGAGACCAGAAGCAACTTGTCTCCTGCTTAGGGACCGAGGAGAAGCAGAAGGTTCCTGCCAATAAACAAATAGCAGAAGGTTCTCTCTAAGGAGAAAGAGACCCATAGGGCCAGGGTATGGAGGGTGGGATGGCATGGACCGCTGCAAGAGATCCTATCGAAGATCTACTGTTACTGTAAATTCTTACATAACTGTACCATCTTCATAGAGGGTATCTCTTGCAGCAGGCCACACATATGGAACAAGTCCCAAGCAGTTCTGACTTCAGGAAATGCAGTCTGGGTGGTTGGAAACCAAGAGCCTAAGAAAGTAGGCTCTGTAGAACAGCTAGGCCAGAACTGGCCCTTCGCCTAGAGGCGATGTCCAGACTATAGAGCTTAGTAAAGGTGTGGACAGTACTCCAGGTGGCAACAGCACAGATCTCTGCAGCCTAAACATTCCTGAAACAGGCAACAGAAGTGACCAAGCCTCTAGTGGAATGGCCATGAACAACCCCAGAAAGTTCCTTACCGTACTTCCTATAACAACAAAAAGTAACACAGTTGGCCAACTATTTGGACAAGCACTGTTTGGGGGCGAAAGAAACAAACAACTGGGAGGACTTACTACAGTCCTTCATACAATGTATATAGTAATGCAGAATTCTATTCACATCTAAAGTGTTGAGCAATGCTTCCCCTGGATTCGCATGCTCTGGGAAATAAACAGGAAGGTGGATGGATTGATTTAAAGTAAACTCAGACACCACCTTTGGAAGAAACTTCACTCTGTGCTTGTGGAAAATCAATTAAGGAGGCTCACACATGAAAGCCTGTAGTTCTGAAATCCTTCCAAGCAAAAGTTAATAGCAACTAAAAATAACGCCTTCCATGACAAAGTGTAGCTCGAATGTCACGGCCAGCTTAAAGGGATTCAAAGTAAGGTTCTCCAGAACAAAGTTCAAGTCCCAAGGCGGGACAGGATTGTGGATAGGAGGCTTCAAGGGAAGAATGCCTCTAACAAATGTACGCGACCACCTTCAGTCGTGCCACCATACAGCCTTCAAAAGGCACATGGAGAGCACACCAACTGACGAGACGTGCTAGGGGACAGCTCTGCTGCCTGGAAGGTTTTAAATTTGAAAAACTATAACTATCTTCAACAAACTTTGGAAATCTAAACTCAGAGGTGAATTCCTTTTATCGTGCTGCTCATCTCCATATAAAAATTATGATGGGCTGTACAAACAGAACCGCGGGAGGCAGCCAGAAAAGTCAGCTACCTGTAGAGCCGATACCTCCGGCTGAGTTACAACCACCATCGGGGACAGAACCTCCTTGGAAGGCCCTACAGAGGTCTATGCAGGTGATTGACTCCCAAAGTGGAGTCAATACTGACCAGATTCACTGAGCAAGATGCCAAAATTGAAGTTGCCATGCAAGTCGCTTCATCTGCTGAATCTATAGCTACCAAGGTGCTAGCTAGCTCCAACAAAATGGCGCAAGAAAATGCTCACTTGTGGTATCGTCTGGAGGCTGTGGAGAATGCACAGTGGGCAGCAAACGTTAGGATAGTGGGCCTCCCAGAATGCTGCGAGGGAGACGTCCTGCTTGATTTCCTAAGCGTCTGGCTGCCACAAAACCTACACTTGGAAGAATCTCTGTCACCAGTTCATTTTCTAAAAGCTTACCACATTTCTCCCTGAGGGGCATCGGGTCTGCAGAACTCACCTCGAACTGTTCTGCTGGTAACTTCTCTGGAGCTTCCACTCAAGACTTTATTTAGCAAGCTGCAAGAGGATCAGGACAATTAAATTACCAAGGAAAACCATTCATCTATTCCTTGACCTCTCCTACACTACACAGGCCAGACGGAAGAAATTTGATGGGGTGAGAGTCAGACTGAGATCTTTGGGTATAGCGCATTCCCTATTAATGCCTGTTCGACTCCGAATTCAATATGGAGGGCAAACATACCAGTTCACAGATCCAGAAGAAGCAGGAAGGAAGGTCGAAGCTATAGGCAGAGAATTTGTGCATCCTACAGTCCACGATTCAACAGACTCTGAAGATGCTACTTGAATTTGGGCATAACTTAATATGTGGATTATCACATTAATGTCTACAGATTTGGCTAAAAATTAAAGTTTCCTGAATCTTTACAGTATTGGCGTTCCTAGTTAGACAATGCCATGCTGCGCTGATGTTAATTTGTACCAGTTTAATTTTGATTGCTGCTTAGCCTCGTTGAGTGTACTGTCTCATATTTACTTATTATAATCCTTTAGGCCTTTTTACTGAGCTGGATTATTAAAATGAAGTAATGTCTGTTAGGCTGGAATTCTGTACAAAAAAGCTAACTGTATGCTTGTTTAAAGTTTACCAATTTGTATTGGTTTGTAGACCTTGTGGGCTAGCTGAGCTTTTCCCAGCACTTTGTATGTAATGGATTACTACTATTTTCAGAGGGGGTCACATCAACACAGGCTGCTGAATTCAAAATGTTTGGTTCTGCTTTTCATAATGGACATGACCACCCATAGTCCTGTAGGGTGCAGCATATCTTGATCACTACTGACGGACTTAAGCTTTGATATACCCCCAAATCCTACAAAAGATTGCTAAGACTTACTTCATACTATTACATTGAATGTACCATCTGTACCTCTATCTGATCTCTTGCATGAGATAACTATTGTTTTTATAATGAAAGCAATAAAATATAATTACAAAAAAAAAAAATGGCATATGGAAGCTAGAAATGGCAGGCCTGTGCACTTTAAGAGAGGGGTACATGGACTGGAGTCTGAAAGGATAGCAAGTACTCCAGAATATGATTCACTGGACAAATGAAGGGGTCTAGATGATGAGAAGCAGTCCATAGGGCAAAGCATTTCCACTTCATGGAGTAAGTGGCCCTGGTGGAAGGCTTCCTAGCTGCCACCAGGAATCAGCCACCTTGGGATGACACCCCAACTCTAGCCATGGCTACATCTTCAGAAGCCAGGCGTGACGATTCAGGGATATGAGATACGGGTGGATCAGGGTGCCCCAGTCCTGGTAGAGCAAGCCAATGCATAGAAGCAGGGGCACTGGAGGTTCCACTGTCAACTGCTGCAGTACGGGGAACCAGATTTGACAAGGCAAGAAGCGGGTGATGGGGATCATAGGGGGCCCCTTCCATCTGTAGTTTAATCAGAACCCTCTGAAGCAGAGGAAAGGGGGGGGTGACGTAAAGAAACCTTTCCAAGAGAGGGACACAGCATCTTGCCAGAAAACTCCAGGCCTTGAAACGAGAAAGCAAAAAAGCTGCAATTTTGCATTGAGTGGGGACAGTTCTAGGCAGTGTTCTAGAGCCCAGTACCAGACTCATCGCTTCCCAGCAGAGGAGGTATGAGTGAGTGCCCCCCTGTTTGTTGATGTAGTGAACTACACTGATGTCAGTCTGCACTAGCAGAAGGCCCGGGAAAAGCTTTGTCTGGAAGGCCTGCAGGGCATAAAGGACTGCCCACATCTCCAGGATGTTGATGTGGAGAGAACACTCCATCCTGGACCACGTCCCTTGTGTTTGGGGGGCCCCAGATAAGCCCCTTAGCATAACCCTCAAGCATCTGTGGTAAGAATCTGCTGAGGGGATGGAATGAGGAAAGGAACCCCTCTGAGCAGATTGCTGGGTTCCATCCACCAAAGCAGACCCTTTTGGACCAGAGAGGAGACTAGGACCTGCTGTTCCAGGTCGTCAGTACGCTGATCCCACTGGACCCTCAGTATCCACTGGGGTATCCTCATGTGCAGTCTGGCTAGAGGCACCGTGACTATAGCTGCACCCATCATTTTATTTATTTATTGAGTTTTTATTGACCAGGTAAGCGCACTAGACAAATAGGCCCAAGAGCCAGAGTAAGGGTCTGGCCGAGACATCTGCTGTTGTACAGCAGACCGGCTTGAGCCATTAAGTGGTCCGCCCTGTCCTGGGGCAGGGAGGCCATATCTTGAGCCATATTCCAGGACCGCTCCTACAGACTGTACTGGATACACTGACGGGGGGTCAAAACTGACTTGAGCAGACTGATTGTGATGCTCAGCTGCTGAAACAAGTGGGTGGTACGTTCCAGAGTCTGCAACAGGTATTCCCTGGACTGTGCTTTGAGGAACCAATTGTCCAGGTAGGGAAAGACATACAGCCCCTCCCTCCTGAGGGCTGCTGCCACTACTGTCAAGCATTTGGTAAACACCCAAGGGGCCGAGGACAAGCCAAAAGGCAAGGCCCAGAAATGGAAGTGTGCTCCCTGAAAGTGGAACCTGAGGTACTGATGGTGGGAGGCACATACCTTGATATGCAGGTATGCATCTTTCATATCGAGGGAGCAGATCCAATCTCCCTGATGCAGGAGGGCCAGCAGTCCTTGAAGGGTGACCATCCGAAACTTCTTATACTAAATAAAGAAGTTTAGTTCTCGGAGGTCTAGGATGGGCCCGAGATCTCCTGTGCATTTGGGGACCAAGAAGAAATGAGAGTAGAACCCCCTGCCGTGCTGTTTCCTGTGAAGGGTTCTATGGCCCTTTTGTGCAGCAAGGTGTGAATCTCCTCCCAGAGCACTGGAATGTGGTCTGGAGGGTAAGAGGACTGAACCGGAGGGTTTTCTGGAGGCCACTCCAGAAGCTTCAGAATACGGACTTTTTCTATGAGCTGCAGGACCCAGGCATCTCTAGTGATTTCCCATCACTTGTTCAGGTGCAGGGCAAAGCGACCCCAGACTACCACCTCCTGCCAGGCAGGGGTGGGGGGCTGGGCATGGAGTCAGGCTGAGGTAGTACCTGCGGCCGGGGCCCTACCACCTCCTCTGGGAGATTTCCCAGTGCTGCAGGTGGGAGTAGGTAGGGCTGAAGCAGCTCTGCATTTACCCTGAGGTTTAGAGCAGGGTTTAGGCCTATTGGCAGCATGCCGAAAGGGCATGCACTGACCGCTTCTAGGCTGGTTGGTGTGGAACATGGAATGAACTGACTGCAAGGTGCAGCCAGAAGCCTGCAGGTTTAATATGTGGTCTGCACGTCTGCCCCAACCAGTTTGTACCCTCTATAGGGGGCATTCAGGATGGATTGTTGGATATCCTGGGCAAAGCCTAACACCCTTAGCCAAGAATGGCGATGTAGGCAAATGCCTGCCGCGGCGTCCCAGGCAGAAGCATCTACGGCGTTGCAGGCAGAGCGAAGAAGATGCTTGCCAATGTCGGCACCTGACTGAATGTTCTGGAGCAGCTGCTGCTTCAGAGGGTCCTCTGGGAGGGTTCATGCTGCCTCCTTGGCCTGGGTACACAGCTGGTTCTGAAACTGGACCATATGGACAATATAGTTGAGGACCCTTATGGTCAAAGTGGCAGAGGCAAAGGTGCACTTGCCAATGAGCTCTAACCATCTGGACTCCTTGTCCAGTGGGAGGGAGCTGAGGTGTTTGGGCCACTTGGTACGGTCATGGCAGGGCAGCATTAATTACCATGGAGTTTGCTTGAGGCTGCTCAGCAAAGAAAGGCTTCCCTGCTGGAACCTGGTACAGCTTTGTCTACCTTCTAAGGCATGGCAGGGACTAAGCTAAGCCAATGCCAAGCGGGCAAGGTGGCATCCTCAAAGGGTTCTGTCAATGGCGGAATGACCAGAGGACGGGGCGTCTGGAAGGCCAAGGTAATTAGACAAATGGCATCGGATAGGGTTCTCCTCCTCTGTGTCAATCCCCATGGTTGCCTGTAACTGTCTCAGAAGAGCGACAAAGGAAGGGTCATCCGGGGGAGTCCCGTGGGATATACCTGGGGGTCTCCTCCCCATCAGAGGACACCGTAACATAGAAATTGTCGGCAGATAAGGACCGCTAGGCCCATCCAGTCTGCCTGCAAGTCCTGTATTTGATTACAGCTTTTGACCCTACCCCTGCTTAACCTCTATGGTTCCCCTATGCCTGTGCCATGCATGTTTAAATCCAACCACAGTGCTCGCTCCCACCACCTCCTGTGGCAGACCAATCCATGCATCCACCACCCTCTCCGTGAAGAAAAACGTCCTCACATTCCCTCTTAATTTGCCACCTTCCAATTTCATGTCATGCCCCCTAGTTCTTGTACTCCTCCTGTACTGGAAGATCCCCCGTTTATGCCTCTGAGGTACTTGAATGTTTCTATCATGTCCCCTCTCTCACTCCTCTCCTCCAGCGAGTACATATGGAAGTCCCTTAACCTCTCCTTTTAAGTCTTGTGGTGCAAGCCCTGTACCAACTTAGTCGCCCTTCTCTGGGCCACCTCTAGCCTGTTAATGTCCTTTCGAAGGTGCGGCCTTCAGAACTGCATACAGTACTCCATGTGAGGTCTGACCAGGGTTTTGTATAACAGCATCACTACCTCACGTCTTCTGCTGGTGATACCGCTTGCTATGCACCCCAGCATGCCAACGGCCCTCCCTACTGCCTTTGTTCTCTGCTTTGACATTTTCAGGTCATGTGAAATAGTAACCCCCAGGTCTCTTTCCTCTTTGGTGACTGTCAGCAACTCCCCCCCCCCCTCAATCCTGTAGCTCTCCCCAGGGTTACTGTGTCCCAGGTGCATAATAGCAGTGTCAGTGGCTCAGTAGGTAGCACACTCGCCTCTGAGGCCGGAAGATCAGAGGGCTGTGGGTTCAGTTCCCACATCTGGCACTTGGGTTAATATCCAGTACTGACACTGTACTGCAGCATGAGAGGGGTGCTGCACTTCTGAGGTGCCATCTTTCGGATGAGATGTTAAACCGAGGTCCCATCTGCCTGGATTGGTGGTAGGTCAGATGGATGTTAAAGATCCCATGGCACTTATCGAAAAGAGTAGGGGAATTTACCCGGTGTCCCGGCCAAATTTCCCTCATTCACTAAAAATACCACCAACAGCTTAATCTGGTTCAAGGTCAGTTGGCAAACATCTGTATCCCCCTCCCCCCGGGTCGTGCCTGAAAATAGGCAGGATTTGTCTAGTGCACTTACCCGGTCAACAAAAACTAAATAAATAAAATAAATAAATAAATAAATAATGTTGCACTTTTTTTAATTAAACCTCAGTTGCCATTCTGCAGACCATTTCTCAAGCTTCCCCAGGCCCCCCCTCATTTTCTCCACCCCTTCAGGAGTATCCACCCTGTTACATATCTTTGTGTCACCTACAAACAGGCAGACCTTTCCTTCCACCCCTTCTGCAAAGTCACTGATGAAGACATTGAACAGAACTGGTCCAAGCGCTGATCCCTGAGGTACTCCGCTGGTCACCCTCCTCTCCCTAGATTGTACTCCATTTACCACCACCCTTCGTCTCCTGTCCGTTAGCCAATTCCTAACCCAGTTTAACACCTTGTCTCCCATGCCCAGACCACCCATCTTGTTAATCAGCCTCTTATGTGGGACAGTGTCGAAGGCTTTGCTAAAATCGAGGCAGGCAACGTCCACCGTGCCCCCGATTTACTTCCTTAGTCACCTAGTCGAAGTCTATGAAATTTGTCCAACACAACCTACCCACTATGAACCCATGTTGCCGAGGGTCCTGGGCAATGATGGCTTCCAGATGTCCCACTATCCTTTCCTTAAGTAGTGCCTCCATGATCTTCTCCACTATCAACGTGAGGCAGACCGGCCTACTGTTGCCCGCCTCCTCCCTACTGCCTGATTTGAGTAAAGGGATGACATGTGCCCACCTCCAATTCTCTGACACCACTCCTGTGTTAAGTGACTCGGTGAACAATGCTGCCAGAGGTTCTGCTAGCTCTCTTTGCAGCTCCCGGGCGTAGTATCCATGGGTGTATGCCGTCTGGTCCCATTGCTTTGTCCACCTTCAATTTAGTGAGTTCCTGCAGGATTCTCTCCCCCCGTGAATGGACTGTTGTCCATCTCTTTTCCCCCTTGGCATCTGATGCTCAGTTGTGGTCCCTGTCCCTCCCCCTCTTCTGTGAATACTGAAAAGAAGTGTTTATTCTGTATTTCTGCCACATACACATCTCCCTCCTTACACTCCCCTTTCTCCCCTTTAAGTCTTACAATTCCCAGGCTGGCCTGGTGGCGCTGAGGCGCTGGAAGCTTTACCTCGTGCTATGCCAGCGACCTGTGTTCGGGAATGAGCACGGGCCGTCGGGGGTCGGAAGGGAAGGAGAAGGATCGAGTGTCCGAGGGACTGCTCTCCTCCTCCAGGGAGGGGGTGTCACCAGCAGTCAGTGCTTGACTGGCCCCTAGCAGTGGCTGGGGTACAGCGCACCAAAGCTTCAGAAAGGGGAGGAGAGGAGGCAACCCCTGGCGCCACAGGCTCATTCCCGGACCCAGATCGCCAGTGTGGTGCAAGGTGTAGCGACCAGCGCCACAACCTCCAGCGCCACTAGGCCGGCTATCTGTGTTGCCTTTATACCGTCCTTGACATACATGGCAACTCCTCCCCCTCTTTTTTGTCTCCCCTATCCCACCTAAACAGAGTACAACCTGGTATATTTACTTCCCACCCATGACTGGCAGTGTGCCAGGTTTCAGTTATTACTACTATGTCCAGGTCTGCCTCAACTATCACAGCCTCCATGTCTAGGATTTTATTTCCCAGGCTGTGGGCAGGTGGAGTGGGAGGTGGTAACACCTCCATCTCCAACATCTCCGCCTCCTCCTCGTCAGGGAGAAGGAGGTCTGGGTAAGACTCCTCCTCGTCCCCTGGGTCCTGAGGGGGTGAGAGGACACTGGATTCCAAAGTGCATACTGCGGCCCCATGGGAGGGGGGCGCGGGAGCAGGCACCGTAGGCCCTTGCGGCGCCAGCCCATGTGGGGGGGGGAGGAGGCAAGCCGAGCTTGCATAAAATCCTACAGAGAGGAAAGCATGGCTTGGAAATCTACCATGACAGACGTCAGGGCACCAATCACCAACCAAGGACCTATCATGGCAAGAAAGAAGTGAAACAGCCTGGTACTGAATTCCGCGTCACACGATTCCTCACCTTAATCTTCTCTTTCTGTGACACTTGTACATAGCAAGCAGAAGTTTGGAACACTGGTTCCGAAAGGAGATCACACACTGCATTTTCTAGCTGCAGACAGAATGTAACAAAATCAAACTAAGCAACAGTATTTGTTATTTGGCAAAAGGTTTTATCAGATTCTTTGCTTCTAAATCAATTAGGCATGTCTGACATCCTTAGATTCATCACTCTGTGTATTTGTAATTCCCTCAGATAACTATAAAACAGTTAATATACTAGTTTTGTAAGTTATAAGTCAATAAATACGGCCACTCAGTTTTTAAAAATCTCTTCCACCAAGGTTATTTTTTTAACAGGTTGTATAATGCAAATATATAAGGATGATGCTAGAGAACTTTTTTTAATCTTTCATCTTTCCCTTCTTTATTTCTTTCTACATTTTTCTTACCTCCTCAGCTGGGGTTTTCTTACCTATGGTTTCCCCTCCTTCCAGCCAGCCTTCACGGTCCCCGCCCCGGCCACAGCCAGAGCTCGAACCCCCTCACTCCCAAGCCCCTTGGTCACATCGCAGCAGGTACTTACCCCACCACTGCAGAGATCCAGGCAGCTGGGCTTGAGGGGAGCTAACCTGGGTGCATCCGTGGCCTTGCCGTCAGGGCCAGCCTTCAAGTACGCCAGAGGATAGGTTACGTTTCCCCACCCCACGGCACGAACGTGCAAGGCATCAAGGACCCTGCCATGCATGTACCGAGCACCCCATTGCCCAACGACGTCCGTGTCATCCCCACTGCGGACCGCCACATGCACCAACCCCCAGCTGCCACCAGGAGCCAGTACAGCCACGTTCCCCAACCCACCTCCCAGAGGAGGAGAGCAGTCCTAGGATGCTCAATCTCCTCCCTCGCCAACCCTCCGACACCCGAGGTCGCCTCCCACCCCGGTTCGACGGGCGTGCGCAGGTGTGACGGCCCAGCAGCTCAACCCTCAGTGTCACAGGGCCGACCTATAGAGGACATTTCTGATGGTAAACAGCACAGTACCTCAACAAGATGTTTAATTTTTTCATGTTGAGTGTAGCAAGACAGCAGAACTTTAAAGAACTTCAAAACCATATATTTTAATACAGGAATTCAATTAAATAAAAAACAAAATGGGTATACTGTCTGCCAGAAATTCATCATTACTATAAAAAACTATGACTATGTTTTTGGCCAACTAACAAATTCTACTGCTTTAAATTCTAGCAAATCCTATAAAATCCAGAATTTACACGAAACATTAATTCCGCTAAACTTGGAGCATTAGCAAGCTGTAAATACTCGAAGGGAGCAGTGAGACACACATCGAGCATGGGGGTTTACTGGATAGTGCAATTGCCCAGCTAAACTGAGCAGTGTAAAACAAGCCTGATGTGCCCAGACCAGCTAAACTGGGCCATGCCAGGAGCCAGAAACAGAGTGATGAGTAGGGGCTCTCTTTTTTTATTTATTTTTATTTGTTTTTTTAATTTATTTATTTATTTACTATACTTTATCTCTCATCATCCACCGGCTCCCATCAGTCAAACTACATGCTTTTTTTTTTAATTCAAACTTTATTAACAGATTTTCCACAGTACAGGGGACAGAAGTGGTAACATTCACAGCATAATCACAGGACCAGACATGCTCTGCCCCCTTCCCAGTACAGCAGTACACTAAAACATTGTAGTATAATACCATGTTACAATGAACCTTGATTGAACTGAGATAAGCACTTGCCAACAACTCATTTATCCAAACCAACCGTAATTAGAGTGTGAAAGGGACCCCAGATACGCTTATAACTCCGTTGCCTGTTATAGAGACTCGCTATAGCTTTTTCAGTACGAAGATTAGCGAGGATTCCATGAACCCATTCTTGATATGATGGGCTAACACCATCCTTCCAACGCTTAAGTATGATTTTTTTTTTTTTAAACAGATAATGTTATCATAGACATGTGAAATCTCCGAGCTTTAATCTTTATAGGAGTCAGGTCTCCCAACGGGCAAATTTCGGGAGTAAAGCAATCCTGCAGACCCAATAAGGGGTCCAATTTAGCTTTAATTGAATCCCATAGTGGGGTTATCTTGGGACATGACCAGAATATATGGAAAAAGTGTTCCCTTTTCCTGGGAACATCTGGTACACAATCCTGATTCAAGAAGGCCCCATTTCACCAGTTTTACCAGAGTATAATACATATTATGTAAGATATGGTATTGCATAAGTCATAGTCTATCTTGTGACACGTACTTGTGACAATACCTCCATAGTGCAGGCCAACGGAAGGTATGCTGGGGAAAGAAAGAGACCCAGAATGTGGTAGGGCCGTGGGAACCTCCATACCGCCAATGAAACAGGTCTTGGTATATTTCTGAGATTACCTTAGAGGGTCCTAGTAAAGAGGAAAGCTTGGATATCAAGGAAAAGGCCAGCGGACGGGGAGGGGTATTACCCAATACGGTAGTAAGGAGATGCTTTAATTGAAGGACCCTGAAATGGTGGGCTACTGGGATATTAAATTTTTGGATAATGTTAAGTTACAGAGAGCCATGCCCCCTCTCCATCCAGGAAGGTGGACACCGTCCCCTCCCCCACTTGGGGCAACCACATGGTGGGGGTCCTCTGTTTATTTATAGAAAAGGACGGGGAATTCCATATGAAATGAGACAGGTCCAAATGCGGTTTGTAACGCTAAAAGGAACAAAGCTGTGCATGAACTTTAAAGGAGGTCATAACAGTTGGACATTTACGGACTTCTAGTAGAGAGGAAATCTTGACATAAAACATGGTCAGGGGGTCCATGTTCATAGACTGGATAAAGTCTAATTCAATATTAAGCCAAACCGGCCTCAAGCCTTCGGATCCCGGGTTCACCCACCTAAGATATTTTGATAGATGGCTAGTCCAGCAATAGATTGCCAGGTGAGGAATCCGCAATCCCCCATCAAATTTTGGAGCCGCCAGCTTGTAGTATGCCAGTCGGGGGTGTTTGTTGGACCAGATAACATTGGCAAAAATTCTATGCATTTTCTGAAACCAGGATAATGGGATAAATAAATTAAGGTGCAACAGAGGATAAAAAAGGCGGGGAAATACATAAATTTTAATTATACTGATACGGCCCCATAATGAGATAGGAAGCTTCGACCATCTATCAAGATCCTGAACGATCACCTGGGAAAGGGGCTCCAGGTTTTCTTTAAACCATGAGGAAGGATTACGTGTCAATCTGATACTCAAATATTTGAGAACACGAAGTGATCAATCCAAAGGAGATAATATCCTTCTTAAAGACCTTGTGGTTAAGGGGAAAAATAGACGACTTACTGGCATTTAATTTGTAATTCAAAAAGGAACTAAACTTGGCAATCTCCGTTAACATGGCCGGGATGGACGTAACCGGATGGGACAAATGAAGAACATCATCAGCATATGCCGTAATCTTCACTACCGTGTTCCGTATCGGTATGCCCTGTATATCCAAATTATCTCAAATATTTCAGATAAGGGGTTCCAGATATAAGTTGAATAACAGAGGGGAAAGGGGGCAACCCTGCCTTGTTCCCGAATGTAAGAAGAAGGGTTTTGAAAATGCCCCATTACCTGAAATCCTAGCAGAGGGGGCCCGGTATAGGGCACGAATCCAGTCTATGAACAGGGAGGAAAAAGCGAATGCCCTGAGAACCTGAAATAAAAAGTTCCAGTTCACACGATCAAATGCCTTCTCGGCATCCAGGGACACCAGCACGGCAGGAAAGGTGGCGTCCCTGGACTCAGAGAAGACAAGCCAAAGGGTACATAGGTGATCTGATGAGTACCCCCTCATAAATCCCACCTGTGACATGCCAATCAGATCCGGAAGGACCAGAGTAATCCTATCAGCCCATATCTTCGAGAGAATTTTAATATCCTGGTTCAAAAGGGATATGGGCCTTTAACTCTGTACCAGCTCGGGATCTTTGTCAGGTTTGGGGAGGACGACGATCAGGGCTTCAAACAGATAGATATCAGCGGCTACCCCAGAGTGAATGTGGAGATGCAGCCGATGAAGCACTGGCACTGTTCCCGAAAGACTTTATAAAATAACTAGGAAAAAACGTCCAGCCACGGGACTCTGTCCGAGGGCAGGGCCTTTATTACCTCTGTTATTTCCTCTAAGGATATAGGGGAGGACAGAAATCTCCTCTGCGAAGCTGACAGGGAGGGGAGATGAGACTCCCGGAGATAGACCTCCAATGCCTCGACAGGAGGAGGACTGTCCATGTCCCTATATAATTGCTCATAGTACAACGAAAACTCCTGCACAATCTCTGAAGGGGACGCCCTCAAGGATCCATCCACTTGAGCCCTCACGGGTGGGATAAATCTTGCTGATTCCTGCTGTTTTATCCTTAGAGCAAGCAAACGTCCCACCTTTTCTCCCTGATCGGTGTAGCTAGCTTTGGTGCAGATAATGGCTAACTCTGCCTTTTCCCTTAACAAATCTAAATACCTATCTTTAGCTACCAGACGCTTCCGCCTGTCTTCTTCCGGGGTACTGGAAGATAAGTTGTCCCAAGTGCGGTCCCTAGAGGCCAATAGAGATAATAGTTCAGCCACTTGGCCTCTTTTCCTCTTCGTAGCTAGACTGATAAGAATCCCCCTCATATAGGCCTTGAAAGCGCCCCATAAAATATCCGGCACCATGCCTTATGTTGAGTTAGTTGAAAGAAACAGATCTGCTCTTTCACTTGGTTAAAAAAAACGAGCATCTTTTAATAATTGCTCATTTAATTTCCACCGAGTCTCTTTCTTAGGGATATTAAGAAAAGCCAAGCTACAAACCACCAGCGAATGATAGGATACGGGGCCTGGCTGAATTGAAGCAGACGTAACACCCCCGGCAAGAGCGATTGGGATATTAATAAGTAGTCAATGCGGGAATGTGATTTGTGTACTGGTGGAACAAATGTGTATACCCTAGTATTGGGGTGCAACACTCACCATACATCACATAACCCATACTGATCTAATAAGTCCCTAAACGCTCTCTGCCCAGGGGAAAGTCCCCTCAACACCGTGCCAGACCTGTCCATATTAGAGTCAGATACTAAATTGAAATCCCCTCCCATAACGATCGTGATAGGAAGCAAGGGAAGTATAATGGTGGTAAGCTTCATAAAGAAACCAGGGTCGTCAGTATTGGGCCCATAGATGCTACAAAGTAATAGTGGCATGGAACAAGGGGTGCCTTGGACCATAACATATCTACCACCCGGATCCCTGAAGACCTGCGTGGAGATAAAGGGAATGCCTCTACTGACCACGAGCATGACCCCACAGCTGTTAGTGGACCCCAGGGCAGTAAAAACCTGTCCCACCTGTTGCCTCCTGAGTTGTAAAGCTTCCGAGTCTAACAGGTGGGATTCTTGTAAAAACGTGACCTGGGATCGCAACAGATTCAGGTGTTTAAGCACCTGATATTGCTTAGGCTTTTTCCTTATCCCCTTCACATTCCAGGTTGCAAAATTGATGTTACTAGCCATCTAATCTAATAATAAGCAAACGCATGTGTAATATCCAGATATTACTGCAACGGGTATCAAAGATCCAAGACCCCCTGATTACTGCTGTACCACCCTCCTAACCCCAATCCCATCCCTCCAGACACAATCCCATACTGTCCCCCTTCCCCATTATACTCCCCCATGTACCATAACATAGGTAAGCCGGATCCTTTATATCTAGTCATCACCCCACCCACCCTACCTCCCTACTGTCACAAACAATGATCAGCAAACTACCGCTTCTCTTCCCCTTCCCCCAGCCTCCCAACATTACCCCAATAAACCCAAACAGATCATATAGCCATTCCATATGAAAAACAGATAGTTGAATATATAGGACAGTAAATTCAACACTTTAACCAGCAACACATTAAGTGCAAATCTCAGAGGGAAATGCTCAGCTCTTTGGAGCCAGAAATCCAAACAATATTCTAAATTAATATGTTAGCTGCTTATATCCTAAAGAGCAGGCACAGGTAAATGCGTACTGAAAATAGCAGGCAGTTCAAAGTAATACATGACCACCTCAGAACCGTGACAGCAGCTAAACCACATGCCCTGCAGTAAGATATGCTAAGTAATGCCAGGCACCTGGTAAAATTATCCTGCCTTGAAAGTAGGTTCTCGGCATGTCTGACCGCACTGAGCTACGAATTGAATGTCTGGAGCTCCCCTCTAGCAATACGAAGGCAAAAACGCACAACCATACCCTGTGTGAAAAAGAAAAACGGCTGTACTGCAAATCGTTCCCTCATTTAGATAACTAAAATTAAGGAACCAAGGGGGCCAAATCCTAGGAAATAAATCCAACCCTGAGCCTACCTAATACCTATGTTATTAAGCGCATATCGAGTATAGTCCAGAGAGAACCGTGAAGCAAATAACTCTGTCCTTAAACTGCAGCAGCCCACTGGGTAAAAAACTGCGACAGAAACATATTAAGCTGCTGAATACTGTAATAAGTAAAATAAACGCAGGAGCATAATGTCCCTTCAGCCTTCAGTAGCAGGCTCTCTCGAACCAAAACGGAAAATGACACTCTTCCCCTTCTTCTAATCAAAGAACAGCAACTTCTCTCCAGTTCGGACGTCTTCAGCCCAAATGATACTTATCATGGATCGTGGAATAAATCAGGAAGGTCCGTCTTCAACCCCGCAAGTGCAGCATCTGGGTCTTCGTAAGATAACCAGGTACCAGCCACTTGTACTTGCAGCTTGGCTGGGTACCCCATCCTAAACTTGAGGCCCGCGGCAATAATCTTCGAGACCATAGGGTGGAATGCTGTACGGTTCTGCCTGACCAAACCCGGTAGATCTTGGGCAATCCTGATCTTTGCATTTTCCCATCTGACTTCCTGCAACTCCTTTGTCTTTGCTAGAAAATGCTGCCGTTCTAAGAAGTTCAAAAATTGGCAGATAATTGGACGAGGCAGTGATCCAGGGGGAGGCTTTGTCCGCAAGAACCTATGTGCCCTCTCAATGATATATTTGGCACTAAAGGGAGAGGGGCCGGCGACCTTTTCAACCAACTTTTGGACAAATCCAATGGTGTTCTGGCCCTCTTCTCCCTCTGGAAGCCCGAGGATAACAACATTATTCCTGAGGCTGCGACCCTTGAGGTCTTCCAGCTTTAACTCTAGACAAGAAAGTTTCTGACGCATAGATACAAGCCCAGGATCAAATTTTCTCCACCCACTTCCCAAGCGAACAAATATGGGCAGTATTATCAGAGGTTGTCGTTTAAACTCATCTATTTTTTTGGTTAGGGATTTAAGCTCTGAGGAAATGTCCTTTATTTCTTCACGGAAGGGCTTGAATTCCTCTAGAAACCTGCTCAAGGTTAACGGCTCCTGATCCACGGCAGCATTAGAGTGCGCTGGCCTTTCTGAAGCACTCTAGGCCCGTGATTTCTTTGGGGCCTTCTCAGGAGTAGCTGGGGGAGTATGTTTCTGCGGCGCCTTCTTCACAGGAAAATCCATCGAAACGACGAAACACCATGCGGATACTCAGGGTGGTAAGGAAAAGTTGTAGAGTAGTTTCTGAGGGTTTGAGGAGGTTTTGTAGGAACAAAACACGAAAAGAGAGAGTCAGGAGGCTGGAGTAACTAAGAGGAGCTACTACCCGGTACCCTGCATCACGTGGTCTCTCAGTCAAACTACATGCTTGGCCCTGCCACACACCCAGGGACTTATCCAACTCCAGAACACCCCCGGCTTACCCCCCAGAGGCAGGGCCACTGGGGTAGTCCCCCCATCCCCTCCACCCCCCCCAGAGACCGAAGGTAGAATGGGAGCCAGAGCCTGTTAGGGCGCTGGGTCCGCTTGCGTGGGGGCAGACATCATTGTGCAGCAGCGGAACCTCCTCCATTTTTCTGTTTTTCTCCCCTGGAGGCGTGTCATGCAATGATGTTGGAGCGGAAACGGCAAACGTCTAACACGCCTCCCAACATAAGACAGTCCTGGTTCTAAAACCCCTGGCTGCCGCACGGGGTCACACAAACGCCAGCAACTTCTTCCCCCTCCCACCAGAGGAGAGCAATCCATAGGACGCTTGATCCTCCTCCCCCAGGCCAGCCCTCCAATTTCCTAGGCTCTATCCCAAACCTCGGTCGTTGGCGTCGCAAGCAGTAGCGCTACTGGTGCGCCGGCGGGCCGGCCGTGAGTAGGGGCTCTGCTGAGCAAGTGTTGAATCTTACTGAGGCACTGATGGAACATAAGTTTTAAACTAGCTTACCTTCCAGATTCATCAAAGCAAACATCCGTGTGACCCTCTGTGTGACCATAACGCATTGGCTTATTTTCAGCAGGCATGTTTTTCAACTTTCACACCTAAACAAAACAAAACAAAACAAAAAAAAAAAAAAAAAAGAAAACCTTTATTTCACAATTTAAAAAAAAGTCTTTCAAACTGACATAACTGAAGGGACTTTTGATTTAGTCAGCAGACTCTTGACCAAGAAACTAGTAAACATCCCTTATGGTTTACAACTGTATACTGAAGTCGTCAAATGAGATTTTTAAGAATTTGTAAGCACAAAAATAAAAGTAGTGCTTCAGCAATGACCTTGTCATACCTGCATCATTAACAGAAAAACTGTCTGGCAATGTAGTAGAAAGACACTCCAGCAACTTTCTGACCCTGAGATTTTCTGAGTTGACCCTAAGCATTTAAGCGGAGGGTCAAATGGACCCCTACTTTACTGGTGCTAATGCAATCTCGTTATTCGTGATCTCTGGGCTTCGATTTTCAAAAAGGACAGATTTTTTTTGACCAGTCGCTTTGTACCCTATGCAAATGAATGGGAAACCAAGTGGTTAAACAAAACAATTTGCAGGGCCAGAAGAGATTTGTTTAAAAGCACCAAGCTACCCTACTTTATACAACTATAAGCTACATAAGGTCCAATTCTCAGTTACAAAGGGCACTGGTGCAAAACATGGGGCAAAGAGTCAGCCCACTGCACCATAACCATTTGGAGTATTACACAAAAACACAGGTTACTCACCTGTAAAGTAGTTCTAGGAGTAGTATATGTTGTTCATCCACACTTCTTGGCATGTCCTTTCCTTTTAAATATCTTGCCGGAAGGTCTAAAAGCTGGCTCCTTCCACCCCAGCCAGGTGGTATATCCCTCGGCTCTGCCCCTTGATGCCAGCTCTCACTCACTGGAAGCAGTGGTTGTGTGTCAAAGCCAGTGGAGGTCAGGTGGGTCAGTGCGGATGAACAACATATACCACTCATAGAACTACTATTACAGGTGAGTAATCTGTGTTTCTAGGGATGTGTATATGTTGTTCTTATCCACACTTCTTGGCAACCACCTAGCAGTTCTCCAGGAGGCAGGAAGCAAGGCGCACACCCCCTACTTAGGCAACAGAGACTGGAGCAGTGGTCCAGATAATTTTTAGGACTCAAAAGTATTTACTACCACCTTCTTACACCTGGTAGTATTTTCCTCTAAAATGGTAGTACTGTCATCCACGGACCCATCTCGATTCCCCCAAACATCTCAACCAAGTCTCAATCTCACTGGACGCCTGCAGTCACTGACTGTTTATTACTGCTGCAGAGTCGTACTGTGACCTTATTTTTAACATTGTCATGTTGCAACAGTCCTAACCAGCCAGTGTGCAAATCCTGTCCCCACCCCTTCGGGTTCCTGTGTATTGCCATGGCTGCTAGCATCTCATGGTACTGCCAACTCTGTACAGGTGTACTACATATTGTAAATTTGCAAGTTGGGAAAAAAACTTCTTAAAATCAGAAAGTGGCAGTATTTCTGTCAAAAATGGTAGTAAAATACTCCTCTACTTCCCTTATCTGTTCTCCTAGATCAGAGAACTAAGGCCCCAAAACCAGCTTCCCGGCATGACTCTAGGTCAATGTAGTAATGGGAAATAAAGGTGTTTGCTGACTTCTAGGTAGCAGCCTGACAGATTTCCTGGATAGGGACATCCCTAGAATCAGCCCCCAACGTAGCAGTACGGCAGATAGAATGAGCCCTTAGCCCAATGGGAGGCTCCCTACCCGCCAACCTATAGCAGAGATCAATGCATGATGTAATCAGTCTGCCAATCGTCCACTTGGCTGCAGGTCTGCCAGGTGCGACTTCAGCGTAGGGGACAAACAGCTGGTGAACCTCTCCCGAACTCCAGCCATGCACTCTTTTTCATAAGAGAGCGCTCATCTCAGGTCCAAAGTATGGAGCCTGTATTCAGCCTCCAAGGTGTGATTGGGGTAATACACTGGCAGTGTCATCACCTGGTTCAGGTGAAACTAACACAACCTTCGGAAGGAACTTTGAGATGGGGCGCAGGACAACCTTGTCCCTGTGGAAGACGAGATACGGAGACTCAGAGAGCACCCGGAGCTCCTCAATCCTTCTGGCTGACGTGATAGCCACCAAGAAGGCGATCTTCCACGACAGGTGTGACATCTCACTCCTGTGCATCAGTTCGAATGGCTTGCCCATGAGCTTTGCCAATATCAGCAGTAGAACCCACGGTGGTGGTGGTTCATGCACCAGACGGGAAATATGGCTGAGGCCTTTGAAGAAATGCCAGACCACCTTCTCCAGTGCCACTGTCTGCTGACCAGCCCGTGCTCAGTAGGCAGAGATTGCTACCAGGTGCACCTTAAGGGTCATGGACCGAAGACCCCCCTTGGAGAGAGACCAAAGGTAGTCAAGAATGCTGGCCACCTGCCGGCCCAGAGGCACTGAGGGCTGAGGCGCTGGACGCCTCACCTCAAGCTGCGCCGGCGACCCATGTTTGGGAACAAGCACAGGCTGCTGGGGGTCGGCAGGGAGGAGAAGGATCAAGCGTCTTTTGGACTGCTCTCCTTCTCTGGGGAGGGGGAATACCAGCACTCAGTGCACTGCTGGCTCCTAGCGGCGGCTAGGGGCGCTGAGGCTACAGCAGGGGAAGCAGGCAGATGTTCAGAAGAGGCAGCGTCTGGGGAGTGTACGCGTTCGCTCACTTAGGCACCATTGACATCCTTGGCTTGAGGAACAAAATTCAGGTAGAAAATGGTCCCAGATGTTTGAGGATGGTCGGTCTCACAGCCACCCTCATGATTGGCAGCAACAACTCCAGCACCCCAATCCTTGTGTGAGGCAGGTTGAGGGTTCCCCACCGCCCCAGCACAGGGGGTAAGCCGTGGGGCAGCTGGGGGCTGAGCTGCGAGCGGGGGACGGGTCTGGGAGACCGACGGGAGGAACTGCTGCCAGGGACCGGGAGGTAAAGAAATTAACTACAAAAAAATAATGCTGGCCACCGGACAGGATGAAGGGTCCAGGCCCATGCCCCGACACCAAATGGAGAATCTCTTCCACTTGAAAGCATAGCACTTCCTGGTCAATTCCTTCCTAGATGCCTCAACTACAGGGAGGACATCGGAGGGGAGAGACCCAAAGCCTGGAACTCTAGCCACTCAGGAACCAGTGCTATCAGGTGCAGGAATTGACGGTCCGGGTGGAGAATCTTCCCTGATTGACTGAGAGCAGGTCAAGGCGTGCTGGAAGACGCCTCGGGAGCCTGATGCTGAGGCGGTGGAGATTGGGGTA
Organism: Neoceratodus forsteri; assembly: GCA_016271365.2. Classification (NCBI taxonomy): domain Eukaryota; kingdom Metazoa; phylum Chordata; order Ceratodontiformes; family Ceratodontidae; genus Neoceratodus; species Neoceratodus forsteri. Next base: position 798,169,939 of record CM028134.1, on the reverse strand, counting down.
CCAGAACTGGTGGGCAGTCTGGAGCTACCAGGATCACCTGTGCCTTGTCCCTCCTGACCTTGAGGAGCACCTCGTGGATCAAGGGAAGTGGAGGGAAGGTATAAAAGAGGCCTGGGGTCAGCCAGCCCAGTGACGCGGAGGATTGAGGCACTGGACGCCACACCTCGTGCCACAATGGCAACCCGGGTTCAGGAATGGACTTGGGCCGCCTGGGGTCCACAGCCTCGAGAAGGTATCCCCCTGCAGCAAGCCTGCTGAGGCGGGGGGCACAAAACAGCCCCAGCTTTGCGTTCTCCCTGGAGGCGAACAGGTCCACATGAGGGGTGCCCCATTGGGAGAACAAGCTGTGTTACTACCTCTGGAAAAATAAACCACTCGTGGGACTCCTCGCCCACACGGCTGAGGGCGTCCGCCAGCAGATTTGAGACTCCTGCCACATGAATGGCTAGAAGATCCACCTCCAGTCAGCTCACGAGGGTCCAGATGCAAACAGCTTCCCTGCACAGAGGCCGGGAGTCAATGCTGCCCTGTTTGTTGAGACAGTACATGGTCGTGGTGTTGTCTGTCTGGACCAGAACCACTTGACTCCGAAGGAACGAGGCCAATGCAGTCAGCACCAGCCGAACTGCTCAGAGCTCCAGCAGGTTGCTGTGGCAATGTTATTCCTCGGGGGTCCAGAGCCCGTGGACTCTGTGGTCCCCCATGTGGGCACCCCAGCCCGTGAGAGAGGCATTGGTCATCAAGACGACCATCGGCTCGGAGCAAACAAATGGGATCCCCTCCTGCAGATGCTCTAAATGGTCCACCATTGGAGAGCATCCCACATCTTCTGGGTCACAGTGACCAGCTGGTCGAAATGACCTAGTCGCTGAGTCCACTGGCTGGCCAGCTCCCACTGAAGGGGGCGCATATGCCACCAGGCCCATCGGACCATGGAGGTGCAGGCTGCCACGTAACCCAGAAATCACAGGAAGTCCCGGGCAGTGCGCAAGTGCCCAACCAGAAATGATTGGGCAAAGGAGGAGAGAACCTCTGCCCTGTCTGCCAGGAGCCTGGCTCTGGCTCGGCAAGAGTCGAGCTCTGCCCCAATGACGCAGAGCACCTGCAAAGGAAAGAGTTCTGACTTGGCCTCATTTGCCAGGAGGCCAAGGTTGATGCAGGTCTGCCAGATCCCTGGACCTCTCCCCCTCCAGGCTGGAGGGACCTCCTATAATCCAAATCGACCAGATGGGGTACACGCTGACCTCTTGACGCCGAAGATGGGCCACCACCACTGCAATGAATTTGATGAAGATCCTGTGAGCCAATGACAGGCTAAACAGCATGGCTTGAAACTCGTAAAGGGTTCCCTCTGCCCTGAAGTGGAGGAACCTTCGGTGTGACGGACGGATTAGGACGTGGAAGAACATGTCCTGCAGATCCAAGGAGCAGAACCATATGTTCTGCTTGAGAGATAGTATGATCAGAGACAAAGTTACCATCTTGAAGATGTGAGACCTCAGAAATTGGTTCAGGTTGTGCAGATCTAGAATGGGGCCCCAGCCCCACATCCGTTTTGGGACCAGGAAGTACCTGGAAATGAACCCTGGGCTGACAGGGGGATCCGGATTGCAGAGGAGTTGGGGCGATGTCGTCTCGGAGAGCCGACAGAGTGTGCACGAATACCTTCTCCTCTCGTGGTGCGCAGGCTCGGCTTGGTGGGTACTGCTAGAATTCCAGAGACAGCCCCTGGCCAACCACTTCCAAGGCCCACCTGTCCATTGTGACAGTGGACCAGGTGGAAAGGAAGTTACAAGAGCCGCCCCCCTCCCGGGAGGACCCAGAGTCTGCGTGACGAGCATGGGGGTAGCAACCCCCATCCCGTCATTGTGCAGGCTTGGAGGAGGAGGATCTGGTGAAGGGACCATTGGGACACTTCCCTCCGGGCTTACGGGCTACCGAACGTGGGCCAAGGGGCCAAGATTGAGCCTGCTGTTGTCCCGACTGGTACTGGGGCTGCTTGGCTGCAGGGGCCAAAGGCCAAAAGGGCTTATGGCTTCTGTTTTCTGGAAAACTCAGAGTCCTTCTGGGCAGAAGCAATGGAGTCCAAGGTGGCACTGGACTTCGATGCACTGAAGGTGACCATCAACCCCTGGACTGAACAGGTTGGTACCCAGGAAGGTAGCATCTGCCAGTTTGTGCTGGGTGTCTGCCGTGACAGTCAAGACCCTCAGACGGGCCCTGCGGCATATGCAACTGTGGCCACCACTCAACGGGCACAGGAATCCCCAACATACAGAGCCATCTGGAGTTGCTGTTTTGCCACAGCCAAACCCTGATCCCGGACCTGCTTGACTGTAGTCTGAAGGTCCACGGGGAGATGAGGAAGCACCTCATTTAGAGAGCCCGGGAGGGCATGGGAGAAGTGTGCCATGATAACAGCCGAACTCGCCTGATTAAGACCATGCGAAGAGGCAGCAAAGACTTTTCTGGCACAGTGGTCCAGTTTTTTGGACTCTTTGTCCAGAGGTCTATCAGTGTCTCCCGAATTGCCCGAGCACCGAAACACAGATTCAGTCACCAACCCCTCAGCTGAGGGGTGCTGTGTGAACCCAGAAAGCGAGCCGGTGGGAACCGCGTACTGGCGGGCCATCCAGGCTGATGGCGCAGGGCAGGAGGCAGGGTGCTGCCAATGCTCCAGGGCCAGGCCAACAATGGCTTCGGCCACTGGGAAGGCCTCTGTCGAAGAATCGCCTTTTTTCACAATGTCTGTCAGGGGATATTGAGCCCGTTTCTGAACAGGCTCCAAAGGCATCCCCATGTATTCAAAGACGAGACACAGAATGCCCATGAAGGATGTGGGACCTTCCACCATCGAGAGATCCCAAGCGAATCCGCAAACTAACAGGAATGCAAAGAGGAGTCCAGATAGATTGGCCAACCACCTGGGCCATCTGACAGGAGCCCTGGAGCGAGGCTGTTTCAGTTGGCAGAGAAGCCGGTTTTGGTCAAGCTGGAAGGGCCTTCAGTAGCTCCGCAGGCGGAGGTACAGTGTAGACCGGCTCCGGAGGAGTCGGCGTTGGCCTAGAAGGTGACAGCCATGTGATGGCTGGCGTGGAAGGCGGGGTCAACACCAACTGTTGCCACATAAGATCCTCGTAGCGTCAACACAATTTGTACTGAAGCCTCTTCTCTCCTCTTCCGAGGAGGACGAGGATGAATAGCGGCGGCGCTTCTTGGAACGCCCAGAATGGCATCAGAGTTTTCCTCGACCTGTTGGTGGAGGTTCATCGAGACCTAGACCTCGACTGTCAGGGGGACCAACGGGGTGCTCAGAAGAAGTCAGGGCTCCTCCAGGTCAGGGACAGGGACCATGAAGAGGTTCCCAGCAGGCTGGATTTCCTCCTCGGTAGGTCCAGGCAGGACCGGAGTCCTGAGCAAGGAATTGTTGGGCTCATCCAGCGACAACGGGTCGACGGGGTCGATAATTTCGACCGGGCCGTCATTCCATGTCTTAGCCGGCTGGCCTGACGGGGGAACCGTGAAGCCAGCGGTCATGGCTGCAATTTCAACCGAAGTCAGAAATGGAGATTCCCAGGAATGATACCTCTCTCAAAACCAAGAACATTAACGAAGAGACTTCTTCTCTCGCGAATCCTTGGAATCCTTCTTATGGGAACGGGAGCTGTGCGAACCCGAGGAGCCCTCCCCTTTGGTCGGGAGAGACTGGCACAACTCCTTGAAGGAGCCCAAAAAGGTAGAGCCCAGTTTGAGCGGTACGAAGACCGACGTTGAAGAGGAAAGATCGGCGGCCCGAGTCACCTCCTCCTCGAAGGCCTTAATTTGCTCGAGTTGTTCGACGGACCCCACAGCCGCGGAGGCCACCCAACGCGCTTCTTTAGATTTGACCGCGAAGTTCCATTTCTGTCGCCTGTTACAAATGTGCGAGGCGATCATCCACCATTCAGCTGGAACGAGAGGCAAAAGTCACAGGCCTGGGTATCGTGATCATGACCCAGACAGTAGACGCACGTGGCGTGTGGGTCAGTGCACGACATCTTCTGCCCACAGGGGCACCGGCAGAACCTGGGTGAAGACCTGTCCTCCATCGCAGTTGCAATTCTAAAACGATGCAGTAAAACTCCTAACGAGTTTAAGTTTTGGTAAGTAATTAGAAGATTTAAGCGACAGGGCCTACTCAACGTGGAAGCGATAAGGAGGGAGCCCGAATCTTCCAGCGGAAAGGAAGATCTGGCGTTAAGGGGCGGAGCTGAGGGATATACCACCAGGTGGGGTGGGAGAGCCAGCTTTCAGACCTTCCAGCAAGATATTTTAAGGGAAAGGACATGCCAAGAAGTGTGGAGAAGAACATATCCACATCCCTAGAAAAACATATTTCATGGTTGCAGGGCGCATTTCCCTCCCCAACCCACCCATATCTGTGTTGCAATGAAAATGGAGTGTGCCATTTGTCAGTTTCCAATCACCAACAAGCTGGTGTGTGGCGCCCACAGCCTTTCAGTATGGCACAGCATAGAAACACAGAAACAAAAGTTTTTGTGGGCAGAAAAAGACCTTTAGGCCCATCCAGTCTGTCCCTTGCCCCTGCCTATTTAGTCACCACTGACCCTAGCTGGTCATAGATGTCACTCCCTCCCTCCCCCCATTTCTCTTCCTAATATGGTCCTGTGCCAATCCCACACATGCTTGAAGTTCCCCACAATTTCTGCCCCCACTACCTCCTCTGGCATGCTCTTCCAGTCATTCACCACCCTTCCAGTGAAGAAGTATTTCTGCACATCTCTCCTAAACTTCCCCCTCTTGGCTTCATTGTGAGCTCCCTTGTTCTAGTGCCTTCTTTTCTCTGACACAGACCCTCCACTTGCACCTTGTTCACTCCTGTGAGGTACCTGTAGGTTTCAATCGTGTCCCCTCTTGCTCTCCTCTCTTCCAGGAAGTACATGTTGAGTTCCTGCAGCCTTTCCTCTTGTGGCTTCTCATGCAACCCCCACACCATTCTGGTTGCCCTCCTCTGTACCACCTCCACTCTTTCAATGTCCTTGAGGAGGTGTGGCTGCCAGATCTTGACACAGTACTCCAAGTGGGGCCTCACCAGTGAGCAATACAACAGCAGAACCACCTCCTGCTAGAAATCCCTCTCCAAATGCACCCCAGCATCCTGCTAGCCTTTCCCACTGCTTTGTCACAGTGCCCAGCTACCTTGAGATCATCAGATATGATAATTTCTAGGTCTCTTCTTGCTTGGTGACTGTAACCTCCACTCTCCCCATGTTATACACAACCCCTGGGTTCCACAGCCCTTAGTGCATAACCTTGAACTTTTTGGCACTGAAACCCAGCTGCCACCCCCAGATCATTCCTCTAGTTCCTCAAGATTCCTTTGTATTCTCTCCACCTATTCCTGTCTACCCTGTTACAGACTTTTGTAACGCTAGCCACATGATTTTACTTTGCCCAGGGAAGACAGCGGGACCAGCAAACAAAAGATCAGAGCTTATAAAAACTCTCACATGCACTGCAGGTTATTTAATTTCCGACTGGTGCAGCCATTCTCTGATGTCAGCTGCAGGGGATTCTGGGAATTGTAACTATAGAAAATGTCAGCTTGCAAGTCAACAGAAACAGTCTGATACAATCTACTATGCTGCAGTAAACAATAAGTAAAACAAAAAAAATGTTTTTGCACACAAAGTGCAAATTGAACCAGACCCACATTTGGGTAGGGGCTCTTAGTGTTGAAGGTTCCCCTTTAACAGTCACAAACAGCAGCAGGAATTATATAAAATCACTTTCACAAAGGTCACTTAAAATACATTGATACAAAGGCATTTATGACAACAGTTATCTGTGACACAATGCTAACGAAACCTAAGGGCAGGAGATGTTAACCACATTAAGCAAATATTCATAATACCTGTCATGAAACAAGGCAGCAGAGGGGCACTTACGAAGTTCAGAAGGGACCAAGTTCCATAACCTTGGAGTGGCATAAGCAAATGAAGTTTCACGCATCACCGTGCTCAGTTCCAGGACAGACAAAAGGAAATGTTCACCAGACCTCAGGGGTACTGTACCATGAGCAGGCTTAAGGAGCGAAGCCAAAGATGGCAGACAATTGTGCATAGTACTACAAATTACACAACTCACTATATAGCCATGCAAAGATGATGGGGCAGGCAGGGTCTGTCTGTCAGGATGAAGTTCTTGGGTGTTTGTGGCTTGCTGGAGATTATATCGAGTATTTAAGTTTAGATGGATAGAAATTTTACACGCACTCCAGCAATTATTCAATGTTTTTCCCCCATTTTCTGAATGCAAGAGGACAAGATTCATTAAAGCAGTATCCAGCCAGCCTAGTGACGCGTGGTGGCCCTCTGGGCCACTGACAGGGGCTGCAGCAACCTCCCATCTGGACCAACAGCCACTGCTGATCAGCTCTCTGTCGGTCCCCGTTAGCACCTGCAAAGACTGTGCTAGGAAAAGAAGTGTTTAAGAAGACTTCCAGCACCCTGTCAGTCAACTAAGCATGGTGGCAGCAGAAGACAGAGCGGCTAAGTCACATGTTCGCAAGTGCCCGAATTCTGGGGACCCAATAAAACCCTCCTCCATTCAGTCTTTTTGTGATTACAGGGTGGAGAACATGGATGAGTCAAAAATGGAAGTAAGTGTTTAATGCCCTCACTGCTCTCAGCACAGCAGCAGTGGCTCGATAGTCAAGTGACCAGGAGGGTAGGGAAACTCCGACTATGGATCCAGAGAGGGTGATAACGTGCACACCCTCTCCCCTCCTTTCACCCAGTGGCTATTTAGTTATTTGAATTTTGATGATTGAGTAGGCCCACTGAAACATGACAGTCCCTTTTTCAGGAGCAACCCAGAATTATTTACATACAAATAAGTGAGACTAAAGTATTCAACATTTACAGAGTAGAAACTAAATATTTCGAGAAGTAATCATATATACAAGGTACAACAGATTAGTTACAGTCAGGATCATCAAGAAATATACATTCAGAGTCAAGTGCCAGGATCACAGATTACAGCAACTCATAAAGCAGGTAAACTGGAGATGTCCAGGGTCCATCAGGAGGATGGTGAACATCCAGGCACAGCCCAGAGAGATACTTCTGTCGAGGATGCAGCTGGTCATCGTCTGTACTTGCAAGAGGTCACCCACCTGGAGAGGGCTTGAAGTCTCTTTTTGAACTGTGCAAGAGTGGGACAGCCATGAACCTCAGAGGGTAGCAAGTTCCATAGAGTAGGGGCAAAAAATGAGAACGATCTCCCATCAGATGCTGATCGTACCCTGGTGATTCAAGTTGTAGGCTAGCAGAGGATCTTAGCAGCCTCACAAGCTTGGACCCAGCACTATGCCCCAGATACAATAAGCACCTCAGAAACTTGGCTAAAACCAAGTATCCAATCTCACAAGGTTGGACTACCAGGGTTTACAGCCTTTAGGAATGTCAGACTTCTAAGAAAAGGGGGTGGAGTCATAATCTGTGTTTGATCGGCCATCTCAGCCAGTGAAGTCGACCTGCCCACCTCAAATTCCCCATGCGAGTCTAAAATTTTCGTGCCAAAACCCTGAGTGGGACAAAATCCCTTTGTATAGGTGTGTATACAATCCCAAAAATGTTGCTCCCCTATCACTGACATCCCTCACAACCGGCCTCACTGACCAGTCCTTTGGAGAACTGATAGTGTGTAATGATTTCTATCTAAACTAGCTTAGTTCGAACCAGAAAGAGTACAAATCTACTCTAACGGATGCTCACCGTGCTCAACTTATAGATGAACCCACTAGACTGAATTGTAAATCTGGGAAATCACACACTCCTTGACTGGGTCCTGGTTAACAGAGCCAAAAGAATTAAAGCGGTTGAAATTCTACCAGAGTCCCTCAGTGATCACTCACTAGTGTACTGTACCTGGAAAAATAATTTTCCCCGACCCTCCTCCTAAAAATCATAGTAGCCAGAAACCTGTCCCACTTTGAGGAGGCCACCTTTCTCCATGTCTAAATCCATCACCTGGAGACAAGTAATTGATGTCCCAGATGTGGACCAAGCCCTCAACTATTTAATTAAACAACTTCAACAGTGTGGTTAACAGACAGGTCCCCACTAAAATGACACAGGGTCAAAGGTCTCTGTGCCAAATGAATTAACAGTGACCATCGGAAAGCCATGCATCTTCAAGATAAGGCATGGGAACACTATAAGATTTCTGGCCTATCTTCTGACTGGCACACCTACAGACATCTTAGAAATGCCTGCAAAAATAGTCTCAAATGTGCCGGAAGGTTTTACCTAAAGTCCTTACAGATTAAAAACTTATCTAATCTCCAAGATTTCTGGACTCAAATAAACTGCTTACTTAAAGGCTGGTCCACCACATTTTTTTTTTTACTTTTCTGTTTTTAACCCCACCCCAACCCAGCACTGTCACCCAATTGCCTTACCTCGGCCACTACTTCCCACCGAGGACTCCCCATGCAGCCCTGGCTTACCCCTCAGGTGGGGACACGGTGGGGAGGTTCCCCCCTTAACCCCCTCCCCAGAGGAATCAAGTCGTCGTTGGGATCTGGGGCAGTATCGGGCCCTCGCATCAGTGTTGCGCCGGGAGGCACATTTTTTCCTGTGTATGCCCTCCTAGAGCATGACGTTCCACAACGCCACGGCTTACGCCAGCGTCCATTACACTCTCCCCTCTAAGTGCGCGGCATTGGTGCTGTGGATACTCAGGCCACCCTAAGCCAGTGTGCCCCTCCCCTGGAGGAGCTGAACGGTCCATCAGATGCTCAGACATCCTCCCCCCCCCAGCCGGCCCTCTGACTGCCGGGTCTGCTCTCAAACCCGGGTTGCCAGCATCGCAAGCGGAAATCCAACCGCTGTGCCAATGGGCCGGCCCAGTCCAACATATCTTCACGTGAAATAACTGCAAATGGACAAGTCCTCTCTAACCCTATATCCATTGCCTCTGAATGTAATAAGTTCTTCATGGACTTAGATCGGTTTAAGACCCTCTTAAGGGGCAACTCCGACAACTCCTTGCCATCTAACCAATTATATACCCCAGGGCCTCAACCCAAGTTCCACTTTAGACTAGCATCCAGGAAGGATGTGCTCAGGCACCTTAAAGGAATAAAACGCAAAGGCTCATCTGGATTTGATGACTTGAAACCCAAGTTCCTCAAAATCGCAGCACCCATAATTGCCACCACCATGAAACATCAATACATCTCTCCTTCTCAGAACTGTCCCTGAAAAATGGAAAGTGGCACTTGTGATTCCTATTCATAAAAAGTGACCGAAAATTAGACCCATCTATTTATTTATTTAATTTCTTGGAATTATACCTTTGACCCGAAAGCTCATTTACAAAGGTTCCACGCCAGGACGATCAAATCCAAAATACACACATTAGAAGCCGGAATAAAATAATGAGAGCAGCAGGTGCAAAAATAAAGGGTAAACAGGTAAGAGATTCAAGTTCAGGCAGACCCATTATTTAAGATGCACACAGTACTAATAGGAGTAATACAATGGGAACAGTAAAGTGCATTATTACAGGGTAGACAAACAGAGATTTACAAACAGGTGGAATAAAAGTTTAGGTGCAGGTGTATAGATATTAGATATGCAATTTTACACACTTAGAAGTGAAGCAGCCATGCAATTAGGCTTTGTCAGAAAGCGCTTAAGTGGGGGGAGGGGTAGTTGGAAGAAGGGTGCACGAAGAAAATGTGCTACATAGGATAGGCTGGTGGACAGGATAGTGGCAGTGATGGGCAAGGGGAAAGAGACTAGGCAGAGGTGAATGAGGGGGTAGTGTGTCTGCAGATGATAAGTCAGGTTCGGGGGTGGGGTTGGTAAGCAGTCACACCTGCTTAAGGAGAGAAGGTGTTGACGTTTTTTTCTTGAATGGCCCTATCTTTGGTTCACTGGCTACTGACTGGGGGAGTTCACTAAGCCAGCATGGAGCACGGTACTCAAAAGGACCTCTTTGCTTGCAATGTTCTAAAGTATAGGACTTTCAGCGAGTGTCAGGACACACTTCTTGTCCAGTGTGGGTTATTCGCTACAATTAAAAGGTTCTTTATGGCAGGAGGGGTTAGGCCGAGGCACGTTCTTCTCCCAAGGAGACAGACTTGGTAACGTAGCCTGCCCTGTAGGGTTAGCCAATCAGTTTGCACGTACAGGTCACAAGTGTGGGTAAGTCCGTGAGCACCAAGTGCCAGACGGCAGGATTTTTTTAGTGCCACAGATTTTCTTCAGGGTCAAGACGGAGGCTGCCCCATACACTACAATCCCATAGGTGATGATAGAGAGTACAGAGCTTTTGATGGTGAGAGACAGTGCCTCAGGGGTTAGGCTATGTCGACGTCTGTATAGGAGGCCAATTCTGGGATTGACAGTCTTAACAGTTTACTCAACATGCTGGGCAAGAGACAGGGAGCTATCCAAGATTATTCCTAGGTATTTAAATGATTACATTTGTCCAAGGAGGGGATTAGTTCACTATTAAGAATTTTCAATTGATGATCCTTGTACTTACTGTGGGGGGTTTACGAATACCATTACTTTAGTTTTTTGTCGTTCATTAGTAGAAGTCCCTTTGGAAACGTGATTCTAGTTGGCTGAGATCATGACTTTTAGAAAAAAAATGACTGCGTCATCAGCATATAGGAGTATATGCTCCGAGATAGAGGGGAGGTGGTTAAGGAAAAGTTGAATAGTAGGGGTCCTAGGCTCAATCCTTGTGGGACCCGTGTAAGGACCTGTTGACTGTTGGAGAGGGTGCCATCAATTTTTACCTGTTGAGTCCTTTCAGGGAGATAGCATTTAAACCATCCCACTGCTTCAGTTGCGAGGCCTATGGAGTGGAGTAAGAGTGATTAACAGTATCAATGTAAATCGCCCCCAAGCTGGCTGCTGTCTAGAGCCCCATGAATGAAGCTGGTGTACTCCAGAAGAGCAGTAAGGCAGTAGCTGTGCTATACAGAAATACACAATCATACATACCCCAGAACACAAAGCATCATGGGCTGTATATGCAAATCACCACAAAATGTTATGCTGGTTCAACTTTAAGCAGAAATGCATGGTGCCAAAAGGCCTCTCACACAGTCTGCAGAGGGTGCCAACAGAAGACACAGATAACATGTTTCATCCTACCAGGACTCATTAGTGTGCCTCATCTGTATGACACCCCAGTGGAATGAACCAGCTACCCTAAGTTGGTCTATCGGGTTTGGGTTGTGGTGAGCCCAGTAAAAACAAGTTAAAAGACAAAGAACCTTAGGGAGTAAGCACTGAGGTAAGGGCTACCCCAAAGGGTAGTGGTGCTATGCTATGTCCCTTCCAGAATCCATGCTGCTGCGGGCACTGGATTTGGTACTTTTCCAGATATTCAGCTGTCCAGCTGGTCCAAGACTATTCATTCTAGGGCCTTTGGGGGGGGGGGTAAGAGTGATACTGGCCAACAATTGGTGTGGAGTACTCTGTGACAAGGGTGACTACTACAGCTCTCCAGATCAGGGGGAACTGCCCGAGTGTTTTGTTAGTGGTAGTATAACTTCATCTAGGGCAAGGGATAGAAGTTTTAGAGCAATCGTATTGTTGCTGTGTTTAGACTTCCTTAGTGCCCAAAGGAGATATTTTTTTTGCTTCGACCCTGGAGATTGCCTTGAAGTAAAAGGGTGGTGGCCAGTAGGGTAACCGTTACTGGAGTTCTGGACACCAACTGGATTACTCTCTGCAGTGTCAAAGAAGCCAGGTGGCAGCACACTGTTGAGGTCAGCAAACGCGTCATTGAATTTGTCTGCGATGATTTTATGGTCCTGGGCGATTTCACCATTAACTAATAGCACCATAGATTGGGCCACAGTACTCTCCACCACGGATGTTACAAGTGCTCGACAACCTTCTAAACATCCTCCCCTATCTGCAGGATAAGCATGCCCTCGCGTCAGAAAGAGAGTTAGAGGCACTATCACTACATAGTTACATGGGGACTTGCTCTCCCTCATGAAAGCCCACGATAAGCACTGGGGTAAATTTAAAGCCTCTGAGGACTTGTCTGACTACCATGAATACCAGCGGCTCCGCAACAGCTGCAAAATAGCCCTATGTAATGCCAAGAGTGAATACTGCAAGAGTGCCCTCTTATCCTCTGCTAGGGACCCGCGATACTTCTGGCACACTATTAAAACCATAGTCGGGGGTAATAGCTGGTGCAATTCTATGGATATGATTGTCGATGGTAGAAATTGCAATATGCTACTACTATTGCGGTAGCCAGTGATGACAGCGATAATAAAATGAGAGACCGTAGAAACAGCGACTCATTTATAGCATTATAATTAAGAACTACCCTGCTAGGGTAGCAATCCTATAGCGAGCAAAGCGACTGGAAGGGAAGGGATAGGGAGGTGGAGGGGAGGGAAGGTTTGCACAGGTAGGGGATCCTGCTGCAGCAGAGCCAGCCCTGTGGTGTGGTGGTGAGGGTGACTGACTACAGTGCAGCAGGACCTGGGTTCAGGACCTGCTGGGGACACAACTGTTTTGCCGCTGCTTTACGGCTCTGTCCCCGCCCCCACCCAGTCTTTTTTTGCCCCTTCCTCCACATGCACCCTCCTGGAGTTGATCTTTATTCAGGGGAGGCACATAAAAACACTGGCAAGTAGCCAGATGTCGGTCGCTTAGATGGAGTATCGCCGAACAAGCTTTCAAGGAGGAAAGTTTGCTATGATAGCGATCGCTGTCTTGAGATCACTATCATAACATGGAACCTACTATTGCCAGTGCCTTTCAGCAATTCTCTGATCTTTCGGCATACACCTCTCTGTTTACCGTCTACTTCTAACCATTCCTCCACTCCAGAATCTCTAGCTCGCCCACCTTTCTATCTTAAGACAATCTCAGTGAGGGAAACCTACAAGCTTCTCACTAGCCTTTCTCCTCATAAGAGTGCTGGTCACGATAATCTTGAACCAAAACTCCTAAAGATTGGGGCACCTTTGCTTGCACTCCCAATATCCCATATTCTTAACCTCTCCCTCACCACCGGAACTGTTACTGCAATCTGGAAAGTAGCAAAGGCTGTTCCTGTTTTCAAGCAGGGTGACCGGAAATGCATAGAAAAACTACTGTCCTGTAGCCACCCTGTCTGCTGTTAGCAAGATACTGGAAAAGGTGGTGGAAGTGCAGCTGATGGACTACCTGTCTAAACATACCTTACTGCCACCCGAACAGCATGAATTTCGTAAAGACATAGCACTGGTACAGCCCTTGCTAAAGTTACATCTGATATAAGGATTGCCATTGACCAGGGTATGCTGACTGGGGCTGTCTTCGTGGGCCTCTCAAAGGCCTTTGATCAAGTGAATCACTCCCTTTTCTGTACCAAGCTTCACTCCCTCAGTGTTGCTGGTGCAGCCCTAAACTGGTTTCCCAACTATCTCAATGGCGGACTACAGCTTGTTAAGTGCAATAGAGCTCTATCTGAACCTGTTCCTATCACTATCAGGGTCCCTCAGGGATCTGTTCTGGGCCCCATCCTATTTTCTCTTTTCCTCAATGACTTCCCAACAGTCCCTCCCCAGAGCACCACAACCCTATATGCCAATGACCTGGTCCACCTAGCTAGCTCAGGTGATGTCCATGCCATAAATCACAACCTACAAGCGGACTTCAATAAAATGCAACATTGGCTCCTGACAAATAAGCTAGTGCTGAATTCAAAGAAAACTCAACTCATGCTCTTCGGCTCCTCCGCCAAACTCAAACAGTGTCCTGTCCCACTCAATGTCTTAAGTCTTGATGGTGTCCCAGTTGGCACCACATGCTCCTTTAGATACCTGGGAGTTACTCTTGACCCCCAGTTAGACCCGTCTCTACACATTCAAAATGTCTGCAGGGCAACAAATATCAAGCTTGGACTTGCATACTGGGCTCTTGGGTCCTTTACTGCTGCTGCACAGCTTGCCCTTGCTAAAGGTTTATTCCTTCCCCCTCTCAGCTATGAGCTGACAACGTTTACCCTTGCCGCAAAAACTAGCCTTGCTAAATGGGATGTGGCCTATAATAATATTTGCCTCTTTGCCCTTGCCGTCCCTCGACTTACCCATCACTGATCTATACAGTCAACTACACTGGTTGTCCCCCAGGTAATTATCGCTCATTTGTCTTTGGCTGCTTCAGACAAAATCGTCCGCAATGCCACCCCACCCTGTCCAAACTCCTTTGGTCTGCTCTACCACCATACCGGCTAAGGTCAGAAGACTTACAACCCCTCCTTGTCCCAAAAACTCGTACACTGTCAGCTGATCGCTCCATTGCTGTTTGTGCCCCTAGATTCTGGATACCCTACCTGCAACCATCAGATGTACCCCCACCCATCCCATCTTTAAGAGCTCTCTTTGGTTGCACCTTAAGTCTGCCTCAGCCTGTAACTGTTCCGATGCTGCTTGATATCCCCTAACCCTGCTTGGACCCTGGTGTGCACCCTCCACTTCCCTGGTCCCCCTACCCCCTCTGAGCTCTAGTAAGGGGAATTATCTATCTATTTATTTATTTATTGATTGAGAGATCGGAATTACAAACCTTCGATGTCATGGAAATACAAAACAAGAGAAATGGACACTACAATGACAGGAATTACACATGAATGTGTACGGTAAAAACAACCCAGAGTTAAGCACGGCACAAAAGTAAAAAGCAATACATTGAAAGGTATTTCATCTGAATGTGGAGTGTAAAACAACCCAGAGTCAAGTACGGTACAAAGGTTTCAAGCAAATTAAGCTATTTCTTACATTCAAATATCAAGGATGGTACAAGGTTTCCTAAGCCAATACAACAGATACTTAAGATAAAGGAACAATACATCAGAAGAATCAAATCAGAGTAGAAGGAGAGGAGAGAGGAGGGAGAGGGCAGAAGGCACAGATGTTTGGCTTGGCACACCAGTAAAAGAGGGGTGACTATGCGAGTGGACAGCTCAGGGGCAGTCACAGGTACTGGCAGTGAGTGGCTGCTGAGTTTGAGTTTGAAACGACCAAGGTTCTGGACATGAGGTATCGGGGGAAGATCATTTAGCCAGAGTGGAGCCCTATAGTGGAAGGCACGTTGCCCCAAGAACATTCTGCAGAACGGCACAAGCAATGTGGCTTTGTCTGAGCCTCTAATATTCCCTGTGGATGGTGCATGTTGAATGAGGTTAAGGAGCCCCGTGGGGGACTGACCATTGACAATCTTCCTGGCAAGGAGGCAGGTGTGGTATTTCAGCTGGCCGCAACAGTTGAGCCAGTTGGAGAGCCGATGAAGATTACAGGTGTGAGTCATCCTAACACCTTGTGACAAGATGACAGGCCCTATTCAGGGTGACCTTAATTCTGCAAAGTGCGGTATTGTCAGCCACACCATAGAAGATGATCCCGTAATCCAAAAGGGAAAGAACAGAGAAGGTAACTGCTAGATGGAGGGCTGTAAGAGGCATACACCATTTGTTCCTATAAAGTAGACCAACTCTGGCATTTGCAGCAGAGCTAAGATGATGGATACATTCATGATAGTTTAGCGAGGAGTCAAGGGTAACACCAAGATATTTAAAGGAAGTCACTTGTTCTAGCTGCCTTTTTTTTTTTTTTTTATATAAATATTCTCTGTTTATGCCCCCTTACTCACTGCACAGACCCTATCCTTGGGGATCCCTAGGTTGTGCGCTCCCGTAGGTCCTCCCCAGGTAACTCCACTCTGGGTCCTGTCAGCACTGCCCCCATCCTGCCTGTTTGCCCCCCAGGTGGGGAGGAGAGGGGCCCCCCACAGTCCCCTCCAGTCCATTAGTGTGCGTCGGGTATGCTGCGTAGGCCCATCCTGAAGCCTGGCTGTGGATTTCTCTTGGGCAGCTGGGTCCCATCTCCAGGTGTCCATTGTTGGGGGGGGGGCTTTTTTCTGTTCCACCCCTCCCCTCAAGATACCGACGCACTTGAAGAGCCAAGGGGTGGAGCACGTAGCAATGTGCTGTTGTCCTGGTTCCCGGCTGACATCCTCCCTCCCTCTTCATGTTGTCCCACTGCACCTCCACCCATGGTCACCCAGGTGGCGGTAGAGCAGCGGGACAGGCATCCCCTCCCTTCCCGGAGAAGGAGCCCTCCAGCTGCCCGAGTCAGTTCCCGAACCCGGGTCGCTGACATCACAAGCGGTAGCCCTACCGTTGCGCTGGCGGGCCAGCATAGCTGTGAGTTTTGACAGTTAAGTATGCACAGTGAGGTGCCCCTGTATTTGGTTTGACAATGAGTGAAGACCATAGAGTTTGTTTTTTTGCAATTTAACACCAGTTTATTGGTGGAGAACCATGTTTCGGTTTTAGAGAAAAGACTCTGGAGGGCAAGCTGAAGAGGGGGGAGGTCACGGTGACTGCAGAAGATAACCGTTTCATCCGCTTACAGAAGCATTTGTCCAGAACATGCTTTGGGAGAGAATTTAGAAAGAGGCCAAAGAGAAATGTGTCCCTAGTATGGATCCCTGTGGATGCCAGAGCAAACCAGAAGACTGTTGGATAGAGTGGAGTTTATTTCGACATACTGTGATATACCACTTAGGTAGCTCTTGAACCAGGAAATGGGTTCAGAAGCAAGACCCAGAGTGAGGAGATAATCTAGTAGGAGAGGGTGATTGACCGTGCTGAACGCCTTAGTCAGGTCTATGTACACAGACTCGACTAGGTGTCCACGGTCTAGGGCTTTGAGTAGGAAGGTGGTGTATTCCAGCAGTGCAGTTGAGGTGCTGTGCCCCTTCCTGAATCCATGCTGTTCTTTGCAAAGAAGGTTATATTTAGTCAGGCAGTCAGTGAGCTGGTCTGAGACAATTTTCTCCAGGGCCTTGGTGGGGGTAGGGGGGATAATAGAGATGGGGCAGTAGTTATTTGGAGAGATGTGGTCCCCTTCCTTGAGCATAGGCATGATGACACCCACTTTCCATTGGGAGGGGAACTGGCCAAGACAGAGAGAAACGTTAAGAATTTTTGAAAGAGGAACAGGACTATATCCAGAGGCAGGTGAAGGAATTTTAGGTCTAAAGTGTCCCAACTATGCCAGGACTTATTGGGGGGAATAGTCCTGAATCGGAAGAGCAAGGTATCAGTAGGGGTGGGAGGAGGTGACTTGTGAGGGGTCAAAGAAATTGGACAGGAGGACGCTGCTAAGATCTCAGAAGACGTAGTTTAAGATGTTAGCTCTGGCCATGGGGTCCTGTGAGGTGGTACCATTACTGTCATGTTGCGATGGTGGAGGGGACACCGTTTTTTCCATTAAGTACTTTAATGTTTTCCCAAAGCTTACACCCAGAACCCCAGGAGGAAGAAAGGGCTTCCTGAAAATGAGTTGCCTTCACTTTGCAAATCTCCCAGGTACATTTATTCCTGGCAGCTCTGTATCGTTGCCTGTTAGTGGGATGGCCAGATTCGAGGGCCTTATGCCATAAGTTATCATGAAGGCACATGAGGTCAAGAAGGCGCATGAGGTCAAGAAGGGCCAGTGTTATCCAGGGGGTATTGGGGCCCTTGACTGCCAGTTTAGTAAAAGGAGCAAAGTGGTCACAGGCAGCATTGAAGCAGGTGATGAAGTGGAAGAGGGCACTGTCAACTGACCTAGCGGTATCAATAGGTGACCAATCACAGTGTAGGAGGAAGTCGTTGGACGGATCTAGGGATTCCTTCTTTAGACGATGCTGATAAGTCTGGCTACTCACTACAGTATGGAAGGCCCAAGGTTCAAAACCCAGGCAGGGACAGAGGGCTGAAGGCAATGGGAGAAGGCTGTACAAGAGGGCGAAAGACTGAGAATACTGGGGAGAATGGGAAAGAAGGGGTTAGCAGGGGAGGAGACCAGGCAGGAAAACAGGCAAAAAAGTGAGCTCTGGACTGACCCCTAGTGGTCAGAAGATATAACCTGCAGATGGAAAAAAAAAAAAAACCTGCTCCAGGGTCATGTGACCTTGTGATGTCAATAAAACTGGTGCCGGCCCAGGGGGTGGAGAAGTCGATGCAAATCATCGACAGGCCAAGTTCCCCAGCAAAACAAGCCACTTCAGAATGCTGCAGGCTGCCTTTTCTAGTCTCTGTACCTTTGAATGCCCTTCACCTTAGCACTTACCATCCTCAAAATGGGACAAATTGTACTTGTATTATTTCCACGAAATGTAACTATTGTTTGCTTGTTCTTATGTATATGCTTATCTGTTCATCCTGTACCTGTTTATTTGTATCACCCTGCTCATTGCTTGTACTTCACATTGTTTTAATTCCCTTGCACTGTTTTGTAAACCATGTTCTTGTAATCTCCAGGGTCGTACATGAAAATAGGCATGCCTTGTCTAGTGTACTTACCTGGTAAACAAAAGCTAATAAATAAACAAACAAACTGTGGGCAATTTCTTGTTGGTTATGCCTGTGAGGTTCTTAATGTTACCCCAAAACTTTTTGCCATCACCCCATGTGTTGGAGAGGCAGTCTTTGAAGTACTGAATTTTGGCACGCCTGATTTCGAGGGTGCAGGTGTTTCTTGCAGATTTGTATTTCAGGACATCTGCCTGATTGCCGGTGGCCTTGGCTCTTTGCCAAAGATGGTCTTTTGTGGCCATTAGATCTAGTAAAGTCGGGGTGATCCATGATTTGTGGTCGCTCTTTGCTTTGCACTTTTCTATAGTGGCAAAAATGTCACATGCTTGATTAAATCTAATAATGAAGCAGTCTAGTGCATGGTCAACATTTGTCTCCTCTGCACACTTGCCAAAATCCAGGAGAAGCTGCTGTATGACCAATTCCAGGCCTACCTGGAGTATAATCACTCCCTACTAGTGTCCAACATGGCTTCTGCAAGAATCATGGCACTGACACCACACTGCTGCATGTGACCTCTAACATCCTCAATACCATGGAGAATACTATGGCTATGGGTACAATTTTTGCCGACCTCACTAAGGCTTTTGACTTGGTTAACCTTTTATAGGTACATTAGGGAGCATAGAAAGGTTAAGGGAGGGATAGTGAAGATTAATAAAGGAGAGGGGAGGTGGGCAGAGGGAGACAGTGAAAAGGCAGAGATACTGAACGAATACTTTTGCTCAGTATTCACCAAAGAAGATGAAGAGCAGTTACCTACACCAGACAATAGAAGCACTCTGGGTAGAGGGTTGATACCAGTCCATTCACAGAAGAGAGAGTCCTGAAAGAACTCCTAAAACTCAACGTGGACAAAGCAATGGGGCCTGACAGGATTCACCCCAGAATCCTAAAAGAACTAAGGGGGGACCTAGTGACACCACTGACCACACTTTTTAACAAATCATGGCAGGATGGGGTGGTACCTGAGGACTGGAGGAGGGCAGATGCGATTCCCTTTACAAAAGTGGGAGCAAGGCAGAAGCAGGAAACTACAGACTTGTAAGTTTGACCTCAGTGGTAGGGAAAATGATGGAATCACTTCTGAAAGAAAGAACTGTTGAGTACTCTAGAGGCAAAGGGCACAGGACCCAAAGCAACATGGATTTACAGCAGGAAGGTCGTCAGACTAATCTAATTGATTTCTTTGACTGGGTGACCAAAGTAATAGACCAGGGAGGGGCTGTGGATATGGCCTACCTAGACTTTAGCAAGGCATTTGACAGTCCCACACAAAGATTAATAATCAAATTAGCCAGCCTGGGAGTGGGTCCCAGGGTGGTAGCCTGGGTAGCGAACTGGCTGCACAACAGGACACAGAAGGCAATAGTGAATGGAACACATTCCAAGAAAGGGGTTACTAGTGGAGTACCTCAGGGCTCAGGCATGGGTCCAATCCTTCTTTAACATCTTTAAGTGACATTGCAGAGGGTCTGAGGGAAAGGTATGCCTCTTTGCAGATGACACAAAGATCTGTAACAGAGTTGATACACAAGAGGGGTAGAAAAGATGAGAAGGGACTTGGCAAGGTTGGAGGAATGGTCAGACATATGGCAACTTAGATTCAATGCAAAGAAGGCAAAGTAATGCACCTGGGAAACAAAAACCCAGGAGAAGAGTACACAATAGCAGGGAGGTACTAACAACAACAAAAATGGAAAGGGACCTGGGAGTAGTCATATCAGATGACCTAAAGGTGGGTAAGCAATGTGAAAAGTCTGGTAAGGAGAGCCAGGGGATACTGGGATGCATAGGAAGGGGCATCACAAGTAGAAAAAGAGAAGTGGTTATCCCTCTATACAGACAGTTGGTGAGACCCCATCTGGAGTACTGTGTGCAGTTTGGAGACCTCATCTACACAAGGACATAGACAGGATGGAAGCAGTCCAGAGGAGGGCAACTAAATGGTGCAGGGTCTACATCAGAAACCATATGAAGAGAGACAGAGAGCTTAATATGTATACCCTTGATGAAAGGAGGGACAGGGGACATGATAGAAACGCTCAGCACCCTCAAGGAATCAACAAAGTCCAGGAGGGTAGCATCTTTCAGAAAAAGAGATGTGTAAGAATAAGGGGCACAGTTTAAAGATAGAGGGGGACGGCTCAGGGGTAATGTGAGGAAATTCTTTTCATGGAGAGAGTGGTGGATACATGGAACAGCCTTCCTGAGGAGGTCGTTGGGTCTAAAATAGTGGGGGAATTCAAACATGCATGGGACAGACACAAAGCAATTATAGTGGGCAGTTGCAGGAAGCAGGCTGTTGGTTAACTAGAATCTGCAGCTTATCCAGTAGGTAGGGAAATGGGCAGACTGGGTGGGCCAAGTGGTCCTTATCTGCCGTCAAAGTCTATGTTTCTATGTTAACCATGACCTATTACTGTCCAAAATAAAGATAATTGGCCTTGATGACCTCTCCTGCCTCTGGTTCCACAACTACTTGACTGACCGGAAACAGAGTGTAAAGTGGCAAAGCTGCACATCTGATCTTAGGGGGATTTATTTTTATTTATTTAGTTTTTGTTTACCGGGTAGGTGCACTAGCCAGCAGGTGACTATTTTCAGGCACGACCCGGGAGAGTACAATACATCATAACACATGGAGGCAACAATACAATTGAGGCAACAACCACACAAGTACATTCCAGACATATAGAGGCAGTTCCAGCTAGTCTAACATGATTTAGGCTATACTAAGCAGTGACCAGCAGGCCAAGAGCAAGGAGGTGTTTACAGGGGAGTGTTGGTACAGGTAAGGGGTAAGGAAGGGTATGGGGCCAAAGGACTGCTTACGGCTTTACCGGGGAATACGTCGGAGACTGCGGGTTTGTGGTTCCCAGCCAGGCAGGATGATGTGAAGTGACAGGGAAGGGCAGGCAACAGGAATAGCAGGAGAAGTGAGCCTGCCAGAGCACATCGGGGGGGCCATATATGGAAACATATAGAGCACCCAGCAGTGAGAAAAGTCAGGAGGAGGGGTAGAAGGATCCGGTGAATCTGGGGGCCGGCAACAGCCAGCCTGAGCAGCAGCAGCAGGGGGACCCAGGGAAGTAAGGAGGATGCCGAGACATCCCCGCGGTAGGCTAGAGGATGCCAGGTTCATGGCCCCACAGTCAGGGATGAAGAATATGGGACGGTGGACGGAGGAAAGGGCAGCATGAAACACGGCTTTAGCGGTAGGAGGCGGTAGGTGCAGCCGGGGTCGGTTCCAGGCTGGGCATGAGGGCCGGTGGCAGTCTCTGGCCTTGGACATCCCCATGCAAATGGTAGACAAGAGAAGGGAGGGAGGGAGGAGGTGAGGCCTTATTTTACCAACATCCACCTGTGGCAAGTTTGGGCAGTGCCCAGGTAGACGCAGAGGATAAGAGACAGGAGGAAGGGGTGGAAGGAAGTCAGAATCTGTCGGCCGTCAGCAGCCAGCCAGAGCAGCAGCAGGGTGCCCAGGGAAGTAAGAGAGGATGTCAGAGACATCCCAGCGGCAGGCTAGAGGGACGCCAGGTTCATGGTACCACTGTCAGGGAAGAAGAAAATGGAAGGGGTGGGTGGGGAGTAAAGGCGGCTTGAAATACGGCTTTAGCGGTAGGAGGCGGGTAGGTGCAGCCAGGCTCGTGGTTCTGAGGCTGGGCATAAGGGCCGGTGGCAGTCGCTGGCCATGGACATCTTGAGGTAATGGAGGACAAGTGAAGGGGAGGGAGGAGGTGAGGCCTTACAGTACCAACATCCACCTGTGGCAAGTTTGGGCAGTGCCTAGGTAGTGCAGAGGATAAAAACAGTACAAGATACAACAGTAAAGTAGGTAGTAGTAAGTAAGTGCATACATTCATAAAACCTATACATAATTATAATTTAAGATAACGATAGGTGAGTTTGAGGAGAGGGGTTGGATTTAGGGGAGAGAGAACAAAAGGAGGGTAGTATGGAAACCAGTAGCAGGGGCGGGGGGAGTAGGGGCAGGGAAGATTCAGGGATCAGGTAGGATCAAAGCAGGTGCATGAATCTGATGGTGTACCACAAGGCTCTATTCTTGGCCCCCTCCTTTTCCCCATTCATAAATGACGTGCCCCTCAACTGTGGAGCGGCTATGGTAAAACTATAGGCAGGTGATGCCATTTTATATAGATCCTCAGTAGACATTAACTGGATTAACAGAATCCTGGAGTGAGACTTCCAGCAACTGGAAAATTGGTTCCAGTCTAAAACTAATTCTCAATGTTAGAAGAAAAAATAAATAAATAAATAAATAAAGCCGTGCTCTTCAGACACAGGAGACTAGGCACAGAGAGACAATACCTTCTCAAGTTGTCCACCACTGGTGGCACTCATCTCGAAGTGGTGGAGTAGTCACTCAAATACCTTGGTCTGCCTCTGTGGAGATAGTCAGTTACCGCCCTTTACGGGATGTGAGCCTTGAAGACCTGGCTGCGGTGACTGATCTCTCTGAGTTTCCTGATGCCAACTCGAGTCCAGAGTTGTTGATTCTGGCCTATAAGGCCATTTCCTCAGCTCTGGACTTGATAGCTCCTGTCAGTGTTTGTCCCTTCACACTCTGCCCTTGGGCCCGTTGGTTTGATGGGTCTTTGAGGGAGGTGCAACATGTGGGACAAAGGTTAGAATGTCGTTAGCGGAAGTCTGCCCTGGAGGTCGACTGCCTTAGTTTGGTGGAGCACTACCAGTTCTACCAATCAGCGATCTCCCGTAAGAAGGCAGAGTTCCTGTCCAGGGAGATCGATGTCACTCAGAATCGACCAGCTCAACTCTTCTGAACTGTGGACAGGTTGTGCAACCCAGCCTGTCTGCAGCTCCGTCAAGCTTTTTTACAAAGAGTGTGATGAGCTTGCTCGATTCTTTGTGAATAAGGTGGCCGACATCAGGTCAGACATCCACATGACTCGCTCTACGGGGGACGCAGTTGGTCGGCGTTCGGTCACTATTCCTCATACTTCCTGGAGTTCCTTTGACCTGCCAGAGTTAGAGGATAATATGCGGATTGTCCAGGGGACGTGCCCTACGTGCTGTAGTTTAGATCTGGGCCCAACTTCCCTGATCTTGGGTTGTTATGAGATCATTGGCCCGTTTCTGGCTCAAATTGTCCGGTGCTCCTTGGAATCGGGTGAGTTTCCAAGCTCCCTGAAGGAGGCGGTGGAAACAGCCCTTATAAAGAAAGCTTTGTTGGACCTGGACATTTTTGCTAACTACAGACCTATCTTGAACCTTCCCTTTATAGGTAAGGTTATTGAGAAAAGTAGTGGCAATCCAGCTGGAGAACCATTTAACCATCCATAATATCTACGAACCTCTCCAGTCGGGTTTTCGTAAGAGGCACAGTACTGAGACTGCTCTGGTTCGGGTGCTCAATGATCTCCTGATGGCGAGAGATCGGAGAAACCGTTCCATTCTGGTACTCCTTGATCTCTCTTCTGCTTTCGACACTGTAGACCATGGGGTGCTGCTCGAGTGCCTGAGGTCCATCTGTGGCCTGTCAAGTACAGTGCTCAGATGGTTTTCATCCTTCCTAGCTGGTAGAACACAGAGAGCTGTGTCAGGGTTTTTTTCTTCTGACCCTTTCTCTGTCTTGTGGGGTTCCTCAGGGCTCGGTGCTGTCCCTCATGTTGTTTGCAGTGTATATGGTACCCCTCAGAGACATTGTGAGATGGTATGGGATGTGGTTTCACTGCTATGATGATGATACCCAGCTCTACCCGTCTTTTGGCCCCGACCAGGATAGCACTCTCTCAGTATTCAACAACTGCCTGGGGGCAGAAGACAGCATTGTGGAAAGGTAAGATGGGAGGACGCCTAACCAGTACTTAGAGACAAATTTAGCACAGTGAATAATGCATCGATTTTCAAGGGATGGTAATGCCAGAGACCGGTAGAGAGCGCAGTGATGGGTGGGGGGGGCGCATCAAGAGCAAAGTGGCAGAAGGCATTGAAGAGGGTATTTAGTTTGGTTAAGGTGGGCTTTGGGACAGTGCTGAAAACGATGTCGCAGTAGTTGAAGGAGGGGAGTACCATCTTCCGGACTAGTTCACAGTATACAGTTAGAGGGAGGCTTCTACGGTTTCTGTACAGGGCACCTAGCATGGGACGCAGTTTTTTTATGGTAGCATCAATGTGGTCAGCAAAGAATAGATGCCGGTCGAGCCAGACCCCTAAGTAACGGAATGAAGCGACATCCTCAAGTATCTGCCCGTCCAGGATGCAGAAGATAGGGAGGGAGGGGAGTCTGGACAGGCGTTGTCACGTGCCGAAAGTCATGAAGACAGTTTTTTCAGCATTGAGGGAGAACTGGTGGGAGCAGAACCACTGTTGGATATTGACGTGGCTTGGAGATTTGCAGACACCGCTTCTGGGGAGGTGCCAGAGGAGAAGAAAACAGTGTCATCAGCGTACATGTGGATGGAGGAAGTAGAGTAGATGAGTGTTCATTCAGAAAATGGAGAACAGATCGGCTCAGAGTACTTACCCTGAGGGACACCAGTAGTTGTGGGAAGGGGGAGATGTAGCATAGATTCTTACAGATTGTGTTCTGCCACTGAGGTAGGAGCTGAACCAGTTGGTGGCAGCAACGGAGAAAGGTGATTTACCTTTGCTGCTCGGCCAGCAGACTTGCATCTATTGAGGAGGGTTTTATACTCCTAGAGGAGTGTGTGCGAGTTGGCCTTCTTGTACTTAGTCCAGCCCTTATCCCTGCAGCGCACAAGCCTGAGGAGATCTGGTGTTACCCATACGTTTTGGTGCCCATGCACGCTAATCTTTTTTTTTTGGGGGGGGATAAGGGAGTCACAAATGGAGTTGAAGGTGTTGGAGAATGCTATGACAGAGTCGATGTTATTTATGTCAGAGGCGAAAGACCAGTCCGCGGTTTTGAACTCGTGTGAGAGTTCGCCCACGCTAGCCTTATTCAATTGCCTCGTGCAGATAAAATCTGGTAAGGATTTGGGGGCTCTGGTCAACCAACAACAAAAAGTCGCACAGTGGTCGCTGATGGAATCCAGGAGAACTCCAGAAGCCAATATTCTGGAGGGGTTTGAAGCGACTAGCCAGTCAATGGTACAGCTATAGCTAGTTTGTTCTAGTGGGTGTGGCAATGAGTTGATGCAGCCCGTAGCTGGCAAGTCTTTGGCCCCGTCCAACTGACTGACTGTTATCCCAGTTAAAGTTAAAATCGCCTAAGATTATCCATTCCCTATTATTCCCTATTATCTGGGAAGGACAATTGGCAAAGAACACCTGCCCACTGGGAACTGAATTGAGACCACCAAAACTTTCACATCAGCCAATGAACAACCCTCAGGAGAGAATGACTTTTGACCACCACTAAGCTGTGCTGGATTTAAAGAGATTTTCTGACCTAGCTGAGAGCAAGCTACCACTCACATGTAGTGGTAGCTGCCCTCAGCAACAGTTATTCAGTCCAGGATTTAATTAGTAATAGCAGCCCGTACCTTTATTATATCCCTCATAACTTTAGTTTACAGAAAGGCAGCCAGACTGATTCCTAGTGCCCCGGTCCTGTTGACATCCCCCCCAACACGTAATGACAAGTGACCAGGGAGAGCACGGGGGTGCGCCCCATTAAAATTTAATGGGGCACAATTTCTCTTTCGTTTTTAAACTGAAAAATGACCACTTAAGAGATTAATGAAGGTCTTCGCTTGACTAACAAGGGCATTGTCGACAGGACCTGGGCACTAGGAATCAATCGAGCTGCCTTTCTGTAAACCAAAGTTACAAGGGATATAATAAAGGTACGGGCTGCTATTACTAATTAAATCCTGGCTAGAATAACTGTCACTGAGGGCAACTACCACTATATGCAAGTAGCTGCCTTACATCAGAAATTTACTTTAAACCCATGACCGAAAGGTGAAAGGCTTCGTAACCTGCTACTAATCCACTGAACCATCCAGTTCCCCAATGAAGTTTTTATTAACATTTATAGTGCATTATTATTTAAACCCTTTTCCTCCACCCACGCCATTCACAAAGACCACCCAAATCCCCACACTCCATTCCTATGAAATCCCCCCACCCAAGTAAAAATGTACTGGAAACCCCTCACCCTACACCCACCCACTAGCACTCCACTTCCTTTCTCCCCCCCCATGCCCCCAGAATTAGGTACATTATGAGCATACCTGTGTAAATAAAGAAAACTGTCTCTTGTAGGAGCGAGCGACTGGCTCACCCTTTCTCTGCCAAAGACCATTGCAGAATGAATGATTGATGAGGTTACCCTTTAGTAATGCCCGACTAGTCAATGTAGGCTGTACCATGTGTCGTTTGATCTAATTCAGGTAAGTTTTACTCAGAATTATTACTGTGTACATTTTAGATATGCTTAGCCACAAATTGTTGGTGGATTCAACTGCTGCTGCTGCTGCTGCAACTGTCTTCCCAGGACCCACTTGAAAACTAGGCACTTGCCTTAGCATGAATATTTGGGAGCGCAAAACTTCTAAATAGAAAAAAAAAAAAAAAAGTGTGAAAGTGCAAAGAACAGGTTTCTACTGCAACTGTTGATGGTTGTGAGGACTATAGTTCCACCTGTACACTGTGCGTGAAAGGCACTAAAACCCATTTTCTATTCTGTACGGTTTAAACCGTAACTGAGCAGAGAGCAGTAATCATCCATTTCCACCGCCATCAATCACGCCTTTTACAAGCATTTACAATTCCTCACACCACTGAATCACTATTATCTTCTGACACGTTTTAGAAGAAGTGGGGATTGCTAGAGGGAGAGTGAAATGCTCACAATGCGATTAAGGGCATAAAATGAATAAAAAATTAAGTTGTAAACTTATGTGTAGTAGTTACCACCAAAATTCAGAAAAAGTAAATATTTTGTATAATTTTTTTAACATATAATTTTATGCAGCAATATAAAAACAATAGCACTGATACTGTCTATTGATGCAAAAAAAAAAAAATAGAATCAATGCTATGCTTGCTGATTTTTGGCTGCTAAAATCATGCATCGATAATACTGAAAAAGCAGTTTCAAAAAGTTCTGATACATATAGAATAATAGAGACACATAAGAATTCGCTCCGACATTACTGTTTTTAACGGCTGAACTCCAAGCATTGATAGCCCCAACAGTTCTAAAGTTAGACCTTACAAATGATAATTTCTTGGGATAACTCTGGAACAGTAAGGGCTACAAACTTACATTTTTAATGAAAGACTGGAATTGGCTTGGTTGATACATGTATACATGTTAAAAGATACACAACAAGAAGAAGATAAGGAAAGACAAGAGGGTGGAGGAAAAAAGGGGGACGGGAGGGTAAGAACAGACGATAAAAATGTTATGACCGGTACAGTGGCTTAGCACGGAGCAGGAGCAGATGCTCCTTTCACTAGCCCCTGAGAGAGCTCTACAAATGTAACAATTCACTTGAATTTTTGGACAAAAAGTTTCTGTTTAAACTTCCCCTACATGTTTGTGGATTACTTGGGAACAGAGAATGGGCAAGCAGAGAAGTGCAGCGCAAGAGGACTTTTTCAAGCCCAAACAAGCAGCTGACAGAGGAATGGTCCTCACAAACACAAGGCAGACTCTGACGCTTCAGAGATTGCAGCAGGGGTGGTGACTCCCCAAATGGTCAACATTACGCTGGGGCAACTCATCTCCTCGGTCTAAGACATGGATCGTAAACTTGACAGCCTTACTCCAAGAATACCGACTCTGGAAACGTGAGCAGATTTAACAGAACAAATGGTTCAATGCATAGAGGGATCCTATTTGAAACAGGGGTTGACTGCAGTGGTGGCCCGATGCTACGAATTTCCAAGTTGAGCCAGAAGAAAATGTACTTTGCTGGCCCAATTGGTCAGCATCTTTTTTTGTGTACTGTGCCTTTAGTACGCACCACGCTCTGGGCCAGATTTACATTGTCTACCACCGTGCCAGCAAGTAACATTGCTCCCCCGCCTCATCTGTCATTCTCGTGATTTGCTGAAATAGTTGTGCGTGTGTGTCCACCACTGTGAAGACAACAGACATTGACGGTTCCTGCATTTTGTCAACATTCGCCAGTCATCTCATGGTACTGTGGTAGGGAAGATAATGTTTTTCTTCCTGAAGCCCTGGGGAATACGAAACTGGGAGGGAGCAGAGACTTGGAGCAGAGCATGAGTAAGGGGAAGGAGGTAGCAGTCTGCCACACAGCTCTGACCCAGGCAGTGCTCACTTTTAGCAGTGCTAGTAAAACAGACAAATGTCCTGAGGAGTGAGTGTAGCAACCCACCCAGCGCTTATAGGAAGAGCAGACTGCAGACCCACCCATGACCCACAACCTGAAGAGAGGGAGTAGAAAGTGAAGTCAGCGCCACAGCAAGCCTTGGATGCGCCAGGTCTGACACTGCACACGCACAAGAGTCAACAACAGCATGGCAAGACAACAGTGCAGCACTATTGTCCACAGCAGCAGCAGCAATCAGGTATGTGATGGGTTCTGTTTGGGGAGATGCCAGGGTCAAACTGATGAAGAGGACCAGGGGCCGCCATGTGTCAGAGCTGACCAGGGACGGATAGGTCAAAGGAGGGAAGTGAGCAGAACTGAGCAGACCGGATGTCAAAAATCACTAATTTTTACCCCTGGGAAGCCTTATGATATACAGGGGAAAATAGTAATTTTTCACTTTAAATTGTGACTCCAAAGAAAATACTCTTATACTACGAAGCATACTGTATACAGCCTCTAGAGCCGATATTACTATTTTTTCAGGTATGTCTCCTAGTTGGGTTATTTGCCCACACGGTTTATTAAGCCCTATTTTTGACGTAGAAAAAAATTAGAATTCTTTCAACAGGTTAAAATTCTTAATCATGCCACCAACCTTTTTTGAGTGCCAGCAATTTTGCCCCATGGGCTGGCCTGGTGGGCACCTTTTTTTTCTCCCAAAGTCAACCCTTGTGAAAGCTCAGGAAATAACCAGCCTAGTAAAAGGAGAGAACTGTACTGAAGCAGTGGCTTGAAAATCTTAAAAACCAGAGCCATGAGCGTAACCAGAGGGTGGCTGCACTCCCGGAAGCCTTGGAAGGTGAAGAAGATCTGGACTTTGCAAAAAAAATGCTACCACCAACTTTGTTGGGACTATCCGAGGCTTAATGGCCCTTCTCTACTGAAAAAAACTTATAGATTAACTCACTGCCGAGCAATGAAATTCCTCAGCACCCCTTACCTTCAGGGGCAGGTGACCCCAACACACAAAATAGGGAGTTTTCACTAGCTGAGAAAGTACAAGCACTTGTCTTATTTTTATGCCCTAGATATCTCAAACCAAAGTAGTTAAACAGCTTGGTATCTCGCAATCCCAAATCTGCTGCCTCAGACGAAACAAACAGTAGGTCGCTGGCAAGTTTCATGGCAATGGAAACCTGAACTGCAAGAGCACGGGAGACAATAGACACTTCCTTGGAGGATGCAATTTGGAGTGGAGTGATTAAGCATGCTCAGACCCCAGATATGCCAATCACCAGACCCCTATTGCAGGAGAAAGCTATAAAACTGGCCTTGGCATTTGGCAATCCCAAGTTCGGGCCAAGCAAATGGTGGTTCTGCCGATTTAAAATTCACCGTAACATTATCTTCAAAACACACAAGGAAAAAAGGTACAAGCACCAACTCTGTGGACGACAGGGTTCTCTTTATTTTGCCACAGATTTTGGTAGATCAGCCCTCCAAAAATGTTTATAATGCAGACAAAACTGGTGTTTACCGTGCAACACAAAATGGCTCCCCTACATTTCACAATAGATTAAATGGCTGGCAGTAAGAAAGCCCCGCCCCCAAAGCTAAAAGGCCAACTGTGTACACCTGTGCAAACATGTAAACATGAAAGGCAATGATAAATGAAAATTGTTAGCGACTGGGAAAAGCCAGAACTCGCATTGCTTTTGGTTTTTGGGGGGGGGGGGGGTAATACTGTTAGGTTTACCTGCCACATATAACGCCAACCAAAACACTAGGATGGCTTTGGAACTTTTTTACAGAATGGACTAAAGATTTTAATAAGGCAATGCAGCACAAAATGCACAGTGTTGTGCTTTTGATTCATAAAAATGTACAGAACCCTCACCTGGAGCTCCAGAACCTGAAAATAGTTTTCCTCCCACAAACACAATCTCATTAATCCAGCCCATGGATCAAGGCATCATTGTGAAATTGTGAAGTGACTTGTTAAAGTGCATTATCACTGTTTGAAGGAAGCACCAGGCCTTGAAAACACCTGTGGCAAACGTACTATCCTATGCTCCCTGAGGAAGCTCTCTGGAGCAAAACACCAGAGTAGTGTGTTTGCAGCAGCTGCTTTCAGCTGTATCTGCATTTCCCTCATTCTGCAGCAACAGTGTAGGGTTGCTTTATTAAATGCTTTGTCAAATGTTGACTAAAATGTATCCCACCAAATTCCAGGACAGGTGCACAATTCACCCCTCTGCTTCTAGTTTTAAAGCGCCCCCCCATGGCACACTGCCCATCTAATGTGTGTCCCTTTTCTACTCCTGCAGCAGAGACATAAGGAACCTGGGTGATCACTACACTGAAAAGGTACTGAAATACTTACTGGGGGATAATAAGTTTTGTAGCACAGTGGGATCCATTCCTCAACTCTCTCCCCCAGCCCCACTCCAGCAAAAGTGCTGCTAATCAAGAAATTCAGCATACAGACCCATTTATACAATAGGGGTGAAGCAATAACTCTTCCAATATATACTGATATTTTCACTGGTGTTGAATAACATCATGCTGACGTAGACATGGTGATGTTCAGACGAACATACCTACTCTCTCTACGTCAGCAGGTGATATTCCAACACTCGTTTCATCATGAAAGCACTGCCACACACTTGAAACCAAGCAGCCAAAAAATTCTAGTCATCAGCTCAGACTGCGACTCGGACTCACAAAACACAAAGCATACGTGCAGACTGATGCCAGCAACCTGAACGTGTTTTCTCATAGTTCCTGACGATTCTCACTTCACTAAAGAAATAATAAAGCTGAATCCGAAGTGACCACTTACTTTACAAACCACAAGTTGTCCTCAAAAAAAGGCGAAAATGGTGATACCAAAAGTACACAAAGCACACATCTGAAATAAAAATAACAGTGTGCACACGAAGTACACTACAAAGCACTACATAACTGATAAAAACACAAGATAAAAAAAGCACAAAAAAAACGCCAAAATAGCCCAAACCACATACTGCAAAACAAGAACCCAGTCACTCAGTTCCACAAAGAACCATGCCCACCACACAAAATTAACCAATCCTGCCACACGCATCACGCTACAACAGAACCAGCAACCAATCAAAAAACTGAGGAAACTGCACCATTCAAAAAAAATAAAGGCAATGGAAAGCTATACATATTCCAGTCATCAGTAACCATGTACAACTTCATTCAGAAAGAAAAATACAAGGCAGACAGCACACTATAAAGCAAAACAACACAACACACTCAACAAAAATAACAAAAAATAAGGGCCCTATTGTATCCACTTGTGATATAATCGCAGTTCACTCTGCACGAGTGCTAATATTTGCCATGTTCCACAGTTGCACATCAAGTATCCCCTATTTACGCTGCTACACACTGAAGATCTGGAAAAGGCTTTTGATTCAGTTTCCCATGACCTAATATGACCTAATACGCCACAAGTTCCTAGCCGCTGGCCTGTCACTATGTGTTCTCAACTGGTTCAGATCTCACCTTAACAGCAGACGACAATCTGTTCAGTTTGGCAACACCTTATCCCCCACCAAGCCGGTGTACCCCAAGGTTCTGTGCTTTGGCCCATCCTGTTCTCTATTTTTTTTTTTTTCATACTTTCTATTTTTCTTCCTCTCTCCCCTCAGCACTGGTCTCCTCAGGAGTACCTAGGAGTCATCCTACTACAGTTCGCTCCTACCTGGTCATAGATACATACATAGATACATAGACAGTGTCGGCAGATAAGGGCCTATGGCCCACCCAGTCTGCCCATTTGAGCTTGTAAGTTCAGTTTGTTTTCCTAGAAGTCTGTTGCACCTTACCCCTGACCTCCAGAATTCCTTTATGTCTATCCCATGCATTCTTAAATCCCGTGATTGTTTCAGCCCCCCACCACTTCCTCTGGCAGGGTGTTCCACTTGTCCACCACCCGTTCTGTGAAGAAATTCTTTCTCATGTTTCCTCTGAATCATCCTCCCTCCAACTTCATCCCATGTCCTCTAGTCCTGGAACATCTTTTTCGCTTAAAAATAGTGTTTTCCTGCACCCTGTTCCTCCCTGTAAGATACTTGTATGTCTCTATCATATCCCCTCTCTCCCTCCTCTCCTCCCTGGTCAGTCCTTCATCGCCCATGTAGCCTCGATTTACCCCCCGGGCAGGGACGGGGGGGGCCCCCCCAACACCCCGAAATTCTCTGGCAGCATCGGTCGGGAGGATGCCAGGAGGGCGGACGTAAATCGTGGGCAAGCTCCGGTTCTCCATCTCCGCCGGAGCTGAAGGGTGTTTTTCCCTTTTTCTGGGGCGTGGCTAGCGCCCTGACATCCAAGGCCTTACCGATGTCTGCCACTCCCCGCCCATTCGCTACGATTAGCGCTTGCTATATCTCCGGCTTCCGCCAGAGGTCAGTCGAGCAACGAACTGGGACCCCTGTCCCTCCCAGGAGAGGAGAGGAGAGCTGTCCTCCGGACGCCCGATCCTCTCCCTCCCCTGCTGACCCCCAGCAACCCGGGTTTGTTCCCGAACCCCGGGTCACCGGCATGGTGCAAGGTGTGGCATCCAGTGCCTCAACCCTCAGCGCCACCGGGCCAGCCCTTCTCTGTCTTTATTAAAGACCCCCCCCCCCATCTGCTCCACTACATATGTACGCAGCTGACACCACGATTTTCTCCTCTGGATGCACAAACAAAGTATTCACCTAGTAACAACAGGACTTTGTTAGAGTTTAGCGCTGTTTCCAAGATAATCAGCTGAAACTCAACACAAAGAAAACTGTATCCATGGTATTCGGAACTAGGCAGAGGCTGGCTCGGCCCCAATCCTGCCCTACATTCACTACTCTTGATGGCTCCCCCCTTGAAATGGTCTACTCCTTCAAATACCTAGGAGTCTGGCGGGGCAGTCACCTTGATTTCTCTCACCATACTGATGCTATCTGCTCTAAACTCTACCCAAAATTAGGAGTCTTCTACCGCAACCGAGATTGCCCATCTTTACCTACTCGCCGTGACCTGGTTATAAAACACAGTTCTCCCCGTATCGGATTACGCCAACGTAGTCTACGCCACAGCACTTATGACCTCCCTGACACCCTCAACTCGTTCTGTCGCTCCACTACCTCCTCCCCTCCTCTCACACACCACTGTTTCCTCTACTCCTCCCTCTCCATCTCCCCTCTCTCCCATAGGCATGAGCTTCACTGCCTCGCCCTCTTTGCCAAATACTGGTTTTGATCTCTCCCCTCTTACCTCATCTCCCGCTTGTCACTGGCCCTCCCCTCTACTTACTCCCTCTGCTCTAGGGACTCTTGGACTTTCTCCCTCCCTCTCCTCCGCTTAGCTAAGGGACAGTCCTCTTTCTCCTTCTGACTCCCTTCCCTGTGAAACCAACTCCCTAGGACTATACGTGACTCCCCCTCACTTGCGTCCTTGAAAACCAACCTACGCCTTCTTTGGTGCTCCACTTGTTGCTCTCCCATCCCACTCCTTCTCCTCCCACCCAAGCTTATAACCCATCCTATCACCACTCCTTACACCTATTCTCTGCCACTCTATACCTCCTATTGCACCTACACCCTGCCGCTCTATACCTCCTACTGCACCTACACCCTCCAAGCTCATCATATTTTCTACATAGCAGCTGCACTTGCACTTTGTGGTCCCCTCACAGCTGATAACCTGCTGTACTATATTTGTTTCCCCACCCAATATCGTAATCCTCACTTCCTTGCACCAACAAGTGTTGTCGCTCATTGATTCGCCAGGACTGTATGTTTACTTGCTATGTTTTTGTAACCAATGTAAATTGTAGCTTGTGTATTATCTTATGCCTGATGCATATACCAATGTTATTTATTGTCTCATTCCCCTAGTCTGTATTTGTTTCCCCGACATCCCCGGGTCGCACCTGGAAAATGAGCCTCAGCTCAGTATGCCTTTTCCAGTTACCAAGTTTTAAATAAATAAAACACTGGCATACCTCACACTGGTGTCAGTCTGCACCTGGTCATTTTTGAAGCAGTAGTGTACACCACTTAAGTACACCTGTGTCACACTGGTATCTCACAAACTGCATTGTGGGGATCATCCAGGGAGACTTCATTGGTTCACTGTGGTGCTAAATTACCTTTCGACAGTATTGTATGAAGCGGTCACCATTTACACTACAGTTGAAAACACCCATACCAGTTCAGCTCTTCTGTCTGGGAGAGGAGCAGAAGAGCCACACCTACTGTAAGGAGGAGTACGTTACCAAATGCTATGAATGAAACTGAACTATTGGAGGTACTTTTTTTTTTTTTTTTTTTTTAAATCTGTTATACGCAATGATGTCTGTATAGCTGCTGTTTTCTGTTCGTGCATTAATGTCAACTGAAAACAATAAAAATAATTTTCTTTTAAACTTCAAAAGCTTATAAAGGAGGCACGTGCTGAACAATATCATAAATGCCTTTGATAATGGCCAGGCTCTTTCGACTGAACCTGGCTAGCACGTAAGTTGTCAGTGCTGGATGCCGTGCATGTACTGCATCAGGCTTGGACAGAGGTGAAAGCCTCACTGAAGGAAAGGCCGACTTCCATTAAGACACCAGTGATGCAGCTGAGCCTGAAACTGTAGTGTGAACCAAGGAGGCAGAAGGAACAGCTGCAAAAGTCCCTTTGGCAAAAGTAATTAAAAACTACTTCCAACTGTTTTCAGTTGGACAGTTAACTAGTAGAGGTGTCACGATATGAACAGTTTCATGGTATTATAATGTTTTCACGGTGGTTATCTTATCACAATACCATGGTATCTGGTTTGTATTTGGTGGGACTCTATGCACCCTAAATGTTTGGGGAAAGTTGACTGAGAAACTGAAATTTTTGTACTTTTATCACGATACATCATGTTTGGTATAACTGTGAAAAACACAGTTATCAAGATATAGGAAAACGGAGACAATATCAGTATTGT
The DNA here is from genome assembly GCA_016271365.2 of Neoceratodus forsteri. NCBI lineage: Eukaryota > Metazoa > Chordata > Ceratodontiformes > Ceratodontidae > Neoceratodus > Neoceratodus forsteri. Next base: position 798,134,311 of record CM028134.1, on the reverse strand, counting down.
CAGAATTATTGTGGTTATTATGAAACACAGTTATCGTGACATCCCTTGTAACTCGACAAACTCATCCCTTAACGGCCAAATTCCATAACAGCCAAATCCCAGGTTGGCTAGCTTCCTAATAACACAGCCGGTAGCATCAAAGGCCCTGGTGAGATCAATGTAGGCTGCACCTGTCAATAAACCTCCATCTATGGCAGACTGTGCCAGTAGTAGTGTTCTGTTCACGGATTTTTTTTTTTTTTTAAGAATGCATACATTCATTATCTGTAGGATCTGCATTTTCTCATTCTTTCTTCGGCTGCTTTCTGATCCTGTTGCCCAGAATGCACTAAATCTTGCAAAACAGTGACACTACTGGCTTGCCCTAGCTTACTCAGCTATGCAGTATAACATTACAATAAGCAAACTATACTTTTTTCCCCACCTACTTCTGTGCAGAATACCCACTAGTATATGGATTTTTGTCCATTCACTAAAATGTTATTTGATGCTTCATGCTCAGTGTGGGATTGTCTTTTGCTTGGTTGCATTGAGGAGTCTATCTCACTGAACTGCCTATGGGGCCAATGCAGTCACAGGCCTGGGAAAAACACAGTGAATGCAGTTACAAATATGTATCATGCTCCTCCACTGTTGAAATGCAAACTAACTGAAGGTAACCAGGGTATTTCATAACTTTACTGCTGCATGCTTTGTGATTCCAAAGTTGCAAACATGCTAATAGGCAAAGTGACAGCCTCTTCTCATATGCTCATGCAGCTCTCATGAACAAAGGAGATTTCACCCATCAGCAAATGAAGGCACCAAGGATAGTCGCAGAGGGCTACTGCTAAACAGTAAAAACAAGCATTTGTCAAAGCCAAATGTTCACCACTGGTATTGCTGCTGCACTGCGTCTTGCTTGTACACATTTTTACTATATTAGTTACCCAGGACTGAGCAGATGAGATGCAATATCTCATTTTCAGTGGTGTCCTGCTTTAAAACACATTGTTAGACTGGAACTACTCAAGATAGGGCAGTTGAGAGACAATATCCACTTTTAAGTGGGCTCCCACATTTTGACCCCAAATGTCCAACAGTCTTTTTATGACCCGACGTTATGACAAAGACAGGTGGAATTTTTTTTTTTTTTTTTTTAAAGAGCATGTTCTCCCCCCCATTCTTTTTCTCTCCGGTCACCGCGCTTTAAGGCCCCATCTAGTTCTGTCCGTCTGCCTCCCCAAACATATAAGGAAACATACCTGCCCCAAAACACAGTGCGACACAGTTTATTTCTCGCTGTATTCACAGAAAAAACGCTCATAATATGCTCCGTGGAGGTCTGCGGCCAAAACAATCCTACTTCCTTATCTGGAGGCACGCCCCCACGCTAACACATTTTGTGACGTTGTTAAATGAAGGGCACAGGAACACACTCCATAGACTATAATGAGGCCATTTTTTTTTTTTTGCATTATCTACTCATCTCCCCTGTGACCCCCACCTACCTCTCCTTCAGGCCAACTGCCACAAGAACGCTCACCTCTCTCATCTCCGCTGACAATCGCAAGCCCACACTGCAGCCACCTCAGGGTAACCCGACGTAACCCTGCGTCAGGTGGGTCCTCCTCTTCTGAGGAGAAATGGCCTAGGCGTTGGCCCTGGGTGCTGCTGTGGCCGGGTCGGCTGTCACAGAAAGAGGAGGCACTGGTCCGGGCGGCCGACATCCGGTAGAAGACTACATTATTTTCTAGTTTTTCCTCCAATTCCCCTACTTGCGCAGCAACTGAGCTTCCCCTGGTCTCCACCAGGGGTCGCTACAGAGTGATGCCATTCTCCAACCTACCCCAGGAGAGGAGAGCAGTCCTCCGGAGCTCAATCCTACTCCTTCCCTGCAGACCCTCCGGGCCAGAGTCCATTCCCAAACCGGGTCACGGTGTGGGTGTGAGGAAAGGCGCCGGCGCCTCAACCCTCTTATAGCCATCGGACACATTTTTAAAGGCTTTTAGAGTTGAAAGTGTTAATTTTGACAACTGAGGTAACCACTCAACTAACAAGGACCTCGTTAGTTGAGCAGTGACCTTCATTTGTCAAAATAAGCTAATAGTAAAAACCTTTAAAATATGCCCCAGTACAGTCTATGACGCGCTCTCACACTCTTCATTCAACTACACACAAAACGTGCTAGCATGGGCGTGCCTCACATAAGTATGTAGGACAATTTTGGCCATCAACCACTATGGAGCATATTTAGAGCGTTTTTTCTGTGAATACAACGAGAAATAAATTAAACTGTGTGTTTCAATGCATTTGGGGGCAGGTAAGCTTCATTATATGTTTGGGGGGGGTGGGGACTGCAGACCTGCTCTTTAAAATCCCATCCAAAAGGTGATTTCGCTGTGCGACTGTGGAAAAAAAGTTTCGATGGGGATTTGAAAAATGACACCTGCCATGTTCAAGAGGTGGGGTAACACAAGGGATATGCTGAAAATTAAGGGCCAAACTCCATAAAAAAAATAAAGTTACGAGAAAATGTTGAAACAATTTGTTTCCTTACAAAACTTAATTGTTTTTTCACATTTTTAACCCAAGTTTTCAACATAATTTTTTTTTATGACCACTTCTGAGCATGACCGGGGTTATTTATAAAACAGTGGCTGAAATGTCATTTTGAGCCACAAGTGTTAAACACATTTTGGGTAGGATCTGAGAAATGACAGCTGTCGCATTCATGAGGCGGTGTGAAAAAATGGCTATGCTGAACAGTTGGGGTCGAAATATTGAAAATTACCTGTTACGAGCATGCGTTGAAAAATTGCAACATAGACTCATAACTGTCATTTTCTTATATTTTACACCAAATTTTCAACATAGCCTTCTTATGACCCCATGTAACCTTCATATGAGCCCACTTCATGAACAAAGGTAGAAATATTTTCAAATCCTGCCCGTAAAGATTTTAATAAGCAGTGCGAAAACTCATTTTGACCAGGATTTGAAAAATAACAGCTATCACATTCACGAGGTGCTGTGAAGAAATTCCTATGGTGAAAATCTGGGGTAAAAGTATTGAAAATTACCAAAGTTACGAGTCTGCATTCGCAAATTTCAAAGTAGGCTAATGGGCTTCTTATGACCCCATCTCATGAACAAGCGCAGAGAAAATTTTCAACTCCTGCTCAAAAGGTGATTTTTTTTAGTTGTTTAACCAGAAGTAGCACACTAAGCTGAAAGCTTTTTCACAGGAGCGACCTGGGAGCACAGGGAAGTTAAGTGACTTGCTCAGGGTCACACAGTATGCAAGTGGTAGCTGGGGGATTCAAACCCAGGTCTGGTCTGCTGGATGTCACCGGATTTGCAGCTCAGAGCCTTAAACCATTGCAATATATAATACACACACACACACACACACACACACACACACAACCACAAAAATCACTTTTCAGGACTGATATGCCTAATATCACTGCCATCGTTCATGAGATGAGGGTCCAAAAAAAGGCATGTTGAAAATTTAGGGCAAAAAAAAAAAAAAAAGCCTAAAAACTGGCAAACTTACGCCATTAAGTTCAAAACCCCACTGAAATACATGGAACTGCATACCTGATTTCCTCAGTTTGCGGTCCGACTTTGAAGAATTAAGACATGTCTGCGGTCCAGAGAGGATTACAGCGTTAGACTCCCAGTGGGTAAGCAAGGGCTTGGGGGAGGGTGTGGCGTGGTGGGTGCCAAGTGGGAGGTTCAGGTGGGGGAACAGTAACGGCAGCAACAGACACTGATGGACGGTTTTCTTTTTTTACAGGGTTAAAAATAAAATAAAAATAACGAGGGATGGTTTTCTTTATTTCAGGAGGTGACAGTGGGGGATTGGGCACCCCTCAGTGTCAGTGTTATGTTTGTGGTGGGATGGTGGGTGCTGGGGAGGGTGGTGTGGGGGGCCGGGACACAGTTACGGAGCACCAGCAACAGACATCAATGGACTGTTTTCTTTGTTACAGGGTGCAATTCCCCAGCAGGCTGATCATGACAGATCATCTGTACTTGCTGGACAGCGTAGATCAAAGGAAAGAGACAACGTATGATTGTGTCGACTCTTTTCTTTGAAATACATGCAGTCTGCGCCCAGCAAGCCAGAATACTGTCATGATCAGACTGACAAATGATTGGTGTGACACTGATGGGCCCCCTGCAGACTACTCTACACTGGACTGACAGTGTCACACCCCTCAAAAGCCACTCTCCTAACAAAATGTTTGCTGCGCGTGCACTCACGGCAAACATAAACCACTCAGACTTCTCAAACCTTTACAGCTACAGAAATGGAGTTAACTGGTTTGCTTTGGGGGGGTCAATGCTCGACATCATCACTGCAACGTACTATCTTCGCTTGTATGGCTACCTTACGAATCAAAACTATGGTATGCTACCCTAAGCTTCACTCATAAGTTGGTATACCACTATACTCCTCCCTGTCTTGCTGACATAGTGCAACATAAGCACCCACGGCACCCTCTCAGATCTGCCTCGCTGCCCCTTTTCCTATTACCTAACACTCGGCTAGCCGTCGCCCAGAGGTCTTTTGCCTTCTCAGCTGTCTCCTGTTGAACTCGCTTTCCCCAGCCATTCAGGCTATCACCTCTCTTCCTCTTTTCCCAGTCGTCTCTGCAACCTCTCCTTGCTGCCACACAATGCAGCTGCTTTCACTGACTCCTGTTGTCTGACAACTCCTTCCTGCCAACCTGTGTTTCCTTGATAAATTATGCTCAACTTTATCTAATAGCTGGTTACTCCTCCTGCAAGTTCTATTTGTTAATTGTAATTAGTGTATGATATTTAGAGAACGCTTGACCTCAGATTCTGACTTAATCTGAGATTTCTTGCGTAAGGTAATAGAGTTCTCCAATTACTGCCTGTGTCTGAATTTTCTATCACTGTATTTGATTGATCTAAAATTACTGTATTATTTGATCCAAATGTATTCTGCATCAGTGTTGTTAGTTTAGCCTGCGCTGTTTTTGACTGTTGTCTGCTAGACACCTGCCTTGAACATTTTTTGCTTTGTATGTTCTTAGTGTTTTAGTGAAAGTATTGTTTTCAACGCATGGCACTGTCAATGTACTGCACTTCCCGTCGCCCCTGAAAAAGGGACTGCCATGTCTCAGTGGGCTCACCCAGTTACTAAAATTCTATAAATAAACAAACATATAAACTTTACAATATGTGTGGGTGTAGGTCTTTTATCAGTTCCAAATGTGTACGACAGATTGCTTTTTCAATACATTGGACTCACATTTACAGCTACAAGTAATGTGAGGAAGCATTCATCTACAGCCCCTTATACTGGGAAGGGGCCCTGTTTTGAGACAGGCCAGGACTACTGGCCCAGCAATTTTATTTATAGTTTTTATACCTCAGGCACTACAGTCCCAGAAGTTGCTGGGACATTTGCCTTAGCCACAAGCACTACTGTCCCAAAATATTCTGGCAGGGTTCTGTTACTGCATGCACTACTGTCACAGAAGATCAGCAGCGTGCCGATGGTCCAGCGTATCGTACTCACACTTGTGACCTTTACGAACAAGCAAACTGGCTTCAATTCCAGGCTCGCATTGAATATCAAGCCTGCCTTCTGGCTAAGAAGGCAGATCTTGGTCTCCTACCACCAGGTTCCCTTCAGTTTTTCAGTCCCTTCCGCGGCACTCGGAGCACACAAAGTTCTGTGAGCCACATTTTTACTGTCCCTCGCTGTCGAACCTCGCTCCAACAGCGATCCACTGCAGTTAGAGCTGCTGATTTATTTAATTCCCTTCCTCACAAGATTCAGACGACTGCAACCTTGAGACCATTTGAGCGGAAGCTGCATCAATTTCTAGTTTCCAGAGCATCTTATGACTACTATACTTAATCTCTGCTGACAGCTAAATGCACTGGGACCTCCCTCTTACCATTTGCCCCTGTATAACCCTATGCTGCTGCTGCGCTTTTCCACCACAGCACTTCCTCTCTTATCCCTTTCCCATTCCTGCCCTCTTTTCATCCTACCTCATCAGCCCCTTCCATTACCCTTCCACTCCCACTTCCCCCCTTCTCTCCTCCATTTACTCACCATGTTCTCTCCCTCTACCCCCCACCCCGTGGGTCTTTCCTGCTCAAGCTTCATTGTGGAATCTCCTCCTTGCTCTTTTTTCTCCCCCCATTCACCCCTGTACTTTCTCTCCTTGTAAGCCCTTTCACCCCTCTTCAGACAAGGCCACTGGCTGCACTTAACAATATTTATCTTGCCATATTGTTCTTTTGTTTATGTAATTACTTTCCTCATGTTGTACTACTTACTGAAACCATTGTACTTTGCTATTCTTGTGACTTTACGTGGAACCTCTAAAACAGCCCTTGGCTCAAAGGTCTTTCCGATTTGTTAAATAAAATAAAAATTAAAAAAAGATCCACATCTGCTGGGACACTCTCACTACCTCAGGCACTACTGCCTCAGTAGATGCTGGGGTACTTTATCTTACCTCAGACACCACTGTCCCAAACCTGCTGGGGCACTTTCCCTTACCTCAGACACTACTGTTCCTGCTGGAGCACTTTCCCCTACCTCAGACACTACTGTCCCTGCTGGAGCACTTTCCCTACCTCAGACACTACTGTTGCTGCTCAGACACTTTTCTTACCTCAGACACTAGTATCACAGCAGATGCTGGCACACTTTCCTTACCTCAGACACTGCTGTCCCAGAACATGCTTGGACACATTCCTTGCCTCAGGACACTGCTGTCCCAGAACATGCTGGGACATGTTCCTTGCCTCAGACACTACTGTGCTACTCCCAGCACATGCTGGAAGAGCTCGTTTACCACAGCCACTACTGTCCAAAGTAACTATGGCAAAATAGTGTCACATTTTTATATCCCAAAGACTTGAAATGCCATAGATCCTGAAATTAGAAATATTCAGTCACAGTTCTAAATACTTAATTGAGGAACAACCATTGTGCATGTGTTGCCGTTTAACAATTTTCAAGAATCTGATTTTAAAAACATGGAATTGTATGTGAAACCAAAAGGCAAGCAAGTAGGCAGCACTCTGCAGCACAAACTTAAACAAATAAAGCAAACAAACTGCAAACAAACAAAATTGCTCCAGGGGGCTGATCTGGACAAATGAATATGTTTGGCTTACTGTGGGTGTTAGAAGTCTTTACACAAACATTAGACATGACTTGGGACTAGCTGCGATGGATCATCATTTGAATGTTAATTCTGTTGCATCTGATTTTCCAAAGGACTTTATTCTGGATAGTTTGAACTTAAATTTTGAACAGTAATTATTTTATTTTTGATGGAAAATTTTATTTACAAACAATGGGAACTGCCATGGGCACAACCATGACGTCATACCACGCTAATTTATTTCCTTCATGGTAGGAGAAAACAGTTATTAAGAATTCAAATAGGAATCAATTTCTGCCCCGGATAGCATTCTGGAGCAGATTTCTTAAGGATTTGCTCATTATTTGGTGGGTGAACACAATATCTGCTTCTATATTTGTTGATTTCTTGAATTTGAATGATACTGGTCCGACGTTTACTTTTTCTGTGGATATTTCATCTGTTAATTTTTTGGATCATGAACTTAAAGGTGAACCAGGAAAATAAATAGTTTCATCTAGTTATAGGAAACCAATAGCTGGGAATATGCTATTGCATGCAGATGGTGCCATACGGGCAATTTGTCCGTATTAGCTGCAATTGCACAGATTTAAGAGATTTTGAACAAAAAGGTAGTCAGCTTAAAAAGAGGTTTCTTGAGAGAGGCTATTCAGAAAATTTGGTTAATCAGGCCTTTAACAGGGCCAGGAATTTAGAAAGAAAAATCGAAATTTGGGTACCTGTAAATTTTCTTTCTCAGACGGCTGGTCTCCGGGCTTCACCTCCTGATGACATCACTAGGCAGGACTTAACGTTGTGCAGCAGGGGGGAATAAGGAGCCCTCCACATCCGGTCGTTGCCAGTCATTCTTCACGCAGTCCCCCTGAGGCAGTACTACAAGAACTTGGAAACAAAAAAATACACAACATTTACAGCACAATTGGCCCAGGGGCCAAAAACAACAGTTATGGTCTAAGTGGCCCCGAGGCCAGCCAACTATACACATTCTGGGAAGGAATCCGAAGCCCGGAGACCAGCCATCGGAGAAAGAAAATTTACAGGTACCCAAATTTCGATTTCTCTCTCCTAAGCTGGTCTCCGGGCTTCATTGCGCCTGGGATATCCAAAAGCAGTGCATCCCTAGAATGCCAGGTGAGAAGAATGTCCATTGCTCTTATGGGTCCACCAGCGCCTGGAGCACTCGGCGGCCAAAGGAAGCATCCGCTGAGGACATCACATCCAGTTTGTAGAACTTTGTAAATGGATGACCAAGTGGACGCTCTGCATAAGTCTGTTGAGGATGCTTCTCTGAAGTTCGCCCATGAAGTGGCCATAGCCCTGGTGGAATGAGCTCTCACTGGACCAGGCAGGACTACTCCCACCTGATCATACGCCACATTAATTACTGATCTAATCCATCTAGTTATGGAGTCTTTTGAAGCCTTTTTACCCACATTTTGGCCTGCAGTTAAAATGAACAAGCTTGATATTTTGCGAATAGCGTCCATCCTCTTAATATATAATTTGAGTGCTCTCCTCGGATCTAGAGTATGAAATTATCTTTCCTTTTCGTTTTTCAGGTGAGGACAGAAGGAAAGAAGGACTAGCTCCTGGTTACAGTGGAAGGGTGACATAACGTTCGGTAAAAACCCTGGATCCATCCGGAGTACCACAGAGTCCTGATGAAAAACAGTGTAGGGCTCTTTGGTTGATAGCACCCCCAGTTCGCTGATTCTCCTGGCTGATGTAATAGCTACCAGGAAGACCACCTTCATTGTGAGATGCATGATAGAAGCCTGTTTCAGAGACTCGAAGGGTGCTTTTGTTAGGGCCTTGAGAACCAGATTAAAGTCTCCAAGGTAGGACAGTTGGCTTAATTGGGGGCATTTTAACACTGCTGCTCTTAGAAACCTCCTGACATGAGGGTGAGACCCCAGAGTGTCTCCCGAGACTGCCAACAAGAGCGCCCCTAATGCAGAAACTTGAACGCGTAAGGTGGCTGGCTGCAGGCCTTTGTCAAAATCCTCCTAAAGAAACTGCAAAAGGACCGGGAGGGATATTGGATGATCCTGTATAGCTTTAGATTGGAGCCAGAACAAGAATTTTCTCCAGATTTTAGAATATACTTTAGAGGAGGATGGGCGCCTGGAGTTTACCATAATTTCAATGACAGGAGCGGTGTAGCCTCTTTGAAAGTTTCCCGCTCAATCTCCAAGCCGAGAGGGACAGATTGCTCAGATTGTGGTGCAGCACCAGACCCTGATGAAGGAGGTCTGAGCTGAGCTGGAATATAAAAGGTGATACCTCTGACAGCTGAATGAATAGTGGGAACCAAGGGCGGCGAGGCTACCTGGGGCAGACTAGAATCATCTCCGCCCTGTCCCTGGCCACCTTGTGTAGGACCCTGGATAACAGAAGAATTGGGAGGAAAGCATACAGGAGGCCGAGGCAACCCCAGTTAAGGGAGAAGGCGTCCTGAGCTAGTTCTAGATTGTCTCTTGCCAGGGAGCAGAACTGCTGCGTCTTGGCGTTTTGTTGACATACAAACAGATCTACCTGTGGCTTGCCCCACTTCTCTGTTAGTAGTTGGAATGCAGACTCCTTCAGCTCCCATTTTCCCCAGAGGATATCTTGGCGGCTTAACCAGTCTGCTGTGACATTTTCCTGTCCTGGTATGTACACGGCCCTTATACTCTCCAGGTGTTTTGCTGCCCACTGGAAGAGGAGAAGAGACTCCCGAAGCATTCTTGAACTTTTTGTGCTGCCCTGTTGGTTGATGTAGGCCATAGCTGTTCGATTGTCTGTCAGAATCAACACATCCCAGTTGCGCACATGTTGACGGAAGTGTATCAGGGCTAGCCAAGCTGCCCTCATCGCTAGGATGTTTATGCTGTGCCTTGATTCCATCAGGGACCACTTGCCCTGGGCCGACATCTGGTCCAGGTGAGCCCCCCAACCCCTGAGGCTTGCATCCGTTGCGATTCTTGTTTGGAGCGGATGGCCTAGCTTTCAGCCCCTCGTCACATTTTCCCTCCGAGATCACCATGCGAGAGAGGTTTTTATCTGCTGAGGAATTGAGATGAGCTGGTGCTGACTGTGCCTGGACTGGGACCACAGCTTGAGCAGATGAGCTTGAACTGGACGCATGTGTGCTAGAGCCCATGGGACTGAGTCTGCCAGTGACACCAACGTCCCGATCAGCTGCATAAAGAACTGTGCTGGCAGACAAGCAGAGCTTTGGAATTTGTTGATTAGCTCCATCAGGTCCCTGAATTTCGACTCTGGGGGAAACACCTTGTTGTCCCGCGTGCTGAAAACTGCTTCCAAGTAGTTCAAGGTCTGGCTCAGGTTTAGGGAACTCTTCTTCGGTTGATGACAAAGCCATGTGCCGTGAGACACATGACCACGTCCGTCACTGCCTGCACCGCTTGGTTTAGCTGCGGAGCTTTGATGAGGATATCATCCAAATAAGGGAACAGCTGGATCCCTCTGTTCCGAAGGTGAGCTACCATTGCTACTAGCACCTTCGAGAAGGTTCTTGGGGCTGATGAAAGGCCGAAAGGAAGAGTTTTGAACTGGAAGTGATGGTTCCCTACCTTGAATCTCAGATATTGCCTGTGCAGGTTGTGAATAGGAATATGGAGGTAGGCATCCTGCAAGTCGATGGATGCCAGAAAATCTTGCAGCACTTCCTTGACAATTGATGACAGAGTTTCCATCTTGAATGGTCTGCTGCGCATAAAAAGATTTAGGAATTTGAGGTCTAAGACAGGTCTGTGACCTCCTGTACGTTTGGGTACGAGGAAAAATAGGGAGTATACCCTCCCAATTGATCTCTTGGGGGGGGGACCCGCTCGATAGCCCCTTCTAGCAGAAGGTCCGTGATAGCCTGCCATGTCGCTTGTCTTTTGAACGAGTTGTTTGAGATGGGAGAGGGCACCACATGAGGCAATGGGGGCTTGGACTCGAACTCTATCAGGTAACCTTTGCTGATAATGTCTAGTACCCATCTGTCCGACGTGGTCCGGGCCCATTCCTCAAAAAACTCTGAAAGCCTGCCCCTACTCGACGATGGGCCCGCATGGTCTCATTGTGATTTTTTGGTGTTATTCCCGGTGTCTCTGGAGCCTCCACCTCCACCAGAACCGCCTCCTCTGAAATTCCGCTGGTTCCAGGAGAACTATGTTCTTTTCCCTGAAAAAGCTGGAGTTCTGCCCCTTGTTGTAGCCTCTGTCACGAAAATTGCACCTTGGACCTGAAGACCACGCTTTGGCCCGACCCCTGGACTGGGGCATATGCACCTTCGCTGTTTCCCCGGATTCCTTCACCGCCTCCTTCAGTGCCGATCCGAACAGGAGGTTGCCTTCGTAGGTGCATTCACCAAATGGCATTTTGAGGATGCATCTGCTTGCCATCCCTGAAGCCATAGGTTGTGGCGAGCAGAGATTTGATAAAACATGGTCCACGCAGCACACCTGACCACCTTCTCTGACACATTCTGACACATCCGCTGTATAGGCAGAGGCCAACCCCATTAATTGCAGCTGATGGATAATGGGGGAGTTCTTTTCTGGGTCTTCTGCGAATTGAAAGGCTAAATCCGATGCCCAGGACAGGGCGGCTCTGACGGAAAATAGGTTCGCTGTGGCCGCCTTGAGGGAAGTTGCAGAGGCTTGAAAGGCTTATTTGAGGGAGAAGTCCACCTTTCTGTCTACTGGGTCCCTTAGCAAAGCCCCTCCTTCAGCTGGTATGACAGTTTTCTTGGTGAGGTTAGAAATTAAGGGGTCAATTCTGGGGCAGTCTAACCACTTTTCGGACCATTTCTTGTCAAACTTCAGAAGTTTGGAGATTCGTCGGGGAACCGGATAAGCGCGTTCTGGACCTTGCCATTCTTCTTTGAGCAGATCCTCAATGGCGGGAGGTATAGGGAAGGCTGTCGCCGGTCTGGAGGCAGATGCCAAGCGAAATGTCTGTTTTGGTTGAGAGGTGACAGGAGGAGAAGAGAAGAGTCAAGGTGAATCTCGGAAATGACTTTTTTGATGAAAAAGTCTAGGTCCTCCAAGTCAAAATTTCTGGATGGGGAGTCATCGGAGTCTGATGATGAGTCCACCATCTCCACCTCCTTGGTGGAGGAACTGTTGACTGAGGATTCTGGGAAAAACCCCCTGTAACATTTGTCTTGTGTATGCCCGTAGTTCCACTTCGGGCATGAGACACTTTCTTCCTCCTGCGAGAGGAATGGTGACCATCCTCGTCCAACGATCTTCCCCCTTCTCTGGATTTCTTTTTCTTGTGGAAACGATGATAGGATAGCCCCCCCTCATCAGATGAGGATGGGGAGGGGGACCTTTTTCCTTTTGCCTTTTTGTGGGATCTCCTGTCCGGTGATCCTGAAGGCTGCCATTCAAAGGAAGAAGGGTCCATAGTAAAGGCCCTATTCAGCCTGTCTATCAGTTCGGGGTCTAAGGTGGGTGTGCCTCTGGACGTTGCTGATCCCCAGGAGGCAGCCAGTCGTTCAGATCTCTCTGAAACATTTGACTGTGCTCGCTCCGACCTGGAAGTAGCCGTCTGGTCAGACCTCTCTTGGGAGTTTGCCTGTGATGAGAGAGAGGGTGCGTCCACTGAGTCCTCTCCACTAGCGGCCGCTGCCTTTTCACATGTAAGGCAGAGAGAGCCAGCAAAAGTGATTAAGAGTGGGGACTTACAGCGCTGACATTTTTTTCCCCTACTTGATTTTTCTGAGGCCACTGTTAGTGCCCCTCGCTTCTGTAGACCATATGCTATCTCTCCCCCCGCCCCCCCCAAGTCAGAAAGTGCTGACCCCTTAGCACTGGTTAAACACTGCTTCCTTGCCACCAATAGAATCCTGGCAGAGAGAACTGCCCTTTAGCTCTACTGCTTCCTTGCCACCAACAGAATCCTGGCAGAGAGAACTGCCCTTTAGCTCTAAGCCTCCTAGTCTTACGTGGGGGAGGATTTGTAGAACCCTGTCCCGCGCTGTCGCTGTACAGTAAAAGCTCCTCTCGCCTTTACAACGAGATGCAATGAAGAGAGGAGCAGACTGGCTTGCCAAGGTGTCGCTTGGCTTCCCGGGCTGAGAATCACGCTGTTCAGGGAAGCCGCGACGAGCGGTCTGAAGCTTTCCGCAGACCGCTCATCGGCAGAGAAATCAAGCTCCAATTCCCTCTGGCGACCCCTGGGCTTGTGGCAATGAGAGTCGCTAGCTGAAATGCAGTTGCTAGATGCAGCGCTCGAAAGTGGGGCCTGATGCACTGGAAAAAGGGCCACGAGGTGCTGTTGCGAGGTGGGACCAGTCTGTGCAGCTTGCAAGGCTGAGACTGGATCCCACCACTGAAAATAACAATCGGAATCGACGATCCCCAAAAACAGTGTTGAGAAAAGAAAAAAAAAAAACTTGCGGTCTCTCATGGCAGGGCTTCTGCTGCACGCTGCCTGCTTCACAGAAGGCAGGAAGTAAACTGGCAACGACCAGATGTGGAGGGCTCCTTATTCCCCCCTGCTGCACAACGTTAAGTCCTGCCTAATGATGTCATCAGGAGGTGGGGCCCAGGCATAAGGAAGCCCGGAGACCAGCTTAGGAGACAGAAACACTGTTAACCCCAAAAAACAAGAAAGTGTCTGGCCTGCAAAAGGTTACTTTTGTTACTGAATATAAATCAGACTGCAGAGGATATATCCAATATTGTACTTAAACATTGGCCTGTTCTAAAGGGGGACCCATAGTTAAGTGCAGCCATAGGAGAGAAACAGAGGATAACTTATGCTAGAGGCAAAAGTTTGGGAGATATTCCGACACAGAGTATGTATGAAAAAAAAAAAAAAAAAAATGGCTGATGTTCGCCCAAACTGGATGCCGTCTAGACCAGTAGGCTGCTTTTGCTGTGGGCGTCGCAATATTTGTCGTTTTTGTATAAAAGGTGGTACATTTATACATCTTGGAATGGCTAAAGAAGTGAAAAATCAATCATTTCATTAACTGTTCAACATGTTATGTGGTTTATGTCATCAAACGCACGTGTCCACTTATTTATGTGGGACACACAAAACGTAGTCTAAAAGTACATATGCAGGAGCATATAAGGGCAATTTCAAAAACAGAGCCAAACACCCCATTAACTGTACACTTTGCAAGATTCCACAATGGGAATGTTGCCCATTTTCAGTTTATGGGGATTGACAATACTGAAATACACCCCTGGGGGACAGAGTGAGTAAACTTTCACAATGTGAGTCTAGATGGATATACACACTGAATGCCCTAATACCAAACTGACCGAATGACTGTCTCAACATTATTTCTTTTTTTTTTAATTTGTAAAAATATAAAAATGAAATCAGGGCTTTAATATTTTTGCCTAAGATTTTGATGCACTTTAATTTTGTAATTGATAAGTACAGTGCGTCTTATACTAGTTATAAAATGTATACTCGGGATATGTATTCTCTTGTTTAAAGTATGTTCAATTGCACATAATTTATGGTGATTTTTTTTTTTTTTTTTTTTTTTACAAAAAAACTAATATCTTGGCACAACTAGAAATGAATTTCTGTTATGAACACTGTACCTTCCGGCTGAAACAGACCATCACCACGCTCCCACCCAAAGGTTCCTCCCCCTAGAAAGCACATCACTGGTCTCCTGCTGGGCCCTCCCCCCATCTTTGCCCACGCATCCCTGAGTTTTACTGCCTCCAGACCGTCCCATCTGATCCTCTGCTCTTTCTCAGCCCAATCATGCACACCTCCCTATCACTGATCACACTTCTCCTTATCCTCTTTGCCCTCTTCCCCCTTTTCCTCCCTAAGTTTCCAGTTAACCATCGCATATCGCAGCTCTGGCACTCTTCCACATGAGGCAAACCATACTCCCTTGGGGCACTCCCTCTCAAAAATACCTCTCACTCTCACCTGTGGATTTTGGATCCACACACCTACCCCCACACAACCTTACTGCTGAACTTTTGCATCCTCACTACTGCAAGATCCTGCCCGAAAAGCAAACGCTAGCTTCCTCAAAGAAGTACGTCTGGGCACCCTGAAGCTCCTGCTCCTCATCCTACTGCTATCAGGAAATGCACACCCCAACCCTGGCCCAAACAAAACCAAGGTCTCCACCCAGAATAGACCATCTGGCGCTCTCTCAATCATATGCCTAAACATCTGCAGTCTCCTTCCCAAGCTTGACTCACTCCAAGCCTTTGCAACCTTACACAACCCTGATATCCTGGCAGTTGTTGAAACCTGGCTCACCCCCTCGGTGCCAGATCATGCAATCACCCTCCCAGGCTACAATGTTTTTTGACTGGATCGGACATCAAGAAGAGGTAGAGGCTGTGCACTATACCTGAAAGACACACTCCTGGGGCACCCCATTGATACTGCCCACCCGAGCAGAAATTCTTCCCATTAGAATCCTTCTAGGGGCTCACAATGAGGCTCTCACAATAGTTACCATGTATATTTCTCCTAGAGAGCAAGGACCGGGACTACTCGCTGTACTGGATCTCGTCAGGACACAACCACCCGACTCTGAAACCATCCTGCTTGGAGACTTTAACATCAACTGGCTTGCAGCAGAGGCCGAGGCTATCAGAGACTCTGTCATATCGGCCAATCTTACCCAGATGCTAGACTCCCCTACCAGAAAGAACTATAAAACTGGGACCAGCTCCCTTCTGGATTGAATCCTGACCACTCACCCCACCAGAATCATGAACCACACTATCCTTCTGGACTCACTAAGTGACTGTTCCCCTGTTTGCTGTACCTGGTCCAACAAATTTTGTAACCCCCCCAAAAAAAAAAAAAAACCTCTACAGTAGAGTTCTACGTTGTGGTCAGTTACCACACCTCAAATCCCACCTTCTTCATCAGGACTGGATGCCTGTTCTCGGGGCAACTGACACCAACTCCGCGCTGGACCATTTCATACACATTCTTCAATGATGAGGTCCCCCCACATCCCACAGCCACACCCTCCCTGCCAAGCACCCTCCATTCTACTTTAAGGCAATAAAGGCGCATGATGTTCACAAGTAAGACACCAAAGCTCTATGCAAATCCAGAACAAGCAGCGACTCACCTGACCTCAAGCTCCTATCCCTCACACTAGAAGAAGTTTTAGGGCCTCTCACCAAGATCTTTAACCTCTCCCTCTCTCCCAGCCAGTTCCCGGACAAATGGAAATCAGCCACTGTCACCCCGATCCATAAAAGTGGTGACAACACCATACACAGCAATTATCATACAATCTCTATCCTAACCCCTCTCTTAAAGGCATTGGAACGTACAGTAGCTGACCCGCTCATTAACTATCTGGACAAATATAATATTCTCTGCCGGCAGCAACATGGCTTCAGAAAAGGCCACAGTACCGCATCTGCCCTCCTGGAATTCACAGGTGCTATCCACAGCTCCCTGGACTACAGTAAACCTACTGCAGCTATCTATATTGACCTCATCAAGGCCTTTGATACTGTACACCACTGCCTTCTACTTGGCCAACATCAGTCCTCTGGTCTCTCCGCTGATTCAGTCACTTGGTTCAAAAGTTACCTTGAAAATCGGTCCCAACATGTAAAAATCGCAGATGGCTCTCTGATGCCAAACCTGTCAACTCTGGCATCCCTCAGGGCTCTATCCTTGGCCCACTCCTTTTCAGCCTGTTCCTAAACACCCTCCCAGACTCCTGCACTGAACAAATGATACTTTACGCCGACGATGTGGTAATTCTTGCATCCCATCAGGACACTAATCAGTTGCAAAAAAATCTCCAGCAGGGTTTCAAGACGGTCAAGAACTGGTTCATAAGGCATAAATTGATCCTTAACCAGAAAAAAAACAAAACCATGATTTTCAGCAGCACCCATAATAAGTATAAGGATCACTACCTCACCATTAACACCACACAAGGTGACCCTCTGGAACAGGTCCAATCATTTAAATACCTTGGGATCACCCTTGACTCCCACCTCTCCTATGCTGATCACATAAATAATGTTGCCAAAGCTGCAAACTCCCGACTGGGCATGCTTTTCAGACACAGACGACACCTTACCCCTGAAGCGCTGGGTGCTGCCGTCCAGAGCTCCATCATTACCACCACTGACTACGGCCTTATAATCTATGGCTCTGCCACTGCTACTGCGCTCAAACGTGTAACTAACTCTCTCAACTAGGCTTGTCAACTCATCATGGGTGCTCAACGCCTTACTCACACCTGTGACCTTTATACCCAAACCGGCTGGCTGCAATTAGACAATCGAATAAAATATCAAACCTGTATGGTGGCAAAGAAAATTTTGATGGGCCTTGCGCATCCTGGAGTCTGTTCCCTCTTACAACCAAGAAACTGCAGCCGCCAACACCAGGGGACTAAGCAGCAGCTTCTCCAGAAATTCTGCTGCCGTTTACTACGCAAGGTCAAAGATCCTTTCCCTTCGGAGCTCAGAGCTGGATGAATGGACTCTCGTGATATTACCGCCGCCACCTCACTCAGCTCCTTCAAATCCAGCCTCCGCAAGTCACTCATTGTCTCGGGTGCCTGTGACTGCCTTTGATCAGAACTGAATCGTCTATAACCTATGCCAGCCTTGACCTTATGCTAACCCCTACCGGTTGGGTGATGGTCACGGTCTTTAAACTCTTGCAAACGTCTGGTCACCCTCTGCTAATCTTTGACAATGCCTTCTTGGCGGCACCCCCCCCCTTACCCCTGCCTCAGTCCTCCCCCAACTCCACCTCTGACCCCCACCCTCACCCCTCTCCCTCACTTTCTCATCTCCTGCCCTTCCCTTCTACCTTTGTCAACCCTAGTTCTAGCTTTGTATATGTATAGATAAGTGACTATTTGTCATAATGTCATCCTTGTTGTTTTATTGTACCATATGATGTGGAACCTTTGTAAAAGAGCCCTGGCTCAAAGGTATTTGTAATCCTAGACTGAAATAAATAACAAAAAGGTCCTACTCTTGGGTGCACAGGCCTCAGTTTTTGATTTTTGTTTGGCCCATTTGACTTTAAATGCGAGTGCATTTTACTTTTGTTGCACCTCTTGATTCACACATTTTTGTGACTTATCTGGAACAGTATAGATGAGTCTCTTACAAGTTGCGTGCAATATGTTTAGGTCCTATTAGTTTGTTACTATTAACAATAATCTTTTCCAGCAGCCTGTCTGCGGTGTTTGTGAAGTACATACATTGGGTTGTTTTTTTTTTTTTGTTTTTTGTTTTTTTTAACTTTCACTAATTTAGTGCATATAATGGAGTTATTTTATATTATTGTCACTGTTTGGTGTTTTCACTAGATGCACTATGGTGTACCTGTGACTTTAAAAATGTTGAATAAATTAGAGACGGTTACACCATGGCCACACACCCTGACAAAGAGTCACGAATAGACTCAAAGCACTGAGTGTAGTGATGATATCTCTCTGGAGCAATTTTGTTTGAGTTTGCAATTTTTTGTTTTATTTGTTTAAGTTTGTGCTGCAGTGCTGCCTACTTGCTTGCCTTTTGTCCGTTTCTGTTTTGGCACGCACCCGCTCGTTTGGCTCGGTATGCAGGTTCGCCTGCTTGTTTTGTATGTAAAATCACCTTGATCAGAGTAATGTGTCTGTATGTTATTATCTCTCTTGCTATATAGTTCTGGACGTTATAGGTCTGTCATGGAATACCCAGTGTTTAGAAGGAACTGTATAGTAGAAACTGTTTGCACATCTTATATCACTACGAGCTAAAAGGTCCCGTAGGCTGGTCCCTCTCAGGGTGTCTAGGGGTCTCACAGGTGTTACAATTGCCTGGGAGGAGTCTTAAATCCAAGAAACAATCAAAGTTTACTTACTTGACCTCCCGAGCACTGGGATGACCTCCAGGCATCCACTGACACACAGCAGGTTTGACTAGACTGCAGATTTAAGGACAGTTAACAAAACTTGGACGCAAACAAACAGAATGTCCAAACAGTAATTATTTTAAAACACTACAGGATCCTTTATTTTCTTGAGCACAAACATTGTTACTGTATTTCCAGCTGGTACAGTTCATTTGTCCAATACTGTAAGGTGGTATTTTCCGGACACTTCTGGGTTGGAAACAACCCTGGTGGGGTACTTTATTCAAATTTTCCTGGCCATGAGAGGAAGCTCATTTACTCCAAGGGTTCTCCACTCCTGAACCTTAGGGGGAAAACTAAACAGACTTTTGGTAGCCCATTCTCTTAGTCACTAGCGACTGGGCTAATCCAGTCTCTTGGCTGGCAGCATTTCGGTGCCACTAGATCCTGTGTGGGTCTTTCAGGGATCCACTCTGTCCTTTACAGTGTACATCCTTCCTCTATTCTCTTCACACTTTACACTGCAACTTCCCATCACAGACTCTAAACCCATCTGGACACAGCCGAGTTGTCTAGCGGGCACAATACACTTTCATTACGGGAAGAACAACCCGCATCACACATTTTCTGCTGTATCACTTCACTGCTGACTGGAACTGGCATCCTGTCAGGGATGATTCCTCTTCTGGGGGAGGGTGGGCACTGCTGAGTGCCACTCAAACACTGTACATCAAATAAAGACTAAATATCACCTGCGATCCTTGGCCCACAGCACTCTCTGGTTCACTTTTCCTCAAAGAGACCTCTAAACTACTCTTCAAATGTTTTTTTCTCCTCATGGAGAGAGGGGCACTCCCCTTTCGAGGTCCTTGTTCGATGGCCACCACCACGAACGAGCACTTTTTCCCGATGACAGCCTCTAAAGAGAGACTTCCAGACAGTGGGAGCTGGCAGTATGTGCCAGGCGCTAGCCTTCCACCACCCCTGCCCTCCAGCAGAGGACACCGACTCCTCCCCTTTGGAATGCCAGGGCAGACCAGCTGACCCAGTCCTCCAAGGGCATAGAAACTGGCAACACCCTAGAGGTCGAGAGACACTCTTAATGGGATATTAACGCAACTCCTTTGGGTGGTTACACTCACCAGCTTTTGAATGCTCGACGTCGTCCTTAGTATTTTTTTTTGTTTATATATTTTTCCTGTGTATATGTGATCTTTGTATACTTACAATCTATGCAACAGGATGGTCCCTTGTAAACAGGGCATCCCAGCCCTAATAGCTTTTATCCTGTATAAAAATAAAGACTTACTATGATCAACTTTACTGGGACACTTTCCCCCTACACCAACACAAATGTCCTTGCACATTTAAAAATCATGTGTATAATAGCTCTTTTTTTGTAAGTACATTTTATTGCATCTGAAATGAAAATGCATAATGCAGACCTTTCAAGAAATGGCAGTAAGTCATTAAAGCAAATCACAATAAAAGCAGTTACAATAGTTTCTCATTTCTTCATAGTAAGTCATGGAGGGACACTTGCAGTACAATTTGAGCCGTCACTGTAGCCAATGTCCTGGAATCCATCCCAAAAATAAATTAAATTTCCCCAGAGTACGAAACCGGCCTTACTGACTTATAGACTGATGTAAACAAACAGTTGTACCCATTATGGAACTCTCACCAAGCTCCTGTGGACAGCTATTGTCAGTGTCAGTGGCTCAGTAGGTAGCACACTCGCCTCTGAGGCCGGGAGATCAGAGGGCTGTGGGTTCAGTTCCCACATCTGGCACTTGGGTTAATATCCCAGTACTGACACTGTAGTGCAGCATGAGAGGGTGCTGCACTTCTGAGGTGCCGTCTTTCGGATGAGGACGTTAAACCGAGGTCCCATCTGCCTGGATTGGTGGTAGTTCAGGTGGATGTTAAAGATCCCATGGCATTTATCAGAAAGAGTAGGGAATTTTATTGGTAATAAAGTGGGCTTCATTACAAAAAACAAACAACTCAATAAACAGAAACAATCCAAACAAGGCAAAAATCAGTTAACAGAAGAAAGTATCACAGTGTTTCAAAACAATACAGCTCTTGAAGTAGAAAAAGTAGAAGTCAGACTTTACAGAACACAAAGCAACCGAATATTACAAATACTTCATGAATGGAAATAGTTTTTGGTGTAGCACTACAAACATCTGGCTTGCCATAAATAATAACGAATAATAGCAAAAATTATATATAAACTGTCAACATGATACTTTCTATTAAGCAGGTCATTAGGTCAAAACATAACATGTTCATAAGAAAGAGGCCAGCAAGGGTTCTGCCCAGTTAGCAGATAGGGTAGACCAGACTCCAAAGAGAAGGGCATTCACAAAATAAATGTTGCTGAGTTTCACAAACATTGAGGCAAGAGGATCTAGGACAATATCTCAAAGATAAGGCTTTATGCTTATGATTGTTATTAACTCCTAGTCTATCATAGTTGCATAACCATACCATATCCCATAAATACGATGGCAGCCGTTGATTTAGCAGTTGGTGGAGTACCCAGGAGAGCGGCCAGAGGGGCAGAACGGAAAACAATCTCCTCCTGAGCCTCCAACCTCCAAAACGCTCATATAGTTGGGGTCTAGATAAGATACAAAGTCCTGAGGATGAAGACACCAGGTCAAGGCCATCTTAAAACTCTCTTTCCCATAAGAGGATCAGTTGGGATTGGAAATAACCCTTTATAGAGCTTGCCAGTTATCAAGGCAGAGGAGAACCATGCTAAAAATAGGGCTTCCAAAAACAGTCCCTGGTTTCAGCACTTTCCCATAATTATAATGAAGAAAAAAGGCTGTAAAAAAAACAACGGAGTTGGATCATACCAAGTCCACCTTCCTTGGCGGTCTGTAAATAATATGTCTTTTAATGGGGTTTAGCCTGGATCCCCACAATCCTTGAAAAAAATCCCGTTAATCTGGAAAATAGAGGAAATGGAAGGAACACATAACAAAGATGCAGGAAGATCGGTATAACCAGAGTTTTAAGGAGCACAACCCGTTCTTCTTCCCAATTAAATGCTTTTCCACCCATTAATCACATTATCTGCCTTTTGTAGGGCAAGATTCCAATTATAGATATACGGATCATCACAACCAAAAAAATACCTAAATCTGAAAAAACATTAGTGGATACAGAAACACCAGCATAAAGGCCCGTACTAGGGAGAAGTATGCCTAGTGGTACACAAATACTTTTTGTAAAATTTATCTTAGAACCTGAAACAGAAGAGAATGCCTGTAAAACCTGAACAATATCCTCTTGTTTCATGGAAGAATCCACAGCCAAAATTAAATTGTCCGCATAAGCTAATATTTTAAGTGGTAAAGAGGAGGAGTACAGAACAACCCAATAATCTGTGGGCAAAGAAAAAGGCTCTCAAAGAGTATCAATAAAAAGGTATATAATAAGGGACTTAACGGGCACCCTGACGCCCTACAGGCCAGAATAGTAGGACGGCCTATCCAGCCGCTCACATTAGGACGATACAACATTCCTATATAATAACGAAGCCAGGAAAGGAAGCATACCGGGAACCCAAAAGCCTTCAGGGCTAGAAATAAGAACTCATGAGAGACTGTATCAAATGCTTTTCCTGGTCTAAACTTATAATCCATCCTGTTACAGCATTTTGTTGTCCCAGAGTAAACAATTCTCTCAATAAAATCAAATTGTCAGAAAGATGCCTACCTGGGATACCACAGGTTTGAGTTGAGCTAATCATGTGTGATGCCAAAGTAATCATTCTAGATAAAAGAATTTTGGCAAGGATCTTATAATCCACATTAAGCAGACTGATTGGTCTCCAATTTGTAATGTCAAAGGATCCCCTTTTTCTTAAACAGTAAAATCAGTAAAGCGTCTTTCATAGAAGTAGCCAAGGCATCAGAATGTAACATCTCATTATAGAGAATAGTTAGAACCGGAACAAGATCAGCAGAAAGTCTTGAAAAATGTGGTTAGGCCATCAGACCCCGGAACAGAATGCGATTTTAAACTAGTAATGGCCAATACCTCTGGTTCAGTAATGACGAAGAAAGCTTGTTCGATCAGAGTCCGAAAGCTGAGGTAAGGACAGTGAGCGAAGAAAATGATCCGCATTGTCAAGGTCAGCTTTAGTGCCAAACATGTTGAAAACATAATTTTCAACACAGTGAAGCAAATCCTCAGGTTTCTTAAGTAACTCCCCCGATGGAGACAATAGAGAGGTAATTAATTTAGCTTCAACTCTATCTTTACAGGCCTTAAACGGGTCTAAACAACCTTTAGTAAGATGAGTGCCAAAACGCGCCTCCTGACCCAAAGAGTCAGCACGATTATACTGGATAACCTCATTTTAGCTGACCTCACTAATCTGAGAGCTAAAATCATGAGTAGTAGAGCTAGCTAAAGAGAATAGGTGCTGTAGCTGATGCCGTAGTGACAGATAAGACAAATATTTAGTATTCTGTTTTTGCCTACCTTCTGAAAAAACTGTTTCCAGCTTAGCTTAGATTCCTCCCACCAATCCATCCCAGCATCATAAAAATCAACTACTGACAACCGAGCTGTAAACTCTTTGTGCCAAAGTTTAAGAAAAGAGGGTCATTAAGTGAGAGAATCATTAAGGCGCCAACTGGCTTTCTTACATCTAGGAGCAGAGTCCCAGGAAAAAGTGGCACATAGAGACAGCGTGATCCGAAAATTCGGTAGCCACAGTTGTACAGGAAAGTAAAATCAAAATCTTAGATAAAAAGAAAATCTATCCTAGTATGTAAGGACCTTTAAAAAGTGGACCCACCTGTTTTATGGAAATGTCTATAAACATCCACAAGCTTGGCCATAGAGACCACACTATTTAAAGCCACAGAGTCACAAAATAACTTGGAAGTCTTTAGGCCTCGATCTGTTTGATGTAGCGCACTGAAATCTCCACCCATAGGAGTAATCTGGAGGAAAAAGGTAGGGGCTTAATTTGGTGAAAAGGAAGCCCTCTGAGCCTTGGTTTGAGCGCGTAGAGGTCCCAATCATCTGAAATCTCTCAGATTTATATGAGAAATCTAATAACAAAGCTCTACCAGGAAATATCTACAAGTCTAGAGACTGTAAAATTAGAGCTGGAGAACAATATCCGACCCCATCACAAGTATCAGGTCCAACAGACCAAAAGAAGGCCTGCAGTCCATGCCTTAGAGGCCTGGAATAATTCCCCATGGGTCTTTAATCTAGTGTCAACAAGGCAGATAATGTCACTCTGTAAATCAGAAAGGGTTAAAAATCCCCTAATTTTCTCTTCCTTTAATGCTGTTCACATTTAAAGAGCAGATCTTTAAGGAAGACAGGATTTAAGTAATAGGTGGTGACTTACCCTTCCATTCGCTGCCTGATACGTTTTGCAATGGGATCCGTATCAGCCCCATCACCCCATCCGGAAAGAAAGAAGAGAGGAGGAATCAGTATCCTCACCCCCGAGTCTTTGTCTGAAAAATCTGTGGCTAAAAACCTAAATTTGTTAGAGGTTTGCCAGTTCCGTCAGGGGTTCCTTACTACGAGTAGCAACAGCTAAACCCTTCCTAGTCCGTTTATGGTAACAGTGGTAAACTAAAATTATCCCCCTTGACCTGAGGGGGGAGGTATCCATATCTGGAATAACGGTGTAGTATCAGGAAACCACAATGGCAGTAGGAGTAGGTATAACAGGAAAAGAGGGTTGGAAAACTGGAACAGAAGAGACATCTCCAACTACGGAGGAGGGTAACCTCTGAATTAGAGGAAGCTAGACTATGGGCAAGTGACTGTTGAGCAATAGTAATAATGCCATCATGAGAGGGACAATCTTCTCTGTTATGAGAGGCCCAGGGCACCTGCCATCGCATGGCCAGTCCCATCACATAAGTTACACTTAAATGAATTAGTACATTTAGCTGCAATATGACAGTATTCAAAGCAGTGGCTACATTTAAGGGTATCACAACCGAACTTAAATGGAGTACGTGACCCACATTTAAAACAGGACTTGGGTTGTCCGGCGTAAAAATGAAGCCCTTGTCTTTACCTAGAAAGAAAAATTAGGCAAATGTCGTGGGCCAGTGTTAGTGGAAAAAGCTTACACGGACCTTCCAACTGCCATCCCAAATCTGTTCAGAGTCTAGATTAGGGTAGGCCTATTCAAGACTTCACAGCGTTTGTTTAACCAAAATAAAATGTCTTCAATGTGAACTCCCTCATTTTAAAAACAACAGTAACGTTACGAATGGCAGGTTTGGTGAGAGGGATGGCC
Source organism: Neoceratodus forsteri (assembly GCA_016271365.2). Taxonomy (NCBI): domain Eukaryota; kingdom Metazoa; phylum Chordata; order Ceratodontiformes; family Ceratodontidae; genus Neoceratodus; species Neoceratodus forsteri. The sequence goes on along the minus strand of CM028134.1, from coordinate 798,109,018 downwards.
TGGAAGGGGACCAAATGGGTGTAGTCTGAAGTTTGTCATATTGGGCCCAGAATCTATCAAGCCCAGACATTTGTTTAAAACTAACATCAAAATTGGAATTACCTATATTAATCAGGGCAAAAATCTCAGAAGAAAAAACTTCATGGAACCCTTAAGGAGGGTTTTAGCTATATACAAGCGATCTGGTGGGAGTTCTAATCCACCCTTATAAAGCAAGCGTACTGCATTCCTCCTAGGTGCAGGTTAGCCTTTGGAAGAAAATAAATCAGTAAGTTTAAATGTTGAACTTTTAGGTGCAGCAACAGTAGGTAACAAAGTAGGTCCTGAGAAAACAGTAGTGGGTTCAGGTACAGTGAAATAGACTTAGAAACAACAATAGTGTCACTAGTAACAGTAGAAGAAGAAAGAGTCACACCCGGGGTTCGTTGGAGCTCAGGTCATTATTCTTAGCAGAGTTTTGAAGCATATTAATGTAGACAGGGTCCTGAGAATCAGAGTCCAAGTCCCTTCAATATCTCTTTCCCAGCCAGCATGTAATAAAGCTGACTCTGGTGACCAGTCTAAATCAGTATTTTGGCCAGATTTAATTTTTGGGGAATAAGGAACCCCTCGTTTGGACCAGCCAGTTCCTGTGTAGCTGAGAAAAAAATACTGTGGGTTTCTCCGAAAACAAGCGGAAGCAGTTGTAGTGCTAAAGTCACTTACAGAGCAGGGAATAGCTGCAGGGATTTCGAATCTGGCTTTTCCGATGTCGGTGGTCGAAGTGGGTCATTTGAAGTAGTCCAAACAGCAGTAGCAGGGGTTGAAGAATTCTCTATAGCAGGAACAGAAGCGAACTCCATCGGTGGGCCGTCGACTGGGGGCTTTCCAATGCCGGCGTCGCGAGAGGAGGAACAAGGAAGTGGCGTCCGGCGATGCCTGCGCAGAAACTCGCAATGCCGAATCTAAAAGCTGCAATTGCAGGACTAACGCTCGCGCTGCTCCTGAAGACTGGAACTGAACGAACCACTTTGCACATCAGGTAGACTGGAAACAACTTCTTTAGGGTCGTTTTGAAGGCGAGTCAAATTCAAAAATAGTATTACTAACATCAGCTACAGCAAGACATGCATCTGGGGCCTCTTGAGAAGGTAGCACAGAGGAGGAGCCGACTCCTGAGCTAACAGCGCCCATCTCCTCCAGGGATCATGCGAACTGGCCATCTTGCAGCCAGCAGCAAAGGCTCCACCTACTCAGAGTAGGGGAATTTCCCCGGTGTCCTGGCCAAATTTCCCTCATTAACTAAAAATACCACCAACAGCTTAATCAGGTTCAAGGTCAGTTGGCATTCATCTGTATCCCCCTTCCCCGGGTCGTGCCTGAAAATAGGCAGGATTTGTCTAGTGCACTTACCCGGTCAACAAAAACTAAATAAATAAAATAAATAAAATTATAAACAGAATAATACACCAGTCCGCCTCTGTAGAAACCCCTTTAAACTGTAAATGTGCATAAAACTTTGCTTCAGAAGATTCACTGCCAAACATCATGACAATAAGCAAAAAAAATGAAAATTTAAATACCTGTAAATGTTCCTTTTCCGACAGCTGGTCTCCAGGCTTCCATACATATGGGCTGTATCTCCTGATGCAGATATGCAGGCAAAAACCAAGCTCTGCAGCTGGGGATATCCAGCCCTCCATTTCCTGTTTCCACCAGTTCTAACCAAAGCAGTCCAAATGTGGCAGTACTATATAAACTTGGAAACAAAAACAAGAAAATTAAGTCACAGACTGCTGAATGGCCATTTTTGTACATTCTGGGAGGGAAGTACAAGCCAGAGACCAGCCAGAGAAAGAACATTTACAGGTATTTAAATTTCGTTTTCTCCCTCTCTCCTAAGATGGTCTCCGGTCTTTAGACAGATGGGCTATACAAAAGCAGTACAGTCCCAGATATCACGGGTGGGAGGAATGTAAATGCCCTCAAGGGTGCACCACCACCTGAAGAACTCGGCGGCCAATGGACGCCTCCGCCGCGGCCGTCACATCCAGTTTGTAACATTTTGTGAACGTGTGAATGGATGACCATGTGGCCACCCTGCTTAGGTCTGCTGGAGATGCTTCTCTGAAGTTCACCCAGGAGGTGGCCATAGCCCGGGTAGAATTGGCTCTCACTGGGCCAGGCAAGGTTACTCCAGCCTGATCACAAGCAGTGGTGATGACAGAACGGATCCATCTGGCTACAGAGTCCTTCGAAGCTTTTTTACCCATATTTTGGCCTGTAGTTAGAATGAACAAACTGGAAATTTTTCAAATAGAATCTGTTCTTTTGATATACATTTTCACCGCTCATCTTAGATCCAGTGTGTGAAATTCCCTTTCCTTTTCATTTTTTGTGTGTGGGCAGAAGGAAGGTAAAATCAACTCCTGGTTGCAATGGAAAGGAGACATAACTTTTGGTAAAAAAACTTGGATCCGTTCGGAGCACCACAGAGTCCTGATGAAACACAGTATATGGCTCTTTGGCGGATAAAGCTCCTAGCTTGCAGATTCTCCTGGCTGAAGTAATAGCTATGAGAAAAGAGACCTTCATTGTGTTATGCATGAGTGATGTCTCCTTGAAAGGCTCAAAGGAGCCTTGGTCAAAGCTTTGAAAACCAGATTAAGCCTCCAAGGTGGTACTGTTGGCTTGATTGAAAGGGTTTTAATGTTGTTGCCCTTAGAAACTTCCTGACATGGGTATGTGAACCCGTTGATTCTCCTGAATCCACCAACAAGAGCACCCCCAGTGGGGAAACATGAACCCTTAAAGTGGCTGGCTGCAGAACTTTGTCAAACCCAACCTGAAGGAACTGAAATAATACAGGCAATGATATTGGCTGGTTCTGTATGTGTTTGGACTGAAGTCAGAACAAAAATTTCCTCCAAATTCTGTAATATACTTTAGAGAAAGAGGGGTGACGTGAGTTCACCACCATTTCAATAACAGGAGCTGTGTAGCCTAGCTCTTTGAAAGTTTCCCACTCAATCTCCAGGCCGAGAAGGAGAGGTTGCTCAGATTGAGGTGCAGTACCTGACCCTGATATAGAAGGTCTGGGCTGATCTGGAAGGTTAGAGGTGGTCGCCTTGAAAGATGAATGAGAAGCAGGAACCATGGGCAACAAGGCCATCAGGGACAGACTAGAATCAGTTCTGCCCAGTCCAGAGCCACTTTGTGGAGGACTCTGGAAAGAAGCAGTATTGGAGGAAAGGCATACAGGAGACAGAACTGACCCCAGTCTAGGAAAAAGGCATCCTGAGCCACTGCTATTTCATCCTTAGCCAGGGAGCAGAATTGCTTTACCTTGGAGTTCGCCAGTAGGTGAAAAGATCTATCTGAGTCTTGCCCCACCGTTCTGTTAGGATGTGGAAAGCACTGTCCTTCAGCTCCCATTCCCCTGGTAGAACATCTCTGCAACTGAGCTAGTCTGCTGTGACATTTTCCTGTCCTGGAATGTACACTGTCCTTATGTTTGCCAGGTGGTGCTCGGCCCATTGAAAAAGAAAGGACTCCCATAGCATTTTTGAGCTTCTTGTCCTGCCCTGATGGTTGATGTATGCCATCATTGTCCAACTGTCTGTTAGAATCAGAACATCCTGATTGAGGACTTGCTGTTCAAAGTGCATCAGGGCTGGGTGTACTGCTCTCGCCTAGAAAACGTTTATGCTGTGCCTTGTTTCTACTGGCAACCACTTGCCCTGAGCAGACAGCTAATGCAGGTGAGCCCCCCCCCAGCCAGAGGCTGGCATCAGTCGTGATTTGGATTTGATGTGGATGGCCTAACCTGCGATCCCTCATGAAATTTGTCCTCCGGGTCCACCACTGGAGGGAAGTTTTTATCTGTTGAGAAACTGAGATCAGTTGGTGCTGGCTGTGTCTGGACTGGGATCCCAGCCTGAGCAAGTGTGCTTGAATGGGCCTCATGTGGACTAGAGCCCAACAGACTGAATCCGCCAGTGATACTAGAATCCCAATTAGCTAGATGAATGAGTGCGCTGGCAGCTGAGGATCTGTGTGAAACTTCTTGATGAGCTTTAGCAGGTCCTTGTTGGCTTGTGTCATGAAGTCTGCCCCCCAGGTGGTTTAAGGCTGGCTTGGAGATAGGGAACTTTTCCCCCCAGTTGATAAAACCATGGGCCAACAGGCACCAGACTACCTCCGCCACTGCTTGTACTGCTTATTCAAGCTGCGGGGCCTTGATGAGAATATCGTCCAAGTAAGGGAAAAATTGTATCCCTCATTTCTGAAGGCGAGCTATGACCGCTACTACTGTCTTGGAGCATATCCCTGAGGCTAAAGAAAGCACGAATGGCAGTGTTTTGAATTGGAAGTGCTGTTCCCCCACCTTGAACCTGCGATATTGCCTATGTAGTTCCTGAATGGGAACATGCAAATAGGCATCTTGCAGATCAATGGATGCCAGAAAATCCCCTTGTTGCAACTCCCTGATGATTGATGACAAGGTTTCCATCTTGAAGGGTCTGCTGCGGACAAAACAATTCAGGAATTTGAGGTCTAGGACTGGCCTGAATCCCCCAGTGTGTTTTTGGCACAATGAAGGGAATGACCCCCGATTGATCTCTGTGGGGGGTTCTTCGATAGCCTTCTTGAAGAAAGTCTGTAATGGCCTGTAACATGCCTGTGTTTGACAGGTTGCCAGAGTGAGGAAGGGCACCACATGAGGTAGAGGGCGCTTGGGTCTAGAAGCCATTCCTCAAGAATTTTGAAAGTCTGCCCACTACTCCAGGATGGGCCTGGATAACTTCATTGCGACTTCTTGTTATTGTTCCCGGTGTCCCTGGTGCCACCACCTCCACTGGATCCACCTCCTCTGAAATTAGGCTGGTTATGCTAGGAGAGCCATGTACTTTTTCCAGAGAAATTAAGAGTTTTGACCCTTGTTGTAACCTCGGTCACGAAAATTGCGTCTGGGGCCGGAGGACCATGATTTGCCCCTGCTTCTTGACTGGGGCATATGCACTTTAGCTGTCTCCCCGGGTTCCTTCACCACCTCCTTCAAAGGTGAGCCAAGCAGGAGATTACCTTCATAGGGGGAATTTACCAAATGGCTCTTTGAAGAGGCGTCTGCTTGCCAGGCCCGAAGCCAAAGGTTGAGGTGAGCCAAAGTTTGATAAAACATGGTCCAAGCGGTGCACCCGACTGCCTCCTCTGATATGTCTGTTGCATAAGTCAATGCAAAACCCATTGATTGCAAATGAATAATATCCTTGTTCTTCTCTATGTCCTCAGCGAATTAAAAAGCTAATTCTGAGACCCAGGACAGGGCGTCTCTGGCCGAAAAAAGATTAGCAGTTGCCGCCTTGAGAGACGTTGCTGATGCTTGGAAGGTTCCGGACCTTACCGTTTCTCTTTTAGCAAGTCCTCTATGGCTGGAGGAATAGGAAAAGCTGTGGCAGGTCTGGCAGCAGATGCCAGGCGAAAGGGCCCATTTCAGCTGTGTTGGAGCCACCGGGGAAGAATCGAGATGAATTTCAGCTATGACCTTCTTGATGAAAAAGTCTAGGTCCTCCAGGTCAAAGTTTCTGAACAGCAGTCAGAGTCCAAGGACGAGTCCCCTAGCTTCCCCTCTTCTAGAGAAAAGGAACTGGAGTCTGAGGAGTCTGGGGAACGGTCCCTACGACACTTCCCCTTGTGGGCACCTCTAGAGCTACTCCAAGAATGAGATCTTCTCTTTCTTTTGTGGCGTGATGAATGCTGATACTCCTCGTCCGAGGATCTGCTCCTGTAGCGGGATTTTTCTTTTAAATCATAGTGACGTGAGGACAACTTCCCCTCTTCAGATGAGGACGGGGTCCTCTTTCTTTTTGCCTTCTTGTGAGGTCTCACATCTAGTGATCCCGGAGGTTGCCAGTCGAAGCATGCAGGGTCCAGGGCAAAGACCCTACTTAGCTTGTCTATGAGGTCTGGGGCTAGAGAGGGGGCTGCGGACTGCTGGGTCTCCCTGGTGGCCACTGCTCTCTCAGACCTGATGGCTGCTGCTCGCTCAGACCTGTCTGCTGGCTATCTGTCTGAGCCAAGGAAAGGGAGGGCTCAGTCATGTTCTCCCCGTTTGCAGACGCTGCCTTCTCACATTTTAGGCAAAACGAACCTGTGAAGGTGATTAGAAGAGGAGATTCGCAACGTTGGCATTTTGTGCCCCGGCAGGCTTTTCTGAGGCCATGACTGAAAATGGCTCTAATCCCCTTTGTTTCTGCATACCCCGGAGGATTCCCAATAATAAAGGGGGCTGTCTGGAAGAATGCTGAAGCCCCGATGGAACACTGCTGCTGGCCCTTTAAGGGAAAAAAAGCTGAGCTGTTTAAACTGTTGGTTGATTAGATAATATTTTCTTGCTCCTTTAGTTCGGGGAAGGGGGGAGGCCTGCAGTATGCGTGAGAAACTTTGTTTATTCCTGAGCAGCACTCCTTGTAAAATGTAGCGCTCACTGATGAGATAGCACTGGAACATTGTTGAGCGACTGAATTAGAGCTTCAGACCCACCGTCGACAAGCGGCTGAAAGTGTCAGGAAGCCAGCTGTCGGAAAAAGGCCCTGCCGTCGAAGAGGAGGGAATCCTCCCAGAGCACTGAGGTGCTAATACTGTCCGACTGGCGTAAAAACTGCATCAGTCAATGAAATCCACCAGTCAACAAACTTCCAAGGCTACAATGAACACTGGGTTGGGCCCAGAATCGCAGGAAAAACCTCAGCAGTAAAGTGGGGCCAATCTGTGCAGCTTGCAAGGCTGAGACTGGGACCAGCACAGGAGTGCTCTAAAATGCTGAGATTCTTCAGCAAATCCAATAAGAATTAAAATTGTGCGACTTACAGTCTGATGTCTTCAGCCCTGCCACATGATTACAGAGCTCTGCTGCAGAGCACCTGCTAGTTGGAAGGCAGGAAGTAAACTGGTGGAAACAGGAAATGTAGGGCTGGATATCCCCTGCTGCAGACCTTGGTTCCTGCCTACATATCTGCATCAGGAGGCATAGCCCATCTGTATGGAAGCCTGGAGACCAGCTTAGGAGAGAGAATGTCATGTAGTGGCGCAATCCTGATCCTTGAAGGCAAGGATTAAATAAATAATGTAAACATGGAGCGAGAACAACGAACTGCTGGGGTACACAAGCTAGTGTCCGTTAGGCAGAATGGGGATGTCCCAGCTGCATGAGCACCCTCAAACCCAAGGAGAAAAGACGCCTAAACCATTTTGCAAAGTACATGACTCCTCGTGCCTACCCTTTCCTGTAGCCTCCATTACCCCGTGCCCCTAATTTGAGAGTTAACAGGAGAATTATTGTAACCCCTAGGTGGCGCTATCCCAAGGGATATTGTCCCTGCCTGCGTAACTGACAGCAGGGTGGGGGGCCTGAGTACTAGCAACAGGTGCCTCCACTCGGAGAACAGGGTCAATGGTAGCGTAGCTGCCGTGGGTACAGCCCTCTGGGACACTGTTATCAGGGTTTTATTTAACTCTAAAAATTAATTAGCGTTTTGCTCATAAAAGTTCTAAAACATTGTGAAAATGCATAGCACTTGCCTCACTGTGGTTAAACATAACAGTTCCAGAAAACCTATATAAATGTTTTCTGTACAGTTAGTATTGTCCCAAAAAAAAAACTGCTAATCAATTATTTAAAACCCTGTGTTACCACCCCTCTTTTCCCTCTAGTGGCCTAAATGGTTCACTGAATACACAATTGCGATTAATACCTGACAACAGATTGAACCCCACACTTGTTGCACTTACCACCAGGGCTAGATCAGCTGGCTCGGCCCTGGAAACCCCCTGTAAAACATGATTTACCATACTAACCAACATTATTTCAATGTTGTCTGTACAGAGGTACACCACAAACAGTTTAAGTGCAAAAAGATTCAGATCGGATTTATTTGGGGGCATGAACAAGGAAGGGGCGTAATCTGGTGCTTGATTCTATTACTGAGTAAATCAGGTTTAAGCATGCATGCTTCTAAGAGTTCCTCTATCACACTTACACACACTCTGGGTACCCAGCTGGAGTTTCAGGCTAGCCTGAAGCGTTGCCCAGTGTAGGCCGGCATTGCAGCTATTGTTGGGGCACTTAGGAAAAAGGAAAAAAACACAACATGCACTTTAACCTAATATTGGTATTCTGAAGCTGGAGGGCTCAGTTCGTGACAATCATTAAATCAGATGACACACTTTGACTAGGAGGTAGTTGCAGGGAGCTACCCTGTGATTTACTCACGATACTCAGACTAGGCTGCAGAAGGGACGAAGTGGAGACCTCAGGATGAAGGGCTGGTTTGCCAGGAGAAGCAGGGCCCACACGATTCACCGTGGTGTTGTTCCTGTTCATTGATGTGGAGCAGGGAGCTGAATCCCCAGGCAGGTCTCTCGTTGGGTGGTTCTCTGCAGCGTGAGCAGCAATCAGGGCCGTGGCGTTGAGGTCCACACAGGTTGAAGGAAACTAATTCAGTCCGGTCAGAGTTACTGGATACTGCTTCCAGCAAGCGTGACACATTCAAGCAGTGGGGAACCAAATTGCGACCCACTATTCACATTCAGCACACTTATAGTAAAGGCAAGGAAGCACCATAGTTCGGATGACAGTCCGGTTGCAATACACAAGGTTTTCTGTGCAAACCGTATGCTCTGCAGTCGTGATGGAAGTCCCGACAGGCCGATCGCTCAAAAGCAAGTCTTCGGTCATTTCTTCAGGCGAAATTAGTTACAATTAGGTAGAGAGACAAGTTCAGATAGAGTCAGATTACGGTTCTCCATTCTCTTCACTTAGGAAGATGGAAGCAAGCAGGCCAGTCACAGCCATCCCGCCAACTTCCCCTGCGCACTATGTAGGAGCAGCTGCTCGAGTCTCTCGAGCTCCTCTCACTCTCAACTCCCACTTAGAAACATAGACCTTGATGGCAGATAGGGACCGCTTGGCCCACCTAGTCTGCCCATTTCCCTACCTAGAGGATAAGCTGCAGATCCTATTTAACCAACAGCCTATTTAACCAACAGCCTATTTCTTCCTACCCCCCACAAAAAATTGCCTTATGTCTGTCCCATGCATTCTTGAATTCTCCCAGTTTTAGACCCCACAACCTCTTCAGGAAGGCTGTTCCATGCGTCCACAACCCTCTCTGTGAAAAAATACTCTCTCACATTGCCCCTGAGCCGTCCCTCCTCTATCTTCAAATTGTGTCCCCTTGTTCTTGCACATCTTGTTTTTGGAAAGATGCTACCGTCTTGGACTTTGTGTTGATTCCACTGAGGTACTCAAATGTTTCTATCATGTCCCCCCCCTCCCTTTTCCTCAAGGGTATACATATTAAGCTCCTTTAGTCTCTCCTCATATGGCTTCTCTTGCAGACCCTGCACAATTTTAGTTGCCCTCCTCTGAACTGCCTCCATCCTGTCTATGTCCTTGTGGAGATGGGTTCTCCAGAACTGGACGCAGTACTCCAGATGGGGTCTCACCAACTGTCTGTACAGGGGGATAACAACTTCCTGTTTTCTGCTGATGATACCTCTCCCTATACATCCCAGTATCCCCCCAGCCCTCCCTACCGCCTTCTCGCATTGCTTGCCAAAGTTGCCAACCTTAAGGTCATCTGATATGATTACCCCAAGGTCCCTTTCCATTTTTGTTGTTGTTACTACCCCCCCCAATTGTGTAATCTTCCCCTGGGTTTTTGTTTCCCAGGTGCATTACTTTGCACTTCTTTGCATTGAATCCAAGCTGCCATACTTCTGACCATTCCTCCAACCTTGCCAAGTCCCTTCTCATCCTTTCCACGCCTCCTTGTGTGGAAAGGATGACTCACTGCTGCAGGCAGCTCGGGACTTTCCCAGTGATCCAAAAGGTTTGATTCGTCGATCCATCTGTCTGTCACAGCAAGAGCTCCCCCTCCAGGTCCCTTAGGCACCAAAGGGAGAAAACTACGATTCCTACAGAAATTCACTCCCACAAGACCCCTGGAAGCAGACTCCATTTTAGGGCCCCCAAAGCTACTGACTGGTGCATACTGGCAGTCCAGAACCAAGATGGTGGTGATCAACAAAAAAGTTCATACTGCAAAGAAGGCAGGTTAGACAAACTACTATATCATTATTAACAAAGCAGATAATCAGCAAACAATTACAGTTCTTAACAGAGCTCCCTCTGCGCAATTAGTGATGGCAGAATGGAGCCATTATCTGGTAGACCAGGCAGGACTCGAGCTTAGGAACACTCAGCCCCTAACCAGATTATATACTACGAGATAGGCAGCGCTTAAAGAGACAGGCACGGAAGCTAATAAGGCACTCGCATGCAATTACTTTTAAATGGTTAGAACACAGAACACCACCTGACAGTGGGCATTTAGGCACACCCAAGGAAGACTTTTGGAAACCCCCATTTGTAGGGGGGTTACATTATAAACCTTCAAAATGTAGCAAACTTGGAAATTATATACCCCCCCAAGCAGTACAAAATATGGTAGACACAGAACCTTCCCTTTCCCAAAACAGAAATTGTACTTCACATGTACTGAAGTCCAATGCCTAAGAGTCTCTATCTTGAAATACGTATCAAGACTGCAGGGACCCTGCCAGTTCAGTTTGGTCCCAATCAAACAGTGCTTACAGTTCACTATGCTCAAAAGTAAAGAAAGAGTTTGACTTTCTTCATCAGTTGACATCTCCTGCATTTCCTCCACATCAACGGCCAAAACTGGCCAAGTCTGGGACACTTTTCTTCAGCAAAAAGCCCCAGCCACTTCAGGATCAGTATAAGAGTACATTTTGTTTTTAAAAGTAAAATTTGCAGGCAGTCTGGGAAACTTATGCAATACACAACCCCCGCTACATGAAGTTTGGCTGTTACTCTTTGAATACCCATCTCCATTATCTGGTGGTAAACAAGCAGTCTGGAAAAACAGGACTCTGTTCTTCGATGATCACTAGACTTTTATCCTTAGCCGCCTTTAATATCTGATCATGTGATAAGTCCCCAAGGAGGCCAACAAGACTGTGTGGGGTCCCTTTTCCCCTGTCTGAGCCAGTCATGGATTTATGCAATAGTACACAACAATGGAGACCGCATATCCCAGACAGACTGCCTCCATTGGCCATCTCTCAAAAATTCAGATAGATCCACACCCTCAGTGCCTTTCGGGATGCCCCAATATACATGTCATGGCCAATCAGACAGCATTTTCAAGCTGTTCCAACCTGTTTTTAACTACACTTTCTTCTTTAGCAGTTGTGGCAGCTGCCACCACTGCTTTCTTCATGGGTTTTTCTGACTCCTGCACTTTTTCCACCACACCATCAATCTTGTTCTCAACTACCACTAGTCTACTCGCATAAGGATCTAATTTCTGACTCATTCTGTGTATCAACTGAGTAAGTGCTATCACTGCCACTGCAGGGAGTCCAGGATGGTGGGAGCCATCTCCAGCTTTGTATGGCTGCAGTTGTGGGCCTGGCAAATTAGACGGTCCCACTGCAGTGGAATTGGATCAATCTGCCATTCTCAGGTGTCTCATCCTCCAATTTTAGTGCAATTTGGTTCTACACCTCTAAAAAGCCTAGACTGGTTAGTTTTTACTACTAACAGTCTACTTAAAGTTGTATTTTAGATGATAAATGTAAGGCCACCCTCCCAGCTGACTAGGAGTATCAGGTGGAATGGTCACCTGGTAGGGGCCCCACACAAGAAACTGCCACACCACTTAATTTGACCTTCTGAGCCCGAGTTAACCTCAGGGACTCCACTTGACCACTGCAAGGCTAGTGATGCTGCAGAGTAAAAGGGGTTAGTAGAACCTGGAGACACAAACACAATTATCCAAAGAGGGGGTAGTAAAACCAAAAGAGGATAATTTGTTGCTTCACTTGAGGGCACAAAGGATATTACTTTTTCTAGCTGGCACACACTATTTCTCATCACCACAGTATGATCATCTATTACCCTCTTCTGGGTTGGATTCAACCCTGATGAAGTACTTGTACTGACACAGCACAAGCCCCGATGAAGGGGCTAGAACTCGCAGAGTCCCCCACCTCTGCAGCATGGGTGGGGACTCCACGGGCATCTCCTAGATCACTTTTTACATTTACTAGCCATTTGACAACTTCACAGTCTCACTGGCTGGCACACTGTGGCACCAAAATGATCCTGTGAGGAATTACAGGAACACACTCCATTCTCCCACAGTCTATTCTTTACCATTTCATTCAGACTTTCTCCTGCATTTGAGAACAGATGTTGTTCCCCATCTGGGCATCACTTCTGGTGCCACTGGGCACTACACAGACTTCATTAAAGGAGCACATCAGCCCTTAGGACACACTCCAAGGTACAATTCCTGTTTTCTGACAGGACTCTGCATTTTTCCAGTCACTGTCCCTCTTCTGTGGAGGGAGAGCACTGCTGAGTGCCAAACCAGTTACTTCACATTTAATAAAGGTTGAACATCACCTCAGATCTTTTGCCAGCTGGACTACCTGGCACCAACTTCCTCACAGACAGATCTATATGGTTCTCCTCAGACGGTTCTTTCTCCTGTTGGAGAGGGCACCACCCTTTCAAAGGCTGTGAAAGGCGGCTGCTGCCGCGAGGCAGGCACTTTTTTTTATATACACACACACACACACACACACACACACACACACGCGACACCTGGCTCCACAGAAGAACTTTCAGTGCAGTGCGAACTGGCACAGTGTGCCAGTAGTACCTCTCCCACCAACTCGGACACAGCAGTCCCTGCCCTTCAGCAGAGAACATGGACTCGTCCCCTTTGGAATGCACAAGCTAGACCAGCTGATCCAGTCCTCTAAGGTCATAGAAAACTAGCACACCCTAGAGGTCAGTAGTCACTCAAAGGAATATTAGCTCCGGGAAGGGGGGAGGGGCTCTTTAACAGGAGCTCTGTAGGAAGCATGTTCCTCACTGGGATGCTAGCTCTGCCCCCTTACATACTTCATCATTCTACATATGGCATTATCTATGGTATGTCAGACAGATGCACATGGTAGAATAAGAAAGCTATGTGTAAAACAAAATCTATTATGAATGCAGTTCTTTGCGTTTAAACATGAGTGCATCCTTAATAAAGAGGCACATTTTAGAAATCAGGGAGTAAGGTCACCTTGGTCTGCAGCCCCAAGTGTACACCTCAAGAAAGAACCATCAGAAGCACTTGTGCAGCACATCTACTTTACTTACTACTTCATATTTTTTAATTACCAGGGACTCTGCATTGGTAGTTACAGGTGTACTGCCCGCTTTGTCACCGAGGGCCACAGAGGAGAGAAAGTAGCAAAGTCGCTCTCCCTCCCTCCATTCGCACCAGTGCACACTCGCAACAAAGTCTCTTGCTCCTGGCCCTGCTTGCCAAGACTTGGGGACTGGGAGAGCTACTTATGGCCTTCACCCACTTGGACACATCTTCTGTCCTGGTCCCAACCCAACAGCACAGTCCTAGGACTAGGACTGCAGGTGCAATACGTGCCCACGAAGATTAAAGGAGCCATTTGCCCCAAAATTGCAACCGCATCTACTGCTGTTGCCTACCCGGTCCCACTGCTGCAGGACCACTCGGACCGGCTGTTGAAGACTCTGAGGCCCAGGAAGCCCAAAAGGTAAGCATGAATGTTGGAGGCTCACATAGGGCAGTGTCCCAGCAGATGCAGATCTACTGGGACAGTAGTGTCTGTGCCAAACAAACTCTTCCAGCATGTGCTAGGACATTCATCCTTGAGGAAAAGAAATTGTCCAGCAGGTGCAGATCTGCTGGAACAGTAGTGCCTGGTGTAAAACAACCCTGCAAGTGACTGCTGGGCCAGTAGCACCTATGGTGAGAAAAAAAAGTGTCCCACCATGTTCTGTGATGTCTGTTGTAAGGCAGTGTCCCAACAGATGCAGATCTGCTGTGACTCAGTAGTGCCTAGGATAAAGGAACTGCCAGCATATGCTAAGACAGTAGTGTTCAAAGTAAGGAAGTGTCGCAGCAGATGTAAATCTGCTGGTAAAGCAGTGCTTGCGGTAAAACTCTGCCAGCATCTGCTGGAAACAATAGACCCTGTGGTGAAGGAAGTATCCCAGCATGTACTGGAATCATTTACCCAGCAGTCAAGTGTCCCACTTCCTTTCACGTAGAAGTCTCATTGTCTTCTACAGCTCCCAAAGCTCAAAGTGCAAAGTAATTCCAACACAGTGCAGACCCTTCCCCAAAATCACTTAGCTGTAACAAAATGTTACTAGTAACTCCTGGAGTAAAATATAGCGGTTGCATAGCACTATGAAGTGTATAACTGTTTAAAAAAAATTAAAAAAGTAAAAAATAGTGCTCTATACACAGAAGTAAGACTTTTAGAAAATGTATCCAAAGGATATAACTGTTTTGATCTACTTTCCACATATACCTCTCAACTGTCCCTCATTAGAATCATTACCAGGGAAGTCCCTTATTGTACCCCTTACAGTTGTTCTGTCTTACATTAAAAAGGTGCTGTAAACTCACGTTAAAGCAGAAAGTCATAACATTTTAAGAGGATAAATCTAAATGAAAGTATAAAAAGATAAAGGCACCGATTCACAAAGCATTCTGAAACTTCATCTCCATGTTTGGTGACGAGTCCCACTTTATCAGAGCAAGTCCTGGATTTGAATCCCAGCAGCCTCCACTTGCATACTCGTAGCTCCCAAGTGACCAGCATTTCACTGGTCAGACCCACAAAACAACATTTAAACCCTCAGACCAGCACAGACTTTCTAAAACCTGCCAAATTTTATGAGCTGCCAAGTCAGAGTCTCTGCGCCTGTGCAATATGGCTGAGTTGAACACACGCTCACAGTACTCGTTCCCAGCCTCTGCATCTGCCAAGTCTGTGTCTGCACCTGTCTCACTCAGGTCTATTTGAGCACCCGGTGCTCAGCGGCACATTGCGAGGCGGCGATTGATTTTTCCATTCTGCGGGGTAACTAACTTAATTAAAACTGTTTGCTGTTCATGACTGTGCCGACATGTCGCCATTTGGACAATCATGCTGGGAAGAGCGTTCCCCCCTGGTGTTGGTAAGTACTGATTCAGTTATTGGAAGTGCTCGGGCCATTGGGGACTGTCACCATGCAAACTAACTGTGAAGAGCAGCTTGCTGACTGTGACTTGGGCCAGGCTGGGTCAAATCTGAAAAGGACACAAACTGGATCCTCAGGCTCCAATCCTCAGAATCTCCGCCTGCACTCAAATGAGATCTGGTGTGGGCTGGGGTTATTAAGGCGTTTAAGAAAAATAATAACAACAACTAATATTATATATATATATATATATATATATATACACACACATATATATACATATACACACACACACACACACACACACACACACACACACATATATATATATATATATATATATATATATATATATATATATATATATATATATATATATATATATATATATATTATTATAAGCAGCTTTCCTAATTGCACCCAGTCAAAGTGGCCTGCCTAATCACTGTAGGGCTTGACTCACTGGAAAGAAAATCTGATGTGGGCTGGGTTGAAATCACATCCAGTGTCAAAAGTGCCCCACCTAAGTGACACTCTTTAGGGACCTTTATTTATTCATTCATTCATTCATTCATTCAGTTTTGATAACCAGGTAGGCCCACTGAGCCCCAAAGGTCCCTTTTTCAGGGGCGACCCAGAATTAGTTACACAGTAGGAACATTTTACATATTACGTACAGAGCATATAGGTGTACTGACCATTTTGGTTTACACTCTGGTCAGTACACCGCAGGTTTCAAAGACATAGTACACAGGGGCCTGGATATTCAGACTGCGCCAGGCAGGGGTGCAAGCCTGGGCGCAGCGCAACTGGGCTGCGCCAGGGCACGGACCAGGTGATATTCAACAGTGCTGCGCCATAGCTCAGCACCGTTGAATATGGCACTGAGGGCGCACGCACTGCGCCAGCGCAAGTGGCAGAAGGGAACAGGAGGATGCGCCGGCGCAAGTGCAGTTGTGCTAGGCGCATCACCCACAATATTCAGCACTGGGCATGCAAATGAGGCCATTATGAATGCATGGCACAAATGGGGCCATTTGCATGTCATTATGGCCCCTACGCAGGCGGTGCGCCGATCGGCGACTTGCACCTGGCGCCCTGTCGAGCTGCAGCCATCGGGGACCGGCGCCCTGCCAGATCCATAGCGGACTCCGGCTCCCTCGCCCGATCACAGGCGAAATGCGCCCGAAGCCCTGGTGGTCAGTGGAACTGTCGCTTGATCGCGGGCATCTGTATTAAAGGTCCTGGTGAACCACTGGATTCCCCTACGCCCGATCACGGGCATATGTACTTTAAAGTCCCTGGTGGTCCAGTGGGGACCCCCAATCGCCAGATTGCGGGCGGAAATAGCACTAGACACCCTGGTGGTCCAGTGGTACCACCTCCCCCACGCCCACTGAGGGTTCCCCGCCATCCAGCATCCCCCATCACCGTCGGGCAGCAGCACCCCACCTGCATGCCTCCCAGCCACCCGCCAAATGACAGTGTACAGTGCGGCCTGTCAGCTATTAGTCCCATGCATGGACCAATGGGCATCGCCTAAATACTGTACTACACGGGCCCCGATATGTGAATGAGCGCATTCATTCATGCCGGGCCATGCCTCAAACATGGCTCAGATACCGCCATTGGTCCATGCGATCAGACAAGCAGCGTATAGGCTGTACTGTCGCTAGTGACCGTCGGCGGCATCTGGTAGTGCTGCCATCGCCGATGATTGTGGGGGTGCTGGGTGGCAGGGAAACTCCAGTGGGGGTGGGGGGAAGGCCACTGAACCACCAGGGTATCTGGTGCTATTTCCCCCTGACACAGGCGATGAAAGGTTCCATTGGACCAGGACTTTTAAATGTACATATACTCAATGATCAAACAAAAGAATCGTGGTCCTGAGGACGCTGTCTGAATATCGCGATCAGGCTGACAAGGCGGGAGAGGGCTGGCGCTCCCCAGGAAGGGGTTTGTAGACAGTGTTCTGGGTGGGCGTGTGGCCACCCACGGCTTGCGGCTGCTGTGTTGCGCCCTGCAATAAGGCATCTCACCTGTGAGTGGCCAGGACTTGTTCCTGGTTTTACAAGGCACATCTTTGCGCCCCCATGAGCGGTGCAAGGGGGGTTGTGCTGGCACATGCGCCGCACTCCGGGCTGAATATCGGGATGTGCCGCATATGCATTGGCATGACCCCCGCACTTGCACCACATACATTACTGATACGCATCGCAACATGCCCCTTTGGAAAAACCCAAATAGTGTACAAGTCGGGCAGTGTACCCAAAGCTGTGTGCAAGTATAACCCCTCACCCCTGCCTTTTTAGCAAAACGACAGGTGGCATGCTGTTGAAGCTGACAGCAGTACCTGGTGGGGACTGGGTTCGGGGAGGATGAGGTTACTCGGCACAGGGGACCTAGGTTTGGCTACTCTGCACAGGGGCACCCAAGTAAATCCGAACACAGGAAGCAATAACTGTAATGTCCAAAACCAGGAATGGGATTCTACAGTGTGGCTTTTATTCACATCCAAGCTGAACAAACAAAGCATAGACGGACCCCCACGGGCTACATTCCTGGTAATGCAGATTAGAGACAACAGAACACTTTTTCACATTTCCAGCCCTCAGGCTCTGAACCCACCAGGCACACAGCCCGGACTTGCATGCAGCTTTGGGTACACAGCCCGACTTGTACACTACTTGGGGTTTTCCCCACGGGCCTGGCTCCCGTGCCGGCCACTTGATCCACGGTACTCTAGGCCTCCCACTTTCAGTAGTCCAATCCCCACGTCACACAAGTCCCAGGGTGAAAAACATAGGCCCTTTCAAAAAGCGCAGACACTCACCCTCCGGTTGCAGGTGCCCCACAGGCAATTCACAAATAATCTTGTTCTCCCCCAAAACTCTGGAACAAATAGGCAGCTTCTCCATTAGTAGCAGAACTAGGGGGTTGCCCCAGGAATATGCAAGGAACCCTTTCCTGCCCCCATCCCCGGAGGGAGGGGGCACTGAGCCCCGAAACAGTGGTCTCCACCACTTCAATTATCTTCTGTGTCTCTCTTTTGGTGGAGACACACACCCTTTTTACCTAAAAGTAGCCCTCTGTCAGGGCTGAGGCTCCAAAAGCCTACACTGGGCTGCTGTGCTGCTTCCTCAGCAAGCTCCCCACTCCAACTGACCTACAGACTACTGTTCAAACCTCCCAACATTCTATTCCAAACTCCCTTGCTGCAGATTCCATTGTGGCTCATGCAGCTGCGATAGCTCTATTGGTGATGTCACCCCTCAGTCTCAGCTGAGACTGAGAACAGAGTGAGACAGTGTGAAACCCATTTAACCGGAGTTTCACAAGCTGCCTTCCCTGCCTACCAATAGGTCTTACTGGGATTCTAGTAACCTCGGGTAACAAGGGGGTTACACAAGTCCGGGCTGTGTGCCTGGTGGGTCCGGAGCCTGAGGGCTAAAGTGTTGAAGAAGTGTTCTGTTATCTCTTATCTGCATTACCAGGAATGTAGCCCCGTGGGGGTCCATCTATGCTTTGTTTGTTCAGTTTGGATGTGAATAAAAGCCACACTTTAGAATCCCATTCCTGGTATTGGACATTACAGTTACTGCTTCCCGTGTTCGGATTTACTTGGGTGCCCCTGTGCAGAGTAGCCAAACCTAGGCCCCTTGTGCCAAGTAACCTGGTCCTCCCCGAACCCAGTTCCCACCAGGTACTGCTGTCAGCTTCAACAGCATACCACCTGTCGTTTGCAAAAAGGCAGGGGTGTAGGGATTACAGTTGTAAGCATAAAATAATGTCAAACATTAATGTTACAGACGTGTTCTTCCTTAGAAAACACATTTTACACTAAACTACTTATTCTACCAGCTTCCTGAGTGGATATCAACAATTTTTAATATGTGTCCCTGATTTCTTAAGCCTTGTTTCTGATTTATAAGGCAGGGGGTTGAGAGGTGTGTTTGGGACCTTTGATACTGCGTGACCCTGAGCAAGTCACTAAACTTCCTTCTGCTCCCAGGTCGCAGCTGGAAACAAGTTCTGGCTTTGTGTGCCTCTCCTGGTTAAACAATCTCCCCGTATTAGTGCAAGTGTCCCGAGTCCCACATTGTAAAGCATGCGCATGGCAGTTGCAAGCAAATCAATGAAAAGTTAAAAAACATGCAGCCTGATGTATAACCAAAACAAAATTCACCAGCACGTTTTCCCAATTTCCCACTTACCAGCAGTCTAGGTTAGTGGAGAAACTGAAAACCGTACACTTAGTTCCTTGTGAACGAATGACAGCAGTTATTGCCGCGAAACCCGGGCGTCTCTCTCTCTCTCTCTCTCTCTCTCTCTCCACAACTTATGCGTTCCCGCGCCAGCCGCGTCACTGTGGCCCGCCTCTGCCCGCTCACCTGCAGGACCGAACCACAGTACAATTTATTCTTTTACTCTAGCGGGCGGCAGTGTTTGGGGGGACGGAATGTTACAGGAATCTGTCAGTCTCTTTTGTTTTATATTCCGTACTTCCTAAATGCACTATTTTTTTTGGGGGGGGGGTCGGATTTGCATGACGTAACCCTGCGAGCAGCTGAGAGAGTGTTTCCGGGTCGCTAGGCGGAGACTCGAAGAGAAACTGGCTGCAGCTGGCCTGAGAAAGAGCGAGCAGAGATAAAGAACTGTGATAGCAGGGGTTGTGGCGACTAGAGGAAACCCGAAGTGGGCACAGTCTGTTGTCAGCGTTTCTGAAGGGCACTTTTACAGAGGTAGGGGTTTATCGGCAGTGTACAACAACGATCTGAGATTATTTTCAATTAGGGCGTGGAGCTGAACTACGCGGAGGGGATACTGTATCTAAGGCCGGTGGATTCCCGTGAATAAAATTGGAACAGCCTGTATTCAGTTGAAGCTACTGTGAACAAAGCAATCCACTGGATGTCCGTGAGAGCATCGTTTTAGATGGTTGTGTAGAAAATAGATGTTTAAGTGAATGACTTTAATATGCATCGTTTTTAAGTGTTTTCTTACTTTGAGGGAGCGTTGGTGGGTTTTATCATGTTTCCTTAACGCGGCTGAGTTGCTCACTGTCCTAAAATGACATTTTACCTTTTTCCGTTGGATGCCAGTTTGCAAGGGGTTGGGGGCGCTAGGTTATGATGGGTCAGAAAAAAAAGTAAACCTGTGTTTGTCTAGAATTTTAATTACCTTTTTGATCACCAGCAGAAAGTACCGGCTTTGGAGATCATTGTCTTTTATTCTGAAACTTTGCTAGTGATCTTTGCTCTTAGAATGTGCCTCCAAGCAAAAGAGAACGTGCAAATGATTGTTCCAAGTAATAGCATTTTTGTGTGTAGGTTCCTATATGAGAGGCCCCTTTTGAAAGGGGAAAGGCTCTTTTGGTAGATCAACTAGATGTAAAACTATCCAAGTCTCACTTTATGGGGGAGGGGTTTAGAATTGTGGACTAAATTCAGAAATGCTATTTATTTGAAAATGTTCTCTAGGGAGTGCAGACTAAGCTTATTATGGTTCATTTCCAGTTGCAGGTGTAGAGAATGGGGGATGCAGTGTAGAAACCTTTCAAAAGAATAGCATTGGGCTAGACATAAGTACATCCAGAATGCCTAGGAACATCAGCAGAATTTACAATGGTTGTAAATCAGTGATGTCCCAAGAATTTCTGGACAACTGGATTTCTGCCAAACAAGTGCAAGGTTCACCATTGGCTGAAAATGTAGAGCAGTGGTTGTGGAGCCCTTGGTCAAGAGTGCATAATTCCTTTGGGTCCACATAAGTGTAAGTGATTAAATACAGTAGATCACTGGTGTCAAAACGGGTAGTAATGCAACAGCAGGTGGTTGTAAAAGACAATGTGGGATGATTTAGAAAAAAAATGGGGTACTGGCCGAAAATATAGGCTGTTGGTAAAAACAGTCTACAGTGATGGTAAAATAGATACAGCTAGAAAGACAGACAACGCACGGTGCAAAAATAATGCGGAGCACTGGAGTGTTTATATATAAAAAAAACTGCAGATTTATAGGAGACAAGAAAAGGCATACTGTGCTTAGACACAGTGCATTTCCATGTGCCTACCAGGGAAGGGGGTAACCGTAAGGGGAACGTGATCAAAACTTTGGTGCACACCTGAAGTACTATGTGCAGTTCTGGAGTCCCCACCTAAAGAAAGACTGGGACCACTTGGAGAAGGTCCAAATGAGAGGGGTACAGAGTTGATCAGAGATAGCAAGGGAATGCCTACAAGGAATGGTTGAGGGCTCGAGTGGTCAGAAGCAGTAAGGGAAGACATTCAAAGAGTGGCTGACGTGCCTCTGTGTCCTTTTTGTAGGCCAGGAGGGAGAGAGTCAGGGTGATGTGGAGGAGACTTACAAGTTCTGCAGGGGAATAATGTGTAGACTACAGTAATCTATTCATGAGGTATGAAAGCAGTGTAGCCAGCCAGAGGGCATGGATGGAAGTTGGATGAGGGCAGTACGTGGATGGAAAGGATGCTCAGTGCAAGATGCTGGGAATCAAATGAGGGGAGTGAGGGACACTGATAGACTTGACAGTGATGAGTTTGTGGTAAAACGACAGAAGGAATGGAAGGGAGTCCAGGCTAACTAGGGCTGATTTTTTTGGGGGCAGCATCGTAGACCACATCTTTGTAGTCTAGCACCAGCAAGTTCATTTTAGGAATGATCTCACAGAGGACAAGGAATGGGATGCAAGCTTTGTTGTGGCTTGGGGCAGAGCTTTCTGTGGATGGCATCAATGTGAGGCGATATATCCAGGGTACTATCTACTTGCACACTGAGGTACTTGGAGAAGCTCTTCTCAATGGAAGTGCCATCTGGGGTAGAGAAGATGGGGGTGGAGGGGAGCTTTGATAACCTATGCGTAGTAACAAAGGACAAAAAATAGTCTCTTTGGTTTTCAGCATAAGCTGGTTTTAAAGGAATCAATGTTAGGCATTATTAAAGTCATGCTTCGGCAATGATCCTAAGTCGGTGGCACAGAAGTACCTGTGAAAAAGAGGCTAGTGTAACTGGCATATATGTGAATGTGCAGATGCAAGCAGAGGAGTGGTGATTTAAGGAAGAAGGAAAAAAGGGGCCCATGATTGATCCCTGGGGAACACCAGAGCAACTAGGGAGGAGTTGGGAATAATGCATTGCCTACCTGAACCAACTGGTGTCAGCCAATGAGATGGAGGGGAACCATTCAACCTCCAGGTCAGGGGGTCCAGCTTCACTCAGCTTATCCAGTACGGAGGAAAAGTGACACTGAATCGTATTCCTTAGCAAGGTTGATGAAGATGGTGGTGGTAATGGCATGTGTCCCTGGTCCATCCCCTTCAGGATGAAATTGGTGACCACAGTGTTCAACCATTTTACAAGAACCTTGTTAGTTGAATCCTGGCTTCCATTTTAGCAAATAGCCACTTAAAGCAGCAGTACTACGAAATCAGGAAGTGACCTATCAAAATTCTGTTTTTCGGCTGTAAGCATACGGCCAAAGTTCCAGTTTCCATACCTGTAAATGTTTTTTTCCAGTCGTCTTTAGTTTGTTTTTGTTTTTTTTCAGATATTTGCAATTTATTTGAAGTGTTGTAGCGCTACAACAAATATGGCGGCTGACTAATTTCAGCTGCACTTTTTCTTCAGGCCGCATCACATCTTTTGACAACAGCAGAGGGACCCTCTGCTGACCATTCCCGATGTCCCTGCAAGTCATAAACATGTGCAGTGGCAGCGGGGGGGGGGGGTTCCAGTGCAACATGCTTAATGGCAGAAATGTAAACAAAAGCAGAGAATATCTGAGCAATTACTCAGTGATAGTACAATGCCGACGAGAAAGATCACCAGGTATATGATTAGCAGGGCACAGGGAATAAACTGTCAAAAAAGCGCAGTTTCTTTTTCCATAGTACTGCTGCTTTAAACGGCCAAAAACTGTTTAAAAATCACACTCCATAGACTTGAATGGCACATGCCCCCACACTCTTTCTATACATACGTCCATAAAAGCCGGAGCAGAGGTGTGTCAACCAGGAATTGAAAGGATCGTGCTGCTAGTCCCTCAGGGACAATTTGAGATCCCTTCCTGTTGGGAGTAGCGTCAGTGGCTCAGTAGGCAGCACTCGCCTCTGGAGGCGGAGATCAGAGGGCTGTGGGTTCAGTTCCCACATCTGGCACTTGGGTTAATATCCCAGTATTGACACTGTAGTGCAGCATGAGAGGGGTGCTGCACTTCTGAGGTGCCGTCTTTTGATGAGACGTTAAACCGAGGTCCCATCTGCCTGGATTGGTGGTAGTTCAGGTGGATGTTAAAGATCCCATGGCACTTATCGAAAAGAGTAGGGGAATTTCCCCGGTGTCCTGGCCAAATTTCTCTCATTCACTGAAAAAATACCACCAACAGTTTCATCTGGTTCAAGGTCAGTTGGCATTCATCTGTATCCCCCTCCCCCGGGTCGTGCCTGAAAATAGGCAGGATTTGTCTAGTGCACTTACCCAGTCAACAAAAACTAAATAAATAAAATAAATCGTACAGGAGGTCCCATGGATGTAAGGGAGCTTCCTTTTATTTCTTTTCAGATTTAAAACCTAGCAGGAAAAGTTCTCTCTTTAAAGGAAATTTACTAGCCCAAAACTGACTACCCAGATATAGAATCAGCCAGCATTTGGCTAGTAGGCCAGCACCAATTTCGACCCTTTAATTCTGTTTGTGAGCTCATAATTGTGCCACAGCAACATACTGTGATGTTGAACAGACTTATGACTTCAGCAGGGAGAAGAGATGTTAAGGGATGCAAAGATGTTCTCGGTGATAGTGAAAATACAGAAATGTAATAAAATACAAGCTGGAGTCTGTCTTTAGGAGGTTTTCCTGTATACTGGAAGTACAGAATACACTTTTCAGGAGTTTAACTAGAAAAGTAAACCTGAAACTAGTCTAGCTATTTCTTCAGATATGATTGGCTCAGGTTTTGTAATGACTGGATGGGTATTATCTTTATTACAACATTTAGCCAGGATGGTCAGCCTAAGTGCACAAGGTACTTTATTATTTATTTTACAGCTGAACTTCCAGGTGAATCGGGATGATGCGTAGATCAGTCAATATCACCAAATAGTCTGTCAATTAAATTTTCTGAACATCTGTCTCAAATATGCTTCATTTGTTATTGTTTAAAATGTCAGTGAATAGCAGCAGCTGTCCAAATATTGGTTTTCTTTAATATGCACTATTTCTTTTATAGATCAAAACTGGACAGTGAAACACCACATCTGCATCTAAATATTGACGTCCTGTACTGTCATAAATGTTCTAGAAGTATCGATTTTTTTTTTCAGAGGACTGCAGTTTTGGCATTCATTTAGTGTTTTTTCTTTTTTTCCCTTAATTGTGGATTAATGAGGTACACCTCTCAAAATGTCAGAAAAATCAAGAAGTGAAGAAAAGAATTCAGATGTTCGACCCAAAACCAACAGAAGTAGAAGTGCAGATGATAGGAGAGATGGTTACGCTTGGAGTGGAAAGAAACGTTCCCGTTCAGACAAGATTGAGAGCTTTTCTGATGCAGAAGTGGTAGATGCTATTGGAAAGCCTGCAACTCCATTGAAACGAAGAGAAAGAAAGTACAGCTCTTCTTCAGAAGTGGATACAGATAATTCATGTGGCCGTAAACAGTTGGGACGATCACTTAAACAGAAATTTCAAGACGCTATGGGTCAGTGTTTTCCTATAAAGACTCACACCAGCCGACATTGTTCAGTACTCAGTTCAAAACGGAAAATTCACATCAGCGAGTTGATGCTGGATAAGTGTCCTTTCCCACTTAGATCTGAACTGGCCGTCAGGTGGCATTTAATTAAGCGTGTCATACAATCCCTTTAAGTCAAAAGAATGAAGAGTGCATGAACACTGAGTTTGGATTAGAAAGTGGAGATGGCCAGCTTCAAGAGAGGACAAAGAGCGTTGAAAGAATAGTAGTTCCTTCTTCTCGAGCATGGATTCACACATGTGAGATGGACAAAACTAGTTCATCCAGATATAGTCCAGATATGGCTTTGGGGATGAAAAAGGCATTGCAAAATAATGATGCAAGTGATTTTGACTCTGATGAAGAAGTGATGACCCTTTGCACAAGTTCCAAAAGGAGAAATAAACCCAAACTCGAACTGGATGAGGAACCCTGTGAGCCAGAAATTGTAACAAAGTGTCACACTCAGGTTGATTATATCCATTGCTTGGTCCCTGATCTCTTTCAGATAAATAATAATCCTTGCTACTGGGGAGTGATGGACAGATATGCCGCTGAGGCCTTGCTAGAGGGAAAACCAGAGGGAACCTTTTTACTCCGGGACTCTGCGCAAGAGGACTACCTGTTCTCTGTTAGTTTCAGACGATACAGTCGCTCCCTTCATGCTAGGATTGAACAGTGGAATCACAACTTCAGCTTTGATGCACATGACCCCTGTGTTTTTCATGCTCCTAATGTTAGTGGACTCCTAGAGCATTATAAAGATCCAAATTCCTGCATGTTCTTTGAGCCACTGTTGTCTGTTCCTTTAAACAGGACTTTTCCCTTTTCGCTGCAGCACCTATGCCGAACAGTTATTTGTGGTAATACCACATATGATGGCATTGATGGCCTCCCTGTTCCCCCTACACTGAAAACATATTTGAAGGAATACCATTACAAACAAAAAGTTAGGGTGCGTAGGATTGATATACTAGGGTAACCGTTCTTAAAGTGAACATAATGTTTTTTATACTTTTGACTGAAAAATGCCTGATCTTCATTTTACAGACCGCTTTAATTAGCTGAATTTACTGGCACTGTTACAGGACTGTCTGCAGTCAGAATTTACCTCCATATACAAACATTCCATATGTAAAACCTTGCAGAAGCAGTGTTTTAAACTTCTTTTCATGACAACTAAGGACATTTTACTTGTGTTCCTAAGGGGGTGTATATCAATTTGTACTACTACTGCTTTGAATGTTTAGCCTAATAACCTGGTTGTAATGATGGTTTGAAAATCTGAAGGTCGCTGGTTTAGAAATGCAGACTGAAGAACATTTAGGAACAAAGAATATGAATATGAACATAAACCATACACTTATATTTGCACTTTATAACGTTTAAATATCTATTTCACAGGCTTCTTTTTGAAACACCGTGGTGTGACTGCACTATTAAAAGCTGACCAGTACCTGTAAACATGTTTTTTTTTTTTTTTTTTCTTTGAAAAAGATCTATATTTTCAGCAGATGTTTTCCAGTAATGGTAAAATATATATATTTATTGTAAATATGCTGTCTTGCCTGAGACAATGGTAGTGAAGATTCTGAAGGAAATTGTCCTGCAGTGCAATGCAGTTTTTAATGGAAATAAATCCAGTTTCTCATAAAGCCAACAATTTAAATTAGAAAATACCCAGTCACCACTATTACAGCTTAAGCTGTTTGTGGTATAGGTAATTTTGAAAAACTGCTTCCCTTAACTAATTTCTTCGATAGAGTGGGGGGGGGGGTTCTGAAATTGACTAATGAACAGTAGTTCATTGGACCTCTAGTGTAACTATTCATTAATTTCTACAGTGAGTCTTCTCACTGGTTTAGCTGAAGTGTCCATGCAGAAATGCTCAATTGGCAAGTCTCTTCGCCAGTGTCTTGAGTTGTTGATTGTTTGTTGCATGGTATATTGCGGCATCTCTAACTGATGGTCCATGACTCTCTCCACCCCATGCTACACCAGCAGTGCATACACCTGAGCTGGAACCATCCCCATTGGCAAGAACATCATCAGTTTAATTGGGGGGGTGTTGCAAGAAGATGGACCCTATTTCGGGTACTGTTGACTTTTTGTTAGCAGTGCAAAAGCAATGGCAGCAAATTTGAATGTTTGTCAGACAAGGGTACAGTGATGCGTTTTCCTGTAAAATGATTAGTCTTCTGGTACTTTCTAATGCCCATGGGTAGCAGTGCCATCAATTCTCATATGCATTAACCAGTCAAAATGTTGCTTTCACTGTTACCATATGCTAAATTCAGTTTATTGAATGTAAACACACAAAGTGACAGGTAAGTTCTGACAAATTGGCCAACATTTTTGCTATAGAAATGGGATTTTACCAGGGTGGCCAAAACTTGATTACTAACTCTGCATCTCTTATAGATATGGTTTCTGTCCTTTCTTGATTTCCAGAGGGCCCCGTACAGTACATGCACCAAGTTACTATGGCTGTCTAAAAAAGACCAGAATACATCGCAAACAAACAAAAACCTTATGTTGATACATACGTTAGGGGTTTTAAACCATCAAAAGTAAGGAAATGAGGGAAGGGTGGGTTAGTGTTCGGAGCACTAGCGACCCCGAGCGGAGGCTGGGGAGTCACACAGCTACCGACACTTAAAGACGCCTTGGAGGCGGGGCAGACGTCATCACGTCATTGCACGCCCCGCCTCCCGAAAATGGAAAATGGACGCTGTCGGCCGCCCTACATGAAGCACGCCACTGCTTCACTAGCCTTCCAGGCCGGCCCTCCGATCCAAAAATTAGTGCCTGCGGGTGCCGCCTTCGTAGCCCCGCCTGTGGGGGTAAGCCGGGTATCGGAGGGTCTCGAGGGCTCTGGAGAGGTGGAAGCTGCATGAGCTGATAGTCCCGGGTGTCGGCGGGTTAGGTGAGGAGGAATAAAGTATAAAAAAAAAAAAAAAAGTAAGGAAATGTGATGCCCCCCCTTCACCCACCTGCATGCATGCAAGACCCTGTCCTTCATCAAATTGAATGCCCAAGCACAGTCAAGATCTTAATACCAAAGGGACCCGCACAAAGCAAGTTTCGACTCTGCTTGGAAGTTCATAGTAAAAAAAAAACTAAGTTTAATGCATTATTGGCTTTCTTTAGCCCTAAAAGGTGTGAAGTCTGGCCTTGCGCAAAACTGCCCCAGAGTCTTAACTTGGTTTGTGCAGGGCCATTTGGTATTAGAATCTGGAGTATGCCTTGGCATTCAGATCGGTGAAGTTCACAGAGGCAGTTCATGGGAGTTTGTGAAATTTGGGTAAAATAAACTGTTTATTTATTGAAATGTTTCACCAGGAGGGCACACTGAGCAATAAGTTGCTAGTCTCATGGTGCGACCTGAGGGAGGGGGTTACATAGGGTTGTGAAGGATGGTCAGTTACACATTAGTATGTAGGTAGTACAAACAGTACAACAATGTAAGATTATGCAACAGTTGAACACAAGGTGAAGTACAATAAACAGTAGTGGACCTTGGGTAAATTACAATACATATCCCAAAATGTACAAAAGAACCTATAAACATACAAAACAGTAATAAAGTGACAGAACCATTTATATTGCATGAGTGTATCAGGAGCAGGCTCGAGGTAGAACTCAAGTGCTGTTGGAGTATACTTTTGCTGCTTTAAAAACCCTAACCTGTGCATTAAAGTTTTCTGCAGTAAATGTTATGTAGGTGCCAGTATATTAGGATTGAATAGGCAGTTTAATATTAAAGCCTGAAATTTTTTTTTTTTTTTTTTGCACATTAATAACTTGGCCATCCACGGAAGATTTGCCTAAAATTTGGCATGTGTTGAGTTGATGCCAGAATCTCTGGATCCTGTTAATTTGTCAACAGTGGAGTTCTGTGGTTTTAAAAGTTCAAGAAGGTTAAAAACACATACGAAAATTAAGAATGTTTTTACTGCTTCATAGCACCAAAACAGTTGGGATTTGAAAGGTAAAACTTGCAGGTTCGAGCTTGGCCCAAGTAAAATACTTGGAAGTTAGTTTTTGAGTTATAAACAACATTTTTCCACATGCACAATGCAAAAAAAATGAACATTCTGAAGATGAGTGAATGTTTGCAAAACATGGTCTCTTTACCAAGAGTGAGCCTGTGGCCAGTTCATGGCCAAATGGCTATAGTTGCGTCTGTAGGGCGTAAGGATGATTCTCGTGGGTTTAGTTGTGTGTCTCCTCCCCACTGGCAGTGACAAAACCAGTTTTGTGTGTTCATCGCTCACTTAATCCGTGCAAGTGCACAGGCCAGTCCCTGTCTGGTTTACATGACTGTCTCTAAACCAGAAAAACAAACGCATCTACTTGCGGGTACCAAGCGCACACCAGCTGTGCCATGTAGCTATGTTACCAACAATTCCACCCTCCTTTTTCTCCCAATGCCCCCGCACCTATGTTGTGATCCCTCATTGCAAATTTCTGCAAAAAGTTTATGTAGTTTTTTTTTTGTGTTTCGTTCTGTTTTTTAGCAGTAATACGTTTTTCAGCATAATTGGATTCCAACCGTATGTTTCTGTTTGCTGTTTTTAAAATGATAGTCATTGAGATACTAAAACGAATGAGAAATACAACCGCTCTAGTGAAAAACAAACACAACTTCCAAATATATATGTATATGTGGCAGATGTCTTAATGCTGCCACAACAATCTTCCAACATATCTAAAGTGCACAAGAAGATATATGATCTCTAAGATACACTTTAGCGCTTTAAATTTCTACATAAAGTGTTAGATCGTATCTTAGAGATCATATATACAGCTAGTCGTCTTTATGGCTTGTCGGCTATGATTTTTTTAAACAATGTATCAGTTTGTTTGTAAGGGTTCTTCTTGTGCACTTTAGATATGTTGGAAGATTGTTGTGGCAGCATAAAGACACACATCAAGCCATGAATAGCAGGTAGCCTTTTTGGCACATTTTTATGTGTGTTGGGTAAATTGGCACCAGTATATGTATCTGCCTTATATTGTATTCAGTTGTATTGGTGATGCTGTGTCCGGTTCACATGCACAGTTTTATTATTTGTATATTCATTTCTTTATTATGGAAGATTGATGTAATAGGGTTTCTACTTGATTTTATAATGTAATTATTCTCATGTTTTAAACAGCTCCCCAGAAGAAGCCACATTCTAGCGAAACGTTGGGACAGAGCTGAAGAAAAAATTAAAAACTCCATATTAATTTACATATGAGGAAGTCCTGTGTGTTTTTCACTAGAACGGTTGTATTCTTCATTTGTTTTGGATCTACACACCCCCACATGTTAGGAGGGTACTAACATACATCCATGATGAACAGCACATCACCACACCAGCAAGTTTAATTTATTCATAGTGGGCATGGCCAGAGAACTAGGACTTGTACACATTTCAGAACCCTGTATCTGGGATCAGGAATGAAATACAATGAAAAGGGGAATGGTAGTTCAAAAATGCACCTGAGTTGCACTTTGAGGGTTTTTTATTTATTTTTTTTTTATTTACATTTTGACCTCTAATTTGTATGTGTAAGAACAAGGGGGCACAATTTAAAGATAGAGGGGGGACGGCTCAGGGGTAATGCGAGGGAAATTTTTTTTTTTTTTTTTTCACAGAGAGTAGTGGATGCATGGAACCACCTTCCTGGGGAGGTTGTTGGGTCTAAAACAGTGGGGGAATTCAAACATGCATGGGACAGTCATAAGGCAATTGTAGTGGGGGGGTTGCAGGAAGTAGTCTGTTGGTTAACTAGAATCTGCAGCTCATCCAATAGGAAGGGAAATGGGCAGACTGGGTGGGCCAAGTGGTCCTTATCTGCCATCAAAGTCTGTTTCTATGAGTACACAAAGTGATCAAATTAAGGAAATGAAAACATTTGGGCTCAAAGTCTCATGAGTCTTGGCAGGTGTGGTGTGGTGGTGGTCAGGGTTTTCAACCCCAATGCCCACTCCTAGCCTCATGACACAAGCTATAGGTCTGGGGGCCATTGACTGATCTGCTTCACTCACTTAGGGTCCTGCACATATATATATATGTATGTATGTATGTATGTATGTATGTATATGTGTGTATGTATATGTGTGTATGTATATGTGTGTATGTATGTATATGTGTGTATGTATATGTGTGTATGTATATGTATGTGTGTGTGTCTGATTCTGCAGGCATATGTAGAGAAGTAGTTGTGGGGCATGGCTCCAGACCTGTAGCTTGAAACAGCAGACTCATGGGGCATAGTCCCACACCAGTAGATTGGCCATGGTTCACTAGGCTAGGTATTCAGGTTGAAAACCCTGGGGAATACTACACCACCAGTTTGCCAAGGCCAAGACTTTGAACCTTAATTTTTTCATTTTTGCCTTGTTTTTAAACCCTACTAGATGCATCAACTTGGGTGTTTTGCAATTTTCTTTTTGAGAAAATATGTCCTAGCTTGGGCCCTGTG
The DNA here is from genome assembly GCA_016271365.2 of Neoceratodus forsteri. Lineage (NCBI taxonomy): Eukaryota > Metazoa > Chordata > Ceratodontiformes > Ceratodontidae > Neoceratodus > Neoceratodus forsteri. The sequence goes on along the minus strand of CM028134.1, from coordinate 798,077,717 downwards.
CAAAGCAAGACAGGTTTTTGCCCAAAGGACAAGTCCATGTTCATTTTCAGCTGTAGGTTTTGTAGTGTTTGTTTCTTTGTGGATAGAGGAGCAAATTGAGTGAAATGGAGGAATTGAACCAATATAGTCCTTTTAACTTTTATGGCAGCAGCAGGTGGCACTGTAGGAATCCTGGGAACCAGGTTGACTGTGTACTGGAGTGACCTTTTAACCTTGGGGCTGTTCAGGGGTGAGGGTGTTCCTAGAGGAACAAGGTGCCTGAAATGGAGCAGGATTTATATTCTGTGATCTAACTGGAGCTAAGCAAGGAGTGAAAACCACGGTTGAAAGGGAGTCGACCAAGTAGTAAGGTCCAAGACTTCGGGTACGTAAGAAGTAATTGATAAGTCACCCGGACCCACTATTTACCTTGGCCCTGGGAGCTGATAAGTAGAGCACAGTGTTAGGTGAACACTTTAAAAATGTTAGAAATGTCTTTGAAAGTGCCGCTGCACGTGGCTCTGCTGTAAAATTGGTGTCTGAGGGCTTTGCCCCTGAGTAGTAGTAGTAGTCTTTATTATGGCACCCTTCCCTGGAGGCCCTGGGTGCCATTACAATAAAGCACAATATAAAACCACGAACAGTTAACCATATTGTACCCAAATAAAACAGTAACTACCTGGATTTAATCTAAAACGACTTGATAAAACTCATTGATACTTTATTTACAACATGCTGAGAAAAAAATGTTCTGAGAAATCCCCAAATGCTTGTTGAAACCTGTTTTAAGGCCCCTCTTAAAAGCCTCACTTGAGGGGCGGGGCCTCCCTCAAGGTTCTGAGCAGAGAATTCCAGAGGATCGGGCCCGATCCCTGAGGTCTTCAGCCTAGTCATTTGAACCACCAGGAAGCCCTTCCCAGCTGATCGGAGCAGGCACACAGGGATGTGTGGATGCAGGAGCTCAGCCAGGTATACTGGGTCCAGTCTGCTACTTTAAATGAGATATGCCACTTCACTAGTCGCGAGTGCAGATCTCACAGTGCCTGAGAAATATGGCACAATCTAGGAAGGCCCGTGAGTACCTGGGTGACTGTTCTGCAGCAGCTGCAGGCATCACAGCACATCCCCACTAACCCCAAGATACAGAGCATTACAGTAGTCTAACCTGGCAGTCACAAATGCAAGAATCCTTGTGGCCAGGTCCTGGGGTGGAATGAGACATCTGATCTGGTGGATATTCTAAAGATGGAAAAAGCCATTCCGGACTATGGCAGACACCTGGGCCTCCATTGTCAGGCTTTCATCCAGTATGACTCCCAGATTCTTCACTCTAGGGGCAGCTAACAAACCAGAGTCACCAAGCGAAAGCCCAGTCTCTCCTGTGCTGGCTCCCAACACCCCCCCCAATGACCGTCACTAAACTTTGTTTTCTTGGGGTTGAGTCTCAGCCAGCTCGATGCCATCCAGTTCTGGATCTCAGCCAGGCACTTATTCAGCACATCTTCACAGAAGATATAGTGGTTTGGGTTGTGGCAGTTAATTTTGGCAGTCAGACTGAGGCTGCCAAAAGGTACGTTCTTGAAAATAGCTTTGCTATAAGCATGGTCAGAGAGGTGTTTTGTGTGGGGAATCTCACAAAGGTCAAATGAAGGGAGTTGTGGACCATGAGAAAGCTGGAAGCTGGAGGTTTTTGGAAGCCATGATGATGTGTGATTTAATTATGGCTCCAAAGACCTCTGAACCAATTTGATTCCTTCATTCTATCTAGTTCATAATTTATACAATGACTGAGAATAAAATTATCAGCATTTTTTTACACTTTAGATTGGTCCTAATAGAGCTCTTACAGTGGGAGAGCAGCCTGCACAATGCCTGATAACCTCTGCAGCAATTTAAAAACAGAACAGTGAAATTGAACAGAAACTGCAAAATCTTCCATTAAAAGAGCTAATCTTGCTAGAGGGGAACATAATAATACCCGACAGGGTGGGCAGTTCTGGACCGCCCAGGGACGTAATGAGGCCTGACTCCGCAGGTGAGGGCCTTATAGCCCCTGGAAGGTCTGGTATTGTCCAAAACTGCCCACCCTCGAGGGTATTATTGCACTTAGAAAATGGCCCACTGTGGTGTTTGTGTGTGTGTGTGTTTGGGGGGGAAGGGGATGTTATGATTAAATGTTAAAACTGTTTTTTTATTTATTTTTCTTTTATTAAAATAGTACCTACGCCTGCATTTGAATGGTGGGTTTTTTTTAAATAGGACTTTTGTCCTAATGGAGTCTCTATGAAGTGGTGGTCATGGTTTCCTTCCCCCTCCACCCCACTGCTTTATTTGAAAATGTCTTGTTCTATTTTTCTTTTAACATGCTTTCTTTCATTTAGTGTTTTGTGTTTAATTGTGCTGAACTTGTCATTTCGTAATTGTTTGGGGAACTTGCCGGACAAGTTGAAGGGAAAGACCTCGAAGGTAAAGAACAAAGACAAGACACTGGCTCAAGTCAGCATCTGAAAACTGGAGCTCCGCTACAACAAATAAAGTGCATATTTAGTAGAAGAACGTGGGCTCTATAGCGAACAGTGAAGAACAGTCCACAACGAGGGGAAAAGACATGTTTTTGCTGGCATGCACATATTATGCATTTGCACTGTGTAAATGAAAAGGGCTATAGTTTAAAGCCCTGTGAATGGATCGGGAATGGACAGCAGATATGTGGTGGCGGGCAGGCGAGAATCGTGCTGTTGGCGGGCTAGTGACAGTTGTATGAAGGGGTGGGGATCGGAGATCGGGAATGATGGTAACATCTTCAGAGTTGGGTCCATTTTGTGAAGAAATGGGGAAAAAAAGACAAACACTCTGGACACTGACACACACGCACACACATTTAGAAGGGCGGTGTGTTCTTTTTCCATTACTAATAGTGTTTCCATAACTGAGGAGATGGTGAAGAATGTGCCAAGTGAGTGTCTGGGAATCATGGTGGACTGGAGTTGTCTTGTGGGTGGGGGGCCTGCCTCGGTCAGTTCGTTCATCCTGAGTGTTCTGTGGCTGACAAAGTTTTCTGTTTTAGGAACCTGTGTTTTGTTGAAATGTAATGGTTTGCCTATGCAGAATATGGGGAGCAGGAGATCTTATTTTGAGAGGGCTGGTGCAGTAGGTATTCACATATAGGACTGACCCGCCAGGCGTCGGGACCCCACGGAAAAATTTCTAGCTAGCAGTCTCTGGCAGAGGACTGCCCCTACGTCTGGTGACTGATGTCAGTATAAAGGGGCGGTCCCCCACGCCTGCCTTCCAGTTCTTTCCCACAGTCGGCATGTGAAAGTTCCTCGCAGTAGAATCAACGCTCGTCAGTCTTTCGCTGGTCCATTAGTTTTCGAACTTTTCGACCTAATTTCATTGTTTTTTCGAATTTAATCTGGAATCGCTGTGTATGTCATCCCTGACGCCCTTCAAATCGCATAAAAAAATAAGTGCAACTTGTGTGGTTCCCAACTACCACACCAGGACAGCCATTCCTTGTGCTTCTTTTTTTCTGGGCCTAGACTACCCTGTGGAGAAGTGCCAGCAGCAGTCCCTGTAAGCCCGTATCCTCAAGGAAAAAAATGGCTTCCGTGGAGAAAAAGCTACAGAAACTCAGGCAGGCGTCCACTTCTCCCGAAGGTCACAAGAAGAAGCGCGACAAGGAGAAGCACCGGGAGCGGGAAACTGCTTCCACAGCAGTCGTGACTCCAGCTGGAGTCGTGGCACTTAAGGTAACGTCCCCTCCAGGGGATCACTCCATGACAGCCGTCTTGATGGTGTCCAAGAAGGCGTTGCCCCTCCCGTCTGGCTCGCGTTCAGGTTCCCTTCGGGAGCCTGCGGGGCAAAGGAGGCCTCCATTCCCATGAAGGCCGCTTCTACCACGCGGCCTTCAGGTCAGAGCAGGTCCGGTAAGTCGGAGGTCGGTCCCTCCGCCCGCCCAGACAAGGCTGCTAAGCTGCTTACCCCTTTGGGGGAGCGCCCAGGAAAAACTTCGCCCAACAAGGCTGCATCTCCAACGTGACCTTCCTCAGGCAGGGAGTCCGATGAGTCGGGACGCTGGTTCCACCGACACGCGCCCGACCAAGAAGCCTGCGCTGGACCCTACAGATCAGTCCGACGCCCCAGGTTCTCCGCAATGTTCTACGTTGCCTTCTGAGGTTCCTTCGTCTCCCCAACTGACCCCCGGGGATTATAATCCTCCTTCCCTGGTCGTCACAGGACACTAAGACGCTGCCGTCAGGGAACCCCCCTTCAGGACATGATACCCTGACGCTGGATCCTCAGACGCCGGCCCCGACACCATCTGGCATCCCTTACGTCGGGTCCTTCGGACCCTGTCGACGGTGTCCCCACACCATGCCCGATGCCCATGGGGCCAGCATTACCACCGCTTGGCCCGCCGGCTGGGCTTCGGCCAGACCCCTCTGCTCCATCAGAGCCCCGGGTATCCAACACCGCAATATCCGGTGCCACAACACCCAACTCCGCAGTATCCGGCGCCTCAGTACCCGACGCCGCAGTATCCGGCGCCTCAGTACCCGACGCCGCAGTATCCGGTGCCTCAGTACCAGACGCTGGCCTATCCACCGTCCAGTTACGGACACTCCTCCGGATATTCTCAATATCCGTATCCTCCTCCCCCGCCTCGTGGTGGGCTGAGGCCAAGGCTCGGCTCACTAGGGCAGTCGAGAACTGTCTGCTGACACCAGACCCTGTACAGGATCCCCTACGTCGGAGACTCCCTCCCCCCCTTCCCGATACCAGAGGAGGGCCCTCTGGCGCCCGAGGAGGGGAGGATATGCACCCCAGGGAACTCCCCAAAGGGGCCGTCCCTCCACCTCGTAGGGAGGAGTCTTCCTCCTCATCATCGGATACGTCTGACTCGGACTCTGAGACGGGACGCTCTGATCCCGAAGACGAGCCACGTAGTCCCAGATTGCCCCAGGCCAAGGACCCTTCCAGAGGATCCCTCTTTTCTGGAGTTATTGATGAAAATCCAGGAAGTCTATCAGTGGCAATCACTGGAGCCAGACCCGCAGCATAAGAAACTTGCTGCTCATCTGAATCTGCCTGAGACCGCTCCTACACTGATTCCACCCTGGATAGAGCCTCACGCGGATCTTGTTTCTGCCATTTGGAAACAACCTTCTGCGTTAGCCCCCCTTCCGAGGAAGGCGGACAGGCTATATCTGGCTCCTGATGGTGTAGATTTCCTTAACCTACACTCCAAGGCGGACTCGGTCGTCATCAGCGCCGCTCACGGCCGTTCTGCAAATCCCAAACACCTCCACTCGGCTCCGCCTGATAAGGAATCCCAGCTTCTGGACCAATATGGGAAGAAGATCTATTCCCCTTCTACCCTTGGTATTAGGGCCCTGAACTATGTGGCACATATGGGGGATTTTCAGAAGACCATCCTTAGTCAGGTGGAATCTAAATCGGACTCCCTTCCTGAGTCTCGGACTAAGCAGGAACTGGTGGATCTTGTCCGTTCTGCTTGTTTGGCCAGTCGGCACATGCTTCGTGCCACTTACGATGCTCTGGACACAGCTGGAAGGAGCTCGGCTTTCACCATAGGTCTGCGGCTTCATGCCTGGCTCCACGTGTCAGGTTTGGTCCATGAAGTGCAATCCGCTATCCAGGATGCTCCCTTCAGGGGTTCGGTGCTGTTCGGAGGTGATGTCAAGGACATCATTACCAAACTGCAGGAAAAGGGCACTGCACTCAAGTCTGTCAACTCTATGTATAGGCCCCCTCAAGGGCAGTGGCATCCTTCTCGTAGACAAAACCGACAGAGGCAAAAACCACAGGGCAAACGGGCCAGCAAACATCGGGGCCCCTCCAGCAACCAAGACTCCCCCCAGCAAAAAAAAAATAAAAAATGCGGGAGTCTTGTCTGCTGCGCTGCCCCTCTCCCACTGCTTCTGGAGGTTCCAGAGGAACCGGTAAGGGGGAGATTCTCCTCCCATCTGCCGGGTTGGGAGAGGATAACGTAAGATGCTTTGGTGCTCCAGTTGATGTCAGCAGGACACTCAATAGAGTTTCTACGAAACCCACCCCAAGACCCCCCGTCGTCTTACTCCCGCAATATCTTTCTCTGGTCCTAGAGAAAATCATCTCCCTTCTTTCGAAGGTGGTGATAGAACCAGTTCCCAACTATCTCTGGGGGACATGTTACTATTCCCATTTCTTCCTAGTTCCAAAGAAGACTGGAGATGTGAGGCCTATCTTAGACCTCAGCTCCCTGAACATGTTCATGGAGTACAAACGCTTCAGAATGCTCTCTTTGCAGAGCCTTCTGCCACTTCTTCGGCAGGGACAGTGGCTATGCGCTCTGGACATGCAGGATGCCTACCTACATATCCCCATATGCCCTTCCCACCGCAGATTCCTTCGTTTTTGCTTTTAGGGGGACCACTACCAATTCAAGGCCCTCCCATTTGGTCTTTCCTCGGCCCCCCTGAGTATTTACCAAATGCCTGTCTGTGGTAGCGGCCCACCTGCATACCCAGGGAGTTCCGGTATTCCCGTACCTGGACAATTGGCTCCTGGTGGCCCCGTCCAAGGAGGAATGCATGCACTCCCTTTACCTTATTCTGCAGGTTTTCACCAGCCTGGGTATCACCATCAACCAGGCCAAGTCCCATTTGGTCCCTTGCCAACGCCTCCAATTTATAGGGATGATTCTGGACACAACCATCGACAAAGCCTTTTTGCCTCCAGACAGGCTAGACACCCTTCAGACTCAGGCCCGTCTTCTGTCCAGTCACAGGAGGGTCGGAGCCAGGTCAGTCCTCCGCCTCCTCGGGCTAATGGCAGCTGCCATTCCGACAGTCCCACTCGCTCCGCTCCATATGAGGATCTCTAAGTGGACGCTTTGATCGAAATGGGACCAGACCATGGACAATCTAGACCAAGAGGTACTAGTTTCCGATTCCATGATCAGGGACTTGCATTGGTGGATGGTTCAGGAGGACCTATGCCTGGGAGTTCAATATCAACCCCCAGACGTTGACGACAAATGCGTCAGGAGAAGGCTGGGGCGCCCATCTAGGGTCTCACAGGACTCTGGGCAGCTGGTCCAAGTTCGAACAAAATCTGCACATAAATGTGCTCTAACTGAGAGCAATCCTTTATGCCCTTCAGGCTCTTCACTTCCTCATCCTCCCCAGTCATCTTCTCATACAATCAGACAACATGTGCTTAGTCTGGTATCTCAACAAGCAGGGAGGACCACGTTCCCTACCCTCTGTGCCGGGAAGCGATGAGAGTCTGGTGTTGGGCAACCCAGCATCACCTTCACTTGACTGTGTTTCACGATCCAGAAGTGGAAAACACACTGGCAGACTGACTCAGTCTGTCCTCAGCCAGGTCCCACGAATGGGAGTTGGATCAAGAAGTCGTAAACTTCATTTTTCAGTGATGGGGAACACCTCAGATAGACCTCTTCACCTCTCCCCAAAACTCCCCGCCTTCTGCTCGCTCGCTCCAGGGCAAGACATTTTTTGTCAGGACGCTCTGTCTCTCGCTTAGAGGGACAGATTCGTTTATGCCTTCCCTCCCGTTCCCTTAATTCCGAGGGTCCTGAACAAACTCGGATTGGAGGGAGCTCGAATGATTCTCATCATTCCCTTCTGGCCCAGGCAAGTTTGGTTCTCTCTTCTGCAACAGTTTTCAGAGGAAGCTTCACTTCCTCTTCCTCTGTCGCAACATTTGTTGACCCAGGATCAGGGGACCCTTGTTCATCCAGGTCTCAGATCCCTTCATTTACATGCATGGCTCCTGCAAATGTTGCAAAAGCCCTCTTCGGAGTTTCTCCTCTCGTAGCAGACATCTTGGTAGAGGCCAAAAAGCCTTCCACCAGGTCCTCCTACACCATGAAGTGGAAACTATTTTCTATTTGGGCTAGTTCGAAAGACTTCGAACCTTTCTCATGCCCAGTCAATAAAGTCCTGGACTACAGGCGTCACCTCTTCGATCTGGGACTCTGCCATTCCTCGTTAAAGGTCCACATGGCCATGATTCCAGCCTATCATATTCCCTTTGGAGACAGGACTTTTGCTCAGTTGGAAGTCTCCAAAACCCTCCTCAGAGGGGTTCTCCATTTGAGACCCCCCCCCAATCCGCATTCCTGCCCCTCCTTGGGACTTGAATTTTATTCTGGAGAAGCTTACCCTGCCTCCCTTCGAGCCGGCAGCTACAGCCGATTTAAAGTTCCTTTCTTGGAAGACACTGTTCCTAGTTGCCATTACTTCTGCTCAACGCATTTCCGAGCTTCAGGCCTTGATGTGTAAAATCCCATACTTGATTTTTCACAAGGAATGTGTGGCTCTACGCACCAACCCTAAGTTTCTCCCTAAGGTGGTGGCTGAATCTACGCTAAATCAATCCATTGAGCTACCCGTTTTCTTTACGCAACACTCCAAACAAGGGGTATACCTCTTGCATACTTCGGATGTTCACAAAATACTGAGATACTACACCACTCGGACTAAGGATCTCAGGAAAACTGATCAGCTTTTTGTCTCTCTTCCCTTACTAAAGGGAAGGCAATGCTGTCTCTAAGCAATGCCTGTCAAAATGGTTGGCTCATTGTATCACTTTCTGTTACATCAAGTACAACAAGACCCTGCCGGCTCGGGTCACAGGTCACTCCACAAGAGGAGTAGCTGCCTCTGTGGCTTGTTTCAAGAATGTGTCAGCGGTAGACATCTGTGCAGCCACAACTTGGACTTCTGTCCCTACCATCACGAAACACTACAGTTTGGACATTGCCTCTCACCGCAGAGCAGGCTTCGGGTTGGCTGTTTTTACAAGGTCTCCTTTCATGAGACCCGTTCAGCCTGAGGTTCCATGCTATGGATGACAGTCCTACTCCCGAGTACTTTTTCCTTGTTCCAGACTGCTTGGGACTCAGTCCTATATGTGAATATCTACTGCAAGAGCACCCTCGAAGTAAGATAGTACGGTTACATAAGAACTTACTGTAACAGTAGATCTTCGAGGGAGGCTCTTGCAGTAGGTATTGCCTTCCCGCCCTCAGTCCCCTAAGCTTTTTAGCTCCATTTCCATGGGGGTACATATCCTCTTCTCTCTTGTCTTGACCTCTTTTGGCCTTTGCGGAAGGAACTGGAAGGTGGTGCGTGGGGACCACCCTTTATAATGACTATGGACGCGGTCACCTGACGTGGGGGCGTCCCCCGCCAGAGACTGCTAGCTAGAAATTTTTCCGTGGGGTTGTGACGCCTGGTGGGTCAGTCCTATATGGGAATACCTACTGCAAGAGCCTCTCTCGAAGATCTGCCGTTACGGTAAGTTCTTACATAACTGTACTTTCTTTTGCTCGGGCGGGGGGGTGCTACAGGAGTTTGAGCTGATCTTCAGAGTGACTTGTGTGTTGCGGATAAGTTGGTGTTTCATCCCACTTATCCAGCAGGCAAAAATGGCCGTTAGTCTTGAACTAGCACAGGGATACGGGGATGAGAAAAAAATAATTGGTTGTGGAGGTAGGCTAAATAGGAGAGGAGATATTTAGAGGACCAGGACTGGATGTCTGCTTTCGCTTAACAAGAGAAAAGAAAATTGGGTATTTTAAATTGAACATTCCATAGGCAGTTATACTGGTGTTCAGGTCGGTTGCAGCTGGCACTTTTAATACCCGGGCTCTGTTGTCGGCATCTATCAGCCAGTCTGAGCCTGGGATTTTCGTAGCCCATTTTCTAATGTCATATAAATTATAATAAAAATACATTTGTCTGAAAAGTTTTGATTTCTATAGTCCTCGCTTGTGGCTTTGACACTCGTGAGTTCATAGAGGTCAAAACCTGCCGATAGAAGCGAATTTGATATTTTAGAAAATGGGCTAAGAAAATTCTGGGCTCTGATTGGCTGATAGCCCTGGCAAGGTGGGCATCTATTACTATGTTTACATGAGTTGGTGATCAGTTACCTAGACTTTGATTCTAGGTAGTCAAGTACCAGCTCCGCTCACGATTACAAGAAGGGCATGAGTCGATGCACCCAGAAGAGAATGGGCTTGCATGCAGGGTAATATTCGATTACAAGGTAATTTATTGCCGTGTAATCGAATTTTACCCTGCATGTAAATAGATTTTACTGAGGCTGCGTGCTGGATCAGTTCCAGCGCCAATTGCATCTACATGAAATTTAAAAATTGTCTTGATGAAACATAGAAACATAGACTTTGACGGCAGATAAGGACTGCTAGGCCCATCTAGTCTGCCCAGTTCCCTACCTACAGGATAGGCCACAGATCCTAGTTAACCAACAGCCTATTTCTTCCTACCCCCCACAAGAATTGCCTTATATCTGTCCCATGCATTCTTGAATTCTCCCACAGTTTTAGACCCACAACCTCCTCAGGAAGGCTGTTCCATGCATCCACTACCCTCTCTGTGAAATAATACTTCCTCACATTGCCCTGAACTGCCCTCCTATCTTTAAATTGTGTCCTTGTTCTTGCAAGTCTCTTTTTCTGAAAGATGCTACCCTCTTGGACTTTGTTGATTCCACTGAGGTACTTAAAAGTTTCTATCATGTCCCTCTCCCTTCTTTCCTCAAGGGTATACATATTAAGCTCCTTTAGTCTCTCCTCATATGGCTTCTCTTGCAGACCCTGCACCATTTTAGTTGCCCTCCTCTGGACTGCCTCTATCCTGTCTATGTCCTTGGAGATGGGGTCTCCAGAACTGGACACAGTACTCCAGATGGGGTCTCACCAACTGTCTGTACAGAGGGATAACAACTTCCTGTTTTCTGCTGATGATGCCTCTCCCTATACATCCCAGTATACCCCCAGCCCTCCCTACTGCCTTCTCACATTGCTTGCTAACCATAAGGTCATCTGATATGATTACCCCCAGGTCCCTTTCCTTTTTTGTTGTTGTTACTACCTCCCCACCCATTGTGTATTCTTCCCCTGGGTTCTTGTTTCCCAGGTGCATTATTTTGCACTTCTTTGCATTGAATCCTAGCTGCCATACTTCTGACCATTCCTCCAACCTTGCCAAGTCCATTTTCATCCTTTCCACGCCTCCTTGTGTATCAACCCTGTTGCAGATCTTTGTGTCATCTGCAAAAAGGCATACTTTTCCTTCCAGTCCCTCTGCAATGTCACTGATGAAGACATTAAAAAGGACTGGACCCAATACTGAACCCTGCGGTACTCCACTAGTAACCCCTTTCTTCAGAGGACTCCATTTACAATTACCTTCTGTGTCCTGTTGTCAGCCAATGTTTTACCTAGGCTACCACCTGGGTCCCACTCCCAGGCTGGTTAATTTGACTATTAATCTTTTGTGTGGGACTGTGTCAAATGCCTTGTTAAAGTCTAGGTAGGCCATGTCCACAGCCCTCCCTAGTCTACTACTTTGGTCACCCAGTCAAAGAAATCTATTAGATTCTGCTCTGACATGACCTTCCACTGTGAACCCATGCTGCCTTGGGTCCCTGTGCTCCACTGGCCTCTAGGTACTCAACTATTCTTTCCTTCAGAAGTGACTCCATCACTTTCCCTACACAGAGGTCAGACTGACAGGTCTGTAGTTTCCTGCCTCTGTCTTGGTCCCACTTTGTGAAGGGAATCACATCTGCCTTCCTCCAGTCCTCTGGTACCACCCATCCTCCCATGATTTATTAAAAGAGTAGCCAGTGGTTTCACTAGTTCCTCCTTAATTCTTTAGAATTCTGGGGTGAATTCCATCAGGACCCATTGCTTTGTCCACCTTCAGTTTTAGGAGTTCTTGCAGAACCCTTTCTTCTGTGAAAGGACTGGGATCCACCCCACCTATCAAGAGTGCTTCTGTTAATTGGATTAGGTACTTCCCCCTCCTCTTTTGTGAATACTGAGCAGAAATATTTGTTCAGTATTCCTGCTTTTTCACTGTCCCCCTCTGCCCACCCACTGTTCATTCTATGTAGCCTCACTATCCATAGAAACATAGAAACATAGAAGTTGAGGGCAGATAAGGACCGCAAGGCCCATCCAGTCTGCCCATTTCTTTTTCTACCTTATAAATGTGCCATCAGCCTTTGCTCTGTCAGTGGCCTATCTATTCATAGTCATTTGTATTGCTCCCTATGCCTATCCCATGCCTGTTTGAAGCCCTGCAATGTATTCATAGCCACCACTTCTTGTGGTAAGCCATTCCATGCATCCACCACCCTTTCTGTGAAAAAGAATTTCCTCACATTCCCCTTAATCGGCCTCCTCTAATCTCATGTTGTGTCCTCTTGTCCTGCTATTTTTCTTATATTTAAACATGTTAGACTCTTTCACCTTGTTTATGCCCTTAAGGTGTTTGAATGCCTCGATCATATCACCTCTCTCCTCCTTTGCTCAAGGGTATACATATTGAGCTCCATTAATCTGTCCTCATATGTCTTGTGATGCAGTCCCTGCACCATTTTGGTTGCCCTTCTCTGGACTGCCTCAATTTGGTTAATGTCCTTGTGAAGGTGTGGACTCAATACTGCAGCAGTACTCCAGATGGGGCCTAACCAGTGTCTTGTACAGAGGATTATTACCTCCCTCTTCGACTTGTGATACCCTACTAATACACCCTAACACCCCTAGCCTTACCTACTGCTTTAGAGGTCTGCTTGGATGATTTTAGGTCATCGGTGATGATGATGCCCAAGTCTCTTTCTTCCTTTGTGACTGCTAGCAACTCCCCTCCCAGCCTATAGGTGGCTTCAGGGTTTCTCTTCCCTATGTGCATGATTTTGCACTTCTTTGCATTAAATCTCAGTTGCCACTCTTCTGACCATTCTGCTAGTTTATCCAGATCTCTTCTCATTCTGCCCACCCCATCTGAATCATCTACTCTGTTGCAGATCTTGGTGTCATCTGCAAACAGACAAGCCTTACCCTCTAGTCCATCTGCAAGGTCACTAATGAAGATGTTGAAGAGGACTGGCCCCAGACTGATCCCTGAGGTACCCCACTTGTGACTTGCATCTCTTCTGACTGTATACCATTTACCACCACTCTCTTTTTCTGCCCGCAACCAGTTTGCCACCAGTTGACCAACTTCTGACCCACCCTGAGCCTACCCAGCTTATTTATCAATCTTCATGTGGAACAGTGTCAAAAGCTTTGCTGAAGTCAAGGTAGGCGACATCAACTGCTCCCCTTGGTCCACCACTCTGGTTACCCAGTCAAAGAAATCTATGAGATTAGTTTGACAGGACCTTCCTTTGTAAACCCATGCTGTCTTGGATCCTGTGCCCCTATGGATTCCAGGTGTTGCACTATCCTTTCCTTAAGGAGTGCCTCCATAATCTTGCCCACTACTGAGGTAAGACTGACCGGTCTGTAGTTCCCCGCCTCCTCCTGCTACCACTCTTGTGGGAGCGGGATCACATGAGCCCTTCTCCAGTCTTCTGGGACCTCTCCTGTGCTCAGAGACTCACTAAACAATTCTGCTAATGGCTCTGCAGTTCCTCCTTTAGCTCTTAAGTACCCTGGGATGTATGCCATCAGGTCCCATTGCCTTATCCACCCTGAGCTTAGCAAGCTCTTGTAGGACCCTTTCTTTTGTGAAGGGAATAGTGCTCACCTCCCTCCCCTGTGTCCATGATGCTGAACTGTGGGCCCTGCCCTACCTTCTCCAGTAAATACTGAGCAAAGTATCTATTTAGGATAGATGCCTTTACAGGGTCCTCCTCCTCACATGCTCCCTTTTCTCCATTAAGCTTAGCAATACCCCCTCTGGATTTTCTCCTTTTAATAATGTATCTATAGAAAGTCTTGTCACCTTCTTTTACTGTTCGTGCTAGTGTTTCCTCAGTTTGGAACTTTGCCTGCCTTACCTGCTTCCCTTAGGGAGGCATACCAAACTGCCCTATCTTCATCCCGCTGTGTTCCCTTATATTTTCTGAAGGCCAGCCTTTTGGCTCTGACCTTTTCTGCTACTGTATTTGAGAACCAAAGTGGTTTCCTTCTTCTTTGCACTTCCTTTTCTGTCTAACAGAGATGTTGCTTCAAGTATTGCATCCTTAATGCTTGCCCACTTTGCCTGTACCCCTCACCTGTGTTTCTTTTGCCAGGGATAGCTTAACTCTGTTGGCCATCTTATCAAAGTCAGCTCCTCTGAAGTCCCATATTTTTGCCTTGGAATGGGATGATTTAGATGTAGTAGCCAAATTGAACCATACCATGTGATGGTCACTGGCCCCAGGTGACCTTTCTACCTGGAGATCTGTGATCCTTCTTTGTTAGTCAGTACTAGATCTAGGATAGCCTTGTCTCTTGTGGGTTGCTGTACCAGTTGTTTGAGGCCTTCCCCTGCAGGAATCCACTATGAGTCTAGTTCTGGCAGATGTTCCTGCTGGTATTGACCAATCTGTATCTGGCATGTTGAAGTCTCCCATTATCAGAACCTCCCCTTTAGCTGTCATGTTTTGTATATCTTCTAACAGTAATGTGTCTATGTCCTCCCTCTGGTCTGGGGGCCTGTAGACAACCCCAGTTCTTATGGCTGTCCCATTTCCTGTTTCCAGGGTGACCCACAGTTCTTCTGGCTCCTTATGTGTATTCTGAATTTCTGTAGCTTTGATATTTTCATTAACATACAGGGCCACTCCTCCCCCTTTGCACCTCGGTCTCCTCTGAACAATACATAGCCAGGTACTGAAGTCTCCCAAGTGTGGTTACTGGTAAACCACGTCTCACTAATTGCTACTATGTCCAGTTTAGCCTCTGACATTATTGCCTGCAGGTCTGGGTTCTTATTTCCCAGGCTGTGAGCATTTGTGTACATGATTTTCCATTGGCCAGATTTTGGTGTGTTAGTTGTTGGGTGAAGTTTGGCATTACTCCTGTACGTCATATGGGGAGACAAACCTTTTTTCTTACCTGGTGATGCAAATGAACGGCAAACATGCTGAATTCCTGTTTGACCACTAGCTGAGGGGGGAGGGGTGTTCTTCCCATTCGACGTATGGGTGCTGCACCCCTCTCCCATTTGCTAGTTTAAATATTCTGCAAAGACGCCAAACTTCTGCCCCAATGCACTGACTCCTCTTTAGTCAGATGCAGTCCATCAAATTTAAAGAATCTGCTCCCAGAACTGTTGCCAGTTCCTACAAATCTGTGTCCTTTTCCTGGCACCAGTCCTTGAGCCACGTGTTTAGCTCCCCTATCTCCCCTTCTCTGACCTTCCGTCCATCTGCTCCCTCTCCCAGACTGGCAGGATCTCAGAGAAGGAGATGCGAGACGAAATAGATGATAGTTTGTCACCAGCCTAGTCAGGTGTTCCTTGGTCTCCACAACTGACCGGCTGGCTAATCATTAGTCCCTATGTGTACTAGGACATCAATCTTTCTCCTGCTGTGAACAATTTTAGCAATGCGGTCAGTGTCTTTCCATGCTGATGTACCTGGGAGACATCTAACCATCACCCTGGCTGGAGATGGGTATCAACTCCCGAATCATGGAGTCTCCTATGATCAGAAGTTTTTGGATTTCCTTTGTGCTTGTTTAGTTTTGGTTCCTGATTTGGGTGAGTTTTGTTGTGCTAGCTCCTGTGCGCAGTGTTCTGCTCTGCAGTGTCTTCTGCCTCTTTATTTGATTTCAGAGATAGAGGCAGATACCTGTTTGTAGTGTTTATATGGTTTTTGGAGGTAATGTGTTGGAGAGCAGAGAGTGATGGGGCACCTGATTTGCTCCTCCTAACCACCTGCCAACCTCCTGGACCAACTACCCTCTGCAGTCGAGGTTTTTCTGTTGGATGCTGGGGAAATGGCAGGTGGTTCTTATAATGTATTTCCTCTTCAATATGAAATTTGAGGCGTGCAATCTCTGCCCATGCTCCCTTTGTCTTTCTACGCTCGCTGATGTACCTATAAAAGGTTTTATCCCCCTTCTTAACTGAGTTGGCTATCTTTTCCTCAGTTTGGTCTTTTGCTATTCTGACTTCCCTCCTTGCTTCCTTCTGCCTTAACTGGTGCAGCTCTCTGTCCTGCTCCTTCTGTGTTTCCTTATACTTCTGGAATGCTATCTTTTTCTTCCTGACTTTCATAGCCACCTCTTTTGAGAACTATAGTGGCTTTTTCTTTCATTTTGATTTGTTTATTTGCTTCACACAAAGGCTTGTTGCCTCTGTGATGGCAATTTTGATAATTCCCCATTGTTGCTCCACACCTCCTTCTAGCCTGTTTGCTAGTGCTTTTCTGAGGCACTCTCCCATCTTGCCAAAGTCAGCCCTCCTAAAGTCCAGTACCCTCACTTTTGTATGGCTTGACTCTAGCTGAGTTTAACGTGAACCACACTGTTTGATGGTCACTTGTCCCCAGATGGCAACCCACTTCTAGATCTGAGATCCTCTCACTGCCCCCGTTTGAGAGTACGAGGTCTAAGATTGCTCCCTCACGAGTGGGTTCCGAAACTGGCTGTCTAATGCCTGCCACCTGTAGGGCATCAAGAATGGCCCTGCTCTTGGATGTGGCTGCAGCACCTCCACAACCCGTTCCTCTCCTAAGCTGCAGCATAATGTTTCAAACACCATGAAGTCTTGCTATATTAGGACTTATTGCAGTTAGCCACTGCACTTGAACTGCCCCGGAGAGGAAAGAGTTAACTCCAGAGAATCTGGAGTTCTAAAGCGCGAGGGCGCTATACCAAAGCTCTATCTGGGCAGTTTCAAATGAAACTGTCAGATTCTTTACTCCGCTTCACTGAACAGTCGCTCCGGAGATCAGCTCCTTCAGCTCTGTTCATTTCGTCAGCTTGTATTTTCGTTCATTTGAACCGCAAAGTAATTATTTTACCGCATTTCGGTTAAAGCTCTATCTGGTAAACCGTAAGTACAAAATGTAAAGTCTGTGTGGAAATTTAGTTATCAGTTCGGTTTTGAACCGATCGGTTTGCTTATTTTAACGCTTTTAAAGTTTTGGGCTTTTAGAGTGCGGTACCAGTTCTTATCGGTTCTAAAAACCTTGATTTTAAATAGGGTTTTTCAAATACCCGAAACGGTTAGGAACCGATAAGTGGGTGTCTTGCCTGGCATGGCCATAAAAAGGCAAGTTTTGGTTAGGCTGGCATTATGTCTGGGAAACCCAAAAGAAAACCGGGCCCACTGGTTTCTACACTGTGATGCTTGTGGGAAGCCTTTGCCAAGGCTGTCCACACACCACTTGTGTTTATTGTCTGGGGGCTGACCACCTCCTGTCAAACTGCCAGGTGTTTAAAATTTCTCTGCAGCCACCCTGAAAAGAGATAGGGCCGGCTCAGGGAACTATTGGCCAAAAAGTCCGCTGACCCGGATGGCCAGCCCGGTCCAGTACCCACTGGACCAGAGGGAGTGCCCTCTGACCAGGGCTAGACTCCCTCGGGCAAAAGGATGGTTCAGAGGAACCAGTTTAAAAAAAAAAGAAATAAGAATATGACAGAGAAATCAGTAGGTTTGGAGTCCAAGATTGTCTCTCCAACTGCTGCAGAAGTAGTTAAGCCATACAGATTGTCCAGTCACTGTTTCTAGGTCCTGTCGAACCATCTACAGTTGGTAAAGGTGGCTCGCTCGGTTCCAGTGGTTCAGGTTTATGATGTTGAGGAATTGTTATGAACCACAGGAGTGGGAGGAGGAAAATTGATCAATACATGTGTGGCTGGTAGGGTCTGGACGTGCCCACTTAGCGGACATTTCTCCAGACAGACTTTAGAATCTCCTCCTATTCTGTCTGAGTCCCTTTCAGTTTATGTTTTACAAAAGCTTGCAGAATCCCCCCAGCTTCCTTTAGAGGAGGCTATGGATGAGTAAAGGGGAGCCTGATTATGTAGGAATGATGGGCTAGGAGGTTTTCTTTCCTTTGCATAAGTCATTTAGGAAGTAAACAACTAAGATTTTATAAGATTCTTCTTTCTGTCCCTCCTGTAAGATAAAAAAATGGACAGAAGGTGTATTTCGTCAGGCTCTGTTACAGACTTCTTCACTGAGCAGTGTAGTCATGTAGGTGTGGTACAAGCTGCAGCCTCTGTCAAGGTTAGTTCCCTGGTTCTCACATCCTCCTGAATAGGATTACAGGAGGATTGATGCCATGGCAAGAAAAACAGTATATGGCAGCTTCTGTGGGACTCAGACAGGCAAGTTGTATGGCTTTGTGGCTAGATTTTGGAAATCTAGGTGGGACTGAGTATTGCAGTTAGCCAAGCAGGCCCATGGCCAGCTGCTAGCGGTTGGAACAGGTGGCTGCTAATGGCACTGAAGTCTCTAAGTTCAAGTTCTATACTGCTGTTGGTGTTAATCTTGTTTCTCTAGGGTCATGACCACTTCTGTAGCTCTTCAGAGGTTGGCATGGCTCAGATGCACTAATCTGTCCCAAGATACTCTGTCAAAGTCTATGGATTTGTTTCTTGTTGTGGGTAATCTCTGTTTGAGGAACAAACAGATAGCTATATGAAAAACATGGATGATTACCTACAAAGTGCCCAGGTAGAGGCTCAGGCCTCCTCTGCTTCGCCAGAGGGTCTCTTCAGAGGCAGAGATAGGCGGGCACAAGTAAACTGTCCCCTCCCTTAGCCTAAGACTATTGCCAAGCAGGCACCCTGATGGGGTGCCCAGGGCGATTCTCCCTATACCAGTGGGCAGGTTGGTTTTATTTCAGCCAGAACTGTGTGTCCCTAACTCGGACAAGTGGGTTCTGAAGTAATAGGTCTGGTTCTCAGCTTCAAACAGTTTCCAAAGATGAGAGCCAGACAGGTCCACCTGCAAATCCTCGAATCCCTTGCTTTGGGAGCAGAGGTTTCTTCTCCTCTGAACTGCAAAGCAGTAGAAAGGGTCCTCCTTGCCACCGGGCAGGGGCTGTGCTCATGATACTTTCTTAACCTATAGAAGGCAGGAGATTGCGCCCATCTCAGATTTAAGGTACCTGAACAAGCATCTTTTGAAAACAAAGCTAAAAATGTTAACTCTGGCTGAGGCCAGGGGACTGGCTAGCTTTCCTGGACCTCAAGGATGCCTATTTTTCATGTCTTGATCAGGCCTTCTCACCGAAAGTACCTCAGGTTACCTCAGGCCACTACCAGTTCAGGGCAATGCCCTTCCGCCTTACCTCTGCGCCAAGGTATTCAAGAAATTTAGCTGTGGTAGTGGCTCTTTTAGAGAAGGCAAGGGATTGCTTTGTTTCCTTTCCTGGATGACTGGCTCTTAGTGGGTCAGTCTCCAGATCAAGTAAAATCCCACTTGCAAGTCACCCAGCAGCTTCTCACCTTTCTGGGATTCCTGCTGAATTTACCAAAGTCAGTTCTCGAACCAGTTCAGGTACTAACTTTCATAGGTGCAGAGTTGAACACAAAGTTAGCCAGGGCATTTCTCCTCTAAAGGGTAGGCAGTCTCTTGCCCTGGCATCTTCCATTACTCTGCGAGTCGCTTGACCAGCAAAGCATTTGCTACAACTACTAGGGCACATGGCTGCTTCCACAGCTGTAGTGCAGGGAGCAAGATTCCAGATGAGGGACATTCAGTTCCATCTGAGGGCCTATTGGTCCCAAAGGAGGGATTCCCTTTCCAAATTGGTTCTAGTGACCCAATCCCTGATCCTGGCCTTACACTGTGGCAGGATCAAAGCAATCTAAAACTAGGGGTCCTCTTCATTCCCTCACCACGGATGCTCCTGTGTTAGGGTGAGGAGCTCCTTAGGCGACCTGTCCACTAGGGGAGTGTGGTCTCCTAGGAATCTCTGCTCCACATCAATTTTTGGAACTCAGAGCTGTCTTCTAGCTCTTAGGAGTTTTCAGCTTCTGTCCAGAACAAGGTAGTTCAAGTCAGGACAGACAACACCACAATAATGTGGTACATCAACAGGCAGGGGCACTCGTCATCAGCCTTGTGCACCCAAGCAATGAAGTGGTGGTCTCTGGCTTACTCCCTGAACACCTCCCTGATAGCAGTTCACCTCCCAGGGAAGGACAATGCCCTGGCAGATGCCCTCAACAGGATTCTCAGGGCCATCATGATTGGGCTCTGAATCTCAGGTGCTGGGTTCAGTCTCTGCCAGATGGGGCTCATTTTCAGATAGATCTTTCGCAGCCCCAGATAACCACTAACTTTCTCTGTTTTGTTGAGGCCTCCAGTGCTGGGATCAGCCCCCTGACGCTTTCACTTGGATTGGAAAGGGAAGTTTCTGTTCACCTTTCCTCCCTTTTCCTTCTTTCAGGGTACTAGTAAAAATCAGATCTCAGCCCTGCAAGCGATTCTGATTGTTCCAAGCTGGGCCAGACAGCCCTGGTACCCATTGTCTCTGTCCTTACAGTCCACTCTACCCTGAGCTTGCCCAGAGTCCACGACTTACTGGCCTTTGCACAAGGGAGAGAGTGTATCGCAACCTCAAATTCCTCCTTCTCAAGGCAGCTCTTGAGGAGTTAGAATTTGTTGATTTACACCTTTTTCAAGGTGTCGGGGATATTTTGAAAGGCTTCAAGGAAGCTTTTCACTGGCGCCCACTTACAATTCTAAGTGGAACAGGTTTTCAGTCTGGTGCGCTGAGAAGCAGATTATACCACAGTCTGCTTATCTGCCCATTTTCTGGACTTTTTGGTCCATTTTAAATTCTTTAGGTCTTAGGCCAGCTATCTTAAGGGTTCCTTTGGCAGCTGTCTCTGTTTTTTCTGCAAGCAGGGAAGCCTGCTTCCTTTTCTTCTCAACCTGTGTTTTCCAAGTTTTTAAGGGGTTGCTTCACACCAACCCTCCTTTTTAGGGAACCAGCTCCTGCATGGGCCAGATGTTTGCATTGCTCAGTTAATGCAAGCCCTTTGAACCTCTGTCCCCAGCAGAGCTCAAGGTTCTCACTTGAAAATGTTTTTTCTAGGAGTTTCACTTCTGCCAGGCGCATAAGTGAACTACAGGCCCTGGCAGTGGAAGAAGATTTTTCTCTCCCCACAGGGATAAGACAGTCCCTAGGACTAACACAGGGTTTGTCCCTAAGTGGTTCAGGTTTCCACCTGAACCAATCCATCTCTCTCCCAGGATTTTTTCACTGAGCATTCTTCCTCAGGTGAGAGGAGACTGCACAGCTTGGACGTCAAAAGAGCCTTATGCTACTATTTGTAACGCACCAAGGGTCACGGGTTTGAATCCCTCCAACTCTTCCTTACCTAGAGCGAGGTTGGCAAAGGGAACCTGCCACTAAGAGGACAATTGCAAGGTGGATTGTCTCTTGTATCCATTTTTGTTATCAAAGACTAGGTAGGAGAGCCCCCCTCAGGACTGAGGGCTCACTCCACCAGGTGTACAGCTGCATCTCTAGCGGCTGCTAGAGATATTCCCATTCTGGAAATCTGTCGAGCTGTTACTTGGAAGACAGTTCACACTTTTACCAAGCATTATTCCCTGGATTTCAGTCCAGGAGAGATGCTCGTTTTTGGCACAGCTGTGCTTCAGAGCCTATTTCCTAAGTAGGTTCTGACCCTCCTCCATGGAGGTACTGCTGTGTAATCTGCAATAAGTCCTAATATAGCAAGACTTCATGGTGTTTGAAGAAAAAATTACTCACCTTAGTAATTGCTTTTCTTCTCATGGAGTCTTGCTATATTAGGACCACCCCCCCAACCTGCCCCTCTCAGAACTTCTACCGGGTGGGGTGGCAATTAGTGCAAGCACTGTGTCGTGCCATTGTAGTTCTTCCTTTCACCCTCTTTTATTTAGGGTTAGGGAACTAGGGTTTTCTGGT
Organism: Neoceratodus forsteri; assembly: GCA_016271365.2. NCBI lineage: Eukaryota > Metazoa > Chordata > Ceratodontiformes > Ceratodontidae > Neoceratodus > Neoceratodus forsteri. The sequence goes on along the minus strand of CM028134.1, from coordinate 798,056,030 downwards.
TGAGTGATTTGTTGGCCCCCTTCCTGGACTTGAGTCTTTGGGGGAAGGGGGTTCCTAATAGTGCTTGTCAGGGGGGAAAACTAATGATACCATTATTCATTCTTATTATTGTTATTGTTGTTTCTATTGTTGTTTCTACTACTAGTAGGTAGCCATTTGCCTAGTGTAGAGCTTTCCACACAGACTTGTTGCTTAGTGTTAGCTTCGTAAAGATCTGACAGTTTCATTTGAAACTGCCCAGATAGAGCTTTGGTATAGCGCCCTCGCGCTTTAGAACTCCAGATTCTCTGGAGTTAACTCTTTCCTCTCCGGGGCAGTTCAAGTGCAGTGGCTAACTGCAATAAGTCCTAATATAGCAAGACTCCATGAGACGAAAAGCAATTACTAAGGTGAGTAATTTTTTCTTCTTGCGCATGCAAACATAAAAATGGTTGGTATTTTCAATTGCATCTACATGAAATTTAAAAATTGCCTTGATGCTGTCATTTACATGCAGACTCGCCATCTGTTACACAGCAATCAAATACCTTATCGATTCCGAGCCTGCATGTAAATAGAATATATCGAATAACAGAGCCCGGGTATTAAAAGTGCCAGCCACAACCGACCTGATCACCAGTATAACTGCCTATGGAATGTTCAATTAAAAATACCAACCATTTTTATGTTTGCATGCGCAAGAAACATTATGCGGCAGCTTAGGAGAGGAACGGGTTGGGGAGGTGCGGCAGTGTGGCAGCCACTGCCATCACTGCGTGTGTGGACTTGGCGGTGTGCACCCAATGCAGGCCCAGTGTCCTGATGACACTGGTTCTGCAGAAGTGCCACCAACTTAAAACAATTTGGTCACTGCAGTGAGGGACCGTCTCGTCATTGCAGCGTCAGCAATCCCGCTGCAATGAGGGAGCGTCACTGCAGCATCAGCAATTCTGCTGCAATAAGGGAACGACCCATCATTGCAGGGCTGTACCTTGCCTGGTGTAACATTTCTGTCAGTGGCTCCTCAGAGGCCGGGAGATCAGAGGGCTATGGGTTCAGTTCCCACATCTGGCACTTGGTTAATATCCCAATACTGACACTGTAGTGCAGCATGACGGGGCTGCTGCATTTCTGAGGTGCCGTCGTTCAGATGAGACGTTAAACCAAGGTCCCATCTGCCTGGATTGGTGGTAGTTCAGGTGGATGTTACTCAAAGAGTAGGGGAATTTTTTTATTAAAACTTTAAAACATAATATACAAATAATTCATAAGAAATAAATAAATAAAACACAAATGGTATTACTTCATCCAGTTTCCTAATAAATAAGGCTGGAAAATGAATAAAATCAATATTGCGTCATATCCCACATATACTGTATTTGGGATTTTTTTTGTCAGTTAATCTATCCCCTATCAATTTTTTCTCCAATCTGACCTTAGTTAATAACGTCTTTTATTTTTGTGCACAAAAGCCGAATTTTGGCAGTCTACTAAAATATAATGTAAATGCCTGCCTAGCCATTCCACCTATAGTTCTCTTTTTTCCGAATTAAAGGTTGCAGATTAGATGCTATAAATGTTGTGAAAAAAAAGCCTATTAGGTTAATCATCTGGATTCTCTCTTCTTGTAGGGTTAGATATAAAATATTTATTTTTATGGGGTTTAAACGACTGCCCCAGACTCCAGAAAATAAACTTGCCAAAAGTACAGTTTCAAATTTTTATTTTGGTACTGGAAATATATGGCTAATGAATAAAAAGGGTAAAAGAAAGGTCTTTATCATAAAAACCCTTTTCTGTTTACTCATTTTCCACTTTGTCCATGTACTCACCTTTTGTCTCCCTTTATTTATACTTCTTTCCCAATTATACGCTCCCATATTGTTACCACCAAAATAAATCCCTAACATTTTTGGGGGAGGGTCTAGAATAGAGACACCTCCTATTGTAAGTTCCTTTTATTTGTATTAATGCAGGAGCCTATAACCTTGAGCAGTGCTATTAATTCTTTACAAATAAGACAACCCACTCTGGGATTAGGAAAGCAAACACATAAGTCGTCGGCATATCCTGTTGTCTTTATTGTCACTCTTCCAGGATGGTGAATGCCCTGTAATGAGGGGGATCTGTTTAATATTCTAATAATAGGGTCTGTTGATAATACGAATAGGATGGGGCTTAAAGGGCAGCCTTGTCTGACCCCTCTCCTGACATAACATAGTTTCGCAACCCAACCATTGACATAGGGCCGAACATAAGTCAAAGCAGTGTTGGGTAAGTTACTTTTTCTATTACATTTGGAAACTTGTTCCAGGAAGCTCTGTGCAGTCACTAGCAAGGATGGAGAAGTAGTAGAAAAAGTATTACATGTTACAATTATAGTGACTTATTTCTGTTTATACAAAAATAATAAATAACTATAACAGATTACATTTTTTGAAAGTAATAAGTTAGTTACTACTTACTTTCAAATAAATGTAATCAGTTACAGTTATGTATTTCTTTTGTATAAAAAGACATAAGTAATTGTAACTGTAAGGTGCATTACTTATTTCAGTACTTCTCCATCCTTGCTAGTGACTGCACAGAGCTTCCTGGAATAAGTTTCCAAAAGTAATAGAAAAAGTAACTTACCCAACACTGTGTCAAAGTGTAACATATTTACAAATAATTGTGGTATTCTGTATGTTAAAATCAACCATAAGAAGTCTTGTGAAATGTGATCAAACGCTTTTGTTTGATCAAAACTAAATAAAAATTCAGAGCTAGACTCGTGTGTGGTTGAAATAATTCTCTCATTATAATTAGCGCATCTTGTATAGTTCTACCTGGAACTGAACAGTATTGGGATGGTTGCACAATACAAAATATACAATAATCAGTTACAAAGCAACTTTGCAAATAGTTCAGAATCTAAATTTAATAATGTTATTGGCCTCCAATTATCAATGTCCACTGTCACCTTTTTCAAATAAAAAAAAAAATCATAAGGCCTTTGTACATCTGGTCCGCTATAAATCTTCTAAGAGAAAAGCATTAAAGAGAGACAATAGAGTAGTAGGAATTATGTCACAGAGTACTATGTATAAGTCAGTGGGGAGACCATCTGAAACCGGTGCCAAATTTTTTGTTAAATTACGTATTTCTGTGTGCAATTCTAGTTTTGTAAATGTTAGAGTAAGATTTATTTTATCCTGTTGTGAAAGCTGAGGAAGATCTGCAGCTGCTAGAAGAGATATCCTGGCTGGCCCGGTGCCACTGAGGGTTGAGGCACTGGACGCCACACCTCGCATTACGCCGGCGACCCGGGTTCCGGAATGAGCCCGGACCGCCAGGGGAAGGAGAGGATTGAGTGTCCGGAGGACTGCTCTCCTCTCCTGGGAGGGAGGGATCCCTAGGGTCGGAGCTTGACTGCCCTCTGGCGGAGGCTGGGAGCGCAGCAAGTCCCTCGTCTCACAATGTGGGGAAAGTGTACGGCGGACGTCAGCAGGGGAGGGCCTTGACGTCGGGACGCACTCCAACACAGGAACACCGGAAAATCGCCCTCTAGACTCCTGGAAGACCGAGCACTCCAGCGCAGACCCCATAGCCCACCTGCCTGTCCCGGTCTGGTGCCCTGACGGAATGGATATAGTTCGGGGGTGTAGGCGCCCCATCCCTTTCTCCGCCCGGTGGGGCAATCCGAGGCTACATGGAGGAAATACCACGGTGCAGGTAGGACGAGGCTGGGGCAGACGCAGTTAGTGACTCCTGAGGTGACGAAGGAGCATAAACAGCAAGTAAAAAAAAAAAAAAAAAAATCAGCTCCTCTGTGTTCCCGTATGATTGACTAAAATTTTCATCTACAATATCCCCTAGAGCCCCTAATATCTTTTCCCCTGTTACCAGTGAACTAGACAAATTCTTAATCACCTCCATATGTTTTATATCAGTATGGCGTTTACAATCATCAAGTGAATTTGTCTGGTACTGTTTCCCTTGTGTCCCAAAGTGCTGTTCCATCTCTGATGTCTTTAGCCTATTATATTGGAACTGTGCCATTTCCTTTTTATGTTTGCTTGCACGCATGTGCAAGAAACATAGTGCCATCATACGAGTTTTCGTAAGTGTGCCTCCCCCACTTCCAATGCCCTGCTCCCTTTTGCAGGCACGGCTGCACCACGCCAATGAATGTCAGAGCTGTCTGTGACAGCCCTTCAGATGCAGTGGCATACAGTTGAAAGCAAAAAACCGCTGCAATCAGCGGTGGTAACATGTAGGTAATTTGCATACTGCCGTCAGCAGGTAATTTACATACTGCCGTCAGCAGTATGCAAAGTGCCTACACTCTGTACTGTATCTGTCATAGCTCTGTTTTTGTCTAATCCCCCCCCCAAAAGCAGCACGCTGGGAGCCCACCCCAGCATGCTCATGCGCTCCCCCCTGCACACTGTGTGCCCTGTAGGCTTCACTGCCCCCAACAGATTTCCAGTGCTCGCGCTGGGAGCCCACCTCAGCGTGGCAAAGAAATACATCTGACAGACTGGGGGTGCCCAGTCCCCGCCGGCTCCACTGTATGGTTGAACCCTCCCCTCAAAACCAGAGCTCCACACTGGGAGCCCACCCCAGCATGGCAGAAGTCTGTATGGCTGATATGGGTGCCCAATCCCCCCCATCGGCTCCCCCTCCCCAAAAAAAACTTCCACCTGCCATGCTGGGAGCCCACCCCAACATGGCAAACAGTCCCACGTAGTCTAAAGAAACATGAAACCTATAAAAAGGAAAAAAATGGTCCCTTGTTGACTGTCTCGCCCCCTTCCCCAAGCCGCACCCACCTCCCCACACCCCATACTTACCTCTGGAGGCCAGCGCGACAATCTTTGGTGGACCAGAAACATGTCTGCACTCTTTAAAGCCGACCGCGAACTGAAGAAATGCCGGTAAGCTGTATAATGCAATAAATGTGTTGTGTTTTTTTTGTTTTTGTTTTTTTTTTTCTTCAACTTTGGTGCATATCCCAGCCATTTTGGGGAATTTTTTCACCAACTTTTCAACCTGGGGTTCTTGAGGACCCACCTCATGAATTCAGTCACTGTCATTTTGTTATTCTTCCCGAAAGGTGATTTCGCAGTCACTGGGCGGAACCACCTTTCGGGACCGAGTAACGAAACGACAGCGTCACAGTTCATGAGGTAGGCCTCCCCCCCCCAAAACCCTGTGTTGAAAATTTGGTGAAACAATTCCCCAAAATGACTGTTTTATGAGGGTGCGTTGCGCAGTTCCTACCCACGCTCATAACTTTGAGAACTTTTCATATTTTCAGTCCAGAGTTTCAACATTGCCATTTAACCACACCTCTTTATGAAGAGTATAGCTGTCATTTTTCATATCATGCCCAAAATGTGTTTTCGCACATGTAGTGCACATTAGCATGGTCGGTGTGCGAAATCAATGTTCGGGACCCATTAAGAAAATCACAGTGACACTGGTCATGAGCAGAGGTGGTAAGATGGCTATGTTGAAAATCTGGTGACAAACATCCATAAAATGACTGTCAGCAGCGTGCATTGCACAATTTCCACGCACCCTCGTAAGTTCACGAATTTGTAATATTTTCAGTCCAGATTTTCAACATTAACATTTTTCCACACCTCCTTATGAACAGTACAGCTGTCATTTTTCACACTCTGGCTGAAATGTGTTTTCGCACTTCTGGCGCAGATTAGCACGGTCACTGTGGGAATTTAGTGTTCAGGATAGATTATGAAAATCACAGTGACACTGTTCATGAGCAGAGGTGCAGAAATGCCTATGGTGAAAATCTGCTGTGTGTTTTAAAAAAAAAAAAAATAACATTATGGGTGTACGTTGCACAGCTCCTACGCACGCTTGTGACCACCAGTTTTTGTATATTTCACTCCAGATTTTCAACAATGGCATTTTTTACACCTCCTCATGAACAGTACACCTGTCACTTTTCATATCGTGTTCGACATGTGTTTTGCACCTGTGGCGCCAAATGGCGCAGTCGCTCTGCAAAATCACCTTTCACGTAACGAACTGATAGTGTCACTGTTCACGCGGTGGGGTCAAAAGAAACTCATGGAAAACTTGGAGTAAAACTACCAAGAAACTCCCAGGGTGTTAGGGTTTTCAACCATAACGCCCTACCTTGTAGGGAATGACAGGAATCAGGGGTGTGACTTGGGATTTTCGACAGTAATGCTCATGCCATTTCACCCCCACTCTCACCCCCACCCTGCAGCCAGTGACAGGCATCGAGGTGCGCCTTGGACCCTTTTCCCCCAGAGTTCACCCCATTCTCCTATACTGTACCTATTTCAGCGTATTTCCTTATGGAATGAGGTGAATGTAAAGGTGAAACACTCCAAGGCACACCTCAACACTTGTCAGTGTCTGAAGCGTAGGGGGAGGTGAAATGTTGTGACCGTCATGGGTGACGACCCAAAGGCACACCCCAGTGCCTGTCCATCTCTGCAGAGTGAGGGTGGAGTTGGCGTCACTTCAGTACTTCAGTGCCAGACCTGTACTGCATCTGTCTAACTCCCGCACTTCCACTGCTAATGCCAGCAAGCAAACATTTGGCATTGACAAATGCTTGTTCAGGTTAGCTATCGAATCTGTATCTATATGTCTCCCAGCATGTGCTAATGGGATGCATGCATTTAATTGATTCCTTAACTCATATTTTTTTATTTTTATTAAAGGCTATTTGTCTGGATTTGTGTTTCAGAAATTCAGTCAGAGTTTAGTGTCTTCCCACCAAGTAATATGAGAATCATAAAGAAATAATACCGATATCCTATCATTAATAATTTCTTTCAAAGATTGCAAAAATTTGGGGTTTTCTAACAAACTGACATCGAGTCTCCAGACTCCTCCTCCGGGCAAACTAGCAGGGTGAGGAGAAATGTGGATACCCAATACGGAATGATCAGAAGTCTCTATATGTGTTACCTTGCATTCTGAAATAGGGGTTTGGGCAGAAACCAACAAATAATCTATTCTGGTTTGTGAACTGCCTCTTAGAAAAGTGGGGGTAGGCTGGGAAGAAAACACATCTTCTAAAGATGCCTGATGGAGTATTCATTTTAGTTCATTGGTGTCACAGTATATGCACATGGTTTAGATTGTAAAGGAGTATTGAAATCACCTCCCAAGCAGATTAACTTATTAATGAATAAATATGGTCTAATTTTATGAAATAAGGCTATCAGAGACGCTTTTTGTTGCAGAGCATACATATATATATATATTAGAGGCAAAAAAACTCTCTTTATTGCAGTTAGTTGTTCCACATGGCGACAGTGAGGGAATTCGCGTTAGGGGTTGAAACCCCTTGACCCCCCCAGCCCACCCCCCAACCGGCATTAGAAATGGTCTCTAACTCTCACCCCATCACATGTGTAAAGAAGCAGAGGTATAGGAGAATGGGGTGAGAGTTAGTTGGGGGTCCAAGGGGGGTTTTCAACCCTAACACTGAATTTCCTCACTTTGTTGCTGTGGAACAACCCTAACTGATGCATTAAACTGATTTTTTTGCCTCTAATTTCCCTTCTTTTTGAGAATCATAATGACAAATTGTGAATGTAATGCGGCAGCTCCTGACACGTGATGTCTTCACACATAGTAACACAGTGCCCACAAACGCAAATGGTAATGCGCATGGTGACACAAAGCGAAACACAAAGATAAACAGTACTGAGAAATAGTGAATGTAATACAGCGACGGGACCAGCGCGCTCCCGCCGCATATTGTCTTCCTTTCACATAGTAACACAGTGCCCACAAACAGAAATGGTAATGCGCATAGTGCGACAAAGTGAAACACAAAGATAAACAGTATTGTAGACACGAATGGTTAAAATTACAGAAACAGAAGTGCAAATGAAAACGCAAAGGGTAACGCAGAAGGTGGCGTTGACAGGAAAAGTGAAACAGGTACAGAACCAGAAGCAGAAGCATTAAGGGTAAGAGTTATGGAAACGCACACAATAGTTTCCCCAAAAGCTGCATATAGAAAGACAGTGAGTATAAAGAATGTATGCAAAATAATGACTGTCGGAACAGAAAATGAGGACTTGGAATAGTAAATTGCTTATATCTCAGGAACCGTATGACTTAGAAAAAAAATTTAAAAGTCATATAAATTATCACTTTCCTGGCTAGTTTTATACTTAGCCCCCATTGGGGGCTAAGCAGTTTTCCAACGAAAAGTCCGTATCTCAAACTGTTTCCGAGATACGGGCCCTGAAAGGTGCGGTGAACGCCGTAATGTTATCCTATGGGAAAAAAAGAGAAGTTTGGAGTGCCATAACTTTGCCTCCCTGCAATATTTTTTCACCAAATCACTGAACGGCACATCTATGGAATGTTGGCTGTCTTCCCTCCAAATTTCAGCCCAAAAGACCGAACCGTTATTTTGCAGCAGGGCGCCAAAGGATTGCTGCAATGTGTCAGATGCCGTAATGTTATCCTATGGGAAAAAGTGTCAAATTTGGAGTGCCGTAACTTTGCCACCATGTAATATTTTTTCAACGAAACACTGAAAGGCACATCTGTGAGATGTCGGCTGCGTTCCCTCCAAATTTCAGCCCAAAACACCAAACCATTCTTTTGCAGCGGGGTGCCAAAGAATTGCTGTCATTTTCCCACAGCTTAGAAAAGTACTGTCGCAATTTGCTAAAGCTTTTGCAAATTCATTCGACAGTGTCGCAAGTGCAAAAGTACTTTTTCCAGAAATTTGAAAAACATATTTCTGGGCTGTTTTACCCCAAAATAAAGACATGGCTAGCATCCTCAGGGTCCGACTAGGTGAATACAAAACTAATTAGGTTGCTAGAGGGTCCCAAATTTAAATGCCAAGCATTTTTCTGATCACCAACTGAAAACAAAATGGCAAATTTGTGACAGTAAAAGGGCCATTTGTGAAAGTAAAAACTGCATTTGCGACATTGTCGAACTTTTTGTTAACTTTTCCCATTGACTTGTAATGGAACTTGTTTTCTGAATAACTTTTGAACCATTAAATATTTTTTCACGAAATCTTCAAAAGGCACATCGGGGGCCCCGGCCGCACGCTCCCTGAAGATTTCGGACCGGTCGCGCAAACCGTGCGACCTGTAGGCACGACCGTAGAATTCCAAAAAAGTGTAAATGCGCGCGCAGATCACGCTTAATGACTCCGCAGCCATATATCCGACCAGTATGAAACTTGGCAGATCCCAGGGCATATGGGTCTTGATCGTGTATTCCAAATTTCAGGCAAATCCGTTGAACGGTTGCAAAGTTATTAAGCTGCAAAATTTTAGGTTTAACATGTAAATGGCTCCTGAACCCTAATTCACTACCGTGCTACCATAATAAATATATAATGTACCCCGTTAGTCTGGACATCAAGCACCATAGCCCTGCCTGGCTCTAGATCCACCAACTTAGTGACCCTGTACTCGGGTTGAAAAGCAAATTCCTATCCCTGAACATAGTTCTTGGCCTAAAGACCAATATGTGCAACCTTTGTACCACTCTTTAGATGCCACTTGTAGATCTTGGTCTGAGTAAAGTCTGGTGTCCTGTTAAAAAAAAAAGACATCATATGGCAGCAGTAATAATACAGGAAAAAGTGACTTTCCTCTTAAATTCTGACCTAATACTGTTGGTATTTAGGCTGGCTAGCCCTAAAGTGAAAGGTGCCACAAAGTGTTTCCTTATTATGAGTTTATAGATATTTCTTTTTACTTCCTCTGGTGCTTCTTTTTTTTTTGCTGTGGATTCTGTATTTTCTTTGGGATGCAGTCAACAGGAAGATCGCCCTGGGAAGACTGCTGAGAAGCATCCGGGTCTTCCCCGTCCCTGATATTGCCCCAGCTCTGCAATAGCTCATACTGATTTGACATTGCTACCATAGTAGTTTGGGCATTTTTTTTTGTTTCCTTAAAGACACCCTTTTTTTTTTTTTTTGGAACCAGTTGAAAGTCTGGTGCAGTTTTTGAGCTCAGATATCCTGTCGAGGGAGTTTCAGTTGGAACAGGATCTGGAGGTGGAGGTGGGGGTGGTGGGGGGAGGCATTATTAGGTTCACCTCAGGAATGTGAGGTGGAAGGCTGAGCCTCTTGTGTGCTCTTTTGGGGCCTGGTCCTGAGTCAGTTTAGGGTACCTAGTGAGATTCTCTGAATGTTCTGTGAGAGGCTGCGGTACATTATGAGCTCTAGTCGCTTTATTAACATGAAAATCATGTTCCACATAATCTGCATTATTATGAACCGTCCAAGGACAAGTAGCGAAGGCGTGGTCTTCTGAACCGCAAAGATTGCATGAGGGAGGAACTATACATGTTGCTGAATGGCCAATTACCCCACACACTGAGCATTTTAGTTTGTCACAGTCTTGAGTTCAGATGCGTAGTGGACCCACATCGGTAGCATGAGTGGGCTGTCCAGGATAGAACAAAATCCCTCTGTCCCTTCCAATATAAAAACAATTAGGTAAAGGTTGAATACCTTCCTCAGTCAATTTGAGCTGAACCGAACATTTCCACCCCCCAGTCCAGAATCCATTGTCATCTATGATAGCATTAGGTAAACCTTTTACTGTACACCATTTTTCAAGCCAATAAATGATGTCCAAGACATTCAAACCTTCATTTCTAAACAAAATGGTAATGTTTTTGGCAGTAGGTCTGGTGATTGGTATTGCCACAAAAGGTTTCCAGAACTGTGTATTTTTAAGTTTGTAATATGTGGCCCAAAATCTGTCCAAAAGGCCCGCAGATCTAAATCTGACGTCGAAATTGTGGACCCCAGCAGCGTGAATAAATGCATAAACTTCTGCTGGAGAAAACTGTAAAGATTCTATAATTTCCTCCCCACATAATTTCTATCGGGGGGAGGGTAATTCAAGTCCACCCTTATAAACGTACAACAAAGCGCAGTCTGGCAGCCTCTTCTGTTTTTTTTTTTTTTTTTGTTTGTTTTTTTTAAATTAGCATAGGTAGGCCAACTCTGGGCTTGAGGTCTACCTGGCTCTGAATCATTTCCATTAATATCAGTCGGAGGTGTAGAAGATGGATTCATACCTGGTATATGCTTGGTGTCTGATCCCAGTCATTACTTCGGGCCTTGTATGCGAGTCGTTGAGTCGTGTAACTCCTGACAGTGCTAACCGTTCTGTACCTGTAGGTGAGTCAGCGTCTGATGCAGTCTCTTCAAAGGGCAAAGCCGCACCCTTTGATCCGGCTGTCAGATTGCTACTGTCTGTACACAAACCATTCGTGCCCTGTATTGCCTGTGGCTGAGTCGGGTCAGGAAATAAGGTCTTGGCATGCTCGTTCGTCGCCTCTGGTATAGGAATATTGGGATCTGGAATCCAGATGTCGTTATGACTTATCCATCCTGCTTGCCTCAAGGCTAGTTCAGGTTTCCAGGTTGAGTCCTCAGCATCAAAAGGAGACAGGATAGAATCTTGTGAACCTGACTTGCAGTGTGTGTAGCGCCATTATCTGGAGCTGTGTCAGAGCCAGGAAAAAAAACCTTTTCATTGGAAGGGCTGTCAGGCTTTGCACAACTCTTTTCCATTTTTTCTACTCATCAGTGAGCATCTCCATATTATCCTATGAGTCAGTTGCCACTAATGAGTTGATTCCTGCTACGTGGAGCTCTGAATGTGTTGCCTTTTGTGCCGTCCATTGTATCTCTCTATTCCATCTCTTTCTCCGGTCGTACCTCCTCTTGGGTGTTACTGTTCCCTGTTTCTGTGAAGTCCATTAGATTATCTCCTGGTTCAGCTGGCAAAACACCTCCTTCCATTCTGACTGACAGAATCCATTCGTGAACCAGACAAGGTATCCCCCTACTGGAGAGTAGGGGAATTTCCCCGATGTCCGGGCCAAATTTCCTTCATTCACTAAAAATACCATCAACTGCTTAATCTGGTTCAATCTCAGTTGCTTACCATCTGTATCTGCCCCCCCTCCCCCGGTCGCCCCTGAAAAAGGGACTTCTAGGCCCAGTGGGTTTACCGGGTCAACAAATCTCAAACAAACATGGTGGCTATGCTGCCGCCTCACAGTCCCATGTAAGCCGATGGGGGTGCCCAATCCCTGTCGGCATGCCAACGACCCAATTAATTTGCCAACGGGGGAGCCCACTCCCCGTTGGCATAATGTCCCCCCATTTGTTACGCGTCAGGAGGTGCCCAACTTCAGCCTGGCATCATGCCCCCAAACAGTCTTTATTTGCCGACTGGCCCAATCCCCATCGGCTTAAGTCCCCCTTCCCCAAAATGCAGGCAGCACACTGGGAGCGCACCCCAGTGTGCACAAATGAAGCCTGGGGGGAAAAAAAACCTTCACGTGACGTCCTTTTTATTATTTTTGTCCCTGAAATAAAGAAAACTGTCCCTCGTGGTCTATCGTCCCCCCCCAACAACCTGCGCCCACCCTCTGCACACCCCACCTCCCCCCATACTTGCCTCCGGAGCCCGGCGCAACGATCTTCTGTGGACCGGGAACACGTCTGCACTCTTCAAAGCTAACCGCGAACTGAAGAAATGCTGGTAAGCTGTATAATGGCATAAATAGTTTTTTTTTTTTCAACTTATCTGGATATCTCGGCCATTTAGTTGGACTTTTGCCACCAAATTTTTAACATGGGGTTATCGGGACCACTCCTCATGAATACAGTCACTGTCATGGCATTATTCGGTCCTGAAAGGTGATTTGTGCGGTCACTGCGCGGAATCATCTTTCAGGACTGATTAACGAAACGGCAGTGCCACTGTTCATTGGTTGGGCTCTCAAAAAGCCTCGTTGTAAATTTGGTGAAAAAAATCCAATGTCTTGCAGTCACGTTGCGCAGTTTCCACACTTCCTATAACTTCACAAATTTGTAATGAGTGGTACAGCTGTCATTCTTCACATCCTGCCCGATCTGTGTTTTCGTACATCTGGCGAAGAATGGCACGGTTGCTGTGGGAACTCAAAGTTCGGGATACATTAACAAAATCACAGTGCCGCTGTTCATGAGAAGAGGTCCCAAATGCTTTCATGAGGTGTGGGTCACAAAAAAGGCCATGCTGAAAAATTTGTAGTGCAAATACTATCAAACGCCTGGGGCATTAGGGTTTCTAACTATACAGTCCCACCCTGTACAGACTGACGGGCATCAGGGGTGTGCCTTTGGATTGCCGACTAATGTTCATACCATTCCTTAGCTGCCACTGTTGTTGAGTTGTATGTCCAATGATTATTGTACAATTGCATTGTACACTTGTACGCAGTGTCCTACTCTTGATTTTACTTGTTCAGCTCTATGTAACTAATTCCGGGTTGCCCCTGAAAAAGGGACCCTCGGGGCTCATTGGGCTTACCCGGTTAACACAATTTAATAAAATACATTTCCACCCCCACCCTGCAGCTAGTGACAGGCATTGAGGTGTGCCTTGGACTCTTCGGCACCAGAGTTTATCCCATTCTCCTGTACTGCACCCATTTCAGCATCTGTCCTTCTGGAATGGGGTGACTGTAAAGCCGAACACCCTAAGGCACACCTCAGCACTTGTCAGTGTCTGCAGGATAGGGTGAGGTGAAATGGCATGAACGTTATGAGTGACAACCCCAGTGCCTGTCCCTTTATGCAGGGTGAAGTTCACTACTTCACTGCCATTCCTATTCTGCATCTGTCGAACTCCTGCATTCCCAATGCAAGCAAACATTCGGCATTGACAAATGCTTGTTTTTCTCCTCTCTCTCTCTCTCTCTCTCTCTCTCTCTCTCTCGCTAAGTGAGAGTTGATATCCAGCCCCAGTCCTCCAATCATCTCCCCTCCTATTTAGTCTACTGCCACGATCCAACGTAATTATGTTTTTCTCATCCCTGTGCCAGTTCAAGACTAACTGGCATTTTTCTCTGTTCGATAAGTGTGACAAAACACCAACTCAGCTGCTACACACAAGTCGCTCTGAAGATCAGCTCGAACTCCTGTAGCACCCTCACCCCACACAAAAGAACTCCTGCCCCTGTATTCCACAAAGGAAAACCATTACATTTCAACAAAACACAGGTTCCTGAAACAGAACAAACCTTTGACGGCAACAGCACACTTAAGATGAGCGAACCGACTGAGGCAGCCTCCACCCCCGTGAGACAACATGATTCCCTGGCGCTCACTCTGCACAATCTTTACTAACTCCTCAGTTATGGAAACACTGTATTAGTAACAGAAAAAAAACATACACCGCGCATCTAAGAGTGTGTGTGTGCCAGTGCCCTGAGTGGTCCCCCCAACTTCTTCACAAAATGGACCTGACTATGAGGATGCCACCACCACTCCCGACCTGCAGACTCCCCCCCCACAACTGTCACTAGCCCTCCAGCAGTGCAATTCTCGCCCTCCTGACACCACCGCTCCGCTGTCGATTCCCAATCCATTCACAGGGCTTCAAACTATAGCCCCTTTGATTTGCACAGTGCAGAATGCATAATAAAAACAAAACAATGTGCATGCCATAAACAAAAACGTGTCTTTCCCTTCGACACCTCCGTTTAGCTGGCAGATTCCCCAAACCATCACAAAATCACAGGTTCAGCACATAAAAAATAAAACACACACTTAATGAAAGAAAAATAGAACATGACCGTTTCCAATAAAACCGTGGGGAGGAGGGGTGAGGAAACCATAACAACCACTCCATAAAAAATCTACAGGGGCTCCATTAGGACAAAAGTCCTGGGTTAAAAATTAAAACAGCATTCAAATGCAGGTGTAGGAACTATTTTATTTAAAAAAATTAATAAAAAATCCAAAACATAGTTTTACCATTTAAACATAACATATGTATTTTTTCAAACACACTAAACATAGTGGGCCCTTTTCTAACAGCAAGTAATACACTCCAGGGTGGGCAGTATTGGGCAATACTGGACCTTACATGGGCTATAAGGCATTACACCCCTGGTCGGTCCGGTATTGCCCAATACCGCCCACCCTGTCAGGTATTATTGCTTACTTAGCCTGCTCATGGCATATATAGAAATAGATATAGATATATATACACACACACACACGCACACACGTGTACAACAGGTGTAGAAAGAAATGCACATAATAAAACTGATATTGTTGGACCCACTTTACCAAATATTAAGGGATTTACCACTTACCCTGTTGTGGGTTAATCCTCTTATAACATGGGCAATAATATGTTTTACCTAACAAAACAAAACAAAAAAAAACTAAAATAAAGTGATGTAAACATGCAACTGTGGGTATATCTGGGATTAATGGTCAGGTGACTTGTTTGGACGAATCAGAAGACAGTATTTTCGGAACCCATGTTATAACATGATTTATACAACAGGTGTGAATAAATTTGTCAAAATAAACATGTTCTTATTTTGGGCAACGTGAGAAAAATAAATGAAGTTGGTCACTGAGCATGCTCAGAAGTATTTCACTTATTATTACCACAGTGAGCATCCTTAGATATTCTCACATGTGGGATGACATTTTTTTTTTCTTCCCATCTGTTTGGCAGAATTGCAGCTCTTCTGAGTTATCGAACAGAGGGGCACAGTTTACATTTTGTACTTTTTTCCTTTTCTAGTTTTTTTTTACCATTTCTATCACAAAACCACTTGCCACCTGTTGTATGAATTAAATATGACATGGGTTAACTTGAGATATAATTTTTATCTTCATTTGAGGGTTTCAGTCTATTGCAACTTCAATTATGGCTTCGCCACTCAAAGTTTAACAGACTAGTACCCTCATGAAGATAAGAATGATATTGTTAGTTGGCCCTTATCATGTCTCCTATATGTTACATTTTGGTTATGTCACAGTTCAAAGCTGGGTATGTTATAATGGAATACTGAACAGATGTTAGTTACTTACTTAGTTAGTTAGATGTTACTGAACAGTCTGGCGGAGATCGGGCCTTGATGCCAACAGGCTTAGGTTGATGGCACATTATGATCGCTATCAATCAGAAATCACTCGTAAGAAGGTAGAATTCCTGTCCAGAGAGATTTCTG
Source organism: Neoceratodus forsteri (assembly GCA_016271365.2). Lineage (NCBI taxonomy): Eukaryota > Metazoa > Chordata > Ceratodontiformes > Ceratodontidae > Neoceratodus > Neoceratodus forsteri. Next base: position 798,040,022 of record CM028134.1, on the reverse strand, counting down.
CTGCACAAAATCGACCGGCTCAGCTTTTCCGGACTGTGGACAGACTGTGCAATCCAGTCTGTCTTCAACCCAGAGAAGCTTTTTCTCAGCTAAGATGCGAGGAGTTTGCTCGTTTTTTGTGGATAAGGTTGTCGACCTCAGGTCCGGCATTGGTCCCACCTCTCCTATGGGGGATTGCGATGGTCGACTTGAGGTGGCTCGTTCTCGGTCCGTCTGGCTAGACTTTCACCGGCCGGAATTTGTTGACATTGTGAAGATCATCCAAACTATGCGACCAACTACTTGTATTTTGGATCCGGGTCCTACATCGCTGTTAGTAAGTTGTGTAGAAGCCATCTACCCAATCCTTGCAGACATTGTCTGGAAATCTTTGGAGAGGGTTTTTTTTCCTGACCCCCTTAAGGAGGCGGTAGTTCGACCACTCCTTAAAAAATCCTCCTTAGATCCTGACTGTCTAGCTAACTACCGGCCTATCTCTAACCTGCCATTTGTTGGTAAGGTTATTGAAAAGGCAGTTGCGTTGCAATTGGATGATCACCTTATATCTCACAATGTCTATGATACTCTCTAGTCTGGCTTCAGGAAAAGGCATAGTACAGAGACTGCCCTTGTCCGGGTATTGAGTGACCTCCTTATGGCCCGAGATCGAAAGGCACATACCATTCTGGTCCTTCTTGATCTTTCGGCTGCATTTGATACTGTAGACCATGGAGTGCTATTGGAATGCCTGCGGGTCTTTTGTGGACTGTCTGGTACAGTCCTCGAATGGTTTTGTTCTTACCTCACAGGCAGATCTCAGAGAGTCGTCACTGGAATTTATTCCTCTGATGCTCACTCTCTGCCTTGTGGGGTACCACAGGGCTCCATTTTAGCCCCCATGTTGTTTGCAGTCTACATGCTGCCATTGGGAGAAATCTGCAGGCGATACAGTTTGGGTTTTCACTGCTATGCAGATGATACTCAGCTGTATCTGTCCTTTCTCCCCAGTCAGGGTGACGACTCTCTATACTTAACAACTGCCTCAAGAGATCAGACTTTGGATGAGTTCCAGCTGGTTGAGACTCAATCCGACAAGACCGAGGTATTGGTGGTGGATCCAGGTCATCCGGAGATGGGTGTGGAGTTGGACAGCCATCAGGTTTATTACTTGGTGGTGTACCGCTCTCACCTCTGATCGGGTGCGAAATCTGGGCGTTATTTTTTGATGATGGTCTGACCCTGAAATCTCAGGTGCCAGCTGTTGTCAAATCCTCTTTTATCGACTGAGGAATATCGCCTGGTGAAACATCTGATCCCCCCGGGTGACCTTCCAACATTGATCCACGCCTTTGTCACTACTCGTCTTGACTATTGCAATTCCCTTTACCTAGGGCTACCTGGGGTTGATATCCGCCGCCTCCAGCTAGTGCAGAACGCGGCAGCCAGGCTTTTGACTGGTACTTTGAGGACCAGTCATATTACACCTGTGCTCCGTGAACTGCACTGGCTGCCGGTATGATGGCGGATCACCTTTAAGGTTGGTTTACTAACCTTTAAAGCTCTACATGATCAGGGACCCGGTTACCTGAAAGATCTCCTGATTCCCTATTACCCCCTCCGTCCTCTCCATTCCGCCAACCAGGGATTGCTAGAGATTCCCAGGGTACGATTGAAATCATCAGGATCTCGTGCGTTTGCTTTTTTGGCACCAACCCTGTGGAATTCTCTACCTCGTTGGTTGAGAGAATGCCCAACCGTTGCTAATTTTAAGATTGCCTTAAAAACATATTTATTCGAATTAGCATACTCCTGTTAGTTCTTGGTTAATTTTTAAATGTTTTTAAGATTTGGATTTTATTGATTTAATGTTTGTACAGCGCTTTGAATTTGAAAAGCGCTTTATAAATAAAATTGAATTGAATTGAATAGATGAGAGCAGCTTGGTCACAATGCTGATGACCTTACAGTAGCTATATACAGTAAGGAAGCCAGCAGTTGAAAAGAGGAGAGAGAGAGAGAAAAAGTTAACTTCATCCAAACAGAAGATTTAGAAGCTCTAACAAATAAATTAATGATGTATAAATCATTTTCTTGTGAACGTGGTTCTGTACAGTTTTATTAAACCAGGAGGTCAGGGCATTTAAATACTAAAGTGTGACATATAGGAAACCTACCATCAAGAGGCTCAGTAATTATAACCCACGTGCCTAAAAGAGGTGTTCAGGGACTCTCTTCTCAAGGTGCACTGTATATTACTTGTCACGCACACAGCTAGCATTTGTTTTATATAATACATTAGATGGTATAGTTATACTTGTAAATTGCATTTGTGATTGTTTCTGGGTTTGCCTTCTTTATTTTTTTTCTCCCCACTACTTGTTTGTATTGTGCCCAGTTTTTCCCTTTGTTGGTGTTTTTGGTCCCTAGGCCCCCCCCCCAACGTGTTTTTCCATTAAGTAGGGTCCTACTACAAAAGGAGGCATAGTTGGGTTCTGCGTAGTAAGCAGTTGGGAGTGGTGTAACATCTGTGGGCAGCAGCTAATGGGGGGGTCTGACACTGGCAGCAGTATGGGAGGCTTCGCAGCAGCTGATGAAGATGGCGGCAGCAGCAGCATGGAGGACAAGGCAGCAGTCGAAGGAGGATGGAGGTGGCAGCAGCAGCATGGAGGACAAGGAAGCAGTCGAACGAGGATGGAGGTGGCAGCAGCAACATGGAGGACAAGGCAGCAGTTGAAGGAGGATGGAGATGGCAGCAGCAGCATGGAGGACAAGGCAGCAGTCGAAGGAGGAGGGAGATGGCAGCAGCAGCATGGAGGACAAGGCAGCAGTCGAAGGAGGATGGAGATGGCAGCAGCAGCATGGAGGACAAGGCAGCAGTCGAAGGAGGAGGGAGATGGCAGCAGCATGGAGGACAAGGCAGCAGTCGAAGGAGGAGGGAGATGGCAGCAGAAGCCTGGAGGACAAGGCAGCAGTCGAAGGAGGAGGGAGATGGCGGCAACAACTTGGAGGACAAGGCAGCAGTTGAAGGAGGATGGAGATGGCAGCAGCATGGAGGACAAGGCAGCAGTCGAAGGAGGAGGGAGATGGCAGCAGCAGCATGGAGGACAAGGCAGCAGTTGAAGGAGGATGGAGATGGCAGCAGCAGCATGGAGGACAAGGCAGCAGTCGAAGGAGGATGGAGATGGCAGCAGCATGGAGGACAAGGCAGCAGTCGAAGGAGGATGGAGATGGCAGCAGCAGCATGGAGGACAAGGCAGCAGTCGAAGGAGGAGGGAGATGGCAGCAGCAGCATGGAGGACAAGGCAGCAACTGGAGGAGGGAGATGGCAGCAGCAGCATGGAGGACAAGGCAGCAGTTGAAGGAGGATGGAGATGGCAGCAGCAGCATGGAGGACAAGGCAGCAGTCGAAGGAGGATGGAGATGGCAGCAGCATGGAGGACAAGGCAGCAGTCGAAGGAGGAGGGAGATGGCAGCAGCAGCCTGGAGGACAAGGCAGCAGTCGAAGGAGGAGGGAGATGGCAGCAGCAGCCTGGAGGACAAGGCAGCAGTCGAAGGAGGAGGGAGATGGCAGCAGCAGCCTGGAGGACAAGGCAGCAGTCGAAGGAGGAGGGAGATGGCAGCATGGAGGACAAGGCAGCAGTCAAGGAGGAGGGAGATGGCAGCAGCAGCCTGGAGGACAAGGCAGCAGTCGAAGGAGGAGGGAGATGGCAGCAGCAGCCTGGAGGACAAGGCAGCAGTCGAAGGAGGAGGGAGATGGCAGCAGCAGCCTGGAGGACAAGGCAGCAGTCGAAGGAGGAGGGAGATGGCAGCAGCAGCCTGGAGGACAAGGCAGCAGTCGAAGGAGGAGGGAGATGGCAGCAGCAGCATGGAGGACAAGTCAGCAGTCGAAGGTGGAGGGAGATGGCAGCAGCAGCATGGAGGACAAGTCAGCAGTTGAAGGAGGAGGGAGATGGCAGCAGCATGGAGGACAAGGCAGCAGTCGAAGGAGGAGGGAGATGGTGGCAGCAGCATGGAGGACAAGGCAGCAGTCAAAGGAGGATGGAGATGGCAGCAGCAGCATGGAGGACAAGGCAGCAGTCGAAGGAGGAGGGAGATGGCAGCAGCAGCATGGAGGACAAGGCAGCAATCGAAGGAGGATGGAGATGGCAGCAGCAGCATGGAGGACAAGGCAGCAGTCGAAGGAGGAGGGAGATGGCAGCAGCAGCATGGAGGACAAGGCAGCAGTCGAAGGAGGAGGGAGATGGCAGCAGCAGCTGGAGGACAAGGCAGCAGGCTGAGGAGGAGATGGCAGGCAGCATGGAGGACAAGGCAGCAGTGAAGGAGGATGGAGATGGCAGCAGCATGGAGGACAAGGCAGCAGTGAAGGAGGAGGGAGATGGCAGCAGCAGCATGGAGGACAAGGCAGCAGTCGAAGGAGGATGGAGATGGCAGCAGCATGGAGGACAAGGCAGCAGTCGAAGGAGGATGGAGATGGCAGCAGCATGGAGGACAAGGCTGCAGTCGAAGGAGTATGGAGATGGCAGCAGCATGGAGGACAAGGCAGCAGTCGAAGGAGGATGGAGATGGCAGCAGCAGCATGGAGGACAAGGCAGCAGTTGAAGGAGGAGGGAGATGGCAGCAGCAGCATGGAGGACAAGGCAGCAACTGGAGGAGGGAGATGGCAGCAGCAGCATGGAGGACAAGGCAGCAGTCGAAGGAGGATGGAGATGGCAGCAGCAGCATGGAGGACAAGGCAGCAGTCGAAGGAGGATGGAGATGGCAGCAGCATGGAGGACAAGGCAGCAGTCGAAGGAGGAGGGAGATGGCAGCAGCAGCCTGGAGGACAAGGCAGCAGTCGAAGGAGGAGGGAGATGGAGCATGGAGGACAAGGCAGCAGTCAAAGGAGGAGGAGATGGCAGCAGCAGCCTGGAGGACAAGGCAGCAGTCGAGGAGGAGGAATGGCAAGCAGCCTGGAGGACAAGGAGCAGTCGAAGGAGGAGGGAGATGGCAGCAGCAGCCTGGAGGACAAGGCAGCAGTCGAAGGAGGAGGAGATGGGCAGCAGCCTGGAGGACAAGGCAGCAGTCGAAGGAGGAGGGAGATGGCAGCAGCAGCATGGAGGACAAGGCAGCAGTCGAAGGTGGAGGGAGATGGCGGCAGCAGCAGCATGGAGGACAAGTCAGCAGTTGAAGGAGGAGGGAGATGGCGGCAGCAGCATGGAGGACAAGGCAGCAGTCGAAGGAGGAGGAAGATGGCTGCAGCAGCATGGAGGACAAGGCAGCAGTCGAAGGAGGAGGGAGATGGCAGCAGCAGCATGGAGGACAAGGCAGCAACTGGAGGAGGGAGATGGCAGCAGCAGCATGGAGGACAAGGCAGCAGTCGAAGGAGGAGGGAGATGGCAGCAGCAGCATGGAGGACAAGGCAGCAGTCGAAGAAGGAGAGAGATGGCAGCAGCAGCATGGAGGACAAGGCAGCAGTCGAAGGAGGAGGGAGATGGCAGCAGCAGCATGGAGGACAAGGCAGCAGTCTAAGGAGGAGGGAGATGGCAGCAGCAGCATGGAGGACAAGGCAGCAGCTGGAGGAGGGAGTCTGCAGCATGCAGGGCTTGGTGTCTAAGGAGAGCGCTGTAGCTTCTAGAGACATAACTGAGAGGAGGGAAATTGCATAGGAAGGGTTTGTTTTTGTTTGTGTGTACTATTAGGCTATTACTTTTTTTTTAATGGAAAGGGTGTTTTTCTCACTTCAGTTGGTATGTGTCATGGTTGCTGTAATTGGTTTGGCAAGTATAGTACTTGTGCTAACTGGCTAATTGAGTTGGTAGAATGGGTCGCATAGGATTTTATGTACTGTGGATATGTAACTATTGTCAAGGTATACAAAGAAATACATTAAGGTATTTCTGTGAGGCAAACATCATAATAAACCGATGTGGACTACACACTAGTCGGACTCAGAATCTGCCACTTATTTTAATACATGAGGGGGCAGGTCTATAACTCAAAAGCAGAAAAGCTACAAGTGAGTTCTGCAAGTCCTGGCCCTCACACGTGGTGATAAGTGGCATATCCATGTGTAATTATTTTATAAAAATTCAATGCACTTTATTTGCCAGATGTTGCAGTTTTATTGTGAATTTTTTAAAGCAGCAGTATTTGTTGTTCAGCAGAAAATGTCTTATATACTTTTTAGCCAAAAATGTATTTCTGACATCCTTGGATACATTCTCGGTGTATTTTTAGTTTTCTCAGATATTGTTTAAAACAGCTTTTATAATATATTTTTTAATTCATGATACATGTCAAAGATGGCCACCACACACAATTTCATTATAGAAATCTCTTCCTTTAAGGATACCGGTTGAATGTACGTGCTGGATTCATAATGTAGATTTATTAGGATGGTGTTACCACATGTTTCTGATGGTGAAAGGCACAACACTGTGCCAAGATATTACATGTATATTACATGATATTACTGTGCCAAGATATTTTTTTCATGGTGAACGTGCATGGGAGTGGGAGCTTTTTAAAAAAACTTCAAAATCCAGTATCTTGCTTGAGGAATGAAAGAAAATGGGACATCTTGATATTTTTGCCAAATATTATTGCTGAAGATATGGTCAGTAACAGATTTCTTCTTTTGGAGCATATGCAACGGTGTAATCCTTTGAAATATTTTGTTGTTTTTTTTGTTTTTTTTTTTAACTGTTGGAAATGGTATAATTGGGCACATCACATCTACCCCTTGCACTTGTAAATAGGGGAATTGTGGTACTCCAGTGGCCACTAAATCATTGGCACTATACAAATATGCGTTAAATTGCCCACTGGCATAAACCACAATTTAAAGCAAATAAATCCCATCTATCCTGAAATCCAAAATACCCTGACTGTGATAGGTGGTGGCCTAGGCTATTTAAGAGCATTCAAAATGATAGATACAGGTTTTGGAGCATAAGCTCCTTATTTTATATTTGTTTGAACAGTACAAAATTTAATTATTTTTCAATTAAAAAAAAAAAATTAACGATTTCCTTTCTCACTCTATACAGTAGGAATAAACTGTCTTTCTGATCCTTTCTGGCATCAACTCTAGGTTTTGTAGCCAATAAATCAAGGGCCCCAATTCAGCCTATACGGAACTGATTCTTTCCCATAGCTTATATCGGTTCCGGCTAGCAACATTGCGGGACGAAATACCGCGGCCAAATATAAAGTGGCAATAACAGCGCCACCCACAATGTCGGCAGCACATGACCGCAGGATGTAACAGTGCAGGCTGGTGAACATGCAGGCAGCAAACAGAGCCTGCTACACAGAGACACCACACAGCACAGCAGCAGGAACCTGAACATAAGAACACAGGGGTGCCTGAGTAGGGAGCAGTGCATGGGACCCCCATGCCATCGTGGTGGTGTTGTTCAGCCCCAACCTACTCATACCCCACAGTCCTGTCCCGTGAGCTCCAGGCACAGTCATAGCCTCTGCCTGCTGTCCCATGCCTAGCACAACCTGTGCGTTCTGTGCCCTCTGTTCCATAGGGTGACATTCTATGCCATGTTCCCCCTGTAGTGTGCCCTGTGGAGTCCTGGCATAGCACCCTTTCTGCTGCCTTGTGGTGGGGCCTGCCTGGCGGTGGGCATTGCACTAACTCTAGTGTACCCCTGTGCTCAGGGTACCAGTATTGGTCCCTGGCAGCAGAGACTCCTGCTCAGTCCCCCCCTCCATGCATCCTTATACTGTGCACAGCAGGTCAGTATGTGGCTTTGTTACCCAGCTTTATTATAAGCCTCACAATATTATGGTCCACGATGTTTTGCTGGCGATATTATTTCCACTATATTTCGGCCGTGATGTTACTGGCCGGAACCTCTTTCATCGGCTCTCCCTGCTTTTCAAGCAGGTCTCCAAGCAGACTTCCTGAACTCTGCCTGTCTCTGGTTTGTAGGGTTCACCTCCCCTCTATGTTTAGCCTGAAGTTCTTCAGCACTCCCATTTAGCTCTGTGTTCTGCAGGGTTTACCTCTACCTCCCTGCAGATTCCAATCATATATATCCTTTCACACTGATGTATGTTCTTTGTATTTAACGTCTCCGCCTGCAGGTGCTCCCAGTTACCCACTTAATTTGCAGGTCTTCCTGCACAGTATTCTTAAGGCCAACTCCAAAAAGGCATATTCTGCCACATCCTGCTTTGGCCCCCATCAGAGCCACTGATCAAACCCCCTCTGGTCTGAAAGTGACGGGGAGGGCAAAGGGCAGGCCTACCCTGTCACATACCCACCCCCTCAGACCTATGCCTGGGGAATGCTCCGGAATAAATACCAGCACTATCCCCTCCTGGGATGAAAAAGGGGCCTTTCTGTGTACTCTCTCAGCACCATGGAGTACTGTACTCCATTCCCCTGGTGGAAGCTTCTGAACCCTAACACCTTGGGTACGCAGAACCACCTGAGTGTGCTGTGCATTTGGCTAGTTTATTTTGGCAACTCTGCCAACTGTGTCAAGCCCTTCTCTCCTTAAAGTAGACTTCCCCATCTTAGGTGGACTGTGTACCTGTAGTCTGTACATTATGAGGCTTACCATCCTTTGGGATAGTCACCTGCACAGTATCTTATGTGGTGAGAACCCCTTGGATATTGGAGGCACCTCGTGCATTACTCCATTCAGCATAGTATTGTATTGTCTCAAATATTTAACATCTGTCATAAAATTTGCAATTTGCTCTTTGCATGTTTTGAACATTGTTTCACTGGGCCATCTACTTTACAATTTATCTACACACCCATTTCCTTCATAATATCCATGTCCCTATCAATCAGTTTCTCTGGGCACTGCTGTCAAACTTTCTCTTCCATAGGAGAGGGTTTTATCTTTTTAATGGGATCCTTGTACTATCTGTAGCAACCATTTGGTCCTCTTCATGCAAGGGGGCCCTTTTTCTCTTTAGGCTACCCAAGAGGCACAATAGTCAGCTACCTCGTTAACTAGTCCTGGCTCATACCATTGAGTGGGTATTTGCTCCAGGGTTTCCTTCCTTTAGAAAGATTCTGCACCAGGAAGCACAGAAACAGACTTTACCATTTCAGGTTGCATTAACCCAGGGGGCCATTGCTTGGCATTGTAAAACACCTGTCTCATTTCCAGGTACCACTCAAACTAGTATATCCCTTTTTGGTTCAGCTGGAGGGCATCTGATACCCTGTTATTGATAGTTGTTGTGATACCCCTTCTAGTGGTTTGTTGGCATTTTGCTTAGCGGCTGGGTTTTTAAACCTATGTGCTCTGACCATCGAGAAAGTTGCTTAACATTCTGGAGAGGTGAACTCATTTTCAGCATTTGTATTGTAACAGTGCCTTGCATAGAGGCGAACTGTCTCCTTGTTTGTGGCACTGTACCGAGCATGGTTCCCAACCACGGTCTGGTCTCGCCTGTCCCCAAGTCCCATGACATCCTGTCTTTCCAGAACCCTCTCCTCCAGCTTGGTATTCTGCACTGACCTATTAATTTTCTAACCTTTTGCCTGAGTTTTGGTGCAACTCCACTTTTCTCCAAACAACTTTTCTGACAGAAAAAGGTCCCAAGCTAACTGCGTCTCTTCTGTTTGCAGTGGAATATTCATTTTTAATTCAGCTATCTCTTCTTGTTTTTGCTACTTTTCCTTGTATAGCTCATCTATGGCAATCACAAATGTTTCGATTTCCACTTGTAGAGTCTCACATTTGGGGAGTACCATTTCAGCCTTTCCTTATTCTGTTTGTTCCAATATCCTGAAAGATGACATCTGAAGGTCTGATAATTGTATTGGCAACAAGTAGCTCCTCTTGACCAACTAGAATATATTGGTTTCTGTTAATCTGAGCATATAAACTTCTGCCTGGCTGTCCACGTTGGAAACATGCAGCTGGCTCTTGAACCTGTATCCTTAAGATCCCCGCTTCTGTTAGCGCAGAGAATAGGGCTCCCACCCTTAGTGTGTGTCTCCTGGTTAAACAAAAACAAAAAATGAAAGGTGAGGAAGGTATCTTAAATCCAGTGGGTTGCAAGACACGAGACGGCACAGATTCACCAGGGCGGGGTAGGTGTTGTGTTGTCAGGCAAACCTGATCAATTTTTCTTTAGCTTGGTGACCAGAGAGAGAGATCATTGTGGAATGGTGAACATGGCTACTTAGACTTCAGCAACACCTTCAACATCGTACCACACTGGATGCTCGTAAGGAAACTGAGCAGTCTGGGGGTGGGACCCTAGGTGGTAAACTGGATATGGAACTGGTTGCTAGATAGGCAACAGAGAGTGGTGGTTCTAATGAGGGTAGAGTGGCATCCTGGAGACAGAACATCTACAGATTTTTCAGAATTTGGCATGCAGGTTTAAACTCTGCATCCACATTGCACTCTGGCATTGCTCAGATCTGCATCTGTGCATGAAGAGAGCAGTTGCCCTGTAGTGAACTCTGGTAACAGCTTCCCGGATTCGCCAGTCAGTTTATTTGTAATTTATTTTTAAAAAGTGTTACTTTAGTTTTTTCTTGGATTACTCTGCATTATGTAGGGGTTTTTCAGTAAACAATCTCTCCAAACCTCGGCTGAGTCCCAGGAACTGGAGGCTATCCTAGCCGGGCTCTTGTACTCCATCATTTTTAGGGACTCCATTTTACATCTTTAAGGTTCTCTCAAATTGGTATGTTAGGGAGACTTTTTTGACCTTCAGAAAAATGTTATTCCAGCTCCTGCCAAAGGCAGGCTGCCACAAGCTTTAAAAAAATTCTTGCAACCTGGACCCCCTTTTTTGTTACTCCTTCAAGGCAACAAACCACAAGTGGCAGAAAATAGGCATCACACCTGGCATTAGGACATAACCTGGCTTGGGCATCTCAGAGGTCGGGGGCTAGAGCACAAAACACCATTTCTATTTTATCCAGGTCTGGGAAAGGGGTGCCAGGGCTGTGATATGTCTCCTATCTGCAGGGCCCCACACAGGCCACTCAGAGATGGATTGTCCGCAGCTGGAAATTTGAAATGTTACTGTATGGCTTTTATTCCTGACAGAGTGTTAACAGAAATGGTGGTGCCCCCAGGGCTTGTAGCTGCCCAAACAGATGACACATTTGGTAGCAGGCAGAAACATTTCCAACCTCTTGTAGTAATAATAATAATAATAAAATTTATTTGATTACGCGCCTTTCAAATTTCAAAGCGCTGTACAGTATTCATAAAACAAAACACATGTACAAATACATGCAATATAAAATCAGGACAATACAGGAAATGCCTTCCCCCATAAAAAAGTCTTAAGTGCCTGCTTAAAACTCCCCACCGTCCTGCACTCGCGGAGCTGATGGGGCAGAGAATTCCAGAGGGTAGGTGCTGCAAACCCCAAGGCACATGCACCAGATGACTTTAAATTAACCCTCGGAATCTCCAGCAACCCCATATCAGCCAAGCAGAGCTGTCACAAAGGGTTGTAAGGAACCAGGAGCTCTTTCAAATAATCGGGACCCAATCTGTGTAGGGCTTTGTAAGTCAATAGACCTACTTTAAAGGTGATCCGCCACTGTATTGGCAGCCAGTGCAGAGCGTGCAGCACAGGGGTAATATGTGATCTAGATGCCCCAGTCAACAAACGTGCTGCTGCGTTCTGCACTAGCTGTAGGCGGTGGATATCAACCCCAGGAAGCCCTAGGTAAAGGGAGTTGCAATAATCAAGGCGCAGTGTCACAAAGGCATGGACCAAAACAGGCAGGTCGCTGGATGGAACAAGGTGCCTAATCCTGGCAATGTTCCTAAGATGAAAAAAGGCCAGCTTGACGACTGCCGATACCTGGTGTTGAAGAGTCAGACCATCGTCAAGCACCACTCCCAGGTTACGCACCCGTTCAGAGGTGAGAATCTGGGCCTCCCCCAGGACTAAACCGGAAGGGAGCCCAGTCCTCAACCCCTCTACCCTACGACCCAGGTCCACAACCAAAACCTCAGTCTTTCCTGGGTTCAACTTTAGACCACTGGAATTCATCCAATCTTGGATTTCTGCAAGGCAGCTGTTCAGTACCGAGATAGCACCAACCTGGTCAGGCGCAAAAGACAAGTAGAGCTGGGTATCATCAGCATAGCAATGAAACCTCAGCTCGTACCCTCTAACAATGTCTCCGAGGGGTAGCATATATACTGTGAATAACATGGGGGATAGCACCAAACCCTGAGGTACCCGCAAGGCCGAGAGAAAGCCCTAGATGAAAACAAACCCGAGACCAATCTCTGCGTTCTCCCAGCGAGGAAAGATGAAAACCATCTGAGGACTGTACCCGACAGCCCACAGATGAATCTCAGGCGTTCGAGCAGAACCCCATGATCCACAGTATCAAAAGCTGATGACAGATCCAAGAGAACCTAGATAGAACGGTGTCTCTGATCTCTCGCCATCAGGAGATCATTGCGCACCCGAACCAGAGCAGTCTCGGTACTATGCCTCTTACGAAAACCCGATTGGAGAGATTTGTATAAATTATGGATGGTTAAATGGTTATCCAGTTGAGCAGCCACAACTTTCTCAATAACCTTCCCCACAAAAGGGAGGTTAGAGATAGGCCTATAGTTTGCTAGGTTCTCCGGGTCTAAAGAAGCTTTTTTCAGAAGGGCGATCACTACCCACTCTTCAGGGAGCTAGGGAACTCTCCCATATTTAGAGAGCACCAGACAATCAGAGCTAAGACTGGGCCAATGATCTCACTACAACCCAAAATTAGGGAAGTAGGGCCCGGGTCTAAACTACAGCACGTGGGACGCATCTCCTGGACAATCCTCATAATGTCTACGAAATCTGGCAGGTCAAAGGTACTCCTGGAAACTCCGGGCTCTGCGACAGAGCACCGATCAACAGCAACCCCCTTAGAGTGAAGTTGGTGGCACTCCCTCCTGATGTCGTCTACCTTATTCGCAAAGAAGTGAGTGATCTCATCACAGTCAGTTTGTGTAAAGACTTGACGGAGCTGCCAACAGGCTGGGTTGCACAACCTGTCAACAGTTCTGAAGAGTTGAGCCGGTCGGTTCCGTGAAACAGAAATTTCCCTGGACAGGAATTCTGCCTTCTTACGGGAGATTTCTGTTTGGCAGAGTTTATAATACTCTAGCAAAATATGATGGCATCAGCGGCAGTCTTCTTCCAACGACGCTCTAACCTACGCCCCAATTTCCGCAACTCTCTCAGAGCTCCATCAAACCACAGAGCTCCAGGACGATGCGGAAAGGGGCGAACTCGGATGGGAGCAATCAGATCGAGGGCTGAAGATATGGCCCCATTATAGGCCACAACCAACTGCTCGGGATCTGTGCAAGACTCATCAAACAACAAGAGGTCAATAACCACCATCAGGTCTTCAGGGACCACATCCCGCAAAGGGCGGTACCTGACCAACTCCACAGGGGCAGACCTAACTAGGGGGCCACAAAATTGAACCCAACTGAGTAGTGATCAGACCAACCAACTGCTTCCACCACCAAATCAGAGGCCTCGATCTCCAGGAGGAAGACCAGGTCAAGAGAGTGACCTCAATTGTGTGTAGCTGAGGAAACAAACTGTGTGAAGCCCAGAGTTGTCATAACCTGGAGGAAATGTAGACCAAAAAGCGGGGATTCATCGTCGACCCAGGCATTGAAGTCACCTAGAACCATCAGTCTGGGTGACTCCAAAGCCATGTCGGCAGCGAAGTCTGCTATTTCCTGCAGGAATAGCTTCTCATCACCTGGTGGTCAGTAAATGAGGGCGATCCTGCACCCAACACCAGCTACCACGGTACACTCAAATGACTTGGCCTCCTCAACTGGTATACCCGTTAGGCCCAATTCAGTCTTGAAACAGACCGCAACCCCCCCTCCCGAGATCCAATCTCGGGCGATGTACAATTGAGTACCCAGTGGGAACAGCGGCCTCTAAAAAAAGGGCCACATTTACATCCAACCAGGTCTCGGTAATGCAAACTAGATCTGCCCTAGTATCAAAATCTGCAATAAGACCAGTCTTGTTGCAGAAAGATCTGGCGTTGCATAACAGCGCCCGAGTTGGACGAGGTTGGCAAGCTGTCCCAACTACTTGCCCTCCCAAATTGGAGGTGTCCTTGGATATGGGAACCAGAACGGAATCACCACGTTCCAAGTACTATTTTACCCCAGGGTGTCTTCTGGACTTAACCACACCTATGGGAGAGCCCCACTCACTCCGCTGTCTGTAACCCCCCACCCACCCCTGACTCCCCCCCCCCACGAGCAATCCCCAACGCCCGACAACGTTGATAAATAAAAGCAGGCGGGGGGGAGAGGAGAAAGGGTGGAGGGCATGGAAAGCAAAGGCCGAATAGCACAGGAGAGGAGGGGCAAGTAAGCACATTTCAACAACACTATTAAAATAATGGGGAAAGCACAAAACTCCAAATATCCCAAATCACAAGGCGATAATGTAAACAGAATTAAAACCCCCAAAACATAAACAACTTAAATATCCATCCTAACCATAATAAATCAAATAAACTACAGGTAAACTACCTCCTCCCACTATAAGATAACCTTCTAACCCTGGAAGAAAAATTAAAAATAAAAAATAAAACAATAACACAATCCCCTCTCACGGGATAAAATAAAACATCAAAATATAAAATAAAAATTTCCTCTCTCACAGCCATGGAGGGGGAAGAATAATAAAATAACCCCCTCTCACAGGATATTCAAAACAAACAAACAAACAAACATAAATTTCCCCCAGCCCTCCCACAGCTAAGGAAAGAAAAAAAAATAAGGCTCACTAGTACTCTCACTACTAGGGAACCAAAATAATTGAAAAATCAGGCAGTACTGTGTTTTACATGAACATTTCCCACAAATGTCCAGACCTATGCAGGGAATCATGGGCTTACCAAAAGAACATTTCCATGAACATCCAGCCTTATTCAGGGAATCGTGGACTTATGAACTACCATTCCTATTTCAGGGGTACCTGGACTATTTCGAGCACCACTAGGTGACCCTCTTAGTAACCCTTGCAACCAAAAGTGAGTGGTCAGTTCACTATGGCCAAAACTAGACTCTCTCTCTGCCATTACCTTAGGAAACAGAATTCCCTAGCTACATGGGCTACAAGAGACTTCCTCTTGCATAAACTGCGTGCCAGGGTCCTTAGTACCTGTATCTGACAAGACACCAGCCAACCCCACTTGAACATTGTACTTGCTACATCTTGTACTGCTCAGGACACTTGAAAAGAACACTTGAAATCTGCAGATCTCACTCAAAATCCATATCTTTCAAATTGTACGCACACAGTCTCTACTTTTTGGGCAGTTCTGATAACTCTTACAGTCTCTTGGGGTTGCCCCAAAGTACTCACTAACACTTCAATCCCATTCCTCTTTTCTGTGAAAAATCTTCACCCCGGGCTTCATGCAATCTGGTAGCCAGCACTTCCCAGGAAACCAGCTGTTGATTGTTTTACTAAGGCAGAAAAAAAATTGAGGGTCCTTCCCTTGAGCAAGTGATCTCTGGGCAGAGCACCACTTGCTGTAGAAATCTCAGCTCAAACTCTGACTTCAGACTGACTCACAGCTCAAAAACAGCTGCAGGCACAGTGTGGCTTGTGCTGCTGTGAGAGTTCCAAACTCTCTGACATCATCCCCTGCCCAGCAGAGCTGAGCAGATGGCAATGTAATGTTTTAGAGCTTTTAAACTCAGAAGAAGCCAGAAGGTGAAGGAAGGAAACATATTCAATTCAGTGCTTCAGAGTAACTGGTAACTGGTATTTTTCTTTTAAACTTAGATTGTAGGCTTGTAGTGACACTATACTTTCTTTCTGTGTTGTCTTTACTTATAATTGTTTTTGGGCTGTTGAAAATTTAAAAAATAGTGGTGGTGTAATTCTGTGCTGTCTTTAATTGCTGCAAATTTTATCTTGGCTTGTCTGACTGTCCTGTAGCTGGGTGAAGGGTGTTAATTGTCTGGCCTCTGACCTCAGCTACGTGATAACTGGAGGTGGGGCTTAGTCACAGTTAAAGCAGCAAACAGAAGTTCATCTTCTCAGAATAAGCCAGAAGGTGAAGAAAGGAAACATATTCAATTCAGTGCTTCAGAGTAACTGGTAACTGGTATTTTTCTTTTAAACTTAGATTGTAGGCTTGTAGTGACACTATACTTTCTTTCTGTGTTGTCTTTACTTATAATTGTTTTTGGGCTGTTGAAAATTTAAAAATAGTGGTGGTGTAATTCTGTGCTGTCTTTAATTGCTGCAAATTTTATCTTGGCTTGTCTGACTGTCCTGTAGCTGGGTGAAGGGTGTTAATTGTCTGACCTCTGACCTCAGCTACGTGATAACTGGAGGTGGGGCTTAGTCACAGTTAAAGCAGCAAACAGAAGTTCATCTTCTCAGAATAAGCCAGAAGGTGAAGGAAGGAAACATATTCAATTCAGTGCTTCAGAGTAACTGGTAACTGGTATTTTTCTTTTAAACTTAGATTGTAGGCTTGTAGTGACACTATACTTTCTTTCTGTGTTGTCTTTACTTATAATTGTTTTTGGGCTGTTGAAAATTTAAAAAATAGTGGTGGTGTAATTCTGTGCTGTCTTTAATTGCTGCAAATTTTATCTTGGCTTGTCTGACTGTCCTGTAGCTGGGTGAAGGGTGTTAATTGTCTGGCCTCTGACCTCAGCTACGTGATAACTGGAGGTGGGGCTTAGTCACAGTTAAAGCAGCAAACAGAAGTTCATCTTCTCAGAATAAGCCAGAAGGTGAAGGAAGGAAACATATTCAATTCAGTGCTTCAGAGTAACTGGTAACTGGTATTTTTCTTTTAAACTTAGATTGTAGGCTTGTAGTGACACTATACTTTCTTTCTGTGTTGTCTTTACTTATAATTGTTTTTGGGCTGTTGAAAATTTAAAAAATAGTGGTGGTGTAATTCTGTGCTGTCTTTAATTGCTGCAAATTTTATCTTGGCTTGTCTGACTGTCCTGTAGCTGGGTGAAGGGTGTTAATTGTCTGGCCTCTGACCTCAGCTACGTGATAACTGGAGGTGGGGCTTAGTCACAGTTAAAGCAGCAAACAGAAGTTCATCTTCTCAGAATAAGCCAGAAGGTGAAGGAAGGAAACATATTCAATTCAGTGCTTCAGAGTAACTGGTAACTGGTATTTTTCTTTTAAACTTAGATTGTAGGCTTGTAGTGACACTATACTTTCTTTCTGTGTTGTCTTTACTTATAATTGTTTTTGGGCTGTTGAAAATTTAAAAATAGTGGTGGTGTAATTCTGTGCTGTCTTTAATTGCTGCAAATTTTATCTTGGCTTGTCTGACTGTCCTGTAGCTGGGTGAAGGGTGTTAATTGTCTGGCCTCTGACCTCAGCTACGTGATAACTGGAGGTGGGGCTTAGTCACAGTTAAAGCAGCAAACAGAAGTTCATCTTCTCAGAATAAGCCAGAAGGTGAAGGAAGGAAACATATTCAATTCAGTGCTTCAGAGTAACTGGTAACTGGTATTTTCTTTTAAACTTAGATTGTAGGCTTGTAGTGACACTATACTTTCTTTCTGTGTTGTCTTTACTTATAATTGTTTTTGGGCTGTTGAAAATTTAAAAAATAGTGGTGGTGTAATTCTGTGCTGTCTTTAATTGCTCAAATTTAGCCCCCCTCCACCTTCCCCCAACTCTTAATTATATGCCCCGATAAATCTGATTGACAGGAGCTAAACACAGGGTATAGTAAGAGGTGTGAAGTAGGAGGGGCATAAGAGGAGAAGACCACTCTCAGCACAACAAGTTTTTTGACTCATTTATTTATTTATTGGTTTCTTTTCCTTAAAAAATATATATCTGAGGATCAGTTACAGGATTTTAGTACTGTAAATAAATAAAAGAGAACTAAGAGGCTTCAGTAGCAGATAAGTAGTGGAATTGCAGTATAATGTGGGGAGTGGTGCAATGCAGTGGCTGTGGGGCAGCCATGTCAGGCAGAACCTTCTGGACACTGAGGTGCCCTGTCTGCATCCATCTCTCGGGACTGTGGGATGAGTAGCCAGACTCAGAGCGGAAGTAAACTGGGTCAGGAGTACCATCACCCTGTCCAGGAACCACCCAGTCAATGCAGCTGCCTCAAAGGATGCCGAGAGCGAGGAGCACTTGGATGACAGTGGGCTCAGGGAGGGTTAGAGCAGTCAGGCTGAGGCAATCCCAGATCCTATTCCTCTCAAGAACTCATATGCCACACTGGCAAATGAGGACAACCAAATAGAGGTACCCAGGAAGTGGAAGGAAAGGATGTGGAGGTTAGGCAAGGAGGTGACCTCAGTGGGAAGCAGTGGACCCCAGAGGAGGAGAGCGAATCCTGGTGGGGACTCCATCATAAGAGGATCAGCTAGGAACACAGGAGGGAGGACAGGGAGGTGAGGTGCCTACCAGGTGCCACGGCATGGAGGGATGGAAGGAAGATACTGGGGATCACGGGAAGACAAGACAGGAGGGTGAGCTGGATGTCATTATCCACCTAGGTACTAATGACTTGGCAAATGGGGAGCCAAAGGAAGTTCAGGAAGAGTTTAGAAAACTGGGGAGGGTCTCAAGCAAGTAGCTACTTCTGTCACTTTCTCAGAAGTACTACCTGTGAGAGGCAGGGAGAGCATAGGAGTGCATACCAGGAACTTTAACTCATGGTTGAAGAACTGGTGCTGTGAGAAGGTTTGATTCATTGGTGACTGGGGACCCATCTGGAGGATGGAGTTTGTTCAAGCCTGGCCTGCATCCATCCTGGAGGAATCAAGCACTCAATGATAGTTTAAATGCTACATTGACAAGCATTTAAACTAGCAAAGGGGTGGCAGGCCAGCAAGGATGATACCTACTTGCTCACCCCACAGCTAGTAATGGAACCAGTGAACCAGAGGAGTGGCTATCTCTGCAAAGCAGTGTGCAAAGATGGAGATTAGTGTCCAAAGGTGGATAAGCAGAAAGGGCAAACTTCAGCAGAAGGGCAGACAGCAAGGAGAACCAGGGATAAATGACAACCAAGGAAGGGGCTGGAGTAGAACAGTGAAGCAGTCTAGGAGGTCAAATCATGGAAAGCCATGTGTGCAAATGCCAGGAGCCTTAGCAACAAGATGGAAGATCTGGAGGCTGTCATGGTACAGTCAGACCTGGACATTGTGGCCATCACTGAAACCTGGTGTAATGATAACCATGACTGGGAGATGGCCATACCTGGCTACAACATATTCAGAAGAGACAGAGCAGGCAGGAAGGGAGGAGGAGTGGCACTGTATGTGAAAAATGACATAAGGGCCACAGAAATCAGGAGGAACAAAATGGGGAGAGATACTGTGGGTTAAGCTGGAAAGGAAAATGGGGCCAGCCATCCGCACAGAGTGTGTGGTCTATAGACCACCAGCCAGGAAGGAAGAAACAGATAGGGAGCTGATGCTATGCCATCAAGGATGGCAGACAAGGAAATAGGTAGTACTGGTTGGAGACTTCAATATACCAGGCGTGGACTGGAGCATCCAGCAGCAGCATCAACTAGGAGCAGATTTATCTGGACTCCCTTCAAGGTGCCTTCCTCAAGCAACTGGTCATGGAACCAACTCAGCAGAAGGCAATACTGGACCTTGTGCTATCAAACAGGGACAGTGTGATGGGGGTAACAGTGGGGAGCACCTGGGTAACAGTGACCACCAGTCATTGTGGTTTGAAATCACAGAAAGAGCAGAACCAAACCACACAAAACACGTATCCTGGATTTTGGAGGCAGACTTTGGGAAAATGGGGAGATGCTTGAAAGAGGCATTAAGGGAATGGGACAGGAATCAGGGATTGAGGAACAGTGGGCAGTATTTAAAATGGGGATTATAAGAACAACAGAATTATGCATTAAGCAGGTTAGCAAGAGGAAAAGAAAGGAGACCATTATGGTTTTCAAAGAGGTAGCAAAGAAAGTGAAAGCCAAAAGATTGCATTCAGGCAATACAAAAGACACAGGCAGAAGGGGATAGGAGAAGTACCAGGAGAAACAAAGGAGGCAGGGAAATCAGTAAGGAAGCCAAAGCTCAGACAGAAGAACACATTGCAAAATCAGTGGTTAAAGGGACAAAACCTTTACAGGTACATAAGTGAAAAAAGAAGGACAAAGGGAGGATAGTGAGACTGAAGGGGAGGATGGGAGCGTGGAGGATGACAACAGTAAAGCTGACATATTGAACAGGTATTTCTGCTCAGTCTTTACTAAGGAAGAGGGGTAATGGGTCTGAAGGAGTACAAGGGGTGAGAATGGTGCAGAAATGGACACAAGTCCTTTACACGAGAAAGGGTCCTGAAGGAACTGGAAGTAATAAGAGCTGATAAAGCAATGGGGCCAGATGGGGTGCACCCAGGGTCCTTAAAGAACTAAAGAGAGGTGGTGGCTGAACCTCTGGCTATCCTGTTCAGCCAATCACTGGAAACAGGAGGTACCCAAAGACTGGAGGACAGCAGATGTAGTCCCCTTATACAAAAGTGGGAACAAAGAGGAAGCAGGGAACTACAGACCAGTCAGCCTCACCTCGGTAGTGGAAAGATCATGGAAGCACTACTGAAGGAGAGATTGGTGGAACATCTGGTTGTCATGGACTACAGGACCCAAGGCAGCATGGTTTCACCAGGGGAGGTCATGTCAGACCAACCTCATTGAATTTTTGACTGGGTGACTAGGGAGGTGGATCAGGGAGGGCAGTGGACATGGCCTATCTGGACTTCAACAAGGCCTTTGACACTGTGCCACATAGAAGACTATTACACAAACTGGGAATATGGGTGTGGGCAGGACAGTAGTGTGGTGGGTAGGTAACTGGCTGGGTGGCAGGACACAGAGGGTGGTGGTAAATGGCTGTCACTCCACAGAGGGAAGAGTGACCAGTGGGGTACCACAGGGATCAGTGCTGGGACGGTCCTATTCAACATCTTCATCAGTGACATTGCACAGGATATAGAAGGCAGAATTTCACTGTTAGCTGATGACACAAAGCTCTGTAACAGAGTAGACACACCAGAGGTGTAGACAGAATGAGAAGGACCTGCAGAAACTTGAAGAATGGTCAAGGGTTTGGCAGTTGAAATTCAATACAAAGAAATGCAAGATAATGCATATGGGGCACAAAACCCTGGCACAATATATATCAGTTGGGGGTGAGGATATAGCATGCACCAAGCAGGAAAGGGATCTTGGGGTTGTCATCTCTGATGACCTCAAGGTAGGGAAACAGTGTGACAAGGCATCAGGTAAAGCAAATAGGATGCTGGGATGTATAGGCAGGGGCATCACCAGCAGGAAAAGGAGGTCATAATTCGCTATACAAGACACTAGTGAGGCCCCACCTGGAGTACAGTGTACAGTTCTGGAGACCATACCTACGTAGGACATAGACAGGGGTAGAGAAGGTTCAGAGGAGGGCAACAAAGATGGTGCATGGGTTGCATCACAAGTCCTATGAAGACAGGATGAAGGAACTGAACATGTACTCCCTGGAGGAGAGGAGGAGAGAGGGATATGATAGAGACATACAAGTATCTTACAGGAGGAACAGGGTGCAGGAAAACACTATTTTTAAGCGAAAAGATGTTTCAGCACTAGAGGGCATGGGATGAAGTTGGAGGAGGGGCGATTCAGAGGAAACATGAGAAGAATTTCTTCACAGAGCAGGTGGTGGACAAGTGGAACACCCTGCCAGAGGAAGTGGTGGGGCTGAAACAATCACGGGATTTAAGAATGCATGGGATAGACATAAAGGAATTCTAGAGGTCAGGGGTAAGGGGAAATAGACTTCTAGGAAAACAAACTGAACTTACAAGCTCAAATGGGCAGACTAGGTGGGCCATAGGCCCTTATCTGCCGACACTGTCTATGTATCTATGTATCTATGTAAACCCTCTGACTGTTAAGGCTATCTGCCTGATCTAAAAAATGGATGGAATTCTAGTAACCCCAGGAACTGGTCAGTTACACTCGCCGCCACCAGACAAGCTTGCTATCCACAGCAAGAGCTTTGGACTGCAACACAGGCCATCCAACCCCTGGGTGCCCTACGAGGAGGGGTGGCTAGTCCCTCCTGTACCTATGACAATGTAGGCAATTTACCACAGGGAACATGGAGGCATGCTGAAGCAAACTTCTGCCTTACCTGACAGACTAGCTAAGGAAACCCCACTCCATGAAGTCCCAAAGGAACATACTGAAGCACTCCTTGACAAGACAGGATTAGTCACCCCCTATCCAGATCAGGGTCACCAGCCTATCTACACTCTAGCCCACTAGGGGAAAAAAACTAAGGGGCAGCCTATATCTTTACACACTTCACACAGCTTTAGAAACATACATGTGACATTGCTATGCATTTCTCAGACCCAGTACTACACACTTTACACCTGTAATTGAAAAATGCTTAAAAATTTCTAAATCACACTTTGAAACACTTTAAAAGATTAGGAAACACCGGCTCTGGCTGAGCCCCAGATCCTCTTCTTTTCTTCCAGACGCACCTGTAAAAGAAAACCTGCAAGAGAAAATGGCAACAAACCTCCCACCAGCAGATAGAGTACAATCCCCAAAACTTTATTCTACAAAAGGCAGTACAAAAATAATGCATACAAAACAATTTTGGGGAGAACCCTTAAATGTTCTCCTAAGGATGTAATGTCTTGAGTGCACAAGGCACTCCCGTACACGAAAAGTCTTTTACAGATAATGGCTGAAGCCAATCCCAGAACTGTTCCTGTAAGCAGGCACAAGGCCTACGGGAAATGTCCAGACCAGATGTTCACTGGACCAAAATGATAAGGCATCACGACTTTGAGACATCTCTACAAACAGAAAAATAAGAGAAACTTTGCCCTACCAGTTCTGAAGTGCAGGCTGACTGGTCTGCATCGCCTCTCTCACTGTTCGGGACCTCTTCTCTCCTCAGGCTGAAGCTTGGTCTTCGGATCAAATTCTTCAACAACACCTCTGGATCTGGTTTCTGCTGACCAAAGAAGAAACTGCAGCCACGACCTCCCTCATTGCTCTCAGGGGCACTTCGACCTACCGGATCTTCAGCCAATTGCCTGCTGATTGTGTGGCATGCCAACCACGGATCTTGCTCATATCTGCCTCTTCCAGGTACTTCTAGGGATAGCAACAGTGGGGAGGACCATGGATGATTGTCCCATCTGGATGAGTCATCTTTATGGAGTACACGGTCTCTTTGCCATCACGATCCGTTACTGTGTCCAGGTGGAGGGTGCGGACCACCTTCCAAGACTTGACTTTATCTTGGCATACTTTTTATTTGCTAGATGGTTTAAATCCCTTCATCCAGCACTAAAGCTCACTTGTAGATGCCCTGGCTTCCTCCAGCATCCACTGCTCTCTCTGGTCCTCAGTTTTCTTCCACGTCCACCTTGGTGTAAATGGATATTTAACTCCAAACTCCTTCTCAGCTCTTCTCCTGATCACTCCTTCCTCTTTGCTGCTCTTTGGCAGATGCAGGCCCTCATATTGGCTTGGGGGTGGCCAGGTCCGATGCAACCACGCATCTTTGTTCGACACAGGTAAAAGACAGTCCATACCTGTGTCCTCCTCCACCTCTTGCACATTGAAACCTCTCCCCTGTGCTGAGGGCTCCAAAAGTTCAACTGCTGATGCATCCACTGGCTCAGTCTCACCATCAGACACCTCCATCTTTTCCATTGCTTCCATCTGGGCTGCCTAGGAGCTAGTTACTGACTTGACCCCTGCGAACACCCATTCTTCGCTGCTGCCGGAGGCATGGGCCTCACATGTGATTAGGTCCTCCAGCTCCTTAGCATCTTCCCAAGCACACTCAAACCCTCTGCCCAAGGGTCCACAGGTTCAAATCCTGCCACTGTCAATCCCCTCTCAGCCTCTTCCTCTGCCAAGGGGCTACTTGCTGCTTGCACCTCTTTGCTGCATTCAGCCACACCCTCAAAAAAATTATTTGAGAAAATCTTCTGCTTCCTCCTGCTCACACTGTGTTCCAATCTGTGTTTCACAGCTCTGCTCTGCTCTGAGGGTCCATGTGAGGGCCAACCAGACACATCGGACAGTCTCTCTGTGAGGGCCACTAGCCATACTCATGCCAAAATTTCTCCTGTAGTCCTGGCAGTGGGAGACGGCTAGGACATCTCGTCCAACTTTGAAACATTATGCGCACACACACTACCTGGATATCCAGGGAGCGCTATGTCGAGGGGAGCTCCTACACAGCCATACTCCTCTTCATATTTTCTCAGTTTCCGTTCTTTCTATGCCACCCATGTTTTAACATGCAATGGGTAGGGTTTGCCTCCACTTGTCATGTTTAACTCTCTGCAAAATATATCCAGAAAATTGCTGTTACAAAGTGCACAAATTCTCACTGCCTTTCAACACTTTTCTTTCCCTTAAGCCTGCCCACTTTACTGAGTGACCCGCGTTTTGTTTAGCTGCCTTGCGGTTACTTTTTTTTTTTCGTTTGCCCATGCCCCAACATGGCTGCTGCATTTTCCACTGTGTTCCATACCACACTCATACTGTTTGCTCTCATTCTGTCTCTTTGCACAAACACTTGGTTTACTTACACAGCACTTGGTTACATTCTCAAACACTGCCCAGAAGCCTTTTTGCTTTGCATCATAGTTTTGTTGGTAGATACTGAAGTTGCTTGCTTCAATTTTAGAGCTGCAGCCTGCAAACCAGTCAGCAGCACCTGCGCTTGCTTTTTGGGCGGTCCCACCCAACGGCCAGCAAAGAAATGCACTGCAGTACCTACGGGAACGATGGCTTTCACTGCTTTACTGAGAGAAGCCTGATTTTAACTGGTCCCAGCACATTTTGAGTAAAATCTCAACAGTCCACCAACGATACAACTTCCTCCAGGCCTGATGCTTTGCATGCCCCTCTCTCTCCCTCCCTCCATCTCTCAAACACTGCACAGTCCACACAGCTGCAGCCAGGGGGCAGAGCTTCACTGAGAGAGCCAGTCACTCGATGCCATGCAAATGTGCTTGGGGCACTTTCTCTCTCTCTCTGTCTCCACGGTGATCTTTGTACCGTGGGAACCGTTATTTAAAGTGCAGCTGACTTTTTTTCTCTACTGCTGGTGCTTACAGTTACAAACAGTGCTTTCACTGAATTTTGACATTTTAAAACACATTCTTTACAGTGACTGCAATACTTTCCTCCTTAGGCTTGAAATTTTGACCATTTCAAACAGTTTTAAGCACTTCTAAGCCAGTTTCTCAGTTCCACTAAAAGTCCATAACGGCACATTTTTCAAAAGTCCCATACTGTAGTCCACTCTCAAACTGTGCATTGTGCAGCAGGCATTTTCCTTGGCAAAATTGCAACTTTTTTCCACAAGAACAGTTCTGTGGAGGGTGCACTGCCACCAGACAGAAAGACCACATACATACCCTCTGCATAGCAACCTTTTTCCTCTCCCCGTATCCTAGGACGAGACCCCAATTTTGTAACCCAGACCCCCCTTTTTGTTACTCAGTCAAGGCAACAATCTGCAAGTGGCAGAAAATAGGCATCACCCTTGCATTAGGGAAAAACCTGGCTCTGGCATCTCAGAGGACAGGAGGTACAGCACAAAACAACATTTCTATTTTACCCAGGGTTTTTTGTTTTTTTTTACTCTGACTCTGTATTTTATACATCTTACTGCCCCTACTCACCACTCAATCAGAATTTCTCTATTACTGTGCGATCCTTCTCCTCCCCGGGGTCTGCCCCTAGAGTACCTGGTGCCACATAGACCCTATGATGCCCAGATTCCCCGGGGTGGGGAGAGACCCTAACTCCCCAATTCTTGATTTGTGGACCTGTACAGCGGAGTCTGCCCCGGCGATCAGAAGGCAAGCAGTGAGGAGTCATCACCTAGGCGAGACGGGGTGTTTTTTTTTTTTTTACTCTTCCCTTGATGTTGGCGTGCAGTGAGGGCCAGTGAGCGAAGAGATGCGGTGAGACGCACCTCCTGCTCCGTCCCTGTACCGCACCTACCACCCGAGCTCCCCCAGGAGGCAGTATCGTGGTGGGAGCTTGCAGGTTGCCCCCCCCCAAGAAAGAGAGCCGCTGACGGGTGCTCTATCCTTCTCTTCCCCAGCCGACCCCTGGCGGTCCATGCTCATTCCCAAACACGGGTCGCTGGCATGGTATGAGGTAAGGCGTCCAGCACCTCAGCCCTCAGCGCCACCGGGCCGGCCCCTATTTTACCCAGGTTGGTGAAAGAGGTGCCAGGGCTATGGTGGGTCTCCTACCTGTGGGTCCCCCCGAAAAAATCACACAGGTCACTCAGATGGATTGTCCGCAACCAGAAATTTGGGATGTTACTGTATGGCTTTTATTCCTGACAAAGTGTTAACAGAAATGGTGCTTCCAGGGCTTGTAGCTGCACAGACAGATGGCACATTTGGTAGCAGGCAAAAACATTTCAAACTTCTTGCAGGCAGTACTGAGTTTTACACAAACATTTCCTACAGATGGCCAGCCTTGTTTCAGGGGTACCTGGACTGTTTCAAGCACCACTAGGTGACTGAAGTTAACACCTTAGACCATTCCTCTTAGTAACCAGTTAGGTCTCCTTGCAACCAAAAGTGAGTGGTCAGTTCACTATGGCCAAAGCTAGACTCTCTCTGTCATTACTTTAGGAAACAGGATTCCTTAGCCACACAGGCTACAAGAGACCTCCTCTTGCACAAACTTTGTGCCCAGGTCCTGAGTACCTCTATCTGACAAGGCACCAGCCAATCCCACTTGAAAATTGTACTTGCTACATCTTGTACTGCTCAGGACACTTGAAAAGAACACTTGAAATCTGCAGATCTCACTAAAAATCCCTATCTTTTAGAACTGTATGCACACAGTCTCTGCATTCTGGCCAGTTCTGATAGCTCTTACAGTCTCTTGGGGGTTGCCCCAAAGTACTTGGACACTTCAGTCCTATTACTCTTTTCTGTGAAACTCTTCACCCCCTCTGTGCTTCATAGGATCTGGTAGCTAGCACTTCCAAGGAAACCAGCTGTTGCTTATTTTACTAAGGCAGAAAACAACAAATTGAGGGTCTCCCACGAGCACCACAGGCTGAAGAACTGTCAGCTCGAACTCTGACTTCAGACTGACTCAGGTCAAAAACAGCTGCCGGCACTGTGCGGCTTATGCTGCTGCAAGAGTTCCAAACTCCATTACATCATCCCCTGCCCAGCAGAGTTAAGCAGATGGTGATGTAATGTTTTTATAGAGAGCTTTTAAACCTTCTGACTGCTTAGGCTATCTGCCTGTTCTGAAAAACTGAACTGGTCGGTTACATTCTTAATAGTTTAACAGCAGATAGTAAATACAGCAAATCTCGTGCCAGACAGCAGCAAGTAAAGTAGAAAGACATCGTTTAACACGGACAACGGAAATCTTAAGCACTCATGATTGCGAATGTGAGGGTAGTCCACAATGTCCAGTAAACCAAATGGTAGTCCCAGATAGCTGCACTCTGCCGGCATGCGGTGGCCAATTCTAAGAGAAAATTACAAGTTCAAATGTAGGTGGTACTCAGCAGCTCGGGTTGATGTGGCTCCATTCCAAACATATTGTGTAAAACTAAAGAGGTAACATTGCAGTATTAACGCATGATCAGTGAATTCGAAAGAGCAATGAATAAGAAAACATGAAATTGATCAATTACAGCGAATTAAAAGGCAGAAGAAACCATGTAACTTCAAGTGCAACAACACAGTTTTGTTTAATTATATTAATAAGGTACGTAGTAACTGTTCAACATGAAGAACAGAAAAAAGTCTGCCACAGAATTCAGTGATCAGAACTCTTGTCCGTCTCAAAAGAAAGCAGTTAGAAGAACCATGTCCACTACTCACAGTGCCTCCTCATCTGAATCAACTGGGTCCGATGTCCTGGTGACCTCAAACTCTTGGGCAATGATCTTGGCTCTTTTGCCAGACTCCTCTGCTTCCATAAATTGAAAACTCTGTCCTCCATAGTGAATCTGGAGATGTGTTGGCACTAGTAGAGAGTACACAATGCCAAGGCTCCTTAATTTAGCACAAACGCCATCAAATTTCTTAAGATACAGTATAGTGGCGTACAAAAGGTCAGGAAAACTATGCAGCATAACTCCATTATGATTTAAATTGCCAGCAGCTTACGAGGCTCCCAGAAGATTGTCCCTTGTTACGACCCAATCGGTGACCAACAAAACTGCCCTAGGAATATCTCTGAGCTCCTGCTGCATGAGGAGAAATCTAATAGGCTCGAACAAAGTGCTGTCCATACTCAGAATCCAAGGCCCCTGCTAGCCACTGGAATGGGATGATTTAGTTCTAGTGGCCAAATTGAACCCCCTCCCCGGGGGCTGGAGACAGGAGGATCAAGAGGATGCTGAATTTTTATGGATATGTTAGGACTAGCTCCACGAAGAAGAATAAAAAAAATAAAAAAAGGCTTTTCATGAGTTCCCAACAATGGTGGAAAGCTTACATCTGAAGTGTCCTGCTCTTCGTGTTCAGTAACAAAGGGTAACTGTGACAAGAAAAAAAGAAAGCTGCACCGCACCACCATCAGATAGATATAGTAAACATGGTTCAGATATTAGGGTATCTGAAAGGGGAAACCTGAATCCAGTGTTAGCAAAAATATAAATAAGGGCCTCAGAAGAGCAGACATTGGAAATGGTGTCTGCCAGAAAGAAATTTAAAGAAAAGAATGACACTGCCACTGCTCCTGAACAAAGAAAGGAGCAGGCAGATGGCATAAATAAAATGCTTTCGTTGGAGGACATACAAAAAAATTTTAATTTTTTTTTTCAGGTAATGCAGGCCATGGGAAATTTTAATACAATACTTACCCACCCGGCTCAGACTTCAACCTATCAGCATGCAGAGGAGGAGGAAGAACATTTCTGTATGTACAGATGGAGGAAGGAGCAAGATTTCGAACCTCCTCCAATGAATAATGAGGACTACTCATTCTTTTCCTCATTTGTCAGACAAATGATCGATGCCCTCAACATCATAGAAACATAGAAGTTGATGGCAGATAACGACCGCAAGGCCCGTCCAGTCTGCCCATTCTTTCTATCTTATGAATGTGCCATATGCCTGTACTCTGGCAATGGCCTATCTAGTCATACTCGTCTGTATTGTTCCTTTATGCCTATCCTATGCCTGTTTGAAGCCCTGCACTGTTCTACCACTTCCTGAGGTAGGATGTTCCATGCATCCTCCGCCATTTCTGTGAAAAAGAACTTCCTCACAGTACCCCTTAATCGGCCTCCCTCTAATCTCATGCTGTGTCCTCTTGTCCTGCTATTTTTCTTACATTGAAACATGTTAGACTCTTTCACCTTGTTAATGCCCCTTAAGATGTTTGAATGTTTCGATCATATCACCTCTCTTCCTCCTTTGCTCGAGGGTAGACTATTGAGCTCCGTTAATCTGTCCTTGTATGTTTTCTGATGCAGTCCCAGCACCATTTTGGTTGCCCTTCTCTGGACTGCTCCATTTTGTTAATGTCCTTGTGCAGGTGCGGCCTCCGGTACTGCATGCAGTATTCCAGATGGGGCCTAACCAGTGTCTTGTAAAGAGGGGTTATTACTTCCTTCTTATGACTTGTGATACCCCTACTAATGCACCCCAACATTCCTCTAGCCTTACCTACTGCTTTAGTGATCTGCTTGGATGATTCCAGGTCATCTGTGATGATGATGCCCAGGTCTCTTTCTTCCCTTGTGATTGCCAGCAACTCCCCTCCCAACCTATAGGTGGCTTCAGGGTTTCTCTTCTCTATGTGCATGATCTTGCACTTCTTTCCGTTAAACCCCAGTTGCCACTCTTCTGACCATTTTGCCAGTTTATCCAGATCCCTTCTCATTCTGCCCACCCCATCTGGATTATCTACTCTGTTGCAGATCTTGATGTCATCTGCAAACAGACAAACCTTATCCGCCAGTCCATCTACAATGTCACGGATGAAGATATTGAAGAGGATTGGCCCCAGAACTGATCCCTGAGGTACCCCGCTTGTGAGTTGCATCTCTTCTGACTGTATACCGTTTGCCACCACTCTCTGTTTTCTGCCCGACAACCAGTTTGCCATCCAGTTGACCAACTTCTGACCCACCCTGAGCCTACCCAGCTTATTAATCAATCTTCTATGTGGAACAGCATTGAAAGCTTTGCTAAAGTCAAGGTAGGTGACATCAACTGCACCTCCTTAGTCGACCACTCTGGTTACCCAGTCAAAGAAATCTATGAGATTAGTTTGACAGGACCTTCCTGTTGTAAACCCATGCTGTCTTGGATCCTGTGCTCCTATGGACTCCAGGTGTTGCACTATCCTTTCCTTAAGGAGTGCCTCCATAATCTTGCCCACTACTGAGGTAAGACTGACTGGTCTGTGTCACAAATCCACTTAGCAGGTCAGGCCCTCTACTCCCAAAGTGCCAACCTCTGAGCGCAGTCTTGTGAACAGTTTAACAGAACAAGGTAACCCTCTTGTCTGTTTTGTGAGTTGGATCAACCTTTGGTCTCAAGTCTTGGAGGGATTCAAACTGTGAACCTCTTGCTAGCGTACCCAATGCACAAGCTCAGATATTTCTGTCTTCGGGCGGCCAGATATCTTTGCCTACAGGCACCTAACCAGGTATACAGAGATGAACCCTTAAAAACTTTAATAAAGACCTCAGATTTAAAACGCTTCTCTTTCCAGTTTGGTACCACCATTCAAGCTTATGCCTGCTGTCTGCTATAACCATGTATACTTTTCTTACAAATAAAAGAAATTCAAAGACAGACCAAGTAAGTTCTAAAAATAATTTTACTAAAATAGTTAAAAATTGTAAAACACAGAATACAGAACTCTTATATCACAAGACATAAAAATCTTTTAAAAGAACAAGGTTTAAACAGTGCAAATTCCTACTTACAGTACTTAGATTCTAAATACTTGCTTAAAGTGCTCCAAAGATGTTTCGTTGTTAGAGTCTAGGTAAAAGTGGCTCTGTGTAGTAAAACAGAATATTCCTTAAGCATACTGTATTGGCCGACCCCTTTTTGTGTGAGGTCACCTAGCTCCTCCTCTGTCAGATTATATATATAAAAAATATATATCTTATACAAAACAAAAACAGGATGTCTTTTCAGTATTAATTTTGCAGTCCTCAGCATGACTCATGTTTCAAATGACATCTCTTTTGATCCATGCTGTATCCTCCCTCACACAGGATTCACAGGAGCGTTTATAACCTTGCACCTCTGTGTAACAACCTAGGTTCCTCTCCAGTGTCATAAAATGGATATGATATAGCAACTGCTGCTGTAATAAACTCGGACAAACAGAAACCTTGATTAAAGCCTTCCATGTAACACATTGTCTCTAAAAACTGAGTGTGTGTGAACTCACATGCTGTCAGCATTTTCTCCTGGCTTGCATCTTTCAGCTGAAACCGGGGGGTGAGGGTGAGGTCACTCCCTGAGCATCAGATTTTCAGCAGAGACAGTCAGTAATACATTTTATATTAAAAAAAAAAAATGATACTGCACTCAGAACTGGCTGTCTACGTCACAATCTGTAGTTCCCTGCCTCCTCCCTGCTACCACTTTTGTGGAGCGGGATCACATGAGCCCTTCTCAAGTCTTCTGGGACTTCTGTGCTCAGAGACTCACTAAGCAGTTCTGATAATGGCTCTGCTAGTTCCACCCTTAGCTCCTTTAGTATCCTAGGATTTATGCCATCAGGTCCCATTGCCTTGTCCACCCTGAAATTAGCGATCTCTTGTAGGACCCTTTCTTTTGTGAATGGACTAGTGCACACCTCCCTTCCCCTGTGTCCATGGTGCTGAGCTGTGGGCCCTGCCTTACCTTCTCCTCAGTAAATACTGATCAGCAGTATCTATTTAGGATAGATGCTTTTCCTTGGTCCTCCTCCACACACTCCCCCTTATCCCCTTTGATCTTAGCAATACCTCTTCTGGACATTCTCCTTTCACTAATGTATCTATACAAAGTCTTGTCCCCTTATTTTATTGTTCGTGCTAGTGTTGCCTCGGTTTGGGCCTTTGCCTGTATTACTGCCTTCCCTGCTTCCCTTAGGGAAGTTTGGTATGCCTCCCTGTCTTCGTCTCGCTGCGTTCCCTTATATTTCCTGAAGGCCAGCCTTTTGGCTCTGACCTTTTCTGCTACTGTTTTTGAGAACCAAAGTGGTTTCCTCCTTCTTTTGCTCTTCTTTCTAACACAATGGGATGTTGCTTCAAGTATTGCATCCTTAATGCTTGCCCACTTTGCCTGTACCCCCTCACCTGTATTTCTTCTTGCCAGGGCTAGCTTAACTCTGTTCAAATCAAATCATCTTTATTTTTATAGAGCCTTTCAAAACCAAGGCGCTGTACATAAAAACCATACACATGAAGATAAAATTTTAAAACAAACGTTAAAACAAATCATCTGTAGCTAGGAAAAGCTAAACTAAATAAATAAGTATTTAACTCCATTTTGAATCTATTGACAGTTGGGCATTCTCTCAACCAACGAGGTAGAGAATTCCACAGGGTCGGCGCTGAAAAAGCGAAGGCACGAGATTCTGCTGTCTTTAATTGAACCCTGGGAATCTCCAGCAATCCCTCGTTGGTGGAACGGAGAGGAAGGAGGGGGCAGTAGGGTACCAGGAGATCTTTCAGGTAACCGGGTCCCTGATCATGTAGGGCTTTAAAGGTTAGTAAACCAACCTTAAAGGTGATCCGCCACCTGACAGGCAGCCAGTGCAGTTCGCGGAGCACAGGTGTAATATGACTGGTTCTAGAAGTCCCAGTCAAAAGCTTGGCTGCCGCATTCTGCACCAGCTGCAGGCGGCGGATATCAACCCCAGGTAGCCCTAGGTAGAGGGAATTGCAGTAATCAAGACGGTAGTGACAAAGGCATGGACCAATGTTGGAAGGTCACCCGGAGGAACCAGGTGTTTCACCTGAGCGATATTCCTCAGATGGTCATCTTATCAAAGTCAGCTCCTCTGAAGTCCCATATTTTTGCCTTGGAATGGGATGATTTAGTTCTAGTGGCCAAATTGAACCCCCCGGGGGCTGGAGACAGGAGGATCAAGAGGATGCTGATTTTTATGGATATGTTAGGAGTAGCTCCCCGAAGAAGAATGCTGTTTCCCCATACACAAACCAGTTAAGAAGATCATATCACCGACCCAGTGGCACCAAGGGTTGAGGCGCTAGATGCCACACCTCGTACAGTGCTTGCGATCCGGGCTCGGGAGCAAGCTCGGGTTGCTGGGGAGGAGAGCATTAAGCGTCCAGAGAACTGCTCTCCTCTCCTGGGGAGGGTTGGCTATTGATACCCAGCATCGGCGACCCCCCCCCATGGAGGCTGGGGGTGCTACAGTCTGGGGAACACATCAAGAAGGGGTGTAGGTGATGGCGGATGGGTGCGGGAGCACGCCTGCCTCATGCTGGACATCACTGCACGTCTGCCTCATGCTGGACATCACTGCACGTCTGTGCCTACCGGGGATGGTCACATTTGCAGTTATGTTGCAAAAAAGGAAAAATCTCAGCACCTGGATGATGGTGATTACAAGCCAACAGCAGGCCCACACCCACTGCTGGATCCTGGCCACCCAGGTCCCCGATATCCCTTCAGCCTCCCTCCACTTTTAGATTTGATGAAGGGAGCTCCAAAAGTAAGTGGATGGTGGCCCTGTCTTGTGGGGGTACAAGCTGGGGAGGGAGGGTCTGAGCGGGCAGAAGTTCAAGTCAGAGTTACGGTTGGGGGGGTCTGGGCTGGGAGGGTCTTAGCTGGGTGGGAGAAGCTGCCTAGGGCTATGTCTGAGGGAGTTCCCAGAGGCTGTCACTGAAGGAAAGAGAGTTGGGGGGGGCCATATCAAAAATCATATCTGTACCCACCTCCGCTGCAGTCATAGGTAAAAAAATTGAAAGAAAATATCAAGTGAACAGATGGAGTGGAATACCTGTATGCCCATCCTCATCATCAAGGGGAAGTCGAGGCTGCTGCTTGTGGGAGAGCAAATAAATCACCATCTGCACAGCCCCCTGAAAAGGACACTTAAAGAATTGGATGCTATGGCCAAAACATTTTATGCTACAGCTTCTCTACTTATCAGACTGGTAACTTACTCAGTACATATAGCACAGTACCAGAAAGCACTTTGGAGCAAATTCTGGCACTGGCAAGATTGGATGGTGAATTGGCACAGGACCTGATTTCCACAGAAAAATCAGCCTTGGATGCCAAAAAATATCATTGCCACACTGCAGTGAAAAATAATGACACTGCTGCTAGAGTTTGGGTTCATGCAGTGTCCTTAAGAACGTTTTCGCCGGCTCTCTGGTGCCGAGCTATGGGGCATCATTCTGGCATGCTGGCATTCCGGATTCATGTCCTGAGCCCAGATATCATGAGTGGAGGCCAGCAGGGAGGGAGTCAGAGTGTTCCTTGGACACTTCCTTCCTGGGGGGAGGGCTGTGTTGGACCGCTGTGTAGCAGCTCCTGGAGGTGGTTTAGTTGAAATGTTCTTGGTGGCGTGGGTAACCACACACTGCCAAATGGCCCTGTCTTCAGGATGCCATGGCAGCCGCACGATTGTGGGAGGTTGGGGGCCCAGAAAATGAAAAACGACCTCCAACAACCCGGATGATGGCTGCTTTGTCCTCTCCATGTCAGCCATCCCCCAGGTACACTGCTCCTTCATCCCCTCAACTCCTGTGGTTCCACCCAGGGCATTTGGAACTGTCACTGTTCTCCTCAGCCTCCCAGTAGGAATAAGCTAGAATCCTCAGAACACAGGGAGGATGGACGCAGTCATACAGGGAAGTCAACAGCGAAGGGTGAGACCAGCGGGCATAAGGGACGATGTCACAGCCCAAAAGAGTGGTGAGCCATGGGGCACAGCAGAGGAGGAAAAGAAGAAGAAAAAAATATGGTTTTCCTGGCTGAGGACTACCATGCTTTCTAGCATCCTAGGGAAGGAGAGGCAGAGGAAGCTTCCCAAGAGCATGTGTCTTTTATGCCCCCTATGAGTACCAGTCACAAAGAGGTTACTATAAGGGGTGGGGAAGAAGGGCTTCCAGGAGTAATGCTGCAGCTCTAGTGCCTAAGCCCCATCCAAAACAAAGCCCCTGACAGTATTGCGCAGGTCGCCCATTCATTGCCAGTGAGAGGAAGACTAGTACACTAATTCCAGGAATGAGTAAACATTACCACAGAGAAGTGGGTACTGGCAGTAGTGGGCTGGGGGTTGTGTCTGCAGTTCAAACACTTTCCAAACTGGCAGAAACGCAGAAGTTTTCCAGCTCACTCTCCCACAGAAAAAAAAGTCTGCTAAAACTGGAAGTAAAAAAAAGTTAATATCAAAAGCCATAGAAAAAGTTCTTGCCTTCCAGTGGGCAGGGATCTATTTTCAGGATACTTCCTGATCCACAAGAAAAATGGGGAGTGGCAACCAATTTTAGATCTCAGGTTTTTGAACAAATATTTGAAAAAAGAGAAATTCAAGATGGTCACATTAAGGATAGTGATACCATCTTTGTAGCAGGTAATTGGCTGGGATCCCTGGATCTGAAAGATGCCTGTTTTCATTTCCCAGTCAGAACATCCCATAGAAAATATCTGAGTCAAGCTGAAAAACTGCCAGTACCAATTCACAATTCTTTAATTCTCACCACAGCTCCAGGGTGATGGCAGTATATCTGAGAAAACAAGACGTGATGGTGTTCCCCTACCTGGACAACTGGCTAGTCTGGGTGGGGGCGGGGGAGGAGATAGAACAAGAGGCAAAGTGCTGAGTTCAGTTGGTAAAAAAGCACATGGGAGAACCTGGGATTCTTGATAAACCTGTAGGGGAAAGCTTTTGTCCCAGAGGCCACAGTTACAGCTTTGATAGCAACAGCAGTCTGTTTCACAGGAGGTCAGCCAAGACATGCAAGAGACTTCCTACAGTGACTAGGGCACATGGCCACATCCACAACTGTGGTTCCATGGGCCAGGTTCTAAATGAGAGAGTGAGAGAGAGAGAGAGAGAGAGAGACAGTACCACTTAAGATACAACTGGTCTTAAAGATGGGACCCCCTTTCAAAGCTAATGCCAGTGACAAAAGCACTAGTGGAATCATTAGAGTGCTGGAAGGAATTAAAAAACCTCAGAGAGGGCAGTCCCTTCCTTTGGCAATCACCAGTAAGCTTTCCACAGATGCCTCACTCCTGTGGTGGGGTGCCCACCTTGCAGGACTGCAGGGTGCATGGCACATGGAGCCCACAGAAGTCACTAGAACACATCAGCCTCCTGGAGCTCAGAACAGTGCTGCTAGCAATGCATTCTTTCTGTTCCCAACTACAGGGTCAGTCTTTCCAAATCATTACAGACAACGCCATGACACTGTATTGCATAAACAAGTAGGGAGGAACAAGCTCCTGAGAACTGTGTACAGAGGCAGTGAGGATCTGGGACATGGTATATTCCCTAGAATAAACATTTGCAGTGCATCTGCCAGGCAAAGGCAATATCCTAGCAGATTCCCTAAGTAGAATCAGCCAGGGAAATCATGAAGGGGACCTTAAACCAGGAGGTTCTGGCCACAGTGTTCAGAAAGTGTGGTGCTCCCAATATAGACATGCTTCTCTGTTGGGAGAACTGTCAACTTCCTCAGTTTTGTTGCAGATCACCAGCTGGAGGAACAGTCCCCAAGGATGCCCTGGTACTGGACTGGACTGGGAAGTTTCTGTATGCCTTCCCACTGTTCCCACTCATTTAGAAAGTAGTGCTGAAATTCAGCGGTAACATGCAACAATAATCCTGATAACTCCAGACTGGGCCAGAAAGGCCTGGTACTCAGTGCTTCTCAGCATGTCCAGTAAGAATCAATTCAGTTTGTCACTCAGCCACAGTCTGATTTTGTCCCGGAGCAGAATAACATTCCTGAATGCAAGGAGGCTGTGCCTGGATTGGATCTCAGAGGAAGTTGTCCTGAAGGTGCTTTACATTTCAAGGAAACCTGCTGCCAGGAAAGCATATTCCTCTAAGTGGAAAAGGCTTTCTTGCTGGCATACCCCCAGAAAAATAAACCCAAGAGAGGCAGGGTTGCTTAATTCTGTAATATCTAGTACACCTACAGTCATTTAGCCCTATGGCCCTCAGCTTTAGAGCCGCACTTAGCAGCATGCCTTGCCCAGCTTATGGAGGCTCCCTTTGAGACTAAACCACATTCCTAGTTGCAGTGACCTTTGCTGGGAAGATAAGTAAATTTCAAGCCCTCTGCACAAAGCCAAATTACATAATCCCTCACAAGGATAAAGTAGTTCTTAGAGCCAGCAGAACATTCCTGCCTCAGATGGTATGCGAGTTCCACCTGAATCAGTTGGTGACGCTCCCTGTACTCTATCCAGAGCACTCCAGTCCAGGTGAAGAAAGGTTGCATAGCCTGGACCTAAAATGAGTCCTGACCATTGACATGGACTGGACAAACGATGTCTGGTCTCAGAGCATCCAGCTGTTTGTTACCTGAGGTGAGGTCAGTAAAGTCAGACCAGCTACAAAGAGATCTGTCTCTCACCAGATAGTCTCTTGCATTCATTTCTGCTATGAAAAAGCCAGGGAAATGCCCCCAAGAGGCTTGAGGGCACATTCCACAAGGGG
Organism: Neoceratodus forsteri; assembly: GCA_016271365.2. Classification (NCBI taxonomy): domain Eukaryota; kingdom Metazoa; phylum Chordata; order Ceratodontiformes; family Ceratodontidae; genus Neoceratodus; species Neoceratodus forsteri. Next base: position 798,002,377 of record CM028134.1, on the reverse strand, counting down.
TACCTCTGCCTCAGTGGTTCCCTCAAGGGGCATCCCATTGTTAGACATTTTGTAAAGCAGCTACCTGGAAAACAGTATACACCTTCACAACGCATTAATGTTTGGACATACAGTTCAGAAAGGATGACAGCTGTGGAACTGCTGTCTTGCATAATCTTTTTCCTAACTTGGTTCTGGACACAGCCTCCCAAAGTACTGCTGCAAAGTCTGCTAAAACATAAATATTAAGTGAGGGATTCCTGGGGTTAGAAGAAAAAATTACAATAGTAGTGTTTCTTCTTAAGGGATCCCTCACTATGTTATACTCCCTAACCCTGCTTCCCCTTCCAGACCCTGAAATAGGCTGACACAGGAGTCAGTTCATTTTCATTGAGGTTAACTGTTGCAGTTCCTGCAACTGTAAGTTTGTTGTTTTTATCTGGCAACATTTCACAAGTCTGCTTTCAATTTGGTGTTTTTAAAAGTCTGTGAACATTTAAAAAAAAAAAAAAAAACTTTTGGTAGACTTTTTAGCTAGTTTCACTAGCCACTGCTCCATTCTGAGCAACATCCAGAGGGGATTGCGGATGCAGAGTTTGAACCTACAGTATACTCCAAATTCTGAAAATGTGCATGTGTTCTATTTTCAGGGTGTTGCTTTCAGTCGAGATGACTGCTAAAGTGTAAACGTAGTGAGGGATCCCTTAAGAAGAAATAACATTACTATGGTGAGTAATTATTTCCATCTTTCCCATGGGGGAACCCTTTATTCTCTGACTTCGCCTGGGTCTGGGTTCCTACTCCACATTTGGGTCACTCCTTCCATGTCTGAGGACTCAGTGTTCTAGGTTTTGATGTCCATTCCCATCGAAAGGCACATCCCACCATAGTAATTGCACCTTACCACTTGATTAGACCCATCTTCCTACATGTCCACTGTTTCATAGTTATCAATGCAGCCCCCCTGTGAAACTTTTCCAGTCACTTTTAGACATTTCTCATTATGCGTTTTCACTCTGGGGGCAGTAAGGTATTTTTTAGGATTCCGCTGAATACATTAATCCATTGTTTCAAGCCGTGTTTACACAGTGGTAGTGCTTTCGCATCTGCGCTGCTCCCTTCGCGCTCTACTGGCTGCTTCCCCATCAGTTAACCATTTACACAGCCCCCCCCCCTCGCAGCGCTGCAGGTCGCTCCGAGGAGGGGCTGTAAATTCACTTGAGGATGAAGGAAAAAAGGACTTTGTATCGGAGCGAACATGAGCACAGAAAGCATCCACACCGCCCCTTAATGCGCTTGCTCTGATACTGATACCCTCATTTGAGTCTGATCGAATAAAGGATCCGAAGGTCACTTAAGGCATTCCACAAAGTGTTTACACTGCTGACTTTGCAGTGCATGAACCCATGCGCATGGGTTGATGCGCTGCAAAGTCTGCAGTGTAAACAAGGCTTCAGTCTCTCCTGAACAGACTTGTGAGCCTTGTGATTTTCACCAGAGTCTGCCCATCCCCCAAATCTAGCAGGGTCCCAACTGTTTGGTCCTCAGCCTGCATCTGGATAATATTGCTGTAGTCCACATTAGTGACTGTTTCTATTTAGTGTGTACCCTTCAGTATCGGTCTTCTTTGCATAACCATTTTCTGTATAATCCTGTACATCAAGGCTGTTTTTACCACAAACATAACAGGGTAGATTCCCTACATTTCTGTTCCCCTATTACATATAATAACTTTACTGTTTTGCCTTTTTTTTTTTTTTTCCCTTGGGCTGCCAGTGCCTCCACTCTACCCACCAGATTCACCCTCACACACGTCTTCAGCTACTACCAAAGTTCTCTTGCAACTTTCTGTTCCCTGGGTCAGCTTGTCCCTGCTGGGGGCCTCTTCTGTCTGTTGTGGAGGGGAAAGACACCTAGAGTCTCCCACCTTCCTTGTCCCTGCTGTGGGTCTCTCTGATGAACAGAGGTGGAGCAGACAAGCTGGGAAGAGGCTGAGGGGCGATGTGGTGCTGAAGCGTTGGGGTTGGTTGATGTGGGAGGGGACGGTACAGCCCGCATCTGGTGTGCCACTGGTGCAGCAGTTTTCCTCCTTTTTTCCACCCTGCCCACCACCCACATAGGCGTGCACGCAGTAGCCAACCTGGATAGAGGGGCCTGACTGTGCAAGTTCACTCACACCATCAACAGCACCACTGCACGTTTCCACCAGGAGCCACTGCAGAGCGATGCAGCACCACCCCCAGGAGGAGAGCATCCATCAGATGCTCTGGATCCTCCCTGCTGGCCTCTGCTCCTGATGTCCCAGGCTCAGAGAGTGAACCTGGATCGCCAATGTGCCAGAGCGATCCCCCATCGCTTGGCACCGTGGAGCCAGCATAACTTTACTTTTGAAACCCTTCTCCCTCTTGGAAACCTCGTGACAATTTTTTGGTTAATAGCCTGGGGTCCGATTTTGTAGGTGACGGTGTTGCATTCCACATAGTCACCTTCTCGAATGGGACACATACTGTGGAGGCACTCTGATTTCCCACACTAGAACAAGCCATTTTAACAGTTTTCCCACATGTCAACAACATACGTACAGCCATTTTATTAATCCCCCAGTTTCACTTCACTTCCTTCAGTGGTTTCTCAGCTTGGACTAACCTCTGTACAAGTCTGTGGATTACAGTGTCTCCACTGCAGCTTGCAGCACTGGTGATTTCATTCAGTTCATTCTGGGGAGTGAACTTAAACTGCCTCTGCCATTTTTCCTTCTCTGCTCTGGACTTCGCCAACTGCTCCAGACTTTGCCAACTGCTCCAGACTTTGCCAACTGCTCCCTCTTCATATCCTACAAATGGACTACAACATTTATCATCTTCAGAGTATGTATTTACCCCCACATGTCAGAAAAGCAACTTCAAAAAGAAAACGAAGCACGCCACATAGTGGAGACTGTTTTTCACACCCACAAGGATATTTTCTTTTGCCAGTGCATTACCAAATGCAAGGAGACTGCATCCATAACAAATCAAAGAAGTATTTAGGTGTCAACCATTTCTTGATATCCTTAACAGCTTCTGAAGTTTTTGTGCCAGACAGAAGTTCTGATCCTCCACTGGAACCCTGGTCCTAGTGCTCACTCAGTCTTCTGAGTCTGCCTGTTGAGTACTTTTCAGCTAAAACTTACACTCCCTAACCTTGGGGACAATCACGAAAATGTTCCTTAACTATTACACCCAGACTGCTAGGGGCATCCATATCTTGCCACGTCAGCCAACCTTATGTGACAGGTAGTGTGTGATCGCGTGGTCTAGGTTGTTTGGGAACATTATGAATGATAGGTCAGACAGGGTTCAGACAACTAAAACTCTTTTATTTTATATTTGTTTGAACTGTACAAAATTAAATGATTTCTATTTCAGTTTTCATAAAAAGTCATCAGTGATTTTCCTTTCTTTATGCAACAGTAATAAACTCTTTCTGATCCTCTCTGGCCAATAACTCTAGTGTCCCAGTTCAGCCTATGCGGAATTGTTTCTCTCCCAAAGCTTTCATTACCTCTCCCCGCTTTCTAGCAGGCCCCCAGGCAGACTTTCCCATCTCTGCCTGTCTATGGCTTGTAGGGTTAACCTCCCTGTATACATTCAGCCACACGTTCTGCAGAGCTCCCACGCGGCTCTTGGCCTGTACGGTTTGCCTCTACCTCCCTGCAGATTCCATCACAAAATAAACACAATTCCACATTGAGGTATGTTCTTTTTATTTAGCCCCTCAGCTTGCAGGTGTTCTTATCCAATTAATTGCTGACTGCACGTTTGCAGTCCTCCCTGCACAATATTCTTAAAGGCCAACTCCAAAAAGGTGACTGTTGCCAAATCCTGGTTTGGTTCCTACCAGAACCCCCGTAAAAATCCCCTTCTGGTGCTAAAAGTGATGGAGGAGGGCAAAGGGCAAACCTAGCCTGTCACACTGACATTTAGAGGAAAATAAACTAGATGTTAAGTTTAGCTGTGACAGTGCTTAACCAAACACGTTCAAGAGTAGCTGCTTATTTTCTGCACAGTTTTGCTTCCCCTTTCTATTGACTGGCATGTTAAGCTGATGTGTTAACAAGGTTGTGTTTTGTTTTGTTAAACGAGAAAACACCTTTAGAATGTATAACAAATGTTGTTTTCCTTAAAATATTTTTTTTGTCCTGTGGATAACAAAGTATAAGTGTTTTGTTATTACATTCCACTACAAAGTGAAATATTTAAAATGAAAATGTAATATCAGTGTAGCAGTTACTCTAATAATACATATGTATGTAATTTAGCTGTTAATGCTCCTATCCTGGAGTGGGTCAATTTGGACCAGGTCCCCTCCTGCATACCCGTTGCCTATCCTGATAACCTTCAGCTGGTGCTCCCCATCCAAACAACCTACATTGTCACTGCACCAAAACCCCACGTGGTCAAGCCAGGCTGTAGCGATCTCGCCAGGAGACTGAGTCCAAAGAGGAAAAAGTGAGTGAGTGTGCAGGGGGTGGGGAGCAGTACACATGGACCTGTTGACCCTGCGAGCAGCTGACTAGGATGTGGGTGGGGTGGGGTGGGGTTGACTTCATCTGCCTACCCACAATAACACAAGCCCTTTCTGTCCTGCTGTCACCAATCCCCCCTCCTCCACTGGCATTCAAGTAGCAGAGTCAAGAGCCCACCCTCCCAGGAGAAGATGAGAGTCATAGCAGACATAGAAACATGGACAGAAGACTTGTCCATTGAGATTGCCCTGAGGTGCTACCTTACTCTAGTTTTCAACCCTACTGTTCTCCTTTTCCTCCAATGCTGTTCCACCAGTTCTGCACCCCCCTATTTCTGTTGATTACCCTTGAAGCTGCCCATCTGCGATTTTACACCATTTATGACCCCTTCATTAATCACAGTGTTGGGCAGCCGGTTTCCCCAATTATGGTCCCGTCATTAACCACATTCCTTAGTAGGCTGTTCCCCCGTTTACTGTCCCTTCATTAACCACATTGCTGGGCAGGCTGCTCCATTTGTAAACCACCTTCTCTGGAAAAAAAGCTTCCAGATGCCTTTCCTAAACTTCCCTTGGCAGCCTGGGGTTGTGGCCCATAGCTGAACATTGTACATCAACGATCTAGATTCTCATATCTAGCTCCAAACTGCACTTCTTTGCTGTCGATACTGTTCTGTATACCTTGCTTGGTTTACTTACTTGGTTATAAGGGACAGAAGAAGGCCATAGCCCATCGAGATTGTCCCCCACCACTATGGTGGAAAAATTAAGCCCCAGTGCTATTTAACTCCAACCACTGGTCCAGACCTCTTTTAAAGGACTAGATGGAGTTACTATCTACCAAATGTTGTGGTAAACTGTTCCATAATCTTGGAGTTCTTACCGTAAAATAGTTTGGTCTTGTATTAGTTCTTGTTTTGGCCACCTCAATCTGTTTGTTATGTAGCCTAGGGGAACTCCTTCTATTGGAGAATTTTAGGCCACATTGACTTATTAAGTCCCGGGAATTTGAGATCTTATGTAATAATAACAGATCACCTCTGGTACGTCTGGTTTGTAATGAATGTAATCCGGTTTCATGCAGTCTAGTATGATACTCACTATTTGTAAGTCGAGGTACTAATTTAGTTGCCCTCCTCTGTATACTCTCAATTCTAGCAATATCTTGTTTGAGATATGGGTTCCAAAAGGGAGACTCATAATCAGAATGGCGCCTAACGTAGGTCCTAAAAAGGGGGATAATGCATTCCTGAGTCCTAGAGACAAATGCTCGTTTAATTCTGGTCAAAAGTGAATTTGATATTTTGGCTACCTTAATACACTGATCTGTAGAGGTTAGCTTATAATTTATGATGACACCCAAATCCCTCTCAGTTATTGAAACTTTAAGAGGTGAGTTGTATAAATAATAACTCTGTCTTTGGTTATTTTTGCATAGAGTAACATAGTGCATTTATCGGGATTTAACATAGCCCATTCTTCTGTAGCTTTTAAGTTGTTAGTAAGATTAGTCCTACTAGAAGCAGTGGATACAGCACCCCCAATTTAGTATCGTCAGCAAACTTCAATAAAAGATTGTCAGTACTGACCTGCATAACACTAATGTAAAGATTAAATAAAGTAGGTCCAAGGACCGAACCCTGCGGACCCCACTGGTAACACAGCCCCACGTTGGGAAGAGTACCATTAATCTTAACTTGTTGCTGTCTGTTAGCCAACCAGCAGGAAACCCATCTGACCAAAATCTGGGAAAACCCCAGGTTCAGCAATTTGTCTATGAGTTTACCATGGGGGACTTTATCAAAAGCCCTGCTGTAATCAAGAAGGATAACATTCATAGGCTCCCCCTTATCAAGCCCCTCACTCACATAATTATAAAAAACTACCAAGTTAGTAGTGCTGGAATACCCAGACCTGAAACCATGTTGTGCATGATCAATTTTGTTTTTACTAATTACTTCCTGTTCTAGGAATTTTTTTAATAATTTTTTCCATTAATTTGCTAATTACAGATGTTAGGCTTATGGGGCGGTAGTTTTCAGGGTTAGAGCGATCACCCTTTTTAAATATGGGTACAACTGTGACCCTGGCCCAGTCTTGTGGAATAAATCCTTCTTGAAGGGACTTATTAAAAATAATAGTTAAGGGCTTAGCTAGAGCTTCAGATGTCTCTAGTAAAAATCTAGGATTTATGTTATCAGGTCCTGGACTTGAACTTTTTTTTAAAGATTGTAAGGCTTCAAGCGTATCGGTAACAGATATGTTGTAACCCATAGGAATACATGCCAGGTATGATTTGAGTTTAGGATCATCTTTTATTGAAAAGACCGAGCAGAACCGCTCATTAAAGGCATCTGCAATTTCTTTATCCATGGTTTTTAAGGAGTTATTTACTTTTATAGGACCCATATATCTGTTATTATCTTTTTTTATTACTAAGGTAGGAGTTACAAGGATTTATAGTTGCCTTTGATATGTGCCAAGCGAAACTCCAGTTTCTTTTTGGACTGTAGGATAGTTGTTTTAACTGTTTTAATGATGCTTTATATCTAAGTAATAAATGAACTTTATTGGTACTCTCGCTCTTTTTTAGTAATAAAAACAACCTTTGTTTTTTATTAATTAATATTGTTATGGTTTTATTTAGCCATAATGGAATCTTCCCTTTATTGTGATATTTCTTATTAATGGGTACAAATAATTCTTCTAGATCATAGATTGTTGTTTTCAAGGAATTCCAAGCTTCCTCGACAGATAAAGGGGATAATAACTCTTCCCAACATAGATTGTCTGATTGATCATTAATGATATGAAAGTTTGCTTTATCATAATTTTTGAATTCTCCATGACTTAATTTCGGTAGTGAGTTAGTAATTAGTGTAAATGAGATAGAATAATGATCACTAGTGCCCAAGGGGTCCCCAGTACAGATATTAGATATGTTATTACCTATATTAGATATTACTAGGTCTAATTAATTATCACCCCTAGTAGGCTCAGTAACAAGCTTTTCCAGACCTAGATCCACAGTAAGGGAAATCAATTTTTTTTCATCATGTGTTTTCCCAGGTTCAGGTTCCTCTGGTTCAACTTTATCAGAAGTCAGGGAAGTTTTACAAGCTGACTTTATTCAGCTCGAAAATAACCTGATAGAAGCCAGGCTTCTCCTTAATGCTAAGAAAACGAAAGCAATGATTTTCTCTCGTAGTAACTCCTCTGTCCCTCCCCTGACCTACCAAAAGACTTTATTGTTACATCACTAAGTGAACCTTTGGAAGTAATGCCTAAATTCAAATATCTGGGTATTTGGATAAATAATAAGCTCTCCTTTACCGACCACATTAATGACTTATCCAGGAGGCTCAAAGCAAGACTAGGATTCATTTTTAGGAAAAGGTCTCTTTTCCCCATCGAGACCCGTACCAGGCTCGTCCAAGCTACATTCCTTCCCCTACTCGACTACGGTGACCTAATTTTTTCATCCGCTACAATCTCAAGTCTAAGCAAGTTGGACGTCCTCTACCACTGCACGCTACGTTTCATTACCAGTTCCCCCTACTGTACTCACCATTGTGATCTGTACGCAGCTGTTGATTGGACATCTCTCACAACTAGATGCCTGTTTCATGCTGGACTTTGGACCCTTAAGTTGCTCCTGCTTAAACTACCATGCTACCTAACATCTTTAATCTGCATTTCCCACAGTGCATATTCCCTCAGGAAAACAGACTTTATCACGCTCGACGTGCCTAGAACTCGTACCTCCTTTGGCAAACGAGCCATCTCGCATATCCTTCCCACTATATGGAGCCAACTTCAATCTGTACTAAAACTAACTAGCATTGTCTCAGTTAACTTCTATAAAGTGCTAATTGCATCAAAAATAAAACATATTTGCAACTGCTAAGCCCCTCCTCTTTCCCTATGTGTGCCTCTTGACTATCATCGCCACTGGTACTAGTCTTTCTTAGACCAAGAAATCTTCTAGCTTGCAAAATGTATTCCTTGACTAATTAAAATCTAGGATTTTTTTACTATCTACTCCTTTTCCCTTTCCTTCCCTAGGCCTCCTATCTATATATTAACCCTTGCTTTACCCTCACCTACGTTTGGCCTCCTATCTGTCTATTACCCCATGCTAACTGGCCCCTTCCCCCAACCTTACACCAAGCTTATCTATTGCAGCTAACAGGGTTAAAGTTAAAACTTTTCCTTGTATTGCCTGTACATTCTTTACTAAATGTTCGTAAATGTACACATCTTTATAACATTGTATATTGCTATGTAATACCTCCCTCGAATTTTGTGTGCACTTTGTTTACTGGTAACCAAAGATGCCTTACTATGTAATGCTCTTTTTCTTTGTATATGTACAAGAAACCAAGGTTGCTTTGCTATGTAAGGTTATTTTTGTCTTTGTCCAAGCCTCAGGACCTCCTTGTGAATGAGCTTGCTTAATGGAGTTTTCCTGCAATAAACTTCAACTTAAACCATTCTTCATTTTGAATAATTATGTATGGGCAACCCTGTTGTTCTCCTGAATGTCTTTAAGTTTCTCTTATACCCCACCCTCCCTCCCTTCTAGCCTTTTCTAAAAATTCAGCAATTTGCTCTTTCGTTTTTGTCTCTAGAATCTTTATCCACAGTGGATGCGAGACTCTCTAATTTGTCATTACAAGGGTACCTTATGTCCCCCTCTTTTGCCTGGGTGCTGTGTTTGCATGCTAGTGCATGCCCTGCCTCCATAAGCACCCTGGAGTGCATTCCATCTCTCCCCATGGATCTGTGCATCTTTTCTCCATTTTCTGTCCCCCCAGGTCCCTCAGATTTAACTATCAGGTATAGGGCCTGAACCCTCTGCCGTGAATACCAAAGTACTGTACCCATTTAAGACATTTACCTTCACCATATCATCCTCCACCCTAACCCCATTCTTTGTCATCTTGTATGTTGGTCTTTGTCTCTCTCTTTCCCAGTGTACCCGAAGAAAGTCTTAAAATGTTTCCCTTCTGCCATTATTAGTTTAGCATCGTCTTTTGCCCTCCTAATTAGCTGCTTGCTTGTCTTCAATGTTTCCTTGCACAGCTCCCTATTTGCTTCTGATCGTTTTCACAGTAAGGTCTAAAGCCACCCCCACCCCGCTTGCTTCTGTCACCTAACCGTTAAACCAAAGTAGCTTACCATGTTTGTTAGACTTTCTAACACACTTAATGTATTCCTGGGATGTCCCTAATACCATCCCTTTAAAAGTGATAGGAAAGCTTTTACACCCCTTGATGCCCTAAAGTTGTCCTTTTAGTGTTTATCCAATATTCTGATATGTTCTTACCTTTTATTTGTCCAAATTAAGAAACTCATTTTGTTGCCTTTGTAACTACCCCGAATCTGTCCCTCCTCAGCAGTTGCAGCTCTCTCTTGCCATACTGCCTAAACATTCTATGATACGAACATATCAAATTGCCAGCAGATACAGGCCATTGGTCTATCTAGTCTGTAAGTGTGCAGCACTTCAGTCCATTAGACTGTACTGCCCCCCTCCCTCATATGCCCTCCCCATCTCCCACCCTTCTGATTTGTACCTCCCTTTGAATCTGTCCCACCCCCTTTTGAAGCCCCCAACACTCTGCAGCAATACAACTGCCTCTTGCAGAGCGTTCCACCCTGCCACCACCCTTTCTGTGAAATAGTGCCTCCTGAGTTCCCTCTTGAACCTGCCTCCTTCCAACCTCATAGAATGTCCCCTGGTTTCCCTTCCGCCCTTCAGATTGAACATACACCTGGTGTCTACTTTGTTCAAACCCATCAGGTACTTGAAGGTCTCAATCATATCCCCTCTCTCCCTCCTTTCCTCCTGGGTATACATATTGAGCTCTCTCAGTGTCTCCTCATATGGTCTGTCCCCCAACCCCAGGTTCATTTTTGTTGCCCTGCGCTGTACCCCCTCCAGTAGTTTAATGTCCCTTTTCAAGTAGGGGCCCCAGAATAACACACAGTACTCTAGGTGCGGTCTCACCAGGGACCTGTACAGTGGCAAGATGTATCAATAACACGATTCCAGGCCATTCAAATGAATAGCACAGAATGGGTTTATGAATGTCATCACAAAATCACAGAAACTTGGTGGCAGAAAAGGACCCATTGGTCCATCTAGTCTGCCCCTTACCCCCCCCAGTACTCGTCCCTCCCCCCCTCTGGAACCCCACCTCTCCCTGCTATTCAACCCTATGTGACTGTCCCATGCTTTCTTGAATTCCTCCACTTTTTCAGCCCCCACCACCTCCTTAGGAAGCCTGTTCCATGCCTCCACCACCCTCTCTGTGAAGAATCATCCCCTCACATTGCCTCTGTATCTTCCTCCCTGAAGTCTTAGGCTATGCCCTCTAGTTACAGCCCCTTCCTTCCTTTTAAATAAACACCATTCCTTTACTTGGTTGATCCTCTTGACATATTTAAAAGTTTCAGTCATGTTCTCTCTCTCCCCCTTCTAGTCTCCAACATGTCCCTATCCAGTTCCTTACATCTCTGCTTGTATGTCTTCCCTTGCATACTCTGCACCATCCTGGTTGCCTTTCTCTGAACTCTCTCAATCCCATCTATGTCTGTCCATAGATGTGACCTCCAGAACTGGACTCCGTACTCCAGGTGTGGTCTTACCATGGCTATGTTGAGGGGCATCAGTACCTCCCCCCTTCTGCTAGTGATGCCCCTGCCAGTGCATGCCAACACCCCACTGGCCTTCCCCACCGCCCTGCTACATTGGTTTCCCACCTTTAGGTTACATGATATTATGATCCCTGGATCCTTCTCCTGCTCCGTATCCTTGATGTCCTCCCCACCAAGGGTGTATCTTGCTTTCTGGTTCCTGTACCCCAGGTGCACCACAGCACACTTTTTGGCATTGAATTTCATTTGCCAAGTCTCTGCCCATCCCTCCAAAATCTTCAGGTCCTGCCTCATATCCTCCACCCCACTGTGGTGCCCACCCTATTGCAAATTTTCGTATCATTAGCAAATAGGCACACCCTTCCTCTCAGGCCCTCCACGATATCACTGATGTAGATATTAAAAAGGAGGGGTCCCAGCACTGACCCCTGGGGAACCCCGCTCGTCACCTCCCCATCCCGGAGTACACCCCGTTTATCACCACTCTCTGGCTTCTGCCCGCCAACCAGTTGTCCACCCATCTGGTTATTGTCCCAACTACCCCAATGGTTTTCAGTTTGCTTGCCAACCTTCTGTGGGGGACAGTGTCGAAAGCCTTAAGTCCAGATAGGCTATGTCCACTGCCGCCCCCGGTCAACCACCTGCATCAACCAATCAAAGAACTCATTCAAGTTCATCCGGTAAGACTTCACTTTCATGAAGCCATGCTGCCTGACATCCTACAAGCCACTTTCCTCCAAGTAGTCCACCACCCTCTCCTTTATGAGTGCCTCCATAACCTTTCCCACCACTGAGGTGAGGCTGACTGGGCAAGTAGTTTTCTGTCACCTCCCTGTTACCTCCTTTGTGCAGCAGCACCATGTGTGCCTTCTTCCAGTCTGCCAGCACGCTCCCCGAATCCAGAGACAAGTTGAATAGCCTTGTCAGTGGGGTGGCTAACTCCTCCTCCAACTCCCATATCACCCTTGAGTGCAGCCCGTCTGGCCCCATTGCCTTATCCTCCTTCAACCTGCCTAATTCCTCCCTCACTCTTTCTACACTGAATGGGCTCTGATCATAGATCTAAGACATAGAATGTCTTAGAAATATGAAAAGAAAGAGCAGCAGCTAGAAGAGTGGAACTACATGTAGATCTGAGGGCACCCCAAAGCTAGATAATTTATCAAAAATTGAGCAAGTCAAGTCAGAATTTATTTCTTAAGTGCCCAATCCTGGAGGATCTGGGCACTTCACCTAGAGGTGGAACAGTTTACAGACAATTTACAGCAGTTTAAAATCAGGGTCAGTTAATTATAAAACAATAAAATAATAAAGATTAAATAGTAATGGTTCTAAAAGTCTTTCGGCCTCAGATAAAATTCAGTGAACATCGAATGCCTGCTTAAATAGGTGTGCCTTAAGACCCCACTTAAAAATTTCCATGGAGGAGGCCTCTCTTAGTGACCGCGGTAGGGAATTCCACAACGTTAGTCTCGCCACCTCGAACTTCCCGAAGGCACAGTCTCCTGAGGTCTTTAGCCGTGCCCTAGGGATCATCAGGAGGCCTTCCACAGAGGAATGGAGTGAGCACACCGGGCGGACAGGTGTCAGGGGGTCTGTCAGATAGCATATTAGAATACATTGCTGGCATGGAGAGGAAAATGAAAGAGTAGTTAACTGGGTAAAATTCATTTCCTATCTCCTACGACTACCCGTCTGTTGTCTGCCCCTCTACATCATTTTTGCCCTTCAGTCTGTCCGTGATTATTTGTCCCATTTTAGTGAAGTCTTTTTCAATGCCTGGGATGATGGTGCTGGAGTTAAGCTATTAGTCCTCCAGCACAATGCTGAATTTTACAAAATTATGGACGTTGCCTCCTAAAGGATCTTCCACCCTGATTTCATGGATTATGTCTTGGTAGTAGAACATATCCAGGGACCTGTAAATCCCAGTTGTTTTTTTTTTTTTTTTTGGTGCACACATCTTTTCAAAACTGTCATTATGTCCAGTCATTCATCTACCATAATTGCCTATAGCTCGTACATTTTCTTTCCCAAACTCCTAGCATTTGTGTACGGCATCTTCCCACCTATCCTTCCTTAGCCTATTTGAGCCCTCCTTCTATAATCTACTGTTGATGCCTTCTTAACCCTGACTGATGCGTGTGTCACTGCTTCCCTCAACCTAGTCTAAAATACCTGCCCTAGTGCACTGTTGCTGTCTCTGTTCAGATGCAGTCAGTTCCCTGTGAACAGCCTGCATTTCTTCCAGAAGTAGCCCAGTCCACAGAAAAGAAAAAAGTTCTCTCCATACCAGTCTTTTAGTAGTGTGTCAAGTTCTCTAATGTGTTACTGTCTCTGCAGCTGCCCTGAACTTTATGCCCAATTCCCAGAATCTATCCCATACCTTGTCTATGTTATGACTTGCAAGATTGTTGATGCCTAAATGTGTCATAATATCTGGTTTGCCCTCCATTAACCTGATTGGCTTCTGCAGCTGGGGAGGTAGCCTGGTCACTGTCACTCCTGTCTCTCCTGACATGAAGCTTACAGATCTTTCCCTCAGCTTGGCAGGGCATACCAGCCTCTTGGTCTCTCCAACTGTAGCATGCCCCAAGACTGTTGTGTATCTTTCTCCTGCTTTCCCTACCTAAGGCCCCCCACTCCCCACCCTGCGCATCTCTGCTTGGTACAGCCATATCCCTGTGGGTTTCGACTGCCGCTTACTCTCCGGAGGTGGCAGCTTAATACCACTCTGCCAGTGACTCTAATTGGTTCTTGGTTTCCACTCCAGGATTCCCTTCCCCACTAATGCTCCCCTCCACTCCATCTCCGATGCAAGATCCTTCTACAAACATAGGTCACCAGCTTACCAGACTGCTGGCCCAGCTTTATTTTTAACAGTAGACACAGACTGTCAGCAGAAAAAGATCCAGAGGTCCATCCAGTCTCCCTGGCTTCCTGTCTAGCTCCATTCTCCACCTAATACCAGGCTGAATTTAGAGCTCTGATAGTCCTAGTAGCTGATCATGACCCCCTTCCGCAGGTATCCCTTTCTATCTTCTGCCTGTGGGTCCCACTATTCCCTTATACCTCTCCCACCCAAGTTTAAACTTCATCACATTCTTGGCTTCAGACGCCTCTCTTGACAGTCTGTTCCATGAAGAACTGCTTCCTCATGTCCCTCCTGAATCACCCCCCCCATCTCCACCCATATTCTCTAGTCACAGTGCCCTTGTTCCTTGTGAGCCAGTCAACAATCCACCCTGTTGATTCCTCACAGAAAGTTTTATTTCTAATTCTTATCTGTCCTTTCCCTCCTGGCCTTCAGTGTATATATGTTAAGGTAAGTCAGCCAATCCACATATGACCTCCCCTTCTTCCTCTGGATCATCTTGATGGCTTTCCTTTGCATGGTCTCTATGTCATGTCCCCATCTTTCTTGAGGTGTGGACTCCAGAACAACATGCAGTACTCCAGGTGCTGCCCTCTCAGGCACCAGTACAGGGGCAGTATCACCTCCTTGTTCCTGTCAAATCCTTTTTCTTATACGTCCCAGCATCCTGTTTTCCTTCCCAGATGCTTTGTTGCTGTTCACTTTGGACATGCGGCTGTCACTAATTGTCCCCCCAAGTCTATATCCTCTGTTATCTGCACCACCCTTATCCCCCCCCCCATCCCATGGTGTTTTTGGTCTCTATCAGTGTGCATCACTTTGCACTTATTTGCGTTGCACATTAGTTGCAATAATCTGGACCACTTTTGCTAGCTTCCATGTCTCTTCATTGCTCTAACCCTCCTTTTCAGTGTCCACTCAACCATTAATCTTAGTGTCATCTGCAGAAAGAGGTACCTAATTCGGGATTCCCTGTCAGAACCAGTGTCTGAGTTACCTTGCTTGTGACTCCTCTGGGCTCTGAGTGTACCCCACTGATGACCACCTTCTGTCCTGCATTCTACCCACTTCCGTATCCACCTAGTCAGTCTGTCCCTTAACCTCAGGCCACCATGTTGTGTGTGTTTTTTTTTTTTTTTTTTTTATTTCTTTTTGCCCCTACATTCTCCATGGCAGCCACTCCTTTGGCTTACCAAGACTTGACCCCCAACCCATACGTCCTCTGAGTCTCCACCTCACATGGCAGCCAACCCCCAGGGTGACCCAGTGTAACCCTTTGCTGAATGGGTCCCTCTCCTCCAAGGGGGGAAGCACCAGCCAAGGGGGGCAGACCAGCGCAACACTTAGCCCCGGGGGTGCTGCAGAGAAGGAGAGCTCGGTGGGACCTGGATGGCCTCAGAGAGCCAGGCAGCCGTCATCTGGCTGGCATGTAGCGGTACTTCTGCTTTTCTAGTTAGTCCCTCCTGCATGCATCGGCAGTGCTCCTGGTCTCCACCAGAGGCTGCTGCGGTGTGACGACAACCCAGTACCCACCCAAGGAGAGCAGTCCTACGGACGCTCGATCCTCTCCTTCCCCTGCCAGCCCCCAACGTCCTGAGTCCGATCTCGAACCCAGGTCACCGGCATGGGTTGAGGTAAAGCGCTAGCGCCTCAACCCTCTGTGCCACCGGGCCGGCCTCACCATGTTTTTTAATTAGCCTTTTGTATAGAACGGAATCTAAGACCTTGCTAGTCGGGGTACAGCACATCCACTGCCTGTTCAGGCCTCTGAGACCCAATCAAAGAAGTAGATCGTTAGTTTTGTAAAATTTTCCTGCTATAAACCTGTGTTGCCTTCTGTCCAGCAACCCATTTGCCTCCAAGAAATACAGCATCTGTTCTTTAATGATGGTTTCCAGCAGCTTGCCTACAATCAAGATTAGACTGACCAGTTCATATTTTCCCAGGACATTCCTGTCCCCCTAGTCTTGTGAAGTGGCACCACATTAGCTACTCTTCTGGTTGCTGCAACCACCGCCATCTCCAGGAAACAACTAAATAGATCTGTCACAACACTGCCACACTTTAGAGTGCAACCCCATCAGGACCAGGTGCTTGGACCACCTTCAGGGATTTAAGCAGTCACAGAGCTCCCTTTCTTCAGAGGCTGGTCCCAACTCCAGTCCTGTCGCCCCCTCCTTTTTAATTTTATTAATTGAGTGTATTTTTATTAAGTTTTCTTTTTGCAACGTAAGCATACAGACATAATATTACATTATCTCAGATACATACAACATCCCCAACTGGTCCCCCAGAGCAAGATAATCAAACCTAAAATTCATATTTTACGCATCCGTCCTTTTACCCTTCATTCAGTTACTTGGTCTATGTCCTCTGCCAGTCGTAGAGTTTTCAGTGGTTGCAAATGCTTTTTAAAAGACTGCAGTCCATTTGTACTCGCCATAATTTTCTATATAGAGTGCACATATCATCTCTGTGTGCCATTCCTGGCACAGTGGGACTTCCTGATCTAGTCAGTGCCTTAGGATTAGCTTCTTAGTGACCTCTGGCAACCATTCAGAACATTCCTGTATCTCACTCCCCTCTCATCAGTCTCTTCCCCCTCCTTCTTCATTCATGACCTTCACTATTACCCTGCTTAGTTTGTTTTTTTTGTTTGCCTCACCAGTGCACCTAAAGAAATTTCTCTGGCCGCTTGAACCCCTCAACTGTTGTCAGCTTGCTCCACCTTTCTTATTCTTACCATTTTTCTGCCCTCTCAGCTTTTTCGTATAATCCTCCTGGCTGGCCTCACTCTGTCTCCTCTTGTATTTTCAGTTTGCTACAGTTTTTTCCCTTGCTGCCTCTCCCAGCCTTCTGGAAAACTGGTTTGGCTTTTTGGTTTTCCCGGCCTGTCTCATGCATGATGTGGTCACCTCCATTACACCCCCCTCATAAGGACATCCCATTTGTCTTCTGTCCCCTCCACTCTTTTATGCGTATCAGCTTATCTTTCAGAATTTGCCAAATGTAGCCAAAGTCCACCCTTCCAAAGCCCAGTTTCTGAACTGGAGTAATGTGTTCCTGTGGTTATGTTGAACCATACTGTATTGCTGTCACTGGACCCCAGTGATTCCGTCGTATCTACTTCTCTGTTACCCCCACACTAGTTGGTACCCTGTCCCACTGAACAAACAAGCAGTGTTGCATCACATCTACCAGCACATGAGTTCTTGTACTGCCGGCTGTCAGGATTTTCCAGTCCACATCCAGCATACTTGGGTCAGCCAGCAGCATCGCTTCCTCTTTGGCTGATACTTTCCTAATTCCCTGTCCCCTTCCCACTGCTGGTTCAAAAGTCTGCACACCACTCTGACCCTGGATCTTTTGCCCTCTTCATTTGTCATTTGCACCAAAACTGCTTTCATTTTATCCTCATGAGTAGCACCTTCCATATACTTTATACCTTCCCGAATGTGCAGAGCCACCCACTCCCCTTCCTTTTGGCTTGTCGTGCCTGTAGAGTGAGTAGCTCAGTTCTGCAAGATCCCAGTCATTGTTTCCTGTCGCCCATGTATCCGTTACAAGTAACAGATCCATCTTAGCTTCTGCTGCTACTGTCTGGAGCTCACTGATTTTATTGCCAAGGTTTTTAGCTTTTAAGCAGACCAACCTTCAGGACCTCTGTCTCCTACCCGTACCCCTTCCACTGACCTAACCATGCTCATTCTCAGTATTATTTCACCTTTGTCAGGGATTTATTTAACTCTAAAAATTGATTAGCGTTTTGCTCATAAAAGTGCTAAATCTTTGTGAAAATGCAGAACTCTTGCCTCACTGTGTTTAACAAACACAGCACTTCTAGAAAAGCTATATAAATACTTTCTGTACAGTTAGTATCATCCCAAGAAAAAAACTGCTAATCAATTATTTAAAACCCTGTTTGTTACCTCCTCGCCAACCCAATGTTGTCCCTTGTCTCTGAAGTATGTCCCTTTCTTCATCCCTATCTGTTTTACCCTTTTTCCCTTGCCCCTGATTGCCCCCAACTAGTTGTGGGAAGTGCTTGCTAGATCTCCCTCACCTGAGTTCTCTTCCCAGATGCCACTAGCCCCACCTCTTTCCTCCCCTTCTAGGTTGAATGCCCCAAAATGTGTGCCTCAACACTAGCCTGGTGGCGTGGAGGGATGAGGTGCTGGATGCCACACCTCGCGCTACGCCGATGACCCGGGTTCAGGAACGACCCTGGGTCATCAGGTGCCGGCGTGGGGGAAGGGCAGAGCAGGATCAAGCATGCCGATGGGCAGCTCTCCTTTCCTGAGGGTGGGTTGGTGCCCCCCCATAGTTTTGCTCCCACCGGGTGGAGGTCTGGTGGGTAGCATAGGCGGAGAGGGGGTGGCAAACAGTTCCAGGAGGTGGAAGGGGCTGAGCTGGCACCACGAGGTGCATAGCATACTTCCACTTGCTTGCATGGCCATGTTTCTGGGCCCTGGGGAGGGGGTTAGGGGAGAAAAACAGTAAAAAAAAAAATACCTGTGTGTCCCAGTTGATGGGAGGAGGCGACGGGGACCAAATAGCTGCATGAAATAAAAAATAATTGCCTCAAACATCTGCATTGATGCCTTTTGTCTTCTCCCTGTAAGGATGTAGGGCATCCAGTTTAATTAGGCCTCCTGGATTCACCAGTCCTTCAACCAGTTGTTATACTGGAAGATTTTCAGCTTCCTTGCACCTCCCCCCCCCCCAGACTGTAAGGAACTCTGGGAAGGTCACAGTACCAGTCAGTCTTGTAATCTTTTAAGCCTGCAACCCAGCATTCTGAAGCTAGCCTTTTAATTAATATGAATTTTGAAATTGTCTTCTATACATGTATTGCAAGTATTCTTGTGTATTTTCATACTTTGGAAAGGGACTGTTTCTTTTGCCATATTCAGTACACGTGGCTAGGCTGTAAATCAATTAATTAAAATAACAAATGAAAATGCTGCAGTAACTTTCCCAGTGAGTCAGTGGCAGGGAAGAATTTTATAAACCAATGGTATTTCTTTCCTAAAGATGAATGTAAAAATAATCCCTTATGTGGCTTGTGTTTTGGGTGCCTAAACTGTGCAATTATATGAAAGAGTACCCATAACAAAATAGTTAGTTACTAAAATGTTGGTCAAGTGGCCCTGACCACCAGACCTGAAGATGTATTATGATTAGGTGTTTTTAAGCTTTGAGATGATAGTGTGCATTAATATTAAAGGGGCACTGTCAGCTTTCTCTCTTCGTTTTGTGGGCATATGTATGCAGTGTAAGTTCTGGCACAGACCCATTCTACATGTGTTGCAAAATACACCCAGCGATATAAAACACACAGCTTTGTACCTGTTTTGCTCATTTTTCACAAAAGTTAACATTCCCACAGCCCGATCTGAAAGTACCCGCCACCTGAGCATTGCCAGGTTCAGAACGCGCATCGGGCACGAGCGCAGTCGTGAGGCACAATTTTTTACCATGCCACTTGTAATTAGAGGTTTCACCAGTAAATGATTAAATGCTGAATTGTTTGTGGTACCTAAAAACAAAAACTGAGCACTGAGAGCATCGCGTTTTAAATTTTTAATCGTGACCCGAAATCCCACGCATGCATGAGAGAGGCACATACAAAATCTCACGCATGCGCAAGGCATATGCCTCTCTCGCGCATGCGTGGGATTTCAGCTCAGGATTAAAAATGTGAAACGCGATGCTCTCAGTGCTCTGTTTTTGTTTTTAGGTACCACAAACAATTCAACGTTTAATCATTTATTGGTGAAACCTCTAATTACAAGTGGCATGATAAAAAAAAATTGTACCTTGCGACTACGCTCATGCCTGACATGCATTCTGAACCTGGTGATACTTCCGGAGGTGGGTACTTTCAGATCGGGCAGAGGGACTGTTGAACATTGTAAAAAATGAGCAAAACAGGTACAAAACTTTTTTTTTTTTTTACATTGCTAGGTGTAATTTACAGTGCATGTAGAATGGGTCTGTGCCAGAACTTACACTGCATACATATGCCCACAAACAAAGGGAGAGAGCTGACAGTACCCCTTTAATTATAGAAAGGGTCTGAGAAATAGAGCTTTCTGATTGGTTGTAAGCATTCTATCAGTCTTATGTTAATTAAACAAAAACCACGAGGGTGTGTGGGTTATCGGGGGATTTACCACAGCTGGAGTGGTTTGCCCACGAGGTGCAGCCGAGTGGGTAAATCCTCGCCAGCCGTGGTAAATCTCCCGAGAACCCACATGCTCAGAGTGGCTTATTGCGATTATACCAAGGTAAATTTTTTTTTTACTATAATAAAATACAAATATTAAAGAGGTTGCTTTGTTGTTTTATTTTTTTTGTATTTATTACTATGATGCAGATGTTGTAGATGATAGTTTATTCATCAGCCGTTGGTTATCAGAGGATTTACAATGGTGGTAAACTGCCAGTCTGACAATTTCATTGGCTGTTCACTTATGTCCATGATATAATCTTTTATTAACATACATGTAGTGCCTAATTATTTGCTGAACAAGGTTTAACACTACTAAAACAACATTTCTACATTTAATCACTCTCTAGGAGCGTGTGGCACACGGCTATGCCTCATGCAACATTACTCCCCTAGAGGGTGATTAACAGACCATTAACATAACCCCTGGACATGCCTTATTGCTTAATTAACTTCATTTGTGATAATGTGCATTAATATTAAACTTTTGTTTTAACTTAAATTTCATCTTTCTGTGAAACATTTTTTGTATTTTATATGGATAGTCTAAGAACTATTAAAATTTATATAAAATGTATAATTGATCAAATACATCAGTATAGATTACTGTGCATAAAATGTATAATTGGTAAACACATCCGTATAGATTATTGGACACTTTCTTCTAGCTCAAGATGTAGCTTACCGATTACTGTATATAGAAGTCATGTGATATCCAGTCTTCTCTTAGCCTTTCTAGATTTCTACGATCACAGCATGTATGTGTGGTATTTAATGAAAATGTTTGACCTTAAACATTAAGACCTGAAGTTTACAAAACTGGACTAGTTTCCTATGCAAGTAAGGTGCCCAACCAGACGTTCCTGGCCTTTACTGTAAAACTGACACACAATAACCATTTTAAATAATTAAGCTAAAGAGTAAATCCATGAGAATGGCTTTGCGGGAAGAGCGGAAAGGAAGCTTTTAGACAGTTCTCAGGGCTTGACATATTGATCTGGTAATCAATCTGGGATTATTTCCTGAATCCAAAGCTAATATCCAATTGTGGTTAAAGATAAGTGGCCTTTGGGCAGGGTTTTTTTTTTAGTCTTAGAATTGGATAAATACTATAGTGAGTAATCTGAATGGGGACTGACCACATTTATACCGTGTGTGAAGTCAATAAATGTAGCCTGCTATAATTGAACTTTGCATGATGTCATTTATTAGGCAACATGCATGCTTGGTGTATTTCTTTTACAAGGAGGGTGCATAAAGCATTGCATAACTTATTCATGAGTCTGATCCATTATAAACTTAATAAATCAAATTATCAGTCTCTTGTCTCTTTTCAATTCTACTCGTTTTTTAAAGACTCCGTCTTTAATGATTACTTCCTTCCTTTAAAACAAGGATATTTAATATTTAATGATGCTTTATGGAAGAGTCATCTGTCCTTCTCATATTAAAGTGCAGTCTATTAATTGCCTTTCTGTCTTGTCTGTGCTGGCTGTTAAGCAAAGCTTTAGGTAAACTTTAAGAGATGGCTGTGTGTGTGTATGTATATGTATATGTGTGTGTGTGTGTGTGTATGTATATGTATATATATATTTTTTTTATAGAAGTTGTAGATAAGTATGTTTAATAATCATAATATGGGAAGGGGGGGGACAAAACAAAGGAAAAACCCGGCTCGCAGGGATAGGCGACAGCACCTATCCTCCATGCCCAGCACCGGGTCTGACTCGGCCAGGCCTCATCACTCCTCCACCCACGCCCTGCCTGCTTGCCAGAGTCTGCCTTACTAAGAGTGACCCAAGGAAGGAGTCGAGCTACCCTCCCCAGGCAGGTCAAACCGAGGGTGCTGGCAGCGGGGGCACAAGACCACAGGGGACCTCAGGCGGGCAGGCACAAAGAGAGGATGCCTGAGAGAGTTCCCTCGAGTCGCGGCCAGAGGGAAAAAGACTAGCTGTAAAAAGAGAAATCAGAGTAGTCCGCTATAGGACTGGGTTTCCAGCCTTGTTTTCTATGTTTTTAGTTACAGAAGTAGTAGTACTTGCTCTTCAGCTGTCCCTGATGGAAACAGAAAACTGCTAAAGTTAAAATGAGTTTGCATACTGTATTACAGGGATGGGAGGAGGGGGATTTAAAGTGGTATGCAGTCTCCAGGCAAATGGTAAAAATTCAGGTGCCATTTTGAAAGGTACACATTACTTGTTCTTTAAGTGAAAACAGTATAGTTATTAAACATTTCAGCAAGGCTCTGTGCAGGGTCCCCTAGAGCTGACAGCTAGATTCTGTAAGTGAATCCTGAATGTATTAGCTCTATACTTAATAATCCAGTTTGCATAAACCAGACCCAATACAGTAATAATAAAAATAATAAGTCAGAGATATTAGTTCTTAAATATTTTCCACTCTGGGAGCCAGCCCACTAGCACTACTGCTTGCTGTACTAGCGTTTGGGAACATGCGTGGATCGTCTGGGGGATGGCCGGGGGAAAGAAGGATTGAGTGTCCCAGGGACTGCTATCCTTTGGGTAGAGTAGGCACACTGCTTCTGCTGTGTGACTGCCAACTGGTTGAGACCAGTTGGCAGCACAGCAGGGAGTACCAGTGGGGAGGAGTTGCGAGGTGCCTGTCACGTGTATGCTAGCGTACTCATGTGTAGCTGCGTCTCTCCACACTGGCACCCCATGGGAGGAAATGGAGGTCAAATGAAAAAGCCGAGCTGTGTAGGCTGCCCCCACCCACCTTGCAGGCTCTTGCACAGCTGGCCAACCCTAAGTGGTCCAGGGTAAAGTGGTGGATAACTGATAAGTCTTTGAGAAGGTTGGAGTTGGGGGGGGGGGAGCCTGTGGACAAGGCCTAGGAACAAGAAGTAGCTTGGTAGCATAAAATATTTCACCCTGTCACCATCCCGAACAGTAGGCCATCACAGCTGCCCTCTCCCCTGTCAAGGAGGGCAGGTGAACAGCAGTGTTAGTGGAGGATGAAGGGTCTGACTCTAGAGTTAACCAACAAGAGTAGCTTACTTCTTTTGTTAATGTTGAGGGGAGGGCTCCACCCCATTTTATTCTGAAATACGAATTCATTATACGGGGTTGTAGGAGGCAAGAGCCCCCAACATAATCAAATTTTAAAAGGTAAGCTAATCTCATAGCATAATCTTTTTCAATCTATATAAATCCAGTGTACGCTATTTCTTACTTCACTTTGCTCCCCACTGTATTATGTATTTCCTACCCTTTCTATCTTCATACCTTCTGCTCCGTTCTTAACACTCTCTCTCTCCCCAGCCCACCTCACATGTGCCCCCCCCTTGTTACCTTTCCTCTTTTTCCTCCTAATGCCTCCCTGTCTCCTCCTCTTACCCCACCCAGCCATACAGTCAGTCCCCTCTCCTACCTTTTACCCTAGCCTGCCCTCAGAGCCCCCCTCCTCCCCCTCGGGTCAAACCTCGCAACTACCCTGCTCCCATGCTTTCTCCCCCTCTCCCCTCATCCATTCTGCTTTGATCCCCTCCACCTTATTAAATTTAGGGTCCCTCCTTCATTGCTGCAGTCTCACTACCCCCCCACAGCCCCAGAAGGCCAAAGTACCCTTCTCACCTACCACTATTTCTATTCCTACTGCTCCTCTCTGGAGATGTGCAACTCAACCATGGCCCTCCCCTGAACCCCCCCCAACCTTAATTGCCAAAGGGTCTCCACCTTTTCCAACTAAATGCCAGAAGTCTCCTCCCCAAGTTGGATGCTCTAAAAGTCTGGATGACCCACCACCCCCACTGACGTTCTCTGTGTCACCCGAAACCTGGCTCTGTGCTAGAATCCCAGACTCCTCACTTGCAGTTCTGAACTTCAACCTCTTTCATCAAGACCAAGGCAAATGTGGCGGTGGTGTAGCCCTGTACATTAGGCGGTCTCTTTCCTACACCATCACCCTTTGAGAATCCTGCCCTTCCTTCCATGAATTTATAGTTGCCCTCCTATCCCTTCCCTCTTCAATCCCAATCTACATTGCTGCAATCTATGCCCCTCCCAAAACCTCCCAAGAGTCTTTGTTCTCTGTCATCTCCTCCATCTCCACCCATGCATCAGGAGGTGAACTCATGCTCCTTGGGAATTTCAACCTGGATTAACTCTCCCCCTCCACCAAGCCCACCCTTCTCAAGATAGAGTCTCTAAATCTCACACAGCTGATCAAAGAACCCACACACATCAGCCCCTGCTTTCAAAATCACTCACTCCTTGACAGGGTGCTCACTTCTCACCCCCCAATCACATCTCTTCTGCAGGCGTCTTTCCAGATGCCCTTAGTGATCACTGCATCACATATTGCGTAAGGAAGATAAGCAACCTCCATTCTTCTCCTAAATACATTTGGTCACGTCCACATCATGCCCATGACACAACAGCCCTCCTTCAGGACCTCTCCTACGCAAACTGGCAGCCTGTATTCTCAGACCCAGATGTCGACTATGCCCTCCTTGCTTTTTCCAGGACCCTCACTAGCATCTGGAATTCCCATGCCCCACTAAAGAAATCCAGAGTAAAATGTCTCCCATCACCCCTGGATAACTGCTGAACTAGTAGCACAATGTAAAGCTAGGGACCAAGCCTGGGCAACATAGAAAGCCTCCCAATCCCTGTATTTTAATTGTACTTACTTGAATCTGTATCTGTATGTACCCAATGTACTTGCCTGCTGTATATACCCCTATCTATTTTATAATGCCTTCGTATCTTGTCTGTTGCCTTACGATGTGGAACCTTTGTAAATGAGCTTTTAGCTCAAAGGTGTTAATCCGAGATGCCAATAAATAAATAAATCCCAGACTGATCAACAGTCTTATAGAACCCTTAGAAACAAGTACACTAAAGCCATTCATCTTGCCAAGGCAAAATACTTCAAATCACACTTACACGCCTACAGTGGGACTTGTTGGCTGAAGTTTTGAGAAAATTTGGACCTCAGTTTTCAATTTGTATTGAAGCCCTTGACTTTAAACCCCAAGCTAGGGTCAAAGTGAACGGTACAGTATCCTCACCCTTAACAATACACCGAGGTACTAGGCAAGGTTGTCCGCTGTCCCCACTCCTGTTCGCTCTCAGTGTTGAGCCATTAGCTGAGGTAATCGGATCTCATCCAGAACTGGAGGGTATCAGGGTGGGAGGCATGGAAAATAGGATCTCCCTTTATGCAAACAACGCTATGATGTATTTGAGAAATCCAGTGGTTTCATTTCCAATATTAGCACAAATTCTGGACACATACGGTAGTATTTCAGGCTTTAAAATTAATAATGACAAAACTGAGATTTTCTTGATAAGTGGGATTAAAATGCCTGGCCTCATGAAATTACTCTTTTACAAATGGGTCAATTCAGCTATAAGATATTTAGGTATCCACATACCATTAAGGTTAAATTCCCATTATCAGGTTAATTATGGAAACTTAAAAACAAGATCTGCACAGACTTAAAGCGTTGGGGACTTCTCCCAGTGATTTTACTGGGTTGTATTGAGACAATTCGAATGACTATACTTTCGCGTTTCCTGTTCCTGTTCAGTTCTCTCCCTGTCCAGATCTCCTTTAAAGAGTGGAAGAAAATTCAGGTGGCCCTGCATCATTTTCTCTGGGTTGGACGTAGAGCCCGAATAGCTTGGACAACTTTGCTTCACCCTTAAACACAGGGGGGCCTAAACCTGCCTAATTTAAAGAGCTATTATTTGATGGCTCAGATGGTCTCTTGGATAACATACCATGCAAAAGACCCCCAAAACATTTGGGTAGGGATGGAACTCCAGAATGGTGTAGATGCATACGCATTGATTGATTTTACAGAGACCTCAAGTAAATTGCTGAAATGTAAGTTGTATAACCCTTGGCAGCAACCCTGGGGCAGAGTGAAGGCGAATCTAGGGATAGATAATGTATTAACTAGTTGAACGCTCTCTTTTTCGCCCACCTCAGCTGGACCATTCATATAATAGGTGGTACCAACATGGCCGAAGATAAAATAAGATTAAAGCAGGAATTTCAGCTACCCAGTACGCATTTTTTCTGATACTTGCAAGTGGCATCTTTTCTTAGGCAGGGGACTAACCTAAGGTCCAGCAAGTACCACATCCATTTGAAGAACTAATTACCCAAGCAGCTCACTGTATGGGGGAGTCCCATTTGATTTCCAAATTGATTCGGGTTTCTGTGCACTCAGCCATGACTGAACCTTTAAAATGGCATGGGAAAGTAAGGCAGGGATGCAATTTAATCCCAAAACTTGGCTAATCATTTGGGAAGGAGTCTTCAGGACCTTAGCTTCCAATAACTGGAAAGAGTTCCACTGGAAGCTAGTGAGTCGGTTTTTTGACACCCCAACCAGGGTGGTTCAACACAACCCATCTGGTTCTGTGTATTGTCAGAGAAATTGTGGTAACGGGGACACACTATCATATCTTTTGGGACTGTCCAGAATTAAAGCCCTTTTGGACAGAAGTAACTGAAAGGTATAAGATCATGGTCAGGTGCACAGACCCTCTTTCATTTGAGCATATGATTTTAGGAAATCTCCCTGGGGGAAAAGTTATCTAATAGTCAGAGATCCTTTAGGGGTATTTTACTGGCTGCAGCGGGCAAAGCCATCACATGAAGATGGCTTAATCCTAAGCCCCCAACCGTGGTAGAATGGATTGATATAGCTAAAGGGATTGCTAGGATGGAAAGATTAACAGCAGAATTACACCTGCAAAAGGGTAAGTTTAATGGGACATGGTTACTCTTTATGAATTTAATAGAGGAATTAGAGGGGATCTCAGTGTTATCCTAGCAAGCATTCATAGTCTGAAGGTTATCATTGTATCTTATACGGTCAAGTTAAAGGCCATAGCATTAATTAGTGATTATGCATAGCTAAGTAATTTTTCACTCACAAAAGAAATGCCCAGCCATAGTTTGATTAGTTTACTTTTTTATTCAGTGTGTACTTGCATTAGTTGTTTGATGGACAATGTAACATGGTACGAAGCAGCAAGAACTGAAAAACACAAAGATAGACATTTTGGTCTGGGAGGTTTTGCCATGCTATGATATCTCACCCAAGAACTCGGACCTAATGGAACAGAAAAGGAGAAAGTATGTTAATGTCACACCGTAACATGAAACAACACATTGTAATAACTACTTTCTTATGGTGCTCGTACCAATGGTCAATAAAAATAAGTTAAAAAAAAAAAAATCACACAACCGAATCACAACTCTCTAGCTTCCTTCTGGAACGTTATACACTCACTCCTCGATCCTCCTGCTCACCAGACCCCCACCCTCAATGTCAATGGCTTTACCATCTCTAACCCCTCTGCTGTTGCAGAATTATTCAACACATTCTTCTCCACCTGCGCACTCCCTGGCCACCCCCCCCTTCCACCAACCCCCTTTCCTCCGACCATCCCTCCCTCCCTCTCCAGCCCTCCCCCCTTCTTCAGGTTTCTGCTTCCCCGAAATTTCCACTGCAGAAGTCTGTAATGCCCTTATCTCTCTAAATTTGACCAAAACAAGCCCAGATGGTCTCCACCCCAGACTTCTCCAAATCTCCACTCCTGCTATAGCCCCCCCCCAACTCACACTCTTAACCTCTCACTCTGTACTGTGACAGTCTCACAAGTCTGGAAACTCACCAAGCTTCTACCTCTCCACAAAGGGGGTGACCCATCCTGTCTCTGTAATTATAGACACATCTCCCTCCTTCCTTCCTTCACTCGCCAAACATCTCGAGTCATTAATCCACACTAGGTTATCTGAATTCTTTTCCTCCGATGGCACTCTCTCCCCAGTCCAGGCTGATTTCAGAAAACAGCACTCTATTACCTCCTCCCTCCTGCAAGTTACTGGCACTATTTTCACAGCCATGGACAGAGGTCATATAACAGCAGCCATACTCATTGACCTGGCTAAGGCCTTTGAGTTTCCCACCCCTTACTACTTCAAAAACTTCAGTCTACTGGCTTGGCAGCCCCTTTTGTTCAGTGGTTCAGCTCATACCTACATGACCGGAAACAAGCAGTCCAAGTTGGTGACAGTCTCCTCACCCCCCCATCTATCCTCGTTGGACTTCCACAAAGTTCCATACGTGGCCCCATCCTTTTCTCTCTCTTTATTAACAACCTTCCTTCAATCTGCTTTTCCTCGCATATCCACATGTACGTTGATGGCACTGACATCTTCACCTCTGGCTCCTCCACTACCAGTGCGCATTCCCCTCTCTAGGAGGATTTTGATAGGGTTTAGAGATGGTTTCAAGAAAACAAACTAAAATTAAACACAAAGAAAACAGTCACCATGACATTTGGAACCATACAGAAATTGGCAACACTCCAGTCCCCCGCTTTCTCCACCCTGGACGACTCCTCCCTTACCAGGGTCTCCACCTTCAAATACCTAGGCGTTTGGCTTGACAGCCACCTAGACTTCTCCTCTCGCATTGAGTCCATCTGCACAAATCTCCGACCTAAACTGGCTATCCTCTATTGTCATAAGGACAGTCTTCCTCTCCCAACCCATCAGGAACTGGTTTCCAAAATGATTCTTCCAGTCTTAGACTACGCCGATGTGGTCTATGGCTCTTCTCCAGCCACAAACCTCTCTAGACTCAACACACTCCTTAACTCATTCTGTTGCTTCGCCACCAGTGCACCACCCCTCACTCACCACTGTCTGCTCTACTCTACCCTCTCCTTCTCACCACTACCCCATAGGAGGATTTTCCACTGTGTCTCATTTATTGCAGAATACTGGTTTAGGAGTCTGCCACCCTACCTCTCCTCCCTCCCTCCTCTCACCAGTTAATCCCTCAGCTTACTTCCTTCAAAATAGGGACAAATGCTCTTTCTCTCTTCCACGTCCACACTCAGCTGCAGGTCAGTCATCCTTCTCCTATTGCATTATTTTCCTCTAGAATCAGCTGTCCTCTGATCTTCACCTATCCCCTTCTCTTTCTCCTTCACAGCTCAACTTGGATTACCCCCCCACCTAGTGTACCCAGTGTTCTCACCTCTCCACCCCCACCACCAGTCTCTGCCCCCTCACCTCTGCCAACTATTAATTCACTATCCCTATTTACTAATCCCTTGCACTGCACCAGTTGATGCATCTAATATTTTGTATCCTACAATTTACTGCATAGTGCTGATCAAATGTTCTGTAACACAGTGTTCAGGTCCCTCTGTTAGCTGCCCTTAAATTGTATTTGACTTTATTGTTTTTTGCTTGTTCAAATAATGCTTGTACTGTATGTATTTCTCTTTGTATCCCTTTTCCCCTGGGTCACACCTGGAAACAAGCCTCAGCTCGGTGTGCCTTTCCCGGTTACCAAATTTTCAATAAATAAAATACATTTTTCTTGACTACAGTTACAGGAGGATCATTAGTCCTTCACTAACCCCTAAGCAGCTGATGCTGCTCTGTGATTGGCCTGCTGGGAGTGAACAAAAACCTAATACCAAAGCTGCTCTGTGATTGGTCTGCTGGGGTATGTAGACATCTACCTTGGGAGTCAAACACTTCTACTCTACCGGATTTTGGAGCTTGCATGTAAGCCCCGGTCTCACAGGTGGCGGTGCTGTGCCCTTTCACCACCAAGAGATTACATTTTTTTGTTTGTTTTAATTTATTGGTTTATGCAGTTGACGGGCAAGTACTGTACATAATTGAACTGTCAGTTGTAAGACTTAACCAGAGCATACAAAATATAACAGCTGTCTGACACAGAGAAATGTACACTGCTGCTAGCAAAATGTCCCAGCTCAGTGTTCATGATTTATTAGGCCAGACATGTGAGTCTGTAGGACATCACACTCTTACCTCTGGGAATTACAGAACAGGTCTATGCACTGGAACGCTCTGATCTTTGCAGGAATAGATAGTTGTGGAGGGAGCTGGAAGCCCATAGACAACAATGAGTAGCAATGAAAGTTTTGCCCTGGCTCAGTCAAAGAGCAGCTGATGCCTACAGAACTTCAAAAAACATAATATTTGGAAAATCTTCAAGTTGTATTTCACATTAACTCTGTACTTCCTCTCCCCTTTATTTTTTTACAGAAGTCACATGCATAGAAACAGGATCTTTGTTCCTTGAGACTTCATCAGCTGCTATTGCTTATTCCCTGCCTGGAGCTAGATTCACAAAATGTTGCCCTGGCGTAAATCTGGTTTTGCGCTGAGTTGGTATTCAGAAAAGCCCAATTTGTGGCCTCAAACCAGGTTTGCACTGTGGCAAAGTGAAGAGGGGGGCTGCAGTGCAAATGAGGGGGAAGGGACCTGCATATCAGTGTAGTCCAATACACAAAGCATGTGCTCCGCGCAAGGGCCTTTAATGGGGTACCCTTGTGTGGAACAGATACTGCCCACCATGACCTTGCTTTAATCCCATGCAACCCTAGTGTTTGGTGGAGGTACTGCGGTGCCCCCCGCCAATCGCTGGACCGATAGAATACAGTTAAGTTTCCCTGGTGGTTGTGATCCCCACCGATCACCAGCCCAATAAAAAAAATAAATAAATGAAGGTTGCCTGGTGGCTAGCAGTCCCTCCCCCCAGCCCAATCACCCGCCCGATATAAAATGATAGTTTCCCTGGTGGCTAGTGATCCCTTCCCACCACCTGATCACCCAGCCATTGTAAGAATATAGTCTCCCTGGTGGCTAGTGTCCCACCCAGTACTGTGCCTGGTAAAAAGATAACATTTTCTTCACTGTCTAGTGGTCCCTCCTCCCATCTTGATCCCCTATATACTGTCATGACACCATTCCCTGGTGTCTAGTGGACCCCCTCTCCCTATCCCCTGTATCATAATGGTACCCATTCCCTGATGTCTAGTGGACCCCCAAGCAGGAAGTGCCCACCCCCCCATCCTGACCCCTCAGCCAGCAACTGCCACAGCCCTCCACTCTCCATCATGGCCGGCCACTGACTGAGCTGTCAGTGAGCGAGTACTGTATACAGTAGGCACTCACTGATTGACAGCAACTGTCGATCAATGAGCGCCTACTTTATACAATACTTGCTCACTGACAGCTCAGTCAGTGTCTGGCCATGATGGAGAGTGGAGAGCTGTGCCAGTTGCTGGCTGAGGGATCGGAATGGGGGGAGTGGGGTGGTGAGGGCACTTCCTGCTTGAGGGTTCCACTAGACACCAGGGAATGGTGTCATGGTAGTGTACAAGGGATCGGTATGGGGACCAATAGACACCAGTGAAATGGTATAGTTTTGCTGGGCACAGGATGGGGTGGGTCCACTAGCCACCAGGGAAACTCAATTCTTATATTGGGTGGGTGATCAGGTGGGGGGGGAGAAACCGCTAGCCACCAGGGACACTTTAGTCTCAAATCATGTGGGTGATTGGGTGGGTGGAGGGGACCGCTAGTCACCAGGAAAACTATAGTCTCATATCTGGTGGGTGATCAGGTGGCAGGAGGGACTGCTAGTCACCAGGGAAAGTATATTCTTTTATTGGGCGAGTAATTGGGTGGAGGGAGGGACCACTAGCCACCAGGGAACCTTTACTTTATTATTGGTTCAGTGATCAAGGGGTTGGGTCAACTGCCCATCATGAAAAACTATTTCTTCATTCTCGGGCCAGCGATTGGTGGTGGGGGGGGCACTAACCACATGGGACACAGGGCTGCCTATGGGGCTGGGTATAGTGTGTGCTACACTTCGGCCGCAGTCTATGTAAATGGGCTTGCAAATCACCACATAGTGCTTTGCATGCCCAGTGGGCTTATTTACATGGCAGCATTTGTGAATTCCAAATAGCGTGCCTGCGCTGCTCATTGCAGGGCCATTCTCCTGACTGCATCTCGGGGAAACACTAGTGCGGTTAACGGTACTGGTACTGGGTTAGCACTGACTCGTCCTGGCCTATTCACAATCGGATAGTGCACCGTAACAAGATTTAACACCTGCGCAACCGCAAAATGCAGCACAAACTTTTGCACTGTGGTTTGCGATTTATTTATTTATTTTTTTGGTGACTCTAGCCCCAGATCTCACAATGCTCTGCTTGTGACATTGCAGGTATTTCCATGGCAACAGACTATACTGTCAAAGAGAGGATTGTGATTTCAACTGAGGAACCAGTTATAAGGGCAGATGAACTATCTTGGAGAGATTACATTTTAATGCTGTAGTGAGATATCAAAGCTCAGCTCTAGAACAGATTTATGCTGCTGTTTGTGGAATAATTAACAGCAATGAGAAGGCAGTCTGGTGAAATAAAGAAAATGTAAATGATAACAAACTCTAGCAATATATACAAAACCACAGTTTATTTGTACCCCAAAGCAGGGGTGTAGCCAGGGATTTCAGATCTGCACACCAAGTGGACTCACTGCTACCCCCTCTCCCATTAAGTCGAGCAACAACCCGGGTGTAGCCAGACAATATACAAATGTACACCAGGAGCATGTTTGTTGCCTCATTTGGCACAATAAATACAACTTTTCTATCTCATGACAGTGGTTGTTGCCATGCATGGGTAAATACAAGTGCCATGCATTGTTCCCTAAGACACCCACATATCAGCCCAGAGCCTGTAAAGTTGTATTGTCCTTGGGATGCAAAGAGAGTATTAGTGACCAGTCCTTCTAGTTTTGACTCCTATGAATAAAATAACAGAAAGGTTCAGTATTTTCTTTGTTAGTTTTCATGGGAAAAGGAAGCAGTTCAGAGCCTAGTTGCTACCCCACTTAAATAAAATTGCACACCATGGAGTGCTTGGAGTATGCCTGCCTACACCCATGCCCCAAAGAGTACTACACATCTGAGAGCAATAAAAAAATTAATTCTGCTTCAGCATGTGGGCAGCAGATAGTCAAAAATGATTAGATTAAATGCATGCTGAAAACAGAATTGACATGGTTATCATACATGCATATCATATAAATATACTTTACATACTTAAAAGTACAGTATATACTACACATATATGCCATACTTAACTGGTCCGGACTAACCATAAATGGCAAGACAGAAGAAATTCATATATATTGTAAAACATTTTGAGTACGGTTGCTGGCCGAGTGATAAACAGATTATTTGCACAGTATTCTTCCATAAAAAGCTCCAAACATAATGCAGCTTAGCTTTTGTGCTGCAAGTTAAAGAAGTACTGCTGTCAAAATTTGCAAAAACATGCAGAGTGTTTTATAAGTGATGTGTAGTCCTAGTGTGTCCGTCCCTTTGTTTGCTATTAGGAGTTTTTTTCCCCCCTTAAATTTGCCTACTAGTTGTAAGGCCTCTGGAGATCTCCATGTTAACATGGTTTATTGCGGCTCGGTGACACTGAAGGTTGAGGCGCTGGACGACATACCTTGCACCACGCCGGTGACCTGAGTTCGGGAGCAGAGTCAGGCCGCTAGGTTTAGCGGAGCAGGGAAGGATTAAGCCCAGAGACTGCTCTCCTTCCCTGGGAGGGAGGGGGGACACGATCACACCATTCTGGTGACCCCCAGTGGAGACTGGGAGTCTTATCCAGCAATCGGGGTCCAACCAATGGGGAATCGGCCGTCGCGGCTCTCCTGTGGGTGTGCGTGGGAGTGCACACGTACAGCGCTGGAGTGCATTGCACTGCCGGGCTGGTGGGGGTGGGGGAGTAAAGTAAGAAATACTCTTTCAGCCTACGGATAGGTGAAGGCTTTGCCTGGGACCAGCCACACTCCCGCCGTTCGACTCACTGGACCGGGCGTGGCAGCACCCCAGTTTCAGTGCTTCAGACTTGCAGATAGAGCGCCAGGGCGGCCCTGCCCCGGGGGGCTCACAGCCGGAGGGATTGCTGAACTGGAGTGGCCTGGTCCAGATGGGTTTCAGATTGGGAGATAGAGCTGGTTCCTGGGGGTAGCTGGAGAGAGTTCCGCAGGAGTCCCGGGGACATAAATAAAGTTAAAAAAAAAAAAAATGGTTTATTGCTCTTCTTTTTTCTACAATACCTGCTGTTTCATGTGACAATGATGTACCCAGGACCACTGATTCAGTGAGGGAAGAGTACTGCAGCAGTAATCTGCAGATAGAAGTCTGATGTTGTGGCCCCATCTACATAACGCTAATTAAATACTGGGCTGGCACAGATGCAGAACTAAGCAGGGTCAGGCTGGTACTGAATAAAGCCTGTTGCTTTGTCACTGGGGCAGACAGAACCACCCATCGTCGCGCACTTTATGCCTTCACAAATTGGCTCCCTCTTCACCATAGAATTAAATATTAGACCTGCATGCTGGGAGCAAAAGCATTGCTGGGGCCCCCCCCTTGCCCCCAGGGTTCAAACACTCCTAGTCCCCGCAAATTGTCCGTATGCTACCAGGAGCTCGACCCATGGCTACCTGTCAGTTCCCTACTGCAGAACAAGTCTGGCAAAGTGCTAATTTGTGGTCAGAGCCTTGCAATAGGTAAACAAACTGGCCATGCCGCTCCAAGGGCCCTCCAAGATTGGACACATCAAAAGGGAACTTTTGAAGGCTCTTTCACCTGATACCTCCTGTAGCTGCCCCAGGCAATCTCACCACCACCCCCCCCACACACCTGGCAGATGCGCTGCTCTCACTACACTCCAGCCTACCTACTTAACCTAATCCAACAAAGTAGTTTGGAAGGCCTCTTGCACCAAACATGCTGCTACTGTATTCTTAGCATTCTATGATTCCCTAAGGTTCTGACAATGCCATAAAGGCTGCTAAATAGTGAATGAGTGCAATGCTGTACTCCTACGTTTAATCCTGGCTACTCTGATAATGCTTATACTGTTGCCACTTCTGGATTGATTGTTACTTATTGTAATCATCCGTATTTATGTTCCAAAGGCTTACACTGTTTGACACTTCTGGATTGATTGTTACCTACTGTAATCATCTGAATTTATGTACCAAATGACTACACTGTTTGACACTTCTGGATTGATTGTTACCTATTGTAATTTTCTGTATTATGTACCAAAGACCTATTGTAGTAATCTAGACTATGACGAGGAACCTTTGCAAATGAGCATGTTATGCTCAAAGGTAGGCTTTCGATTACTTAAATATTTATTTTTTGTTTTATTTATTTCTGTTTTCTATGTGTATGTCTAGGTCTAGCCAGCTGGAGTAAATGTTTTGCTTTTAAAGCTTTTAATTTCATCAGACTACACACAGCCGTAAAAAGCAAACAAATCGCTCTAGGTCATCAGTGCTATAATTAGTAAAGACTGTTTTCATACAGAATAACCTACACAGCCCTCAAGTGTTCATTGAACTGTAAAAGTAGCCGTCATAGCTCACTGGATAAGAAAAGTTACTTAAAATCACAGCTCTACTGCTGTAAAATTGACTCTAAACCAGTACTGCTGAATCA
Organism: Neoceratodus forsteri; assembly: GCA_016271365.2. Classification (NCBI taxonomy): domain Eukaryota; kingdom Metazoa; phylum Chordata; order Ceratodontiformes; family Ceratodontidae; genus Neoceratodus; species Neoceratodus forsteri. Next base: position 797,966,764 of record CM028134.1, on the reverse strand, counting down.
TGGCCCCAGATGCGTCATTGTCACAAGGGGCAGCAGGCATTGTAGGAAAAATAATTCTAACATGGAGATCCACAAGGGCCATAAAACTAGCAGGCACATTTGGAACAAACTCTTAATAGCAAACAAAGGAAGGACGTACCAGTTCTACATACACAGATTAAAACACTGCGTAACATATGTTTTTGCAATGTTCAGCTGTAGTACTCCTTTAAAATTCTCCATCGTATTAAGTGCTGTTGTTACTGGTGTATCTGTAATTCAGAGAACGGTCCAGGGTTTATTTTAATCTAAGGATTTTGAAGTACAAAAATTTAAGATTTGTTTCAGCACTGCCACTGTATATTGAAAGGTTTATACTTGTGCTAGCCCATCAGCAGTGTTGCTGCTGGCAACCAGGGTTTGAGAACACTTCTTGAGGGTTTACCAGGGCCAGTAGGATTGAATATACCAGCGGATGCTCTCCTCTGGGGGTGGGAGGTTGCCTGGCTCCCACTGGGGGTTATTACTACCTGTGAGCATACAGGTGGTAATACAGCCACTGAGCCTGCCATGAGAAAGGAAAGATGCTGGCTGACACTGTAGCATGCATTGCATGCATGTGAAGTGGAATCCTCCAGAGCCGGCATCTGTGTGGGAGGGAGAAAAACAGTGTAGGGGAAAAAAACATGCAGCAGGAGGATGACTCCAGTGGCACTCTTGGACCCTGTGCCTCCCCACCCAAACCACACCAGCCTTATGATTCAACTCCAGTGTGTACCCTTCCACCACCCCATTACCGGGGGCAAGCTATGGAGGTAAGAAATTGGACAGCGGTGTTGGTTGGGAGATCACCTGAAGAAGGGAATCAAGATGGAAGCAGCCTGGCTGGGAATGAGAAAGAAGAAAGAAAGTGCAGATGAAAAAAGAAAGTGTTATCACCAGCAATAACTGTTAAGTAGTGTGGTGCAATTATGGTAGTTTCCTGAGCCCCAGATTTTGTGAACTGACCTGAAACTTTTGAGGCAAAGGGTCAAATTGAGAAACATACACCCCCACTTCTCTGGTATTAAAGAGCTAGTGCGCTGCCTAAAACTAATATTTTCTTTAAAGCAGTCAACCATTACTTTTTATATCTAAGTTACTTTTTTCTTTTCCCTTTGGTTGGTTAGAAGATTGTGTACCTGATGCTAGTAGGTGTTACGTGGGACAGCACTCCGCCTGGCAGCTGACATATTTAGCTCTATTCACCCATTACATCATCAACATTGTGATCTCACTGGCTGTGACATCACTGCTGCTTAGGAACAGCCACTCAGTAGCTGCCAAGTTAGTCACCTGTGATGTCATTGTCAATGAATTCACAGTGCTGATGGTGTAGTAGGGGGTCTAGAGAGATATGTCAGTTTCCAGGCTGAGAGCAATTCCACACATCCAGCACTCCCTCAGATCTTCTGATGCAAGACTCTTGCTCATCCCTCACCGCAGGACCACCGCCGGCCAATCAGCCTTCTCTTACCTCTTCCCTAAACTCTGGAATCACCTGCCAGCTCAGATCTGCCTCTCATCTTCCAAACACTCCCTATCCTCGTCCCTCACTAACTTCTTTGCACCAAATTGCATCTGCCCTTGACCCCCACCCCCAGCTCCCTCCCCCACCCCCGCTGTGCCTGACCAGCTGCTTGGCCTCCGCCAATTGCCTGGCTTATATACTGCCCCACTTCTTTCACTACCTCTAATTTTCCATCTGAATCTCTCCTACCCTCCCTCCTCCCCCTCAGTATTCCACGCTTCTCAACCTCACGCACCACTGCTACTCACCTCTCCCCCACCCTTATCACCCCCACTTCACCTCTCCTACTCCTACTGTCAACTGCTCCATTTCAACTCGTCTTGCCACTGCCACCATTGCACTGCTACTGGCACTTACCAAACATGTATTAACCGGATGTGTTCCATGTTATGTATACCCTGTCCTTCATGCTCTGATCGCTGTACTGTTGCACCTATTGTTTAAATGTTCTATAGTCCCCCTGTATTGTTCCATCTATTGTAAACAATGTGATCATGTTATCCCTTCTACCCATGTACACCATCTGTATTGCGCAATTCTATATTTGTCTGTATATGATCTGCCTCCACTGTAATCCCTTTCCCCCAGGTCGCACCGTGAGACGAGCATCTTTTTGCTCAGCGTGCCTTTCCTGGTGAAACAATTTCAATAAATAAATAAATTAGCACATCGAGAAAAGACTTTCTAAAGGAAAAGAAACACACTTAAAGAAATAAAAAGTTGCAACTGACTACTACTTAAAATTTGTATCATTTTCCTGTCTCTCTGTTTTGGTTCCACCAGGTATCAGAGTACGCACAAGGGAACAGTGCTACAAAGAACAACACACAGTGTAATTTACCGGAATGTTCTGAGCACACGTAAACTCATAAAGTGGGATGCCATGCTGTAGTAAAAGTTACTTCATCTTTATTGAAATCACAGACATGAGTCTTGCCTGACACGTTTCAGAAATGAAACCCCTTAATTAAACCAATTTTTGGCTGATGCATCCTATAAAGGTAAACCATTTGAGGCAGATGCAGTTTAGAGTAGGGACCCAGGTGATGGGTGGTCTACCTCAACGTTGGTAGCTGGGTGACTTCACAGCAGGGCCCTGAGGTGAATTCTAAGAGACCCCCACTCCTTTTGAAATCAAAATAGTAAGTTGCCAATTCAGGTTGAAAAAATATGTTTATTGTTACATGGGGGGGGGGTCATGGTGTGCTCTGACTTGTTTTTGTCTATGTATAATAGGCCTGCTTGTGTTTTGCAGAGGCCAGGGACAAGGCTTAAGTATTAAGGCATGGTCAGAGGTTGGATTACCATCAATTATACGACATGTGTCTATTGTAAGTCAGTCAGATCAAAGAAAAACTGTCATTTAATACCACACAAACTACTACAACCACAATTTTAGGCACAGTAGGTTATCCACATTTCACGTACACTCACAGTAAGTTAGTCATATTTTATACACACACGCCAACAGTCAGTTATCCACATTTCAGACACATCCACAGTAAGTTATTCATTTAGTTGACCAAAAAAAAAGGGGGGAGGGGATTCAGAGTTTCTGGTCATATAATAGTAGTAACATTGTTAGCTGCAGTGTACTCTGAATAACTCTGACTTCTGTGGTTGATTAAACACCTTGGCCTTTGACCTCAGCAGTCAGACTTCCATGTCAGTCAGTTATTCCTTTGTATACTCTGGCCCAGTTCTAATTGTTTTTTCTTGTAGTATATTTAGGTTTCTGGTCATTAAGCTAACCTTTAAAATATTACCCGCCAATCGTAAAAGAATGTGGTGGCACTGCTGGCTGGAACACAAACAATGTGGGGTGAAAAAAATGCCACTTAGTTGAGGCAGATGCTTATGCTTTGCATCACTCCTCTCTTGGCTGGAGTCAGGGTGGGAATGAAAGCAGGAAAACCCCAACCATGGCAGAATGACGGCTGCCACCCTGCATGCAGACCCTGCACCTGACAGCCTAGGTAGCCTCCCGGTGCTGAGTGGAACTAAAGTTTACACTGGAAACTTGGTCAGCCTCTACCATTGGGAGGGGATTCTACAGGCAACTGCTTTGGTGGTAAGTAAGCCCTGGGAGAACGCAGGGTGCCTGGATTGGTGCACAAATGGTGAAACAGAATGGGTGCCTGGGGGTGGTCAGCAATCCAGGAGAGAAAATACAAATTAAAAAAATAATGTTCCAGTTTCAGACATCACTTTGTAATTTGTATAATCTGGCTTTTATGCCAGACAAGGCAAATTTATTTCTAGAAGGCTCCTAGCACCCTAAAGGTAAGCAATATGAAATTGAGTTATATAAATACTCAGCATATTAATAATAATAACTAACTGGAAGAATAGGCCTTGGAATAAATAAAATGTCAGAGCTCCCTTGAAGACCTATACCAAGAGAGCAGAGTGAATTTAGAGTATAGGAATTCCAGAAGAGGGTAGCAGACACTCAGAGCCCTGTCCCTAGATAATTTAAGCATTGACCATGGAACTGACAGAAGTGTCTGCTTTGGAGCAGAGAGAGTGGACAGAGGTGTAGGAAGATGGGAGATATTTCAGGAAACCAGGGCTCGAACCATGCAGGGCTCTGAACATTAACAGGCCAGTCTCTGCGGTATGCTAGAAAGAGGCTTGTACAAACTACATTCTTTCCTTTATTGGACTATGCAGACAATCTATGGGTGTTGCTGTTTGTCTCACTTACATAAACTGGACGTACTCCACCACAGGGCACTTAGATGTATCACTGAATTGGCTCCAAGAATGGATCACTGCACCCTATATGAAACTGTAGGGTGGACTGCACCAACTACAAAATTACTTAAACATTTATATGGCTGGGCCTTCAAACTGGTCACAAATAATGTGCCAGGCTATATCTCAGACCTGTTCTCAAAATTCCATAGTACTTATTCATTAAGGAAAAATAGCTATGTTCTCTGTGACACTCCCAGGGTCTCTACCCAGTTTGGTAAAATGGCAATAAGCAGCAGTATTCCAACAGCATGGAACACCCTACAGAAATCCCGTAGACTTACTGGCCTAGTCAGTCACTCAATATTTAAATCACTGGTTGACAAATTCTGTGAAAAAACATGTGCGTGCAATGGTACTGTTATGTGACGGGTCCTATGACTCATGTATTCACTGAGATTAACAAATGTATGAATTATGTATCTTTTACCATGCTTACTTTAAAGTTAACCTTTATATTCTACAACTGTCTTCATCCTTGCTTTTGCTAAAACTTATGCTGTCTCGTTTGTGTACTTTCATATATTGCATAGTCAAATCTATTTTCAGAGCTATGTTTATTATGTAAGTACTGTATTCCTACTGTATATTGTTTTTAATTTATCTGTATGCTGTGCTACCCAGGACCTCCTTGAAAATGAGCTTGCTTGATGGAACCATATCCTGGTTAAAAAAAAAAAAAAAGAAATCTTGGAAGTAATGTGCCACCAAATAGGCAGTCAGTGCTGATCATGCAGCCACCAGGATTACCAGTACCTGAAAAACATTTATTATTTTCAGGTCAGTCTCCATGACACCCCAGGAACATTTATACACTGTGATATAAAAAACTGTCAAATGGTCACAGTCTTGAGATGCCTACAGTCACACGTGCAGCATGATTTTTAAACTTGGCAGCGTCAGCATTTATTCATTGGCTTGTTTTTAATATCTCAGTATATAATGTTAATGTTGAATACGGCAGGTTCCCATTAAGAGGAGTGCCCTTGCCCACAGGGAATCATTGTGTCATCTGTGGCACATGAAAGCTGAGGTTGGAATGAGTCCAAGGCCCCTGATTGGAATCCTTATGCCTGTTCTCCAGTTCTGCCTCTCCCTATGAACATAGCCTTGCACAGTATATACAGGAATTGCTGAATTGTGGCAAGGTGAGTACTGCATAATCCGACTTGGGTATGGAAGCAGGAGGTGTTTGTGGAGCCCACTTACTGTATGGTTATTTTATTTAGACCTTGTTAAGGTCAGCCCTTTTAATTCTTTCCACAGACTCCATATCCCAGAGAGAAATAGAATGTTAGAAAGTGGAACACAGTTGCCAAGGTTTTTTGAGCTTGTACAAATTTCAAAGCCTAATGTGAAGCGATGACCACAGAATTTTCTTCTGTAGCCCAGTTATTAAAAGTTATTTTTTAAGCCGGCCTGGTGGTGCAGAGGGCTGAGGCCCTGGACCCCACACTCGAACCACGCCAGCGACCCAGGTTCAAGAACGGACTCGGGCGCCAGGGGAAGGGGCAGGATTGAGCGTCCGTGAGACTGCTCTCCTCCCCTGGGGTGGGTTGGGGATGCATGGTCGCTCTGCAGCGGCCCCCGGTGGAGACCAGGAGCACAGCAGAGGGATCGCACTAAGGGGAACACCACAGAAAAAGTGGAAACTGCACTGGGATCGGCCGGTATGGTGGTGGATGTCCCCAACGATGCCCTTGAGCAATCCCGGCAGAGTAACGTCTGCCTCAGCAGCACCCAGGCAAGAAAGAAAATAGTGTGCTGGAGTCCCCCGGCCGGTGCCTTCCCTCTCGAAGGAGGGGGAACCCTCCCGGAAAAGGGTTATGCTGGGCTAACCTGAAGAAAGGCTGCAAATATGAGGTAGGCAACTCTGGGGGAATTGCAGGAAGGGGTCGCTGGTGGTACTAGGTGGCTTGAGCTTTTCCTGGTTCAGTTCACTGTAGCTCCACATCTGATAGCTAGTGGAGATTTTTATGTCCAGGGACCCCCATCCCCAACCCAGTTGTATATATGGTCCCTTGCTCCTGTGACACTTTCACATCTCAAACTGTTAATTCTTGTAAAATAATGCTTTTGGTTTTTGCCTTTTACAAATCTAAAGAATATCAATAATCAAAGATATGGGGACTATATAAAGTAAAATGTATTGTTCTTTATTGAATATATGTAAAATGCCTTTCTATAATAGTAACATGTGTCTGGGTTGTAACTTTTTCCTTTATTTCTTTGTTTTGAAAATGTATGCTTCCATACTGTACCTTTCACTGTGCAGAGCTTTTGCACTGAAAACTTGCCTGTGTGCTTGTTTTCACATGTCTGTGGTGGTTGAGTTCAGCGGGAGTGAACGGAATGAAGAAGGCCCCCTCCCCCCTGCATGCTGCTGCTGTCCACAGTTTGCAAAGGGGGGGCTTCTGTACCAAAAACTACTTTTCCTGTGTGCTTACTGTGAAGGTACTGTTTACTATTGCAACCCCTTTTCAACTCTCAAAACCTCTGTATTTTCAAAACACTGTTCTGTGCCTCCTTCATGCTTCTGCGTGCCTTTGAACGTTGCTGGCAGAGCCTTCATGGGGGCCGGGATAAAACAAGGAAAAAACCTTGCAAGATGTGCAGGATGAAGTAGGCCATCTTATTTATTTATTAGCTTTTGGTAACCGGGTAAGTGCGCTAGGCAACAGACCTGCCTATTTTCAGGCACGACCCGGGAGAGCACAGGACACTGGTTACAATATGCAGAAATGCACAGACATAATATAGGTGTACAGGAGCAAAACAAGATATACATTGGGTAGCACAGTAATAGTTACATAAGGGTACATTTTAGGCATAGATCATAATAAGGATGTAAAATAAAACAATTAGGGTAACCATAAGACAGCTGAGGACAGTAAAGACATCAAGGTTCATAGCCACCTAGACAAGCGTATTGCATGGGAGAACATTAATGTAGTACTCAGGGTCAGACCCGACAGCCTGCAGTGGGACAAAGCAAATTAAGAGCATTTGCATTGGCCAGAGGCTAGGAGGTGGGTGAACAGCGAGTTTTTGAATTCTCGATGGGAGGCTGAAGTTTTCACCATAAGGGGGAGTGAGTTCCAGAATTTGGGAGCAAAATGGGCAAATGCCTGTTCACCCATTTTTGTCATGCAAGGTCTAGTGGAGAGCATGGGGACAGAGGAAGACCTGAGGGTACGGGTGTGTGAGGCAGGAGTCAGGAGGTTGGCAAGATAGACACGGCAGGGAGGTCTAGACAGGGAGTTGATAAAGCAGCCCAGGAGTAGGCTCGAATATCCTTAGGTGACAGCCAATTTAAGCCAGCGTAAAGGGAGACAATGATGGTAAGACGTGGGGCAGTTAAGGCGAATCTACAGATGTTGTTGTAGACAGTGTCCCATTTGTGGAGTGTAGCAGAGTTTGCAGCAAAGAGGAGGGCAAAGCATATTGGAGCTGGGGTAAGAGAATACCTCTTGCAACAGAAAGTCTAGCGGAAGGGGTGAGGAGTGAGCGACGCGATAAGCTCCGCCTAATTTTAGCACTGACGGCATGGCACAATTATTGACATGTTTAGACAGGTCAAGTGTGGGATCCAGAGTGACCCCAAGGTACTTGAAGGACTCAGTGTTTGAGATGAGGGAGCCCAAAGCATTGAACCGGAGCCTGTCTGCAGGGGCAGACAGTTTTAGAGGATCCGAATAGCATAGCACAGGTTTTTCTAGGTTCAGGACTTGGTGGTTGCTAGAGAGCCAGGTCTGCAGGAATGGAAGTCATTAGTGAGGTGGAGTTGATGGCAGCAACCGATTTTGACCCAGAGTAGAGAACAAGGTCATCTGCGTACATAAGAGTGCAGCTATGCGGGACATGGTGGGAATATCATTTAGGAAGAGGGAGAAGAGTAGAGGTCCAAGAGTGGATCCCTGGGGAACTCCACAGGAGATGTTTAGGGGGGAGGAAAGGGCCTTGTGAAATGCTACCGCCTGAGTCCGATTGTCAAGATAGCTATGGAACCAGGAGAGGGCTTGGTCAGATACTCCAATGGATTGAAGCTTCTTTAGCATGAGAGGATGGTGTACCATGCCGAAGGCTTTAGACAGGTCGATAAAGACGGCCCCAGTGAGTAGGCCACGGTCCATATTATTTCTGATGTCATTTGTAAGTTGTGTAAGTGCAGAGGTGGTACTGTGACCGGGATGGAAACCATGTTGGCACGGGGTTTGAAGATTAAACATGTCAAGGTGAGCAGCAAGCTGGCGGTGGACTATTTTTTCAAGCAGCTTACCGAGAGTGGGCAGAAGAGATATAGGGCGGTAGTTGGACATGAGTTTGACATCGCCCTTTTTGTGTATAGGGATGGTTCTGGCAGTTTTCCAGGTGGACGGGACAGTAGATGTACGAATCGAGAGGTTAAAAAGCCAGGTGATAGGTCTGGTCAGCCAAGGTGCATACTGCTTAAGTATGCAAGGATGGATGCCCTCAGGCCCTTGACCCCTGCGTGCCGGAAGGGAGTTAAGTACTGCTAGAACTCAAGGTATGTGGTTGGAGCCAGAACGAAAGGGAGGTGGGAGGGTGAGGGAGGAGAAGAGGACAGTCAGGTTGTGGGCTAGTTAGAGTAGCGACTGGTGGAGAAGAAAAAAGGGCATTAAAGGCGTTGGCAATGGTGTCATGGTTGGTGCAGTGAACACCTTGAATGTTCATGTCAGCTGAATTCTGTTGCTTGTCGTTGACGAGAATGTCCTTAATTTTGGACCAGTACCTGCGCGGATTTGTAGAAGATGTTATTAGTAGGTTCCTGTAGTAGGTGCTTTTGGCAATACGAATTTGTCTTTTGCAGTTGTTACGTGATGCACAATAGTCTTCAAAGTCTGCACGGAGGTGGAAGATCTTCCACCTGGACCAAAGTTTGTCCCTAGATTTGAGAAGTTGAAGCAGGGGGCGTGTTAGCCACTTGGTTACTTTCCCTGCCATCCTACGTGTGGTGACCGGGATGTGAAGGTTTTGAAGAGAGAGGAGGACAGAGTTGAAATATTCTGTGGCTATGTTAATGTCCTCTGTTTGGTAGAGAGGGGACCAGTCAACCTGGTTAAGGTCAGTTAAGAAGTCCTCATGACTTAGGCGGGAGAGATTAGGAAAGGTTACAGTTTTAGCAGGGAGGGGAGGAATGACAGTGTTCCAGACACAGTAGATGGGATAGTGGTCACTAATTGTGTCAGGTAGCACACCAGCTGAGGCAACATATTCCGTCCTGTTAGTAAGTATCCAGTCAAGGAGGGTGGCACAGTTGCCCCCATGTGAGACCCTTGTGGGTTCATGTATGAGCTGGGATAGATTTGCCTTGCTAGTTAAGGAGGATAGGTTAGCTGAGTGTTTCTCGGACCAGTCAAGGTTAAAATCACCAAGGCAGATAATGTCATTCTTGCCTGTAACTGTAGGCAGAAACCCTAGGAATTCAGTGATGCCTTGTGTAGCATTTTTTGGGGGGATATAAGTACAAAAAATATGGAGTTTCTTTACACCCCCAAGAAGCAGTAGGGAGTGTAGGATTTCACAGTTTGGTAGGAGGGGGTCCTGCAGAAGGGTAATGTTTAGGTGAGTTTTGAAGTAGAGGGCAAGGCCACCTCCCCTTTTAGTGCCAGGACAGTCGATACGAAGCATGTTGTATCCAGGAAAGTGGCACTGAGAGTCAGGCACTGTGGGCTTAAGCCAGGTTTCTGTGATGGCGAGGACATCCGTCTTCGACCAGAAGAAACTGTCCACTGCCTCAGGGAACTGTGTTGTTCGATGGGGAGCTCTGTGTCCGATTCCCCATGGACCCTGCCTTAGAGGGGCAGCTTGGGGATAAGAGGAGGTAAGTGACAGAGGAGGGTGGGGCTGGTAGGTCGCCTAGTGGAAGGGGCAGCTGTAGTGAGTAAGGAGCAGAAATAGAAACTTAAAAAAAAAACAACACTGTCTGTTTTCCTTTTCCCAGAAACAAGGCCTTAGCACGGCCAACCTTTCTAACCATTACTGGCTCCCTGTTCACATAAGAATCCCTTGCATGAGTTTCTTTCTTGCTTTTCAGAGTTTTAGGGGATATTATTTCCTCACTCAGATCAGACAGTCTGTAAAACTTCCAGCCTATGACTCATTGACCCCCTTCCCCACCCTGTTGAAATCTGACCTTAAAACCCAACTTTTTTTCCCAAACATATATTAATCCTAATGTTCTCTTTCTCTCTCTCTCTCTCTCTCTTTCTCTCTGACAACGCGTTTTCTTTAATTTGGCTCACTGTTCATAGCATACCACTTCTGCAATTTAATTTTACTACAGGAAAAAAAATGACACTAGCATCTGCTGCCAGTGTAGTGTTTTGTGATAAATGTTTAATCTTCTTCAAGGATATCTCCTCCTTTAGTCCACACCTTTGGAACTATAGTCACCAGGCACTAGGACCACACAGAAACTTCTACTAGCCAGGGGCCACTCAGGATGATATCATGTGTCAGTGTCTGTATAAACGTGGGGAGCCCCATCACTCTTCAGTTCTTTTCCTGCCGTTGATAAGCCTCATCGTTGTTGATCAGCCTCATCGGATCTGCTGAAGGAAATGTCAAGTAGCCGTTGCCATGTATTCTTTTTACTTTAAGTAATAGTTTACTTTGTATCTGCATTCTGCCAAAATCGAAATACCCTTTATTTTGGTATTGTGAATGCAGGGATTACATTTATAAAACAAATACACAAAGTCTGTGTGTGCTGTTTAGGTCTGTCTCACAATGAGTAGATCTGTGGTATTTGCCAGAGCTTGAACCAGGCTACAAGGTGATGTCACAAGAAAGCTCTAGAGAATTTACAACTCATTAAAATTTTAACAGCCATGAAGAAGGAACAGAGCCCAAAATATATTGCAGCCTTGCCACTGGTTGCAGAGCGGTGTCCGAAGTATGACAGGGATAAGTAGGCATCGTGGCCCTCCTTATCTTCTGGCAAGAAGTATAAACGATGAGACAAAGAACAATCTACTTTGCCGGCGAGTTCCTGGTCAACGGTGAGACAGGGTAATTCTAATGTGTCATTGAGACTGCTTCTATGACGTTGACTACAACCCTCCTCCCCCGACCATCGAGACATCAAGGTTGGGGTCTGGCTTAGGTGCTGCCATACCTACTGTGGACAGTATGACACCATGATCATTGGGCCACAGCCTGTCATCGACACCAGTAGTCATGGCCCCTGGCCAGGGTTTCATCGACTCTCAAGTTGTGCTGGAGTCATTTTTAGAGATGATACGACGCACTCTGCCTGGCTTACATATGCAGGTTGTTATCCCATTGACGGGGCCATCCCAGCATCCAAATGCACTGATGCCTGCTACCAGCACATCACAGAAGCCTCCTTCTCAGCAGCCACTGATATTGTCGGTATACCCTGCATCTCCCATCGAAAGAGATGTCAGCGGTAAGGTAGAACATAATCCTGACCTTATGGTATTAGAGGTGTATTCACAGGAGGAATATGAGGTAGAAAAATATATGGCACCGCACGTCAATCTAATTCTACCTTCTCATCCTGCTGTGAGAACTTGGTGGTATATACCCCAAGGTCTTTTCCTGAGGATCCTACTATTCAAGCCATGATGCAGCAAATGCAGACTCCCATGGGTTTTGCTGTGGAGGAGAAAGACGCCACAAAAATTAATCTTATCGAATTTTTGGAGGTGCTCCCCCTCCATTATAATTCCACCTATATAACCTGCTTAGAGGATGCTACTTTTGCTGCATGGTACAGACTAAATTCACTGCCTGTAGTACCCAGAAAAGCTGATGAACAGTATTGAGTCCTGTCTGCTAAGCCTTAGTATGGTAACTGCCAGAAACTGACTCTGCAGACATAATGGCTGCTCCATAATAGGTTTAAAGCACCTAGTCCTAGACACATGAGTACTGTGTTTCCTGATAAAGAATCTAGGAGGCTGGATGCGATGGGCATGTGTACATATGCCTCTGCCTCACTAGGCCTTAGAATTGCAAATTACCAGGCCCATGTGATCAAATATCAAAACAGCCCGTGGAAAGCTGCACCACAGGCTTTGCCTGTGGGCTCTGCCAAGAATGAGTTACTTAAAACCTTAACGTCCGGTGTTGAGGTTGGCAAACATCTGCTCCACTCAGCCTGTGATGTCTTTGATGTCTCAGCTGTTTTGCAAGTGATGTGCAATAAGTAGTTTAAATGCACCTTTTAGAGGGACAAAACCATTTGAATAATGATACTGAAGAAGCCCTAAGAGGTCTTCAGAGATCAAAAATGGCTCTAAGATCAGTCAAATCCTTGTATCCTACACCTGACAGGGGGCATCAGAGGAGATCCTTTCATCTGCCTGCAGACAGGTGGACATGCCTACCATCAGCAAGGCTGCAGCAGAGGACAAGGTCCTTTCCCAGGACCCCTCCCTCCCAGGTGTACATACAGAAGGATCCAAAGCAGGGGGTATCAGTGGCACTGCCACCATCAGATCTGCATGACTGTCTTCCAGAGATACCCCCAACCCCACTGTTACCTCCAGGGGTGGTTGTCAGGGGCAGGCTCTCCCTGTATCTCAAACAAAGGAGAGCACAGCAGAAGAGGGGGTACTGGAGATAATTCTAAAGGGGCATGCTCTGGAGCTGCTAGAAAGTCCTCCAGATCATACTTTGTAGGGATCAGAACCCCCCCCCCCGAATCCAGTGCGGTCTTGGATTAATAAGAGCCAATGGCTTAATTGTACCGAGTCCAGATCCGTCGGCCATGAGTGGCTGTTTTTTTTGTTTAAAGCAAAGGAGCGGCAGAAAAAGAAACCGGGTAAATTAAAAACAGGATAGCACTCTTCATCCTCTCACAAGGAGTACCACAGACCTGGCAGGCACACAAACAGCAGGTAACTAAGAAATGCCAAGTCAGATGTCAAACAGCAGCATCAGGTGGTGAGTTATGTGGCGGAGCTAGAGGGGGAGCTGGGGGGGTCGACCCTCCTGGCTTCCCCAGTGTGAGTAGTGGTGCCCCTCCACCATCTTTATTCATTGTTTAGTGCCCATTGTGGAGCCCATGATTGACTGACTGGCCCCCCCGGCTCCCAAATGCTCCCAAACCTGGCTCCGCCACTGCCATTCCAGTTGAGTCATAATAAATTGATCACATTCACAGCTTACAGGGTAGGAGATGGATCATAGGCACGGTAGTTTGTACATCATAGTGAGTGATTTGTGTAATTGAATTTTTACCTAGCCGCAGCCGGTAACCTGATAAGTTCTTTTTTTATCAGCAAACTCATGATTAAAAAATGCAAGAATGGGGATGAGCCAGTGTTGAGCTTGGCACATGTTCCGTTCATGTCACAAATCCAAGACAGTCACTGGCACTGCATGTAATCAACGTATTGTATTGTGTGTATATTTGTAAATAATACTTAAAAGTGAGCATATGAACTCGGAAGTTGGCAAATAGCAATGCAATGCATGTAAAAAAATAAATAATGATTGATTATGTACATAAAATTAGTAAAATGAATGATCGCTTCTGAACTCTGAAGTCGTGGCTTAAGTTGGGGGGCACTGTCAGAGAAAGAGACAGACAAGAGCAACTAGCACCATTGCGCTTGTGACACACACACATGAGGATGACATACCGCTGCCACCTGAATAGCTGCTATGTTGGTCAGGTGGAATAGAGGTATATAAGGTTGTGTGTGGCAGGAATTAGTCCGTGTGTGACTCTGTCTGAAAGAGTTATGGACGAAGCTGTGAGCTCACGTTACCCTTTGCCACTCTGCTAAAGCATCCAGCAAGTGCAGAGACTGTCTTGTATTTAAAAAGAAACAGCTGAAAAGAACAAAGGGGAAATAAAAAAACTACCAACCTGCCTGGCACGGGGGCTTTGAGTGCTCCTCACTCACAGTAACCGGCCTAGCTCTTTCTCCTTGTCTGCTCTGCCTTTTGAGATTTTAAAGCCTGCAAAGTTCAAATGCCAGGAGTTTAGTAAAATACAAAAAACAAGCAGGCAGTTAAGAAAAGAAAAAAGGGGAATAGGAGAAAAACGTAACAACCTGGCACGGTTAAAGTTTTGAGTGCTAACTCCTTGTGTTTCTTTTCAAGTCTGCTGTGTTTCACTGGTTTATTCTGTTGTTTCATTTAAAGCCTGAAAGTGCAGGTGCCTTAATTTTATATATATAAAAAAAAACAAAAAAAAAAACATGACACAACAACAAACAGTTCAAAAAAGAACAGAAGTGGGGGATAAACACAGATCGAACTGGCATGGGGGAAGGGAAGGGAAGGCCAAGGGTAGTGTGACTTAGTGAGTGAGTGAGTGACCGACCGTCTCTTGGGCTTACTTCTGCCTTCAAATCAAATTTACAGTCGGGTACATTGAAGACTTGTTTGAACAACAGTCAGTTATTTCCCCCCTGCCTGTCTCAAGTGAAGTGAACCTCTGATGTAGGGAGAAAGTTGCTGCAAGATCCTATTCTGCTATGCTTTTTCTTGCCTGGCAGGAATTAAAAATAGAACAAAAAAACTTATATACAGTTGCATATCACACTTGCCAGTGTGCGAGTTTTTCTGCTGTTGTGAATATATTACATGGTCTACTGCTACTACCAAAGCTCCCTGTTAAATAAAAAAAAAAAAATCTTGACCTGACCCACCCTCCTGACATTGGGATTCTTCTCGATAAACTACCTGTCCTACTGGGCAAGGGAGGGGATCTCTTTTAGCCTCAAAGGGTGGAAGCTGCTGTGAGACTGTACTCTGCTGCGACTGGACTGCTGTGTTTTTTTTCTTGCCTGTCAGGAATAAAAAAAAATTCATATAGTTACGTCACTTACGCCAGTTCCTTTCCCAGGCGCCTGTGTGTGTGTTCTCGTTACATCTTTGGCCAACTTCTCCTGCCATTTTTGTGAGCTTTCTACTAAATAAAAAACAACGGTTCATAATGTGCACCAGACAGGGAGAGGAGGCAGCAGAAATGAGGAAAGGGATGGGGAAACGTATGGCACAAACAGTATTGTAGAGTCAGACTGGTAAAAGACCAGTTGCTGAGACATCATCCAGTAGCAGTAGTGGTTCTTCCTCAATGCTGTCCAAAGAGGAAAGGCAAAAACTACCTTAATTAAAACAAAAGGGGCAGTTGGCACCACAAGGAGTGGCAAGCAAAGCTATGGTACCTATGTGTACCATAGTACCAGTTCACATTCAAATGAAACAGAGGAGGAGAAATCTAATTCTGATGAGAGTACAGAAATAGAGGATGTAGACAAGGAGGGGGAAAAACAGAAGGAAGTGGAAAGCCCGAATGAGGACGAGGTGACAGTTGCACATATGCAAGATGAATGTGATGATTTGGAATTGGATGAGACGGGCATGAACAGAGTGGTGCAGGAGGAACAAGACCAGGGGGAACTGCATTCCGATTTGGGTTCTGTTATTGGCCTGGATGAGCTGTTGGATGAAGATAAGGGTGAAACAGCAACAGGCCTTGATGAGCATTCTAGTGTTGCAAAAGAACAACAGAGTGGCAGTGACAAAGGGCAGTATACTATGCCTGGTAATAAAAAAGGTGACCTCTTATTTGTGGTCTTACTTTTCTCTGGCTGCCAATGATGTTATGAGTAGTTTGCTCTATATTTATTTATTTAGTTTTTGTTGACCGGGTAAGTGCACTAGACAAATCCTGCCTATTTTCAGGCATGATCCGGGGGAGGGGGATACAGATGAATGCCAACTGACCTTGAACCAGATTAAGCTGTTGGTGGTATTTTTAGTGAATGAGGGAAATTTGGCCAGGACACCGGGGAAATTCCCCTACTCTTTTCGATAAGTGCCATGGGATCTTTAACATTCACCTGAACTACCACCAATCCAGGCAGATGGGACCTCGGTTTAATGTCTCATTATATGTAAAAAGACCGTCAGTAGAGGGAGTAAAAAAGGGTGCATTGAGTACCTCAGCATTAAAAAGACATCTAGAGAGATGTCACCCATTACTGCTGAGGCATGATTTTTTGGTTAGAGAGAAAGATGACAACAACATGCAGGCAGAGATAGGTCAGACTCCACCTGTACCTGTTGTATCAAGTGGTAGCAACAGTCCTGCTGATAAAGTTCTATTGTCGGCTCTTTCTCAGTTTTCTTCAAGAGTAAGTACCACAAACAATTCCCTTTTGCCCTTACTTATCATCATCCAGCACTCCTAATGTCTGCTGTCTGAAGACTTCAAGTGCTAGAAGGCAACTCACAATTTCTGAAACAATTGAACATAACGCCAAATACCAATGTAGTCATCCAGAAGCAATTGTTATAACAAAACCAATTTCAGAAATGATAGCACTGAACTTATAGCTTTACAAAATGGTGGGGCATGTTGGATTCAAAGGCTTTTGAATCACCTGTCACCACAATGCAACATTCCATCCAGGAAATATTTTTCTACTGTCGCCATACCTCAGATATATGAGTTAGTAAGTGCTAAATTAAAAAATGCTTTACAAAATGCAGATGCTGAGGTTGTCCATCTGACTACTGACAAGCTGCCAGCCAGGACCATTTATGTCGCCAACTGCACATTGGGTGTCGTTTACTCCCTGTAGTGACACAGACATCCCCCCTCTGAAACTGGCTTCCCTTCGAATCGAGTAGATCACACAGCTTCCAACATCCTGGATGGCCTTAACAGAGAAGTACAGTACTGGCTTACATCACAAGGGCTTTCTGTAGGTTTTATTGTGGCTGACAGTGGTTCAAAAATCAAGAAAGCATTGTCTGATGGGGGCTTTGTCCACATTCGATGTTTTGCACACTGTCTAAATTTAATCATGTATGCCTTTTTGGAAGAGGACAGAGATATAAGGGCTCTCACAGATGTGGGAAAAAGAATACGCACACAATTCAGCCACTCCTGCAAAGCACAGCAACGACTTCAGACCATACAAGAAGATGACAAACTGCCTCCAAATTCGCTCATCCAGGATGTTGTAATGAGGGGGACAGGGAACTCTACCTTTTACATGTTCCAACAATTTCAGGAGCAAAAAAAAAAAAAGCTGTAAGACAGTATACACTGGAGAACAGCATAGGGGATGTTGATGTGTACATTAATCCTCAGCAGTGGTCTGTTTTAGAACTTCTCATCAAGATCCTGCAACCCTTTGAAGAAATTACTAGGAAAATGAGTTCTAACAGTGCCACACTCAGCCAAATAATCCCATTGATCAAGATTCTTAGATTTC
Organism: Neoceratodus forsteri; assembly: GCA_016271365.2. Classification (NCBI taxonomy): domain Eukaryota; kingdom Metazoa; phylum Chordata; order Ceratodontiformes; family Ceratodontidae; genus Neoceratodus; species Neoceratodus forsteri. The sequence continues at coordinate 797,949,223 of CM028134.1, read as the reverse complement.
AACTAAATGCAGTTGGGGATGACTTGGATGGTCCAAAAAGCCAGCTACAAATGGGAGAGTCTTGTGCCACTGAAAGGGACTTGCCACCCATAATAAAAAAAAAAAAAAAATACATAGTCCATCAAATGATTAAAAAAGTTAGAGATGATGAGAAACTCTGTGAAATGCTGGTGGCAGAACATTATATTATATTATATTATATTATATTATATTATATTATATTATATTATATTATATTATAGCAGCAGTACTAGACTCATGGTACAAAATGAAACACCTCTCACAGCATGGCCCAAACGTGTTCCAAAACAGCAGAGAGAAAATCATTCAAGAAGTAGATTTGGTTTTGAAAAAAAAACATGACAACAGATGCAGCCCCCTCATCCATTCCTCCTGCGCCTTCACAGCCCTCTCTTCTCAGCCAGCTACAAGACAGTCAGCTGCTGCTATTCGTTCTACTCCCAGAACTCATCTTTGGTGTCACTTGGATGCTGTCATCCTTGAAAAATCAAACCTTCCTTCTCCATATGTCACTGCTTCTGCCCAGGCTATGGTTGACTGCTATTGGCAGAAAAAGGAATTGAATAGAATGAAGATCCCGTAAAATACTGGCAAAGCAAGGAGCTTGTATGGCGTGCACTTGTGCAGGTAGCTTTGAAGTACATGGTCTGTCCCCCAACCCGTGTATTTTCAGAGCGACTCTTTAGCTGTGCAGGAATTGTGGTATCAGATACACATCTAGGCTACTGCCAGAACATGTGGAAAATTTAACATTATTAAAAATAAACTTTCCCTTGACTGGTTACATCTATGACCCAGGGCCAACAAATACATTTGGCAGTGACCACAAAGATGTCTACATGGAAGAGTAGAAAGATCACTATTTTTCAGAAAAAGAAGTAAACCAGTAAGCCTATATGTGGCCTGCATAATTTTTGAACCTGATGGCACAATGTTTTCAGCATGTCCTAATGGACATGGCTAATTTTTGGATTGCCTGAACCTAATGGGACACTTTTTGCAGCATGTCCTGATGGACTTGTCTAATTTTTAGATCACCTGAAGTTGAACCTGATGACACAATGTTTTCAGCATGTCCTGATTATCTTGGCTAATTTTTGGGTTGCCCGAACCTGATGGTACACTTTTTGCAGCATGCACTAATGGACAAAGCTAATTTCTGGATTGCCTGAATGTAGGTCTGGACTCTAAGGACATGCAGTTATTTTTTGGTAAGGGTCCCCCAAATGTGTCACCAATTTGGGTGGGTGGAGGGGACCTCATGCCATAGAAATTAACTGCATGACTCTCAGTGGAGCAGAGAAGCAACTAGTGCAACAATGACAAACTGATATGTCCATTGTATACTACTAAATGGGAATGGAATCTCCCTCTGCGGTCAGACAGGTCAGTTTACAGTTACACCGCTACTGAGGCAGGGAACAGAGGTCAACTGTATGACTGCCATATTCAATTGACCAGCACATCAGAGCTATAAGCTCACAGTTTTCATTTCCTGAAATGCTGTTTACAATTCCATGTGTGTGTGTCACAGATCTCAGTGTCGTTTTATGGCAGATTTTCAGTTTTCCTCGCATTTTACAGAAGATTCTGATTCGAATCAGAACTTATCAGGACTTTGGCCTTGATCTTGATCATGATAATATGGGTCAGGACTTTTTCAAGTCTACCCATCCCTTATCCTTTGCCTCCTTCCTGTTATCCCCTGGGCAACTTGTCCCTTCTGGAGGAAGAATTCAAGTCATTATTTCAAAAACTTGATGTAGAACCAGTTCCTCCTCAAGAGAGAAACAAAGGGTTCTAGTCCAGATACTTCCTGGACCGAAAACAGACAGGAGATCTGCATCCTGTGTTGGATCTCGGAGACCTCAATGTCTACATTGAATGCAAGAAGTTATGAATGGTATCTCTGCAAGCTCTGATTCCCCTTTTGCAAACAGGAAATTGGATTTGTTCTTTGGACATGAAGGATGCATGACTTCATGTCAGAATCAGAAAATCACACAGGCAGTATCTCCACTTTCTGCTGGAGGGGGAACATTACCAGTTCAGATTATTGTCCTTTGGCTTGTTTTCTGCACCACAGGTATTTACCAGATGTTTGGCAGTAATGGCAAGAGCCCTCTTCAGGGAAGGTCTGTGTTCCCCTATCTGGACAACTGGCTCTTTAAGGCCAGCTTCAGGGAAGTCTTACTGTATGCCTTGTTTTGAACAAGTCAGTTGTTAGAAGATGTGGTGGTCGCAGTAAATGTGCCAACATTGGTAATGATTCCCTGACAAAGACTGCAGTTTACAGGGACAGTCTTGGACACAGAGATGGGTTGTGCTTTCCTGCCACAAGGCAGGGCAGAAAATGCGATTACCCAAGCACAGTTGGTATACAGGAGTCACTATGTCTCTGCTGGAACAATGTTATATCTCCTGGGGCTCATGGCTGTGGCCTTTGTAATGGTGCTACTGGCTCACCTACATATGAGAATCCCTTAGTGGAAGCTTACAATCCAATGGGATCAGCTGACAGATGAGCTGGACCAGCTGTTCCTTGTCATGTCCCCATTTCGCAGAGCATTGCTGTGGTGGATGGATTGCGAACGAACCTGTTAAAGAGCATTCCATTTCTTGTACCAGCTCCTGTACAGATCCTCACTGTGGATGCTTCTTGGCCCTTATTAGATGCAGAAGCCTTAGACCAGGGTGGAGGACAGGTTACACATAAATGTCCTGAAGATTAGAGCTGTACTATACAGCCTCCAGGCATTCCAGGAGCATCTGTGCCCAGGTCCACTGTTAATACAGATGGACAGTGCCTGTGTTATGCACTACAGTTGTCAGCCTTACATCTCCCAGGTCTCCAAAATATCTTAGCAGACCGGCTAAGTAGGTCACAGTCCAAAATGCATGAATGGGAACTGCTGACCTCTGTGGTAGATGACCTCTTTGCAAGATGGAGTTGTCTTAAGTTGGACCTTTTTTTGTCCTCAGCGTAAACCTGCTGTATTTCTGCTCACTTGTTCCAGGGCCTGGAATTTTTTGGTAAGACTCATTATCCCTCTCTTAGAAAGGGAAATTCTTATGCATTCCCCCAGTTCCTTTAATACAGAGGGTGCTGCTCAGACTACAGATAGAGAGTGCCGTTGTCATTCTTATTGCTCTGTTATGGCTTCACCAGATATGGTTTCCATTTCTGCAACATATGGCAGTGGAGCCTCCTTTTCTCTGTACCAGGGTCTTTTGTCCCAGGACATGAGATCCCTGGTCCATCTGCACCTGAAATCCCTACATCTGCATGCATGACTCCTGTAGAAATAGCCATTGCATGTTTAGAGTACCCTTAAGATATAAAGTTACTCACCCTGAGCATGCGAGTCAGGGCAAGGCACTGCTCCATACTTTAGACGTACAGAGAATACTCCGATGCTATGCAAATCACACAAAGGACTGCAGAAAGTCCTCTCAGCATTTTGTTTCATTTGCCGCTGAGAAAAAAAGGTGCTGTTGTGTATAAAAAGTGCCTTTCCAAATGACCGGCATATTGTGTTGAGAACTGTTATAGGACGTACAGTAAGGAACTTCCTGGTGAGGCTCATGGCCATTCCACCAGGTGAATGGCCACTTGCATTACTTGTTTCAGAAATGTTTTTGCTGCTAACATTTGTGCTGCAGCAACATGGAGCAATGTCCATACCTTCATTAAACATTACAGTCTGGACATTTTCTCATAGATGTGCTTATTTCAGGCTTGCTATACTGCATGACCCATTATCCTGAATATATATTGGACTGTAACCATCTCCCAGTTGGTGTTTGGGACTGCCTGAGAATCGTTCCACAGGTGTAGACTAGTGGAGGAGATATCCTCGAAGAACAGTGTGGAGATCTTTGAGAGAATCTGCTCCATTAGTCCACACCTTCCCTCCCTCCATCCTCCTTCCGCTTCAGGAAGGGTTGCAACAGATATTGTACAGCTGAACCTAATATATATGCATTATATATCCAGCCCTATGCCTCGCCTTGTATGCCTGAGCTGGTCATATCTCGTGGTTTCCCCCTGGTTGGAGGTCCTTCGAGTCTTATCTCTGGAGGGGAACTGAGGAGTGATGGAGCTGCCCATATTTATATTGATGCCGACACATTAAGTAGGCTTGCACAATTTAATATTTTACATAATATTTATTGTACCCCTGTCAAATTATGCAAAATGGGCAAGCCGCAGACAGATACATGTATGAGGTGTCAGGAGGAAAAAGGTACCCTACTAAACTTATTAAGGCACCATGAACTTGTTTAACCTTTGTGGCATGCAATCAAAGCTTGAGCAGATTCACTTTTGGGCCTCAAAGACCTTTTCACACCTGAGGTCTGCATCTTGGGGGATTATAGGGATGTGCTTGTAGAAGAGAGAAGATACTACATAGACATCATAGCTGCTTCTTCTAAAAAGCTTATCTTGTGACATTGGCTGGACCAAGAGGCTATAACTTGCACTGAATGGTATCAAGACCTGCTGTTATACCCTAGAGTAGAGCAGATGGTGGCTACCATCACTAACAGAGATAAGGCTTTTGAGAAGTGTTTGGGGAAGTCATCCTGTATTCCTATATTCTGCAGTTACTGAAGCCCTGAACTCTCACCCCAGCCATGATGCCTACCCTTCTGTACCTCCACCTGCCTCCAAGTCCCCCTTCCACTTTAAACTAGTCACTGCTGCTGAGGTCTGCAAACTCCTCCACTCTATCCCGGGGTCCAAGTCTGCAGGTCCTGATGGTCTAGACCCCCAGATTACTGAAACTTACGGCATGGGAGCTTGCACCCCCTGACCTGTATCTTCAATTTGTCCCTATCCACTGGTGTTGTTCCATCAACCTGGAAAAATGCCAATGATGTGCCCATTCATAAAAAAGGAAATCCTAAGCCGGCCCGGTGGCACTGAGAGCTGAGCCGCTGGGTGTCTTACTTCGTGCTATGCCGGCGACCCGGGTCCGGGAATGACCTTGGGTCATTGGGGAGCCGGCGTGGGGAAGGGAGGGATGGAGCAGGATCAAGCAGTCATGAGGCAGCTCTCCTCTCCCAGGGGTTGTTGCCCACTCCACCCGTAGTTCCGCTTAACGCAGGTGGAGGTCCAGTGGGAAGCGTAGGCGGGTGGGGGCAGCAGCGATAGTAAGGGGTGGGGAGGAAGTGGGCGAGCCGGTGTCCGGCATGCACTTCCACACATGCGTATGTATGTGTCTGCTGGAGTCCCAGGTCTGGGAGAGAAAACGGGGCCAAAAACACCAAAATATGTATATACCAACAAAAAAAGAAAATCCTAAATCACTATAAAATTATCGGCCTATCGCTATATTACCTGCTCTTAGTAAAACTGCTTGAAAAATTCATAGCTATTCAACTCGCATCATACCTTGAAAAACACAATCTCTTATGCCCAGCCTGACATGGTTTTCTCAAGCACTATAGCACCACAGCAGCGCTACTGACCCTATTGGATGTAATTTATTCGGCTTTCAAACAAGGCAGCCTCACTGGAGCTGTATTTGTAGACCTAGCAAAGGCCTTCAATACAACCACCCCATACTACTAAATAAACTCAGTACCATTGGAGTCTCAGATCATGCCATACCCTGGTTCTCCAGTTACCTCTTCACAGACGGCAGTGAGTCAGAATCGGCACTACCCACTCAGATTACCTTCCCACCTCCCTAGGTGTCCCTCAGGGTTCACTCCTCAGCCCTTTACTGTTCTCTCATCACATAAACACCATTACTCACTGTTTTAAAAACACTTCTCCCCTACTATACGCAGATAACTTGATATTCTTCAGTCATGCCTCCAACACAACTGACATCAGCAGAGACCTGGCGTCTGATCTAGCTTCTGTTTGATCCTGTTTCAAGGACTATAAACTTCTCATGAACTACTTACTCCAAGTCCCAAGCCAAGCTTTTCAGAATCCCTCGTAGACTATAAAATACACTCACTGCCCCCCAACCGTGACTACTGAGGATGGCACCCCCTCGATATTGTAACCAATTTCAAGTACCTCGGTGTCACTAAAGCTGTCAACTCCAGCCTAGGCATTGCGTGCCACGCCAGAAGTAATCTCTCACCTTCTGCACGCATCACAGTTGCTCGCTGCCTTTTTTCCCCTAAGCTGTCTTATGGACTACCAGTGTTTGCCCACTCCTCTAGTCTTCTCAGATGCAAATGGACAGTATGCTACAATAACATCTGTGGATTCGCCTTATCCTGCAATTGCCTCACCCATCACTGCCTACTCTGTAGCAAATTAGGCTGGTCCTTCTTGACTGCCCTGCTTGACTCCTCTTTTGTGAAGGTAGTACACAATATTGTTTCCAAGAAGCCGCCTTCCCTAGCCACCCTTTTGGTAGCCAGCTCAAACCACTACACACTTAGGTCCTCTGGAGTTCAGATCAAAAACCGCGTATGGCACCATGACCTTCTCCTCTGCAGCTCCTACCCAGTGGAATAGCCTCCCAACTGCTGTACACTCTTGCATAGAACCTGATACCTTCAAAAGACAGCTCCACCCCCTCCTGCTACATTGCTCAATGTGCACATGTCCCTAATCATCTCAACACCTTGCACTTATCCTCATCCTATTCCTTCCTACCCCTCTCCTTAGACCCCAGAGTCAATTGAATAACCAATTATGGCTGACTTACAACACATTGTGACTGATTTTTTAAACTAGTTTAAAATTTATGACTGTGACTGATTAAAGAAAATGCAACCAGATTTATTCAACATCCGCCATTGTGAAATTGTATTTATGTACTTACTACTGACCACTTGACAGGGTTAGTGAGCCCATTTACATTTAATGAGTGACGTATACATGGAATGTTGTACTACTCATTAAGAATGAAGACCTGATAACACCTCAGTCTTGGCCTGTACCTCTTCCCCTCTTTTTCAAAGCTTATTGCTTCCTCACCTTACTGCCACACCTTGCTCCAGTTTTAGTTGAAACTTGATTCTCTCTACCTTTCACAAGAGTTTGCTCTGCTCATCTCTGCTTCCTCTTGTGCTTTTCCATAGCCAAAATGTAAATAAAATAATGTTTGTTAGTGATGTAAATTATTTTTACCTCTGTCATAATGTATACCAAAATGATGATGTTAAAAATGTAAGATGTTGTTTAGCATTGCTTCTCCTACCCTTTGGTGTGACTGTATTAGTTGTTTACTGTAGTTATTCACATACTTGATCCATGTTCTAATCTTGTAACCTGTGTTTTCACTGCCAATGTAATGGACTTCCTGGGTCGCCCCTGAAAAAGGGACGGTCTTGTCTCAGTGGGCTCACCCGGTTACCAAAATTCAATAAATAAATAAGACTGTAATCTGATCCACCGCCCCTACCCCCATCACTACCACTGCTGCAACCTGCACTGATCTGACCCCAACTCTTGTAGATTAACACACAGGTCCACATAACACAAACTATACAACAGTATTACAACAAGTACCCTGATTCTCAGCACTGTCTTCTGAAAATTGTCCCAATGAAAAAATAAGGGGAGGTACATAACTAGGGAAATCCTCATAGGAAGAACACGCTTCATGTGCCTAATGCCTAGTCATACTCCCAGTAACCAAATTTTAAATAATATACAATCCCAGTAGGTCCCAATATTTCTTTCTCACTACAGTTTGTGATTTAAATAAAATACAAGTAAGATTGCAACACTGATGCTGCCTGGCATCATGTCATTAAAATCCCTACTTTTCAGTACCAGAAATGCAACATGTAGGAGAGGGGAGGAAAATTGCAAAAAAACAGAGACATCCTTAAATGCCAAGGTGCCATAACATACACTTACATGAACGCAAGCAATTTAAGAGAGTCATAGACAAGAAAACAAAACAGAATATTAATCAATGTATTGTTACAAAGCAGGACTTTTCAGATTGGGCGCACATTTTTTCCTCAGTAGCTCCAGGGCAGTTTTACTGTGGATAACACTGTGAATGTAAAACAGTACTCAGTTTTTCTGTTTTGTGATAACCAGTGCAGTTTAAGTGTATGAGAGTCAGGAAAGATTTCAGCCTGTAAAGTAATTGCTCCATCACAGTAAAACACAGGAACCCCGTCCTGTCCCTTGCACGTCTGAATTTCTGAAAGCCAGTACACACCAGCAGTTGTCAGAATCAGAATGCCCCGTACAGGGAATCATTATGCAACCTAATAAATGCCCATAATAAACCTCTGCCACCACACAAAGCAAGTCTATACTGGATGAAAAGCGTCCCCTGCTGGTCTGGAAAGAACGGCCACTGATCAGAAGGGAAGAAGCCACCAGCCTGCCCAGACAGAACCAAACCCAAAGTGAGATTGCAAGGCACAGACATAAAAAAGCATTTCACAAAAACTCTCCAACACAAAGCATATCGATTATTTAATTTTTACCACAGGCTGCTGCTCCATGGGGAAATGCTGCACTTATTAATTATGCACCAACGTGCTAGTTCAGGTGGTAAAAAAAATAGCCAGGTTAATGGTTACAGGGAGGACAATATTAATGTGTGTGATGGGAGCTTTTAACTGCTATTCCTCTGAAGTCTGAACTCAAGCTTTGTCAATCAAGGCCTCTCCTCAGACATTAAAGTACAAAGTACAAAGCCACAAACCACAGTTGGAACTTACCTGTTCATTTTATATTTTGGCTCAGCCTTGGTCTTTTAGTTCCTTCCTTCAGCCTGGGCTTCTTCCTTGAGTCATCGGACTAGTCAGACCAGCACCAGCCAGTGGTTACAACACAGTCTCCTTAGTGTCTGGCCTGACCTTCATGCTGTTCTTGGCTTGCTGCCTGGCCTACAGCCTGCCTGCCCGCTGCAGTCCTCTTTCCCCACCCACCGCAGTGCCCACGCAGTCTATGTTGTTGGCTTGGGGCCTTGTTCACCTTGCCGCCTGGCCTGTGGCCTGCCTTACTCACTAGTTCTCGTCTTTTGAGTCTCTTTCTCCAGTCCCCACCTGGACTGGGCCAGCCCACATTGCAGTTGTCACCTGGCCTACTGCGGGTATGGCCTGCTGCCTTGGTCCTGCCTACTAGGCTGGCTTCACTTGCTGTTGCATTGCTGCTTGACCATTGAGCCCTAATACCTGCTGTGCTGATGAGCTGCCAATATACCGCTTGCCACACACGGTGCACACACACGACGAGCAGAGCTCATGACCCATGTCCCAGATCACCCAGACTGAAGTCCGTCTTCCTCCTCTCCTGACATGAGTACGACCCCCACCCAACCATCCCTGCATCCCAACAGACACTCAGGCTTTCCTTCCTCGCAGTCCCTTGCTCGTCCACTTTCATTCACTTCTCTGCCAGCACATGTCGCTTAGCATGTGCAGTGCGCATAACTCCTGGCTCTTCCCCCTCTCTCATAGGAGAGGCACTAAGGAGCCATAGGCACATTTTTTGGTTGGTGGCTGTGGCTGCTGACAACTACACACAAACTTCTGCAGCACTTGGCATGGGATGGGTGGTGACTGGTAGGGCTGCAGCCAACGGGGCTCATTGTTTTTAGGTCTTCTGCGCTCCTCCAGTGTGTGTGTGTGTGTGTGTGTGTGTGTCTGGAGGTGCAGGAGGGGGACTGAGTGTCAGGCAAACCAGCTACAATGGGGAATCAATTGTCAACTTCAGAAAAATATGACCCCAGTCAATTACGGCTGCAACTCAAGGCAATTGCAGCTAACTACAACTCCCTTGAATTGCGGCTCATGATTTCAACTGCTGACAGTGGCTCCAGGGTCTGCCTCTCCTCCACTCCCTCACCCTTTGTACTCTCCCCTGCCCCATAAGAGCACTGTCACCACTCTCTCCTCGCAAGAGCGCCTATGCCTTTCTCTTCTAGCTCACTACCTCTAGACTGATTGTGGTACCGAAACAAAATGAAGGAAAAAAAACACTATGGTTCTCAAAAGAGGTGGAAAGGAAGGTTAAGGAGAAAAGGATAGCATTCAGGAAATATAAGGAAACACAGAAGGAGCAGACAGAGAACTTTATCAGTTAAAGCAGAAGGAGGCAGAGAAGGCAGTCAGCATAGCAAAGGCACAAACTGAGGAAAAGATAGCCAACTCTGTTAAAGAATGGGGATAAAACCTTTTATAGATACATTAGGGAGCGAAGAAAGACCAAGGGAGGGATACAGAGACTTAATAAAGGGGAAGGAATGTGGGCAGAGAGTGACAGTGAAAAAGCAGGGGTACTGAATGAATATTTCTGCTCAGTATTCACAGCGGAAGAGGAGGGGCAGGTACCTAACCCAAACAAGAGAAACACTCTGAATAGTGGGGTCGATACCGGTCCATTCACAGAAGAAAGGGTTTTGAAAGAACTTCTTGAAACTGAGGGTGGACAAAGCAATGGAGCCTGATGGGATTCACCTCAGAATTCTAAAAGAACTAAGGGTAGAACTAATAACTCCATTGACTACTCTCTGTAACAAATCATAGGAGGATGGGGTGGTACCTGAAGACTGGAGGAGGGCAGATGTGATTCCACTTCACAAAAGTGGGAGCAGGACAGAGGCAGGAAACTACAGACCAGTTAGTTTGACCTCAGTGGTAGGGAAAATGATGGAATCACTTCTGAAGGAAAGAATTGTTGAGTACCTAGAGGCCAGTGGGGCACAGGACCCAAGGCAGCATGGTTTCACAGCAGGAAGGTCATGTCAGATGAACCTAGGGGTGACCAAAGTAGTAGACCAGGGAGGGACTTTGGATATGGCCTACCTAGATTTTAGTAAGGCATTTGATACGGTCTTACATAAAAGATTAATATACAAGTTAGCCAACCTTAGAGTGGGTCCCAAGGTGGTAGCCTGGATAAAAAACTGGCTGGACAACAGGACGCAAAGGGTAATAGTAAATGGAGTCCACAGTGAAGAAAGGAGGGTAATTAGCAGGGTACCACAAGGTTCGGTACTGGGACCGGTCCTCTTTAATGTCTTTATAAGTGACATTGGAGAGCACCTGGAAGGAAAAGTATGTCTCTTTGCAGACGACACAAAGATCTGCAACAGGGTTGATACACAAAGTCGGGGTGGAAAGGATGAAAAGGGACTTGGCAAGGTTGGAGGAATGGTCAAATATATGGCAGCTCAGATTCAATGCAAAGAAGTACAAGGTAATGCATCTGGGAAACAAAAACCCAGGGGAAGAGTACACAATGGGGGGTGAGATGATAACAACAAAAATCTAAAGAGACCTAGGAGTAATTATATCAGATGACCTAAAGGTGGCAAGCAATGTGAGAAAGCAGTAAGGAGGGCTGGGGGATACTGGGATATATAGGGAGAGGCATCAAAAGTTATTATCCCTCTGTACAGACAGTTGGTGAGACCCCATCTGGAGTACTGCATGCAATTCTGGAGACCCCATCTCCTCAAAGATATAGACAGAGTAGAGGCTGTTCAGAGGAGGGCAACCAAAATGGTGCAGGGTCTGCACCAGAAGACATACGAGGAGAGACTAAAGCAGTTTAATATGTATACCCTTGAGGAAAGGCGGGAGGGGGGACATGATAGAACTTTCAAGTATCTTAGAGGAATTAACAAAGTATAAGAGGGCAGCATCTTTCAGAAAAAGAGATGTGCAAGAACAGGGGGGCACAATTTGAAGATAGAGGGGGGACGGCTCAGAGGTAATGTTAGAAAATATTTTTTCACAGAGAGGGTTGTGGATGCATGGAACAGCCTTCCTGAGGAGGTTGTGGAGTCAGGAACAGTGGGAGAATTCAAGAATGCATGGGACAGACATAAGGCAATTCTAGTGGGGGGTAGGAGGAAGTAAACTGTTGATTAACTAGAATCTGCAGTTTATCCATCAGGTAGGGATGTGGGAAGACTAGGTGGGCCAAGCAGTCCTTATCTGCCATCAAATTCTATGTTTCTATGTTTCTGTCTCCATGTAACAATGTATTGTCCTGATCTGTGCAATTGCTCACTCTTGACAATGTCTACCTACTGCTTGCTCTTTGGTTGCCCTAGGTTACATGTAATGTTGTATTCATCTTGTTACTGTGCTTGGTGCTTTGTAAATTTTTCAATATGTTGTACTGTACTTTCCCAGGTCTCACCTGAAAATAGGCCCTCATGACCACCACATTCGGCGTGGTGGTCACAAGGGCCCGAATCTTCTGCACTCCCCCGAGCTGCTGGACACATGCTTCCCCAGCCAGCGGGCGGCATGGTGGTCACGAGGACCTGAATCTTCTGCTCTCCCCTGAGCTGCTGAACACATGCTTCTCCAGCCAGTGGTTGGCGTGGTGGTCACGAGGGCCCAAATCTTCTACCCTCCCCCAAGCTGCTGGACACACACTTCCCCAGCCAGCGGTTGGTGTGGTGGTCGCAAGGGCCCGAATCTTCTGCCCTCCCCTGTGCTGCTGGACACATGCTTCCCCAGCCAGGTATGATCTACTGAACCTTGGTCTGAATTTTAACTTAAGCCTCAGCAAACTCTCTCAGTGCAGCAGTGTGTTCAAAACTGCATAGAAACAGGAGTGCATTTTTAAACTAGCCTGGGTCTGAATTTTAACTTAAGCCTTAGCAAACTCTCTGAGCGCAACAGTGTGTTCAAAACTGCATAGAAACGGGACTGAATTTTTAAACTAGCCTGGGTCTGAATTTTAACTTAAGCCTTAACAAATTTTCTAGATGCAGCAGCGGGAAAGCTAACTCAAATATCTGGGGTAATCAGGTTACTCCCCCTCCCACTGCCAGTACCTCCCACAGTTGTTACCTGTAAAAAGCCTGACTTCTGCCTTCTTCTCTCCACATCGGTCGGTGTGGTGGTCGTGAGGGCCCGAATCTTCTGCCATCCCCCGAGCTGCTGGACACATGCTTCCCCAGTCAGGTATGATCTGCTGAGCTGTGGGCTGCTTTTCTCATTATTTGGCTGCTGTTGCGGTGGAGGATTTGACCTAGCTGACGCGAAGCCATAGAACCAGTCAGCCTAAACTCCCATCTGCAGCTTATCTTTGTTGGCCAGTAGAGGACAACTATCACACAAGTCACATTTAAAACCAACTCCAAGCACCTATTTTCTTCTAGTTAGTGCAACCTGCATCCCTCCTTTGCTCTCACTTTTAGACCCTAACCCATCACCCAGCCTTTCACATCATGGCTCTTTTCCTCACCTTAGTCCTTATCCTCTGTATTCCCTTGGTGGCCCTATCCCCCCCCCCATTTTTTCGGTTGCACCGATCTGTCGTCAACTGACACTCGACTTGCCCCTGCCTCCTCCAACCTCCAGCACCTCCACCCATCTCCTGCCTCCCCTCACCCACCCCTCATTCCTGGACACCTGGCCCCGCCATACTCCCCCCTAGCTTTCATGCCAGTTTAATTGCCCTGAAAGTTTCACTGCTGACTACTGCAATACCTCAAGTCAAATCCCCCCCCCCCACCACCGGTTAGGGGTCCCAGGCTAGCCCTATCCAAGTTCCTAGTAATCATGCTGCTGTTGATGGCAGGTGACATCAAATCTAATCCGAGTCCAGTCCCCTCCCCCCAACCCCACTGCAGCTACCCCGTGGCCTCAGGATGGCCCACCTAAACATCTGTAGTCTCTTCCCTGAAATCGAGTTGCTCTAGCCAATTGTCCTATCCCAAAAACCTGGCATACTAATCACATCTCAGACCTGGCTAAAACCACACATTAAAAATGTGTGCATCTCTATTCCTGGCTACACAGTACTCCGTCATGACTGGATTAGTGGCAAAAGGGGCGGCGTAGCAATATACATAAAGTCCTACCTACAAGCTAACACTGTGGTGCTGCCTCCCCCTACCTCTCAATCTATAGAATCCCTGATGGTAAAAATCTCTACCTCACACCATCCCCATCTACATAGCTGGTATCTACCGCCCCTCCCCCCCCCCGATTCCCCTGTTTCCTCTATAAAGGACCATCTTATGGTCCTCAAATCCCATGCCCTGGGCGGAGATCTGCACATCTTGGGGGATTTCAATATATATTGGCTCACCCCCACTAGCTGTAAAGTAGGGCAGAAGGTGGCCACACTAAACCTGACCCAACTGATCACTGAACCCACTCACCTGAACCCCAAAACACAGAACCACTCCCTACTTGACTGGTCCCTCACCTCTCACCCTCATCGGATAATGTCCGCTGGCCTACTGCCTGACTCCCTAAGTGACCACCATGTTATATTCTCAGTAAGGAAGGTCTTCAGGCCAAAGCCCCACCCCGAACCCTGATGGTTAGGTCCTACAAATCCCTGGACCTTGCATGCCTGCTAAACGATCTTGCTAATATCGACTGGTCTGCCTTCTCTCATGCCTCCTCCCTTGACCTTGCACTGGATTTTTTCAAGACAAATGTCCTCGCGGTCTGGGATTCTTATGCCCCTTTTAGACGTATCTGAGTACGGGGGGTCCACCCACCATGGATCTCTGCCGACATCATGGCCAGACTCAGAGGCAGTGATCAGGCATGGAAGGCCCATAAAGCTTCCGGTACTTACCCAGCCTACCAAAAATACCACTCTCTTCGGAATGCATGCACCAGGCTAATCCATCAGGCTAAAGCAAATTACTTCCAAGCCACCTTACAATAAAATATAAAAGTCCCCACCAAATTTTGGAAAGTAATTAAATCTCTCTTCTCCCCTTCCTTCCAACCCCCCGCCCCATCCTTAAGTCAGGTGACACCACTCTAAATGACCCACTAGCAGTAGCAACTGAGTTCAACGCTTTCTTCACAAGCTGTACGATATCCTTGCTGTCCTCTCTCCCACCATCCACACTAGCCTAGCCCACCCCTACACCATCTACACAAGCCACCTCCCACGCCCCTACACCATCTTACCAAGCCACATCCCATGGCTTCACCTTCAAACAGGTCTTACCGGCAGATGTTTACAGTGCCCTGCTAATTTTAAACCCTGCCAAAGGCAAATACCCCTCGGGTCTAGGCACTAAAATACTCATCCTGTCAGCACCAGCCATCGCCTCGCTGCTGGCCTCTCTTTTCAACCTATCCTCCCTAGCTTCTGTTCCATCCAGCTGAAAACATGCCACAGTCATCCCTCTTCCAAAGGGTGGCGACCTCTCCTCCCCAGGAAACTACCACCCGATCTCCCTTCTCCCCACTCTAGCCAAACTGCAGGAACACCTTGCCCTCTCTCAGCTCTCCTCCTTCCTTGACTCTACCTCATTCTTCACTCTGTACCAGTCTGGTTTTAGGAAATCCCATTCCACTACCACCTCCCTCCTAAGGCTCACCGGCGCCATCCTCACTGGCATCGATAAATCACACATTACCTCAGCCATCTTTGTTGACCTCGCAGAGGTCTTTGACATGGTTTCGCACTCTCTTCTTCTCAACAAGCTCTCCATAGCTGAGCTCTCCTGCTTATCAACCAGTTGGTTCCAATCCTACCTGATGGGCCGGACTCAATCCATAAGGATTGGTAACTCCATCTCCTCTCCTCTCCCTGTCACTTCTGGTGTCCCACAAGGTTCATTCCTACTGGCCCCTGCTGTTCTCTACTTTTCTAAATGACCTGCCCTCACACATCCATTCATATGTATGCAGATGACACAGTCCTGTATATATTGAGTCCCACAACCTCTGATGTGGCATCCAGACTGCAGCTCGACTTCAACGAAGTACAGCTCTGGTTTTGCTCTAATCAGCTGTTCCTGAATGCCAAGAAAACAGTCTCCATGACCTTTGGCACAAGGCAGAGACTATCTTGGCTCCCCTCCACACCCACTTTCCACACCCTAGATGGGACATTGCTGGAGGCTTGCTCCTTCTTTAGATACCTCAGGGTGTGGCTTGACCAACACCTTAGTTGTTCTGTACACATCGAGGTGCTCCACAAGAAGCTGCTCCCCAAGCTTGGGACCCTGTACTGGAACCGTAGCTGCATCCTGCTTCCGGCTCAGCGGGAGATTGTACACAAAATGATCCTCCCAATATTCGACTATGGAGATGTAGTCTATTGTGCCGCTCCCAAGACTACCTTAACCAGACTGGACACCCTTTTCCACTCTTTCTGCAGCTGCGCCCTTGACTGCCACCCCAGCACACATCACTGCTCCCTTTAGCAGTACTTACACCTCTCCTCCCTCCAGGACTGGAGGCTGGCTCACTGTGCCAGACTCACAGCCAGGTTCTGGTCCCAGTCCCTGCCCTCCTACCTTGCTAGTGCTCTGACCACACCTCCCCCACCTTCGCACTCCCTTAGAAATGCTGACTATCGCTCATTAAGCATTCCATGCATGACTACTAACTCAGGGCGAGCAGCATTCTCATGTCACATGCCCAAACTGTGGAATCCTCTCCCTCTGACCATTCAGCATGCCAGATATGCTAACCAACTCAACTCCCTCCTCAAAATCCATTTCTGCTCCTCATTTACTTGTACCATGTCTACACCCTCCTAACTATGGTAGGCGGATTCCCCAGCCTGAAACAATAGTCTCCAATTCTGTCAGCGAGTAGCTAGCTGTAATCATATGCTGCTAATCTGGCCGGCTCTTCCCACCTTGCTAATCCATAAACCCGCACTTAGGAAGGTTTTGGTAAAATTCTTTTCCAGACAATCTTGGAACCTATTCTTACTGTGTATTTCATTATGCTGTGCTATATTCTGTGTATCTCTAAATATTCATTTCCACTATGTTTATGATGCCTGTATCAAATCACCTATATTTCTGTACTCAATATGTACAGTACTCATGCAGTTCTGATTATACCTTGTATTGTTGTTGTACTATTGTTGTATTTAAACTCTGTGTTGTTGACTCTCCGGTTCCCCCTTCCCCAGGTCGCGTCTGGAATCGAGCGGTAGTCTGCTCAGTACACTCACCTGGTAAAACTTTTAACTAAATAAATATGTATGCCTAGTGTACCCCACCCAGTAAACAAAAGCTAAATAAATAAATATGATTTGTATGCCTTAAGTAGGGGTTTGTAGACAGTGCATGCCTGTATGTGACTGTGTTACGATTGATGCCCTTTGAGTGTACTACAGTTTATACCATGAAGCCAAACCACTCATCTCATTATCACATGTATTTCTTCCTTGCTCTAGGAGATGAATTCCATCTCTGTATATAGTTTTCAGGGACTGTCTGTCTTTAACCGTTGTCTGACCTGTATTTGTAAGGGTTCTGTTGTGAATGTATGTATGTCTTTCTGTTAAAAACAGTAAAAGGCACATTTATTTAACAACAAAAAAAAGATGCTGATGCATGATGTCGTCGTGGGCGGCCCCTGGCTAGCAAAAGTTTCTGTGTGGTCCCAGTGCCTGATGGCTAAAATTCCAAAGGTGTGAACTAATGGAAGCATGGGTGTTGGCAGGTATACACAGTGTACTCTGCTGAGTACAGTAAAATTTAAAAAATACAGGGGCAACATGAGCCTCTGGCCAGGGCAGCAAACATGGAGCTTGATGTACTGTACATGAATAACTGTTTTTCCCCCTCCTGGGATGCTTTAGTGTGAGTTTGTGAATGATCTTTGGAAGATATGCAGGTGGTGAACTTAGAGCCATGATTTTATGAGTGACCCAATCGAGTATGTATGCAGAGTGCTGGTGTGAATGGACTTCTGTAAGGCTGGCTACCTTAATGTAGTACAGAGGCTTATCACAATATATGATAAACATTGTAACTAGAAGCCAGCGAACTTCTGTCTGATTGATATTGTGTGTGTCAGATAAAATGTGAATCAGTTAGGATCATTGGCTTACTATAATACTGTGCGGACTGAAATGGGGGTTGGGAAATGTCTGTGTGGTGGGGCAACACATTTTTTGGTTTGTGATTATTGGGGGGAAGGGCAAAAGTTCTGTCAAGCGTTTGAGTACAAGTTTAAAATTCCTAGCTACACCCCTGAATGGAGGACAATCTCTCAAAGATCTACTATTCAAGTAAGTACGTAACTCTACTTGATAAGTGGCAGTGTAGTCTAGTGGTTAGCTCATCAGTTTGGGCATCGGGAGATCAAAGATTCAGCCACCACTGGAACCAAATACACACTGTGTGACACTGGGCAAATCAGTCGCGCTGTGCTGCAGTCCATGTAGTTTTGGAAGTGGGTTGAATCAAGACCCCACTTGTGAAAAAGAAGCTGCATCTCAGTTGGGCTATCCTGGTAAATTGTAAGAAAAAATGTTTGTATACAAATTGTTGTATAAAAAAAGAAATGTACTGCAATTATGCACATAACAGTGACTCATACTTGCAGCTGGCAAATCATAATGATGAACTCATCTAGGGTTTCTAGGTCAGTAACTATATTTTCAAAGCCATTTGAAATTGCTAAGCTATTTGTATGACTTGAAGGAAGTCTGCTTTTCATCAGAAGTCCTTTGAGGCTTCCTGCATCTGTGTGCTCAGGATGTAGGCCCTTGCAGTGAATTAACAAGTCTATCTCACTCTTAAATAGATTTTTTAAAATAGGATTACCAAGATAAACCTATTTGGAAGCCATAATGCTAATTTCTCCTGTGGAGGGGTGCTTCTGTTACTCCTAAAGTGTTGTTAACACCCCCTACTGCTAGATTCAGAAGGTCAAAAGGTTTGAAATGCCACTCCTGTGTCCTCTGAAAGCTACCGCCCACAGCACTCTAGCTGTTTTCCTGCCTTTGTAGGAGATTCAGGCTGGAGAGGTAGGTTGTCAGAGTAAAGAACTTATTTATTTATTTAAAGTCTAGGATTACAAATACCTTTGAGCCAAGGCCCTTTTACAAAGGTTCCATGTCAGTTGAAAACATAGTACAGACGATGCAATAGAAATAACAACATATCAATTGACTGTAACAAACAATGCGGGTGATATAGGACAAATTGGGAAATGGTAAGGTACAGTGGAAATAACAATTGCGGGTAAGTACAGGACCATTGGAACAGCTATTATTGAAAAAGAGAAACACATTTAGAGGGCAGGTGACCACGGTAAGGTCCGGGTCCAACACAAGGAGAGGGCACAGAGACAGGGAGGAGAGGAGAGGAGAGAGGGGAGGACATAGATGCAGCTAGAGGCATTTGTCAGACAATGTTAGGGAGGAGTGTAGGTAAGAGGGGTAAGGGGGTTAAGGAGAGATGGGAAGAGAAAGGGGGTAGAAGGAATCAGGGTGGAGGGGAGATAGGGGATAGGGGATAGGGCAAATTTGGAGTGGGGCAGATAGGAAATGGGAAAAGAGGGGACAAGTGCTTCAAGGTGGCAGAGAGAGGCTGTCGTGGTGGTGAGTAAGCCTGAGATATGGTGAGGCTGTCACAGGAGCTGTGGATGGTGAGATGGAGCCAAGGCCTGGTTTTTAAGCATACCAAGTGTTGGGACTACAGAGATGGTGGTCAAGAGTTAGGTGAGGCAATCACTGGAGCTGGAGGCAGTGAGATGGAGTCGGAGCCTGGTTTTGAACATTCTAAGTGTTGCGACTGAGGAGATGGTGAAGCTAAGACCATTCAGCCAAAGAGGAGCCCTATAGGTGAAAGAACGTTGACCCTGTGAAATGTGACAGTGGGGAACTTGCATAAGCTGGGATGTGGATCTCCTGGTGCTCCGTAGATTGGTGTTTTAATGTATCAAGGCTGTGATACCGGGGGTGTGAGGCCAAGGTTAATTTTTTTTGCCATAGTACATGTGAGATCATTTATACGGTTGGATAGTTGGAGCCATCCAGACTGAGCATAAAGATCACAGGTATGGGTGAGACGGTGTGCTCCAGTGGTAAGTCAACATGCCTTGTTTAGGGCTGTTGATATAACGTCTGAGGGTTGTCATCATGGCTGAGCCATATATAATGAGGCCATAGTCAATAATCAAAACCACAGAGCTCTGGACGGCAATCTTTAAAGCCTCCGGGGTGAGATGTTGCCTATGTTTGTACAGTCGTCCAAGACTTGTGTTAGCAGCTTTGGCCACACTGTCAACATGAGCCCCATAGGAGAGGTTGGGGTCAAGCACAATCCCTAGGTATTTGAAGGATAGGAATTGTTCGAGGGTAGCCCCCTGCATGTTGGAGATGGCCAAGGGGTGTAGCTTGTGCCAGTTGTGTGAACTGCAGAAGAGCAAAGACTTTGTTTTCTTGTGATTAAGGACAAGTTTATGATTGGAAAACCATGTTTCAATGGCACATAAAGTCGAGCTGAAGGCTGAGTTGTAGTGGTGTGGAATCTTTGTGAGTGGAGAAGACAACGGCACCGTCAGCATACAGAATGATTTGTTCCGAGCAGGATTGCGGTAGGGAGTTTAGAAAAAGGCTGAAAAAGAGTGGGCCCAGTATGGACCCCCTGTGGGACGTCAGAGCAGATGGGCAAGATATCTGAGAGAGCACTGGCAATTTTTATTCTTTGCGAGCGGTTTTCAAGGGAGCTTTCAAACCAAAGAGCAGAGTCTGGTGCAAGACCAGCGTTTAGTAGTTGGTCAAACAGCAGCCGATGGTGGACCATGTCACATGCCTTTGACAGGTCGATGAAGACAGCCCCAGTAAGGAAGCCCTTCTATAGTGAACTATGCACTGCTCCAGTGAATTCAAGGAGGGCAGAGGTGGTATTGTGCCCTTTTCTGAATCCGTGTTGTTGTGCACACAGAATATTGTATTTGTCCAAATAGTGAGTTGGTCCGCAACAATACGCTCAAGGGCTTTGGAGAGCGGTGGCAATATGGAGATTGGGCGATAGTCAGAGTGACTGGTCTTGTCACCACTTTTGTGGACTGGGGTCATGGTGGCAGTTTTCCATAGATCCGGGAATTGACTGCGGCTGAGCGACAGGTTAAGAATTTTAGTTATGGGATGAAGAACCTCATCAAGGGTGAGCGACAGCAGCTTAAGGTCCAGGGTGTCACCACTGGTTCTGGATTTTGAGATAGCTATGACGATGTAGCGGCATGCTTCATTCAGCTTGAACTCTCTGAAGTAGAAATGGGGGCAGTTTGACTGATTGCTGGGGGTGTTGAAGGAGGTGTCACTTTCAATAAAGAAATTGGGTGGGAGAACAGCACTAAGGTTAGTAAAAGCCGTATTAACGGTGTTTGCAATGACCACAGGGTCAAGGGTAGTGGACCTGTCCACAATTAGCATGGCCGATGAGGTCTTTGATTCTTTCCCAGTAATATCCTTGATATTGTCCCAGAAAGCACGTCCATTTCCCCAAGTATTGGTGAGAGCATCCTTATAATAGGAACTTTTCTTAAGCCAAATGGATTTTGTGCAAGCATTTCGGGCATGTTTGTATCTTTGGATGTCAGATTGCTTGCCTGTGGCTTTAACCACCACTCAGAGATGGTCCCTTGATTTCAGCTGAGAAAGGAGCTCTGCAGTTATCCAGGGGTTACAGAGGGTTTTTGCTTTCTGTTTTTTAACACGAGCAAAGAGGTCACAAGCCCTATTGAAGGTGGTGATGAAGTAGTCAAGAGCCAGGTTAACATCCGTCGCCTTGTATATAGGTAGCCAGTATCGCAGAATCGGGTGCTGTTTGGGATGGGTCAGTTGACCACGAGGGAGGACTCTGCTGGAGATGATTTTTGGGGGTGGCTTAAGAAATTTGTTAGACCGTTCACAAATGACCGGGGAGTGGTCACTAAGAGAGTCTGGGAGAATGGAGGTACGAGAGATCCTGGTAGGGTGGTTGGTAAGTACTCAGTTCAGCAGGGTACTGGTGCCGGTTTTGTAGTTTGTCCTAATGGGAGTGGTAACCATCTGTGAAAGGCTGGCAGCTGCTATGGCATCCTTATGAGCACAAGCATCTGATGCAAGCCAGTTAATGTTGAAATCATCTAGCAGAATGAGTTCAGAGCCAGGAGGTTGAGAGTTGACGAAGTTAAGAACATCGCTGAGTCCAAGACCTTTGTCCCTGGGTGGAATGTACACAGAGACTATAGTGAGGGCTTTTTGATTGGGACCTAGGAGAATTTCAATTGGTAGGATCTGGGTCGAGGAGACAGGCATGGGGTGCCCCAGGAGAGTGTCCTTAATGTAGATGGCACAGCCTCCTCCTCTTTCAGAGACACGATCCAATCTGAAGACATTATAGCCCTGTAAGTTTATTGCCAGATCGGGAACTTTTGGTGTCAGCTATGTTTCAGCAACAGCTAGGACGTCTGGGTGATGTTGGCTTTTGAAGGATTGGAGAGCGTCAACCTTAGGCAGTAGGCTGCAGATGTTAAGGGTTGCAAGAATAAGAGCTCCTGCAGTTTTCGTGTAGCTAGAGCAGCTGGGGCCAGGGTTCAGATGGACGTTGCCTGAGATCAGTAGGAGAAGTAGTAGGAGCTTTATAGAGCATAAGCATAATTCCTTTATAGTTAATTTGTGTTGTCGTTTAGTGTACGAGCAGCAGGGTTCCATGTGGCAGCCCCGGTGAGACACCAAGTGATTCTGTAGGTATAGACTGGCGCAAAAAACAGACTTGATAGTGTTTAGAAGCAACCAGGTGTTATCGAGTGGTGGCCCATGAGGAGGACAGGGTGAGTAGTGGAGTGGTCCCAGGGGGCACCTGTTAGTGACTAAGTAGATGAGGTGGCAGGGTCCAGGGAGGGAGAAAAGGGGAAGCAGAGCAAGGAGGGAGAGGAGAGGAGAGGTAGGAGCAGGGGGGGAAGAGCACACTTGACAGGTGTAGGAGAGCTGGTGACAGAGAGAGGAGAGGAGAGTGAACAAAGGCTGAAAGTGAGCAGAAACGGAGAGAAGGGAGAGAGGAGACATGAGCAGCCAGGGGAGAGAGAGAGAGCTAATTCGGCTGGAGCTGAGGTGGGACAGAAGGGGTGGAAAGTAGGCGAGTAAGTGTAGAAGGCCTATACGGGTGACCAATGGGCCAGGGAGGGCAGAGTATGAGTATGGGGGGGCAGAGCTAAGGCGTATTTAATTAAGGTAGGTGGGGGGTGGGCAAAAATTTTGGCAAAAATCTATGTATTTCAGTGGGCGCAAAGCCCGGCGAGCACAGCAAAGGCAGGGAGAGAAGAGGAGCCAATCAGGGACAGAGCAAGTAGCAGGAGTCCAATCAGGGAATGAGGCAAAGAGCACTTGTCCAGTGACAGCTGCACACAGCTTCTCCGACCCCAGACAGAAATCTTACCTGGCGGTGCTGGAACTCCAAGGCGGGCAGAAGTGGCAGAACTTCTTTTCCACATTTTAAAGGGACACTTAGCTTTTTTATGGCAATATTTGGTCATATATAACCAGTGTGCCCACAGCAACAGTATTATTTATTTATTTATTGTCTCAGATTACAACCTTAGTTTGAGCCAACAGCTCTTTTACAAAGGTTCCACGTCAGAGTTAGAACAAACTACAGGTATTGCAGTTTAACAGTGTGAGGTACAGTAACCGATAGGAATTTTTTCAAAGGAACAACAATAAAGCATTTTAATGTATTGTAATGTTGCCTTTTGAGCATTTTAGGTCATTTTTGGATACTGGATGATTCTGTAACTGAAATGTCTAAGTCTTGTATTTTGTCTTTGTTATGTTAACTGTTGGATAAAATTGGAAAAGAGATAATTTTATCTCAATTTGATATCCAATAAAAAGCTGAAAGTTGAAATTTTACATAGGCATTTCTTACATGGGGAATATTTACATAGGGACAGCAATGAAGCAGTATATAAACAAGCATTTGTCAATGCCGAATGTTTGCTTGCTGGCATTGGCAGTGGTAGTGTAGAAGTTACAGAGCTGCGTAATAGGAATGGCAGTGAAGTATTGAACTGAAGCCAACACCACCACCACCCTGCAGAGAGTGACAGGCATTGGGGTGTCTTTTTGGGTCGTCAGGCATAACGGCCATGTCATTTCACCACACTCCACCCTGCAGACACTGACAAGTGTCACGGTGTTCCTTGGGGTCTTTGGCCCTTATGCGCACCCCATTCCATTAGGAAATATAGTTAGATGGGTGCGATATAGGAGAATGGGGTGAACTTTGGGGCCGAAGAGTCCAAGGCATACCTCGATGCCTCTCACTGGCTGCAGGGTGTGGAATGGTATGAGCATTACAGGCAAGAATCCCAAGTCACACCCCTGATGCCCGTCATTCTCTACAGGGTTGGGTGTTATGGTTGGAAACCCTAATACCTCAGGCATTCGTTGGTATTTTCACTCCAAATTTTCATCATGTTTTTTTTGTGACCCCACCTCATGAACAGTGGTAATATCAGTTTGTTAGCCGGAAGCTGCTTATGCACAGCGACTACGGCATTTAGCACCACAGATGCAAAAACATTCCGAACAGGATGTAAAAAATGGCAACTGTACTGTTCATGGGGAGGTGTAAAAAATGGCAATGTTGCAAATCTGCAGTAAAAATATAAAAAAAAACTGGTGAAGTCATGAGCGTACATAGAAACTGTGCAACGCACACCCGTAATATAATTAGGTTGGGGATTTTTTACAGCAGATTGTCAACTCAGGCATTTTGGTGCCTCCAATCATGAACAGTGTCACTGTGATTTTCTTTATCTGTCCTGAACAATGATTTTCCACAGCGACCACGCATCTCTGCGCTGAAAGTGTGAAAACATACCTGCCATGTTGTGAAAAGCACAGCTGTACTGTTCATAAGGAAGTGTGGAAAAATGCCACTGGTGAAAATCTGGACTGAAAATATTACAAAGTCATGAACTTACGAGGGCGTGGAAACTCACGCAATGCTCACTCTGTAACACAGTCATTTTATGGACTTTTGTCACCAAATTTTCAACATAGCCATTTTAAGACCTCTGCTCATGAACAGTGTAACTGTGATTTTCGTAATCTGTCCCAAACATTGCTTTCGTACACCAACAGCACCAATGTGTGCTACATGTGCGAAAACACATTTTGGGTGACATATGAAAAATGGCAGCTGTACTGTTCAGAAGGAAGTGTAATAAAATGGCAATGTTGAAAATCTGCAGTGAAAATATTAAATTCGCAAACTTACGAGCATGCATAGGAACTGCGCACGCTCGTAAAACAGTCATTTTTAGGAATTTTTTCACCAAATTTTCAACATAGCCATTTTAAGACCTCTGCTCATGAACAGTGTCACTGTGATTTTCTTAATGTGTCCCATACATTGATTTCGCACATCGACTGCGCCATTGTATGCGCTACATAAGTGGAAACACATTTTAGGCAAGATGTGAAAAATGAAAGCTGTACTGCTCATAAGGTGTGGTAAAATGGCAATGTTGAAAAATCTGAGTGAAAATATTGAAAATTCGAACTACGGCGTGTGTAGGAACTGCGCAACGCAACAGTAAACAATCATTTTAGAATTTTCCACCAAATTTTCAAAATAGGCTTCGTGAGAGCTTCTCTTATGAACACTGGTAGTGTCATTTGGTTAATCAGTCCTGAAAGGTGATTTCGCGCAGTGACTGCGAAATCACCCTTCGGGTCCGAATAACGCCATGACAGTGACAGCATTCATGAGAAGGGGTCCCAAAAACCCCATGTTGAAAATTTGGTGCAAAATTCCAAAAAATGCCTGAGATATGCAACAAAGTTGAAAAACCCTATCTATCCCATTATACAGCTTACGGCATTTCCTCAGTTGCAGTCGGCTTTGAAGAGTGCAGGCGTGTTCCCGGTCCACCAAAGATGTCCGCGCCAGACTCCGGAGGTAAGTATGGGGTGTGAGGGGAGGCAGGGTGCGCAGTGGGTGGAGTGCGGGTTGTGGGGGGCAGGGAGACTGCGTGGGACCGTTTTCTTTACAGGTTTTTTTTATTACGGCGATGGGGCGTTTCCCACGCTGGGTGGGCTCCCAAGCGTGGCTTAAGCGACTGGGAGGCGTGGAGTCGACGGGGGTTGGCACCCCGTCGGCCATAGTATCTATTGCCCACGTTGGGGTGGGCTCCCAGCGTGGCACCCTGTCTCTGGGGGTGAGGACAGTGGAGCCGGCGAGTTGGACACCCCGTCGGCTATCCATAATTGCCACGCTGAGGCACCAGCGTGGCATGTCAGAAAAACTTTGGGGGCGTGCATGTCCCGTCGGCTACTACGTGGGGGGCACAGCACAGTATGCGTGCGTGCGTGTGTGTGTGTGTGTGTGTGTGTGTGTAGGGGAGCTGCGAATGAGCAGGCGATATCTGATCGCTGCTCACTGAAGCGTAGCTCCCCCTTTCAACTGTACACCACTGCATTTTGGAGCTGTCATAGACAGCTCCAGCATGCATTGGAGGACTGGGGCCATACCTGCCAACACACTGACTGAATTGGAAGAGGGGGTGACACACCTCCGAAAACTCGGATGATGGCACTATGTTTAGTGCACATGCGTGCAAGCAAACATAAAAATGACCAGGTGGCAGTAAACAGGAAAACAAAAGTACATCAACTGCAATTATGCTAAGAGGTTTTACAATACAGGCAATTCTGGCATAAAAGCTTGAGGGGGATTATATGCAAGAGAGGCATGGGTAGGCAGTAGAAAGAGCGAGGTTGTAGGCAAGTAGGAGGGGAGACAGGGTAGAAGTGAGGGAGGTGAGAAGGTGAGAATAGTTGTACAAACATGGTTCGAACAGCAGTTGAAAGAGATGCGGAGGGTAAATGGAGGTGGAAGCAGGGGGAGGAGGAAGCTCAGGATTAGTAGTAAGGATAAAGTATCCCTTGATCCTTAATATCCGTCCAATACTACTGGGTGGTGGAAGCATGGAGGAGTGAAAACCAGTGTGTTGGGGTTAAACCAAGCAACATCAGCAAACTCACTGCGTTAAATGCCTCATTATGTAAAATTATGTCTGTCTTACATGTTTAGTATTCAGTTTGGGATGAATGGGTGAAGCCACTAGAAACCTCCTGGAGTTGTGAATGCACGTTTAGTGTACATCTATAATGGTGCCTTCATGTTTACAAAGGTTGAATTTTGCATTTTCCTGGCTGTCATGAATGCAGGGCAGGGTCCAACAGAGTGCTCTATTCTGAGCACAAAGATGTATATCTCGCTTCAAAATGAGTAGTAGAAGTTTTAAAAAAACAGATTTGAATAACCTAGCTGTGATCCTGAGCATTTGCGCATGTATTTATTTATTTGCATTTTGGTAACTAAATAGGCCTACTGAGACAATAAATTCCCTTTTTCAGGGGCGACGTGGAATTAGTTACATACAGTGGAAGAGTACATTTATACCAGTTGAAAAGCAAATTACATTAATAGTGCATTTACAAAAGCATAACAGTTTCTGTACATATGGGTGGCAAAAGTATTAGTTACAAATAGCAGATAATAAATTCAAATAAGGAAAGCAAAAGGAGCGTTAGGTCAGTGATTACAAAGTCAGGTCAGCGATAACAGTGGCAAGGCTTTAAAACCCAGGAGAGAGCTTTGAGCCTCTTCTTAAATTCTGTAAGGGTGGGACTGGTATGGAGCTCATGGGGTAGGGAATTCCACAGAGGAGGAGCTATAAGGGAGAAGGAGCAAAGCCTAGGCATGTCTGGTAAGTAGCTAGCAGTGACTCTAAGGGGCATTGTGTATTGTTTAGGCTGCAGTAACCCAGCAAGATGGGAGAAGCTGTAGGTCTCAGTAATTTACAAATTAGAGCTAGGGAAAATGCATTCTTGCTTCGAAACAAGGCCACTCCAAGTGCACATGCTTGGGGTCTTTCTTACCTCAGTTTTTTCAAATCTTTTTTTTTTGTACTTCTACTGCTCATTTTTAAGTGAGACATACATCTTTGTGCTCAGGATGGAGCACTCTTTTGGACCCTACCCTTCATTAATAACAGCCAAGAAAATGTAAAACTCGACTTTTGTAAACATAAAGGCGCCATCATAGACACATGGTAGACATGCGTTCACAACCTCATGAGGCTTCCAGCAGCTTCACTTACTCGTCCCGAACTGAATACTAAAAATTTAATATAGACTTACAATTTTACATAATGAGGCATTCGCAACAGTGAGCTTGCTAATTCTGTTGCTGTGGGCACTCTGGTCATATATGACCAAATATTGCAATAAAAAACTAACAATGTCCCTTTAAGGTTGCTTAGCAAAGCTAAAAAATATTTTTTGTGTGCAGAGTGGTGCACATAGTCAAAACAGGAACAGGGGAATTACCCTATTTTGTTCTCTCAATGGTGTAACTGTTCTGCAAAGCTGTGGAAGGAGTAGGGATCTGTAGCATAGCACCACAGGAAGTTTAGGAACTATTTACAGAAAAAAATGCTTTTGAGAACTGTAGATTTTACTTCAAGAGGGCTCCTGCAGTAGGTCTCCACATATAGGACTGTGCCCCCTGGCGTCAGGTTCCAACGGCAAACTTGTAGCTAGTATTCATCAGTGGGGACCGCCCCCGATGTCAGGTGATGCGACGTCAGACCGACTATAAGAGGGGCGGTCCTGTGCCCACCCTCCAGTTCTTTCCCGCCATCGTCTCAGTTCATTCGGCTCTCTAGTAAGAACAGTGATCTAATGCCCATGTGTCAGTCAAAGTTTTTTCTTCGTCTGTACATTTTTTGTTCCATCAGATTTGACCGATTGTATGTCGACTCGCCCAAAACAGAAGTGTTCTAAGTATGGAGCTCAAATCCCGCACAGGGACAACAATTCCTGCTGCCTTCTGTGTCTAGGCTGCAAGCACAACTCTGATGAGCGTGCTATCTGTCAGGCCTTCAATCAAGCCACCCGGACCAGATGCAAGCGGACCCTCGATGCCCACCTCCTTACCTGACAGCTGGCGTAGATGGAAAAGGAGCTCCAGGAGTTAAGGGAAAGGTCGCTGTCATCGGCCCCGAGAAAAAAGGACAAGGAGAAACGCCGGGACAGGAGTCCGTCACCACGTGGGAGGCCTGCTCCTAAAACTGTGAGTACTTCTTCAGGTACCCCTTCCAGCTCTTTGGACCTGGCACCTTCTCCCCCTCCTGCCGAGGTGAGCGGGCATCCGGGGGTAGCCTTTATAGAGGTCTCTGTAGTGTCTTCTCATTCCAGCACTGACGATAAGTCACCCCTCGACCCCGTCGACTGGTGCATGGCCTCGACCACTAAGCCTAGCAGCTGCTTCTCAGCTACTGTTAGCCCAGTCAGGTCCAATAAGTGGGATGGCGGATCTTCCGTCACCTGCCCAGACCCTTCCTCTCGCCCATCGGGCTCCTGTGAGGCCCCCAATGCAGGCTTGAGGGTGCTGCTGGGAGACTCTTCATCCCTTGGGGTCCTTCAGCCCAGGGATTCGCCACCTGATCCTGCTTTGTCCCTGCCATCAGGATCGTTCTTAGACCTTTCATTGGGGTCCCTCCCAGAATTACCCCCATTGCCTGGTCTCTTGCCGTCTCCAGACAGGAGTCCATCACCGGCCAAGGATCCTTCTATGGAGCCCCGACCATCGGGGGCCCTCCCAGATCCCACGCCATCTTGTGGCTCTCAGACACCTCTCCCGGTAGGTCCAGCTGAACCTCCAGGCAGTCTTTCGGGACCAGACACCCATGTTCCACCACCGGGCGGCCCACTGTTGGCACCTCATTACCCAACACCAGATCATGTGCCTTCGATGCCAGGGTACCCGACGCTGGAATACCCCACTCTGAGATTCCCTGTGTATCCTCCTTATGGCTACAATCTGGGGTTACCAGGATTCCAGTATTCCTCTTGGCAATACCCGCAGTACCCAGGATACCAGCCTCCTCCTCCTCCACCACAAGATTGCGAGATGATCCCTACGTGGTGGCAGGATGCCAGAACCCAACTCATCACGGAGTTATGGCAATCAGTGGATGATATTCCCCCACCTAGGGCCCCTCCCCCAACGATACCTTCCGGACAGCCAGCGGGTGCTCTGCCAGTGGGTTCCTTTGGGGTAACCCTTGCCTCAGTGTTTGGGCACAGAGGTTCTTTGTCTTTTAAATAGTTTTTTATTTTAATGGGTTCACCACAACATAACCAAGGCACACTGTCTTAGGGTAGCTGGTTCATTCCACTGGGGTGTCAAACAGACGAGGCATACTGATGAGTCCTGGTAGGACTAAACACGTGTCTATGTCATCTGTTAGCACCCTTTGCAAACTGTGTGAGAGGCCTTTCGGCACCATGCAATTCTGCTTAAAGTTGAACCAGCATAACATTCTGTGGTGATTTGCATATGCAGCCCATGATGCTTTGCATTGTGTGGGCATGTGTGATTTTGTATCCTCTGGGGTGGACCCTTCCATCCCCAGCGGTTCTGAACCATCCGACTCGGATGCTGACTCTGACCCTTCGGACCCTCGGTCCCCAGTGGAGGTTCCACCAAAGGAATCTCCAAAATCCCCTCCAGAAGATCCCTTCTTTAGGGACCTTCTGCATACTGTTCAGGCAGCATGAGGCTAGCCTTCCAAAGAAGTGGATCCCCAGCGTAAGAAGCTGGTGGAACACTTAGATCTGGCCACTACAGATCCCCTACCCATTCCCCCCTGGATGGGTCCTTATGAGGATCTGGTCACTACTATCTGGCAGCAGCTGTCCTCTATCCCTGCTGTTTCCGGAAAGGCCAATTGTACCTACTATCCCCCAGAAGGGATTCAACATCTGACCACTCATCCAAAGGCTGACTCAGTGGTCATCACAGCTGCTCACAACCGGTTGGCTCAGTCAAAGCATTTGAGCTCCTTGCCCCCTGACAAGGACTCAAGACAATTGGATCAGTTTGGCCGGAAGGTTTGTTCCTCTTCTTCCTGCGCCATCCAGTCCCTGCACCATGTTTCACACATGGTGGCCTTTCACAAGGCTTCCCTTTCGGAGCTGGAGAGGGACCTTCAGGAGGTCCAGAATGAGACACTCTGAAACAAGTTGCTGGACAAAGTCCAAATGGGCAAGTCTTCCTGTAGTCATGCTTTACGAACAACGTATGATTCAGTAGACTCAGTGGCTAGGGCGGCAGCCATGGGGATCTGCATCTGTCGCCTTTCCTGGCTCAGGATTGTAGGTTTGGCACAAGATGTCCAATCTTCCCTTCTGGACGCCCCTTTTAGGGGTTCCGTCCTTTTTGGCAGCAACACCAAGAATATTGGACTGCAGGAGAGCAGACGCTCCCTACGTGATGTATGCTCCATGTACCAGACGGGGCAAAAGAAGCAGCCTTTTCGTCACCAAAGACGATGGAATAAAAACCATGGAAAATGTCAGGGCAAGCAACGAGCCCCTAGTTCAGGAGCCCAAACCCCCCAGGCCAAATTTCCAAAGCCGGCCTCTGGGGCAAAAGTTCCCCTTCCCTTGGCATCCTGACTCCTTTTCCCCTCCTCCCACTACCTCCAGTTGACAAGGAGGAACCGGTAGGAGGGAGGTTTGACCTCCACCTGATGGAGAAGAGGTCCGTCACCGCAGAGCTATGGGTGCTACAACTCATCCAGCGAGGTCTCTCGCTAGAGTTCACAGAGATCCCTGCCCCTCAGCCTCTAGGACGGTCATTTTATCCAAGGGATCAGATTCCCATAGTCTTCCAGGAGATTCAGGCCCTCCTGTTAAAAGCGGCCATAGAACCCGTCCCTCAAAACAAACTAGGAAGGGGATTTTATTCCCACTTCTTCCTAGTCTCAAAGAAGACGGGAGATCTGAGACTGATCCTGAATCTCAGCATGCTCAACCTCTTCGAGTACAAGAGGTTTTGCATGCTGACCTTTCAGAGTCTTTTCTCCCTGCTCCAAACAAATTATTGGCTGTGCTCCCTGGACATGCAAGATGCCTACCTGAATATCCCTATCCTCCCGGCCCACCACCGCTTCCTTCATTTCGCCTTTCAGGAGAACCATTTTCAATTCCAAGCACTCCCCTTTGACCTTTCCTCGGCCCCCCAGATGTTCACCAAGTGCTTGGCGGTGGTTGCGGCTTTTCTTCACTGCTAGGGCATTTATGTGTTCCCATTCCTAGATGACTAGCTCCTCGTAGCACCCTCTCCGAACAGCCTGAAAGAGTCTCTCTCTTTCAATCTGAATTTGTTTGCTCTTCTGGGTATCACAGTTAATCTGCCCAAGTCCCAGCTAGTAACATCCCAATGACTCCAGTTCATTGGAGCAGTACTGGACACAGTTCAGAGCAAGGCTTTTCTGCCATTAGATCAAGCCGAGACCTTAGTTTCTCAAGCCACTCTCGTGGCCCAGGCTTGATGGATCCCAGCACATGCTGTGCTCTGTCTTTTGGGACTGATGGCAGCGGCAATTCCAATGGTTCCCGTGGCCAGACTATATATGAGGATCACCCAGTGGTCTCTTCAAGTCCAGTGGGATCAGAGGATGGACAACATTAACCAGGAGGATGGACAACATTAACCAGCAGGTCATGATCTCCAACAGCCTACAGAAAGATCTTCACTGGTGGCAAGATCTTTCCAATCTCTTAGGGGGAGCACCTTTTCATTCCCCTATTCCTACCCAGATCCTCACCATAGACACCTCAGACTGGAGCTGGGGAATCCATCTGGGGGTACATAAGACACAATGGTCTTGGTCTGACCCGGAGCTTCTTCTCCACATCAGCGTTTTGGAGATGAGTCGTACTGTATGCTCTCCAGGTGTTCCAGTCCCTTCTTCTACCGGGATCACTACTTATCCAGATGGACAACATGTCCACTGTCTGGTATATCAACAAACAGGGAGGAACTCGCTTGTACCCACTCTGCAGAGAAGCAGTGAGGGTATATACTGGGTGATTCAGCACAGCCTTTTCCTGATAACAGTCCATGTTCCAGGCATAAGCAACATCCTGGCAGATAGTCTCAGTTGATCAGTGGCCAGGGCTCACGAGTGGGAGTTAAAGCAAGAGGTGGTTGAAAATCTCTTTCTTCGATGGGGTTGGCCAGATATGGATCTGTTCGCATCCCCATTCAACACAAAACTACCCAACTTTTGCTCGCTCGTTCCTAGGCATGGTACTTTTTGGCGAGATGCACTGTCTGTCTCTTGGACATGGAGGTTTCTTTACGGTTTTCCTCCCTTTCCTCTCATTCAGAAGGTTCTGGTAAAACTTCAAGAGGAATGGGCACATTTGATTCTGATTGCTCCTCTCAGGCCCTGCCAGATTTGGTTTCCTCTCTTGCAACAGCTGGCGCTAGAACCTCCGGTTCTCCTGCCATTATCCCACGACCTTCTGACACAGGAGCAGGGCACCCTGGTGCATCCGAGCCTTCAATCTCTCCACCTTCATGCGTGGCACCTGTGGACATAGTGGCTTCCCGCTATGGAGTTCTCTTCCAGGTTGCTCATATTTTGGTGGAAGCCAGGAAACCTTCCACTAGATCCACCTACACCATGAAGTGGAAAAGATTCTTGATCTGGGCCCTAGCCAGGAACTTGGATCCCTTTTCATGTTCAGCAGCACAGGTGTTAGAGTGCCTCGCACATCTTTCGGAGACAGACCTTAGTTATTCCTCCATCAAGGTCCATCTCTCTGCGGTGTCGGCCTACCACCTCCCAGTGGGGGGCAAAATTTTGGCTCAATTGGAGGTCACTAAAACCTTTTTGAAAGGTATCCTCCACTTAAAACCTCTGGTCCGGAAGCCCTGTCCTCCCTGGGACCTTAACTTTATGTTAGAAAAGTTGACCCCACCTCCCTTTGAACCAGCTTCTAACTGTGACATATGCTTTCTTTCTTGGAATACTTTGGTTTTAGTTGCTGTCACTTCCGCCAGAAGGGTTTCAGAGCTTCAGGCATTCATCTGTAAGGAACCTTGTTTGATTTTCCATAGGGACAGAGTCAGCCTTCGGACTAACCCTTCCTTCCAAAGGTAGTTTCAGAAAATCACTCTCAACCATTAAACTACTGGTCTATTATCCCCAGCATTCTAACAGGGAGGAATATCTCTTGCACACCTTAGCTGTGCACCAGATCCTGAGGTATTACGCAGACTGGACTGGACTAAAGAGGTCCGTAAGATCAAACAGCTTTTTGTGGCCTTTGCTCCTCAGTGCCAGGGCAAGGCCATTTCCAAACAGAGCATCTCCAGGTGGTTGGCTAATTGCATTCACTTCACTTACCAAAAACATGGAGAATCCCTTCCAGGGGTGGTTAAGGGTCACTCCACTAGGAGTGTTGCTGGAATGTGTCCACAGCAGCCACATGGTTGTCTGTCAACACCTTCACTATGCATTACAGTCTGGACATTGCTTCTAGGCGCCGGACTGGTTTCGGCCTTGCGGTCCTACAAGGCCTTCTGTCATAACTCAGTAGGTGATCTCTCCTCCTCCTCCTGGACGTATCTCCAGATTTTTTCTTTTGGACTGCTAGCTATTCAGTCCTATACGTGAAGACCTACTGCAGGAACCCTCTCGAAGTAAGATATTTCAGTTACGTAAGAACTTACCGTAACAGTAGATCTTTGAGAGAGGTTCCTGCAGTAGGTCTAGTTTCCCACTCACCTTTCCCCAACTCCTGGAATGTTTTCCTTTATTTCATTCTGCCTAGCCCTTGGGTTTAGATTGGAAGCAGGGTTCTAGGACTTATCACTCTTTCCTTTCTACTTACCTTTTTCTAGGTCTCTGGTGGAAAAGAACTGGAGGGCGGGCATGGGACCGCCCCTTTTATAGTCGGTCTGATGTCACATCACCTGACGTCGACGGTGGTCCCCGCTAATGGTTGCTAGCTACAGGTTTGCCATTGGAACCTGATACCAGGGGGCACAGCCCTATATGTGAAGACCTACTGCAGGAACCTCTCTTGAAGATCTACTGTTACGCTAAGTTCTTACGTAACTGCAATTTCTTTTCCCTTTGCAGTTGTTCATATTAAGGTTCATACTAAGATAGTTAGGTACAAGGGGTCTGAGAGGCCCATAACAGCACTAACATCAATTATAATACTCCAAATTGGCTTTACTGATGATAAATTTGATGATAAATTTATCAAGACATTTTTTAAATGTTGAT
The DNA here is from genome assembly GCA_016271365.2 of Neoceratodus forsteri. Taxonomy (NCBI): domain Eukaryota; kingdom Metazoa; phylum Chordata; order Ceratodontiformes; family Ceratodontidae; genus Neoceratodus; species Neoceratodus forsteri. The sequence continues at coordinate 797,914,402 of CM028134.1, read as the reverse complement.
TTATTTTCGCTAATGACAATTTCAAAAGGTAGGATATTTTATTTATTTATTTATTTATTAAATTCTCAGATTGCAAATACCTTTGAGCAGAAACTGCTCATTTACAAAGGTTCCACGTCAAAGGATGAGGGTCAACATACATACAGAGGTAGTAAAAGAATGCACAATAAACAACCAAAACAACTAAAAGAAAAAATAAAGATACTCAGTCATAACATACTTTGAGATAATATTCATAAAGCGAGCAGCTTGAGTAGGCAGCTGGCTGTGGTAACAATAAGAGAAGAGGGCACCATAGGCAGTTAGTATTGCAGGCATGCGACCAGGAGAGGAAGTTGGCAGGCTAATGGGCCACTGTCCGATGGTAGTGGAAAATGTCTTGTACCAGTGGAGATGTGAAGCAGGAAAGGAGTCACAAGGAAGGCCCAGTGCCAGAGTGAATGAGATTGGGAAAGGGCGGGCTGTGAGACATGAGTGAGCTGGGAGGTGTTTAGAAAGATCTCTGTTCAACAAAGCAGTCACATTGAGTGGTAGAGGTGAGGTAAAGTTTGAGATTCCTTTTGAAGGGTCCAAGTGTAGCAGAGGAAAGTGATTCTTTATTGAAGGAATTGAACCATTGAGCAGCTCTATAGATAAAGGACCGCTGACCCATGGAGGTACGACATCTGGGAACCTGAAAGGTTAGAGATTGGGCACCATGTGTTTGTTGAGTGCCACTGTAGGTAGTAAGGAGTGAGCTAACACCAGGTGGCATGAGACCAAGGAGAATCTTTTTGGTAAGTAAGCAGGTCTGGTATTGTATTCTGCTGTGTGTAGGGGTAGCCAGCTGGCCTGTGCATAGAGGTCACAGGTGTGAGTTTGTCGGGCTGCACCTGTCAGTAGTCTACAGGCTTTGTTGAGAGCAACTGAGATCCTGCAGAGGGCACTTGTTGGGGCAGAGCCATAGATGGCAAGGCCGTAGTCAATGATAGAGGTGACAGAGCTGTAGATGGCTAGTTTAAGGGCATCAGCAGGCATACAGTGCTTGTGATTATGTAGTAGTCCAATCCGTATATTGGCGGTCTTGGCAACAATGTCAATATGCCGGTGTAGGAGAGGTACTATCCAGGGTAATACCAAGGTACTTGAACTCCTTGACATGTTCGAGTGGGTTCCCAGCGTGGTTCTTGATGGTGAGGGACAGAGAGTTGTGCCTGCTCTGTCGGTTACAGAAGGACATGGCTTTAGTCTTGCTGTGGTTCAGGACAAGTTTATGAGAACTGAACCAGTCTTCGATATGATTGAAGTCGAGCTGCAGCTGGGATTCAAGGACTGTAATGTCATGGTGGCTGGAAAACAGGACTGCATCGTCTGAGTATAGTAATATTTTTTGGTGGCAGGCACTGGGGAGATTGTTGATGAAGAGGGAGAAGAGTAGAGGGCCCAGAATAGACCCCTGGGGGACTCCGGAGCGGACCGGTTTCTCATCCGAAGAGATCCCTGCAATCCTTACACGTTGGATCCGATTATCAAGGTAGCTGGTGAACCATGGAAGGGCATCGCTGGAGATCCCAATGGAGGACAGTTGCTTGAGCAGTAGGGGGTGGTTAACTGTGTCGAATGCCTTGGTAAGGTCTATAAATACTGCCCCTCCACAATTCCCTTTGTCAATCTCCCCTGCCTGAAAACGGTTGTCCCCTCCCACCTAGCTTAGGCAAGCCCTCCTAATCGCTATCCAGTCTCTCTGTCTTTTTGTCCCCCTATCCTGTCCCACTGCGCTCTCTTCCTCAGCCCTTCATTTCTTTCCCCTGTGCTCACTGGACCCTCCGGGGACATGGCCTCTCCACCCTGCCCCCTTCCCTCTCGTCTCAATGCCTCCCCCTGGCTCTCCTCAAAAGGGCTTAAAATTGCTCATCTGAACGTGCGTAGTCTCCTGCGCAACCTAACTGAGCTCGCTGTCTGGGTTGCCTACTACAAGCCTGACATCCTGGGACTCTCTGAGACCTGGCTTAAACCCCACATACCTGATGCCCAGTGCACCCTCCCGGACTACAGCCTCATCAGGCAAGACAGACCTGGCTCGAAGAGAGGCGGCGGGGTGATTCTTTATTATAAGGCGCACCTTAACTTGTCCCCCATTGACCACTCATCTTCCATCCCTCCTGCATGTGAGTTTCTGCATGCTCTCCTCCTGCTTGGTCACACAAAGAAAATTCACCTAGTGTGCACCTACATTCCCCCCAAGGATGGTCTGACTGGTCTCTCCTCCCTGCTTGGCTGCATCGGCCCTACAGTAGGTCCCCATGAAACCCTTCTAATAGGTGACTTCAACTTGAATTGGTTGGGGACCAACTGCCACTTGTACGAGCCTCTGCTCTCAGGGCTTGCACTCACCCAAGTTATAACCAAACCGACTAGGCTTGCTGTGCGGGGGGACTCAGGATCCCTTATTGACTGGATTCTATCTAACCGGCCTGCCAATATCACGTCCTCTGGCATCCTCCCGGATGCCATCTCTGACCACTCCCCAACCTACTGTGTCTGGGGCATCTCTAAGCCAAAAGTCCCTAGCAAATTGATTGAACTGAGAGACTACTCCAAATTTAATACCCATGACTTTCTGTCCGACCTCCATGCTATTGACTGGACAGAGGTCACTACTGCCAACGACCCCTCACGGGCCTTAGATCTATTCCTCACAAAGCTTATCCCCCTTCAGAACAAACATGCCCCCATCACTAGGAGAAGGGTTCAGGGCACCGTCACAAAATGGCTAAATGGGGGTCTATTCTCCCTCTTGAAGGCCAGGGACAAGTGTTGGGCGACCTACAAGGCCTCCCAAAATAATCAGGATCTGATGTCATACAGGCACCTCAGAAACTCCTGCAAAAGAGCCATCCACTCTGCAAAAAGCAAGTTCTGTAAAGCTGCCCTACTCTCCTCCAGCAGCAACCCGAGGAGTTTCTGGCAAAACATCAAAAACACTGTTGGGGGGTCTGCTAAGGCACAGGTCTCTGACCTACTAGTTAGTGGAGTCAGCTGCAATAACCCGCACACCATTGCGAACACCTTTAACTCCCTGTTTTCAGAACTGCCCCCCTCCCCTCCCCAGTCCCCTCCCGTCTACCCCCGTGGTCCCTCCCATCCCGGTCTCCTCCCTCGGCCCCTCTTCCAACTGAGACATGTCTCTCCTAAGGAGACCCAGATGCTTCTTTTGGCCCTCCCCTACACTGGCGCGGGCACGACTGCCTCGAACCCAAACTACTCAGACTGGGGCCCACCTCCTTGCCTGGCCCGGCCACGCACTTATTCAATACCTCCATACACACGGGATCATTCCCGACCTGTGGAAAGTGGCCAAGGTTGTTCCTGTCTTCAAACAAGGAAACCCCAAAGATCCTGGCAACTACTCCCATTGCCATTCTGTCCGCACAAGTAAACTTCTCAAGAAGGCCATTACCTCCCAGCCTCCCAATACATCCAGGACTACAACATCCTCTCCTGCCCAGCATGGCTACAGGAAAGGTATAGCATGTCCACCGCCTCGCCGTAGTCACTTCTATGATCAGGGCAAGTGCTGATCAAGGCTGTCTCACTGGAGCCATTTTGTGGACCTCTCAAAAGCATTTGACAGAGTGGATCACACCTTCTTGGCTCAAACTCCCATCCCTCGGTTTTCCCCCTCCGCCCATGCCTGGTTCCTAACTATCTCTCCAACCATCAGCAATTCACCTACTTCAATCGGACATCCTCCTACCTCGCACCGTCCGCTGTGGGGTCCCTCAAGGATCCGTCTCGACCAACCCTATTCTCGCTATTTATCAACGACCTTCCCTCCGTCACTGACCATGGCCACTCCACCTTGTATGCCGACGATCTCGTCCTTCTGGCCAGCTCCAGGGACATCTCCACAATAAACTCACATCTTAACTATGACTTTGAATGCATCCAAACTTGGCTGGCTGACCACAGGCTCACCCTCAATCTCAACAAAACAAAATCCATGCTGTTCGGGTCCCGAAGCAAAATAAAATCCTGCCCAGCCCCCCTGCTGATCCATGGGGTAGACGGCTCGCCCCTTGAGACGGTAACCTCTGCTAAGTACCTGGGTGTCACCTTAGATGCTCAGCTGGACCTCACCTCCCACATTCGCAATGTTTGCAAGCCACTAATTGCAAGCTTGGCTTAGCCTACCATGCTACTAATAACTGCCTCCTTACCTCTGCCGCCTGCTTGGCCAGCTAGGGGGGGTCCTCCTTCCATCTCTCTGTTAAGCGGACTAGTAACTTTTGCACCTGTTCCAAAATCCAGCCTCACAAAATGGGACACGGCCTACAACAATGTCTGTCAGCTCGTGCTTTCTGCCCTCCCTCACTCATCGTTGTGACCTATACAGTCGCCTGGGTGGCTTCCCCTGAGCAGCATCACCTTCGTTCTAGGTAATTTCATCGACAACATCATCCGTTCTAGCACCCCCAGCTCTGACCCCTTCCCTCAAACCTGGTGTCACATCCTACCTCATGACATCTTCTTCAACTCAAGAACGCCTGGTTCCAAGAACACGCATCTCATGGGAGACCGAGCCTTCCACACCCATGCCCCCAAACTCTGGAACTCGGCTACCTGAGCTCACTCGGTCCTCCTCCTCCCACCCAAGCTTTAAAGCCTCCCTTTGGAACTTCCTGAAACCTCCCTCCCCCTGCTCCTGCTCAACGTAGACCTGCCCCCCTTCCCCTTGCCAACCTGACTGGATGGCCCCCGTGCACCACCGAAATTTATCTTGCCTGTCTCATCTGACTCAAAACGCACTTTGCCAACCTTGAGTCAGCCAGAACTGCCTGTAAATCTAGTCGTTTCTTGTCTCCTAGTCGTATATGTATGAACACCGTGCCAACTTTGTTTTAGAGCTAGCCCAGTAACTGCCTGTGTATCTCTTTTACACTCTTCTCTGTTCCCAACTGCTTGATGTATCCCTACCTTGCTTTAGAATCAGCACTAAATTGCCTGTTATCTTTCTCTGTATTCCTTATGCTCCCCCTGTTGTTTATGTACGAAGTAATTATTTGTAACTTCCTTCCCATGTATTTCTAATGCCTTCTCAATTGTTGCTGTATGAAGTTTGACCTGTAACTCTCCCGGGTCGCACCTGAAAATAGGCACATGGCTGTCTAGTGTGCCCACCCGGTCAACAAAAACAAATAAATAAATAAATAAGTGTGGCATGGATGAAGGTTGTAAATTCCAGTAGTGCAGTGGTGGTGTTGTGCCCTTTTCTGATTCCTGATTCTGATGCTATTCCAAGGATTGATAATTCTTTGGGTAAAATAATACTTCAAGTAATATTGTTCAGAAAATTACTTTTCCCATAAAGCTGCTTGTTTTTTTTCCTTTCTTTCTGGCTGCAGTGTGATCCTGTATTAGTCTGGGCTGGGGTTTCTCAAATGACAAGTCCATTAGATCACCACTTTTCTCCATTTTTTTAAGATGCTGTTTGTTTCCCAGATTGAGTCTATTTTAACATTTGTTTTAAGATTTGAAATAATTAAATGGGAGTGTTCCTTTTAATATGGCTAGCCCTGGATGTTTATCAGTTTTAACAGCTATCTTTGAACACTTATTGTCCCTGAAGGCCAGGGAACAAAGTCTGTCGCATGCTAGTTTGCCATAGTCACAAGAAATAAGACTTTAAATGATGGGTGTTCAAACATATTTATTTGTTTGAAAATTGGTGATAGGGAAAGGCACTCTAAGCCAAGGTTCCTTTCCAGTTGTGACCTGGGGGAAGAGAACGGGGATGCAGAATACATTATACTGACACAGTTCATAGTTGCAATAAAGTACAGTCAGAGAACATGATTTAAAACAGGTGCAAGTGTAAAAATGAGCTAGCAATGAAATCAGGCATTTCAACCATATCTACATTGGCATAGAAGACAAATGTAAGGGAAGCAGTCAGGTAGGGGAAAACAGCAGGGGGAAGGAGGGAAGTAAGGAGTTTCAGCTGGTACCTAAGGGGGGCAGTGAAGTGGCTTAGGGAAGAGAGTTTGTTCCCAAGTGAAGGGAGATGACAGGAAAAGGCTGATTGTTCAGCAGACAGTCGCGGGAGAGGAATGGTGGAAGTGCGAGGATCTCTGGAGCAGAGGGAGCGGGAGGCAGAGAGGATGGAGTGAGGAGAGATAAGAGGGAAGTAACCCAAACCAGTATTTGGATATGAATGAGGCACTGTGGTTCTGGTGACATGAGGGTAGGGGAAGAATGAATAAAAAGGAGTAGAGTAAGCAACGGTGAGTATGAGGGGTGGGGGAATTGGTAGCAATGTTGCAGAGGGTGTCCAGTCTAGCCAGGGAGGTGAAGAGAGTGGTAAAAAAGACCACGTCTGCATAGTCAGGGACCGGGAGCACCATTTTAGTGACAGGCTCAGGGTGTATCTGCAGAGACAGACAGTCCTTATTGAGGTACAAGGCAACAAGTTTAAGGTGGAACTTGACGTGGATGGCGTCAGTGTGGGCAGAGAAGTCAAGTTTGCTATCTAGGCACAGAGCAATGTATTTGAGGGATTCAACCATTTCTAGAGGGGTGGCATCCAAAGTGGTGATGGCAGGTACAGTTGGGATTCTGGCCAGTTTTTTGCTGGTGACAAAGGTCATAGACACAGTTTTTGGGATATATTATATTTATCCATAATTGGGTCTCCGACCTACACTATACCGGGGTCAGGAACCCGAGATTTCAAAATCGGCAGGGGACTTGTGTTATCACGGGGGCTCCACCCCGCCTCTAACTAAAATAACCAGCCCGAGGGGAGCAGACCTTGGAGTTGGTAGTAAAGTTGGGAGTGCAAAAATTTAATTTGTAAAACGTTCCCCTATTGGCAACAGAACCCCTTCCCCAAAAGCCTGCTGGCCGAGCTGCAGGAGCATTAGTGCTCCACACTATGGAGCAGCTCGGCCAGCACCTTGCTCTGCTGCCCTCAAAAGGGTATGCCTGGCGGAACCATGTTCCACAGGCGTAACCGAGCATTTCGCCCAGTGAAATGCAATTTCGCTTTCGGGCAGAAATGTCGGCCACCCTTCATTTCAGGATACTGAAACTGGTTCCGTGAAAGTCAGGACCCTCAGCTTTGGTATCCTGATAGGATACCATTTTTTGTGTTGACTTGGAGTTGCTTTTATTGGAACCAGCACAGGGCATTGTGGAAGTCTTGCTGGAGTAGAACTTCCATGGCCATAGTGTAGGAACCGGAGGTGTAGATGACCGTCTTCTGTATACATGTGGATATGTGAGTTGGCACAAGCTGTGGGGAGGTCATTAAGTCAGATGGAGAACAGGATGGGCCCCTGGACGAAATCCTGTGGGACCTCTGCCTGGATGGGAAAAGGAGGTGACAGGGCACTACCAACTTACTGACTGCAGATGGCCTGAGAGGTAAGAGTGGAACCAGTTGATAGCAGGAACTGAGAGGTCAGCAGAAACCAGCATACCCAGCAGGAGTGGGTGGGAGGCAGAGTCAAAGGCCTTGGCCAGATTGAAGAAAATGGCAGCAGTGATGTGCCTAAAATCCATCCCTGAAAACAGCTGAGACTAGTCCTGAAAACCTAGTGATAGTCATTTTAAAAGGAGTTCTCATTGTATTATTTCTAATCTTAAAAATTATGAAGCTGAGCAATAAAAAGTAGCTCATTTATACAAGCCCAGAAAAAAGGATTCTTATGTACAAGGCAAAGTATTGCATGATATTGTTTCTACGGGGAGGTCTGATATTGTTCAATAAATCAGGGGAGGCATGATATTTTTTTCAGGCTCACTATGACAACATTTAAGAGCCAATGGTCTGGGCTAATTGTCTTAACAATTTAATTACCTAAATAGCCCTTGTCTGTCACCTCAGTATGTGACCTCCTTAACATTCTATGATAAACAATGGTGGCTTGATTCACGTAACATTGTACTTAAAGGAAAACAAATGTTTTCATCAGCAACAGTTTTTAACTCAAGTGGTGGTTGACCTTGTGTTTAAAATCAAAATAAGTTGTGCTTTGCTTTCAAGATTTATTATGTCACTTGAAACTCACAGAAGAATTCAGGGGTTAATGTTTGTTTTTTAAAGCCAGAGGTACAGAATTATAGTTGTTACCTATTGTACTGCAAGTCCGAGCCTTATTAAGTCATACCACTACTTTTTTCAAGTAAATAGCTGAACCCCAATTAGATGTGGCGTGTTTCTTCTTAACAGAACTAATGAGCCTTGAGAGACTGAAAAAAACTCCTGTAACAGTCAGAAAGGGGAAGACTTACAGTTAGGAGGGTTGTAAAGTTTTACTTTGCTGGTAAATTGTTAGCAAAGTTTTAAACTTTGCGCAACATACTTCCATGTGCACTTCACTAACAATTCACAGTGCAGGCCAGTTCGGTGGCGCTGAGGGTTGAGGCGCTGGATGCCACACCTTGCACCACGCCGACGACCCGAGTTCGATAGCAGACTCGGGCCGTCGGGGGTCGGCCGTCAGAAGATAGGCTTGAGCATCCGACGACAGCTCGCCATCTCCGGGGGGAAGGATTGGATGCATCCGGACATGGGCTGACCCCTGGTGGAGGTTAGGGGGCATGTCAGCACGTCAGCATCTTAGGGATGTAATTGGCCACAGGTGGAGGTCTGTGGACTAATCAGCTCTGGGGTGAGACATAGGGGGATGGGGAGTGGCTACATCGGCGGTAACCCCATGACGTTGGGTCGAGCCACTCCCCGAACAAGGAAAAAAAAAAACAGCACACGGTCTCCTAGATGACGGAGCACCATGGCAGAGACCTTGATAGCCCAGGCACCTGCCTGATTGCCCGGAATGGGGTCAGATGAAACGATGCAGCATCGGGGTGTTCTGCCCCGGCCCGTACCCACTTGGAGGACATAGCCAAGGCTCTGTGGGGACTGACCGGGAATCAGGTAGGCCATATGTGCGGGGATATGCACTGTGTGTCTTCTGCAGGAGTGGAGACTGTGCACGAGAGAGGGGAGTATAAAGAGCAATTTCAAAAAAAAAAACTTGCAGTGAAGATAACTTTTTTTTAAAGGCATAAAAGTCCACAAAGCGAGTTCCCATCCCCCACCCTCATAGCACCCTATCCCATCCTCCCCCACAGCCCCAAATATCATGATGAGCCTCCTTCTGCCCACCTACTCAGAAGCGCTCACTCCGCCACCCCTGAGAAATGATAAAACATCCCTTCCCTCACCTGCTCAGCAACACCAAATCCCACCTCCCCAGTCTTAGCCAAAAAAGAAAATGACTACTTCCCTCCCACCACAACTAAATACCTGTGTCACCCAACAAAATGATACAGGAACTGTGGCAGAGAGAGGGATGGTGACTGCAGAGGACCTTTTCTCACCACATTTTGGCCAGCCACACAAATGACCTCAAAATCCTTCCAGAATTATGAAGGCTGGTAAGTGACCTCACATCACATTACAGCAAAATGATAGCAAACAGAAGTTGATTGGGGAAGAGGAGGTGGCCTCTAAATCAAATACGATCAGCGGGTCCAGCCTGGTGGTGCTGAGGGTTGAGGTGCTGGATGCTACACCTCTCTCCATGCCGGCGATCCGGGTTCGAGAACGAGCCCGGGCCATTGGCGGTCAGCAGGGGAGGAATAGGCTTGAGTGTCCGATGACTGCTGTCCTAGTCCTGGGGAATGGGGTGGATTTATGTCGCACTCTAGCGGTCCCTGGGGACGCCCGGCGGCACTGCAGATGCACACGTATCTAAGGGGAGGGAACACAGCAGATATCTGCATATCTATGCACAGACATCATTGCACGTCCGTGCTCCCACTGGGCGAAAAAGTGGAAAATGGGCTGGGCACGACCGTGCAGCTTGATGGCCGCGCCCTGCACTGTGGAGAAGACTGTTGTGGAATCGCGCTGGGGCGGGTATGACACCAGTCTGGCTGATAAGGGATGGGGGAGCCCTCCAGCGGATTGGCTACTGCCGGGCTGACCCCCCCCATGCGAGTGAGCCTGCTGCTCTCCCTGTGGGCAGGGCCGGTGGCTGGATGCCCCTGCCAGTAGGCGCCGCAGTAAGGCACGAAAATAGGGTTGTGAAAAAACAAAACAGATACCATCAGCATAGTGAGATGCTCGGAAATTGCAGCAGCTGACATTACACGTCCATGGGACTTAACAGGAAAAAGGAGTTGGATGAGGACAAAATGGGGGGAAATCACCATTAGAGGCAGAATGGCAAAAGACCAGTTTCCCTCAGGCTGTCAAAAGTGCAGCCTCCAGTTGTCCATGTCTTGGCAGATCTTCTTCAGGGGTATCTCAGTCATTAGGTGACATTATGAGAACTTCACTGTCGGTGAAGCAGGATGCACACAGAAGATTTTTCAGCAGTACCACTGGGGCCGCCCACGCCGATGTCATCAACCCTGCTCCCTCTTCAGTTCTTTCCCACTGACTCTGATTGCACGGGTCTCCACGGAAGCTCCATCACACTTTGCACCATTTTTGCGTATGTTTTTTTCCTTTACCATTGCTTTTAGAATCTCTTTTAAACAAGAAATTTCTTTACTTCATTTATGTCAAGAGTTACTCCTTCCACATCTGTTTTCAGTTGCTGCCACTGCGGAAAGAAGATTGCACCTTCTGACAACCACAACCTCTGTATCTGCTGTCTTGGGCCTGATCACGATGTCTCCAACTTTGAGCTCTGCCAGAAATTCAACCTCACAACGCTTAGATGACACAAAAAGGCTTTGAAGAAATTCCTCATGGAACAGCAGGTAGCCAATTCTGAGCAGGGGTCCTCTGGGGTTCCTCCTTCCCAGTTGACAGTGGGTTAATTGAGCTCCCAGGCTTCAACGGTTGAGACAAGTCCTCAGGGAAAAGTCTCAAAAAAGACCAGGAATGGGACTGCTTCTCCTGGCGGTGCTCCTGATCCCCGACAGTTTCTTCTTCCTCCTCCTGAAACAGTCCATCAGCTGCAGCTGCACCGACACCTTCTGCTGTCCAGGCCTCTGCTTCTTCCAGACCCATACCGACAGCACCTCCTCCTGCTTCTCAGGGAGGCCAGCCATCAACTGATTGGTCATCAGCACCCTGTTCATCGACAATCGGGTCATCAATTGCAGCCTGGCACTTCCCCAGGCCCTCAGACATTGGGGACCTTGGGTTCGAAAGACCTGACGGATGGCTCATCGTGCCTTGTGCCAGCAGCCTGTGTGCTGTCAATGCATCCTGCCATTGTTCTTACTATTTTGACTGAGATAACTATGGCTCTGGTGCATCATTTAGGCTCATACACACCTGGGTCCCCGGCGCTGTTGACTGCCCCATCATCAATACCTATTTTACCTTCTTGTTCTGCACCCTGTAGGGTGCCATCGGTACCTTGCTCATCGGACCTTGAGTTAGAACAGGTCGATGTTGAGGAACAGTACTATCCTGACCTCATCCTCCCTGAGGAAGAGGAGGAAGAGGAAGAGGAACCGCTAGCCTCAGATAGATCCACGGCTTCTTCAGTCAGGTCTCTTCCTGAAGATCCCACCTTTTTTAATGTAATGAAGCAGCTGTCCACAGCTGTGGACTTCAACGCTGAGGAAGAGGATACTGCCAGGAGAGATCTGGTGGACATCTTGGAGATTCCAGAATCTTTCCCCCCAGGTCATTCCTCCTATTCTTCCAGCTCTAAGGAATGCCACCACTGTGGCATGACACCACCCAGATCATGGTTTCTGCCATGCCATGCAGGGCAGCAAACTATCATGCCTCTCAGGGCCTGCCTTATTATGCTGCCCAACCTGACTGATTCTGTAGTCATCAGATCAGCACATGACGGGTCCAAGGTGCCCAAGCACCTGAGCTCCATCCCCCCTGACAGGGAATTCAGATGGATCAACCTTTGGGGTAAGAGGATTTATGCCTCCTTCACCTTGGGACTTCGAATTGCTAACTATCTATCACATATGGTCAGGTACCAAAACTCTATCTGGAAGAAGGGCAAGGCAGCTGCCCAAGCCCTCCCAGAAGGTTCCCAGAAACAGGAGGTTCTCAAATCCTTGCAGGCCACAAAGGATATTAGTAAACATCTCCTCAGGGCCATATATGACATTTCTGATACTGATGCCAGGGCTGCTGCCACAGGTATTTGCCTCCATAGGCACACCTGGCTGAGGGTCTTGAGCTTCGCAGCAGATGTCCAACAGAAAGTGCTAAATGCCCCCTTCAGTGGCTCGAAGCCCTTTTGGCCAGATGTCCAGGACATCATTAATTATTTACAGGCATTGGGAAGGGCTATTAAGTCTGTCCATTCGCTTTACCATACCTAGCCCAGGAGCAGAAAGCACCCATCCTTTCGTAAGATGTCCCACAAGTCCGGAGCAGGCTTCCATCCCCAGGACAAATGGCAAGCCTCCTCTGCCTTACCTACCCCCCCCTTCCTCAGGCCCTGCCATGAAGCAACCCAGGGGCAATGGATCAGCCCCAGTGGCCGGATCCACCTCTGCCTAATGGTTATTCAGGAGGAGGTACAGCCCCTTCTGTGGAAAAAGGCCATCAAACCACTGCCCAGGTGGCCGAGGAACAGGGGATTCTACTCCAGGTTCTTCATGGTCCCTAAAAGAACCAGAGATTTGAGGCCTATTCTAGATCTCAAGGACCTCAATCTTCATAACCAGTACACAACGTTCTGCATGGTCACTCTTCCAGGCTTGCAGTCCCTGCTCAAGCAGGGCAATTGGCTGTGCTCCCCAGATATGCAAGACGCTTACCTGCATATCTTGGTTTGTCCTCTGCCAGGCGATTTCTCTGGTTTCTTTTTCAGGGTAAACACTAACAATTCAAAGTATTGCCCTTTTGCCTATCCTCTGCATCACGGGCCTTCTCAAAATGCTTAGCAGCAGTAGCTGTTGCCCTTCGGAGAGAAGGTCTGTACGTCTTCCCCTACCTGGATGACTGGCTCCTCAGAGCTTCGTTTAGAGATCAGCTCCTCCGGACCCTGGAGAAGACCCTCCAGCTATTTCACTCCCTGGGTATCAATGTCAGTCTGCCCAAGTCTGTATTGATTCTGTCCCAGAGGCTGCAGTATTTAGGGGTGATCCTGGACTCAGTGCAGGGCAGGGCCTTCCTGCCCCAAAACAGGGTGGAGTGCCTCATTTCCCAGATTCAGGAAGTGGCCCAAAGCCATTATGTGCCCAAGAGGGTGTACTTGAGGCTTTCAGGTCTCATGGCTGTGGCCTTTGCCATGGTCCCCTTGGCCAGTCTGCACACACAGGTGCACCAGTGGACCCTCTGGGTCTAGTGGGACCAATGTACAGATGACCTAGAGCAGCTAGTACTGGTCTCCTCTCCAGTCCACAAGATGCTCCAGCGGTGGAAGGACCCTAGAACCTGTTACGAGGGGTCCCATTCCTGATCTCCTCTTCCCAGAAGATTCTCGCTACAGATGCCTCCAGCTTGGCTTGAGGTGTGCACCTGGGTCCTTTTCAGACTCAAGGTCATGGCCCCAGATCATGACATTGCTTCATATCAATGTCCTCAATGCGTGTGTGTGGTTCTGTATGCCATGCAGGCTTTTCAGAACCATCTTCTTCCGGGTCAGTTGTTGGTCCAGTCAGACAATCTCAGTGTTCTCTACAACATCAACAAGCGAGGGCATTCGTAGCCCCTCTGCAGGGAGGCCATGACAGTCTGGTACTGGGCACTGGACGGTTCCATACAATTAAGGTACCAGCCTCCCCCCCGCTCTGCTGCTTTAAAAGTCTGCAATGTTTTCAAATAACACCAATATTTTTACTTGTCTTTAGATTGTTAGCGGGGTTCTTGGTCTCATATTTCAGCTGAATTATGATAAGCCTGACAGCTGCAACAAAGTGACCTCCTCGTCAGTCAGGAAAAAGGCATCACATATTACCTTGCCATTCTGAGCTGTGGTTCTCCCACTTTCTCTATATCTTATGAAGAATCCACTCTCTGGCTTTATTGCTTATATCATGTGCCCTGACCAATTAGAGGTTCACTGGGGAGCTCACCAATTACGAGAAAACCACAGTTCTCCTGCCTACAGTTCAGTAAAAAGGGTTTGGCAAGCTCAAGCATCACATTTACAATGTATTTTTACAGGATTTAAAGGGGTGCACCTGTTGTGTGGCCAAACAAAAGCCTACAGTTAAGGTACCAGCCCCCCCCCAACACACACACACACACACACACACACACACACACACACACACACACATGCTGCTTTAAAAGCCTGCAATGTTTTCAAATAACACCAATATTTTTACTTGTTTTTAGATTGTTATAGGGGTTCTTGGTCTCATGTTTCAGCTGCATTAAGATAAGTCTGACCACTGCGACAAAGTGACCTCCTTGTCAGTCAGGAAAAAGGAATCACATTTTATCTTGCCATTCTGAGCTGTGGTTCTCCCACTTTTTCTCTATCTTATGAAGAATCCACTCTCTGGCTTCATTGCTTATATTGTGTGCCCTGGCCAATTAGAGGTTCACTGAGGAGCTCACCAATTAGTAGAAGACCACAGTTCTCTTGCATACAGTTCAGTAAAAAGGGTTTGTACGGTTCCACCAAGCCGCAGCGACAGATATCCCGACAACATCCCTTACATCGACGCAATCCTGCCGACATTGCCGACACTGACACATTCCGACATCGACCTGCAATGCACCGATACCGACCACCACACATGAAGATGTCAATACGAAGGGTGCTGCGCCTCCCCCGTGCGGGGGGCTGTGCCACCCACACACCCTCTTCTTTAAATATCTAACTTCACATCTCACAGACAGTGGAGTTGCGTGCATTCCTGTTGACGAGAAATCCTTGTCAATGTCAGGGTTTCGATATCAGGGATTCAGTGTCCCCACGTCAATGTCATAATGGTATACTGCACTGGACCATGGCCTGATCCCCTTGGCAGTCCATGCCCCAGGCATGCTGAAAACTCTGGTGGACAGACTCAACAGTACTCAGTCCTGAATGCATGAATAGGAGCTTCTCTCATTTGTTGCAGAAGATCTGTTGGACAGATGGGATCTTCCAGAGTCTGACCTTTTTGCATCCCCACTTAACCCAAAACTTACCAGTTTCTGCTCACTAGATCCGGGGCCTGGAGTTTTCTGGCAAGATGAGTTGTTTCTGTCCTGGAACGGGAGGTTTCTTTATGCCTTCTCTCCATTTCCTCTGATCCAGAGGGTGCTAATCAAGCTGCAGATGGAGGGGGCCAGCATGATCCTGGTCACACCCTACTGGCCATGGCAGATATGGTGTCCATTACTGCAACAGTTAGCAGAGGAACCTCCATTTCCTCTGCCCCTTTGCAGTAGTCTGCTGACACAGGCTTAGGGGACCCTGGTCCAGCCGAACCTCAAGTCCATTCATCTGCATGCCTGGCTTCTGAGGACATAGCCATCGCCTGGTCTGGAGTATCTCAGAGGGTAGCAGACATCCTCATGGCAGCTCTGAAGCCCTCCACTAGAGTCACATATGCCATGAAGTGGAAAAGATTTGCCATCTGGGCTGCCAAACATAATCTGGACCATTTTACCTGTATGATGAACCAGATTCTGGACTACCTGATCTCCCTGTTGGACTCGGGCCTCCAATATTCCTTCCATAAGGTGCACCTTTCAGCTATTTCTGCCTTTCATAAGCCCATGGGTGGTCATACCATAGCTCAGTTAGATGCGTCCTGTACTTTTCTCAGGGGCTTCCTGCACCCAAAACCTCCAATCCATTCCCCTGTCCCAGCCTGGGATTTAAATGTTGTTTTGAAGAAATTGACCCTGTTTCCATTTGAGCCAGCTGCGACTTGCAAGCTACGCTTTCTCTCATGGAAAGCGTTATTTTTTTGTTTGCTATTACTTCTACTTGAAGGATTTCCAAGCTTCAGGCTCTTTGGTGTGAGGAGACTTATTTGATTTCTCACAAAGACAGGGTGTATTTACACACAAATCCTAAGTTTCTCCCTAAGGTAGTGTCTGAATTTACCCTGAACCAATCTATCCACCTACCTGTTTATTTTCTGGAGCGTGCCAATTCAGGGGAAGCAGTGCTCTATACTTCAGATGTGCACAGAATTCTAAAATATTATCTGCTCCAAACTAGGGACTGCAGAAAAACAAAGCAGCTTTTTGTTTCTTTTGCCCCAGGGAAAGAGGGTATTCAGGTTAAAAACAATGTTTGTCCAAATGGTTGACCAATTGTATTGTGTTCTGATACAATGAACATGGCAAGGAGTTGCCAGTGTGGGTGAAAGCCCACTCCACGAGGAGCATGGCTACCTCTGTGGCCTGCTTCAAGTGGGTCTCAGCTGCTGACATTTGCACTGCTGCCACCTAGAGTACCATCCCTACTTTCGCCAAGCACTACAGTCTGGACATTGCTTCTAGAGCCGGGCACGCAGGGCCTCCTGTCCTAGGCTATGGTTGACCTTCCTCCCAGACTGTTCAGCTGCACCTGTAACTGCTTGGGACTCATTCCTACAGTGTGATCTGATGATTGAGATACCCCCCGAAGAAGATAGAACAGTTACACAAGTACTTACCATAACAGTAGATCTTTGAGGGGATCTCAGTCAGCAGGACTACCTACCTCCCACCATCCCCCTTCTTGGGGTTTTCTGCTCAAACTGGCTATATGGTGTATCCAGTATTCTAGTTAGGCCTGGGCACCTCTCTCTTTCCTTGGTCCCCCATGGTAGGGGTTTGCTCCCTTAGTCTCCAGGGGAAGGAACAGAGGAGTGAGTGGTGCCGCTCATGCCATTTTAGGGTTAATGACATCGGCAGATGACATCAGCGTCGGCAGCCTCAGTGGTACTACTGGAGAATCTTCCATGTGGATCCTGCTTCACCAGTGGTGAGGTTCTTGTGGTGTGACCTGATGACTGAGATCCCCTTGAAGATCTACTGTTATGGTAAATTCTTACGTAACTGTTCTTTCTGTACTCCATCCCATATTATGCTGAAAAGAGGGGCAGCTGGTGAAGTGTGAGCCAGTGGGCAAGGAGTCATTACTGATGCAGTTACTGTGGCAACTGGAAGAGATTGTGGGGCAAAATGGCAATAAACTTAAGTTTTTAAACAGCTCTGATCAGCTGTCTTTATGTCCTCCCAAGTCTAAGTAGAAGTCATGCAAGTCCTTTTCCAAGTAATCCCTGTCATATAGCAGCTCTCTGCCCCTGACCTACAGTGTAACACATGTCTAGATCCTACAGAAGCAGGCAGATGAAATGCAGTTAAGGATCACAACAATTAAAAGGCTATACACGTGGATCAGTGGGTGGGAGCAAACATGCCCCTCCCCCAGGCTACTTAAAGGAGACAGGAAATGTGTGCTAATTGGTAGCAGTTATTAATGTTCCTATTAACCGATATTTTTATCACATGCCTCCAGATGATCAATATATGACTGTACCTGAATAACTATTTATTTGAAAAATCTGTGTTTTTAATTGTTTTCTTTTTGTGGACAACATTCTACTCAGTTTTCTTCATGGAACCAATATTTGAAACTTTTAGTATGTCGCAGTTTGGGTACAGAATGCTAAACAAGAGCAGTTAACCTATCAGAACGATGTTCAGAGTTCAGTACACAAGCCATAATCCAGATCACTGGTTCCATGGCGAGAGCTGTAACGGAATGGAGCCCATAAAAACAAAACAATGCAAAATACAATTTTTCACATAATGTTTTATTTAGATACAGTTAAATATGGATCATTTTGGGGGTATGAATGTCTTTCATGAAAACAGGAACATTAGCTGCCAATTAGAAATAATTTCCTGTCCTCTTTAAACCATCTTCCTCCAACCTCATTCGGAAGCTCTTTTCTTGTTGAAGCTGGAGGCATTGCTGCGGTTCTATCCCCAACTCCCAACCATGTTTGCTGCTTTTCCTTGTTGTCTTTGTGGGCTTTTTGTTTGGTTTGTGGCTTCAGCTTCTAGCTGGTTTGTGCCTTATGTGGCTCTATGTTAGTATTTTGTCTTTCTTTATTTCCTGGCTGTAGTATTGTACTTCCTTCTTTTCTCTAGGTTCACCACTCATGCTGCCCTCATATCTTTACTTACCTCTTGTGTTTACTGTCAGTTTGGTTTTCAGTACACTTACTAGCTTCCGTGTCCAGCATACATCATTCTGCCACATTTAGCTTGTTTTTGTCTCCATCTGTATAACTGCTGTCCATACCAGGTTACTTGCAAACTTTTCCTCTCCGTTCCAGTGCATTCCTTCTCATTATAAAATAGACTTCAGAATTCTCTGGAATCCTAGTAACTTGATTGGTTGAAAAGCATCATATGACTATTTATTAATTTCCAGTAAATGAATGGGTCATCATCAACTAACATATACTAGCTAGCAACAGCCAAGCTACACACAAATAAAATATTTTTTTATTTAAAAAAATCCATGTCGTGAGCACAATAGCCTACTTCTGGACATGCATTTTTTGAGAATTAATGCACTTCTTTGGTGTGTTGGAAGTTGCAATGTCACGTGCTACCTGACCATTAATTCCCAATAAATGCATGGTCTGTCACCAGCTGTATCATAATCTACCTAACAACTGCTTCACTACACAAAAATAAAACCTTTTTCCACTAAAACATTTTTTTCCATGTAATAAGTGCAATAACACACTTCGGGAATGGCACTTCTTGAGAAATGCACTAACTGGTTGTGTTGAATGGCACTCGACCATGGCCTCATGCCTTCCAGTTCACCCGGGCCATGCACTACTTCTCTAGAAATGCACACTCTGTCATGGGTTATTGCTTACTTAATTTCATTTGGCAATAGCTAGCCAGCTGCTCTCTAGTACTCATTTTATTTTAGCATCATAACCATGGCCTTAGATTTCATACGGCTTCCAGCCTTTCCTGCTCTTGGCTAAGTTAACCTATGATTTTGTTGTTTGATATGCATTCGATTTTTTTAGTGCCTTGTCATTCAGTTCGCTGAATCGCTAACAGTCATTTCTTTCAGCAGTCCTTCAGTCAAATCCCAATCATATCAGTCATTTCTTCAGCAGTAGTCATTTAATCATTCAATTTCTGCCTGCATGGCATCAGGCTCTTTGAATGCACTCGTACTGGCCATCATTAGATTACTAGTGTTGGGCCCTTAGGGTTTTCTTTGTGGTTAGACATGCTCGCTTGCTCCTCTTGAAGTCCTCATCTTGAGGATCAGTCTCTCATCAAGGGTGGGGGTCCTTCTCTGTAGGCTGTTTGTCTCCTGTGGTACCCCCTGGCAGTCCCACCGTGTGGTAAGGTCCAAAGATTTGGGTGAAGCTTTAACTGTGCAGACCCACAATCAGTGGCACCTTATGGTGTAGTACTTAAGACTCCAGCTGTCAGAGGTGGAGCCCTAGCCAGCATGGGTTCCTTTAGCTGTGCAAACCATGTTGGCAGCACCTCTAAAAGCTATTCTCCCTGTGGCTGCCCAAGATCTACATAGTCTTATTCTGTATCCTCGTCCCTTAGCTTCCCATCAAGGTTAAGCCTTCTCGTCATCTTGGGGCTGAGTGCTAGGCTTTCAGCAATCAGTACTGTCCTCATTCCATGCTTTGGGGGTGGATTTCCTTTGTGAGAGAACTTCCATTATCTGCACAGATCAACTCGTGGTACCCTTGCAGCATTATCCTGTTACAGGCATAGAGCAAGAGTCATTTCTCCAAAACATCCCCTGAATTGACTTCCAAATTAACAGTCTGAGCTATAGTAATACTCACCCATGCTAGGAGGGATGGCAGCTGAGGCCACAGATCCCCAGAGACTTCATCAACAGTTTTTTTTTCTTCTCCTGTGTGAAAAGGGCTGTAACATAATTTAGATATTAATAGTGTTTTCCTTAGTAGTAGGATTTTTTTTACTGTGAGTTGAGGTTAGATGATGACTCACTTTTTTTTCATTCTACAGTTTGGCTGTTCCCTTCCTCCTTCTAGAAATCATGCCTCAGTCTGCTATCAGTCATCACTAGTTATCAGCTGTCTATGTGTTACTCAGTCTGTGTTTGAAGCTCCTGCTCTGCAGTTCTTTTGGGCTCCTCCGTGAGGGACCTTTAGTCTGAAGGAACAATGTTCCCACCACACTTCCAAGGGTGAAATCCTCTTAAGGAGGGTTATTTGCCTTCATGGTAAATAGTACACAAATACCAGACAACAAAAGTCGATTAAGACATGTTGACACTGCCAATTATAACCCATTCAGTTTATACTAATAAATTATTCCATTGTAAATTAGGAAAGGAGGGCATATGAAGTATGGGTCTAGCTAATTTTAGCTGATTTGCCAAAATGTAAACAGGACATCATGGGGGTGTAATCTGGCTACCTCCACCCCTCTATGACAGTAAGAGGACCCAAATTAGACAGAGTGTCTGCTACCTGAACTCAAGCATTCATTGCTTTGGTGATCCAGCAAGACCAGTGTTATGAAAGATCTTCATTAAGGAAATCTGCTCCATTAGACCACTCTTTAGAACTGTAAGCTGTTAGCTGGTCTGGTGGTGCTGAGGGTTGAGGCACTGGTTGCCACACCTCATGCCACACTGGTGGCCCGCATTTGGAATGAGCTCAGGACGCTGGGGGTCGGCAGAGAGGAGATGGATTGAGCATCTGATGGACAGCTCTCCATCTCGGGGGGGGTATCATTAGTCGGTGCATGCCTGACCCCTGGTGAAGGCTGGGGCTTGGCACTGTGCTGCAGCAACAGAAGAGGGGCGGGAGCGGGCAGATGCTTGCTGGGGCCGCGCGCAGGTGCGTGCGTGCGTGCATGCGTGCATGCGTGAGCCCTCCACAGGCATCACTGCAAGCCTGGCTCCTGCAGGGGGAATAACAGAAAAGTGGAGAAGACCCTGGGGGCTAGTCATTGCGGCTTGATTGCCATCCCCATTGTGCTCCATTCCCGAGGTAACAACCCGAAACTGGATCCTTGTCGGCTGGTGGGGGTTACAGGGGTGAGGGCCTGAAGGAACTGAGGCGTAGGATGGTGGCCGGCTGAGAGCCAACCAAGGCCAGGGTGGGGGAGAAATCAGAAGCAAAAAAAAAAGAACTGTAAGATGTTGGCATCAGGACCACTTGGAAACTTTTGCCAGCTGGGGTCCACCAATGATGATGTGCAACGTCGCCATCTGTAAATTATTGATAGTCCCATGGCTCCTTGTTTCTTTCTTTCACCTTTGACTGCTTGTTGGACCTGCAGAAAAACAATGCCGTCAGCTTATTTTAACCAATATTTGTTATTTTCTAAGTTAAATTTACTTATCAACATTGTCCCTGTATGCCATCATCTAAAAGAACCTTTATTTAGGTTTTGTACCTGTAGATATAAGATCTACAAGGATGATGCTCACACCATGTGTGTTTCCTGTATGGATCTGACCCACCACATGAGGGCCTGTAAGATCTGCTAACGATGTAACCAGGCAACAAGGAGATGCTGAAGAAGGCACTGTAAACCTGAATCGCCATCAGGGCCATATAAACGAAAACCAAGGCCATGAGCTCCAAGTTAGCTTTTCCCCTCACACTGCCACCAGAAAGGAGATGGTCAGGTGGATGGTGACACTGTTTCCGCTAAGGTTGGCTAGGACATTGGAGAAATCCAAAGAAAAAGGAAAACCATTGTCGAAGCCCTCCTTCTCCAGCTGTCACCTTAAGCATAGGGGAAAAACATGCTTCACCGGTGAGGTTGAGGTCTTAATTAAAGGAGGGTAAGTCATCATCCACTCCAGCATCGTTGACTACAGCACCCCCTCACTGTCACTGGGACATCAAGTTTATGGACTGGCTTTGGCATTGCCATACCTACTAAATATGGAATGCCGCCTCCTTGGTAGGGTTCTGTCATAGTGAGGACACCCTAAAACTCCTAGGCAATGCTGGTATCATTTTCAGAAATGTTGCTTTGCCTGTTCCCATCACTGCCAACATTACTGGTGGTAGTCCCATCAATAGGGTCTTCCTCGTTGGTATTTTTTTCATCAATGGGACTTAAAAGCAAGCCTGTAGTTCCTCCAGTGCAGTCGCCACGTCTGTTGCTGACTCTCCTGATTGCTCCTATTGTCATTCATGATGACAGCGAGGTGAAATACGGTCCTGATCTCTTGAACATGGAGGAGGATTTGGAGAATGAAGGAAGGGAAGAGGACCCTTAGGAAGGGGAATTCCCTTCCAGCTCTGTCCTCTTCTAATGCAGTGAGGATTCTGTGGTTTACAACCCCAGATCTCCTCCTGAAGATCCATCATTTCAGGCTTTGCTCAAGCAAATCCAAGCTGTCATCAGGTTTGAGGGTGAAGAGAAGACTCCCATAAATGGAATTTAATGGAGCTTTTAGAGGTTACAGCTGCACCTGTTATTGTAGTCCCTCCTGTGTACCCCACATTGGAAGATACTACTTTTGCTGCCTAGCACTTTGCTTTGCAGTCCCCAGAAAAGCTGACAAGCAGTACCCTGTTCTGTCTGTCAAGTCATATTATGCTGCAGAGCCAGAAACTGTTTCTGTAATAATCATGGATGCTCATGATTGCTGTAGGTTCCCTAGAGTGATGAGCACTCTGGCTCCTGACAAAGAATCCAGGAGACTGGATGTGATGGGTAAGATAACCTTTGCCTCTGCCACTTTGAATCTAAGAATTGTGACTTATCATGCTTACATGATTATGTATAACAATAGCTTGTGCAAATCTGCCATGGCTACTGTTCAGGCACTGCCCAATAGTCCTCCACAGGCAGAGCTTTTTAAAGCCGCTTTAATTGGTATTTATTTATTTTATTTTATTTAGAAGTTGATAACTGGGAAAAGCATACTGAGCCGAGGCTCATTTCCGGGTGCGACCTGGGGAAAAACAAACAGGGGAAACATTAGTGAACAGGTAGATGCAAATACAGAACAGTACAAATAATACAACATTATGCATTACAGTGAGGATAAGGAATGAAAAATGTACTCAACAGAAGCATAGAGTAGCAAGACAATTTGGGTTACACAGCTGTGAAGCATATTTAATGCAATATGAAATCAAACTGAGAGGTCAGAGACACTTTGAGGAATCACGTTCTATTAGATGGTGGCTGGCTGGAGGGGTGCCGAAGGGGGACAGAGGATGGGGAATGGCATGAGCAATTTGTGCTAGGTAGAGATCAGAACAGGGATTTGAGGGTAGTGAATGTAGGGGAGTGGCGAGTGTCCCAGGAAAGTTGTTTCCAGAGGTGAGGGTGGCGGTAAGAGAATACTGCTTGACCTGTACTGGTGTGTGGATAAGGGAGGGAAAATGTTTGAGAGTCCCTGGAGCGAAGGTAATACGTGGAAGTGCTTGCTGTTGATAGGCAGGAGGAGAGGTAGGGAGGAAGTGTCCCAGACCAGGATTTGATGAAAGAGAGGCTATAGACCTCACACCTGACAGAGGCATTAGGGAGGAGGAAGACTAGAGAAGACAGTGGGGGGGGGAGAGGTGGCAAAAGAGCAAAATGAGTTAAGGAGAGTGTCGAGTCTTGCAAGGGACATTGCAGGGGCAGAGCTGTAGACAATGTTGGCATAGTCAATTACAGGTAGAATAGTTTTTGTAACTAAGTCTCAGTGGGTTGGCATTGGAAGGCAGTCCTTGTGGTGGTAGAGGGCTCCAAGTTTAGGGCAAAGTTTGGTGCAGATGGAGTCAATATGGGACGAGAATTTCAGATTGCTGTCCAGACAGACCCCAAAGTATTTGAAAGATTTGACTGTCTAAGGGGAGCCATCCAGGGTGGCAAATGTTGGGGGCTTCTGGAGTTTGGACAACTTTTGCCTGTATCCAAAGATCATTGAGACTGTTTTTTTGGTATTTAGTTTTAGCTGGTTATCCCAGAACCAGTGCTGCACTTTATCAAAATCATGCTGTAGGGGTGAAATTAGATCTGCGGCAGTGGGGCCAGGAGAGTAGTTAATGTGTCATTTGCATACATATGAATTTGGGAGGAAGAGCAGATGGAGGGGAGGTCATTTATAGATATTGAAAATGGAATGGGGCTAAGTATGGATCCTTGGGGGATGCCGGCTTAGATAGAGAAAGGGGAGGAGAGGGCATTTCCTACTTGTACTGATTGCTGTCTGTTTTGTAAGTAGGATCTGAACCAATTTATAGCAGATGGAGCCAACCCTGAGGAGTGAAGTTTTTGGATTAGAAGGTCATGGGAGACAGAATCAAAGGCCTTCGCTGAGTCCACGAAGATGGCAGCAGTGACTTGGCCTTTGTCCATTGCTGAATGTATAGAGTCAGTGAATCGAAGTAAGGAGGGAACAGTAGAGTGCTGCTTCCTGAAACCTGACTGGAAAGGTGAAAGACTACAGGAGCAGTGAGATATTCCAGGAGCCTCAAGTAGATAAGAGACTCCTGGAGTTTGACGGGAGCAGGCAGGAGATGGTATTGATACTGGTAGGCATCAGTTGCAGTCAGCATATGATGCTTCTGCCAGGGCTGCTGCCTCTGGCATTTGCCTTAGGAGATAGTCTTGGCTTAATGGCTGGCTTTGCTACTGATGTACAATAAGCCATACTGAATGCCACTTTTACGGACTCCAGGTTATTTGGAGCAGATGTGGATGATCCACTCAAAAACCTTCAATCATCCAAAATGACTCTGAGGTCTGTAACATCACTGAACCTGCAAAGTGCAAGATGACCCAGTAGAGGTGCATTTCCTAGCCTACAGGCTGTGGCTACCATCAACAGTATCATGGTCAAGGAGGCGGCCCCTTCCATGTCCCACTGCCACTGATGGCCATTCCAAGGTGACCAAAGGCACCAGTTCAGGTGGCCCCCACCACACCCAGCACCTTCTGACTCCCCATTTCTTCCCCCTACACTGTTACCCAAAGAGATGCAAGTAGGGGAAGAGGATCTCCCTTCACCTACCAAAAGGGAGGGAGATCACCACAGACAATTGGGTCCTGGAAATAGTAGAGAAAGGGCCTGCCCTGGAGTTACTGTCCAAACCTCCAGTGCACCTTCCACTCCTCATTATCCTCTGGGCCACTTGTCCCTTCTGAGTGAAGAAGTACAGTCACTACTTCTTTTTTTTTTAACTTGAATATTTTATTGAAGCATCAGATACACAGAAAATCTATACAAGGAGCATACATCAACACAATCTCATTTTTACATGGACGAGATACACAAGTGTAGTCTCATTAAAAAACTCTGTCTTAATAGATCCAGTCCATAAACCCAAGTAATAAAATTAAAGTTCATACTGTCTGTGTTTCCACAGGTGTCGGCCTACTGAGGAGTTCAGTATTCTTGCATCTGCCGCATTCTTCAATCGAACTTCCAGTTCATTAAATGTGGATCAAAAAGAAAATTATATCAGTCATCTTCTACTTCAGATCTAGACTGAATAGATTTAAGCATGTTGCATATCTCAACATATCATGTCCATCAATTATGGCCAAAGCCAGCTAGAACTTATTACAAACTACTGGATAAATAAAATCAACAATTTAACATTGTCTGCCATGTGGTTATTCAACCTTCTGTATATTTAGTAAGGAAAAAAACACTCTATAAAGAAAAATTTCTGGTTGCTACCTCTTATCTATGTAAGTAAAATTAACTTTCAGTTCCATCACTCTCCGAGTTTCCCCACAGAGTCATAAAAGAACTATTGTGTTATTTCAAGTGAGATATTGATCCAGTATTGAGGTGAATACAGTTTCCTCTACAAAAGTGAAGAAAGGGAGCCATCTAGCATTATACTTTTCCACTTTTAAATGTAATTTGGTTGAGATGGCTTCCACACTCTTAGACCCAGATATTCAAAAGAGCTGAGCCATGCGCAATAGGGTTGAGCCTCTGAGCAAGTCCAAAATGCCGCATTCTGCAATATTCAGCAGGAAGCAGTTGCGCCCCCCAAATCATGCTGAGCAACAGTGCAATGCTAATGAAGGCATGCACAACTGAAGGGGGAGGAACCATGCATAAACTGCACAGCCCGATATTCAGCTGGGCGTGCAGAGTTATGCAGGCGCACCCTACCAGCGCCTGCACAACTTTAGGCAAAAAAAGGATCAAGTCGAGGGCCACCCACGGGTGAGCTGCGCACTGCAGGGCACAACACAGCGGCTGCCACGCAACAGGTGGCCCTCGCCTGTTCGGTGCCCCCGCAGCCCGATCGTGGGCATAATAGTAACCCACCCGTGGCCCGATCGCGGGCAGCAGAGTAATCCCCGCAGCAGCCTGATCGCGGGCATAATATAATGTTCCCCCACCCCGGCTAGCCCGATCGCGGGCATACATCACATCCCCACCCCGACTAGCCCGATCGCGGGACTTGTCACATCCCCACCCCCGACTAGCCCGATCGCGGGCATACATATCCACCCCCGACTAGCCCGATCGCGGGCATAGCGTCAACCCCAAAAACCAATATCCCTGGTGGTCCAGTGGACGAGGCCGATGCGGGCATGAAGGTAAAACCCACCCCCAAGTCCAATATCCTGATCTAGTGGTCCCCACCACCCACTCACGGGCCCCACCCCCGCTCCCCCATCAGCCAGCGGGTGACAGCACCCCTTGCCTGCCACCCGCCCCCACCGACTGACAGCTGGGTGGGGCTGCACGCCCGATGGTTCAGGCAAGAGCCAATGGGCGTGCAGCTCCAGTCTAAAACAGTCAGATATGAATGAATTCATTCACATATCTGGACTACTATCAATGGGCTGCATGCCCATTAGCTCTTGATCGAACCAATGAGCGTACAGCTTCTGACTGTCGGTCGGCTGTAACGGCGGCGAGTGGTAGTGCTGCCACCAGAGATGGCGGGGGAAGAGATGGTGGGAGCTCACGATAGTGAAGGAGTGAAGAAACCGGCATGCTGAACTGAGGATGAGGTTGATATGCCTGCGATCGACCATGATCACTGAACCAAGATATTTAAGAGGGTTAACATTATGCCTCCAGCGATGAAGAGCGATAATGGATCGAAATGAGATATACAGCGATCGAAGGTGAAAATGATGTATACCCTGTCGAAACTGACCAGAAAGTAAAAGATGTCATATGCCGAATTGGGCTGGTCAGGTGAAGATAATGTGTAAGCCTGCGATCGGGCTAGTCGAGGTGGAGATATGATGTATGCCCACGATCGGGCTAGTCGAGGTGGGGGCGGACTACTGTATGCCCAATCAGGCTACGGGGAGTTTACATTATGCCCGATTGGGCTGCTGGGGCGGAATACTGTTCTGCCCGATTGGGACTGCAGGGCGTCAGTCCCGACAGTTGCTGCCTGGCAGGGCGCCAGGCGCAAGTCATCGATCGCGCACCTGCATGCTAATGGCATGCAAATGGGGCCGTAATTAGATGCAAATGGCCCCTTGTGCCTTGCATAAATTATGGCTCCATTTGCAAGTCACCTTTTGAATACTCGCGGGTTTGCGCGTAGGCGCCAATGGACTTAGCCACCGCGTCTGATTGCTCCACTCTGACCGCGGGTGGCACAAGTTCCACTGTGCCATGCACAGTGGCTGTGGCCAGGGGGCGATATTCAAAGAAGTTGCTCAATAGCACAACTCCACTGAATATCGCCCTGGCCACACCCCAGCGCAACTTTTTTGAGCAGCGCAAGGGCTTGTGCCACAGAATGGTGCAGTTTGAATATCTGGCCCTTAATCTGTACTACATTTCTTCACCACAGGGTAATCGTAAGTGAAACATTTGAGAATCAATTTTGTGAGAACTTTATTAGCCACTGCCATTAAAATGTAAAAAAGATGTTTTTGATCCTGTCCCCTCACCTCAATAGGGGGCAATCCCAGAACCAGATGCTCAAACTGAGGAAGCAAATTCAGTTTAAATATCCTCATCATTATCTGCTGCAACTCAGACCAATAGTTCTGGATCACTGGACACGTCCAGAAAATATGAAAATGGAAACCCCTCATCCCACACCCTTTCCAGCATAGATCTTGTGAGAAAGTACCAAAATGTTTTGAAAGGGTTGGAACAATAAAGTATCTAGTACACACTTTCCATCTAAATTCTCTCCAGATTTGTGAATACGTAGTTTTATGTAAGCCTCCCCATATTCTTTTCCAGGACTGTTGTGATAGAGAATATGTTGTTTCTTCCTCCCATTTTCTTTGAATAACTTCCCTGACTACTTGTCCATCCCCTTCCCTCAAAAGGGAATACATATGGGCTGTAAAGCTTTTCATATCCTTCAGGATGGCGCTCTGGTATAAAAACGTAACACCTTTCACCAGCGTCCGTACTATTTCCTGAACTGTAATTTCTGTAGTAATCATGTGTTTGAATTGCAAAAATTTATAAAAATCTGAATTTGGCAAACTGTATTCCCCCTTTAACTTCTCAAAAGACTTCACCTGGTCTGCTGCTTCTAATAACTGTGTCAGAAAACCCAGACATCTGCCAACCCAAGAGTTGATATGTAAATGGCCAGGTTTCTTAAGTACTCTGAATACATATTGTATGGGGATAAACTGCTAGATCAGACCCGGTATTTCCTATGTTTTCCAAACCTTTAACCATACTGTTAAAGAATGCTTGGTCCATCTATTTGAGAGCTCTGAGAGTGACCTATTAATTACAATCCATGGTAGTAATTTCAAGGGAATATATGGGTGCGCTCTTTCCTCTAAGTCTGGCCATCCACCCACTTCCTCCGCCATCGGCATTTATAGGATTGGTAACACCTGAGTTGCCTCATAATATTTTTCTAAATTTGGTAGTCCCCATCCTCCCAGGGTTTTAGGTTCTGATAATAGATATATTCTAATTCTATGGTGCCTGCCTGCCCAAATAAACTGTGCCAGCTTCCGCTGTAGTTCTTTCCAAGCTTTAGATGGGACTGGAATAGGGAGGGTGGAAAATAAAAATTGTTGCAGCACATTCATTTTAAGTGCTTTTATTCTATGTGAAAAACTGAAAGGGAGCAATTGCCAACATTTCAAATCAGCATAAACCTGTTTCTTCAAAGGCTCATAATTACATGCATACAGCTGACTCGGCCGTAGTGGTATCCAAATTCCTAAATATCTGATAGCTCCCTTTGCTTTCTTAAAAGGAAAGACTTGCTGCACTTCTTGCGTAAGGTGTCCTGCTGCAACCAAAACTTCTAATTTATCATTATTGATCTTGTGCCCCAATATTGCACCAAATTTCTGGGTTAATTCCATAAAGGGTGGTATGGATTTTAAAGGGTCAGATAAATAAATCAATGCATCATCTGCATATAGAGAGATTTTATTGACCTGACTGTTAACTGTAATACCCTGTATGCTAGTGGTTTGTCGAATCGCAGCAGCCAGGGGTTCCAAACTGATTGCGAATAATAAGGGCGATAAAGGGCACCCTTGTCTTGTCCCTCGTTTAATATAAATCTTCATTGATATGGTCCCATTTACTCTCACTTGTGCTTTAGGTTGGTCATATAGTAGATGTATCCATTTCAAAAACCTTTCTCCAGTACCCATAACCCTCATCACCTCTACTAAATATGCTCAGTTAAGACGATCAAATGCCTCCTGAGCATCTAGAAAAACCACCAGTTGTGGGTTCAGGGGAATGAATATCATGGGCTAGAATATTCAGTAACCTCCTGATATTATCCGTTAGGTGTCGCCCAGGTATGAAACCTGTTTGGTCAGTGTGTATTAATTGGAGAATATAAATTTGTAATCGGTTAGCCAGGAATTTGGTTAAGATTTTTAAATCTTGATTTAGGAGAGATATTGGGTGGTATGCTGAACATTGGTTTGGGGGGTTTCCCTTCTTTAGGTATAACAGCAATAATAGCATCATACCAGGTCCAGGGGAAAGATTTATTTTTAAAACAAGCATTAAACACCTCAGTTAAAATGGGAACCAAAGTCTCTGCAAATGTGGTATAAAATTCAATACTGTACTCATCAGGGCCTGGAGATTTCTCTTGTTTGAATTGTCCTATGACTTTGGTTACTTCTGCTGGCAATATTTTAGCTCCAAAAACTTTCTTAGCTTCTTGGTCTAACTTAGGCAACTGTAGCAGATGTAAAAATTCTCTAGTTTAAGCCTCAACTGATTCTGGATCTCTACTCTCTTTATATAGAGTTTGATAATAAGTTTTAAAACTATCTGCTATGTCCGTATGTGTTACCCATTTTTCATTCATGTACCTCTCTTTAGCAATATTTAGGACTGTCCTTTCTGCTTCCTTTTTTAATTTTTTTTTGAGCCTCAAGGCCAGCAAACGAGTAGCCTTGCCCCCAACTTCACAGTATTTATACTTGGTAAAGCGCAGAATCCCCTCTACTTTTTTTCTCTGCAAAATCTTGAAGTTCCTCCTTTGCCTTTTCTAGAGCCTGTCATTTGAGAGTATTCCTAGGATCCTGCTTCTGCTCTTTCTCCAGTTCCTTAACTACCCCCATTAACCTCGTGTATGCTAACTGTGCTAACTTTTTTTTCTTCCCTGCTGCCCGGCTGATTAGTTTCCCCTGAATTACTATTTTGATGATGTCCCATCTGACCAAGGCAGAGCACTCACTCTTCAGGGTCGAATAGTAAATATCTTTTATCTGCTCCTTCAATCTATTAACTTTTTTTTTTAACTTTATTTTTTCATTTTATCATATACATGACAAGCAGAAAGCATACAGCAGACAGACCAATTAGCTAAAAACTTTTACCATTGGAAAGGAGATCCTTCCCTGGATCAAAGTAAATGTATGCATCTACTATATATAGGTGCAACATTAGGGGGATCCTAAAATAAATTCTAAGATTAAGTAAATAACATTGTGTGCTGATTATAGAGCCCAAGAGCTACATGGCTAAAGCGGATGTAATCTAATTGTCCAGCAATTCCAGTCCAAAAACTAAGCAGTGTCCCTAGAAGGGACAGTTGGTGCCATGTTTTAACCCTGATGCAAGATCATTCTCATTTAAACAAGTAGCAGCATAATATTACTTCACAATTAAAGGGAACAAACTGCCCACTTCTTCCTTATTACTAGATATTTCCCTCACTGAACAGGTAACTAACATTGCCCACTTCCAAATTATAATAGCCTGGTCTGTTCAACTTTGGGATGATAGTAAAGTATATTAAAACAAGGAAGACCAAAGTCTTCTCTCACAACGTTAACTTTTGAACTAGGTTTAAGAATCATACAAGCAAACAATACTGGGGAACTGCATTTGGATGTTATGCATACAGCTGCATCAGAAAATAATGTTCAGTGTCCTAAGTAAATAATCAAGTTGTTGCCTCGTTGTCCTCATTGTCAGAGCCTTCAGTATGTTTACGCGATTCAGCATCCCTCCGATCTGCCCACTTGCCGGCCTCAATAGGATCCAAGAACAAATAAACCATACTTTGGAACATGATCCAAAGTCTGGCTGGAAAGATGATGGTATGCAACACTCCCAGGTCCCGCAGGGCCCGTCTCACTCCCTCAAATTTCTTGCTGCGCTGTCTCGTCGCGTAGCTGATATCCAGAAACATATGGACCTGGTGATCCCCCTGGAATGAAGGAGCTGCTCTACATGCACATCTCAGTATTCTATCTCGGGCTGCAACACCTGAGGTGACCAGCATCAAAGTACAGGGTTCCTCTAGATGCTGTACACAGCCACGAAGGGTAACTCTGTATACATTTTGTACTTCCCAGTCAACTTCTGGAGCCCCCAGAGAAAGCTTTTCAGTAAGCCACTCTTGAATATTGAGGGTCAGGTGGTCTTCTTCCGAACCTTCGGGAGTCCGATGATCCGAATGTTGGCCACTTGAGCTTGGTTTTCAAGAGCCTCCAATCTTGCCCTTAGGTGTTGGTTTTCTTTAACTAAGAGTGTGGTTGCTGCGGTGGAGGCTTCGGCCTGTTTGCACACATCTTGGAGATCACCCTTAAGACCATCCACAGTCATCTCTAGAATTAAGATATGACCATTAAAGTCTTCCACCTTTTGGTTAAGGGTGGACATAGAAGTAATCAGAGTTTGCAGCTTATGTCCAAGGGTAGCAATAGTCTCTCCGACTCAGGCCTGAAATTGGACGATGTGGTGTCCTCTGATCTCCCGGATCCTCCAGTACCTTTGGTCTTTCCAACTTCTCTGGACCCTTTTCTTTTTTAGGGTTACCCATCTGGGGTAATTCTGGATCGCTCTTTTCGATGGTGAGGTTAAAAAAAAGATTTGGAGGCTATAAAAGGGTGGATTTAAGCAGATCCCCCCACAACTGTAGAGAGTGGGTAAGATTTGCTGCTCGCTGCTCGGGCTCCACAGCACCCTTCCCCCTTCAACCTGTTAACTAACTGTTTATCCCGGAGCTGGGAAACATTCAATGTCCATAACGTCCACTTCTGCCCACAACTTGGGGACGAATTAATGGATATCGGAGCATGATCCAAATTAGGTACAGTATGGATGTTTGATTGTCTGATTTTGTATATTAAGTTATTTTGTGTGAAGAACAGGTCTATTCATGAATAGGACTGTTGGACATGGGAATAATAAGTATAGTCTCTCTGTTGAGGGTGTTCGGTTCACTATATGTCCACCAATCCTGATTCAGCCAGTAAGGATAATAAAACCTCTGTAGCCATTTTATTGGTAGCCCTGCACTGAGAGGATCTATCCCACACTGGCTGTAAAACACAGTAAAAATCTCCGCCCACTAATATTTGCCCTGGAGGCAACTCAGCCACCCTGGCAAATACCTCCTTGAGAAAGCCTGCTGCCCCCACATTTGATGCATAGATATTTATTAAATGCAAGTTTCACCATTGAGCATTCCAGACACTCTAATATACCTACTCCCTCAGCAGAATCTACTTGAGAAGCAACAAATGAGCATCCCTTTTTAATTAAAATGGCTACCCCAGCCTTTCTGCCTCCTGGCCTGGATGAAACAAATACCTGGCCCACCCATGTTCTCCTTAGTTTAAGGTGTTCATTCTCAGATAAATGGGTCTCCTGAAGATATGCTATGTCACATGTCAATCGTTTCAACTCTAATAATATTTTAGTTCGTTTAACAGGCAAGTGGATTCCCTTAATATTATAAGAAATAATGTGCACTCTATCCATTAAAATTTAAGCTTATCTTACTTCTGTTATAGGCTGCTATTCTATCAAAATTAAAATGCCTTATAACAGCTTTTTCCCGTTTACCACCGGCAGACATTATTAGCATAACAATGTAAAGTAACAAGAACTGCAAAACATTTAACTCTTTGAAGTATAACATGATATTGAAGACAAAGTTGATCAGCTGAATAATTAGGCTGATCCAATTCCTACATGTAAACTCTCTACGTAGACTTCCTAGGTGAATCAGATTATTCAGACAAAAACAGGTGTTTTTATAGCAACTAAGTGAGCAGTTGACAGTTTGCTCTGCATGTAACCCCTGATCTGTTCCTTCTAGACCAGGCATCAGCACACTCAAGACAGACATCAGCGCAACAAGCCCCGCGGCCCACCACCCACCCGAGCATATTGAATCTGACCGATGGTGGTGTAAGTAATGCTTCACAACATGTGCTCCCCCACTGCCCTCACAAAGATAGCCCAACATTCAAGCAGAGGTTAATTATTATAAGGAAGGGAGTCATCTTACTTCCATCTCGAGCATTGTGGCACTTGACCCTTGGAGAATGTAGCAAATTATTTTATTTTTTTGTTTGTCTTAATTTGTCCCATGTGCCCATAAGCCCACCCTCTTATAGCAAAGGGAGGATTCCTTCACCATATTCTCCCCCCCCCGCTTTCACCCAGATTCATTCTTTATATAACCCTACCAAATTCTGTCCTGCCCCGTGTCCAGATAAGTACCTCTTATTTAAATGTCTGTTATTGTAATGTTACCAAACCATTGATGCTGTTCATGTCCCATCATAGATATGAAGTAGTCCCGCCAGAAATGACAAGCTTCTGCTTAGACTTGCAGCAGAAGAAAAATTGAGACTCAGTTCACCAGCATAAAGTCGCTTTACCACTGTTCCACGAGTTGTCTCAGTCACTGCCTCCGGCAATCTGTTGTCCACATTTTTAATCAGCTTGGCAAGATCCAGTACAAGATGCTTCAGGAAAGATCATGATGGGCTTCTCTTGCGCCCTCGAGTAGCCAAACTCCAGGCTCCCGCAACCAACTTTTTCTCCAAAAGTTCCGACTTCCGCCTCCACGTTTAGGATATTAATCTGGTGGTCTTTAAGGAAAGCAGCCGCATCCACCAGAGAATTGAAGACTTTAGTTTATGAGTCGAAAAATACCTTGAGCTTTGCTGGAAAATTTAGTTGGGCTTTGATCTTACTTTTATCTTTCAGTTTTATAACTGCCCTGATTTCATTGCGTTTGGCCTGTAATTCAGCCGAGAAATCATGGTAAAAAAAGATTGGGTTACCTTCAAATTTCAAGTCTGTATGATGACAGGCCTCTGTTAAAATATACTCTTTTTCTTGAAAAAGTAGCATCCGAACTATCCAGGAGTGTGGGTGGGCATTTGAATCTGCTGAGTGAGGTCCCAGGGAGCGATGCACATGTTCCATTGTGAGGGAGAAATCTGAAGTCAGAGATAAGGTAGATTTTAAAAGATATTTTATAAAATCTTGTTGTTGTCTTTTAACCCTTCCCCTCTCCCTCCTTCACACCATAGATTCTAAAGTTGTTGTGCCTCGCTCGATTTTCAGCATCCTCCAGTCAAGCATGGTTAAGCCGCTCCTTATTTAAGAGATAGATCAACACCCAATCAGAGGCCTCCTGAGTTTCCTCCACTGGGACCACCTGCTTATCTGTGTCCTCGATTGTTTTATTAATATTTTTGTTATCCATTCTCAGGTTAGCAGTCAAGGATTCAGTTTTGTTTACTGACCTCAAAATCTTTTGTACTGCTTTGTCTAGTGAAGTCTGAAGCAATGAATCTTCCCCCTCCCAATCCGACGATGATTACGATGGTGAGCGGACATGGGAGTAGACCATAAAGCTGTCCATACTGACGTCTATCAGTAGTTGTTTCAATTTGTTTGCTGGCAGTGCCGATTTAGGTCTTCTCGAGCGTTGTAACTTCAAAGACATTTACAGAAGTAAACTGAACTGTTTAAGATCAATTTTAACTCCTGGGACATGAGGATGGAGGAAAATTATTATCGGGTAGTATGGAGCTGTGAGCTTCACCCTGCTACCATCACGGTGACGTCACTGGAAGTCTAGTCACTATTTCTAAAGAAATAAACACATCCCTCCCAAGGAAAGGATCAGAGGGTTTTATTTCAGGTACTGCCTGGTCCCCAAATCAACATAAGATCTATGTTCTGTATCGGATCTCAGAGGCTTGAATAAATTCATTGAATACAAAAAGTTTTGAATAGTGTCTCTTCAAGCTGTCATCCTCCTACTGCAAAAAAAGGGATTCGCTCTGTCCTGCAGACATTTATTTTTATTTTTATTTATTTATTGTATAATCGGATTTACAACCTTTGAGCCAGCGGCTCATTTACAAAGACACCTCGTCACAGAGAGGACACACATGGCTAACATAGTTTTCAGAGTACAGTCAAGACAGAGTAACAGATTTTTACATGTTTACAGAATACAGACATACAGAGTCAACATAGTATTACATAGGTTGCATGAACAGAGATACATATTACATACAATTGCTTGAACACATGTGTAGATAAATAAAGATTTCAAGTAGTACCAGCAGGTACTGGCAGAGGAGAGAGGAGGGCCGGGGGTTGGGGGTCGTGAGTGGGTGTTCAGGCAGATGGGCCATGTCAATAGTGCCAGAAGAAACAGCAGAGTATCTTTTATTGACAGGTGCAGCAGCGGGTGTTGAACAACAGGTCTCGTAAGGCAGCTTTGAAGAGAGGCAATGTTGGTGTTGAAATGGCGGTGAAAGTGAGTTGAACCAGGTAGGGCTCAGTAACTGAATGACCTCTGAGCGCGGGAGGTCCTAG
Source organism: Neoceratodus forsteri (assembly GCA_016271365.2). Lineage (NCBI taxonomy): Eukaryota > Metazoa > Chordata > Ceratodontiformes > Ceratodontidae > Neoceratodus > Neoceratodus forsteri. Next base: position 797,878,493 of record CM028134.1, on the reverse strand, counting down.
TTCTGGGCACTAGTAGAGTGACCTTGTCCGAAGTTCGGGTGGTGGCTCAGGGGTGTGTAAATTGGATGGAGGCAGACACCCCATGGGGGGGAGAGCCCAAGAAGGATTTTCTTGGTTAGCAGGCCAGTTTGATAGTGGATGCATTCGTCAAGGTTTAGGAGTTTGGCCATGTCATAGAGTTGACAGGTGTGGGTGAGGCTGGGAGCACTGGTCAGTAGCCTGCAAGCCTTATTTAACATGAGTCTAATCTTGCTGAGGGCAGTGGAGTCAGCAGCACCATATACTGGGAGGCCGTAATCAATAAGGGACATTACTGCGGACGTGATGGCGAGCCTGAGGGGCATCAGGTGGGAAGCATTCCTTGTGCCAGTAGAGGATGCCAAGGCATGCGTTTGCGGTGGAAGCAAGGGCAGTAATATGGGCATGAAAGGTGAGGTCCGAGTCAAATGTGATTCCAAGGTATTTGTACGAGTAAACTTGTTTGAGTGGTTGACAAGTGCTCGGGAAGATCTGGAGTGGACTTTCGCTGGCTTTGCTCTGGGGGTGGGCAAAGAGCATTGCCTTAGTTTTTTTGAGGTTAATTACTAGTCTGCTCTTCTTAAACCAATTCTCAGCATCATTGAAAGAGTGCTGGAGGGAGTCTTGGAGGGAGGTGAGATTTTTGTGAGCTGCATAAATCACGGTGTCGTCAGCATATAGCAGAATATTGCCAGAACAGGCGCTAGGCAGGGTGTTTAGGTACAGGCTAAAGAATAGTGGGCCCAGGATAGAGCCCTGGGGAACCCCTGAGCGGATAGGACAGGTTTCTGAGAGCACCCCATTGATTTTGACACACTGGGAGCGGGCTGATAGGTAGCTCACACACCAGGAGAGGGGGCCAGCAGAGAAACCTGTATGGTTGAGGGCATATAGTAGGAGTGGGTGGGAGACAATGTCAAAGGTCTTAGAGAGGTCAATGTACACTGCCCCAGCTAGGGAGCCATGGTCCAGGGTGGCGTGTAGGAAGTTGGAGAACTTCATTAAAGCTGTGCTTGTACTGTGACCAGCGTGGAAGCCATGCTGCTCTGGACACGGGATGTTGTATTTTGCTAGATATTCCGTGAGTTGGGTGGCCACCACTTTTTCTAAGGCTTTGGGGGGAGGGAGAATGGAAATTGGCTGATAGTTGCTGGGGGCGGACCGGTCACCACCTTTGTGGATAGGTGTGACTGTTGTAGTTTTCCATGCTGTGGGGAATTGCCCCAGACAGAGGGATCGGTTCAGTAGTTCTGTAAGTGGGACCAGGACCTCATCCAGGACCAGCCGGAGTATTTTTAGGTCCAAGGGGTCACTGATAGGACTGGTGCCTTTTAGTGCTTTAAGCAGGAGTGATTTGGCTTCCCGGACGGATACCTTGCGTAGGTAGAGCCGGGGGCGCTGTGGATCTGAAGGTAGTGGGTTGTGAGTAGGGTCGAAAAAGTTACTCGGGAGGACAGGGCTAAGATCAGTAAAGAAGGAGTTAAGGCAGTTGGCAATGTCGGTGGGGTCAGTGATGGTGGTGCCATTGACTGTAAGGTGTGCTGGGGGGGAACATGATTTCCCAGTTATTTCTTTTATATTGTCCCAGAAGCTCCGGGCATAGCCCCATGAGGAGGTGAGGGTGGCTGGTAGTGGTTTGCCTTGGCTTTGTGGATGGTCCATGTGCACCTGTTCCGGGCAGCATTATATGCCTGTCTGTCGGCAGCCCGACCAGTCTCGGTGGCAATATGCCAAACGTTATCCCTGTCCTTGAGTAGTTGGAGTAGGGCAGGGGTGACCCAGGGTGCATTTTGTTTTATGGAGCGGATCATGGTGAAGGGTGCAAAAAGATCACAGGCCTTGGTAAAAGCCTGTGAGAATAGGTCGAGGGCAGTGTCAACACTCGTTGCCTGGCAGATGGGAGACCAGTCAATGTGAGCGAGGAACTGCCTGAGTTTTAGCAGTCCTCCTGGGCGAAGGCGCCTGCAGTGAGTGGTTTGGGCTACGGGTTTGGGGGTTGGGGTAGACCAGAGGAATAGGAGAGGTGAGTGGTCGCTTAGGGAATCTGGGAGGACTTGAATATCTTGAACTTTTTGGGGTCGGTTTGAGACAATGATGTCTATGAGGGTGCTTGTCCCTGACTTTTGGTTACATCTGGTGGGTTGTGTGACAAGTTGGGTCAGGTCCAATGCAGTGAAAGTGTCTCTTATCGGTGAGGCAGTGGGACTGAGCCAGTTTACATTGAGGTCTCCTACTAGGACTTGTTGAGCTTTATGGGGGAGGGAGGAGAGATATTCAGTGAGAGATGATATTGCAGGGGTCTGATTCCTTGGGGGGATATATGAGACTGTGAGATAGATGGGGCTCTTGGATGGGTCTGGGGTGAGTTTAAGGGTGAGGGCCTGGGCACCATCTACAAGCTTGGGGGCTGGGAAGGCATGGCCTACGATGGTGTCACGAGCATAGAACGCACAACTGCCTCCATGTTTACCTACTTGATCCTCGTGAAATAGGGGGTAGCCTGGGAAGGAGACAAAGGAGTCTGGGGTGGACTTCGTTAGCCAAGTTTCTACTAGGGCTAAGATGTCTGGTTGGTGTGATATAACCCAGCACTGAACAGCAGCGAATTTTTTAAGCAGGCTGCATACTTTCATGGAGGCAATTCGGAGTCTGTTGGACTTACTTGGTGGATTGGCGTGGGCAGGGCCTGGGTTTGGGTGGATATTGTCAGAGAGGAGTAGTAGTATGACTAAGGCTCTAGCCCTAGGGTGACAGTTTGTTAGTTTCTTGTGGGTACGTTGAGGGGCCAGGCAAATGAAAGAGGCTTACCTCCATATCAGAATCTGAAAATGCCACAGGCAACACCTCTGCTGTATGCTGAAGGACAGTCATTATCAGTTCCACATATTGCCCTTTGGCTTATCCTCGGCATCGCGAGTATTTACCAAATGCTTCACAGTTGTGTCAGCAGCTCTTCAAAGGAAGGGCTTTTTGTTTTCCCTTATCTCGATGACTGGCTACTGCAGGACCTGTCCAGTGAAGTAGTTCAGTACATATTATCTAGAACATAGCAAGTGTTCAATGAAATCGGTATTACAGTCAGTGTACTGAAATCCGTACTACTTCCTTGTCGGTGCTTCCAGTACATTGGTGCAGTTCTGGACACCGTAGTGTGCAGTGCATTTCTGCCTACAGACAGGGTAATGGCCCTAGTTGCCCAGGCCTGTCTGATACACAGTTGCCATTATGTGTCCACTAGGACAATGCTCTGTCTTCTGGGACTTATGGCAGCTGCCAGTGTGACAGACCCACTGCAACAACAAAACAACCACACTCCGGAACTGCGATGTAGTGCATATACAATGATGCACAAATGCACTGATGACACGCAGACTATGTGTCCAACCAAATTTATTAGGTCAAAACACCACAAAATCAAATCCACACATACAGGAACATACAGGAGCAATAGTACTGTTAGGAGCCCCTGAGGAAGCTCTAACGAGCAAAGTGCCAGGGCATCTGGGTAATGGTACTGCAGCTCCTGTATGTTCTGGTACATGTGGATTTGATTTTGTGGTGATTTGACCTAATGCATTTGGTTGGACACATAGTCTGTGTGACACCAGTGCATTTATGCATCATTGTATGTCAACTACATCACAGCTTCGGAGTGTGGTTGTTTTGTTGTCCTTTTGGTTTAAATTGGGTTAGCAAAACCCTCAACTTGCACCCTGCCCAGCACCAGTGAGCTCTGTACATTTTGGATCCATTATAGACAGTCCCATTGGCCCACCTCCATATGCGAATGCCGCAGTGGATACTTCAGGTGCAGTAGGATCAGTTGAGGGATGAATTGGAACAGATGGTTCTTGACATCTCTCCCATAAGAAAGTCTGTGCTAACAGGCTCGGTGGCATGGAGGGTTGAGGCACTGGACACCACACCTCGCCCCATGTCAGTGACCCGGGTTGGGGAACAACCTCGGATCATTGTGGTGATGGCACCGGGGGGAGGGGTGGAGTAGGATCGAGCGCCTAACTGCAGCTCTCCTCTCCTGGGGTGGTTGTGGCCCCCTCACCGTAGTTCCACTGCCACTGGGTGGAGGTCTGGTGGTAATGCAGGTGGGAGGGGGCGGCAAGGACTGGGGGAGGGTGAAAACAGGGAAAAAAACACATAAAATAATAAAAAACAAGCATTTGTCAATGATGAATGTTGTCGCGCTGGCATTGGCAGTGCGAGTGGTGTAGCTAGAGACGCATAGTGCTGTGATTTTGTGAATGTGTCTCAAAAGGTAATTTTGCACAGTGAGCACGCCATTGTGCGCCACAGCTGCGGAAACATGTTTTGGGCAGGCTGTGAAAAATGGCAGCAGGACTGTTGATAAGGAGATGTGCACAAATGCCAGTGGTGAAAATGTGGCATGAAAATATTGCAGATTGACAAAGTTACAAGGAGTGCGTGGAAACTGCAATCCATCTTAGCAACACAGTCATTGTATGAGTTTCGCACCAAATTTCCAACATAGGCATTTTAGGACCTCTGCTCATGAATAGTGTCACCGTCATTTCCACAAACTGTCCCAAAAACTGATTTCGCACAGGGGCCGTGCAATTCTGTGCTGGACGTGCGAAAACACATTTCAGGCAGCTGCAGTGTTCATAAGGAGGTATAGAAAAATGCCAATGATGAACAGCTGGAGTGAAAGTATTACAAATTCACAAAGTCATGAGCGTGCGTGCAAACTGTGCAACACATGCTCATAAAACACTCACTTTATTGACTTTAGTTCCCAGATTTTCAACATAGCCATTTTAGGGCATCTTCTAATGAACAGTGTCACTGTCATTTTCATCATGTGTCTCAAACACGGACTTTCCATAGCGACCACGCTATTCTGTGCCAGAACTGCGAAAACAGATTTTGGTCAGGATGTGAAAAATTACAGCTGTACTGTTTATTAGGAGGTGCAGAACAATGGCACTGTAGAAAATCTGGAGTGAGAATATTAGAAGTTTGCGAACGTATGAGCGTGCATGCAAACTGTGCAATGCAAGCTCGTAATGCAGTCATTTTATAGAGTATTGTCACCAAATTTTCAACACAGGCATTTTAGGACCTCTGCTCATGAACAGTATCACTGTAATTTTCGTAATGTGTCCCGAACACTGATTTCGCACAGTGAACGTGCTATTCTGCGCCAAAAGTGCGAAAACACATTTTGGCAAGGATGTGAAAAATGACAACTTTACAGTTCACAAGAAGGTGTAGTAAAATGCCAAATTTGAGAATCTGGCATGAAAATATTGCGAATGCGCTGTTACGAGCATGCGTTACGCAGTTGCTATGCACCTCGTAAAACAGTCATTTTATGGAGTATTGTCACCAAATTTTCAACACAGGCATTTTAGGACCTCTGCTCATGAACAGTATCACTGTCATTTTTGTAATTTGTCCTGAACACTGATTTCGCACAGCAACCATGCTATTCTGCATCAGAAGTGTGAAAACACATTTCGGCCAGGACATGAAAAATGACAGCTGAGCAGTTCACAAGAAGGTGTGGTAAAATGCCAATGTTGAGAATCCGGCATGAAAATTGTGCGAATTCGCTAACTTACGAGCGTGCATTGCGCAGTTGCTGCGCACACTCGTAAAACAGTCACGTTTTGGATTTTTCCCAACAAATTTGCAACATAGGGTTTTTGAGAGCCCCCCTCATGAACAGTGGCACTGTCATTTCCTTACACAGTCCCAAAAGGTGATTCCGCACAGTGACTGTAAAATCATCTTTCCGAACCGAATAACGTCATGACAGTGCAAGAATTCATGAGAAGGGTCCCAAAAACCCCATGTTGAAAATTTGGAGCCAAAATTCGCAAAAATGCCTGAGATATTTACTAAAGTTGAAAAAACCCTATCTATCCCATTATACAGCTTACCGGCATTTCCTCAGTTAGCGGTCGGCTTTGAAGAGTGCAGACGTGTTCCCGGTCCACCGATAATCGTCGTGCCGAGCTTCAGAGGTAAGTATGGGGTGAGGGGTGATGGGAGGCAGAATGCGCAGTGGGTGGGTGCGGGTGGGGGAGGGGCACGGAGACCACGAGGGACTGTTTCCTTTTACAGGTTTAAAAGGAAGAAAAACAAAACATCGTGGGGCAGTTTTTTCCATTGGATTTGGCACGCTGGAGTGGGCTCCCAGCATGCCACCTAACTGTTTGGGGGCAGTGTCTGTAGCTGACAGGGATTGGGCACCCCTGGCCGGCAAACAACACGGGGGTTGAATTTATGTCGACAGGATTGGGCACCCCTGTCAGCACACAAAGAAGGGGGTGCAGAGCCGAGGGGATTGGCACCCGTCATTATTAAACAACAAATGGGGGGTTATTTCTGCTAATGGGGAGTGGGCTCCTCGGCATACACAAGGAAAGGGGGCGGGGTAAGGCGAGAGTTGGGCACCCCTGGCATTAAACAATTGGGGGTGCTTTATGCCGACGGGAGTGGGCTCCCCCATCTGCACATTCACAGGGGGCAGGGGCAGCCGACAGGGGGATTGGGCACCCAGAGTCAAGCAGTTCTATGGCAGTGTCCCGCCATGTACATAATGGTGGTGAGCCACGGCAAGAAAGGACGCTGCGTCTGGCGAGCTTTTCGGTTGCAGCAGACAACACTGTCAGATGTGCTCGCCATTATGTTTCATAGTGTAGTGCCGGCATGCAGGCTGATTAGGGAATGCGGGACGCACCTACTGATGTGTGCTCTGCATTCGCCCAACAGCGACTGCGCCTCTAAAGCTGCACTGTCCCATGATGTTGGTTGCGCAAGCGCGCCAACATAAAAAAAGAAAGTTAGTGCTGTGATGGATGGATCCCCTGCACTTGTTACGAACATACGAAACTTGCAGCAGAAACAGGCCTCACAGTCTATCAAGTCTGCTCGTATGTGCAGCTAGCATCCTTATATTGCAGCTGCCCCACCCCCGAACCCACCATTCACCTCCTGGAACTGCTCAATATCATTTACACAGTCCCCCCCTTGCCATGTCCCATGCCCTTTTGAAACTCCCCACCATCCTGCATGCCACCACCTCCTCTGAAAGAGCATTCAATCTTGACACCACCCTCTCAGTGAAATAATGCCTCTTCATCTCCCTCCTGAGCCTGCCTCCCTCCAATTGTAGCCTGTGCCCCCTCGTATCCCTTCCCTTCCCTTCCTTTCCTCAGCTTAAACAGCCCCTCTGTGCCAGATTTGTTGATCCCCTCTCAAATATTTGAAAGTTTCAATCATGTCCCCCAATCCCTCTCTCCTCCAGGGTGAACAAACTCAAGTGCCTCAGCCTTTCTTCGTAGGTTCTGCCTTCCATCCCCTGTATCATTTTCATCACCCTACGCTGCACTGCCTTGAGCAGCTTGATATCTTTCCTCGGTACGGACACCAATATTGCGTGCAGTACTCCAACTGCAGCCTGACCAAGGACCTGTACAGGGGCAGGATCACCTCCTTGTGCCTGGATGAGAATCCCCACGTAATGCAGCCAAGCATCCTACTGACCCTAGCTGCAGCCCTCCTGCACTGAGCAGAGTTGTTCATGCTCCCCGTTACTATGACCTCCAGATCCTTCTCCACCTCAGAGACCCCTAACTGCACCCCACCCAACTAGTATTCCCTCCTGAGGTTCCTCACTCTGAAGTGCATAACTTTGCACTTCTTTGCATTAAAACCCAATTGCCACCTCACTGACCACTCCTCAAGTCTGGTTAGGTCACCCTGTAGCTTCTGCTGCCTCTCTATGTCATCCATAACAGCTCCCATCTTGGTGTCATCCACGAACAGACTGATCCTGCTCCCAACCCTGTGTGCAATATCTGATATGAACAGTCCAAACAACACCGGCCCCAGCACAGAGCCCTGCAGCACACCGCTGGTCACTGGCTTGGGAGATGAGAGTCCCCCCCACACCACAGCCACCTATTGCCATCTGTCTCCAAGCCAATTCCTGATCCAGCTAGCCATCTTAGCCCCCACCCCTGCATGTTCCAGCTTTGCCCCCAGTCACCCATGAGGGATTGAATCAAAGGCCTTGCTGAGATCCAAATATAGGACTACAAAACCACACATACCCCCATAATGCAAATCACCATGGGCTGTATATGGAAATCACCACAGTGCAAATATAAGACATCCACTGCATGGGCTCTGCCTAACTCCCTTGTCAGCCAGTCATAGTATTCTGCTAGGTTGGTCTGGCATGATCTTCCTGAGATGAACTTGTGCTGCTACCCATTCTGAAGATCATTGACCTTCGGGAAGGTTACCAGTCTCCTTCAAGATTGCTTCCATGAGTTTACCCACTATGGATGTGAGACTGACAGGTCTGTAGTTACCTGACTCGTCCTTTGGGCCGCTCTTCTGGATAGGTACCACATGAGCCAGCCTCCAGTCTTGTGGCATGCACCCCGTGTCCAGGGAAGGGTTGAACAGGTCAGTTGGTGGCCCGGCCAACACATCTGCCATCTCCCTCAACACCCTAGGGTGAATGCCATCAGGACCTGGTGCCTTATCCACCCTAAGTGCCTTCAGACCTTCCAATACCCTGCTTTCTAGAATCACTGCATCTGTCACCTCCTCCCAACTCATCCCCACCCTTCCAGTCCACGGAGGACCTCCTACCTCCCTCATGAACACAGAGCAGAAGTATTCATTCAGTACTTCTGCCTATCCCTCCTCCTTCTCCACCCATTCCTCGCCCTTCCTAATCTGAACTATACGGTCCCTACAGTTCATGTTTTTCTCTCATGTGTCTGTAGAATTCCTTCTCCCCCTCCCTTTTGCCCTGAGCCAGCCTCAGCTCCTTGGTGGCCTTGGCCTCTCTTACTAATATGGTTACTTCCTTGGGCCTCTTTGCTTACAACTCCCTGTCCTCTCCTCTCCCCTCCCGGTTCTTTTCATTCTCCTAAAAGCATCTCTCCTGGCCCTCATCCCCTCCACCACACTCTTGGTCATCCAGCTTGGCACCTTGGCCCTGGACTTCTTGCTCGGAGTCCTGGTACATGTTACTGTAGCCTCCCTCAGCCCAGACTTTATGATATCTCACTTCTGATGTGCATCCATCTCCAACCTAACCCCCTCAGGGCACCCTCTCAGTATTTACTTCATCCTTCCAAAGTCTGGCCATCTGAAGTCCAGTACCTTTGTTGCTGCTCCCACAGCTTCCCTGCTCATGCTGAGCCTAAACCACACTGAAAGGTGGTCACTCCCAGTTAGTGGGCCCTCCACCTGTAGCTTCCTCACCATCTCCCCATTTGATAGTACCAGGTCCAATATATTACCCAGCCTGGTTGGTTTACCAACCAACTGCACCAGTTGGCTAGCCTGGAACGCATCCCGAAGTACCTGTTCCCTGGCTCTAGAGGTGGCTTGGGTTCCCCAGTCCACTCCAGGTAGTCCCTGACATCGGTGCAGATCCTCATGACGGATGTTTCCGGGTCAGGATGAGGTGCCTGCTGGGCCAGTTCCTGACCTATTGGTTATGGACTGAACTAGACTTTTATGTCCACGTCAATGTTATGGAGATGAGGGCTGTTCTTCTTGGTCTTAAGGCCTTCACAGAACACCTCAGTCCAGGCCCCCTCTTTGATTAGAACAGACAATGTCAGTGTGATGCAGTGTATCAACAAGCAAGGGGGCACTCACTCCTACCCCCTATGCAGGAAAGCAATGAGAGTATGGTACTGAGCTCTGTCTCACAGCCTTCAGTTGACAGCTATGTTTCTCCCTGGAGTTCATAACATCTTAGCAGTCAGACTAAGTCCCAGTCATGAGTACATGAGTGGGAACTGCTGACCTCAGTGGTATACAAGCTCTTCACAAGGTGGAGTTATCCACAGTTGGACCTTTTTGTGTCTCCCCTCAACAAAAAACTGCCACATTTCTGCTTGCACACACTAGGCCTGGAGTTTTTTGGTGACAAAATGGTGTCCCACTCATGAAAAGGAAGGTTCCTTTATGCATTCCCTTCAATCCCTCCTATTTAGAGGGTTCTACTCATACTGCAGGCAGAACTGGCCTCACTAATACTGGCGACTCCTTTCCAGCTGTGCCATATATGGTTTCCCCTGTCGCAGCATCCAGCAGTGGAGCCTCCTGTTCAGCTGCCTCTGAGTCGAGGTCTATTGTCACAGGACAGGGGGTCTCTGATCCATCCAGACCTCAGGTCCCTGCATCTACAAGCAAGACACCTGAGGATATAGCCATTGCATGTTTTGGGGTTTCTCCCCAGGTGGGTGATGTCTTTCTGGCAGCTAGAAGACCTTCCACAAGACACACCTAGTCACTAAAATGATAGCATTTCTCCGTATGGTGTGCTTCCTATTCAGAGGATCCATTTAAATGTCCTTTCAGTACTGTACTGGTCTACCTGCGTATCAGACTCCGGTCTCCAGTACTCATCCATTATGGTGCATTTGGCTGCGATTTTGGCTTTCCATGCCCCTGTTTATAGACACATGGTGGCGCAACTTGAAGTGTCCTGTACATTCCTTAAGGGTATTCTGCACATGTATTCCCCAATTCATAAACTGGTTCCACATTAGGACCTTCATTTCACCTTTGAAAAATTGACTCCTGCTCCATTTGAGCCAATCGTGACTTGTGAGATGTGCTTCCTTAAACGGAAGACTTTTCCTGTCTGCTTGGAGGATCTCGGAGTTTCAGGCGCTCATGCACATGAGCCCTTACCTAATTTTTCACAAGGACAGAGTATCTCTGCATACCAGTCCATGCTTTTTACCCAGAGTGGTCTCCGACTTCACACTGAATTAGACATTCATCCTTCCCATTTATTACCATTAGCATGCTAACAAAGGTGAGATATTGCTCCATAAACTTGCTGTAAATAGAACTTAGCATTTCTGTCTCAATCACACTGAGAACTGCAGAGAGTCCTTTCAGCTTTTTGTCTCCTTTCCCCCTGGGAGAGAGAGGAAGCACCTGTCACTAAACAATGCCTGTCCAAATGGCCGATTCACTGCACTGAATTTTGTTATAGGAAGTATGGTAAGGAGCTACCTGATGCTGTGTCTGGCCACTGTACACTTCTATTGCTTGTTTTCAGTATGTTTCTGCAGTTGACAGTTGTCTTGCTGTCACATGGAGCACCGTACATACTTTCAGTAAGCACTACAGCCAGGGGTGTAGTCCTGCAGGGTTGTGAGGAAGCATTGACCCCTTACTTAATATTCAGAGGGAGCGCTGCTCCCATACGTCTTAAATTCGTATTTGAATTATTCAGTTCTCTGATCTTGGAGTTGGTGCATGCACATTTAATGCCAACTCTGGTTTTCATATGACACTCTGGACTCCCATCTCCAACTCTCCTACCATACCTCCGCCAGCTGCTGACATGACACGCTCATCATGAAAGGAATATGTGGTCTACTATCTGCACGGAGTAAGAAATGCCAGAGTAGCTTCAAAGTCTGTGTAAAAAAGACATTTATCTTTGTGCATGTCACCCTTTTTCTTTTTAAATGGGGCAAATACAGACTATTGATTGGTCTGATGACGGGGTCTTCTCGAAACGTCACCACAAACCACACTGCCCGTTATGCACTTAGATGTACTTTGATTGGAACAGAACACCGCCCTGCGGTTTTAGCCTTTTTTTGCACAGACATTGGAGCTAGTCTGGCAGTTCTTACTCCATGGAGACAGTTATACTGCTTAGACAGGTGCATGGACTTAGAAGCTAGTCTGGCATTTCTGATTCCATGGAGATAGTTATACTGCTCAGATAAGTGCACGTATGAACTATGTTTAGTTGTCACTGAACTGGCTATTTCTGTTAAGTTGTAATGTCAGCCGTGGGACGAACTATAGCTCTCACTCTCGATTGTTTGGCAGTGGAGCCATAACATTTTAAACCATTAAACTGAAATACTGTTTTTCCAAAAATGATTATTGGGCAACACAATAATATAACAACAAGTACAGAAAAAAGGAATCACAGTGTTGTTTGAAGCATAACACAGTAATATAATAACAAGCACAGAAAAAAGGAATTCAATTTTTGTTTGAAGCGGTTTGGCGGGAGTTCTGGGAGTTGCTTCTCCCCTCCCCCCTCCAAATCTGTAAACAGAGACTGCTTGGTCCTGAGCCACGTTTGTGAACAGAATGTAAATGGAGACTATTATGTGCAGAGCCTTGGTGTCGGAATGGTGAATGAAATATGACATATGAAAGAATGTTGCAGCATTTAAGATTTTGGAGAAGTAGCTTTTTTCTTTCTATCTGTTTCAGCTGCATTGTTGCCTCAGTTTGACAACTTATAGATATTTTTAAGAAACAGAATTTAACTAGTTCTCCACAGAATAAAATTCCAAATATTTGCGCATTCCCAGATGGCGTTTTCTTAAAGGTACCTAGAATAAATATGCTGTATGGTTCAGCTGCCATCTATTGCTCTTTCCCCACTCTATGGAACACAGCCCGGAAGACCCTAAAATTGACTTCTTTGCCTGGGCCCCACACTTTCAAAATGCTACTTGCACACTATCTAAGGGATACCTGTGCCTGCCTCAGGTAAACTTATATATACCTTGCTATTCTCCTGCCCTGGCCTTGACAACTTTAGCTCTAACTTTGCCAACAACAGCACTTTCTTCTCTTCTCTTCTCTTCTCTTCTCTTCTCTTCTCTTCTCTTCTCTTCTCTTCTCTTCTCTTCTCTTCTCTTCCCCGTCTCTTCTAGCTCCTATAGCAGCTCTCTCTTAATCTGTTCTTCTAGCTTGTCAGTCCCCTTCCCCCTTCCTTCATGTCAAATTCCCTTATACTCACTGAAATTAGTTATCATTATAATCTTCATCATTGTACTTCTCCATGTGTAAATATGCTGTACCTTTATATTACTGGCATTGTATTGTAATTTATCAGTCTTTGTCTTTACTTGTATGTTCTCTGTCTGGGACCATCTTGCAAATGAGCTTGCTCAAGGATGAAATGCCTGGTTAAATAAAGTTTGATTGATTGAAATATCATAATACTTTTTGCACTCAGCACTTTCTAGTTTGCACATCGCATTACTTTGCACGTCTTCAGTGCTGTACAGGGTTCAGTACTGGGTCCAGTCCATTTTAATGTCTTTATAAGTGACATTGTGGAGGGACTGGAAGGAAAAGTATGCCTCTTTGCAGACGACACAAAGATCTGTAACAGGGTCGATACACAAGGGGGGTGGAAAGGATGAGAAGGGACTTGGCAAGGTTGGAGGAATGGTCAAAAGTATGGCAGCTTAGAGTCAATGCAAAGAAGTGCAAAGTAATGCACCTGGGAAACAAAATCCCAGGGGAAGAATACACAATGGGGGGGGAGGTATTAACAACAAAAATGGAAAGGGACCTGGGGGTAGTCATATTAGATGATCTAAAGGTAAGCAAGCAATGTGAGGAGGCAGTAAGGATGGCTGGGGGGATACTGGAATGTATAGGGAGAGGCATCACCAGTAGAAAACAGGAAGTTGTTATCCCTCTGTACAGACAGTTGGTGAGACCCCATCTGAGTACTGTGTGCAGTTCTGGAGACCCCATCTCCGCAAGGATATAGACAGGATGGAGGCAGTCCAGAGGAGGGCAACTAAAATGGTGCAGGGTCTGCAACAGAAGCCATATGAAGAGAGACTAAAGGAGCTTAATATGTATACCCTTAATGAAAGGAGGAAGGGGGGGGCATGACAGAAACTTTCAAGTACCTCAAGGGAATCAACAAAGTCCAAGAGGGTAGCATCTTTGAGAAAACGAGATGTGCAAGTACAAGGGGACACGATTTGAAGATAGAGGGGGGATGGCTCAGGGGCAATGTGAGGAAGTATTTTTTCACAGAGAGGGTGGTGGACACAAGGAACGGTCTGCCTGAGGAGGTTGTGTGGTCAACAACAGTGGGGGAATTCAAGAATGCATGGAACAAACATAAGGTAATTCTGGTGGGGGGTAGGAAGAAGTAGGCTGTTGGTTAACTAGGATCTGCAGCTTATCCAATAAGTAGGGAAATGGGCAAACTAGGTGGGCCAAACGGTCTTATCTGCTGTCAAAGTCTATGTTTCTATGTCTTATGGTGTATATATGTTTGAATCAGCAGATTGAACCTCCATTACGTTGCTCATTGAAGTAGTTTGCACTATTTGGAATAGAAACATAATAAAATAACTCTTTTAAAATAGAGTTCCCGATGGCTGTCTGATATCCATCTGTACTGATAATAACTGCAATATTCATGGAATTAGGATATATTTGTGTGATGAACCTTTTCTTAGACAATGATATTGAGATATACTATAAGAACGGCTATATTTTTAGGGGACCTCAGAAGTAATCTGTGGGCGAGATAATTGAGTATTGGAAGAAAAGATATTGCACTGCTGCTCATGCAGCTTTGATTTCTACAAAGAAACAGTTATTGAATGCCTTTTTTAATGGAATAGACAGTTCAACATTTTTTTTATGTAATGGACTATATTTATTGCGATATGTGCAATGTTAAAAAAAAAGAAATAAGAAACTTAAGAACTATTGAATCTAAGAGGGAAGCATGCATTGAGATTTCTCTCTGAATGGATTGGACTTCAAGATGTTAAACTACTGTGATATTTAGTGCGAAATCCTAAGATTTACTCACAACTTACAAGGTGCTGGTACCACTACAGGTTTTGGGAGGTTGGAAGCGCCTGTATTTATGCTCTGAGGACAGATCCATCTAGTATATGTGCACCTGTTGGCTGTACCTGGGAGCTACCCATTTTGCACTACATGGTAAAGAAAAACCCATCATCGCACCATATATGTGGTACTAGGCTGGTTACCACCTGATGCAAAAATAACTTTTGTGTTTGGCAGCTTGGTTGACACATCACTAAAAAACAAATCTCTCCAGTCAATATTTGAGCTCTCTTAAAACAAACACTGTACCTCTGGCAGAAGGTCTATGGCAAGCACCTACTTGAAGAACTGAAAGTATCTACCAGTATGGGGCATATAGCACTTGTCTTTTATGCAACCAAACTCTGGAATGTAATTCCTTAACACTTAAAAAATAGTGCCATACACTGTTTAAAGCAGAACTAAAATCAGCATCTGATAAGTGTTTGTGCACATAACTGTATCTGATAAACCTGTATTTAATGTTTTTCACTGTTAGAATTTGTTGCATCATGTATGCTAAAACTGCAGTGTGTGTCTTGTATTTGTGAATGTGTGCTGGTCATAACTGAAAATGGATTATGTTGTGCTTCATTTGATAGTGATATTGGTTATTTGTAACAAGTCGAAGACTTTAAAAACAGCCAAATAGTGTCATAATGACCCTCGAAATGCACCAGAATGCATATAAAACATGACAGATAGGCCCCCAGACCACCGGCCTGTGGGAGGTTGGTGAGATCGTGGTTCATGGAGACCCTCACTTCTAAATGTAGCACTACACCACTGACTACAGCCCAGACATCATCTCACGCAGACATGTTGGATTTGGGCAAACTGTTCTGGAAGGCCTTCCGTCTTGATTGCAAAGCAGGCTTTGCCATATTTTCTGGATACCTTGTGTACTGCTCAGGAACTCTTCCAAAGGTGTGGCCCAATGCAGGAGATATCGACAAAGACAAAACAGTTACTCACCATAACAATAGGTCTGCAAATGAATCTCCTTCATTGGGCCACAGCACACCCACCCTCCTTCCCCCGACTGAGGTATAAGCTTTCAGTATATTCCACTGCCTAACTGGAGGTTTACATAAATGCCTCGTGTATTTTCCAGTCCCATACCTCCTCTTATGTGCCTGGTACTGGTTTGGTTTATTTATTTATCGAAAAGTTTCACCAGGAAGGGCACACTGAACAATATAAAATTGCTCGTCTCACAGAGCGTCCTGGGGGAAGGGGAACATGGGAGTACAGTAATCAAAAGCACATTTGCATGCAGTATTATAGAAAAGTATATACAGTATACAATAATCAGCAACACATTTCCAAAGGTAATATGGAACAGAGAAGCAACAGAGTGAAAAAAACAATACGTCCGTTAGTAGCATTAGATAAACATTGGGATTTGATGCAAGAGGGGCAAATTAACAGCACTGCAGACTAATATATACAGTGCAGACAAGGAAGTGCAATAAAGTAAATTGGTTTCTCCTCACATTAAGTGCTAGGCTGGGAAAGGGGATGGGGAAGCCAGAGGGGAAATTAGGAGGAGTGAGGAGCCAGAGGGGAAATTAGGAGCAGCTGCAGGATGGAGAGAGGAAGTTGAGGAGGGAGGTCGAGATGGACTACGGGGAGGAGGAGGAGTGCCTGATTTGAGGAGGTATTGAGTTCCAGAGTTACATATGGGAGAATGATGATTGGCCTGTAGAGGTGGTGCATCGTGGTATAGCTAGGGTATGGGAGTCACTGGATCTAAGGGAGAGAGGGGCAATGGGGCGGGAGAACAGTGAGGAGGCAAGGTAAGGGCAAAGCAAATTAAACCAGAATTTATAGACAGATTTTATATAGTGGGCTAGACTGCAGTTTTCCGGGGAAGGAAAAGCTAGAGAGCAATATAGATCTCAGTGGTGGGTAAAAGAAGGAGCATCCAGAGCAAAACGACAGAAAGCATTGAAAAGGGTGTCCAGTTTGGTTAAGGATGATTTTGGTGTGGCACTGTAGACTACGTCACAGTAGTCAAAGATGGGTAGTATCATTTTCTGGACAATCTTGTGCCTGGCCTATAGAGGTAGGCAGCTTCAGTTACTGTAAAGGGCACCTAATTTGGGGTGTAGCTTTTTCAGGATGGAGTCTATGTGTCCAGTGAAGTTTAGGTGCTGGTCTAGCCAGACCCCAAGATACCTAAAGGAGGCGGTGTCCTCCAGAGTAGAGCCATCAAGGGTGTGGAAGGAGGGCAATTTAGCTAACCTGGTTTCTCTTGGTAATTGGCCTTCCAAGCTTATCTCCAGTGGAACTAAGGAGCACTGGGGCTGCCCATGTTTTCTAGGCACCAACATTGCACATCATTGTTGGTGGTCCCCAGCTAGCAAAAGTGTCTGAGTGGTCCTGACACACAGGGGGACCCAATGGAGGAGATTCTCTCAAAGATCTACTGTGATGGTGAGTAACTGTTTTATATGCCCCCGGTGATGCATCATCAGATCAGTGAATACACAGGTGCCAGCCTTCTGGGCTGGAGAGCTCATGTTGAGACTCGGATGGCACAGGGCTGATGGACCGCAACATTCAAGCACAGATGTATATGTTTCCTAGAGTTGAACATGGTCTTTCTGATCCTACTTCATTTTTTTCCTTGATCATGGGCAGAGTGGTTCTGGTAGTAAGCCACGACAGAGCTGTAGACAGTTAACTTACATTAATGAGTTGAGTCTCTAAACCAGACTCTTCTGATGGAGGCATTCAAGTTGCAACACTGGAGGGAGCGAAACCTCTCCATTTCAGCAGTGTACATTCAGGGGACTCTCAAGTGCAAGACAAACTGATTAACCCACAACGCGATCTGTCCAGGAGAGTGATCTCTGCATCACTAAGTTTGTAAAGTCAATACAAAGATGTTGCACACCTTGTGAATGGGCCTGTTCATGCCAGTCTGCAGTCTCCTCAGTCTTCAGTGGTCCCAGAACATGTATTATGCTTTTTATCTCATTCCTCTTTTCCCTAGTTATGAGGTAGATAATATTGTACAAGGCGAGGACTCCATACTGGCTGAGGAAACTTTGGCTCACAGCATTGTTCAGACTATTGGTGTGCATTCCTTGCTGCCTTCCTCTGAGATGGGATCTCTTGTCCCAATGGTGAGTATAACATCCCTAGCTGGCCTGTCTGGGCCTTATGGCCTGGAACGTGAACAGTATGCTTTGGAGCACTGCAGATACTAAGTAGATTCTTCAAAGCCCTTGTGTGGCCAGCCCATCGGTGCAGCAGTTGGATTTCTGCTTGCGAAGTCAGCAACCCAGGTTCGGGAACGGACTAGGTCGCTGGAGGGCCAGCTGGGGGAGAAGGAAAGGAGCATCTCAAGATGGCTTGCCTTCTCCGGGGGGAGGGTGGGAATGTATCTCTGTGCCTGCTGGCCCCTGGTGGAGGCCAGAAGCACAGCATGGACATCTGAGATGAAATCGATGGGGGAGTGGTGGGTGTCGGTGTATGCCATGATGTCAGTGGCACGCCACTCCCTGGGGAGAAAACCAGGAAACTGTCCTGGTTGACTGGATGATGGTCCTCCCGGTCTCCTGCTGCCACCAGGCCTCGATAAACCAGCACTACCTCAGTGGCACCCGTGGGCCAAAGTAAGATGCGCTGGCCACCCCCACCGGTGCCTTCCCCTCAGAGGAGAGGGACCCGTCTGGTGAAGGGATACGCTGGGTTACCTGGGGGGGGCGCCACAATGTGAGATGAGTGGCCGGTGAAGAGGGAGAGTGAGCAGACAGGAGACATTGGAGGACCCGAAGGAGTGGCTAACCAGGGGTGGGACGAGGCTGGATTAAAAAAAAAAAAAAAGCCCTTGTGTCGCAGAAGCCTGAAGTGTTACTCAAATTTCTTACATTGACTGTTGCATTTCTAGTGGTTGTCATCTCTGCCTGGAGAGTTGGTGAGCTTGGTGCCCTGACAGTGCTAGAGCCATGTGAGGTTTTTTTTTCACAAGGATAAGGCCATTCTGAGAACACTAAGCTCCATTCTCAAAGTAAATTTGGCTTTTTTTGCCAGTCAGGAATCTGTGTTTCTTTCCTGTTGTCCAAACCCTATTTCTTACCTGGCACAGAAGTGTCACACTTTTAGATCTGCATATAGCTCTGAAGTTCTGCTTACACTGCACTGAACCTATCTGTCAGTTTGATAGTCCATTCATACTGCATACTAAAAGAAAGAGAGGACATAGGTGACCAAGACCACAGTTTCCAGATGGATCATAGAAAGACCAAGGGAGAGATAGTGAGGCTTAATAAAGGGGGGTAGGGGTGGGCAGAGGGTGACAGTGAAAAAGCAGGGATACTGAATGAATACTTCTGCTCAGTATTCACAAAAGAGGAGGAGGGGAAGGTACCTAAACCAATCAATAGAAGCACTCTGGATAGGGGGGTCGATATCAGTAAATTCTCAAAAGAAAGGGTCCTGAAAGAACTCCTGAATCTGAAGGTGTACAAAGCAATGGGGCCTGACAGGATTCACCCCAGAATTCTAAGAGAACTAAGGCGAGAACTAGTGACACCACTGACTACCCTGTTTAACAAATCATGGGAGGATGGTGTGGTAACTGAGGACTGGAGGAGAGTGGATGTGATTCCCCTTCACAAAAGTGGGAACAAGGCAGAGGTAGGAAACTACAGACCTGTTCATAGTATGGTTCATACTTTGGCATAAGGAGCTAAAGTTAGGCAGTAAGCCCATATGTGCTCCTGGGTGCTAGAAGTAATACTCCAAATTATTTCCATCCAAAATATATCTATCTAGGTGTTTTTTAAATTGGACTTTATCGCTTTGATTCACAATATCAGCAGGGAGACTATTCCGGGGATTAACTATTCTTTGAGTGTAGAATGTTCTCCTTTTTCCAGTGTTAAATTTATATGGTTTGAGTTAAAAACCATGTCCTCTGGTACCATTACTGTGTTTTTTTGAGATTTAAATCTAGCTCGCCGAATAAATTGATCTCACTTCGAGGGGGAGCTCTTGCAGCAGGTAATACCATTGGGACTAAGGCCGCCAGGCGTTAGGACCCTACGGAAACGTTTTCTAGCTAGCAGTGTGTGGTGGGGGACCAACCCAGACGTATTGTGTGGCAAAGTAACAGATCTCCCCTTATTCTTCTTGTATATAGTGGCATATGGTTAAACCTAGCAAGACAGTCTTCATAAGGTAAGTTTTTATATTCATGTATCAGTTTTGTGGCCTTTCTCTGTATCTTTCCAAGTTATCTTTCCTGCTTCCCTTAATAGGACCCCAGTGAGTCTGACCTCAGTGGTAGGAAAAATGATGGAATTGCTTCTGAAAGAAAGAATCAATTAATCAATCAGTCATCTTTATTTTACCAGGTGAAACACCATTGAGACAGACTCATTTGCAAGGTGGACCTGGGTAGGTTATAACAAAAACGTATAAGCTAAATGTTGCTATAATACAATGAGACAATAGTCCATGTAGAGCAGATATGAGCTAGGCATAAATAACAGTGCATTCAATGTGGCTAACAGTACAGTAGACCTCAAAAATTCAAATACAACATTGATAGGACAACAAAAAAATATTTACAGAATAATACAAATCAGTATTTACAGTATAAACAATACCTGCTCAATTGCAACAAGACTTATGGGATAGACGGGGGTGGGGATGAGTGTTGGGTAAGGGGAAGTTGATGGGGGGAGGTGTGAAGGGTAGGGCAAGGTGAGGGCTAAGATATGTGAGATGAGGGGAAGTCAAGGGGGAGGTAGTAAAGGGGAGGACAATAGAGTGTTTAAGAAGAGGAAGGTACTGGGTTGACAACAGGATGGACAAAGGAAGACTAGCAGGGCACAGTGTGTTGAAGATGTACAAGAATTGATGAGTGCCTAGAGGCCAGCGGGGCACAGCACCCAAGGCAGCATGGATTCACAGCGGGAAGGTCATGTCAGATGACTCTAATGGATTTCTATGACTGGGTGACGGAAGTAGTTGACCAGGGAAGGTTGTGGACGTGGACTACCTAGACTTTAGCAAGGCATTTGATACAGTCCCACACAAAAGATTAATAAACAAATTAATGTGATGCAGATGGTGTCATCTTGCCCAACTAATAAAGACATTAAAAAAAACAGAGAAGGGCTTTACAGATTTTATCTGGCAGGGTAAGAAATAAAGAATTTGCCTGAAAATGCTTAAGGCCTCAGGAGAAAATGGGGGCATGAACTTCCCAGATTTTAAAGGATATTTTTTAGCAGCACAGCATAGGTACATACGTAACTGGGTAAAAAGAAGTGGAGTGGCCATCTGGCTCAATTTAGAGGAGAAAGGGAGTCCGGGAAGAGTTTCTGCATACCTAGGAGAAGGAGGGGCACAAGCCTACAGATGATTAAGAAATCCAAATCCATTGGTAGTCACGGTGCTATACTAAAGGCATGAGGGCATATCAAGAAAAGGAGAGGAGCTGAACAAGTACACACCATGCTGGTACCGATGGCAGGTAACCCAGACTTCTTGCCAGGGCATAAAGATGATGGGTTTCAAATGTGGCAAGATAAGGGGGCTAGGTGTGTGTGAGATCTCCTCACCCCGGGGGGGGGGGGGATGTATACATTCAAGGAAATTCAGCTGGGACTGGGGATACCCACCTCACATTTGTTTGTTTTGTTCAGGTTAGGAACTATTGCTAGAGATTAAATAGGGTGTCATCAGCAGATGCTCCCTCCTTTGACAGGGGTAGAGAGAGGGAACTTTTGGGGGCTAAAAAGAATGAAAATGGGCTGATGGGAAGGGCGGTAAAACTGGATAGGAACTTTTTCCAGGAGGATACACAGAGGGTAAAGCAATGATGGAAACATGACCTTGGTATTCTAGTTTCAGATGACAATTGGAAATTAGTACAAGCCTCTCATATGGGGCTCCTCCTTTGTAACAAGTTCAAAGAAATGCAATATACATTTTTACATAGGTTATATTACCCACCCAGTATGGTCCATAAGTTCTATCCGGGGGAGTCTCCATGTTGTGGCAAATGTGGGTGGTCTGATGTACTTATTTTCACTACTACTGGGAATGCCTCCATCTTACACCATACTGGAGAAGGATTGCACAAGTTAACTAGTATGGAAGGGCGAACAATTGAGATAACCCAACAGTCACTGTTATTGGGAGTAGAGGACCTGGGGGGAGGGGAGGGGGGTTTGTACCCCAGATGGATGAGAATTTTGCTAGAGGTTGTCCGACAAGGGATACGGAACCTATGGATCACCAACTCGGTCCTGATGGTGGAGCAGTGGAGGGGACTGGTCATTAAAGTACTTGCAATAGACAGGTTGACATATGTGCTAAAGGGCAAGGAAGAGAGATTCATGAATGATTGAGGCAAATTTCTGATGGCTCTTACTCTGGGAGAGGTGCTGATGCTAAGGGAGGGAGGAACAGCATTACTTGTATAGGCTGAGGGGAGTCTTGGGAAAGTATACCCTAGAAAACAGATTGGGGGCATCGACTGAATGTTAATGGGATACAACTAAGAGAATCTGCACAATACAAAACTGTGATGACAGTTATAATCTGAGCAAAGAATTATTTTCCTTTTTCATGCCTCTAGATCATGTGATCGTAATACAGTTGGTTTAGACTGTTGTTTGTAGTCCTGTTAGGACTATTGTGTTATCTTTTGCATTTCAGCTTTGTTAAGGCTGAATAGGTCTGTCAATCATAAACTAATAAGAGCTTTATTGAATGCACCAATGTGATTGGTAAATAAAAAGAATAAGTATGAAATGTGCATTTTATTCTCTTATATGTAAATGGAATATCTGAAATTCTAATAAAAATATTATACAAAAAAAAATAAACAAACAGATTAGCCAGCCTGGGTCCCAGGGTGGTAACCTGGGTAAAAAATTGGTTGGACAACAGGACACAGAGGGTGATAGTAAACTGAGTCCACTCTGCAGAAAGGGGGTTACTAGCGGGGTACCGCAAGGTTCAGTACTGGGACTGGTCCTCTTTAACGTCTTTATAGGTGACATTGCAGAGGGACTGGAAGGAAAAGCATGCCTCTTTGCAGATGATACAAAGATCTGCAACGGGGTTGATACACAAGGTGGGGTGGAAAGGATGAGACAGGACTTGGCAAGGTTGGAGGAATGGTCAAAAGTGTGGCAGGGTAGATTCAATGCAAAGAAATGCAAAGTAATGCACCTGGGAAACAAAAACCCAAGGGAAGAGTATACAATTGGGGGGAGGAGGTATTAACAACAAAAATGGAAAGGGACCTGGGGGTAGTTATATCAGATAACCTAAGGTAGGCAAGCAATGTGTGAAGGCAGTAAGGAGGGCTGGGGGATACTGGGATGCACAGGGTTAGGCATCACCAGTAGAAAACAATAAGTTGTTATCCCTTTGTACAGACAGTTGGTGAGACCCCATCTGGAGTACTGTGTGCAGTTCTGGAGACCCCATCTCCACAAGGAGATAGACAGGATGGAGGCAGTCCAGAGGAAGGCAACTAAAATTGTGCAGGGTCTGCACCAGAAGCCATACGAAGAGAGAGACTAAAAGAGCTTAATATGTATACCCTCGAGGAAGGGGGGGGGACATGATAGAAACATTCAAGTACCTCAAGTGAATCAACAAAAGGGGTAGCATCCTTCAGAAAAAGCAATGAGCAAGAACAAGGGGGCACAATTTGAAGACAGAGGAGGGTGGCTCAGGGGCAATGTGAGGAAGTATTTTTTCACAGAGAGGGTGGTGGACACATGGAACAACTTTCCTGATGAGGTTGTGGGGTCAAAAACAGTGGGGGAATTTAAGAATGCATGGGAAAGACATAAGGCAATTATAGTGGGAGAGTAGGAGGAAGTAGGCTGTTGGTTTACTAGGATCTGCAGCCTATCTAATAGGTAGGGAAATGAGCAGACTGGATGGCCAAGCAGTGCTTATCTGCCATCAAAGTCTATGTTTCTGTGGATCACAGAATGCATCACAGTGGCATACAATGCAGATGTACAGTCTCCTCCAGCTGGAATAAAAATGCTTTCCAGTAAGGCATTAGCGGTGTCTTGGGCAGAATTGAAAGAAGCCCTTCATACTGACATTTGCAGAGCAGTCACCTGGCCTTTGCCTTTAATTTGGAGCATTTGGATATGGCTTTATCTGCTGAGGCAGCTCTTGTCCATCAGATTCATCGGAACGTGGTGTTCAACCACATACCCTGTACCTGGTTTTCAGTTTTTTCCCCTATGACTTTTCCGTTTTAGCTGTTTTTTCCGCACTTAGTTGAATGGGGCTACTGCTAATGGTTACCCTTAGATTGTCTTTTTTGAAGTAACTAATCATTGATTACATGCTACAGGGTAATTACACTGTAGTTACATGTTTGTTGCATGCAGCTACATTGCAATACAGTTACAGTGTAGTTAACTGACACTTTATTTTAAAATAGTGTAATCCTGCTAATTACATTCCACTCATTAGGAATAATAGAACACCCCCTATGCTGGAGGAAAATTCACCAGTGGGTAATTCCTCTTTTCCAGATGGTGCTTCTGTCATTTCATTCCCTCCTGTCACTCATTTTCTTAGTTCTCGGCGTATTTAAGTCCATAGGAACTGAGTCTATTCTTTGTATTATTATTCGTTACCAGTATTATGTTCCATACAGTTTAGCTAGGTAATGAATCGAGCTGGAGTGCTGCACTAGGTGGCTCTCATAGGACACAGGAGTGGGATGTCAAAGCTTTTGACTTTCTATATGAATCCAGTGGTAGGGGACAGTATCACCTCCTTAGAAGTGACAGAAGCACCGCTTGGAGAGAAACTGCCCAAAGGTAACAAATTCCTTTCTGTCGTGCTCTGTAATATCCTATGTACCTCCCTAGGATGCACCTGGAAACAAGCTACAGTACTATTTATTTATTATAGAGATCAGAATTACAACCCTGTCAGAGACTCCTTCATAAGGGCTCCACGTCATGGTGAGAATAATAACAAAGGAGGTGAAAATAACATACCAGTATAGGTAGGGAATAACATAATAACAAAGGCAGAGAGAGCACTGTAAAAACACAGTAAAGGTTTCCCTCCCTACCCATTTTTCATACCCTTGATGGGACTTAACTTGAGGACAAATCCTCCTTCAGGTACTTAGGTGTGGTTGGACCAACACCTAAACTTCTCTGGACATATTGACGCCATCCAGAAAAAAGTGTGCCTCAAGTATGGTGCCCTGTTCAGGAGCCGTAGTTGCATCCCTCCTACTGCTAGGCGTTAACTTGTCCAGAAGATGATACTGCCCATTTTTGACTACTGTGACGTAGTCTATGGTGCTGCCCCTAAGTCCTCCCTGGCCAGACTGGACACCCTCTTCATTTCCTTCTGCCGCTTTGCCTTGGATGCCCCCCCCTTGCACCCACCACTGTGATCTTTATCGTGCCCTATCCTTCCCCTCTCTTGCAAATAGGCAGCTCTCCCACTGTGTTAAATTCACCTCCAAGAACTGGTTGGGTGAGCTCCCTTCCTACCTCACTTCCTTCTTTATAACACCCCCACACCCTTGCATTCCCTTAGATCAACCGACTTTCGCACCCTGGTAGTCCCCCGCAGATCCACCCAAATCAGCCAATCCGGTTACTCTCACTGCCTCCCAAAAATCTGGAATTCCCTCCCCCCTCAGATCCTCCACTCATCCTTTGCCTACTCCATCAGCTCTGCCCTCAATAATTACCATGCTCCTAGCTGCTCCTGCCATGTTCCTCCCTAACTGCCTCCTCTAAGCCCTGGACAAACCCCTCCCCTCTACCATTGCCTTTATTTATGCTGTGCACACCCACCTAAATTCCTAAATCTCCTCCCCTTTCCCCAAATTGCTCCCCCTTACTGGCCTCCCTTGATCTTTCAAAGAATATAAGGGGCCCCAAATGGTCTCCATGGGCCCCTCCCCTACTCCCCAAAGGGGCTTGTATCTCTCATCTACTTCCTTCCCCCACCATCCTGAAAGGGTCTCTCTCTGGGACACTCCCTTATCCACTTCTCTCTGGTCAGTGCAGCACAGGATCCTTGCATCCTGAAGTTGTCTCCAGGGACACAACTCTTCCCTCTCCCCACACACCTCACCACTGCCTCTGTTTTCCCCCTTTACTTTCACATAAGCACTTGTTACTTATTAACCCAGCACTTATTATTGTCCACTGTTTTTACCTATCATGTGCAACACTGTTGTAACACTGTTTGTAACATCTACCTTACAACTGTATGTTAATGTTGAACTTATGACTTGAATGTTTAATGTCTCATTCCTAATGTACCCCTACTCCCCAGGTCGCACTGGGAGATGAGCGACTTGTCATTCAATATGTGCCTTCCTGGTGAAACATTACAATAAATAAATAAATACACATTATACTGGTTACAGAAGAAAAGCTGTGACGGGCAAGTTTCCCAGAGTCAATATACTGTATTACAATGGAGGAAACAAAAGGCAGTGTCAATAGTACATTGAGTATTTAGAGCAGTACATTGATACATAAGGATGATACATAAAGTTAGGTGAACAAGGAAAGTGGAGGGGTCATGGGGGAGATGCTGGGGGGGCAGTTACCCAGCAGGAGTGCTGGTCAGTGGCAATTACAGTTACTGGAGGAAATGATCACCTCTCTGAGACTAGATTTGAAATGGCCGCTCTTCAGTATGGTTGTAGTTTTGGCGAATAGTTCATTTATCCCAAAGGGTGCTCTATAGTTGAAGGCGTGTTGACCCAGGGAGGTCCTACACCAGGGGACTGTTAATAGGGATCAAGCTGAGAGATGGGCGGTCCTGGAAGGGTGGGCAGGTTGGAGCTAGATGTGAAGGCCAGGTGGGGCAATCCCAAGAAAGACCTTTTTAGCAAGAAGGCAGGTGTGGTAATGAAGTCTCCCCTCAAAGTTCAGTAATTTGGAGATCCTGTAGAGGTCACATGTATGTGTCGTTCTGTCACACCCGGTCACCAGAGCTTAGTGTGGCATTCCTGGCCAAATCTTTTCAATAGAACAAAAATATTTTATTTCCACTCTTTTTTAACTTATTGTTTGTTCTCTTTGAACACAACAAAATGCCTAGATATTGTTGGCAGATAAAGGCCTTGCAGTCCATCCAATATTCCCCAAACCTATTAGTGGAAAATGCCTCCAGTAGTCATTCCCCCACACCCCCAAGCAGTCCCACCTGCAGTCTTCCCATTTGTCTTTTCCACCGCTGTTTTTTTTAACCCCCAACTGTTTTAGTGCATACAATATCCTCTGGATGCCTGTTTGATTTTCCAACTGCCCTTTCTGTGGAGTGGTACTTCCTGCCATCCTTTCTGAACTTTCCCCTGCCAGCTTCATGGAGTTTCCCCCTGGTGTTCCTACTTAGTGTGAACAACTTCTTATCGTCTAACTTGTTTATTATGTAGAGGTACTTGAATGTCTCTATCATGTCCCCGGCTCTCATCTATCTTCCAATGTTATTTTATTTATTTATTAAATTGTTAACCAGGAAAGGCACACTGTGCCAAGGCTCATTTCCAGTTGTGACCCAGGGGAAGGGAAATGGGAGACACAGTACAAACAAACACAGGATCAAAGCTTGGTACAAAATAAAGTGCCAGGTACAGTGTAAATATGGTAGGTGCAAAAATTAAAAGCAGCAAGGCACAGCGAGCAACAATGATGTGCCAGTTAGGAGACCTACACAGGGGAATGATGGTCATGCAGAAGTAGAATGTAAGGAGCTTGATACAGGCTGAGGGAGAACCTGGGAGGAGGCCCAACATCTTGGACAGTAGGGACTCCAAATGGGGGTGTGGGTGGGTCAGGGAGAGGGGTGACAGGAGCAGATGAAGGTAGCGAGGAGTTTCAGCATGTGCCTGAAGGAGCTAAGGGAAGGGAAGAGACCGAGGGAGGGGGGAACAGGTGTACTTACTGAGGTTTTCCAACTTCTCCCTCATGACCCCCCCATTCTGGTATCATTTGGTTGCCCTTCTTTGCACCACCTCCTCTCTATATCATTTTTAAGTGTAACTCCAAAACTGCACATAATATTGCAAATGCTGGCAGACTAGAGCTCTATAAGGGTGGTGTCGCCCACTCCCCTGCTCAGTCAATCCAAAAGTAATTTCAGCAGTCTTAGGCTATCATGGAAAGATAGCGAGTGAGAGAGTGAGAGAGAGAGAGAGAGGGAGAGGGAGAGGGAGAGGGAGAGAGAGAATAAATAATAGAAATTTGTCAGCAGAAAAAGATCGCATTGGCCCATCTAGCCTTCCCAATTACTCTCTCCTCAGTTAGCCCTTATTACACAGTGGCAAGAAAGAATGCTTGCCTCTGATTGGTCAGTCTATATAACAACGAGCCATTGTATAATAGCAATAATGTACTCCAGGGTGTGTGTTGTGCTGGGATAACCTCACTTCTGGGGTCATTGGATGCACTCGGCCTGTGGTCTCGTGCCCAACCACCCCAGGCATGAGCTTATCCCAGCATGACACACACCTTGTCATGCATTATTGCTTAATTCAACCACCCTACACCCCACATCCATGACTTCCCTATTCCCCTCCATAGTTTCCACTTCTCTTTATTCCATCCGGGTATCTGTCCCTCCCTCTCTTATTTAAACCCATGTATTTATCCCATGCACTTTTGAATCCCCCAACAGTTGATGTCTCAACCACCCATCCCAGTAGCCCATTCCAGGGACCCACCACCATCTCAGTGAAGTAATGCCCTCTCTTATTACCTCTGAATTGACCGCCCTCCAGTTTCAAGCTGTGCCCCCTAGTTCTTGGATTGTCCCTTTTCTTGAACATACTCCCTTTTTCCACCTTGCTAATTCCCTTCAGATATTTAAAAGTTTCTATCATATCCCCCCTCTCTCTGATAGATGCTGCTATGGCGTTATTTTCAGAAACCTTGCCTTTTCTCCCCCCCATATTTTTTTGTCTTTTCCAGGTTACTGGAGAGCTTCTTGGTGAGGTGGATTATCAGCAAGATTCTGGAAGGAGGTGCTTCTTGAAGAGAAACCTTTAGAAGGCAGAGTTAGACTGTAGGTTGATTTCATTTTTTTTTTTATTGGCAGAGCATGTGTTCAAGCTGTCATTAGTACAAACTGATTTAACAAGTAATTTGTTCTTCCCCAGGCTCCCTGGCTGGCCACTCCTTCAGGTCGCCTAGGCCCCACTGCCACTTTGCCCTATTGACATCCTCCACCCCTTAGTGCTGCAGCCCCCAGGTAACCCAATGTAACCCTTTGTTGAGTGGATCCCCCTCTTCCGAGGGAGAAGCCCCTCATAGGCACAGATGCATATCTTGGGTGTGGCGGGGTCAGCTCGGACACTTCTGGGCTCCATGACAACAGGGACCGGCAGCCAACATCCGGTCACAAGGGGGCAGTTTTTTTGCTTTTCTACTCCTCCCCACCTCCAGAAATGTATCTGGTTGTGATGGCGACCTGAGGCAGGGATGTTCAGTGTGTCAAGGCATCACACCGCATAGAATGTCACCCAAACCACCTCCAGGTGCTGAATGTCTGCCCATCCCCTGGGAGAGAAGCATCCAATAGATGCTCTGAACTCCCTCTGTGCTGGTCTTCACTCCTGGTAACTGGACTTGGGGTGTGAACCCAGATCACCAACATGCCAAGTGAACTCCTTCGATCGGCCCCATGAAGCCAGTCATCTCGTTTTTGTTGGTGTCATTATTTTTTGTTTCCACTTATTCTCCTACAAGTTCTTTCTTTCTCATATAATTCTTTACATAGGGCATAAAAAATGGATTCCAGGTCACTTGTTCCAGTGGCATACCCTGGGAAATCTTATGGAAAAACAAGGCCAGATGAGAAGGTGCACATTTTCCCACAAAGGCATCCTGAGCAGACAGGATGCAATAAAGTAATAAAACAGATGTGAGGAAGGCTAGGTGTAAAAGACAATTTGGACTGGTGATGTAATCACAGACACACACACATTCACTTTGGTGGGGAATATTGGAGGGACCATCTTTCCAGGGAGAAGTCCCACAGTACAGTCTTGAGGACATAAATTGAGGAGTTGGATCCCAACTTGTTCTCTCTGACTTTACGCAGCCTTTGAAGAAGACCAGGCTCTGTTGGTGCATGATCCAGAGAAGGGAGAGCCCTACTTGATAGTGTGTGAGGGAAGGGCAGTATAGTGAATGTCCTTTCAAATTAGCTGGCAGGTAAATATAGACTCTAGTGTGAGACTAGATTTTGAGATTATTTATTTATTTTTTTTTTAGTTGTTTTAACCAGGAGCAGCACACTAAGCTGAAAGCTTTTTTACAGGTGCAACCTGGGAGCACAGGGAAGTTAAGTGACTTGTTCAGGGTCACACAGTATGCGAGTGGAAGCTGTGGGATTCAAACCCAGGTCTGGTCTGCTGGATGTCACCAGATTTGCAGCTCAGAGCCTTAAACCACTGCGCTATACTGCCTCCGTAATAGTCATCTGTCTGTTTAACTGCATTATTTTTCCTTTCCTGTAAATATGTAAAGTTTTTTGGTTGCTGCATATAGCCTATGTGTAAATATCTGTAGTATTTAGTAGTAAAGAATCTATTTTTTATACAACCAGTGGCTGTGCATTCTTATTGGAAAGGTAAATGTAATATTTCTGCTAGCAAGGTGAGAATTCTGTGTTTAAATTCCACCATCAGAAGTGCACTCTACCATATTTTGCTGTGTTTGACCTTCCAAGTTCCTGAGCAGGACAGAGGCATTTTCTGATATAATCAGGTGGTGGCAGCAGAAGAAGTGAATTATACCCCCAAACAACACTGTAAGCTAGTATGGCCCAACGGGTAGTTTGTCACAAATTTGTGGTGAGCGGCATGGATCAGTGCACAAATTTAAAGGCAGAATTTGTATGCAGTGTGCTTTTCTGGTAGGACTAAGAACTCTGAGAGAGAGGAGAGAGAGAGAGAGAGAGGTAAAAGCCTTACCTGGCACACACAGAAGTGGAGATTGCTAGTAGAAAAGTTAACTTAGTCATGAAACAGAATATACAAAAAGATTACATCTTTTACTACGTTTTTTCTAGAAGCACAGCTTAGTGCAGTGTAGTTAGTAGGTTCTTCAACATACGGCAGCTTTAATATGCCTCAGCTTCATGAGCTGTGCAATGACAAGGGGATCGTCTATGAGGGCCTGACAAAAATTACTCATAGAAGCCGTGGCAGAACAGGATCGAATGCAGGGGAGGCAAAAGATCACTAAGGAGTATGATCAAATGCCTGTGGAGAAGGCGGTCACTGAGGGAGGTGACCAAAGCAGGGAGACTGAGGGCACAGAGACTGACCAGAGGGGACCTCGAGCCATGTGCTGGTGAGGCAGTGCAGCCCAAGCCTGAGCCAAGCACTGGGGCAGCAGAGTCTCAAAATCAGCTTGAGCTCATGAAAACAGAGCTTGGGCTGAAAGAAACAGAACTGCAGTGGGCAAGGCTTGAGATCAAGAGGGAGAGAATAAGGCTGGAGGCTGATGAAAGAGTGAAGGAATGAGAGGAAAAGAAAAGGCATGCTAGCACAAAATCTTGATGCAGCAGGAAAGACAGAAGGAATGAGCAAAACATAGAAACATAGAAACATAGACTTTGATGGCAGATAAGGACAGCTTGGCCCATCTAGTCTGCCCATTTCCCTACCTACAGGATAGGCTGCAGATCCTAGTTAACCAACAGCCTATTTCTTCCTACCCCCCACAAGAATTGCCTTATGTCTGTCCCATGCATTCTTGAATTCTCCCACAGTTTTAGACCCCACAACCTCCTCAGGAAGGCTGTTCCATGCATCCACTACCCTCTCTGTGAAAAAATACTTCCTCACGTTGTCCCTGAACTGCCCCCCATCTTTAAATTGTGTCCCCTTGTTCTTGCACATCTCTTTTTCTGAAATATGCTACCCTCTTGGACTTTGTTGATTCCACTGAGGTACTTAAAAGTTTCTATCATGTCCCCCCTCTTCCTTCTTTCCTCAACGGTATACATATTAAGCTCCTTTAGTCTCTCCTCGTACAGCTTCTCTTGCAGACCCTGCACAATTTTAGTTGCCCTCCTCTGGACTGCCTCTATCCTGTCTATGTCCTTGTGGAGATGGGGTCTCCAGAACTGGATGCAGTACTCCAGATGGGGTCTCACCAACTGTCTGTACAGAGGGATAACAACTTTCTGTTTTCTGCTGGTGATGCCTCTCCCTATGCATCCCAGTATACACCCAACCCTCCCTACTGCCTTCCTCATTGCTTGCTAACTTAGGTCATCTGATATGATTACCCCAGGTCCTTTCCTTTTCTGTTGTTGTTACTACCTCCCCCATTGTGTATTCTTCCCGGTTCTTGTTTCCCAGGTGCATTATTTGCACTTCTTTGCATTGAATCCTAGCTGCCATACTTCTGACCATTCCTCCAACCTTGCCAAGTCCCTTCTCATCCTTCCCATGCCTCCTTGTGTATCAACCCTGTTGCAGATCTTTGTGTCATCTGCAAAGAGGCATACTTTTCCTTCCAGTCCCTCTGTAATGTCACTTATAAAGACATTAAAAAGGACCGGACCCAGTACTGAACCCTGCAGTACCTCACTAGTAACCCTCTTTCTTCAGAGTGGACTCCATTTACAATTACCTTCTGTGTCATGTTGTCCAGCCAATGTTTTACCCAGGCTACCACCCTGGGACCCACTCCCAGACTGGTTAATTTGACTATTAATCTTTTGTGTGGGACTGTGTCAAATGCCTTGCTAAAGTCTAGGTAGACCAAGTCCACAGCCCCTCCGTGGTCTACTACTTTGGTCACCCAGTCAAAGAAATCTATTAGATTTGTCTGACATGACCTTCCCACTGTGAACCCATGATGCCTTGGGTCCTGTGCCCCACTGGCCTCTAGGTACTCAACAATTCTTTCCTTCAGAAGTGACTCCATCACTTTCCCTACCACAGAGGTCAAACTGACAGGTCTGTAGTTTTCTGCCTCTGTCTTGGTCCCACTTTTGTGAAGGGGAATCACATCCACCATCCTCCAGTCCTCGGGTATCACACCATCCTCCCATGATTTATTAAAAAGAGTAGCCAGTGGTTTCACTAGTTCTCCCCTTAATTCTTTTAGAATTCTGGAATTCCATCAGGCCCCATTGCTTTGTCCACCTTCAGTTTTAGGAGTTCTTGCAGAACCCTTTCTTCTGTGAAAGGACTGGGATCGACCCCCACTATCAAGAGTGCTTCTGTTAATTGGATTAGGCACTTCCCCCACCTCTTTTGTGAGTACTGAGCAGAAATATTCGTTCAGTATCCCTGCTTTTTCACTGTCCCCCTCTACCCACCCAGCGTTCATTCTATTTAACCTCACTATCCCTCCCTTTGTCTTTCTATGCTCGCTGATGTACCTATAAAAGGTTTTATCCCCCTTCTTAACTGAGTTGACTATCTTTTCCTCAGTTTGGGCCTTTGCTATTCTGACTTCCCTCCCTGCTTCTTTCTGCCTTAACTGGTACAGCTCTCTGTCCTGCTTCTTCTGTGTTTCCTTATACTTCCGGAATGCTATCTTTTTCTCCCTGACTTTCCCAGCCACCTCTTTTGAGAACCATAGTGGCTTTTTCTTTCATTTTGATTTGTTTATTTGCTTCACACAAAGGCTTGTTGCCTCTGTGATGGCAGTTTTGATGATTCCCCATTGTTGCTCCACACCTCCTTCTAGCCTGTTTGCTAGTGGTTTTCTGAAGCACTGTCCCATCTTGCCAAAGTCAGCCATCCTGAAGTCCGGTACCCTCACTTTTGCATGGTTTGACTCTGTAGCTGAGTTTAACGTGAACCACACTGTTTGATGGTCACTTGTTCCCAGATGGCAACTCACTTCTAGATTTGAGATCCTCTCACTGCCTCCATTTGAGAGTACAAGGTCTAAGATTGCTCCCTCATGAGTGGGTTCCAAAACTAGCTGTCTGAGGCATGCCCCTTGTAGGGCATCAAGAATGACCCTGCTCCTGGATGTGTGTGCAGCAAAGGTGCTCCAGTTAACATCTGGCATATTCAGGTCTCGCATCAACAGTATCTCCCCTTTCTCTGCCATCCTAAGAATGCCTTCTATCATATCCTTGTCCATTCCCTCCCCCTGACATGGGGGTCTGTACACAACACCTGTGCGGATTGTGGTGCCCCTTCCAGTCTCCAAGGTGACCCACAGTGCCTCCGCTCCTCCCTGTTTCTTGCTATATTTGCCAGAAAGTGGGGCATCTGCCATATGACTGCCCTAAAAATATGAACAAAGAGCAAAAGCCTGGTGTAGGGGGTTAACAAGACAGTGGCCTGCTCAGAGACTGCAGTACCACCTAATTCCTGCATATGTATGCATGCTATTCTAGTTAATGGGACAGGAATTGTGAAACTGTGCCAGAAAGCGCCACAGCAAATCATAGGTAATGGCATAGAGGGTCAAACTTGTGAAGCCACAATTAATTCTGAAGTGTTTTTCTCAATACCAAGAGAGGGAGGATCTTGATTTGTTTTTAAAATCATTTGAGAGGGTATGTGTGCAGTTTAAATTGGGCAGGGCCTCATGGATGATCTACCTTACACCATTACCTACTAGCCATGCTTGGCTTATATTTGATAGAATGGATAATCAGGACTGTATGGACTATGATAAAGTTAAAAGGTGTTATTGAAATGTTTTGAGCTAACTCCTGAGGCTTATAGGTGAAAATTCATGGAATTGAGAATGGGCCCAGGAGACAGCTATGTAGAATAGCATGTTCAAATGTGTACCTATCTAGGCTGCTGGGTGGATGGGGCTAAATCTAGAGCTGTAGAGCAAATAAAAGACTTTTTTGTAAAAGAACAGTTTCTTAAAATTGTACCTGAGGACCTGCATGTGTGGTTACTGAATTAGGCACGCAGCTCTACAAAGGAGGCAGCAGAAAGTGCTGACATGTATGTGGCCAGCAGACCACACACGCTGCGTAGGAACAA
The DNA here is from genome assembly GCA_016271365.2 of Neoceratodus forsteri. Lineage (NCBI taxonomy): Eukaryota > Metazoa > Chordata > Ceratodontiformes > Ceratodontidae > Neoceratodus > Neoceratodus forsteri. The sequence continues at coordinate 797,843,827 of CM028134.1, read as the reverse complement.
TGGTGGGGGCAACACATGGTTTGAAGAGAACCCAGGGAGGGAAATTTAAAGTAAACCAACCTGCACTTGAGCCCAAAACACAATCCACCGGTCCTAAGGAAGTCACAGAGCTGGGGGTAAAGAAATGCTATATTTGCCAGAAAGTGGGGCACCTGCCATATGACTACCCTTAAAATATGAACAAAGAGCAAAAGCCTGGTGTAGGGGGTTAACAAGACAGTGGCCTGCTCAAAGACTGCAGTACCACCTAATTCCTGGATACGTATGCACCCTATCCTAGTTAATGGGACAGTAACACAGGGTTTGATGGACACTGGCGCCTCCATCTTCATGGTGAGGCAGGATCTAATCCAGGCAGAGCAGATTCTGCTGGGGCAGTTTTCCAAAATTCTGGGAGTCACAGGTCCAGTGGTTCAAGTATCAGTGGCTTGGGACTTCCTGAGTTGGGAAGGTGACCATGGTACATGGGAGGTGGGAGTCATGCTTGATCTCCCTGTGGATGTGATAATAGGGAATGATTTTGACCGCAGGGAAACTCTGGTGTGTGCTACTATCCACCGTTATGCAAAAGATTACTAATGAACTAAGATTACTAGGATTTGATTACTAATGAACACTACAAAGACAATTACAATGCTATTTGGCTTGGGACCCAAACTCAGGGCATGTACTGCCCCCTTTGATATCTGTGGGCTGGATGGCTCACCACTAGAGTTAGTTGACTCCTTTAGGTACCTGGGAATCACTCTGGACCTCAACCTAGATTTCAGTCTCCCTTTGAACACCACCTGTAAGGCAGTGCACACAAAGCTAGGCATCGCTTACAAAACTAGACATAACGCACAGGGAGTGTTATGGCCCAGTCTGACATATGGGCTGATATCATTCACAGAGGCAAATAAAGGGGTATCCAGCAAATGGAACATTTGCTATAACAATATCTGCCATTTTGCACTATCAGTGCCTAGAAATACCCACCACTACATACTTTACTCAACCATTGGGTGGCTCTCTCCTAATTCACACCGGATGTTCATTGTAGGGTGCTTCATTGACAAAGCAATTAGAACAGGAGCACCAGCTGTCCTTGCAAGCATGTACACTCCAGTCTCACAAACTTATCCATTAATGTCCCTGTCCCAGTCACTTCTTGACATACCTAATTGTTCCGCAAAGATGGGAGAATATGCCTTCTTGGCTTTCGCACCTAAGCTCTGGAACTCCCTTCCAGTGCAGATTAGAAATGCAAAATCCCACCATGCCTTCAAAACTGGTTGTAATAGGTTCCTTCAGGAAAGTGATAAATGCTCCTGTAACGGAACCAGGAAATGCCTGATACAACTGGAGAGCTTCTTATTTCTGTAACACCAGTCCTCTTGGCACTTTTATAGTAATGCACTGTTAATGCTTTGTAGTTAGTGGTGTCTACTTATTTCATGATTGTATCCTGTACATTTCTGGTGCTACCTTCTGTACTTATGTTTGTAATTAACTGTTGCATTTTGTTCTGTAACCCTCCTGGGTCGTGCCTGAAAATAGGCAACTTGCTATTGTCTAGTGCACTTACCTGGTAAACAAAAACTAAATACATAAATAAATAAATAAAATGACAAGCTTCTGAGGGTGAGGAGGAGGCAACACAGCCTGTGTGAACCCCTCCTTCAGCAGCTGAGGAAGCAGCTAGTGTGGATGAGAGGTCACCTAAGTGTAGCAGCCCTGAGCCCCAGCTGCAAACAGAGCAGATCTCAGCCATGGATGAATGTCCTCTAGAAGGAGAGATGAGCAGGGTCAGACAAGCAGAGCTCAGCTGGCTGATCCCACCCTACAGAAACTGAGAGGGATAGCAGATAGTGCTGACTGAGGACTCTCAGGGGAGTAAAAAGCTAGTTTGCTGGGAGAGTGGGCTGTTGCTCAGGGAATGTACACCACAAAAGGGGCTAGAGGGAGAGGTACTTTGGTAGCTGGTAGTCCCTAGGGCTTGCCGCAAGTAACTTTTGGCCCAGGCCCATGACATCCCTTTGTCAGGCCACTCAGTCAATTAGGGTGGCACATTGCCTGTTGTCAGAGACCCTAGTAGGGTTAGAGATAATTTGACTGAGCAGCATAGAAACATAGAATTTGACGGCAGATAAGGACCGCTTGGCCCACCTAGTTGCCCATTTTCCTACCTAACAGATAAGCTGCAGATCCTAGTTAACCAACAACTTACTTCCTCCTACCCCCCACTAGGACTGCCTTATGTCTGTCCCATGCATTCTTGAATTCCCCCACAGTTTTTGACTCCACGACCTCCTCAGGGAGGCTGTTCCATGCATCCAAACCCTGTCTGTGAAAAATACTTCACATTACCTCTGAGCCATCCCCCCACTATCTTTAAATTGTGCCCCTTGTTCTTGCACATCTCTTTTCTGAAAGATGCTACCCTCTTGGACTTTGTTGATTCCTTGAGGTACTTGAAAGTTTCTATCATGTCCCCTCTCTCCCTTCTTTCCTCAAGGGTATACATATTAAGCTCCTTTAGTCTTTCTTCGTATGCCTTCTGGTGCAGACCCTGCACCATTTTGGTTGCCCTTCTCTGGACAACCTCCACTCTGTCTACGTCTTTGCGGAGATTGGGTCTCCAGAATTGCACACAGTACTCCAGATGGGGTCTCACCAACTGTACAGAGGGATAACAACTTCCTGTTTTCTACTATTGATGCCTCTCCCTATGCATCCCAGTATCCCCCCAGCCTTCCTTACTACCTTATCACATTGCTTGCCCACCTTTTGGTCATCTGATATAATTACCCCCAGGTCCCTTTCCATTTTTACTGTTGTTAGTATCTCACTCCCCATTGTGTACTCTTCCCCTGGGTTTTTGTTTCCCAGGTGCATTACCTTACACTTCTTTGCATTGAATCTGAGCTGCCATACATTTGGCCATTCCTCCAACCTTGCCAAGTCCCTTCTCATCCTTTCCACTCCATCTTGTGTATCAACCCTATTGCTGATCTTTGTGTTGTCAGCAATTTATTTGAAGACGACAACCAAATTTTTGTTACATTTTAGCCAATCAATATTGAAGTCTCCAAAGAGGACACATTTGTTGCCTTGAGTGACGGGACTGATTGGGTTGATGAGGGATGGAAGTGCTTGGAGACTACCAGTAAGCAGTGCATAGACACAGAAGAGATGGAGTTTCTTGGTGGTACGCAGGGTTAGAGTGGCATGACATAATTTGGATTGAGGGCCAAAACTGGGATGAGGGAACTAAGGGCAGAGATATTTAGATGGGCTTTATAGTAAATCATAGTGCCCCTTCCTCTCTTGGAGGAGGTCCTGTCACTTCTTAATGAATTATAACCTGGCAATGCACTGAGATTTCTGGGTGTAGAAGGCTTTAACCATGCTTCAGATAGACCAAGGATATTAGGCTGGTAGCGGGTTACCCATGCTATGAGCTCATCCAGGTTATAGAGAAGGCTTCTACTGTTTAAATGAACTATATTTTAAGACTTTTTACCCCTTGCCAGGGGGAATATGAGAAAGTAGGAGACTGAGGCACACTTGGTCCAGGGTTAGGTTCTGTATCTTCAGCAGCCAGTAAAAGAGATAGGGCCAAGAGGATCAGGGTATAGGGTCTCCAATATTAACCCTTAAGGGAGGGACACAAGCAAAACTTATAGATACACCTGGACCTAAAGTACCAGACTCTAGAGACAAGTATGCTGAGGCTATTCCAGTTCTTATATGGACAAGCTAAGGCATTAGATATAGCAAAGTCAGTATGACCTAAGGAAATTTTAGCGGCATAATTAAAGACTGGAATGGTTTCAGTGAAGAGAAGAGAGCAGGTGAGGGTCCCAAGGGAGGTTAGTAACCAAAACATTGATGCCATAGTGATGAGATAAGGGGACCAAGCTTGCATTATCCAGCTAAAAAAAATGCCAATGAGGCAGAGGACTATTTCACATTAAGTAAGATTAGGGAAGTGGTATATATATAGAGAGAGAGATTGGAAGGAAGCAATGGTCAATAGCAATTAGACACAGAGTTAATTGGCCTATATGCAACTATGGATGGGTTGAGCAGTGAGACAAGATAGAACACCAGCTGAATATGGGATGTATAGGTAATGATACAGACACACAGCCACAAATAGTAAGGAATATGCAGTTAATTACACCTAGTAAATACAATACATTGAGGGCTAATAAATAACACTGCAAAGGGCAACTGTTATAGTTGGTCCAGTACTGGGGATCAAGTTAGGGAGCTAATTTAGCAGTGGGTCAGAAGAGGGCACAGGAGTCGAGCAGTTACTAATGGGGTGTTACATACAGAGACCCTTTTCAACTCAATGGTAGGAGAGATAAGTAGACATGGCTTAATAGTAAGGACACTTACATGCTCATTTGGGTTGTCAGTGTCAGTGGCTCAGCATGTAGCACACTCACCTCTGAGGTCGGGAGATCAGAAGGCTGTGGGTTCTATCCCCACACCAGGCACTTGGGTTATTGCTGCACTCTTGAGGTTCTGTCTTTCAGATGAGAAATTAAACCAAGGTCCCATCTGCCTGTGCTGGTGGTAGTTCAGGTGGATGTTAAAGATCCCATGGCACTTCTCAAAAAGAGTAGGGGAAGTTTCCCCGGTGCCCTGGTCCAAATTTTCCCCCATTCACTAAAAAATACCACCAACAGCTTAATCTGGTTCAAGGTCAGTTGGCATTCTTTTGTATCCCCCTCCCCGGGTCATGCCTGAAAATAGGTAGAATTTGTCTAGTGCACTTACCCGGTCAACAAAAACTAAATAACGAAAAAAATTAAAAAGTCCTGGTTGGTGACATATGATGAACAGCATGGCCGGCCCTGGCAGCCTCCACAGTTGACTTCTAGGCAGACTCCCAATGTCCTTAGCGAAAGGTACACAGCACAGAAAAACTGCTTCGGTACAACAAGGAATTACTCGTGGCCGCAACTAGATTGGCAGAGGTATATGCAGGGGGCTGGGTTCCAGGTCACTCCCAAATGGAGTTTTTCTGTTGGTCCTGGTATCGATTGGTGTTCTGAGGAGCCCCCTCTTGATCCAGTTCAGTGTCCTCCTGAAGCATGGGCTATGTGGTCTGAGCAGCCAGCAGTCTGTGGTGAGGAGAGCAGGTAGCTCAGGATCAAGAGGGCCTTGTGGACCTGCCCATTCAGCTGCTGGATTGACTGAGGTATGTGCAGGGGCTGGGTTTCAGGTTGCTCCCAAACGGAGCTTTGCTGCTAGTCCTGGTAGCGATTGATGGGGGGGAGGGTAGTTGTTGGCTGAGGAGCTCCCTCTCATCCCGATTCAGTGTCCTTCTGAAGCATGGACCGTGTGGTCTGAGTGGCCAGCAGTCTGTGGTTAGGAGAGCAGGTAGCCCAGGAACAGGAGGGTTTCATGGACTTGGTCGTTCAGTCACTGGATTGGCTGAAGTATGTGCAGAGGGTTGGGTTTCAGGTTGCTCCCAAATGAAACTTTGCTGCTGGTCCTGGTGGAGATCAGTGGGGGAGAGGGGGTAGTTGTTGGCTGAGGAGCCCCTTCTCAACCCGATTCAGTGTCCTTCTAAAGCATGGGCCACATGGTTTAAGTGGCTAGCAGTCTGTGGCGAGAGCAGGTAGCCCAGGATCAGGAAGGCTTCATGGACCTGCCCATTCAGACACTGGATTAGCTGAGGTATGTGCAGGGGGCCAGGTGTCTCCCAAACAGAGCTTTGCTGCTGGTCCTGGCAGCGATTGATGGGGAGAGGAGGAGAGGGTGGTTGTTGGCTGAGGAACCCTCTCTTGAACCAATTCATTGTCTTCCTGAAGCATGGGCCATGTCTGAGCAGCCAGCAGTCCATGGTGAGGAGAGCAGGTAGCCCAGAATCCAGAGGACTTCAAAGACCTACCCATTCAGCCACTGAATTAGCTGAGGTATGTACAGGGGGCCAGGTTTCAGGTCACTCCCAAACAGAGCTTTGTTGCTGGTCGTGGCAGCAATCAGTTGGGGGGGAGAGGGTAGTTGTTGACTGAGGATCCCCTTCTTGACTCAGTTTAGCAACCTGCTCAAGCATGGGCTGTGTGATCTGAGTGGCCTTCAGTCTGTGGTAAGGAGAGCTGGTAGCCCAGGATTAAGAAGGCTTCGGTGTCCTGCCCATAAAGCTGCTGGATTGACTGAGTTATGTGTAGGGGGCCGTGTTTCAAGTCACTCCCAAATGGAGCTTTGCTGTTGGTCCTGGTGGCAATCGATGGGGGGAAGGGTAGTTGTTGGCTGAGGACCCCCATCTCGTCCTGATTCAGTGTCCTCTTGAAGCATGGGCCATGTGGTCTGAGTGGCCAGCAGTCTGTGGTGAGGAGAGCAGGTAGCCCAAGATCAGGAGGGCTTCGTGGACCTAGCTGTTCAGTCAGTGGATTGGCTGAAGTATGTGCAGGGGGTTGAGTTTCAGGTTGCTCTCAAATTAAGCTTTGTTGCTTGTCCTGGTGGAGATCAGTGGGGGAGAGGGGGTAGTTGTTGGTTGAGGAGCCCCTTCTCAACCCAATTCAGTGTCCTTCTAAAGCATAGGCCACATGGTGTAAGTGGCTAGCAGTCTGTGGTGAGAGCAGGTAGCCCAGGATCTGGAGGGCTTCGTGGACCTGCCCGTTCGGCCACTAGATTAGCTGAGGTATGTGCAGGGGGCCAGGTTTCAGGTTGCTCCCTAACAGAGTTTTGCTGCTGGTCCTGGCAGTGATTGATGGGGGAGAGGGTAGTTGTTGGCTGAGAAACCCCCTCTTGAACCAATTCAGTGTCCTCCTGAAACATGGGCCATGTTGTCTGAGCAGCCAACAGTCTATGGTGAGGAGAGCAGATAGCTCAGAATCGGGAGGACTTCAAAGACCTACCCATTCAGTCATTGAATTAGCTGAGGTATGTACAGGGGGCCAGGTTTCAGGTCACTCCCAAACAGAGCTTTGCTGCTGGTCCTGGCAGCAATCAGTTGGGGGAGAGAGGGTAGTTGTTGATTGAGGAGCCCCTTCTTGACTCAATTTAGTGACCTGATCAAACATGGGCTGCGTGATCTGAGTGGCCTTCAGTCTGGATGAGAAGAGCTGGTAGCCCAGGATCAAGAGGGCTTCGGTGACCTGCCCATACAGCTGTTGGATTGGCTGAGCTTTGTGTAGTGGCCGGGTTTCAGGTTTCTCCCAAATGGAGCTTTGCTGCTGGTCCTGGTGGTGATCATTGGGGGGAGGGGTAGTTGTTGGCTGAGGAGCCCCCTCTTGACCTGATTCAGCATTCTCCTGAAGCTTGGGCCTTGTGGTCTGAGTGGCTGACAGCCTGTGGTGAGGAGAGCAGGTAGCTCAGGATCAAGAGGGCTTCAGTGACCGGCCCATACAGCTGTTGGATTGGCTTTTTTTTTTTTTTTTTTTTATTATACTTTTTGAGTCCGGCCCCCCAATGCTCCTAGCGGAGCTCAACCCCTGCCCTGTGCGCTGACACACCATGCCCAAGCTTACCCCCCCAAAGGTTAATGAAATCAAGCCCTAGCTTACCCTGCAGGGCGGGGCCATGGGAGCAGGAACCCCTGATGGACACTGGCAGCAGCGGAGCGGGGCATCATCGCCAGGGGACTGGAATTTTTGGCTGTGATCCCTAGGGAGGCAGGGTATGCAATGATGCCAGCATCTGTTCTGCCTCCCACGCAAGCAGGCACTGGTGATTCCCCCAACCTCCGTCAGAGGTCACCCAACAGGCTGGACACTCACTCCCTCACCCCTGGAGAAGGAGAGACGCCCCTCAGGGAGCTCTATCCTTTTCCACCCAGCCAGCCCTCATCTCCCGGGTCCATTCCTGAACCCGGGACGTCGGTGTCGCAAGCAGTTGCCTTGCTGCTGTATCAGCAGGCTGGCAGGATTGGCTGAATTATGTGTAACCCCCCTGCAAATGGGGGTTCCCAAAAGACTTCCAGGAGCTTGCTTGAATGCTCCAAGCCTGAATGGTGTTTGGCGTTTAAGCCATTTATCAGTGAGTGTTTTTAGAACCTCTGGTACTGTCTCTTTAAGAGCTGTCTGCTTGCAGACATAATTAGTTTGTATGGGGACTGTGTGTTTCTTTGATTGAGTACCACCTGAGCTGCTGCCAATTCACTCCATTTTTGCAGTCACTAGGAGTGCAAAGGGAACCTATCTGAAAGATGTAACTGTTTGCCAGAAACTATTTAGAGTAATAATGAAATTACAGTTTGTCTAACCTGCTTTCTTGCAGTCAGAACAGTGTCTGCCTAGTTCCCTATTCTGGTTTTGAACTGCTGAACTGGACCAATCAGTGTGGGGTAAGCTAGCTCTAAAATGGTGCCTTGGACGAATCAGAACTTGGACTCATAATCTGAGCCAGCCACAAGAGGATTGTATGGGCAGTGACTCTGGGAGATGTAGTTTAGACTTCAGTGCCTTTTTGGACCAACAGCAGCAGTCTATTGTGAGTGACAGCCAATCCAGTCAAGAACTGGGAGGAACTCAAAGGAAGTGCCCGGTTTGTCTGTTGGAGTTTCAGTTTAGATCTGGGAGTGAAGGGAAAGAAACCTGTGCTTCTTCAGTGCACAGTTTTAGTCAAAAACATGTGTAAGGTCCAGAGTTCCGGTCTGCAGCTTGTTAGGACTGAATCCTCCTGTGAAGAGAATCAAAGGATATCTGAAGAGTAGAAACCAGGCTCACCCTGTAGAAGACTGGAGGAATTGCTGAAAATGCACTCGGTCTGTCAGGAACTGAATCTGCTGTGTGTTCTCCCGGTATTGTGCAGTAATTGCGATCGGGATACAGATGCAGCCTGCCTGGTATAGTGCTTTCTTTATAAATGTGTGAAGAGTCTCGTGGAGCTCAAAAGTAGCCCTGCTGATGTTGAAGGACCCTATCTTGTTTGGAGGTCGTGAGTACTAATTCAGGGTCGCTCCCTGTTGAATTGCCACATTAAATCCAAATGGAATCACTGTACTGCTGACTGTTTAAGCTAATTTTTCTTTCACTGTGTGAAAGGGCCCTACCAGCTGCCACGTTGGACTAGCCACTAGGGCTTGGGTACCCAGGGACAGTAACTGGTAGGGATAGGCCTGTGCACAGAGCCATAGGTAGATAGTAAAGTGATAAGCTAATTAACCTGATTTCCCTGTCCTTGTTATATCCCCCAAATAAATCAGAGCTGCTTGTTTCAGCAAAGTTATACTGCCTGAGGTATTTGTCTATGTTAAAGTACTGTACTGTGATTGTTGCACTGTATCTTATTTCACAGGAGGTCCCAGTGCGGAACCAGACCTGGGGGTAAGTGTATACTGTGAAGGTAATTCTGATATATTGTGTGGGCCACTAGTGGGAAGAAAGGGGTTGCAGTGTCCCAGAGGGCTGTGACCAAGTTAGTTTAACTATTGCAAACCCTGACCTCTGGGTGGAGGCACCCGCCATTGGATCCAGGCCCCTCAACCTGTTAGTGGCAAATCAGGCAGGGTAGTAGCCCCTGGGATAGCGCCATCTAGGGGTTACATCTTGGAGGCTCACCGCTGGGATTGTGTGTCCTCTAGTGGCCATATTTACGTAACCACTGTTAAGAAAAAATGGTACCCGACAGAAGTGGCTGTGCACCGCTGGTGGAGTGGTGTACTGGGAGGAGATCGACCCCAAAATGCTATGCTTATCCTGGACATCCCTGGGTATCAATATGGACACTGTGCAGGAGTACTTTCCAAGGTGGAAGGTTTACAAAACCCTGTGGTGGTGGGTCGGCATGCTAATCTGCTCACCCACACTTTCCTGGCCCTAGTAGAGTTTAAGGATCCCATAGATAGCTCCAAAGTGCCACAGACCATTACCCCAGAGGAGCCCTCACTGCCTGGAGAGTGATAACTAAGTACAGTAAGACCTGGGGAATGAACCCCACCACTGTCTGAAACTTTTGAGGAGAAATTTGCTAAATGGTTGCTGGGGAGGGAAAACTGTGGAGGACTTGAAGAAACTATTCTTGCCACCTGGGGTGTTCCTCCCCAACACCCTCTCCTGCTCCAGTACCCGTAATGGTGGCAACCAATGCAGACTCCTATTTCTGCACCTGCCATTAGTCACGACTCTTACCGAAGGTTGAGGATCTTCTCTGGCACCTCCCACCCCCAAGGGGAGGATGACTGGGAGACCTGGATAGACTATGTTGCCCCCAAGTGCTAGAATGGCAATGCTCGGAAGGCGAAAGAAAGAGGGTTAGTGAGAGCCCGAGGTCCTGCCCTGGCTACCATCCTGCAAGCAACGGGCCAGTAACCCTGAAGTGACTGCACAGGCCTATCTTGAGGCCTTGGAGAATGTGTATGGAGCCCAGATTCTGATGAGGACCTATGGTGGAGAGTAAGAGATGCACAACAGTACCAAGGGAGTTGTTGTCTGTGTATGTATCTCGGCTGGAAAATTGTTGCAAGAATGCCTCAGAAAGGTAGTTTGCCAGCGATTGAACTGGACCGAACCAGGCTGGACAGGATCCTAAGTCTGCCCCTTCTCAGAACTGCTGTTGCTTCAGTTACGCCTGGCAAATCGACTGGAATCCCCACCCTCTATGATGAGTTAATAAGAGAAATTGAGGAGTTGAGAAAAGGTGACCTCGGGAGGGACCTGCACCAATAGCTGCGGCTATGACCCGAGTGACTGAGGGTGGCCCATCAAGTGAAGTTCAGGGGCAGAGGTTGGCAGTCAATGAGTGCTCTGATAAGGAAAAAGATATGCCACAATGGGGCGAACTGTTGAGAGAGATCCGGAATTCAAAACAGTCCTTTATGAAGGCCACGCCTGCAAGTACTGGGCCTGACCTATATCCGACTGCATCTGCTATGGGGGTGGGGGTACCCACCCATGTATCTCCTGCTGATAACAGCTCCGAACTCGATTCCTTGACCATGGAAGTGGAGAAACTGACGAGATGTCTCCAAATGCTTATCACGCGCAGAAGAGATAACCAAGGTTTCCAGTTAGTAATACCCCTGCCCTGGCTCCCAGTGTGGCGCTCGGCCAGCTCAAACTCCAGAAAGTATGTTTTGCTATAATTGTGGGAAAGATGGGCACATGAAAAGGGAATGCCGGTCCCCAAAAGACACTGACAAAGTTGCATATAGGCTACAAGGAGAGCTTCGGAGAACAAATCAGTGGTTAAGAGGTACCGAAATGATCCCAGTGAGGGCACCAAAATGCTAACTCACGTCCCTTTGTGGCAAGATCAGTTGCCCAGGCCCCACTCACCGCCTCTCCAGACTGGTCCAGAATAGTGGGTCCCTCCATGGAGACCACTGTAAAGGTGAATGGAGTGTCTACAAGAGCTGTATTAGACAGTGGCTCCCAAGTGACAATTATGTTCCAGGATTGGTATCAGAAGCATTTGTCAGACGTACCTTACAACCATTAGAAGGACTGCATGTATGGGGGTTAAGTGAGAAGGCCTACCCCTATTCCGGTATATCCGAATTTGGCTGTCTTTCCCCACCTCCGTGGCTGGAGTGGCCGAACAAGTAGAGACCCTAGCCTTAGTGTGTCCCCCCACTGGACTGTATGATGGTGTCCCTTTGTTGATTGGAACAAATGCTCATATGTTCGGAAGGCTGGCACAGTTGTGTTATGAAAAACAGGGGTCAAAGACTAGTAGAGCTTTAAGAGTTCCGGCTTTAATTAAGAAGGCCTATGAGGCACAGAGAGATGCTGAAAAACAGAACCAGAGGAACCGGTCGGAATTGTATGGAAGAAGGATCCTGAGTCTCTGATCCTGGCGCCAAATGCCCAGTGTACCTTACAGGAGAGGTCCATATCAGAAAGGATGTTAAGAATAAAATATTAATGTTGGATGCACCAGGCGATGGAAAATTGCCAGAGGGACTGCTGGTCAAGCCTAGTATTTTGCCCGCTAGAGCCCATGCTTATGCCAGAAGGGTAATGGTCCAAGTTCATAATGTGTCTGAAAGAGACATTCGAGTAAACAGAGGTTGCATCCTGGCTAATGTGCATTGTGCAGACACTGCAGTGCTACCCAGCAGCAAGAGTTCAAGGAAGAATGACAGAGTAACGCCTGACTTGTTTGATTTCGCGACTTCGCTGCCAGCTGAATGGAAAGTGAGGATCAGTGAGAAGCTTGCCCAGAGAGACCAGGTGTTTTCTTTAAAGGAATGGGATGTAGGATGCGTGCAGGAGCTGAGCACAATATCCGGCTGCATGACTAAAGACCATTTCGTGAGAGGTCTCGACACCTGGCACCTGCTGACATAGATGATGTGAGACGGCATCTGCAAGAGATGTTAGCTGCTGGTGTAATACAAGAATCCAGAAGCCCTTATGCTTCCCCCATTGTGGTAGTGAGGAAAAAGAATGGGACAGTAAGGATGTGTGTGGATTATTGCACCTTAAACCGGCGGACTATCCCTGATCAGTACACAATGCCCCGCATTCAGGATGCTTTGGACTGCCTAAACGGGAGCAAGTGGTTCTCTGTGCTGGATCTCCGCAGTGGGTACTACCAGATCCCGATGGCCCCAGAGGACCGTGAGAAGACAGCCTTTATCTGTCCGCTTGGCTTCTATGAATTCATGAGGATGCCTCAAGGGATTTCAGGTGCCCCAGCCACTTTTCAACGATTGATGGAGCGTGCAGTGGGGGACATGAACTTACTAGAGTGCCTGGTATACCTAGATGATGTTATTGTGTTTGGCAGCTCACTGGAGGAACATGAGAGCAGATTATTTAAGGTATTGGACCGACTGGAGGTCTTTGGCCTTAAACTGTCCATTGATAAGTGTCAATTCTTTCAAACATCAGTAAAGTATGTGGACACATAGTATCCACGAGGAATAGAGACCGACCCAAGTAAAGTTGAGGCCTTGACCACCTGGCCACAGCCCAAAAATCTAAAAGAACTGCAAAGATTCCTGGGATTCTGTGGTTATTATCGGTGCTTCATCAAGGACTATTCAAGAGTGATCCGGCCTTTACTTAACCTTACTCAAGGTATCCCCAACCCACAAAAATACCAAAGTCAAGGCCCTCAAGACTGAAAGAGTGTATTTTCATCCGAGTGAAGTATTTGGGGCCCGCTGGACTCCTGATTGTGAGACTGCTTTTCATGAGATCATATATCAACTTACCCATGCTCCAGTGCTGGCCTATGCCGATCCAAGAAAACCTTACGTCCTGCACACTGATGCTAGCTTGCAAGGGTTGGGGGCTGTGTTGTACCAAGAGCACGAGAATGGCCTGAGACCAGTGGCCTTTGCCAGTAGAAGCCTGACCCCATCCGAAAAGAACTATCCTGTACATAAGTTAGAGTTCCTAGCTTTGAAGTGGGCTATTGTTGACCAATTCCATGAGTACTTGTATGGGGCTAAAATACTAGTAAAAACTGACAATAATCCTTTGACCTATGTGCAGACCTCAGCTAAGTTGGATGCCACTGGCCATAGGTGGCTTTCTGCATTATCTACATATGACTATGCTTCTCGAATACCGAGCAGGTCTGAACCACATAGATGCTGATGCTCTCTCCGGAGGCCTGTTCCCCAGAATGATTGGGTCCGATTGGCAGAACCTGACATTCGGGCACTCTGCCGGAAGTTTGACAGGGAGGAACAAATGTCCACGGACGCAGTGGACTGCATGGTGGATTGCTTGGGACCTCTGAGAATTGCATACCTGCTGCTTATTGCCACTTTTCTGCAATAGACATTGGTGCACTGCCTCAGCTGGACAATGACAGTATTCGGCGGCTCAACTCCGCGATCCCATGATCAAAGCAGCTTTAGAAGCCCTCATGCAGGAAAAGATGTGTCCAAATTACGCCCACTGATTTGAGAACTGCACTGTTATACAAAGAAGGTCCTAAGTTGAAACTGATCAATAAACTGTTATACAGAGAAACAGTAGACAGAGGGGGACAAGTAGACAAACAACAACTAGTGCTGCCCACTGCCTTTCGAGACTCAGTACTGAGGTCCTTGCACAACCACATGGGGCACCTTGGTATAGACAGAACACTTGACTTGGTGAGATCCAGATTCTATTGGCCTAAGATGGGGCTGATGTGGAGCAACACATTCGAATCTTAGTAGTTGCTTACAGAGGAAAGCTTTGCCTCAGAGGGCTGCCCCCTTGTTAACATCACCACCAGTGCACCCATGGAGCTGGTCTGTATTGATTTTCTGAGTTTGGAGTCAGATCAAAGAAATATCAGTAATGTGCTGGTGGTCACTGACCATTTCACGAGATATGCCCAAGCTTTCCCCACCAAAGACCAGAAAGCATCCACTGTGGCCAAAGTACTTGTAGAAAACTTTTTGTTCACTATGGGCTCCACAAAGAATCCATTCTGATCAAGGAGAGACTTTGAGAGTCGTCTGATCAAAGAGATGCTTTCTCTGTGGGGAGTGCGAAAGTCCAGAACCACTCCTCACCACCCCAGGGGACCCACAGCCTGAACGCTTCAACCGCACTTTGCTAGATATGCTAGGCACCCTGCACCCAAAGGACAAGCCTAGATGGAGCCAACAAATTAGCACCCTGGTACATGCTTATAACTGCACCAAAAGTGATGCCACTGGGTTCTCCCCTACCGCCTGATGTTTGGAAGAGAAGCTCGACTACCAGTAGATGTGTTTTGGGGTCTCTCTGATGGGGTTCAAGCTGACAACTATTTACAGTATGTGCAAAGTTAAAGGCCCAGCTAACTCATGCGTACCAACTGGCTCAAACCATGGCTGCCAAAAGAAATCTGGCCAACAAAGAAAGGTATGATAAAAGGTGAAAGCACAGGAACTCCAGGAGGGAGATCGGGTATTGCTAAGAAATCTGGGACTGCATGGCAAGCACAAGATTGCTGACAGATGGCACCATCTCCCTCACATTGTAGTGGGCAAACTAGATGATCTGCCAGTGTACAAAGTAAGGCCTGAGAATAATTTCAAAAGATGTAAAACAATGCATAGAAATCATTTACTGCCCATTGGACAAATCCTGATTGAGTCTGAGCCCTAGAAGATGCCCTCTGGACCAGTGACTAGCTGCTGCTAAGAAAAGATCAAGGAAGTCTGCACCTACAGAAGCAGAGTTAAAGTGTTCCCCTGCACAAGTCCCAGTTGAGCATGACTGTCAGTCCATATCAGAAGAAAGTGAGAGTGACTTTGAATACTATCCTTCTTACGAACTGAGTCAATTGTTTCGGGCAATCCCTAGTCAATACTGGAGACAAAGCTGGGCCTTCTGGACTGTCTAAGCCCCAGCTTCATCCCTGGAGCCAATGCTCCCAGAAAGTGAAGTGCAAAGCATCAGATCAGATGAAATGGAATCATTGTGCATGGTTGAACTGTTTGAGCTTTCAGGGGAAGAAAATGATGGATTGGGGCAGACTGGTGATACACCAGAACCAGAAGAGTATTTTGAGTGTCCTGACAGTCCACTGCCAGTGTCCGAAAGCTCTCCATGTGAGCCAAATGTTGTGGACTCAGAAACTGTAACTCCTGGAGCTGAAAGTGCCCCAAGTTCTAGCCTCTACCCCATGGAGACTCCCTGACAAGTGAGGACAATGCTGAAAATGAGGCTCAGAGTGCAGAGACTGTAACAGTTCCCCTAGAAAGACTGGTCGAGCTGTAAAGCCTGTGGTGCACCTCAGTTATGATTCCTTGGGAGGCCTGTGGATTTGCCTCTCAATGTTGTCCATAAAGGAGTGTATGTGTCCCCGAGCTCATTGCCCAAACTGAGCGTCAGTGCTAACTCCAAGTTACTTGTGTTGCCTCTAAGTATGGTGCCCTTGCCCGTCCAGCCCCAAGAAACTGATAGGAAGGGCCCTCTCTTCAGGTTTCATGTACAAGAGGTAATAACTTGAGTTATGGTACAATGTGTATGTAATACTGTGTAAAGAGTGACGTACTGCAATGTTTCAGAAATGTGTTCTTGGTAAAATGATATATTGACTGATGATTACATGTGCGAGCCTAATGCAAATGTATATGATTGCAGTTGAAACTTATGGGGGTACTTGCTTGACGCGGACGTCAAGCTTTCCCAGGCCAGGAAGGGTGTAACCCCCCTGCAAATGGGGGTTCCCAAAAGACTTCCAGGAGCTTGCTTGAATGCTCCAAGCCTGAATGGTGTTTGGCATTTAAGCCATTTATCAGTGAGTGTTTTTAGAACCTCTGGTACTGTCTCTTTAAGAGCTGTCTGCTTGCAGACATAATTAGTTTGTATGGGGGACTGTGTGTTTCTTTGATTGAGTACCACTCAAGCTGCTGCCAATTCACTCCATTTTTGCAGTCACTAGGAGTGCAAAGGAACCTATCTGAAAGATGTAACTGTTTGCCAGAAACTATTTAGAGTAATAATGAAATTAAGTTTGTCTAACCTGCTTCTTTGCAGTCAGAACAGTGTCTGCCTAGTTCCCCATTCTGGTTTTGAACTGCTGAACTGGACCAATCAGTGTGGGTAAGCTAGCTCTGAAATGGTGCCTTGGACGAATCAGAACTTGGACTCATAATCTGAGCCAGCCACAAGAGGATTGTATGGGCAGTGACTCTGGGAGATGTAGTTTAGACTTCGGCGCCTTTTTGGACCAACAGCAGCAGTCTATTGTGAGTGACAGCCAGTCCAGTCAAGAACTGGGAGGAACTCAAAGGAAGTGCCCGGTTTTGTCTGTTGGAGTTTCAGTTTAGATCTGGGAGTGAAGGGGAAAGAAACCCTGTGCTCCTTCAGTGCACAGTTTTAGTCAAAAAACATGTGTAAGGTCCAGAGTTCCGGTCTGCAGCTTGTTAGGACTGAATCCGTCCTGTGAAGAGAATCAAAGGATATCTGAAGAGTAGAAACCAGGCTCACCCTGTAGAAGACTGGAGGAATTGCTGAAAATTGCACTCGGTCTGTCAGGAACTGAATCTGCTGTGTGTTCTCCCGGGTATTGTGCAGTAATTGCGATCGGGATAGAGAAGCAGCCTGCCTGGTATAGTACTTTCTTTTTTTTACCATATAAATGTGTGAAGAGTCTCGTGGAGCTCAAAAGTAGCCCTGCTGACGTTGAAGGACCCTATCTTGTTTGGAGGTCGTGAGTACTAATTCAGGGTCGCTCCCTGTTGAATTGCCACATTAAATCCAAATGGAATCACTGTACTGCTGACTGTTTAAGCTAATTTTTCTTTTCACTGTGTGAAAGGGCCCCTACCAGCTGCCACGATTTGGACTAGCCACTAGGGCTTGGGTACCCAGGGACAGTAACTGGTAGGGATAGGCCTGTGCACAGAGCCATAGGTAGATAGTAAAGTGATAAGCTAATTAACCTGATTTCCCTGTCCTTGTTATATCCCCCTAAATAAATCAGAGCTGCTTGTTTCAGCAAAGTTATACTGCCTGAGGTATTTGTCTATGTTAAAGTACTGTACTGTGATTGTTGCACTGTATCTCATTTCACAGGAGGTCCCAGTGCCGGAACCAGACCTGGGGGTAAGTGTATACTGTGAAGGTAATTCTGATATATTGTGTGGGCCACTAGTGGGAAGAAAGGGGGGTTGCAGTGTCCCAGAGGGCTGTGACCAAGTTAGTTTAACTATTGCAAACCCTGACCTCTGGGTGGAGGCACCCACCATTGGATCCAGGCCCCTCAACCTGTTAGTGGCAAATCAGGCAGGGGTAGTAGCCCCTGGGATAACGCCATCTAGGGGTTACATATGTGCAGGGAGCCAGGTTTCAAGTCACTCCCAAATGGAAATTTGCTGCTTGTCCTGGCAGTGATCAATGGGGGGGGGAGTTGTTGGCTGAGGAGCTCCCCCTCAACCCGATTCAGCGTCCTCCTGAAGCATGGGCCACATAGTCTGAGCAGCTGGCAGTCTGTGGTGAGGAGAGCAGGTAGCCCAAGATCAAGAGGACTTCACAGCTGCTGGATTGGCTAAAGGATGTGCAGGGGGCCAGGTTTCAGGTCACTCTCAAATGGAGCTTTGCTGCTGGTCCTGGTGGCAATCAATGTGTGTGGGGGGAGAGGGTAGCTGTTGGCTGGGGATCCCCCTCTTAACCCAATTCAGCATCCTCCAGAAGTATGGGCAGCGTGATCTGCGTCGCCAGCAGTCTGTTGAGCAGGTAGCCCAGGATCAAGGGGGCTCTGTGGACCCATATTTCTGCAGTGCTCAGAGGAAGTGTTTTAAGAAGCAGAACCTGCATTATTTATGGATCATCATCTTCTTGCTGTCAGCACACTGTGTACTCCAAATGTAAGGCCATCCAAGGAAGGATTGCAATTTATGATTTAGACATACACTGTAATTTTTAAACTTGCATACCCTGCTGTTTGCAACTTTAGCTCATTTGCAAAGCATGAATAATACATTAATTATTTGTTCAATCAGAGAAGCTCATATTTTATTCAAATAACATTTTGTGGTTAATGTAAGTAAAACTATGCATTCAAATGGATATTTTCTATGCATACATTCTTGGCTTTTGTAACCATGCTTCTTGTGGCATGTGAACATCTGGCTTTCGTTCCTGAACAAGCTGCTGCCCCGGCCTCTTGAACAAATTGGACCTCCTTGGTGTGTTGGAATACTGTAACGAGCTGCTCAAAAGGCAGTGGCCTGGTTTAATGTGGCTGTGTCACTACAGTCACCAACCTGCTGCCAGTCTGAGAAGGTTTACCAATATGTAAAAAACTGCTAACTTCAGGTAAGTCCAACTACTTAACCATTCTGTCCTCTCCAGCAGAGTCCTTCCACCTTAACCCTGCTTTGCTACTCCTCTTCCTCTAAGCCTGCAGTATCTTGAGATTCACCATTCCAGCCTTTCAACAATCCTCAATAAACTGCTCCACTAAATTCCATCTCCAGTGCTTCCAGTGCCCCCTCTTACATAGATACATACCTAAATGACTGTCAGTAGATAAGGACTGCTAGGCCCATCCAGTCTGCCCGTTTAAGCTGCTTAATGAAGCATCCAGTGACCCTATATGGTCATTGGCTTTAGCTTTTTCTTCCTATCTCTATTATTTCTTTGTTTCTGTCCTATGCATGTTTGAAGTCTGCCACCATATGGGCTGCCACCACCTCCTGGGCAGGCTATTCCATGCATCCACGACCCTCTCCGTAAAAAAGAACTTCCCAACATTTCCCCTTATGCGGCCACCCCCTAAATCTCATGTCGCGTCCTCTTGTCCTGGCACTACTGTTAATCTGGAATATGTTGTCCCCTTCCACCTTGTTAATGCCCTTGATGTACTTGAATGTTTCTATCATGTCACCTCTCTCCCTCCTTTGTTCCAGCATGTACAAATTGAGGTCCCTCATTCTCTCCTCGTAAGGCTTGTGATGTAATCCCTTCACCATTTTGGTTGCCCTCCTCTGCACCATCTCTATTTTGTCAATATCCTTTCGAAGGTTTGGTCTCCAGAACTGTACACAGTATTCAAGGTGAGGTCTCACCAGGGTCTTGTACAGTGGAACTATTACCTCCCTCCTTCGGCTTGTGATTCCCCTTCCAACACACCCCAACATCCCACTGGCCTTTCCCACCACCTTTGCCGTCTGCCTAGTGGCCTTTAAGTCATCTGTGATTATGACCCCCAAGTCCCTCTCCTCCTTAATGCCAGCAGCCCCCACAACTGGTAGCTCACCCCAGAGTCCCTGCTTCCCACATGCATGATTTTGCACTTCTTTGCATTAAACCTTAGCTGCCATGTCCCTGACCATCTCTCCAGCAGTTCCAGGTCTTTTCTCATCCTTTCCACCCCCTCCAGAGCATCCACCCTGTTGCAGATCTTGGTGTCATCAGCAAACAGGCAAACCTTTCCCTCCATCCCATCTGCAATGTCACTGATGAAGACACTGAAGAGGATTGGCCCCAGAACTGACCTCCTGAGGTACCCCACTGGTCACCTCCCTTTGATCTGATTGGGTTCCATTCACCACTACCCTGTTTTCTGTCCCTTAACCAGTTTTCAATCCAGTTCACCACCTTGCATCCCAACCCCAGTCTGCCTAGCTTGTTGACCAGTCTCTTATGTGGGACCATATCAAAGCCTTTGCTAAAATCGAGGTAGACAGTATCTACCCCTCCCAGTCTACTGCCTTTGTCACCCAGTCAAAGAAATCTTTCAGATTAGTTTGACAGGATCATCCTGAAGAGAACCCATGTTGCCTGGGATCCACCAGTCCATTTGCTTCCAGGTGTTCCACTATTGTGTCCTTAAGGAGTGTCTCCATCATCTTTCCGATTACAGAGGTTAGACTAACTGGCCTGTAGTTCCCCACCTCTTCTTTACTACCGCTCTTGTTAAGAGGGACGTTTTCCCTTCTCCAGTCCTCTGGGACTACCCCAGTGTCTAAGAACTCACTGAACAGGGCTGCCAGAGGGGCTACCAGTTCAGTCCTCAGTTCCTTTAGGACTCTGAGATGTATGCTATCTGGACCCATGGCTTTTTTCACCTTTAGCTTCACCAGTTCTTCTAGGACCCTCTCCTCTGTGAATGGACTGGTGTTTACCTCATTATCCTTAGCTCCTTTGAAGTCCAGCTGTGGGCCCTGCCCATCCCCTTCCACAGTGAAGACTGAACAGAAATATTTGTTTAGAGTTGCTACTTTTTCCCCATCTCTCTCCTGTATCTCCCCCTTGGCCCCTTTATGCTTTGCTATTCCCCCTTTTGCCTTCCTTCTCTCGCTAATGTACAGGAAAAGTGTCTTATCTCCTTTTTTAACTGATTGAGCTGTTCTCTCCTTTCTTTACACTTTAGCGCTCCTCACTGCCTTTCCTGCCTCTCTCAGACACTTCTAGTACAGTTCCTTGTCCTCATCCATTTGTGTCTCCTTATACTTCCTGAAGGCTAGCCTCTTGGCCTTTTTTCTGCCACCTGAGAACCAAAGTCTTTTTCTTCTCCTTTTACTCATCTGTTGACCTAACACATTGTTTTGTTACCATCCTTGCCTATTCCCCTCTTTTCCAGGGTTTCTTTAAGTTGTAGTCCCATACTATTTATTTTATTTATTTATTCAATTTTGGTAACTGGGTAGGCCCACTGGGCCCCGAGGGTTCCTTTTTCAGGGGCAACCCGGAATTAGTTACATACAGTAAGATAATTCTTGCATATACAGTACATGTGTGAGCAGATAACATTTAGTTACATTCAAGACATTTCACAACAGAGTATTAGACAGGGTAAGTTCATTCATTAGGTTACATTCAATACAGTTCACAACAGAGTATCAGACAATTCCCTTAAGGAAGTCCTTTGTTCAGTCACACTGGAACTGGATCGTCATCCTAGGCTGGGTTAGTGCAGAACATGAGCAGAGGGTAGCTAGCTTTCTGCTTTGTAGTGGTGAAGGATTCTGCGAGTTGTTTTATGGATATGGGAAGACTAAGTTTTAAGTCTGTGTGTAGCTAGTAGCCTTGCTAAGTCCACCCTTCTGAAGTCTAAGACTTCTGCCTTCGTATGGGTTGACTGGATCCCTGTGTCCACCTTGAACCACACCAAATTGTGGTTGCTGGACCCTAACTGACCTTCCACCCAAGATCTGCTACCCTGTCCCCATTGGTCGGCACCAGATCCAGGATTGTCCAGCCCCTGTTAGATTCCTGAAACAGTTGTCTAAGGCCAGCCCCCCCCTCAAGGGAATCCACAAAGTCCTGTGTCCTAGCTGAGGCCCCTGCTGGGATGAACCAGTCTACCTCTGGCATGTTAAAGTCTCCCATTAGCAGTACCTCCCCCCTTTGCTGCCATCTAGCACTAATGCCTTATCCTGCAGTGCTTTCTTGCCCTGATATTCTATTCAGTGCTCATCAGAATTCTTGCAAATGTAATCTGGCTGGCAGTACAGCCTAGTGGTTAGAGTAACAAGCTGTGAATGAGCTTGGGACATCTAGCAGATCTGGGTTTGCTTCTCACAACCTCCACTTGCATACTGTGTGACTCTGAGCACAAGTCCTTTACCCACCCCAGTGCTCCTGGGTCACACCTGAAAACAAGCACTTGTGCCTAGTGTGCCTTGCCTGGTTACTAAAACAATAAAATAAAAAAGAATTACTTTCAGCTGAGCAGTCTCACTTTTACTCTTTGTTCTAAGCTGAGCCTGTATCCCCCTGCTTCAGTCATTGTGAAGAGTGCTGTATCTGTGTATGGGGGACAAAGTTTTTTTTTCTCCTGTGCTCTTTGGCCCACTACTGCTTTGGATCCTGCTGCCTGCTGAACTCACCCTCACTGCCAGCCAAAGTAGCCTCTCTTCAGGTGTGCTAGAGTAACTCCTCTCCGAATCTCGACTCTGCGTTCACCTGGTCACTTTTGCAAGGCTACACCTGTAGTTCAGTGGGTGGAGCAACATACCATGCCCCCAATCAGGCCTAAAAAGACTGCTCCTCCTGGCTAGTCCAGGATCGTGTTTTTGTTGTGTCCGGAGGCGCCGCCCACTCGTTCATTGTCCCCCTCTCTCATTTGCATCTTTGCTCCATTTGTCTGTCCTGTGGGTCCGCCTTACCTGCTGCTCCCCATCTCCTTTCCCCAGGACTCAAACCTGTTTCTTCTGCCTGCACTCATTTATCCCACCTGCCTGTTTCTGGTCTCCTACTGACTGCTTGGACCTAGCCTGCTGCATTCCTCCCTGTTCTCCCCCTGCAGCCCACTGTTCTCTGCTGTGCTATGCCTTGTCCCAGCTTGCTGTCTCCCCCCCCCACACCCCTGTGTCTGCTAGTTCTCCGGAATGCCTTGCATTGGTTTTCCGGCGGCCTTCTCCTGTGGCCATCCTGTGCCATTTCCCCTCTATGTAGCTTCCTCCCCATCTGTCCCTCCCCCTCCTTCGGCCTTATACCTCATTAGTGTGTCATTCTTTCTTTCTCTGCCTCTTATTCATTTCAGACTTTTCCTTTACCCTCCAGCCGCCACCCTGATACCTCACACTGGCGCTTCTGGGTGTGCCGTCACCTGCTTGCTGAATGCAGCTCTTCTCTTCACACTGATCTGCCTTGGAGACCTCATTCCCCTTAGTTTTTTGGATTACTGCTTTCTCTCCCATCATTTGCCCAGTCCTGCTTGCCTTGGGATTTTCGTTTTTCACCTCTGCCTCTGTCTACACCCATTGACCCCTTGTTCCTGGTCCTGCCACCTCTGTATTTTGCTCCACCTCTTCTCTGCCCAGCCAACATCTCTATCCAGCATCATCCATTGTTTCTGTCATTATTCCTTTCCAGTCCTCTCTGTCGGACTCATAAGCATCTACTATCCTTTGAATTTGGGCTCTCCTTAGTCGCTTACCAGTCCTCTCTCCTCTGTTTATAGGGTCAGTGGGGATTTCCTGGGGGCTCGTGGTCCCTCAATTTGCGTATTGTTCTTTGTTGGATCCTCTCCTTGGTTTCCCTGCTTGCCCTGCTTGCTCTCCGATTTGGCCGACTTGCTGTCCGGCCTTCTTTTAGGGCTTTCCTTCCCTACCTTTTCCCTTTACCATTCGCATATTCTTACCTTCAGTCCTACATACAGCATGTAATTACCTCCATTCCCTATCACCAGCTATGGCTGCTGGCGTTACCTCTATTTTATCTCACACTTCCTTCCTCTGCTTGGTATCCTGATACCTAATTTGTGGCTTCCATGTTTTACCCACGGTAGGGGACTATGTTGTTGCAGTGGGGCATCGTTGTTCCCGGCAATGAGAGCAGCTTTATTTTTCCCATATATATTATTCAGTGCTGGCTCACCCCACTTTCCACTGCTGCTCTATTCTGGCCTTTCTGGTGTTTATACAATTGGCATATCGACTCCAATCATTCTGGAGCCTCGCCTCTCTATGTACCGACTTTGCTGCTCCTTCTTTCTTCCCATACTGTTAGCACAGCTCCTACATATGCCTAGCTTACTCCTGGTATTTGTACCTCAACCATCAGCTGTGGGCTTCACCCAGCCATTCTTGTCTCTCCCACTTGTGTAATTGCCCTTCCATACTAGGTCTGCTGTATTTATTTTACTCATTCCTCTCTCTCTCCCCATTTTTTGTCTGCCTGCTTTTCCTCAATTATTTCTCCTACTTGTCTTGCCGGCCCAGCTACGGCTGTTAGCATTACCTCCCCTTATTCTATCTTGCTGTTTTACTTTGCTGCTTCATGACTCCTGGCAGAGGAGCTGCTTCTCCTCCGTTATTCTCTTCTGTGCTGGCTTGCTCCACCTTCCACTACTCCCTCGACCCTCGCCTCTTCTCCTTCCTTGTCCCGTGCTTTCTTTTTGGGGGTGTTTCCCTATCCTGCCATCACCATACCTATTCATATCCTCCTATTACCCTAGTCCTACTTTCTGGACCACTTGACTCGTATATCCTCCATTTCATGTCACCCTCCATCGTTATCGAACCTCATCCTTCCTATACCCTACCTGCCATCATACCTAGCCTTAACTAATACTGGCCTTCCAGGCTTTTATTCCATCATCATATATTGTTCATTTGTTCTCTATCCTCCTCTCTTCCCATACTGACTTCTCAACTCACCATAGGCTGTGGGCCTCGCCTGGTCATCATCGTCTCTTCCCCTCGTACCATTCACTCCCATTCTGCTGTTCCATGCCAGCCTTCAAGGCTTCTCTCAGTCAGCATATCTAGTGTATTCATTCTCGAACCTTCACTCATCCATTCCGACTTCATAGCTCTTACCTCACTACTCCTGGTACTTCGTAACTCACCTGTTGTCTGCGGACTTTGTCCAGCTGTTCTCGTGTCTACCTTTATGCAGTTCAATTCACTCCTAATTTGGCTTCTCAATGAACCCAGCTGGCATATACTCCTGTGATTAATAATCACAACCAGCCTTTTCAAGACCCATGTCGAGGTTTCTTTCATTCAGTCCGACCTCTATGTAGGTCTACTCATTCACATCGACTAATCAAGCATACCCCTCATATGGGTCTTATGCTACCTCGGCTTGACCTGCTCTACACTCGGAGACATGCCTTCCATGTCCTTTGCTCCATGGCTCGGGGCTAGCCTGTAGCCAACAGTCTCACTCTGCACCCATGAATTCCACATCTAGAGCATGCAAAGCTCAGAGCAGGGTCCTTCTCCCTGGCCCATAGTGAGAATGTCTTCACTCTGGGTGGACCTTCAGTCATCCCTTGTTCCAACAAAACCTCTGGATGTAGAATTTATGACTGCAAGCTGTGAGGGGTGGGGCTTTTGTTGGCAGGGCTCCTTTGGTTGCCCAAGTGGGTTCGGGGGCACCCATTCCGCTATTCTTCCTCTGACTGCCTCTGGTTCACCTGGTCTGTTTTGTAGGCTCGTGTAGGCCAGCTGCGTGCCTCAGTGGTCATTTCTCTCCTCCTTTGCTTTTGGGTGTCTAGTTGCAGAGATGTCACTTGCAACCCTCAAAAGCATTCCTGTTAGAAGGACATAGCGAGAGCTTCTTCCAAATTGGAATCTTTTCCTCTTCTCTTGATCTTGGCTCTAAATTGCAGTAGCTGAGCCATCACTCACCAAAATGTCCTTGAGCCTGGAGGGAAGGCGACCTATGCCTTAGATCCCCAGAGGTTTCCTCCTCAGAGGGGGTTTTTCCTCTTCTCTGTGTCGATGGTCATAATATTTAGATAGGGTTAGTGCATTCATAGGTTCTGTAGTTAGGTTCCGCTGTTGGATGGAGTTAGATGGTGGCCCTGGCTGTTCCCCCTCTCCTTAGGAAGTCCTGCCTCCTGCTTTGTGTCAGCTTCCATTCCACTAATTATTCCTCATCGTCTCCTGTTACTCTCCTGTCATACCCATCTACACCTATTGACTTCCAGTCCCGTCCTTGATATCATTCTGACTCCTCGCCTCCTTCGCTGCTCGACACCCTTTTGGGCACTCTTTTTGGGCTCCTTCCTAAGCTACCTTTAGCTAAGGAAATCATTGCTGTGGCACCTATAGGGGTGGAACCCTTCTCTAGGGTTCCTCAATGTCATACCTCTATAGGGTGGTATATCCCACGGGTAGAGAGGTGAATAGCCACAATGTATCTCAGTCGCATAAGCATATATCAATATCAAGTTGCGTAAGCACATTGAATTGCAAGGCTATGCCTGTAGTTCAATAGGCAGAGCAACATATCATGCCCCCAATTAGGCCTTAAAAGGCCACTCCTCCTCGCTAGTCCAGGATAATTTTTTCATTGCCCCACCATCCTCCCCTACTCCTCCAGTGGCTTGTCTCTCTCTTTCCCGTGGTCTCCTTCTTAAGCTGCCTTTAGTCAAGGGAATCATTATCTAAGTCACATAAGCATATATCATACCATCATAACATTCTGTGGTGATTTGCATATGCAGCCCATGATGCCTTGCATTGTGGGGGCATGTGTGATTTTGTATTTTCTATCATACCAAGTTGCTTAAGCACATTGAACTAGTATTTAACGAGCATTTGTCAATGCTGAATGTTGGCTTGCTGACATTGGCACTGGTAGTGCAGGAGTTAGAGAGATGCATAATAGGAATGGCAGTGAAGTATTGAACTGACGCCAACCCCATCCCCACCCTGCAGAGACTGACAGGCATTAGGGGTGTGCCTTTGGGTCATCGGCCATAACGCTCATGCCATTTCACCTCAACCTACCCTGCAGACACCGACAGGTGTCATGGTGTGCCTTGGGGTCTTCAGGCCTTATGCTTACCCCATTCCATAAGAAAATATGCTGAGATGGGTGCAGTATAGGAGAATGGGGTGAACTTTGGGGCCGAAGACTCCAAGACACACCTTGATGCCTGTCACTAGCTGCATGGTGGGAGTGGGGGTGGAATGGCGTGAGCATTACAGCTGAAGATCCCAAGGGACAACCCAATGCCTGTCAGTCTCTACAGGGTGGGGTGTTATGGTTGGAATCCCTACCGCCCTGGGCGTTTGTTGGTATTTTCATTCCAAATTTTCAACATGGGCTTTTTGTGACCTCACCTCATGAACAGTGGCACTATCAGTTTGTTACCCGAAAGGTGATTTTGCACAGCGACTGCGCCATTTGACACCACAGGTGTGAAAACGCATTTCGGGCAGGATGTGAAAAATGACAGCTATACTGTTCATGAGGTGGTGTGAAAATATGGCAGTGTTGAAAATATGGAGTGAGGCTTGGGGCTTATCTGAACTCAATGGAGTCGTATTTGTTTTGCCTAATTGTAACTTGTATTGTTTATTGTTGTTGTTTTTGTCTTTTGTCAGGTCAGACCTGAAAATTGGCTTGTTTCAGTGTCCTAACCCAGTTAACAAATAAAAAATGAAATGAAAATGAAAGCGAAAATATGAAAAATTGGCAACGTTACAAGCGTGCGTAGAAACTGCGCAACACACGTCTGTAACGTAATCATTTTGTGGAATTTTTTCACCATATTTTCAACATGGACATTTTTGGACCTCTCCTCATGAAGAGTGGCACTGTGATTTTGTTAATCTGTCCCAAAAGTTGATTCCCACAGCGACTGTGCCATTCTGCCCCACAGGTGTAAAAACACATTTTGGGCAGGAGGTTAAAAATTGCAGCTGTACTGTTCATAAGGAGGTGTGAAAAAATGGCAATGTTGAAAATCTGGAATGAAAATATAAAAAATCAGTGAAGTTATGAGCGTGCGTAGAAACTGCGCAACGCACATTCGTAACGCAGTCATTGTTTGGAATTTTTTCACCAAATTTGCAACATGGGCTTTTTGGCATGTCCCTTCGTGAACAGTGGCACTGTGGTTTTGTTAGTCAGTCTTGAAAGGTGATTCCACGCAGCGACCATGAAATCACCTTTTGGGACTGAGTAACGAAATGACAGTCACATGCTCACAAGGTGGGGTCCCAAGAATCCCATGTTGAAAATTTGGGGCCAAAATTCCAAAAAATGGCTGAGATATCAACCTAAGTTGAAACCCCCCATTGAGTCCCATTATAAAGCTTACCATCATTTCATCAGTTTGCAGTTGGCCTTTGAAGAGCGCAAATGTGTCCTGCACTGCAGAAGATCACTGCTTCTGACCTCCAGAGGTAAGCATGGGGTGAGAGGGGTGTGGGGAGGTGGGTACGCAGAGGGAGGGTTCGTGTTGGGGGAAGGGATGGGGGGAGACCATGAGGGACAGTTTTGTGTTTTACAGGTTAAATCAAATAAAGACTATGGAGGATGTTATTTCTATTTTACAGGGGGAAAACAATTAAAAAAAACATGTAGGCATGCTGGAGTGGACTCCCAGTGTGCCACAATAGTGTGGGGGGGCACATGTCATTGCCGACACTGGGACTGGGCACCCCCTTGTCAGCAGAGAACATAGACAGGTTAGGGGGTGGTGCATACAACACCGGGAGTGGGCATCCTGGTGTCGGAAACAATTCTTTTGGCATACTGGGGTGGGCTCTCAGTGTGCCACATTAATGGGGGGGGGATACATGCCGACACAGGGAGTGGGCACCCCTGATGCTGGCTTTGTGGGACTGTGTGGCGGGTGGCAGAAGCTACATGTTTTGGCACACTGGGTGTGGACTCCAGTATGCCACATAATGGGAGGGGGCACGCCGACATGGGGATTGGGCACCCTGATGTCGGCTTTCTGGGGAGTATGTGTCAGGCGGCAGGAGTCATCACTGTGGAAAGCCGCACCGCAGCTATTTTACTTATTGAAATATTTCACCA
Source organism: Neoceratodus forsteri (assembly GCA_016271365.2). NCBI lineage: Eukaryota > Metazoa > Chordata > Ceratodontiformes > Ceratodontidae > Neoceratodus > Neoceratodus forsteri. Next base: position 797,815,256 of record CM028134.1, on the reverse strand, counting down.
GGAAAAGCACACTGAAACTCTGCTGGTAACTCTGGCCTTGCACATTACTGTGCATTGTAATGTGCATGGCCGGACACTTGTCATCTGTTGCTGCAATGAGGAAATTGCACCTCATTGGAGCATATTTCTTTCAAGGTTTTGACTCTCTTTGAAACTGCTGTCATCGCCAGCTTGCTCACTGATTGACTGCTGAAGGAAGCACCCACTAAAGCATCCCCTGCATTGGCCACATCTCGGCTTGGTCATTACTTCCTCCAAATCATGTCATCGCTGGGCCTGTCGCAGGTAGTTTCCTTCATGACTCACCAGGGCGGGCACACTTTGGACTTGGTGTTCTCACTGGGGCTTGAGCTAAATAATCTCAAGATTGATTGGGTGGCATGGTCTGATCACTGCACAGTGCAGTTCATGTTCGGGGCACCCACCGGATGCCCTCCCCCTACAGAAATGATGGGCTACTGCCCTTTGCGGGGAGCAGCCCTGGAGGGTTTCTGTCAGTGGCTGATCTATCTTGTGTGGGCAATGCATGCGTTGGAGGCATTGGCGATGAAGTTGGCACCTATAATAGGGTGCTATTGGATGCCACTGACTCCCTCGCACCTGCCCGTGTATGACCCAAGTCTTCCTACTTGAGATCCCCTTGGTTTGATGGGGAACTCAGGGAGCTGAAGAAGAAGGGTCAGAGGTTGGAGCGCTGCTGGAGGAAGACCAGGCTGTAGGAGGATAGACTGGTACTGCGTGCACGTTATAATGCGTACCAGGGGGCAATCAACCATAAGAAGGCAGAATTTCTGTCCAGGGAGATTGCTGCTGGGAAGAACCAACCAACTACACTTTTTCGGACTGTGGACAGGCTACTCCATCCGGCCTATCTACAGCCAAAGAAGACCTTTTCCAACGCTGAATGTGAAGAGTTTGCTCGGTTCTTCTCAGACAGGGTGGCTGATATCCGGCAGGGAATTCCTTCAGTCAGCCAGTCCAGAGCCGACAGTGGCTGCCCGAAGTGTCCTGAGTGTGCTTCATCTGGTTGGGGAAGAGTTTAGACTGGTGGAGGTAGATGAGGTCATTGAAGTAGAGACCAATCTGAAGCACACCTTCTGTGAACTGGACCCTGTGCTGACGTGTTTCTTGATGAGATGCATTGACGCTGTCAGCTCAGTGTTTGCCTTGATTATCTGGTGTTCCTTGTCAGAGGGGGTCTTTCCTGATGCTTTGAAAGAGGCGTTGGTGAGACCGCTCCTGAAGAAATCATCTTTGGACCTGGAGGTCAGGGCAAATTACCATCTCATCTCCAATCTCCCATTTTTGGTGAAGATTGTGGAGAAGGTAGTGGTGCTTCAGTTGGAGGAGCACCTTGTGACCCATGAATTATACAAACCTCTCCAGTCAGGGTTTCGGGTGAGGCATAGCACAGAAACTGTGCTTGTTTGGGTGCAGAATGATATCCTCAGGGCTAGAGATCGAGGGGAAAGGACAATTCTTGTTCTCCTCGATCTCTCCTCAGCATTTGACACTGTGGACCATTGTGTGTCACTGGACCATCTTAGGGAACTCTACGGACTCACCAGTACTGTCATCTGCTGGTTTGAGTTGTTTTTAACCAACAGGAGGCAAAGGGTTGTGATGGGGAATTTCTCCTCCATCTCTAGTATCCAGCTGTGTGGAGTTCTCCAGGGTTCGGTCTCATCTCCAATGCTGTTTGCAGTGTACATGCTGCCCCGGGGGGGGATCATTAGGAAGTATGGTCTGGGGTTTCATTGCTATGCTGATGACACCCAGCTATACTTGTCCTTTGCCCCAGGAACATTCAGTGTTGCAGACGTGCTAAACAGCTGCCTTGCCAAGATCAGTGACTGGATGGCCTCCAGCTGGTTGCAGCTGAACCCCAATAAGATGGAGGTATTGGCAGTGGAGTTGAACAGTGTGCAGGATAGAATGACCTCTGGTGCAGAGACTGGACTTGTTCTGGGATCGGTCCCATTGAAGGCCTCCTCTGACATGTGGAATCTTGGTGTCATCCTGGACAGGGGTTTGATGATGGAGGCACAAGTGTCCTCCACTGTCTGCTCCTATTTTTTCCATCTCAGGAATGTTGCCAGGATAAAGCCCCTTGTGCCGCCTCTGGACCTTCCCACTTTGATACATGTCTTGGTGACATCAAGGCTCGACTACTGTAATGCGCTTTACCTCAGGGTCATGGGAGGATCTCTCCACAGACTGCAGCTGGTACAGAACGCAGCTGCCAGGTTATTTATGGGGCAGCCAAAATATTGCCATATAACACTGGTACTGTGTGAGCTGCACTGACTGCTGGTTAGGTGGAGGATCCTCTTTAAGGTGAGTCTTCTCACTTATAAGACCCTACACAGCCAGTGCCCTGGTTACCTGATGGACCTTCTTTCACCTGCTGTCTCAGTCCGTCCCCTCCTTTCCTCCAGTAGGGGACTCCTGGTGATTCCCAGGATGAGGTTAAAAATGGCCAGTGACGGGGCTTTTAGTGTTGCTGGCCCCGTCCTGTGGAATTCGCTACCCCTCGGGGTTAAGGAGGCCCCATCTTTGGAGGTATTCAAGGCCCGCCTCAAGGCCCTCTGGTTCGCCCAGGCTTTCCCCAACTTAAAGCGAGATCAGTATGCTGAGGTTTTGATTTCCGTTCCCGGCCTCCATGTTTTAAACTTCTTTAGTCAAATTAATTTTATTTTATAATTTATGGAATTTAATGTTTATTGATATTTATTCTGAGTTTTTGGTTGTGTTTACTGTCTATTTTATTTGTACGGCATACAGAACCTCCAGGATTGGGCATCTTTTTGAATAAAAATTGCCTCGCCACAACACTGACACACCTCTGAAATGTGCTACTACCGCAAGATATTGCTTGTGCATGTGCAAGCCAACATAAAAAGGGATTTTTTTCTGTGGTGTCACACTTAAATCAAATGGCTGCCTTTTGCATGTAAAACTGATATTTTCATTTGCATTAGGAACTCCTATATCACTGTCCATACTTTAGCTTTTGCTCAAATTGAACTAAAAACAAGTTATTCTAATGTATGGGATTTATTCTTACCAAAGCAGCTTTCTAATTAAACAGTTTTGCAAGGAGTGAAAGTGCTCTCTGGCTCAGCAGTGCACGATTCCCAACATTGAAAACAGGAAGGAGGAGGAGAAACTGGCACTCACCTTCCCTTATGAAAAATAAAGAACTAGATGCCCAGATCAGTTTTCTAACCTTGCTGGACTTTATTGAAGTACAGATATAGGCTGGTGCTTCAGTTATGCAAAACGCAACATATAGCAGCAAGTCATGAGAGTCTCCAAAGGGTTGAAAATTTTAAAAATGCCAGCAGGAGGCAGAGACAGAATTAGATTTATGGCAGAATGGGAAGAAATACTGCTCAACCTGTCACTAGAGCTCATAAAATGTATATTAAAAGATGCAGCCCTAATACAGGAAGAGGTCACAGCAGAATTAAAGAGACAACAAGAAATGGTCAGTAAATTAGAATGAAAAAATTTGAAAAATACTCAGACTATCTACCATTCCAACAAAAGTAAAAAAATTGCCTTGAACAGTTTGAATAACGAATAAAAAAAAGACGTTTCAAACAAGCAAATTCATCAGAGATCAGCATGATTTTGAGGCCAATCAGGTGTTCAACTGGAAGAAGAAGAAAGCTCATTTGTCAGTATGTGCCCGGATACCAATTTTAAGAAATAACATAACAGAAGACAGAGAAACAGAGAGAAATGCACTTGAATACACAACTGGTACGAGTGCTTGTGAAGCAGAACAGGGCCAAGTAGTAGAGCTGAGGTCTCTTTAGAGAGCCCCCCACAAACCACCATTATGGAAGAGCACCAAAGCTACCAAGACCAGAGAACCAGCCAGATATGGAACAGAACCCATGAGGGGGGCAGGAAACACAAGAGGAACAAATCAACATGCAATGGGGCACAGGAGCTACAGGAGGAAGAGATACTGGCCACGATTCACGAATGCCTATGCACTGTGCAAGGGCAGCACATAGGCATTCCCACCACTGAATGCTGTGCAGCAGTGCCCTGCGCACCCCCGCAGCATTCACTAATGGGCTTATCAGCGCCCCATGCAATGGATCCGTGGCTGGCTGCAGGGCACCGTTCCAGGGGCAGGACATAATTGTGCCAGGGGGTGCGCCCTGTGTGGTGGCCATTCACAGTGGCACTGCATGCCATTCCAGGCTGCATCCTTTATGTGAGGGGGGGACACTGGCATAGCCATTGCACTATCCCCCACCATGCCACTGCTGGCTGCGGCAAGGCAGTGCTGGCCCCCCACCATGTCCCCCAGCTGCACAGAATGGGAGGGGGCTTGGGGCAGCTGTGTCTCTTTTCTCTTTCTCTTTCTTCCTGAATATGGTGGTGACATGGTTCAGTGGCCACCAAGGACCACAGCATTTGCTCTCTCTGCCTATCTACACTGTGAGTAACATTCCCTGCCTGTCTCCCACTGTCAACGGCCCCTGCGGCACTCTGCCTCTATCTTCCCACAACACCGGAGCATACAGCCAGCTCGCTCACCTGCTCCACCGTTATCTTACCTGCAAGTGATAACAAACTTGTCTTTCAAACAACTTACCCAGACACTTCATGGAAATTGACATGCTGTCTCTCTCTCTCTCTCTCCATCCCTCCCCACATGTTGAAGCAAGCTGTGCCCAGGGGAGCATGTCTGTTCTTCTCTCTCTCTCTCTCTCTCTCTCTCTATTGCTCCACTATACCTGTCTGGTTCTGGGGCTTGGTAACTACTGTGTCTATGTTGCTGCTCTGACAGGGGACTGTACTGTTCAGTTACTGTTCACAGAGAGTCACGGGAGATTGTTGGCATAGTCAGTATCATGTGCTGGTCCCGGTGTGTGTCTGTCTCTTTCTCTCTCTTTACACTGCATGTGCTGTCACTAAGCACTGCAGGGGGACTGGAGATTGTCGACTTCGCTGTATTGCTGATCACCACCCAGAGATACGGAACACTTTTAGGTATGTGCCTCTTGTCGGAGCAGGGTCCACTCATGAACAACTGTGTGACAAGTAGTATGAGATCCGCTGGATGGGTGGGTGAGTAGTTTTTTACCATACCTAGGTCACAGTTACAACCGGCTACTATTGCCATGCTCCTGTGGGGAACAGTGTGACTTTTATGGGGTGGGTAGGTGGGAAATCATGTGCAGGTGCATCGACGTGTACTGCTATGACAACATGGGCTGGCACACTGTCCCTCTTGCTACTCACTTGTAGCAAAGAAATTAAATGGCTGACAGTGACTCTTGCTCTGTCTAGGAAGTTGACAAGTGCAGGTTCAGAAGACAGATTGTGCTGCCACGACTGCTCACTCTGACTGTTCGTTAATAGAGATTATACCATGGACCTCGGACACCGACCAATGAAAACGGCAGGCTGGCACCTTACCTCCGTTGTAAATCCTCTGATAATCACCGCAAAAGATGCCAGCCAGCCGCATCTCAATAACAACTACAAAAAAAAATGTTAAATCATTCCGAGCCGCCATCTTCGTTTCCTCGCTAAATGCAAATGAGCACCCCCGCCCCCAGCCTTCTCCCATAGCTCACGAAACATAAAAAAAAACTGCCTGGCATAAACACAAATTCCACTCTCGCAGTTCTTCAAAAAAGTAACGGCAGCTTAAGAAACATGTGGCAAACCTTTCGATATATGTCCCTGTAATGCTCGCTCGCTCCCTCCAAATTCCATCGCTCTCGCTGCTTCCGGTCTCCTAGCTCCTCGCTTCACCTCCCACCCGCCGCAGTGCCAAGTCCAGACCACCTTCACCTTCACAGTGTTAGTTATAAAATTCCATATTCCCACATAACAAAAACGAAAATTCTACGTGTCACAAGGTTTTTTCTTGCTAGAAGCTTGTACCCTGAGGCAGCAGTTCAAACACGGCAGATCTTAGCGTTAGCGCTCCCGCGCGCACCACACAAACTGCCTGCTCCTACCTAATATTGCGCTGCCTCCAACACAAACTATAAGCAAAAAACCAAACAGCACATAATGGCATGCTACCTAGTTTTGTACAGGGGGGAGAGAGAGCCTGTATTAGAAACTGTGCAGTGCCTGAAAAGGGGGGGGGGACGGTGGGGGCGAGTGACTGCATTACAAGCTGCACAGCACATCTTCTGCCTAGCAACAGGGAACTATTTACTATAGAGTAAGAATACCTCACATTAAAATCAATAAAAACTTTTTTTACTGTTTTAATATCATTTTTAATATTTTACTTCCCTCCCATAGTATAATACTTAATAAGCCATAAGGGTGTGGGTTGCTCGAGTTTCCGGCTGTCGAAGTTTACCCACTGGCTGCGCCTCATGGGCAAACCACTCCAGCCATGGTAAATTCCCCTATAACCCACACCCCCTCGTGGCTTATTGCTTAATTAACAAACAGTCAGGTGGCGCTCTTCAGCCAATCCACTATCTGCTTTTGCTAGCCCAAGTTATAAAATCTTTTAATGCACCTTTACAATTGTATTGCATGGATTTGGCATGTATGACTGGAAGACAGCATATTGGCACCTTGGTTGCCATGACTGCATGGATGCTTTGGCTGCTGGGAGCATTGAAGAGTCATCATACCTTAGTCGCATAACTCTGAGGATGTGCATTAGCATGAAACGTAAGCTGTCTTGGAAGTGCTTGCAAGCGTTTGTATGGACTGCTAGAATCTGTATTGTTTCTCTCCTAATGCTGCTACTTAGAGGCATAGAAACAGATTTTGTTGGCAGAGAAGAACCTTTAGGCCTATCCGGTCTGACCCTTGACCCTGCCTATTCTGTCACCACTGACCTTAGTTGGTCATAGCATAGGTGTCACTCCTTCCCCCAGTCCTCTACCTGATATGCTCCTGTACCTATCCCATGCAAGCTTGAAGCTACCCACAGTCTTTGCCCCCACTACCTCCTTTTGCAGGCTATTCCAGTCATCCACCACCCTTTCTGTGAAGAAGTATTTCTGCATCTCTCTCCTGAACTTCTCCTTCTTAGCTTCCTTGCATGCCCTCTTGTTCTAGTGCCTTCCTTTCTCTAAAATATACCCTCCACTTGCACCTTGTTCACTCCTTTGAGGTACTTGTAGGTTTCAGTCATGTTCCCTCTCACTCTCCTTTCTTCCAGGGAGTACATTTTTGAGTTCCTACAGTGTTTTCTTGTATGGTTTCTCATACAACCCCCTCAACATTTTGGTTGCCCTCCTGTGTACCACCCCCACCTTTTCAACCTCCTTGTGGAGGTGCGGCCTCCAAAACTCGACACAGTACTCCATGTGGGGCCTCTTCAGTGAGCGGTACAATGGCAGCACCACCTCCCTCATCCTGCTAGAAATCCCTGTCCCTGTGCACCCCAGCATCCTGCTAGCCCTTTCCACTGTTTTGTCATACTGCCCAGCTACCTTACGGTTGTGGTCATCAGATATGATGACCCCTAGGTCTCTTTCTTGCTTGGTGACTGTAAGCTCCACTCCCCCATCATATCTGCAGCTCTAAGTGCATAACCTTGCATTGGCATTGAAACCCAGCTGCCACCTCCTGGACAATTCCTCTAATTTCCTCAGCTCCCTTTGCATTCTCCTAATGCCTCCCTGAGTGTCAATCCTGTTGCAGATTTTTGTATCATCTACAAAGAGGCACACCTTCCCCTCAAGCTCCTCCGCAATGCTGCTGCTGTTGCTGTATGCTGCTTTTTGTACAACTGAAGCACTGGCATGTATTTCCACATCAGTGAAGAACAGCATGCTTTGAAAAGTGATCTTGGGTGTCTAGTGTCTTGCTCTTCATAAGGGAAGGTGAGTGCTGATTTCTCTTCCTTCTTCCTGTTTTCAGCATTTGGAGTCTTGCACCACTGAACCAGAGAGTGCTTTCACTACATACAAAACTGGGTGCTAGCTGCTTAAGAAAAGGGTGGGGGTATTGGCAGTGTTGCCGATATTCTTAGAAGTCCTCATAATCAGAGAGTGTGTGCATTGCAAGTACACACAACCTATTGTACGTTTCTGGCTTTGGGATTCAGTGGTGCAACTGTAGTATGTGCAGCACATTCTACAGCTCCATCCCATGTCCCGATCCACTGAATGTAAGTTAGGCTGTGTGTACCTGTAGTGCAAAAAAAACTAGTTACAGTATATTGGTAGCTTCAGTGTTCCTCTCCTCCACCACTCTTCACTATCAGACATATAGGAGATGGGGAAGAGAAGGGGCTGAAAATTCCTTAATTATAATCTGAGGAGGGGGATGAGGGAAAGATGGGAGAGGGAAGATTTAGGATCAAACAGCTAATCAGTCATGATATTGATGGTCAGGTGACTGGTGGGGGCAGCATGGCAATCACTGAGAGGAACAAGCCCCTAAACATCTTTGAACATACTGGACCACAGGTAGATTGGGGGGGAGCTCTAAGTTTGTTTTTGAGTGTGTGGAGAGGGTTCATTTTTTTGGCTGCAGTAGAACTTGTTCCCTTAGATTTCCTCCCTCACTAATTCAGTTCCCCTCATACTGCTGCTAGCTGCAGTGCCGCTCTATGCACTGTAGAAGTACCAGCACTATGTCACATTTTCCACGTACAGAATCCCCCCCCACACACACTTATTTGTTTTAGCAGAGGTATACCATAAGATTCCTAGTCAATGGGATGCCTCCTTACCGACCTCCTCAAAACAGTTCCCCTTCTTTATCTTTACTCTTTTGTCCACCTCATGCTCATTTCTCTCACGTTGACCTCAGGGTTGCTAGCCATTATGAGTCTCCAGCCATATGTCCTCCATGCACCAGCCAGACTACTGCTACATTCTTTCACCACGTAAGACCCCACTCACACAGTGGGGCCCAGACTGGGAGACAAGGCCTAGGAGCGATATGTTTGTCTTTGGATGGGAACTGGAGGTGGTGCCTGCTTAGCTGTGCGACAGCCCTAAGGAATCATGTGTAGTCTTGCAATGGAGTCTGGATATTCCTGTGCTATGTGTACTGATATATGAACTGCTAGGAAAACCTTGGGCAGAATACTGTCTTCCATGGCTGCAAAAGCAAAGAAGATTACAGGGTAGCTAGAATTGGTACTATAATGTATGTTACAGAAATAACCATATTAAGCAGCATTGGTTGTTTTTTCACATGTACCAGATGTTAATTGTATGTAAAGGGATACAAAAATGTTTATTTTATGAAAAACAAATTTTATTTAAAAGTTAGAAGTAAGGGGTGTGCTAGAGAGTCATAATTGTAGGTGGACGTATATTTCAGATTGGCTCTCACACTAAGATACTAAGTTTACAAAAATGCATAACTTTTTACAGAGTTATGTGAAGATCCCTTGGCAAAACTGTGTGTGGAACACACTTTCAAACAATTTGGTATTTTTTTTGTGGATTTTAAAGTGGGCAAGGTGGAGATGGTCTGTTTGAATTGAAATGCTGGTGAAGGAAGTTAGAAACTACAGCAGGCCCTTCCTGAGACTGCGGGTAGCACCGGAGCTAACAAGCCCATGGTAGCAGGAAGAAGCCCACCTTGGGACTCAATCTTTAACACAGCCTGAGAAATGGACCACAAGATAGAAAAGATTCTGGAGTGGATGGCCACACAGGACACAAAAATGTAGATGGAACGATCACAAAAAACACCAGTCATTGTGCCTTACATGACTTCAGAAAACACGTACCTTAAAAACAGACTTGGAAGCCTTGGAAAATAAATCAAGAGAACGCAATACACCTCTAGAAGACATGCTTGAAAGAGTGGAGGGGGAAGGTCTACTACAGTTTATCAGAATTTGGCTAGCAGAAAATCTGCAACTAGGTGAAACTGGGGATCCAGTTGATATCAGAAAAATGTACTGAGTTAACTTCAAGATGACCAGTGGCCACCCTGACACTTCCCAGAATGCTTCAGATTGTAGCTGCCAATGTCAAGACTAGAGATATTTTATTACACACGACAAGACAGGTTGGTGAATCAGTCTATGAAGCAAAAACAATGAACTTTTTCCCAAACTGGTTGTTCATGATGCATACTAGGCAAAAGCAATGCAATGCAATTAGGAAGCAGCTACAGAGTCTGGGCAATACACATTCCATCCTTGCCCCAGCAAGATTCAGGATTATACACAGAGGAAAACAGTTCCAGTATGCAAACACAAATGATACAGGAGCCTGGGTGACAAAAAACAAAAACAGCAGAGTTTTGTGAGGGCAGAGAGGAAGATGATGCTTTGGAAGGAGACTCGTATGTAAAAGATGCTGGACTTGCATTGGACAAGGCAATGGACATTATATAGACTAAAGTTTTAAAAGTTTAATTTCCACAATCTAGAAAATGTGTTCATGTTCAGTATTGTATTCATGAGCATGTTCTGAGGGTGTGTTATGTGCCTACAATAGCATTCATCAATTAATCTAAAATGGCACCATCCATGAGGTGCTTAGTCACCTCGAAGACAGTATATGGGTTCGGGTGCACATTAACCCTCGAAATGCACAATTTTTCTATAGGGTGGGAGTAGTTTATTTATTTATTTATTTTTTATTTATTTATCAAGTCTAGGATTACAAACTTTTAACTCCTCAAAAACATGTAACAGTAAAGTTCTTGGCATCTTCAGTTTTGAAGCAGGGAAAGCGCTCCGTATATATATTTTACAATATTGTGTTCTTGGTCCTAACTGGTTAAGGGAGCTGATTTAATCCACTATAGTGTTATGCAGATGAAATTTATATCTCTGTTTTATACAAATAATATCAAGTTTAGTGCAGGAGGGGGTTGGTGGTAGAAACAAAAAGTAATCTTCGGTCACTGTTAAATTTGGAATAAGCAGCTTAGATGCAGCAGTCTAAATAATTGTTTATTAAACATCCTCCAGGTTGTCCAGATACTTTAATGCAGCTAGCATATTGGTTGAAAATGAGTATGTCTGAATCCCTGATGCAACAGTATGGCCTACTACTCATACGCACGTGTAGATTTAAGTATATACAACTTAAACATTTTATGTGGGGTAGACTGGGCACTACCATGGTTTGATAAATTGCAGAGTGCAACTCCACCTAGAATAGCTGTGCTGTGGTCAATTAAGAAATACAAACATGTAAAATGAGGACCTGCACCTTTGCTAAGGCTTGATAATGTCTCTACAGTCACAGTCATAGTCAAAATCTGAGTGTAAAACTCACCAACTCCAGACTCTTCTTGTTGTGCAAAGTGTAATTCCTTTTATTAGGGCAAACAGCAGGATAAAAGATATAATCCAGAGAGATTTTGCAATCAGGCACACACACCACTCCCTTCGGTTGCTTCCTACTTCCTGGTAACATCCTGGATCACCTGACACATTTCACTCAATAGGAGCTTTCTCAAAGGTGAGTTTGCACTAATAAAAGGAATTACATACACTTCATACAACAAGAAAAGTCTGGAGTTGGTGACTTTTTTACTCAGATTTTGACTGTGACTAGAGACATTTTCAAGACATTCTCGAGCCTTAACAAAGGTGTGGGTCCTAGTTTTACATGTTTGCACTACTATGGTGCTGCAGGAACCATCAGAATTAGCTCAAATACTGGATGCAGCAGCAAGTAGCACTGGGTTGATATCAAAGCTATATTCTAGCCTAATGAAGATAGTGCCATAGAAGGGGGATGCACAGAGAATGCAATGGGTAGAGATAATGTGGTCAGAAATTGCACAGGAATACTGGGAAGACATGATGGAGGAGGGCTGGAAAGCACCAATCCAAAGTAAAAAAGTTATACACTGTTTAACAGTGCAGACGGCCTCTTAACATTCCAGGCAAGTTAAGAAAATTCTTGGAGGTACATGATGGGAAATGCTCTAGATGCGCAATGGATAATGCAGAACTCTCTCACATGATGTTTCACTGTCCCTCACTGAGAGCATATTGGTCAGAGATTGAACAAACTCTGGCAAATGCATGGAGCCTGTGAATAGCAATCTTGCCTCAGCAAGTCCTGTTGGGTGACTGGTCCAAACAAGAAGACTTAAATGCAGGCCAAAGTAAACTTGCACACATTGTTATAGGATTGGCCAAGCTGAGTATTCTTTCCCAATGGAAGCAGTTAACCCACCAGTTCACACAGCGTGGTTAAACAATATGAATGAATGTAAGAATCTGGAGAAACTGACATATAGAGTAAGGGAGGAAGGAGCAGAATTTTGACAAAGTATGGGCACAGTCTGAACATTATATAGGTACTTAAGCGACTAGTACTAGGAGCAAGGAGGAGGTCTACATGCATGTATCAGAACAATCAATGATGCCTACATAAGTTTTATGGTGGACCCAACTCTCCCTAAGGCAATAAGAACAGGGAATTAATCGAATGTTCTACAAGTCATCAAATATTTGAGATTGACTCTGCACCTTTAAATGAGTTTAAACACTATGTAGGTATTGTAAATAGATACATGTCTGTGTATGTTTGTTCTTGTGTATTGTGTATTGTTTAATGTTAAACCTGAAACGATGAATGGTAGGCAAGGTGAATGGTTGGCAAATCAATTTGTAACATGGCAAAAATAAAACAAGTAGAATAAAGCAATACAATAGGTGGAAGTGTGTCAGGTGCTACAAAAGCAAGATGGCATTATAGGACGATAATGCCGTGTTGCTTGTGAAGTTCATCAAGTGGACAGTGGCACAAACGAGCAGTGTAGAAAAGGAGAAGAGGTAGACAACTTCAGATATAGTGTGAGACAGTCAACCAGGGAGATAAGAGTAAGAGTAGGGAAAGTAGTAGTGAGACACAAACAGAGAGAAATTGTGTCTGAAGGATAGCAGCACCAGAGAGGCATCACACATGTTGTGAAAAAGGCGAGAATAGCGTTGGAGAGCAGCACTCCAGCACAGCCTGAGAGTCATCGAGAGGAGAAAGGCGAAAAGTGTGAAGCAGAACCGGCACATCAACACACACAGACTCATCCCAGGAACCTGTTCTGGGAGAAGGTAGTGGGACCCCAGATGTCGGAATGTGGGACAGCGTTGGTGAGCAGCGAGGTGGAAATCCGTCTCAGTTCGAGTAGTTAACGAAATATGTGACCGTGAACTTTAAATATTCAGGAGGATCCGTGCAGACGCAGGTGAAGAAGTAGGTCATGAAATTGACACTGGGATAAAACAAGCAGTAATGTCAACAGGAGCTTGCCAGGTAAAGAGGAGATGGCTATTCAACAAAGAGGTGAACGCGGTATGCAAATCAGCAACAGACACTGAATACAAGTGAGTAGAAGTCGTCAAGCGCAGTCCTCCTGCGAACGGTAGAAGAATAACAGCCATCAGTAATATGTAAAAAGTAATAGAAATTGTTCAGCCATGCATTGTAGTACCTACGTGCGAAATTAGGGAAATGACACATGTATGTAAGAGTGTATGATGTTAACGTCTCAAAAGTACAGTAAACTTTACTTTGTTACTGCAATCCTGTCAGCATCTCTTTCATTAGAACACTATGCAGTTATCTAGCACAGTCGTAGCAATGTACACACCATGTTACAAGTACATTAATCCACTCCGAAGGTGGCATCTAATGGGGAATTAATGCATGGTTGGCCGTTGTAGGCACTCTGCCTGCAGCCTTATGCCACAAAGGTCCCAAACATGGATTAATTCCCCATTAGATGCCACCTTCGTCGTGGATTAATGCTTACATATATACTGCACTAATGATTATTTGCACAATGATGTAGGTTTAAGGCTATTGTGTTATTGGATGTATTTCAGTTGAAAAAAGTTCAATATACTATATTAGAAAGAAAAAAAGAAAATGAGCATGTTAAAAGCAAATGTCATATGTTTGTATCAGCAGAATGGGGGAATAATATACTTGTGTGCTAAAATGTAACTGAATGTATATTGTTGTCTCACATAATGTATTACGCCTTTGTATTTTTTTTATTGAAAACTAATAAACTATAAATTAAAAAATTTAAAATAATAACTGTCACTGTAGAAGTATCAATAACAAGATATCAATAAAATTGTAAATGTAAAAACTAAACAAAGTACCAATGTTTAGAGACATTACTTACAAATTCAATTCAGGAATATTTACAAATTTACTTATGTGGAGAAATTTAATTTTCTAGAAGAAAAATGTTTGTAAATATGTAAAAACATCGATTTTAATAAATATCAATAAACAATAACATTGATAACATTGAAGAAAAAAATCACCCTGCATGGAAAAATAAGATAGCAATAAATACACATTGACATTAATAATATCAGCATTCATGTGACAGATTGTAAATGCCTTAGAAGATACACATGTATGCCCCATGAAAGAGCAACACAATTTTTCTAGTTGATACCGCTCTGCAGGCATTATGAGAAAATAGTACAGGATTAGCAATAGGCCCTCATTATAGATGGGAGCAGAAAAATAGTTTAAAAAAATGATTTTTCTCCATTTTAGAAAACAAATCAAGCATATGTTGTAATATATATACTAGCAATGTTTCTCTCTTTTCTGGACTAGAAGGCCATGAGTTCAAGTGCCACACGAGGGTCTTGGGTTCATACGTTATGCTGACACTGCCGAGCAGTCCTAGGGACAGAGCTGCCCTGCTGGAGGTGCCATTTTTCACATGACGTGTGAAATCCAAGTCTCTTTTGCCCAAGTCCAGTGGTTCTCTTATTGAGAGTTAAAAATTTCATGGCACTTTTCAAAAAAGAGTAAATGATCCATGTCGGGAAGCATCAGGCTTTAACATAATCAGACTGACATTTTAGATTTTGCCCTAACCATTTGGCTTATCCTTTTAAAAATTCTAAACATTTACTCTGCAGGAAAATGATTCTCTGGATAGGCTAGGTTCAGCCGAGTTTCTTTTTACAAGCTTTTCTGTTGGTTAAAGATACTGAATGTAACACCTGTCCTTTTATTTGTCTATTGATGTTTTTATGTAAAGCACCTTGAGTCTTTGGGAGAGGGTACAATATAAATAAAACTGCCTTGCCCTTGAATGTGTATTTTCTGTTGCTAGTCAGTTTATTTTCTCTAGTGACAGTGGTATAATATTTGTTCATTTAAATAGTAGGAGTCTTGTTGCCCATGTTGATAAACTCTTGGTCCCACACCCATAAATTTTATGTCATAGGCTCATAGCAGCAAGTGAAATAGTGGTGGTGGCAGTAGTGGCTGTTGAGTTTACATCGAGTGCAGTCACGTCTCTGCAGAGCTCCAGTTGCCAGACCCATAAAGTTGAGCATAAATTAGTTTTGCCTTGTTCAAAACAGGACTTTTTGATATCAGCTTAAAAGCCCTGTTTACACTTCGGGATCGCTGTATTTACTGCTCCACCGCCAACTCGCTGCACTCTCATTTAAGTGCTACAATTCAGTTTACACCTCCCTTGGCTCAAGCGCCGCAGATCACACCGAGAGAAGTGTCCCCCTAGTGTCCGGGATACTGGGAGAAACGGGACTGCATTTGGATGGAGCACTGCAGCAGTTTAAGCCACGGGGTGATGTGCTCAATGCAGCACGCATTCCCACAATTTCACTGGAGTGACACATAGCACAATGCAGTGAGTGTCCACAGCGGTGGCTTTGCAGTGCATCAACTGGAATGCATGGGTTGATGCGCTGCAAAGAGGGAAGTGTAAACAGGGAAAAAGCTTGAATGTGTAGAATAAATTGTTTGAAAATGATGAAGCCTGGTTAATTCAGAGCTGGAAAAAAGGCACCAGCTAACAAGGCAGGAGCAACAGAGGCTGAAGCAGCAGCAGTAGAGCAGAGTAAATTTGGGGAAGGATTGGAGCTACCCTTGCTGGCCATTCTTGCAGCTGCAAAAACAATGGGAGAGTCACGTGATGCACTCTTGAGGGCAGCAGCAGAGGAGAGCTCCAGCTGTTGAAATTACAAAACTCCATTTAAAACCCCTGAAATCGTGAACCCGAACAGAGCAAATCATCAAAAACCTGAGACAATGTCCTGAAGACTACTGTGCTCAAGTTTGAACATTGTGGAAATAGAATGAGGAAAAACATTTGAAAGTCTGCACTGCTGGCCAACCTCAGCAGGATTGCACGCTACCAAGTGGGAGAACCTCGCCTCTTCTCTGGACCCCTCACCACCTCTGAGCACAGCCAACAGCCTCAACAAGTATATGGAAGAATTTTCCTTTATAAAGGATACACTGAAAAGTCTAGCAGGTGATTTCAAGATACTAAAGCTGGCTCTGAAAGCTATGACAACCAGAGTCAGTTTGATGTAGAATCTTGTGTCAGCTTGAGTGAAGACCAAGCTGCAAGGGAGGAAAAGCAGCTGATTACCTTACAGAGAAGGATGCACAAGCTAGAGGAGAGGATCAAGGACCAGGAGGGCTGGGTCACTGGAACAACCTGGTCTTAGTGATGTTGGAGGAGAAAGCGGATGGATGAGACACAGTAGCCTTTGTCTAAAGACTTTGTGAGAAGCTGTCTGGTTCCTCTCCTAATGGACCCAATTATATACTTGAATAGGCTCACTGAGTGTTACAGCCACCCCCGCAAGAAGGAGAACATCCAAGGCCAATCATATTTAAATTGCACAAATTTCTGGACAAGACACAAGTATAAAATAAAGCCAGGAGCTGTAGAAAATTGAGTGGCAAGGGCAGAAATTGCTCTTTTTTGTTGTTGTTACTAATGTAAATCCACAAACACACCAGAAACAGGCAGCATACCAGAACATACAGAGCATGCTGTATGCAGGAGTGACTAAATTTTGATTAAGCTACCCGACTAAACTTGGCATAAAAGTAGGAGGGAAAGAGAGACAGTACCATATGGCAGAGGAGTCAAGAATAGAACTGGCACAGCTACTGCCTACTCTATTTAAGGCTAAAGACACAAACAAGAGTAATGGGGAAGTTAGCAAGGAACTAGGGGATAAGAATAGGGACTGAAATGATCCCCATCAGCAGTGATTTCACAACATCACGATCCAGCAGTTGGTAGATAATGCCATTACATAACTTAATTGGGTTTATTTTACTATGTTAATCCCCCCCAAGTAATGAACTATTGACCGTTGGTAAAAACATGCATGCACTGAACAAATCCTCTGTTAACTAACCAGGAGGAGTGCTTCCCACAATCTGGTTTGAATCCCTCAGGACCAGATATTATGTGAGGCAAATCCTCTCTCCCTCAAACAGAAGTTCTTCATGAGCATATAAAACAATGAGCAGAAACATCCCTTTCCAGAGTCTACTTGGCACCTAAACTAACCGGCAACTTTAAAATGGTCAAAAGTTGGAAAAACCTGGTCTTATCTCTTGATTGGTGAGGGAGTCTGAAGCAAATGATTACACAAGTCAACCTGGAAGTGAAGCTATCCAATGGTTTTAAGTAGCTGGCAGATCTGGAAATGAACAAATGAAGGAGTGATGTCATTGCACCTCCCCATGGTCCCCAAGTAGACTGTGCAAACATGAAAATAATAGCAACCGTGAACTCACTCCCTACCTCCTGATACCATGCAACAGAAGAGTGGTTTCCTCATTTATTTTGGCTAGTAGGTACTATGACACTCAGACAGCTGGTTCTGATTAATCTATGATTTTTGTAATATAAAAAATGTGTTATTGAATGTCTGTCTTGAGAGATGCTGACAGCCTGTGGAATGACCCCCCCCCCCAGGTTTTAGCTACAACATGTTACCTGGAAAGCCAGGAGATAATTACAGGCTAGAAGAGACCTAAAATAAGCATCTCCTGTTTATGTGACTAATTGCAGCTTGCCAACTGCCAAGATAGATCATAAACTTTTATAACATTCAGAGGAAACACAGTTAATTTCACATGGTGATACAAAGCATGTTGCACCTCCGTGAGATCTGGCAGAGTCATAACAAGTCCTTTGATGTCCTGGAAAGGGGAAGTGGCTCATAAGATCAAAGAAAGTCATTTGAAGAAAATGAGTCGTGCTGAGGTCACAGAATTTAATACTTTGATAAGACATCCTGTTTTCCATAGATATATATTTTTTATATTCTGATGGGGAGGAGCTTGGTGACTTCACACAAAGAGGTTGGCAAAGCCAGTTTTTAAATAGTATTCTGTGTTCCATTTACACAGACGTTTGGACTCTGAAAAAGCAACATCAGGCACTATTAGATGAATATACCTTAGAAGAGACAATTATAAGAGTACAGTGGTAGTAGATTTAGTCTGCACTTTTAAACCTGTTTTAAGTGATTTGTATGTTTTGTGATATATGGTTCTATGTTTTACATTTTACATTCTTATCTATTTTTAAGTAAACATCTGATTTTTAAATAGACTATTTGTGTCTTCCAAGTCCTTCTGTTTTTGCCTGTGATGCATGGATGGTTAAGAGTGTGACAACACTGTGCATGAGCTTATATGGTAATACCAAAATGGGAACAGGTAAGAGTTATCTGAGGTCTTTATTAACATTTTTAGGGGTTCATTTTGTATACCTGGTTAGGTGCCCGTAGGCGAAAGATATCTTCCCCCCCCCCGAAGAGCAGAATTATCTGAGTCTGTGCATTGGATAAGCTAACAAGAGGTTCATAGTTTGAATCCCTCCAGAACTGAGACCAAAGGTTGATTCGAGCCCACAGAACAGACAGGAGAGTTACCCTGTTTCTGTTAACTGTTCACAATACTACGCTCGGAGGTTGGCACTTTGGGAGTAGAGGGCTGACCTGCTGAGTGGGTTTGTGACAGATTGGTTGGCAGCGGTGTGCATAATTTTGGTATTACAAGCTTTTATTGTTCAGTGTGTCAGCTTGATACCGTCAGCTCACTTGCAAAGAAAGTAAAAAGCAGTGATTTATTTTTTAAAAAAGGAGACCGAACTATATCACTTGGCATACAGTCAAGTTCCTACCCATTTTATTTCTTTTTCTAAAGTGCAAGTCAGAGTAGCCGTAGTTAGGGAAGAAGATGGCTTCCAACTACAGCAGGCACACTGTAGACTACTTAAAGCAGTTGTGTGGGGACAGAGGAGTCCCGTTCGAGGTGAAAGCCAGCAAACAGAACCTCGTGGATGCCCTGATGGTAGCAGATACCCAGAGCACCGAGTCACAGACAGTGACTGTAAGGGACCAAACCTTGAATGTGGCAGAGCTAGCGGCCAGTGCAGTGTCCAGATCCAGTGAGGATGACAGCAGGGCCACTGTCAGTGAAGAACCACAGCAGCAAGGGAAGATCACCAGTAACCTGGATCCAGAAGTACTCAGGCTGCAAATTGAGTTGTGCAGAATGGAGCTGGAGTTCCAGAGGGAGAAGGACCATGAACAATGGGAGGCAGACCATGAGGAGCGTGAGCGCCAGTGAGCTGCAGAGGAGAAAATGGACCGTGAACAGAGAGATGCAGACTGTGAGGAGCGTGAGCACCAGCGAGCTGCAGAGGAGAAGAGGGAGCAAGAATGCCAAGACGCAGACTGTGAGGAGTGTGAGCGCCAGAGGTAACACAAATTGGAGAAGCTACGACTCCAACCAGCCGCACCAGAGCAGGTAAGTGGCTTGGATTTAACTGGGACTACAGGGCTGGGTTACAAATTGAATTCCAAATTGATAGCCGAATTTAAAAAAGGGGACTATATGGATGCCTTTTTAAATTATTTTGAAAAAGTTTGCATTCAGGCTAAAATTCCTAGAGAGTCCTGGATCTTCCAGCTATCCCCACTACTTACCGGGAAAGCTCGGGTTGCATTAGGTTAAATGGACAATGAGGACAGTGATGATTACAACAAACTTAAAGCTGCACTGTTACAAAAATTTGAATTAACTGCTGAATCATACACAGCTAAATTCCATAAGCTCAGGAGAAGCCCTGAAATGAGCTATGAAGAGCTAGCCACGAAACAATGTCAGTTTTTAAAATGTTGGTGGGAAGGAATTGAAGCAAACTCTGTTGATAAAATTGAAAATGTGATTTTGTTAGAACAGTTTTATTGGGCATGCCCAGCAGAGCTGAAAACCTGGCTGGAGGACCAAGATCCCAAAACAGTGCAAGAGGCTGCTGAACTCTTGGACTGCTATGCCAAGAGCAGACCTGCTCTGAGAGCGAAGGGGGTGGGTGTGGCAGCGCAGAAAGGGAAAAGCGCACCCTCAGGGCAGCTAAAACTCTCACTGCCTCCACCGAAACCAGTTAGCCCCAGGTTTCAGAGAAAAGATTTCTCTGAAAAGAGAAGTGAATGTTGGTTATGTAAAGAAACTGGACATATTGACAGACAGTAAAGAATGAGCAATAATATGCAGAATGGTACTAGAAAAGAAGTGGGTTGTTTGTGTGTCCCTGGAAGCATGCCTGTTAACATGAGAGAACACATGCACCCAGTCATGGTGAATGGTGTACAGACACAAGGGTTAAGGGACACAGGGGCATCCCTGATATTGGTAAAAGGGGATCTAGTAGAGCCTGGTCAGCTTATACTCAATAAATACGTCACTGTATAGGACTTTACTGGTGAGGCAAAAACATTGCCCCTCACCAGTGTTCTCCTAAACTGGGGTGAAACACGGGGAACTGTGCAACAGGTGGCTGTAGCCAAAACGTTAGCAGTGGATGTGATCCTGGGCAACAATCTCAAACAAGGGATGGTGTGTGCAGTTACCCATAGCCAAGCAGCAAGGGAAAATTGTAGATTCCTGAACCCCACAGAAGCCATTGTGGAAACCACTGAGAGGCTGGTTTCTCCAGCCTGTGTCTCCAGATGGGGAGATTAATAAAAAGGGGGTAGAAATTTCCCCAGTAGCAGTTAACCACACAGCTACCGAAGGTTACTCCAAAGAGGGAGAGGTGACTCATTGTCAGAGGGTTGGGACTGACAGTGATCCTGAGTGCCCTGATGCTAGTGCTAGGGACCCTGGTTTAGTGACTGAAGGGGACCTGTTCCATGCCTTGGGAATGAGTGAGGAGTTTGCAGCTGCTCAGAGAAGTGACCCTAGTCTAGAGAAGCTGAGGGCTTTGGCAGACTGTGACGGTGCACAGGGAGGTGACGGGCAGACATAAGGTTTATTGGGAAAATGGACTTATGTATACTCAGGCAGTACAGACAGAGGGAGGGAGGGGTGCTAAGCAGGCAGCTTGTCATTTCCCAAGGGTATTGTGAGCAGTTGCTCAAAACTGCACATGATATTCCCTTGTCTGGTCATCTGGGAATCATGCGCATGATGCAGCAGTTGGCCCAGAATTTCTACTGGCCTAACTTCACCCAGCAGGTGAAGGAGTATTGCAGGTCTTGTCACTGGTGCCAAGAAACAGGGAAGGAGGGCAGGAAACCCAAGACGCCCTGATTCCATTGCCCATAGTGGAGGAGCCATTCCAGAGGGTGGGAATGGATATTGTGTGGCCTTTAAATACCCCCAGCTCCTCAGGGAAGAGATTCATCCTGACTGTGGTGGATTATGCCACCCGGTACCCAGAGGCAGTCACCCCATCCTCTCTCTCTCAGGACAGACAAAGTGGCAGAAGCCTTACTTGGGATTTTATCCCATGTTGGGGTTCCGCAGGAGGTTATCACCGATTGAGGGGGTTCCTTCATGTCGGACCTGATGAAATGTTTATGAGAGAAGTGTGGGGTGGTGCAGAGATGCATGACACCGTATCACCCACAAGCCAATGGGCTTGTGGAAAGATTCAATGGTACCCTGAAGTCAATGCTCCAGGCGTTTGCTGAACAGCATGGGAGGACTGGGAAGCCACTTCCCCACCTGTTGTTTGCATCGGAGAGGTGCCCCAAGAGTTGATAGGATTTTCCCCCTTTGAACTCTTATATGGACACCGAGTACGTGGGCCGCTAGACTTGATCCAGGAGGACTAGGAGAGCAAGCACACCATCCAGGGAACTCCCATTGTGGATTACGTCCTTAGGTTTAGGGAAAGGCTGAAGGAGCTTATGGGGACAGCCCAGAGCAACCTGGCAGCTGCCCAACAGAAACAAAAAGTATGGTACGACCGCAGAGCCAGAGCTTGCTTGTACATAGTGGGTCAGGAGGTCATGGTCCTTTTTCCGGTCTGGAAAGACAAGCTGCAGGCTGAGTGGGCAGGACCGTACAAAGTGGTTAGGAAGGTAAATGACGTGAACTACATTATAGAGTTACCTGACTGAAGACAGACAAAAAGGATGCACCATGTCAACATGATGAAGCCATATGCAAATAGGGTGGACATGGTGTTTGCAGTGTGTAGTCCTGGGGAAGGAAAGGATGAAGGAGACCCCCTTCTGGACTTGCTGGAGGAAAGTAAGTGGGAGTCCTCTGTGGAGGCAGTAAAACTATCTCCCCAGCTGGCCCAGAACAAGATCCAGGAAGTAAGGGAGGTTTTAGCAGACTTTGCCCCATTGTTTAGTGCCAAGCATGGACTAACCCCTTAGTGACTCACGATGTGGAGACAGGGACTCAGACGCCTATATGGTGGACAGCATATTGGGTGTCAGAGGCTGTCCAAAAGGACATTAGGAGGGAAGTGCAGGAGATGCTTGATTTAGGGGTAATCCAGAGATCCCACAGCCCCTGGGCCTCACCCGTAGACCTTGTGCTCAAACCAGATGGCTCTATTCATTTCTGCATGGACTATCATGGACTGAATGCAGTCACAAAGTCAGACGCCCACCCGATGCCCCGGATGGACGAACTCCTGGACAAGTTGGGAGGGGCGACCTACCTTATGACCATTGACCTGACAAAGGGGTATTGGCAGGTAGAGTTGACGGACAGAGCTAGGGAAAGGTTGGCCTTCTTCACTCCGATAGGCTTATTTGAATTTAAAGTAATGCCTTTCGGAATGAAGAACACCCCGGCCACTTTCCAAAGATTAGTGAGCCAGGTGTTAAGTGGTGCAGAGGAGTACGCCGTGGTGTACCTGGATGACATTGCCATCTTTAGTGCCAGTTAGGAGGAACACCTATCCCACCTTAGGGAAGTGCTGGGTGGGATAAGCCAAGAAGTGCCAGGTGGCCATGGGTGATGTGGCATACCTCAGGCATATGGTAGGCTGGGGACAGCTCCGTCCTAACCAAATAAAAATAGAGGTAATCCAGGCATGGCCCAGACCAGAAACACAGAAGCAGGTCAGGAGTTTTCTAGGGACAGCAGGGTACTACAAGAAATTTGTACCCAATTACAATGCCCTGGCTGCTCCCCTATCTGACCTGACAAAGAAAAGGATGCCCAAGAAAATTACCTGGGGCCCAGCCTGTCAGGAAGCCTTTTCCAAACTAAAGGAGGCACTGTGCAGTGCTCCTGTTTTGACAAGTCCTGACTATAGCAAACCCTTTATAGTTCAAACTGACACCTCAGACGTAGGTATTGGGGCAGTACTGAGTCAGACATCCAGCCAAGGGAGAGATCACCCAGTAGTGTACCTGAGTAGGAAGTTATTTCCCAGGGAACAGGCATACCCTACTGTGGAAAAAGAATGTCTTACCATAGTGTGGGCCCTAAAGAAGTTGGAGTCATACTTACATGGGTAGCATTTTGTGGTGCAGATTGACCACAGCCCCCTGGTTTGGCTGACACAGATGGGGAAAAACAATGGTAGATTGCTAAGATGGAGTCTTGCTTTGCATGGGTATGATATGACCATTTTACATAGGGCTGGAGCCAAAAATCAGAACTCCGATGGGCTGTTTCATGTGTATGAGGAGTGAACTGATTTGGGAAGCTCATCCCATGCAGGGGATAGAGCCCCCAAATTCAGTCTAGGTGGAGAGGAATTGTGACACTCAGACAGCTGGTTCTGATTAATTTATGATTTTTGTAATATAAAAAATGTGTTATTGAATGTCTCTCATGAGAGATGCTGACAGCCTGTGGAATGACACCCCGTCCCAGGTTTTAGCTACAATGTGTTACCTGGAAGGCCAGGAGATAATTACAGGCTAGAAGAGGCCTAAAATAAGCATCTCCTGTTTATGTGACTAATTGCAGCTTGCCAACTGCCAAGATAGATCATAAACTTTTATAACGTTCAGAGGAAACACAGTTAATTTCACATGGTGATACAAAGCATGTTGCACCTCCATGAGATCTGGCAGAGTCATAACAAGTCATTTGATGTCCTGGAAAGGGGAAGTGGCTCATAAGATCAAAGACAGTCATTTGAAGAAAATGAGTTGTGCTGAGGTCACAGAATTTAATACTTTGATAAGACATCCTGTTTTGCATAGATATAATTTTTTTATATTCTGACAGGGAGGACCTAGGTGACCTCACGCAAAGAGGTTGGCAAAGCCAGTTTTTAAACAGTATTCTTCTTTTCCATTTACACAAATGTTTGGACTCTGAAAAAGCAACATCAGGCGCTATTAGATGAATATACCTTAGAAGAGACAATTCTAAGAGTACTGTGGTAGAAAATTTAGTCTGCACTTTTAAACCTGTGTTTTTTAAGGGATTTGTATGTTTTGTGATATATGTTCTATGTTTTACATTTTACATTCTTATCTATTTTTAAGTAAACATCTCATTTTTAAATAGACTATTTGTGTCTTCCAAGTCCTTCTGCTTTTGCCTGTGATGCATGGATAGTTAAGAGTGTGACAACACTGTGCATGAGCTTATATGGTAATGCCAAACTGGGAACAGGTAAGAGTTATAGGAGGTCTTTATTAGAGTTTTTAAGGGTTCATTTTGTACGCCTGGTTAGGTGCCTGTAGGCGAAAGATATCTGGCCTCCCCGAAGAGCAGAATTATCTGAGTCTGTGCATTGGGTACGCTAACAAGAGGTTCACAGTTTGAATCCCTCCAGAACTGAGACCAAAGGTTGATTCGAACCCACAAAACAGACAGGAGGGTTACCTTGTTTCTGTTAACTGTTCACAATACTATGCTTGGAGGTTGGCACTTTGGGAGTAGAGGGCCTGACCTGCTGAGTGGGTTTGTGACAGGTACCAGGGGGGATGCTATGTGGAGTGAGAGGTACCTGGCTTCCAGAAGCAGACAGTGAACTATCCTTAGATCGTGAACTAGGCCTCAAGCTCAAGGTAAGCAGCACTGTTTCTTGGCCAATACCTACCACTTGCCGAATTGTGGAAGGTAGACTAA
Organism: Neoceratodus forsteri; assembly: GCA_016271365.2. Lineage (NCBI taxonomy): Eukaryota > Metazoa > Chordata > Ceratodontiformes > Ceratodontidae > Neoceratodus > Neoceratodus forsteri. The sequence goes on along the minus strand of CM028134.1, from coordinate 797,790,195 downwards.
TTTTGACTGTCTTTGAAAGGCCAGTTTAGACTTGGTCAACACACAGACCCTAGTTCTGAGCCTGCTCAGGACTCAGAAGTATATAAATTGGATATCAGTTTTGAAAATGAGTACCAAGTATAACTGCTTGCATCTAGACGTGATAAGTAGTTGCATTCACTGACAAAAATGAATTGCAGGATAGATACAAGGGGTGGGGGGAGGGGATCATTGGATTACAGCATTATCTGGAGTGACAAGATACACAGTTGCATGGTCGTGAAAAGGGGGCATTGGGGCAGTTAATTTCCTATCATAATTACTTCCTAGCATTAATGTTTCAAGGTAATAACAACTACCTCAGAGGTTGCGAAGAAAGCACAGCAGTTGGACCACAGTGGGCTCAGGGAGGGTGAGGATGGTGGAACAGAGGCACACCCAGTCAGTTGTTCTACTCCACAATCCATACACCATTCTGGGGGAGCATAGCTCCCCTATGGATGCACCCGCAGAGGAGACTAAGGAGGCTGAGGACAACTGTCACAAGGGAGGCCCACAGGAAGGAGGCAGAGGACACCACTGGGAAAGGAAGCAGCTCCTGGTGGGGGACTCAATTATTAGGGGGATAGAACTGGGGGGAGCAGGGAAAACTGAAGTAAGGTGCCTGCCTGGTGCCATGGCTTGGAGAGACAGGAAGCGCATCCTCAGGATCACGAGAACAGCTGCACGGGAGTCTGAGCTGGACGTCATTGTCCACCTAGGGACAAATGGCTTGGCTCATCATGAGATTAGAGCAGTGTAGAAGGACTTTGTAGAATTGGGAGGGATCTAAGACCGTAGCTACACAATATCCTTCTCTGAGGTGCTGCCTGTCAATGGCATGAGTGAGGCGAAGGTACTTTGCACCATGCAGTTTAATGAATGGTTGAAAAAATGGTGTGGAACACAGGGGTTTGGCTTCATTTGGGACTGGGGTTCCACCTGGAGGGACACCAGCCTATACTGGCAGGATGGTCTGCATCTGTCCAGGAAGGGAACAAGTCTTTTGAGCAATCGGTTTAAATGCTTCATTGGCAAGCTTTTAAACTAGTCAAGGGGGGAGGCACTGATAAGCAGCAGAAAATCCCAGCCTCTCCGTACAAAAACAGGGTACTAAATGAGAAAAGACCGAGGTAGAAAGGTCAGTGGGGATGCTGCAAAAGAAGGTAAAGCCATCAAAAAATGGAGAGCATTGAGTACCAATGCCCGTAGTCTGAGTAACAAGCTTCCTGAATTAGTGGCCTTGATGGAGGAGGAACATCTGGATATCGTGGCAGTCACAGAAACATGGTACACACAAAACCATGACTGGGACGTAAACATACCAGGATAACCTATCTACAGGAGGGACAGGGAGGGTAAGAGAGGAGGAGGAGGAGGAGGAGTAGCTCTTTACATAAGGGAAGGAATCAAAGCAACAGAACAAAAGGGAAAACAGGGAGGAGAAGAAGCACTGTGGGTAAATTTGGAGACTGGCAATGGCACCACAATCTGCACAGGGGTTGTATACAGACCCCCTTCTCAGGGGGAGGAAATGGACAAGGAAATGATAGAAAGAATACTTAGAATGGCAGAAAAAGGGGAGATATTGCTGATGGGTGATCTGAATATGCCAGATGTTAACTGGAGTGCAGTTGCAGCAGCCACTTCGAAGAGTGGGGTTATCCTAGATGCCCTACAGGGGCATGCCTTAGACAACTAGTATTGGAGCCCACTCGAGAGGGAGCAATCTTAGACCTGGTTCTCTCAAATGGAGATGAAGAGAGGATCACAGATGTAGAAGTGGGTAGCCATCTGGGAGACTAGCGACCATCGAACAGTATAGTTCACAATAAACACAGCGATAGAGTCAAGCCATACAAAGGCAAAAGTACTGGACTTTGGAGGCTGACTTTGCCAAAATGGGTGAGTGCCTAAGGAATGCACTAGCAAATGGGCAGGAAGGAGGGTGGAAGAACAATGGGAATAATAAAACTGCCATCACAGAGGTAACAAGCCTTTGTGTGAAGCAAATAAACAAACGAACGATGTAAGAAACCACTGTGGTTCTCAAAGGAAGTGGCAGTGAAGGTTCAAGAAAAAAAAGCATTCAGGAAGTACAAGGAATCACAGAAGGAGCAGGACAGAGAACTGTATCAGTTAAAGCAAAGGAAGCTGGGAAGGCAGTCAGAACAGCAAAGGCCCAAACCGAGGAAAAGATAGCCAACTCAGTTAAGAAGGGGATAAAACCTTTATAGGTACATCAGAGGAGCGAAGAAAGACTAAGGAGGTTAGTGAGGCTTAATAAAGGGAGGGGGGTGGGCAGAGGGTGACTGTGAAAAGGCAGAGATACTAAACAAATATTTTTGCTCAGTATTTACTGAAGGAAGAGGGGAGGTACCTAAAACAAACAGTAGAAACACTCTGGATACAGAAGTTGATACCAGCCCATTTACAGAAGAAAGGGTTCTGAAAGAACTCTTAAAACTGAAGGTGGACAAAGCAATGGGGCCTGATGGGATTCATCCCAGAATTCTAAAAGAACTAAGGGTAGAGCTAGTGACACCACTGACTACCCTCTTTAACAAATCATGGGAGGATGGGGTGGTATCCGAGGACTGTAGGAGGGCAGATGTGATTCCCCTTCACAAACGTGGGAGCAAGGCAGAAGCAGGAAACTACAGACCTGTTAGTTTAACCTCAGTGGTAGGGAAAATGATGGAATCACTTCTGAAGGAAAGAATGTTGAGTATCTAGAGGCCAGAGGGCACAGGACCCAAGGCAGCATGGATTACAGCGGGAAGGTCAGCCAGACAAATCTGATAGATTTCTTTGACTGGGTGACCAAAGATAGTAGATCAGGGAGGGCTGTGGACATGGCCTACCTAGACTTTAGCAAGGCATTTGACATAGTCCCACACAAAAGATTAATATACAAATTAGCCAGCCTGGGAGTGGTCCCAAGATGACAGCCTGGGTAAAGAATTGGCTGGAGAATAGGACACAGAGAGTAATAGTAAATGGAGTCCACTCTGAAGGTGGGGTTACTAGTAGGGTACATGAGGGTTCAGATAGGACTGAGTCTCTTCAATGTCTTTATAAGCCGCATTGCAGAGGGACTGAAGGAAAAGTATGTCTCTTTGCAGATGACACAAAGATCTACAACAGAGTTGATGCACAAGGTGGGGTGGAAAGGATGAGAAGGACTTGGCAAGGTTAGAGGAATGGTCAAATGTATGGCAGCTTAGATTCAATGCTAAGAAGTGCAAGGTAATGCACCTGGGAAACAAAACCCAGGGAAGAGTACACAATGGGGGGTGAGATACTAACAACAGCAAAATGGAAAGGGACCTGGGGTAGTCATATTAGATGACCTAAAGGTGGGCAAGCAATGAGAGAGGGCAGCAAGGAGGCTGGGGGATACTGGGATGCATAGGGAGGGGCATCACCAGTAGAAAACAGGAAGTTATTATGCCTCTGTACAGACAGCTGGTGAGACCCCATCTGGAGTACTGCGTGCAGTTCTGGAGACCCAATCTCCGCAAAGACATAGACAGGATGGAAGCTGTCCAGAGGAGGGCACTAAAATGGTGCAGGGTCTGCACTGGAAGACTTAAGGAAGAGAGACTTAAGGAGCTTAATATGTATAGCCTCGAGGAAAGGAGGGAGAGGGGGACATGGTAGAAACTTTCAAGTACCTCAAGGGAATCAACAAAGTCCAAGAGGGTAGCATCTTTCAAAAAAAGAGGTGTGCAAGAACAAGGGGCACAATTTGAAGATAGAGGGCGGCTCAGAGGTAATTTAAGGAAGTATTTTTTCACAGAAAGGGTTGTGGATGCATGGAACAGCCTTCCGGAGGAGGTTGTGGAGTCAAAAACAGTGGTGGAATTCAAACATGCATGGGACAGTCATAAGGCAATTCTAGGGGGTGGGGGTAGGAAGAAGTAGGCTGCTGGTTAACTAGGATCTGCAGCTTATCCATTAGGTAGGGAAATGGGCAGACTGGGTGGGCCAAGTGGTCCTTATCTGCCGTCAAAATCTATGTTTCTATGTAAAGTTGCATGGTTTCTTTTTGCTTGTTTTTAACAAAACAAAATATTTTAAATCTTATGGAGTTAAGTAGCATGGGATAGTGGTCACACTTTAAACAAGGTATCATTATAACCACTACTCAGGATAGAGCTGAACCTCTCTCTCAGATCCTATAGAGATACATAGAAGTAGACCAGAGAGAGGACAGACAGAGTAGGTGGAATGATCCAGGACACCCGCATTAAGGATGATCCTGGGTGTGTTAGAGCAATTCGAGCATACCCCTTGATTGGAAGATGATTTACCAAAGGGTAAAAAATGCCCAGCTATTGCAGCTAAGATGTTAGTACATGTTTCTTTGTTTCATATGTATGTCTTTGTGTGGAGAAAATGTATTGCTTGTCGGGGGGGAGGGGGTTAACAGCATTTATAAGCTTAGCCTAGCTAATTTTTGACAGGTGCTCTACAACTTTTTAAGTCACTGAAAGGCAAAGAGCAGAAGGTAATAAACAAGGTACTCAATGGGGACACCGATTAAATTCTCAACCTGGAATATTAGAGGGGCCCAAACAGTAAATAGAAGGTACCAGGTGCACTGCCACCTCAAGCACCTTAAAACTAGCATCTGTGTCCTATAAGAAACACCCAGCCCAGCAGAAAAAGTAAACCTCTTTAGAAGGTTGCGTGTCAGCCAGGGCTGTTGAGCAGGTGGAGATCCAAAGAAAAAATGGGTGGCCATCCTGATCGCTAGACACCATAAATTTAAATTAGAAAAAGATGTTAAGGCTGGCCCGGTGATGCAGAGGGCTGAGGCGCTGGACACCTTACCTTACGCCACGATGGCGACCTGGGTTTGGACATGAGCCAGGATCATCGGGGAGCCAGAGGGGAAGGGGGAGCAAGATCAAGCAGCTGTAATGGCAGCTCTCCTCACCCAGGGAGGATCTCTGTCACACCCCCATAGTTTGGCTGCCATCGGGTGGAGGTCCGATGGGCAGCGTATGCAGGTGGGGACAGCAAGCAGCAGGAGGACACCTCGGAGATGTGTGCCTCTGAGGCATGGGGGGTGAAAATGGGGAAAAATTGGGGCATAAAAATCCATATAGAAAAAAAAGGAAAAAACATAAATGATGCAGAGGGACGATACGTCTGTATTCAGGGAATGCTCAGTAACTACAGGGTAACCGTAGGCAATGTATACGGGCCCAATGTAGACTCCCCACAGTTCTTTATAGAGCTCCTTCTTGTCATGAGCCAGTTTGTGGGGAGCCCCATAATAACAGCAGGAGACTGAAACATAGTACCAGAAACTGAGGTGGACACAACAGGTAACAGGAAAGTTGGCCTCACCCTCACCCAGAGGAGCTTACAGGACATGCGGGATCATCTGGAGCTAGTTGATATCTGGAGGCTGTTGCATCCGAATTTGAAAGAATTCACCTTTATGTCAGCCTTACATTACACTGAGTCATGGCTTGACTATTTTTTTGGTTTCTAGTGACTGATTGAAGGGTACTTATTTGTGCAAAATAGAGGTCAAGGTGGTGCCACATCATGCACCAGTTTCATTAGGACATCAATTTGCAGCAGCCACAGATCATGATGCATTTTGGTGCCAAATAATCATCTGCTAAAGGCAATAAAACTGTAGTGCACCTAAAATAATATGAACTCAACAGAAAACATGGCTACTGCGTGGGTTGCCATAGTTTCACATTAGGGGTGAGCTGATAAGGCTGGCTACAATAAAAAAGCATAATAGGGAAAAAGAGCTAAAAGATTGCTTGCGTAAAATTTGGTAAAAGGAAAAAGCTCTTAAAACAACCTCGACAGAAGAGGAATGGTGTGCTCTGAATGTCCTCAGGGATAAATACCATGAGCTGTTAAGAGAAAAAGCTGAAAGGGCCATATGTAAGATCCACAAGCCACATATGTAGAGCATGGGGATAGGACTGTGAAGTTAATGGCACTTCAGCTGAAGAAACAAGCCATCAGAGCAGTTATAGGGGCGCAGGATAAGTAACAAGGGCCTCTGGTTACTGAAGTGAGGGGTATAGCAGATGAGTTTAGAAAATTCTATCAGGATATATACAAATATGAGGACCCACCTGATTAACATAGTAAAATAACAGAGTCCATGACAGGTATAAACACTTCCACAACTCTCCCAAGGACAGCAGGAAATGCTTAGTGCCCCAATAACAGCTATAGTGTTCTTAATAGCTACTAAAGAACAAACTTTGTATAGTGCTCCAGGGCCCGATGGCCTTGTGCCCAATTCGTGTTGAACCTTTGGTCCAACCCTAAGTTTTCATTTATTTTTTATTTCGTTCTCTTGTAACTGGGTAAGGTCCACTAGACACAGGTGCCTGTTTTCAGGGGTGATCCAGGAGCACTGGAGAAGTTAAGTGACTTGATCATAGTCAAACAGTATGCAAGTGGAGGTTGTGAGAATCAAACCCAGGTCTGTCTGCTAGATGTACCAAGTTTATTCACTGTTCATTACCCTAACATCTAGGTTATACTGCACAATTAGTGAATGTATATATGCATGACAAAGGGTTGTCCGAAACATCTTTTATGCAAGCCATGTCATGGGTAGCAGTGTCAGTGGCTCAGCAGGTAGCACACTCACTTCTGAGGCCAGGAGATCAGAAGGCTGTGGGTTCTAGCCCCACACCAGGTACTTGGGTTAATATCCCAGTACTGACACTGCAGTGCAGCATGAGGGAGGTGCAGCACTCCTGAGGTGCCGTCTTTTGGATGAGACACTAAACTGAGGTCCCATCTGCCTGTTCTGGTGGTAGTTCAGGTGGATGTTAAAGATCCCATTGTACTTCTCGAAAAAGAGCAGGGGAATTTCCCTGGTGCCCTGGCCAAATTTCCCTCATTCACTAAAAATACCACCAAAAGCTTAAACTGGTTCAAGATCAGTTGGCATTCATCTGTATCCCCCCTTCACCTGGGTTGTGCCTGAACATAGGCAGAATTTGTCTAGTGCACTTACCCAGTCAACAAAAACTAAATAAATAAATACGCTGTCATACCCGAACTTGGAAAGGATGCACACCTGTGGGAAACTACCACCCTATCTCCCTCATAAACCTAGATGCCAAAATTCTGACTAAAATACTTGCATCAAGATTAAGCAGGGTATAGGATGGGTTGATTAGCTGTGAGCAAATAGGGTTTATGAGGAGGAGAAAGTCATCAGACCACATCAGAAAATTGGAGCATCTTATTTCTGCGTCTGGGGACCTAAGGATCCCTGCATTCCTGGTGTCCCTGGACACAGAAAAAGCCTTCGATAGGGTCTCTTGCCCATTTTTGTTTAACATATGTTGAAGATATGGGTTTCCAGAGAAGTTCATGACTCAAATCTATTCTAATGGAGTGTTCTCAAATGTAGTCTGCAACAAAGAAACAGGCAGGGATGTCCTCTATCCCCATTGCTGTTCTACCTATTCTTAGAGCCCCACACAGGACATTGTGCATATTTCACTGGGGAAGGCCCAGTACAAATTTACACTTTATACACATGATATTCTGCTCCATATTTGGGAGCTGAGGCCATCCCTGCCTGCAGTACTCCACTTGAGTCAGGAATTTGGATGGATCTCTGCACATAAACTCAATGTGGGGAAAACAATAGTAGTGCCTCTCAATGCTGGGGTATGTAAGTCCAACATCACAGATTTGGAGCTCCAGTGGTCACCCCACAAATTAAGGTATCTCGGAAAAGAAATAATGAAGGAGCTGTCTGTCACACTTGGACAGCTGGTTCTGATCCCTGTATCATTTTTGTAAATATAAAAAAATGTGTGATGGACTGTGTCAAGAGAAACCACTGTCTTGCTGAAGTTGACACAAACCCCCCCAGGGATAAGTTCAAAGGACAAGAGGTATTTTAAACTGCAGATTTCTAAAATACAATTACTGTGTCAATTTGCTTTGATCCCAGGAAATAAAATTAGCCATTCATGACGTCCTCAGGGAAATCCTTTGATTTTGCACTAGGTGTCATAATGGAAAGAGCAGGACTGTGTTTTGGGTGTCTCCCAAAGATAGCCAGTAATTACATCAAATGGCCTTTAATGTCTGGGCCAAGTAGGACCCAGACTAATTTGGAAGGTCCAATAACCATCCCAAAGATAGCCCTTGAATTACATCAAAGAGACTTTTGATGTGTGTGTGAAGCAAGAACACAGACTGGTTTTGACCAGTCAATATGAGAAGAGGAGATTTATTTTGTCATCTATTATTTTTTTCAAATATCTTGTTTGGACATCCTGTGTTATAAAATATAGATTTTAAGACCCCAAGGCGGAGTTAGGTGACCTCAGAGAGAAGGCCAGCTCAAGACTGTTTTAAAAATACTGAGCAAACCTTACAGAGTTGACAAACTTTTTCATTTTCTGACTGAGAAGGAAGAACATCACAGCACTGAAAGATTAAGTAAGCATACATTAGATGAGACCAGTCTGAGTGTTATTATTTGTAGGAATCTGCACTTTTAAACCTGTTTGTTTTAAAGCTGTATGTGTTGGGATATTTTGTTTTGTAATTTTACTGTTTTCCTATTTTATCTATTTTAAAGTAAAGATATATATTTTAAAAACAGAAACTGCCTGGTGTGCCTTGAAATTTCTTTTCATAAGTGAAACTTTGAAGGTTATAGTTGACACTGTGTATGAGTTTATTGTGATACCAAACTGGGAGACGGATAAGAGTTCTCTAAGGTCTTGCATAGAGTTCTGAGGGTTCATTTTGCAATACCTGATTCAGTGCCCGTAGGCAAAGATATCTGTCCCCCCCCCGAAGACAGAATTATCTGAGCTTGATAATTGGGTATGCTAACAAGAGGTTATCAGTTTGAATCCCTCCAGAACTTGAGACTAAGGTGACTCAAACCCACAAAACAGACAAGAGGGTTACCTTGTACTGTTCACTGTCCACTGATTCTATGCTCAGAGGTTGGCACTTTGGGAGTAGAGGGCTGACCTGATGAGTAATTTGTGACACTGTTAATCTCTGAAGAGGACAATTTGGACAAGCTGGTAGAGGTGATCAGACTGGACTTGGGGAGGTGGACAAGACTACCACTGTCATTGACAGGGAGAATAAGCATAGTAAAATTGAACGTCCTCCCAGAGGTTCTCTAATCCTGCTCCGTGACCAATGTTATTGCCAGTAGGGTGGTTTAGTAGCCATACTCCATAATTATCAGTTCCATCTGGGCAGGAAAAACCATTAGAAGACCACACACAAAATTGCATGAGGCCAAAATCATGGGTTACCCAATTTTTATCACTACTATCTGGCAGCTCATGGGGGAAAATACCTACAGCAGTATAAGCAGAAGCCTAAACTGCAAACAATCACTTATCAACCTCTTTGACTTAATATTGAGCTGTACCTGTGTGAGTCAGAAGACATCTACAGTGAGGCTGTAATCCATTGCATGAGGAAGAAATTGCCTAAGTGCATAAGGGTACTCAGATGGGGGTTTCTATTAGAGTGCATCAGCTACACCGCCAAACTGACTTAAAGTAACCTATTATCAGGAACCCCAATTTTGATATAGGTGAACAAGTGATAAGTACAGAGCCTTGGAAACACTGGTATATTCCCACAGTGGAGCATATAACATTGGGTGGCCGATTTATTCCCTATAATTCATTTCAAAAAAAGACAGGGAGTGGGAGATAACACAGCATTCCCTTTCATGCAATTAACACATGCCATAGCTAAGCACTTAGGACCTATGTCCTGGAACAGTAAGCACGGCATAATAATTAGCCTGTTAGAAGGATTAGCAAATAACTGAAATGCCATCTCAGTGCTATATGCAGTCATTTCTAAACAGTATTATCCAGTTGGGGCTAAAGTTGGTAGTTACTGGATGCAGGCTGTACAAGAGGTGAGCGGCCAATGGAAGTGGGAGGAAGTATGGAGTAATCTGTATACATTTATTAAAACTGAAAATCTTTGCCTCATGCAATTTAAAATATTACATAATTGGGGGACAGGGATCATCAGATCGCATTTTATGCAGATGATGTTTCATTCCTGAAGGAAGCTACGGGATTTTAAAGTTTTTGAAAGTGCCCACTCCTGTGTCATGGCCTCCATGAAAAAATTAACTGGCTTGGTATTGTGCTGTGCCATTTATCATAAGAAACATGTGGTAGCAACCATTGAAATAAATGCACATACGAACACATGAAGAAGCCAGCAGAAGAAGGCCATTTGGTCTAGCTAGTCCGCTCCTAATGCAGGGTCCACAGCTTGAGCTACTGTCCCTGCCCACCCCCACTCCTGCCATCCTCCTTACCCATGATCCTTACCTTCCCACTATGCTTATCCCACCATTTCTTGAAGCTGCCCACTGCTTTAAATGAGACCACCCCTTCTGGCAGCGCATTCAAAGTGTCCACCACCCGCTCCGTAAAGAAGTGCTTCCTGACCTCCCTCCTAACCCCCCCCAGCTTAAGACTGTGCCCTCTCGTGTTGTGGTTGCCATTCAGTTCAGTATAAATCTAGTTCACATTCATCAGGTAACCTCAACGGAAGAGATTTTTAAAAAATTGCGAATGGCAGACTTCTTAATGACATGAGTCAATTTCAAAATTAGCTATAAAAGCTGTATTTTTTTTTTTACATATAGCTTTTTATCTCTCAGGTTGCTGACCACTCTGACCCCATCTCCCCCAGACAGGTTACCACCTCCCCTGGACCTACCTCTGTGCAGTTTCCAACATCGATTCCCACCTTGGTGGGACCAGAGGGGGGAGGGCCATTCTGTCCCCACCAGAAACACATCCAGAATGTGCTAAGGTGTCCAGGTGGTGTAGTGGTTCCAGAGAGGCGTGCAGTACATCAGCTAACCCTCGGGTCCCATTTTACATTTTCTGTCCCTGTGCGAGCTGAGGTGACGTGGGTGATGCAAGCACATGGAGGTGCACATGTGACCCGGAACCTGTGGCTCTCCCACCACCCTGTGATGCAGATACAGTATGTCTGCTGCTCAGACATTCGGCACTGCCAGCAGACCTTCACCTCATGGCAGCCAAGAGTCGAGTCAGCAAACCTTCCTGATCTGGTAGAGGAGAGCAGCCTGAAGGCTGCAACATCCACTCCTGCCCCCTCCACACACTGCTGACCCAAACTCGTTCCCGACTTGGGCTGTTCAGCGTGGTGCGAGGTAAGGTGCCCAACAGCACCTCAGCACTCAGCACCACTGGGCTGGCTGCCGTAAAAGCTGTATTTAAAAATATCTTAGAAAAATAAAATGCACTGAGGATGAATCTAAGGATATCAAAAATAAATTTTTGCTAAAAAACTATAGGATGATTTTTGTTTTGCTGACAAACATACTGTAGCTTTAAGGGCTTGAGCAGTTGTAACCTGAACTGTTTGATCTGGTGGCTAAAGGGAAAAAGCACTGAATTCTCTACAGTATGTAACCCCTAGGTGGCGCTATCCTATGGGCTACTACCTCTGCCTGCATGACTGCACAGGTTGAGGGGCCTGAGTTTGGTGAATAGGTGCCTCCACTCAGAGGAATGGTATTGGGGTAGTGTAGCTGCCTTGGTATAGCCCTCTGGGATACTATAAACACCCACCAAACCTTCTAGTGGCCTGAACAGTAAAGTAATAGAACATTCACATTCACTGAATAAAAGTAATAATATACTTGCACCCCTTGCACTTACCACCAGGGCTGGATCATCTGCAACTGCCCTGGAGACCCCCTGGAAAATAAGATCAGTGAAGCAACAATATAATAGTAATACTGTAACCCAACCAATAGGGTACACATTAGCCAGATTAAACGTGAAAACCCACAATCTGGTTTATTTAGGGGGAGTGAACAAGGGTGGGGGGTGAATCTAGCAAATGATTGGCACTTCTGATTTGATTCAGATGGATTCAGCATGCACATTGAGTCCCTTTGAAACAGTCCCACAACTCTGGGTACCCAGTTTGTTAAACAGGCTAGCCTGAAGTGTTGCCCGGGGTAGGCTGGCATTGCAGCTGTTGTTGGGGCCCTTAGGAATGAAAAACAGTTAACATGCACACAACCCAAATATTTGTAGTCTGGAGCTGGATGGCTCAGTCTGTTGCAATACACCCAAAACAAGAAAATCAGAAGGCACACTATGATTGCAGCTGTTGTTGCAGGGAGCTACCTTGATTTGTACTCACACTACCCAGACGAGGATGCAGTACAGGTGAGATGAAGACCTTGTGGTGTTGCATTAGATTGCCAGGGGAAGCAGGGCCTACATGACTCACCTCCTGGTGCTCGCTACCTGTTCGGTGGTGTTGAGCAGGGGGCCGAATCCCCATGCGGGTCTTTCACTGGGATTGTCTCTGAATCAGAAATAGCGGCCTAGGCCGAGGTGGCAAGGTCCAGGCAGGAGAAACAGTTCAGAAACTGGCCGTGGTGGAATGCTGGAAAAGCCTCCAGCTGGCGTAACAGAACTGGCTGTGGGGAACCAAATCACAACCCACGATACACATTCAGCACTTCTACAACACTTAGTTTTCTTAGCCACAGTTTGGATAAAGTCTGTTTGCCAATCACAGCTTTTACTGGGCAAACCTTTCAATCTGAGGCTCTGTTCTAACATCAGGTGGGCTGATTGCTTTGGGAGCAAGTCTTTGGTCCACTTGCAAGTAGCAATAACACACTTTTCTCTCTTCTGCTGCAGGTCTCAACCAGCAATCAGAAAAGTTTGACTTTCACACACAAGGCGATACTTTAGGCTGGAGAACATGACAGGCAGGTCAGCAGAGCCTTCTTGCCAATTCTCTTATGCTCCTCCTAGGAGCAGCTGCTTGATGGATGAAGCTGTTCATGCTTCAACCCCCTGCTTTTGACTTACTTCTGCTTCAGGCAGTTCTGGGTATTTCCTCTGAGATCCAAAGGGTTTGGTTGGCTGAGGGAACTGTCACAGCAAGGGTTCCCCCTCTAGGTCAATTTAGGTGCCAAACCCTTAAAACTACAAGTACTACAGAATTTAATTCCCACAAGACCTCTGGGGACAGTCTCCAGTTTAGGTCCCCTGAGGTTCGATTGGTCCAACACTGGAAGTCCAGAACCAAAATGGTGGCTTCTATTCAGAAACTCAAGCTGCAATTTAAAGCAGGTTAGACAAACTCCTTGATCATTATGATTATAGCAGATACACAGTAAATATTTGATTTGATTTGTTTATTTATTCTGGTTAGTCCATGAGCCATATGACCCGTTTTCATGGTTGACCAGAGTACAAACAACAAAAAACAAATTACATCACAATATCAAATTACAAACTAAATATACAAAAATACAAAAAAGTATAAAAACAGTAGTACAATAACACATAAAAAGATGTCACAGAGATACATAAAACAATATTACAATGTCTACCTATAGCATTCGCATACTTCATTCTGTTTCAGCAGTCTCTTTAAACTATTTTAAACCCAAGAATAGACACCCACAGACAATCCATTTGACTCATTGTGGAGTTCAAAAACTTTGATAAGCTGTAGAGTAGGGACCTCTGCCCCAAAGCTGTTTTCATCTTTGATATTTGAAAATAACAAATACCTGGCTTTTTGGTATCAAATGGATTAGCATACTTTTGAAAGATCTGATGAAATAGTTTTGGGACTTTTCCTATTGTAACTTTTTTTGCTAGTATATTCACATAAAAATCACATCATTGTTTCAGAGTTAATATCTCTGCTGTTTTAAGCAAAACAGTGATGAGTTTTCAATGGTAGCTGGGTAATAAACCTAGCAACTTGGTTAAGTGAAACTCTAACTTTTCTTAATGAACTGTCAGATGCAAAGTAGTAAAAAATCAAACCATAATCCATGATTGACAGGAGAAAACTTTGGGCTAATAATACTCTAGTAGCTGGCGTTAACAAAGCATTCACTCAGTATAATGCTCCTACCCTTTGGTGTACTATTTTTACCAAGTTATGAATATGTGTTTCATAACTCAGTTTAGAGTCTACCGTCAGCCCTAAATATTTAAATTGTTCAACCTGTTCTATCTCCTCCCCAGTCGTGGTATAGAGAAACGATTCAGTTTTTTGTTCTAGTCTCTTTTGATGGCAATTAAATACCATAGACTTTGTCTTTCCATTTAAAACACTAGCCTATGATCATGAAACCATTCTTGCAAGGACAGGAAGTCATCAGCTATATCATACTGTAACTGTTCAAGCTTAGGGTCACTCATGAGGATCACCGCCTCATCTGCATATAAAAAAATCTGAGAATGGAAACAAACTAAAGGAAGTGAGTTCAGAAATAAAGTAAAAAAAAGGAGAACCCAAAACAGAACCCTGAGGAACACCCATAGTGACTGAAGCTGGAGGAGAGAGGCTATCATTGACCCTAGTATGCGTTATCCGTTCTGATGAGTAATTACCACACCAGCCTGCAACATCCTGAGACATTCCCAGTTGGGCAAGCTCCACTCTCAACAAATCATGGTTCACCAAGTCAAAGGCCTTGGTGAGGTCCACATAAAGCGCTGCAACAAGATGCCCTTTATCAAGTGCTGAATGTACCGCACTTGTGAACCCCACCAAGGCTGTTGACTTGCTATGCCTTGGATGAAATCCATGCTGGGCTGGTGTCAGAATATCATATTTGGTAATGTACTCCATCATCTGATCAAAACAATTCACTCCAGTATCTTTGATAATGGAGCTAAAAGTAAAACTGGTGTAGTTTTGTATATTTGATGGATCACCTGTTTTTGAAATGGGTACAACAGTAGCCTCTTTCCATTTTTTTGGAAACTTAGAAGAACATAAAGAGAGACTAAAAATAATAGCTAAAGGATAACACAGAATATCCACGGTGATCCTCATGAGCTGAAAATCAACCTCATCTACCCCCACTGAGGGACGGGGATTTAATTTTGTAATATATTTACAAACTTCTTCTGGTGAAAACTATTTAAAGTAAAACCTAGGCTGATTTGCCACCAAATCTCTACCAAACATCTTATTATTGTTTTTAACTTGGGCACTTTTTACATAATTAGTTAAATCTGTAAAATGAGCATTACATTATTGTGCTACATCTTGGTTCTTGGTTAACATCTCACCCACTAGTTTTTAAACACTGGATCCTAGATGGATGTTTTTTGCCCATTAATTCATTAAGGATATGCCACGTGGCTGATGTATCTCACTCTTTAAATTGCTTCTGCTTTTCAAGGTAATAGTCCCGCTTAAGCTTCCTAATCAACCTTTTACAGTGGTTCCTTGCTATTTTATAGGTTATTTCATCTTGACTAGCCCTAGTTACCCTAAACCTCTTCCATTTTGCATTACGATCTTTTAATTTATTTAATAGTTCCGTATTTACCCATTCATGTTTATTGCCATGAATTCTCATTTTTTTCAGTGGTGCAAAGATGTTACAAATGTTTTGAAAGACTGTATAAAAACTTTCAAAGGCTTTATCTATATCTGAAATCTGTTCAAGAAATAGCCAATCTATATTTAACAAGGCAGTTCAAAATTTATCAAGATCGCCGGCCTGGTGGCACTGAGGGTTGAGGCACTGGACGCCATACCTTGCGCCACGCCAGCGACCCAGGTTCGAGAATGGACTTAGGTCGCTGGGGGCTGGCAGGGGGAAGGAAGGATTGAGCATCCTACAACAGCTCTCCTTCCTTCGGGGTTGGTTAGGTATATGCGCCGCACTGCAGTGACACCCAGCAGAGGCTGGGTGTTCGGCAGGTGTGGGCATTAACATGGGGGGGAGAGCCGGCAGACATCTGCGTGCCAGTGCATTGATGTCATTGCACGTCGGGCTCTCTAGAGGAAAGGAGGAAAAACATCTCCCAATCCTCCTAGATGATGACCGCCATTGCCTGCTTTGCCACCCGCTGACTAATAAGGGTCAGACTCCGCTGTGCACAGCTCGATCACTCGGGGATAGAGGAGGGTTAGGAGAGTTCCCTCCTCGCCCCACCTGGGGGGTAATCTGGGCCATCAAGGGACCCCAAGGATTCGTGAGTGTGTGGCACTCTAGGAGCAGACTCTGGGGTAGTCAGTAGGGTCAGGAAGCAGAGCACCTTGGTGGCCTGAAGAAGTGGAGGTTAGGAGACAGTAGAGGCATAGGAAAAAAGAAGGAAAAAAAAATTTATTGAGATCCATTTTTTTTAAGTTTCTGGTTAATATGTATGCAGGAGGAACTTTCTTTGTCTTTGAACTTCAACTGCAAAATACAGGACTGTGGTCACTGACCACATCTGCCAGCACTCCAGACTGAATTTCCTTGAGGTGTCAGTGACCAGAATCCAGTCCAATAAAAATGAATACCCAGTTTTATAATCAATTCTTGTGGGACAGTTAATTATTTGAGAAAGTCTAAGACTAACAATCAGCTCCCTTTCTTTTGCCACATTTTTACCTAACCAATTTATATTCATATCACCTAAAATTATTACTTCCCTATTTTTTGGCAGTGAATCTCTATAAGCCTGTATCAGATTTAAACCCTCTTCCTGATGGTCTGGTGGTGAATAAAGTACCATAAGTGACATAATTTTCCCCCTTCCAGAATCAATGACTATGTCAAATATTCACCTGATGTACCACCTACAAAAAAAAATCATCCTGTATAACATTTAAATGATCCTTTACATAAAACAAACGTCCACCCCCTCTCTTATTCTTTCTATCGTTTCTGTGAATGCTATATCCATCTAACCCAATCATATAATCTGGGATATCCCCTGGTTAACCATGTCTCGGTTAATGTGATTATTCCAAATGGATTGTTCATTGCCCATACATTGAAGCTGTCCCATTTAGCTAACAAGCTCTACACATTCATATGAAAAAAGTTGATAGCATGATTGGATAAATTGGTGGATATATCATTCATCTGAGGCCCAGGGTTTGGATGTACTGAGCTGGATAACAATAACGAAATTGATAAGATTTTTCTCCATAACAAAAAGGTTTGTTTTTCCATCTTAGTAGGAGCTCGAGAAGTCCAGCCAAGAGATTGAATAGCAGCATTACAATACTAGCTAAATTGCCCCTACCACTCATATTCTTTAGATGTTCATTGTTAGAGGCTGCCCCAAGATACAATATAACTTTATTAGAAATATAAAATAGTTGGGGGGACCAGTTACCTTCAGGAAATGTAGAAATTGTACCCATTAAAGGGTTCTTCAGTATTTTTAACCCAGCCCTCCTTCATTGGCCTTACATAGAAAACATTCATGTTGTTACAGTGAGTAAAAAAGGACTAACAATAGTGAAATTTTTAGTCCTAAATAAAAGGGATCTCTGCCTCAATAAATTTACCAGAAACTGCCAACTAGCATACATATGGATAAAGACTAATCCCACGGGAATTAAGGTTGCCACTTCAATCCAATAAGGGATTTTGTCTATAATCCCCTTAAAGGTAACAAAAAAGTAAGGCCTAAACCTCTATAAGTGGAGTTGCCACGCATCCTCCAGATCCAGAAACTACAAATGGTTTCACCTCTGCCACAGGTGAAAACACTTTCCCTAACAGGGCTCCCTCTGCTCAAGTAGCGACTGCAGAATGGAGCAGAACAATGAACTGTCTGGCTGATCGTGAGCCTTAAATCACTTGGACCCAGCCCAGACTAATCTTCTAACACAGGCTAGACGTTGTCTTAAAGAGACAGGCACGGAGGCTTACTAAAGCACCCTCATGCAGACAAATAGAACTACCGATGACAGGACACCATCTGGACAGTGGGCATTTTAGGAGCTCAGGAAGACATTTCAGTAAACCTCAATTTGTAAGGGGGTTACACTCTTCCCTGCCTCGAAAAATTTGCCACCCGCATCAAGTCTATACTTACTATAACATTCTATATAGAAAATATTATACTACAATACATGAATGATTCATTTGGTGTACCACAAAGAAAAAAAGACTGATGCAACAGTAAAAATAAACTGGTTCTAAGCATTATTATACTTTTCCATGACAATAACATTTCCTACCAGGATGCAGTTTCCATACTTTTTCATAAACATATCAGCATATTCAAAACAGTTTCAAACAGATAACCACATTACTCTGACCGTTCAGGTCTGTATTACCTCCTGTACTTTAACCCACATGGCTTGGGACCTATCCCTATCAGCTACATTAGGGCTGCATGAGGCAAGGGCATGGGCACCATGGTTTGAGGGCTTAACTAGTAACTTGGAAGTAGCAGAATAACTTAGTTTGGGAAGAGAGCTTTCAGAGATATACACCCCTTTATGAATAACATGTAAGAGGAGATACACAGGCCTCCCAGGGGAGTCATAAATGAGGAGTATCCCTGGTTTCGTGGTTTTTCTAGACTTCCTGGGAGGAACAGGCACGGGCTTATTCTTTTCAGTAGGCGTGTTTGGATCTGTGTCCGAAGAAAAGGGTACCTCTGCTATGGCTGTTTGTTCTGCACTGGAAGCACTGTCAGCTTTTTGTTCTACAACAGTACTTTCATTACTTGGCTCTGACAAAATTCCAGGTTCATCATCTAGGGGGAATTCCATGGAATTTAAGTCTTGCAACACATTACTGATATTTTCAGAATCATTTACGTCATTAACATCATTTTCCATAACATTGTCAGCTCCACTATTATCAAGCAGTTCTATGCTTACTGGTATGTCACCAGCGGGGTTTTCTGTTTGAGGTTCTCTTTCTTGCAAATAGCTCTATCAGACACAAAGGCCCTGTCCACACTTACAAGTCTGTACCATTACCATGGGGTGCAACCGTTATGGAGCCTGACAAAAACAGTGCACGTCCCCATTGGTAACGGTACACAATGCGGTTTTGCTTCTGATCTCGAGACCTGGTGGAAGGTAGTCTCAAGATCGGTAACAGGAACGTTTGGCAGCAGAAAACAAGTACATAGCAGTGCACTCACCAGTGCAGATGGGCGAGTGTCGGTTTGTCTAACCACGGTCCTCCATGGTGGTGTCAGACATCCCATGATGGACCACGGCATCTGCACATGCTGAATGCATGGGAACCAGGAAGCAATGACAGACGGGCTAATGGCCAGATGCCACAGGTGATATGTGCTTCATGCCAGCCAGACAGGATACTTTGGGGGGGCTAATGATAGCCCTGAGTCATTGATCCCATGGCATGCCATGCCATTCTGCTTGTTTCTGTTTACTGCGCTGATGGAAATGAGCAGCAGCATGCTGGGATACGTTGAGAAGTGACGCACAGCATTCTTATTTATTTATTTAAGCGTTTTACCAGGAAGGCATACTGAGCAGAGTACTGCTCAATTACAGATGTGTCCTGGGGGAGGGGAGAACATAGGAAGACAGTTTTACACAGTATAGACAAGAAAATACATAGTGGGAGAAATACTAACATTTGGATCTGATTACAAGTCAGTAGTAGCTTGAGAGAGACAATTGGTAACCACAGTACGTACGGTATGAGATAAACACTTGAAGTCAGGATAGACAAGTGAATACATTGTGGAAGATCACTAACATTTGGTTCTGAAACCACGTTCATACAGGATTGAGTGTGTCAGTTGGTAACACAGTTACATACAGTAAATGTACAACAAAATTAAGTTTTGAGCCATATGAGAGACAGTATAAGGCGAGAGGACAATAGTTAGACACTGATGAATTACAAATTTGCTAAGTGCCGACATTCCCAGAGAGTTGCCTAGTAGTTGGTGGACACCTAGACACAAGCACAGGTAGGGACAAAATGATCTTGGAGCATAGAGTTTAGGTGGGAAAGGGAGGTGAAGCGACGAATGTTAGCTGGGAGGGAGTTCCATAGCGAGGGAATGCGGTAGCTGAACCCTGATTGCCCTGTGGAGGTAGACCGGTATGGGACAGCTAGGAACCTGGAGTCTGAGTTTCTGAGTGTGTATGCTTGTGTGCTAGGGTTTTTTAACATGTCGGAGAGGTAGGAAGGGAGCTGCTGAGTCCAATTCTTGGCCGTAATATTTGCGCAGTGGGTTAGCCCGTGATAGTCAAGTGAGGTGAAGTTCATTGCTTGATATAGGGCACAGTGTTGTGTGGAGTAGGGGCTGTTCAGGGTGAAATGGCAAAAAGAGTGGAAGAGAGGGTCCAGCCTAGCTAATGTGGTCTTAGGGCCGGCGCCATAGACTACACCCCCATAGTCGAGGACTAGGAGGATCATTTTTTTTACAATGTCCTTCCTGGCTGGAAGGGGAATGTTGTCATGATTCCGGTAAAGTGCACCAAGCCTAGGGTGCAGCTTCTTAAGTAAGGAGTCAATATGTGCGGAAAAGTTGAGGTGCTGGTCAAGCCAGACACCAAGGTATCTGAAGGTGGTGCAGGACTCCAGAGGGGACCCTTCCAGGGTGTGAAAAACTAGTGGTGAAGGGAGTCTAGAAATTTTCTGCCTCATCCCAAAGGTTAAGGAGACTGTTTTGTTAGCATTTAGGAGGAGGTTATTTGAGCGGAACCAGTGCTGGACTGAGATGAAGTTGTGCTGAAGTCTGGATGCAACTTCAGAGGGCGAGGGGCCGGATTCGTATAGCTCCGTGTCGTCTGCATACATGTGGATGGCGGAGTGTGTGCAGGTGGATGGCAGATCATTTAGAAAGACCAAGAATAGGAGGGGGCCTAGGACCGATCCTTGTGGCACTCCAGACGTGATTGGGAGGGGATCTGACATGGACGATCTGATACGGACAGCTTGGGATCTGCCAGTGAGGTAAGAGTGGAACCAAGATGTGGCCCAGTCAGATAGGCCAGCCTTGGCAAGTTTTGTCAGGAGAAGAGAGTGAGTCACCATATCGAAAGCCTTTGCCAGGTCGATAAAGATGGCAGCAGTGATGTGTCCAGCATCCATCCCTGTGAGGATGGAGTCGGTAATCCTGAGAAGGGAGGTGGTAGTGGAGTGGGATTTCCTAAAGCCAGACTGGCAGTGGGAAAAAAGGAAGAGGAGTCCAAATAGATGGATAGGTGAGAGAGGACCAGGCATTCTTGTATCTTGGCAAGGGTCAGTAGGAGGGAGATGGGCCGGTAGTTGCTTGGGTTTGAGGCATCACCACACTTTGGAAGTGGGATTATGGTGGCATGTTTCCAATCAGTGGGGATTTCTGCTAGGATGAATGATAAGTTAAAAAGGGAGGCTAGGGGTTGAGCTATGGCAAGGGCTGACAGGTGGAGCATTTTGGAGTCCAACCCCGTGGGACTTTTGCCCTTTTCAGGGTTAAGGGCATCCAGAGTGTTGTATACCTCATCAGGGGTGACTTGCAGGAAGGAGAAAGGCTGAGCTGCAACGCCACAAGATGGGGTGTCAGTGGGGGCATGCTGAGCCGGGTGCGGGGTGGCCCTGGGAGTAGCATGGCTGGTAGTGAAGACAGTGTTAAACAAGGCGGCAACTGCTGAGGGGTCAGTGATGGTGAGACCACCAACCTGCAGGAATGGGGTTGGTGGTTGTGATGGCGGGCAGAGAAGCAATTTGACCACCTTCCAGAAATGAGACGGGAGACGGGAGGAGGAATTGAATGTGCATATGAAATAGTTGGCCTTTGCTTGGTGGATTCTTTTGGTACTAGAACTGTGGAGCGCTCTGTAGGTCTGGAGGTCGGCCTGGGATTTAGAAGTCTTAAAGGTTTTCCAGGCCTTGTCTCGGATTCGGAGGTGGGCTACTCTGTGTGTCACTTCTCCGAATATGGATGATGGCGGCTGTTGGAATCACCGCCGGAAGACTCCAGTGTGGATGCAACATGATGGAGAATGCACTTCTGGGCAGGATGCTGAAGTGTGAGTGCAGACATGCGGTAACGGTAAGAGCTAAACTGTTACAGAAACCTGTACACTCTTGTGATTGTGAGTGTGGACAGGGCCAAAGAGTCAGCTACATCAGAAGTCCCACTTTGCACCTCGCTTTCAGGGGCACATGGTTGGTGGAGAAGGCTGGAGGGTTAGGCAGTCCTGAAGGTCCAGCTTCATCTCCAAAATTGTACATGGGGTTACCTTGGAACAACTGACTCAATTCATAAGATGGATAATAGGGTGCTTCACACTCACTGTCATCAGATTCAGACTGGCAATCAGTGTCATTTTGGGCCTGCCTGGGAGAAGGCCTTGAATTCTTGACAAATGGAGAAGGGATTATTGGTTTCTTTTATAATAATAATATTCATTTGTAGTAAGTGCAATTCATTAAATATCAAACATTTTTACATCGGTTTAAAACACTACAATTCAAAACCATATAAATAACAACAGTTCAGACTCAGTTATCAGTAAAAGCAAGAGAGAATAAATATGTTTTCAGAGCAGGTTTAAAGCTGTCCACAGTCAGGCACTCCCTTATCCGATGAGATAAAGAATTCCACAGTGTAGGAGCCATGAAAGCAAATGCACGGGCTCCAGAGGTCTTCAATTGAATCCTGGGAATCTCTAGCAATCCCTTATCGGCAGAGCAGAGCAGTCAGAGGGGGTGGTAGGGACAAAGGAGCTGTTGCATATAACCCAGTCCCTGTCCATGTAGGGCTTTATAGGTCAGCAAGCCGACCTTGAAGGTGATTTGCCACTGAACTGGCAGCCAATGCAGTCTGTGCAGCACAGGTGTGATATGGCTGGACCGAGATAGCCCAGTCAGTAGCCTGGCTGCAGCGTTCTGCACCAGCTGCAAGTGACGGATATCAACCCCCGGAAGCCCTAGGTAAAGGGAGTTGCAGTAATCGAGGCGAAAGGTCATAGAGCCATGGACCAGTGTCGGAAGATCACCGGGCGGAACAAGATGCTTAATCTGGGCGATATTCCTCAGGTGGTAAGATGAGATCTTGACGACGGATGAGACCTGAGATTTCAAGGTCAACCCCTCATCAAATATAATGCCCAGACTCTGCATCTGTTCAGAGGCCATCAGGTGGCGACCACCAAGCAAAAGCCCCTTGACCTGCCCCCCTGAGGGCTTCTCTACCTGGCAACCTGGATCTACTACCAAAACCTCCATTTTGTCTGTATTCAGCTTCAGCAAGTTGCCACTCATCCAGTCCTGGATCTCGGCGAGGCAATTATTAAACACCGAAACAGCATCATCCTGGTCAGGTACAAAGGACATGTATAGCTAAGTATCATCTGCATAGTAGTGAAAACTCAAGCCATACCGCCTTACAATGTCTCCCAATGGCAGCATGTACACCACAAATAACACTGGCGAAAGCACAGAGCCCTGGGGTACTCCACATAGTAGAGAGAATGAATCAGAAAAATAAATTACCAATGCAACTCTCTGAGATCTCCCAGTGAGGAATGAATGGAACCACCTGAGGACTGTCCCTGACAATCCACAGATGACCCTCAGATGCTCCAGCAATATGTCATGATCCACTGTGTCAAGTGCTGCAGAGAGATCAAGGAGGACTAAGACTGAATAAATCCTCTGATCTCTTGCTATCAGGAGATCATTAAGTCCTCGAACCAGGGTGGTCTCAGTGCTGTGCCTCTTCCTAAATCCGGACTGGAGAGGATTGTAGATGTCATGGACTGTAAGGTGGTCATCCAGCTGCAGCGCAACCACCTTCTCAATAACCTTGCTTACAAAGGGCAAGTTCGAGATGGGTCTATAGTTGGCAAGACAGTCCGGGTCCAGGGAGGACTTCTTAAGGAGGGGTGTCACCACCGCCTCCTTAAGAGTCAGGAAACTGCCTACCTCCAGTGAATGCTAGACTATCTCCACCAGGACTGGGCCGATGACATCAACACACCTCAAAAGGAGGCGAGTTGGGCCCGGGTCCAAACTACAGCAGGTAGGCCGCATATTCTGGACAATCCTTATGACATCCATGATCACCAACTGGCTAAAAGCCGTCCAACCAAACCGTGGTTCTACAACCTTCAACCAATCACCCCCACTGGAGCGATTACGGCAGATCTCCGATCTGGTATCGGCAACCTTATCCACAAAGAAGCGAGCAAACTCATCACACTTATCTTGTGATAAGGCTCTCCAAACCTGTAGACAAGCTGGACTGCACAGTCTGTCCACAGTTCGAAAGAGCTGAGCAGGTTGGTTCCTTGCAGCAGTGATCTCCCCAGACAGGAACTCTGCCTTCTTGCAGGAGATCATCGATTGGTAGTCTCTCTAATGGATCATCAGTCTAAACCTGTCAACATCAAGACCAGATTTCCGCCAGCGTCGCTCCATCCTTCGCCCCACTCTCCGCATCTCCCTCAAGGCCCCATTAAACCAAGGGGACTGAGGGTGAAGGAAGAGGGGGTGAACATGGACAGGAGCAAGGGAGTCCAGAGCCGCCACTGCAGCCATGTTATAACCCTGCAGCATGTTATCTGGACCCCTGCTAGCAGTCAGAAATCCTGATAGATCCAGCACTGCCATCAGGGGTTATTCCCCTTAATGGTTGGTACCAGACCATCTCCAAAGGGGCAGGCCTATGGGGGGGGGGTCTGGAACTTGAACCTGATAGTGTGATGGTCAGACCAACCTGCAGCTCTAGGTACCGGCCTGGGAGGGGCAGTGTCTTGGGGTGCAGAGTTGATGATTATTTGATCAATGGGCAGCAAATGATTCTTGTGCATTGTCTTGGTAGCTCATGAGTCATTTTCAGGGTGCACTTTATAGACTGGCAGATTCTTCAACTTACTGACAACAATGTAGGGGAGGTGGTACCACCTATCAGCAATTTTATGTTTTCCATGCAGTCCCAAACTCTGTAACAGAACTCGGTCTCCAGGTAGCAGATCCTAAGCCTTGACATGCTTATCATGCCTTTCTTTATTTGCCAAGTTTCTCTTTGCTGCCATGGTATGTGCCAGTTGGTAAGCATGGCTTAACTGGGCCTTTAACTTTTGAACATATTGAAGGTGGTTTTTCAGCTTTGACTCCGTCAGGGGACACTCTGAAGCAAATGTCTACCGGCAACCAGGCTTCCTGACCAAACATCAGATGGTAGGGGGAAACCCAGTGGCATCACTTTTGGTGCAGTTATAGGCATGTACCAAGATGCTTATCTGTTGGCTTCATTTTGACTTGTCCTGGGGTGGAGTGAGCCCAGTATGTCCAGTAGCATTCAGTTAAACCTTTCAGGCTGTGGATCCCCCTGGGGGATGATAGGGGGTAGTTGTGGACTTTCATACACTCTCCAAAGTGAGAGTATTTCCTTGATCAGACAGCTGTCAAAGTCCCTCCCCTGATTGGAGTGAATTCTCTGAGGGGCACCATAATGGACAAAGAACCTCTCAGTTAGGACTTTGGCCACCGTGGATGCTTTCTGGTCTTTAGTTGGGTATGCCTGGGCCTAACGGGTGAAATGATCAGTCACCACAAGCACATTGCCAATATTCTTCTGGTCTGGTTCAAGGCACAAGAAGTCAATGCACACAAGCTCCATAGGCGTGCTAGTAGAAATGTTGACTGAAGGTGCAGCCCTCTGGGGCAGAGTTTTTCTCTGGAGACAACGGCTGCAAGTCCTGATGTGAGTCTCAATGTCAGCCCCCATTTCTGGCCAATAGAATTGAGCATGGGCCAAGTCTGTAGTTCAGTCACAACCCAAGTGTCCCATCTGGTCACGGAGGGCCTGCAGAACTACACGTTTGAAAGCTGTAGGTAGCACTAATTGCTGTTTGTCAGTTTGACCTTGTCGGTTTATAGTCTCTCTACAAAGTAGCTGGTTATGCAATTTTAGTCTGGGCCCTTCTCTAAACAACAGAGCAGTTCGTGGATCTGAGGAGCGAGGCTTGGACACATCTTTCCCGGCATATATAGCATCGAGCATAGGTTTAATCCTGGGGTCTTGAGCCTGTGCCCACTGTATGTTGTCAGGAGTAAGTTGAGGCAATGCGCTGAGGTCTAAGGCTGCAAGATGGCAGTAAGCCACGGGAACACATGTGTCAGGAGGACCTAAGCAGTCAACTGTTTCAGGAGAGGGATGCTCATCTTTGTCAAATTTTTGGCAGGGGGCTGTGACAGACTTTTCGGACATTCTCACCCAATTTGTATTAGAGTTAGGTCTCCTGGAAAGGGCATCAGCATAAGTGTGGTTCAAGCCTGGTCGATACTCCACTGAATAATTGTAAGTGGAAAGTGAAGATAACCAGAGATGCCCTGTGGCATCCAATTTAGCTGAGGTCTGGACATAAGTGAAAGAATTAATGTCAGTTTTAACCAGAATCTTGGCACCATAAAGGTATTTCTGGAATTGGGCCACTACAGTACACTTTAATGCAAGAAATTCAAGCTTGTGTACCGGATAATTTCTTTCGGATGGGGTTAGGCTCTGACTGGCGAACACCACTGGGCATAAACCTTCCTCATACTCTTGATACAGAACGGCACCAAGTCCCTTCAAGCTGGCGTCAGTGTGCAGCACATAGGGTCTGGCTGGGTCGGCATATGCAAGCACAGGGGCATGGGTGAGTTGGTGAATGATATCATAGAAAGCTGCTTCACACTCAGGAGTCCATCTGGCTCCGGAAGGTTCATGTGTCTGGAAGTAAACCTTGTCTTTCTCCTTAACCGCACTTTTTTTATACTTCTTATTTGTAGGAGGATAGCCTTGAGTTAGGTTGAGCAAAGGGCGGATGACTTTGATGTAATCTGTTATGAACTGGCAGTAATAACCACGAACCCCAAGAATTTTTGCAGTTCCTTTAGATTGTTAGGCTGAGGCCAGGTGGTCAGTGACTCTACTTCACTCAGATCTTTCTGAATCCCATTAGCTGACACTATGTGACCAACATACTCCACAGATGTGTGGAAGAATTGACACTTGTCTATGGATAACTTTAGTCCAAAGTCTTCTAATCGATCAGGAACCTTGAACAGGCGAGCTTTTTGTTCCTCAAGGGTCCGGCCGAACACAATAATGTCATCAAGATATACAAGGCATTCTAGTAAGTTCACGTCTCCCACTGCTCATTCCGTCAACCACTGGAAAGTGGCGGGTGCCCCTGAATTACCTTGAGGCATACGTAGAAACTCATAGAAACCCAGGGGGCAAATGAATGCTGTTTTCTTTCGGTCTTCCGGGGCCATCGGGATTTGATAATACCCGCTCCGAAGGTCGAATACTGAGAACCACTGGCTCTCGTTGAGGCAGTCGAGGGCATCCTGGATATGGGGCATGGTGTATTGGTCCAGGACAGTTCATCAATTTTAATGTCTGGTAGTCCACACACATCCTCACTGATGCAGTCTTCTTCCGGACTACCACAATCGGGGCTGCATATGGACTTCGAGACTCTTGGATAATTCCTGCGGCCAGCATTACCTGAAGATGACGTCTAACATTGTCTATGTCAGCAGGTGCAAGGTCATGGGACCTTGCTCTGAACGGCCTCTCATCATGAAGTTGGATGTAGTGTTCGGCCCCTGTGACACAACCTACATCCCACTCTTTCAAGGAGAATACTTGGCTTCTCTAAGCCAACTTCTGGCTGATCCTAGCTTTCCATTCTGCAGGAAAGGGGGACTCCGAAAAGTCAAACAGGTCAGGGGTCATGTCATCACCCTCTCTAGGGCACTTCTTGCTGGATAGCACAGCAGTATCCGCACAATAGGCAGTGGCTAGGGTGCACCCTCGATTCACCCAAACTTCTCGATCTGACATGTTCTGAACTTGTACAACTACCTGCCGAGTGTAGGCATGGGCCCGAGCAGGTAGAATGCTAACCTTGACCAGTAGTCCCTCGAGCAGTTTCCCCTCTTCAGGGGCATCCAACATAAAGATTTTATTTTTAACATCTGTTTTTAGGTGCACTTCACCACTGATGGTGCACTGAGCATTGGGAGGTAGTACCAGTGAGTCAGGATCCTTTTTCCAGACTACCCCCATGGGTTCATCTTTCTCAATCTCTTGTGTCCGCATCTGTACATCGTAGGCTCACCATACTAGGGCTGGAATGTGCAGGGCCCTTCCAGTCTGCTTAGCTTGGTTTTCCTGACAAAGCTGGGCTAACCAGCCGAACATATGCGCATTGGTACCAATTAGTAAAGGGACACCATCATACAGGCCATGGTCTTCACTTGCTCATCCACACCCGATAGAGCAGTAGAGAAGGACAACCAAATTCATACATACCCTAGGTAAGGATAGATTCCTCATTCAACCCTCATACATGCAGTCCTTCGAGGGGTTAGAGTGGGAGGTCAGATAAGTGCTGGTCGTACCAATCTTGAAATATAGTGGTGACCTGTGAGCCACTGTCTAGCACAGCATGAGTGGAAATGCCATTAACTGTCACTGTGGTCTCCATGGAGGGGCTCACCTTCTTGGACCAGTCAGGAGATGTTGGTTTGGCAGACTGGCTAACAGCAGTTTTGGAGGAAAAAGATTTTCTTGGTGGGCCTGGCAGGGGCTTCATATTGCTCTAATGAACCAAGTTTAGCAGTTTGGCCATGACTTTCTGTAGGTTTTCCAGAGAGTTACAGCCTTGTTGAGTATGCCTGTCTTCTCCACACCTGTAGCAGAACACCTGTTCCCCGGAATCATTGGAATGGCTAGGTTCTTCCCGAACTTTGTGCTGGTTGTAGGAGGGAGTTCTACTGTCTTCCTTTGACTTGGGCTCAGGTTTCCTGTCCCCACAACTTCCCCAGTGGGCAGAAGTACAGGTGGCATGTATGAGGTCCCCCACTAATGCTCTCAGCTCTCTCATTTCTTCCACTAATTTGGACTCAGCCCAGGGTTCGGGAGCGATGGCATGGGCCCCCACCCCCCCGGGTGGAGTCTCACTTCTAGTCTCAGTCAGTAACGAGCAAGGGTTGGAGCTTCTGACCACTTCAGCCATGGCTTGTTGACTGGCTCACATCTCTTTTATCTCTTTGAGCAGTTCCCTGACCTGATGGGTCTCAACAGCTACCGTCCTTTCTTCGGATCAGTCTGAGACTTGGCTGGTGCGAGCAACCCCCACATAGGGCTACCATCCATCTTCATTGTTCTCAGCCTCTCGAATCTCCTTCATCAGCCAGCAGTAATTGGGAGAGTTAGCTTTCCTGTTTTGAAACTTCAACTTCAGCATGAACACACTAAAGTAATGGGCAGATTTGAGAATGTGCTCCAGCCTGATGTGGTTCAGTTCACTAGCTGTAACACCCCCTTTTCTATGGGCTCTCTACAAGGCCTGTTCAATCCGGGTGACAAAAGCAGACAACTTTTCATTTTTCCATTGTTCAGCAGACTTGAACTTCCGCATTAAGTCTTCCCCAGATTCTGTGCTGCCAAACAGCCCATCTAATGCAGAGAGGTACTCAGCTGCAGTGGCCTCTGGGTTGGTGGATCAGAGAAATCGGATAGTTTCCAGTGCAGGGCCCCTTAAGCTTTCCATCAGTCTCTTTCTCTTCTCCCCCTCCGAACATTGCCACTCTTGGACCAGTGGAGTAGCATAGTCCATCCTTGTTTCTAGGTTGTCCTCCCCCACTGGTACAGGTACTGCACCAGAGAACAGTCTGAGCCTGCAATAGGAGTCCAGGTGTACAGAAGGTATCACAATGAGGGAGGTCACAACAGGGGATGCCCTGGGAGTAGGCGGAGAGGCCGGAGGAGATTGTATGAGAATGGTCTCCTCCAAATCCTCCAAAACCTTTAACAATTCCTTAGCTGTCTGGCCTTCAGCAGCCATCAGCCTTAACAGTTTGTCTTTGAACCCCTTCACCCTCGGGGACCCTCCAGGGGAAGACTGGTCACTGTGCAAATGAATAACTCTCCACCCCTTCTGGGACCCTTCAGGCATGATAACGGGGTATCTTTCCAGGGTCTATAGGGAGACTACAAGAAAGGAGGGCCACCAAGGTCTGATCAAATAGATCTGAGTCCCGCCTCCATACTTTAACCTTTCCCAGGCATTTAACCTTCCCCACAGTTGCTTCAATAGTATATTTATTTATTTATTTATTTATTGAAATGTTTCACCAGGTAGGCACACTGAGCAACAGGTCGCTCATCTCCCAGTGTGACCTGGGGGGAAGGGGTACAATATGAATGAGACATTAAACATTCAATTTAAGAGATCAATAGTAGCATGCAGTTGTAGGGCAGGTGTTGCAAAAAGTGTTACAACAGTGTTGAGCATAACAAGTAGAAAGAGTGGACAATAAGTGCCAGGTTAATAAGTAAACAAGTGCTTACATGAAAGAAAAGTGGGAAAGAGGAGGGAGGGGTTAGGTGGGGAGGGGGGAAGAGTCATGTCCCTGGATACCCCCTCAGGGTGCGAGGAACCCTGTAATTGGACTGGTGGGACCAGAGAGAAGGGGATAATGCAGTGTACCAGAGAGACCCCTTTAGGAAGGTGGGGGAGGGTGGTAAGTGAAGGTGAGGGTAGAGAGGTAGGGTTTGTCCAGGGCTTAGAGGAGGGAATTAGATAGGGACATGGCAGGAGCAGCTAGGTGCAAGGTAATTATTGAGGGCAGAGCTGATCCAAATTTTTGGGAGGTGGTGAGAGAAACTGGATTGGCCGATTTGGGTGGATCTACGGGGGACAACCAGGGCATGGGAATCGGATGATCTAAGGGAATGGGAGGGTGGAGGGGGATGTTATAAAGGAGGAGGTGAGGTAGGAAGGGAGCTCACCTAACCAGTGCTTGGAGGTGAATTTAGCACAGTGGGAGAGTCGCCTATTTGTAAGAGATGGGAAGGATAGGGCATGATAAAGATCACAGTGATGGGTGCGAGGGGGGGGCATCCAGGGCAAAGCAGCAGAAGGAATTGAAGAGGGTGTCCAGTCTGGTCAGGGAGGACTTAGTGGCAGCACCATAGACTACATCACAGTAGTCAAAAATGGGCAACATTATATTCTGAACAAGTTCATGCCTAGCCATAGGAGGGATGCAACTATGGTTCTTAAACAGGACACCAAGCTTGGGGCGCAGTTTTCCCTGGATGGTGTCAAAATGTACAGAGAAGTTTAGGTGTTGATCCAGCCAAACACCTAAGTACCTGAAGGAAGATGTGTCCTCAAGTAAAGTCCTATCAAGGGTGTGGAAAGTGGGTAGGGAGGGAAGCCTAGAGAGTCTCTGCCTTGTGCCAAAATCATGGAGACAATCTTCTTGGCATTGAGGAAAAGCTGATGGTTAACAAACCAGAGCTGAACCTTGTCAAAGTCTTGCTGCAAGCTGGTTGTAACCTCATCAGGACAGGAGCCAGATGCATACAAGACTGTATCATCGGCATACATATGTATAGCAGAGGATGGGGAGCAAACAGAAGGAAGGTCATTTAAGAAGATAGAGAATAGGAGGGGCCTAATACCGAGCCCTGGGGGACTCCAGTGCTAATCGAGAGGGGAAGGGAGGGGAAGGGAAGTGGCATCCAAGATCTTAACTGATTGGGTTCTGCCAATAAGGTAGGCCTTGAACCAGTTTGTGGCGGAGGGAGATAGGCCAGCTGTCATGAGTGAGTCGAGAAGGGAGTGAGAGAAGGTGTCAAAGGTCTTGGCCAGGTCGACAAATATGGCAGAGGTAATTTGTCCATAGTCCATCCCGGTTAGGATGGAATATGTGAGCCATAGGGAGAGATGGTGGTTGAGTGTTTTTTCCTGAAACCAGACTGGAAAGGGGTGAAAAAGGAGGTGTCAGAGAGAAAAGAGGTGAGTTGGCAGAGAACAATGTGTTCTTGAAGCTTGGTAAGGGTAGGGAGGAGAGAAATGGGGCAGTAGTTGCCAGGGGATGAGGGGTCACCCCTTTTGGGTAGAGGGAGGACCACAACATGTTTCCATGAAGAGGGGACCGAGGCAGTAAAGAATGAGAGATTTGAGATTACTGAGAGGGGGAAGGCAATGGCTGGAGTGGAGAGGGAGAGGAGTTTTGGGTCAAGGCCATCAGGGGAGGCACCTTTAGAGGGGTTTATGGTGAGGAGGGCACTTAGGGCATCCTTTGGGGTTACAGTAGTGAAAGAGAGGGGAATGTAGGAGGGTGGTGGAGGGGGCACACTGGTAGAGGGTGGAGAGGGGGAAGGGTAGGAGGGGAGGGATTTCAGAAGCTCAGTGGTGCGGGAGGTATAGTAGGAATTAAATTCCGCAGCTACAGCTGATGGGTCAGACACTAATGAGCTATTTACTTTAAGTACTGGGGGCAGTGGGCGAGATGAAGGTGTAAATAGGGTGTGGACCACCTTCCCGAACTTTGAAGGGGAATTTATGTTGTTTCACTAGTGGTCCCCACAGGGATATCAAGTAACAGTACGGGCTGGTGGGGATCAATCCCTTCAGCCTTACTCCACTCCATCATGCGGTGCACAATCAGCTTGTGGGGAGAAATTTTCCATTTGGGCCTGGCAAGCGCATCCATTTCAGTTCCTGTCTCTGTTTTCCCCCTTGGCTGAAATTTTACCTTTTGGTCACCAGGGAGTGCAAATCCCAGCGGTGCCTCCAAGATATAACCCCTAGGTAGTGCTATCCTATGGGCTACTATCCCTGCCTGCGTGACTATGCACAGGTTGAGGGGTCTGAGTTCGACGAACGGGTGCCTCCACTTGAAGGAATGGTATTGGGGTAGCGTAGCTGCTTTGGTATAGCCCTTTGGGATACTATAACCACCCACGAACACTTCTAGTGGCCTGAACAGTAAACCAATAGAACATTCACATTCACTGAATAACGGTAATAGTATGCTCGCACCCCCCCTTGCACTTACCACCAGGGCTGGATCGTCTGCAACTGCCCTGGAGACCACCTGGAAAATAAGATCAGTGATGCAACATTACAATAGTAATACTGTAACCCAACCAATAGGGTACACACTAGCCAGGTTAAACATGAAAACCCACAATCTGGTTTATTTAGGGGGAGTGAACAAGGGTGGGGGTGAATCTAGCAAATGATTGGCACTTCTGATTTGATGCAGATTGATTCAGCATGCACACTGAGTTCCTTTGAAACAGTCCCACAACCCTGGGTACCCAGTATGTTAAATAGGCTAGCCTGAAGCGTTGCCTGGGGTAGGCTGGCATTGCTGCTGTTGTTGAGGCCCTTAGGAAGGAAAAACAGTTAACATGCACACAACACAGATATCTGTAATCTGGAGCTGGATGGCTCAGTCCATTGCAATAAACCAAAAATAAGAAAATCAGATGGCATACTATGATTGCAGCTGTTGTTGCAGGGAGCTATCCTGATTTGTACTTATGCTACCCAGACCAGGATGCAGTACAGGCGAGATGAAGAAATCACGTTGTTGTGCTGGATTGTCAGGGGAAGCAGTGCCTAGACGACTCACCTCCTGGTGCTCGCTACCTGTTCAGTGGAGTTGAGTAGGGCTGCCAAATCTCCAAGCGGGTCTTTTCGCCGAGAATGTCTCTGAATTGGGAATAGTGGCCTAGGCTGAGGTGGTCAGGCCCAGGCAGGAGAAACAGTTCAGAAATTGTCCATGGTGAAATGCTGGAAAAGCCTCCAGCTGGCGTAACAGAACTGGCCATGGGGAACCAAATTGTGACCCAGGAAACACCTTCAGCACTTCTACAGCACTTAATTTTCTAAGCCACAGCTCGGATAATGTCCGTTTGCCAATCACAGCTTTTACTGCGCAAACCTTTCAATTTGAGGCTCTGTTCTAACGTCAGGTGGGCCAATCGCTTCGGGAGCAAGTCTTCAGTCCACTTGCAAGTAGCAATAACACACTTTTCTTTCTTCTGCTGCAGGTCTCAACCAGCAATTGGAAAAGTCCGACTTTCACACACAAGGCGATACTTTAGGCTGGAGAACACGACAGGCAGGCCAGCAGAGCCTTCCTGCCGATTCTCCTATGCTCCTCCTAGGAGCAGCTGCTTGATGGCTCAAGCGGTTCACTCTTCAGCCTCCAGCTTTCGACTTACTTCTGCTTCAGGCAGTTCTGGGTATTTCTTCTGAGATCCAAAGGGTTAGGTTGGCTGAGGGAACTGTCTGTCACAGCAAGAATTCCTTCTCTAGGTCAGTTTAGACGCCAAACCCTTAAAACTAGTAGAATTGCATTCCCACAAGACCTCTAGGGACAGTCTCCAGTTTAGGACCCCTGAGGTTCGATTGGTCCAACACTGGAAGTCCAGAACCAACATGGTGGCTCCTATTCAAAATCTCAAGCTAAAATTTAAAGCAGGTTAGACAAACTCCTCTATCATTAATATTATTATAGCAGATACACAGTAAATAATCACTTTCCCTAACAGGGCTCCCTCTGCGCAAATAGCGACTGCAGAATGGAGCAGAACAACAAACTATCTGGCTGGTCAAGAGCCTTAAATCACTTGGACCCAGCTCAGACTTATCATCTAACACAGGCTAGACTTTCTCTTAAAGAGACAGGCACGGAGGCTTACTAAAGCACTCTCATGCAGAGAAATAGAACTACTCATGACACAACACCATCCGGACAGTGGACATTTTAGAGCCCAGGAAGACATTTCAGTAAACTCCAGTTTGTAGAGGGGGTTACAAGTATAAAGCATCTGGTTCTATAACTGATTGGTGAAATTAGAGGTTTAATAGGAACCAGTATAAAAACAAATCTATGAAACTTTCAAAATCTAAATGTTTCATACAACTCCAATATTTGAAAAGTTCAAATAAATTTTAAAGTGCTGTTAAGGAACTTTGCAGTGTCCCAAACGTACCCATTTCTCATCTCATTTTTGATGACCGAGACTTAACTGAGACTAGTGATATAGCCAATTATTTGAACACACATTTTACGAATTTACAACCATATTATAACTTACTTGAAAATTCCCAAAGTGCACCCACTTTTCCAGGTACATTTTTTCTCAGTCTACAAGTGGTGGCTTAAATTTGGAGCCCCAGTTGATTGGTTCCCTACTGTCTAATGCGGTAGACCCACTTTCACTTTCTTCAAAATGAAAGTCCTAGAGGTATCTGTGATAGTGTTGGGGGTCCCAGTCATGTGTGTTTATTAAGATGGCTAGTATTGGGTAGCCAAGGTAACCATTCCAACAGTTACTGTTTTTTTTTTCTTGCTCTTCCGCTTCACTCCCTTGCATACTGTTTTCTATTTGTGTTCTCTACTTTTTTTTCTGTCCTTTGGAATATTGTCCTTGGACTGTACAGGGAGAAACTCTCTCTGCTAGAATAATTATCTGTTTTGTATATTCATACTGCTCTATCTTTTCTTTGTTCTGTTTTTGCGTCTCTTCTTTCTTTATTTATTACTTTCCAAATTTGGCCAGAATTTCCTTGATTATGTTGCAAGCCCTTCTGGTGAAAAGTTACCCAGTCATCCCTATAGCTGCAGTTGTGCAGCATGGATAAAAGCAGAACCAAATGGTTGAGCAGCAGTTGCGAAATATGGGTGGCTGACCGCACACCAAACAAAAGGGGAAGCTGCATGCCTTTTATAAGCAGACTTTCTGGTGTTCTGTGGTTATGGCATTGACAGTTCGGTCAAGTAACTCCAACAGGAGTTTAATGTGTTAGCGTTTGTGCCCCCCCCACTACTAAAAGGTGTTTTAAAACTATCTCCCCACCTTACAGTCAAGTGTTTGACACTGAGAAATGCAGAGAGCAGTGTTGATCCTGAGACTGCATGGAAAGCAGCTGGGAGACTGTGATATTTAAAAAACGAGTTGGCAACAGACAACAATGGCTGCTTTCCCGAGTTATTGTTTCAGTGAGTTCCTAAAATAGTTCTAGTAGTTTGTTGACAGATTTCAGCTGAAATATGTGTAAGCACTGCACCACTCCACAATCAGTACATCTGCTGTGTCCTACTCTGTCCTAGACATTCTGAAATGTTGAAATGATTTGAATATGCAGGCCCTTCCTGGGTAGCATTGGGGGAGGGGTGCCGGATTCTTACTTTTCCTGGTTCCAGATATTTTTAGTGTGTCTACCCAGAGTAACTCAGAAAAAATGCCACATCTGCAGACATGCACAGTGTGTGTAAGTGCACCTTGACACCTGAGCATGTGACATCCTCAGGGCTGGAAAGAAAAAAGAAAAAAAAAGCCCCAGCACTCCTGTGATGATGGACTGAGGTAGATCCAGGCCCTGCCTCCCCAGCGCAGCACTGCCTAATGCAGCAAGATATTTGAGGGTACATCACCAAAACTGACCCTGCCTGGGGGGGTGAGGCAGGGCAACCAAGGCTTCATGGTGGTAAGTGGCCATGGCTGGGGGAGGCAGGGGGATTGTGGGTGTCTGGAGGTCTTGAGGGGAAGGGGCTTGCTATACAGACTGGGGCATAAACGGAAAGTTAAAAAAAGCTACATCTCATTTTCTATGGTGGTCCTGCTTTCACTTATTTTTATTCTGTATTTATTACCCTGGATCCAGCAGACATGTAATACTTCATTTCTCACAGAGTCCTTGCTTTTATCTATTTCACTACTGTATTTAACCAGGATGACCCAGTCAAGATGCAATATCTCATTTTCAGTGGGGTCCTGCTTTCACCCTTCTTTACAATGTATTTGCCCAGGATAAGAAAGCTGAGATGTCACATGTGTGTGAAGTCCTGCTTTTTATAACATTTGCCACTTACCCCCAGGACTGGTTCCTTCAGCTTGACTCTGGGGACCCTCTGTAAAATAAGATGATGCAGTACAAAAGCAACAATGCAATACCTTCAACATAAACTGACACCACAGTCAATGTAAATTGCAGGAAAAAACAGATCTGATTTATTCAGGGGACTATAACAAGGATGGGGGATAATCAGGTTAATTGGCTTAAACACACTAAGAATCACACTACTGTGCATGCAATCAGAGTTCCACTCAGCGACACTCTCTGGGTACCCAGGATGAAGGGAAAGGCTAGCCAGGACCGTTGCCCAGGGTAGGCCGGCGTCGCACCTGGTTGGGGCCCTGTGATGGAGAAAGAACATGCACACACACAATTTGTAATCCGGAGCCAGAGGGCTCAGTTTGTGAAAACAACACAACAAGAATCAAGTGACACACTTTTGATAAAGAAAAGTTGCAGGGAGCTACCCTGGTAATTACGGTACCCAGGCTGAACACAGGAGGATGATGGATAGGCGTTCTGGATTGCCAGAGGAAGCAGGGCCCACACGAGTTGCTTCGGCATTGTTCCTGTTCAGGCAAGGAGCAGGGGGCTGATCCCCTGGCAGATCCATCATCGATGGATCTTCTCTGTGCCGCAAGGTAGGGAGTTAAGGCCTGCGTGGCAGGGCCTGTCTGCAGTAGGCAACAATGGATTCAGTCCGATTTTAGCTGGGAAACAGCTTCCAGCCACTAGCACTCAGTTCTCAGAAAAAAAGGGGAATTAGATTGCGATCCCCATCCAGCACATAGCACATTCATATGTACAAGACAGCGGCACACAGCCAAACTAAATTGCGCTTCTCTTTCAGTTCACAGTACATTTGTACATCAAAATTCTATTTGTACCAGGCTAAATGTTCCCCAGTCACGATCGCAAGTCTCTGCACACACTGGGAGCTCAGAAGTAACTGAAATTCCTGACAGGCCGATCGCATTCAGCAAAATCCTCGGTCTTCTACAGGTTAAGCCTGGTCCCAAATCAGCAGCTTGCTTTGTTCTCACAGAATTCGGAATTAGTCCAACAAAAGTCCTCTTCTCCCTCTCGGGGCAGAAATCAGGCTATCAGGCCAGAAGTCAGGCCTTCCACGGTTCTCCTGCATGAACTACTGTGCAACACGACCGCTCAAACTAGATGAGCTTCTTCTCTCTCAACTTCCAACTCGAATCTGCTTTTCAGTCCTTCTCTGCTCATCATGCCCATAACTTGGGGCACAATGAAATAATTCAGAGACATGGTCCAAGGGAAAACTCTCCATTTCTCTCTTTTTCTGTCCATACAGGAGAGCTGAATGCAGGAAGGACAGACTCAGCCTTCCCGCCAAGTCTCCATGCTGTACCATGGGGCAGCAGCTCCACGAGCTGCTCACTCTTCCATCTCCATCTCAGTTCTGCCCCTCAGAGCAGGCAGCTGGGGAATTTCCCTTAGGTCCAAAAGATCCTGTTGGCTGATTCAGCTGTCAGTCACAACATGCTCCCTCTATAGGTACAAAAAGGCGCCAACAGTCCAAAACTACAATTCCCAGAGTCTGGCACCACACAGTCCCACTTTAACAGGCTCCACTTCAGAGTCCTCACACATTGATTAGTCCAATTCGGCAGTTCAGGACCAAAATGATGAAGCTAAACTGAAACAGTCCTTGCTGCAAGAAAAGCAGGTTAGAACAAACTACATTTTCATCACTGCTCTAAAGGATTACCAGTAATTATTTACACCTTTCAGCAGGGCTCCCTGTGCACACTTAGCGATGGCAGAAATGGAGCGATTATTCAGCAGCCCGGGTAGGACTTGAGCAGGAAAACACTCAGACCCCCTTCCAGATTAATTTTAACTGCAGTCGGGCAGCTCTTAAAGAGACAGACGCAGAGGCACTTAGGCACTCTCGTACAATTTCTTTTTTAAAACAGCTGAGACACAGGGCACCAGCCTGGCCGAGGGCATTTAGGCTCACCCAAGGAAGGCTTTTTTGTGACCCCATTTGTAGGGGGGTTACACCATACTTTTCAATGGCTTTTTTCCTCTAGAACTTCCATAGCTGCACATTTTTCCATAGTCCTCTGTGTATTTTTTTCTGCAGCTGTGGATGTTTTGTGTATAGCACTCAGGGCAAGGTCCCCTTTTTTTCTGCAGCTACGGAACTTTTGGGGACTTAGGGAAGGTTTTGGCCCATCAGATTGTTTTGTGAACCCCCAGTTTTCATTAGGGTCCTGCTGTTACCAATTTGTACAATTTATTTAATCTGGATAGCCCAACTGGCATACAGCTTCTTATTTCCAAGGGGGTCCTGCTTTTATCCATTTTTACTCTGTTTACCCTCGATAGCTCAGCTAAGATGCAGTATCATAGCTTGTTATCAGTGGAGTCCAGTATTACCAACTTATGCAGTGCATTTACCCAAGATAGCCCAGGTGACATGTAACAGCTCATTTTCAGTGTGTGCCTGCTTATATCCAATTTTACAGTGTGTTCTCTTAAGGACATAGATTTTGTCATCAGAAGATAACCACAAGCCTCATCCCATCTGTCCTACCCCCTACCCTATGTGGTGGCAAGGGGTCCTATGCAGCCCCCAGCTTCCCCCTACCCTCTCTGGGCTGATTCTCCTTTTTAATGATACCCATGTCCCTGTCCCATGCATGCTTGAATCCCTTCACTGTCTCTGCCCCACCAGCTCCCCTTTACATAGAATAACCCAGCTGAGATGCAAAGTGTAATTTAGTGGAGTCTTGCTTTTATCCATCTACGCATTGAGAGCAGTGTATTGAGATGATTAACATCATGCTAATGGTGTTTTGCGCTTGTGAAACATGATTTGTGCTAATAGTGCCATACTGAAAGGCACAGTTAGTAGAAAGAAATCCAGCACTCCAGGAGTTCCAATAATGAGTAGCTAATATTGTAAGGAAGATGTTAGCTTAACGAACATGCTAACAACCACAGCCCCTGGGGTTGTTAATGTGTTCTTTATGCTAACACCTTCCTTACAATATTAAATACTCATTAATGGAACTCCTGGAGTGCTGGATTTCTTTCTACATATTGAATGGTTGGCTACATTTTACCACTACCAGCACCCTGAGCTGCTCTCCTGGGTGCTGTTCCTTTTTCTCACTGTACTCAAAGGCACAATTAGCATGACTCTAAGCTGTGAGGGTGTGAGCTATAATGAAGGAAGGGAAGGGAAAATTCCTTAATCAAGAAAGGCACACTAAGCCGAAGCTTGTTTCCAGGTGCGACCTAGGAGCACAAGGAAGTTAAGTAACTTCCTCAGGGTCACACAGTATGTAGGTTTGCAGCTCAGTGCCCTAAACCACAGCGCTATATTGCCTTCCAGTAATGAAGTCCAGGTGCATATAAAAATCAGGGAATACACAAAAGTGAGGCATCGATAGTTTGCTGGTGAGAAGACAACTTTAGTAAAAATCAAAAAAGGATCAGACATTGAAGTCCATATAAGGTTTATTCACAGACCAGAGTACAGTTGGTCTGGTTATTTTATTTATTTATTTATTGAAATGTTTTACCAGAAAGGTGCACTGACCGACAAGTTGCTCATCTCCTGGTGCGACCTGGGGGGTAGTGGAACATGAGGATTGAATACAGAGGTTTGGTACAATAACAAAGATATATATTTAAATACGTGCAATTAGATAGCGAGTAGGCTGTACAGTAAGCAAAGAGAGAGTGGTAACTGACATCATTGAGCTAGGGGTAGAGAGCTAAGCAACTAAGAATGAGCCAAAAATACAAAAAAGATACATTTTTAAGATTTGTAGCAAGCACTAAATGGTTCATAGCTATGAAGGTGGAAATGACTGAGTGGTGTACTCATAGATTTGGTTTAGGTAAGCTAGTGAGGAATAGTTCAGCCAGTGCTAAATTAACTAAGGTATACAGAAGTGCTAATAGTCTGCAAGTGCTTATAGAGAAAATTTAGGGCAAACCACATTAGGGGCTAGGTTATGGGGGGGGAGGAGAGAGGAGTAAATAGGGGGAGGTGGGGAGGAGAGGGAGGGAAGGAGGTGAGAGGCAGTCCAATTTCCAGCACATACAAGGGCTGAGGACCCTGCCAGTGGTTGGTTTGATGTGAAGGTGGTGTTGAATGCAAGGTAGTGGGAGAAGGGAGGCAGGGAGGTGGTGGATGAAATGTGTATGGGGAGGTGAGTGCTTTAGGAGGAACAGGCCCCTTCAGGATGCAGAGAACCCTGCCAGGGGAAGGAGCAAGTCAGGGATAAGGTGGCTTTAAACCAAGTGGTGAGGGGGTAGGAAAGAGGTGGGGGGGGGGAGAGAAGGGGGGAGGTAGGTAAAAGCTTTCAAAAGCTAAAACCCTGGAGCTAGCTGAGAGCCCAGGCGGAGATCAGGGCAGGTAATGGTGGGGGAAGGGAAGAAAGATGAAGAAGTGGGAGAGGGCTGCAAGGGCCAGTCCCGTCCAAGATACAGAGAACATTGCCTGCACAAGGCAGAGGTAGAACACATCAGGAGGGTAGCAAATCCTTATAGGGAGCAGAGAACCCAGATAGAGGTCAGAGCAGGTAATGGAGGAGAGGAGGAAGAGAAATGGAGGAGAGGAGGGGTCTGCCAGGGCCAGACCCCTC
The DNA here is from genome assembly GCA_016271365.2 of Neoceratodus forsteri. Lineage (NCBI taxonomy): Eukaryota > Metazoa > Chordata > Ceratodontiformes > Ceratodontidae > Neoceratodus > Neoceratodus forsteri. The sequence goes on along the minus strand of CM028134.1, from coordinate 797,749,084 downwards.
CAGGATGCAGTGAACTCTGCCTGCACAAGGCAGAGGTAAAGCGCAACAGGAGGGTAACAGCTAGGAGGCAGAGAGGGCTGGGTGGGAGGCTGAGGGAGGGGGGCTGATAGGGAGGAGAGAGTTTGGTAAGAAAAGAAGAAAAATAGGTTGGAGAGAGAGGGGAGAGAATAAAGGTTGTGGCAGTGGTGGTAGTGGAGATACAGGTAGTAAAGGATGGGGTAAGGAGAGGATATTAAGGTGGATTATAGCAGGAGCAGTTAGAGAAAAGGTAGTTGTGTAGGGCTGCGCCGAGGAAGTAGAAGGAGGAGGAGTGGCGTAATCGTGGGGGGGAGAGTTCCAGATTTTAGGGAACCAACAGGAAAAAGCATACTGACCGATAAGTGTTGACTCGTGAGGGACTGCCAGGGTACGAGTATCTGGAGATCTGAGTGAGTGTGGAGGTAGGCTGGGGTAGAGAGAGAGAGAGAGAGAGAGAGAGAGAGAGAGGTGAGGAGGTAGGGAGGGAGTTCACCCAGCCAGTATTTTGAGGTGAATTTGGCACAGTGAGAGAAGCATCTGTTAGCAAGAGGGGGAAAGGAAAGGAAAGGGCATGATAGAGCTCGCAGTGATGGGTCCGAGAGGGAGTATCAAGAGCAAAATGACAGAAAGAGTTAAAGAGGGTGTCCAATCTGGCCAAGGAGGACTTGGGGTGGCACCATAAACTATGTTACAGTAGTCGAATATCGGGAGTATCATCTTCTGGACTAATTCATGCCTGGCCGTAGGAGGGATGCAACTACTGTTCCTGTACAAGGTACCAAGGTTGGGGTGCACTTTTTTCAGGATGGCATCAATATGTCCAGAGAAGTTGAGGTGTGCTGGTCTAACCATACTCCAAGATATCTGAATGAGGAAGTATCCTCTAAAGTAGTCCCATCCAGGGTGTGGAAGAAGGGTAGGCTGGGCAGCCTTAAGAGTTTCTGCCATGTGCCAAAGGTCATGGAGATTGTCTTCTTGGTGTTAAGGAAGAGCTGATGAGAGGCAAACCAGAGCTGAACCTGGTGGAAGTCATGCTGCAGAGTGGTTGCGACAACAGCTGGGCATTTGCCAGAGGTGTACAAGACAGTATCTTCGGCGTACTTGTGAATTTAGGAAGAAGGGGAACAGACTAATGGGAGGTCATTTAGGAAAATGGAGAATAGAATAGGACCAAGTACTGAGCCCTGCGGGATGCCAGTGGTGATAGGGAGAGGAGGGGAGATGGAATCTTGGACCTTGACAGATTGTGTTCTGCCTGTGAGATAGGCTGTAAACCAGTTTGTAGCAGGGGTGGACAGGCCAGCTACCATGAGGGAATCTATAATAAGTGCATGGGAGACGGTGTCAAAAGCTTTGGCAAGGTCAACAAAGATGGCTGAGGTGATGAGGCCATTATCTATCCCTGTAAGGATGGTGTCAGTTAGCTTGAGAAGGGAGGTGGTGGTGGCGGAGTGATTTTTCTGAAAGCCAGATTGGAATGGGGTGAAAAAGGAGGGGTCTGTGAGGAAGGTGGTAAGCTGGGAGAGGACCACATGTTCTTGGAGCTTAGTGAGGGTCGGGAGGAGAGATAGGGTGAAAGTTGGCAGGAGAAGTAGGGTCGCCACTCTTGGGGAGGACCTCTGCATGTTTCCAGGCAGCAGGGATGGAAGCGATCGAGAAAGAGAGGTTGAGGATGAGTGATAGCAGAAAGGCTATAGCTGAGGCAGAGAGATACAAGAACTTGGGGTCGATGTCATCAGGTGAGGAGCCTTTAGAAGGGTTTAGTGAGAGCAAGGCAGTTAGTGTTTCAGTGAGGGTGACTGCTGTAAAGGAGAAGGGGAGGATGACATGGGGGTAATGAGTGCCAGAGGGACGGGTAAACAAGCATTGGGGTAGAAGGGTGGAGTGACTTTAGAAGTTCAGAGGCACATGTGGTGTAGTGGATGTTAAATTCCTTTGATACAAGGCAGGGGTCAGAGACCAGTAAGTTGTTAATATTTAGCATGGAGGGGTGAGAGGGGGAGAAGAGTGCTTGGACCACCTTCCAGAATTGAGAGGGTGTGTTGATATTATTGAGGAAGGCAGTTCTAAAATATTTGGACTTGGCTGGTCTAGTGGCTTTAGTGCAAGCATTTCGTAGTTGGCGGTACATTATGTAAGCCGTGGGGACCTGGGAGGCCTTGTGCTTTTTCCAGGCTTTCTTGTGTGCCTTGAGGCAGACCAGCAGTTCAGGGGTGATTCAGGGGAGATGGTTATTGCAAACTCTAGTTTGTTTGAATGGGGCATGAGTGTTCCATGTTGCTAAGAATTTGTCTTTAAGGTAGGCAAGGGCATGGTCTGCAGAAGGGGCAGAGGTAAGAGGGGACCAGTTGAAGGAGGCAAGATCTTGTAGGAGAGGTTCAAGGTTCAAGGAGTTGTAGTATCTAAGTTGTAAGATTTTGTGAGGGGCTTTGGGCCTGTGGATCTTCCTTAACAGGAAGATAGGGTGATGATCATTAAGGGCATCTGGGAGAATACCGGATTTGATAACTCTGTGAGGTTGGGAGATGAGGGTCTGTATACCTCTAGCACTTCACCTCACTGTGATGCTTTACTGGGGGAGTTAAAATCACACTGTGCTACATGGAATAGTCAAATGTTTTTGGAAACATTAACTGGCTGTCAGTGCATTGCAAGTTAATTCTTCTAAAAACCTTGTTTTAAAGTGATGCAGTGTGTGCAGGGTCCCCTCCCCCAGCTGTCTCCAGACAGTACATGTGCATATCCTTTCAACCCTCCTTCCTCATCCTATCTCCCCATAGCTCACCCTATCTCCTCATAATTGCTTCCTGGCATCATGTGTTATCCATGCCCACCCAATTCTGCTTGTACCATCTGCGTCAACCCATCTCCTTCCAGATACACCCAATATTGTGAGCACTGGCATCAAGTGTCCCCCTCCTACCCAGTGACCACACTCGTAGTGACACATCATTCCATAAGGAGCCCCCATTCTACAACCCATACCCTTACTGCTGCCTTCAGATATAACCCCACCCCTGAATGTGTCCCTGCATCTCTGTTATCCATCTGTGCCATCCCACCTCCTGGTCCTGAACCCAATGATTTTCCTTAAGTGCCATGCCAACTTTCCCACTAGAGCCCCCCTCCTCATCCCTCTTCCTGTGATAATTGTCAGCAACAGCCTTTCACATACTGCCATGACTGGCTGGCATATGCCCCTGCAAGTACTGTAGTGATAGTCTTTGCAGTATTTTACAACTGTACTTGTGGGACATTTATGACATACCCAGCTCTGTGATATTGCAAAGACTTTCCAGAAGTACTGCTGTGATATACGTCACAGAATATTGCTACTGTACATGCAGATGTGGATGGTCGCCAGCCTTGATGGTGTGTGAAGGGATGTTGCTGGCTGCCATTACTGGACCAAGAGATTGGCACTGCATTTAGGGAAGGGCAATGGGACTAGGAGTGGGAGGTGGGATGGCACAGATGGACACTGGGGACATATCTTTAGGCAGCAGTATGGGAACTGCTTGCAGGAGAAGGGCTTCTTGCTGAAGGACAAGTCTGCTACTACTGGCACCACTGGCTGGGTGCCAGTAGACACCAAGAATTGCATTACTAGGTGTACTGGTTGGAGGCGGTTGACACAGATGGTACTGGCAGCATCAGGAAATATAAGGGAACGCAGTGGGATGAAGATAGGGAGGCATACCAAACTTCCCTAAGGGAAGCAGGGAAGGCAGTAAGGCAGGCAAAGGCCCAAACCGAGGAAACACTAGCACAAACAGTAAAAGAAGGTGACAAGACTTTCTATAGATACATTAGTGAAAGAAGAAAGTCCAGAGGGGGTATTACTAAGATCAAAGGGGATAAGGGGGAGTGTGAGGAGGAGAACCAAAGAAAAGCATATATCCTAAATAGATACTTCTGCTCAGTATTTACTGAGGAGACGGTAGGGCAGGGCTCACATCTCAGAACCATGGACACAGGGGGAGGGAGGTGTGCACTAGTCCCTTCACAAAAGAAAGGGTCCTACAAGAGCTCACTAAGCTCAAGGTGGACAAGGCAATGGGACCTGATGGCATACATCCCAGGGTACTAAAGGAGCTAAGGGTGGAACTAGTAGAGCCATTATCAGAACTGTTCGGTAAGTCTCTGAGCACAGGAGAGGTCCCAGAAGACTAGAAAAGGGCTCATGAGAGCCCACTCCATAAGAGTAGTAGCAGGGAGGAGGCAAGGAACTACAGACCAGTCAGTCTTACCTCAGTAGTGGGCAAGATTATGGAGTATGGAGGCATTCCTTAAGGAAAGGATAGTGCAACACCTGGAATCCATAGGAGCACAGGATCCAAGACAGCATGGGTTTACAACAGGAAGGTCCTGTCAAACTAATCTCATAGATTTCTTTGACTGGGTAACCAGAGTGGTGGACCAAGGGAGAACAGTTGATGTCGTCTACCTTGACTTCAGCAAAGCTTTCGATACTGTTCCACATAGAAGATTGATTAATAAGCTGGATAGGCTCGGGGTGGGTCAGAAGTTGGTCAACTGGGTGGCAAACTGGTTGGCGGGCAGAAAACAGTGGTGGTAAACAGTATACAGTCAGAAGAGATGCAAGTCACAAGTGGGGTACCTCAGGGATCAGTCCTGGGGCCAGTCCTCTTCAGTTTCTTCATCAGTGACATTAAAGATGGACTGGAGGGTAAGGTTTATCTGTTTGCAGATGACACCAAGATCTGTAACAGAGTAGATGATCCAGATAGGGTGGGCAGAATGAGAAGAGATCTGGATAAACTGGCAAAATGGTGGGAAGAATGGCAAATGGGTTTAGTGCAAAGAAGTTCAAGATCATGCACATAGGGAAGAGAAACCCTGAAGTCACCTATGGGTTGTGAGGGGAGTTGCTGGCAAGCACAAGGAAAGAAAGAGACTCTGTCATCATCATCATCATCATCACAGATGACCTGAAATCATCCAAGCAGACCACTGAAGCAGTAGGTAAGGCTAGAGGGATGTTGGGGTGTGTTAGTAGGGGTATCGCAAGTTGTACGATGGAGGCAATAAGCCCTCTTTACAGGACACTGGTTAGGCCCCATCTGAAGTACTGCATGCAGTACTGGAAGCCGACCTGCACAAGGACATTAACAGAATGGAGGCGGTCCAGAGAAAGACAACCAAAATGGTGCAGGAACTGCATCGGAAAACATATGAGGACAGATTGACAGAGCTCAATATGTATACCCTACAGCAAAGGAGGGAGAGAGGTGATATGATCAAAATATTAAAATATCTTAAGGGCATTAACAAGGTGAAAGAGTCTAACATGTTTCAATATAAGGAAAATAGCAGAACAAGAGGACACAGCATGAGATTACAGGGAGGCCGATTAAGGGGGAATGTGAAGAACTTTTTCACAGAAAAGGTGGTGGATGCTTGGAACTGCCTGTCACAACCGCACTCAGCAGGTCAGGCCCTGTGCTCCCACAGTGCCAACCTCTGTGTGCAAGAGTGTGAACAGGTGACTGACAGGGTAATCCTCCTGTCTGCTTGTGGGTCCGAATCACCTTTAGTCTTAAGTTTGGGGGGGGGGATTCAAACTGTGAACCTTATGCTAGCGTACCCAAATGTACAGGCTCAGATAATATTCTCTTTGGAGGGATGCAATATATCTTTTGCCTAAGGGCACTTAGTATCCAAAATGAATCCTTAAAACTCTATAAAAGACCTTAGGTATATTCTTGCCTTTTCCCAGTTTAGTAACACCATCAAGCTTTTGAACAGTTGTCAAACTTAACCACGTATACATCACATGCAAAAATGAACTTGGAGACACACCCAGGCAGTCTTTCAAAATAATATATTTACTAAAAATGGATAAAAATATGAAAAATGTAAACACAGAACAATATATCAAAAAGCATACCATCACTTAGAAGAACGAGGGAAGATTTCAAACAAAAACTCCTACCACCATACAGTTAGACTTTATCTATCTATGTATTACCTCTATACTTGCCTTTTTAAAGTTAGAGATCTTGTTTCTTAAGAGCCCAAAAAGATATGTCACTAAACAGTTTAGAGACAGTATAGTTTAAACTGTGTCTTTCCACACCCCTTCTGTGAGTCATCTAGCTCCTCCTTTTAGAATATAAAAAAAAATACAAACAGGATGTCCTATAAGGAAGTATATCAAATCTTACTTAGAGATACAGCTCTTGCAGCAGGTTACACAATTAGGACTGAAGCCGGCAGGCGTCAGGACCCCACGGAAATTTTCTAGCTAGCAGTCTTCAGCGGGGACCGCCTTCGACGTCGGTCCCGGCCCCGACGTCAGGCGTACTACATAAGGAGGCGGTCTCCCCATAATCCTCAGTTCTTTTCCCGCCGTTGACATCGCCAGTATCGGCCTCTCAGTCCTTTTTCTAGCGTGCGACGACCTTTAGAGCTACGATGATTTCGTCTTTCTTCACGACTTTGGATTCAACTGATGTCCTCTCCAACTACTTCTCTGGAGGGTCACCAATCGAAGTGTGCCTGCGGCAAACAGATCCCCTTCAAGGATCCACATTCAGCTTGCCGGCGCTGCCTAGGCCCGGAACACGACACCAAGGCCTGCTCCTTCTGCCAGGGCTTCAACAATCGTACTAGGATCCGCCACCAGAAGGCCCTTCAAGCGTTTCTCTTAGAGGAGAAACTGAAGACCATGGATAAAAAACTTTCCTCCAGGGGGGAGTCGTCGGGTAAAACCCACAAGCACCGGGATAAACAACAGGAGAAGGAAAGGCCCAGGTCCCCTGCGAGGGCCTCGGACTCCCGAGGTTCCGGCTTGTGATTGGACTGCTCTCCTTCCAGGGCTCAATCGCAACCTCCCCCGGTTCAGGTCAGATCCTCCAGTGGTTCCTCTTCTTTGCAGCCCCTGAAGACTTCCAGGCCGTCGGCCTCGTCCACTCCATCTAAGGCCTCGTCGAAGTCCAGGGAGCACCATAAGTCTTCCTCCCGCCGGTGGGACTCCAATGCCAGGTCGGTTTCCCGGCCTCCACGTGGGTCAGATCCGGTTCCTCGCAAGACCAAGGACCTGACATCCCTCAAACGGACTTTGGACCTGACGTCGGCCCACCCGACATCGGCCAAGCATCGCCGGCGCTCCCAGGAGCCGGCGACACCAAAACACCATTGCCGGCCGGGCGTTCGCCTCTGAGGGCATAGGCCAGGGGACTGACATCGGCTACCCCATAGAAGAGGACCGCACCACCGTCACCGGCTGATGCCGGTTGGAAGGACTTGTCAGAGGAGGATACCAGCCTGAGGACCAGGTGGGCGACACCAGAGATGCCGGGCTCCCACGGGAACCTTCCCCGGAGCTGGAGACCCCCGAGGACCCAACACCCGACCCTGGTGACAGGCCACCAGCGCCGGGCCCATCATCGGGCATGAACTTGGCAGAGGTAAAGAAGCTCTTTACCTTCTGGTGGGACACCATCAGAAAAGATGTGGTTGCCACACGTCCTCCTCCTACTCCGACTCTGCTTCCTCCTACTCCTTCACTGCCTATGCCCCCTTCTCCACCCAAGGAGCCCGTAGGACGGTCGCCAACCCCCAAGAAGCAAACACCACCTCCTCAGGGCAGATCCTCAGAAAGGAGAAGACCTCCCTCCAGATCCACCTCAGGGTCACCCAGTCCCAAGAGACGCAGATGACGCCAGTACACCCTGTCTGAGGAGGATTCTAGATCTGACACCTCCAGGCACTCCAGATCTCCTTCTCCCATCAGCATCCCCTCTCTGGACCCACACGACCTACCCAAGTCTCCTCCAGATGATCCCTCTTTCGCGGAGATCATGAGGCACATCCAAGAGAATATGGGGTGGGATGCTGAACAGCTTGACCCCGAGAGACAATGCCTTGCCTGCTACCTTCGGCAGAAAGACCCGAAGCCTGTGGTAGTGCCGCCCTTGGTGGATACCTTTGCGGACGTCACCAAGGCCACCTGGAAACGTCCGCATTCCACTCCAGCAGTGCCGAAGAAGGCTGACCACCTATACAAGGCCCCTAGGGAGGACCAGTATCTGGCCAACCATCCTCTGGCTGACTCCCTGGTCATTACTGCCTCACATGACTGGTCTCAGAGACCTCAGCATTTGAGCATACAGCCACTGGACCAGGAATCCAAACAATTGGATGTCCTGGGTAGGCGCACGTACGCAGCTGCGACTTGCACCATCAGGTCACTGAATTACCTCACCCACATGGTTCAATTCCAGAATGCACTGTGGGAACAGGGACAGGACCTGGTCGAGAAGATGCCCGATGGCGACCAAAAGGAGGAGCTTTTGAACCTCCTCCACACGGGTTCGGATGTGGGGACCCAGGTGCTCAGAGCCGCATATGATTCTGTGGACTCTTCAGCCAGAGCTGCAGCCTCAGACGTGTGTCTCCGGAGACACTCTTGGCTCTGTGTCTCTGGTTTTACCCTGGACATCCAGAAGAACATCTTAGATGTCCCTTATAACGGCGAGGTCCTATTTGGTGAAGCCTCCGACAGAGTAATCACCAAACTTCAGGATGCAGGGAAGGCAGTCCGATCTGTACAGGCCATGTACAGGTCTCGGGCCAGTTCCTTTCGTAGGAACCAGAACCGTTTCCGTGGCCGGCTACAAAGGCAACAGCCACGTTCTGGCCAACAGCAGAGGGACATTTTCACCCACAAAGCCCAGGCCAAGTCATCCCCAGGCAGAGGTCAATGATTTGCAAAGTCAGCACAGCCTGCTGGATCAAATGCTGCCACAGCATGACTCCTTCCCAGCCCCCCCCCCAGGATCAACGGGAAAAGAAAGTCGGGGGTCGCATTGCACGCCACTTGCCAGGGTGGCAGTCGATCACCACCGAGAGGTGCGTTCTGCAACTGGTCAAAAAAGGCCACTATATAGAATTTGTATGCAGTCCACCTACAAGACCTCCCCTGCTTTCCCGATATTTGGGTCAGCATGCCCTGCTCATACAGCAGGAAGTGCTCGCGCTTCTGGAAAAAGAAGCCTTAGAGCACGTTCCAGAGAACCAGAGAGGACTAGGGTACTATTCTCACTTCTTCCTGGTTCTAAAGAAAACAGGGGACCTCCGTCCAATACTGGACCTCAGCGACCTCAACCTGTTTGTTGTTTACAAACGCTTCCGCATGGTGACCCTTCCGGGCTTAATTTCCATGCTGAAGCAAGACGCCTTTCTGGCGTCTTTGGACATGCAGGATGCCTACCTGCATATTCCGATTGCTGAAGCGCACCGGAGGTTCCTGCTTTTCGAGTTTCAGAGCTGCCATTATCAGTTCCGAGCTCTTCCCTTCGGGCTGTCATCAGCACCTCGCGTATTTACAAAGTGCATGGTGGTCGTAACAGCCTCTCTGAGGAGACAAGGCCACTACGTGTTCCCATACCTGGACGACTGTCTTCTCGTGGCACCCTCCAGGGAGGCACTGATGACGGCCATTCACTGCACCCAGTCCCTTTTTCAATCACTGGGTATTCTCATCAACTATGAGAAGTCACTCCTGGTGCCATCCCAGAAACTGCAGTTTATAGGAGCAGTTCTGGACACCGTCAGAGGGAAAGCTTTTCTTCCCTCGGACAGAGCGGAACACATCGGATCCCTCATCAGCGACTTGTCAGTGAAGAAGACCATCCCGGCCAGATCGGTCCTTCGCCTGCTCGGACACATGGCTGCAGCCATTGCAACAGTCCCGGTGGCACATCTCCACATGCGGGTAACCCAGTGGATGCTAAGGGTGCAATGGGACCAAAGGCAAGACCATCTGCAGCAGCCGATCCGAATCACGAATGCCATAATTCAGGATTGGCAATGGTGGCTAAATCCGGGGAACCTCTCCATGGGGGTTCCCTTCACAGCGCCGTCTCCGATTGCGACACTCTCCATGGACGCCTCAGGGCTCGGGTGGGGGAGCACACCTGGACGGTGTTCGGTCTCAGGGCCTGTGGACAGCCCAGGAGTCTCATCTCCACATCAACATTTTGGAAATGAGGGCAGTCCTTTACGGTCTGCAAGCCTTCCAGTCGGAGATTCCACCGGGTAAACTCCTGTTACAAACAGACAATACTGCAGTGATGTATTACCTCAACAAACAAGGAGGCACTCACTCCTACCTGCTTTGCAGGGAGGCCATGAGAGTGTGGGAGTGAATATTACAACACGGCACAAACCTAATTGCAGTACACGTCCCGGGTGTGACAACACCGTCGCAGACAGTCTGAGCCGCTCTCAGGCCAGAGTCCTCGAGTGGGAACTTCTACAGGAGGTGGCAGAGGATCTGTTTCACAGATGGGGCACTCCAGAGTTAGACCTTTTCGCGTCCCCATCCAACACAAAACTGCCCAATTTTTGCTCGCTAGATCCAGGGCCTGGTGTTTTTTGGCGAGACGCGTTGTCCCTCTCCTGGGCGGGCAGATTCCTCTATGCCTTCCCTCCTTTCCCGTTAATCCAGAGAGTTCTCTTAAAACTTTGAAGGGAGCAAGCGACGCTCATTTTGATTGCGCCTTTCTGGCCCAGACAGATTTGGTTCCCTCTTCTGCACCAGCTATCCCGGGAACCTCCAGTTCCTTTGCCAATCAGCTCCCATCTATTGTCTCAGGAGGTGGGTTCATTGGTCCACCCAGACTTACGTTCATTGAACCTGCACACTTGGCTCCTAGAGACATAGCCATGATGCGATACGGGGTCTCACAAGAAGTGGCAGATGTACTCTCTGCCACCAGAAACTCCGACAATCCATGCAGCGTCGCCATGAAATGGCGTGAGATTCTTAGTGGGCTCAAGCGCGCGGTTTTTCACCATTAGACTGTCCCGAGAAGCTGGTTCTGGACTACCTGCTTTCCCTTTTCCACTCTGGACTGGCTTACTAATCAATTAAAGTGCACCTTTGTGCAATTTCTGCTTACCATGCCCCAGTAGGCCATCGGACGGTGGCCCAGCTGGACACTACTCGTGCCTTCTTAAGGGGAGTCCTCCACCTTAGGCCGCCTATCAAGGACCCAATTCCTCCTTGGGTCTTACCTTTCATCCTGGAGCAACTTACACTGCCACCTTTTGAACCAGCCATGGATTGAGAGCTATGTTTTCTCTCTTGGAAAACGTTATTTTTAGTTGCTGTTACTTCAGCGAGAAGGATTTCGGAGTTGCATGCTCTTATGTGCAAAGAGCCTTATTTGGTTTTCCATCAGGACAGGGTATCCCTAAGGACAAACCCAAAGTTTTTGCCTAAGGTGGTTTCAGCCCTCACCCTTAACCAGGATATTGATTTACCAGTGTATTTCCCAAGGTACACTAATTGAGGAGAAGCCCTTCTACACACCCTTTATGTGCATCGGTGCCTCAGATACTATCTGACCAGAACCAAACAGTTTCGAAAGGCGGACCAACTTTTTGTCTCCTTTGCTCACAGGATGAAAGGAGCTCCTGTCTCTAAACAGTCACTCTCGAGGTGGCTCATCCAGTGCATTACTTTCTGTTATGACAAGCGCAATAAACCCTTACCGGGCGCGGTCAAGGGTCATTCCACAAGAGGGGTGGCTGCTTCTTTTGCGGTTAAAGAACGTCTCCACCTCAGCTATTTGCGCTGCAGCTACTTGGAGCTCTGTGCATACCTTTATCAGGCATTACAGTCTGGACATTGCATTGAGGCGAAGAGCGGGGTTCAGTCTAGCCATCCTTCAGGGACTTCTGTCCTAGGCTCGAGTAATATCGAGATCTCTACCTTTCTTCCTCCCAGTGGCGCATGATTGCCACTATTGCTTGGAAATCAGTCCTAATGGTGTAACCTGCTGCAAGAGCTGTATCTCGCAGTAAGATAGTACAGTTACGTAAGAACTTACCGTAACAGTAGATCTTCAAGAACAGCTCTTGCAGCAGGTACCTGCCCACCATCCCCCTTTTTGGAGGTAGGTCGTAGTCAAACACCCATTTTACGGGATGGGACATTCCTATTCAATACTTTTTGCCATCTGGTGGCGGATCCTCGGTCTCCTCTTCTGATGTCATCCAGCGGCCGGGAGTCTCCGGCGGGAGAACTGAGGATTATGGGGGGGACCACCTCCTTATGTACTACGCCTGACGTCGGGGGTGGGACCGACGTCGGAGGTGGTCCCCGCTGAAGAATGCTAGCTAGAAAATTTCTGTGAGGTCCTGATGCTTGCCGGCTTCAGTCCTAATGGTGTAACCTTCTGCAAGAGCTGTTCTCGAAGATCTACTGTTACGGTAAGTTCTTACGTAACTGTACTATACTGTGACATCAGCAAAAACTCCACTTCCTAAATATGTCTAAATATGGCTCCTTAATTAAACATGTTCTCTTTGATCTTGAGCAGTTCCTATTCCCAAGGCATCAAAGGGTTTTATAACTTTTAGCACCATGGTGGTATAACATGTTCTTCCTCTTAAGACATCATAAAAGTTTATTAGACTCATCCCTTGGCAGATTCATAAAGTCCCATTTCATTTCCACTTCAAAGAGCCTAGGCATATCATAAAAAGGTAATAAAATGCCATTCTGAAGTAAGTCAGTTAATTAAATGGTTCCTGCTTCACTGAAACCTGGGGGAGGGGGCACCCATGGAGCACAGACTCACATACTATATTTTTATATTACAAACATCATAGAACAATCATAACCAGCTGGCCAAGCATCTCACTGCCTACTTCAGGAAGTGGTGGATATAAATACAGTGCAGGGCATCAAACAAGCATGGGATAGGCATAAGGGAGCAATACAGATGAATATGAATAGATAGGCCACTGACAGAGTAAAGGCCTATGGCACATTCATAAGGAAGAAAAAATGGACAGACTGGATGGGCCTTGAGGTCCTTATCTGCCATCAACTTCTGTGCTTCTATGTTAAGTATAGGGGGTGACTTGATGCCAGGAAGCAGACTTGGCACCAGGGAGCACAGTTAAAGGAAGATAGCATCTGAGTTGGGAGTTGCTTTGATGCATATTGTCAGGAGATAGCTGGGGGGCGCTTCAGAGCATCAGTCTTTGTAGATAAACATACATCAGAGACAGCCAGTGTGAGCATCATGGTCCACTCAAAGGATTAAGGACCACAAAATGATGTGGTATGTACCCCTGAACTTTCTACATATTGATTAGTTTGCATTTCTTTTTTGAATATTGCAGGTTAGTGCCTGGGTGCTCTGGTGCTTGTTCCAAGCCAACTACCTTTATGGGATGCGTTAACGTGGCACAGTAAGATTCCGGTTTGCACTTGGGAATGGGTTGAGGCTTCCATGTGGGTTGAGCTGGAAGGAGGTACACAATACTGGAAGCTGTTTGCAGTGACTGACATTTGCTTGTGATTTCCAATATACCTCCTTCGTGTGAGAGCACAAATTAATGCTAGCATAAAGCCCTGTGCAATCAAGTTAGTTCTCGGTTTTAATATGCTGCCATGTATTTACTCAGAACAGCCCAACATAGGTGAGTTGCAGTATTTTATCTTTACTGGGGTTCTGCTTTGAATCTCCTATACACACCATTATCTTAGAGTAGCTAAGCTGAGGTGTCTTATCTTGTTTTCAGAGGGATCCTGCCTTTACCCATTTTTACATTGTATCTACACAGGATAGACAAGAAACACACACACAAAACTTGCTGCTTGGTCCATAATGCTGCCGTGAACTCATCACACACAGACACTGAAAACAAAGGCACAGTGCAAATCACAGTGTAGGTAAGAAAGTAGTTTGTCATAGCGAACTGTGCATGAAACAAGGTCTTCCTCGGGGAGCAATTACAATACAAGAAAAGAGCTGCTGCTTTTAAAAATGCAGCAGATGTCTTGTGACCAAAAGCTTCAGCAACCCACTTTAGAACAACAAAGCAGACTCTGCAATACAGAGTAAATGTGTCACAGTCATGTAATAAAAACGTACTTACCTTGCAGCTAATGTATGTATAATGTAGTAATTTGTTGCCCTTTTTCTGATTACTCTGCTACACACCACTAGAAGCAAATCTTTTCCTGCACCTTAATTGCTCCCTGAGGAAGGGTAGTGCATCCCAAAATGATGGTGTGTGTTTCTTGCACATTTTGCTACAATAAACTACCTGCTTGCCTACATTGGTATTTGCACTGTGTTTTTGTTTTGTTTCTAGTATCTACACAGGATAACCCAATTAAGCTGAATTGTAACACAGCATCAAACAGAAATGACAAATAGAGAAATCTCATTGGACCAAATACAACACATGACCAAAGTTGGAGCGGTGATTAATTCCCCAGTAAGGACCACTCCAACTATTGTTCACGGGATCACTGGGTCAAGCTCTAACACCACTAGGTGTCACAGCAGCAAACAGAACACACATCACGGCGAATATGGAGGATCTCAATGCACTGTCACAAAGCCGAACAGAACTGCAAAACTGAAAACGACGACGCAAGTATTACTGTGTTACAAATGCATTAATGCCCTCCGGAGTCAGCTTCTACTGGGAAATTAATGCATGGCTGGGTGGTTGTAGGCACTCGGCCAAGGCCTCGTACCACAATCCCCCAACCATGCATTAATTCCCCAATAGAAGCCTCCTTCGTCGGACATTAATGCTTACATGTATCATCTTCTCAGGGTCCTGTTTTATTGCTATTTCTACTGTATGTAACATGGATGGCCCAGTCCAGCTGAGCTGTAGCACAGCATCTCATTTTCAGTAGGGTCCTGCTGTGTCCCATTTTTACTCTGTAGTTACCCAGGATAATTCAGCTTAAATGTAATATTTCATTTTTCAGTGGATTTTTGCCTTCACTTTTTTTTTACATTGTATTTACCCAGGGTAGTCCAGCTGAGATGCAGCATGTAACTGTCAGTGGGGTCCTGCTTTCAACCATATGTATGCTGTATTTACCCAGGATAGCCCAGCCCTGGTGGAATGCAATATCTAATTTTCACTGGGCTACTGCATTCACCCACTGTAGAAATAGATGAATGCAGGACACCAATGAAAATGAGATATTGCATTCCCCCAGTTATACAATGGATGAATGCAATGTTTTATTTTCATTTGGGACTGTATTCACCCGTAGTGACCAAAAGATCAAAAGGTTAGGGGTTCTGGCCCGACACAGGCTACTTGGGATAATACCCATAACTGATACTGTATTGCAGTACAAGGGGGAGCTGCACTGATGAGATACTGTTTGTTGGATGAGCTGTTACACTGAGGTCCCTTCTGCCGATCTCTTGTAAGTGTCCAGGTAGAAGTTAAAGATCCCATGGCACTTATTAAAGGGGGGGGGGGGTCCCAGTGTCAGAAGCAGCAGTCTTCTTGTCAATAAAACAGTTCCATGTAACAACCCCACCCCATAATGCACCTGGACGTGAGCTATCACACTTTAGTGTGTCTTTCCTGATCAAAAATTACAGACAAATTTTAGTAGGGTCATGCTTTTACCCATTTTTTTATTATTTAAAATTTGTTGACTAGGAAAGGCACACTCAGGGGGGATAAAAAGGGAGAGCAGACAGCCAAAAGCGGCAACTAGTGATACGGATAATATACAGATAACTGGAACAAAATTCAGGTCCTTCTTGAAAATGGACATTTGATGCTCTTGAGACTTAACTAATTAACTCATTTTAAATATAAAAAACCCCAACATAATACAAATTATTCAAAAGTTATAATGGTTATATTTTATATTGTATTTACTCAGGATAGCACAGCTGAGATACAGTACCTCATTTTCTGTGAGGTCCTGCTTGTACCCATTTTAAATTGTATTAGCCTAGAATAGTCTGTCTGGGATGTAATCCATCTAATTTTCTATGAAGTTCTGCTTTCAGTCATTTTTAGGCTGTATTCACCCATAAAATCCCAATCCAGGTGACTTGCAATATCTTTTTTCAGTGGCATCATGCTTCTGTCAGTTTAACAATTTGTGTACCCAGGATATCCTAGCCTAGAAGCAACATCCTAATAACAGTGGGGTCCAGTTTGTATCCATTTTCACACTGTATTTATCAAAATAGCCTAGCCCAGCTACAATGGTACAATACAGCCACTAAAAGTACCACCAATGACTTAATCTGGTTCAGTATGTCAGTCTGCATCTATATCTCCACCTCCCGGGGTTAGGCTGGGGTGCAGAGGGCCCACCTGGAAATCTGAACCAGGGGCCCACCTGGAAGATGAATAAAGGGGCCCTGGAGGGTCATATTTATGTCAGCTTTACACTTCCATTTGGTACTAAGGCTCTATTTATTTTTATGTATGGCTTTTTATGATAATACAGTATACACCATACAGTACTTCATAAAGTAGAAGGAATGAGGTACCCAGACCTCCATCTGGATGTACAGAAAGTAGATCACATCAGACACTAATATACTTTAACAGGCTAGTATGTCCATACAGAGTTGGAGAGCCACCAGTTAAAACTATCAGGAGAAAAGTCTGATCTGATTGCTCTGTTGAGCTGTTTCGCTTTCACCACTTCTTGTAGAAAAAATGGGCTAATAAGTCCAGGGTAACAGATCTCAAGAAGAACTTGCATCCTTTGGGGGAGCAACGGCACCCGCTGATATATACAGGTAAAATACAGATGGCGTGGTCCCAATTAAGTTATATGAACTTCCCCCATATACTGGCTAGGCAAGGCAACCAGCCTTGAGGGAAAAAAATACACACATGACTTAACGTTCACATATTGTGAGGTGCATGTACACGCCAACTATTGCATTATAACAGCTAAGCATTAACAGTAATCTTGTCAGAGCTATCTATTAGAACAGCAACATATCTTTACACTAGATTAGAGATAATAAGTGTTTCATATTGTTTGCTCATTAGTCCAGTAGACCATTTAAATCTTAAAAATAACTCAGCAGCATTAAATGCCTTCCTGAAAGGATGCAACAAGCATCTAACTTAGAAACAGAGAGGAGACATATTTTAAGTCCTGGCACATACTTTGACATAGGCTGGAAAACTCTTCCCTCAAAGGGACCTTACTTCACACCTCATCCTCCGAACTGTCTGAAGGTGGACGCAGTTCGCCAATAATTTTAGCTGCAAAATTGGCTGCTGCCTCAGGGTCGAGGAAGAGATACATCTTCGATTTATGGCTTATCTGGAGCCTGGATGGGTAGTTCAATTGTACCTCGATGCCATGAGAGAGGAGCTCTTTCTTTGTGAGCTGAAGATATTTTTTCCTGGTCTGTGTCTGACTTGAAAGGTCCAGAAAAAAGGCCACTCTGCTGTCTTCCCACACAGTATCCCCATGAGCCCAAGCAGCCTGGAGGAGAGCAGTATGAGCCTCTGGTGAGGATAGCGTCGCAATGGCGGTAAGTGGTCTCTGTGTAGGATTGCTCCTGGGGCATGACCTCTGGGGAATTGCAAAGACTTTAATTATTTTAACTCGAAAATCGGGAGATCAAGTTTGGCCTTAATGAATGTCAGGTCCCGCACATATGCAGCATTTGTTTCAGCTTGCTGATTGCTGGACTCTAAGTTCTTGCAGGGCTGTAGAATTCTCTTCTATTTTCCGGTTATTTTCATTAAGTTTGGCTTCCACCCCTGCAAGGCATTTGTTTGTTTTGTCACCTGTGGCTTGGATTTTGGCTAGCATTGCCAAGATCTGTGATGTGGGCAGATCAGGAGTCACCATGCTACCTGCAGGAGTCAGCCCAGTTCCCTTCGATGTAGTCGCTGACGTTAGATAAACATCTAAGTTGGGTGCGGCATGTTTAGAGTCTTTTTTTGGATCCCATACTGTGCCCGTATATTTTAGACAGCCATTAGTTCAGTCGAATAACTGTTGCATAGGAAATATATTTTTAAACAAATTCTCTTGCCTAGTTCTCGGAGCTCGCTCAGAAGGCTGTCTCCATGTTGCTGCTCCACAGCACCCCTCCCTAATGCTCTATTTTTGTACTTTATATTTTCCTGCAGTGGTCAGAACATGCCATTTAAATATAAAATAGCTGATAAATTTAAGGATTTTTAGAGTTTGGAGTCTGGAAAGAGCCCAAGTGAGGGATGCCCACCTGGAATATCCAAGTATCTAGAAGGGCCATTCCGACACTGCCACCCGTCCCCCCAGTATGAGGCTGAATATTGGCAGGATTTCCTAGCCCTCCTTTCCTAGTTAACAAAAAGTAAATAAAAATAAATAAACAAATGTCTAAAAGTGTTATTCCTAACCCTTGATGACTGTGAAAGAATCAGGATTTCTGTCTAACTAAATTATTCAATCAGAGTTTAATAGAAGTTTTTTTTTATTTTCAATAGCTGGAAGCAAGCAAAAATTGTACCAGTTTTTAATGGTGGAAATTCTAATGACTTTTCAAACTACAGACCAACTGCACTGTTATCTATTCTTTCAAAATTATTAGAATGTATGGTATACAACCAACTATATGAATACTTAGAGAAATATTCAAAATTGACACAGTTCCAACATGGCTTTAGGGTAGGATATTTGACAGGCACTGCACTTGTGGACTTTGTTGACAAAGTGGCATATGTGCTAGATGTGGGGGAGTCCATGGGTGTGGTGTTCTTCGACCTGTCCAAAGCCTTCGATTTGGTAGATCATGAAATTTTGATTGCCAGACTAAAAAAGACTGGTTTAGCATCACACTCTATATGCTGGTTTGAATCATATCTAAATCGAAGCAGACAGCAAGTGGCCATAGATGACCAACTATCAGAAATAGGATATTTAGTCAGAGGTGTTCCCCAGGACTCAATCCTGGGACCACTACTATTTTTGATAACTACAAAAGAACCCCAGAGCAAATGCACTGGGGCATGGGTTACAAATAAGATCCCATATGGGGTGGCTGGCTCCCTCTCCCTGGGATGAGATACAAATATGGCACATTGATGAGTCCGAATGAGGATGAAACATGTGTCCGTGTTTCCTGTTCTTAGCCTTTGCTGATTGTATTGTGAGGCCTTCTGGCACCATACAATTCTGCTTAAAGTTGAGCACAGTCCAAATTAATTCATGGGCATTTGCATATGCTTCTCATGATGCTTTGCATTATTGGGGTATGTGCAATTTGTGTTTTCTTTATTATCTTTGATATATGTAAATGAGCTACCAAACCATATTTGCAATATACACATTAGGCTAAACTGATGACACAGTGATACTGGCATCAGCAAAAACCCAACGACTGATGTTGGACAAACTTCAGAATGATTTAGACATACTTCAGAACTGGTTCCATAA
Source organism: Neoceratodus forsteri (assembly GCA_016271365.2). Taxonomy (NCBI): domain Eukaryota; kingdom Metazoa; phylum Chordata; order Ceratodontiformes; family Ceratodontidae; genus Neoceratodus; species Neoceratodus forsteri. Next base: position 797,729,838 of record CM028134.1, on the reverse strand, counting down.
ATCAATGTTAATGCTGAGTTCTAGAAAAACACAAGTCATGATTTTTCAAAATAAACAGATTAAAACGGTTCACAAGGTGTGCAGGATTTTGACATTACGACTCTAGAAGTCCAACATTTGTCGGTTATCAAGCAGTATAAATATCCTGGAGTCGTGTTAGGTAACTCATCATCATTTGAGGAACACATTGATACTAGAATAAGAAAAGTAAACTCAAGAATCAGAACACTAAGAAGGTCAGCCTCAATAGTCACTTTTACGATACGGAATATGATAGCTACAAAGTTAATCTTACCAGTTCTGGAGTACGGAAATGGGTTTGCAAACCAGAAATTATTGGACAAAGTCTCACATTTAATCAATTAGCAAGATTTGTATTGAACTGCCCATTTTCAACTTATCACTGCTGTATCAACAATTAAAGTGGGATAGTTTGGTGATATGACTTAAAAAACAATGGATATATCTGGTATTTAAAGTGAAAAATTGGCTAATTAAGGGAAATCTATCTTTTGCACATGAGAAGGGTGACCAAAGATATCATTTTAGGGATGTTGAACACAAGAGGTCTAATGATTCCAAAAATTAGCAACAGACATGGACAAATGACCTTTTAGTTTAATGTTGCAAGGTTGTGGAATGAAATTTCTCCTCCAATAAGAAACTTGACTAAGTAAAGTTATTTCATTATAGTGGTTAGTGTGACCTGTTCAGAAGTTTACACTTGCACTTTGATTTGTAAATATCTGTAAGTATTTTTATGTAAGTGTGGTAAGGAGACAACACTATTGAATTTCCACAAAATTTGTATTTGTAAATTTGCTAATGAATTGTGGGATTTAATATTTGTATCTGTATCTGTAAGTAAGAATGTACAGAAGGAATCTAATTGTGAATGTGTGTCATTATGTCTGCACAGGACAACTTTGTAAATAGGTTCCCAGGGCCTAAAGTTTATGTTTATTTATTTATTTATTTATTTATAAGATCTTGGATTACACTTACCTTTGAAATGGGAGCTCTTTTACAAAGATTCCACATCAGTGAATAATACAAATGCAAAATAGGTAGACAAGAGAATAACTTATAGGTAAAGTACACTACAGAAGTCAATAGACAATACAAACAGGTTACAACAATGGAAATACACTTAACAATTGGTAAAAAAGACATTGCAGGGAACAAATCAACAATGAGAATCGGCCAAGGAGGCTTTGTCCAGAGGTAAGGAGGGAGGAAGAAGCGGTAGGTGGGGTAGATGAGGAAGGGTAAAGGGAGATAGGTGGGGGTGTGTGGAAGGGTGAGGGAGTTGGAGGAATAGCAGAGGTAGGATGGGGGCAGGGGGCTCTGAGGTGGGTGTGGACGGGGTATGGGGAGGTACGTGGGTGTGTGTGTGAGGGTGAGGGGGTTGGAGGAATAGAAGAGGTAGGATTGGGGTAGGGGGGCTGTGAGGTGGGTGTGGAAGGGGAAGGGTGACCAAGGGAGGTAGACTCAGATGCGAAGTGCGACGGAGGAACTGCATATCCTGTCAAAAAATAAAGTTTTAACTAACTAACTAGCTAGCTAACTATTCTGCTGTCACTGCTGGCAACATATGTAGTGACAGAGCAGAGCACAACTGCAGCCAGTGTTTACCCAGAATATAGACTGATATTTAAATTTTTTTGGTACATAACAATGGGAATTATACTGAGATTATGCATATTGGCACTGCTTACAAACAGGTATGTCTTTTTTTTATTTTTTTATTTTTTTTTTTAACCAGGAGAAACACACTAAGCTTAAGCTTATTTACAGGTGTGACCTGGGAGCCCAAGGAAGTTAAATGGATCTAGTACGTTTCCCCAACTCTTATCCTCCCGTCAGACAATTCCCTGACTCTGATTTCCCATTTTGTTATTGCTGATTTCCCATTTTGTTATTGGCCGACATGACATTTTTACTGGCGATTCAAGTGCCTGGTGGTTATGGCAAATCACGGTGTTTTGTTGTTTCATGTATTCCCTCTTTTTTTACAGCGCTGCACTCCTCAGTAAAGCACACAATTTGGTGCTGTAAGGCAGTACTGTAACTTTAAGAATTTTAACCTTTGACCATTGTGAAGGAGCATGCTGGGGTGTATTTCTTCTGATTACTCCCGCATTTGCATGGATTTCTTTTTAAACTTTGAATTAATACAGTGTACTTTTATATTGTGGAACTGCTTGGTGAAATGAACTCTTGATCGAAGCATTGCTGTAAATGCATTGAGAATGGAGCCCTGCTTGGAGCCTGCTGTTACTGGTGAAGGTATGTCTATTTCTTTCTTGTGCAATGGTGTAATTCTAAACTGTTTAGTCATTCTAAACTAAACTAAACTAAATGGTAGCGGGCAGTGCTTTGAGCCATGTGGAACTGCTGGGTGAAGTTCATCATTCTGAAGAAAACTAAATGGTAGCAGGCAGTGCTTTGAACCTTGTGGAGATGCTTGATGAACTTTATCATTATAAAGTAAACTAAATGGTAGCGGGCAGTGAAATGTCATGAAATGTGATGTGTCAGAATTACATTAGACAGGAATAAAAATAATGGGCCAAAGCGACTGATGGGGAGACATAGTCGGGAGAAAGGGTGTCGGACAGTTATGTGTTGGGCGATCGACCAGATCCCAGTTAAATGACTTGTGGGTTACACAGTATGCAAGTGGGAGCCATGGGATTCAAACCCAGGTCTCCAGGTTTGCAGCTCAGAGCCTTAAACCACTACGCCATACTGCCTCCCAAGGCCTGCCCTGTCTTACAATGTAGTTATACACCTTTGCACATACCAAAGAAGCAGTATACTTGCAGCGTTTACATTCACATGCTTACACTTTACACAGGTGATGTAGCCATGAAAAATTATTAGCACACACTTAGCTCACAGAACACACTGTATGCATGATATGGTGCTGTGACCTTGACCACTATAACACACATATATTATGGTCTCACTATGTTTTTCATGTCCTCCTTAAATCGAACACCACTTAATTTCAGCAACCTTTTGCTTCATGTCAGGTGTTGCTGATAACACCATTCTGTTTAACATTAGACTTTTTCAGCCAACCTTTTTACTTAATGCTTGTTCTTTATGAACATACAAACATATGAAATAACCAGCAGAAGAAGACCTTACTGTCTATTGAGTCTACTCGACTACAATGCCCTGATCTGGAGATTACAGTGGGCCTGCCCTCAACTCCTCTAACATTGACCAATCCCTTCACCTTCTCCTACCCTCTCTTGAAATCCTCCACAGTCTTCTGAGTGATAAAAACATAGAAACAGAAACATAGAATCTGATAGCAATAAGGGCCGCTTGGCCCATCCAGTCTGTCTATTTCTCTGTACCTACACTATTACCACAGACTGCACCCAATCAATCCACAGCCCTTTCTCTCCCCCCTTCCTCTCCACTCTGATTCCCTTGAGCTTATCCCATGCATTCTTTAACCCACCACTGTTTTTGCCCCCCACTACCTCTGCTTGAAGGCTGTTTCAGGTATCCACCACTCTTTTTGTGAAGTACTTCCTCACATCTCGCCTGAATCTACCCCCCCTCAAGCTTCATAGCATGTCCCCTTGTTCTTGAGCTCCCTTTCTTCTGAAAAATACTCCCCTCCTGTACATTAGTTACCCCCATGAGGTATTTAAAGGCCTCTGTCATATCCCCCTCTCTCCCTCCTCTGTTCCAGGGTGTACATATTGAGGTCCTTTAGTCTCTCCTCATAGTGCTTTTGATGCAGACCCTGCACCATTTGAGTTTCCCTCCTCTGGACCGTCTCCTCTCTGCTACCACTTTTGTGTAGTGGGACTGCATCTGCCCTCCTTCAGTCCTCTGGAACTTCAGTTGTTTCCAGTGAGCTGCTAAACAGAACTGTCAGAGGTGCAGCCAGTATTTCCCTGAGCTCCCTCAATACCCTTGGATGCACCCTATCTGGCCCCATTGCTTTGTCCACCTTCAGATTAGCAAGTCTCTTCAAGACTTTCTCTTCCGAAAAAGAACTAGTGTCCACTTCCCTCCCTCCAAAGCTTCTGTTACTTTTGTGTGGCCCCTCCCCTTCTGCCTTCTCCTTCCTCTGTGAACACTAAAAAAAGTATTTGTTCAGGATATCTGTCTTTTCCTGGTTCCCCTCTGCACAGCACCCCTTCCCTTTTTACCTTTACCATCCCACGCCTGGTCTTCCTCTTTTCAGTTACATACATAGAAAATACGAACATACATATGGACATACGAAGGTGCCAGCAGAACAGACCTACTGGTCTACCAAAGTCTGCTCGATTGTGCAGCTAGCTCCCTAGCAGGCAGCTGCCCCTCCCTCATCCCCTTGCCCTCCCTTTGTTGACTTCCTCTCCCACCATTACCCACCCCTGTATTCTGTCCTATGCATTCTCAAAGCCAACCACATTTTTGCTCAATATCACCCTTTCTGGCTGTGTGTTCCACCTCGCCACTACTCTCTCTGTGAAGTGATGCCTCTGCATCACCTTTCTGAATCTCCCTTCCTCTATTCTTAGCCCGTGCCCCCTAGTTTCCCCTCCTGCTCCTTAGTTTTAACACCCTCTCCACCCCCCCATTGATATCCTTCCGGTACTTGAAGGTCTTGATCATGTACCCCATCTCTTGGCTCTCTTCCAGTGCATACATATTCAGCCTCCTCTCATAGTCCATTCCCTCCAACCCCTGCATCATCCTCGTTGCCCTCCACTGCACTCCCTCCAGCAGCTTGACATCCCGCCTCAGGTACGGCCTCCAGAACTGCACACAGTACTCCAAGTGCGGCCTGATCAGTGCCCTGTAGAGGGGCAAGATCACCTCCCTGTGACTGGATGTGAATCCCCGTGCTATGCACCCCAGCATCTTGTTTGCTTTTGCTGCCACTCTCCTGCATTGGGCAGTATTGTTCATACTTGCTGTTATCAAAACCTCCTGGTCCTTTTCCTCCTTGGTGCTCCCCAGCTTGATCCCCCCCAGCCAGTAATCCCTCCTTGGGTCCCTACCCCCAAAATGCAACACACTGCATTGTTTTGCATCGAACCCCAGCTGCCACTTCCCTGACCATTCCTCCAGCTTGGTCAAGTCCCTCTGTAGTTACAACCATACCTTCTCATTGTCTACTACTGCCCCCATTTTGGTGTTGTCGGCGAACAGGCTAATCCTGCGCACCACTCCCTGTGCAGTGTCCGAGGTGAATAGCCTGAGCAGCGCCGGGCCAGCACTGTTCCCTTTCACTGCCGCTAGGGCTATTCTATCTTCAGTTTGTGCCTTTGTGCTCAATACTGCTTTCCCTACATCCCTCTGTTTCCCCTGATCCACCTCCAAATTCTCCTCCCTCTGCATCTCCTTATACCTTCTGAATGCTGTCCATTTATTTATTTCAAAAGTTTCACCAGGAAAGACATACTGAGCTGAGTACAGTTCATTTCCAGATGTGTCCGGGGGTGGGGGTGAGGCTGTGTGGAGGAAAATAGGTGACCAAAAACAATTAACAAGTAGTACAGGTACAAATTAGAATATAGTATAATGAGCAGTGTCAATTAGGCCTAAGCAACGATTATGCAAGCTAAGCATGGAAGCAGCAGAGGATATAAGACAACATGTTTAAAGTGCATTTCGAGATTTGTAGTGGGAAGTGTGGTGGAGCAACAGTTAGAAGATAGGGAGAAGCAAGGACGGGATGAGGGAGATGCAAGTGAATAAAATTGAGAGTGGGGTGAGCAAGCAGGTGGTGTGGGGGAGAAAAAGGAAGGGGGGAAGTGAGGCATAAGGGGGATGGGGAGAGGAATAGGTGGGTAGAGGTGTGCAGAGGAGATGGGGTGGGGATCAGTTGCAGTTACAGGAGGTTGAGGTGAAATCAAGCAGATGAAAGGCCAGAGAGTGATGGAAGTGGGTAGAACAGATGGGGAAGGGGAAGGGGAAGGATTTCCATAGTTTAGGGAAGCAGTAGGAGAAAGCAGCCTGACTGGCTGAGGATGTCCTGGGGGGCAAGGAGGAAGTTAGAGCTGCAAAGGGTGTGAAGAGGTTGGGAGGGTGGGGAGAGGAGAGAGGAGATAAGAGGGAGAGAGCCAAGCCCATATTTGGCTATAAAGGAGGAGCAGTGGGTTAGCTGTCTGGCTTCAAGGGAGGGAAAGGAGAGGGAAGTGTAGAGAGAGCAGGGGTGGGAGCAGGCAGACATTCCAGAGTGAAAGGGCAGAAGGAATGAAAGAGGGTGTCCAGTCTGGATGGGGTGGATTTCTGAGCAGCACTGTAGACTATTATCACCATAACTGAATATAAAGAGAATCATTTTCTGAACAATGGCTCTGCGGGCCAGTAAGTGGATGCAGCCACAGTTTCTGTAGAGCACAACTAGTTTGGGGTACAATTTTTTTAGATTTTTCCTTTTCAGTCACCTCTTTCAAGAACCATAGCGGTCTCTTTCCTCTTGCTTTTGCTTACTTGTTTGACACCGATGTTTGTTGCCTTTATTTTGCTCCTTTTTACCTTTACCCACTGTTTCTCCACCCCCCACTCCAGGTCATCCCCCCTGCTAGGTAATCCCTGAGGCATTCACCCATTTATTTTAAATCTGCCCTCCTGAAGTCCAGGACCCTTGCCTTTGTGTGGTTCTATTCCACAACTTCCTTTTATTGAACCACATTGTACGCTGATCACTGGTCCCCATGTGGCCTCTCACCTTGACGTCTACAACACTGTACCTGCTAGTGAGTAACAAGTCCAGTATTGCCCCATCATGAGTGGGTTCACTGTCTAGTTGCCTCAGAAATGCCCACTGCAGAGAGTCCAGGATGTCCCTGCTTCTAGCTGAAGCCACTATTGGGAGGCTTCAGTCTACACCTGGCAGGTTAAAGTCCCCTACCAGCAATACATCCCCTTTTCTGCCATATTGACAGTGGCATCCACCAATACCTTATCTAATTCCTCCCCCGTGCTGTGTGAATAGTAGCTCCATTCCCCATCTCCAGGTTGACCCACTGTACCTCTGCCTGCCTCTGTGTTCCCTGTATCTCCGTTGCTTTTATGCTTCCCCTCACTTAAAGCACCACAACCCCTCCTTTCCTTCCCTCCCATTCCTTCCTGAATAGAGTATAGCCTGGTATGGCCATGTCCCAGTCATGGTTTACAGAGCACCATGATTCAGTAATGGTCACAATATCCAGGTCGGCCTCTGCCATGATGGTCTCTAAGTACAAAATCTAATTTCCTAGACTTCTAGCATACGTATACACAACCTTCCAAATTTTGTTTTTGCTCTGCTTGTTACACCCCTCCTGTCCTTTTTGCCCTTCCTCCTTCCTGCCTCTCTTTTTAATGCTCTTGTTCCTTTCCCCTTTATCTCTACCACGCTGCTTCCTTTATTAATTTGCACCCTGGGGGATTCTTCTCCCCATGGGTTCTGCTTACTTTCGGTTTTTTTTCAATATGTATTTTAGGATTTTATCCCATTTTCTCCCTGACCCAGAACCCCAGCAGGCAAAATACACATGCATGCATGGAGCGCATATAAGTACCAGCTCAGCCCCTTCCGCCCCACCCCTGGCTATCACCACCCCACCCTGGCTATCACCACCACCACCACCACCCCAGTATGCTTCCCACCAGACCTCCACCTGGTGAGAGCGGAACTACGGGGGGGCCGGACAACCAACCTGGGAAGGGAGAGCTGCCTTGCAGCTGTTGTATCTCACTCTGCCGCCCCCCATGCCGACTCCTCAATGACCCGAGGTCGTCCCTGAACCTGGGTCACCGGGGGTTTTCCTTATTTTCTGCCTCAGCCTTTTGGGGTCAGTTTCTGACTCTATGATTCTGGCCCCCCCAACTAGTTGAAATGTTGATGGAAGTGACATTTATACCATCCACTGAGGACTGCAGTTCCCCTCATGGTTGGATGCAGGCCATCATCCCTGTATAGGCCCTTATCCTCCCAGATGGATCCCCAGTCCCTAATGTAGCCACATCCTTCTTCTCTGCACCATTATGGGGGATAATCTCTGAGGCACTCCCCATTCATGACATCATGGATTGTGTACACCTGATAGGTTGCTTTGATGCACATGTAGATTTAAAGCAAGTCAGTCCCCCCTGTCCCAGGGGTCAGCTTACTTCAGATCAGTTCCAGATGTGCATCGGTTGAGGTGGCAGCACACTACACCTCTAGCAACTTGAATCTACAGCCTAAGGTAGGCCACAAACTTCTTCTCTAAATAAAATCAGTTGCCAAATACCAAACTACAGGCAAAGAATGCAAGCTAATGCATGAATTGTGGATACTGCATCTTTAACTTTGGCTACATGATATAACTTAGAACAGCATAGCAATGAATGCCAATTATCTAACTGGAATCCCCTACTAGCGGTCCTAAGTAGCAAAAAAGCCATTGAGCAAGCTACTTATCTGAGACAAAAACCACAACGAAAGTAGTGCGCAAATAATGAGAAGCACTGCAAAATGAATATATCCAAAGTTTTTTTACTAAAGCAAATGCTCAAAAATCACAGCAAAAGAATTTACAAGCAGGTACCTCCTGGTAGTAGCAACAAACCCCTAGTGTTTCGACTTCAAAAGTCTTCAAGGGGGTGGGGTTACAGAAGCAAACCAGTCCTTAACTACAACTTGAGTCGTGACATCATTGCTACTTTAACTCTTAAAGATGTGTCATTATTTACATATAGAAGAGAAATACTGATATCGTGTAAGAACTGCATGCAAATTACACATAAATACACAGAGTGCTTTTAATACAAAAATGCTATGTCACATAATATAAAAAGTGCTTAGAAGAAAACATTTTAACAGTGTGTACTATCAAATCCACTTATGTGTATATCCTGGGTCTGATTAACATCAAGGCTGCAATTATCAGATCTTCTTTAGGCAAGTGCCAAATACCAAGTCGGAAGGAGCCCAGAAGGGAGTGATACGCTGTCTCTATAACAGATAAAAATGAAAAATCGGCAATGTGAAGCAAATCAAATGAAAAAAACTTGTCAAACTAACTGCCACTAAGTTAAAGTGGGATCCATTTTACATGTAAATTTTAAAAAGCCACAAATATATAAATTGATTTCAAAAAGGGGGGGGGGGGTTCAAGTCCCAAGGGTTATTTCAAAAGATTAAGGATCCAGATATTTACTTTCTGGACAACTTGTTACCACTTCATTTAAAGTGGGATCCATTCTGCATGCAAGAGACCACAAAACTATAAATTCATTTTAAAAAAGGTTTCAGCTCCCAAATATTATTTAAGCCTTCAGGTTTAACACTATTTAATTTAAAAATCCACATGCTTTCTTTCTGTAACAATTTGTTGGCCCTGTCACCTTCTATTAAATCTGATTGTACCCAGTCAATGGCCATGAATTTCAGGCATGCTGGGGAGAAGTCATGATGAGTTGCAAAATGAGTTCCCACTGGGGTATCATTTCTGGCATTGATAATGGATCTCACATGCTGCTGGATTCGTTGTTTGGGTGGTCTTACAATTTTGCCTACATAAATCAGATTACATTGACACCAAAGAACATAAATAACATAGGAGGTGTCACAAGTAATTAGGTCTCTGACTATCATAGTGCATTCTTGATTACTGGGATGTTTCAAGCTATTGTTTTCTAAGGCAAATCTACAGATATTACATCTCCTGCATCTAGGAAAACCCTTTGGTCTCTGTGGGAACCACCTGGGTGTTTTTTCGTTTTGTTTTCTCGCTAACCTCAAGTGTACAAGTTTATCCTTTATATTTTGTGCTCTATGAAATGTTACTCGTGGTCTGGGTACTTCAGCACCACCCACCCTGTCATCACTCAGCAAAATGGGCCAGTTTTTGAAAATGATGTTTCCTACCTGTCCTGCTAGGTGGTTATATTCTGTAATAAATGTACAGGGCATATTTTGTTGCTGGGTTTGTGTACCTGGATGTAATGGAGAATGTCTTGGAATTTATTTCACTCCCTCTTTTTGTTTCATTAGTAAATGTAGGTCATAACCTGTGGCCCTAAAGCATTCCATCAGTTCATTTGTCAGTAAGTCAAAGTCCGATTGCTTGCTACAATTCCTTTTTAGTCTTAAAATTTGACTATAAGGAATCGTTTTCTTAAGGCTCATTGGATATGCACTGTCTGAATGCAGAACTGAATTAGTGGCTGTAAGTTTCCTTAAAGTTTTAGTATTCATGGCAAAACCTCTGTCTTTCTCTTTTTCTACAAATAAGCAGAGATCCAAGAAATTTAAAGTGACGGGGTTAAATTGATAGGTAAATCTAAGATTTAGATCATTGCTGTGTAACCAATTTATAAATTCTTCAGCTTCAACCTGGTCTCCATCCTATACGCAGATAATGTCATCAATAAAGTGCAGCCAATGTTTTATTTTGTGAAAATGGGGATTAACCAGAGGGTTCAGCGCAGTTTCATATTCCCATTTACCTAGAAAAAGATTAGCGTAACTCGGGGCCATGGCTGCCCCATGGTAGTACCACACAGCTGTTCATAATGTTTTCCTTCAAATTCAAAATTAGTATGTTTTAGTATAAATTCCAGTGCATTCATTATGAACTTCACTGGGACATCCATATTCACAGGCAATTTAGATAGAAGGTGTTCAGTAGCTGCCAGGCCATGTTCACGCAGTACTGAAGTATATAAAGGCTCTACGTTGATGCTTAGCCACTTACAATTGTCTTCCCATCTTACTATTTCTAGTTTATCTAGAAAGTCCATGGTGTCCCTAATGCATGAGTTTAAGGTTTTGACCTAATTTTGTGGGAAAAAATCTACAAACTTTCCTAAGTTCTGTGTAAGGGAACCCACACCTGAAACTATAGGTCTTCCTGGTGGTCTCTCTCTATCTTTTTGTATTTTAGGTAATACGTAAAATCCTGGTGTAATGTCATCAGTCCCCAGGTGGAAAATGACATCAGCTCTCCCTCCATCCATCCTGCTGCCCTAGTGATGTTCAGGATTCACTTCTCATCTTTCTGGGCAGTTGCAGTGGATTGGCACCTATCCTGCCTCTCAACCACCTTTGCTGTTACCAAATCTATCCCCCTCCCAACTGAGTCACCCACCAGAATTTGCCTCCTCCTCCTCCTCCTCGGGGTCATCTAACACCTTCCTTGGGTCTCCACTATGGGTCCTCCTGAGGAAAGCGAGTGCCAAAGCGCTGTGGTTTAGAGGTGGCTGGGAGGCCAATAGGTTCAGGGTAGGTCTTTTTATCTGTTAAACTTCTGTGTGCAGGATGTTTACTATCTGCACTATTTGTACTGTTTAATACACTGAATGGCAGGAGGTTTGCACAATAAAAAAAACATAACCTGATTACATTCAAGTATCAGTGCTTATTTTAGTTAAGACCTCAACCTGCTGCTCATCTTCCATTTGTGTATGTACAAAGGAAGCCAATTACAGTAGCAGCAGCATTCTGGGAATTCATCAGCTTGAAATACTGGCAATGAAAGGTGTAAGTGGATCACACACAGGTCAGCAAATGTTAGAACTGAATGGGATTAGTAAGTGGCTGCACCCACATTCCCTAAAACTGGGATTTGGCTTGAATGTGGTTAAATGCATAAGTGATACACTGTCTTAATCTAGTAGTGCAGGAGTTTCTATCGTATCCTGAAATCAAGTCCATGTTGACTGTGGCCCTTAACATCTGTGCCCAGTTTGCCCATTCTAGACTTCAGCAAGGCATTTGACACAGTCCCACACAAAAGATTAATAAACAAATTAGCCAGCCTGGGAGTGGGTCCCAGGGGGGTAGCCTGGGAAAAACATTGGCTGGACAACAGGACACAGAAGGTAATTGTAAATGGAGTCCACTCTGAAGAAAGAGGGGTTACTAGTGGGGTACCACAGGGTTCAGTACTGGGTCCAGTCCTTTTTAATGTCTTTATAAGTGACATTGCAGAGGGACTGAAAGGAAAAGTATGCCTCTTTGCAGATGACACAAAGATCTGCAACAGGGTTGATACACAAGGAGGCGTGGAAAGGATAAGAAGGGACTTGGCAAGGTTGGAGGAATGGTCAGAAGTATCGCAGCTTGAATTTAATGCAAAGAAATGCAAAATAATGCACCTGGGAAACAAAAGCCCACGGGAAGGGTACACAATGGGGGAGTAGTAACAACAACAAAAATAGATAGGGACCTGGGGGTAATCATATCAGATGACCTTAAGGTTGGCAAGCAAATGTGAGAAGGCTGTAGGGAGGGCTGGGGGGATACTGGAATGTATAGGGAGAGGCATCACCAGCAGAAAACACAAAGTTGTCATCCCTCTGTACAGACAGTTGGTGAGACCCCATCTGGAGTACTGTATCCAGTTCTGGAGACCCCATCTCCACAAGGACATAGACAGGATGGAGGCTGTCCAGAGGAGGGCATTTAAAATGTTGCAGGGTCTGCAAACAAGCCATACGAGGAGAGACTAAAGGAGCTTAACATGTATACCCTCAAGGAAAGGAGGGAGAGGGGGGACATGATAGAAACTTTTAAGTACCTCAGTGGAATCGACAAAGTCCAAGAGGGTAGCATCTTTCAGAAAAAGAGATGTGCAAGAACAAGGGGACACAATTTGAAGATGGGGGGGGATGGCTCAGGAGCAATGTGAGGAAGTATTTTTTCACAGAGAGGATGGTGGACGCATGGAACAGCCTTCCTGAGGAGGTTGTGGGGTCTAAAACTGTGGGAGAATTCAAGAATGTATGGGACAGACACATGGCAATTCTTGTGGGGGGTAGGAAGAAGTAGGCTGTTGGTTAACGAGGATCTGCAGCTTATCCAGTAGGTAGGGAAATGGGAAGACTAAATGGGCCAAGCGGTCCTTATCTGCTGTCAAAGTCTATGTTTCTATGTTTCTAGGCCTGTGACCATCTAAGGCACCTGCAAATCCAAAACAAACTGCCTCTTGCTGGCCCGGTGGCACTGAGGGCTGAGGCGCTGGACGCCACACCTCGCGCTATGCCGGTGACCTGGGTTCGGGAACGGACTCAGGTTGCTGGGGTGAGCATCCCTGTGGATGCTCTCCTCCCTCTGGGGTGGGATACCTGGGGTGCTTCCAGCACCCAACGCCCCTGAAGCCAGTGGATGCATGGGCTTTTGGGACATCGGTGGCTCTACTGGAGTCGGGGAGGGGGGGATGCCATTAAGAGCGTGGCTGTTGGCGTGTGTCAGCACATTGCCAAGCCTGGACATATGTCCTAAGCGCAGGTGCCCCAGGGGAATGGGAGAAAACAGGGAAAAAATGTAACACCCCTGGCCCTACGAGTGTAAATGAAACTGGGGATGGGATGCCTTGGGGATTGCCCTGGTGGACGGAGTAGGAGGAGGTATGAGGCCTCCTCTGAAGACGTAGGAGCCAGGCAAATAACAAAACAAACTGCCTCAGCACCGTCTGAAGCTGGAAGTCATCACTAGCTAGAACTTGACACTGTGCATGATCGAGTACTTGTATGAGCAGTACAAAGCCATCTCAGAATATCTGCTGCTGCATACAAGCTGTGGGCAGCGCCAGAGTATCTGTGTCTCTGACAACTGACCAGTGGCAACTAATGGATTGCCTGATCATGATTCTAAGGCCATTTGAACATTCAACACAGGCAGTGAGTGGAGACACTGCCTATATCAGTCAGGCCATCCTACTTCTAGGGGTGCTGAGGCAGACGTTGTTAAAAGTACAGCAGGTGTTAGAGTCAGGTGGTGATAGGGGAAGTTGTGTCTTAATGCAACACATGCTCCATGACACATGCTTTACACGTTGGACTGCAGTAACAATTTTTCCTGCATTCTGCAGTTTGCAGATTTTGGTATTGTTACCATGCTGGACCCACAATATAAATGAGGCCTATCCTCGATACTTGAAGGAGTGAGTGATCAGGTCTACCGTCTAACCAATCAGTTAATAAGACACGTTTATGGAGCACAGATGTTAAGGTCACAGTTATGTAAGACACGGCATGAAAATGATCGGAGACTAGTTGTTGCTACCACCTCAGGTAACTGGGCTGCAAAACAGGCATGGTACATGAAAACATGACAATAAATTTACTTTTGGATGCTTTGTGCCAGGCGGGAATTGAAGATGTGGAGGAAAAGGAGGAGGCTGATGAGCCAGCAGAATTACATGCAGTACAATGCATGGTGGGTACATAGTTGGCAGACACCAGGCACCTTAACATATTGGAAGAACCACTGCTGTACTGGGGTAGGAAGGTCACTTTGTCCAGCACTGTCCTCCAAAGCAGTGAAATATCTGAGTTACCCACCCTCTAGTTTCATTGCAGAGGCTATTAATTTCGACAGGGGCCATTGTGTGGGACAGGCATGATTATTTGTCCCCTAGAAATGTTGGCGTGCTAACATTTATTAAAATCAATGCAGGGCATGTTCCACGTAACACAGTCACATATGTGTTCATATCGCATGACGGTGGGGTTGTCGGGTTGATGATGAAGAACCTGAACAGCTTGATGGTACTAGCATGTGGGGACTGTGGGGCCTGTGGGGCAACTCCAGTCTGGAAGATTGTGAGGGCTGCTTCCTTGAGGAGGATGACTAAAGCATAAACACAAAAGTGTTAGATCCATCCTGTCCTCCTTATCAGCTGAACCCTTGTCTTTGTGATTCAATTTTGTTTTCCTGTAGTTATATTTTTGGCCCAAGTTATGTTGCTGTTCTGCACATCCATCTGATTGCCTCCCATTTGTCCTCTCCTTTTTTTGTTGTTTTAATTTACGCACTTTTTCCTGTGGCAGCCCGACTGGCTCCCATCAGTCCTGATGCTCCACCCAGCCCTATCACCCACCATCTCTGGGACATACCTCTGACTATACAGTCCCCCATAGACGACCCCTCCACATGGGAAGGACTGCCTGGGGGCCAGGCCCTTACTCCCCCTGGCAGAGCTGAAGTGTCGGTCTTGGAGTAGAGGACCCAGTTGGTGGTGTGGGGCCTGCGGTGGATGGTATCTTGCATGGGTTAGGAGGTGTTTTTTCCCAGTTTTCTGCCCTGTGGACATCGGAAAGACCCTGGCCGGCGCAGTGCATCATGCCGCTGACGTCATCCCCTCCCTCGAGCCATGGTTCAGCTTGCACTGCCGCCTGTGGTCACATAGGTGCTGGTATTGCAGTGGAGTCCAGCTCCCTCTCACCTGCAAGGAGGTGAGCATCCATGGGACGCGCAACCATCCTCCTCAGACCAGCCTCCCAATGACCCAGACTAGTTTATTTATTTATTGGGAATATTTGGAGTAACACCTTTGAGCAGAGCTCATTTACAAAGGTTTCACATCAGTACGAACAGAAGAAAATATACATTACAGAGAAGAAAACATAATAATGAATCATGCAAGATCCGAGAGTCATTTTCATCAAAATACGACAAACAGAAGATAGAATAAAAGCAAGTTTCCTATGGTCCCAAATAATACTATTCAGCACATCACAACAGATTGAGGATAGAGTATGAGCTAGTTCCTATGCACACCAAATTACACAAGTGCAGCAGCTGAATATGCCTTGTTGGAGACAGAGCAGTTGCAAGGGGGAAATTTTGTTATGAACATATGAAAATTGCCAGCAGCAAAACGCCATCATGATCTATCAAGGCTGCTCATGAATGCAGTTAGCTCCCTGTTCAGCAGCTATCCTAACCCCCCTCCTCTTACCTCCCTTTACCCTCCCCTTTGCCCTGTCCCACCCCTTCTTGAAGCATTCCACTGTGGTACATGCCACCACTTCAGCTGGTAGTGCGTTCCACTTTGCCACCACCCTCTCCATGAAGAAATGTCTCTCTACCTCCCTCCCGAATCAAACCCCCCCCCAATCTCATGTCATGGCCCCTAGTGTCTCTACCCACCCTGCTCCTGAATAAACCCTCAGTGTCTGTTTTGATTATCCCTTTCATGTATTTGAAGGTCTCAGTCATATCCCCCCGTCCCTCCTCTCCTCCCGTGTGTACATGTTTAACTCTCTTAGTCTGACCTCATATGGCAATTCCCCCAGGCCCTGAATCATCTTCATTGCCCTACGCTGCACCCCCTCTAGCAGCCTGATGTGCCTTTGTAGGTATGGGTGCCAGTACTGCACGCAGTATTCCAGGTGGGGTCTAACCAATGATCTATATGATGGTAGAATAATCTCCCTTCTTCTTGAGGTAATTCCCCTTGCAGTGAACCCCAGCATTTTGTTGGCCATTGTTGCTGCCTTTCTGTATTGTGCAGAATTGCTCATTGCTCCCATGATGAGCACACCCAGATCCTTCTCCTCTTCTGTTACCTTCAGCTGCACTCCCCCCAGATGGTAGCTTCTCCTCTGATTTTTTTTTTTCCGAAGTGCAACACCTTACATTTTTTTGCATTGAACCCCAGCTGCCATCTATCAGACAATGCCTTCAGCCTTGCCAGATCTTCCTG
The DNA here is from genome assembly GCA_016271365.2 of Neoceratodus forsteri. Classification (NCBI taxonomy): domain Eukaryota; kingdom Metazoa; phylum Chordata; order Ceratodontiformes; family Ceratodontidae; genus Neoceratodus; species Neoceratodus forsteri. The sequence continues at coordinate 797,713,408 of CM028134.1, read as the reverse complement.
TAGCCCCCCCCTCCACCCCTCCCCGTCGACACCATCTTGGTGTCCTATGCAAATAGGCTGATTTTGCTGCTGATGCCCTCTGAGATGTCTGCAATAGATATGCCAAACAGCACTAGGCCCAAAACCGAACACTTGTCACAAGCTTAGGGGATGAGTATTCCCCACCTACCAGCACCACCCTCCGCTGCCTATCTTTTAGCCAGTTCTCCACCCACCCCACCTGTTTTGCTCCTGCCCCCTGTGCCTTGTAGCTTGATTCTAAGTCTCCCATGTGGTACTGAATCAAAGGCCTTACTGAAGTCTAGGTACAGGACATCCACTGCATGGTCCCTGTCAATTTGCCTAGTCACCCAGTCATAGAATTCAATCAGGTTGGTCTGGCATGACCTGCCCTTGATGAAGCCATGCTGCCTCCCATCCCGCACCCCATTCACCTCCAGTAGTGCCGCTAGCCTGTCCTTTAGGATGGTCTCCATTAGCTTCCCCACTATGGACATTAGATTTACTGGCCTATTGTTCCCCGGTTCATCCTTGGGTCCACTCTTGTGGAGGGGAACCATGTGAGCCAGTCTTCAGTCCTGCGGTATGCATCCTGTGTTTAGAAATGAATTAAATAAGTCTTCCAAGGGTCCTGCCAGGACCTCTGCCAGCTCCTTCAGCACTCTCTGATGTACTCCATCCGGTCCCGGAGCCTTCTCTACCCTCAATACCCTTAACCCCTCCAGCACCCTCCCCACTGTGATTTCTCCATCCGTCACCCCCCCCTCTGTTTCTATTCTCCTTCCTACTATGGGTTGTGCCCCTTCCTTTTTTTTCGTGAAGGCTGAACAGAAGTAGTCGTTGAGCACTTCTGCCTTTTCACCCCCTTCCTCCACCCATCCCCCCTCCTTCTGAATTCTTACAATTTGGCCGTTACAGCTTCTTTTCTCCCTGATGCACCTAAAGAAGTCTTTCTCCCCTTTCTGTATGCCCTGCGCCAGCCTGAGTTCCCTTGCTGCCTTGGCTGCCCTTACCCCCCGGTCACTTCCTTCACTTCTTTCAGGTATTCTCCCCCGTCCTCCTCACTCCCCAATTTTCTGTATCTCCTGTCAGCTGCCCTTTTCTTCCTCACCCTGTCTAGCACCTCTTTACTTATCCTGCTGGGTTTCTTCTCCCTAGGTTTCTTATTCTGGGCCCTGCTGCAAGTTTCTGTTGCCTCCACTATCTCCTGTCTTATCAGTTCCCACCTTTGCTGTGTGTCCATACCCTGATGAATTTTGCACAGGAACCCCTGTACCACTTCCCTCATCATCTTAAAGTTGGCATTCCTGAAATTCAGCATCCTTGTGCCAGATGCCATCCTGTCTTTAGCCATCTGTAACTGGAACCATACTGTCTGGTGGTCACTCCCCCCCCCCCAGTGGTTCCTCCACCCTCACATCAATCACCCACTCCCCATTCATCAGTATGAGGTCAAGGGTTTTCCTTTCCCTAGTTGATTCCTTAACCAACTGTACTAGAAAGCTTTCCTGGAAGGCGGCCAGCATTACCTGCTCCCTTCTGCCCTTTGTGGTAGGTGTATCCCACTCCACACCCGGCAGGTTGAAGTCCCCTACTATCACCACCCCCCCTTCCTGCAGTTCCTTCTGATCTGTTCTGCCAGGACCCTGTCCATCCCTTCAGTTTGAGAGGGTGGCCTGTACACCACCCCTAGTCTTAGTGATCTATTTTTGGGATCCTGTAGTTGCATCCACAGTGGTTCTGTATCTCATCTCCCTCCTCCCTTACACATTTTAATCCCTCCTTTATGTACAGTGCTACCCCCTTCCCCTTCTCATTTTCCCTATCCTTCTGGTGTAATCTGTACCGCAGAACTGCCATGTCCCAGTTGTGGATTTGGATGGTCCATGTCTCAGTTATAGCCACCAAGTCCATGCCCCCCTCCTCCAAGAGAGCCTGTAGTTCTACCCCCTTATTCCCCAGACTCCTAGCATTTAGTGTTACCACCCTCCAACCCTTGTCTCTGCCCTCCCCCTGCCTCTCTTCCCTTATGTCCTCTCTCTTAGTAGTTGCCTTCCTCCTTACCTTGCTATCACGGGGTGGGGGGTGGGATAAGCCATTTGGTTTCCATCACTAGCCTCTGAACACCACTATCCCTCCTGCTACCCCACTCCTAGTTTAAATGCTCCTCAATGTGCTTCCCTATCCTTGCCTTCAGTAAATGTTTTCCTTCCTCATTTAGGTGCAATCTATCTTTTGCATACACACTGCTGTTCTCCCAGGTCCCCCCACCCTCCTACTAGCCCATACCCCTTTTCTTGACACCAGGCCACCAGCTATTCGTTAAACTCTTGAATTCTCCCTTTTCTTGCCATGCTTGCCTTGGGAATGGGAAGTACCTCTGAGAAGGTGACAGATCTGCCTGAACCCGGTCTCTGGCATCGCAAGCAGCAATGCTACTGCTGCTGCACTGGCAGTCCGGCCCCATTAGCCCTCTTCTATATCATGCCCCCAGACAAATTGGAAAATCTTTGAACACTACATCATGAGATGTCAAGTTTGTCTCTAATAACACTGGTCACCGCCACCTCAGCCACATGTATCTAGATTGAAAAACATGGATTGTGTAAATTACATTGGCAGCCATGCAGACCACACATCTGGTGGCAGACATGCAGACCACACATCTGGTAGCACTCAAGACACCACCTCTGGTTTGTTTGTGTCCTCCACATCCACCAACAACAGGGACCCCACTGCCTTCGCCTCATGCACTAATTCAAGACTGAAAAACAAGGAATCTTAAGTCACCATAAATACTTTTGTTGCCAGCCATGCAGACCATGCATCCACCAGCAATCAAGGTGCTACCTTGTCCTCTCGTCTGGTCTGCTTGTATTCTCCACATCAGCCAACCACATGGGTCACTGCTGCATCCACCTTATGCATCCAGATTGATAAACACAGACACTTAAGCCACCGTAAATGCCGTTCCCAGGCAGACCTCCACCCAGCCACCTAGCCCGCCAGCTCTGAAGCTGAGCTTACAGTTAGTCAGTCCATCAAGGCAGAAAGACCTGAAGTCCAGCAAAGGCCAACACTGTCTGCTGTGATGGTAAGTTATTTTCATTGTTCGCACTACTTAGTCTCACTGTTGGCCGTGAGTCCGTCATTGCACAGGAGGGGGTTCCACCTTGCTTATAAGACATTAAAATGTATTTGTTTCTTTTCTTTTGTCTTCTTCTCACTTCAGACAGCCCACCATAAGCTACCGACTAAAGTTTTCTATTCCACCACCACCACTCCTCTCTTTGGCAGGATTGTGCCAGTACACAGCATGGCCATCACTAATTTGATGGTAAGCATCCTCATGACATAATTTTTTACCTTTGTTGTTTTTTTTTATTGTTAATTTTTCCTTTCGCAGGTGAACAGTGACACGTTAGCCATGCCTGGTCAGGCTAAATGATTTCTATTTTTGTCTTCACAGATGACAGCTATAGGAAGAGTGGGACTGGACAACAGATATACTGTGCGGCTACAGTAGTGGTGGCTAAGTCAGGCTAAATGACTTTTTTTGTTTCACAGGTGACAAGTATAGGAAGAGTGAGATTGAAAAATGGATATACACTGTGGCCACAATGGTAGCCAAGTCAGGTTAAATTAATTTTTTTTCTTCACAGGTGACAGGTACGGCAAAATTTGGAGAGGACAATGTATAATGACCCACAGTGATCAGTTTAGTAAGGTCTACATAATGTTCCCTTGTTTTCACAGGTCTCCTCCTGTCCTGCTGTTTTCTCATCCAAGAAGCTTGTCTTTTCCTCTGCCTCCTCTTTCTGGGACACCTTTGTACCATTTCAAGGCAGGACCATCACCAATGTGACGGTAGATAGCCTTTCAAAAAGTTATTTTGTCTTTTAATTTTTTTAATTCTGGTTTCTTTTTACAGGTGTACCATAACACAGTAGGGAGTGTACGATAGTCTAAATAATTTCTATGTTATATTCACATCAGGTCTCTTTACATTCTGTCATCAAGCAATGCCTCATCCTCCTACTGCAAGCAAGCCATTGCCATCGGCTCCCTTTCCCTGCCCATATACAATCTTCCACTGCAGGCATCTCTCTTACACTTACATACACTCATATAATCTAATTTCATGGCTTGCTCCCCTCGTCCTCACTTACCTACCTTTTCCTTAATGACACCCCCTGCTCTCAATGGTTATTTCTTCCTTTTGCATTACCTGTTTTTGTTTTTGTGTACCTTGTTTCTGTTCATATGATGTGCCACCTGAAAATGTATTGTCCAAGGTCCTCTCTATTCATTGCATAGATAGGCACCTATGAACTTATGAATGGTCTACTCTGTATGTCTCTGATATATTGTATCTTCTCTAACTCATTGTATGTAAAGCACTTATAATTTGTTATCCTGTTAAGTTTCTGCATGTCTGTACTCTCCCGGGTCATGCCTGAAAATAGTCATTTTATGGCTAGTGCACTTACCCGGTTAACAAAAGCTAAACAAATAAATAAATAAATCTTCTCCTCCAGGTTGTTGATGTGGTCAACCTTGCTGATTCATGCTTTGATCTCTTCCTTCACCACTGTGTGTGGTTTTATTAAAGTCAGGACATCCTCTGTATCCAGCATAAAGAACAGTCATCCAACTCATGCTGCTGTCTCATTCTATAATTTACCACGCACCAAAATAATGCCTGAAATGAGAGAAACATGAGCAGACAACCGTTACGGCGACTAACATTAAAGGAAAAGAAAAAAATGAAAACAAAAATACTCACCTTCCATGGTAGGAAGCACTCCTAAATTCAGTAACCAGATCTGGACAAGACCCATGCAACAACAGGATTTAATCACCCTAGTGATAAATACCTGCAAAGATAGAAACAGTAATGAAAGGTGGTCAGAAATACAATGGTTTAAAATCTCCTCCCATCCACCACAGCCCCCCAAAAAGGAAAAAGAATACTTGCCTTTGCTGGTAGGTCACCACAGAGTGATACTCAGTTTGAAGAGCTTCAGCCAGAGGCAGTGTTGTTGCAGACTACATTCACAAAGTCCAGTAGAAGCATATACACACCTCTCAACCTCCTGCCTCATAAATCGGGGACAAGGCTTAAAAAAATCAGGGACAAAGGACCAAAATCAGGGACACATCTTCAAAATTGGTGATATCCACTCAGGAAACTGGTAGAATAAGGGACTTAGTGTAAAATGCAATTTCTAAAGAAGAACAAGTCTGAAACTTTAATGTTTGACATTATTTTGTGCTTACTGCCCCCACTGTTTGGTCATGGAAACACAATTTTTAGGAGGGACAGAGTAACATTTTGAAGTAAAATCAGGGACGTCCCTGAAAATCAGGGACAGCTGAGAAGTATGAGCATATATGAATAATGGGAGTACATCTCATTTCAGGGTGTCATGAGAATGTTTCCAGTGATGAATATTCCCTATTATTTTCTGGTCATTAAACTGCATCTTGACAGTTGCTGTGGTTGGAGACTTGCACAGCAGCAGCATATATGAATTGTGGGAGCACATCTCATTTTGGGATGTCATGACAATATTTCCAGTCATGAGAATTCATTGTTATTTTCTGGGCACTAAAGTGAATCTTGACAGCTGATGTTGGAGACTCGCACAGCACCGCTAGCAGCAGCAGCAGCATATATGAATTATGGCAGTGCATCTTATTTCAGTGTGTCATGGAGCAGGATGAACTATTTTTTTTTGTCACTTGCGCCACAAAATATTGGAATACTGAATTTATGTCTATTGTGCTTTTTGGAAAATGTCCAACAAATTGCATTACAACAAGAGTGGAGCATTTACACATGGTGTACTACCATGTGGCAGCATGTAGCAAAATGTCAAACGTACTGGAGAAAAAACTTCTGGGAGAACATAATTAGTGTACATTGTGATTAATGCACAATTAACACAAGGTGGGTGACAACGAAAGTGTCTGGGGCAGTTACACACTGTGCACTACCATGTGGCAGCATTTAGCAACCTGTCAACTTTTGGGCAAGACTTGAGAAAAACTGTGGGAGAACATATTTAATGTGTAGTGTAATTAACACACTACTAACACAAAGTGCATTACATGTGTTTGCACACATTCACACACAGCACGGTACTATGTTTCACCACTAGAAAGGCGTGTCTGACGTGTCCGCTGGGGATGCTGGGACCTGGGCATCTTACTCTGCTACTTAGCATCTTAATTCTTTTTAACATATGTTTTTATTTGTATGACTTAACTTACAAGATCCTATCTGTTGTAGTGTCTTTATTCATGTGTACTCTGGCAACTTCAGAATCTATTGGTAAAATATGCATTTTAATGTATTTTACTTGTTGGTAAGGTGCATATTTTAATATAGTGTATAGTGGAGTGTTGTTCTGTATAGAATTCCATCCCTTTCAAAATGCTGTTCTACCCAAGTTCCAAGGTCATGGAATGCTGCTCTACCCTACTATGGTAGAACAGCATTTTAGAACCTCTTGAAACTGCATGAGTCAGTTTTATTTTGAAAGCAAAAGAACTCACAACACACATTTTTCACACAGTACGATACACTATAAAAAATACAGGATGAGCAACTCTATGCACAACCAGTGTGTTTTGCCACCTCGGGGTTTTGATCCTCTTGGACCTCTCGAGCTTTGCTCTCGAGGTCAGAGAGAACCAAAATCCCTCTGTGGCAGAACACACTGGTTCTGCATAGTTGCCCATCCAGTATTCTCTATGTACTTAAGCTCCACTAGTATTTACTGGCAAACTGTGTATTTTAATGTAACTTTATTTGTTGGTAAGGAACATATTTTAATGTAACTTAGTTCCAAAATGATTTTGTTGATATTTTTAGGTTTTGGCTGTTTTGTGGGTCTGTACCTTAGTACATACGGATTTAAAGGGGCATCCAGAGATTTTCTGATTAAGCAGTGGTCCCTGTGTGGGGACACTAATGATACCCCCACTCCATCCAAAAACAGACGTAATGTCTTTACTAACAAACAGATGAGATACCGCCACACAACTCTGTTGAAAATGGGAAATTTTAATGGTTCTTTGACTGTCTTGAACAACAATTACCCTTCGTGAGTGATGAGTTTGATGTTATTAGGTGGTGATGTTGAGTTAAATCCAGGCCCACATGAGGTTCATGGTAGGATATTCTGGATTTTGCATGACAATGCACGCAGTATAGTACAGAAAACTTTGTTATCCAAAGGCAGCAAAAACAAGGAGGTTATACTGCTAGGCTAGCAAATGTTAAGGTCAGATAGGTGCCGAAGAGGTGGGGTTCATTGTATATAAAACACTTGCTAGGCTTTGTTGAGACTTTGTTACTTGGTAGTAATGAAAATATTGAATATTTAATAGTTTATTTAGTTAATCTTAAAATCGTAGTTGATGTGGTGAATTCCCTGCCAAAACTAAATTAACTAACTGGCCCGGTGGCGCTGAGGGTTGAGGCACTAGATGCCACACCTTGCACTACACTGTCGACCCGAGTTCGGGAGCAAGCTTGGGCGCTGGGGGTCAGCAGGGGCAGGTGAGGATTGAGCACCCGCTGGGCTGCTCTCCTCCCTAGGGGGAGGACAGGACATTGCTCGATGTGCCAGTGGCTCCTGGTGGAGATCGGGGTGCTGCAGCATGCAGGGCAGCATGTACATAGCGTGGCTGATGCTTGGCAGGGTTGCCATGTGCCATAGTATTAGGGATGTGCACCACACATGGGAGGGGGGGAGCACACACCAGAACAGGGAAAACACCTGTCTGTGGGGTAGGCGATGGCACCTGCCCCCATGCCCACTGCCGGGTCTAACTTACCTGGCCTTTCAGTGACCTCCACCCGGGCTGTCACCCACAAGCTGGAGACTGACTGTACAGAGCACCCAAGAGGAGGGCTGACCCCACTCAGAAGGGTTAAGCTGGGGTGCCAGCTGTGTGGGTTGAGAGGGAGGAGAGAGGAGGCTCAGGTAGGAAGACTTCAGACTGGGTAGGAACAGACAGGACGCTTGAGAGAGGTTCTGTAGACCGCGACCGGAGGGAAAAAAATAGGTTAAAAAAAACCAAAAATGAAATTAATTAAACTGGAAGTGGTGAGGAACAAAATCTATGAGTGTCTGTGGGACAAACTTCTTATCTAGGTGACAGGAATTCTGATTGGTTTCAGCCGAGACGGAGGCAATTAAAGGAACTAGTGTTAATTCTGGGAGATACACAACATATTCGAGTGCCTATCAGATATACAAATGTTTCTAACCAAGGTTCAGTTTTAGATTTAATATTTACCTTTCCACAAATTAGGGTTATAAATTCTGGGATTTTACCACCACACTAAGGAGACTTTAATCTGAATTGGATTACTGTTGAATAGGCACAGTTATTGAATAAATCTAGTAGCTATTACTGGGCCAGGGACATGTGAAATTTCTCCACCGACAAGTTTAAGAACAGTGTGGGAAATGAGAATTGGGAATACTGTAAACTAATCCCTGAACTGGACTGGGCTGTGGAATATTTTGCAGGGGTTTATGGTGATCTGTGTGACTTGCACACCCGAGGTGTAAATTTATGATAAAGTCAGCTAGGGCTCCTTGGATAAATGAGAAAATCTTGAAAACAAGTAGGATAAAAAATGACTTTGGTGATTGTCACAAAAAAAAGATAAATTAGGGAGGGACTGGAACATTTTTAATCACAAGCGTAATAAGTATAAGGAACAGATAAAGAAAGCCAAAGTGACATTCCACAGGCACAAATCAGATAAAAAGAAAGACCCTCATACATTTTGTCAGACTATTAATTGATTAAGCAGTCCAGGGAGTGTTGGTCTTGCCAAGCCCCTGCAGCTGTTGCATGAAGGAAAACTGATTATTGATCCCTGTGTGAACTCCCAGATCCTCAGTACCTACTTTGTAAACTTACTGTGTTTAGGAACCTTTTCTCTTTTGGAGAATCAGCTGATGAAAGAATTAACAGAGACCTAAAGTATCCACCTTTTTGGTTTAGGGTGTTGAGTGCCTCAGAGGTCCGTAAAAACTTACAGGGTATTAATGACTATAAATCCCCTGGGTCTGATGGAATTGAAAGTAAATTTTTAAAACTTGCAGCTGAAGAAATAATCCCAATTATTACTTTTCTTTTTAACTGGAGCTTAAGTCTAGGTCAGTTTCTATTAGTATGGAAAGAAAGTAAAGTAATCCCTATTTGTAAGGGAGAAGATGCTTTAGACCCAGGGAATTATCGACTGATAGCACTTTTACCCCTGTTGTGTAAATGTTTGGAACATCATGTAGATTCACAATTGTCTGAGCACTTGGACAAATACACTGTTTTGATGCCTTTCCAGTCAGGGTTCAGGAGGGGGCACTCAACTACAACTGCTTTGTTGGAATTTAATGATTTAGTGTCCTCCTCCTTGTACTCCGGGCAGCAAACAACAGTCATTTTTATAGACTTGTCCAAGACCTTTGACCTGGTGAACCACTCCCTGCTACTAGATAGAAAAAGAGCCCTAGGGATAAGAGATGATCTCTGGAACCTGAATAGGTCCTACATGAATAATTCCTCTCATCGCAGGGGTGGAGATGGGGCAGACGCCGGGAGGAATGTATGTGGATGCGTGCATGCTCCCTCTGCTGGCATCATTGCACACCCCTCCCCATAGCGGAGAAAAGTCAGTCTGCCAGGCTGTCTCACTGAGGAAAGATGTGATCCGAGGGGCACCACAAGGCTCTATCTTGGGGCCCTTCTTGTTTCTGCTTTTCAACAACGATCTTCCTCAGGCAGTCCAGTTTTCCTCGGTGAGACTGTACACAGATGACATGGCTCTGATTGCCATGGGGAGGGACATATAGAATCTTAGGGAAAAAAATACAGGCAGATTTTCTTAGTGTGCAGGAGTGATTCACCAGGTTGAAGCTTATCATGAATGTCAAGAAAACCAAGACGGTTCATTTTAGATAAACAAATAAAAATCAGCTGCACATTTTGACAAATAGTGGTGAACAGATTGCCCAGGTTAGTGAATATCAATACTTGTGTGTGGTTTTTGACTCTGAGTTATCTTTTACAGGACATATAACTTCACCTGTTAGTAATGTTAATAAGAAATTGGGGGCATTAAGATATGCCACTAAGTGTCATAAAAAATCCGCCAGGAAAACAATTGCTGAGCAATTAGTTTTACCTTGCCTGGAATATGGTAATTTGATATACCGTACTGCAACAAAATGTTTGTTAGATAGATTACACTTTAAAGGGACACTGCCAACCTGTTTTACATCATACTATTTCTAGCTGAAAACCCACATTTCATGATTGCTTACCTTCTCTAAATTCAGTGATGTTGCTGGCTGTTTTATCTGCCTCCTTGCTTAGTAGAACTGAAATGCATGCCATTGTATAGTTATAAACAACCATGTTTCATTTCGAATCCTGGGTCCATTCTTACTGAATACTTCCTGAACATTAGAAACACACCAACACAGTGCAGCCACTCAATAGCCTCCTAAACTCCCACTGCATAATGAGTGGCTAGACTGTGTTTAGGGTGTTCTAAGTCCAATAAAGTTGCAGTGGGAGTTGATCAAGGAATATAAACAAACATGTTTTTGTGTGGTAACATCAGTGTCACGGGTAGTCTGTTCACTTTTTAAAAGAAAAGAAGAATCAGAATCAAGCAACCAGCTACTGTACGTTAGCAGTCTCTACAGAAAGTGAACAATCATAAGATGTGTTTTTTTAAACTAGGGACTCTTTGAGGCCTACAGGAGTTGACAGTGTCCTTTTAAATTGGCTCAATATGTGTTGGGCTGTACTTTTACTACTCACCATTGTGTAAGTAATGATACCCAACAGGGTGGGCATTATTGGGATATAACGGACTGCCCAGGGGTGTAATGAGGTCTGACGGTGCAGGTGGAGAGCCTTATAGCCCCTGGAAGATCCGTTATATCCCATAATGTCCACCCTGGAGGGTATTATTATATTTAGAAAATGGTTCATATGTAACATTTTCAATAAAATGGAAATAAAATTAACAACAAGCTAGCTGGCCCGGTGGCGCTGAGGGCTGAGACGCTGGACGCTTTACCTTGCACTACACTGGCGACCCGTGTATGGGAACGAGCATGGGCTGTGGGGGGTTGGCAGGGTTAGAGAAGGACTGAGTGTCTGAAGGACTGCTCTCCTTCTCCAGGGAGGGGGGACATCAGTGGTTGGTGCTTGACTGGCCCCCCAGTGGAGACTAGGGGCAGTGCATCAATGCTGCAGAAGAGGGGCAGAGATGGGGCAGATGCCGGGAGGAATGCATGCGGATGCGTGCATGCTCCCTCTGCTAGCATCATTGCAAACCTCTCCCCATAGGGGAGAAAATGTGAAAATCCTTCAGCAGCATGAAGGCTGCCCTGACAGCGCCGCCACGGATGCACAAAAGTTAGCTCCCTCCTGGACCCGCCCTGAGGGCTCCACAGTAGTGGGGTAAGTACCTGCTGTGATGCGGCCAGGAGGGGCTATGGTGAGGAGGTCTGAGCTCTGGCCATAACCAGGGCGGCAGCTGCAAAGACAGGCTGGAAGAGGGAACCAAAGGCACAACACCCCCCCCCAAGCCAAGGACATAAATAAATAAAAAAATAAATTAACAACAAGCTGAATAAATGTTAAAAATAGAATAAAAGTAGATTTTTTTTGTAAAGTAATCCCTGTGTTATGCAGCAGTGTCTAATAGAGGGTGTTGCTGTTTAGGAGAGCCTGTTGGAGTGATCTGGATTTGTGTCCCACGGATTTATGGGAGCGGTAGTCCTGTGATCCGAGGTTGCGATGGGCACAGAGAGTAAAAAATTGGGTTATTAAAAAAAAAAAGATTCTTAAGAATTCAGGAGCTAAAGAGAAGATTAAGTGTTCAGGTGACCTCTGTGAGGTGCATTCCACAGGTACAGTTGGGCTGGTGTGTTGGAGCTCTTGTGAGAGAGTAAGAGAGAGAGAGAGAGAGAGAGAGAGAGAGAGCTGGCAGGGATTGGGAAGAAGCATGGTGAGGAAACACAAGAGTGGGACTTCTGTGAATTGCATCCCACAGATTGGGTTGCGACGTGTGAGAGTAGGTAGGGATCCTAGGTTGGGAGAGGTCTGAGTGCTTCAGTAGTATCAGGCTTTCGGGGGGCGGGGCAAATGAAGAACATGGGTCATTTTTTTTTAAATGCTAAAAAGCTTTGAATTTTTGTTTGCGGGGAATGATCTGGACAGTTAAGAGGGTGGGGCCTCTGGCTTGCTCTCTCGCTTAACAAGAATAAAATGGTGGCAGGTTTTGAAAATTAGACTGGCATTATGTTGGGCAGAGCTGACACTTGTTTTTTATGTTGTGTTGTTAAGAAATAACACTGGTGCCAGGGTGCCTTTGCGTGCAGTTTTTATGAGACCCATTTTCTAAGTAATGTTAAAAAAGTTGACTTGGCAGTCCCCGGGCACAAGATGTGCTAAAACATGGCTGAAACTATTACACAAGAATTTGTTATTTCAACCTAATCATTACATTACTCATATTGTATTTTGTAAAAAAGGAGATAGAGTTTGTGATCTGAATAGATCTGTGCACGTTAACAAAATTAGCTTTGCTAGGTACAATGCTAAATTTGGAGAAAAGATGCTGAAGTTTTCAGGCTGCTCTGTCCTGGAACAAATTACCCTATTCTGCTCATACTTCACCATCAGTATCTGCTTTTGTCAATGAACTGAAAGCTGAGTCTCTAATGCTTGTAATTGTTATGTGTAATTTGTATTATAGTATATGGTTACCCTTTGTAATGTATAAGAATCATCCTGCTCAAAATCCTTGTTAAGCACATTCTAAACCGTTATGCTCATTCTAAAGTGTTGTCATGCGCATTCCAAACAGTTGTTATGCACAGTTCAAAGGTCATACAATTTTAAATTTCTCATTTATTCTACACCTAGCTACTTACTAACTACCCAGTGCCCAAAGTCATACCTTTTACCTTTCAAAATTCTAGAAATTTGATTTTGATATGTGAGTAGAACAAAGAAATGGCAAGATTTTTTGTTTTCACTTCAGTGGGGGTCTGTCACTCTAGTGTAAAAAACCATATACTATAAAAAATAAAATATGGTCAACCACACACAACTCAGCATGTGTTTCCATGTCTGGGGTTGAGAAGACAGCATGAACCTCTCGAGCTTCGCTCTCGATGTTCATATGCTGTCACCTCAACCCCTCGATGAAAACACAACCTTGTTGTATATGGTCGCCCATACATTATTCTCTATGGCCCAGATATTCAAAGGGGTTGCACCTGGCACAACCCTGCATTGTGCCCCGGTGGAATATTCAAATGGCTGCCAGGTGTAGTGCAAGTCCCGATGTGCCAGGATGCAATGTAATCCTAAGTGGCGCAGATGCAGAGACGTGCCCATGCATACTCGCACATCGACTATTCAGCCGGGATGTGCAGTCATATGCCAGCACAACCTTGCACTGCACCACACAAGGGGGCTCAAAGTTGAGCCCCAGAAAAGCAGGAGCAAGTCCCAGCCACCCACAAGCAGGCTGCTGAATTGCATGGTGCGACACAGCAGCCGCCGGCCATGGGTGGCCACCCGCCCACCCAGAACACCATTGCTGGGCACACAGACTGCCCTGGTAGTCCAGTGGACCCCCCCACCCTGTTAATGGGCTGTTGTATTATTAGTGAAACCCTGGTGGTCTAGTGGTTGTGACGTGGACAGCCAGTTCTGAGTGCTGTATGATTTTTTGAGAAATGCTGAAACAGCATGTGAGATCACACACACACACACACACACACACACACAGGTTTTAGATACAAGGTGTTACATGGCAGGCTAGAAGCTAATTACAGAGTAGAACAGGCCTTGATCAAGGATCTCCTGTTTTATCTCAGTTAATTACAGGCTGGAAGAGGCTTGAGTTGAGCATATCCATTTTATGATGTTTCAAGAGGAGAAAACCAGGTTTTGTACACTGGTGCAAAATCATAAATGCTTTAATGTCTGTGTGAGAGGGAAGCTTGATCAATAGATCAAAGAGATGTCATTTGAAAGAAGAACATGAGTTATGCTGAGGTTGCAGAATTTAATACTTTGAAAAGACATCCTGTTTTTTTTTATATAGATATATTTTTTTATATATTCTGACAGGGAGGAGCTAGGTGACCTCATGCAAAATAGGTGGGGGAAACCAGCTTTTAAAGATTATTCTGTTTTCATTCAGAGACATTTATTTATTTATTTTTATTACAACTAGGATTACAAGTACCTTTGAGCCAGGCTCTTTTACAAAGGTTCTGCGTCAGAGAACAAATACAAGTTACAGAAATAGGAACAAAACAATAAATAGGTCAGCATATTAGGTTACAATGGTACAGCAATACAATAGCTAGAATAAGTAGAACGTATACATGGGAACATAGAGTAACAGAGGGATAAGTAGTAGGGAGGGTGGAAGATGCAGATAAACGTGAGGAGTGAAGTTGGAGAGGGCAGAAATTGCAGCCAAAGGGCATGGTCATTAACTGGGAGCAGGCAGAAACTAGTCAACAAAAAGGGAAAGATCATTGAGGGCTCAGAAGAGGCGGGGGGTTGAGGGTGGAGAGTCAGGAGTGGTGAAAAGAAAGAAGAAATAAAAAAGTAACATAGAGGAAAAGGAGGGGGTGGAGATGTGGTAGGTGATAGTTGGAGGGAACAAAAATGAGAGGGCTGAGGAAATTATAGGTAGCATTCACAGGAGCTAGAGTTAGTAAGGTGGAGGTGGAGTTTATGTTTGAATGAGCCAAGAGTGGTAGTGGCTATCTAGACTCTGACAAAGAAACATCTTTGGAGCACTTTAAACAGGTATTTAGAAAGAGAGATAAATCTAATTACTGTAGTAGGAATTGCACTGTTTAAAACCTTGTTCTTTTAAAAGATTTGTATGTCTTGTGATATAATAGTTCTATAATGTATGGTAGAACACTGTTACATATAAAAATCTATACAAGCTCAAAAGTTGTTATGCTGCAGTAGCTTGTTGTTATACTGCACCACGAACGTAGCTACTGCAGCATAACAGATTAGAATTTTGTCAGAAATGCTTGCAGCGCCAACCCACTCTCCGACCTGCCTAACTTTAAGCTGTTCGGTGACAACTTTAATTTTCAACGAGGTGCTGTAAACGTTAAAATAATAAATTACCTCGCAGGCGGGCATCAGACAAACTGTAATGAGGACACCAACTAATTCTAAGTATACGAACTCCCGTGACCCCTGCCCTAACAAAATCACTTCCTTTGAACTTTGACTACAACTGTCCCTCTCATTTGTCTCCTAGCAGGTGACGTCTTCAGCTCCAGAGGTCATGGCAGCATGTCAGATCATCTGCACCGCAATAGACTAATTAAAAGATAAAATGTCTAAGTAAAAAAGAAAAAGTAAAAATACTGTAATGTTTGTTTGTTTTTTTCAATTGTCACTAGCGATGTCGATTCTTGCTGTGCACACCAAACGTAAGTAAACAGTTTATTAAAAACTGTACCAGCTGATTGTTTCTCTGTAATGCCTAAGGGTAACTGCACATGTAACGAGATTTCAGACTTGAAATACATTAGATAGGTGACCATACACTATAAAAGACAATGTATGGTCCTCTATCCGTAACAAGTTTGAAAACTCTTCTCGAGGTTGTCATGGCGACTAAACCTCTCAAGCTTCACTCTCGAGGTTCTAAACATCACCATGACGACCTCTCGAAGAGTTTACAAACTTGTTACGGATAGAGGACCATACATTATCCTCTATGTATTGTATGTTTTACATATTATTATCTATTAGTAAAACTCTTTTTTTTAGAGCTTACTTGGTCTGTCTTTGATTTCTTTTCTTTACAAGTAGAGTATATATGATTACAACAGACACTGGGCATAAGCTTGAATGGTGATACCAAACTGGAAAAAGGTAAGAATAATCTGAGGTCTTTATTAAAGTTTAAGGGTTCATTTTTGTACACCTGGTTAGGTGCCCATAGGCTAAGATATCTGGCCCCCTGAAGACAGATATATCTCAGCCTGTGTATTGGGTACGCTAGCAAGAGGTTCACAGTTTGAATCCCTCCAAGACTTGAGACCAAAGGTTGATTTGAACCCACAGAAACAGACAAGAGGGTTACCTTGTTCTGTTAAACTGTTCACAAGACTGCACTCGGAGGTTGGCACTTTGGTAGTAGAGGGCTGACCTGCTGAGTGGGCTTGTGACAGATTGGTTGGTTGCGGTGGCATAAATTTTGGTATTACAAGCTTGTATTGTTCAGCATGTCAGCTTGAGATTGTTAGCTCACTTGCAAAGAAAGAAAAAGGCAGAGTTTTATTTTAAAAGGAAACAGAACTATATCACTTGGCGTACAGTCAAGTTCCTACCCATTTTATTTTTTGTTTACTAAAGTGCAAGTCAGAGTAGCAGTAGTCAGGGAAGATGGCTTCTGACTATAGCAGGCACACTGTAGATTACTTGAAGCAGTTGTGAGGGGACAGAGGAGTCCCGTTCGAGGTGACAGCCAAAAAGCAGAACCTCATAGATGCCCTGATGGTAGCAGATACCCACAGCAGCAAGTCATGGACCATGACTAGAAAGGACCAAACCTTGAGTGTGGCAGGGCTGGCAGCCAATGCAATGTCCAGATCTGATGAGGAGGGCAACAGGACCACTGTCAGTGAAGGGCCACAGCAGCAGGGGAAGGTCACCAATATCCTGAATCCAGAGGTACCCAGGCTGCAAATTGAGTTGTGCAGGATGGAGCTGGAGTTCCAGGAGAACAGAGAGTGGGAACAATGACAGGCAGAGCGAGAACGTCGAGAGGCAGATCAGGAACAGAGAGACACAGACCGTGAGGAGCGTGAGTGCTGGCGAGCTGCAGAGGAGAAGAGGGAGCAAGAATACCAAGATGCAGACCATGAGGAGCAGGTGCACCAGAGGTAACACGAACTGGATAAGATACGACTCCGACCAGCAGCACCACAGCAGGTAAGTGGCTTGGGTTTAACTGGGACTGCAGGACTGGATTACAAATTGAATTCCAAATTAATAGCTGAATTTAAAGAGGGGGAGGATATGGATGCCTGTTTAAATTCTTTTGAAAAAGTTTGTATTCAGGCTAAAATTACTAGAGAGTTCTGGAGCTTCCAGCTATCCCCACTACTTACTAGGAAAGCTCGGGATGCATTGGGTCAAATGGACAATGAGGACAGTAATAATTACAGCAAACTAAAAGCTGCACTGTTAAAAAAGTTTGACTTAACTGCTGAATCATACAGAGCTAAATTCCATAAGCTCAGGAGAAGCCCTGGTATGAGCTATGAGGAGCTAGCCATGAAACAATGTCAGTTTTTAAAATGTTGGTGAGAAGGAATTGAGGCAAACTCTTGATAAAATTGAAAATGTGATTTTATTAGAACAGTTTTATTGGGCATGCCTAGCAGAGCTAAAAACCTGGCTAGAGGACCGAGATCCCAAAACAGTGCAAGAGGCTGCTGAATTCTCGGACCACTATGCCAAGAGCAGACCTGCTCTGAGAGCAAATTGGGCTGGTGTGGCAGTGCAGAAAGGGAAAAGCGCACCTTCAGGGCAGCTAAAACCCTCACTGCCTCCACCAAAACCAGTTAACCCCAGGTTTCAGAGAAAAGATTTCTCTGAGAGAAGAAATGAATGTTGGTTGTGTAAAGAAACTAGGCATATTGCCAGACAGTGTCCTAAAAAGGCGAGCAATAATATACAACCGGATGCTAGAAAAGAAGTGGGTTGTTTGTGTGTCCCTGGAAGCATGACAGAGAACATGAGGGAACACATGCATCCAGTCATGGTGAATGGTGTTCAGACGCACAGGTTAAGGGACACAGGGGCATCCCTGACCTTGGTAAAGGGGGATCTGGTAGAGCCTGGTCAGCTTATCTCATTGTCTCCACAGGAGCTTTCTGAAGTTGCAGCACTTGTCTCCTGTATACTGTTAACAGTTAATCCTGGGCCTTTCTAAGCAAAATCAAGCCATAATTGGCATGCCGCAAACAAATGCTAATAGCACAAAAACCGTAAGTGCTAGACACAAAGTATGAGTGGCGAAATTGTTCAGCATAAAATTACCTATCCAATGGTGGTATGCAAGGAATAGCATGTAATTTAGTTTTATTTACGTGCTGGTCGAAACGGCAAAACAAAATATTTTTTCCACTAAAAAATGTACCATAAACCTTTTTTTGTTGGGGAATATGTAACATATCAACATCAAATTAAGCATCCAGACATTAGATGTAATTTTAATAATTTGTTTGTAAAACAAACAGCTATTTCTGTAGTATTAAACATAATTTTTCCCCATTTGAATCAAGATGTGTTGGTGAGGTTTGAGGGACAAATCTGAACCATACACACCATACCATAAACAAATGTGTATAACTCCTAAAGTGTACATGATACACACACTGTATCAGTGGCAAAGTTGTTGCGCTCAAAATTGCCTTTCCAACGGTTCTATGCAATTAACTGTACTCAATTCGGTGTTTGTTTTATACTGGCTGAGATACCCAGAATGTATGTTTTCTTCAAAGTGCTTAGGTGGTTCTAGATGGACAAAATGTCATAAACAAATATGAATAACTCCTAAAGTGAACATGATACATACAAAGTGTCAGTGGCAAAGTTGTTCAGCACATTACCTTTCTAATGGTACTATGCAGTCAATTCAAATCAGTTCTGGCTGGCAAGTAATATTAAACCATGTGAGTGACTTCTCCAGACATTTCTAGAGCACACAGGAAGTCTGTAGGTGACTTCTGTAGGCGTTCTGGGACACATTGCAGTTAGATTTGCTCACACCTACAGACGTTTCTAGGAGGCAATGAGGTTATACCCAATAAATACGTCACTGTACAGGACTTCACTGGTGAGGTGAAAACATTGCCCCTTGCTAGTGTTCTGCTAAACTGGGGTGAAATGGGGAACTGTGCAACATGTTGCTGTAGCTAAAACATTAGCAGTGGATGTGATTCTGGGCAACAATCTCAAGCAAGGGATGGTATGCGAAGTTACCCATAGGCAAGTGGCAAGGGAAAATTGTCGTTCCCTGAATCCCACAGAAGCCATTGTGGAAACCACTGAGAGGCTGGTTCCCCAGCCGGTGTCTTCAGATGGGGAGACTAAAGAAAAGGGGGTAGAAATTTCCCCAGTAGCAAGTAACCACACAGCTACAGAGGGTTACTCTGAAGAGGTGGGGTGACCCATTGTCAGACGGTTGGGATTGACAGTGATCCTGAGGGCCCTGATGCTAGTGCTAGGGACCCTAGTTAAGCGACTGAAGGGGACCTGTCCCATGCCTTGGGAATGTGTAAGGGGTTCGCAGCTGCTTAGAGAAGTGACCCTAGTTTAGAGAAGCTGAGGGCTTGGGCAGACTTGGATGGTACACAGGGAGGTGACGGCAAACATAAGGTTTATTGGGAAAATGGATTTATGTATACTCAGGCAGTACAGACAGAGGGAGGGATTCTAGGCAGGCAGCTTGTCGTTTCCCAGGGGTATCATGAGCAGTTGCTCAAAATTGCACATGATATTCCCTTGTCTGGTCATCTGGGAATTGCGCGCACTATGCAGCCATTAGCCCAGAATTACTACTGGCCTAACTTCACCCAGCAGGTGAAGGAGTATTGCAGGTCTTGTCACCGGTGCCAAGAAATAGGGAAGGCGGGCAAGAAAACCCAAGTCACTCTGATTCCATTGCTCATAGTGGAGGAGCCATTCCAAAGGGTGGGAATGGATATTGTGGGGCCTTTAAATACTCCCAGCTCCTCAGGGAAGAGATTCGTCCTGACTGTGATGGATTATGCCACCCGGTACCCAGAGGCAGTCGCTCTATCCTCACTGAGGACGGGCAAAGTAGCAGATGCCTTACTTGGGATTTTCCCCTGTGTTGGGTTTCCGCAGGAGGTAATGACCGATCAAGGGGGTTCCTTCATGTCGGACATGATGAAATATTTATGGGAGAAGTGTGGGGTGGTGCAGAGATGCATGACCCCATTTCACCCACAAGCCAATGGTCTTGTGGAATGATTCAATGGTACCCTGAAGTCAATGCTCCAGGTGTTTGCTGAACAGCATAGGAGGGACTGGGAGAAATACCTTCCCCACCTGTTGTTTGCATACAGGGAGGTGCCCCAAGAGTCAACAGGATTTTCCCCCTTCGAACTCTTATATGGACGCTGGGTACATGGGCCCCTAGACTTGATCTGGGAGGACTAGGAAGGCAAGCATGCCACCTAGGGAACTCCCATTGTGGATTACGTCCTTAGGTTTAGGGAAAGGCTGAAGGAGCTTATGGGGGCAACCCAGAGCAACCTAGCAGCTGCCCAACAGAAACAAAAAGTGTGGTACGACTGCAGAGCCGGAGCTCGCTTGTACATGATGGGTCAGGAAGTCATGGTCCTTATTCCGGTCTGGAAAGACAAGCTGCAGGCTGAGTGGGCAGGACCGTACAAAGTGGTTAGGAAGGTAAATGATGTGAACTACATTGTGGGGTTATCTGAAAGAAGACAGACAGCAAGTATGTACCATGTCAACATGATGAAGCCATATGCAAATAGGGCTGAAATGGTGTTTGCAGTGTGTAGTCATCGGGAGGGGACGGATGAAGGAGACCCCCTTCTGGATTTGCTGGAAGAAAATAAGTGGGACTCCTCTGTGGAGGCAATAAAATTGTCTCCCCAGCTGGCCCCAGACCAGATAAAGAAAATAAGGGAGGTTTTAGCAGACTTTGCCCCATTGTTTAGTGCCAAGCCTGGACTAACCCCCTTAGTGACACACGATGTGGAGACAGGGACACAGATGCCCATACGGCAGACAGCATATTAAGTGTCAGAGGCTATCCAAAAGGACATTAGGAGAGAAGTGGAGGAAATGCTGGATTTAAGGGAAATCCAGAGATCCCACAGCCCCTGGGCCTCACCCGTAGTCCTTGTGTCTAAGCCAGATGGCTGTACTCATTTCTGTGTGGACTATTGTGGACTGAATGCAGTCACAAAGTCAGAAGCCCATCCGATGTCCCGGACAGACAAACTCCTGGACAAGTTGGGAGGGGCGACCTACCTTAAGACCATTAACCTGACAAAGGGGTATTGGCAGGTAGAGTTGACAGGCAGAGCTAGGGAGAGGTTGGCCTTCATCACTCTGATAGGCTTATTTGAGTTTAAAGTAATGCCTTTCAGAATGAAGAATGCCCCGGCCACTTTCCAAAGGTTGGTGAACCAGGTGTTAAATGTTGTTGAGGAGTACGCCGTGGCATACCTGGATGACATTGCCATCTTTAGTACCAGCTGGGAGGAACACCTTTCGCACCTTAGTGAAGTGCTGGGCAGGATACAGAGGGCCGGGCTCATTGTCAAAGCCGGGAAGTGCCAGGTGGCCATGGGAGAAGTGGCATACCATGGGCATGTGGTAGGCCAGGGACAGCTCCATCCTAACCAAATAAAGATAGAGATGATCCAGGCGTGGCCCAGACCAGAAACACAGAAGCAGGTCAGGAGTTTTCTAGGGACAGCAGGGTACTACAGGAAATTTGTACCCAATTACAGTGCCCTGGCTGCTCCCCTATCTGTCCTGACAAAGAAAAGGATGCAAAAGAAAATCACCTGGGGCCCAGCCTGTGAAGAAGCCTTTACCAGATTAAAGGAGGCACTGTGCAGTGCTCCTGTTTTGACAAGTCCTGACTATAGCAAAACCTTTATAGTTCAGACTGACGCCTCAGACGTAGGTATTGGGGCAGTACTGAGTCAAACATCCAGTCAATGGACAGATCACACAGTAGTGTACCTGAGTAGGAAGTTACTTCCCAGGGAGCAAGCATACTCCATGGTGGAAAAAGAATGTCTTGCCATCGTGTGGGCCCTAAAGAAGCTGGAGTCATACTTGTATGGGCAGCATTTTGTGGTGCAGACTGACCACAACCCCCCTGGTTTGGCTGACACAGATGGGGAAAAACAATGATAGATTGCTAAGATGGAGTCTGGCTTTGCAAGGGTATGATCTGACAATAGTAAATAGGGCTGGAGCGAAAAACCAGAACTCAGATGGGCTATCTAGGGTCTATGAAGAGTGAACTGATTTGGGAAGCTCATCCCATGCAGGGGATAGAGCCCCCAGATTCAGTCTAGGTGGGGAGGATTGTGACGTGGACAGCCAATTCTGAGTGCTGTATGATTTTTTGTAAAATAAAAAAATGTGTTATGAACTGTCTCCCATGAGAAATGCTGAAACAGCACGTGAGATTACACACACACACACAGGTTTTAGATACAAGGTGTTACATGGCAGGTCAGAAGCTAATTACAGAGTAGAACAGGCCTTGATCAAGGATCTCTTGTTTTATCTAAGTTAATTACAGGCTGGAAGAGGCTTGAGTTGAGCATATCCATTTTATGACGTTTCAAGAGGAGAAAACCAGGTTTTGTACACTGGTGCGAAATCATAAATGTTTTGGTGTCTGTGTGAGAGGGAAGCTTGATCAATAGATCAAAGAGATGTCATTTGAAAGGAGAACATGAGTTATGCCGAGGTTGCAGAATTTAATACTTTGAAAAGACATCCTGCTTTTTATATAGATATATTTTTTTTATATATTCTGACAGGGAGAAGCTAGGTGACCTCATGCAAAATAGGTGGGGAAAAATAGCTTTTAAAGATTATTCTGTTTTCATTCAGAGACACTTCTATTTAGACTCTGACAAAGAAACATCTTTGGAGCACTTTAAACAGGTATTTAGAAAGGGAGACAAATCTAATTACTGTAGTAGAAATTGCACTGTTTAAAACCTTGTTCTTTTAAAAGATTTGTATGTCTTGTGATATAATAGTTCTGTATTGTATGTTTTACATATTATTATCTATTTTAGTGAAAATCTTTTTTTTTTTAGAGCTTACTTGGTCTGTCTTTGATTTCTTTCCTTTACAAGTAGAGTATATATAGTTACAGCAGACACTGGGCATAAGCTTGAATGGTGATACCAAACTGGAAAAAGGTAAGAATAATCTGAGGTCTTTATTAAAGTTTAAGGGTTCAGTTTTGTACACCTGGTTAGGTGCCCATAGGCAAAGATATCTGGCCCCCTGAAGATAGATATATCTGAGCCTGTGCATTGGGTACGCTAACAAGAAGTTCACAGTTTGAATCCCTCCAAGACTTGAGACCAAAGGTTGATTCAAACCCACAAAAACAGACAAAAGGGTTACCTTGTTCTGTTAAACTGTTCACAAGACAGCGCTCAGAGGTTGGCACTTTGGGAGTAGAGGGCTGACCTGCTGAGTGGGTTTGTGACAGTGGTAACCCCCCTTTTGCCCAATCATGGGCTGTAGTAATAAAAGAGATATCCCTGGTGGTCTAGTGGTAACCTCCCCTTCGCCCAATCGCGGGCTGCTGTGAAAATAAATAGTTACCTGGTGATCCAGTGGTGCCCCCCCTCCCACCACCCACAGAGGTCCCTGCCACCCAACACCCCCATCATTGGTGGGCAGCAGCATCCTGCCTGCATGCTGCCCGCCACCCACCAAATGATGGAATACAGTATGATCTGTATGCCTATTAGTACACTCCGTGGACCAATGGGCATACAGACCATACTACATACTACTGAGCCCGATAACGAATGGCGGCGCGTTCATTCCACATATCGGGCCTGTCTCTATCGCTGTCATTTGGTGGGTAGCTGGGCGGCATGCGGGCGGGGTGCCGCTGCCCGCTGATGATGGGGGGGGTGCTGGGCAGTGGGGGACCTCTGTGAATGGGTGGGGAGGGGAGTACCACTGGACCACCAGATAACTCTTTCTTTTCACAGCAGCCCGCAATCGGGCAAAAACCGGGGGTTACCTCTAGACCACCAGGGATATCTCTTTTATTACTATAGCCCACGATTGGGCGATGGGGGGGTTACCACTAGACCACCAGGGTTTCACTTATAATACGACAGCCCGTGATAGGGCATATGGGAGTAGGGGGGCTGCATTTGCCCAACAGGGTGTCAATCCCCGATGGCTGCAGCTTGGCAGTGCGCAGGTGCAATTTGCCGGGGATCAGCTCATCGCATGCAAATGGGGCTATAATGACATGAAAATGGCCCCATTTGTGCCTTGCATGCATTATGCCCTCATTTGCATGCCTCAGGCTGAATATCGCGGGTGATGAACCTAGCGCAACTGCACTTGCATTGGCGAATCCCCCTGCTCCGTTTCTGTGTCTTGCACTGGTGCAGTGTGTGCGCCCTCCATGCCATATTCAACTGTGCTGGGCCATGGCACAGTACCGTTGAATATCACCTGGTCCATGCCCTGGTGCAGCCCTGTTGCACTGCGCCCAGGCTTGCGCCACTGTCTGGCGCAGTCTGGATATCTGGGCCTATGTTTTTATTGAAACTGGAATGTTCTATACCCAGGACTGTCTTGTAAACAGGGATATTTTTCCCTTATGACATGTTACCTGCATAAAAATAAAGTTTTCTATCTATCTATCTATCTATCTATCTATCTATCTATCTATCTATCTATCTATCTATGACCTTTGGTGGCCTGACATACGTATTCTGGTGGTTGAGAACATTTCATGAAAAAGACAGAAATAGATAGAAAGGAAAAATATGAGTCTGACATATGAATGCGTCATATAATACATAGATAGGAAATAGAAAATTTGGGGAATTTTTTTTAACTTTATTTTTTTAAAGATAGTATCAAAACAGTACAGAAATACAGACAAGAAACAATGTAATGAAAAAGTAAAGCTCTATTCAGATTTTGGGGGGATTTTTAACTTTTTTAATTTTTTGCTATAAAAAATCTGGACAAGGTACTTATACTACAATAAGTAAAACAAACTGTTCAGCCAAACTCTGGAAGTAGGAACAGACTCTGCCACACAAAATGGTAATTTGCAGTGCAGTTACTTTATTGCCATTTTGGCATACACATTGGCACATAACCACAGTGTAGAACTGATTACTGTCACTGTGATGAGGCCCAGTGGCCTGGTATTGCAGCCCCAAACAGTGACTGTCATCAGTTATCACTACCCACCACTGCCACCAGCACCAGCAGTGCTGCGGCAGAGTTCAGCCGTGCCTTCCAGCAGTTTCCCCTCATTTCCAAGGATCTGTTGCAATACCACCTCCATTGAGGTGACCCTGCGGTGGAGGTTCACCATTTCCTCCTGAAGACTGGTGAGCTGCAATGATAATTTCATGGCTAGCAGCAGTATGGGTGTTGCTGGTTCAACTGCTGGAACCATGGCAGTTGCAGATGGATTATTATCCTTAGTGTTTGCATGCTTCCTCTCCATGCTCTGTGTCTGTTTGGGAGGAACAGTATGCAGACTCTCTGATGGCACAGAGGAGGGACCACCACCACCACGCACAGCTTCCCACTGACTGCTCCTAGTGCCAGATTTGCATATGCATTCACTGCCCACCAGTGCCTGAGTGGGTGCTTTCTTTCTCTGGCTGACATGCTCCGCACAGCTTGCAAGTGATGATGCTGTGTCACTTGTGTCCCCTTCAAAAAATTCCCACACAACGGAAGATCTTGGGTACTGCTTTCTTGTTGTCTTGTGATGATGAGCTGGTGATGGTGGATGAACAGAGGAGTCTGAGGATGATGAGCTTGGCTCTTCTACTGGTGGGGGAGCAGGTGCCGGTGGTGGAACCATGATGGGGGGGGGACAGCGGTCCTTGCCACTCCATCTCAGGGGAAACAAGGGACGGCTGTTCTTCATTTTTTCCTGCTCCTGCTGCTGGTGGTACAGGGCCTCCTGCAAGTTAGCTGCCCTATTGGAGTATCAGGAGGAGCTGAGGCTGCTGTTCAGTTGGGAGGAGGTACTCAAATGCTATGGGGGGAGGTGTCTGAATCCTCAAGAAAGCTCAGTTGGTAAATCGATATGGCACTGCCATGGGTATGAACAAGTCCATGACATTCCATAATTCCATTAAAAAAGAAAGAGAAAGACAGAGTCAGAAAAGATTCAAGAAAAAGAAGAAAATAAAACTAACAAATAAGTCTAAAAAAGAGTTTCAAAGTAAAGACTAACCATTAAAACAGTATTTCCTAACTAAAGTACAACACAAGAAAGACAAACATATAAAAGCAGTTGCTGTAAAACAGCGTTTGAAAGCTGTCTTCTTTCTCTGCTAATACAGGATCCTTCTCCTCTCTTGGGGGCCGATTCCAAGTCGGCGTACGTCAGTGTAAACTGAGATACGCCAAACCCCTTGGTGTATCTCGCAACTTATGCCAAGCATTAAGCCTGCGCCGATTACAAGAGGCACCTTGCGCCATGGCAACTGTGAGCTATGACAACCGTGGGTTACGCCACCCACTATGCCGCAGCCTGCAACGACATAGTGCAAGGGCAGGTTATGGCAGCATCTACACCCTATTCCAAGAGGGCAGCTGCTGTAACCCACTGGCGCAATTCTAAGAGTCTCAGTGGCAGGGCTAATATAGAGCAGCTTGGAGCTGCTTTAAGGGGCATCTGATGGCACCATCCGTTGGATGCCTGCTCCGTAGCGCCGAGGCAATGGTGCCAATGTGCTCCCTGTGTCCCCACAAGCACATCCCTGCCTCCCACCCCCAAAAGTCGGGGACACCCAGGGGTCCAATCTCCAGTGCACTCCCCAGACTCCTGTGCCACCTGTCCTGCCCTCCATGCCCCCTGGTGTTTGCCAGGGTGTTCCAAGGCTGGGGGGCTTGGGTGGGGGCTTCCGGTAGCAGGCTGAGACTTGCGACATGTGGGGCTTCTATGCTGTGCCTGTGGAGTTAGCCTCTGCATGGCGTAACCCACATGTCACAAGTGCTGGGACCCTGCCACTCTTGGAAAGCGGCGCAGTGTCCCTGGTGTAGTGGTGAAGGTCACAACTCGCATACGCTGGCGAGTTGCAACATTCGACTTGTGATCTGCCCCCTTGGTCTCTCTGGCAATGAAGAACAGAAAGCAAGTCAGGTACAGTCAGTGTACAGAAATGTATCATGTGACCTGCAGAAGCTCTTCCATGTGCCCTTGAGGCAAATTGTTTACCAAAAGCCTCCTTTTCACAAAAACTTCCCTGTGGCAACACCAAAAGCAAAGTTAAAAGCCAAGTTACAATGCAAAGTTGGAAAAAAAAACATTTTTTTATGGCTGCAGTGGGCAGAGCTCTGCAGACATTTAGCTATTACAGTAGAAAAAGGGAGCTCTTGAGATTCCTAATGAGGACAGCGTTGGGCAAGATTGAAATAAGTTGTATACAAGAAATGCGGCTTATAAACTACTGGATGAAAATTATAAATAACTCGCACAATAAATTACCCAAGATCTGCTTAACTGAAAAAATAGGTTGGGCCAAAAATGGAATAAGCTCTAAATGGTTGGATTGTTTAAAGGAAATAATTGTTAAAATAAATCTTCAACATCTATGGACTGATTTCAACAAATATATTAATATTGCTCCACAATAATCTCCCTTGGGCTGACCCTCCACCCCCAACCTCCTGGCAGTTTCTCACTCATGTTCCCAGTCAGTGCAGCACCCGGAGTGTCTCCAGGCATGCATATCTGACCCCTTTCTGTCAGACACACAAGCCCAACAGTCCTTCAGATTCAGTGCTCCAAGCTGGTTAAATAAACTTCCTGTGGACACTCTAGAAGAACTTAAACTGGGCCTTTCAAACAGAAACTCAGACAACACCTTACTGCTATTAGCAGTTGTAATTGCCAGACATAGGCCCACATTTCAGCCTCACATGCTGCCTACAGCCTGCACTCTCCCCCTACCTTGACCATCATCCCCTGTCCTATGTCTCATCCCCCTTTTTTTCTTCCATCTCTCATTTCCCTTTCCCTTCCTGATCTCCTTTCCCTTCCCTTTCCTCAATTTCCTTCCTCCTCCCCCCAGCTCTCCCACTCCTAACACTGCCCACAGACTCTCCTGCCAGCCCCTTTCTCCTCATCTTCCCACTGTCCTCCCTCTCACTC
Source organism: Neoceratodus forsteri (assembly GCA_016271365.2). Classification (NCBI taxonomy): domain Eukaryota; kingdom Metazoa; phylum Chordata; order Ceratodontiformes; family Ceratodontidae; genus Neoceratodus; species Neoceratodus forsteri. The sequence goes on along the minus strand of CM028134.1, from coordinate 797,685,357 downwards.
ATTAGTCTCCTCTCTCATCTCCCAGTACACTCCCTGACAATGTCAAATTTCTTGACAGCATCACTCCCTGCTCTTTTCCCCCAAGGCACCTCTCTAATCCCCAAAACCTACTGCACTTCTTATTGTATCCTGAATGTAAAATTGAACCTGATTTAAATGTTTTGCTGTAACCTGAATGTTAACACTTTTCACCTGATTGTAACTTTTATTTTAGATTATAACCTCGGCTCTATGTATCACGTATTCCACTTACCACATATTTAGTTCCCTGTTGTGTTTGTCTTCATTTTGAACTGGAACCTCTGTAAAAGAGTCATTGACTCAAAGGTACTGTAATCTGAGATATGAATGAATAAATAAATAAATAAAAATATAAAGCGGTGATTAGGAAAAAAAAACTATTTATTAAAACAAGAAGTAAGGACATGGAAAGAATCCATGATCAAAATTGTGCATTATGATATAAAAAAAATAAAATGGGACATTTCATAGAGGAATATCTAATAATCCATATCACACCTGAGCAAAGGAAAAATGTAACTTGGGCAAAGATTTTAATTAATTTCCTCTAAACATACCTATTTTTTTTTTTTTTGTTACTTTCTATTTTTGTACCTTCTGTCTCCATGTCTGGTCTCTCTCTTAGGGCTTCCAAATGCATCACTCAGGCTACGCTGCTGAGAGGACTGGGGATCTCTCCAATAGTGCCCCGCTGCATTACCTCTAGAGGCCCAGATGACCCCTGGGAGGGGCGGAGAAGGCCCCTCTTTACCTCCCCCCAAAACTTCAGGGGAGTATGCAACTGGAGTTCACCCCAGTTCCTCCACAGTTGTTTGGTGCAGGAGCCCGTCGCCTGGACCAGATGTGGGGTCTTTTCCTTGTTCTGGTCCCCGCCCCTCTGCGGATGTCAGTGCTTGAGGAGGATCAATGAAATGGAGGCATGTGGAGATGCACCTCCGCTCCAGTCCTCACCAATGCTTGTCCCTCCCTATTAGTCTGCCGCCTCATCTGCACCAGCACCACCCATGGTCGCCCAGGTGGTGGCAGTATAGCAGTGAGGAGAGCAGCCCGTCCCTCCCAGAGAAGGAGAGCAGCCCATTGGGCACGCAATCCTTCTTCCCCTGGCTGACCCTCTGATGTCCCGAGGTCGCTACCAAACCTGGGTCACCGGCGTCATAAGCGGTAGCACTACTGCTGCGTGCCGACCAAACATACCTACTTTAATAAAATTAAAACTTCTAACCACAAAAATTATAACTTTTTCTCCCCTTGCAATGAAGGACACATAGATATAATTAATCATGTGATCATGAATTGCCCTTTATACTCCAAACCTCATAGTGTATACCTTTTAAATACATTAACATTATATTCAAATGCCCATCACAATCCTATTTTCATTATACTGCATCCAAGGACAGTGGAGGAATCCACAATGACAGCAAATTTCATGGCCTCAGTAATTAAAAAAAAAAAAAAAAACTTTTTTCGGATCGCAGATCTTAAAATTGTAAAACATTTCGCAGCAATAACTAAGGAACTTAGAACCACCAAGTACAATAAGTGTTTTTATAAACAAATCTAGACTAATTCTTAAAACGAATGTAAAGTGAATGTTTGAAGGTGTTTTATTACATTGTAATATTATTCATTTTTGCTTGTGAAAAGTTTTTCTAAAGACATGTTGTGAAGTTCATGATGCTTACACATTATGATCGACCAATAAACTTGAACTGAACTGAAAATTCCTAACTGACTACATAAAATTGGAGATTTCTGTTATCACTCCAATCTGCTGTGTTCATTGAGCTGAGCAGTGTTGCAATGCACTATTTTGTGTGCTAAGCTTCAATGTGGGTAGAATTTTCATTCAAGAAATATTCATAGCTCATAAACATGTCAGCTGAGTCACCTTTTCCCAGCAACAAATCTTGTAAAAAGATTTACACTGTTTTTTTAACCTCTTAAGACACTATCTAATTAGTACTGTCTGAGATATAGTTTACTATAGCAGAAGACATCAGTTTCTTTAACTCCTAAGACAAGTAAAAAACTGTTATCTTTTGTTACTACTTTTACTACGCTTTTTGAAAAAAAAGAATATTGTGCTTTAGCTGGCAAACACATTATGAAACTTTTAGCCCTGAAAACAGCCACCTTTTCTGGTTTCAAATGTAAGTGCATAGCCTTCAGCAGTATCTAGATTGCATTTTAGTATAGCAGAAGACAGCTGCTTCTTTATCCCCTAAGACAAGTAAAGAATGGTATCTTTAGTTACTCCTTTTTTTAAAAACTTTATTTTATTCATTTTTGAATAAACATTCAAAAGCATTACAGTCAAAGGAGCAATGTTACATTTGCTCCCACTTTAGTGTACTTTATACATTTAGCTTCAGTATTTTCACTTCTTTGACTAGTGAAGCGTCATATGAGGTATCATCCTGAAAAAGATAACTTTTTAACATTTCCTCTAAAGCGTTTAGAATAAGACATAGATATAGTTTGACTTTGTTTATTCTCCTACCTCTCTACCTCCTGGACTCTCTCCAGTGAGGTCACCCAATGACGCTTTCTCACGTCCACCTGAAGTCTGCCGTTGCCGCTCCAGTGTAGCCTTCCTCTGCCTCACCTGGTCTGCCCAACCCCCTGGCTCTGAGTCCCCCAGGGTGGGACCACCTTCACTCCCTGGTACTCTATCTGTGAATCAAGTGGGGCATTCAGGTTTGGCAGACCACCAGAGGTGGTGTAGAAGACCTGGCATTGGGAGTGGTGAGTCGTTCCTGAACCCACCTTCACCTAGCGGGGATAGGGCCTTTTCCCTTGTTTGCATTCCTCGAGAGCACAGATGTGCAATGATGTCCTGCATGTGATGGGTGCACTGCCACACCCATACATAAGACATCTGCCATGCTCTACCCCTGCAAGCGTGGCACAGATTGCGGTGTCCCACAGCCACTGCCAGGAGCCACTCAAACTGTGGCAAGTGAAACCACCCTCCCCCAGAAAAGGAGAGCAGTCCTTTGGATGCTCAGTCCTCTTCTGTCCCCACTGACCCCCAATGACCCGAGTCCATTCCCGAACCCGGGTCACCAGTGTGGTGCGAGGTGTGGCATCCAGCGCCTCAACCCTCAGCGCCACTGGGCCCTTATAGTTGGGTATAATTAAGGTAATCATTTTCCTTGACCTATTTAGCCAATGTCCCCACTTAAAAGAATGTCTAAGTGACAGGAATTTTACATCACCCTGCAGCAACTTGCAACTACAGCTGCCAAAACATTTATACAATCAAACCTAATAACTATTCAGTGTCACAAACACACCCCACAGGTCAGGCCCTCTGCTCCTACAGTACCAAACCTCAAAGTGCAATATGTGAACAGGAGACAAACAGGATAACCTTCCTGTCTGTTTTGGGTCTGAGTCACCTACTAGTCTCGAGTCCTGGGGTCAAATATGAACCTTTTTGCTAGCACAAACAGTTAACAGGCTCAGATATGTACCATCTTCAGGGACTGCATACAATACTTCACCCAGTGTGTACCCAGCCAGGTTCACAAGTCTACCCTTATGACTCAGTTTGAGACCTAGGTATACTCTTACCTTAGCAAGATAAGTAACACTTTTGTTTTAAGCCCTTAATAGCTGTCAGAATTATTACCACTTTTCCAGCATTCACATGCAAAAGAAACTGAGAAGGCACAGGCACAATTTCAAGGAAAATATTGTTTAATAATAATTGAAAATAGATAAAAATAGATAAAATACAAAACAAAGAACATATTAATGTTTACAGTCAAAATAAAAGGGAATTTCAGAAACAAATATGACTGTAACATAGTTTCTAGTCTTAATCTAGTTTTTTAGTTGGTATTACCTAATTGTATAGAAGTGCCTTTTCTTTTAGAACACAGTGTGTGTGTGTGTGTGTGTTCTCTTAGGAGTCCAGAGATAAAGTCTGCCCTTCTTCTCAGATGCTGGGCAATATTGAAAGTCAGTCTTTCCACCTCCTTGTGATGTCACAGCACATGAGGTCACTGTCCAATTAATTTTGTAACCTGACCAAGTATATTCAAGAGGGTGTCATTTTACTGTTGGCTAGAAATCTGCAAAGTTAGCAATATCCAAAATATGACAGTCCTTTTAATCAGATAATTTCCTTTGATGTTTTCAGAACACAGATGCTGCCAACAGTTCCCTTCTAGGTGTGAAAGCCAACAGGAATCAGCCAAATGTCCCCCTTCCTTCGAGGTTTATAAAATGCATACCTTGTCCCCAGCAGATCAAAGTAGGAATATTTTATGATGTCTTAAAAACCTGGCATTTTGGAAGGAAGCATGTGGGTCTCAACACATAAGGAAACTAGCCATCTGGTTTCTGCAGACACTGTGTTAGGGGTCTGAAGATCAGGCCCCTACAACTGTTAACTGCTAGTCCCTAAGCAGACATTCACATAACATCATATTTATCACAAATATTATACAACAAAATGTTAAGTAGATGGCAGAGCGTCACACTGAGTACAAAACCAAACAGCATAAACCCATTAACCTCCCCTGGGTCCCTCATGCCAGTCCTCTCCCCTTACTTGAGGTAACCTGATTTCTTTTAATTTCCTCTCCCAACTCTTTATGCAGTCTAGTTTAACAGCCCTAAAAAGACAAAACAATATCTTTAGAATGTAGACCAAGTTTAGTGGTGAAACTTTCCACATTTGCAAAAGACTGAGTTTGAAGCGCCTCATGGTCAGTGCCATTTGCAACTCTTTGGTCTCACATATTGTTACTGTACGACTATAGTTGGGAGAACAATAAGTCAGTTTGAGATAAGCAACCTTCAACTTGTGAGCATATTTTCCCTTTTACAGGGGAGGAATTTTATTATGCTTTTTGGAGAATTCATATTTATATTGAGCTATAGTATGGCTGGTAAACACATCCTGTTAACTTTTAGCCCTGTAAATAGCAACTTTTCTGGTTTCAAATCTAAGTACATATTACAGCCTCCAGTACTATGTCCAGCACAGTTTACTGTATCAGAAGACAGCTGTTTCTTTAACCCCTTTCACACAAACAAACAAACAAACAAACAAACAAACACATAGACACATCATCCTCATGGCCACACTATTCAAAATAAATACTACAGCCTAATGTGTTATAAAGCAATAAAGAAACTGTTTGTTTATGTTAGTCTTGGTTAATGGAACATAATGAAGTTCAGTTTACAATGTGGAATTGCTATCATGGTAAATGTAACTATTACATATTTACCTTCAATGGTTTAATGATAAAAATAACATAGTCATCAACTTAGTCTGTTCCTCACTTCCACCACGTCTCAACTACATGATTTACATAAGGATAGTATAGATAGCATTATAGATTTCCTTTAAATATTTCCTATCCTATATTTTGCATCCTGGATAGCACAGGGGAGATGGTACATCTCATTCTCTCCCACAGGCTCCAAGCCCTGATCAGGCTTGCTCCATGCCTCAGGACCCCTGCTGAACTTTTTGTCAATGGCTTCCCACAAGGCTCCAAGCCCTGATTGGGCTTGCTCCACGTCTCCGGACCCCTGTTGAACTTTTTGTCAATGGCTCCCCACAAGGCTCCAAGCCCTGATCGGGCTTGCTCCATGTCTCAGGATCCCTGCTGAACTTTTTGCCAATGGCTCACTGAAAGGTTTCAAGCCCTGATCGGGCTTGTTCCATGCCTCAGGACCCCTGCTGAACTTTTTGTCAATGACTCCCTGCAAGGTACGGGCAGTGCTCCAAGCCAACATGGCTTAACAAAGAGGGATTTAAATTTTGGTGCTCTTTTTAACCCTTCTCCTATTGGCTCCTCGCGATCTCCCTTCCAAGCAGCTGAAACCTACCAAGTGTGTGCTTTACAACCTACTAGATCTGTTTATACAGCTACCTAAAAAATCATATTGCTTTTTTATTTTACTGTACTTAATTTTTACTGTGCAAAACTGTACTGCTTTAACAATTTAAAACTGACTAGTACTACTGAAATCAATATAAAATGGATTAGTACTTGCACTGCTGATTTTCTTTTCTGCATTTCTGCAGCTCTACCTCACTCTGCCCCGAAGCCAAAAGCTGTACTACTTTAACAATTTAGAGTTGATTGGTACATGCTCTGCTGATTTTCTTTCTCTGCGTTTCTGCAGCTTTAACCTCGCTGTGCACTGAAGCTGTCTCTCTGCCCGATCTGGTATCTTCACTTTCATTTTATCCTAACCAGTGATCTCCACTCCTCTCTGAATTTAATTTTCATTTATTTATTTTTTTCCTCTTTGTCCCTGCGCTGGTCTGAAAAACCTCTCTGTGCCACACCAACTTGCCTGGCTCTTCCCTACAAACCCCTCCCCCCGATTTAACTTTAAGCTTTTTTTTTCTGCTTCATTTGTTTCACCTGCTACATATAACTAACCTGCTCCTCTCTCCCACAGGCTCCAAGCCAAGGGCTAGCAGTATAGTCTAGAGGTTAGAGGAACGAGGTGTGAATGAGCTTGATACATCCAGCAGACCAGACCTGAGTTTGATTCTCACAACCTCCACTTGCACACTGTGAGACTCTGAGCAAGTCACTTAACTGTACAGTGCTCCCAGGTCACCCCTGAAAACAGACACTTGTGCCTAGTGGGCCTTACCCGATTACCAAAGACTACATAGAAACACAGATTTTGACGGCAGATAAGGACCGCTTGACCCACCTAGTCTGCCCATAAAATACTGCAGTACCTCCATAGCTTTCATGTTCTGATGAGTATTTCTACCTTTCTATAGTCACTAAATCAGTGTGCCCTAATTTAAACAGCAATCTAAGGGGGTACCTGGATTTGAACCAGAGACCTCTTGATCTGCAGTCAAATGCTCTACCACTGAGCTATACCCCCACATTAAAAAAAAAAAAAAAAAAAAAGCCCTGATCGAGCTTGCTCCACGCCTCCAGACCCCTGCTGAACTTTTTGTCAATGGCTCCCCGCAAGGAACGGGCAGTGCTCCAAGCCAACATGGCTTAAGCCCCGCTGGCACTATGCACCGGCTCCCCACCCTCCTTCCACCACTTCCACCCTCAGCCAACTTCATTTATATAGGCACGGTGAAGGGGGCGTCACTCAATCTCCTACATATGCAGTAGTACGTATGCATTCTGAAATTTATCTCCTCAATTTCTCACCTGCAGGTTATACTGTGCCACCACCAGAGGGCCTCACTGACAGTCAAATCCACCTGAACTGCTTTCAGATTTACCAATTCATATTTTCCTCGCACTGTTACTCGCCCACACCTCCCATAGTTTTTACCTCCTATCTTCTTACCCTCTGTTCTTTTCTTCCTTGTGCATCACTTCCATGCAGCCCTCAGTCATGCCAACCATGACTCCAAATCCAACTCCAAAAACACCTGGACATGCATCCTGCTCCTCCTTTTCTGGCTCCCTTATCCTTCTTCTCTCCTCCACCCCCATCTCCTCTGGCTGCCCTTCCTCCCCCACCACCCATCTATCCACTGGGTTAAGGAACCCTACTGTCCCCTTGCTCACTCCTCACTCTCCACCCCTGCCCTCATTCTGCATCATCTCACCCAGTAGTATACCACCACAGTCATCCTATGACAATACCCTCATTCACTGCTCCAACCGCAGATGGCCCGCTCGCATCTCCTTAAAAGGAAGGAAACTCCAGGCCACCTCCTGTATGTTCTTCCTCATCCTTCTGATTTCTGGAGCTATTGAACAGAACCCTGCCCCCCCCACGCTGAAGCAACTACCCTCACACCTCAAAGGACTAAAAGTAATGCACATTAATAGTAGAAGTCTCCTGCCTAAACTGGACCTTCTAAATTGCTGGCTAACCCCAAACTCCCCTGATATCTTATGCCTATCAGAAACATGTCTATCTGCCCAAACACCTGATGCATCCCTCGCCATCCCTGGCTACTGTATCATTTGGCAAGACCGCAGCAAGAGAGGGGGTGGTGTCATATTGTTTGTTCAGCATCCCCTCTCATGCACCGTAACAAGAAAAGAGTCATGCCCAGGCTCACACCGACTAATACTTGTCAAATTCTCCTTCCCCAACTCCCTCCCTTCCTTCATTGGGGTGGTCTATGCCTTCCCTCGGTTGAGGCACACTGCTCTTGCAGAATGCATCGACACACTCCAGCCTCTAGTGAGCTCCGGTGAGCTATTGCTCCTGGGTGACTACAGTCTGAACTGGCTCTCACCCTCCTCCACTATGACTATCTCCAAAATTGAATCCTTAAAGCTCTCACAATTAATCAATAAACCCACCCACTACAACCCTCATTCCTCCCATCACTCCCTTATAGGCTGGGTCCTATCATCTCACCCCCACAGAATATCCGATGCAGGAGTCCTCAACCCTGCCCTCAGTGACCACTGTGTTACTTACTGTGTTAGAAAGACACCACTGCCTAAATCCACATCAAAATGCATCACTACATGTCCCCTGCACTCTCTTAATACAAACTCCCTCCTCTCAGACGCATACAATGCAGACTGGACCCCAGTGTACTCCTCTCTAGACGTCGACACTGCACTATCCCAGTTCACTAGCATCTTCACAAATATCTGGGACTACCATGCCTGCTCAAAAAAGCAAGGGTTAGAAAACATCACTACCTCTGTATCACAGATCCAATAATTGCCCTTTGCAAATCCTGTGACAAAGCACGGGCAGACTTCAAAGCCTCCCAAACCATCCACTCCAAACAGATCTACGACACTGTCAGAAATTTATGCACCAAAACCATAAGGCTAGCAAAGGCAGCCTACTTTAAAAACCATTTCAGGAATGATCACCCCTCCTCCTTCTGGAACATTGTCCACTCCATCATAAACCCAACTTCTAAATCAGACATTCCCTCTATAAACCTCAACAGCATCAAAATTACCGACCCCTCCCAGGTGGCGGATGCCATGAACAAATTTTTCATTACCTGTGCCCTCCTGGACTAAGTCTCTCCCTCACCACCCACCACCAGTCCCCTCCCACAATCAACAGCTGTGAGAAACTGCACTCTTGCTCTTACATCTACTGATGAAGTGCTGTCTGTGCTCCTATCCTTAAACCCAATTAAATCAAGCCCGGATGGCCTACGCCCAAGCTTCCTTCACTTATCAGCCCCAGCCATCACCTCCCCACTAACCTACCTGCTAAACATTTCCTTCTCCACAGGCACAGTACCTACAGCTTGGACAACTGCCTGTGTCATCCCTCTCCACAAAGGTGGTGATACCACAACTCCCAGCAACTATCGTCCGATCTCTCTCCTCCCCGCCATATCAAAAGTATGAGAACATCTAGTACAATCAGGACTGAAAGCCCTCCTGAACTCCTCAGACCTCCTCTCCCCTTATCAATCCGGATTTAGGAAGCACCACTCCACTGTATCTTTGCTTCTTAGACTCACCGGACACATCCAATCTGCTGCTGACAAAGGGCATATCACAGCAGCCATTTTCATTGACCTGGCCAAGGCCTTTGACTCTGTTTCCCACTCCCTTCTCCAAAACACCCTCAACCATGCTGGTCTTGCCCCTCCCCCCAGCAGCATGGTGGTTCAGCTCTTACCTCATCAACGGATGTCAATCAGTCAGGGTAGCTAACTCTTCTTCCTCCCCCCCATCCTGGCAGGTGTCCCACAAGGCTCTGTTCTGGGACCCATCCTTTTCACGCTCTTCATAAACAACCTCCCCTCTGCCTGTTCAAACTCCCTCATCCACATGCATGCTTACAACACTGTCCTCTTCACCTCCGGTCCTGACCCAATCTCTATCAAATCCGCCCTACAGCAGGATTTCTACCATGTTCAGTCTTGGTTCCAAGATAACAAACTCAGACTAAACATCACTAAAACTGTCTTTATGACCTCCCCTCCCATTACCACCCTGGAAGGCACCCCTCTCACCGAAGTCTCAACCCATAAGTATGTAGGAGTCTTGTTGGACCCATTAATTAAATTTCTCATACCACTTTGATTATTTATCATCAAAACGTCCCCCTTAGCTCGACATCCTATATCGTAACAGGGACTCTCTCTTCCTTCCTGTCCATTGAGAACTTCTGAACAAAATGATTTTACCCATTCTTGACTATGCTGACATTGTTTACTGCACTGCCCCCTCCTCCCTACTTGCTAGACTTGACTCTCTCTTTCATGCCTTTTGTCGCTTTGCCTCAAACTCTCCCTTAAGAATCCACCACTAGACGGCCCGGTGGTGCTGAGGATTGAGGTGCTGGATGCCACACCTTGCGCCACGCCAGCGACCCAGATTCTGGAGCAAGCTTGGGTCATCGGGGGTCAGTGGGGATGGGGAAGGATCAAGTGTCCTATGGACTGCTCTCCTTCCCCGGGGAGAGGGGGGTTCCACAAACCGGTGCACTGGTGACCTCTAGCGGTGGCTGGAGGCACTACAGTGCACTGCTGCAGAATGCAGGGGATTGGAGCTGCGGTGGACATCTTTTGGGTGTGCACGGGAGCATGCACATGCCGAGCAGGACATCATTGCATGTCTGAGCTTCGGGGAGAAAACTAAGAAAATCCCCCTATCGACGGATGAGGCAATGGTAACCATTGGTAGCCCAAGGCCACATGTCCAATGTCAGCCATTCCTCTGTACCTCCCCCTTGAGATTATGGGGCCTCTCCAAGGGGCCAGGAGAAACCAGAGTCCTGAACCCGATGAAGCTCACGGAGGACGGTTCAGGTGGTCCATGGAGCCAAGAAGCTGTGAATGGGACCCCGAAAGATGCCCCAAAGGTAGGGCGCAGAAATAGAGTCACCAAAAAAAAAAAGAACCCACCACTGCTCCCACCTCTCAACTCTGGAACTCCCACTCCTGTCCTATCAGTGTTTCGTTCACTCTGTCTCCTTTATCTCCAAGTACTGGTTCAACCTTCTTCCCTCCTATCTCTCTGATCACCTCACTGCTGTTCCTCCTGCATCCTACTCCCTCCACTCACGAGATGCCCACTGTTTCTTCCTGCCCAAACCATCCTCAAACATGGGCAAGTCTGCTTACTCTTTTCGTTTCCCCTCACTTTGGAATGCTCAACCCCCTGTCCTCCGCAAGTCCTTCTCACACCCCTCTGTTAGAGCTCAGCTATCCCTCCTGCCTCCTGCCTCCTCCTACCTGCTCCCATATCAATTGATGACACTTTGCTCAAATTGACAGCACTTATGCACTCCGAATTTCTTAACTGTAATTATGATCTAATGTGAAAATGTGAAATTGTTGATCTGTTTGTACATATTTACCAACACTACTGCACACTGTCATGCAGATTACTACTGTACACTGTCATACGTTGCTTGTAACTGCAACTTTTATGCAATCAATTTTGTTTATGTTATTGTACTGCTCTACCACGATTCTTCACCGGGTCGCACCTGGAAATGAGCCTCGGCTCAGAGTGCCGTTCCTGGTTATCAAATGTTTAAATAAATAAAATAAATAAATTCTCATAGGCATTTTTATCTTGCACATTTTTGCACTGTATTTACTCAGGCTGTCCCAGATTAGATGCAATATCTTGTTTTCAGTGGGGTCATGATTTTACCCATTTTTACAATGTATTTATCCAGGGTAGCCTAGTCCAGAGGTAGAATATTGTTTTCAGCGTGTTCTGATTTTACACAATGCAGCATAATAGTGTGTAGATGTCACATCTACTGTGTACTAGCCAGGCTAAATATATAGCAATTTGTCAAGTCAAATCATTTTTATTTTTAAAAAGCGCTTTTCACAAAACCAAAGCACTTGTACATAAATGATAAAACAGGCAATTAACTTATCAAATAATTAAAATTAATAACAACATTAATAAAACAGGGCAGATAAATCTAATGAACATCGGGAAATGCTAAACTAAACAAATATGTTTTTAGTGCAGATTTAAAAGACTCAGCAGTCAGGCACTCTCTAACCCGATAAGGTACACAGTTCTGCAGGGTTGGGACCACAAAAGCAAATGATCTAGCCCCAGAGGTCTTCAAACGGACCCTGGGAACCTCTAACAATCCCTCATTGGTGGAGCAGAGCAGACAGAGGGTGTGGTAGGGGAAGAGGAGATCTTGCAAATAACGTGGTCCCAGTCCGTGTAGGGCCTTATAGATCAGCAAAGCAACCTTGAAGGTGATCCTCCACTGCACTGGCAGCCAGTGCAGTCTGTGGAGCACAGGTGAGACACGGCTAGACCTAGATAAACCAGTCAACAACCTGGCCGTCACATTCTGCACCAAATGCAGGTGGCGGATGTCCACCCCCAGTAACCCTAGGTACAGAGCGTTGCAATGATCGAGGTGGGTGGTCACAAAGGCATGGACTAACATTGGAAGATCATCAGGCAGAACAAGGTGTTTTATCCGGGTGATATTCCTCAGATGTTAAAATGAGGTCTTGACAACGGCCGACACCTGGGATGTAAGCATCAGCCCACCATCAAACATAATGCGTAAATTCCACACTTGATCAGAGGTCATCACCTGGCTGCCTCCCAGCCAAAGTCCAGAAGGCTGACTAGTAGAAGACCCCTCTGCCTGATTACCTGGGTCTACAACCAACACCTCAGTCTTGTCAGGGTTCAACCTCAACTATTTGGCACTCATCCAGTCTTGAATCTCAGGCAGTTATTAAAGACCGAGACAGCTTCTCCCTGTTCAGGCACAAAGGAATGTATAGCTGAGTATCATCTGCATAGCAGTGAAAACTCTGTCTATACCACCTCATAATAAACGTAGATTTTTAACTCTATTTTCTATTTTCAGCTTGCATTTAATATAACCATTTTGTTTTACTTTCAGACAACATGCTGATGCAGCACCTTGTTTTTGTTTCCACCTTATATTGTCCCCCAATGGCAGCATATACACCGTGAACAACATGGGTGATAACATGGAGCCCTGAGGTGCCCCACAGGACAGGGAGAGAGGGGCCAAGGAAAGAATCCCTGACATCACTCTCTGAGTCCTGCCCATGAGGAAAGAATGGAACCATCTGAGGAATGTACCAGACAGTCCACAGATCATCTGCAGGCATTCCAGTAATGTACCATGGTCCAACGTGTTGAATGCTGCCAAGAGAGCAAGGAGAACCAAGATCAATGGGCTCTTCTGATCTTTCACTATCAGTAGATCATTAAGTAACTGAATAAGTGCTGTCTTGGTACGATGGCTCTTCCTAAATCCAGACTGGAGAGGATCATAGACATGGTGGGTGGTAAGATGATCCTTCAGTTGCAACGCGACTACCTTCTCAGTAACCTTGCCCACAAAAGGCAGGTTAGAAACAGGTCTGTAGTTAGCAATACAGTCAGGGTCAATTAGCAGGCATGTTCTAGGAAAACACATTATAAAAATGTGTATGAGGAAAACCAGATTGAAACTGCCTCTCAGCAGATCTTTGTTGTGCAAATACATTAGAAAAAATGGGTTAAAGCACGACCACATTGGTATCCTATGATCTGGACATGTCACAAGTGGGTGCCTAGTGAAACGGTGACCCACTTGAGATGCATACCCAGACGGCGAGGGAGTAGAGAGGGTGACCAGATGGGGAGGGTTCACGAATGGTGATGGGATGTCGCTATATGTACATGTGCACGGGGGGAATGAACATGCTGAGCAAGGGGGGGACAGTTTGTGAGGGGTGGTGCCGTGGTTAGCTGCCAAGCTAGCTCCATGGTGTGGTGGGTGGGTGCTGGCCTGGGGTGTCTAGAATGCAGGGTTCGGGTACAGGTGCAGGTATGTTTTGTTGTGCCCAGCCAGAGTAGGTAAACTTTTTTCTTTCACTGTTGCACCCCGACATGCACCCCCCTGGAGTTGAGAATCTAATAGGTGGGACAGGGGCTGTGTAAATATTACTGTTCCTTGCACCATTTTCTCTGTCGCCGGGGGGTGTACATTGCCGAAATTTAATTTTGGCGATGTACACTCACCATAATGATGATCGCCTTTTGCCGATTGCCCTTATGACATAGAACCGACCACACTGTAAATTACATATTGAATCTCAGCTGGTATATCCTGTAAAAATTCAATATTTAAAATGGGTTAATTGCTTTACCCAAATGAAATAAAAATAGTTTAAATATCGGCTTCGCTAGTGTTTCCTCATATGTCTTATCCCACAGGCCCTGCACCTTTTTAGTTCCCCTCCACTGCACTGCCTCCACCCTGTCTATGTTCTCTCTCTCAGACGAGGCCTCCAGAACTAGACGCAGTATTCCAGGTGTGGTCTCTCTTGAGTGTTTCATACAGGGGCAAGATGATCTCCCTTTTTTAACTCCTGATACCCCTCCCTATGCATCTAAGCATCTGGCTAGCCTTTCCAGCCACCTTATTGCACTGCCTAGTTTCTCTTAGGTCCTCTGAGATGATAACTCCCAGATCCCATTCCTGCTTTGTGACTGTCAGCACCTCTTCACCTAGTTCATACTTTGCCCCTGGGTTCTTGTGCCCTATCTGCATGATCCTGCACTTCTTTGCATTGAATCCTAGCTACCATTCTTCAGATCATTTCTCCATTTTTTATGGTCTTCCCTCATTATTTTAACACCCTCTGGCATGCCTACCCTATTGCATACATTTGTATTGTCTGTGAAGAGGCATATCTTCCCCTTCAGTCCCTCTGCAATGTCCCCAATAAAGACATTGAAGAGGACCAGCCCCAACACCGACCCTTGCTGCACCCTGCTCATTACCGTTCCCTCTCCAGAGTACTCCCTGTTTACCACAGCTCACTGATTCCTGCCATCCAGCCAGTTCTCCACCCACAGAACTACTTTAGGATCCACCCCCAGGCTGCACAATTTGTTAATCGACCTTCAATGGGGGACAGTGTCAAAGGCCTCTCTGAAGTCCAGATAAGCCATATCCACCGCACCTCCCTGGTCCACTACCTTAGTTACCTAGTGTAGTAGAAATGTCTGAGTTCATACTAGTATATGCTGTTACAGGGTTACAGAATGTCACTGAGGTTACTTGAGGTACATTTGTAGAAGCAGAAAGCAAAATAAAACTGGATAGAACTGGTTGGTACCAGCCTGGATAACAGGCTTGGACAAAAATATAAGATAAAACATGCTTAGGCAAAACATATAAGATAACAGCATGTTAAAGCATTGAAGGTAAGCTGTACGTTTCTATGGTGTGAGTGAAACTCATTGTTTCACTCAGTTCAGCTTGACCCAGGCATATGTATCAAAAAGTATTGGGAAAGAAATGAGAGTGTTTTCTGTTACATTGGTATCAACATGTTTTTCTAATTCATGATTGGTTAATACTGCAATGTTGGTATTCTTCAAGATAAAAGTACACCTAACAACGCCTTGATAATAAGTGTATATAAGTAATTGACTAATAAAACTCAGGGAGCCTTGCATGTTATTGGAAGCAGACTCCCATATGCATATGTATTAAACTTTTCTTTTTACTACATGCAGTGTTCCCGAGCCTGATTTTAAAGTAAAGTGTAAGAAGAATATATTTTTTCCACGACACTAGTCATGCCATAGATTAATGCAATGAGTTAGTGCAAAACACAGTGCTTATCCTAAATACAGTAAAAGTTAGGGTTAGATATGTAAATAAATAAATGCCATATAAGGCAGTGTACGTGTGTTACTGTGTGTGTCTGGCATTGCTCTGTGACTGTAGACAGTGCACTGCTTTGCTATACTGGAATAATATATATATATATATATATATAAATATATATATATATATATATATTACATGATGGGCACTTGTGTGATATGGAAAATATTTTCACTCTTTTAGATTGACCTCTAGATATTCATAAGTGGCAAAGCCACTCGTGAGTATTCAGAGATCACTCTAAAGGAGTGAAAATATTTTCCATATCACATGAGTGCACATCATGTATCTGATTTATACAATAGGGGCCCCTATTGGTGCAAAAGTTACCATTTGCGCAGGTTTGCGCCATTGAATAATTTGATGACCGGGGAGGCCCACTGAGACAAACATGTCCCTTTTTCTGGGGTGACCTGGGGAACAAAAGTATCCCACAGACTCATTGCGATACAGCTGCAACACTATACAAAGTAAGCACAGATGTGTAACTATACAAGTACAATGGATAACAAAAAGTTAATTGGGAGAGAATAGTAAATTACAACAGTAAATCATCAGCTAGGCGCAATCAACTCTAGGGCGAAGTAAATAGGTGCGTATACATAGCTAAAATAACAGGGTAGTAGTTTCAATGACAGGTATTTACACAAAGTACATACATAAAGTACATATATTACAGAAGGCTATATAGTGGAATGCAGAGTAGGTGGAGTCAGAGGAGGGGGTGAGTGGAGAAGAACAAGGATCAGTTAGGGACAAGGTGGGAGAGAGAAACAGTGTGACAGAGATAATAAGAACAAGGAGGGGGGAGGAGATGCGGAGTGGGTTAGAAAGGATTAGTTGCAGGTACAGTTACAGGTCGGGGTGGGAAGCAAATTTCTTTAAAGTGCTTTCTAAACTCGGGAAGAGACATACATGATAGTAATGTCTGCGGGAGGCCGTTCCATTTTAGAGGTGCAGCAGAAGAGAAGGATCTCCTACCATCGGGAACAAGTGATCAAACAGTGTGGTTCACAATAAACTCAGCTGTAGAGTCAAGCCATACAAAAGAGAAGGTACTGGACTTCAGGAGGGCTGATTTTGTCAAGATGGGAGAGTGCCTCAGAAAATCACTAGCTAACAGGCAAGAAGGAGGGGTGGAGCAACAGTGGGGACACATCAAAACTGCCATCACAGAGGCGACAAGCCTTTGTGTGAAGCAAATAAATCAAACTGAAAGAAAAAAACACTATGGTTCTCAAAAGAGGTGGTGGGGAAGGTTAGGGAGAAAAAGACAGCATTCAGGAAGTATAAGGAAACACAAAAGAAGCAGGAGAGAGAACTGTACCAGTTAAAGCAGAAGGAAACGGGGAACGTTTTATAGGTACATTAGGGAGTGAAGAAGGACAAAGAAAGGGATACTGAGGCTGAATAAAGAGGAAGGTTGGTTCAGCTCAGTATTCACAAATGAAGAGGAGGGGGAGGTACCTAATCCAATCAATAAAAGCACTCTGGATGGGGGAAGGGGTCAATATCAGTCCTTTCACAGAAGAAAGGGTTCTGAAAGAACTCCTAAAACTGAAGGTGGACAAAGCAATAGGATTCACCCCATAATTCTAAAAGAACTAAGGGGAGAACTAGTAATACCATTAACTACATTTTTTAACAAATCATAGGAGGATGGTGTGGTATCTGAGGACTGGAGGAGGGAAGATGTGATTCTCCTTCACAAAAATGGGAGCAAGACAGAGGCAGGAAACTACATACCTGTCAGTTTGACCTCAGTGGTAGGGAAAATGATGGAATCACTTCTGAAGGAAAGAACTGTTGAGTACCTAGAGGCCAGTGGGGCACAGGACCCAAGGCAGCATGGATTCACAGTGGGAAGGTCATGTCAGATGAATATAATTGATTTCTTCGACTGGGTGACCAAAGTAGTAGACCAGGGAGGGGCTGTGGACATGGCCTACCTAGACTTTAGCAAGGCATTTGACACAGTTCTGCACAAAAGATTAATAAACAAATTAGCCAGCCTGGGAGTGAGTTCCAGGGTGGTAGCCATGGTAAAACATTGGCTGGACAACAGGATGCAGAGGGTAATAGTAGACGGCGTCCACAGTGAAGAAAGGGGGGTTACTAGTGGGGTACTGCAGGGTTCAGTACTGGATCTGGTCCTTTTAATGTTTTTATAAGTGATATTGCAGAGGGACTGGAAGGAAAAGTATGTCTCTTTGCAGATGACACAAAGATCTGCAACAGGATTGATACACAAGATGGAGTGGAAAGGATGAGAAAGGACCTGGCAAGGTTGGAGGAGTGATCAAATGTATGGCAGCTTAGATTCAACACAAAGAAGTGCAAAGTAATGCACCTGGGAAACAAAAACCCAGGGGAAGAGTACACAATGGGGTGAGATACTGACAACAACAAAAATGGAAAGGGACATGGGGGGTATTTATATCAGATGACCTAAAGGTGGGCAAGCAATGTGAGAAGGCAGTAAGGAGGGCTGGGGGAGATACTGGGATGCATAGGGAGAGGCATCACCAGTAGAAAACTGGAAGTTGTCATCCCTCTGTACAGACAGTCAGTGAGACCCCATCTGGAGTACTGCATCCAGTTCTGGAGATCCCATCTCCGTAAAGACAGACAGGGTGGAAGCTGTCCAGAAGGGGGCAACCAAAATGGTGCAGGGTCTGCACCAGAAGACATACGAAAAGAGACTAAAGGAGCTTAATATGTATACCCTTGAGGAAAGGAGGGAGAGGGGGGACATGTTTGAAACTTTCAAGTACCTCAAGGGAATCAACAAAGTCCAAGAGGGTAGCATCTTTCAGAAAAAGAGATGTGCAAAAACCAAGGGAGTACAATTTGAAGATAGAGGGGGGTCGGCTCAGAGGTAATGTGAAGAAGTATTTTTTTCTTGGAGAGGGCTGTGGATGAATGGAACAGCCTTCCTGAGGAGGTCGTGGAGTCAAAAACAGTGGGGGAATTCAATAATGCATGGGACAGACATAAGGCAATTCTATTGGGGGGCAGGAGGAAGTAGGCTGTTGGTTAACTAGGATCTGCAGCTTATCCATTAGGTAGGGAAATGGGCAGACTAGGTGGGTCAAGCGGTCCTTATCTGCCATCAAATTCTATGTTCCTATGTTTCTATGGCTAAACAAGATTTGGATACATTCAGGATAGGTAGGTGGGAGGATCTGAGGGTCCTGGGGAAGGACTTCGGAGTGAGCATGTTGGAGAGGATGGGTGGTGAAAGAAGATGGATGAGTTTGTAGATGGTGCAGAGAACAGGGAAATCCATCTTGGCCTCAAATGATGGCCAGCCTAGTGAGCTGAGCATGTCACTGTAGTGGACCTGTGCTGGTGCCTTAGCAGCAAAATGAGCAACTCTGTTGTTGGGCTGCTTAAATTTTGCCAGAATAGGGAACTTGGTGAAGTGAAGTATTGGCGCCCTGTATAAGAGACCTGGGAGAAGGGTAGCTGAGGCAATGGTTTTTCTAGCATGTGGTGTGAGGCAGGGTGCAGTATAGTAAAAGAGGCCAAGTTTTTGATTTGTTGCCTTAGTAATATTAGTTGTATGTATTTCAAAGGAGAGATGTGCGTTAAGTGTCAGGCCCAGGTATTTGAAGGAACACACTCCTTCTAAATGTGGTTTGATAAATACTTAGTGAATAGTAAATAGTAAACAGTGAATAGTTAGTAAATAGTTATATATAGTAGTCTGTGTGTGTGAATCACAATAATTAGAAAGTGCAGTTAGGTGGCTCAGTGGTTAGTGCAAAAAATTGCTAGTCTATATTCCTACGCTATCTAGATTAGTTTCAGCCTTATGCATGTCATTGCTTATTTAAACGAGGTGTCTAGTGTCAACCCCCCATTCTTCGATGTCCCTCGGAACCTGAAAAGAAGAAAATGGTCCCTTAATCTGTAAAAATGTCTGTAGACAGTGCACTGCCATGTTATACTCATTGATACTATATATGCATATATGTGTATATGTATTAATCAGTGTGTGTGTACAGGGTTTTAAACAGCTGGTATGGCATAGCAAAATGCTATGCAAAACAGAGGGTAATGCTAACCAAAAATGTGTAGCAGTAGACTGCTAACCATTTTTTTCAGTGACTCTATGACACAGTAGACAAAATTAATAAAATTATATATCTGTAACCCCTAGGTGGTGCTATCCCAAGGGCTACTACCCCTGCCTGCTTGGCTAGTAGCAGGTTAAGAGATCTGAGTTCTGAAATGGATGCCTCCACCTGGAGGTCAGGGTTGGTAGTGGTCAAGCTAACCTGGGCACAGCCCTCCGGGACACTGTAACCCCCCGCTTTCCTTACTAGTGGCTGGAACAATACACAATAATCACTTTCACAACACCCCTGATACACCACAAAAGTACCCACACTATTTGCACTTATCACCAGTGCTTTCCTCTGGCTCGACCCTGGGGACCCCCTGTAAAACAAGGTTATACACAGAAAATAACAGCAGTACAATACTCTTGTACAAACTGAAACCACAGTCAGGGTAAATGCAAAAAAGAGTTAGATCTCATTTATTTAAGGGATTTAAACAAGGGAAGGGTTTAATCAAGTTAATTTGCTTAAAGGCCATATCAATCAAACAGTTACGCATGTACTTTAGGGTCCATAAGCAGTCATACACTCTAGGTACCCAGGTACTTCTGGCAATTTTCCATCGTCTGGCACATCCAACATCAGTATTTTGTTCTTGACATCTTTTGGGAGGTGGACCTCCCCTTGAATGGTACACTGGGTGTTAGGGACCAGTACCACTGAATCGGGATCCTTCTTCCACATGATCCCCACCATTTCATCCTGGTCTACTTCCTCAGGTTTCTGTTGCAGATCTTAGGCCCTCTTGATCAGAGCTGGAATTCTCAGGGCCCTCCTAGTCCATTGCCCTTGTTTCTCGTGACAGAGTTGCACCAGTCTCCCAAACATATGGGCATTTGTCCCAGTTAACAGGGGGACCCCATCATACAGTCCGATGGGGGGGGACACACTAGGGCCAATATCTCTACTCGCTCCTCTACACCAGTTACAGTTGCAGGAAAAGACAATCAGAGGTGGACTTACCCTAAGAAGGGATAAGACTTGTTGCTCTGGCCCCACACATGTAGGCCTTCCAGGGATTGTAATGGCACATCAGATAAGTGTTTGACATACCAGTCCTGAAATACAATGGTCACTTGCAACCCGTTATCAAGCACAGCCCGAGCATGGATACCATTGACAGTCACAGAAGTCTCCATTGAAGGGCCCACTATTCTTGACCAGTCTGGAGAGGCAGTGGCAGAGGCCTGGACAGATGATTTAGCCACAAAGAAATTTGAGTTAGTATTTCTTGAGCCCTCACTGCGGTCATTATGGGCACTCCTCGGCCACTGATTTGCTTTTCGGAGCTCCCCTTGAAGTCTGTTTACTACTCTTTCTAAGTCCTTCTGAGACCAGCATTCTCTTTTCATATGGCCATCCTTTCCACAGTTGTGGCAAATGATAGACTCCTGGGTTATCCTGGGAGAGAACATCATATGAGGAACTGAAGCAGTAGCAAGAGATTGGGGTCTAGTATCTGCTTGCAGCGGTGAGAGTGGTGCAATGTGTCTTAACAGTTCCTTTAGAGTGGCAGTCAATCCAGTGATCTCAGCCTTGGAGCCACCCTCGGTAGCAGATGCCTGAGGTTGCACCCCCACCCCCATGGCAGTCACATCCCGGAAGGGACCAGAATCTTGTTCCATGGGGGAATCCCTTGCAGAGGCACCCTTCTTCAACTCTTGGACTTCCTTTAGTAGCTCATTTTTTCCAATGCTGAGCCCAGGGTGGGAAGTCCTTTGCAATTTCAGAGTGCTCGTTAAGTGCCAACTTTTGTCCCTGAGCCTCACTTGGCTGATCACTCTCGGTCACTTGCGCAGGAGCAGCAGATATGGGTGCAATTCCCCCACGGGGTTGCCTTTGCTCAACCCCACAAATTTTTTTCATTAGCTCATCATTGGAGGGGGGCGATTCCAGTTGGGTGGCAAGGCGCAACTGAAGCAGTAACAATTCTGAAAACAGAGCAGACTTAAGGATCCTGTCCAGCCTAGTTCCATCTAATTCATTTGATGGCAAACTACCCTTTCTAAGGCACTCTTATAGCAGCTTTTCAAGCTGAGGTACACAGACAATGGCTCCCCTGGGTATTGTTGAGCGTTTCTTACTCTTCACCACAGATCCTCATCTGAATCCAGGCTCCCATACACATTTTCCAATGCATCAAGATAGTCCTGTGCAGTTGCTTCGGGTTATTGGCCCGCTTGGCATGGATGGTAGCCAGGGCAGGACCTCGGAGGCTCTCACTCAACCTCTTTCATTTCTCTGCTTCTGAGCTTTGCCATTCAAGTACTAGAGGGACAACATAGTCTAACCAGGTCTCCCAGTCATCCTCTCCCCTGTGGGGTGTGGAGGGTGCCCGAGAAGATTCTCAGCCTTTGGTAGGAGTCCTGACTAATGGCAGGTACAGATATAGGGGTCAGCATTGGCACGGGCATAGAAGGTGGTGCAGTAACATGTGTTGGAGTGGGAGGGGGTGTTGGGGAAGGAACACCCCCAGGTGGCAGGAACAGTTTCTTAAAGTCCTCTATGGTTTTCCCTTCCTCCAGCAACAACTTAGCAAATTTCTCCTCAGAAGTCTCAGATAATGGTGGGAGCTCATCCTCCCTGGGGTCTTTACTGTCTTTTGTTATCACTCTCCAGGCAGCTGGAACCCCTTCTGGGGCAATAGTCTGTGGCACTTTAGAGCTGTCCACAAGGTCACTACACTCTACCAAGGGTATGAAAGTTTGGGTAATCAAATCGGCCTTTCAACCCACCACCAGAGGGTTTTTTAAGCATTCAACTTTGGAGAGTGCTCCCTCTACAGTGTCTTTACTGGTATCCAGGGGAATATCCCGTATAAGTAGAGCATTTTGGGGGTTGATCTCCTGCCCAGTACAGCACCCCACCAACTGGTGTACAGCCATTCTACTGGAGTAGTCATTAATCTTTAACAATAATTCATAATTTTTGGCCACTAGAAGGCACAAAATCCCAGCGGTGAGCCTCAAAAATGTAACCCTTAGGTGGCGCTATCCGAAGGGTTACTACCCCTGACTGCTTGGCTAGTAGCAGGTTAAGGGGCCTGAGTTCTGAAATGGGTGCCTCCACCCGGAGGTCAGGGTTGGTAGTGGTCAAGCTAACCTGGGCACAGCCCTCCAGGACACTGTAACCCACCTTTTTCCTTATTAGTGGCTGGAACAATTCACAGTAATCACTTTCACAATACCCCTGATACACCACACAAGTACCCACACTATTTGCACTTAACACCAGGGCTTTCCTCTGGCTCGACCCTGGGGACTCCCTGAAAAACAAGGTTATACACAGCAAATAACAGCAGTTCAGTACTCTTGCACAAACTGAAACCACAGTCAGGGTAAATGCAAAAAAGAGTTAGATCTGATTTATTTAAGGGACTTAAACAAGGGAGTGGTGTAATCAAGTTCATTTGCTTAAAGGCCGTATCAATCAAACAGTTACACATGCACTTCAGGGTCCATAAACAGCCCCACACTCTGGGTACCCAGATGGAGAATAGTGGGCTAGCCAGGAACGTTGCAGCTGGTTGGGGCCCTGTGATGGAAGAAAACAACATGTACCATACACACTAATTGTAATCTGGAGCTGGAGGGTTCAATTCATGAAAAGAAAATAAGACAATCAGATGACACACGTTTAGATTAGGCTGTTGTTGCAGGGAGCTACCCTGATGATTACTCACAATACCCACGACTGGACACAGGCTGGATGAAAATTGAGACTGTAGGTGGTTGATCTGGAGTGCCAGGAGAAGCAGGGCCCACACAATTCGCCGAGGCATCGTTCCTGTTCAAGCATGGAGCAGGGGGCTGATCTCCAGGCAGGTCTCTCATTGATGGCTTTCTCTGTGCAGCGGATAGTCTGGCTGGGCCAGTGTGGCAAGGCCCAGACCAAATGGAGACAAATTCGGATACAGTCCATTTTGGGCTGAATACAGCTTCCAGCAAGCAGAACACAGTTCACACAATGGGGAACCAAATCACGACCCACTAACAATTCACAACACATTTACATGTAGGGAAATTCTACTGTACCAGGCAAACCACTCTCCTCCGGTCATGATTGCAAAGTCTCTGCACAAACCGGGGATTCAAAAGCAGCTGGAAATCCTGACAAGCCGATCGCATTCAACAAACAACTTCAGTCTTCTTTAGGTTGATCCTGGTCACAACTCAGTGGCTTACTCCGTTCTCACAAACTCGGATTCAGTCCGAACTGATTCTCTTCTCCTTCTCAGGGGCAGCAGGCAGGCATGCAGGCCAAAACTCAGGCCTTTCCACAGAGGCTGTATTGGGCTCTTGCTTCTTCAGCTCCCAACTTAAATCTGCCTCTAACAGCAAGCAGCTTGGGAATTTAACCAAGATCCAAAAGGTTCGGTTGGCTGATTCTCCTATCAGACACAACAAAGGCTCCCCCTTCAGGTACAAAAAGGCATCAAACGCCCAAAACTACAATTCCTACAGATTCTGACTCCAGACAGCTCCTGTAGTCTGGCTCCATTTTAGGTTCCATGAGTACTGATTGGTCCAATTCGGCAGTCCTGGGCCAAAGTGGTGGGGATAAACAAAAAAGTCCTTGCTACAAAGAAGGCAGGTTAGACAAACTACATTATCATTATCACTCCAAATAATTTTCAGCAAATAGTTATATCTGTCAGCAGAGCTTCCTCTCATATTACTTATGACTGCAAACCAGGCAGCTCTTAAAGAGACAGTACACAGAGGCTATACAGGCACTCTTTGGCAATCACATTTAAATTGCTAAAACTCAGGACACCACATCAGCCTGGCAGTGAGCATTTAAGCAAGCTCAATGAAGACTTTTTGGGAACCCCCATTTGTGGGGGGGGGGTTACATATATTTTTAAATTTTTCTAATCATTCTGTGCTAAGTGCTATGCACTATTACAGCTGATTAGCACTTTCATGTGTCAAACTGCTAATCAATTTTTTAGCTTATTTAATAACCTTGTGTATAACAGCAATTAGAAAGTGTAGTTATGTGGCTCAGTAGTTAGAACAAAAATTGCTAGTCTACATTCCTCGCTATCTAGATCAGTTTCAGCCTTCTGCATGTCACTGCTGATTTAAATGAGGCGTGTAGTTGCAGCCCCCCACCCTCCGATGTCCCTCAGAGCCTGAAAAGAAGAAAATGGCTCCTCTATGTCTTTTTTTTAATCTGTAAAAAATGTGTGTAGATAGTGCACAACTATGTTGCACTGGAATATATATGCATATACGTGTACATGTATTAGTCACTGTGTGTGTATCATAACAAATAGGAAGTGCAGTTAGGTGGCTCTGTGGTTAATGCAAAAATTGCTAGTTTACACATTTCTCACTGCCCACAATACTGTTATTTTGCAGCTGTATTGGCTCTTGTTAGAGCTTAACATAGGAACAAAAATTCATGAAATTCTCAGATAAGGTAGATTTCTGCAATTTGCCTGAACTTCGTGGATGAATTAAAACTTCACAACATCTGTAAAGGTAAATAATACTGGTGGTGTCTCATCATCATGTTGCAACTAACGTGCCTGGAACAGTCCAGTTATTGTTGCATACAGAGTAAAATTAGCAATAAAGAGCTAGAGCTAACTAGGTCCGGTGCTAATCTTAGTAATCACAACTAACTCTCTCTGATGACCACCCGCCCCAGCTCACTCATATTTGAAATAAGAGTGCACTGTTGCAGGTGGTCATCAGGGAGAGAAATGAGAGAGTGATGGTATCTGTGACAAGCAGGAATGTAGGGAGGGAGACATAAATAAAGTGGTTTTATGACGTATGTACAACTTGCACATCTGTCTGTTTGATCACAATTGATACTCAATAAAGCTGAGTTTAAAAAAAAGCAGGAAAATGGTGAGAGATGAAAAGTTCAGTAGGAACCATTGATGAAAGGAGAAGTAGAAACATAAAAAAAAAGAAACTGTCTATGTACAGTACAGAAAGCTGAAAAAGGGGATAAGGGTCTGGAGACCGAGTTTAACTTTGGACTTGGACTGTGGGAGAGACTAAATTTTAGTGCATTTTAGGCTCCTGTAGCTGGTGCCTCACATATACCAAAATGCACCATTTAACATTTACATTTTCAGATTTTCCTGCGTGAGTGAGTAGGGTGTCTGTGTGTGTGGGGGGGGCATGCCTCTGGAGCCCCCAGATAGATTTGGATTTTGTGCCCCTCTAAAAATAATCTTTGCATGACACCCCTGCTTGGGAATAATATTTGTCATTTTCAGATAACGGCATTAGTCTCTTAGGGTTCAGTCCTGGGAACCCTGCTGTTTTCTTTCTTTGGCATTGATCTTCCCAAGTTTCATGGGGACCTGCAGTCTTTGTTGTACGTGGATGACACTGTCATCTGGTCTGTGGATGAACCCCTCATACAGTGATTTTCTGCCTACAGAACAAACCTTTTTCCTTACCTCCCAGCCTGGCCACCTGATTGCTGGCTCCTGAGTTTGTTCCTGAACTCTGGTGCTTGGCAGGGACGTGTGATGTGTTTCTGTTTGGCTGTCAGGTGGCCTTTAAGGAGAAATTTAAAAGTCAAATATTTTCACAACAAATATGTCCTTGTTATCATATAACATAAGGTTCATTGTTTAAAATGTTTCTAATGTCTATGCTTAGGATTTGGTTATATTATGTAACGATCTTGTGATAATGTCTGAAAAAGGGGACGTGACCCAGTCCATCACCTTGGTTTACCAACTAAATGAAATTAAAAATGAGACCTTTGTGTTTGTTTTTAAATTTATTTATTTTATCATTGTTTTTCATTCCTGATATGTATGATGTTTCAGTACTGAGTCTCAGTGGTTCAACTTCCTAGTTAAATAAAGATTACTACTACTACTGCAGAGCTTGGAATGTTGTGGAGCACCTACAAAGTCTGTTTTGTTTACAGTCACTGTAAGAATAGCAGCAAACTCATTTTTCTGTAAAGCACTTTATGATACATTGAAAAGTTACAAGTGTTGACCTTCCGGGGTCAGTGCTGGGACCAGCGTTGTTTAATGTGTTCACTGAA
Organism: Neoceratodus forsteri; assembly: GCA_016271365.2. Classification (NCBI taxonomy): domain Eukaryota; kingdom Metazoa; phylum Chordata; order Ceratodontiformes; family Ceratodontidae; genus Neoceratodus; species Neoceratodus forsteri. The sequence goes on along the minus strand of CM028134.1, from coordinate 797,658,565 downwards.
GACATTGGGGATGGTGTTAAAAGCGATATCTGCCTCTTTGTGGAAGACACAAAGCTTTGTGGGAGTGTGAACACTGAAGAAGGGGTGCAGGACCTAAAGGAGGACCTGGCAAGGCCAGAGAGGTGGTCAGGAATCTGGCAGCTGGGGTTCAGTGTGAAGAACTGCAAATACATACACATAGGAAGGAAAAACCTGAGGGCCGAGTACAGTCTGGGGAGGCAAGGTGGCTGAATTAGAGGAGTAAAAGGACTTCTACGCAGTGTAGAAAATCAGTGGCTAAGTCAAATAGAATGCTAGGCTAGGTTCATGAGCAGAAGGAGGAGGAGGTTATACTGCCACTGTATGGATCCTTGGTACGATCGCAACTGGAGTACAGTGTGTATCACTGGAGGCCTTGCCTGAAAAAGGATATTAAACAACATGAGGCAGTTCAGAGGAGGGTGACAGAACTGGTTCCCAAACAGCAGGGCAGGGCATAAGAGGACAGGCTGAGAGAACTCAACGTGTACTCAATTGAGCTGAGAAGGGAGAGAGAGGGGACATGACTGAAACTTTAAAGTACCTGAAAGTATAACCAAGGTAGATACCAGGGAATGTTTTTTTCTCAGAGATAACAAAACCCCAAGATGGCATTGTTGTAAGATGGTGGGGGGAAGATACAAGAGGGAGGTCAGGAGAAATTTCTTTACAGAGAGGGTAGTGTCGAAGTGGAATGAACTACCATCTGAAGAAGTCACTCAAAAGATGGTGGGGGGTTCAAGAGAGGGTGGTACAGGGTGAAGAGGAGGGTTTGGGTTGGCAGGAGGAGGGGCTCACTGTAACTTATGGATTAGGGTCACTGCAGTCAAAGAGACTCGATAGACCATAAGTCCTTCTTCTGCTGGCTATTTCATATATTTGTATGTAGTATATTGAAAGTGTACCCCTCAGGTAAGAACAGTTATGCAAGAACTTACTGTGACAGTAGATCTTCAAGAGAAATTCTTTCAGCAGGTCACACTTTTGGAACTATAGCCATCAGGCACCAGGAAACTTTTCTACCTAACTGTCTATTGGGGCCACCCACGGCAACATCATTACGCTGATGTCCTTCCTACATAGCCATGGGTTTCCTCACACCCTCCTCAGTTCCCTGTCAGAGACCAGTCACTGAGGACCTGCTGCCAAGGGAACAAAGAGAGAACAATAGGTACCCAATGGTAGACTAATGGAGGAACAGAAGGTGAGCTGGCCTGGAGAGAGAGAGAGAGAGAGAGAGAGAGAGAGAGGAGAGGGCAGAGTGGAAAAATCTGAGTAAGGGGGAAGAAGGGAGGGATGGCATGACTTTATTTATTTCAATCTTGGATTACAATACCTTTGAAAAGGAAACTGCCCATTTACAAAGTTTCCACATCAAAAGGGTGGGAAAACATACAATGGGAGCAGTACAAAAGTCTCTAGCTAAACAGATTACACAATAACAGGGTTTAAGCATTCAACAACAGTGTGATACAGTAAGGTAGGGGAGTACTATACAACATGTTTAACTACAGTCCTGGCGAACGCCTGGTCAGTAGTGAGGACAAGAGCTGCCATTGGTGGCTTTGTCATAACAAAAGGAAAGGATATTTGCTCAGTAAGAGACAGAGGAAGCACAGTGAGGAATGGGTCAGGGGAGGGCAGTGTTGAGCAGTGTAAAAAAAGTGTGTGTGTGGAGGGGGACAGGTGCATAAGTAAGGGATTGAGGGAAGAAATATGAGGGGATAGGGACAGTAGGAAGAGGTTGGAGGTGTGGGGCAGAGGGGTATAATTGCAGGGGAGCAGGTGAGAACAGGGAAACAGATAGCCTTTCTCAGGTGCAGTCAAGGCTTACTGAAAGAGATCCTCTCAAAGTTCTACTGTTACAGTAAGTTCTTACATGACTGTTCTATCTTCTTCGAGGATATCTCTTCAGCAGGTCACACCTTTGGAATGAGTCCCAAGCAGTACTGCACAGAAGCACAATCTGGGTGGCTAGAGGGCAGAGACCTAAGAGGGAAGGCCCTGTAACACAGCTGGGCCAAACCATGTCCCTCTTCTAGAGGCAACAGCCAGACTGCAATGTGTAGCGAAGTATGGGCAGTCCTGCAAGCTGCAGCAGCACAAAGCTCAGCAGCTGAAACCAGCCCTGAGACAAACAGCAGAAGTGGCCCCGAGTCTGGCGGAAGGGCCATGAACCACCCCAGGGAGTTCCTTGCCAAACTGCAAGAAACAAAAGGCAATACAGTTGGCCAACCACAGGGACAACTACTGCTTAGAAACTGGTATGCCCTCTTTGCCAGTGGCAAAAGGAAACAAACAGCCATGAGAACCTCCAGCAGTCCCTCATGGGATGACCCTAATATATGAGTATTTTATATACATCTACAGCATGGAGCAAGGCATCCACTGGATGGGCATGTTCTGGGTAACAAGCAGGAAGGTGGATGGTTGGATTCAAAGTAAATGTAGACACCACCCTAGGTAACAACTTGGTTAGGATGAAAGGACCCCCTGTCTGAGCGAAAGAGTAAATAAGACCATGCACACATGAGTGCCTGCAGCTCGGATATCTTATGAGCAGAGGTAACAGCAACTAGAAATATCGCTTCCCATGACAGAAAGTGTAGCACACAAATCATGGCAGGCTCAAAGAGCCAAAGAAAGCTTCTGTAAAACAAAATTCAAGTCCTAGGCCGGGACAGGGGAAGAGATGGGAGGCTTCAGGTGCAGGATGCTTCTCAGAAAGGTATGGGCCACTGGCCCAGTGGCACTGAGGGTTGAGGCACTGAACGACACATCTCGTGCTACGTCGGTGACCTGAGTTTGGGAATGGACTCAGGTTCCTTGGGGGTTGGCTGTGCGAGGAAGGATCGAGTGTCCATAGATAGCTCTCCTTTCTTTGGGGAGGGGGAATTGCACGGCACGCTGTAGACTGATACCCAGTGATGGCTGGGTATCAGCACAGGTACACTGTCAAAGAACAGGGAGGGCCCACGTCCAGGGTGTTAGGCTGCCTCCATGGAAGCGGAGCCAGCTGCTCTGCCCCATTGCATGGCCGTGGGCCTGGGTGCAAAACTGAAAAATTGGGAGCTGACAGGGTCTATGATGACCCCACTATCGGGTTGAAGAATGAGTCCCTTCCAAGGGAGGGACCGGAGCTCCCTGTCAGCAACCCACCAAAAAAAAGAAAGAAAAGTATGGGCCATGTCCAACTCAGCTACCGTACAACCCTTAATGGGCACATGGAAGGATGATATGGCAGACAAGGGCACCTTTAGTGAAGACCATTTCCGTCTAGCAACTCACAAGGACAGTAGATGCTCTAGAACCTGGTTCACCAGCCAGATGAAAGTATCCAGGTGATGGAAAGTCACTCACAAAGCAAAGCGTTTCCAGATCCAAGGAATAAGTCACACCCTGATGGAAAGTTTTCAGGGGGGCCATCAGGATGTCACCCACTTTAGGGAAGACACCAAACCTGGCAATGGCTATGTCTTCAGAAGCCAGGCATGCAGGAGAAGGGGCCAGAGATTCAGATGAACAAAGGTTACCCATTCCTGTGACAGCAAGCCCAGGCACCAAGGAAGGGGCACTGGGGGCTCCACTGTTAGCTGTTGCAATTGTGGAGACCAAATCTGATGAGGGCCAAAGGGAGCCACCAGAATCAGAGTGGCACCCTCCATGAAATGCAAGCTGGAATCTGAAGGCAACAGCAAGTACTCCAGAATCTGAGCCATAGGACAAGTGAAAAGGGCCAACTGATGGGCAGCCACCCACAGAGCAAAGCGCTTCTACTTTATGGAAGAAGTGGCCCTGGTGGAAGGGCTTTCTAGCAGCCACCAGAACAGCAGCCACCTGTGGGGAGACCCCTAACCAAGCCTGGCAGCACCTACAGGAGCCAGGCAAAAAGATGCAGAGACTTGAAGTGTGGATGGACCAGGGCACCCTGATCATGTGAGTGCAAGTCTTGCACAAGGGCGGGGTACAGAAGGTTCCACTGCCAGCTGCTGGAGCACAACAGAACCAGACAGGACAAGGCCAGAGGGAGGCCAAGAGGATCATATTGGCCCCCACCATCTGGAGCTTGATTAGCACCCTCCGAATCAGAGGAAAGGGAGGGAAGTCATAGAGGAACCTCCCTGTTCCAGAGTGGAACAACACATCTCACCTGCAAACTCTGGGCCCTGGAGTGAGCAAGTAGAAACACAGTAATTTTGCAGTGTGGTGGGATGCAAAAAAGGTCCAACACAGGGTGACCCCACCTGTCAAACAGGTTCTTCCACAACAGAGGACAGCAGTCCCCACTCATGCAGTTGCAGCTGCGACCGGCTGAGCCTGTCCCCCAGGGTAGTGTGGACACCTGCAACATGGATGGCTGACAGTTCTAGGCTGTGTTTTAGAGTCCAGTATCAGATCCTCATCACTTCTCAATGCAGAAGGGATGAATGAGTCCCCCCATTGTCTGTTTATGTAATTTTGTACAACACTTATGGTGTCTGGCTGTGTTAGCACACAGCTGGGAACCCTGTGTGCCTGGAGGGCCTGTAGGACATACAGAGACATCTGCAGCTCTAGAACATTGATGTGGCATGTGGTCTTCCACAGGAACCATGTTTCTTGAGTCTGATGGGGCCCCAGGGAGCCGACCCAGCCCAACCCCGAAGCATCTGTGGGGAGAATGCTGCTGAGAGGAAGGAATGAGGAAGGCAACCCCTTTCAGAAAGTTGCTGGATTCCATCCACCAGAACAGCACCTTTGTGACTGGAGAGGAGACCAGAATCTGCTGATATAGGTTGTTAGGGTGCCAGGCCCTCTGGACCTGCAGTGTCCATTGAGGAATCTGCAAGTGCAGCCTGGCTAGATGTACTGTGACAATGGCTACAGCCATGAGGCCCAGAAGTCTCCAGAAGGACCTGGCCAAGGCAGGTCTGCTACTGAAAAGAAGTCAGACCTTGGCAACCATGCAATCCACCCTGTCTTGTGGGAGGAGCATAGAATCCTGAGCCACATTCAGTATGGCCCCTGTGCACTGTCTTGGACACATTGTACCAAAATTCCTAAGGCTTGGAACAACCACAAGGAATGCTTTCAAGGAGCTAGAACAGTAAGACCCTGGACAGGGCCTTAAGCAACCAGTCATCCAAGTAAGGGAAGGCATACAGTCCCCACCTCCTGAGGGCAGCTGCTACCACTGCCAAGCATCTCATAAAGGCCCAAGGTGCAGTGTCCTGGAGCAGTGAAAGGTCCACCTGGAACTGGAATCTGCAGTATTGTCTGTGGGCTCACAAGAATGTGGCCATGGGCCATAAGCTGCAGGACCCAGGTGGCTGTGGGAACAGCCCCCACCTGACCAGGGGAAGGAAGAAGTGACTCCCTTTCCTCATCTTGTGCAGGAGGATGGGGCTGTGGTGGCCTGGTACATACCTAGAGGTCCTGCACCTGGCCAAGGCCCCTGGAAAGCACTACCAAGAAGTTCCCTTTTACGACTGTTTAGTTAAACATAGCAAGGTGCGGGTAGGAACTTTAGGATCCCACTGGAAGACTGCATACCAGAAAGAAAAGCTCTGCCCTTCTGAGCCAAAGAGCCTGGAGCAGGAAGGATGGATGGTACCAGGGCCAGGGCAGTAGCAAACCCTCTGAGCCCAGGGGCAGCACAGAAAAGTGCCAAACCACCACTGCAGCTCTGACAGAAGCATCAGCGGCATTGAAGGCAGACCACCACACAAGCTGGGCTATGTCAGCCCCAGAGTGAAAGGTGTGGAGCAAATTCTGCCTTTGGGGAACCCTAGGAAGGGCCCAGGGATGACAACTGGATCCAGACACCAGGGGGCAAAGCCGAAGACAATGCTATGGAATACCACCTAGCTGAGCCAAAGTTACATTCCCTCTAAGGGTGCACACACTGGACATCTCAGCCAAGGGGGAGAGAACAAAGAAAGGGGGGAAAGGGGAAATTTTTCAACCAGGAAAGGCACACTAAGCTGGAGCTTGTTTCCAGGTGTGACCTGGGAGCACAAGGAAGTTAAGTGTCTTGCTCAGGGTCACACAGTATGCAAGTGGAAGCTGTGGGATTCAAACCCAGGTCTGGTCAGCTAGATGTCACCAGATTTGCAGCTCAGAGCCTTAGACCAATGCGCTATACTGCCTCCTTTTTTTGTTCACTGAGCATCAAGATGTATGGAAGTACTTCTTCACAGAAAGAGTGGTGGATGCCTGAAACAGCCTCCCAGCGAAGGTGGTGGGGTCAAAAACTGTGACAATCTCTCAGGCTACACAGAGCCCCTTATCAGGCTTAGCAGTCAGGTTCTATAAAGAGGCATGCAGGACACCACCACTGGGGGAGGGCTGTCCTCAAGGGGCCAGAAAGGAAATCCACTGTCCTGTGTCACATGTGGCACAAAAAAGGACATTGCCAGATGGCCACTGTGGGAGCTGCCAAGGAAACCAGCTGAGGAAGTGGAGTGGGGGGGAGAAACTGGCCACCCCACAACCATGGCCAGAGGGCTCCCATGTATATCCCCCCACTAGGCACCACCCCATAACCCCCGACCCTGTGGCAGGCATGAGATGAAGCACTCCCAAAGCTGAGGGACGCAGCAACAGCACTCGGAGGGAGGGATCCAGTGGGGAGAGGGGTCAAAAAGGGAAGGCCATGGAGGAAGCTGAGCAAAGGCCATACCCCGAGAGAAGGCTGTAGAGGCAGAAAAAGGGAAGCAACTCCCAGTCTCAGCCCCAGCCCTAGCAGCACTCCCCCATCTCCCCATTCCCCCCGAGATGGTTTATGGGGGGGACATCAAGCTACCAAAATCAAGCCCTGGCCTCTGAAGAAGACTCAGGAGACAATGATGGTCTGATGTAATGGGATGGTGCATCACCAAGGCAAGTGATGACGGGGTTGCACTAAAAAGGGCCCTGACATCGTCATAAGAAATGGTAGCCTAGTGGAGTTTCTTTTAGGCCATGGTGTGGCTAGGCATGCCTGGTGGCATCCAGGGGAAGGAATGGAAGCCCCAGAAGGATGGCTTGAATGGCCGAGGCATCAACCCTGAATGCTGGGGGGAGCTCCAGAGATGTGGTGGGGTTGGGGTCTTCTCCCATGAGAAGCTAGGACCAATGCTGGCTGAGATAGAACTGACACAACTTCCTGCCTGTTGCCCCTAATGACTAGTGGCCAAGTGGCAGCAGAAGGAGGAGAGTGTGGGGGGGGTTGAACAGGCCCCACACCTGAGGAAACCATGCTGACCGAAACAGGACCATCAGGACTCCTTGTCTGGTACCTGGTAGGAAGAGGGGTCAGGCGGCAGGGGAAAAGTGGTGGCGGGTAACAAGGAAGGCCTGAAACTGATCAACCATCGTCAGCCAAGGAAAGCCTGACGAAGCACCAGTTGAAGCCCACCCAGGGCAGAAAGGGGGTGCGGGCGGTATGGTGGAGGTCTTGCTAAGGAGAGACCAGTGATGGAAGCTGCCAGAGCTGTACCCCATAGAAATAGAGGGTGTTGGATGGCAGAGGGCATTGTGGCCTGGAAGGACCATGAAGCAGTCATGGTCAGCACCAAAAAGGAAGGCAGCAAATGGAAAAGGCATCTGGGCAAGGGAGATTCAACCCTGGAGCAATTCAGTTGAAGAAAAGAAAAGCCAAGACTGCCCTTTGGGTTCCCATGACCCAGGGGGACCAAGGAGAGGGTCAGTTTCCCAGGAGCTCTTCTCAAAGTGTTTACCCCCACTCCCAGAAAGGATGGCCACTTGCTCGGGTCTTCCTGTCTGTTGATCTTCTGCAAAATTCCATAGAAAGGGGGGACAGGCCTTACCATCAGAGGCCCATTGAAAGGGACTGCAGTGGCCACGAAAACCACAGGAGGCTCATTTTTGTGGAAAATGTAGGTTTTACACAGAAAGGAAGCACTGAAAAAAGAAATTAAAAGCAAAAAGAGTAAATGGTTGACTGAAGCTTGTGGCGTCTCCATGGAGTCCGATGTGCACTGGTGGGGAAAGAACTGAGGAGGGCCTGAGGTGGCCCATGGTTATGTAGAGAAGACATCAGCATGATGACATCACCGTGGGCAGCCCCAATAGACTGCTAGCTAGAAATGTTTACATGTGGTCCTAGTGCCTGATGGCTATAGTTCCAAAGGTGTGACCTGCTAAAAGAGACATCCTCAAGGAAGATCCATCTATCTCAAACCTTCTGTTTCCTCCCCCACTCCCCCCCAACTCTTAAAATGCACGTCTCCAGAAATCTCTCCTCCCTTCCCTTCAGAAAGTAGAATAGCTTTTTTGAGGCCAGGGTTTGAGTAGCTAAGGTCTTCCATTGCTGTAGGGTGGGTGTCACACATGAAACCCATGTATTAAGGATTCATTGTCTGGCCAGAGTCAGAAGAACCCTATTCCAGCATGGATATGGCTCCCAACCCTCTTGACCCAAATCTTCCATACCAAAAAAACATGGATATCTGTGTCGTATTTACCTGCTGCCCCAAAATTAATTAATTTAATTTTGATATTCAGGTCAGCCCACTGGGACCATTACAGTCGCTTTTACTGGGGTTTCCCAGAGTTAATTACAGATAATAACACTTTTACAGAGTCATATAAGATAATTGTTCATATTACAATATACACTTATGGTAATTGTTCACATTACAATGTTCTAGAGACTTTGGAGCCCTAGCAGTTTCATCATGCTAGGTAGAGGAGTTGTAGTTTTTCTAGTAGAAGCTCCAGAACTACACCTCACAGGAAAACATTTAATTTCGCTATTGCAAGAGCTTGGAAGTGAAATACCACTATTTTATTATTAGTTGAGCCTTTGGGGCTGACTTTTTAATTTAAATAAGGGGTTTCTTTACTCTGGGTGGTACGAGGCACGGACATCCTCTCCTACCACTTCCAGGTGTCTCAGGGATATAAAACAAGCCCTGCGGTGAGCAGGGTGAGCGCTGGTTAGCATGCATCGCCGCATGCAAAGACACGCACATTGGCGTGTGTTTGGCATTCTGCCATTTTGGCAGTTGATATTATATTAAATCCTGTAAGTTTGATTACTTTCCTTTGTTAATCCTTTTCTTTCATTCAGGAACATATAAACAATCATATAAACATGTCTACTACTATTACTACTGTGGAAGGGAATACAGGCTTTCAATGTAGTGACTGTCTGATGTTTAGTTTTAACTTTGATTCCACTCCTGTTGGAATATTTCGGTGTGTTAAATGTAATAAAAATATAGAATTAGAGGAAGAAATAAAGTTATTTGATGAGTGTCTAAAGGCACTAGAATTTAGTCAATTAGAGGCTAGGAAAAGGTTACAAATGCCCACTCTTATCCCTGGTAATTTGAATAATCTAGGGAATAGCATGGAACAACTAGAAATGAGGGATACAAAAAAAAGAAAATGACTTAGCCAAGAAACAGATTTGGTTGAAACTGAAGATGAGTGGTTTACAGTCCAGGCAAACAAGATTTCTAGAAAAGGAAGAAAAGCAGGGACATTTTGTCTCCCTTTATCTAACGGTTTTGACTCTTTAATGCTAATTTCTGATACACAAGCCCTGAATACTGTATTAATAAAGGATAATAATACTTTACCTGTGGTGGTATCCTCCAGTATATCTCCTCTTGTTCCGTTATCTGTTACCAAAACTAAGACATCATTGGATAGTGCAAAAAATGATTTAAGTTTCAACCAAGAAATTATAGCAATTCATGAGCCTAATTTAAGGGAACCATCTTCAAATTGTCCCAAGCAAATTTTTGTCTTGGGTGATTCTATGATTTCAAACTTGGACCGACAAATATGTGACATAAACAAATCTGCTCATACCCTTTCTTGCTTTAGAGGAGCAAACATACAGGATATTACAAAAATGGTAAAAAATATACTTCAAAATAGTGGTGACGATCCCTTGGTAATTGTGCACTCTGGCATAAATAATATTAAATATCAAAGTGCACAACAAATAAAGGAGGCCTATGTGGGACTAACAAATACATTAGTTGAATTAGGTGCAAATATAATCTTTTTAGAAATATTACCTGTTTTGGGGGCTGATTATTATACTGATAGTAAAATAAAACACATTAATAATTGGTTAAGGTGTTGGTGTTTAAGGCAAAATTTGAAATGCCTCACCAATTGGGAACAGTTTTGCCACAGAAAAGACTGTTATGCTTATGATGGTCTTCATTTAAATAAAAAGTGATCCAAAATGTTTGGAAACAGCATCAATTCAGCAATTAATGCATCTTTAAACTATTAAAGGGGGGGGAGGGTTAGAAGATCAACCAGTCCCTGAGATGTTGAACCCCAATAAGTGTAGTTTGTCTAAACAAAATGAAAAAAATCCAAAAGATCTAAACAAAAACTTACGGGTCTTACTTTTGAATGCTAGAAGTCTTATAAATAAGATTAGTGAATTGCATATCTTGTAGTTATCTAAAAACATTGATATATGTGGTGTCACTGAGACGTGGTTTACAAATGACCAGTGGGGGCAAGAAATCCCTGGTTATATACTTTATAAAAAAAAATAGAGTATTATTACAAGGAGGGGGAGTTGCCTTATATATAAAGGAATGCCTTGATAGCATTGAACTTGATTTTGATATATCTGATCCATTAAGCATTGAAATTATGTGGGTCAAAATTAATCCAAATATAGAACCTATAATATTTTGGTATATGTTACCGATCTCCTTCCTTGGACAATAATAATAATGAAGCTTTTCTATATTATCTACAGAATATCACTCTACCTGATAATATTGTACTTATGGGGATTTCAATTATCTGGGGATTAACTGGCAAACTCTTACTGGTACTACACAACATGAAAAATGTTTTTTGGAAACTACTTTTATTTTAGGTTTTGATCAAATAGTACTTGAACCAACAAGACAAAAAAAATTCTTGACTTAATGTTTACAAATACAATGGAGTATTATGACAAGCCTACTGTCTTAGAACCTCTAGGGGATTCTGATCATTATATGCTGTTTTGGGTAATTAATTATTTTAAGAATGAATGTAAGGGAGTAACAAAGATGAAAAAGTTATAATAACGTAAACTCTGATGATATTAAAAAGCATTTATTAAATTGGAACTGGATGAATGATTTAGATCAATTATCTTTGGAAGAAATATGGGCAAAAATTAAATCTAAACTGGAATTTTGTATAGATTCCTGGGTGCCTGACAGGAAAAAATATATTAGTAATAGGTGAAACCCAGTATGGTATAACAATGAAATAAAAAGATCAATAAAAAGGAAAAAAAGGGCATTTAACCAATATAAAAAAACAAACAAATCAGAGATAAATTGGAAAAGGTTTAAATCAAAAGCAAATCAAACAAAATCTATAATTAGAAAGGCTAAAAAACAGTTTGAATATAATTTGGTTAATCAAAAAGATAATAAGAAAAGTTTCTTTAATTATATTGGTTCCCTAAAAAATGCAAAAACTAGGGTTGGTCCTCTTTTGATTAATGATAAATTAGTATCCAATGAACAGGGTATGGCTGATGCATTTAATCAACAGTTTTCTAGTGTATTCAAAAAGAATGAAAACTTGGACCAATATCCCAGCTCAAATGTAAATCAAGATATTATATTTATGCCTGCAGAAACATTTTCTGCCTTGATGTCATTTAAAACTTCCACTTCAGTAGGAATAGATAATATCCTGTTTGTATATCTGAAAGCAATTGTGTCTGAATTAGTTGATGTTTTAACATTTCTGTTTAATAAATCAATATTACAAGGTATAGTTCCAAATGAATGGCAACGAGCACGGTTAATTCCAATTCATAAAAATGGTTCAAAACATAATATTAAACAGTATAGACTGATTAGTTTAACCTCCAGTACAGGGAAAATAATGGGAAAAACTCCTCTTACAAAAAATATGTATACACATATACATATATACATATCATGCAGAATGGTTACAGTGACATATTTCAATATGGATTTATAATGGGCAGATCATGTCAAAGTAATTTAATAATTTTTTTTGAGCCAGTGAGTATGGCCCTGGATATGGGCCTTCCTGTGGATGTGATTTTTTTGGATTATGAAAAGGCATTTGATACCATATCACATAGAGTTCTAATTGATTGTTTGGAAAAATTACATTTTCATAAAAATATAATTAAGTGGATTGCATCTTGGTTAACTGAAAGGCAGCAGCAGGCTAGTATTCATGGTTATAACTCATCATGGAGTAATGTTACTAGTGGAGTGCTGCAGGGTTCTGTGCTGGGCCTGGTTTTGTTTAACATTCTGATTCCTAGTATGACAACTTCAGATGGTGTATGGCTTAGCAAATATGCAGATGATGCAAAATTGGGCTGTATTGTTAATAACATTACTTCAGTACAAAATCTTCAGAGTAATTTAAATAATATATCTGTTTGGGCTAGTCAAAATAAACTGACTCTTAATATATCAAAATGCAAACTCATGCATTTTGGTAAAAATAACCCAATGTCCAATTATGTGATAAATAATATACCACTAATTAAGGTCTCATCCAAAAAAGACCTGGGTATTGTTATCAGTAATGATTTAAAATTTACTGATCATACTAATCTTACAGTTAAAAATGTCACCAGTTAATACATTGTATTCTTAAAAATTTAAAAAGTAGAGAAGCTGAAGTGCTCATTCCGTTGTATAGCAGTCTAATCAGATCTAAATTTCATTATTGTTCCTCCTTTTGTACACCAACTTTAATAAAAGATAAGATCATAAAAGAAAAGGTACAAAGAAGATTTACAAAAAACATTAAGAATGTAAAAATGCTTCCCTATGAAGATAGACTTAGAAATTTAAATCTTTACTCCCTGGAATATCGTTCAACTAGAGGTGACCTATGTTTAATTTACTGTGCAACAAGAGACAAGACTTTGTTTGAAACTCTATGTTTAGAATGGAGTCACTCTCTAAACTCTACTAGATCTCATAATATAAAAATTAAGACATATCTTGCAAAAACAAATAAGAGAAAAAATTATATAACACAACAAATTGTTCCTGTGTGGAACTCCCTTCCACAGGAAGTGGTGGATAGTGCAAACCTTGAATGGTTTAAAAGTAATCTGGATAGTTATATGGGAGATACTAAATATTATTACCACCCAAGTTAAGGGTGGCGAAGTCAAAATGGGCTTGCCCCTCAACTTCATATTTTTCCTATGAACCTATGAATCTACAGTATTCAGCATTTGTTAATCTGTTCTAGACGTTTGTGAATACAGACAATCAGAACAAGGGTTAGCTACTATGAGGACTATTTTGTGGTATCATTGGTAAAAAGTGCATTGATTAAGCACCAGCAAGTGAGCCTTGAGTCCTCTCTTAAATCCCTCAACAGAGTTGCATTCCTGGATATTTCCTGGGAGTATGTTCCAGAGGGGCAGGATATTTTTTATTTATTTTATTTATTGAAAGTCTTGGAATTACAAACCTTTGAGTCAGAGACTCTTTTACAAAGACTCCACATCAATAGCGCATTAGGTACAACAGAGCAATACAGCAAATATAAAAGAGACGAGGCAAATTACATAACAAGCATACAATACAGAAATACAGATGTCAGGGGAAAAACATGGCAAAAATAAGAGTTACAACAGACAGCAGTGTGCAGGAGTGATAAAAAATACATGAGTGGTGAAGCATTAACAAGTAATACAATAAGGGTAATAAGGGTAATAACAAAAGCAAAGTATTTATTTATTGTTATTTATTGCAAAGTTTCACCAGGTAAGGTACACTGAACAAACAAGTTGCTCATCTCCCGGTACGACCTGGGGGAGAAGGTGGTGGGAGTTACATAGTATCACTGAGTACACACAAATTACACAATAGAATAAAAAACATAGGTTATAAGTGAATTGCACATTAGCATGAAAAGCAAATATTTACAGGGTAGAGTAGCTATATCCTGTAACAGTGAACTTGTGGTGAGACAGATATAGGGTAAATAGCAAGTGTGACCAATGACCTACACTATTCGGACTAAATAGCACAGAGCAACAAGGGAGGTGAAATAACAATGTGGTAGAGAATCGAGCTAGAGACCAGAGCTAGGTTGACAGGCTAAAGAGATAGACTAATTTAGAGAGAGAGATGATTTGAAACAACCATACACAACTGGAGCCGAAATAGGCACAAAAACTATAAGAGCATCGATTTAGTTATGGTTAGGCAAACAGGGCATCAGTCAGGATATGGGACAAGAAAGGGGGGGAACTAGGGGCAAGTGCAATTTGCAGAGAGGAAATTATGTAGAGCTTGATTTAATGAGCCAGGCGAGGAAGAGGATTGGATTTGTGTGGGAGGAGCATTCCACAGTTTAGGGAGATGATAGGAGGAGGAGGAGGCCTGTCCACTTGAGATGGATCTCCAGGGAACAGTCAGAGTCCTGTGGTCATGGGATCTTAGAAGTCGAGAGGGAGTGGGTAGGGCAAGATTAGGAAATTGAGATCGGGAGGGAGTGCACCAAGTCAGTACTTAGAGATGAAATTAGCGCAGTGATGCAGTTGCCTATTTGTTAGGGATGGGAAGGCTAAAGCTTGGTACAAGTGATAGTGGTGGGTAAGGGGAGGTGCATCCAGTGCAAACCGATAGAAGGAGTTGAAAAGAGTATCCAAGTTAGCTAAGGAGGTGGCAGGAGCAGAGCAATAGACGATATTGCAATAGTCGAAAGTCGGGAGGATCATTTTTTGGATCAGTTCTCGTCTTGCCCGGGGCCGGAGGCAGGAGCGGTTTCTATATAAGGCGCAGAGTTTGGGGCGAAACTTTTTTATTATGGCATCTATATGGGCCAAGAAAGTGAGATGCTGATTTAGCCAAACGCTTAGATACCTGAAAGACTCAGTGGCAATTATAGTTGCCCCATCGAGGGTAGAGAAGGTGGGGGCAGAAGGGAGCCGTGACAGTTTCTGATGCATGCCGAATGTCATGGACACCATTTTCTTGGCATTTAGGAAGAGTTGGTGAGATTGAAACCAGCTCTGGACATTATTGAAATCATGTTGGAGCTTGGAGGCGACATCCAAGGGCGGGGACACTGAGGAGAAAAGAACCATATCATCAGCATACATATGTATAGAAGATGAGGTACAGATGGATGGAAGATCATTTAGAAAAATGGAGAAGAGAATCGGGCCTAGAATGGACACTTGGGGGACTCCAGAGCATATGGGTAGAGGAGGGGAGATGTAGTCGGATATTTTTACAGACTGTGAGCGGTCATTTAGGTATGCGCTGAACCATTTTATGGCGTGTTCAGACAGCCTGGCTGATGAGAGGGAGCAGAGCAGGAGAGAGTGGGAAACGGTGTCAAAAGCTTTAACAAGATCAATAAAAATGGCAGTGATGATGTGACCGCAATCCATGCCTGCCAGGATCGCATCAGTGATTCGAAGTAGCGAGGTAGAAGTAGAGTGATGTTTACAGAAACCAGATTGATGTTGGGTGAAGAAATTAATGTCAGAGAGGTACGAAGATAGTTGGTCAACGGCTAGATGTTCTTGGAGTTTGGCTAACGTCGGGAGGAGTGATATAGGGCGGTAGTTCTCAGGGGAGGAGGAGTCGCCACACTTTGGGAGAGGGAGGACGATTGCATGTTTCCAACCAAGGGGAATTTCAGCCAGTTGAAATGAGAGATTGAGAACAGCAGTCAGAGAGGGAGCAATAGCAGAGGCAGACAGGTTTAGTAACTTCGGGTTCAGTCCATTAGGGGAGCTACCTTTGCTCGGGTTAAGGGCTTCCAAGGCCGACAACATATCAGTTGTCAGGATTTTAGAGAAGGAAAAACTGTGAGGTGGGGCTGGTGGACTTCTAGTAGGTGTGAAGGTTGACTGGTTTATGGTTGGGAGGGAGCCTAGCAGAGCAGAAGCGCATGAGGTAAAATGCGAGTTGAAAGCTGCGCAATGCTAGGGTGGTCAGAGATTACAGTATTGTTTATTTGTAAGGGGGAGGGAGGGGAGCCAGTGGGGACAAAAAAGTGGATTACTTTCCAGAATTTGGATGGTTTATTTATATTGAGTTAAAGATCAAGCTGAAGTACCAGCCTTGACCAAATGAGTGGCTTTTGTGCATTTGTTTCTGAGGACCTGGTAGACCTTGTAATCTTTAAAAAGCGTTGCACTTTTATGGAGCTTCCAGGCTGCATCACGCACCCTTTGACAAGCAATGAGTTCTGGAGAGATCCAGGGGAGGTGGTTTCCACGGACTCAAACCCGGCAGATTGAATGCATTAATGAACCCAAGATTAGGGGATGTGTAACCATGACCACAAGTTCTAAAGGAGACAGTGGACATGGACAGAAACAATTACATACAGGAGACTGTCCAGAGCATATTGTCAGTCTTTGTAGTAGGTATTACAGTAGCAGAAGGGGGCACAAGGGAGCTAGTAAAGCATGACTAGGAGGGAATAGAATGGGGGAGGTCAGAGGATGGGAAAAGGGGGATAGAGGATGGGGAGGGGAGGGGAGGAAAGGAAGGTTGGAGCTGTCTAAGATGACATTGTCAGGAAATAATTCATTTTGGAAAAAATAGGCAGTGCAAGAATGGGATGGAAGGCGGTATGGCTATGAACAGTCGCAGCTGTTTAATGCTAGGAGGTGCTGCTGGAGTTTAAGTTTAAAGGGGCCAATCTTTTTTTCAGAAAAAAACTCAGAAGGCAGGTCATTTGACTGGACAGGAGCCCTATACATGAATGCCCGCTCCCCCAGAGCTGTCCTACAGAATGAGACTTGGAAGGAGGCCTTGGAGGAGCTTCTAGTTGTCTGGGGAGTGGGGGCAGGAGTGAGTAGATGTGGGAAGAGGGTGGAGAGAGACCATAGGTCATCTTTCTTGCCAACAAACAGGTCTGGTAGGAAAGCCTACCCTTGAAATGTAACCAGTTTGCTTGATTGTAGAGGCTGCAGGTGTGGGTGAGCCTGTGACCTCCAACAACAAGGTGACAAGCTTTGTTAAGGGTGACCTTGATTTTGCTTAACTCAGTATCGATCGCAGAACCATAGATAATGATACCATAGTCGACTATGGACAGGACCATGTTGGTAACGGCCAGGCTAAGGGCATCAGTCTATAAAGTAGACCAATCCTGGTATTTACAGCTTTACAGACCAGATGGACATGCTTGTGGTATGGGAGGGAGGAGTCCAAGGTGATACCAAGGTATTTGAAGCTACTGATCTGCTTCAATGATTGGTGTTGGCCATTGAGTATATTTAGTGGCAGACCTTTGTTTTTGTTCTGTGGGTTGGCAAATGACATCATTTTAGTCTTTTTGTAGTTTAAAATGAGTTTGTGGAGATAGAACCATGATTCTGTTTCAGCAAAGTACCTTTGAAGGTTGCATTCCAAGGGGATAGGGTCTGGGTGACTAGAGTAGATAACGGCATCGTCCGCAAAGAGAAGCATGTGGCCAAAGCATGCTAGGGGGAGGGTATTGAGGAAGAGACTGAAGAGGAGCAGGCCAAGTACTGAACCTTGGGGAACCCCAGAGCATACCAGTTGACTAGAAGACAGAGTGTCAAGAATTTTCACTCTCTGAGACCTCCCACTAAGGTAGCTGGAGAACCAGGCAGTGGCTTCTTGACAGAGACCCATAGACAGGAGGGATGCAATAAGGAGATTGTGATTTACCATGTCAAATGCTCTTGTAAGGTCTATGTGGACAGACCCTACTAAATGGTCATAGTCAAGAGCTTTGTGTATAAAGTCAATAAACTCCAGGAGGGCAGTGGCGGTAGTGTGACCCTTCCTGAAGCCATGCTACTGGTGGCATTGTAGATTGTATTTTGCGAGGTATTCTTTTTTTTTTATTTATTTTTATTATATTCTTTCCTTTAAAAAAATATATATATATAGACACAGCAGTGACGAGACATTATGACATAATATGTTTAGATACAATCCACATCTTAGGACTATTATAGGTATGACAAGATATACAGTACAGGTTTCTTTGTCCAGCTTCCCCCTCCCTCTCCCCAACTCAGTTATTTTATACAATCAAGGGCTAAAGTCTAAGTCTACCTCCGTTTGGTAAATAATCCATCTTTGCCATTTGACCCGTAGTTGCTGCTCTTTATCTTTCAGGTTAGCTAATAGGTTTTCCATTTTGTAAATATTGACTAATAATCCTCTCCAGTCCTGTATTGTTGGGTTGTAGGGCCATCCATCTTCTTGCAATGTTTTTTTTAGCCGAAAGTAAATTAACTGGGAGCAACGTCCTAATCCAGAGTGGGGAATGGTCAGGGTGTATTTCCAATAAAAACATTTCTACAGTTAGCTCAACAGGTTCCCCAATGCATTCTGAGATGTCTTTTTGCAAATGTATCCAAAATGGCATAAGGGTGGAGCATTTCTACATAATATGACCAAGGCCAGCTAGGGGGCACCCACAGCCCCTCCAGCATTTCCCATAGTTAGCTGGCATATATTTAATGAGCCTCACAGGAGATCTGAAGTATCTATACTGACACTTCCATGAGAATTCCCTCCACAAATCTGAGGAGGTAATCTGTACCACAGCAAACGCTACGTCTGTCCTCTGTTCCATGGAAACTTCTAAACTGAGGTCCCTGTTCCAGCTCTGCAGGACCAAGTCAGTAGACTCAGATGTTAGGTTCCTCAACATTTTATACAAGGACCCTATGTATAGTTTAAGGAGGGGGGGGGGTCGGGTGTGTAATCTTAGCTTGGATGACTCTATTCCGAAGAATATCATTTCTTACCTGGAGATACCTGAACAGGTCAGAACACAGGATTTTGCATTTGAAGACTTAACTCCTCGAAAGTTAAAACACTGGATTGCCCCAAAAATTGAAATGCATGTTCTAGACCTAGGTGTCGCCATCTGGCAAAGGTCAGGTCTGTTTGAGGTGGGAGGAAGAGTTCCTCTTCTGAGATAATTTTACAATATTCGTATGTTGGTAAAAAAGCTTTCGACTTCCTGGTCCTGAACCAAATTTTTAAAACCTGCACCGTTATACTGAAGAAGTCTTTAAGGGGCAATGTCTTCCCTAGGGAGGAAAATAATATCTTTTTTATATCATGTAAGTTGTTTAGATGAAACTCTAGGGTTTTCCACTGGGTCTCATAAATATGGGATAACCATAACAAGTGGAGGCACAGAAATGCAGCTTCAGCATATAGTTTCAAGTCTGGTAAATTTGTTCCTCTTTGCTTTAGGGAGAGTTTAAAAAGGTTCATTCTTATTCTAGGGTGACCATGACCCCAGATGAATCCAGAGATCATGTTATCCCAGGACTTGAAAAAGTATGTGGATGGGAAGAAGGGGATATTTTGAAATAGATATAATAGATGGGGAAGAACATTCATACGGATTGTTTCTATTCTTTGGAAGAATGTTAATGTTAACTTTCCCCATATCTCCAAATCCTTTTGAATGGCCTTTGATAATGGTTCGTAATTTAGGATTTCCATGACCCCCAGGTCCAAAGGAATATGCAGTCTCAGGTATTTTATTTTGATAGATCTCCATTGTAGGGGTAAAGCTTGTTTCAGGGATGTAGGGGGAGAGTAGTTATATAGGAGCACTTTGGTTTTGTTTATATTTAACTTAAACCCTGCTATTTTCTCAAATTGTGATAACATTTTCCACACTGTTGGTATTGATTGTGTTGGAGACAGGAGGGACAAGAGAAGATCATCAGCAAACAAGCTAAGTCTATATTCTTTCTGATATAAGGGGATACCTTCACGGCCCGGAGCTGATCTCAAGGCTGCTGCTAGGGACTGTATGTTGAGAGCAAAAAGAAGCGAGGAAAGCAGGCAGCCCTGAAGCGTGCTCCAGTGAAGTAGGAAAGGAGAGGAAATGCCACTATTAACTTGGATATAAGCTTTTGGTGAGGCATAAATAAGTTTGAGCCAGTTAATTAGGGATTCTGGAAACCAAAATGCTTGTAGTGTGTCCCAGAGAAAAACCCAGTACACCCTATCAAATGCTTTCTCAGCATCTAAGCTGAGAAAGGCTGTTGGGATCTTCCTGGTTTCAATATACTCTATTAATATTAGGCTGGGTCTTTCGTATGTTATTGGTCCTGTTTTATTTTTTTATGAAACCCGCCTGATCAGGATGTATTATGTTTGGTAAAATGGGCTCCAGTCTTGTTGCCCAGATGGCCATGTAAATTGTGTAGTTATTTGGTAAAGAAATGGGGCGATAAGATGATGGTTCAATTTTATTCTTTTCCAGTAATCATAGCGTAGTCCCATGATGGCGTGGGAGGGCTCCCTCTGCTATTTCTCTGACTAAGGAATACATTCGAGAGTTAGTTCATTTTGGAATAACTTATACCATTCACTAGTGAAACCATCAGGGTCCGGGCACTGGTTAATGGCTTGATTTTTAAGGGCTGTGTTAATCTCCTTCGTTCTAATAGGGGTTACCAATGTTTTGATGTGTATGTCCGACAAGATTAGAAGTTTCAACGTTGCTAAAAAACTTTTCCTTTGTTCAGAGGAAGCCGATCCTTCTACTTTATATAGTTGCTGATAATAATTAGCAAATATCTGCTATATTTCCTCCTCCCTGTACATAGTCTGGCCCATTTTGGGGTTCTTAATTTTAAGTATGGTAGCTGTATTTTTGTGAGCTCTTAGTTTACATGCCAGCCTATGTGTTCCCCTTGCACTGCCCTTGTATTCTACTAGTTTTAAATAAATCAGTGTCTGCTGGATCTTAGTGTCCAGCAATTTCTGAATTGCTGCCTTAATGTCTCGTATTTTTATTTGAAGTTCCCTGTCCCCTTTCCTATAAAGTAGCTGGTAGTTTTGTAGAAGGTTCATTAATTCCTGGTACTCAGTTTCTTTTTTCTTTTTCTTGTGCGATGCATAGGATATATAATTTCCCCTCTAATAGTTGCCTTCATGGCATCCCACCAGATGGCCTCTGATACATCAGGGGAAGCATTTTCCCCAAAGAACTGTGTTAGCCTGTCTTTCATCTTTTCTACAAATTCTTCGTCTTTAAGTATGAGGGGATTCAGTCTCCAGAGAGTATTTTTTGTTTTTTACCCAAGTCAAGCTGTAGGAGGAGGGGGCGGTAATCCGATAGTATTTTGGGGTGGATTGTTATGTCATTTACTGATGTGAAGTGCTCACATGTAATGAAGTAGTCCAAACTGGAGTATGTATGAAAGCTTCCAGATTGATATGTATACTCAGAAGAGGATGAAAATAATTTCTGCCAGACATCTATGAGACCCAGGTGCTAGTTGAGCCTTAAGGAATGTGGCCACACTGGTTTGGCGGTAGATTTTCGGATTGGAGGAGTCCAGATTAGGCTGCATTATTATATTAAGATCTCCTGCCACTATTAGCTGACCTTGGAGATGCTCTAGTATTTTGGCTATGAGGTGCCTAATGACCAGCAATTTTGTTTGGGGTGGGAGGTAAACATTTACCAAGGTTACCTCTCTGGAGTCTAACCTGCACAGAAGTATCACATATCACCCCTGTCGATGTTTATGGACCTTTTTGACGTCCATTTGGGTGGTGGAGGGTATCAGAATAGCTAGTCCTCTTTTTTGCCCTCTAGAGTGTGAAGAGCCATAGACCACATACCTGCCACCCCAGGTAAGCTTTTGATGTTCGGGGTCAGACAAATGGGTCTCCTGTAAAAAAAAGACATCTGCCTTCTGCCTGTTCAGGTGTTGCATCAGGTGGGACTGTTTAATAGGGTTAAGAAGCCCATTTATATTTTAAGAATATATTGTAACTGGGTGTGTTGTCATTTTTTAGTTTTAATACAATTCATGACTCTAATGACCCTTAGTGATAGTATTTTCCCTTCTCTTTTATCTTGTAGATTGGACTGGACCAGTTTCCTCTGGACCATGTCCCCTGGATCACAACAAAGCCCCTCAGCAACCATGCAACAGCACCCACCTGCCAACGTCAAGCAACTCTGTGGACTGCATGGAACCACACCCAGAGGGGTTCGTCCCTTACCACCCATCTGTCCCTCCACTATATGTGGTTCCACTTTAATAAAATTTTACTTCTGAACCATATGTCCTGTCTCCTGTGTCTTTGTAACTTAACCAAAAAAACATTTATCTCAATTAGGTTAATTTTCAGCCACAATTGGTAACCCAAATTATTGTGAACTATATACATGTAACAATACAAAACACCTCCAACTAGATAAAAAAACTGTCAACCGTTCACCTATTAACTCCCAAAGGTGAGGCAGGGTAAAACAACCACATCTGTAAGCTCTCATCCCTTGACCCTAACAAGGACGGGATGGGATCAGGGGTCTCCCTGGTTCCCAGGTGGGTACAAAAAACACCCATGAATAGAAGTATACCCAAAAGAACTCAGAGCCCGAAAGGGGGTCTTGTCCGTAAGTGGTCTGGCATGAAACTTCAGAAACTCTTCATTTCCCAAAGGCTTCTCCATATAAAGATGAAATAAAAGCATTCCCTTTTCATATGTTTCTATTGACAGGGTGAATGTCACCCTGCTGGAACAAAAAGACCCCAGGTCCAGAGGAGAGAAGAGGGCCGTAGTGGGAAAAACAAGAGAGTGAGGGAAGGGAAGGGAAAGGAGGAAGGAGGGAGGAAAGAGAGAGAACAAGACCACCCCTCACCTAAGTCACTCTGAAAAAATTCAGATCTGGGTCTGGGGAAACCCTCAATCTGGCCCCTGATCTCACCGCCTCTGTGTTTCAAGTTCGGAGAAGACCACAAGCTCCCTAACCCCTCCTCCACATCACTCATTATGTAATTCACTCTGTTCATATAGCAGAACTCCACTTGGTGTTGTCCTTTTGTAAGAGTAGTCTTCCCAGAGTTAGCCCTGGCACTGTGACACCAATCCCCTTCCCCGGCACCCTCCCTCATGGCAGTAGTCTGCAGGATGAAACAAGGACAGGAAAAAAAGGGGGGAGAAGGGGAGAGCAAATTCTCTTAGTAAGCCCGCTGCTATAGTCCAGTTAGACAGTCTCTCCTCTTATGTCTTCTTTATTTTTTTTTTTATATACTTCATTTTTATTTTCCACAACCATGGATGAATACACATTACATTTCAATACTCATATACGTTACAGTATTTCCATGCTTATAGTAAACAATCAATAGTTTATCTTGTAGAGTAACATACTTAATATAGTATACTATAGCCTAAATTCTATTTACTTTATCATAACTGATATCTTGTTTATATTCACTCGTCTTTGAAAGTAAAAAAGCATTTTGTTTTATCTGGTCTATATTATTTTTCTTATACTAGTACCACCTTTAATCTTTATTTCTTCTTTTTCTTACAGGTGATGTTGAGCAAGAGGAACATTTCATCGCCTCAATCCACATGCAGGCACTTATTCGGCCTAACATACGACTGAACCTGTGTGCACTTGTCCCAACCCCTTTTGAGGACTGTCAACCACCTACCCAAATCTTTCTAAAGCATACCATCTCCTCCTTGAGTGCCATATTGGTTTAACCTGCTCTCCTGTTATATGTAAATCTTGACTTACTCATTGTTTTGTGTATGCTCTAGCTGATAACTCTCCCGGGTCACCTGTAACACCCCCCGGGTTCGTGACTTGTTACTGGTTGTCATTCTATTCCATCACCTGTTATCCCACTGTATGCAAGACTGATTTGTCACTGTACCTACCTACTTAAGTTTGTAACTCTCCCGGGTCGCACCTGAAAATAGGCACTTGGCTGTCTAGTGTGACTTACCCGGTCAACAAAAGCAAATAAATAAATAAATAAACTCCCACCTCTTTCCCATGTATTCCCTTCCACACCTAGCTTGTCTACATTGTGTCTGACATTTCCCCTTTTCCTTTTCAATAAAGATCGTCTTACACCGCTCAATGTTTCTTGTTTTTTTTCTCATTTCTACCATCATCATATTTCCTCAAACTAGTTATGGTATTTCTCTTATATTTTAAATCGTAGTTTTTTTGTTTTTTTTTTAGATCCCCTCTTCACTCACTTCTCCCATCAAGAACACTTCCCATCTAGTCCACCTATTCATGTCTCCTTTATTTTAACGCAGAGTGAACCCTCTGATTCAGAGTCTGTGGCAGGAATTGTGCCTTGGAAACTATGGTAGTTGATGTGCCAGGTACAGTCTTAAGTAAGTTAATGCAGGCCACATAAGGATCCATTTAATCTGTAACCCCTTCAGTTATTTGTCCCCCTCCATCCTCACCCCCCCTGCCTCAGCCCAGTCAGCAGCCCAGTACTCCCACCCAGAAAGGGTGAGGGCAGGACCGAATAGGAGGAGAGAGAGAGAGAGAGAGAGAGAGAGAGATGGAGAGAGAGAGATGCAGGGAGAGGGCCCACGGCCTCAGGGCACCAAACCGGGGAGATCGCAACATCATGTCCTCCCAGCCTGACTGTACGTCCACCATCGAGAGGTTTTTAGAAGCACAAATAGCACCCAAAATAGCAGCAGAGCATTCATTCTGGATTGTTTTAATCATTAAGAAAGCCAGGCTCGCTGCTTGAATGTGTGATTACATTCTCCAATCCTAGGCTCCAGCCGGCCCCCCCATCCCCTCCCCCCAACCAGCCAAGTAGGGGAGAGCAAAGCAAGAATCAAAACAGGAATATTCTTACTGTGTTGCTGGAGAGGAATGGTAATGGTAAGGTGTGCCAAAATAGTACATATTTATTTATTTATTGAATTTTGTTGACCGGGTAAGCCCACTGAGCCCCTAAGGTCCCTTTTTCAGGGGCGACCCGGGAATAAACATTAAGAAGACATACATTAGAAAAACATGTGAGAGTACAGAAAACGCGGAATACAGTATTCAGCTGTTTGCGCATTGCAGACATGACATTGGTTAGTTGTTGTACATTACATTATTCATTGGTTAAAACCTTATGAAGACAATCCAGTAGCTATCCTTGGTACCCAAGTACAGGATCATTAATAGGGAAGGAGAGTGAAGTGCATATCTTGCTAGGGGCTAACTTATAATTAGGTGAACAGTCTGCAGTGTTATCTGCAGTAGTGACCGAAGCGGAGGAAGTACACCCCTTCCTTTAATGCGTGGAGGACTGTGGCCGCGTAGGTAAGCTTAGGGAGAAGTACGCTAGCGGCAATGGCTATCCTAGCTTCAGGAATAATCTGGTCCTTTATTCTATAAAGGATACCAAGTTTCCCATGGATGGCCTTGGTGATTAGGTCAATGTGGTTTTTTAGTGTGAAGCCTTGGTCCAGGGTAAGACCAAGGTATTTCGTGGAGGTGACCACCTTGAGTTTCTGACCCCCCCCATTTAAGCAGTTTGGGATTGTGAAGCCATTTCCTGTGTTTGGGATTGGTACCAGTGGTGGGCAGTGGCAATGAGAGGAAGTGAGGCACAAGAAGTAAAGAAGGGTAGGTAAGGTAGTTTGCAGAACAAGGAGTCTGACCTTAGAAATTTGGGGAGAGATAGGGTACCATGCTCCCAGTGACAGACATCAGTGAATTATTTTCATTGCAAAGTTGGTGGGTGGTAGGTAGGGGTGTAGTAACAGAAGGGAAGGAAGGGGTGGCCCATAGCAAAATCATAAGAGACAGTAATAGTCTAGTAAGTGGCTTCATGACTGCGTTGGAGTGGAACCAGCGACTTAGCCTTAGCTGGGCAGGGTGGGCGAGGATTATATGTGTGACAAAGAGACAGACTGAAGTAAGCCAGAACAGATAGTGAAGTGGTATGATTGCTGCCTTTAGTGCAGATGGTCAAGGGTTTGATTGCAGGTAGGGGAAGGAGGGAGAGGGAGGCAGATGGGGAGGGAAAATAGTGAAGAACAGGAGGAAGCAGGTGGGAATGGAACTGGGGAACACAGGAAACAGTATATGAGAGAGGGAGAGATAGAAGCTTTAGACTGACCCCTGTTGGTCAAAAAAAACCCTGCAAATGGTAAAGTGGGGACTTTATTAAACACCAGTAGTGTCACTTGACAGGTCACGTGACCACCTGGGCCCAATAAAGCTAGGGACGGCCCCGGGTGGGCGGAGCAGTCATGGGCTAACACCCTACAACAGTCTTTAGTCTGCTTTCAGGGTAGCTTTTCAGATGCTTATTCATATCTCAGCACCTTGCTGGCCACTTGTGGCGTGGCTCCAGGAGTGCTCCGAGGTTGCTGAGATGAGCGAGTGTGTGTGTGGGGGTGTTCCTTAGAGCCTTGCTGGCCGCTTGTGGCATGACTCCAGGAGTGCTCTGCTGTTGCTGAGAGGAACGAGATGTGGGCAGAAAATGCCTGCAATCCTTGGGAGGACCTTACTTTAGGCACTCGAAGCAGCTGACGGCTGGAGGACCTGAGAGTGCTGTTGTTGTATTTAGCTGTTAACGTCTCAGCCAGGCTTTGGTGGGCATTTTCCAATCTTAGTTTGTAGGCTAAGCATAGAGATGGGTATTTTAGTCGGCCTTCTAAAGAGGGCCAGGATAGGGGTTGAAGTACCTGACAGTGATGATCCCAGGACAGGGCGCCTGCTGCGAATCGGCTTACCCTATGGTACAAAGTCCTAAGTTTTTGCATCTCTGTACCTTTGTATAGAACAAGAGAGCCATATAGCAGGGTGGGTAGTAGGGTACCAGTTGTTACCTTTAGCTGGGAGTCCTGTGTGAGGAAAAGGCTAAGGCGATATAGTAGACCCAGCTTCTGGTTCAAGGACTTGGTCAGCAGGTCAATATGTGCCTTGAAAGTACAGTCATGTTCTAGAGTAACTCCTAACGGTGAATATCTCCTGTGCCACCTCCATCCAGAGTTTCAGCGGAGGGGCATTCCCAAAAGTAATGCATGTACGTAGCTAGGGCTCTTCCACATCTCCCACACATTGGGGGAATTGATGGATTAAACTTGTGTACAACCATGGGAGGACAGAATAGACTATCTATAAATTTATATTGGGATTTCTTGTGTTGTTACAAAGCAACAACCCCATATGTGATTGTAGAACCGCTGTCCAGTTCTCCTCTGAAATATTTGTTCCCAAGTCCCGCTCCCACAGTGCTTTACCTTTACCTGATAGGTCAGGAAACCAGTCTGTCCTGTTTTGTTACTTTCTGTATCAGCCCTTTGCTTTCAATTCTGGAAGCATATACTATGTGCTCTACTTGTGCTGATGGGGAAGCTTCCACGTTTTCCCTACCCAGTCCTCTGCTGAAGGCCCTTATTTGTAAATATTGGAAATGATGAGAGCTCAGGAGCCCCAGTATCCCCTGCAAGTCTGCAAAAGAGCACAACCCCTCCTTTGTAAAGAGGTTACCATAGAATGCACACCCCTTTCCTCCCATCCCTTAAATTTTCCATCGTCCAACCCAGACAAGAAGTATGGATTGCGTACTACAGGCACCAGCAGTGCATTGTCTTCTGCCATGTCCCTACATTGTTTCACTTGTTCCCATGCCTCCAGCACCCACACACCTAATGGATTTGCATTGCCTAAACATTCATATGTCTTACGCCACCCCTTTGGTGAGGTATGCCGAGAGACATCCTGGGAAACCCTCCTGTACTAAATCCATCCAGCTTGCTGCTGGGGTTTCATTCACCCAGTCTTGAATATATCGATGTTGGATTGCTAAATAGTACCATTTAAGATCCGGAAAATTAAGACTCCCTATGTCATATTGGCTTTTAATCACTGCAAACTCATTCTAAGGCATTTCCCTTGCCATATGAATGTTGCAAAACTCTTTTTCCATCCTTAAGATCTGCCCCTGTGAGCCACATAGAGAGCATTTGCATTGTATATAACAGTCTAGGTAGAATATTCATTTTCAGTAAGTTAATCCTTCATATCCATGATATAGGGAATGTCCTCCACTGTGTTAAGTTGTTTAAAATAGTATTAAGCCAGGGTTTGTAGTTCAGTTGGTAAAGGGTACTCAGATCCCCACCAATCTAAGTATTTAAGAGAACCACGGACCTCTTTTAATCCCCAGTTCCCCACTGGTCCCCCCCCCCGTGGCTGCCCAATACACAGTATTTCAGACTTATGTAAATGAAACTTATAGCGCAAGAAGGCAGCAAAGTCAGCAATTACTTTAAGCAATGCAGGCATCGAGTGCTGGGGCTCTGTAATATACAATATCAGGTCATCTGCATATAATTTTGTGCTGGGTCCCTGATTTCCCTGTAACTCCTTCAATTTACCTGTTCTCTCCTACCTTATTAGTGAGAGGCTCAATGGCAAGCACAAAAAGGAGTGGGAAAAGGGGGCACCCCTGCCTTATCCCCCTATAAAGTCGAACCTCCTCCATTAGAGTTCCATTTACCAAGATTTGTGACACTGCAGCTTTGTACAGAAGTTGTACCAGACTTACAAATTCCTCTCCTAAGCCAAATCACATCAGTGTCTCAAACATATAACCCCACTCTGTGCGATCAAAAACTTTCTTGGTATTCATGGAAAACACAGAGTGTAACCCAGATGCCGAGAGCCCCAGTGCACAACACTGAACAACTTGTGCATATTGTGACAGGAGAGCTGGCCACACACAAATACAGTCTGATCGGGATGTACAGGGTTAGAGAATACCTGCTCCAGTCGTCTAGCCAGGATTTTTGCTACTATTTTAAGATCACAATCTAAAAGAGAAATGGGGTGACAGGAGACACATTCATATGGGTCTTTACCCGGCTTTGCCAATACACATATAGCCACCTCATAACAAGTTTTGGGAAGTACCCCCTTATCCTTGACTTCCTTCATTAGTTCACACAAAGGCTCGACAAGGGATTCGACCATCTCTTTATAATATTTTGCTACAAAACCATCAGGGTCCCCTGCCTTCCCTTTCTTAAGCACCCCAATGTCTCTTCTGATCTCCTCTCAGGACATCTTCACCCTTAGCATAGCTCTCTGTTCCTCCAAAACAGTAGGGAGAGTGATGCCATTCAGGAAATCCTTGGCCACTCCCAACCCCTCTACGCATTCCACTTGGTATAATTGTTCATAGAAATCACAGAATGTCTCTCTGATCTGTAGTTTCTTCTGCACTAGTTGTTCTGACTTATGTTTTTTTTTATCTTAATTTTTTTTCTTCCTTCCCCCTGCCCACCACTCCTTCAGGCCGCGCAAGTCCCTAATGCCTGCCAGTCTCACACCCACTGCCAGCACACCACCACCTGAATCAGACAGAAACTGCATCCGGGGGAGTTCCAGCTCTAACACTACTGTAAGGTCCCTCTTCCCCAGTGAGTGGGTAGAATGGGGGAGAGGAGAAGTCTGGATGTGACCCACCCAGAACTGCAGGTATGGGGGCTGGAGTGGAGCACTCTGCGGACTGCTGCATGGTGGGATGACGGCCATCATCTGGCAGAGCTGGAACAGGCAATTTTCAATGTTCTATCCCACCCACCATCCATGTAAGCATGCACTGCAGTGGCATCCTGGGGTGGGGACATCTGGTGGTGTGTGGTCACCCACACTGCCAAGGACATCTACACAAGCCCCCCACCAGGAGCTGTTATAAGAGTAGTGCTACGCAGCCCACCCCACTAGGAAGTAAGCATCCACAGGACTCTCTGAACTCCGTCCCCACCAGCCTCCACTCCTGACATCTGGGCTTGGATCGTGAACCCAGATTGTCAGCGTGCTAAGCGAACACCTATCATTCAGCGCCATGGAGCCACCCCCACTTGTTTTTGATAATAGAGATATGACTAGAACTTCTCCTCCCTGTTAGCAACTGGGCTAGCATAAGGTCTGGTTTGTTACTCCATTCAAACATTCTTTGTGAAGCATACAACCTCCCTGTTTTTGCTTCATTATTGAGCAATAAGATTAGTGCCTCTCTTGATACTACGGTTTGCTGCATACCTTCACTGTCTTTCCCTGTAGCTACTCTCTTTTCCAAATCCTTAAGCTTGTCCTCTAATTCTTTCCTTTTTTCCTTTCTCTCTTTTTTGATCCATGCCACAGAACATATAATGGCCCCTGTATGTATTGCCCACCTCCCAGTATGTCCTTTTTGAAGGGGCAGATACTTGATTCTCAGTCTTATTATATTGCTCTTTAAGACGGGTTTTAAACTCTTCCCTCTCTAACATATAGACATGAAATTTACATGTAAACCCTCCTCCCTCTCCTCCCCTACTTGCAATGCCAGGGCGACCGTGGCATGGTCTGAGAGATGGGTAAGGCTCTGCCACACCCACTCCACATGATGATAATGCACCCTAGGTGTATATATATATATATATATATATATATAATATATATATGTGTGTGTGTGTATATTGCATATAACTTTGTTACTGCATCAGTTAGAGTTCATATTAAAGTGACAAAACTATGGAAATGTGGTGTTAGGGTTCCCAACTCTAACACCCCATACTCCCATCAACCCTACCACCCCATCCTCCACACACAAACAGGCATTGGGATGTGCCTTGGGGTCATCAACCCTGCCGCTCTCCCTATTCTATGTGTAAGGAAGCTGAGATGGTACAGCATAGGAGAATGGGGTGAGTGTTAGTGTCGATGAACCCAAGATGCACCCCAATGCCTGTCTGTGTGTGGAGGGTGGGGTAGTAGGGTTGATTGGAGGGTGGGGTGTTAGGGCTGGGAACCCTAACACCACATTTCCATACTTTTGTCACTTTAATATGAACCCAACTGATACACTAATGAAGTCTTTTGCAATGAATTTCTTTAGTTTTTGTGAAAGTATCACCATAGTCGTAGTTGTTTATGGGACCGCAGGGCCCTCTGGGCCCTGCGCTCCCATCTATCCATAAGTATAGAGACATTGTAATTAACCTTCATCTCCCTGTGGGAGAAGGGCCCTTTGCTCCCATGGTCCATGATTTTCTTTATTTTGCTGTGGGAGCACGGGGTCCTTTGGACCTTGCGCACCCATCCCTCTGTAGATGCATGAGCAACTTATCACCATAGCCATCTGAGTACCCCAGGACATGTACCCGGTGCAGAAAATTTTCAAATCCCTACCAAAACATTATTCTGCACAACTGTGATGCCATTCCACACCACAGGTGTGAAAACACATTTTAGACAGGATTTGAAAAATGATAGCCGTGACATACATGATGTCGAGTAATAAGATGGCTATGTTAAGGCTATACTGAAAATCTAGGGTCAAAATATTTAACATTTTTGTAGCTACGAGCAGGCATAGCGAAATTGTAATGAATGGTCATAACTGTGGCATTTTTTTCATATTTTGGCCCCTAATTTTCAGCATAGTCTTCTTATGATCCCACCTCATAAACCCCATAGGTGAACATTTTTAAATCTGTGGCAAAGCGCCATTCTGTGTCACAGGTGTGAAAACATGTTTGGGGCATGATGTGAAAAATGACAGCTGTACTGTTCATGAGGTGATGTGAAAAAATGGCTATGCTGAAAATTTGGAGTGAAAATATTAAAAATTACCAAAGTTACATGCGTGCATAGAAAAATGTCAATAAACGCATGTAACTCGGCCAATTTTCAGAATTTGTCAACCAAATTTTCAAGATGGTCTTCTTGGGATTCCACCTCATAAACACTGGCACTGTCATTTCGTTATTTAGTCCTGAAAGGTGACTTCGCACAGTGACTATGAAATCACCTTCCTGGCCTGATTAATGAAACAACAGTGACAGTGTTGATGAGGTGGTGTCCCAAATAGGCCATGTTGAAAATTTGGTATAAAAAAATACCTAAAAATGCCAAAGATATCAACATAAGTTCAGAAAGCCATTGATATACATTATATGGCACTTACCTTGATTCTTCAGTATGTGGTTCGGCTTTGAAGAGTGCAGACAAGTCCCAGTCCACAAAAAATTACCCCAGATTACCTCCAGTGGTAAGTATAGGGCAAGGGGGGTGTAGAGTGCTGGGTGCTCAGTGGGAGGGTCGGGATAGGGAAGGGGACGGAAGTGATGACGAGGGACCGTTTTCATTTTTTCAGAATAAAAATAAAAAAAGTTGGGGGACTGTTTTCTTTTTACAGGTGCAAGTACAAGATTCTTTGGGGACACTGGGGGTGGGCTCCTCAGTGTCCCACACTTTGTAGGGGAGGTGTACAGCATATCTGGGGACACTGGTAGTGGGCTTCCCAGTGTCCCTCACTGGTGGGGGGGAAGGGCTGTTATACTGCCAACATGGGGACTGGCAACCCCGATATTAGGAAATAGAAAAATAGAAACATAGGCATTGCAGGCAGTTAAGGACTGCTAGGACCATCCAGTCTGCTCATAAGCTATATAGTTAATTCCTCTGCTCCCTTTCACTTAGACGCATTTAAAGGGGCATAAAAAGGGCAGAGGAATCAGATTGTGGGGTCTGTTTGCTCCTAAAATGTACAGGTACATTTTTAGGAAGTAGTGGCGCAACTTCCCTGTAGTTTTGTGCATCAGCGAGTGTTTTGCGAAATAGTGCCACAATATGCGGCATTTTCACAAAGATATTACCACAATCTGTGACATTTTTGCAAATGTAGTGCCACAATTTGTGGCAGTAGAGCCACAGATTTGTGACACTACTAGCAGCTGAACTAAATAAACATATTTCTGGACATTATTTTGAAAAAATAATGCCAGAATCATGTTCCTTGGGCCCCGATTAGGTAAACACAACCGTTAGTGTTTACCAAGGGGCAGAATTTTTTTGAATGATATCTTTTTTTCCACGTCGCTAACTGAAAACAAGATGGGGAAAGCTTGAAAGAACAGAATCCATTTGCCAAAGAGAATGGCACTTTTGTGAAAGAGAATGGTACTTTTGCACTGGACGGCTAATTTCCCATAAGAAATAATGGGAAAATTGAAATTTTAATAACTTTTGAATGGATTAATATATTTTCGCCCAAACCTTCAAAATGCACATCTGTGACTCAGACTCCATATACCCTAAAAGTTTCAGACCAAACCGCCAAACTGTTTTGGAGAAACAGTGTGATAAATAAATTACTAAAGAAAAGTGGAAATTTTCAAATTTTGTGACATTCTGTAGCTCCACACCCATACATCCAACTGAAACAAGACATGGCACATCCAGAGATCTATGGTACCTGACAGCAGCTGCAAAATTTCAGGCAAATCAGTTGCATGGTTGCAAAGTTATTAAAGTGCAAAATGTGGTGTTTAACAAAGTGAGGTCTGAACCTAACTATATATATATATATATATATATATATATATATATATGTATATTCATTGCAAAAGCTCCATTAATGCATCAGTTAGGGTTTCTGTACAGAGACAAAAGACTGGAAATTCAATGTTGAGATCCGCAATTCTACCACCCACCCCACCCTCCACACACTAACAGGCATTAGGGTGTGCCTTGGAGTCATCAGGCCTAACATTCACCCCATTCCATGTGTAAACAAGCTGAGATGTTACAGTATAGGAGAATGGGGTAGGAGTTAGGGAATGACGACCCCAAGGCACATCCCGATGCCTGTTGGTGTATGGAGGGTGGGGGTTGGGTGTAGGTTGGTAACCTCCTTCTTTTGAGATAGTATAATAGTATCTTTATTTTAACAGTGGGAGCACAGGGTCCAGTTCCTCTGTTGATGTGCATATATATGTAGGTGTGGAAGCGCAGGTTCCTCTGGGCCCTGTGCTTCCATGTGTCCAACAGCAGTGACCCAATTGTCAGCATAGCCATCTTATTACCCCACCTCATGTACCCTGGTACGGAGAAATTGTGAAATGCAAGACAACATGTAATTATGCGCAACTGCAATGCCATTCTGCATCACAGGTGCAAAAACACATTTTGAGCAGGATGTGAAAATGACAATTGTACTGTTCATAAGATGGTGTGATAAAATAACTATGTTGAAAATTTGGGGACAAAAATATTAAAGGGAACAAAGTTATGCACGTGTGTAGAATAAATTCAACAGACACATGTAACTTGGGCATTTTCAAGAATTTTCTCACCAAATTTTCAACATGTCCTTTTGAGAACCCCACCTCATGAACACTGGCACTATGATTTTGTTGCTCCATCCTGAAAGTTGATTTTGCACAGCGACCACGCCATTCTATACCACAGGTGCAAAAACACATTTTGGGCAGAATGTAAAAAATGACAGCCATACTATTCATAAGGAGGTGTGAAAAATGGCAATGTTGAAAATCTGGAGTAAAAATATTAAAAATTAGTGAAGTTATGAGCCTGCATAGAAACTGCGCAATGCACAGTCGTAACGTGGCCATTTTTTTTTTGCACCAGATTTTAAACATGAGCTTGGGATGACCCCAAGGCACACCCCAATGCTTGTTGGTGTGTGGTGGGTGGTGGGTGGGGGTGGGGTGATAAAGTTGGTAACCCCAACACTGAATTTCCAGTATTTTGTCTCTGTAATAGAAACCCTAACTGATGCATAAATGGAGTTTTGTGCAATGAATATGTAATAGATAACCCACTCTTAGGTGTGCGGTCGCACTCTGATATACGCATGCCTTGGTGTGCATTGTACACATGAGGCTGCAGGCCGTGTGCATCAACCATCCAAGGCATACATATATCAGAGCATGACAACACACCCGTACAGTGGGTTATCTATCATATAAAATGGCAAACTTGTTTTGGAGGCGAGTAAAAGTGCAGGTGTGCGGTCGCACTCTGATATACGCACTGTCATCTGATGTGTTTCAACCAACCAGAGGATTCCTTTTCTTACCCATTTATATAATATATATATATATATAT
This sequence comes from Neoceratodus forsteri, assembly GCA_016271365.2. Classification (NCBI taxonomy): domain Eukaryota; kingdom Metazoa; phylum Chordata; order Ceratodontiformes; family Ceratodontidae; genus Neoceratodus; species Neoceratodus forsteri. The sequence continues at coordinate 797,623,885 of CM028134.1, read as the reverse complement.
ATATATATATATATATATAATACTGGCACAGTAGCGCCAGTATAGTTAGGGTTACACAGCCACTTCTATGTTAAGCCCCAAATTTTGCACTTTAATAACTTTGCAACTGTTTGACCATTTTGCTTGAAATTTTGCATGTACTGTCTGCTTCCATAGATCTCTGGATCTGGCACATTTCATTCTGGTCAGATATGCAGTTGCAGAGCTGCAGAGTGCCAAAAAAAGTGCAAAACAACACTTTTTGGGCCATTTTTGGTGAATTCATTGCTCGTCTCTACAGCCTGAATGGTTTGTCTATCTGGTCCAAATATTTTAGGGTATATGGGGACTGGGTCAGGGAAGTGCCTTTTGAAGGTTTGGTAAAAAATATTAATCCGTTCAAAAGGTATTAAAGTTTCCCATTATAGCCTATGGGAAAAATATATGTTCCCCTCGAAAGGACTTTTAACTTTCTTGAAAGTACCGGGCACTTATGGAAAGTCCAATTGCTTAATGATGGGGACTTTCATGCAAGTCCTTATGTTAACTAATGGACTTTCATGAAAGTCACAGAACTTTCGCAAATGTTCCATGATTAAACAGCCCCCAAAAAACTGTTTCTTTGCCACTTCATAGCAAAAAAATGTTTCAGGCTTTGGGGCTGAAATTGAAAGGGTGGCAAGCCCTTGCCCCACAGATGCACCTTTTACTGGTTTGGTGAGAACATTTACACCAGTTCCATAGTAACAGCACTCAGAACTTGTAAATTTTCCCGTAGGATAACATTGTGGTGGTCGTGGTGCCTTTCGGTGGCTATATCTCGGAAATGATTTGAGATACACATTTTTTTCGCTAAGTGCAGCTTAAGCATGCGTATAGGTGGCCAGATCATGAATACAGCTGTGAAGGAATTTTTTTCAAAGTTGCTATTGTTACTGAGATAGTGCCACATTTGCAATACAAGGGTTACTTGGAATGCCTCTAGGCCTGCACTATATGTCTGTACTTAAGGGTAGATGGGAGCACAGGGCCCAGAGAGCCAGTGCTCCTACTCATGCATACCATTTATTCTAAAGTGGGAGCAATGGACCCTCCTATGCTATGTCTCTAAACTCATGGGTGGGAGCGCAGGGCCCAGAGGGCCCTGTACTCTCACCTGTGGATACCATTATGCAAAACTAAAAGCAAAGGGTCCTCCTGCACTATATCTCTATACTTTATAGGTAGGTAGGAGTGCAGGACCCAGAGGGCCCACGCTCCCATGCATGGAAACCATTTTGCAATACTGTACTGGGAGCACAGGGCCCTCCTGCGCTATATCTCTATACTTATGGGTGGGTGGGAGCACAGGGCCCAGAGTGCCCACACTCCCAAATATGCATTCCATTATGCAAAACAGGGAGCACTCTGGGCCCGCGCTCCCACCTATGGATACCATATGAGTAACATTTCACTTTCTCAAAAAGAATGGAAATTCATTGCAAAAACCTTAATCAATGCATCAGTTTGGGTTGATTCCACACGAACAAAAGTATGGTAATTCGATGTTAGGGTTGCCAATCCTACCCCACCACACCCCTCCACCCTACACTCCACAGAACAACAGGTGCCAGTGTGTGCCTTGGCATCATCAGGCCTAACTTTCACCCCATTCTTCTATGCTGTACCATCTCAGCTTATTTACACATGGAATGTGGTGAGAGTTAGGCCCAACAACCCCAAGGCACACCCCGGCGCCTGTTGTTCTGTGGAGGGGGTGTGGGGTGGGGTAGGGTTGGTAACCCTAACATCAAATTTCCAGACTTCTGTTGGTGTGGAATCAACCATAACTGATGCATTAATGGAGTTTTTTGAGATATATATATATATATATATAAAATCACACATGCCCTCACAATGCAAAGCATCATGGGCTGCATATGCAAATCACCACAGAATGTTATGCTGGTCCAACTTTAAGCAAAATTGCATGGTGCCGAAAGGCCTCTCACACAGTTTGCAAAGGGTGCTAACAGAACATATATATATATATATAGATATATATATTTTTTTTCAAGTCTTGACCATGTGTCATGGGGTTTGATTAACAGGTGTATTCTTTAACCCCGGGTTGGCAGTCCTCCAACTAACCACCACGTCCAACTTGCACAGGCCAAGTTTATTTATTTTATTTTATTTTATTTAAACAGCAGTTTGGAAAACCTTTGAGCCATAGGCTCATTTACAAAGGTACCTTGTCACAGTAAGACAAACGAAAATACACAGTATAACAGTACAACACATAAGTATAACAGTAAATTAAGACATAGATACAAACAAGCTGGTACAGGTAGGATGGATGCAAACAATACCAGAGTTATGTTGTCCTTAGCAGCTTAGTAATAAGCTTTGTCATAAGTATTGAGTACAGCTTTGACTAGTGGCAATTACAGCATCGGGTGTTAATAAGGTGGTTGTAAGGAAGTTTAAGCACGATATAGTTGGGAGCTTTGAGATTGAGGGGGCAGTGTGTTGAACCAGGAGGGGGCCCTAAAGCTGAAGGCTCTTTGGCCGTGAGAGGTCCTAGCTCTAGGGATAACAAGAGAGGTTTTCCCAGAGGTCCGCATATGAACTAGTGGGACAGAGCGGTGTATGGTGGTGGTCAATCCTGGTGGGGTTGCCATTGCCGTTGCCGTTGACTCATAGCATTCCTATGCTGACTCTTCCTTCCAGAATTATCCATTTCAGGATTCATAACACAGTTAAACCCCCCCGCCACCAGGAATAGGGGTTTGGGAACTGCTCCCTATTGATAAGATCTAACAGATTCTGATTAAAAAATGGCATCAAAAACCGCAGGAGCATAAATACTGCCATATGTAACCCTATTCCCATACAGTTCACCCTCGACAAAAATATATCACCCTTTCTTGGGGTCAACCACCATTCTGTAGGCCTGCAGGGGAAGTCACTTGCTGACCAGTACTGCCACTCCTCTCTTATATGAGGAGTAGGTGGCCGCAAAGCAGGCCCCCACCCACCCCTTACCAATTTAGCATGCTCCGAATCTGTATGGTGGGATTCCTGTAGAAGAGTCACATGGGTTTGTTGATATTTAAGTGCCATCAGCCATTATATCTTTTAATGGGGGAGGAAAAACCTCTAGCATTTCAGGAAACTATTGTTAGAGGTACCCATTATACTTAAAAGAATTTTGTCTTGATGTTCGCTAGTCCTTCTTTTTTGACTCCCAGATAAAACCATGTTATCTAACATACCTCTATCATTTCTCTGAATAGAATGGAACAAATTAAAATACTACATTTAGAACAGTGCAACTATAAAACCTTTGAAATCTAAACAATATGAACCCCAAACCACAAAATCCCCCCATAAGCTTTTCAACATACATAGCTCCAGTAATAAGTAGAAACCTTAGAAACCTTTCACCAACCACACAAATTGAAGGTCAGTGGTAGATACAAAATATGACAGTAAATCCTCTGTTGTACTCGAATCCCCCTCCCTGTCCCCCAGTTCAACTTCTAAATTACCCATTATAGTAACCATTTATGCTTCCAACTATTCTGTGTCCCTTCTTTATACAGCGACCCTCCGCAGTCCACCCAGCGACCTCTCATCCATGATCTAGGCCCATTGTAGCCCCACCATTGTTTTGCTAGGGGCTACCTGCCCCCCCAATGGAAAAAGGTTGAGGGAGGGTCATTTGCCTCAAAATACACCACTCCTCCAGGTTCTCCTATATCACTAGTGGTGGCAAGGTACCAGTGCTCCCGTACTGCCTTAGTAGGCCCTGGTCATTTTATAAATATTTGTCTGCCCTTCCATGTGTTCCTTCTCCCTTTCCTCTTTCCTCCCACCATAGCCACCGGGCTTTCCCACCACCCTCAATTCACCCACTTACCATACTGACCATGCATGCCCTTGGCTCTGTACCTGATGCCCCCCCTCCACTTCAAAGGCAGCATACCCCCCAAAGAGCCAACATCCCCCTGTGTCACACTCCCAACTTTCCTCTGGTTCCCCCCACAACCCACCCTGTTGTAGCATCCACCCAGAACGGTCCATGAATCACCCCTGCACTGTTACGGTTCAGTTGTTTCCCTTCCCAGGTAGCCAAGACCACTACATCTCCGCTGCCAACTCCAGACCTCCTGGACTACGGTGCGGGGTAGAGGCCATGTGGCACCCCAAACATCACATGCAACATTCGCCCCCACCCCCAGCCCACCTTTCCCTCTCCTGTTAGTTGCTGTCCTCCCAGATGCCTTCTGTGATGTGCTTTACAAGAGATATGTGCACATTATATCTTCACCGGGTCAGTCTTCTCTATGCTGTAATCGTTACTTTCATGGTGGAAAAAACGCTGAAGTCCCTTAGTGCCTCTGCATCCCTATTCAGTGTAGAATATAATCAGTCTCGTGGCCACTTACGAGCGAGGGCAGATCAGAACAGTAGTAAAGATGCAATCCAGAGCACAAGGAACCTCCTCAGAAAGTCAGTGAATCCTGAGTTGTGACAAACATAGAAAATAAAAACTAGCAAAGAGACACCTGGGGCCCTGGCATCTTAGTCCGGGCCATACAATCCCACAGCTTTTAGAGAGATGAGCTTGTTCGGTGTCCGTGATACATCTGCAAAAGCTACTTCCACTACCCCTTTATTTGCTCAGGTTTTTTTTTTTTTCAAATTCTTGTAGGAAAGCATTTGCCTTGTCCTCCTCCCAGAACGTGTATGTGGCTCCCTCATTCCGTATTTTAAGGAGGGCCAGGTATGAAAATGTAAAGTCAATCTTTCACTTCTGCAGTTTGTCCAAAATAGGATTAAATACCTTGCATTTCACTGCAGCCTGGCTGAGAAATCTTGATGTAAGAATAAGCAGCTCCCTTCGAAAATTAGCTCCTTTTGGTTTCTGTGTGCTGTCAGCACAGCCTGTTGGTCTCCGTAGTGGTGGAATCTCATAACGATTTGTCGTGGTGATTGGTCCACCATAGGCTTTGGCACCAGAGCCCTGTGTGCCCACTTAATTTTAATTCTCCCCCCCCCTTAGGGGACATACTGAGCAAAGCAGGCAATACTGTGGCACAAAATTCTTCTGCACTGGCCCAGTCCTTTCCCTCTGGCAAGCCCGAAGCCTTAAGTTGGTCCCTCTTTGGTAATTTTCCTGATAGCGCAGTAGTTCTTTCAAATCTTCCCGCTCTCGCTCCAGATGGGCTAACTTATCTGTGAGTGGAAGTGTGGAGTCCTCTAACTGGGATATGTGTTGTACTGGCTTCGGTCAGTCTAGCCAAGTGGGCTGCATACTGGTTTGAAATCTCTCACTTGTCTTCAAGGTGGTCTAACTTGGGGGCTAAGTGCTGCCATTATTTGTTCCGAGACCATTCAGCCTACTGCACTTATCTCTGCACCCGATAGTGAGATCCATCCCTGGCCTTCTGCAGAGACAGACGGTAGTGTTTTCTTTGATGATTTTGCCACACTTCTTGGTAGTTTTCTGGAGTTTGGAAATACAGATTCTTCCATGGCTCTTCCTACATGCCACCGAATCACTACCACCTTATATACAGTTGGTTGACTATGAAGTTTAAGTTATATCTTTTCTGGCAGGACAGAACTCAGGAAAAGTGCAACAAGCTCATTAGCTGCTCATAAGTGCCCTACACTGCATTAACTTTGTGTCAGCACAGCAGCCAGTTTGGATTAAGGAAAAAGCTATGTGACATGAGGCCCAATTTTCAAACAGCCCTTAGAGTGACACAAGTTGTATTGCTTTAAGGGCTGCGGAAAACTCTGTGTGCACCACGGACCCTGCGCCTGATTTGATAAAAAGCAGGGTCCTGGTGCCAAACTCCCCTGTGTTGCCACAAGATGAGAGCTGCACCAAACAGTTGGCACAAATGTGAGAATTGCCACAAGGATCCTCCCCCCCACCCGGCACAACACAAGAGGAGCCAGGATGTTGGGGGTGAAGACATTGCTTGTCAGGAGGGGCCAGTGGCATAAGAGGCACAGGAGGTGGCAGTGGGGGTGTCAGGGAGACAGTTGTGCATGAATGTGACAGTTGTTACACCCATCATGGGGGGTTGCACATGGTGGTACTGTCACTGTATGACCAATACTGTAAATAGGTATATAACTCCCCTGATCCCCGATGTCCCCCATGACATATCTAAACATCTGTCCCCAGTGGTATAGTGGACCCCCTCCAGATCCCTGCTCTCCCCATTACTTAGTATATAACCTTTCTCAGTGGCCTAGCGGACCCCCTCCCTAACACTGATCACCCCCATACATATGCATATAACCTTTCCTGGTGGTCTAGTGGACCCCCCAGCAGGCAGTGCCCCACCACCTTGCCCCCAGTCCCCTTTATGCTGTGACCAGCACAGCCCTCTTCTCTCCACCACAGCTGGCCACCAACTAAGCTGTCAATATGCACGTACTGTATACTGTATGCACTCATTGACAGCTCAGCCAGTGTCTCTTGTGAAACCTAGGAACTGATCACTCTGACGGTCTTGCAATTCTCTGCCTCCCACTATCTCTCTGCCTTCACTTGCTGTTTCTGTCTTTTCGTCCTCATTGCTTATCTGCGGTTATAAGAATACATGTGGAATCTGTATATGAAACTGGGATCTTTTGTTTGAAAATACATATAGTTATATTTTTGAAATGATTGCAAAAAGCTATTTGGAACTCAGGGTGTTAACTCTGAAATACAGTTTGACCTCCACAAACTGTTTTGCAGAGACGTCAACACGAGGTTAATTCTGGGACACCATGTTCTATTTTGTTGCAGCCACAAGGAAACTGACGAAATTCTGATACATTTTGTGAGAAACAGGATGCGTCTTAATGAGATGAGGTTACAGATGTTAACTGTCAGGCAAAGACTTATTATAAAAAGAGCAGCAATATTTTGTTAGAGAGAGAGAGAGAGATTGAAATGTTAAATTAGAGATACCCTCAGAGGAAGGACTTTGTTCTGTTTGAACTGCCTATGTTAAAAAAAATTCTGCACAATTTTTTTAATTTTATTCTATTGTTATTGAGAATAATAAAATGCTAATTTCAAATTTTATAACTGCTCCTGGTTTACCTTTGCTTCTTGACCTATGCCTTAATGACACTGTCCCTCAATAGAAAAGGTGCTGCCCACATTGAGAAGGTGCTGTACATTCAGACTTTAAATCTGAAGTTCATAGTCTTCTAACATATTAAATCAGAAATAAACTTTGGGCTGAATATTCAAAAGGGTTGTGCCATGCCCAATAGGGTTGCGCCAGCGCAAGTCAGAAAATGCGCCATTCTGCGATATTCAGCAGGAGGCAGTTGCGCCACTGAAAACATGCTAAGCAACAGCGCAATGATAATGAAGGCATGTGCAACCGAAGGGGGAGGAACCATGCATAAAAGGCGCAGTGCGATGTTCAAAGATCTCTGCACAATGCGCAACAGTGGAGCAGGCAGAGTTGCGCCATAGCGAAATGAGCCAAAATAAAAGGAGCAAGGAAGAGGACAGAATGCTACAGGAAGCCACATGAGGCAGGGGAGAGACAGGCACAGGAAAGCAGCATGAAAGAGGGCAGGCCAGGAAACCACACCACAGAAGAGGTGCAGGAAGGTGTGGGGGCCACACAAAGCAGAGGCCAGTAGGTGTACCTGGTGCAGGGAGGTAGCAGTCAGGACAGCGGGGGGAACAAAGCAACAGCTGCTGGGGGGGGAATGCAAGCCAGGGACATGGCCAGTGACACCTTCCACATGGATGCCATAATGAGGGGGGTGAGAAGGCATGCGGCAGGGGGACATAGCCATGGAAGGGCCCGTCGGCGGTATGCCCCCAGCAAGCAGTACCGAGCCCATACCAGCTTTGAGCTGCATACAGATATCAAGATTGTGGGCCGGTATCACCTGAACAGGGCAATACTGAGGCGGCTCTGTGAGCTGTGCAGTGATGTGATGCAGGCACCCATATGACGGAGTCATACTCTGTCAGTGGAGACAAAGGTAACAGCCTGCATGTGCTTGCTCACCACGGGTACCTTCCAGAGACCAACAGGGGACACCACAGGCATAACACAGTCGGCCACATCATGCATCCTCACCCAATTCCTCAGCGCACTGCTGACACATGCTGTGGAGTACATCCATTTCCCCAGCACTGCGGCGGAGTGCACAGCAAACATACAGGAGTTCCACAGGGTAGCACGTATGCCTGGCATGCTAGGGGCGATAGACTGCACCCATGTGGCCATACGCACACCACCCGGCCCCGAGTGCCGCCTACGAACCGTGCAAGGGATATTCCAGTGTCAACTGCCAGGTGGTGTGCGAAGCCAGTGGGCGCATCATCAATGTCTGTGCCACGCACCATGGGGGGAGCACATGATTCTTTCATCTGGCACCAGTCGGCACTGTGCCACCGATTTGAGAGTGGGGTTATCTCCACAGGTCATCTAGTGGGTGAGTATGTATATAGAATTGACATATCGTGGGCATGGGGGGGTATGGCCAGAGGTGCCATAGGTGTGGCCTACAGGGCGTGGGACAGTCTGAAGCTGAACACGACACTAACCTCCACTATCTTCACACAGGTGACAGTGGATACCCACTCTGTCCCTGGCTGCTCACACCCTACCGGCGGCCCACGACCCCATCGCAGCAACCCTACAGTGAGGCACATGCCACCACATGCAATGTCATTGAGCGGGTGTTTGGGATGCTGAAGGTGCATTTCCATTGCCTGGACACCTCTGGCAGTGCCCTACAGTATAGCCCCTCAAAGGCCTGTGGGATATTCCTGGCCTGTTGCATCCTGCACAACATGGCCAAAGACTGTGGGATAGCCGTACACGTCGAAGAGGGGGACAGCGATGGGGACAACAGTGACACCGGTGATGATGGGGATGGGCAGCCCCCCCCTTGGCCGACGGGACCCCTGACTGATCTGGCTGGCACAGCTGCACCGGGACACCATCACAGAGGAGCACTTCAGCCAACACAGGTAAGTCACGGTGCCATGTGCAACGACCAGTGGCTAGGGCACAACCCACAGACACATATGGAAACACACCGGGGGTGCATGCTGGCAAGGGATGTGGCAGGGCACAGAAGCACACACACACAACCAGGGAGGGGTGAACAGTAACACACCACATGGATGGACACACACACACGCACACACAATAGGCACAAAACATGCACAGGGGTCAAGTGCAAAGCTGAGACAGAATGCAAACACTAGCAACACACATGTCCACAGGCCACCGCGTCCACTGACTGTCCATGTGCATGTGTCAGATGCTAGGCACCATCGCACTTTGGTGTACAGCACAATGCAGGCATCATCATGCACACGTACCTGTGGACATCAGCCGGGAGGGTGCGCAGGTGGACCGTGTGGCTGCGTGCAGGGCCGGGCACCCACCCGTGCACTGCCCACTGAAACACACAATGCACACAGGGCAGCAACAGACAGTGTCCACGCTGGGAGACAGATCAGTCTTGTGGCACGGTGCCACATCCACCTCGGATGCATGGGCGGCCCTGCCGAGACCCAGCAGCACTGGCAGGCTGACCACCGGCCCCATGGGGTGGCACCGATGGTCCACCAGGGGTTCCACTGTGTGAACACGACTGTGCCCGCACAGGGGTCTGCAGCACACTGAACATTCCTGCACCAGGTGTGTTCGGGATGCCCACAGCTGAACCCGGCGTCGACAGGGTGGGTGTGGCATGACGCCCGGGAACGGGGAGTGGATAGCGAACTGTGCAGTGTGAGTGACGCATGGGCACCTGACTGTGTGCCCATTGTGGCCATGACAGCAATGAATGCCTGTGCAAGCCTGTCAATGGCAGCGGTCACATCCTCCCGCAAATGGTCAATCCGTGACAGGATCCTATCGGTGTCTCTGCTGCGTCGCTCCTCTGCCCGCTCCAGAGCCACACACAGTGCCTCCACAGATGTTACAAGCCGCATCTGCTGCTGGACTGATGCCTGCAGCAGGCAGGTGTGCTCGTCAAAGAGGTCATCTGCCACCTCAGCATCCCATCCCTCAGGGTATGCAAGGGCCTGATGTTCAACACCCCTTGAGGGTGGGCGCTGCTCACCATGACCAGGTATGGGCAAGTCCACAGGCGGTGCATGGATGCCACCGCTGAACCCTGAACCCCCAGTCCTGGTGGGCAGCTGCTGCTGTTCCCCTGCCTGCTGTGCCCAAGGGATCAGTTGTTCTGCCGCTGTGGCCACAACAGTCCCACTGTCCTGACCAGCCACCAGTGCTGCCCCACTGGTGCTGACAGGCACAGACTGGGACTGTGCTGACATGCTGGCACACATGTCAGCACCAGCCAGGTCCATGGGTGTGAGCTGACCTGCTGTGTGTCCATTCCGTGGCACACACGTGTCACTGCCCATGACGGTCATGTCTTCATCATTGGTGCAGGTCCCGCCCCAGCCACAGCCACAGCATGCTGACATCCTTGGATGCCAGAATGCTGAGACACAGGAAGGGCTTCCTCCACACCTGTCTCAACGACATCAGTGTGGACAGCCAGGCGGCCCCACTGTTGCAATGCTCGACGTATACCTGTGGATGTGGATGGTCCCTCCTCCAACTCCAGATGACTGTCTGCAGTGAACAGGCCCTCCACCGCTGACTCCTGCAGACGAGCAGGATCTGTAACAGACAGAAAAGTCACGTTACCGTATGTGACCTACCCTGCCCCCTCATAGACAGACCATGACTTACCATGCAGTGTTGGGCCACCACCCATCTGGAAGCCACCTCCTGGAACTCCCTCTATGGCACTGTGGTGCATGCTTGCAGCAAGCCTGTCCTCTGCCGGTGTGAGCTGCACCACCTCCGGCTGGCCCCCACCTGTTGCAGCACGTGCCGCCCTGATGGCAGCCACCTTCTCCTTCACCCTCTTCCTGTCAGTACCCATCTTCTTCTTACACTCCTGCATGGAGCGCCTGTGGCTGCCATGCAGGTTGATGGCACGTGCCACCTCCTCCCATGCAGCAGCATGGGCCTGAGGGGTGCCCCGCCGTCCACTGAGCAGTAGCTCCTGATCAAGGTAGGCCTCGAAGAGTGCCTCCGTCTCGGCCTTTGTGAAATTGGGCCTCCTCTTCCGCCCACCATCGTAGTCCTCCTCACCCAGACCTCGCTCAGTCATTATTCAGCCTGTAAGGATGACAGTGGTTACCTGTGACTGTGCAGGACAAAGCATGTCACTGATACCACAGTCCAGACACCCACACAGCATGCAACTCACCAATAAACAGCAGTAACCGAATATGGCCACTGCAGAACATTGTCGCACCTATATAGTGCAATTCATGCAAATTAGGTGAGGAGCAACTTTAATTAGATCCAAATCATGCTGCTGCACCATTGAATGGCTGATCGGATGATTAGCATATGACGGCTGAATATCGCGCTGTTGCACTTTGCGCAATTGTGTTGAACGTGCTGAGCCAATGGCGCAGTTCTGTGGCATGCATAGTACACCTCACTGCGCATGCCCAGGTAGCTTATGCAGGCGTCTGCCACGCTGATGACATGCTGTGCATGGTAGGCAATGCAGGGCATGGCCACCATTGTGCCAGTGGCGTTATAACGAGGGTCACTACATGGTGCTGTTGCAATGGGCCTTCATAGGCACAATGGCACAACTGCACGATAGTCCACTGTGGCGCTGGCACACAGACAACCAATCACGCTAGACGCATAGTCGTCCGATGGCGCTGTACATGGTCTTGCACCACAGACCCTTGACCCTGTGCCCGACCTTTGCCGCCTTGGCGCCATGCGTCCGGCATGGCTGCACCTCTATCACGCTGTTCGGTAACAGCACGATAGGGAATGGCGGCGTTGTACCGCGCAGCATTTCCACATGGGGTGCCGCGCTGCAGTGCGCCATATTGCCTACTATACTGTTTGGGATGGCGCACAGGAGAGCCCCACAGTGGACTGCCATTGAGTTGGCGAACCTTGTGGCCCTTGTGGAGCCACACCATGGGGCTCTGTTTGGGGAGGAGCCACTGAACAGGGCCAGGACCCAGGTCTGGCAGGAGGTGGCCACTGACCTTGTTGATGCCACCAGAAGGAGGAGGACCACAGAGCAGTGCAGGCACCGTTATGGGGACCTCAGGAGGAGGGAGCCAGAGCTACTTGCCCGTCTGCGGTCGCGTGCCAGGAGGGGCATGGTGCCTCATCCAGGTGGGTGATACATCTACACACTTGTATTGTCCATATGGGTAACACTGTCTTATGTGTCCAGCACATAGGGGAGGGATTGTCTAGGGTTGGCTGTGGTGGTGTTTACAGGGTATGGGGTGGGTGGGTCTGGCTGGGTGGGGGGCACACACATTGGGGCAGGGGGACTTTGCTTTGGGATTGTACTGATGTTTTTCTCTCCTTGTTTCCCCCACAGGCGTGGATGAGCGACAGCAGCTGGGGGAGCAGCAGAGGAGGGAGGTGGACGCAGTGCCCAGGAGAGTCAGGGATCAGCACCGCTGACATCACCGGCCCAATGAGGGTGAGTGCCATGACACCATGATTACTACTGCATGCTGTGTAACAGGGTGGGAAGCAGGGCATGGTCACCATCCATGGACACCACTGCCATGCACGTGACTTGTGACAGTCAGCACTGTCCAGTGGCACTGCATGTCTGGGAGTACATCAGTGGTGGTCCATGCGTGCACTGGGCACATGGCCGTGGCACTGCCTGCACACCGCATAGCCACGTTACTGTACTGCCTTGGTGGTGCTGTGCAGGACATGGGTGGTGGGTGTGTGCAATGGTCCACATGGCTGTTGCTGCCTGGATGGGCAGGTCTTGTGGACACGGTCACTGTGGGTGGGTGCACACCATCACAGGGGCATGGCACATGGCTGTATGCCATGCACAATGGGTGGGCTACAGGGGGATGGACAGTCACACCTATTGACTCTGATCCCTCGTCCTAGGTGACCGGCAACTCCTGCAGATACAGCAGGCTATTCAGGAGCTGCTGCAAGTGGCAGGGGAGTCCCTGCAAATCTTGCGGGACATGCACCAACATGGGGTCAGGAGGAGGAGGAGGCCAAGACGACAGCGCCAAGAGGAGGAGGATCAGGCTGGCCATTGATGTCCCCATGCACCGAATAACACCTTCCCCCCTTTGACCCACCCTCACACCTCGTCTTCCCTCTCCCATATGTTCACCCCTGCCCCTTACCCATCCCCACCTTGTTTCTTTCCCTCCCCCCCATATGTACATAGTTCTGTATATAGTTTTGTTTAATATGTTGCAATATAATTATTTTGATATGAGTACTGTGGTGGTCTCTGATTTGCAGCTGGCTATAGGTGCTCAGCTGCAGTGGTGTGCATGGCATCTGGGGTGGTGCAGTCATGGGTATGTGTGTATGTGCGTGGGGAGGTTTCTATGGTGTGGGAGTAGCTATCAGTCGGTGTCTGTGGTGTGTGTGTTGTTCCCTGTTCATAGGATGACTGAGTGCAGTGGTCCATGGTGCATGCTCTGTGTCCATTGTGCCCCTGTCAACCCGTCCTTGGCCTGTTCAGCTGACACCCTTGCATGTCTGTGACCTGCAAGGTCTGCTGCCACGTCAGTGGTGGCTGTCCATGCAGGTCATCCACTGTAACCGTCACAATGCTGGGTTGCCTCCTTTCACTGGTGTGGTGCATGTTTGCCTCGGGTGACACTATGGCCTACGCAGTTGTTGTCTCACCTCCATACTGTGGCTTGTGTGTGTTGCAGGGGCTGTGCACCACTGTCTGTGACTTGTGCTCCAGGCATATGATGGTGGCTTACGGGTCCACAGTGCCTGCACAGGGTGGGTGTCACTCCTGTACCATGGAGGACTGCAGGCTGTGTGTGCTCAGTTTTCATGGGCCCACACTGGGGGCTTGGTTGTCACACTACTGCATCCCTGTGTTATTGTCCTCTTGGGTATGGGTGTGTGTTTTCCCCTGCACTGTTACATCCGGTGTGATGCATGCTTCCATGCACCACTGTGGGTGTCTGTGCTGGCTGTTGTGGCTAGTGGTGGGTCAGGATGTGTCACTTGTCTACTGTGCAGGGTGCTGTATCAATGGTGGTGGTGTCAGGGGCATGCCCTTTCCCATGTGGGGTACCTTTTGTGCCGACACATGGTCGGTCTCTCTGCTGTGCCTCAGGGGGATTATGCATGTTGGCACTGTGTCTGCCGTTGTTGCATTGCCGTGTGCTGCCACCCACTGCTGGGTCCTAATGGTGGTGCTGGCTTGTATGGTTCTGTGGTACACGAGGTTGCAGTGTGACGGTGGGGGTGGTGGTATGCATGGGGTTTCCTGCAGTGGTGGTCACTGCTCATGGGGGGTGTCTGGGGGTCATGGTGCAGGGTGTGCTGTACACTGGGGAGGGCTGGTGTGGCACAGGATGGCCCGCCCTCCTTGTGTGGCAGTCTCAGCTTGCCAGTGGGTGTGCTGGGGTACCATGGCCCAGCTGTGCATTGTTTGCTTGTCCCCATGGGCCAGTGGATATTCCAGCCCTCCCCCAGTTGTGCTGTGCTTGGGGTGTGGGGGTGCATTGTCAGTTCTGCTGTGTGTTCCTGTGCCCATCTGTGGCATGGGTGGTGGGCCCCTACCTACCTCCCTGGTTGTGCAGTTACATTGCTCTGCTGCTGGGGGGCTCCCTGCTTGTGCTATGGTGCCTCTGGGCTGCTCAGCTGGACATCACTTGTTGCACCATAGTGCATCGTATCTGCTCAGCTTCCCCTCCCTAGTTGCGCTATGGCACAGGTTGTGCGATATTCAGACATTAGCTGTTGGTGCAATTTGGCTTGCTCCTTTTTTGAATATCACGTCTATTGCGCATGGGCGCAATGGACTTGAGCTTGCTCCTGCTATTGCGCACTTTTTGGGTGCAGTTTGAATATCCAGCCCTTTGTATAAGTAATATTGTTGTTTTCCACAGTGTTCTGAGTGTGTATCTCCATGTTTGAAGATGTGGCCCTCATTATGAGGGTCATTGTCCCACATTGTCCCTTATTTTGAATGCCCAGGTCCATCATTTCAGTGACAAATGGTGTAGAGCTGTGTCAGTTGGCACTGGAGAAGCAAGAACAGACTGCAAAAGAGTCTGCATCATGAGACCTCTTAGATAGTGGAACTGGAGAGGCTAAAACTGCAACATCATTTTGAGCTGGAGAAAATGAGGATGGAATGTGAGAGGACAAGAACAGCAGGACAGAGCATGAGAAGAAAGAGAAAAGGAGAACTGAGGTAGAGATGAAGATGAGGCAACAGGAACTGTCTGAGAAAGCAAAGGGGTTTAAGGAGCAACAACATCAATTGGAACTCGCAAAGCTGAAAATGTCAGATCTGGTGAGTATTGACACAAATGAGTTAGCCTCAGGTTCTGTAGGCACTAAATTTCAAAACTTTATTGGCACTGCTTAAAGAAAATTATCATTTTGGCACATTCTGAAGGTCTTTTAAGGAGGTGTGTCAGAAATATAAATTTAAACAGGATACCTAGGCTACTCATCTGGCACCTCTATTTACAGGAAAAGTGCTAGAAGCTTATGCTAGGTTGAGTCATAAGGAATCAAGATCATAGCAAATGTTAAACAATGCTATTTGAAAGAGGTATGAACTGGCACCAGAAAATTACAGACATAAGCTGTGAAATACAAGAAAGCACCATAGTGTAAGCTGTGTTTAATTTTCTGTTGAAATGTGCATGCATTTTGATCATTGGGTGTAAGGTTGTGGACAAATCTCTTTGAAAAACTCATATGCCAATGCTACTGGAGCAATTTTTAAAGATTAGACCAGAGGAGTTCAAGAATTAGCTGCATGACAAATCGCCACAAACTGCTAATCAGGCTGCAGAGTAGGGAGATCGCTGCCTAAAAGACTGGGAGGGAGTGGGACTGTAGCCAGTGGACCTACTGGAGCACAATCTGGCAATCCCAGAGGTACCCAGCAACGTAGTCATACCACTGCTGCAACTGGTTCTGACCCAAAGATAATAAAGAAAGAGGAGAAACAATGTTACCTCTGTAGCAAAATAGGGCATCTGCAATGCAGTGCCAGAAACATGAAAATGCTAATGGTAGATCTGGGAGACAAACTTTAACCCAGGCAGGTGAGCATATAGCAGACTTCTCAGCCAGATAATCTCCCTCCAATTCTTTGCCATATATGCACACGATGTTGGTAAATTGTTCCTCATTTATAGGCCTGCACAATACTGGAGGAAGCCTGTCACTTGTTAAACAGTCATTTGTGGCGAAAGGGGCAAATTCTGGCAAGGGAGACTGATAGAATTACATGTGCTACAGGAGCACAGTGGTGATATCCATAGCTAGGGGTCCTCTAATATATGAAGGGTATGAGGGATCACCAGAAATGGGGGTGCTTGCAAACTTGCCACTCAGTGTCATTCTGGGTAATGATCTGGACCACTGAAGAAATATTGCTTGTGTTGACACAAGGAGCCACACTCCAAGAATGACGGGAGGGGAGACTGCAGGCACCTGTGAGATTTCTCTTCTGCTCTGCACTGAACAAGAGCACAAGAAAGGAGGGCTGACAAAACAACAAAAAACTCCCCCACAACTGCAGAAAGAGTCTGCAGATTCTGAGATGGATGTGCAGTCAGGGTAGCACAAAACTCCCCTATGACTGCAGAAGGAGCCTGCACCCTGTGAGGAGGAGGCATGGTCAGAGCACCAGGAAGATCATGCACAGCCACAGAAAGAGGCGTTGGGTTGGAAGGATACCCCTCAGCTGCCGCAGGAGAGAACTGATGACTGTGACAAACAAGTTCTGGTCAGAGCTGATATTGCTGTGGAAAGCTTTTAGGAGTGGCAAGAGCATGCAAAAGAATATGTGGTGCTCTCATTGCACCGGAGTCAGTCTGCCACCTACTGAAGGATGTAGTATAGCTGAAGCAGCTACAGCGAGAGAAGGTGGGGATGTGACTGATGCCTGTATAAGACACTCATGAGATCATACCTGGTATACTGCATCCAGTTCTGAAGGTCCCATCTCAGTAAAAAACATAGACAAGGTGGAGGTGGTACAGTGGAGGGCAACTGCAATGACGCAGGGCATATGGGATAAGACCTATGAGGAAATATTAACCGAGTCAATATTTAAAATATTTACTTTATTTGGGTAAAGCATTTAAACCATTTTAAATATTAACTTTTTACAAGATATGCCAGTTGAGATTCAATATATGCTATATCAAATCACAACTGGCATATCCTGTAAAATGTCACTTATAATGCGGTCACACTTTTACCCATTATTTCTAATGAATCTGCACAATGCAGATCTGCTGAGAGGCAGTTTCAGTGCAATCTTCCTTTTACACATTTTTACAGTGTGTCTTCCTAGAATATGCTTGCTGATTGCTATATACTGTATTTAGCCTGGATAGCTCACAGAAGATGTGGCATCTTAGTTTCATTGGGGATCTACAGCTACACAATATTATGCTGCATTGCATAAAATCAGAACATGCTGAAAACAATATTTCACATCTGGATTAGGCTACCCTGAATAAATGCATTATAAAAATGGTAACACAGTGACCACACTGAAAACAAGATATTGCATCTAATCTGGGACATCCTGAGTAAATACAATGCAAAAATGTGTAAAATGAAGATCCTTATGAGAATCAAATGTAGCATTTCCCCTGTGTTATCCAGGATACAAAACATAGGGTAAGAAATATTTAAAGGAAATCTACTGTAAACTGAACTTTACTGTGTTCCACATAACCAAGGCTGACATAAACAAACAGTTTCTTTATTGTTTTATAACATATTCAGTGCTCCCATATTGATTTGGCATTTTCCCTGTAACTCCAGGGTGATATTCCTGTGTTTTCCTGTAGATTGCATTATTTCCAATGGAAGCTGAATTGCCCTGTTTTCCTGTATAACCAATGCAAGTCTATGGGAAAAGTTTTCCTGTAGACGCCTCCAAATCCCTGTAAAATACAGGAATCCCTATAGATATGGGAGCCCTGCATATTAGATAGCAGTATTTATTTTGAATGTTGTGGCCATAAGGATGATGTGTACAATGTATGTGTGTGTGTGTGTCTGTGTCTGTGTGTACGTGTGTGTGTCTGTGTGTGTGTGTATTTGCTGTATATAATAACTATGCCTGAGACGGTGTTTATCAGATAGTGTCTTAAGAGGTTAAAAAGCATCAACTCTCAACTGGCAAATCCTGTAAAATGCCACTTATAATGTGGTCATGCTTTGCCCATTATTTCTAATGAATCTGCACAATGCAGATCTGCTGAGAGGCAGTTTCAGTGCAGTCTTCCTTTTACACATTTTTACAGTGTGTCTTCCTAGAATATGCTTGATGATTGCTATATACTGTATTTAGCCTGGATAGTTCACAGAAGATGTGGCATCTTAGTTTCAGTGGGGCTCTACATCTACACAATATTATGATGCATTGCGTAAAACCAGAACACGTACAAAAGAATATTTTACATTTGGACTAGGCTACCCCGAATAAATACATTATAAAAATGGTAAATCGTGACCCTACTGAAAACAAGATATTGCATCTAATCTGGGACATCCTGAGTAAATACAATGCAAAAATGTGTAAAATGAAGATCCCTATGAGAATGAGATGTAACATCTCCCCTGTGTTATCCATTATCAGATAGTGTCTTAAGAGGTTAAAAAAGCATCAAATCTCAACTGGCAAATCCTGTAAAATGTCACTTATAATGTGGTCATGCTTTACCCATTATTTCTAATTAATCTGCACAATGCAGATCTGCTGAGATGCAGTTTCAGTGCAGTCTTCCTTTTACACATTTTTACAAGGTGTTTTCCTAGAATATGCCTGCTGATTGCTATATACTGTATTTAGCCTGGATAGTACACAGAAGATGTGGAATCTTATTTTCAGTGGGGCTCTACATCTACACAACATTATGATGCATTGTGTAAAATCAGAACATACTGAAAAAAATATTTTACATTTGGACTAGGCTACCCTGAATAAATACATTATACAATGATAAAATCATGACCCCACTGAAAACAAGATATTGCATCTAATCTGGGACAACCTGAGTAAATACAATGCAAAAATGTGTAAAATGAAGATCCCTATGAGAATGAGATGTAGCACCTCTCCTGTGCTATCCAGGATACAAAGTTTAGGACAAGAAATACAGTATTTAAAGGAAATCTACTGGAAACTGAACTTCACTGTGTTCCACACATCCAAAGCTGACATAAACAGTTTCTTTATTGTTTTATGACATATTAGATTGCAGTATTTATTTTGAATGTTGTGGCCATAAGGATGGTGTGTGTGTGTGTGTGTGTGTGTATGCATGCACATGTGTGTGTGTTTGCTGTATAAAATAAACTATGTCTGAGACAGTGCTTGTCAGATAGTGTCTTAAGAGGTTAAAACACAGTGTAAATCCTGGACATTCCTTGCTGAGAATGGGTGACATTTATGAGGTATAAATCTTTCTTGAAAGAGAATACCTGTCCAACTTAAGCAAGTAGTAAGAAAATGCTTAAATGCTAAGTACTTAAATGTGCAAGTTGTTGCATTTCTAAGGGGGTAAAGAAATCTCCAGTTTAATAGGCAACCAATATTTAAGAAGCTGTTTCAGTTTCCTAATGACCATCTGATAAGCAGCTGCAAGTTCTGTCTACAACACTGGAAACAGAAAGAAGGGATTATTTAACTGTCATGGTTTGCAGTTATGGAAGGACACACTGAAAACTCCGAAAAGATGTGTTGCACAGAAACACCTTTTTTCAAGGGAAAGCAGGATGGTTGTAGGCTCCGCCCACAACCATAAAAAGGGAAGTGGCGGTGCGGACTGGATACAGCAGGAAAAAGACTTGGAAAGGTTCCTCACAGCTACAATGTAAAGGGGCAGTCAGTGTGTTAGGAACACAGAGCTCCCCAAAGATTCCCCACAGAGGCAAACTCTCAGCACAGCCAATGCACTGGAAGGAGGGTCAAGGGTTCAGAAAGCTCTCACAGCAGCCAGCAGGGAAAGCTGAGTACACAGCAGACAGACAGTGAGAAATGCCTGATTGACTCACACCTTTGCAGGCTGACACCTCAGAGCGAGAACTGCAGCAAAGCACAGAGACAGCTGGAGGGCTGGGCAGTGTGCCAGATACATGATAATACAGGCACAACAGCAGGATCCAAGTTTGAGTAAAATAAGGGAGCTAGCAGAGACTCTTGACAGCAGTGGGAGAATGCCACAAACTGGATACTTGAAAGTGCAGGATGGGATATTGGTGAGGCAGTTGTGTGCAAAAACATGAGCAAGGAAGGAGGAAATATTCCAACAGATAGTGATGCCACAGGAATACCAGAGACAGCTGCTACAGCTGGCTGATGACATTCAATGTCTGGCCCTAGGGGCGAACAATACCCAAAATATACTTTTGCAGAACTTCTACTGGCCCACTATCTTTTCAGATGTGGCCTGGTAGTGCAAAACCTGATTAGCTTGCCAAAAGAGATGAGAAGCAGGATATAAGGGAAAGGCTTCCCTTATGCCATTGCCTATTGTAAATGAACCATTTAGGAGAGTAGATATGAACACTGTGGGACCCTTGAGTACCTCTAGTAGGAGAGGTAAAAGATTTATTTTGGTAATTGTTGATTTTGCAACAAGACATTCTGAAGCAATTAGCATGTCTTCTGTGGAAGCAGAAAAGGTGTCAACTGAGCTTTTGGGAATTTTCTGCAGAGTAGCGCTGCCTGAGGAAATTTTATCAGATGTGCACAAATTTCATGTGTACACTGATACTTACCTAGTGGAAAAAAAAGCAAGGTAAGGCAGCTAAAAACTTCACTATACCATCCCCAGGAGAATGGCTTGTGTGACCATTTTAACTCCACACTAAAACACATGCATTGATCCTGTGAAGACAAACACCCCAGAGACTGGGACAAATATTTGCCCTATGTGCTGTTTGCCTACAGGGAGGTGCAACAAGAGTCCACAGGCTTCTCACACTGTGAGTTATTCTGTGCAGGCAGGATGAGAGGCCCACTGAACATGGCCAAGGAAGAATGGGCTAGGAAGTCCCGACAAGCAAAGAGAGCATTGTGGAGTGTGTACTCCACAGTACATGCAGAGCAACAAAGATGATCCAGGGTCTGGGGGAGTTACCATATGAGGTTAAATTGAAGGAGTTAAACATGTACTCTCTGGAGAAGAGAAGGGACGGGGGGATATGATTGAGGCCTTTAAGTACATGAGAGGAATAAACAGGACAGGCACCAAGGGGCTGTTCAAGGGGAGGGTGGGGAGAGACACTCAGGGTCATGACATGAAATTGGAGGGTGGAAGGTTTAGGAGGGAAATGAGGAGGCATTTCTTTATGGAAAGGGTGGTAGCAGAGTGGCACGCACTACCGGGAGAGGTGGTGGCCTGTAAAACAATGGGATGCTTCAAGAGGGGCTGGGATAGGGCAAAAGGGAGGGTCATGGGGGTAGGGTAGGAGGGGCAGCTGCAGAGTAGGGGTGCTAGCTGCAAAATCGAGCAGACTCGACAGACTAAATGGTCTTTTTCTGCTGGCAGTTTCATATATTCATATGTACTGAACTATGATGTTAACCGAGTACATGGACTTTGCACAGGAGACTCTCCTGCAAGCTCAGAACAAGCAGAAAACATTGTACAATCGAGGTACGAGGGCTCGAGCATATCAAGTTGGGCATAGAGTAATGTCACTTATTCCACTGAAGCACAACAAACTGCAGGCAGCCTGGGGGGGTCCTTTTGTTGTGACTAAGAAACTGAATAATGTGAATTATGTGCTTGAACTGCTGGGCCAAACCCACAAATGCTGAACCTGTTGCGTAAATATGCTCAAGCTATACCATGCCAGAGAGGAGCTGGTTTGGGCAGCAATATGTTCCCCAGCTGGTGACAAGGAGGATGCTATAATTTATCTGCTCAAAGACAGCAAGTGTGAGACTTCTGTGGATGCAGTCCATCTTTCCATTCAGTTGAACCCAGATCAGGGGCAGATTTGCAGTGGTGCTGAAGACCTTTAAGGCACTGTTCATTTCCAAGCAATGGTACACTAGATTGGTAGAGGATGAGGTCAAGACAGTCTCAAGCGAACTTGTGAGACAAAGTGCTTGGAGGATCCTACTAGTGTACGAGACCAGATGCGGGAGGAGACAGCAGAGATGAGACAGATAGGGGTGATACAGGAATCTAAAAGCCCTTTGGCTTCCCCAGTAGTCTTGAGCTGTAAAAAGGATGATACAACCTTGTTCCATGTGGATTACCGCAAACTTAATTCCATTACAGCAACTGATACATACCCTATGCCAGAAACTGAAGAAATACTGTAATGTCTAGAGGACACCTAATACCTCACTACCATTGATCTGACTAAAGAGTACTGGCAGGTGCCACTGACAAAGAAGGCCCAGGAGCAGTTTTCTTTTGTCTGTTTGAATTTATAGTCATGCCCTTTGGGATGAAAATGCTCTAGAAACCATCCAAAGGTTGGTGGACAGAATCTTGAATGGGGCTGGTGAATTTGCAGTTGCTTACATGGATGAAAATCACAATTTAGAGCCAGGCCTGGGTGGAACGTGTTCGACATGTCAGGGAGGTACTATTCTGGCTGCAGAAAGCAGGCCTGACAGTAAAAGTGGAGAAGTGCCATATAGGCATATCAGAAGCGACATACCGGGTACACTGTGTTGGGGTGGGCACATCAAACTCAAACCAGCAAAGGTGGAGACCATTAACAATTAGGGCAGACCTACCTTTAAAAAGAAAGTGAAAGCTTTCCTGGGGTTAGCAGGCTTCTACAGGAAGTAGGTGCCAAATATCAGTGCTGTGGCTGCATCCCTAACTGAACTCACAGTGAAATGGGCACCTGACAAGATGATTTAGATGGAGAACTGTGGGAAGGCATTGGAGCAGTTTAAAAGTGCCTTATGCCAAGCTCTTCTCATCAATAACCAAGGCTAAACTGACTTCACAGTGAAATGGGTACCTGACAAGGTGATTTAGATGAAGAACTGTGAGAAGGTATTTGAGCAGCTCAGAAATGCCTTATGCCAAGTTCTTGTCATCGATAACCAAGGCTATGAGAAGGAATTCTTAGTCCACACTGATGCAGCCAGCAGTGGCTTAGGAGCAGTACTCAGTCAATGGTCAAGCAATGGAAGAGCATCAAACTGCACATTTCAGAAGGAAGCGGAATACCCAGGAGTTGGGGTGTGCCACAGTAGAGAAAGAGTGCCTTGACATTCTGTGAGCTCTGAACAAAATGGAACCCTACCTCTATGGATACCACGTCCAGCTCATCACAGATCACAACCTTCTGAAGCGGCTCAATCAAATGAGTGGTAAGAACAGTAGCAGGAGTAGTGGCAGTTGTAGTAGTAGTAAATATTTTTATTCATAAAATTTAGATTACGAATATAGATTGCCCAATCGAGCTGGAGCTCATTTTCAATGGGGTTCAAGCATCAATAGTACAGAGGATGATTGTTATATACACAATAATACAAAAACAATTTTTGAAACACTCAAATATTCCATAAGAAAACTTCAGTATTCAGAATACAATGTACAACTCTTAAAAATAAACTATCAGTAAGTTCATTTATAGTGAAATATTAGTCCCCATAGTTGGGACAGCTTTGCAGTGGGTTTTTGATGCATCCATTGGCCATTTTTTTGTATTCTAGAGAATATTATCTGTCCATTGGATGGCCTGTGCAAGTGAGGAATAGAGTTTCAGATTTTTGGACCAGAATAGAAAAAGGATGATCTCTCAATATTCTACACCAGTTGAGGCTCTTAAGCTCTCCTTAATATTTCTTAACTCCAAGCTATTCACACTGTATTCTAGGGTTCTTTCTTTAAAACACTGAGATGAATATCTAATTATATAAATCTCCCTTCTTTCATACATTCTAAGCCATCCCAGTCTGGAGTATATATGGCAGTGGTGGGTGCTCCGCGGATGTCAAGTATGACGTGGGCGAAACGTTTGTAAATTGCATCCAGCTGCACCAGCATGCTCCCCTGATGTCCCCACTAGTAAAATGTCCCCATAGTCCAAAATTGACACACTCACTGTATTCATTTCCTATTTCTTGGCCTCAAGAGATACACTTTTTGTTCTGTACATCACACCCAATTTTCTATTCAAGTTGGCCTCCAATTTTTCAATATGTACATGCCATTTGTAACATCCATCAAGCTAAAATCCCAAGTAACAATATGAATTGATCTGCTCCAAGGTTATACCTTCAGCAGTCTGAATTTTTAGAGAATTATCTGATTTGCTTGGTTTATGGTCCCCGTTAAACATTTGTAACTTTTTTGCGTTGACAAGTTTACTTTCTTGGAAAAAGTTTTGCTCTTTATTGAATGCTAGCTATAAATTAGTTTCAATCTGTGCCAAAGAATTCCCTGAGGAATAAATAATCATATTATCTGCATGAAGACGAATTTTAGTTTTGAGATTATCAAGAGAAAAGTTATTCATGTAAATGATGAGTAACAAGAGGCACAAGATTGATCCCAGTGGGACTTCTGATGTGATTGTAGCAAGTTCAGAGTCAAAATTATTGATGTATGCCAGTTGTTGCCTGCCTCTTAAATACCCATTCAACCATCTCGAGGTGGTCAGTGTAAGGCCCAGAGACTTTAGCCTGGGCAGAAGAATGTCACAGTCAAAGGTATCAACAGCCACTGACAAATCTATAAAGATTGCCTTGACTGATATTCTCCTGATATTCTCCTGTCCAGTGACTCATATACATTTATTTATTTTATTTTATTACACTCAAGATCCTTTAGGCAGTGCCTGTTTTAAAGGGTCTAGGGTCATATACAACAGCTTAGCATAGGCACATGTATATTACATATTTACATATAAACACTACAAACAGGTATCTGCCTCCATCTCTGAAATCAAACAAAGTGGCAGAGGATACTACAGAGCAGGACACTGCAGCATAGGAGCTAGCACAACAAAACTCACCCAAATCAGGAACTGAAAAAAAAAAGCAAAAAGGAAATCCAAAAAACCTCTGATCATAGGAGACTCCATGATTTGGGGAGTTGATACCCATCTCCAGCCAGGGGTAATGGTCAGATGTCTCCCTTGTACATCAGCGTGGAGAAACACTGACCGCATTGCTAAAATTGTTCACAAAGCAGGAGAAAACATTGACGTCCTGGTACACATAGGGACTAATGATCTCGCCAGCCGGTCAGTTGTGGAGACCAAGGAACACCTGACCAGGCTGGATGTCAAACCATCATCCATTTCGTCCGGCATCTCCTTCTCTGAGATCCTGCCAGTCTGAGAGAGGGGGGCAGATGGACAGAAGGTCAAAGAAGGGGAGATAGGGGAGCTAAACATGTGGCTCAAGGGCTGGTGCCAGGAAAAAGGACACAGATTTGTAGGGAACTGGCAACAGTTCTGGGAGTGAAAGTTCTTTAAATTTCATGGACTGCATCTGACTAAGGAGGGAGTCAGTGCATTGGGGCAGAAGTTTGACATCTTTGCAGAATATTTAAACTAGCAAATGGGGAGAGGGGTGCAGCACCCCATACGTCGAATGGGAAGAACAGCCCTCCCCCCTCAGCTAGTGGTCAAACAGGGATTCAGCATGTTTGCAGTTCATTTGCATCACCAGGTAAGAAAAAAGGTCTGTCTCCCCATACGATGTACAGGGGAAATGCCAGACCTCACCCAACAACTAACACACCGAAATCTGGCCAATGGAAAATCATGCACACAAATGCTCACAGTCTGGGAAAAAAGATCCCAGACATTCAGGCAATAATGTCAGAGGCTAAACTGGACATAGTAGCAATTAATGAGATGTGGTTTACCAGTAACCACACTTGGGAGACTTCAGTACCTGGCTATGTATTGTTCAGAAGAGACCGAGGTGCAAAAAGTGTGTGTGGGGGGGTTGGAGTGGCCCTGTATGTCAATGAAAATATCAAAGCTACAGAAATTCAGAATACACGTAAGGAGCCAGAAGAACTGTGGGTCACCCTGGAAACAGGAAATGGGACAGCCATAAGAACCAGGGTTGTCTACAGGCCCCCAGACCAGGGAGAGGACATAGACACATTACTGTTAGAGGATATACAAAACATGACAGCTAAAGGGGAGGTTCTGATAATGGGAGACTTCAACATGCCGGATAAAGATTGGTCAATACCAGCAGGAACATCTGCCAGAACTAGATACATGGTGGATTCCCTGCAGGGGGAGGGCCTCAAACAACTGGTACAACAACCCACAAAAGACAGGGCTATCCTAGATCTAGTACTGACTAACAGGGAAGGGATCACAGATCTCCAGGTAGAATGTCACCTGGGGGCCAGTGACCATCACATGGTATGGTTCAGTTTGGCCACTACATCTAAATCATCCCATTCCAAGGCAAAAATATGGGACTTCAGAGGAGCTGACTTTGATAAGATGGCCAACAGAGTTAAGGTAGCCCTGGCAAAAAGAAACACAGGTGAGGGGGTACAGGCAAAGTGGGCAAGCATTAAGGATGCAATACTTGAAGCAACATCCCATTGTGTTAGACAGAAAAGGAAGTGCAAACGAAGAAGGAAACCACTTTGGTTCTCAAATACAGTAGCAGAAAAGGTCAGAGCCAAAAGGCTGGCCTTCAGGAAATATAAATTTTTTTGACCCTCCTCCCCCAGCACCTGCCGTAAATCTTTCTCGCCCTTATTTTCTCCTCCACCGTGTTTCTGCCCAAGAACTTAGGCCGCACCTTGTCACTGTCCTCAAGAGTAATAGTACAGGCAGTGACACCCTGGATCCGTGTATCCTACGGCTGGTCTTAGACACAGTCCTTACCCCGATCACATGCCTCATCAACCACTCTCTTTGCCTGGGAAAGGTTCCAACTGCCTGGAAAGTCGCCACTGTCATCCCTATCTTTAAAGGTGGTGATAGAACTGTGGCTGGAAACTATCGACCGATCTCCATTCTGTCTCCTCTCTCCAAGGCCTTGGAAAAAGTGGTGGCCTCTCAAATCTCTGACTACCTCTCCACCTACAATGTCCTTTGTCCTGAGCAGCATGGCTTCCGAGCGGGCCACAGTACCAACACAGCCCTCCTAGAGTTCTCCAACTTTCTCCACTCCGCCTTAGACACTGGTTCTCTGGCTGGTGCTGTCTTCATTGACCTCTCGAAAGCTTTCGACACTGTCTCCCACCCCCTCCTTCTTGATGCCCTTAGTCTCTCTGGTTTTGCTGCTGGGCCTATCTTCTGGTGCACCAGTTATCTGTCTGACTCACAGCGTGTAAAAATTAATGGGACCTACTCAGACATTTGTCCCATCTTTTCTGGGGTTCCCCAGGGCTCCATTCTGGGCACTTACTATTCTCCCTTTACCTTAACACCCTTCCACGCTCTTGCTCGGGGAACATTCTATTGTACACTGATGTTGCAGTCATCTTTGCCTCAAGTCGTAACCCTATTGCCCTCCAGGACTCGCTGCAGAAGTCCTTCACTGAAGCCGAGGGCTGGTTCAAGGAACATAGAATGGTGATAAATCTTAAAAAAACAAAAACCATGTTCTTCACTCATCCCCAAAACAAGTCCTGCAACTTCAAACTCCTCATTCACTCTGGGTCCTCATTCCCACTCAAACAAGTTTGCTCCTATAAATACCTAGGGATCCATTTTGACCCCTCCCTCTCCTTCCATGGACACATCGCTGCCCTAGCCACTGCCACTAATATCCGATTGGGCATCTTACGCCGGTAAACACTGCCTCCCCGGAGGCTCTTGACTTCACAGTCACCTCCTCTATCCTGTCCCTAGTGGACTATGGACTGCCGGTGTATGGTGCTGCTGATCAGAACCGCACTCCTAAAATTAGCACTACTTTGAATAAGGCCTGCAGGTTAATTACTGGAGCACCTAGGATGACACACATCTGTCTACTGTATGCTAAAGCGCTGGTACTTGATCTCGACAGGCACCTCAAATATCTTACCTGTACCCTTACAAAAGAGCCCTCCTTGGGCTTTCCCACCAGGATTGACCACCACCATGCACCGCTCTGTCCCACTAGTTCATACTGGACCTCTGGGAAACCTCTCTGTTATCCCTAGAGCTAGGACCTCTCACGGCCAAAGAGCTTCAGCTTTAGGGCCCCCTCCTGGTTCAACACACTGCCCCCCTCCATCTCCGGAGCTCCAACTATATCGTGCTTCAAAACTTCCTTACGTAACCACTTTATTAACACTCGATGCTGTAACTGCCACTAGTCAAAGCCGTACTCAATACTTATGACAAAGCTTATTAGTAAGCTGCTAAGGACGACATAACTCTGGTATTGTTTGCATCCATCCTACCTGTACCAGCTTGTTTGTATCTATGCCTTAATTCTACTGTTATACTTATGTGTTGTACTGCTATACTGCGTATTTTGGTTTGTCTTACTGTGACAAGGTACCTTTGTAAATGAGCCTATGGCTCAAAGGTTTTCCAAACTGCTGTTAAATAAAATAAAAATAAATAAAATAAAGGAACACAGCGGGATGAAGATAGGGAGGCATACCAAACTGCCCTAAGGGAAGCAAGGAAGGCAGTAAGGCAGGCAAAGTCCCAAACTGAGGAAACACTAGCACGAACAGTAAAAGAAGGTGACAAGACTTTCTATAGATACATTAGTGAAAGGAGAAAGTCCAGAGGGAGTATTGCTAAGCTCAATGGAGAAAAGGGGGTATGTGAGGAGGAGGACCCTGTAAAAGCACCTATCCTAAATAGATACTTTTGCTCAGTATTTACTGAAGAGAAGGTAGGGCAGGGCCCATAGCTCAGCACCATGGTCACAGTGGGGAGGGAGGTGAGCACTAGTCCCTTCACAAAAGAAAAAGTCCTACAAGAGCTCACTAAGCTCAGGGTGGATAAGGCAATGGGATCTGATGGCATACATCCCAGGGTACTTAAGGAGCTAAGGGTGGAACTAGCAGAGCCATTAGCGGAACTGTTTAGCGAGTCTCTGAGCACAGGAGAGGTCCCAGAAGACTGGAGAAGGGCTCATGTGATCCCACTCCACAAGAGTGGTAGTAGGGAGGAGGCAGGGAACTACAGACCAGTCAGTCTTACCTCAGTAGTGGGCAAGATTATGGAGGCACTCCTTAAGGAAAGGATAGTGCAACACTTGGAATCCATAGGGGCACAGGATCCAAAACAACATGGGTTTACAAAAGGAAGGTCCTGTCAAACTAATCTCATAGATTTCTTTGACTGGGTAGCCAGAGTGGTGGACCAAGGGGGGGAGCAGTTGATGTCGCCTACCTTGACTTCAGCAAAGCTTTTGACACTGTTCCACTTAGAAGATTGATAAATAAGCTGGGTAGGCTCGGGGTGGGTCAGAAGTTGGTCAACTGGGTGGCAACCAGGTTGACGGGCAGAAAACAGAGAGTGGTGGTAAATGGTATTCAGTCAGAGGAGATGCAAGTCACAAGTGGGGTACCTCAGGGATCAGTCCTGGGGCCAGTCCTCTTCAATATCTTCATTAGAGACCTTACAGATGGACTAGAGGGTAAGGCTTGTCTGTTTGCAGTTGACACCAAGATCTGCAACAGAGTAGATGATCCGGATGGGGTGGGCAGAATGAGAAGAGATCTGGATAAACTAGCAAAATGGTCGGAAGAGTGACAACTGGGATTTAATGCAAAGAAGTGCAAGATCATGCTCATAGGGAAGAGAAACCCTGAAGCCACCTGTAGGCTGGGAAGAGAGTTGCTGGCAGTCACAAAGGAAGAAAGAGACTTGGGCATCATCATCACTGATGACCTGAAATCATCCAAGCAGACCTCTAAAGCAGTAGGTAAGGCTAGGGGGGTGTTAGGGTGTATTAGTAGGGGTATCACAAGTCGTAAGAGGGAGGTAATAATCCTTCTTTACAAGACACTGGTTAGGCCCCATCTGGAGTACTGCGTGCAGTACTGGCGGCCACACCTTTACAAGGACATTAACCGAATTGAGGCAGTCCAGAGAAGGGCAACCAAAATGGTGCAGGGACTGCATCAGAAGACATATAAGGACAGATTAACGGAGCTCAATATGTATACCCTTTAAGGTGGGTCTTCTCACCTATAAGGCTCTACACGGGCAGGGCCCCGGTTACCTGTTAGACCTTCTGTCACCTGCCCTCTCCTCCTGCCCTCTTCGTTCTTCTAGTGGTGGCTTCCTGGCCATTCCCAGAACAAGGCTTAAATCCGCTGGCGATAGAGCCTTTAGCGCCGCGGCCCCTGTTCTGTGGAATTCCTTGCCAACTATGGTCAGGGAGGCCCCCACAGTAGATATCTTTAAGTCCCTTCTGAAGACCTTTCTTTTTTCTAAAGTGTTTGGCACTTAGGTTAGTATTTACAGTATTTGTGGTGATTTTAGACTTTATTTATTATGTATAAATTTTTATATGTGTTGTTACATTGAAACTATGTTTAAAAATCTGTACGGCGCACAGAGCCTTCGGGATTGGGCGTCTTTTAAATAAATTTGCCTTGCCTTGCCTACCCTTGAGCAAAGGAGGGAGGGAGAGAGGTGATATGATCAAGACATTCAAACACCTTAAGGGCATTAACAAGGAGAAAGAGTCTAATACGTTTAAATATAAGAAAAATAGCAGGACAAGAGGACACAGCACGAGATTAGAGGGAGGCCGATTAAGGGTGAATGTGAGGAAGTTCTTTTTCACAGAAAGGATGGTGGATGCATGGAACGGCCTACCTCAGGAAGTGGTGGCTATGAACACAGTGCAGGGCTTCAAACAGGCATGGGAAAGGCATAAGGGAGCAATACAGATGAGTATGAATAGATAGGCCACTGACAGAGCAAAGGCCAATGGCACATTTGTAAGGTAGAAAAAGAAATGGGCAGGCTGGATGGGCCTTGCGATCGTTATCTGCCGTCAACTTCTATGTTTCTATTATATTTACAGTTCAGATTGACAGAGGTACAGTGAAACATTACAATAGAGCATTGCAATAGAGAATAAACTCAGCAACATTAAGGTAGACTTAAAGCTAAGTGTGGTTTAAAAGCAGCAATGTAAAAACATCATAGATGTCTAGGGTATAGACAGATGTTAACAGAGCCCAGAAAGGCGCTCCAACCACTCTAATTAGTGCTGGGGTAGTACTGTATTTTGGTCAGAACCCCGAATGGGAGCCATTTAGAACACAGAGGATAATGTATAGTCTGCAATCCACAACAAGTGTATGCATTCGAGAGGTTGCTGTGGTGACAGTTTGAACTTTGAGTACAGCACGAGAGGTTCATCACCATGGCAACCTCAAGATGTTTACATACACTTATTATTGATTGTAGACCATACATTGTCTTCTGTAGTGTATGGTCTACTATGTGGAGTCAAAACAATAACGTCTTTGTTCTTACTTTCATGATCTTTTATTCAGAGCCGCTCTCCTCCACTATAGCTCTTACCGCAGTGGCCGCTTCCTGTTCGGTGGTGGTAGTGTGACGCAAATGTGTGAGCGCATTCCATGTTGTTATGCTGCAGTAGCTATAATCTAGTGCAGCATAACAGCTACAATGATGTAACTAATACAGCTTAACAATTAAATCGCTTAAATCGATTTTTATATATAACAACATTCCACCACACACTATATTCTTATTGTCCATAAAAAGATCTCAACTGAATGCTCACAAATCTCCAACATTTTTGATGCTATTGGTAAGAGTGAGACTGGTTGATAATGTTGGAGTTAGTTCCAGAATTAAATACTGGTATAACTTTTGCAGTTTTCCAAGGTAGGGAAATTCATCAGTCGATAGTGACCAATTAAAAATAATGGTCAATGGATAGGCAATCAACGGGGTAGCGCATTTTAACATTAAAGGTGGAATGTTATCCTGCCCCATAGACTTAGTAATATTCAGTAAATTCCTTTCTTACATAGAAACATAGAATTTAATGGCAGATAAGGACTGCTTGGCCCACCCAGTCTGCCATTTCTCCTACCTACACTATTACTGCAGACTGTGCCCAGTCTGCAGCTCTTTCTTCTTACCCACTTCCTTTCCATTATGATCCCCTTGTGCTTAACCCATGTATTCTTGAACCCCACCACCATTTTCACCCCCACCACCTCCACTGGAAGGCTGTTCCAGGAATCCACCACTCTCTCTGTGAAGAAGTAATTCCTCACATCTCTCCTGAATCTGTCCCAATTTAGCTTCATAGCATGTCCCCTTGTTCTTGAGCACTTTTTCTTCTGAATAATACTTCCCTCCTGTACCTTCTTTACTCTCGTGAGGTATTTAAAAGTCTCTATTATTTCCCCCCCCTTCCTCCTCTGTTCCAGGGTGTACATATTGAGATCCTTTAGTCTCTCCTTGAAGGGCTTTTGATGCAGAACCTGTACCATTTTAGTTGCCCTCTTGTGGACCGCCTCCACTCTGTCTATGTCCTTCCTGAGATGTTGTCTCCAGAACTGGACACAGTACTCTAGATGGGGTCTTACCACATACTATACAGAAGCAGCATGACCTCCCTCTTTCTCCTGGTGATACTCCTCCCTATGCACCTCAGCATCCCACTAGCCCTCCCTACTTCATTGTCGCACTGCCTGGCTATCTTTAGGTCATTCGATATGATTACCCCTAGGTCTCTTTCCTGCTTGGTGGTGGCCACCCATTTTGTACTCTGCTCCTGGGTTTCTCTAGCCTAAGTGCATTATTCTGCACTTTTTCACATTGAAAACCAGCTACCATACCCTTGAACTCTCCCCTAGTTTTCTCAGGTCTCTGCTCATCATTTCCACCACCACCACCACACCATAGTGTCTACCCTATTGCAGATTTTGGTGTCATTCTCAAAGAGGCAGCACTTCCTTTCTAGTTCCTTTGCAATGTCACTTATAAAGGCATTAAAGAGGACCGGTTCCAGCACTGATCCCTAAGACAGCCCGCTGGTCACCCTCTCTTCCTTGGAGTGAACTCTGTTTACCACCACCCTCTGTCGCCTATCCCCTTACCAATTTCTTATCCACTTTATCACCTTTGAACACACTACTGAGCTACCCAGCTTGCTCACTATTCTCCAATATGGAACGGTGTTGAAAACCTTACTGAAGTCTAGGTAGGCCATGTCCACTCTCCACCAATTATCTAGTTCCTTGGTCACTCAGTAAAAGAAATCTATCAGATTCATTTGACATGATCTCCCCTCTGTGAAATCATGCTGCCTCGGGTCTTGTAACCCACTGGATTCAAGATATTCCTCAATCTTTTCCTTCAGCAGTGATTCCATTAACTTTCTCAGCACTGATGTCAAGTTGGGTGACTAATAATTGCCATCCCTTCCCTGCTACCATTTTTGTGTAGTGGGACTACATCTGCCTTCCTCCAGCCCTCCGGAACCACTCCTGTTTCCAGTGAGCTGTTAAATAAAACTGTCAGAAGTGCAGCCAGTATTTACCTGAGCTCCCTCAATACCCTTGGATGCACTCCATGTGGCCCATTACTTTGTCCACCTTCAGATTAGCAAGTTTCTTCAGGAATCTTCACCTCCAGAAAAGGACTAGTGTCCACCTCCCTCCCTCCAAAGCTTCTGTTACTTTGTGTCCCCTCCCCTTCTCCTTCTCCTTCTCCTTCTTCTGTGAACACTAAACAAAAGTATTTGCTCATGATGTCTGCCTTTTCCTGCTTCCCCTCTGAACACTCCCCTCTTCCCTTTTTACCCTTACAGTCCCATCACCGGGCTTCCTTTTTTCGCGTACATACCTAAAAAATGCCTTGTCTTCTTGCATTACCCCCCCCCCCGGGCTATTCTCTCTTCAGTTTGTGCCTTAGTGCTCCTTACTGCTTTCTCTGCTTCTCTGTTTCCCCTGCTATACCTCCTTATCCTCCTTCTCCCTCTGAGTCTCCATATACCTTCTAAATTTAACCCTTTTAGCATTTACCTTTTCAGACACCTCTTTTTCGAGAACCATGGTGGTCTCTTTTTCCTCTAGCTTTTGCTCACTTGTTTGACACAGAGGTTTGTTCAATTAATGAATCACTTTATTTACTGGGTAAGTACACTGGGCCGAGGACCGTTTCCAGGAATGACCTGGATCCTACAAAAGAGGCTAAGAAGCATGGTACAAAATATAATACAACAAAAACACACATACAATAAATACAATAACAAATACAGCATTTTAAAAACATTTACAAATAGCTTGGGATTGCAAGTAGTTGCAAAAACATTTTTTAAAAATAGCCTGACTAGTGGTTATTTTACAATACTGGGGCAAAGAATTCCACAATTTAGGACAGTTTGCCTTTATTATGCTCCCTTTTATCTTTGCCCACTGTTCCTCCACCCCAGCCAGGCCATCCCCACCCCCACCAGGTCATCCCTAAGGCATTCACCCTTCTTTATAAAATCTGCTCTTCTGAAGTCCAGTACACTTGCCCTTATATGATTTGATTCTGCAGCTCTCCTTGATACCACACCATATGGTGATCACTGGTCCCCAAGTAGCCTCACACCTTGACATCTGCAACATTGTCCCTGTTAGTGAGTACAAGGTCTAGTATTGCCCCATCATGAATGGGTTCACTGACTAGTTGCCTGAGAAACACCCCCTGCAGGTTGCCCAGGATGATGTCCGTGCTTCTAGCTGAAGCTGCTGCTGGGAGGCTCCAGTCTACATCTGGCAGGTTAAAGTCCACCCCAGTGGCACCTCTCTGTTTTTTGCCATCTTGCCAGTGGCTTCCACCAGTACCTTATCTAATTCCTCCCCCTGTGCTGGAGGTCTGTAGATCACCTCAGTGTGAATAGTGGCTCTATTTCCCATCTTCAGGGTGAGCAATAGTACCTCTGCCTCCCACTGTATCCTCTGTATCTCCATCACTTTAATGCTTCCCCACACATAAAGCAGCAAGCCCCCTCCTTTCCTTCCCACCCAGTCCTTCCTGAAAACAGTACAGCCTGATATGGCCATGTCCTATTTATGGTTTTCTGTGCACCCTGACTCATTAATGGCCACAGTACCTAGATCGGCCTCTGCCATGATAGCCCCTAGGTCTAGAATCGTATTTCCTCAACTTTTAGCATTCTCACTCATGCCTTCCCAATTTTGTTTTCTTGCTTCATCTACCTTGATGTTCTCAAATTTAAATGCATTCTAAGGTACCAGAGTTTATTGATATTCAAGCCAGCTGGTGGCAGCCCTTTATTCTTGACTAGTGCCTTCCAACCCATATTAATGAACAGTTTATTAAATTCTTCTACTGTACAACCTGCTAACTATGTGAGCCTATAGCTTAATGATTAGAGCACTGGAATTGCATACTAGGTGTCTGAGGTTCAGTTCTCAGTGAGCCACACTTTTCCTTTCTCATTTCCATCCTTGATTTAAAATATGCCTA
Organism: Neoceratodus forsteri; assembly: GCA_016271365.2. Classification (NCBI taxonomy): domain Eukaryota; kingdom Metazoa; phylum Chordata; order Ceratodontiformes; family Ceratodontidae; genus Neoceratodus; species Neoceratodus forsteri. The sequence continues at coordinate 797,588,438 of CM028134.1, read as the reverse complement.
GTAGTGGCTGAACTGCGTTTGAAGTGGTCTGTTTGTATTTCTATGTTCCTATGTTGCAGGATTACGTAACACACTTGAGAAAGGAATTTGTGTGGATTTAAGGAAAAGACTGAGGCCTGCTATCTATGTGAGCCTATAGCTTAATGGTTTGAGCACTGGAACAGCATACCAGGGGTCTGAGGTTCAATTCCCAGTGGGCTACACTCTTCTTTTCTCATTTCCATCCTTGATTTAAAATATACCTGGCAGGGGCCGAACTGCACTGAGCAGTGATCTGTTTGTATTTCTGTATGTTCCTATGTTGCAAGATTATGCAACACACTTGAGAAAGGAATTTGTATGGATTTAAGGAAAAGTCTGAGGCCTGCTAACTATGTGAGCCTATAGCTTAATGGTTAGAGCACTGGAACGGCATACCAGGGGTCTGAGGTTCAGTTCCCAGTGGGCCACACTTTTCCTTTCTCATTTCCATCCTTGATTTAAAATATGCCTGACAAGGGCTGAACTGCACTGAGAAGTGGTCTGTTTGTATTTCTACAACCTAAAAGATTACATTGCTATCAAAACGATCTGGTAGATTTTGGTTGCTTGGGTTTTGCAGTTTTTTCATTTCTTTTCAAAACTCTCTAGGGTTGTGCTTTCTAGAATCATCAAATGTCCTTTGTAATGGTCTTCCTTAGCTTTTTATATGTCCTGAATAGCAGACTGTTAAGGTGGAGCTTAGCAATGCAAACCTATGACATGGCTGTTAGTCATCGCGCAGGAAATGCAAATGCAGATGCACTATCATGAAACCTAGATTAGAGGCCAGAATAGACCCATGATATACATAGATGGGAATAAAAAGTACATAGGTTAGAAGACCCAAGCCTTTCTATGTTTCAGGGAAGAGGAGATGTATAATGGTGTGCTGGGCACCCCTATAGTTAGATTAATAGGCAATGCAGACTTTTTTTCCTACTTCAGCATAGAAGATGGGAGACCTGGGAAAGTTTGCATTTGAAACACTCACAGGAATAAGATGTTACAGTTATCACTTAATGATGGGACATCAGGGACTTTAACCAGCAGGTGTGAAAGCCTGGCTTTTTGACCAGTGAGGCATCTGGAAGAACGTAAAATTTCAGAGAGACCTTTTCTCTCCTTTGCTAAAGCAGGAGGGATTGAAAGTTAACTACTGGAAGGAGAGAGTGAGTCTGAAATGGGAAAGGCACTGTGGAACATTGCTTTAATAAGATTGTACCCTCTGGGGGGGCCAGCAGGGGAGTTAAGAGGATGTGGTTTTTGCAGCTTGATTGGTTTTAGACCTTTTGGCCTAGAATTTCTGAGTTTTGTACTGACTGCCTAGAGGTTCTTTGGGTGCTGTATCAGCAGTGGGGAAGTGATGGCTCCAAAAAAAGAATGGCCCATCCAAGGCCATGGATGAGTTTTTGCAGAAAGCTATGGGTACGACAGTAGGTCTAACAGTGGGGGTCATCTTACTATGCAACAGATTCTCAGCATAGTCCAAAATATGGTTGAGAAGATTGATGGGATGAACTCTCTGTTATCAGCTCTTGACCAGAAGTTGCAGGGGTTTGATTGTTTGATGGAGCAACACTACTGAGAACTGCAAGGAGTGTCAAAACATCTTTGCCGCCTGGAGGTGTCACCAGCTAAGGCAGTAAGGTGACTGTCAGCCACACTGAAATACTGGAGAACCAGCTGAGAGCAAGCCATGCTCATGTCTTGGGTTTATCTGACACTGTCAGTAAAGGTGAGCTGGCGGTCATGCTGCAGGATTTTCTGACCGAAGGACTGTTGCTGTCAGCAGATTCGGGGATGGTGACAAGGGCATTTAAACTGCCATCAAGGAGGAGACATGGCAGCTGCATGACTTCAGTGGTGGTGGTGCAGTTACAGAGCCCAGAAAAGCATCTACTTTTGTTGGCAGCAGCACAGGATCATTGAGAGGCAGTTTACCAAGTAATAAACTCAGGCTTTTCTCCAATGTGTTTGCCTGTGCTCAACAGCATCAGAAGAAACTTTTGTTGTGCAAGAGTTCTTTCTTTCAGCTGGGGACAAGTAAGTTTGAGATGTGGTGACGGGGAATAGTTGTATAACGAGACCCCTGTTTTTTTTTTTTGGTAATCCTTTTTCTACCTGGCTCCCTGCTACTTCCACGTCCATGCATCCTCTTCATCCGGCCACCATCAGGTCCACTCCTGGCTCCCAGTGGAACCTTCACTGCTACTACCCCCATGGCTTACCCCCCCATGGCAGGGTGGCAGAGAGCTCCCCCCACTCTCCAGTCGAGACCGGATCCAGTATGCAGCGATGCCCCCAAAGCCAGGCATTGCCACAGATGGCCATCAAGCCACCATGATTGTTCACCAATTTCCCCTTTTCTGTGCCAGCGTGAGTGGGGCATGCAATGATGCCAATGGGGGGAGTGCACATGCTTCCATACGCACTTCCTCCTGGTGCCATGCCCCAGCTCACCCCCTGTGTTGTTAGTGCCGGCGCACCAACCCAGCCTCTACTAGAGGGCACAAGTGCACCAACAGCTGGATACCCCTCTCCCCCAAAGAGGGAGAGCAGTCCCTCGGATGCTCAGTCCCTCTCCTCTCCTGCCAACTCCGTCAGCCTGAGTCCATTCCCGAACCCGGGTTGCCAGCGTGGAGTGAGGTGTGGCGTCCAGCGCCTCAACCCTCAGCACCACCAAGTTGGCAAGACCTCTGTTTTAATGGTGTTAGTTTATAACCACAAAGACCCAGTGTCTCCCAATGGGAGACCAATAGTGTCGGGGTCCGACTCCATTTTGGAACCTTTTCAAAATACATAGATATTCATGTGAATACGGAGATGGTTAAAATGGGAACCTATATTAGGGACTATAACCATGTGATTGATTTTATTTCAGAACTGAAAGGACAAATAGGAGAATGGGACAATAAGATTTTACTCACTTTCAACATCCAAGATTTGTATACTAGCATAGACCATGATGACTGTCTGGATTTGCTTTGAAGGCCTCAAGGGGCGGAGAGGACTTTCATCCTCTCCGTGAATTTCTCTGTCGTTTAGCTGAAATAGTGTTGAGACAGAACTATTTTAAATTTGAGGATGAATTTTTCTTACAAGTAAGGGGAACGGCTATGGGGTGCACCATGGCTCCTGCGTATGCCAACCTTTTTATGGGGCAATTCAAAAGAACAAATATCTTAAATCCTGAAGTAAATATTATTTTGGAACAGATAGTCATCTGGAAAAGATACATGGACGACATCATCATGATCTGGCAGGGTAGTGAGGCAGAGCTAAGTAATTTCCATGCTTACCTGAACAATTGTAGTAGGAATTTGGTATTTATTATGACAGCTGATTGTGACAGAATACCATTTTTAGATCTAGCCATATATAAGGGCCCCAATGGATTACAAACTAATCTTTTAAGGAAAGAAACATTCAGGAATACATTGCTACACTACAGTAGTTGCCATGACCCTAAACTTAAAAAAAGTATTCCCAAATCACAATTTATATGTGCCAGATGTAATTGTAGTGAATCTGAGGAAAATAATAGAGTGTCAGATGAAATGGTCAATAACTTCACAGACAGGGGCTACAATTACAGTTTAGTTAAGGATCCAGGGCAGGAGATTAAGATGCAACCCAGAGATACATACCACACACAGACCCAGAAACAGGATATGGGTGAAAGAATAGTCTTTTCTACTCCATATAGCCATCTTAATGGCAAGATAAAGAATGCCACACTAAAAAACTGGCACATCGTTCAATCTGAAGGTAGAAGGAATTTAAGGTTCACTAACGCACCACTAATCACTTCTAGAAGAAACCAGACCATTAGAGATAAACTGGTACACGCTCAACATTTTATTCCTAATACACAAAGAAAACAACAATTATAATTGGGTCCTTTGGCACCAGGCAGTGTACCTTGTGGCCACTGCTACCAATGTGGCAATACCAGCAAGCAGGAAGAGTTTGACGATCCTTACACCAACAGGAGATACAAGATTAAACAACACATTAATTGCAAGAGTGGACATGTGGTCTACATACTCCACTTGCCCTTGTGACAAACTTTATATTGGCAAGGCCACTAGGGAATTAAGAAAAAGGATCAGCGAACATAAAAGTGATATTCGCCTAAAAGATGAGACTTCATCAGTAGCCAGGCATTTTAATGCTGCAGGACACTCTGCCACTTCGCTCCGATTCTGCGGTCTTGAACAAGTCCCCATGCCAGAGAGTGGTGAGGCACATTGGGACACAATACTAAAAAAAACATGAAGTCCTTTGGATTTTCACCATGAATTGTTTGGATTCAGAAGTGGGACTTAACGAAGATTGTGATTGGGACTTACATTACTAAAAACTTAATAGATGGTTCCTGTTTTCACCATTGGATTCATGAATTGGTCGTGGACCCACTAAACAAATAGTGATGGGACATTGTAGAAACAGATTAATAAATGTAATGAGATAGTAGGGTTTTGGAAATACATAAGTTTTGATCATCTTGTTCTCAAAAGAATTGGATGTATGGTATTATGTATACAGTTTAACACCCTCCTCCACTTTGGGGCATCCCCTTAGTCTCCATTATCAATATCTGTGGAGGAGGTCTGGTCACACCCACACGTTACTTCCACTTTCTTGCTGCCAAGAGGGTTGTGTGGCACATAAGTTTAGGAATACATATGAATTATTCTTTCTTATTCCTGAATAATCTATGGAAGTAGTCAGCAATGATAGGGGCTGACTCACATAACTCCTTTAGTATTTTCAAGGAGAAACGAGTAAGATAAGAACCTATTACTTTTCTTAGTCTATTATATCATCAAGAATATATAAGAAATATTACTAATGAACAAAATATACATTGGGAAAAAGTTTCCCTGGTTGGGGGGCAAACCGCTGCAGGGTTGGTCTGTGACTGGGATGCTCCGTGTATGCATCTTTCCTCTGAGCCGGTGGGGACCACGCTGATCTGCCTCTTTTGGCAGTGATCAGCAACACTGGGACATGGAGCCAGTGTGACGTCATTATTGACGTCATCAGGTTCACCCCACCTCCTGCGGGATTTAAACTGCGAGTTAGCAGCAGCAACCTCACCCTGCTCGTGGGCTGGCATTGCTGTGGCGCAGCAGACAATGCTGTAAGTTGTTGAAACTTTCTTTTGGTTCTGGAGACTAGAAAAAACATGTCAATAAGACACTAAATAGCTACGCTGGTGACCCAGGTTCGGGAATGCACTCTGGTTGCTGGGGGTTGGTGGGGTGAGGGAGGATTGAGCATCCCTACGGATGCTCTCCTTCTCTGGGGTGGGATATCAGGGGTGCTTCTGGCATCCGACGTCCCTGAAGTCAGTGGATGCACGGGCTTTTGGGGCACTGGTGGCTCTACTGGAGTCGGGGAGGGGGGACGCTGTTAAGCGTGTGGCTGTCGGCGTGCATCAGCATGTCATCAAGCCTGGACATATGCCCTAAGCACAGGCATCCCAGGGGAATGGGAGAAAAACAGGGGAAAAATGTAACACCACTGGCCCTACTAGTGAAATGAAACTGGGGATGGGATGCCTTGGGGATTGCCCTGGTGGACGGAGTAAGAGGAGGTACAAGGCCTCCTCTGAAAGCCATGGGAGCCAGGCAAATAACAAAAAAAAAAAGACACTAAATACAGAATGTTTTTTCCTAGGGTACCTTAACTCAGAATCTTAGCAGAGTCACTGAAAACTACCTAGTCAACAAACAAGGATGCTTAATAAGCCTTGCAGAAAGGTATTTTTACAGCTCTTATATACAGCGTTGTAAACAACAGACTAACTCTTCGGAAGTACATTTTTTTAAACTGATTTTTTGTGGTCTAGGTTAAACTTTTGAAAAATATCATTTCTAAAACAAGGAAGAGCATACATACTATGTAAAGATATAAGAGTGAGCACACACTTGACTCATTATCACTTTTTAGTAGTTATATTTTTAAGGGATTGTTGACAGATATAATAGAAAAACAATAGAAATATATGAAGTGAAACAGATTTTATTTATCATGCAGGTATAGTCCTAGAGAACATTTACAGAAAATGAGTCTCACATAATTAGGGTGAGCAAATAATGAGCCTATCAAAGGGTTTCAGTTCAGGTTGTAAGGACAGCTACAAATATAATACTGTCTTTATAGGAAATGGATACAATGATAAAAATACGGCTGCAGTTTGGGACTATGATTTTTGGAATTGAATATGCGGTTTAAAATAATTCAGTTAATTAGAATAAGAGGAAATTAATTATAAACTTTGCTTCTTTTTATCAGTTGTTGTTTTTTTCTGGTGATAACCTAAGTTGTTAATGTTTTGGTTCTTATAGGAAATTTATCATGGTGATGTGGTGATGTCATTGAAATTTTGGGATTTCACTCAAGAGTTATTACAATTAAATGTAAAAACAAGGAGGGTAAAGTGTGATTGACCAGCTTAAGGTGTGATTGACTCTCCCTGGGTCTGTGTGGTACCTGCTTGTGTTTGTGTCTGTAGCTTAGTTTTTGTGGATTTACATGGTTTTCTGCTTGGAGTACACCATTCTTGCTCACTACATCCGTGAAAGTCTCCCAGACTGGATTTCTGCAAAACATCATCACCAAGTATCTGCATTTTCATTTTAAAAGCAACTTTTTTGAATCTATCCCAAGCAAAACATAAGTCAATCAACCAAGTTTGACAAACTCAGTGACTCTGGGTCCTGCTTGAGTCCACATTTTTGTCTGACCTTCTCCTATAGGATCTGTGTTTTGGCTTTTCAACAACCTCTTTGAATGACAAAGAAAGCATACAAACAAAATGATTTCACATCCTGCATATGCACAGGCACAGTTCATCACCTTCATCAACTTCAGGAATTTTAACACATTCTGTGACTCTGGACCTCAGCAGTTGATCATTTCTTGGCTTTTGACTTAACCACCAGGTATCAACATTTTCAACTGAAATCAACTTTTAATGTATTTGTCTCTAAGAGATATCTATCCAAAAACCAAAGCTGACCTTCATAAAATGTCTAATACTCCTGCTACTACTTATGTTAGGAAATGTACACTCTAACCCTGGCCCTCCCCACGAGTTGGTGCCAAAGAACAAGTCAAAGCTGGGACACTCTCCTTAGCAAGTATCAACATCTGTAGCCTCCTCAATAAACTCGACTCCCTCACAGCCTGGACAGCATATCACACCCCTTATAGTCTGTCCGTAATTGAGACATGACTTTCCCCAAAGATCCCAGACTCAGCAATATCGGTCCCAGGGTATACAGTCTTCAGGCAATGCAGGCTGTCCAAGAGAGGCAGAGGTTGTGCCCTTTACTTAAAAGAATCTCTTAAGGGTCATGTTTTCAGTGTGCCTCTCCTTGAGAATGACATCCAGGTCCTTGCCATGAAGATACTGCTTGGAGCACAAAACAAAAACCTGACAGTGGCATCAATCTGTATACCCCCCACAAGCTGACCAACCAAGGGCTAAACCCCATACTAGACTTCATACATTCATTTAATCGAAACGCAGAAACAATCCTGCTTGGTGACTTCAATGTGAACTGGTCCTGCCCCAGTGCGAACAAATATAAGGACGCACTGACTGCTGCTAACTTCTCACAAATGGTCCAATCACCCACAAGGTTGAACTACAGAACAGGTACTACCACCCTTCTCGACTGGGTTCTCATGAACCACCCGGATCACATCATGAAAACAGTAGTTCTCGCCAACAGTTTAAGCGACCACTCCCCAATCCTTTGCTCCTGGTCGAACAAATACACTAAGCCTCATCCCAAAACCTTTAACAGCAGGAGACTTATTCCTGGTCATCTTGGGTCTCTAAAAACCCTCCTATGAGACCATGATTGGTCTCTGATAGACACAGCCTCCAACATTGACACTGCTCTTGAATATTTTATCCACAGTTTTAACAGTGCCTGTGATGTCCATGCACCATTCAAAAAATGCAAGATTAAAGGCGTCAACAACCCTTGGATTAACTCTGATCTTCTGGAACAGTTGAGGTCCCGGGATCATCTTTGGCATCTGGCTAACTTGACTGGCACCCTGGCTGATACCCAGGTTTACAAAGCAGCAAGAAATGCCTGTACTAGAGCAATTTGAAATGAAAAGGCAAGATACTACAAGAGCGCACTCGCTAACTCATGGAAAGACGGGAAGAAGTTTTGGGCGAATCTTTCTGAAGTTACAGGGCATATCCGCAAAGTACCACCCTCTATGCTCAATGTAAATGGCAGCCTCACTCTGGACCAGGTCACCATGGCTAACACTTTTAATGCGGTATTCACCGATCTTAGTCATGTGCTTCCTCCAACCTTCTTTGACCCCCCACTGGACTCTCCAGGCTTGGACAAAGCAAGAATAACACAGGGCCATCCACCTTTCTACTTAAAAACTATCTCAGAGGCTCTAGCCAAAAAACAACTGCTCAAAGTGCTTAGGAGGTCCAGATTCGGAGGAAACTCCCTAGTCCTGAAACTCCTTGCCCTCACCATTGACGAAGTCTTGACCCTGCCCACCAAAATACTCAGTCATACTAACATACTAACATACTAAAATGCCAGCAGAATAGGCCTAATGGTCTTTCGTGTCTGCTCGTTTGGTCAGCCCCCACCCTGGGTGCTGACCTTGCTGTCCCCCTCGCCTTCTCTGGCTTCTCCCTTCCCAGTTCCGGATATTCTTGCTGCATTGGATTTTGCTTCCTGAACCCTTCCCCTGTACCTGTCCCACCCCCTCTTGAACCCCTCCACTGTCTCTGCCTCCACCAGCCCCCTAGGTAGTGCATTCCATGGCTCTACCACCCTCTCAGTGAAGTAGCACCTCCTCCTTTCTCCCCTGAATCTTCTCCCCTCCAGCTTCCACCCATGCCCTCTAGTGGCCCCTTCCTCCTTCCTTCGAAGCACCCTCACTGTTCCTCCCCTATTTACCCTCTTCATGTACCTGAAGACCTCTATCATGTCCCCCCGGTCCCTTCTCTCTTCCAAAGTGTACATATTTAGCTCTTCGAGCCTCTCCTCATAGGTCCTGTCCCCCAAGCCCCAAATCATTTTGGTTGCCCTCCTCTGGACCCTCTCCAGGAGGTTAATGTCCCTCTTTAAGTGTGGCCTCCAAAACTGCACGCAGTACTCCAGGTGCGGCCTCACCAAGCAGTTATACAGGGGAGTATCACTTCCCTCCTTCTGGAGGTGATCCCCCTAGCGATGCATCCCAGAATCCTGTTGGCCTTGGCTGCTGCCCTCCTACAAGTCTCAGAGTTGTTCATCTTGACATCCACCACCACCCCCAGGTCCCTCTCAGCCATTGAGACTTGTAGTATTTCCCCAGGGTGTACACTTGGCCTGGGTTTCTGGCCCCCAGATGGAGTACCTTGCATTTCCCTGCATTAAACCTCAGCTTCCACTTTCTAGACCATCTTTCCAGAGCCTCCAGGTCCCCCTGCAGGGCCACCCTCCCCTCCTCCCCATCCACCACTGCCCCCAGTTTCGAGTCATCTGCAAAGAGACTCATCTCACTCCTGATTCCTGTCCTTATGTCAGATACATAGGCGTTGAATAGAAGGGGCCCAAGGACTGATCCCTGTGGGACCCCACTAATGACCCTCCTTGGGGAAGAGATTATCCCACCAACTACGACCCTCTGGGTCCGGTCCTGGAGCCAATTGCCTATCCATCGGATCATCTGGTTTCCCACCCCCATTTCTCCTAGTTTATCCAACAGGCCCCCATGAGGAACAGAGTCAAATGCCTTGCTGAAGTCCAGAAAGAGGACATCCACTGGTCTACCCAGGTCCAAGGCACTTGTCACCCAGTCATAGAACTCCACCAGGTTTGTCTGACACGATTTCCCCAGGATGAATCCATGCTGTCTATCGTCCAGGCACCCTGACTTATCCAGGGCCCCCCCTAGCCACTCCTTGACAATGCCCTCCATCACCTTGCCCACCACTGATGTCAGGCTGACAGGCCTGTAGTTCCCTGCCACCTCCCTTGATCCCCCCTTGTGGATAGGCACTACATGCGCCACCTTCCAGTCTTGGGGCACCCACCCTGTCCTCAGAGAGATGGTGAAAAGTTCTGCCAGGGGTTTCGCCAGGACGTCTGCAAGTTCCTTCAGCACTCTAGGATGTAATTTATCCGGCCCCGGTGCTTTCTCCGTCTTAAGGGAGCTGAGGGCTTCCCTCACTCTCTCTGCTGTGATTTCCACTTCCAGTACCTCAATCCCTAATGTTTTCTCAGTTCCCCCAAATATGGAAATCTGCTGTTGTGATGCCAATTCACAAAAGTGGGGATAAGACCCTAACCTCTAACTATAGACCCATCTCCATTTTTCCCCCTCTCTCGAAAGCACTGGAGAGAATAGTTGCCGATCAACTTACAGAATACCTTGCTAACCACAAACTGCAATGTCAGGAGCAGCATGATTTTTGAAAAGGACATAGTACCACCACAGCTCTCCTTGAATTCACCACTTACATCTTACATCCATAATGCTCTGGATCAGGGGCATCTTGTCGGTGCCACCTTCATCGATTTGACAAAGGCATTCAACACTGTCAACCACTCCCTGATATTTGAACTATTATCTTGCTTTGGTTGCCTCAGATGATGCCACATGTTGGTTTCAAAGCTACCTTAGTGACCGAACCCAACAGGTCAGAGTTGGTGAGTCCCTCTCACCCTCCCATCCGATTCGCTCTGGAGTTCCCCAAGGATCCATCTTGGGTCCCTTGCTTTTCAGTATTTTTCTGAACAATCTCCCTGCATCATGCCCTACTAGACTCCTGTTATATGCAGACGCAGTTATTTTCACCTCCCACCCTGATCCCTCCCTCCTACAACTGCAACTGCAGACAAGCTTTACACAAGTGGAGACATGGTTTAAATCTCAAAAACTCATACTAAATCACAAAAAAACTAAAACAATGTTTCATGGCATCCATAACAAACATAAAAACAAATGTCTATCTATCACAGACAGTGAAGGGATGTTGCTTGAACATGTTCAACTGTTTAAATACTTGGGGGTTACCCTCGACAGCACCTTGTCTTACTCTGGACACATTGAGAGCATTGCCAAGATTGTGAACACCCGCATAGGACTTCTCTTTAGACATAGGAGCTGCCTCACCAATGAAGCCCTAAGCATTACCGTTCAGAGCTCTGTTATATCAATAATCAACTATGGGCTTATGATCTACGGCTCTGCCACTGACACTGCACTTCAATGAATAGCCATTGCCCTTAACAAGGCATGTTGTCTACTGACCTCTGCTGCATGCCTCTCACATACCTGTGACATCTACAAGCAAGCAAACGGGCTCCAACTCCCCGACAGACTCAAGTACCAGACCTGTATGCTAGCAAAAAAGATTACCTTAAATCTCCTACCCCCAAGGGCTCAGTCCTTACTGGCTCCCAGCTGCGGCCCCCACCTAACCAGGAGCTCAGAATAGCTTACTTTTTCTGTTCCATGCTGCTGCACTACCCAAGGACAACACTCCTTTACATACAGAGCCTCATCCTGGTACAACTCGCTTCCACCTGCTACTACCAAAGACACTACCCATGGCACTTTCAAGTGCTACCTGCATCAGCATCTTGTCACAATGGCCTCCTGTGAATGTTTCTCCTTACTAAACTTACTCTCCTTCCCTCTAATTTCCCCCTCCCAAGTCCCTCCCACCTTTACCCCTCCACTATCTCCTATCTCCTTTCTTTTTATTTCCCCACTATTATCTACATTCTCTGCCCATAGCTTCCACTACATGTATCTACCATCTCTCCTAGCAGTTTCTAATTTATTTTAGTGAACCATATTACAACTGTTTTTTTATTGTACATATGTTCTTGAATAATATACACAAATTACTGTAACTTAACATATATACTGTGAATCATTGCACATATTACAGTAATTCCATATGAAAGCTTTAATGTACCCGACAAAGCCTATGGCTGCTTGAAACTACTGTACTTGTTATTGTCCTCACTATGTTCTGTATTATTTCCCCGACGTGAAACCTTTGTAAAAGAGCTTTGGCTCAAAGGTGTCTTCCGAAGTAATAATAAACTAAATAAACACAATTCTTTAAACCTCATCCTTACTAGTAAACTACTGTAAGTAAGGTTTTATTTTGATGGAAGCCTTTAAGAGACAACTAAAAACATATCAGTTCCAGTAGGCTTTTAACAGTTGATTAATTTTAAATGGGATGGATAGAATTTTAATTGTTTTGATAAATTGTTGCTGTGTGTATTCTGTTTCTGAATCGAATTGTATAGCACCCAGTGTCCATGGAATTGGGCGCTCTATAAATAAAATTTCTATCTATCTATCTATCTATCTATCTATCTATCTATCTATCTATCTATCTATCTATCTATCTATCTTATTATAGAAACATAGCAGAACCTGATGAAGTGGTGAGGCCTCAAAACTCTTGCCCCTATTATCATATGTGTCCAATAAAACTGAATAAGAATTTAAGAAGGTTGTCTCAGTGGAGTTCATCCAGAATTATCAAGTTCACTGTTTTGCTTTGGTGCCACTAGGATGGCCAAAATCTAAATTTCTAGACACACCTTAGGCAGCCTGACATCCCACTTTTTGTTTGCAAGGGCATTTAAACTGCCGTCGAGGAGAAGACAGGATGGCAGCTGCATGACTTCAGTGGTGGTGGTGCAGTTACAGAGCCCAGAAAAGCATTTACTTTTGTTGGCGGCAGCACGGGATCATCGAGAGGCAGTTTATCAAGCAATAAACTCATGCTTTTCTCCAATGTGTCTGCCCGTGCTCAACAGCATCGGAAGAAACCTTTGTTGTGCATGAGCTCTCTCTTTTAGCTGGGGATATCAGCACATCTTTTCTACCTGGCATGACTGTGTCTGTCCTACAAGGGGAAACTGTTTTCACTGATGCCAAATCAGTTCCTCATCTGATTAACATCATCAGACAGGGATGGACTGAAGGGCATGAAGATTCAGCTGAGTGACTTTTTTATTTGTATTTAAACATGTAGATTGTTTCTGTGGCACTGTCCTCTACAGACATTTTCTTCACTAATGGACACTGGATTTACAAGAATATTTATAGGACACTACCTATAGACTGTTTTACCTACTGGCTAACTGTGTGTTGTGGAGGTGGGGTGGGGGGGGCTACCTACTATTTTTGGTTGATTGCCCCTAACCCTCTCTACCTGGTTTGCTGTATTTTGATGTTTTCAGTGAAGCTTGGAGTTAAGTCTTTAATGGGGAGGATTTCTGGTTTTATTTGTTTTCTCTTGCTGCCTTGCCTTGGATGTAAATGGGTTCTAAGGTGAATGACGTAGTATCTATACTAACTCTGGGTTGGAGTTTTGTAAATGAGGGTTCAGTGCTATTATTTCTTTTGAAGATCTTCCACTTTGCCCCCCAAACTCTTTTAATGTACAGTGGCTCACTTGCATTATGTTAGGTAATGTAAAGTTGGGGTGAGAGCCACATTTTCTGGGTGAGTCATCACTGTGTCAGTTTTTCTTGATATAATTCTTTTCATATGTCTCCTATTATGTTGTAATATGTGAGAGTGAGGGCCTAACTTTTCTGTAACAAATATTGTCTTTTTTTTAACTTTATCTCCACCACATGGAAAACTCCTTCCGGCATCCTTGAGGCTCCCAGCCTGTACCTCCCTCCGTGACTTCTAGGTCCTCTCCGCTCATGCCACCCAGCACCACCTTTGGGTCTGAACCCTCCGTAGGTAGGGTCACCCTATCCATCCAGGGCACTCTATCTATAGGGCAAAGTGCTAGGCACATGAGTTGGCCCGTGAAGAGGAAGTCAGTCCAGAACTGGGAGTGTGGGCTAGGAGGCCAAGGCGTCTTCATCTATCCCAAGGAGTGGGGTTTTTCTCTTGTTTTTTAGTTCCTGACCCTCTCAGAAGGCAGCTTAGCTAGGCAACATAATGCTGCAACTCTGCCCCTTTTATCCGCAGCGTCGCTACACTGGGTGCCTCCAACCAACACCAGAGGCTGCTCCAGGAGCGATCGCTTCCCCACAACCCTCCTCAGGAAGTGAGAGCAGTCCTATGGATGCTCAATCTCTCCCCCCAATGACCCCCAGTAGCCCGGGCTTGCTCCCCAACCTAGGTCGCCGGTGTGGCGTCCAGTGCCTCAACCCTCAGTGCCACTGGGCCGGCTCAACAAATATTGTCTTGAAATGGCATATGGAGAACTTACTGTGTTTGTACTAAATACAAAATTGAACAAAAAGAAAGGATATAAAAGAAGATTGTACCCTGTGCTCAGAAAGCCATCTGGAAGAGCACAGCAGATTTTGTACCCAGCTGTAAATTAGTGTAACCCCCTACAAATGGGGGTTCCTGAAAAGTCTTCCTCAAGCTTGCCTAAATGCTCACTGCCAGGCTGGTGTCCTGTGTTTTAGCAGTTGAAATGTGATTGCCAGAGAGTGCCTGTATAGCCTCTGTGTACTGCCTCTTCAAGAGCTGCCTGGATTACAGTCATAAGTAATCTGAGAGGGAGCTCTGTTGAAAGATGTAACTATTTGCTGAAGATCATTTAGAGTGATAATGATAATGTAGTTTGCCTAACCTGCCTTCTTTGCAGCAAGGACTGTTTTGTTTATCTCCACTATCTTGGTCCTGGACTGCGAATTGGACCAATCAGTTCTGGTGGGACCTAATATGGAGCCGGACTACAGGAGCTGTCTGTAATCAAAATCTGTAGGAATTGTAGTTTTGGGCTTTTGGCACCTTTTTGCACCTGAAGGGGGAGCCTTTGTTGTGATTGACAGACAAATCAGCCAACCAAACCTTTTGGATTCTGGGGAAAGTTCCAGGCTTGCTGGCAGTTGAGTCAGATCTAAGTTAGGAGCTGAAGGAACAACAGCTTGAGACAGTCAAGCAGCCGTCTGAGTAGTTTCACGTGGGAGAACTGTGGAAAGGCCTGAGTTGTGGCCTGCATGTCTGCCTGCTGCCCTGAGAGGGAGAAAAGAGAATTATTTTGGACTAATTCCAAGTTTGTGAGAATGAAGTAAGCCACTGATTTTTTACCAGGCTCATACCTGAAGAAGACTGAAGATTTTGCTGAATGCGATTGACCTGTCAGGATTTCCAGCTGCTTTTGAATCCCCGGTTTGTGCAGAGACTTTCCGATCGTGACCGGAGAGTGGTTTGCCTGGTACAGTAGAATTTCCTTACATGTAAATGTGCTGTGTATTGAAAGTGGGTAGTGATTTGGTTCCCCACTGTGTGAATTGTGTTCCGCTTGCTGGTACCATAGAATCCTTTACATGTAAATGTGCTGTGCATTGAAAGTGGGTCGTGATTTGGTTCCCCACAGTGTGAACTGTGTTCTGCTTGCTGGAAGCTTTATCCAGCCTAATCGGACTGAATCCGCGTCCATCTCCATTCGGCCTGGGCCATGCCATGCTGGCCCTGCCAGACTACCCCACTGCACAGAGAAAGCCGTTGATAAGAGACCTGCCTGGGGATCAGACCCCTGCTCCACGCTTGAACAGGAATGATGCCTTGGCGATTCGTGTGGGCCCTGCTTCTCCTAGCACTCCAGATTAACCACCTGCTGTCTCGCTTTTCATCCAGCCTGTGTCCAGTCTTGGGAATCATGAGTAATCATTAGCGTAGCTCCCTGCAACAACAGCGTAATCTAAAAGTGTGTCATCTGATTGTCTTGTTGTTTTCTTTTCACGAACTGAGCCCTCCGGCTCCCGATTACAAATAGTATGTGTTGTGCATGTTGTTTTCTTCCATCACAGGGCCCCAACCAGCTGCAACATTCCTGGCTAGCCCACAATTCTCCATCTGATCTGATACCCAGAGTGTGTGACTGTTTATGGACCCTGAAGTGCATGCATAACTGTTTGATTGATACAGCCTTTAAGCAAATTAACCTGATTACGCCCCTTCCTTGTTCAAGACCCTTAAATAAATCAGATCTAACCTTTTCTGCATTTAATTTGACTGTGGTTCCAGTTTGTGCTAAGAGTACTGTACTGTTGCTAGTTGCTTTGTCTAGCCTTGTTTTACAGGGGGTCCCCAGGGTTGAGCTAGAGAAAACTGCCCTGGTGGTAAGTGTAAACAGTGTGGGTACTTGTGTGGTGTACAAGGGGTATTGTGAATGTGAATGTAATTATTGTGCAGTGTTTAGGCAACTTGCAGGGAAAGAGTGGTGGTTACAGTGTCCCCGAGGGCTGTGCCCAGGTTAGCTTGACCACTACCAACCCTGACCTCCGGGTGGAGGCACCCGTTACAGAACCTAGGCCCCTTAACCTGCTACTAGCCAAGCAGGCAGGGGTAGTAGCCTTTTGGATAGCGCCACCTAGGGGTTCCATCTTGGAGGCCCACTGCTGGGATTTTGTGCCTTCTAGTGGCCAAAATTACGAATTATTGTTAAAGATTAATGGCTACCCCAGTAGAAATGGCTGTACACCAGTTGGTGGGGTGGTGTACTGGGCAGGAGATTGTCCCCCAAAATGCTCTACTTATACTGGATATTCCGCTGGGTACCAGTAAAGACACGGTAGAGGGAGCACTCTCCAAAGCTGAATGTTTAAAAAACCCTGTGGTGGTGGGTTGACAAGCTGATTTGATCGCCCAAACTTTCATAGCCTTGGTAGAGTGTAGTGACCTCATATACAGCTCTAAAGTGCCACAGACTACTGTCCCAGAAGGGGTTATAGCTGCCTGGAGAGTGATAACAAAAGACAATAAAGACCCCGGGAAGGATGAGCTCCCACCATTATCTGAGACTTTTGAAGAGAAATTTGCTAAGTTGCTGCTGGAGGAAGGGAAAACCATAGAGAACTTTAAGAAACTATTCCTGCCACCTGTGGGTGTTCCTTCCCCAACACCCCCTCCCACTCCAGCACCTGTTACTGCCCTGCCTTCTGTGCCCATGCCAATGCTGGCCCCTATATCTGTACCTGCCATTAGTCACAACCCCTACTGAAGACTGAGGATCTTCTCGGGCACCCTCCCCACCCTCTGGGGGGGAGGATGACTGGGAAACCTGGGTTGACTATGCTGCCCCCTTGGTACCCGAGTGGCAGTGTGTGGAGGCTGAGAAGAAGAAAAGAATCATAGAAAGTTTGAGGGGTTCCGCCCTTGAAGCCATTACATTTTTGAGGTCCACAAACCCTGATGCATCTGCTCAGAAGTACCTATCTGCACTCAAAGGCAATTTTGGGAGCACTGTCAGGGGAGAATTTGATGTGGAAATTCTGAGGTACCAAAGAATGGAAAGGGGGAAATTTGTCTGCGTATGTTATTCATCTAGAAAGAGCTTTGCAGAAAGCTTACCGGAAAGGTGGGGTAGCTGTTAGTGACTTGAACCATGTGAGATTGGGGCACATACTGCAACATGCAAAGCATTCTAAATTGCAGATCCTCCAGTTAAGGCTCCAGGATAGGAGAGGTAACCCACCTGACTACTGTGACTTGATAAAAGAACTCCTGGAGGTTGAAGGGGAAGAGAGAGATTGTAATTATGGGGTGAGTGCAGCTCAAGTGATCATGGCACCGGAAGGCCCTTCCGAAATGGAGACCACTAAGGGTGTCCCGCCGTGGGCTAAATGGTGGGGAGAGGAGTTGCTGAAGGAAGTCAGAAAGGTACAACCAGATATTCTCACTGAGGTACCCTCTGTTGACAAAGACCCTGGCCCCTGTCAGGAAGTGACTGCCATGGGGGTGGGGGTGCATCCTCAGGCATCTGCTACTGAGGGTGGCTTTTTGGCTGAGCTCAAGGAATTGACTGCCACCCTAAAGGAACTTTTGAGACATGGCACACTATCAGCAGGAGCCAGATCACAATCTCCCATCGGTGCTCCAGCATCTCCTGCAAGGCTGTCTCCAAGGATGCCACAAGAGCCTGTCATTTGTCACAACTGCGGCAAGGATGGTCAGATGGAGAGGGAATGCAGTTCTAAGAGGGACTTAGAGAAAGTGGTGAACCGGCTTCAAGGGGAGTTTCGGAAATTGAATCAGTGGTCAAGGTGTGCACGAAATGATCGCAGTGAAGGCTTCAGACATCCTAACTCAAACCTCTTTGTAGCTAAATCGTCTGTCCATGCCCCTGCTGCTGTCCCTTCTGACTGGTCCGAAATAGTGGGCCCTTCAATGGAGACTACTGTGGCTGTGAATGGTATTCTTACTCGGGCTGTGCTTGACAGTGGGTCGCAAGTGACATTGTATTTCAGGACTGGTATGCCAAATACTTATCTGAAATGCCATTACAATCCCTGGAAGGCCTACATGTGTGAGTGCTGAGCGACAAGTCTTATCCCTACTTAGGATATGTCTGCCTTTGGTTGTCTTTTCCTGCAACCATAACTGGTGTAGAGGAGCAAGTAGAGACACTGGCCCTAGTGTGTCCCCCCACTGGACTGTATGATGGGGTTCCCCTGTTAATTTGAACAAACGCCCACATGTTTGGGAGGCTAGCACAACTCTGTCACGAGAAACAAGGGCGACGGACTGGAAGGGCTCTAAGAATTCTGGCTCTGATCAAGAGGGCCTATGGCTTGCAACAGAAACCTGAGGAAGTAGACCAGGATGAACTGGTGGGGATCGTGTAGAAGAAGGATCCCGATTCAATGGTACTGGCCCCTAATGCCCAGTGTACCATTCAAGGGGAGGTCCGCCTCTGGAAGGATGTGAAGAACAAAATATTGATGTTGGATGCGCCAGGCAATGGAAAATTGCCAGAAGGATTATTGGTCAAGCTCAGCATCTTGCCTGCTCATGCCCACCCTACGCACAACGAGTGATGGTCCAGATTCACAATGTGTCAGATCGGGAGATGCAGGTGAACAGAGGGTGCACCCTAGCTATGGTACACTGCTCCGACACTGCAGTGTTGCCCAGCAACAAGCACCCTGGCAAGAAGGAGAGAGTGACCCCAGACTTGTTTGACTTTGGTGACTCCCCGTTGCCAGCTGAATGGAAGGCTAAAATTAGCAAGGGACTTGCCCAGACAGACCAAGTGTTTTCGTTGAAGGAATGGGATGTGGGATGTGTCGAGGGTGTGGAGCTTCACATACACCTGCACGATGAATGGCCATTTTAAGAGAGGTCCTGATGTCTAGCCCCAGCAGACATAGATGATGTGAGAAGACACCTGCAGGAAATGCTCGCTGCTGGCATTATACAAGAATCCAGGAGCCCCTAGGCCTCTCCCATTGTGGTTGTGTGTAAGAAGAATGGGTCTGTGAGGATGTGTGTTGATTATCGAACCCTGGACCAGCAGACCATCCCAGACCAGTACACTATGCCTCGTATACAAGATGCCCTGGACTGCTTGAATGGGAACAAATGGTTCTTAGTGTTGGATCTTCACAGTGGATACTACCAGATCTCGATGGCCCTGGAGGACCGTGAGGAAACAGCCTTCATCTGTCCAATGGGGTTCTATGAATTTCTGAGGATGCCACAGAGGATATTGGGCGCCCCGGCCACCTTTCAGCGACTGATGGAACGTGCGATGGGAGATATGAATTTGCTGGAAATCCTGGTGTACTTGGAAAATGTCATTGTGTTTGGGAGCACCTTAGAGGAGCATGAGTACCGACTGTTTAAAGTCCTAGACCGACTGTAAGACTTCGGCCTCAAGCTGTCCATTGACAAGTACCAGTTTTTCCAAACCTCCGTGAAGTATGTGGGGCACACAGTATCTACAAAAGGGATAGAGACTGATCCCAGTAAGGTTGAAGCACTGACTACTTGGCCCCAGCCCCATAATCTGAAAGAACTACAATGTTTCCTGGGGTTCTGTGGCTACTACCGCAGGTTCATAAAAGACTATTCCAAGGTGATACGCCCACTCTTGAACCTTACCCAGGATTTCCCTCCTACCAATCATAAATACAAAAAAGGAGCCGTTAAAGAACCAGAAAAAGTATATTTCCGCCCAGGTGAACTCTTCGGGCCCCACTGGACGCCTGACTTTGAAGCAGCCTTCCATGAGATCATATACCAGCTCATCTATGCCCCCATCCTCTCCTATGTTGACCCCACCAAACCCTATGTGCTGCATACAGATGCTAGTCTGCAGGGTCTAGGAGTGGTGCTGTATCAAGACCATGAGGATGGCCTGAGACCAGTAGCATTCACCAGTAGGAGCCTGTCCGAATGAAACTACCCTGTGCATAAGTTGGAGTTCCTTGCACTAAAATGGGCCATCATTGACCAGTTTCATGAATACCTCTATGGGGCAAAGATATTGGTGAAGTCTGACAATAACGCATTGACCTATGTAAAGACTTCAGCTAAGTTAGATGCCACTGGGCACCGGTGGTTTTCTGCATTATCAACCTATGATTATGCTGTTGAATACAGACCGGGCCTGAACCATATTGATGCTGACGCCCTATCATGAAAGCCCTCTTCCAAGAGTGATTGGGTCAGGCTGTCTGAATCTGACATTCAAGCATTGTGCCAAAAGTTTGATAGAGATGAACAGATGTCTGCGCACGCAGTGGACTGTTTAGTAGATTGCTTGGGCCCTTCTGACACCTGCATACCAGCTGCTTATTGCCACTTCTCTGCTCTAGATATTAGTGCACTACCTCAATTTGACAATGACAGCATTCAGTGGGCTCAATCCCAAGATCCTATGATTCAGCCAGCACTTGATGCCCTGCGTGCGGGGAAAGATGTGTCTAAGTTACTTTCCACTGACTTACGAACTGCTTTATTGTTTAAAGAAGGCCCCAGATCGAAGCTGCTCAGTCAGTTGTTGTATAGAGAGACAGTAGATCGTAGTGGCAAAGTAGACAAGCAACAATTGGTCCTTCCCATGACCTTTAAAGATTTGCTACTGAGGTCTCTCCACAATCACATGGGGCACCTCCTTATTGACAGAACCTTTGACCTGGTATGATCTCACTTCTACTGGCCCAAAATGGGGGACGATGTTGAGCACCATGTAAAGATTTGTAGTCACTGCCTGCAAAGAAGAGCCCTGCCTCAG
Organism: Neoceratodus forsteri; assembly: GCA_016271365.2. Classification (NCBI taxonomy): domain Eukaryota; kingdom Metazoa; phylum Chordata; order Ceratodontiformes; family Ceratodontidae; genus Neoceratodus; species Neoceratodus forsteri. Next base: position 797,567,398 of record CM028134.1, on the reverse strand, counting down.
AGGGCTACCCCCCTTGTTAATATTACTACCAGCACCCCCATGGAACTTTTCTGCATAGACTTCTTGTCTTTAGAACCTGATCAGCGGAACATTGGCAATGTGTTAGTGGTTATGGATCATTTCACACAGTATGCACAAGCTTTTCCCACCAAAGATTAAAAGGCATCTACGCCGGCCCGGTGGCACTGAGGGTTGAGGCGCTGGACGCCACACCTCGCGTCATGCCAACGACCCGGGTTTGGGAGTGAGCTGGGGCTGCCGGAGGTCAGCGGGGGGGATAGAGATTGAGCGTCTGCCAACTGCTCTCTCTTCTAGGGGGTGGGGTGGGAATGCACTCGCTCTAGGAGCAACCTCTGGCGGTGGCTGGAGGGTCACCAGTGTAGTGGCGCGGCGTAATGTCTGTGGGGACAGAGCTATGGCATTCCATAGCCTTGCTGGCCAGGCTCCATGGGGGGAGGGACAGAAAAAGCATACAAAAATACCTCCTGCACGTCGGGAGATAACGGTGGCCCCAGTGGACCCTCCCACATCCCAAACACCAGCCCAGACGTGCCCAGGATCTCTCTGTCTGGAGGACCCGACGACTTGCAGGTAGGCCCCTAATACTTAGGAGGTAGCCACTGAGGGGGAGCGGAATCAGCCCTGGAGATGGTACCAGGGGTCAGGTCAGCCTGCAGTCATTCGGGGGAGGAGAGGCCAGGGGAATGCGGGGGTTCAGGTTGGGAGTAGGGTGAAGATCCATGTGGGCACTCCTGAAGGATGCCAAAAGTGTCAGGAAGATAAACAAAGTAAAAAAAAAAAGGCATCTACCGTGGCCAAGGTGTGAGAGGAAAATTTCTTCGTCCACTATGGTGCCCCCCAGTGGATCCACTCTGACCAGGGCAGAGACTTTGAGAGTCAACTAATCAAAGAAATGCTCTCTCTATGGGGGGTGCGAAACTCAAGAACCACCCCCTGTCACCTGCAGGGAGACCCTCAATCAGAGCATTTTAACTGCACCTTTCCAGACATGCTGGGCACCCTCCACCCAAAAGAGAAGCATAAATGGAGCCAGCAGATTAGCACCTTGGTACACACATACAATTGCACGAAAAATGATACTACTGGGTTCTCCCCCTACTGCCTCATGTTTTTTTATTTATTTATTTATTTTTATTTATTTATTTAAGAATCAGTTTACAACCTTTGAGCCAGAGCTCGTTTACAAAAGTACTTCGTCACATAAAGACATACATTGCGTTTCGGTTACATAGCAAAGAATTTTCAAAATCAATAGGCATTCACCAGAGGTGCCACATCACATTGTGGTCAGACAGATACAGTTGGGTACAGACAGATACAATTGGGTACAGGTACAGGGTACATGTAATTGATAACAGGTATTAAACAAGTCGGTATCAAGTGAGCATTCTGGTAGATAAACATTGAAACAGCTGGCACTGGCCAGGTTAAACCTAGGCATGGTGTACAGGGAAGTGGTGGAGGGGATGGTTGGGTGGAGAGCTGCCCGGGGGGCATTGTCAAAAGAAAAGGAGGTGGAGGCTATGTTCAGAGACAGGAGCAGTTACGAGTGCTGAAGATGTGGTTCCGAAGTGCGGTTTTGAATGTGGAGATGGTGATGGCATTGGTGATGTGGCAGGGAGAGAGTTAAACCAGGTTGGGGCTCTATAGCTGAAGGACCTCTGGCCATGGCTGGTTCTTGTTCTGGGGATCTTTAGAGTGGTCTTGTAGGAAGACCGTGTTGCAATGGTGGGAGGGCTCTGGTGGATGGATGCCGTTACCCGGGGGGAGAGCCCGAGTAGGGTTTTTTTGGTGAGGAGACAGGTCTGGTATCGGAGCCGTTCATCCAGGGTAAGCAGGTTAGCATCGACATATAGCTGACAGTGTGTGTGAGCCTGGGGCACCAGCAATCAATCTGCACGCTTTATTCAGGGTTAGTGAATTTTGTTGAGTGCAGTGGCGTCGGCAGCACCGTATACTGGTAGACCATAGTCTACAAGGGACAGAGACAGACGATGTAACAGCTAGCAGAGAGCATTTGGGGAAGGCAGGTTTTATGGCGGAATAGGATGCCAAGCCGTGTGTTGGTGGCGGATGTTGGGGCGTCGATGTGGGTGTGAAATGTGAGGGCTGAATCGAAGGTAACCCCAAGGTATTTGTAGGAGCAGACTTGTTCCAGTGGTTGGTTGGTGCTTGGAAGGATATAGAGTGGGTGGTTGCTAGCTTTGTTTTGTTTCGCACCCCCCATAGAGAGAGCATTTCTTTGATTAGTTGACTCTCAAAGTCTCTGCCCTGGTCAGAGTGGATCCACTGGGGGGCACCATAGTGGACGAAGAAATTTTCCTCTCACACCTTGGCCACGGTAGATGCCTGTTCGGGAGAGAGGCCCGGCTGCCAGTTGATGTCTGTTTTGGGGTCTCTCCAGATGGGGTCTGAGCCAAAAACTACTTGCAATATGTACAAAAACTGAACGCTCAATTGAACCATGCCTATCAACTGGATCAGGCAATGGCCGCCAAGAGAAATCTAGCCAACAAAGAGAGGCATGATAAAAAAGTAAAGGCTCAAGAGCTTCGATCTGGAGACCGTGTGTTGTTACGTAATTTGGAACTGCATGGTAAACACAGAATTGTGGATCGGTGGCACCATCTTCCCCATGTAGAAGTTGGAAAGTTGGATGATTTACCTGTGTACAAGGTGCGCCTAGAGAACAACTCCAAAGCTGTCAAAACCTGCACCATAACCACTTGCTACCTATTGGCCAAGTCATAACTGAAGCTGAACAATCAGAGATTGATTCACCTGGGCCAGTGACTCGTGCTGCTGCAAGGAAGAGACAGAGTCAACCTACCCCAGTGGATACAGATTTAAGGGTCCCCCCAGCAGGTCCAGACTGATAATGATTCTCAGTCAGATTCTGATGATAGTGAGTGTGACAATGCCTATTACCCTTCCTATGAATTGAGTCAGTTGTTTCAAGGAAATCCTAAGACTAATTGCGGGGATGAAGCTAGGCCTTCTGGACTGCCTTACTCTCCAGCTTCATCCTTGGAGCCAATGCTCCCAGAAAGTGAAGTGCAAAGCATCACTTCTGAAGATGCTGAGTCTCTGTGTATTGTGGAGCTGTATTATTTGCCTGAAGCAGGGGCAGATGGTTTGAGTCTTTCTGGTGACATACCAGAACTTGAAGAACACTATGAGAGTGCTGACAACCCCCCCTTCAGTGCCTCAAAGCTTGATTGTGCCTGAGCCTTCACAAAATGAGTCAAGTGTTGTAGAAACAGAGCCTGCAGAGCAAGGAGCTGACAGTGCCCCAGGTTTGGACGTTCACATCCAGGCAGAGGCACCCCTCACAAGTGATGAGAGTCCACAGACCAGTGCTGAGTGTACAGAGACTGTAGTTGTCCCCCTCAGAAAGACTGGCTGAGCTGTCAAGCCAGTAGTATGCCTCAGTTATGATTCTGCTGGGAGGCCAGTGGATTTGCCTCTCAATGCAGTGCACAAAGGTGTTTATGTCTCACCAAGCTCACTGCCCAAATTGAGCTTGACAGCCAATTCCAGGTTACCTGTCTTTCCCTCTAATCATGGTGTCCCTGCCCCCTCTAGCCCCAAGTTAGCTGACAGGGAAGGGCCTCCTCTTGCATTGTTTAAGGTACAAGAAGTTATTACCTGATTCAGTATAGTAATGTTCAATTTACCTGTGCTAAATGCACTGGGACCTCCCTCTTTTACCATTTGCCCCTGTATAGCCCTATGCTGCTGCTGCTGTGCTATTCCACTCACAGCACTTCCTCCCTTATCCCTTTCCCATTCCTGCCCTCTTTTTCATCCTATCTCATCCCCCCTTCCTTTACCCCTCCACTCCCACTTCCCCACCTCTCTGCTCTGTTTCCTCACCTTGTTCCCTCCCCTACCTCTACCCCCTGCCCCGTGGGTCTTTCCTGCTCAAGCTTCATTGTGGAATCTCCCCCCTTGCTCTTTTTTTGTTCCTTCCACCCCCCAATTCACCCCCTGCACTTTCTCTCCTTGTAAGCCCTTTCACCCCTCTTAAGACAAGGCCACTGGCTGCACATCACGCAATATTTATCTTGCCATATTGTTCTTTTGTTTAAGTAATTACTTTCCTCATGTTGTACTACATACTGAAACCATTGTAATTTGCTATTCTTGTGACTTGACGTGAAACCTCTGTAAAAGAGCCCTTGGCTCAAAGGTCTTTCCGATTTGTTAAATAAATAAATATAATATGCACAATGTGTTGTCAGAATGGATATAGTATCATGAAGTATAGTGAAGATGTATAGTAAAGTAATACATTTATATTAACTGATGCATGATGGTACAGACTTGACGCGGATGCCAAGTTTTCTCCAGACAGGGAAGGGCAAGATGTAACCCCTGGGTGGCGCTATCCCAAGGGCTACTACCCCTGCCTGCTTGGCTAGTAGCAGGTTAAGGGGCCTAGGTTCTGTAACGGGTGCCTCCACCCGGAGGTCAGTGTTGGTAGTAGTCAAGCTAACAAGGGCACAGCCCTTGGGGACACTGTAGCCCCTCTCTTTCCCTGCTAGTGGCCTAAACACTGCACAATAATTACATTCACAATACCGCTTGTACACCACACAAGTACCCACACTGTTTACACTTACCATCAGGGCAGTTTCCTCTAGCTCAACCCTGGGGACCCCCTGTAAAACAAGGTTAGGCAAAGCAACTAGCAACAATACAGTACTCTTAGCACAAACTGGAACCACAGTCAGATTAAATGCAGAAAAGATTAGATCTGATTTATTTAAGGGACTTGAACAAGGGAGGGGCATAATCAGGTTAATTTGCTTAAAGGCTGTATCAATCAAACAGTTATGCATGCACTTCAGGGTCCATAAACAGTCACACACCCTGGGCACCCAGATGGAGAACAGTGGACTAGCCAGGAGCGTTGCAGCTGGTTGAGGCCCTGTGATGGAAGAAAACAACATGCACAACACACACTATTTGTAATCCGGAGCCGGAGGACTCAGTTCATGAAAAGAAAACAACAAGACAATCAGATGACACACTTTTAGATTAGGCTGTTGTTGCAGGGAGCTACCCTGATGATTACTCACGATACCCAAGACTGGACACAGGCTGGACAAAAATCGAGACAGCAGGTGGTTAATCTGGAGTGCCAGGAGAAGCAGAGCCCACACGAATCGTCGACGTGTCATTCCTGTTCAAGCGTGGAGCAGGGGGCTGATTCCCCAGTAGGTCTTTCATTGATGGCTTTCTCTGTGCAGTGGGGTAGTCTGGCAGGGCCAGCATGGCATGGTGTGGCATGTTTGTAGTTCATTTGCATTACCAGGTAAAGAAAAAGGTCCTGCTTCCCATACAATGCACCGGGGAAATGCCAGACCTCGCCCAACAACTAACACACCGAAATCTGACCAATGCAAAATCATGTACACAAATGCTCGCAGTCTGGGAAACAAGATCCGAGACCTGCAGACAATAATGACAGAGGCTAAACTGGACATAGTAGCCATTAGCGAGACTTGGTTTACCAGTAACCACACTTGGGAGACTTCAGTACCTGGCTATGTACTGTTCAGAAGAGACCGAGGTGCAAAAAAAGAGGGGGGGTGGAGTGGCCCTTTTATGTCAATGAAAATATCAAAGTTACAGAAATTCAGAATACACATAAGGAGCCAGAAGAACTGTGGGTCACCCTGGAAACAGGAAATCGGACAGCCATATGAACTGGGGTTGTGTACAGGCCTCCATACCAGGGGGAGGACATAGACACATTATTGTTAGAAGATATACAAAACATGACAGCTAAAGGGGAGGTTCTGATAATGGGAGACTTCAACATGCCAGATACAGATTGGTTAATACCAGCAGGAACATCTGCCAGAGCTAGACACATAGTGGATTCCCTGCAGGGGGAAGGCCTCAAACAACTGGTACAACTACCCACAAGAGACAGGGCTATCCTAGATCTAGTACTGACTAACAAGGAAGGGATCACAGATCTCCAGGTAGAAGGTCACCTGGGTGCCATTGACCATCACATGGTATGGTTCAATTTGGCCACTAGAACAAAATTATCCCATTCCAAGGCAAAAATATGGGACTTCAAAGGAGCTGACTTTGATAAGCTGGCCAACAGAGTTAAGCTAGTCCTGGCAAAAAGAAATACAGGTGAGGGGGTACAGTCAAAGTGGGCAAGCATTTAAGATGCAATACTTGAAGCAACATCCCATTGTGTTAGTGAGAAAAGGAAGTGCAAAAGAAGAAGGAAACCACTTTGGTTCTCAAACACAGTAGCAGAAAAGGTCAGAGCCAAAAGGCTGGCCTTCAGGAAATATAAGGGAATACAGCAGGATGAAGATAGGGAGGCATACTGAACTTCCCTAAGGGAGGCAGTGAAGGCAGTAAGGCAGACAAAGGCCCAAACCGAGGAAACACTAGCACAAACAGTAAAAGAAGGTGACAAGACTTTCTATAGATACATTAGTGAAAGGAGAAAGTTCAGAGGGGGTATTGCTAAGATCAAAGAGGATAAGGGGGCGTGTGAGGAGGAGGACCATGTAAAAGAATCTATCCTAAATGGATACTTCTACTCAGGATTTACTGAAGAGAAGGTGGGGCAGGGCCCACAGCTCTGCACCATGGACACAGGGGGGAGGGAGGTGTGCACTAGTCCCTTCACAAAAGAAAGGGTCACACAAGAGCTCAATAAGCTCAGGGTGGACAAGGCAATGGGATCTGATGGCATACATCCCTGGGTACTAAAGGAGCTAAGGGTGGAACTAGCAGAGCCATTATCAGAACTGTTTAGTGAGTCTCTGAGCACAGGAGAGGTCCCAGAAGACTGGAGAAGGGCTCATGTGATCCCACTCCAAAAGAGTGGTAGCAGGGAGGAGGCAGAGAACTACAGACCCGAAAGTCTTACCTCAGTAGTGGGCAAGATTATGGTGACACTCCTTAAGGAAAGGATAGTGCAGCACCTGGAATCCATAGGAGCACAGGATCCAAGACAGCATGGGTTTACAAAAAGGAAAGTCCTGTCAAACTAATCTCATAGATTTCTTTGACTGGGTAACCAGAGTGGTGGACCAAGAGGGAGCAGTTGATATTGCCTGCCTTGACTTCAGCATAGCTTTCGATACTGTTCCACATAGAAGATTGATTAATAAGCTGGGTAGGCTCAGGGGTGGGTCAGACATTGGTCAACTGGGTGGCAAACTGGTTGATGGGCAGAAAACAGAGTGGTGGTAAACGGAATACAATCAGAAGAGATGTAAGTCACAAGTGGGGTACCTCAGGGATCAGTTCTGGGGCCAGTCCTCTTCAATATCTTCATCAGTGACATTGCAGATGGACTGGAGGGTAAGGTCTGTCTGTTTGCAGATGACACCGAGATCTGCAACAGAGTAGATGATCCAGATGGGGTGGGCAGAATGAGAAGAGATCTGGATAAATTTGCAAAATGGTTGGAAGAGTGGCAACTGGGGTTTGATGCAAAGAAGTGCAAGATCATGCACATAGGGAAGAGAAACCCTGAAGCCACTTATATGCTGGGAGGGGAGCTGCTGGCAGTCACAAAGGAAGAAAGAGACTTGGGCATCATTATCACCGATGACCTGAAATCATCCAAGCAGACCTCTAAAGCAGTAGGTAAGGCTAGAGGGATGTTGGGGTGTATTAGTAGGAGTATCACAAGTCGGAAGAGGGAGGTAATAATCCCTCTTTACAAGACACTGATTAGGCCCCATCTGGAGTACTGCATGCTGTACTGGAGGCCACACCTTCACAAGGACATTAACCAAATTGAGGCAGTCCAGAGAAGGGCAACAAAAATGGTGCAATGACTGCATCAGAAAACATATGAGGACAGATTGACTGACCTCAATTTGTTTACCCTAGAGCAAAGGAGGGAGCGAGGTGATATGATTGAAACATTCAAACACCTTAAGGGTATTAACAAGGAGAAAGAGTCGAACATGTTTCAGTACAAGAAAAATAGGACAAGAGGACACAGCATGAGATTAGAGGGAGGCCGATTAAGGGGTAATGTAAGGAAGTTCTTTTTAACCAAAAGGGTGGTGGATGCATGGAACGGCCTACCTCAGGAAGTGGTGGATATGAATACAGTGCGGGGCTTCAAACAGGCATGGGTTAGGCATAAGGGAGCACTACAGATGAGTATGAATAGATAGGCCATTGACAGAGCAAAGGCCTATGGCACATTGATAAGGTAGAAAAAGAAATGTGCCGACTGGACGGGCCTTGCGGTCCTTATCTGCTGTCAACCTCTATGTTTCTATGTTTCTATGAATGGAGATGAACGTGGATTCAGTCCGATTAGGCTGGATAAAGCTTCCAGCAAGCAGAACACAGTTCACACAGTGGGGAACCAAATCACGACTCACATTCAATACACAGCACATTTACATGTAAAGGATTCTATGATACCGTAAGCAGAACACAGTTCACACAGTGGAGAACTAAATCACAACCCACTTTCAATACACAGCACATTTACTAGTAAGGAAAGTCTACTGTACCAGGCAAACCGCTCTCTGGTCACAATCGCAAAGTCTCTGCACAAACTGGGGACTCAAAAGCAGCTGGAAATCCTGACAGGCTGATCGCATTCAGCAAAATCTTCGGTCTTCTTCAGGTATGAGCCTGGAAAAAAATCAGTGGCTTACTTCGTTCTCACAAACTTGGAATTAGTCTGAAATAATTCTCTTCTCTCCCTCTCAGGGGCAGCAGGCAGACATACAGGCCACAACTCTGGCCATTCCACAGTTCTCCCGTGAGAAACTACTCAGATGGATGCTTGACTGTCTCAAGCTGTTGCTCGTTCAGCTCCCAACTTAGATCTGACTCAACTGCCAGCAAGCCTGGGACTTTCCCCAGAATCCAAAAGGTTTGGTTGGCTAATCTGTCTGTCAGTCACAACAAAGGCTCCCCCTTCAGGTGCAAAAAGGCACCAAAAGCCCAAAACTACAATTCCTACAGATTTTAACTCCGGACAGCTCCTGTAGTCCTGCTCCATTTTAGGTCCCACCAGAACTGATTGGTCCAATTCACAGTCCAGGTCTAAGATAGTGGAGATAAACAAAACAGTCCTTGCTGCAAAGAAGGCGGTTTAGACAATCTATATTATCATTATCACTCTAAATGATTTTCAGCAAATAGTTACATCTTTCAACAGAGTTCCCTCTCAGATTACTTATGACTGCAATCCAGGCAGCACTTAAAGAGACAGTACACAGAGGCTATACAGGCACTCTCTGGCAATCACATTTAAACTGCTAAAACGCAGGACACCAGCCTGGCAGCAAGCATTTAGGCAAGCTCAAGGAAGACTTTTCAGGAATCCCCATTTGTGGGGGAGGGGGGTTACACCAGCATGTAGTGGAACCAACCTCCGTAAACAGTAAATAAAGAGATATTATATTCATCTGACAACTGGGCCTCGTATTTCCTGTAGGGAAAGCCAGTCATAATTTCCTGTCATAACCAGCTGGATATAACGACAAACATGCACAGGCTTTCACTATGAGAAATACATGAGCTGCAGATCCCTTGTACACACTTACAGCTTGGCGGCTTTCTGAGAACCACAGTAAAGAATGCTCGGTTGTAGCTCTCCTGACAGACGCAGTCTCTCTCTGTCTTAGCGTGACTGAAATGGAACTCAGATCTAAAAAACAAAAACAAAGAAAAGACTGTATGAAATCAATTTTCTGACCTTTAATGTTGCTACCACTTTTGGCAGTTTATCAACATTTATACGAATTAGACTGTTCTGTGAGTCATGCTAACTTTCAAACACAAAAAGTTTTGCAGTTAACAAAGGAATTAGTTAAACCAAAATTAGTTAAAATGTTGGCAGTTGGCTGGCCCAGTAGGGCAGCTCTCCTCTCCCAGGGAGGGGTGTTGATGAAGTCTGCTGCTTGCCTGGCTCCTAGCGGCAGCTGGGGGGCTGGCACAGTGTATCCACACAGAGGGGGCAGTAGCCGAGCAGACGCCTGGCATGCTGCATGCAGAAGCGTGTGCAACTTGGCCATTGGTGCCATTGCACGCTCCATACCACACTCAGGGAGGGAGAAACCAGGAAAACCCATGACATTGCAGAGGGTCTGGAAGGAAAAGTATGCTTCTTTGCAGATGACACAAAGATCTGCAACAGGGTTGATACACAAGAAGGCGTGGAAAGGATGAAAAGGGACTTGGCAAGCTTGGAGGAATGGTCAGAAGTATGGCAGCTAGGATTCAATGCAAAGAAGTGCAAAATAATGCACCTGGGAAACAAGAACCCAGGGAAAGAATACACAATGGGGGATAGGTAGTAACAACAACAAAAAAGGAAAGGGACCTGGGAGTAATCATATCAGATGACCTTAAGGTTAGCAAGCAATATGAGAAGGCAGTAGGGAGGGCTGGGTGTATACTGGGATGCATAGGGAGAGGCATCACCAGCAGAAAACAGGAAGTTGTTATCCCGTTGCACAGACAGTTGGTGAGACCCCATCTGGAGTACTGTGTCCAGTTCTGGAGACCCCATCTCTGCAAGGACATAGACAGGACAGAGGCAGTCCAGAGGAGGGCAACTAAAATGGTGCAGGGTCTGCAAGAGAAGCCACACGAGGAGAGACTTAAAGAACTTAATATGTATACCCTTGAGGAAAGAAGGGAGAGGGGGGACATGATAGAAACTTTTAAGTACCTCAGTGAAATCAACAAAGTCTAAGAGGGTAGCATCTTTCAGAAAAAGAGACGTGCACGAACAAGGGGACACAATTTAAAGATAGAGGGGGGGCGGTTCAGGGGCAATGTGAGGAAGTATTTTTTCACAGAGAGGGTAGTGGATGCATTGAACAGCCTTCCTGAGGAGGTTGTTGGGTATAAAACTGTAGGAGAATTCAAGAATGCATGGGACAGACATAAGGCAATTCTTGTGGGGGGTAGGAAGAAATAGGCTGTTGGTTAACTAGGATCTGCGGCCTATCCTATAGGTAGGGAAATGGGCAGACTAGATGGGCCAAGCGGTCATTATCTGCCGTCAAAGTCTATGTTTCTATGTTTCTGTGACTGGAAGAATGAAACTGGTCCCTTGCAGGTGCTGCACCTGGCCAGTTGGACACCTCCAGAAACAGCAATGGAAGAAAGTACCAGTCGACGCCGGGATGACGGGGCTGGGGAGGTTGGTGGACAAAGGGCTGATCGTCCAGGGGATTAAAAAAAAATGTTGACAGTTTCCAAAAATAAAGTTTTCACAAATGTGGAAAACCTGTACAGTTTCAGCAATTTTTTAAATAATCCAGACAATATTACAATTGAGGGTGAAAATACAGAGCCCAGAAATTATATAAAACAATCCCTAGTTAGGTGTGCAAAACTCAAATTTTACACACACCCTCAGTGTGGGATGCTTGTATAATCACCTCGAGCTTCACTCTTGGGGTTTATGTGGCACCCCACGCCTCATGTGTGCGTAAAATTCTCATTATGCACACCTACCCAGGCATTATTCTATATCTAATAACTGTGGTGTGTGGCTGGAATTCCATATTTAAGACAATGACTTCCACCTACCAAAGACTTGTTTACTGAAGGCAGCCTGGGGCATCCAGAGTGAAAAAGTTATGGGACTGCACTGGCAACCTTAAAGCAGGAGAGCCTTTCCCTAGGGTGTGCACAGATAAGGTGGCTTATGGGTACCAGGCCACAATGGAGCGCCTCCAAACCATGCCCTTGGTCTGTCCCATGAAAGGGTGGCAGCATACCACTGTGCAAAAAGCTTGAGAGTGAGTACAACTATCACAGGTTGTCAATTCACATGGGTATATTTGAAGCGGGGAAGGGCAAAATGTGACCATGAGAGTTCCTGTACATTTCCTTACTCCAGGATGGCTGCTGTCTTTACATGCGGTCAACAGCAAAAGTCTTGTGTTAGCACTCTACCATTTCTATACGATCTCATTGTTTGGAAGGTGCTATATAAAAACAAATTCAGTTCTGTTCTATAAACACAAATTCTATAAATTTTTTATTGTTTCTAGTGCCCGAGTGGCCCTTAAGTTCTGTTCTCAGCAATTCAATTCAGTTTATTTGATCAATCACGATGGGACAAACATCATGATTATTTCAATAAAAAAACACATCAGTCACATATATATTATAAAAATACAATCAAATGTGCTAAAACAACAATTTTCTTACTATCACAAGCGAGGAGATAATACTTTATGAACAAGACTTACAGAGTACCAAAAAAAAACCCATATAGTTTTTTGAACCAGTATGCTGAAACAACAATTTTCCTGCTCTCACAGATGAAAAGATAATACTTTATGATCAGGACTTACAGAATACCGAAAGAACAGTATAGAATTTTTTTTAGCCCTCTCTATGTTTCAGGATCCATCTCTTTTTCTTAGCTTTAGCCACTGATGCCAAGAAACTAGAGAGTCGGTCTGCCTCTTCTAAAGTTTGAGGATGCATCAATATAAAAACCACATAATTAGTACTTGCATATACTTTTAGACAGCTTCGTAGAAAGTCATCCCTAGCTTTATTATATACTGGGCAAAGCAATATTATATTATCTAAAGCTTCAGAGAATCCATTATTGCAGGGGCAGGCAGGGCTTCAGATAATTATGTTTGCTTGCACGCATGTGCAAGAAACATAGTGCCATCATCTGAGTTTTCGGAGGTGTGGCAGCCCTCTTCCAATTCAGTCAGTGTGTTTGCAGGCGCGGCTGCACTTCTCCAATGCCTGCTGGAGCTGTCTATGACAGCAGTCCAAAATGCAGTGGAGTACAGTTGAAAGGGGGAGCTACGCTTCAGTGAGCAGCGATAAAATATCTCCTGCTCATGCGCAGCTCCCCCTACACACACACACACACACACACACACACACACGCACGCATACTGCGTGCTCGCCCCCATGCACACACTGTGTAGCGGTAGGGTGCCCCAATCCCCGTCTGGCTCTTCCCGCCCAAACAGAGTTCCATATATCACGCTGGGTGCCCACCCCAATGGCTGCACATCGATAGCTGACAGGGGTGCCCAATCCCCACCGCTCCACTGGATCCCCAGAGTACAGTGTGCCACGCTGAGGCCACCCCAGCGTGGCAACATACTATTGCCGCCAGGGGTGCCCAATCCCCGTTGGCTCCACGCCCCTAGCCATCCTTGTGCCACGCTGAGAGCCCACCCCAGCGTGGCAAACGCCCCAGCCGCTCATTTAAAAAAAAAACCTGAAACTGGTAAACGTCCTCACTGTCTCTGCCCCCACCTGCCTCACCCACTGCACACCCCACCTCCCCACCCCTCTTCACCCCATACTTACCTCCAGACTCGGTAATGATCTTCGGTGGACCGGGAACACGTCTGCACTCTTCAAAGCCGACTGCGAACTGAGGAAATGCCGGTAAGCTGTATAATGGGATAGATAGGGCTTTTTCAACTTTGCTGCATATCTCAGGCATTTTTTGGGAATTTTTGCACCACATTTTCAACATGGGGTTTTTGGGACCCCTTCTCATGATTGCTCTCACTGTCATGGCGTTAATCGGGCCTGAAGGGTGATTTCTCAGTCACTGTGCGAAATCACCTTTTGGGACTGAGTAACAAATCGACACTGCCATTGTTCATCAGCTGGGCTCTCAAAAAGCCTATGTTGAAAATTTGGTGGAAAAATTCCTAAAAATGACTGTTTTACGAGCGTGCGTTGCGCAGTTCCTATGCATGCCCGTAAGTTCGCAAATTTTCAATATTTTCACTCCAGATTTTCAACATTGCCATTTTACCACACCTCCTTAAGAGCAGTACAGCTGTCATTTCTCACTTCTCACCCAAAATGTGTTTCCGCGCATGTAGCGCTATTAGGCATGATCGGTGTGCCGAAATCAATGTATGGGACACATTAAGAAAATCACATGACACTGTTCATGAGCAGAAGTCTTAAAATGGCTATGTTGAAAATTTGGTGAAAAAATTCCTAAAAATGACTGTTTTACGAGCGCGCGTTGCGCAGTTCCTACGCATACTCGTAAGTTTGAGAATTTTCAATATTTTCACTCCAGATTTTCAACATTGCCATTTTATTACACTTCCTTATGAGCAGTACAGCTGTCATTTTTCATATCTTGCCCAAAACATGTTTCCGCCCACGTAGCGCACAATGGCGCAGTCGATGTGCGAAAGCAATGTTTGGGACAGATTAAGAAAATCACAGTTACACTGTTCATGAGCAGAGGTCTTAAAATGGCTATGTTGAAAATTTGGTGACAAAAGTCCATAAAATGACTGTGTTACTAGTGAGCATTGCGCAGTTTCCACGCACCCTTGTAAGTTCATGACTTTGTAATATTTTCAGTCCAGATTTTCACCAGTGGCATTTTTCCACACTTCCTTATGAACAGTACAGTTGTCATTTTTCATAACATGGCTGAAATGTGTTTTCACACTTTCAGCACAGAGATGCGTGGTCGCTGTGGGAAATCATTGTTCAGGACAGAAAAAGAAAATCACAGTGACACTGTTCATGATCGGAGGTCCCAAAATGCCTGTGTTGACAATCTGCTGTAAAAAATCCCCAACCTAATTACATTACAGGTGTGCGTTGCACAGTTTCTATGCACGCTTGTGACTTCACCAGTTTTTTTTATATTTTTACTGCAGATTTGCAACATTGCCATTTTTTACACCTCCCCATGAACAGTACAGCTGTCATTTTTCACATCCTGTTTGGAATGTGTTTTTGCACCTGTTATGCTAAATGCCGTAGTCACTGTGCATAAGCAGCTTTCAGCTAACAAACTGATATTGCCACTGTTCATGAGGTGAGGGGCACAAAAAAAACATGTTGAAAATCTGGAGTGAAAATACCAACAAATGCCTGAGGTGTTAGGGTTTCCAACCATAACGCCCCACCCTGTAGAGAATGACAGGCATCAGGGGTGTGACTTGGGATTCTTGCCTGTAATGCTCATACCATTCCACACCCTGCAGCCAGTAAGAGGCACCGAGGTATGCCTTGGACTCTTCGGCCCCATTCTCCTATACTGCACCCATCTCACCATATTTCCTGATGGAATGGGGTGCACATAAGGGCCAAAGACCCCAAGGCACACCCAACACTTGACAGTGTCTGCAGGGTAGGGTGTGGTGAAATGGCATGGCCGTTATACCTGACGACCCAAAGGCACACGCCAATGCCTGTCACTCTCTGCAGGGTGGTGGTGGGGTTGGCTTCAGTTCAATAGTTCACTACCATTTCTTTTATGCAGCTCTGTAACTTCTACACTACCAATGCCAATACCAGCAAGCAAACATTCGGCATTGACAAATGCTTGTTTTTTTTGAGTGGAAGACAAATACTTCCATGGGTTGAAATTTGGAAGTCATTTCAGTTTTACTGGAGTCAAAATACTCCAGCTGTCAATTTTTTGGAAGTCAAAATAATTGCAGTCAACAAATTTTGTCAGTCACAATACTCCAAGTCCTATAGTTTTTGAAGTCAACTCATTGGCCTCCTGAATACCTCACTGTAATCCATGCTACACTAACATTTGTAGCCTTTGTACATACACATTGTATTACAATGTGCAGCATTTCCTTTCAGGTTCCTGCCCCTTGCTCTAATTGGGCTTTGCTGCTTCTTTTACAAATAATCCTGTCTTGCCCTTGTCCCCTATACTGATGACCAATTACATTTTACATTTCCTGTGGGTAAGTTCCGTGACCACGCCTTCCTGAGTGCCCATCCTATTGCAGATTTTTGTATCATCTGCAAAGAAACACTTCTTCCTCTCCAGCTCCTCAGCAATGTTAGTTATGAAGACATTGAGGAGGACCAGTCCCAGCACTGTTCTTTCTGGTACCACACTAGTTACTTTCCTGTACCCTGAGTGCACTGTTATTTACCACCACTCCTCTGCCTCATATCATTTATCCAGTTAGTTACCCAGCTTACCACTTTCTGCCATGCTAGCTGCTTACTTTCTTAACTAGTCTCCTGTGTGGTATTGTGTTGAAAGCCTTACTGAAGTCCAGAAAGGCCACATTCACTGCTCTCCCTTGATACACGGTGTCCAGTGAATACAATCCCTAGCCCAAGCCTGGGTAAAGGTGCCAGGTCTCCAGTGGCCCCCTTCCTAACCACAGCCCAAGTAAAGGTCTCCGCCAGGTGTCCAGTGGCCCACTCCCTACCCCAAGCCAGTTAAAGGTCCCTGGTGTCCAGAGGATCCCCATCCCTAGCCCTATTCCTCCATGTGGCCACATGTGCGTCTTCTAATCCCTGCCCCTCCATCCCCACCCCGGCACTGTCAGGAACTCTTTAATAGCACCTTTTAGAATTAGTTTAGAGGGTATCACTAAAGACGTAAGTTTAACTGCACTTTGTGAGGGACGCAGTACTCTGTGGACATCCCTGTGGAGCAGTTACCCTTAATTTTACCCTTTTTTTGTTTTTTTTGCCATATCTGACACAATGCACATTCGTAACACAGTTGTTTTATGGACTTTTGTCACCAAATTTTCAACATAGCCAGTTTATGACCTCTGCTCGTGAACAGTGTCACTGCGATTTTCATAATCTGTCCCGAACATTGATTTTGCACACCGACTGCGCCATTGTGTGCTACGTGGGCAAAAACACATTTCCGGTGAGATGTGCAAAATGACAGTTGTACTGTTCATAAGGAGGTGTGGTAAAATGGCAATGCTGAAAATCTGGAGTGAAAATATTAAAAATGCTCAGTTACAAGCGTGCGTAGGAACTGCGCAATGCACGCTCGTAAAACAGTCATTTTGGGGATTTTTTTTCACCAAATTTTCAACATAGAGTTTTTGTGGGCCTACCTCATTAACTGTGACACTGTCGTTTCATTAATCAGTCCCGAAAGGTGGTTCCCCGCAGTGATCGCAAAATCACCTTTCAGGACCGAACAACAAAATGACAGTGTCACAGTTCATGAGGTGGGACCCCAAAAACCTCATGTTGAAAATTTAGTGAAAAAATTCCCCAAAATGGCTGAGACATGTACCAAAGTTTAAAATAATCCATTTATGCCATTATACTGCTTACCAGTATTTCTTCAGTTCACGGTCGGCTTTGAAGAGTGCAGACGTGTTCCCGACCCACTGAAGATCATCACGCTGGGCTCCGGAGGTAAGTATGGGGTGAGGTGGGGGTGTGGGGAGGTGAGGTACACAGAGGGTGGGCGTGGGTTGGGGAGGGGGGGTAAGAGAATCAATGAGGGAAGGTTTTTTCTTTTTTTTTTTTTGACTTTTGCATTTTTGCACCTTACTACCCCTTCCCTCCACTCTTTCAGACTTCCCCATGTACACACACCTCATCGTCAGAGTCTGCCCCTAGAGTACCTGGTCACACTGCCCTTGACCCTTGATGCCCGGTTAACCCCCCAGTGTGGAGTGAGGAGGAGTGCTCCCTTAATCCTCCCCAACAACTGTTCTGCAGTGTACCCTACACAGTGAAGTCTGCCCCAATGAATCACGAGTGTGTGTAGTGGGGAGTCATCACCTAGGAGTGACAGGGGGTTGTTTCCTTTGTTCAGCCCCAGATGTTGGCATGCAATGAGGACCTAGGAGCGAGGAGACACGCTGAGACATGCCTCCTGCTCCGCCCCTCTGCCAATGTCTGCCTGTCCCCTTCTACTGCTATCTCCCCATACCACACCTTCCACCTGAGCACCCCCAGGTGGCAGTACTGCAGCGGGAGTTTGCAGGTGGCCCTACCGGAGAAGGAGAGCAGCCATCTGGTGCTCCATCCCTCTCCTCCCTGGCCAACCCCTGGTGATCTGTGCTCATTCCTGTACACGGGTCGCCGGCATGGTGCAAGGTAAGGCATCCAGCACCTCAGCCCTCAGCGCCACCGGGCTGGCTGGAAGGTTTTTTCTTTCAGGTCTTTTTTTTAAAGAAAATGGGGGACTTTTGCCATGCTGGGGTGGGCTCCCAGCATGGCACCAGGCAGTTTTGGGGGGGCCAGTGAAGCCGACAGGGGATTGGGCACCCCCATCGGCAAACAAGACTTTTGCCATGGTGAGGTGGGCTCCCAGTGTGGCATATGGATTTATTTCGGGGGGGAAATTAAACTGACAGGGGATTGAGCACCCATGTCAGCAAACAAGACTTTTGCCATGCTGGGGTGGGCTCCCAGCATGGCATATGGATTTTTTTCAGGGAGGGAAAGTGAAACCGATGGGGGATTGGGCACCCCCATCGGCAAAAGTGACTTTTGCCATGCTGGGGTGGGCTCCCAGCGTGGCATACAAAAAAATAAGACGTCCACACCATGAAAAACGGATGTCAGCCTTAAACAAGGGGAATGTTAGTGGACATCAATGACTTCACATACTACATTTTTTTGATGTTTTGTTTTAATTTATGGATGTAAAATAAGTCCAAAATAGAGTTATCTGAAGCGCTGTGGGCAGGGGATTTCTCCAGGTCCTGCTCTATTCTTTGTGATGTTAAAGTAGGTATCCCTCGAGTTGATTATTTCAAACCTGGATCACATGATTAATTTCCTTTGTTCTGGATTCAAAGGCAAATTCAAATAGTACTGTAATGAGTGATCGATTTTGTTTTTTTTCAACCATTGGGCACATTTTTGTTCTCTGATAGTTTTCACATCCTGTTTCTTTCCTAGTCGAATCAATTTATTTTTTATTTCCCTTTAATGAGTGGAAATCAGAATTTGTCTTTGATAATCATTCCAAAGGTGAAGCATTTTAATTTTCTCTAAACTATTTTTTAGTGGAGAGCGCCATAGTGAGGGAAGTCCCTCATTATGCTATCTGGTCTTTCCCAGAAGGCATTTCTTTGGGATGATGTTTTTATTATTATTCACTATTCTTAGCCAATGTGAAATATGGGTTAGTTTCCATAGGCATCCAATTTGGAATTGTTCTCAGCAAAGAACAAGCCTTGGTCAATGCTGAACATGTTTTCTTGCATGCTGTTACACCCATTGTGACAGGTAGTCTAAAGGTTACCTCCCACACAGCCATCTCTGGTAATTACTTAATTTACTCCAGAATTCTCCTTTGCCACCATGGGGCCAAACTGGATATGTGCCTCCCTCCTCTGGCCAAGAAGCCCAGCCATCTTCACCTCCCCCTCACAAACCCAGGATCATTATACAGTGGGCAAACCTGGGATTATACATCTGAATATACAAGCACTGGGCAACATCAGGTGAGGCTGGCAAGCCTTTTTTATGTACACATTTCCTTCTACCACTATGCTGGCCAGGTCTGGACCGTCTGCTGCACTAACCTTCCTCCTATGCCATATTATAAGGGATGTCCCCAGTTTTTTTTTAACTTTATCTCTGTTATGTTATAAACAAGAGACAAAAACAGAACACACCAGAACATCCGACAATATAAAAAATTCTAGAAATATGTAGGGTGTCGCACACATGAAATGATACTTCATTTTATTGAAACCCTCTCATCCTCGGTAAGTCCAAGGTTTCTAATATGGGTCCATATGGTCCAATTATGCAAAAGGCCCACACAGGAATAGATGAAGATATTATAATGTAACCTATTAATATCTAATAAATATCTTAATTGATAAAAAAATACATTAAGGAAGATACAGAGACAAGTATATCCTGTGTGACAACCCCAAAGAAAAGCAAACATTATTCATGGGAGCTATAGTGATAAAGCAAATAAGTACTGACATTAGAGGATTTGTAGATGCTTGCAGAACACTGATCAGAGAAGAGAAGCAGAGAGGAGAAAAACATAGAAACTGACAGCAGATAAGAACCGCTTGGCCCACCTAGTCTGCCCATATTCACTACCTACAGCAATATTGCAGGCCTCACTTGATTTCCGACTTACCCTCTCTTTCCCATCGTTAGGGTTCCCTTATGTCTATCCCATGTATTCTTGAATTTCCCTACCATTTTTGCCCCCACCACCTCCACTGGGAGGCTGTCCATGCGTCCACCACCCTTTCTGTGAAAAAATACTTCTTCACGTTACCCCTGAGTCTACCCCCCTCCAGTCTCCTATCATGCCCCCATGTTCTTGAACATCCTTTTTTTCTGAAAGATGCTACCCTCTTATATCTTATTTATGCCCTGGAGGTATTTGAACATCTCTATCATATCCCCTCTGTCTCTCTCTCCTCTCCTCCAGGTATACATATTAAGGTCCTGTAGTCTCTCCTTATATGACTTTTGTTGTAGACCTCATACATTTTTGTTGTCCTTCTCTGAACTGCTTTTACTCTGTCTATGTCCTTCTGGAGATGTGGCCTCCAGAACTGGACACAGTACTCTAGATGAAGTCTCACCAATGATTTGTACAGTGGTATCACCACTTCCTTTTTTCTGCTCATGAGCCCTCTCCCTGTTACCCCAGGATCCCACTGGCTCTGTCTCTCTCAAAAGAAAAGAAGAAAAGTTTATACATTGAAAGGAAGGAGAGTATGAGAGCGTGGGAGCCCCATCCTATGGCACAAAGTCGGAGTAATGGGGCAGTTGATAGAGAACCCATTTCCTCCATCATATCTCAAATTGGGGCTGTTTATCCATGTAGGTGTATGTCGTGCAGTCCAAATTATAAATATCTATCACTGTAGTTCTCCAACCTGCCAATATGGGAATTTTAGGGGTGTGCCAGAGGCGTGATAGATTTTTCTTGGCTATGACAGATATGAGTAATAAGCAGAAACTTGTGCGTTCTAATCCTGTTCCTTCTAGTAGAATTGCTGTCAGAAGGAGGGAGGGGATATTAGCCCCTGGACAATCAAATATAGCTTCCAGTTCTTGTATGACAGCCTGCTAGAAAGGCTGAATAGATGGACAGGCCCAGAAAATATGAGAAGTGTTTGCCAAAAGTTGACCACATCCTCTCCAGCATCTGGCCAGTCCCTCTCCTGCAAACTTAGACACTATATCAGTTGATCTAAAAAATCTGGAGTGGTATTTCCAGGAAAACTCCCTCCAATAAGTAGAGGAGGGGAGTTGGTATGTAGATATAACAGATTTGTTCCAGGAATCTATCATGTGAATGGTATTTAGTTCTGAGTTCCACCTTTGTAAAATTGAGAGTGTGGGGTCTGTGGATGTTTTCTGGAGTGCCTTGTAGGTGTGTCAAGTGATATGATCCCAGGTATTGCCTTGTAAGAAGGAAATTAGAAGCCGTGTAAGTGTGGGGAGCTTAACTGGTAAGTAACAATAGCCCGTAGCACTGTCTCCTAGATATGACCTCAGCTGTTTAACAGCAGTGATCTGAAGTGTGAAGATGATAAGCGGTTTGCAGGGTAGAGGAGGAAAGAGTCCCCTGAGAGTCTAAGAGTCGAAAAAAGAAACAGAGTCCCAACCAAGCCCAATTCTGTAACACGCCATCCATCTGATTTGGTAGGTAGTCAGTATCATAGGCAAGGGCTCAAAGATAAAAGCAGTGAGCCAGCAGGAGGGACATTTTGGAGATCACTAGCTATTGATGAAGAGTTGTCACTGTATATTAATAGAATTTAGATAGAGGGGGCAGGCTGGGGGGTTACCGAACAAATATTGATCCTAGTCATATAGATCATTTAATGTGAATTCAATCCCCTTTCAATAAGGTTGCAGAGAGGGAGCAATCCATGTACAAATGATCTGTAAATGGGCTGCTAAAGCATACCATGTGAGGTTGGGAAGATTTACTCCTCCTTTCTCCTGGGGCAATTGTAAAATAGAGAATCAAATCTGAGGGGCTTTTCTATTCCAGATAATGTGAGAGATGAGTTAGTTCCATACTCTAAAATATAATTTCTCTGGCATCAAGGGAAGAGTCTGTAAGTAATATAAAATTTGAGGAAGGATATTCTGACAAATAGCCTCGATACATTGAAAAAATCCAAGATAAAGTTGTGACCACTTAGAGAGGTCTTCCATAATTTGTTGCATTAAAGGCTCCAGATTCAGCAGCTCAAGATGTTCCAAATTCCATGTGATCTTAATCCCCAGATATCTAAAAGCTGTTTACCATTTAAAGGGACAAGTATGTTTTAGATGTCGTGATGGGGAATAGTTGTATAATAAGACCTCTGTTTTAAGGGCAGGAATAGTGGCTCAGCAGGTAGCACATTCACCTCTGAGGCTGGGAGATCAGAAGGCTGTAGGTTCTAGCCCCACACCAGGAACTTAGGTTAATATCCTAATATTTACACTGCAGTGCAGCATGACGGGGGTGCTGCACTTCTGAGGTGCTGTCTTTCGGATGAGATGTTAAACTGAAGTCCCATCTGCCTGTTCTGGTGGTAATTCAGGTGGATGTTAAAGATCCCATGGCACTTCTCGAAAAGAGTATGAGAGTTTTTTATTGTGATAATAAACATAGATAACAACACAGTATAACAAGGTAGTCATGAAAAATAAATCACCCTAACTTAAAAAAAACCCTCCTTAGTCCGGAAAAAACAATAATTTACAGATAAACAACGTTACTTAAATTTTATAAAGTGAGTGAAACCTTTCCACCATTTCATAAGTTCATGTGAAGTAAGCATCCGTGAGTCTTGTAAATATATCCTTGAAAGTTCATTTGAAACTAAAATGCTATAACATTCATATGACATTTTTTTTTATAAATGACCCATTGGCATCTAGCCTGCCATAAGAAATATCTTACACAACAAAAAAATAAAGATAATGTGCTGACATGAAAGTGAGAAAAGCTAGTAGGATAAATTCCCAACACAAATATTTCATACGTGACAGAAGTAAGCCATTTAAAGTTCCACAATTTTGCCAAATAAACCCATAAGCCTTTAGAATAAGAGCACTGTAAGAAAAAAATGTTCCATCATTTCTTCAATATTTATACAGTCCATATAAGGGCAATTCCTTTCTTCTTTGGCTTTATATTTTGAGTTTCCCCGAACATTCAGTCGCCCATACAAGATCAGCCATTGTGTTTCCCACTGATTTAGAGGCAATCTAGTATTATTAAGTTGAGCTAACACCTTAGAATTCAAAGCTGATGGGCAATTTT
The DNA here is from genome assembly GCA_016271365.2 of Neoceratodus forsteri. Lineage (NCBI taxonomy): Eukaryota > Metazoa > Chordata > Ceratodontiformes > Ceratodontidae > Neoceratodus > Neoceratodus forsteri. The sequence continues at coordinate 797,544,363 of CM028134.1, read as the reverse complement.
TAAAACAGGGGTCTTGTGGATGTATTGCCTTCATGACCAACTACTACATAGTCTGCATGCTATCTTTCTTTAGTGATTTGCCATCTATATAACTTTTGTACAGCAGGCATGAAGTACAAAGGAATATGAACACAGGGATTCATTTTTGGAGCTAGGTTATGCCAAATTGTAAAATATTTACCAAGGGCCCTATTAACCTACCCCTGTGCAACACTTACTACTGGAGCCAAACCACATTTAATAGAATTCATAAAAAATAGGGTGTGCAGAAATACAATTGGGTCTATCATCCAAGACCCCCCAGATTTTTTACTCAAATAAGTATAATGCCTCTTTATAAACACTATAAGTTTTTGTCTCCAGCTGGGACGGAAGAGGAAAAATCATGACCACATACTGCAAGCAGGGTATAATAAATTGTTTTAAGATGTGTATGCGCTTCAGCTTAGATAATTTCCACTGTTTCCATCTATTTACTTTTTTCAACCTTCTCAAGCACTATGTCCCAATTCTCAACTGGCAGGTTTTGGGGACCAAATAGAATGCTTAAAATCTTAAGCAGGCTCCGGGAAATGCAAATACCACCCTGTACCACATCAGCAGGCCCCATTGCCCCAATAAACAAGCCTTTAGTTTTTTGCAAATTCAATGTGGCATTTGAAACTACAGAAAAAAGTTTAAAAGCTTTGAAAAATTTATGAATTTGAGCTTGGTCTGAAAAGTACAGTATCAAATCATCCGCATGGGTATACATAAGTAGCTGACTATCTAAAGTATCTCCTATAATTCCTGTCCACTGCGGTGAGTTAACTAAAGACTGTAAAAGGGGGTCCAGTGAGAAGACATAAAGAAGAGGACTCAGGGGGAAACCCTGACAAACCCCCGTCTTTAAAAATAAACTTTTAGCTGTACAACCTTTCAAGAGAGGGCAAACTGAATTATACTTATATAGCATTTTAATAAGATTAACCATTTGAAGAGGAACCCCATAGTTTTCTAATGCTAAAAAAAGGAAAGGTCGATGAACTCTGTCAAATGAAACATACATAAAAACATAGACTTTGATGGCAGATAAGGACCGCTAGGCCCATCTAGTCTGCTTATTTCCCTACCTACAGGATAGGCCGCAGATCCTAGTTAACCAACAGCCTATTTCTTCCTACCCCCCACAAGAATTGCCTTATGTCTGTCCCATGCATTCTTGAATTCTCCCACAGTTTTAGACCCCACAACCTCCTCAGGAAGGCTGTTCCATGCATCCACTACCCTCTCTGTGAAATAATACTTCCTCACATTGCCCTGAACCGCCCTCCTCTATCTTTTAAATTGTGTCCCTTGTTCTTGCAAGTCTCTTTTTCTGAAAGATGCTACCTCTTGGACTTTGTTGATTTCACTGAGGTACTTAAAAGTTTCTATCATGTCCCCTCCCTTCTTTCCTCAAGGTATATATATTAAGCTCCTTTAGTCTCTCCTCATACAGCTTCTCTTGCAGACCCTGCACCATTTTAGTTGCCCTCCTCTGGACTGCCTCTATCCTGTCTATGTCCTTGTGGAGATGGGGTCTCCAGAACTGGACACAGTACTCCAGATGGGGTCTCACCAACTGTCTGTACAGAGGGATAACAACTTCCTGTTTTCTGCTGATGATGCCTCTCCCTATACATCCCAGTATACCCCCAGCCCTCCCTACTGCCTTCTCACATTGCTTGCTAACCTTAAGGTCATCTGATATGATTATCCCCAGGTCCCTTTCCTTTTTTGTTGTTGTTACTACCTCCCCACCCATTGTGTATACTTCCCCTGGGTTCTTGTTTCCCAGGTGCATTATTTTGCACTTCTTTGCATTGAATCTAGCTGCCATACTTCTGACCATTCCTCCAACCTTGCCAAGTCCCTTTCATCCTTTCCATGCCTCCTTGTGTATCAACTCTGTTGCAGATCTTTGTGTCATCTGCAAAAAGGCATACTTTTCCTTCCAGTCCCTCTGCAATGTCACGGATGAAGACATTTAAAGGACTGGACCCAATACTGAACCCTGCGGTACCCCACTAGTAACCCCCCTTTCTTCAGAGTGGACTCCATTTACAATTACCTTCTGTGTCCTGTTGTCCAGTCAATGTTTTACCCAGGCTATCACCCTGGGTCCCACTCCCAGGCTGGTTAATTTGACTATTAATCTTTTGTGTGGGACTGTGTCAAATGCCTTGCTAAAGTCTAGGTAGGCCATGTCCACAGCCCCTCTCTGGTCTACTACTTTGGTCACCCAGTCAAAGAAATCTATTAGATTCGTCTGACATGACCTTCCTGCTGTGAATCCATGCTGCCTTGGGTCCTGTGCTCCACTGGCCTCTAGGTACGGACTATTCTTTCCTTCAGAAGTGACTCCATCACTTTCCCTACCACAGAGGTCAGACTGACAGGTTCTAGTAGCCTGCCTCTGTCTTGAACCCACTTTTGTGAAGGGGAATCACATCCACCTTCCTCCAATCCTCGGGTACCACACCATCCTCCCATGATTTATTAAAAGAGTAGCCAGTGGTTTCACTAGTTCCTCCCTTAATTCTTTTAGAATTCTAGGTGAATTCCATCAGGACCCATTGCTTTGTCCACCTTCAGTTTTAGGAGTTCTTGCAGAACCCTTTCTTCTGTGAAAGGACTGGGATCGACCTCTATCAAGAGTGCTTCTGTTAATTGGATTAGGCACTTCTTCCTCCTCTTTGTGAATACTGAGCAGAAATATTCGTTCAGTATTCCTGCTTTTCACTGTCCCCTCTGCCCACCCACCGTTCATTCTATTCAGCCTCACTACCCCTCCCTTGTCTTTCTACGTTCAGCTGATGTACCTATAAAGGTTTTATCCCCCTTCTTAACTGAGTTGGCTATCTTTTCCTCAGTTTGGGCCTTTGCTATTCTGACTTCCCTCCCTGCTTCCTTCTGCCTTAACTGGTACAGCTCTCTGTCCTGCTCCTTCTGTGTTTCCTTATACTTCTGGAATGCTATCTTTTTCTTCCTGACTTTCACAGCCACCTCTTTTGAGAACCACAGTGGCTTTTTTTTTTCGTTTTGATTTGTTTATATGCTTTTTCAAAATCTGCAATGACTACACATCCAGAAATACCAGCAAGGGGTAAGTGTTCGATGACATCTCTTATAATCATCAAAGCAGATTGGATTTTTCTATCTGGAATTCCACAAAATTGGTAAGGAGATATAACCCACTTAGCATAACTTTTTAACCTGTTATTCAAAATGCTAGTCAAAATTTTGTAGTCAGAATTTAACAGGGTAATGGGCCTCCAATTCTTTTTATCATTCCTATCTCCTGATTTAAACACATGGATTAATAATCCTTCAGAAAAGGAAGGGAATATAGAAATATTATCAAAAAAATATTTAAACAGAATGAGAAGGCATTTACTTAATTCTTCTTGAAAACATTTGTATATTTTATTAGAAAGTCCATCCTTCCCTGATGAAATATTTGGCTTCAGCTTCTGAATCACCTCAATTATTTCCCCTTGGTTAATAGGCCCTGACAGTTTTAGAGCTTCTGTCGACACAGAAGAAGATTTGGTGAATTTTAAGTAAAAAAGTATCAAGTCCTCATGAATAGGGAAGTCAGGTTCTAAGGACTGATAATGGCTTTTAATCAAATCCCTCAACTGCTCAGTTGCTGTAGCTCTAAAACCCTCAGAATTTATTAGAAAATCAATTGTGGAAGATTCCCTCAAGGTTTTACAAACCTCAAAGGGATGACCTATGGGAGATTTTTTTACACCATTAGTAAGAATAGCTTGTAAAGTCCTAGCTCTGTCATACTGATATACCTTCATACTATATTTAAGTTTTTAAATTTGCTCTGCGTAGTCTTGTCTAGAAGTGTATGCAGTTGTAATGAGCCTCTGTAGCTGTTGTCTAAGAGACAAGTACTTCAAAAAATTATGATCTTTAGCTATTACCCCTTGCTTTTTAAACCATTTGCAAAGATCTGTTTTAGTCTCCTTCCACCATGCCCCCATGTCGGTGTATAAAAAAGCCACTGATAATTTAGCTCTTAAAATAAATTTAACACCAGCCTGTATGTGGAGTGAGTCTAGGATGGAAGTGTTTAGTTTCCACCTAACTATGTTCGGTCAGGCCCGTAGATTTAAAAGTACATAATAAAAAAAGGTGATCTGTGAATTCACTAGGTGTCATTTTAAAGGAGTTAACCAGTACAGAAGAGGAGACTAACATGTAATCAATTAAAGTGTGAATTTTCCCTTTCACAAATGAAAACTTGGGACCATGGGAAAAGTAAGAAATACAGTTAAGCAAACCAGACATCTTAATTATGTAGTTAAGTGCATGTGAATCGCAGTAGATTTTTTTATTCTGCTGGAGTGCGTTGATGACACTACAATTAAAATCACCACCCCATAATACCATAACCGAGGTAACCAAGAAAGGTTGCACTGCCTTCATACATGTGACTCTATCTGCTTTAGACTGAGAGTTATAAATATTGATAAACCGGTAACATATGTTTTGCCATTTCCCATCCAAAATCATGACTCTACCAGGAATGAGATCTATTAAGTTATGAAGTGAAAAATTGAAGGAATTAAATAAAATGCCTATGCCATCTGCAATATCTGTCCCAAATGACCAATAGGAAGGCCCCCAGGGCCTTTCTCTCTTGAAAGCAGATAATTGTTCAATTGAATGCATCCAAGTTTCCTGTAAAAAACAGACTGAAACATTTTGCTCATGAATATAGTGGGAAAGAGCTTGCCTTTTGATAGCATTTAATAAGCTATGGGTGTTCAAAGATCCCCATGATAACCACATTGAAGTACTTTAGAAACACAGCAACCTCTATTTTTTCCTTTTTTTCCTTTTTTCTCCTTATAATTGTCAACAGACTGGGAGATGGAGGGCAGAGAGGATTTCTGAGAGTCCGAGTCTCCCAAATCCATTTCTGTGTCCCCCCCATGGAGTGAATAAGACTGCATAAGAAGTATTGGATTCTACAGGGAAAGCAGGGGGGGGGTTTGGGGTGCAAATTCCTGGAAGATCTCCTGCGAGGCAGAGGAGACAAAGGAGTAGCAGCCTTAGATTCCTTCTCAGGAACTACTAGATCTGTATCAGTATAACAAACAGGTGTAAATTCCAAAAGTTCTGGAGGTCCCATACAGAGTTTATTGTCCCCATGGGGAATTGAAACAGAAGATTGTGCATCCATCTCAGGTCCTGGGGAGGAAGGCCTAGTAGAAGGTGCAATTGAAGTGAATCCTTCCTTATCTTGGGGGAGGGGGGGAGAGGGGTCTGCAGCATCCTGAGCTTTCTGAATTAAAAGGTCTGGGCTAATACAAGATGCTTTGTTCTTAGCTGCCCAAGGACACTCTCAAAAAACATGGCCATACTCTTCGCAAAGATCGCATTTAGTATGGTTTGCGCATTGCATGGTAACTTGCCCAACTTCCCCACAGTTATCACAATGGGGTTGATCATAGACACTAGAGAGATGAATTCTAGAGCCACACTTATAGCAAGCTCTAGGCTACCCCTCTATCTCTTCCCAACAGAAAAGAATTAGGTATATGTTCAACACCTGAATCTGATTGCCTTAATTTAATTTTGTATTTCCAACCCCCCATCCAAAACTGCTCAGAATCTAAGATAGGTTCTGGGGCACTCAATACTTCGCACTTTTGTGATAACCAAAAGGTAATATCTTCCACATAGACCCCCTCATTTCAAAACATCACCGTCACAAATTTGATCAAGGGTTTAGTGAGGGGGATGACCAGAAAGGGGGTTTATGTGGGAGAAAACTTGAAAAACTTGACCTGCCCATATCTTTCCCAAAATAGGTCTAAGGCATGTGACATCCTAAAACCAACATTGAAGTTGTCCTCTCCAGAAATATTTATGAAAGTGAACACATTCTTTGGTGAGAAATGAAGGGAATCTTTCAATAAAGTTTTCCCAACAAACTATCTGTCCGGCCTATTCTCCAGGCCCCCTTTGTAGCGTATGTGAACTGCATTTCTTCTTGGAGCTGCTTCCCGTTTGGCATTAGAGAACAGCTCAGACATTAGGGGCTTTTGTTTAGGAGGGTTTATCTGAAGAAGAGTCATTTAATGAGGGAGAAATATCTTGAGGAGGAAGGCAAGAATCATCCTTGGGAGCGATGGGCTGTAGGGCCTGTAAGTCTAAAGGTCTGGTAGTGGAATAAGGCCTGGGTACATCAGACTTCTCCTTGTTGGTAAAAACCCTCTGTACAAATGTTCGCTATTGTACTAGGTTTCCAGGTTGGGGAATGTTGCGAAAGAGAAAAGTCAGCATCCCATGCAGGATCGGGCGTCCAGATACCAGATGGAGCCTGCTTCCATCCAGCCACAGTTAGGGATTTACCCGGTGTCCAAGACTTCCTGGTTAAATCAGAGGCAATAAATGCAGCACCTGTATTAACAGGTAAAGGATTGGGTTTAACTCCAATATCGTTATTGTCCTGCTGCTGGGGAGTTTGTTTTGAAAACAGAAACTCCATGACCCCATACTGCGACTACGCGGTGGGCTGATCAACAACAGCAGGATGGGAAATAGACTCATTACTAGCCAGATTTTTCAACACAAATCTTGTCGATTTACTGAGCGGGAGTGAACATCTTGAGCAAATTTAGCTGATGGTAGAGCTACAGGGACCTCTTGTTGGTCCGCTGCAACAAAAGTTGAAAGAACAGTTTTTTCCTCAGATTGTAAACTAACAGGCTTTAGGCACTTGTTAAAACCAACGAAATCACTGCCAGCCTGCAATTTGACAGAGTCAAAGTTCAAAGAGTTCGCATTGACAGGAAAGCTGAAAACTGACTCACCGCACCCCGCGGGCCCTTCAGAAAGGTGAACATCAGCTGCTGTGTTGACAAGATTAGCAGCACTAATGACAAGGAGAGCCTTCAAAGGTTGCAGCTTCTGAGTAATTTCCACAGCTTCTGTTTGCTGTAAAAGACCCTTTCCAGTCGAGCTTGTTCCATGCAAACCATCAGACTTAAGGAAAACCTCCTCATTTAAACCAGTAACCTCATTAGTAGAGGTTTGAACTATTTTCTCCATTTCCTCCGTGGAAATAGGAGCATCATGAAATTCGTTATCCGAATCGGCATCCATGCATCGCTGAAGATCAGCCTCATTAGCAAGAACAGTGGGAGCTGAGGCAAGCTCTCCCACCGTGCAGACATCCTCTTTCTCCTGTGTCCCACTCCAAGTGGCCATCATGCAGATGACCTGTCCCCCTACTGGCAAGAGTAGGTTTTTTTTTATTGAAATTCACATAATATACATACAGCAAGAAAATCAACAGGAAATCACCATAAGTGTATAACCCCTAAAATTGGGAAAAAAGGAAAAAAAACCAAAAAAAATCACTTATACTTAATAAAAATTTGAAAACCTTTCCACCATCGATATACCTTAGCACTAGAATAATGTAATACATCAGATTGATACACTGTATTCATTGCCTGTGCCACCAAAAAACTATAAACATGATATGGCATAAGTTTCTGGGAAAGGACCCACTGGCATCGAGCTTGCCACAGGTAAAACCTTAAACAACATAAAAAAATAAAATAAGTTTCCAAATGGAGATCAACATTCTCAGTAGGCAAAAGACCTAAAACTAGGGTATCATAATTTATATTAAGCAACCAATCCATATGCCATTTATGTTTGAGAAAAGCCCAAAGAGGCTTTGAATATGAACAGGTCAACAAAAAATGAGACATAGTTTCCTCCGAATTCATACATGACAAATAAGGACAATTTCTTTCTGCCAGATTTTTATGCTTAGCATTTCCTCTAATATTCAATTTACCATAAATGTGTAAGCCACAAAATCTCCCACATGGTAGTATGCACCCTTTTGTTCGTGAGTTGTTTCAAAACATGCCCAGTAAGGGCTGGGGGACAATCTTTAAAACCAGGTTCAGGAGGGTATAAGTGAGCCAATAAATGAAAATAAAAATGTTTCCTAGAATTTTGCAAAATATCAGTCCGGGAAATTTTCCATTTATATAGTTTTTGAGCCATGGGATGAAAGTAATCAGGAAACTGAAGTCTTGAATGAAGTTTTGGTGCAATAGCATACCATCTAGATAAATAGTGCAGCAAGACATGTTGTACTACACCTCTAGCTCCATCAGAAATGGAGGAAATGCTGTACAAAACAGTATGGTAAATAAATAAGGAATAGAAGAAAATCAATGGTTCAATCATACCCAGTCCCCCTTGTGTTTTACTTAAATAGGTATAACAATGATTAACAAGGTTAAGCTTATTCCCCCAAAGCATCTGGAAAAACATCCCATATAAAGTAGTCTCTAGAGAAGAAGGGAGGGGAAAAATATATGCTACAAATTGTAATTGAGGAACTATAAATTTCTTCAATATCTGAATTCTTTTAAGCTTAGAAAGCTTCCAAAATTGCCATCTCCTAACTTTAATCTGAGATTTTGATAGCGCTAACTCCCAATTTTCTAAGGGAAGGTTTGTTACACCAAACTTAATACCCAAAATGACTATAGGCTGTTTAGAAATATTAATCCCTGACACCTGACACAAATTAATATCCCAAAGGCCTATCATTAACCCTTTACATTTAGAAAAATTGAGTTTAGAATAAGAAACAATCGCATATTTGTTCAATTCCTGCAAAAACAAAGGAATATGATCAAAACGGGAAAAAAAAACACAAATGTCATCTACATAAGCTATTACTGAGAGGTTGGCAAAGCTCCCCCACCCTGACAATCTATTTAAATTCATTTTGTCAGGAGTCAAGTAAACAATAGAGAATAAATAGAGTAAAGGACTAAGAGGACATCTTTGCCTAACACCAGTAAAGATCTTAAATCCATTAGTGATTTGCCCTTTTAAGAAAACTTTCACATAGACAGGAGAATATAATGATTTTATAAACTCAATAAAAGCTAAGGGAACCCCATATTTAGCTAATGTAGAAAACAAAAAACTCCTATCAATCCGATCAAACGCTTTCTCCTGATCCAAAGACAGTACACAGCCTTTATGACCCATCATCAGTAAAACTTTAATAAAATCTCTAATAATGACAAGGGCATCTTGAATTTTTTTCTCTGGAAGTCCACCAAATTGCTGTACTGAGAGTACCGGGGAAGTGTAAATCTTAAGTCGAGCATTAAGAATATGGGTTAAAATTTTATAATCAGAGTTTAACAATATAATTGGTCTCCAATTTGAAATGTCAGTTCTATTCCCTGATTTAAATAGATATACTAATAACCCTTTAGAAAAAGTAATCGGGATCTTCTTCTGTTGAAAGAAAAATAAATATACAGTGTGTAAAATGACTGAGATCTGTGATATACAAACTTTATAAAACTTGTTTGGGAGACCATCCAGTCCCGGGGAAGTACCTGCACTGAGACTGCAAATTGCATCTGCAGCCTCTGTTACTGTAATCTGTTTCAGCAACAACAAAGCTTCGTGTGAACCTACTGGAATTTCAATATTTCCTAAAAATTCCGAAATATTCTCATTAGAAGGAGCTACCATGGGTTCTAAAGATTGGTAATGCAATCTAATGAAATTTTCCATATCTGAAACTGAATCTATCAGATTACCCCTTGCATCCCATAAAGAGTCAAGAGACATATCTGAAAGGATCTTTTTACAGGGCTCACAGGGATCCCCGATAGGTGACTTCTGGGTTCCGCTAGAAAGCATTGCGGCTATTATAGTAGCTCTATTGTACTGATAAGTTAACATGTCCTTTTTAATTTTATTAATTTGTAATGAATAATCAAATTTAGTGAGATATGAGATGGAATATAAGTGTTGTAACTGACTGCGAAGGGAGAGATATTTTAAAAAACGTTTGTTTTCCAAAGATTTACTATAGTTACTGAAAAAACTTTGTAGATCTTTTTTGGAGTCTAACAACCATTCTCCTATGTCGTCATATAGACAATAAACTGATAGTCTAGCAGACAATAATGCAGTAATATTTTTTTGAACTTCCAAAGATGTTAGTAAAGAAGGATTTAATTTCCATCTGTTTTTAATTTTGGGTTTATGGCTCAAACCCTCAATAGTAAATCTTAAGAGCAAATAGTCAGAAAATTCACAGGGAATAATAGAGAACTGTCCCTCAGGGAAATTCCGGGAAAGAAAAAAATGGTCAATAGTAAGTAAGTAAGTAAAATTTTATTTATATTAAGCGCCCTTCCCAAGCTCAGGGCGCTTTTACAATAAAACAAGTGAAATCACATTTCAAACAATAAATCAAACAACCATACAATACACTTACTCATTATGTACCAACAAATGTTAAGGCAAAAAGGAAAGTTTTTGATTGTTTTTTAAAACTTTCAACAGTTAGGCATTCTCGTATCTGACGAGGTAGAGAATTCCACAGGTTTGGTGCCATATAGGCAAAAGATCTACCTCCAGACGTCTTTAGATGTACCCTGGAAATCTCTAGCAATCCCTCATCAGAGGAGTGAAGAGAACGGGCAGGACAGTAAGGCACCAAGAGCTCTTTCAGGTAGTGGGGTCCCAAATCATGTAGGGCCTTAAAGGTCAATAATGCGACCTTGAAGGTGATCCGCCACTGTACTGGCAGCCAGTGCAAATCACGCAGCACAGGTGTTATATGGCTAGATCGTGAAACTCCCATCAACAACCTGGCTGTCACATTCTGCATAAGCTTCAAGCGGCGGATATCCACCCTCGGCAGCCCTAGATAAAGCGCATTGCAGTAATCAAAACGGCTGGTAACAAAGGCGTGGACAAAAATGGGAAGATCTTCCCGTGGAACCAAGTGTTTCACCCGGGCAATATTCCTCAGATGAAAAATGACAGATTTGACTACGGCTGACACCTGCATCTTCATAGCCAGGCTTTCGTCAAAAATTACTTCCAGGTTACGTACTTGGCCAGAGGCTAGAAGCTGGGCCCCCCCAAGATATAAACCCGAGGGTTTCCCCATCCAAGCCCCTGTTATCTTCCCTCCAGGGTCCACAACCAACACCTCAGTTTTCCCTGGATTCAACCTAAGCCAACTAGCACTCATCCAATCCTGAATCTCCAGGAGGCAGTTATTAAACATCGTGATGGAATCCGACTCCTGATCAGGCATAAAAGACAGGTAGAGCTGAGAATCATCAGCATAACAATGAAAACTCAGCCCATACCATCTTATAATGTCCCCCAGTGGAAGCATATACACCGTGAATAACATAGGGGACAGCACCGACCCCTGCGGTACCCCACAGGGCAGACAGTGAGGGGCCAAGGTGTTAACTCCTGATACCACTCTCTGAGATCTGCCCTCCAAAAAAGATCGAAACCAACTGTGGACTGCTCCCTCAGACCACAGAGAAACCTGAGCAGTCGTAATACCCCATGATCCATGGTGTCAAATGCTGCTAGAGATCCAGGAGAACCAAGATGGAATGGGTTCTCCGATCTCTTGCCATCAGGAGATCACTCAATACCGAACAAGAGCCGTCTCTGTACTGTGCCTCTTCCTGAAGCTGGATTGGAGGGTCATAGATATTGTGGTTGGACAAATGATCCTCCAGTTGCAGAGCGACCACCTTCTCAATAACCTTCCTACAAAAGGAGGTTAGAGACTGGTCTATAATTTGCTGGGCAGTCGGGGTCAAGAGGGCTTTTTCAAAGGGGTATATTACCGCCTCCTTTAAGGGATCCAGAAAGATCCCTCTCTCTAATGACACCACCACTATCCCAGTCAAGACTGGGCCGATAACATCTACACACCCCACCACCAGGTGAATAGGGCCTCGGTCCAACTTACAAAAGGTAGGTCGCAGAGTCTGGATAATCCTCACAATATCTATTACTGCTGGTAGTCTAAAGGTAGACCAGTACAACTGGGCATTAGTACCACCCAATTGATCAGTGCAATGTTCAATAGAAGGACACTGGCTGATCTCATCCCTGATGGTGGATACCTTGTCAGCAAAGAATTTCATAAACTCCTCACACTGTACCTGTGATAATGCTCTACCAGTCTGGAGACAGACTGGATTGCACAGATCTGTCCACAGTCCGGAAGAGCTGGGATGGTCTATTCCTAGCTGCAGCAATTTCCTGGACAGGAACTCTGCCTTCTTATGGGAGATTGCTGATTGGTAGAATTTATAATGTTCTAACAATTCAAGTCTATCCACCTCCAGTTGAGTTTTCCATAACGTCTTTCTAATCTTCGTCCCTTCCTCTTCCACTCACGGACCTCCCCGTCAAACCAGGGAGCCCCTAAGTGAAGAGTACGGGGACGAACATGAATTGGAGCAATAGCATCCAGGGCCCCAGTCACAACCCTATTATAGGCCAAGACCAGTGGCCCTGGATCCATGCTATCCCTTGGAAAATCCGAGAAGTCCAGCTCTGTCATTAGGCCCCCAGAGGTAATCCCTCTTAAAGGACGGAACTGTACTAACTTTCTGGGGGCAGGCCTATTTCGGGGGCCACAAATCTAAACCTCAGGGCGTGATGGTCAGACCATCCGACTGGCTCCACCTCCACATCAGATATCTCCATCCCCAGATGGAAAACCAAGTCCAATGTATGCCCCCCCTCATGGGTAGTAGTTTTAAAAACGCCTCTAACATACGTAAACCTAGAACCTCTGTTATATATACTACAATCAATTAAGCCTGCCACGCTGATTAAGGTTGTTAACATATTAGAGTCACAATATACTTTCTTCCTTTTCCCTCCTCCTACCTGATCCCTAACAATATCACAGTTAAAATCACCTCCCAATATGATCATATATGAGGAAACTAGGTAGGGTTGAACCATTTTCAAAAGACCCACTCTATCAGCTTTAGTTTGAGGCCCATAAACGTTGATAAAACGAAAAGCAGAAAGTTTCCATTTTCCATCTAACATCAGTAAACGACCCGGAATTAAATCAACTAATTTTACTAAAGAAAAGTCATATGAACCGAACAGAATACCCACCCCATCTGCACAGTCTGGGCCAACGGACCAATAAGATGGTCCCCAAATCCAGTGTCTCTTAAATGACAATAACTGTTCCCTAGAACACATCCATGTTTCTTGTAAAAAAAAAAGGCCATTACCAGAATCATGAATAAAAGAAAAAACTGCCTGTCGTTTAACTGGATTTAAAATACTGTGGATGTTTAAAGACCCAATCGAGAAAAAACCCATGAGATGTTTAAGCAAGCAAAAACCAAAATAGGGTCAATAACTGCCTCCTTTATTTTTTCTTTTTTTCTTTTTTTTCTTTTTATAGTCCCCTTGACTAACTCCAATAGAAGGCTGACTACTCGCCACTGATTGGGAATCCACCTCCCCATGTTCCATGTCAGAACCCTCATCTGGTAGCAACAAAGCAGCATAGGTAATATCATGTTCGTTAAGTACTGGAGAAGTTAATGTAACTGGAGGTTTATTGTTCCTAGAGGAACATCTTCTTGTTGCAGGCAGAAAAGCCTTGCTGTCAACCAACTCACTCCTAAGGATAACAGGTTCCTTATAACAAACTGGTGTTAAAAGGGAACTAATGGGGCCTTCTAAAACAATAGAAAGGGCCCCAAGCTTGAAGTCTGGGATCACCTCAGACGGTGGGGGCTGAACAAGACATCGTCCTGCAGAGGAACTGACTTGGAAACTGAATTTTCATGTTGAAATTCTTTTTTAGCAGAAGTAGAGTCCTGTGCTTGCTGTATCAACAGTTCAGGACTAGCACAAGAGGCTTTGTTCTTAGCAGCCCAGGACACTCACTGAAGACATGGCCATCATCCTCACACAAATCACATTTCGTTAGGTTAGCACACTGCATCGCTAAGTGTCCGATTTCCCCACAATTATCATAGCGGGCCTTATCACAGGTACTGGACAAATGAGTTCTTGCACCACATTTATAGCAAGCCCTAGGCTGCCCTGCATAAAAACAAACTCCCCTATCCCTTCCCAACAAAAAAGAGTTGGCGATATATTCCATTCCTGTATCAGTATCTTTTAATTTAACCTTATATTTCCACCCCCCTGTCCAGAAACACTCTAAATCTAACAGGGCTTCTGGAGTGCTCAAGATCTCACATTTCTGAGATAACCAAAAAGTAATGTCATCAACATGAATACCCTCATTTCGAAACATGACTGTCACATACTTAATTAAAGGCTTTGTTAATGGAATCACTAAAAAAGGGGCTCAAATGGGTAAAAATTTGACTTGTGCATATCGTTCCCAAAAAAGATCTAGAGCATATGCTGTTCAGAAACTAATGTCATAGTTATCCTCCCCAGAAATATTAATCAAAGCAAAAACATCTTTAGGAGATAAAAATAAAGATTCCTTCAATAAAGTTCGACCAATATAAGTACGGTCTGGTCTGTTCTCCAAACCACCCTTATATCGAATACGAACAGCATTCCGCCTGGGAGTGGCCTCCTTTTTATTTTTAGAAAATAAATCCGATAATAAGGGTGGTCGATCTGGGACAGAGTCACGAGGCTTTGGACTCTGGTCATTAGTAAGTTTCTCTTCCATAGGAGGTTTATCTTTTTCTGAAGTTTCCAACACCTTAGGAGCTTTGTTAGCCTCAACCTCTGAGGGCTTCCACTCAGGGGAGGATTGCAAAAAAGTTAAAGAGGAGTCCCAGCTAGGGTCTGGACACCAGATCCCCTGTTCATTTTGTAGCCATCCCGCCCCTTGCAAGGCTTTTTGGGGTGTCCAGTTCATGTCTGTAGTAGGCAGTGATGAGGGGCCAACCGAAAGATCAGGGGAAGGCAACTGAATGTTAGGTTGCTGGCCAAGGGGCTTAAAAGAGCCATCCCTGGGGGCACATTTTTGCTGGGAAGTTTTATCTTTCAACTGTCGAAAGGAAAAAGTAGTAGCCCCCATCTGTATATCTGGGCAAGTCTGATAAACAATGTCACCTTTTGTTCCTTGCTGTAAATCCTTGTCAGACTGACTCGTCGGGAAACGAAACACAAAGCCTGAGTCAGTCATCAGTGCAGGGTTAGAAGAGGCTACCATGGACTGTGTCAGCCCCAAGGAAAGAGCAAACACTTTTGGAATGTAGTCAATGCCCTCAGCCAGAATTTCACTCGCCATGGAGTGCAAGTTACAGGGGTTGGGCTTTCGGCACATACCTGCCTCGGTGTCAGAACTGCCAGCCCGTACTCGAGTAGTAAAGTGAGTTCCCGGGAAAGAAAAGACAGGCTATAGGCACACACTAGCTCCGCTAGAACTGCCAGCCAGGGGAAAGGGTGATAAATTTGAACGAGAATCAGTAGCCAACTCACCACGCTCCAAAACAGCAAGTGGTTCTACCGAGTGTCCTTTTGAAGTGGTAAGAATCTCCGGTAGGTCTAAGCCTTCAGTAACGACCTCATTTGTAATTTGTGCAGACAAATCCTCAGCATCCTGTAAATCCTTCATATCCGAACTCGCTGGCAAATCAGAAAAAGAAACAGATGCGGTGGTATTCAAAAGAATCTCCGGTTTAAAACCAGCCATAGTTAAATCTTCCGTCGATAGAAAAACATCAGTGCCATCTCCTTCTAAATCCAGTTCCAAACGATTACATAGGAAAGCCTCTTGTTTAACAGGAGTAGGAAAGGAGGCTTGCTCTCCCAACTCCGCAGTGTCTTGCCGGTCTGACGACTCGCTCCGAGTGGCCATCGCAATGGCCCATAGCCCTCTACTGGCCACAGAGCAACAGCATTAGAGTAGGTGAATTTCCCTGGTGCCCTGGCCAAATTTCCCCCATTCTCAAAAATACCACCAACAGCTTAATCTGGTTCAAAGTCAGTTGGCATTCATCTGTATCCCCCGGGTCGTGCCTGAAAATAGGCAGAATTTGTCTAGTACACTTACCCGGTCAACAAAAACTAAATAAATAAAGGGTGTTAGTTTATAACCCGATAGAGTCCCAAATGTATAAAAAATATTCCAAACCCCAGGGAACGAATCTTCAGGGGAAGTGACCGTTGGGAACAGGTCATCAGCAAATTGTGAGATTTTACATTCCTGGCCTCCTACAGGGATTTCTGATACCAATGGCATATGTTGACTATGTACAGCTAAGGGTTCAAGGTACAAGGCAAAAAGGTGGTGGGATGGGGGTATCCTTACCATGTCCCCCGTTCCAATGGAAAGGGTTCTGACAAAGATGCATTAAGTCATACATTGGCTTGAGGTGAGGAATAAATATTCTGAAGGGTGCTAATGAAATCATCTGGAAAGCCAAATGTTGACAGGTTGGCCCATAAAAAAGGCCAGGCCATCCTGTCAAATGCCTTCTCATCATCAAGACTCAGTAGAGCCAATGGAATTTTATGGGTTGTGACATAGTCTAGTAACAGAAGGGTCTACCTAACACTGTCATGGGCCTGCCAGTAGTGCACAAAGCCCACCTGGTCCGGGTCTGTTAAAAATGGCAATAGGTCCTCTAGTCTGTGGACCAAGATGGACATATATATTTTATCATCATAACTTAAAATGGATAGCCACCTGTAAGAAGGGGCATGCCAACGATCCTTGTTAGGTTTGGGAAAAGCAGAGATCACTGCATAATGCGAGGATTAGGGGTGGAGTTCTCTTTGTTGTACAGCATGAAAAATGAGGAGGAGGAGGAGAGACACCAGAGGGGTCTGAAATGTCTTATAAAATTTAGAAGGATATCCATCTAAAACATGGGCCTTTCTAGGGCAAGAATCTTAAATGGCCCAGTGGAATTTCTCAGCCTGTATGGGTGCCACAAACCTCTGGGAAGTATCAGCATCTAATTTCGGGAGAGGAAGGGATTGCAGATAAGCTTGGATTTACACTGGAGATGCTTCCTGTTCTGCAGTGTATAATTGTCGGTAATAATTGTCCAAAATGTTCCGATTGGCAGAAGGGTGGGTTGCCAGGGATCCTGAGCCTGGATCATACATCTGAGTAATGCATGCTTGCATTTTGTGGGCATGAAGTTTTTTTGCTAAATTACGGGTGGTTAATCCATGCTGGTACACAAATTATGTTGCTGATGCCAATTACGGCACAGACAGCACACCGCTTAGCATTACAGCGCCAGGCATTATGTCTCCTGGAGTTACAGTGCCATAACCCCCTCCCGAGAAACAGTCAGCTTTTGCAGGGGAGCTTCTTCTCTCATGCAACCCAAAAACTAAATATAACCACCTCTGGGGCAGGCACACCTTGGAGGGGGAAGAAATTGTGTGGGTGCAAAGAACGGCATCAGTAATGGACGGTCTAAAATGAAGATCACCCATGTCACGTTGCCCTTGTTGTGGCATCCTAATTGCGGCACCAAAATTCAGTCACAGTGCTAATGGTATACCATTACAGGCCCCCCAGTCAGTCCCTCCCTCATAATGTTAGTGTTTAAGATATAATAATGTTTGCTCCATCTTAGTATTGAGTAATTTCTGTAGCTCCTGCTTTACCTGTGGATGCTGGGGAGCAATGGACCTATCCCCTTGGTGGAAATAATTACAAAGTGTGGAACTGCTGTTGAAGCTCAGTTAGACAATTTTCACATTCTCACTTTTTAAAAGAAGAATATGCAATGAGCTCCCCACGCAGCACAGTTTTTACTGTATCCTATAAAACTGAGGGTGAGATATCGGGGTCTGAATTGTTACTTAATATTTGTAATAAGCTTCTCCTGAGTGAGTTTTATGAACTCAGGATCTTTAAGAAAGGCTAGATTGGGTCTCCACGTGGCACGGGGGGGGGGGAGCTTTCTGAGGTTAAACTTAGCCAGGAAGGGGGCATGATCAGAAAGAAAGAGTGGGCCATGGCTGATATCTTGTACCATATCCAGATGCCCTGCTGTGATAAAGATATAATATAAGTGAGGGGAGGAATCCATTCTGGGGGCATGAAAGGTAAATGCTGGGGTGGTAAGGAACAAGTGGCCATTCAATAAGAAAAAGCTGGGGGCTCATATCACTCAATGTGGCCAGTCTGGAGCTAGCAGAAAATACAACCTGAAGCAATGCTAGGAATCATAGAAACATACATTGAAACATAAAAGTTGTTGGCAGATAAAGACCCTCTGGCCCATCCAGTCTGGCCATTTTCCCTGCCTACTGTGCCACTGCAGATCCTTCACAATCTCTGGTCATCCCCACCCATTGTGTTACTTCCAAGGTCCCCTTGTTTCTGTCCCATGCTTGCTTGAATCCTACAACTATTTTGGCACCTGCCAACTCACTCAGAGGCTGTTCCAGGCTTCCACCACCCTCTTTGTATTTTTTTGTATTTTTTTGTAGAGTAATTGTATCCTCCCTGTGGCGGGTCGACCTCAGCGTCCACCAAGCCTACTGAGCTCGGGGTCTTTCCGGGGCTTCTAGCATCATGTGCACCCCGGCAGATCCCCAGAGTCAGTCTGGGAGCATCATCAACACAGGCCCCCACAGTTTCCTCCATTTTCTCCCTTGAGCTACCCCACGACCCCAGGAAGTGATGATGCAAGTGCGTGGAGATGCACATGCACACTGCAGCTCCAGAATGGGTCCCCTCAACCCTCCCCATCGACCTATGTCAGAGCTCCTCATGGCACAGTTCCCTCCGGCCTCCACTAGAGGGCGGCCAAGCTCCGAGAGAGCTGGATTCCTCCTCCTGAGGTGGAGTGCTGCCAGCCAGCAGCTTCTCACATCCTCTCCCCCCCACCACTGGCCTCCGATGACCCTGGCTCAGTCCCGAACCCGGGTCGCCAGCATGGCGCGAAGTGTGACATCCAGCGCCTCAACCCTCAGTGCCACCGGGCTGGCCACCACCCTCTTTGTGAAGAAGTATTTCCTCAGATCCCTTCTGAGCCTCCCCCAAAAGGCACAATGTTTAAATAAAAACTGACACAGCTTTCCTTGCTGGCATCAACGTTTTAATCCAAAGTGTAAAACAGTTCTCATACATAGGTAGACCACACCCATCAGCTGACATTTCGCCAAAAAGGCTTCCTCAGAGCTGATTAGACTACATATCCCCTAGAACTGAAATACGCATATCTAATGAATATTCACGTAGGTGGGTGTAGTTCAGCTCAGAGCTAGCTAGTGACATCACAGCATGAAACGTAACACAGAAATGTCAGTTGATTGGTGCGGTCTACCTGTGTAAATGCATGCTGGTTGTTTGGCCATTTGATTCTCACTGCTTCAGGAGCATAGATATGATGCTGGCATGAGTTTTGTTTGTTGTCTCATTTCAGTACTGTCACCTTTACTACTTTGCACTTTTTCCTATGTTTTATGAGCACCATTTTGCACTTTGGATTAAAACATTAATGCCAGCAAGGTAAGTTGAGTCAGCTTTTATCTAAGCATTGTGCCTTTTGGTGAGTGCTGCAGATCTTGGAAACATTGTTCCTAGCTTTCTTAGGGAAAAAGTAGTGCCATAGATCTATAAAACCTAGATAAGGTAGAGGGGTGTGGATATATTTCTGTATATGAGAAGCTCTATAGTGGGCTTGGCAGGTGCTGTCTAATGTAGGTGACAAGGTGGTACCTACTCCACCCCCCCCCCAGTGTCAGCTGGCCTTGGAGTACAGGTAAAAGTTTATTAAAAAATTGCTGGGTGACCAATTTGTCTTGAGCCTGGAGGGAAATACATACTCACCAAAGTTGTTTGGGCATCGTATAGTTTCCCAATGGCAATGACGTAACAGCCCTCCCGGTCTGAGAGTTGGTCATGGAGGATAAAGGGTACCCCACGAGGGATCAGAATTGCCATGTCTCTCTGCCAGCCTGAGCTGTGAGAGGCAGCTATCACCATTGGGTAGCCATGGCTGTGGAATTTGGCATGCTCCTCTTGCGAGAGATGTGTTTCTTGCAAGAGCACAATATCCGGTTTATCATGTTTCAACTGCTGCAATGGTCTGTGCCACGTAATGGGGCTGTGGATACTGTTAATATGCCAAGAAACCACTCATGAGAGGTTATCCTTAGTTGTGTCCCTAAAAGTAGGTACTCTGTATGGAATTGTGAGTCCTCAGTCTTCCAGAAGGAAAAGAAAGGACAGGGCAGGGAGGAATATGAGATGTAGAGAAAGAGTGGAATGAAAGTGATAGAGGTAGAGTGCAGTACAATAAGCATACAACATATGAAGAACATGACATTAAATGCCAACAGGGCAAACCAGTGAATAACATGACATACCAAACATTTATAAAATACCTGCTGTCTCATTGAGAAAGCAGGGAAACAGTAAGATGACACTTCCAAGGTAGGGAGAGGCAGTGCTCTCCTAAATACGGATAGATGGTATGTTCCAATGGGGGTAAATCACAATGGGGTTGTGGGCCCCATAACAGCAAGCTGCCACTGTGGAGGAGGGGAAGGAGAAACTTTGGATCCTCCCCTAGGCCTCCAACAAAAATAATTGTCTGAGTGCGAGGGAAATGAGAGTGTTGAGGCTCTGTAAACACCAACTCCTCCATTAAAGAAAAGAAAAAAATATTGTAAAGGGCATGCATGGACATCTATCTTAACAGAAGGTCAATCAAGCCATGTGGAAAAACAGCCTTCCCCAGCTGGTACAGAGTAGGGAAAGAGGGCACTACCCAAGGGGGAGTAGGGGACCCCAGCTCCATTATGCATCCGCTGTCCAATGATTGGGAGTAAGCCACTGCTGCACTAGTCATCTCCAGTTTTAGGGCTTCGATGGAGAGCACCTCACCAAGGGTGTTGCACATCATGGGGCAGGTCCCTCCAGCCTTGGGGGGGGGAATCACCTGCTAGAACCTCATGAAGGTAAGAATAAGCTCCTGCTGGCCTTTGCAAGGATAGCAGGGAGTGCCAACAGATAGCGGGTAAACAGTTGATAGGAGACTTCCATCAGGTGAGTTAAGCATCTGCAACCCCCTACCAGAAAAAGGGAGTGCATTTCAGTGGTCCATGCTTGTGTGGTTGGCCCTCTGACCCTCTCTAAATTAAACCTGTGGAAGCATTATCCAACCCAGGGGCCATCACTGTGAAAGAGGTGGACACCCTAGCATGAACCAATGTTGCTGTCGGAAAAAGGCTGCAAGGAGGAATGGGAAATGCCAATGGTTATGGGGCACCACATTTACGTGATGTACAGTACGTGGCCAAGCAAGAGCATAACGGACAGTACAGGGTATCTATCCCTCCACCACACTACTGTGGCTTGACTCTGAACAGAAGTGTGTGAAGTCCCTGGAAGCATATGTCACCATTTAGTAATAACCAGGGTCAGATCAGCAGTAAAAAGTGGGCAATCTTTTTTTTGTGTTTGGCCCCCTCCCCCTTTTCTTCCCCCTGTTTGTGGAGTTTATCCTCTTGGTCAGTAGCCCTCCTTCAATATCTACCAGGAAGTGTGCAAAATATAGACACTAGGGTGCAGCATAACACTGTAACATTTAATGGCCAATTAAAGTACTGTATATGGCAACTGCGAACCTAAAAACCTAACCCCCCCCCAGCAGCAATATTGCTGTAGGCCCTTATCTGTCCAAGAATTCTGGCCTACGATAGCCAGCCCCCAAAGTGCTCCCAAACATACTTGAATGGGGTTACAGTTGTAGTGCATATCCCTGTGTCTATTATTCTATGTCCAGTGCTATGTCCCTAGAGTTGGTTTAAGGAACTGGTGTGTAATGCCTCTATGATGAAAATATGCAGGAACGTTGCCATGGTCAACAAGCTTTGATCCCCAAGTTACAGACCTATAGAAAGCAAAATTGATGATCATGGGTGACGCTGGGTTCAGGAGGGGTCCGATTGGTGGAAGGATTGCAGAAGTTGCTGTACTTCTGCCAGGTTAGCAAGGCTGACCCAGCCGGGGCCTTTGTCCAGGTAGAGCCGTGGAGATCCAATATGTCCTAGTGGTCTGGCTGGCATCTTGGAAGAGAAACTTCAATTCTTCTGGAGATTAATTCCTTCATGGCTTCCTCAGGTGAAGAAAATCCCTTGGGACCCTCTGGGAACATTATAATAAGATGGGCGGAATAGGAGGTTTGAAACTTGAATTGCTGTGCCTCTAACATTTTCAAAATGGTAGAGTATGCTCTACGCTTCGCTGTAACAGCAGATAAGTAATCCTTATCAAAGTACAGATGTTTGTTCTGATAATGAATCTAGCACATTCTCCATGCCCGCTGTAGTAAATCCTGTTTGGTGTTATAGCTTAGGAACTTGATTACCACTGAATGTGGCCTGTCCTCCGCACTTTGAGGTTTTGCCACGACGGCTCAATGGGCCCTCTCAAAGTTGAAAGGATACTCAGTATATAACTGTAGAACTTCTCTAAAAAAAACATCCAAACAAGACCTCATATCATAGCCTTCAACATCTTCAGGGAGCCCATACATTCTTAAATTATTATGACAAGACTGATTCTCAAGGTCTTCGCATTTATCATGGTCTGACACTCCTGTGTGTGTAATAGAACTCACTGTAATTGATCCATACACAAGACATGCGTCTCTAGGTCCGGCACTTTAGCCTCAATCTTTGCGATATCCAACTGCAGTTCAGATTTTATGGAGCAGACTTCTGACCGAAAGTCTTTTAATTCAGTGAGAATTGCCATATTGGTGGTGGGCTGTGTAGAAAGGATGGCTGAATATCGGATGCCATGGTCGGGCCGTTCGGTGATGGTGGCTGGTGTTGTGGGAGTGCTCTGTTGAATCCAGGCTCTGTAAGAATAGCTGCAGTTTTTTTCTTTCTGCCCATCTAACTGAATAAGCTCCTAGGGCAAGGTAGGAAGGAAAAACAATAGCAAATGGTGCAAATTAGGAGCCTTTTCAGAGGGTCAGGAACTCTGTATCTAGAGGGGCATTTCACTCACCGACAGAACTGGAAGTTAGATGTCCCCAGTTTTAACCTAAAAAATAACTCTATCCATGGAAAAGGTTCTACCCACTAAAATGAAATTCAGCACAGATAAATGCAGTTATGCATTTGGAAACAGGAACCCTATGGCACAATACCACTGAATAGCATAATTCTATGTGAGAGTGAGTGCGAGAGGGATTTGAGAGTCCTGGTATCCAACAAATTGAAACATAATTCACAATGTGACAGTGTGATCCAGAAAAGTAATAGGGTATTAGAAGAGATCAGCGTGCGCAGCTGTCCTGTAGCAAACCTCTCAGAATTTGCCTAAACTACTGTGCAGTGCCTTTCTATAGGTAGGTGGCTCAGGCTTCCCATCATATATTATTTATTATTTCTTCTTTTTAAAAGTTTAACCAGGGAAGACATGCTGAGCCAGTAACAACTTGTTTCTGGATGAGTCCTGGGGGATGCACAGTGACACCAGAGCATAAACCACCCTCCCCTTGGGTCGGAGCATGCTGCCTGTGCAATACGCTGCAGATGCCACCCGTTCAGGGTGGGGATGTCAGTGCCAAGACTTGATCCTGGCTATCCTATGTGACAGTACAGTGCAAGCTGGCACCACCGGGCAGGAGCATAATTTTCTCAAGCATAAAATGGCAATACTGCCTGAATATCTAACATGGGACAGAATGGCCAGTGATTAAGGAGCTAGTCTTCCTAATTGCCTGCCATCCAAGCAAACAAAGACATGGAGCCCAAGTCAACTACTCTCTCCTGATATTGGAGAGGAACGGGATTCCACAGTCTGGGGACTACCCCTCTGAACACACAGGTACTACAGCAAAAATGTGTGGAGATGGAACCCCACCCAGTACAGATTGTACATCCTCCACACTCACACACCCATTGGAAAAAATAGCATATCCATCTCAGCTTCCCCACCCAAGCAGTATATCTCTCTGGCTTTAAAATGCAAGCCATGATTTCCCGTCCAACCAATACACCCACTTTTCTCTGCTTTCCCACTGTACTGTAGCAGGTCTCTTCCTCCAAGCCATGGAAGTTTGCAGCCAGTCACTATTCCTGACTATACAGTAAAAATAAGCAATTTGTGAGTGGCAGATGAGCCCAACCCTGCCTATCTCAGTCTTAACTTCTCACACAGCCTGTAGACACCCTCTCTTAACCCTTAGGCTGCCAACAGAATTGGAACGTATAGGAATTCTGGACTGATATATCAGTCCACAGCACAGCAAGGGTTAATACTCAGTCGCCCAGTTTAAGTTTTTAATAGCTCCAACACTACATGATGATCCAGCTCCAATGCTGTGCAATAATGCAGATCCTCCTGTTATCACCTCTGGACAGCCTGAATGCTGGAATTATTGCTCTGTAGCGCAATGTGTGGTGCACTACTGGAGCAAGAATGCCAGATACCATCATTCGGGCTCAGAGTTGATAAGAGGACGATCAGGATTGTCATGTGGCATTGGACCTATTAAAAAATTTGACTCAGAGCCGGCCCAGTGGCATAGAGGGTTGAGGCACTGGCGTCTTACCTCGACCCATGCTGGTGACCCGGGTTCAGGAACAAGCCCAGGTCGTCAGAGGTCGGCAAAGGAGGGGGGTGGAGCTGGATGGAGCTGCCAGCAGGCAAGCTGTCCTATCCGGGGAGGTAGTGTGGCATCCCTTGGCCGATGGTGACCTCTAGTGGAGGCTAGGGGAAGCATGGGCCCAGAGGGTTCCCAGGCATTAGGACATGGGGTGGAGGAAGGGAGTCATAACCGGGGCTGTACGGCACATGTGTGCCTCTATGCGCGTGCGTGCATACTCCTGGGGCCCCTGGGAGAAAAACTGGAGGGGAAAATATGCCGGCAGCAAGATGAAGACTGACTCTCTGCAGGCGCCGTTCCTGGGCCAGGCAAGGTAAGTGCCGGTAATTCTGGGGGCGGGGTCGGTTGGATGAGGTCTGCCAGTGAAGGTGCAAAAAAAAAAAAAACTTCAACTCAGTGACTGGGTACTGGAGGGGGCCCCAAGAGATGTTCACAACCCAGGCTGTTTGGAAAGGCTAAAATGGGTGGGACAGGTCCTTGACAGACAAATGAGTTGGGGGGAGCTGGGGGGTTAAAACATAACATGGCCTACTCGAATCCCCCCTATTTTTTAGCCCCACTTCTAGATTTAGAGCAAGAACAAACTCCCCAGTAGCTTCAGAGCAAGAATCCAAAAGAAAGTCTCCCATTTTAGGCCCCCAGTAGATTTAGAGTTGTAGCAAAAAATGAAGATCAGTTCATAGTCCTCAGTTAGCAGAGGTCATTCTGTCTCTGCACAGTGGTTTGTTAATGTGGTATTGGAAAGCAGGTACTCTTTATGTTAATATTTTTCTGCTATTTTACGGCTAGAGATACCAGTTGTTGCAGCCCCCTCTGCAGTTTGCCTAAACACAGAGATAGCACTTGCTTCTGTGTGCATCTGTGACAGCCCAAAGTCTGCTTCTCTTACTCCCTCTGACATTTCTTGCTGGATAGTCAAAATTCTGTTTTCAAATCTTGCCCCTCCTATGTGTGTCACAACAGTCCAGTGGCTTACACAAGGACAGAGGGGTCCACGCTGTCTGAGTCCGACCTAAATGATTGTCATGTGTGGCACTCCTTAAGCATGTTGTGTACTCAGCAGCATCAATGTCTCACACAGGCTGATCACGCTTATGAAAGGATGCCATCTGATCTATCTCTGAACAGCTGCCCTTTGATAGTCCGGGGATAGGTACAGCACTGAGCTCCGTCCTTTCATATATGAGAAGTTTCTGCCCATCGGCTAGCTAATAAGCATCATCATCAGCCTGGTCACCACTGGGTTTTCACTTGCATGTTTCCTACAGGCACAGCTCCATTGGCTGGTACAACACATACCTCCATGGCCAAGAGACTCCCTGAGCAGCCCCATGATGTTTGCTTTGCGCATGTGCAAGCATACATAAAAAGTGTTTGTTGGTTCCCAGTTGTGCAGGATTAGAGATCTTTACCCAAAAAAATTAAAATGACTAGATCTAAAAAAAATGAAAGCCTACTTAGTTAAAAAAATATTATTTTGATTTTGGATTAACTTGCTGCCTAAGTGTGTGTGTGTGTGTGTGTGTGTGTGTGTGTGTGTCTAGTGGGTAGAGAGTCTTCTCTAGCCACAGAGCACAAATAGATCTACAGACAGAATAGAACAAGGAAACATAGAAAATACTGACTTTTTGTTTTTCACTTTTTAATTTATTCACTAGCTTTATGTAATTGCCTAAAATACTACCAACAGCATTTTGTTTGCGTCTGTAGTCTCCCCGCCCCCCCCTCGACGAGGCTGAAAATAGACAGTATTGTCTAGCCCTTCTTTCCCGGTCAACAAAAACTAAATGAACAAATTTACTGATGGGGGAGGGATACCAAGATGGTGTCACAACACTGGTCGGCTGCAGTAGTGGAGCACTGAAACATAGAAACATAGAATTTGATGGCAGATAAGGACCGCTTGGCCCACCTAGTCTGCCCATTTTCCTACCTAACAGATAAGCTGCAGATCCTAGTTAACCAACAGCTTACTTCCTCTTACCTCCCACTAGGACTGCCTTATGTCTGTCCTATGCATTCTTGAATCCCCCCTACTGTTCTTGACTCCATGACCTCCTCAGGGAGGCTGTTCCATGCATCCGAGCCGTCCCCCCTCTATCTTTAAATTGTGCCCCCTTGTTCTTGCATATCTCTTTTTCTGAAAGATGACACCCTCTTGGACTTTGTTGATTCCCCTGAGGTTCTTGAAAGTTTCTATCATGTCCCCTCTCTCCCTCCTTTCCTCAAAGGAATACATATTAAGCTCCTTCAGTCTTTCTTCATATGTCTTCTGGTGCAGACCCTGCACCATTTTGGTTGCCCTCCTCTGGACAGCCTCCACTCTGTCTATGTTTTTGCGGAGATTGGGTCTCCAGAACTGCACACAGTACTCCAGATGGGGTCTCACCAACTGTCTGTACAGAGGGATAACAACTTCCTGTTTTCTACTATTGATGCCTCTCCCTATGCATCCCAATATCCCCCAAGCCTTCCTTACTGCCTTCTCACATTGCTTGCCCACCTTTAGGTCATCTGATATAATTACCCCCAGGTCCCTTTCCATTTTTACTGTTGTTAGTATCTCATCCCCCATTGTGAACTCTTCCCCTGGGTTTTTGTTTCCCAGGTGTATTACCTTGCAGTTCTTTGCATTGAATCTAAGCTGCCATACATTTGACCATTCCTCCAACCTTGCCAAGTCCCTTCTCATCCTTTCCACTCCATCTGGTGTATCAACCCTGTTGCAGATCTTTGTGTCGTCTGCAAAGAGACATACTTTTCCTTCCAGTTCCTCTGCAATGTCACTTTTAAAGACATTAAAAAGGACCGGTCCCAGTACTGAACTCTGCAGTACCCCGCTAGTAACCCTCCTTTCTTCACTGTGGACTCCATTTACTACTACTACACTTTGCATCCTGTTGTCTAGCCAATTTTTTATCCAGGCTACCACCTTGGGACCCACTCCAAGGCTGGCTAACTTGTGTATTAATCTTTTGTGTGGGGCTGTATCAAATGCCTTACTAAAATCTAGGTAAGCCATGTCCACAGCCCCTCCCTGGTCTACTACTTTGGTCACCCAGTCAAAGAAATCTATTAGATTCATCTGACACAACTTTTCCATTGTGAATCCATGCTGCCTTGGGTCCTGTGCTCCACTGGCCTCTAGGTACTCAACAATTCTTTCCTTCAGAAGTGATTCCATCATTTTCCCTACCACTGAGGTCAAACTAACTGTTCTGTAGTTTTCTGCCTCTGTCTTGCTCCCACTTTTGTGAAGAGGAATCACACATCTGCTCTCCTCCAGTCCTCAGGTACCACCCCATCCTCCCATGATTTGTTAAAGAGAGTAGTCAGCGGTGTCATTAGTTCTACCCTTAGTTCTTTTAGAATTCTTGGGTGAATCCCATCAGGCCCCATTGCTTTGTCCACCTTCAATTTTATTAGTTCTTTCAGAACCCTTTCTTCTATAAATGGACTGGTATCGACCCCCGTCTTCAGAGTGTTTCTCTTGTTTGGTTTAGGTACCTCCCCCCTCCTCTTCCTTTGTGAATACTGAGCAGAAATATCGTTCAGTATCCCTGCTTTTTCATTGTCACCCTCTACCCACATTCCCTCCCCTTTATTAAGCCTCAGTATCCCTCCTTTGGTCTTTCTCCGCTCCCTAATGTACCTATAAAAGGTCTTATCCCCCCTTCTTAACAGAGTTGGCTATCCTTTCCTTGGTTTGGGCTTTTGCTATTCTGACTGCCTTCCCAGCCTCTTTCTGCTTTAACTGATAAAGTTCTCTGTCCTGCTCCTTCTGTGTTTCCTTACATTTCCTGAATGCTATCCTTTTCCCCTTAACCTTCCCTGCCACCTCTTTTGAGAACCATAGCATTTTTTTCCTTTGTTGTGTTTTGTTGATTTGCTTTACACAAAGGCTTGTTGCCTCTGTGATGGCTGTTTTGATTACTCCCCATTGTTCCTCCACCCCTCCTTCTTGCCTGTTTGCTAGTGCTTTTCTGAGGCACTCTGTTATTTTCCCAAAGTCAGCCCTCCTAAAGTCCAATACTCTTGCTTTTGTATATGGCTTGATTGTATAGCTGTGTTTATCGTGAACCACACTGTTTGGTGGTCGCTTGTTCCCAGATGGCTATCCACTTCTAAATCTGAGATTCTTTCTCCGTCCCCATTTGAGAGTACCAGGTCTAAGATTGCTCCCTCCCAAGTGGGTTCCAATACTAGCTGTCTGAGGCATGCCCCCTGTAGGGCATCAAGAATGACCCTGCTCTTGGATGTGCCTGCAGCAAAGGTGCCCCAGTAAACATCTGGCAAATTCAGGTCCCCCATCAACAATATCTTCCCTTTTGCTGCCATTCTAAGGAAGCCTTCTATCATTTCCTTGTCCATTCCCTCCCCCTGAGATTGGGGTCTGTATATAACCCCCATGCGGATTGTGGTGCCATTTCCTATCTCCAGGGTGACCCAGAGTGTCTCATCTGCTCCCTGTTTACTCTTTAGTTCTGTTGCTTTGATCCCTTCCTTTACGTAGAGAGCTACTCCTCCTCCTCTTTTACCCTCCCTGTCCCTCCGGTAGAGTGTGTATCCTGGTATGTTGACATCCCAGTCATGGTTCTCTGTGTACCATGTTTCTGTGACTGCCACAATATCCAGGCACCCTCTTCCATCAAGGCCACTAGTTCAGGGAGCCTGTTACACAGACTACGGGCATTGGTACTCATCACCCTCCACTTTTTGATGGTCTTACCCCTTTTAGCCCCATTCCTGTCCTTAATGCCTTTGCCTTTTTTTACATTTACCTCTGTCCTGCTCTGTAATGAGTTCTCTACCTTGGTGTTTACCTCACTAATTACCATGTTTTGTGGGGGGAGGCTGGGATTTCCCTGCTCCTTTTCAGTACCTCCCCCCTTGGCTAGTCTAAATGCTTGCCAATGAAGCATTTAAACCTCTCATCTAGGATCCTGGTTCCCCCCGGACAGATGCAGACCATCGCACCAGTATAGGTCTGCATCCCTCCAGGTGGCTCCCCAGTCCCCAATGAATCCAAAACCCTGAGCTCCACACCAGTTTTTCAACCATTCATTGAATTCTCTGGTGAAGATTACCCTAGCATCACCCTTGCCATAGACAGGTAGTACCTCAGAGAAGGTTACTGTATGCACTACTTGTCTAAGGCCCCTCCCCAACACTACAAACTCCTCTTGTGCTGCTCTGATCCCATTCCTAGCCAGGTCATTTGTCCTGAGGTGGACAATGACATCCAGCTCCCTCCCTCGTGCAGCTGCTCCCACGATCCTGAGGATTCATTTCCTGTCCCTCCAAGCCATAGCGCCAGGCAGGTACCTTACCTCCCTCTCCTCTTCCTCCCCATTTCTACTCCCCTAATGATTGAGTCCCCCACCAGGAGTTGTTTTCTTCCCCTATGGGGTCTCATGCCACCCTCCTGTGGGTCTCCTTTGTGAAGGTTCCCAGCATCCTCCTTGGTCTCCACTGCAGGTGCCTCCATAGAGGATCCACTATCCACCAGAAGAGTGAATGAATTGTGGAGAGGTACAGCTGGAGAGATGCAACTCTGTTCCACCACCCTCTCCCTCCCTGAACCCACCCTGGTCCATCCTCTCCTCTTTCTTGGCAACCTCTGAGATAGTGGCATTGGCCCTGGTGGTCCCTGGGTGGGGGAGGAGGTTTCATGAATCCTAGCCAGGTCAGCCTGGAGACGGGCAACCTCCTCCCTCAGACCAGAGAGGTACCTGCAAATAGGGCAGCATTGCAGCCTCCAGAATGTCTCCTGGAACACTGCCACCCCACAGCCATTGCACTGCACCACTCCTAACATGTCTTATTTTGTGTCCCCTCTCCTGTTTCTCTGTATGCTTACTCTCTCTTCTCCTTACAACTCTCTCCCTTCCTGTTCTGGGACAGCAAC
Organism: Neoceratodus forsteri; assembly: GCA_016271365.2. NCBI lineage: Eukaryota > Metazoa > Chordata > Ceratodontiformes > Ceratodontidae > Neoceratodus > Neoceratodus forsteri. Next base: position 797,514,003 of record CM028134.1, on the reverse strand, counting down.
TTCCTATATTCTTCAGTAGCCTCCTTCTTCCTTGCTCAGTGTCAGACACAGCAGCTGGGGAGAGTGAGCCATTTTTACTTTAGGGTTGACAAAACCAATGTTTCTCTATGATCCTTCCTTCCTACTGTCAAACAGGAAGTTCCTGTTGACAGTCAAATCCAGTGGTTATAAAAGTAGAACTGGCTTAGGATGGGTGGGTGGAGGGGTGGGATGGAGGGTAATTAGTAAGAAAAAAGGCTAGCAACAGGAAGTTGTAATTTGAGTCACCTGCTTTTATAGTGTCTAAGCCACACCCCCAATTAAGCTCTCTCTCCTCCTACTGGTTTAGCAAAGTAAATTGATACAGTATCCTTCCCAACAGAGAACACCACTGACTTTCTTCTTTTCTTTCTTTTTTTAACCCTAAATAAGACCCCTTCTACTTCTAATAAAGTATCTGTTTGCTTAATCTCAACAGACACTGACTTCTACTGAGATATAAGTGTTAAATAAATAAGAAAATGTAGCTTCTTTTAGTTAGCTGCTTTCTGCTCTTCAAGCAAGGTTAGCAACAGAAAGTTGTAATCTGAGTCACCTGCTTCTATAGTGTCTAAGCCACACCCCAAATTAAGCTCTCTCTCCTCCTACTGGTTTAGCAAAGTAAACTGATACAGTACCCTTCCCAACAGAGAACACACACTGACTTTCTTTCTTTTTTTTGACCCTAAATAAGACCCCTTCTACTTCTAATAAAGTATCTGTTAGTGCTACAAGAGCCACTGCTGTAATGTAGAGCCTGCCTATCAACTTTATTTTTCCCCACACAGTATTGTACCTACCACTTTCTGCTCTTTACACAGCTCATAAGGGTAAGTACACTTTTGTTTACTTTGGGAAATAGGTTAAATTACCAGGATGACAACCCGCCTGAAAAATGTAAAAGAAATAAAAACTTACTTCAAGGAGAATACTCAGAAGGGGAGAGCAATAAAAAACTGTTTACCAGGAAAACATGAAGTGCACCCAACTCCCTGGACCGAATGCTCAAACTGAATAATTATTTTACCTTCCCATTGAAGCCACCAGGTAAAAGAAGAGGGAAGACACTAAATTCATACAAAAATGAGAATTCTATCACACTGAGGGCAAGGCTGTCAGCGTCTTCTCTTACTAATGATAGTATTCAGTTCCCAGCAGTAAACGCTGAGAAAAATGTAGAAGTAACAATACTGCTGGGGGTGGGGGTTGAAAGAAAGTATACATTTGGAGATGCCGACAGAAACAGGTCTGTCTGTATTTAATGAGCACCTGCAAGTAATAAATGGGAACACAAGGGAATCAGGTATTCAGACTCCTTTACAAAAGGAGCAGAGAGAGGTGGAAGCCCACTTGGAAACTTTGAAATATATGAAGGCCTGCACCATCAGGGAAAGAACATTTAAATAAAAACCCCATTTAAATGACAGTGTGGATAAGGACAGTGACCCTGGACAGAATGATCTGACGGTTAAAGCCCTGCATCAGAAGATGGAACTGAGTTCCATACAGAACTCTTTGAAAGAAAGCACAATATAGGAGGTAGCTTTTATCAATACATACCAAAATAAGTGCACACTCCTGTTTTAAAAATAATGGAGAGAAGGCACAGAGTAGTGATGAACAAAATAGCTTGGGGCGGGATAGCGTAACTGGACAAAATGATGAGGGGACCCCTATGGGTAACTACAGGAGACATGGAATGACACAGTTTAAGAGAGAACTTTACTCAGATTCAAGACATTAATCAAGACTGGGCAGACTCGGAGGCCCTACTACCCCCCCACCCCGTGGCACTCAGCATATAACGGAATCCCACACAATCTCACTAGAGTCAAAATATGTCATTTAGGATGCAAAGCCAAAGGAAAAAAGTAAAGATGGCAGGAAAAAGAAGGAGATAGAGAATAATACTGAAGATTTTCTTAAAGATGTAATGGAAGTAGTTAGATCTGGCTTCGCAAGATTTGGAAATAAAAACTGGAGATGTACAAAAGAAAATAAAGAGCATAAAAGGAGAGGTACAAATACTAAACAATAGAATGACACACTTCGAAGAAAGACTCTCGGGAGCTGAAGATGTTGTCCCGATGATTAAACCAGACCTAGGAGTGCAAAAAGGAATATTAACAAAAATACATGAAAAAATAATGGAATTAGAATTGAGGTCCAGAAGAGATAATTTAAATTTTTTTTGCCTACCGGAAGGTGTTGAAAAAGCAGACATTTTCAAGTTTTGTGAAGATGGTTAACAAACCTTTTAAGGAGGAAATTTCTGGAAGATAAAGTGGAATTAGAAAAAGCACAGAGATCTCTTGTGAGACAAAATCCTAATTTTAAATACCGCAGAGTGGTCTTTGTGAAATTTCATAAATATCAAGAGAGATAGAGAGAGAGAAAGAGACGGAGAGGGAGGGGGAGAGAGAGAGAGAGAGATGGAGGGAGGGAGAGAGAGAAAGAGAGAGAGAGAGAGAGAGAGAGAGGGGTAGAGAAAGTGTTAATTGAAACAAAACAGAAGAAATACCCTAATGATACAGAACAATCAAATTCTCATTTTTCCAGGTATAGGGCCAGAAATATGAAAGAAGGGACGTACTTATAAGGACATTAAAACATTGCTATGTGACAAACAGATTTATTTTTCCCACCGACTCCATCCATCCCAAGAACCATCTACATGGGGAAGGTGAAAACTGTGGAATCCCCTAGATAAGCCGAAGAATATGTATATTGAGAACTGAACCTGGTTTCGGATTAACCCAGCAAAACAGATAAAAGGTGGAAGATGGGGGGGGGGATATATATATAACACACATGGGAGATAGAATTAATACGATAGGCAGTGGGGAAAATTAACAAGAGTTAAGGATAGGAATAAAAGTGGTAAAATGAATGGTGCCCACATACTGTATATGCAGCACTGGAGACGAGAGGCTCCATTTTGTAGGGAATGGTATTTGTTAGGGTTTATGGGGTAATAGACTCCACAAACATGGGGTGGGAAAGTGGAGAGAGAGGGGGCAATATAGATGGGGTAAGGGGAAATGGAGAAACAGTTAATAGTAAGGATAAACAGCAAGTAAGAAAGAACTGGACCAAGTCAGAAAAACACATTTTTTCAGATAGCTTTCCAAAATGGGAAGGGGGCACAAAACTCTGCATAGTATGATGAGTTGTGACTGGAGTGCTTTTAATTCTAAGAATGGTCAAATAATAACAGTCATACAACCTCTTCATACAAAAACACAGCTCAGCAGATTGACTTTTTTTATTAAATATGTCAGAGTATAATGCATTAATCTGGAATGTTAATTGTGTTAAAAATCCATTTAAAATGGAAAAAATTATAGGTTATGTTAAAAAACATAAAACAGATTGTTTAATGTTGCAACAAACTCCCCTAAGTGAGTTAGAAATGAATAGATCTTGTAAATTATGAGGGGGGGTTGGGAGTTGCAATACACTCAGGCTCAGACAGTAAATTAAAAAGGGAGGTTATTATTTTTTCTAAAAAACATAAAGTAGAAGTAATAAAATCAGCAATAGATAATATAACAGATATTTTATAGCGCAAGACAACATAATTACTACTACTCTGACCTTTGATAGTTTATACGGCCCAAATGGAGACTCTCCCAATTTTTTTACAGAATTTTTTACCCAGCTTTCACATTTTTCACAGCTATATATCATAGGAGGGGAGCTTAATACAGTGTTAAATCCATCTTTGGACAGATCAGGTTCCCATTCAGCCCTGTCAATGGCTGCCCAAGTTATTTTGAATAGTACGGAAGGTTTGGGAATTATTGATATAGGGAGGCATAACAATGCAAAATCACATGAATGCTCTTATTTCTCTCCTTATCATAACACTTACTCTAGAATTGATTGGATATCAGGATCTTTTAGTGTAGTATAAAGCATGGAAAAATATGTTATAAAGGCATAAACTTATCAGATCATTTGGCGTTAAAATACACTTTAACATTTCATCAAAAAATTAAAAAAAGAAGATGGACCGTGGATTTATTATTATGCAAAGACCAAGAATTTAAAGAACATTGAAAAAAAGAGTTCAGGATATACCTAGAACACAACTGGAATGATGAAACATCCCTAAATAATATATGGGAGATAATAAAGGCAGTTATGAGAGGAGTATTAATTAAATATAATAATAAAAAAATAGAGAAAGGAAGTGAAAATATATAACCAAGAAAAAAAGATTAAAGAGCAAAAATAGAAACATAGACTTTGATGGCAGATAAGGACCGCTTGGCCCACCTAGTCTGCCCATTTCCCTACCTATTGGATAAGCTGCAGATCCTAGTTAATCAACAGCCTACTTTCTCCTATCCCCACTAGAATTGCCATATATCTGTCCCATGCAATCTTGAATTCCCCCACTGTTTTTGACCCCACGACCTCCTCAGGAAGGCCGTTTCATGCCTCCACCACCTTCTCTGTGAAAAAATACTTCCTCACATTGCCCCTGAGCCACCCCATCTTCAAATTGTGCCCCTTGTTCTTGCACAACTCTTTTTCTGAAAGATGCTACCCTCTTGGACTTTGTTGAGTCCCTTGAGGTACTTGAAAGTTTCTATCATGTCCCCCCGCTCCCTCCTTTCCTCGAGGGTATACATATTAAGTTCCTTTAGTCTCTCTTCATATGGCTTCATGTGAAGACTCTGCACCATTTTAGTTGCCCTCCTCTGGACTACCTCTATCCTGTCTATGTCCTTGTAGAGCTGGGGACTCAAGAACTGCACACAGTACTCCAGATGGGGTCTCACCAACTGTCTGTACAGAGGGATAACAACTTCCTGTTTTCTAAAATGAAATACATTCATACTAATCAGGAGGCTGACTTGTTAGCACTGACTAATTTAAAACAAGGATATAATAATTTTTTGAATATTAAATTGAGATATTCATTTTAAGAACTAGAGAAAAATATTATGCTCAGGATGACAAATCAGGGAAAATTTTGGCTTATCAGCTGCAAAGAGAGAAAATTAAAAGAATGACTAAGGAAATTGAAGTACAGGAAACTTACATCATTAATTCATAAAGCAAAATATGGAATTAAAAAATGTATATATAGAACTCAATGCAATGGAAAAATCAATGGTAAATAGTAATAATCAGTAACAGTAGACATTCCCAGTATAACAGAACACCAAAAAGAAGTATTAAATGCAGCTATAACAGAAAGAGAATTGGAAGAAGCTATTAAAAAAATCATTATGGAGAAATCACTGGGTTTAGATAGAGTCCTTGTAGAATTTTCTAAAATATTGGGGAAATAAATAATTCCATTAATGACAGAAATGTCCAGTTTATTTATAAACAAGACACATTACTGGATTCATTTAAGGATGCATTGATAATAGTGATGCCAAAAGAAGAGGAAAATCCAAATTACGTGTTTCATATCGGCCAATTTCATTTGTAAATACAGATTATAAAATATTTACAAAAATATTAGCAGACTGGAACAAATTCTACCTTCCATAATAAAAGAGGATCAAACAGGTTCTGTGAAACAAAGGAGAAGTTTTAACAATATTCAAAATGCCATCAATGCGATAATAAAAAAGGATACAGATAATACACTGTTATCTTTACGTGCAGAAAAAGCTTTCGACAGAGGGACTATCTATTTCAGGTAATGCATAATGCAAACCTGAGGGAACATTTTATAGACTGGATAAACTTATATATAAAGATCCACGAGCTGTAGTATTAACAAACCAGGAATATTCTGGCAGATTTTTACTCTCAAAAGGCACAAGACAGGGTTGCCCACTCTCACCACTGCTTTTAGCATTGGTAATAGAACCTTTAGCTAACCAAATTAGAAAAAGTCCTGAAATTATACGGATCAAGGCAGGAAAGAGACAATTAAAAACTTCCTTATATGCAGATATATTATTTTATGTAGCAAACCCAGCAATAGCCATCCCTATACTTATAGATTTAGAGGGATTCACAAAACAGGTTGAAGGCCAAAAAATCCGTAAGTACTCCAAATTACAGCAGCTGCAGGAAAAATGAGGGTGTTGCGCTGTGGCGTATACTCAAAAACCCTGCAGCTGTGCAAAACAAAATCTGGGGGCTGCGGAAAAAACACAACTGCGGGAAATCCTGTGGGAGCTGAAATACCCAAAAGGCTATACTCAGTCATGGAATTTCTGCAGTTGTGGAAAAAATGTTGCGCAAATGCTACGTCACAGAGACTGAGGTGTAACGCTCCCTGAGGAAAATGCAATGCCCCAACAATTGAAATACAATTATAGTGGTGGTCAGGCACAGGTAACAGCTAACCAGTGGGTGTACATCAGTGGCCGTTGTTACAGCAACACTAGCACATATTGTCATTGAAAGACAACAAACAACCTCCAGATCCAGTGCAGCCCATGAAGGAGCCCCACAGACAGTAGAGGCTAAACAGCCTGCAGTGAGTGCTACTGCAGCAGGCAACAGAAACACTCCAGGGAGAGACATGACCATCAGTTACAGGCAGCCACTGTGGTACATGGTTTTGCTGGTACCAGTGGTGCTGCAGTGGTCCCAGTTGTGGGAATGGTTGCTGGTCTCTCTGTGGGTACTTTCAGCTACATCTACGGCAAGACTGTCAAAGTCTGCTGCTCCAGTTAATATGGATCACTGTTGTTGTGCTTCCTAAGCCTTTTCCACAGCTGCCGCTCCTTAGTTGCAGATTTTCAGCACTTGCAGAATTTCCACAGCTACTGAATTTCCGCAACTGCTGGCTTTTTATGGATTTCCGCACATGTGCAATTTTTCCATCTGAATATCACGCACCAGCATTTCTGCAGTGCTGCAGGCCTTTTTCCTGCAGCTACAGGAGTTTTGGCTGTCTTTGTGAATCCTGCCCAATTCTGCATTTGAACAACTATCTGGGTATAAAGTAAATTGGACAAAATCAGAGTTACTCGAATTAAGCCCACAGAAAGCACAAAAATGCTATTCTATGAGATTTAGAGAAGTTTGTGATAAAATCAAATATTGAGGTATATACCTTACCCAGAATAAAAATTATATTGTCAAAAACAAAAAAAGACCCATAAGTAGTTGAGCTTAAATCAGATTTGCTGGCCCGGTGGTACTGAGAGTTGAGACGCTGGGTGCCATGCCTTGCACCATGCTGGCGACCCAGGTTCGGTGATAGACTTGGGTCACCGCAGGGTCAGCCGGGGGGTTAGAAGGATTGTGCACCTGATGTTGACTCTCCCTCTCTGTTGAGGGTTGCTAGCTGACCCCACTGCATTACTGCCATCTCCTGGGTGACTCTAGGTATTGGCATTGTGGTCGGGGAAGCAGAGAAAGAAAGGGAGGGGTTGACGTCAGCCAAGAGCCCTGAGCGGAGACGCATCTTGGCACACCCCTGTCTCATTGGTTCTCCTCGAGCACCGTCATCAGCAGGGGAAGGCACAGAAACAAGGAAAGACACCTCGCAGCTGGTTTGGGCATTGAGCCACTGCACTGCACTTCTGCTAAATAGGAGCCAAAGGCAGACTCCGCTGTACATACACTCTTCTGAGGATCGGAGGAGGTAGCCTCACTAATCTAAGCCAGATTGGCTCCTAGGCTGACTACACCATGGTGCTGGCTATCACTATTTTAGCTACTGCAGACTTCAACATCTTCTGTTGTGCTCTCAGGTGCTGGATGGTGGTGATCCGAAGGCATTGATTAGCTGGGTGGGAAGCAAATGTAGATCGATCCCCAAAATGGAGGATGGAAACTGGACACTAGAAGGTGCAGTTCAATGCGCTGGCTCTGTCAAGGTGTTCTTGAAGGAGCGGTAAGAGTGGAGGCACTGCACACTTTCCTGAGAACCGGCATGGGTACCTATAGGGATGTGCCTCTGGGCAAGGGCTATGTGCAACAGTTCAGGTCTTGGGTGCAACTTGCATGGGCAGTCCATCCGTTTCCAGGCACAACAGTTCAATTTGAGGGGAAAGATTGGTGCAGGCAATCACACATTGATGCAGGATAAGCGGTTCAGGCCCTGAGGTCGAATAGTTCAGTTCTTAGGCAAATGAGTTCAGCCTCCAGGGGCACATATAGCCACACGGTGCAATCCAAAAACAGAGATTGGGGTAGGCAAACACAGTTTGATGCAGGGTGCTACATTCACCAAAGCAAGGATCTGAGTGGTGGGGCAATATAAAACATAATCCTGGGCCAGCAGTCAAGAGGCATGCTAGCTGCAGGCAAGCAGCCCAGAGGGACAGGGCTCCTAGAGCTACAGGGGACTCCCATATTTTACAGGGACCTGGAGGAATCCACAGGGAAATTCTTCCCATAAGAGTCATTTGGCTTCCATAGAGAATAAGGTAATCTACAAGAAAATATGGGGAAATTTCTTTGCAGTTACTGGGAGAAATGTCAGACCAATCTGGAAGTGCTGGAGGGATCTTTCCCAAAAATTATGCACTGGGCATTTAACTCCCTGAGCCAAGACCATGGTTATCTTTTGCTGTCCTCTGGGAGGACTTACTACCTCAGCCTGCCTGTGATGAATAGTTATAGGGGAACTGTAGCCTTGCCATGTGCTGGGCTGGGGCTTAACTCCACCCCACAATGAATAAATAAGAGGGCCTGGACCCTCACAGATAGCCTCTCCCTCCAAGGGTTTCTCTGTGGGGCGTTTTTTTTAATTTAAAAGTTGAATGAATTACAGGATAGGTTCTATGAGAAACAAGTCTCATTTACAGAATGTCCCAAGTCATTTAAAACTAAAAGAACATATACTAACATAAACAACCCTAATTATGGCACGTACGTATAAAATCTTCCTACAGTAACAATTAAAGTCACTAAATTAATAGAGACAGTAAGTATAAAAAAAGATAAAACAGCATCAGTTATAACAAGTACATTGTTCCCTGGCTCCATCCCTGTGCTCGTGGCACAGATTCCGCAATGGGCTACAGCCCAATGACCCCCCCTAGTGCCGACTGGTGTGAATTTGCACAAAGGGGCTTCTAGATCTGTGCCCCTCATTTCCCTGGCACAGACTGGCACAAAATTGTAACAATCGGGCTTCTAGCCCACTGTGCCCTTCTTCCTCGTTTGGATTTATGGCCCACTGCTCCTTCCCCCTGGCACCACTGGCATGAGATCAGAACAATGGGGTTTTTAGTCCACTATGCCCTCCTTCCTCTTTTTGGGCTCCCATCCACTTCTCCTTTCCCCTTCCCTGGCACACCTCTGGCACAAGTGTATAAGAAAAGTGGACATACAGCCCACTCACTGCCTGACCCTGGATGGCTGCCGCTGGTGGGTCTGGGAAGATGGCCAGGAACCGTGCTCTCATCTGGCTTCTCAGGGCTACCCCTGCTGCCAGCAAGATGGAACCAAAAGGTCCAGGGTGTGTGTTTCTGCTGGGATCAACATCAATGCTACATGCCTCCATCAACCACTAAAACCCATCCCCACTACCAATACTGGCTCTTGGGACTCAGGAGGGGTTGCACAAGTCAGGGTGCTGCTGCACTGGGACCATTGGGGGGGGAGAGAAAAGATAGAAATGGGGTGAGAGAGACACCACTGCACCCCCGACCACATGGAACAACTCAGCCTTGGCTGGGGGGGAATCACAACAAGTGAAATAAATGGAACTAATGTGAAAATGCGGCTGCTGCAATGGGGGGAGTAACCAAAATGCCTCCACTGCTGACCAATGGACAGAGGAACCTGCTGGACAAATCTGGTTGCTGCTGCTGGAGATCCAGTGGACAGCTTCCACCACTGGCTGAAGAGGAGTAACACCAAAGAGCCATGGACCGGAGCTTCTGGTAAGCCATTCATCTGTGTCCCTGTGTTCTCAACCCTGCTCATCCATTCTGAACAGCTGGCCCACTGGCCAGTGGGGAAGGCATTTTCAAGGTCAGGGGTGGTCCTGGCTTTTTGCCAGGGGATTGGGTCCTTCGACCTGGGGGCAGCTCCATAGGACTAATTTATGGGACTTAAGCTGGCCTGATGGAGGCCCCTCTAGTTGTTGGCCTTTGGCTGGGGGAAGGGGATGGTGGAGACAGAACAAAGGACAGAGCAGGAAAGTTTTAGGGAAGGGGAAAGAGAAGAGCAAAACACAAAAATGGCCAGAAGGCAGGTTTAACAGTATAGGTTAGGTGTGGGTGGGTGGTGGGTTAACACTTTCCTGTAGGCCCCAAGTTACCCTGGCTGTCCCTGGGCATTTCCTTTGTTGCGTGGGCCCCCATCACCCCAGTCTGATTTTTGTAGGGCTCCCTCCCGAGCTTGCCTTGCAGTACTTTGAGGCACTACATTGGCTCATTTACCTGTGAAAAGTTCATGTAATCAAAATGGATATTTTGCCTAGTTTAATGTTTATCTTTCAGGCTTTGCCTATTTTGATTCCATTTAAGAAATGTAAAAAATTTTGAGAAAGTTATACAAAAATTCTTGTGGAAAAACAAGAGACCTACTGTAGGTTAAACTTAGGGAAATTGATGGCAAGGTATGATCAGGGAGGGTTAAAACTACCTAACTTCTGGTGGTATCACCAGGCAGCAATAAAAAGTCATAATACAGAGTATTGCTCAGGAACTGCCCCATGGTGGAATGAATGTGTAAAATGAACACTTTAGAATCAGAGAAGTTATTACCATTTATATAGATACATAGATACATAGACAGTGTCGGCAGATAAGGGCCTATGGCCCACCCAGTCTGCCCATTTGAGCTTGTAAGTTCAGTTTTTTTTTTTCCTAGAAATCTGTTGCCCCTTACCCCTGACCTCCAGAATTCCTTTATGTCTATCCCATGCATTCTTAAATCCCGTGATGGTTTCAGCTCTCACCACTTCCTCTGGCAGGGTGTTCCACTTGTTCACCACCCGTTCTGTGAAGAAATTCTTTCTCATGTTTCCTCTGAATCGTCCTCCCTCCAACTTCATCCCATGCCCTCTAGTCCTGGAACATCTTTTTCTTCAACCTGTCTTCATAGGACTTGTGATGCAATCCATGCACCATCTTTGTTGCCCTCCTCTGAACCTTCTGTACCCTGTCTATGTCCTTACGTAGGTATGGTCTCCAGAACTGTACACTGTACTCCAGGTGGGGCCTCACTAGTGTCTTGTATAGCGGAATTATGACCTCCCTTTTCCTGCTGTGATGCCCCTGCCTATACATCCCAGCATCCTATTTGCTTTACCTGCTGCCTTGTCACACTGTTTCCCTACCTTGAGGTCATCAGAGACGATAACCCCAAGATCCCTTTCCTGCTTGGTGCATGCTATATCCTCACCCCCAACTGATATATTGTGCCAGGTTTTGTGCCCCATATGCATTATCTTGCACTTCTTTGCATTGAATTTCAACTGCCAAACCCTGACCATTCTTCAAGTTTCTGCAGGTCATTTCTCATTCTGTCTACACCCTCTAGTGTGTCTACTCTGTTACAGAGCTTTGTGTCATCAGTGAACAGTGAAATTCTGCCTTCTAGGTCCTGCGCAATGTCACTGATGAAGATGTTGAATAGGACCGGTCCCAGCACTGATCCCTGTGGTACCCCACTGGTCACTCTTCCCTCTGTAGAGTGACAGCCATTTACCACCACCCTCTGTGTCCTGCCACCCAGCCAGTTACCTACCCACCACACTACTGTCCTGCCCACACCCATATTCCCCAGTTTGTGTAATAGCCTTCTATGTGGCACAGTGTCAAAGGCCTTGCTGAAGTCTAGATAGGCCATATCCACTGCCCTCCCCTGATCCACCTCCCTAGTCACCCAGTCAAAAAATTCAACGAGGTTGGTCTGACATGACCTCCCCCTAGTGAAACCATGCTGCCTTGGGTCCTGTAGTCCATTGACAATCAGATGTTCATAATATCTCCTTCAGTAGTGCTTCCATGATCTTCCCACTACGGGGTGAGGCTGACTGGTCTGTAGTTCCTCTGCTTCCTCTTTGTTCCCACTTTTGTATAAGGGACTACATCTGCTGTCCTCCAGTCTTTGGGTACCTCCCTGTTTCAGTGATCGGCTAAACAGGATAGCCAGAGGTTCAGCCACCACCTATCTTAGTTCTTAAGGACCCTGGTGCACCCCATCTGGCCCCATTGCTTTATCAACTCTTATTACTTCCAGTTCCTTCAGGACCCTTTCTTGTGTAAAGGGACTTGTGTCCATTCTGCACCATTCTCACCTTGTACTCCTTCAGACCCATTACCTCCTCTTCCTCAGTAAAGACTGAGCAGAAATACCTGTTCAATATGTCAGCTTTACTGTTGTCATCCTTCATCACCCCCATCCTCCCCTTCAGTCTCACTATCCCTCCCTTTGTCTTTCTTTTTTCACTTATGTACCTGTAAAAGGGTTTTTCCCCTCTACCCACTGATTTTGCAATGTGTTCTTCTGTCTGAGCTTTGGCTTCCCTTACTGACCTCCCTGCCTCCCTTTGCTTCTCCTGGTCATAAGAGGGAGGTAATAATCCCTCTGTACAAGACATTGGTTAGGCCCCATCTGGAGTACTGCGTGCAGTATTGGAGGCCACACCTTCACAAGGACATTAACCAAATTGAGGCAGTCCAGAGAAGGGCAACCAAAATGGTGCAGGGACTGCATCAGAAGACATATGAGGACAGATTAACGGAGCTCAATATGTATACCCTTGAGCAAAGGAGGGAGAGGTGATATGATCGAGACATTTAAACACCTTAAGGGCATAAACAAGGTGAAAGAGTCTAACATGTTTAAATATAAGAAAAAAGCAGGACAAGAGGACACAGCATGAGATTAGAGGGAGGCCGATTAAGGGGAATGTGAGGAAATTCTTTTTCACAGAAAGGGTGGTAGATGCTGGAATGGCTTACCACAAGAAGTGGTGGCTATGAATACAGTGCAGGGCTTCAAACAGGCATGGGATAGGCATAAGGAGCAATACAAATGACTATGAATAGATAGGTCACTGACAGAGCAAAGGCCGATGGCACATTTATAAGGTAGAAAAAGAAATGGGCAGACTGGATGGGCCTTGCGGTCCTTATCTGCAGTCAACTTCTATGTTTCTATGTTTCTATGGTACTTCTCCCTATCCCCTTCTGCCTGTGTCTTTTTGTATTGCCTGAATGCAATCTTTTTGGCTTTCACTTTCTTTGCTACCTCTTTGGAAAACCATAATGGTCTCCTCTTCCTTTTCCTCTTGCTAACCTGCTTAATGCATAATTCTGTTGTTCTTGTAATCCCCATTTTAAATACTGCCCACTGTTCCTCAACCCCTGATTCCTGTCCCATTCCCCTTAATGCCTCTTTCAAGTATCTCCCCATTTTCCCAAAGTCTGCCCCCCTAAAATCCAGGATACGTGTTTTTGTGTGGTTTGGTTCTGCTCTTTCTGTGATTGCAAACCACAATGACTGGTGGTCACTGTTTTCCAGGTGCTCCCCACTGTTACTCCCATCACACTGTCCCTGTTTGTGAGCACAAGGTCCAGTATTGCCTTCTGCCGAGTTGGTTCCATGACCAGTTGCTTGAGGAAGGCACCCTGAAGGGAGTCCAGGATAAATCTGCTCCTAGTTGATGCTGCTGCTGGGATGCTCCAGTCCACGTCTGGAATATTGAAGTCTCCAACCAGTACTACCTCACCCTTGTCTGCCATCCTTTGGATATAATTCTACAAAAAAAAAAAAAAGATTAAGAAATATCTAACCTTTGTATAAAAGCAACAGTCACAACTTGGATTACTTACCAGAAGCTGATGAAAAAAATATTAGGGTGAATATTCATAGTCTGATAAAGACTGGCAACATACAAGATTTAAGATATAATCCAAAAATATAACATACTGGAATTAGGAGATTTATATGATAGGGATCAATTTAGTTCATTTTTACAGCTTGGGGAAAACATAATCTCCCAGAGACTGAGATGTTGAACTATATAAAAATCAGATCATATACTAATCTGCTAAGTACAAACCTATGTAAACCTAGATTAACAACTGCACAGGAAGAAGATACTTAAAAGATGAAAAAAAGATTACATCTAAAGTTTATAACAATATCATAAATACAGAACTGGTATTACCAGACAAATTAAAAAATATCTGGGAGAAGGAATGTCAACCCGATCATACCAGAAAACAGATGACAGGAGGCAATAAAACTTATAAAAATTCTGGTGAATAATAGATTAAATGAAATATAATTTAACATTGTTCATGGACTATGTCATACTCACCATTTGCTGAATAAAATGAACAAAGCTATCTCTCCAGTGTGTAATAGATGTGGCACTCAAAGAGGGCATTACAACACGTCAGGGTCACATGTTCAAGAATAAGGTCATTATGGGGGAAAGTTATAAACATATTAAATAATATTCATGGCATAAAAATATATTTTGAACCTGTGCTGTGTTTACCGGGTATCTCATGAAACCAAAATGTACCGCATGGAATACTTGCAAAATAATTAACAAAGCATGTGTTAATGTCAGAAGGTATGTTGGTGGACATTGGAAGGATAGTTAATAACCCACCAGACTTCATACTCTAGAGAAACTTAATGATTGTATGAATTTACTAAAACTACATGTTCTTAGTAGAGATAAACTTAACATTTTTTAATAAGACCTGGGAGCCAATTCATGAATTAATTTCGAAAAAAAGGAACTATAAGATTAATAGAGAAGGTGGAGGGAGGGAGGGAGGAGATAGCAGAATTCAGGTTATAGGCTTAGAGGGAGGGGGTTAGGCACATTAGTTTGGGTAAGGATGTGATACTAGGCAACAGAAGTACAATCTTTGGAAAGGTTTGGCATATCGATTGTGGCTCCAACTTTATCTTTGAAAATACTATTCTGAGCCTGAACTACAAACAAAACTCTAAATAAATAAGTAGATTACCTAGCACCTACTGGAGGGGGCACTATGCTGTGAGTGTGTGGGGGGTGGTAATCCTTCCCTGCCCCTTAAGACAGAACACAAAGTAGACATAAGGTATGAACCCAAATGAATATAGCCAGGATTTGGGAATGGGGGGTTTCCACCGTAGAAATCCCATTATTTAGTCCAGTTTACAAAAAATATTTATAAAAACTTAATAGAAGCAAAATGGGAGGAGTTTCTGGACATCCAGGAACCCCCGACTACACCTATGTGAGAAAGCTCATTAACCTTACATCTATACCAGACCATTAAAACCAAAATGCCCAAGATATTGGATTTATATTTCTTTCATCCTTTTTTTAATAAACAATTGGGTTTGGTATTTTTCAATCTTGCCTGGTTCTAGAGATTTAACCAACCACCTTTATGCTGTCACAGGTCACATGAACTAAAAAGTTTTTTGAAATCAATTTAAGTGCGTGTGTGTGTGTGTGTTTGAGTGAGACAGTGAGATATATTAAGTACTTTATTTGATGTTTTAGCTATGGTAGCTATTTGTAGTTTAGTTTAACAAGCTAAGGTGCAGGGAAACGCCACTCCTTTCCTAATGTAATCTGTCCCAGTCTGATTTAGAGCTGCAACCGAGACAGCTGCTGAAGTGAAGCAGCACATTGCTCCGCAGAGAAGGTGGGAGCTGATGGAACATGCCAGGAGCAGCTGTTCCAAGAGCTTGCAGTTTGGCAGTGGAGTGGTGGTTCAGAACAATTCAAAGCAGATTCAGGGAACTGCCTGAGAGGCTCCAGATTATTCAAGAAACACAAATTTCCCTCTGGTCCTTTACTGAACTATTAACTGAAGCTCAGTTATTACCATGCTTATATTTTTTAGGAGCTTGCTCATCCAGAGTCCTGAAATGTAGTACATTCTGAAAAGCGCTGCTGCAAATGTCATCATACTGTATTGTATTCCATTTTACTGGGAATTTTGTTGAAACAGCAAGTACATTTATTTTTAATTTTCTTTTCCTCCTTAGACTAAAATGTGTAAGTTACAGTAACAAACAGCACATTCAGAATTACATTTTTTGAATGTGTTTACGATTTTCTTGTGTCCCTCTAATAAAACTCTGACACTTGGACTTCAGTAGTAGATAAGAGTTAAAAACTCCAGAGGTGGCACGGGGTTGTGCATTAGCCTAGAATGTGGGTCTCCACACTGTGCTCCAGTACAAATATAAATGTTCTTACTAAACATAGAAACTGTGAATTCCAAGGATTAAAGTTTAAGGGTGGTGCAATTAATCATAGGAACTGCTTATACTTAGATCACCAGGTGGTGCTGGCACAGCAAGCTGACCAACCCACCTTCCCACCCTAGTGTTCAAGAGCATCACCCCTTTCATAAACACTCAGAGCTCTTTGGGCCAGTGCTGGGGAGTCAGGACTAAGAAACAATCCCAGGTCCACCTAGTAACTTGATGCACTGCCAACCATACCACCAAGCTGTCTTTCAATCACTGTCCTTGAAATACTATAGTGTGAGTCAGCAAGCCCTGCAGCTGTATTCTTTTTTTTTTCCTTTTTTGCTGTGTGCAAATGATGGTACTGGACAGCTATTTAAAGTGCATTGTGAAGAATTCCAAAATAGCTTGGTGGCGTGGCTGGCAGTGCATCATGTTGCCTGGGGGATCCATGATCCATCCGTAATCTAATGTTTCCAGCCTTGGCCTGAAGAGCTCTGGGCATGTCAAGGATATGGGCATGTCAAGAAGGCAATGCTGTCAAACTCTGTAGTGAGAGGAAGGATCAATAAACTCAGCTGCAGCAGCTAAAAGAGACCAGAGATGCTCAGAGGTGTCAGCTAAGAGTCTGAAGATGGGGGCAGAAGGTAAAACAGGCCACCAGGAAATAAAGAGGACAGAAAAAATCCTCATGATAACAAATACATTTTTTTATGATGACACTGGCTCCCCGGCTTACACTGATCCTTTTGCTGGAAGTGTCTGCTGAGAAGCTGAAAGGTAAGGGTGCCACCTTGGTCACATCTGCAGTGATCCCTGCTGCAGGCTACAGAGATGTCCTATTGCAACTGCAGTCTCATAAGTGTGCACAAGCCAGCCCAGTAGTGCTGAGGGTGGAGGCGCTGGACGCCACACCTCATGCCATGCTGGCAACCTGGGTTCGGGAAGGAACTCGGGACGCCGGGGTTCGGCAGGGGAGGGAGAGGACTGAGTGTCCAGAGGACTGCTCTCCTCTCCCAGCGTGGGTAGCAGGGCTTGCATCGCTCCTCAGTGGCCCCCAATGGAGATGGGGGCCCCTGCAAGGAGTGTTGCCATAACGGGGTGGAGCAGCAGTGGACACCAGCACAGCAGTGTGCAAACATCTGCGCCCCAGGGGGAAAACAGCAAGGAAAAACCCCAGAGGACCTAAGGAGGTGATGGTGACCCCATGAGCCAATGCCCACATCCCAATGTTGGCCCATCATTCCACCAGCTCTCCCGAGCCCCTCAACCCAGCCTGGGACCATTCTTCTAATCTCAGAAAGGTCACCAGGTAAGTGAGGCAGATCCTCCCTTGGAGGGTGAACCGGGGGATGGACAGATCTATGGGTCTGGGAAGGGGGTGCTCAGCCATTGTAGCCCCAGTGGAAGGGGTTTCAGACAGGGAGTAGAGGCCGAGGCTATGAGGGTATACCTGAGAGATGCTCTGGTCCTCCGGTGCTAGAAATAAAGTCTATAAAAAAAAAGTGTGTGTAACCCCCCTACAAATGGGGTTTCCCCAAAAGTCTTCCTTGAGCTTGCCTAAATGCTCACTGCCATGTTGGTGTCCTGCATTTTAGGAATTTAAATGTGATTACCAGAGCCTGTTTAGACCCTGTTTACTGTCTCTTTAAGAGCTGCCTGATTGCAGCTTAAGTAATCTGAGACGGAACTCTGTTGAAAGATGTAACTATTTACTGAAAATCATTTAGAGTAACAGTAATAACATAGTTTGCCTAACCTGCTTTCTTTGTAGCAAGACTGTTTTGTTTGTCTCCACTGTCATGGTCCTGGACTGCAAATTGGACCAATCAGTTCTGGTGAGACCTAAAATGTAGCTGGACTATAGGAGCCGTCTGAATTCAAAATCTGTAGGAACTGTGGTTTGAGCTTTTTGTGCCTTTTTTGTAACTGAAGTGGGAGCTCTTGCTTTAACTGACAGCCAAATCAGCCAACCAAATATTTTGGATCTTGGGGAAGTCCCGGGCTGCTTGCAGTTTTCAGTTAGTTCTGAACTGGGCAGTGAAATGAGAGGAGCTGAAGTGATCTGAGGCAGTAATCCTGAGCGGATTCGCATGGGAAAACTGTGAAAAGGCAAAGTTTTTGGCCTGCATGTCGGTGTGCTGCTCCTGAGAGGGAGAAAAGAGAATTATTTTGGACTAAACCCAAGTTTGTGTGACTAAAGTAAGCTACTGAAGTGGGCCAGGCTCAACCTGAAGAAGACACAAGATTTTGCTGCATGCGATCGGCCTGTCAGGAGTTCCAGCTACACCTAAGCTCCCGGTGTGTGCAGAGACTTTGCGATTGTGACCGGGGAGCACTTTGCCTGGTACAGTAGAATTCCCTTACATGTAAATGTGCTATGAGCTGTTAGTAGTTCATGAGTTAGTCCCCCACTGTGTGAACTGTGTTCTGCTTGCTGGAAGCTGTATCTAGCCCAAAACGGACTGCATCCGAATTTGTCTCCATGCGGTCTGGGCCTTGCCAGACTGGCCCAGCCAGACTACCCACTGCACAGAGAAGCCATCGACGAGAGACCTACCTGGGGATCAGCCACCTGCTCCATGCCTGAATAGGAATGACTCCTCTGTGACTCATGTGGGCCATGCTTCTCCTGGCATTCCAGATCAACCACCTGCAGTCTCGATTTTCGTCCAGACTGTGTCCAGTCTTGGGTATTGTGAGTAAATACTGGGGTAGCTACCTGCAACTACAGCTTAATGTGAGTGTGTCATCTGATTGTCTTGTTGTTTTATTTCCTTTATGAACTGAGCCCTCTGGCTCCGGATTACAAATATTGTGTACTGAGCATGTTGCATTTTCCATCACAGGGCTCCAACCAGCTGCAACCCTGTGCGTCGGTCCTGGCTAGCCCATCTCTTTTCCGTCAGGGTACCCAGAGGTGGACTGTGTGTGGGGGGGGGGACTCAAAGCGCATACATAACTGCTTGATTGATATAACCTTTAAGCTAATTAACCTGATTTTGCCCCTTCCTTGTTCAAGTCCCCTGAATAAATCCGACCTAACTTTTTCTGCATGTAATCTGACTGTGGTTCCAGTTTGTACTCAATGTACTGTACTGTTGCTATTTGCTGTGCATAACCTTATTTTACAGGGGGTCCTCAGGGTCAAGCCAGAGGAACCTGCCCTGGTGGTAAGTGCAAACAGTGTGGGTACTTGTGTGGTGTACTAGGGTTATTGTGAAAGTGATTATTGTACAGTGTTCAGGCCACTAGAGGGGAAAGAGGTGGGTTACAGTGTCCCAGAAGGCTGTGCCCAAGTTAGCTTGACCACTACCAACCCTGACCTCTGGAAGGAGGCACCCGTTTCAGAACTCAGGCCTCTTAACCTGCTATTAGCCTGCAGGCAGTAGTAATAGCCCTTGGGATAGTGCCATATTGGGGTTACATGTGCACCAGTCACCAGGAAAAGTGGGGGAGAGAGCGAGTGAAAACCAAGAATGCACCTTAAATCCTTCTGTACCTTGGGAGTCAGAGATACCCCTAATGCCAGGGTGAATGCCATGACTGGCATTATTCTTAGGCCCTGCCTTGTGTCTACTTCTCACCAGATGAGTACAAGTTGAGGGGAGCACTTCTACTCATGGTCCCCTCCCGGGCGAGGGGGTGGAGCTGGGGTGGAAGAAAGGTAAGCTGGCTGGGTTGGTGCTGGGAGGTCATCAGTGGCTGCCCACAGTCTGGGTCATTCTGCCTTGCTGCTTGCACCAATTCCTCACTCCCAGCTTAAACAAACCCTCGTCTATCAACCCAGTAGTCCTCAACATCTCCTCAAGAGGAATCAATTCCCATCCCAGTCATCCTGCTTTTTACCCCTTGAAGCAAGAATAGATCTTCGATCTATGGAGTCATTAGCCACAATTACCACTCAGCTGCACAACCCCTTCTAGAAAACAAATCAAGCACCAGACCCATCACCCAGCTGCACACACTACCATCCCAATAAAAAAGTTCCTTAACCCCTATCCTGCTGCTCGTTGAATCAGGGTCCGTTATTGATGTAGTGATATTATTCCACTGTACACACTGACAGCAGCAGAATGAGCTACATACAGAGTAGCCTGAAGATCTCGTATGAAACTTTGTTTAAACTCTTTTAGTGCTGAACCTGTTTGAACATACAGTACATAGATTCCAGATGTATATACTGTAGAGTGTGTCTGCAGTCTTCTGTGGGTTAACTTGAGGGAAGAATGCCAGTGGTACAGAAAGCTTAATATGGTGGGGCTTTTTCATTGGGAATGGTGTGTGGCTAGATAAGGTATATTCACATCAGAGCCCACCCCCTACGGGGGGGGGGGGGGCCGGGAAGCAAGTACTGTTTTATTCCAATTTCCCAGGCAATAGCCATTTATTTGCTGGTTAAAGTTTTGGTCAAAGGCATTTTTCTTGACTTGACAGTCATGTTCCTGACACAGCTTTGCCAATACTATGTAATTTTAGGAAGGTGTGGCATTGTGTTAGGAGAGCCACATCTAAGTTGGGAGTGCCGTCCATTTTGTTTGAAAAAAATCTGAGACCCAAACTTTTCAAAGGATCAGTAAGGTTGTGCTGTTTCTTGGAAATCCTGATAAATAACAATGTTTAGCTAGGCCCCAACCTTTTATAAGTTAAACATGAAGCCCTGTGGTGAAAAGAGGCAAAATATTTTGGGAAACGTTATCTTGTAATTGAGTTTTTTTTTTATTTAGAAATTTTGCACACCAGGCTAGTCACTTTTAGGTTAGACACATTTTTTAACAGGGTTCTGAGGAATAGATAATACAGCAGAGTTGTTTCAGAGCAGTTACAGGATAGACAATTATACATAGTAAGTAAGTAGTACAATAAGCAATATGCATTTTACATATTTATAAAAAATACAAAACTATTTAACTATTACCTGAGTTCAAATAAAAGAGAAGGTTTAAAAATTAGGCTTAAAGAAATAAGTCAATAAGAAATGTTACAGAAAGTGCTAGGGGAATTAGCAAAACAAGTCTTGATAGAAGAGTAATAGAGGTGTTTACCAGTCACACAATCTACTAAGGTAGAAAAACAAGGCCATTCTGAAGGACTGGCACACAGATTAATGAATTGTTTTATATTGTCAGGCGTGAATTCCAAGTGGTCAGGTCAACAGAGACGAAGGCCTTTAGACCAGAAGAACTATGGGGCCTATGCACGATGGTGCGGAGTGGCTACACCCTGTGTATCTGCAGTGCTTAGCCACTCCACACCCATTGTGCCCCCCATGAGAGATGCACCAAGTGGGGGTGTGCAGCCCCAGTGCATCCAATCTCCGGGGACTGCAGACCGCAACATGCTATTGGGGGCTGGGGGGGCGTGGCAGCAGTATGTGCCATGCACTAATGTGCATAGTGCCGGCCATGGAGGTGCAGAGGAAGGCACCTGTTACACCTGGGAGAACTCTGCCATAACCACCCTCCATGCCCTGCCCTGCACACACAGCAGAACAGCACATGTCGGGAACCCCTCCCCCAACACACATATGTGCCCACACCCTGAGGACCAGGACTGCATGCCCCCAACCCAGCCCATGGTGGCATCCCCTAACCACACATTTACTGCCCCATCCTAGAGATTGGAATGACCCCCAAGCACTGCAGCCCTTTACCCAGCACATCTGGCTGGGGCACCCGAACCCATAGCTTGGATGCAGACCCTGCCCCCGCAATGTTGGCAGGAAAGACTGTGACCCCCACAGCACTGACACCCCCCAGTCCCTGTACCTTCCTGTCGGTGCCGCAGGGCTCTGGGTTGGGTCGGGTGGCGGGTGTGGTACCTCACTGTGTGTGTGTGTGTGGGGGGGTGTGTGTGGGGGGGTGTTTGGCATGGACACCACCTTAACGTCCAGCCACATGTTGGGGGTGGGTTTCCAGTGAATCGCATGGGCCACCCATTTGGTTGGAGGTATTACAAGCAATGAGGGTACAGCCACACATTGGCTGGGGTGTGGAGGTCTGGCGGCTGCACCAGGGGTAGGGGCTGCTATGTTGGGGTGTGGCTTTGGCATTGAGGGGGCCACTGGTGCACATGGGACAGGGGGAACTGTGTGCACTGGGGGGGCACTGCTGGCCACAGGGGCTTCACCATGCGGATCTGGGTGCCTGCAGGGGTATTCATGGACCTGGATCCATGCTGTGCTGCACAAGGGATCCACGCAGGGACTCATGACGGGCATCTGACTGGATGCCCAGCTGGGCCCGTGACTCCATCCATGGCTGCCCAGCATGGACCTGTGTGCCACGGGGGTGGGCCTGCAGACAGGTGGAGGAGGGTGATGCATACGGCTAGTGTGCACCTCTCTGCAGGTGCGGAGGTATGTGGGCGGGATACGTGCCTTTGGCACCTACTTCCCGCCTGGTAATGCACAGGCACCTATGTAAGCAATAAAACAGACCAGTGTGGGCATTGTGGGGAACTGATGCACACCTCAGATGTGTTGTGTGGCACGAGTCACTGTGGAGTGCCTTCAACCAAATGGGATTGCATTAACTTCCCACAATGCCCACATTAAAAAGGCTCATTATGCTTATAAAAGGGTCTACGAATAAAAACAGAATACTTCTGAAAATGAGTGCAAAAGATCAATTGACATGTGTTTATGTGCTGACAAGGTTGTTTTGTTTGCCTTTGTAGCACGTTGTAGTTATACCCTAGAGCTTTATAGAACTCTGATTATTGCTGTTTGCATTGAGAAGATACAAAACTCATACGTAAACACGTCCTCTTAGGCCACTTTTACAGCAGTAAGAGATGTTTCATGCACATTCTTAGGGTATGAGTTATGATATCCTAAGAATGTAAGTAAGAGTGGTCTAGGAGGAGGATGTATTAATATATTATCGATCGAGCGTGATCTGATGCAAAATGTTAAAATCCTCCCTGAATGTGCCCGTGGCTGGGACATCTGCATATGAGACATTCTTTACACTATGAGTGCCAGCTGTGCAGGGAAACTGAGCACTCTGATTGGTCAAGAGTGCTCCCTCAGTCTATAATTGTTTACTCAGCTGATCGCATGTGGGGTATTGATGCGTAATCACAACACATGTCAGCCAGTCACAGATCACAGTTTCGTGAACCCATTTTATAAGCCCAGTTGATACATAAACAAGGTTTCTAGTGAGTCAACACTCCTCTGTTTTTGCTCAAAGCAGCCTATATTGGCCACCCCTAAATCCTCACCACCCCCGCACACCCCTCAGTCCCTCCCACCTCCTTACCTGTACCCACAGACCCACCTCATACCTTTCAGACTCCCTCCTCTCCCTCCCTTCCCCCATTAACTTCTTCTCACTTTTGTGAACCCCCCTATGTTGCCACCTACCCTCTTGCCTTCCCCAACCTTTCCTTATTGTTTACACATCCCTCCACCCCATTTCATGTTCTGACAAAGTCTTTCTATCAGACTGCTAACCTTCATACTGCTAACCTTGCCCCTCACCTCTATCCTTCTCCTCCTCACAGACCACACCTCATACCTTCCAGGCCCCCGTCCCCCCAACTTCTTGTTATTACCCATCATCTTTGGGCCTCTACCCCTTTCTGTTGCCATCTACCATCATGCTGTCTCCTACCTTCCCTACTGTTTTCACCCCCCCACTTTCTGTTTTTTTGACAAAGTTTTCCACCAGACTGCTAAACTAACTGTTCACCTCTACCCCTCTCCTCCGTCCTGTCCCTGGTTCTTCCTTGAACCCATCCACTCTCCTTGCTGTCAAGGACCAAGGACACCTTAACTGTCTCCTTTGTAAATTGCTATTGCTGCACCTCAGTGAACTGTTTGTCTGTTATCATGTGCTGTATATTATGAATTTTCAACTATTTGTTTTTATTCTCTGACATGGAACCTTTGTAAAAGAGCTTCTGCTCAAAGGTTGTTTCCGAAAAATAAATAAATGAATAAATAAAAATAAGTTAAAAGGTTGTTTGGGTACCTACATCTTTCAGAAGGAAAGAAGACTATTTGGTCCATTGAGTTCCTTCCTTCTTCTGACTCAGTGGAATACCCTATTATCCCTTTTTCTTCAAAGCACCAGCTGAGTCTGAGGCTGAAAGTTGTTACAGTATTGGCAGATATCACCTGCTCCAGAAGTCTTTTCCAAGTATCCACGTATCCACCCGTGGCTCTGTGAAGTAGTTCTTTCTCACATTTCCCGTGAATCTTTCTGCTTTCAATGACATCATGTATCCCTTTGTTTTTTTATTCCTGTGCATTGTGAAGACCTACATTTGATCTGATAGTTTTATTCCTTTCAGATATTTGAAAACTGGGATCATATCCTCCCTGACTCTTTGTCTGCCCATGCAAACAGCTCCAGTTCTGTCATTCGGTCCTGGCAGTCCATATTTGTATTGTATTTGAGGTGGGGCTTGATGATTTAGGAATTGTAAAGGGTCTTAATAATGTCTCTTGATCTGCTAAAAATCCAAATTATTTTTTTTTTTAACTCCCCTCTCCTGGCAGCTCTCCCCTCTTCGGGAGACACCTACAGCCTTTTCAACTCTCACTCACCTACTTGGTGGCCAGAGCAATCCATCCCCCATGGAGCCGTGGTTATACCACCCAGGCAGGTAAGGGATAGGGGCCCTTACACCCCGATGCACCTATGTTTTGTTGGAACACTGTCTCTAGGCTGGTAGGGGCATTGAAGGTCGGGGCCTGGTGCTCCATCTACTGGGAGGCTGCGCAGTTATTTTCTGATGTTCTCTCAGCGTGCCATGTCCCTGGACATCAAGGCGATAAAGCACCGACGTCTGGCATGTCGCCCTTCTGTTGAGCGTCAGGCTTGCTGTACCTCGGGTCTCCACCCGAGGTCAGACAAGAGCTGAGCTCTGGTTCCCCCGCTCCCCCAGAGAGGACGAGCAGTCCTTAGGATGCTCAAGTCCTCTCCCCCGGCTGGCCCTCCAGCTCCCGGGCTCATTCCCGAACCTGGGTCGCTGGCATTGCAAGTGGAAATCCAACTGCTGCTCCGGCAGGCCGGCTTCAAATTATTTTTTTCAACATATCAGACAGGGCTAAATTTCTAAATGATTTAGAGGTCCACATAATTAATTTTTTTGTGGCACTTGCAGCTTATGCCAATGGGCAATTTGCACCTGTTTCTGCAGGATGCTGATTATTTTGTGGCCATTTGGATTACATAATCATCTAATTTATAACAGAAAGGGGTAGACATGGTTTATCCAAGTTAACCAACTACAAGAAAAATGTTTTCAAATGCAACCCCCTTGCATATACTGCAAAACATGGAGTCCTCTACATGAAAAGTATTTGTATTTACACAAAGGCAGCACATATGAATTTTAAACTTTAGCAGCCATATATATCCGAAAACCTGCAATATGCATAACAGTTATGTCTAAACATGAAAAATATTAATGCTGTTTGTTGTATAGGCACCCTTGAATATAATGGAGATTTCTGTGACTTTAAAAAAGCTGAGTTGCAGTTCCCTAAGGTATAAATCCAGAAACACACGGCAATGGCTGCAGGAGCCTTTTGGGCAAGAGTCTGAGTTGCAGTTGGGAGCTGTGACAAACTGAATGCTTTTTACCTGCTAGGTTGTGCTGCCACTAGATTGTGTTATATACAGTACGAAGGGATGCTCAGTAGTCTGGATAAGGCCATGCGCACATTTGATTCTTTTGAGTCCTCTTCTGTGGATTGTCTGAGGGAATGGGCTGGCAGTATAGCTTAGAGGTTAGAGTAATGAGCTGTGAATGAGCTTGGTACCTGCAGACCTGGGTTTGATTTCCATAGCCTCCACTTGCATACTGTGTGACTGTGAGCAAGTCACTTAACCAATCCAAAGCTCCTGGGTTGCCCCTGAAAACAGGCACTTGTGCTTAGTGGGCCTTACCCAGTTAACAAAAGAATAAATAAAAAAGGAGTCCTACTCTGTTCTATAGAAGTCAATGATGGGTTGTCTTATCTCAATCTGGTGCAAATCCCCACAAACTTTTGAATGCAACTGTGATTTTATTAAGTGCTATGAAGTTAGCAATTCTGTAAATTTTGCTCCCATACTTGGGGGCCGGTTATAAGGATTGCTGGAGAAAAATGTTTGTGGTGTTCAAAGCTTAAAGGAAATGTCTAAGAGTTTGGTAATGGCATTTCAAATACAGTAGCGCATTACTTTCTTCTTGGGATAGCCATTTGAGCGCAGAAAGGAATGTTTTCCTTAAGTCAACTATGGCAGGGAAGTGATCAAAAATTGTGCTGAACAGATGGCCAGGCAACCCCTTCAGTTCCTGACCTGCTGGTCACTCTCCCATGCTCAGGCAGTTTGTGATGTCTAACCAGGCAGAACACAGGCGTGTGCTACATAGAAGTTAATGAAGGACATTTTTGAAACAGTTTTATGCATGTTAAAGTAACCTTTGTTTTAAATAAAAGTCATTGCTCAACTAATAGGGTCCCTTTTAGTTGGGCAGTGACTTTCTTTTATATCAAAGGTTACTTTAGTATACTCTCTGACATCAAACAGTTCAGAAAATGTCTGTTTTCTATGTGCACACTCCCTCCCTCTGCTTGGTTAGACATCACAAAACATCTGAGTGAGTGGGTGGGGCCAGCTGACCAGGAAGTGGAAGAGTTCAACTGGCTATCTGCTCAGCACAATTTTCAATCTCTTCCCTTCTGTAGTGGAATTAATGAAAAAAAAAACCTTTCTAGGTTCAAATGACTGTCGCTAGCATAAGGTAATGGACTAATGTATTTTAAAAGCCATTACCAAAATCTTAGACATTCTCTTTAAGCAGTTTATGGTGGTACGGAAAGTCAAATGTATAACGTAAACGTTGAACAGCTTTAGTGATATACTGTGAAAAGGATAACCTGCAGTAGGTTTCATACGTATTCCTAAATACAGTAAGTACTTGTAACTGCCTCCTGGGGCTTACCTTATGCTCTCTTCTGGGAGCACAGGTGCTACCTTACTCCTGGTCCCTTCTTGGACTGCTGCAGCAGAACAGGGGTGACTACAGAAACACCCTCTTCTTTTGGAGCAAACTACACTCTCCTGCATGGCCAGGAAGCTGCACAGCTTTCCTACTGCTTCCCCAACCTTGAGGAAAGTGGCAACAGGGCCCTGGATCTTCACTGCCAGGGCTGCCATGAATTCATACTGCTCCCATTCTCACAGTTTGGCACTGGAGATTGAGATGCAGCAGAGATTCACCACTTGACTATTTAGACTCGACTGTTTCCTGCATTTGGCAGGTTCCCTGGACATTTCCCCCCTTTCCTGGTAGCCCTCCAATAGAGTATACCAGCTGATTAGAGTGGGCAGGGCTACGCTCTGGAACAAGCTCTAGAAATCTTTGAAACTGAGGTTTCTTGTTAGCCTAGCTGTGTTCAAGACCTTGTATGCAGAAATCTTCTCAGAAGTCTGCAATTGCTACCATCGACCCTAGTTCACCAGTGTCCGCCTACACTTAGCATTCCATTGTATTTCCATTCTGTACTATTACACACAATATAACCCTAGGTAACTATGAACCCTATGTCCAGAGTTCCCCCCTCCCCACCAGCCACTGTTTCATGCCACACCTGCACTACTACATGCTCACGGCCTGCTAAACCATCTCTGCTGGTAGCATAACACTCCAGTACCAGCCTTCCCCGGTACTCCACATCTCCCCTAGCCCACGATGACTGTTACCCTGTACATGAGTTTTTTTAATTACTAAGTTTTTTCTTCTTTTCTTTTCTTTTTTTCTTATCCTCATGCATCACCTTGTCAGTCCCCATCTCCTTTCCCTGAATATTTTATAATTTATTTCAAGAATACTAGACCATGTATATGTTGCTAAACCTGTACCTACTACTGTTTACTCTGTTACATTACTGTTTTATCTCTATGTATACCTACGCTTACTGTCTGCCTGTCTGTACATAAATGTATTGCTATTTACCTGTATGTTGCAGGACTCCTGCACCAAAGTATACTTTCTCTGATTGTATTATTGTCTGTACATAAATGTATTGCTACCCGACCTAGTGCGATGCAGGTCCACCTTGGAAATGAGCTTGCTCAATGGTGTTCGCCTGGATAAAGAAAGATATTGATTGATTGATTGATTGATTGATTGATTGATTGACATTACTATATTTAAGAGCCTTGGCCTAGCAGTCCTTCACTGTGGTCCAGAGCAAATGGGCGACACATGTGGGGCAACAGCTTGGGGCAGCATTCAGCAGAAGGCACTGCACCCCAATGTGCAAAACCCCTAAGCTACTGTTATCTAACATACAGTATAGATTATGTTTAAATTGTTGTATTTATTTATTTATAGCATAGGAATTGCAACCCTTTGAGTCATAGACTCGTTTCCAAAGGCTCCACGTCAAGTACAAGGCATTACAAAGACAAGAACAACAACAGGTGATTAGAGTTAACAATGGGAATAGTCATACAAGTGAGAGTGAGCAAACTGGCAGTATGAATGTGAATACAACATACATAGGGTAATTGCCTATACAATTGGTTAGTAAGAGAAAAAGAAGGCAGCATTTCAAGCATACAGAAACTACATATGTGCAGTGTACATACTTAGGTAGATTGCCTATACATGGGGTAGCTAACAGACGCAACAATACAGGTTACAGTTGGATTGCTGGGTGCGTTCTCGAGTAATGTTTTGCAAGGTGCAGCCTCCAGGGAGGCATTGTCAAGATCCTAAAAATAGGAATGTGCTATGAGTTAGCTAGGATAGGCCTAGGGCACAGGGTCCCAGATGCAGAGGAAATGCGTGCAGCCTCGTTTGAGACATTGTCAGTGCCAGGAATGGCATATAGTGATAGGGCAGGGGCCTAGGGTAAGGCTAGCGATCACACTGGCAGCTATGTGCTGATAAAATATGGGCTTTTAAGGCTGCCTTAAATGGACCTAACTTGGGGGTTGCGGAGATGGCAGGGGGGAGGACATTGTACCATGATGGGGCTCTGAACGGGAATGATCTTTGTGCTAATGAGGTCCTGACCCTGGGTACCTTCCAGATAGTTTTGGTGGCTGTGTGAGTGGCCACAGAGAGGGTGGCTGACTGAAGGGAGGCTGCAACACCTACTGGGGTTAGGCCCAGGTGGGATTTTTTTTGTGAAGAGACAGGTTTTATACTGTAGCTATCCTCTAGTGTGAGAACATTGGTGAGTGCGTAGAGGGTGCAGGTGTGTGCACGCTTATCTACACCACAGAGGAGCTGGCATGTCTTATTGATAGCTAGTTGGATTTGGTGGAGCGCTGTTGGGTCCGAGGCAGCATATATTGTGAGTCCATATTCCACCAGTGACAGGACCGAGGATGTTACCACCAGGTGAAGCGCTTCTGGTGGTAGGCAACCTTTGTGCCTGTATAGGAGACTGATACGGGCATTGGAGGCTGAGGATAGAATTTTAATGTGGTCATGGAATGAGAGGATGGTGTTGAAGGTGACGCCTAGATACTTATAGGTTTGGACCTGCTCCAGATGGAGGAGAGAACTGGAGAGGATATTAAGGTGATGATCCTTAGCCCTGTTCAGACAGTGGGCAAAGAGCATAGTTTTGGTCTTTTTAGTGTTGACTACTAGTCTGTGTTCAGCAAACCAGTTTTCTATTTGTTTGAAAGAGTCTTGGAGCATGAGCTGGAGTGAGGAAGGATCAGGATAGGAGGCATAAAGAACTGCGTCATCCGCATACAGGAGGATGTCCCCAGAGCAGGATTTAGGCAAGGCATTGAGATAAATGCTGAAAAGCAGGGGACCCAGTATGGATCCCTTGGGGATACCAGAGTGCACCGGAAGTGTGGTAGATAGGGTATTGTTAATTTTAACACACTGGCTTCTGGCAAACAGGTAGCTGGAGAACCAGGAGGGGGGACCCTTGGAAACCCCAATGTGTTGTAAGGTGTTAAGTAGAAAGGGTTGGGAAACCGTGTCAAATGCCTTAGAGAGGTCTATGAACATGACTCCTGCCAGGTGTCCTTCGTCCAGCGCAGAGTGAAGTGAATTAGAAAATTCTGTAAGGGCAGTAGTAGTAGTTCTGTGACCAGCTCTGAAACCATGCTGCTCTCTGCACAGTAGGCCGAGCGTGAGCAGGTATTCAGTGAGCTGGTCAGCCATGATTTTTTCAAGGGCTTTAGAAGGTGAGGGAAGAATTGAGATGGGCCGGTAATTGTTTGGGGAGGAGCAGTCACCACTTTTTAGTATAGGAGTTATAGTAGCTGTTTTCCATGAGGTCGGGAACTGGCTCAGACACAGGGACTGGTTTAGTAGGTCAGCGAGCGGCAAGAGAACAGAGTCAAGTACATGGTTTAGGATTCGCATATCAAATGCTTCTTTACAATAATTGGAGCCACTGAGGGCTTTGGATAGGTAGTGTTTGGCTTCAATCAGGGTAATAACTTTGAGATGGAAGGGGGGGGGGTGCTGGAGATTTGGCACTGGTTTGGGCTGTACTGGGCCAAAAAAGTTATTTGGAAGAACTGAACTGAGGTCAGAGAAAGTAGAGTTGAGGTAGTTTGCAGTGCCTAGTGGGTCAGTTGTGGTTGTGCCATTAAAGTTAGGCTGGGATGGTGGAGGGGAACAAGCTTTCCCATCAAGGTCTTTAATGTATCCCAGAACTTTCGAGAGCTTCCCCAGGAGGCAGCCAGGGTGGTTCTATAGTGGCCCACCTTGGCCTTGCGTATTGCCCAGGTGCACTTATTGCGGGTGGTGCTGTAGGCTTGCCTTTCCACCAGTGAGCTAGAGTCAGTGGCTCAGTGCCATAGTTTGTCTCTTTGTTTGAGCAACTGCAGCAGTGCTGGGGTAATCCAAGGAGCGTTTCGCTTCTTGGCGAATGATTTGACTAAGGGTGCAAAAGCATCGTAGGCTTTGTTAAAAGTGCAAGTGAAGTAGTTAAGGGCATTGTCAATGTGCAGGGCATGGGAAATAGGGGACCAGTAAGTGAAGGGAAACAACTAGAACCAATACACCAGACACAGTAAATATAAAAGTGGGCTTAATTTATACAACCTGTAAGGAATTTACAATTAAGGGGCTGGTAATCTGTATTTCAATTTGCAATAGATGTTAAAAGGAAAACCTGGAATCATTACTTAATTAATAGAATACTTCACATTATTATTATTTTTGTAGTATTATAGTATAGATGCATTTATACGAAAGTGTTTTACAGAGTTAATGGAGTGTGTCTGAACTGGGAAAAGGAGTGACACCCTGTCTAGGGTAGATGTAGAAGTAGCATAACAAACACCAAAAAAGGAAAAACTAGGAACACTCTATCAAAGGTAAGAGTATATAAGGGACGGGTGGAAGGTAAAATGCGGGCTAAAACTAGGAATAAGAGCAATACCCTATCTAGGATAGGTTCACAAGGGGCATAACAAACAACAAAAGGAGAATAACTAGTAACATCCTATCAAGGATTAAGTTACATAAGTATTTCCAAGTAACACAGGGAAGAGTAGGAATTGAGAATGCTGGGAGTGGCGCAGTGCAGTGGCTGTGGGACGGCAGTTTTCAGAGAGACGTTCTGGAGACTGTGGTGCTGCCCCATCTACATGCACCTGTCTGGATTGAGGGAGGATGTCACTAGGCTCCAGGCCAAGTTGTCTAGGATTTGGGGGACCTCATCTCCCACCCAGGGGCCACCAAGTCTGAGACTGTTACCTGAGAGGATGCCTGGGACAAGGAGTGGCTGGACTATGGTGGGCTCCAGAAGGGTGGGGGTGGTAGGTCAGAGTCATATTCCTCTACCAGTACCACTAATTCCTATGCCACTCTGGTGGGGTGGGACTGCCGGGGGGAGACACCGGCGGTAGTGACCAGGGAGGATGTGGGAGTTCTCCATAGTGGAGACCCCAAGAAGGGTGGTAAAGGATCCCAGAGGAGGAGGAAGCAATGTCTGGTGGGGGACTTGACTGTAAGGGGGATAGATCTAAGAGTAGGAAGTGGGGAATGGGAGGTTGGATGCCTTCGCAGTGCCGCTGCCCTGAGGGATGGGAAGCAGATCCTGAGGATTGCTAAGGCAGCAGGACAGGAGGCAGAGCTGGATGTTATTATCTACCTGAGGACAAATGAGCTGGCTAGGGACAAGGCTGGAATAGTGCAGGGGGAGGTCAGGGAGCTGGGGAGAGGTCCTAGGCAGGTAACATGTTCAGTGGCTTTTGCTGAGGTGCTGTCTGTCTATGACAGGGTGAAGAAGAGAGAGCTCTGCACCAGGAGCTTCAACTCATGGTTGAGGGAATAGTGCAAAGAGAAGGGGTTTGGCTACATTGGGGACTGGGGACCCACCTGGATGGATAAGATCCTATACAGGGGCAATGGCCTGCATCCATCCAGAAGGGGAACTGCAGTCCTCGGTGGATGGTTTAAATGCTACTTCGATAAACATTTAAATTAGCTGAGGGGGTGACAGAAGAAACTGCCTCCCTATAGGCTAAAGGAGAGAGAAGCTGAAGGGAGAGGAATACCTCAGGGAGCAAATTAATAAAGGAAGCAGGGTGGTAGAAAGTTAGACCTAGTTTCCATGCACTGCTCTCATCTCCTGCTTACCTCTCGCCTCCTACCTGGCAGCTTTTCTGACTGTGCCTCTTTATTGTTCACCGCTCACCCTACTCATCTACCATCAACCTTGCTTCTGTCTTATCTCACTACTAGGCTTGCTTGCTCCGATTCATTATTGTCCTTCACCTCTGTCCACCTGGTTTCTTTCCCTCCATCAGACCTACTGGCTCTCTGCCTCCCCCACCTCTCTATAACTATGGCCTTCTCCTCTCTGCCCCCTGTCTGTTTATTCTCTCCTCTCTGATTCCCTTATCATACCGCATGGAGCCTGCTTTCCCAGTCTCCCTAGGAGCCACCAGTTGGACTTCATCTATCGGCACTCAGGGATCATCCCCGTGGGGCTATGCCCTTCATATCCACCTTTCACTGGGAAAGGGTGGTATCACCCCTGGAATAAAGGCAAGGTGATATACGTTCGCCTCTTCCCACTCTCGCATTTGTCTCACATTAACTCTCCCTGGGATCAAAATCTACAATGGAGTTTTCACTCCTATAAGAGACAGATGAAGAAAATCTCCCTCAAACAACTATGTTGGTACACCCTAAAACTCTTGCTCCTTCTTCTACTTCTATCTGGCAATATACATCCAAACCATTGCCCACAACTCCAAGTTCAGAACACTGACAGTCGCTCTGGGGCACTCCCTGTCAAGGTAGGCAATGAACAGAGCCTCTGTCTCCACCTTTGTGAAATTAGGACTGCACTTGCGAGCAGGCCCACACTCCTCACCCTTCTCACGTTCCGACATGTTGCTTCCTGTGGACATGGATAGCACAGTGTGTCAGTGGCAGCATCACCCTGTTCCATCCCACCACGCTGTGCTGGCTGTTCCCAGTGAGCTGCAGCGGCAGGCACAACTTACCCCGAAAGGATGCAATACCGGTCCATGGCCTGTGCTGTTCCATGGTGCTTATGTAACGCAATGCATGCAAATG
The DNA here is from genome assembly GCA_016271365.2 of Neoceratodus forsteri. NCBI lineage: Eukaryota > Metazoa > Chordata > Ceratodontiformes > Ceratodontidae > Neoceratodus > Neoceratodus forsteri. Next base: position 797,480,349 of record CM028134.1, on the reverse strand, counting down.
AGCTTTGGAGTAATGGTAATGACAAGCCAATGGCCCCAGTGCACCACGCATTGGCTGATGAGCTCATTTGCATGTGGCGTCTGAATATCGCGATTTTGCTCCATGCGCAATGAGATTGCTCCGGAGGAAGTCGTGGCGCAATGTGCACGGATGCATGGTGTGCAGGTCCACAGTGCGCATGCTCAGAACGGTAACATGGTGTCAGTTGTGCACTGTGGACCGACTGCGTGATGGGGAGCATGGCGCACTGTGCAGAGCGGGCAACCTCTGACCCCTGCAGTGACCCTGACCCCTGGGTCACCCCCTCACCCATGACCCTGTCTAGCCATGCCAATGCAGTGCATTTCTGAGACTGCGCAGTGGGTGGACACAGCGCATGTTCCCTCGCATCGCGCATCTGGTGCATGTCATGGCCACGTGCGCTTACTGCCACCATTTTGTTCACCGGCTACAACTCACAGCATGGCACAGTGAAGGGCACTGAGGGCACAAAACTGGATGCAGGTCGAGCTGGTGAATCTGGTCACCTGTGCCCAGCCCCATGCCCCCAAACTGTTTGGCAGGGCGCCCCTGCATCAGCCCAGGGTCGCGGTGTGGCAGGGGATTGCTGCCACACTGCAGAAGCAGACTGGGATGGCCAGAATGGGGGGAGCAGTGCTGCCACAGATATGGTGACCTCATGAGGATGGACCCAGAGTGCCTGAGGATGCTGGAGGAGCTTGTCAGGCATGGGGCTGTGCCACAGCCAGGTGAGTCGGCCCATATTGCATGTGTGACCTGGTGCTGTACTATGGTGTTGGCTAGACTGCCTGGCATGCCCTGCAGAGCAGTGCACTGCCATAGCGTGCATTGCAGGGTGACAGTGCCAGCTGCCACTTGTGTTGTGATGCAGCTGTGCGGGTCGTGTCGGGCAGGGGCTCACCCTGTGCACAGGGGTGGGGGGCAGCTGCTGTGGATGTTTACTGATGTGTACCTGTCTATGTTCTATTCTCAGGCCCTGAGAATTGCCAGAGGGTGGCGATGGCGGCAGCGGAAGTAGCAGGTCAGCAGGCGGCAGCAGGACATGGAGGTGGTGCAGGAGTGGCTCTGGCAGCAGCGGTGCCATGGAGGGCAGGTAGGCACTGTCATAGTCCTTTGCACTTTACATGGGGGTGGTAGGGGCATGGGTGCTGACATGGCCACCTGTGTGTGTTGCACTGTGAGTGGTGCCTGCCACTGTGGCGCATCCATTGGACGAGTGTGCCAGCTGTTGGTGGGGTGGGTGTGCGCCTGGCTGCCACTGACATTGCTGTGGTGCTGCCGGTGCACTGTGCCATGTGACTGTCATCGCGCAGTTGGATGGCCATTGTGCAGCGGGGACCACCTCTGTGCACTTTCGTGGTGTGCCGCGTTTCTGGCAGGCATTGGCCCACCCCCCTGCGGGTGGCCGGTACGGGCCCTCCGGGGGGGGTGTTCCTGCTGCTCATTGCGCACTGTGGGTGGGCATGGTTCCTTGGGACATTGCACTGATCACCTGTCCTGTCCCTGTCATAGGTGTCCAGCATCGAAGACGGAGGTCCATGTACTGCTGGCTGCTCCGGCAGCTGATTTTGATAACTTCCACTACAATGGAGGCAGTGCTGCAAATACGTCGCATGCTGCTGGAGGATTGGAGGCGGTGAGGGCGCCAAGGGGTGGCAGACCATGGCTCCTGGTGAATGGGCCCCAGCATTCCCCTGTTTTTCCTGCTGTACCTCCCCCTACAGCCCCTCAGCCCACTGTACAGTCCCTGTTCCCTGTCTCCTTCCCTCGCTTTCCTACGCTTTCCCACCCCTTTGCTGCTGTATATAGTTTTTGGGAAATATATCTATTTTGACATACCTGCCTGTGTCAGTGTCTGCTTTGCAGGTGACGTGAGGAGCCATGCTGCAGTGGCCCAGTGCCTGTCCGTGTGGTGCATGTGTGGGGGCGCGTGTTGTGCTTCAGTGGTTCACTGCTGTGTGCTGTGGTGGTGTTCCTTCCCTCAGTTGGTGGCTGCACCTTGGGGCACCCATGGGGCGGCTGTCAGAGGTGTGTGGCGGGTGTGAGTATGGTGCTGGCACACAGCCATGGTCTTGGTTGGGTACTGGCCGCATGCTGTGCTGGGTCCCCTGCTTGGCATTGTGCGGCTTGTCCCATGTGGTCTGCCATGCTACATGACTCCCAGCGTGTTCTGTGCCTGCTGTGTGAGCCACCTGTGTGGCACGTGTGTGTGCTTGGCTGCGTGGCCAGGGTGTGGCCTGCTATGGTCTGGGTGTGTAGGGGGGGCATGGCCTGCAGCCTGTGGGGGTGGCGCTCCCTTGGTGTCCCTCCATTGGCCAGTGGCACCTCCTGTTGTCTACTATCTGTGCCACTGTTGTGTTCTGGGGGGGTTCTGGGTGCCTGTGTGTGCTCTGCTGTGCCCCGTTGGTGGTGGTCTCCTGTGGCCTGTCACTGTGCTTCCTTGGGTCTCTCCCTGGGTCACTTCTCTGTGCTGTTCCCCCCTCTGTTGCTCTGCTGCTTTGCACCCACAGTTGCACAGGAGCATCTCTTTCTGCACCATGGCGCAACTCTGGTTGCACCATGGCGCATGCCTGGCTGCGCCATGGCACAACTGTGCCATAATCAGCTGGGTTGTGCTGGTGCAGTGCCGCCAGCACAACCTCTGAATATGGCTCCTGTTGCACCATGGTACATCAGATTTGCGCTGTGCTGGACTTGCACCGGCCTTCGGCGCATTTCTGAATATCTGGACCTTAGTCTATTAAATGATTACTTTAAGTGGGTTTCTGAGTTCTCTAAACTAAACCTATCTCAGATGCAGTATGGCCTTTAAATCTTTACACCTTTCTTTCATGACTTGTAAAATTGTTTATTATGCACTGGATAAGAAAGATCTGAGAAACTGATAGGTCGGCAGCATTCCAGACCCATACTTATATTCCCTCATAACAGAATGGCTAAAAACAAGACCCCTGGCCAGGCAGTATTTACTTAAAATGATATCCCTGAGCCCTCTGAAAACCCTTATTCTAATCAGTTAAAAGTTATGGCAGTTACCTGATTAATGACTCCAGCACTGGACTATTTTATGCACCAATGTATTTCCACAGTTTAAAAACAATACAAAAATGAATTGCTAAACCTGTATTTGGGTCTTTGTTTAGTTTACTGTGGGGGGACCAGTGCATAATCAAAATAACACACTCCAGGGTGTGCTTTATTATAGGATATTGGCACTTCTCGGGTACGTAAGGCACTTGGCTCTGCCTCGTGTCTCACAATGCACCCATGGCTTGCTGATATAAAACTTGATTGGCTGAAGGCTGTCTTTACCTGTGCTGTTATCTTAGCACAACAGCACTGGATAAAGATCCAACAGCCTCTTCATGATACAGTTAAAGCTAACCACACATCCCTGAAAGCCACTACAAACATGCCCACCACCTTTACACACTGAAAACCTTCAACTAGGCCCTGAAATTAAAAGTACCTTAAGGTAAACAAAAAATGAAATGCTATTTGCCATTATGATCTTCTTCTTCTTCTTCCTACATGCACACTCAAATTATAAAAGGAAGCACTAATGTACTTACAGTTCTAATTTCTGGTGCCTCTTTGCAGACAGTTAAAAAAGTCTAACACCAGGATTTAGTGTTGCTTGGATAGTATCCTGGTGTAACCCCCCCCTACAAATGGTGGTTCCTGAAAAGTCTTCCTTGAGCTTGCCTAAATGCTCACTGCCAGGCTGGTGTCCTGCGTTTTAGCAGTTTAAATGTGATTGCCAGAGAGTGCGTGTATAGCCTCTGTGTACTGTCTCTTTAAGAGTTGCCTTAAGTAATCTGAGAGGGAGCTCTGTTGAAAGATGTAACTATTTGCTGAAAATCATTTAGAGTGATAATGATAATGTAGTTTGTCTAACCTGCCTTTTTTGCAGCGAGGACTGTTTTATTTATCTCCACTATCTTGGTCCTGGACTACGAATTGGACCAATCATTTCTGGTGGGACCTAAAATGAAGCCAGACTACAGGAGTTGTCTGGAGTCAAAATCTGTACCAATTGTAGTTTTGGGGTTTTGGTACCTTTTTGCACCTGAAGGGGGAGCCTTTGTTGTGACTGACAGACAGATCAGCCAACCAAACCTTTTGGATTCTGGCGAAAGTCCCATGCTTGCTGGCAGTTGAGTCAGATCTAAGTTGGGAGCTGAAGGAGCAACAGCTTGAGACAGTCAATCAGCCATCTGAGTAGTTTCGCGCAGGAGAACTGTGGAAAGGCCTGAGTTGTGGCCTGCATGTCTGCCTGCTGCCCCGAGAGGGAGAGAAGAGAATTATTTTGGACTAACTCTGAGTTTGTGAGAACGAAGTAAGCCACTGATTTTTTACCAGGCTCATACCTGAAGAAGACCGAAGATTTTGCTGAATGCAATTGGCCTGTCAGGATTTCCAGCTGCTTTTGAATCCCCGGTTTGTGCAGAGATTTTGCGATCGTGACCGGAGAGCAGTTTGCCTGGTACAGTAGACTTTCCTTACATGTAAATGTGCTGTGTATTGAAAGTGGGTCGTGATTTGGTTCCCCACTGTGTGAACTGTGTTCTGCTTGCTGGTACTGTAGAATCCTTTACATGTAAATGTGCTGCGTATTGAAACTGGCTCGTGATTTGGTTCCCCACTGTGTGAACTGTGTTCTGCTTGCTGGAAGCTTTATCCAGCCTAATCGGACTGAATCCACGTTCATCTCCATTCGGCCTGGGCCATGCCATGCTGGTCCTGCCAGACTACCCCACTGCACAGAGAAAACCACTGACGAGAGACCTGACTGAGAATCAGCCCCCTGCTCCATGCTTGAAGAGGAACGATGCCTCGGCGGTTCGTGTGGGCCCTGCTTCTTCTGGCACTCCAGATTAACCACCTGCTGTCTTGATTTTCATCCAGCCTGTGTTCAGTCTTGGGTATCATGAGTAATCATCAGGGTAGCTCCCTGCAGCAACAGCCTAATCTAAAAGTGTGTCATCTGATTGTCTTGTTGTTTTCTTTTCATGAACTGAGCCCTCCGGCTCCAGATTACAAATAGTGTGTGTTGTGCACGTTGTTTTTTCCATCACAGGGCCCCAACCAGCTGCAACGTTCCTGGCTAGCCCACCATTCTCCATCTGGGTACCCAGAGTGTGTGACTGTTTATGAACCCTGAAGTGCATGCATAACTGTTTGATTGATAGAGCCTTTAAGAAAATTAACCTGATTACACCCCTCCCTTGTTCAAGTCCCTTAAATAAATCAGATCTAACTCTTTTTTGCATTTACCCTGGCTGTGGTTCCAGTTTGTGCAAGAGTACTGTACTGCTGTTATTTGCTGTGTATAGCCTTGTTTTACAGGGGGTCCCCAGGGCCGAGCCAGAGGAAAGCCCTGGTGGTAAGTTCAAACAGTGTGGGTACTTGCGTGGTGTATCAGGGGTATTGTGAAAATGATTATTGTGTATTGTTCCAGCAATAGTAAGGAAAGAGGGGGGTTACAGTGTCCTGGAGGGCTGTACCCAGCTTAGTTTGACCACTATCAACCCTGACCACTGGGAGAAGGCATCCGTTTCAGAACTCAGGCCCCTTAACTTGCCACTAGCCAAGCAGGCAGGGATAGTAGCCCTTGGGATAATGTCACCTAGGGGTTACACTAGCAATTAGGATACCATCAAATATCTGCCATTTGACAGGATAGTGGATCTGGTTGGATAGCAGCGCTATCGGATCTCAGATCCGACCCCCCCCCGGATCCAGGTCAGATCCCCCGGATCCCAACATCAGATCCCTGGATCCAGCATCGGATCCCTGGGTCCAATGCAAAGATATGACGTCGGGTCCCTAGATCCACGTCAGATAACGTAGGATCCGTCCTCTGAATTTGGCTGGATCCAAGGTCGGATCCTGCTTGGGTAGTGCCACTACCTGATGGAGCACAGTCGGATCCATGGAGGCACTATCCAAGCAACACTACCAGGATTCCATCACTGATGCTTACAACAATTATTCTCCCAACAGAGTGTGATGTCTTGGAGATGGAACATTATGTTAATCATGTAACTTAAAATGAAGTTCAAACTCTGTGCTGTGGTCATGCTCCCCTGTAGCTTCTAATGTCAGATTTGTTTTTCCACTGAAGAGATCAGGTGCCCTGATGTACAGCTCTGGTATTTTTATCTCCTGAGTGCTTTATTAATTTAATTTTCTTTGAAGTCTTGTTATTTTAGTGAGTTCTGTCGAATACTCTGTGTTAGTTAGGGTTTATAATATGTTTTTGTTTCATTTGCAGTTCTCTGGTTCCTGATCGGTTGCCAGGAACAGGAGAAGACCATAACATAATGTGGTTCCTGCTTAGGGAACCACTTTTCATTATTCAGTAAATAATTCATTTTGTGTAAAAAAAATATATATATATATATATATATATATATATATATATATATATATATATATATATATATGCATTTTACTCGATTGTTGCTGTTCCCAATGAAAGGGAACCAGACCACGCTTTCTTCGTGGGGCTACTATATAATAATTAAATCACTGCAAAATTTATTAATTTAGTGGTTTATGGTATTATCTAACATGGTTACTGGTAAAGGGAACCAGAATTTGGAAAAATTGTTCCCTTGCCTCTTTCTTTCATGGCTTGTAAATTTTAGTTGTAAAATGTTTTAGTTATGTGGGTTCTGTCAGAGTAACTTTACTGTATTGGAACCCGGAAAAAGTTTTGCATAAGGTCTTCAAGGTTTGGCATTAGTGACAGACCTAAGAACAAGAAAACAGGACCTACAGGTTTTAAAAATTGTACAGATTGTTTTCAGCTCCTGGCAAGCACAGGCCGACTTGCGTTCTGTTTAATGTGCCGGGTCCAGATCGCAAGTTTATCAACTGAGAGATTGTGCAAATTTTGCCCTGAAACCTTAAAGAAAGGGCTGAAAAAAGAGAAGAGTATATGGCTTCTCAGTATGCCTCTATGTCACCAAAACACAATAAAGGCTTTGAGGGAGTTCCAGACGATGGTGGAAAAGATGCACCAGAGAGTTGTTCTTCTTGAAAACAGCAGCAGCCCTGTCTAAGGGGACAGAGAATAAAAATAGTTCTGCTCACTGCTCAGCCATCAGATAGGCATGAAAAAGATGGTAAAGATACTAGGGTGTTCAAAAGGGGGAACCCTGAGTCCAGTGATGGCAAAAATGCAAATAAGAGCCTCAAAGCAGGCACTGGGAACAGTATATACCAAAAAAACCAAAAAGAATGTCCTTGCCACTGCTCCTGCAAAGGAAAAGCAAGCAGTGGACTGAAAACAAATGCCCTCAGCAGAGGACAAGGCAATACTCAAGCAGCTTTTTCAGACCTTCTAAGCTATGGGAAAAGTTATTAATATGCCTGACCACCCCCTCTTCCCAGGCTCAGGTTCCCAACTATCTGCCTGTGGGGGAGGACGATCTATAGTATGAGGAGAAGGAGAAAGGTGAAACTATTGAACTCGATGATGCACCTGAACAAGAGTTTGTTTCCTCTCCTAGGCCCACAGAGGATTATACCTCATACTCCTCTTTCATTAGACAAATGATGAGCACCTTTGGCATCCCTTCTCAGAAAACAGAAGAGGATGAAGAGGAAGCAGAATTTATGGATATGATGGGGCTAGTTCCTACAAGACTGCTAGCCCCCATACCTAAATCTCTCCAAACAGCCACCTTGAAAAATCATGCCTGCACTGTCGTGGGTTGAACAAATCAGGTCACACAGGAATCAACAAATTTGGTACAACATACCTAAACAGTATGATTTTTATTAAACAAACAAACAAAAAAAATTAAATACAAAAAAAATAACAGCTAACAGCAGCGAACTTACGATAATAAACAAACAAAATAAAACTTGAAAACAGCACAGCTTCCCTGCCAAGGGTCTAGCAGTGGAACATAATCTGGTGCAGTATAACAGAGAGCAGGAGGTCCTCACATGAACTCTCCCTAACAGTATCTCACCTGAGGATCTAGGCTGGCTTCTTTTAGAGTTGAGCTCCACCTCTTAGCTCAAACCCCCACCGAATTATTAAGTTATTTACAGGAAATCTTCTTATTTCTTTGTACAATCAATTACGTAGAATACACATATAGGAAAGGCATAACAAATAATCCTTTATTATGACATCAACATAAACACCCTAATGTTCTATCAGATATTATTGCACATTTCTTGCAGAGTGGGCTGCATTATAGACAACTCCTCCCCTTTTGTAAAGGTAACCTAGGAGCTGCAGCATATAAAAGAAGGGAGAAAGGTGCTGCTGACTTTCTGTAGGAGACAGCACCTTGCAAGGAGACCAGCACTGATTGGAGACATGATACTCCTGGAAGTTGTGTAGGTAGACCACATTTTAGTTCTTCTCTATTATCCTGTATTTTAGTTAATTTGTTATCTGTTTATCCTTTCCAAGAACAGGATATTCCAATCTGCTCCTGTACATATCCTAAAGAAAACAACATTTAAACTGGCATTGGTAATTTCTTAAGTTTTACTGCCAATCCCAGCTTGTTTTTCACATTGTGGAAGAACCTTTGCCTACCAAGTCTGTTTACAGACCTTTAGTTACTTTCATTCTTTAAGCCTGCGCAGCTCATTTAGACCATTTCTGCACATTTAAGGGCAATACATGGAAAAAGTGCTTAAATTTAACTAGACCATGATGTAGAAGTGCAGAAATAGGAAGGGGATGAAAAATAGTTTAAATTGTAATACACAGCACCAGATGGCCAGTCTGACTGCAGCATATTCTGAATGTTTTACACAGAAAATGGGGGAGGGGGGGGTAGAAAGAGATGGGAAGGCGTAAAATGAAAAAGTAAAGTGCTGTTACACAACAGTCTTTGGAACAGATGTAGGAGAGAAAAAGAAAATGTCAGGTTCAGCTAAGAACTATTCACATGGGGGGGGTTCAACTACCACAATTCCCCCTCTTTAAGAACTAACCAATAATTTGGTTTGAAGACCACATTTCCTTTTCCACAACATAAATACAAGGGAATGGGACGGGACTTCCACCTACCCTCACAGAAGTCCCACCACGGGGCACCCTCTAAACAAAAACAATAAATACAATTAACATCATTCATTGTCATACATCATACCTCGCAGTGTCAGTGGCTCAGTAGGTAGCACACTCGCCTCTGAGGCCGGGAGATCAGAGGGCTGTGGGTTCAGTTCCCACATCTGACACTTGGGTTAATATCCCAGTACTGACACTGTAGTGCAGCATGAGAGGGGTGCTGCACTTCTGAGGAGCCGTCTTTCAGATGAGACGTTAAACCGAGGTCCCATCTGCCTGGACTGGTGGTAGTTCAGGTGGATGTTAAAGATCCCATGGCACTTATCGAAAAGAGTAGGGGAATTTCCCGTGTCCTGGCCAAATTTCCCTCATTCACTAAAAATACCATCAATAGCTTAATCTGGTTCAAGGTCAGTTGGCATTCATCTGTATCCCCCCCCGGGTCATGCCTGAAAATAGGCAGGATTTGTCTGGTGCACTTACCCAGTCAACAAAAACTAAATAAAAATACCTTGCCCTAGGGTTGAAATAGGTTACTGTGTCCCATTCTAGATTCAATTTCCTTAAGCACCATATCTAGAAAGGAAATCTGCATTTTTATGTTTGTTGCCTGGTCTATGCTTAATCTCAAAATGATAGGGCTGTAGAGCCAAGTACCAACGGAGAATGCGTGCATTTTTATACTTCATCTGGTTAAGCCAGCATAAAAGGTTGTGATCCATAATTAAAGTAAAATGAGACCCCCACAGATAGAATTTCAATGTCTCTATAGCACATTTAATCGCTAAACATTCCTTTTCTATTGTAGCATACTTCTGTTCTCTGGGATATAGTTTCCGGCTGATGAATAAGATGGGGTGCTCTTCTCCATTGATTTTTGGACACAATACAGCACCAAGACCAGTTTCTGAAGCATCTGTTTGTAATTCAAAAGGTTTATTAAAATCTGGAGATTGCAACACTGGTGCTGAACACAGTATAGCTTTTATTGTCCTAAAAGCTAAATCGTAAGCAGGTGATCACGGGATTTTATTTGGGACTTGTTTCTTAGTCAAGTCAGTCAATGGGGTTGCAATTGTAGCGAAATCAGGGATAAAGCATCTATAATAACTAGCTAAACCCCAAAAAAATCTCACTTGTTTTTTTGTTTCTGGGACTGCACATTGGGCTACTGCCGCTACCTTCTCTATTTCTGGATGTACTATTCCATGACCCAAAATGAAGCCCAAATATCTTGTCTCATTCATGGCTAGGGTACACTTGGAAGGATTAATAGTTAAACCAGCTTTTCCAATGGTATATAAAACATTAGACAAATGGGTAAGATGTGTTGACCAGTCTGAACTGAAAATCACCACATCATCCAAATAAGCAGAACAATAAGAAGAGTGATCATTCAACAATTTATCCATATATCTTTGGAAGGTGGCAGGGGCCCCATGTAAGCCAAATGGCATATAAGCAAACTGGTATAACCCCTTAGGAGTGCTAAAAGCTGTTTTTTCTTTAGACTGTTCTTCCAAAGGGGTCTGCTAATAGCCCTTTGTGAGATCGAGAGTAGAGATGTATTTTGCCTGTCCAATGTGATCTATTATATCATCCACTCTAGGAATTGGATAGCTATCAAACTGAGATACTTGATTGAGTTTACGGAAATCGAGACATAAAATGATGCCCCCTTCCTTTTTAGGTACAATTACCATAGGGGATGACCATGGACTTCTAGAAGGTTCAATAATACTTCATTTCTGTAATTTCTCAATTTCCTGTACGACCTCAGACCTACTTCTTTCTGGCAATCAATATGCCTTTTGGCTTATTGGAACAGAATCAGTTTTAATTGTATGTACTACATCAATGGCTTTACCTGGGATAGTTGTGAAAACTTGTATAATGTTGTAGTACATTTTCCAATTCTGCATGTTGCTGACTGGTTAAATTTGAGTTAATATGTAAGTCTCTAATAGTTTCCTCTGATTCAAGTCTTTTATAGGCAGACTCTAATTCAGTGTCTGAACTACTGGGCATAACATAAAGGTCAGCTTTAACATCAGAAGTATGTCTCTCATGCCATTTCTTCAAGAGATTTGCATGATAAATGAGTGTACCCTTTCATCTCCCCGGTATCTCAACTTGGTAAGTGACAGGACCAGTCTGGGAAACAATAGAGTAAGGTCCCTGCCATTTCATTAAAAGCTTATTGTCATTGGATGCCAATAATAACAGTACCTTTTCCCCAGAATGAAATTGTTTTTCCTGAGTTTTACTATCATAATAGCATTTCTGCTTAGTTTGGGCCACTATATTTTGTTCATGTGCCTTTTTTGTGTACTGAACTAGTCGCTTTGTAAGATTAACCAAATAATCTAGAATATTGGTATATTTTACTGTGGTCTCTCCTTCCCATGTTTTTTTAACTTATGTCAAGAGGTCCCCGTGGGTTTCTTCCACACAGCAAACTGAATGCTGAAAATCCTGTTGAGGCTTGTGGGACCTCTCGGTATGCAAACAGGAATAGGGGAAGATATTGATCCCGCTTTTTACCTTCTTTGTCCACAAATTTCCTAATCATACGTTTTAATGTCTGATTAAATCTTTCTGTAAGACCATTGGTTTGTGGATGGTAAGGGGTGGTTCATAATGTAGTAATTCCTAAAGCTTTGTACAATTCAGTGAGTAGTGCAGCATTAAAATTTGTACCACGATCCATCAGGATCTCTTTAGGAATACCCATACGACTGCAGAATTCCACTACTTTTTCTGTTATTTTTGGGGCTATAACTGTTCTCAAGGGAAAAGCTTCAGGATATTTGGTTGCATAATCACAAAGGACAAGTATGAATCTATTACCCTTACTGCTTTTTACCAATGGTCCTACCACATCCATAGCTATTCTTTCAAAGGGTTGAGCTACAACTGGTAGGGGCATTAAGGGTACTTTGTCCCTGTGAGTTATCTGGCTGATTTGCTGACAGGAGGGACAACATCTGCAATACTTGGCAACGTCCTCCTGTAGACCAGGCCAGAAGAAACGTTGCAATAGTCTAGCAGAAGTTTGGTCTAATCCTGCATGCCCAGCACTAGGGATATCGTGTGCTAAAAATAACATATATTTTCTAAATTTCTGTGGTACCAGCATTTGTTCTATCTGTTCTTGTGTTTTAGGATTTATACATATTCTATATAGAATTCCATTCTGTTGTACAACATATGGTGAACCCAAAGGTACTTGTTTGTTAAGCTGTAAAAAGAATGCGTTAAATGTATTGTCATTTTGCTGTTCAGTTTTAATATCTACAATATGATATTGAGGCATGACATCACCAGTCCCATTTTGTTTTTGTTTCCAGTCTTTCTGTAATAATTTCTTTTCGGCCTTTGTTTTTCGTGGCCCTTTACCCTCTTCAAACAAAGAATAATCAAAAGAAAATATAGGGTCCTGTTGTATCAGTTGAGACTGAGCCCTCATGGTTACAGCTGATAAGGCAGTGTCACATGAGGTTAAAAGGTCATTAAAGGCTGAAAAGTCCTGACCAATAGTCAAAGGCACAGGTAAAGTGGGTACAACTCCTAATGTCATATCACATGTCTGTCCATTTATACATACTTGTGTCTGTGCAGTTGGGTGCTGACGCACATCACCATGGATACAAATTACACCAGTGGGTTTAGTACTTAATAACTTGTTATCTAGTAGGTCAGCCTGGATTAAGCTTTGTCGGCTCCCTGAGTCCACCAGCCCTTCTACCTGAGTTCCATTTACCATAGTCTTTATGAAAAAGTTCCCCAAGTTCATAGAAGCTAGGTATGCAGACTTTTTCTTTGGGCAGAAATGGGCTATGTGTCCCAGTCCATAGCAATAATGGCATTCTATGGTGGATTCAGGTTTTTTTGATGCCATCTCCTGACCTTCCCCTCTAGTATTAGCAATCCCTGTCCCAACTGATGAAACAATAGGTCTTACTGTAGTGGTTGCAGATGTTGTAGTAGGAATGACATTTTTTGTTGTCCTATACCCTTTTTGTACTGGTTGTCATGCAGATAAGAAATCCTCAGCTAAGGTAATTGCAGCTTCAGCATTATCAGGATGATGTTCCCTTACCCATAATTGGACATCCGCAGGCATAATCTGTACAAATTGCTCCAACACAAACTGCTCAATGATGGCTGGTACAGTCTTTCCCTCAGGTTGTAGCCATTTGTGACATAAGTCATTCAATCTGGTAAAAGTCTCCCGAGGTGGTACATGGGGTAAATGCTTTAAAGATCAACATCTTTGTCTATATGTTACTGTGTTAATGTCATATCTTTTTAGTATCTCCTTCTTTACAGATGCATAATCATTAGCAATCTGGATATCCATACAGGTGTATGCCAATTGAGCTTTGCCAGATAGATATGAGGCAAGTCTTACCACCCATTGGGTAACAGACCAATTATAAGCCTGTGCTACACGTTCAAATGTTGTAAGATATGCCTTTATGTCATCAGAGGGAGTTATTTTCATTAATTTTATGACTTTGGGATTTGTATGGGCCGCCCCTTGACCAGCCCCAATAAGTTGTAAGGCCTGTCTGGTCTTGTCTCCTTCTTTCTTCCACTCTTTCCCTCAGATCTACCTCTCGCTCGCGTTCCATTTTTATCTGACGTATAGCTAACCAGCAGAGTAAATCCCTGAGGTCTTCAGGGTGGATTCCAGCTGTTCTTCTTCTTCTGGTCTCTTCACACCTGCCTCTTCCATCTTCTGTGTGCCCTGTTTAACTTTAGGACGTGTGGCAGCAGGTGATCCTTCAAGAAGTGGTTCACCAACAGCAGCCACTTGGGTTCTGGTCAAAACCCCTGATAAGGCACCAGCTTCCTTGGGTTTATGTGCCATGTACCTGTTGAAAAACACTTGTGACCTGGATACTATGTGCAATATCTTTACTGGAGTCCACCTATTCCTTATGGATCTCCAATCAACCCCACTTCTGGTACCAAATGTCGTGGGTTGAACAAATCAGGTCACACAAGAATCAACAAATTTGGTACAACATATCTAAATGGTATGATTTTTATTAAACAAACAAACAAAAAAAATTAAATACAAAAAAAAAAATAACAGCTTACAGCAGCGAACTTACGATAATAAACAAACAAAATAACACTTGAAAACAGCACAGCTTCCCTGCCAAGGGTCTAGCAGTGGAACATAATCTTGTGCAGTATAACAGAGAGCAGGAGGTCCTCACATGAACTCTCCCTAATAGCATCTCACCTGAGGATCTAGGCTGGCTTCTTTTAAAGAGTTGAGCTCCACCTCTTAGCTCAAACCCCCACCTAATTCTTAAGTTATTTACAGGAAATCTTCTTATTTCTTTGTACAATCAATTACATAGAATACACATATATGAAAGGCATAACAAATAATCCATTATTATGACATCAACATAAACACCCTAATGCTCTATCAGATATCATTGCACATTTTTTGCAGAGTGGGTTGCATTATAGACAACTCCTCCCCTTTTGTAAAGGTAACCTAGGAGCTGCAGCATATAAAAGAAGGGAGAAAGGTGCTACTGACTTTCTATAGGAGACAGCACCTTGCAAGGAGACCAGCACTGATTGGAGACATGATACTCCTGGGAGTTGTGTGCTGTAGGTAGACCACATTTTAATTCTTCTCTATTACCCTGTATTTTAGTTAATTTGCTATCTGTTTATCCTTTCCAAGAACAGGATATTCCAATCTGCACCTGTACATATCCTAAAGAAAACAACATTTAAACTGGCATTGGTAATTTCTTAAGTTTTACTGTCAAACCCAGCTTGCTTTTTACATTGTGGAAGAACCTTTGCCTACCAAGTCTGTTTACAGACCTTTAGTTACTTTCATTCTTTAAACCTGCACAGCTCATTTAGACCATTTCTGCACATTTAAGGGCAATACAGGGAAAAAGTGCTTACATTTAACTGGACCATAATGTAGAAGAGCAGAAATAGGAAGGGGATGAAAAATAGTTTAAATTGTAATACACGGCGCCAGATGGCCAGTCTGACTGCAGCATATTCTGACAGTTTTACACAGAAAAGGGGGGGGATAGAAAGAGATGGGAAGATATAAAATGAAAAAGTAAAGTGCTGTTGTGCAACAGTCTTTGGAACAGATGTAGGAGAGAAAAGAAAACGTCAGGTTCAGCTAAGCACTACTCACATGGGGGGGTTTAACTACCACATGCACCTGATTCAGCCACAGGCATAGATAAAATTACTGAAAAGAAGTATCAGGTGGACAGACAGGGTGGAATACCTGTATGCTCATCCTGTTCATGAAGGTGTGGGTCATGTAGCTACTGGTGAGAGGGGGAAGATCCCCTTCTCTGCACAGCCTCCTGAAAAAGACACCAGAAAACAGGATACTATGGCCAAAAAGATGTATACAACATCCTCCCTGCTCATTAGGCAGACAGCTTATTTGGCATATACAATCCAGTATCAAAAAGCACTGTGGAATACAGTGCTGGCACTAACTGATAAGGTGGAAGGTGAGGGGTCTAGGACCTGGCTGCCACAGCAAAGTCAGCCTTGGATGCCACTAAATACCAGTTCCACATGATTGTAGACACTAATGACTCTGCTTCAAGGGTCTTATCCCATGCAGTGGCATTTGCGGAGGTTCTGCTGGTTAAGGGCAACCATCCTTTCCCAGGATAATCAAACTAAGGCTGTGGAGTTCCACTTTGAAGGAAATTCACTTTTTGGTGACAAAACAGAGTTATGCATGAGAAAAGTGGACAAGTACAAGACTACTTACAAACAAAACTGACAAAGAGAAGGCCTCCACTTCTTACAGCCCTTGTTGCAGGGGAGGCAGGGACAGTGGTTACTATCCCATGCCCAATGCCCCCTATGAGTATCAACCCCAAATAGGGTATGACAGAAGAAGAGGCAAGAGGGACTCCAGGTATGCTGCAGCAGCAACTCCCACCCACAACCAAAACTCCTGACAGTTCTGCCAGGGTCATCCGACTATTACCAGTTGGGGAACTGGCCCACTACTCTAGGAATGGGAAAGAATTACCACAGACAAGTGGGTCCTGGAGGTAGTGGGCCAGTGATTGTCCTTGCAGTTCAAGAAGTTTTCAAAACTGCAGAAACCAAAACACTTTCCAGCCTGTTCACCTATAGAAAGAATTCTGGAAGATTTGGAAGTAAAGAAATAGCTGCCAGCGCTGGCCCAGTGGCGCTGAGGTTGGCTGGGCGCCACACCTGGGTACTCGCCCGGCGACCCGGGTTTGGGAATGGACTCGGGTGGCGAGGGGTCGGCAGGGAGAGGAGGATTGGCGTCCCAATGGATGCTCTCCTCCCTGAGGTGAGAACCAAGAGCGCTCATGGATTTCTGCATCTCTTATAGCTGGTGGGAAGCACCAGCAATTGAAGGGGATGGAGGCAGCTCCGTTCATCGGTGCCGGGGAGGGGGGACGTCGATGGCGCATGAGAGGTTGGGCGTGTGTCAGCACGCCACCACTCGGGACGTACGTCCTAGCGCTCGACATCCCAGAGGGTGAGGGGAAAACCAGGGAGAAAAGCAGAAAAACACCTCCCGGCGGCCTAGATGATAGCCTCTCGGTACCATCCGGACCACCAAAGAGGGACAGACCCCAATGTGCAGGAGGAGGAAAGGAGGCACTCTAGGGGCAGATCCCCGAAGATGGAACGGAGGGGTTGAGAGGAAGGAAGGAGAGGTCTCCGGGAGCAGGGAAGGAGTGATAAAGAATAAAGTAAAAAAAAAAAAGAAATAGCTGCCAGCAAAAACAGTAGAAAAGGTCCCTCTTCCCAGTGGTACATGGGCCTATTCTCATGATACTTCCTTACTCACAAGAAAAATGGGGAATGGTGACCCATTTTAGACCTAAGATGTCTGAACAAACATCAAAAAGAAAAGAATCAAGATGGTCACACTGGGTGCAGTGACACCATCCTTACAGGCAGGGGATTGGCTAGGGCCACTGGATCTGAAAGATGCCTATTTTGACATTCCAGGCAGACCTACCCACAGAAAATACCTCAGGTTCAGATGAGTAAACTGCCAGCATCAGTATGTAGCCCTTCCCTTTGGCCTCACTACAGCACCAAGGGTCTTCACAAAGTGCTTAGCCATGAAAAACCAAAGTGAGGTGAGTTTCCCTACCTGGATATCTGGATAGTCTCAGGGAAAACAGAACAAGAGGCAAGGTGCTCTATCCAAAAGGTGAAAAGCACAGTGGAAAGTCTGGGGTGCTTGATGAACCTGCAGAAGTCCCAAACAGTCTGTTTAAGGACTGGACTTCATAGATGCTGAACTGGATACCCTGCAAGGGAAGGCTTTCCTCCCTCAAGATGCATATCCTGCCCAGAGGCCTAAGGGCACATTCCACAAGTGGTATCTTTGCCTCTGTGGCAGCTACAAGGGGCATCCCCCTACTAGACATTTATAAAGCAGCTACCTGGAAAACAGTTTATACCTTCACAAAGCACTACTGTCTGGAGATGCAGTTCAGAAGGGATGCCAGTTTCAGAACTGCTGTCTTACAGAATCTTTTTTCCTAAATAGGTTTTGAACCCATCCTCCCAAGGTACTGCTAGAGAGTCTCCTTGTTGTAAAGCATCAGTAATGGATTCCTGGTGTTAGAAGAAAAAAATGACTTGCTGTTGTAAGATTATTTTTTACGTTGGTTGCGTACATGAGCAAACCAACGTATTGTTGCAATATGGGATTTTGAGGGGAGTGTTGCTGCTGACCCCACTGCAGTACACAAAACCAAGGGCTCATAAAGGGCTTGGTAGTCTACACCAATGACCACTTGGTATAGTTCTGACGCAGTTCTCTGCTGGGTGGGCTGAACAGTCATGCACTTCAAAGGACCAAAGCCGCTCCAATGAGAGAGGGCTTCTGTCCTCTGAGTGCGTTCGCAGTCCCTTTGATTTGCATTCTTAGTCCTGGGTGTCCCTCTCCCACCCCAGAGGGAGACATGGAGTGGTGCAACAATACTTCTCATAGACTGAGGCAGCAGTAGGATGGAGATCGGAATGACCATTGGAGTCAAGTGTCGACATTGGAACTTGGAAGCTGTCGACTTTTTGGCCCAACAGAACACCGACCGAGCTGACACAGAAGGTCCATGTGCTGTCCACTGTGCCTGCTCCTCATCTCACTGCTTTTCTTGCTCCCTTTTTCATGTCTCCTCTGTAGACAATAGCTGGTGCACTTTTCTCACCACATCTGCATTAAAATTGTAGCGATAGCAGAGACTGTCGGGTCAGACTGGCACGGCAGATGACACCGGCAGCAACTGGAAATCAAATGCTGGAGTGCTACAACTCTGCCTGTCCCTAACCTGCTCTCCCTGCTGGTTCCACCACAGTAGAAGCAACCCAGTCCCAGCTCTCACCACCCCCAGTAGCCCTAATACAGCTGCAGTTTGTCTTCCTCCTTCCACCACTCTTCGGTGCCCCCGATCCTAGTGGCCCATGTCACCATCTGTCCAACCCATGCGCAGTACACAGGAGAATGTGGTTTCTGAGATAGGTGTGGAGAGAGTTGGAGAATTGGTATATGGCGGGTCAATGCAATGCTGAAAGTTGCTGCTGCTATTTACGATTTGCGGCATTCCATTAACCGGCTGTGAAGTTTGTCTACCCAACATTACTGCTTACTTAAGGTGCCTGTAGTGGTGTACAGTGGAGCAGTTGTTAAGGTCAGAGCTAGGAGGGAAGTTGGTGCAGAAAAGGACTGGGAGGTTGAGCAGCAGAACGGAGGAGAATATTCACAACTGACTAGAGCCAGACTGATCACCAGACCATCCCATCTGAGTTGACTATACGACTGATCCAGCAACAACATGACAGGTCTTCCACTAAGTCCCCCTCAAAATTAACATTGTCTGCCCTTAGTTTTAGTCACTGCCAGCTAGCCCCCTTTATTTCACCCTTGCTTGCATACAGCCTTGGCCACAATAAATATAAAGTTCAACCGCCAACTACTTTCCATCCTGTCCTGACCTGGTCAATTTTTTTTTTTAAATACCTACTCCCAGACTACACTCACCGTTGCACTTTTTTCAGAACAACATTAAATTGTTTAACAAGCAACCAACGTTCGCCATTGCCAAATGCTTGTTTCTCAGGGATCTGTTACTATGATTTACAATCCCTGAACTTGCCTCCTCTTCACAGAACCTGAAAATAGGTTCACACAAGAATCAGTTCTACATTGAGGTTACTTGAGCATTACTTATTGTAGTTCCTTAGTAATTGTGAAATATGGTCAGTAAATAATTCTTAATGATGTCTGTCCTAAAATTGATTGGTGTTTTTCACAAACATTAAATAGAGTCATTAAAAGTGTTTTGGTAGCCAGTTAACTAATATTAGTGGTTACACCTCCCCTAGCTATAGAAACACATCTGATGTTAGAAGACGCAAGGGAGCATGACCACAGTGCAGAGTTCAAAATTCATTTTAAGTTCTATAATTAGTATAAAATTCAGTCTCTGGGATACCAGACTCTTCTAGAAGAATGGTGCTTCTTATAAATCACAGTGATGGATTCTTGAGAAGAACCAGCATTACTACAGTGAATAATCTTTTCTTCCCTCCTATTCTTATCGGCTTACAAGGGAAATTTTTGCTGATTACTGTAATCTCCACAGATAAAATAGAAGCCCTTGCTCTACATGAGGACCTCGGTTGTGTGAGTGTGTGCAAAAGTGTGAGTGTGTGTGTCCTGGGTCGTATCTGAAAATAGGCATATAACTTGTCTAGTGCACCTACCTGGTCAACAAAAGCTAAATAAATAAATAAAACATTACACCAGTACAACAGACCAGATACTGAATTCTTACATTCTATAGTAAATATTCCACATGGAATGTAGGAAAAATAAAAAGGAAACAGGATGGAGACAGGGAGAACATATTATAAAGAGGAGGTGAATGGTGAGGAAACAAGTAAATGAGGTGGGCTGTGGAGAACAGGGGTTTTAAGGGCTAATTAAAAAAATATGTATTTTGATTGACAACATTTGTGAAATTGAGATGGGATGGCAGTGCTGAGATGTGCCAAGACTATTATGGTGAGGTGAATAACATTTAAAAAAATCATAAAAATGTTTAAATTTATCTTTATACAATTTTTTTACCCAAAACATTGTGGACCATTTTATTTATTTATTTATGTATTTATGTCCGTATGTTTTTAACTTTGTGTTTATTCAGTTTCAGCTGAAACAATACATCAAGTTATCTACACAGGGATTATACAACATAAAGCATAAATCCAGGTAATGTTACGGTAAGTGTGCTAACACAACTCCTGTTGATAGTACAACACTGAAAGGCTACCCTAAAATACACAGTTGTAATGAATACACTCTGTAACTGTACTCTGAGCTAATCACCATTGATGCTTGGGTTCTTATAAAAAAAAAAAAGAAAATTTAAGAAAGAAACATTGTAAATGACGTCCAGAAGTCTAAAGACACCCTCAAAAGAAAAATTAACTCGATGTCCTGTTATGTCAAAGCCCCTGCATTATTATATTTGCTGCAGAAGTTTGCAGATCAGCTCTCAATAATAGAAAACCAAACAAACACCATTATAACTTAGACTGGTAGAATAATACAATATAAAATGGAACACTGTTAAACCATTTAGGTAGATGAAAGGGTCCAAAGTAAGAGGCAGAGTGAAATTCACATCACTTAACATTCAGTATTTAAACTAGTGTGTTACCCCAATGACTCATCTGTAAAAATGGGTCTGATACCGGCATAGTTCATAGTTAGTGGATGTCCTAGCGGTTGGAGATGCACTACACACTAAGTGTTCTCCATTGTAATCAAGGCCACAATCACCATGTATGCTACTACTACAAAGCCACAAAAAAGTTCCATGCACAGTCTCGAAAAGGCACCAAACGGCTATATTGGCTGCAGTTTGTTTTTCATAATTTTACTGAAACTTGAGATCCCCAACTGATAAATATCTATTGTTCTGCACCCCCTCCTAGACATATACTGAAACACTGACCACAGCTGGTATTGTAGAGCTGTCAACACAAGGACAGTTCTCCTCCCAAATAATTGTCAACCTGGAATTCTGTATACAACATAAAAAATGCAGGTTACTTTAAGGTGAACGACCCTCTCAGCTCAAGTGCTGGCTTCCTCTGCTTCTAATTCTTCTTCCATGTCCCGGTCCCTACAGCTCCTAAAGTAGATGCATTCCATTCCTGCTTTCTTTTTTCTAATAACTGGGCAGTGTCGTTAGGGTCTGAGTAGGAGTAGCGTTTGTTCCCTACCACGACATGGAGTCTTGCCAGTGGTAGCAAGGCAAACGGTATCCGTAATTCCCTCAGCTCTCTTCTGATTCTATCAAAAGCCTTGTGGCACTGCTGGGTTGAGTAGGACCAGTCCTGGAAAAGAAGAATCCTCTAATCTCCCATCATCAGGGCTGTTCGTTTTGCCACCTGTAATGCCTTGTCCACATCCCTAGTTGTTAAGAAAGTGATCTGGAAGCTTGTGGATATTCTGTGTGGGCCCTTGAGCAATGTAAAGTCAGTCTGTATGCCTTCTCCAACTGTATCTCATGGGGATCCCCAACTCCTTCTCTAACCACTGCTCCATATACATCAAAATGTCCATTCATTCAGTCTCTTCAGGGATACCAAGGACTCAAAGATTATAAGCCCTGAGCAAGTTTTCAGAAGCCTCCATGTGTACTCTTAATATTTTATTTTCTCTGACTAGTGCTGCCGTGGAGGCCATCGCAGGCTCTGCTGCCTGAACTGCATCAGCTGAACTGTTTTTTATTCTGTTGATTTGTTTTTCTACAGTGGTAAGTCTGGTAGAGATGGAGTCCAGTTTCTTGTCCACTGTTGTAATTGAGGTACATCATTGTTGAACTGTTTTCTGGAGTGCCTCCAGTGCTGCTTCCATCTGATCATCTGCTGAGGTCAAGCCTGAGGCCTTGGTCCCCTAATGAACACCTCATGATTGAAAGAAATTATGTGCTGCATTCCCTTGTGCAGCGTCCTGCCTAAGGTTTCTCATTGCATGTTTAGTCTCTTTCTCTCACCAAAATTATGCTAGTTAAAACTATAGTTGTAAAATCCAACATTTTCTGCAGCAGAGTAGGGTTTTCCTCAATTTATTTGTGCTTCAGCAGGAGTTCTATAAAAATGCTGCCACTTGGCTAGATGACTAGTTCTGCCCCGGACCT
Source organism: Neoceratodus forsteri (assembly GCA_016271365.2). Taxonomy (NCBI): domain Eukaryota; kingdom Metazoa; phylum Chordata; order Ceratodontiformes; family Ceratodontidae; genus Neoceratodus; species Neoceratodus forsteri. The sequence goes on along the minus strand of CM028134.1, from coordinate 797,458,038 downwards.
GCTTTATAATTGGAAAAAGGCACTCCAAGGAGTTGATTGTAGTGGGAAAACACCATTCTCAGGTGGTGGGAAGCACCCTGTGATGCCATGTGCCTTACAACATAACCAAGGTGTGCTATTATTCCACTATAATGCACACTCTAGCATGTATTCTTGCTTAAGTCTTACTCTACTCTTGCAGTTTTGTTTTAATGAAGTCATTACTGTCACATCTAGTCAGATATTCAGTTAGGAAATAATATCTAACAAAACCTACCTCAGGGCTGGCTCCAGGTAGGACCAGTCAGCAGCTATCAGATCAGAATGTAGAGATTGTAAACCAAGTAATTTTGTGAAGAAATTCTTGGAGGATAAGATAGAGTTTACCATCCTCCCACTTGCAAAATATACATATGAATATAGAACAAAGCCAGCAGAATAAGGCCATTAGGTCTATCTAGTCTGCTTGTATTGCAGGGTCCTCAGCATAAACTGCTGACCCTGCCACCCTCCCCAATCCATTGTTCCTCTCCATCCTCCCGTCCCTTGACCTTTATTTTCCACTTAGCTCTATCCCAACTTCTCTTGAAGCTACCTACCATTTACAATGAACCCACCTCCTCCGGAAGCACATTCCTACTTGCCACCACCCTCTTTGTGAAGAAGTGCCTCTGAACCTCTCTCCTAAATCTCCCCCTCAGCTTGAGACTGTGTCCCCTTTTGTTTCAGTTCTCATTAGGCTTGAAGAAACCTTCCTTGCCACACTATTTATTCCTTTCAAATACTTGAAGTGCTCAGTAGTATCCCCCTCTCTCTTCTGTCCTCCAGGGAGTGCATGTTCAGGGCCTCCAACCTCTCCTCATATGTCCTACCCTCCTGGCCCAGGGTCTTTGTTGCCCTCCTTTGGACTGCCTCCAGCAGGTTTATGCCCTTTTTATTTCGTTTGATGTGCACGTGCACAGCAAACATTTAGTCAGGGGTGACAAGGGATTCGGGGGTGTGGCACTGCCGAGCCCACTATAGTTCACAAAAAAATGGGCTCAGCAGTCTACACCTATGACCATGCGCTATGGTCCTGACATCACTCTCTGCCTGGTGGGCAGAAACTTTGTGTACTTCAAAGGACTGAGCTGCTCTAATCAGAGAGGGCTTCAGTCCTTTGATTTACATGAAGCTGGTCAGCAAACAGCTGAGTGGCTTTTCAGGGCAGGAGCCTGTCAGCCTGTACAAAACAAAACTGTCCCATGTTATTATAATGGCACTGGGGGTGCCCAATCCCCATGCCAGCTTCTACCCCACCCTGCCTGCTTTAGTTAGGGCAGCACCGGGAGCCCCCAGTGCTGCCAATATAATAGTGCACTGGGGGTGCCCACTCCCCAGTGTCCCTCCTCCTTGTTCCTTTTTTTTTTTAATAATTTAAGACCTGTAAAAAAGAAAAAAGACATCCATCAATGCCTGTTTCAGCCCCCACCGTAACATTCCCCCCCAGGAAAACCCACATTATTATTAGGGCACAGGGGTGTCCAATCCCCTGTGCCAACTGCCACTCCCCACCCTGCCCCTTTTAGTACTGCAGCACCAGGGAGCCCACCCCCGGTGTTGCCAAATATAACAGTGACACTGGGGGGTGCCCAATCCCCCAGTATCGCTACCTGTAACAAAGAAAACTGTCCCTTGTCATTTTTTTATTTTTTTTATTTTGTAAACCTGTAAAAAAGAAAACCGTCCATCGATGTCTGTTGTGCTGTTATTCCACCCCCTCACCCGACCCTCCCACTCAGCACCCACCACCACATCCCCCATCCCCCATCCCCCAGCCCTTCTTACCCACTGGAGTCTGACACTGTACTCCTTTCTCGACAGCAGACATGTCTTTACTCTTCAATGCCTGACTGCAAACAGTGGAAATCAGGTATGTGATTCAATGTATTTCACTGGGGTTTTGAACTTAGTAGCATAACTTTTCCATTTTTCAATATTTTTGCCCAAAATTTTCAACATACCTATTTTGAGACACCACCTCATGAACAATGTAAGTAATGTTAGGAAAATTTGTCACAAAAGGTGATTTCGCAGTTGATGCACAAATTATCTTTCAGGCAGGAGTTAATTTTTTTTCCATCATTGTTCATGAGGTGGGGTCATAAGAAGGCTATGTTGAAAATCTGGCATAACAATATTATAAAACAACAAAATTATGAGCTTACATTGAAGTTTGCAAATGCAGGCTCATAACTGTGGTAATTTTCAATATTTTGCCCCCAAATTTTCAAAATAGTAATTTCTTCATTGTATCTCATGAATGTGACAGCTTTCATTTTTCAAATCCTGGCCAAAATGTGTTTTTGCATCCCGAAAGGTGATTTTGCAGTCACTGCGTGAAATCACCTTTCAGGCTGTAGTTTAAAATGTTCTGTACTATTGTTCATGAGGTGGCGTCATGGGAAGGCTATGTTAACAATTTGGGGCAAAAATGTTAAAGCACAATAAAGTTATGAGCCTATGTTGGAATTTATGAATGCAGGCCCATAACTTTGGTAATTTTTCAATATTTTGATCCCAAACTTTCAACATAGTCATTTTTTCACAGCATCTCATGAAAGCAACAGCTGTCATTTTTCAAATCCTAGCCAAAATGTGTTTTTGCAGTCGCTGTGTGAAATCGCCTTTCAGGCAGGAGTTGAACATGTTCCCCACTACTGTTCATGCGGTGGGATCATAAGAAGGATCCAGCCAGGAACACTGCGGAAAAAATATCGTGGCACACGACAAAGCATGCAAAACATTGCCGCCTGTAATGTCGGCATGTAATAACATCGCCAACCCAAACCCTGTGGGCAGTGCAATGTGTGAACAGGCCTGGTGACCACTGAGTCCCCCATCCCACCCACTGAACGATGGCCCCAGGAATAGTAATGGCAGTCAGCCCCAGTGTGATGGCCAGTCCTTCCCCAACCAGCCAGTGCTATCGATCGCATACCTGTGACCTACGACACAGTGCATTGCACTATATCCCTGGTGTCTAGTGGACCCCCTACCCTGGCAGGTAGATCCCCACAACCCTGTACCACCAACACACCCCATCAATGGGAGATCAGCCAGCACAGCCTTCCACTCACTGCCATGGCTGGCTGCCCAACTGAACTGAATGAATGAGCGCATGTGGGTGGGTGGGATGGGGACTCAGTGGTCACCAGGTCTGCTCATACATTGCACTGCCCAAGAGGTTTGGGTCGGCGATGTTATTACATGCCAGCATTACAGGCAGCAATGTTTTGCCTGCTTTGTTGTGTGCCACGATATTTTTTCCATGACATTCCTGGCCAGATCCCATGAGGAGGCTATGTTGAGAATTCAATGTAAAAATAATAAAAAAACAACAGCGTTTGCGAAGGTAGGCTCATACTATAACTTTGGTAATTTTTAATATTTTGCCCCTAAACTTTCAACATAACCATTTCTTCACAGCACCTCATGAATGTGACAGCTGTAATTTTTCAAATCCTGGCCAAAATGTGTTTTTGCATCCCACAAGGTGATTTAACAGTCACTGCATGAAATCACCTTTCAGGCAGGAGTTGAAAATTTTCTCTGCACTTGTTCATGAGGTGGGATCATAAGAAAGCTATGTTGAAAATTTGGGACAAAAATTTTAAAAGTCAAAAAAGTTATAAGCCAATGTTGGAATTTATGAACGCAGGCTCGTAACTTTGGTCATTTTCAGTATTTTGACCCCAAACTTTCAACATAGCAATTTTTGCACATCACCTCAAAAACATGATGTGTCATTTTAAAATTCTTGCACGATATGTGTTGTTGCACCTCTGGCAAGAAATGACATTTTGGCCAATATACTATAACTAAATTGCACTTTGTACTACTGCTTCACTGTGGACAGACATTATTTTTAATAAATCTAACTGGCACTCAAAATAATTATAAACTGGAACCCTGTCATACGATTGTATGCAGGAAGAGTAGCTGTAGTTTTTTTAAAAACTGCATCTAGTGACAAATCTATGCTCTTTTTAGATGTATTTTCTCTATAAAGGGGATTTTTATGCTTCTGCTTGATATAACACCACACATGAGTAGTTATTATTACACATTTGAGCAAATTTTATTTTAAAACAAACACTTTGTTATGAGGCTCATCCCTCCAGCTGACTTCGGGGTTCTAATTACTATAAATACAGCCCCTCTGCGAGCGGGGCATTTTCTACAACTAAATTGCACTTTGTACTACTGCTTCACTGTGGACAGATGTTATTTTTAGTAAATCTAACTGGTACTCAAAATAATTATAAACCGGAGCCCCGTCATACGATTGTATGCAGGAAGAGTAGCTGTAGTTTTTTTATGCTTTTGCTTGACATAACACCACGCATGAGTGGTTATTATTACACATTTGAGCAAATTTTATTTTAAAACAAACACTTTGTTATGAGGCTCGTCCCTCCAGCTGACGTCCAGGTTCTAATTACTATAAATACAGCCCCTCTGTTAGTGGGGCGAGCAAGAGCGGGGCGCTGCACGTCCGCATGCGAAGACGCGTGCAAAGACATGCGCATCTGTGCGTGTTTGCGTGTTCACATGTTACAATTTTAGAAACAAGTTTTAAATACTGTGGCTGTATTTGTAAACATAAAGTAAGTATACAGAAATTAAATCTTCTAGAAGTATGGGCACCATTATGACTTTAGAAGGCGACCTTGCAGTCAAATGCTTTGAATGTAACATGTTTCTCATTATGGACTCTGTCCCAGAAGAATTGTTTACATGTAGTAAATGTTTACAGAATAAAGAACTGCTTAAAGAAATTAGTTTGTTTAATGAAAGATTAGACCATGTCAAAGCAAGTCAAAAACAAATGGCATCCAGGTTCAAGGAAGGACAATTTTTAATAAACAATGATTCCAGTCTACAGTTAGGGGGTAACCAGACACAAGTACACCTAGAAAATGTTAAAAATTCATCTATACAGTCTGTTAAAAAAAAGGAAAAAGAAATAGAGATGAGGAGTGTGGACCTCTCTTAAATAAGGAATGGTTTATAGTACAAAATTCTCAGGTATCCAAAAAAGGTAGAAAAGCTGAAACCTTTAATCTACGCTTATACAATAGTTATGATGTTCTATCTGTTGACACCCCTGATTTTGTTGAAAATAACTCTATTACATCTAATACTCCTATAGATATGGAAGTGAATATTCAACCCATATTACCTGAAAAGGTTGAAATTGTGAAACAATACATTTTTTGTCTTAGGAGACTCTCTAATTAAGTATCTAGATGGAGCAGTGTGTAATCCAGATAAAGCCACAAGAGTGTTATCTAGCTTTAGTGGAGCAAAAATAATGGACATAGTCACCATGTTAGAGAAAATATTAAGTAGTGCAGGCCCAAATCCAATTGTCATCTTACACTTAGGAACACATACTATCTTTAAAGACACAGAAAATAACATAAAAAAGGATTTTGTAGTACTTATTAATAAACTTATTGAGATGGGCTGTGTTCCTGTACTTTCAGAAATCTTACCCATCCCCAAAGCATCTTCTTTACATTCAATAAAGATTAGAAATATAAATAATTGGATGAGGAGATGGTCACTGAGACAGGATATATCATATATTACACATTGGGAGGAATTTAAAGATCATGCAGAACTTTTTTCCTGGGATGGACTACATCTGAGTAGGAGGGGAAATCAGTTGTTGGCCAAACAGATAACTGAGTTTATCGACAGTACTTTAAACTAAATTCTCTGGGGGGAGAGCATTTTTCTTCATGTCCTCCTGAAACCAAAACACTACCAAAAAAATTAGCCAGTGGTACAAAATGTAATAATAAAAACTCTGAGAAAGCAAAGTATCAAACAAAACTAAAGAATAAAGATCTAGGAGCTATTACCATACTGTTAGTAAACGCATGTAGCCTGACAAAAAAAATAGAGGAATTGGAACACATCTTAGTAAAAGAAAACATAGTAATATGTGGAGTTACAGAGACATGGTTCTCTGATCATGAATGGAATACTGAAATTCAAGGCTTTAATAAGTTTTCTAAAAATAGATGCAACTCCAGAGGTGGAGGGGTAGCACTATATATCTCAAACAAATACAAGGCACATAGCTTAACACCAAATGAGGTATTAGAAAGTAAAACAGAAATAATTTGGACTCAAATTAATTTACAAAATTATACTTTGGTGGTTGCACTATGTTACAGACCTCCTAACTTATCTCAAACTGAAAACTTAGAACTCTTGTCAATTTTAAATAATATAGAAACCACACAAAATTACATATTAATGGGTGATTTTAATTTCCCCAAAATAAACTGGACAGTCTTAGAAGGGCATGGTCCTATTGAAACAGCTTTTATTGAGTTTGCCATACAACAAAACTTAACTCAAATAGTAACCAAAGCAACTAGACAGAATAATATTCTTGATATTATACTAACAAACATAGAAGATAAAATGACAATACCAACTATAAAAACACCTCTAGGAGATAGTGACCGCAATATGGTATCGGTAAATATAAATTTATGTAATAACATTACAAATGGTGTGACAGTAGTAAAAGATTATAATAAAGCAGATTATAAAAATACTGAGTTTTTTAAGATCTTGGAACTGGGAATATGAACTTGTAAATTTAGATGTATGTCAAATATGGAAAAAAATATAGAATAAAATTAACCATTGTATGAAAACTTGGGTCCCGGATAGATTGACACATAAAAAGGGTAATAGAATCCCCCGATGGTGGAATAATAATATAAAGAAGGCAATTAATAAAAAAAAACCTACTATAAGAAACATAAAAAAAATCCATCCTCTATAACTTGGAGAGCATATAAAGAAAAAACCAAAAAAATTTAAATACCTTATTAGGAAAGCAAAAAGTAATTTCGAATTAAACTTAGCCACTAAAACTAAGGACAACTTTAAATTGTTTTATAACTATGTTGGTTCTCTAAAAAAATTAGTTCAACAATGGGAACACTAGTAAACACCAATGGTCCTATTACTAGTGAACTAGATATGGCAACTGAATTTAACAATTACTTTGCCAGTGTATTCATTTCAGATGACATTTTACCGATAATTTTGGACCAAAATAATAAAGAGCACATCCCACCTATCAAAGAGATTGAGGTCAAAACTTTAATATAACAACTTAAAAATCATTCTTCACCTGGACTTGACAACATACATCCTAGATTTTTAAAAGAAATAGCAAATGTTATATGTGGACCTCTGACAGTGCTGTTTAATGCATCACTAGATCAAGGGAAGACAATTCAATCGTGGAATGAAGCTATAGTTACATCAATACACAAAGCTGGAAATAAACAATTGGTATCTAACTATAGACCAATTAGTCTTACATCGGTAATTGGTAAATTATTTGAGAGAACATTATTAACAAGAATTGAAGCACATATTATCCAAAATAACTTATAGGATTTAACCCAACATGGATTCACTGAAGGTAGATCATGTATGACAAACCTGCTAAACTTTTACGAAAATGTAAGTGCATCTCTTGACCTAGGATTCCCAGTGGATGTTGTACTGCTTGATTTTTCCAAGGCCTTTGATAAAGTCTCCCATCAAGTAATAATAAACTGTATGAGTAAGTCTGGTTTTCATCCCAATATTATTAGCTGGGTAACAACTTGGCTACAAAATAGATATCAAAGAGTCACAGTAACAGGACACTTATCATCAAGGGTAAAGGTTAGTAGCGGGATACCGCAGGGATCTGTTTTGGGTCCAATACTCTTTAACTTATTAATATCAACTATGCAACCATCCAAAAAGATATGGATGACTAAGTATGCAGACGACTGCAAACTTGGATGTATTGTAAAAAATGTACAAGACGCAGTTCTTTTTCAGAAAGAAATAAATGACATCTCCAGCTGGGCACTAGAAGATAAGATGTGTTTCAATGAACAAAAATGTAAGGTTATTCATTTTGGATACAATAATCTTAATTTTAATGATAAAATTAATGATGTTCCACTTGTTACAGTAACAATGGAAAAAGATTTAGGGTTCTTGGTGGATAACACTCTTTCATTTGACAACCACACTAGGGCTAAAGTCAAAAAATGTCATAAAATTATGGGATGTATTTTTAAACATATTAAAAGTAGAGAACAAAAAGTACTATTACCACTGTACACAAGTATGATCAGGACCAATCTTGACTATTGTTCTTCTTTTAGTGGTCCATCTACTGTAAAAGGAAAAAAACTAGTGGAAGGGGTACAGAGGAAATTAACTAAAAAAATTAGAGGCTTAGGACATCTTCACTATAAATCAAGGTTGCAACATATGGGACTTTTTTCATTGGAATATAGACAAATACGTGGAGATTTATGCACAATATATAAAGTAGTTAATGATCAATATTTGTTTGAAACCTTAGGTTTAATAAAGAACAATTCTAATAAATCAACAAGATCTCATTGTTATAAACTTAGAGGTGCAAATTGTATAACTCAAAAAAGGTTAAAATGGTTTTCACAGAGGGTTGTGGGACAATGGAACAGTCTACCAAGGGAAGTAGTGGAGAGTACTGATATTGAGTCCTTTAAAATACAATTATATATATATATATATATGAGTAATAAAAAAATATCATATTCATAATACTCCACCAGGATGGTGGCGATCTCACTAAGGGCATTTTGTGCCTCCTGAGAATGTAACTTTCTATGAATCTATGAATCTATGAAATGGTACATGTCATGCCTATAAAGTGAATCCTAAAACAAGCCTCTTCAAAATTTGGGGTCAAAACATTAAAAACAAAAAAAGTATCAAACGTTCAACATTGGACAAATGCTTGTTAAGGTATGGGCACCAGTACTGTACACTATACTCCAGATGTGGCCTCACTAATGACCTGTACACGGGCAGTATTACCACCTCTCCCCTGCTGCTGATCTCTTTGGCAGTGCAGCCCAACATTTTATTTGCCTTTGCTGCTGCTTTCCTACACTGCGTGGAGTGTTTCAGGTCACTAGGGAGCCTCACTCTCACATCCTTCTCCTCCTCTGATGCAGATACCTGGACCCCTTCCTGGCTGTACTCAGTCTCTGGGTTCTTGGCTCCAATGCACATAACATACATAACATGCATAATGCTTGAGTGATGGGAGGTGTGGTTGTTGAGCCCACACCTCCCCATAAAAGTCCTTCCTGCCAAGCGGCCCTCCCTTATGTGTCCCTTGCACTAAGGACACGTGCCAAGGACACCGATGACTGGAGTCTGCCTGGAGTAAACCCAGGAGACAGCCAACAGCCAGGAACCATGTCCATTGGATCACAGGTACAGCTGTATTGTTGCCGAGATATACTGTGGGGATTAGAAACATAGACAATGATGGCAGAAAAAGACCAGAGGTCCATCCAGTCTGCCCAAGTTCTCTATAATCCCTGGAACCTACTATTCCATTTGGATTGGCAGCTTGCTGTTAACGGTGGCTGGGTAGATGTGTTTGTGGGTATGGGGGCTTGCTGGAAACTGTTTTGGGGAAATATTGTGTTTGTGGGTGTGGTGGCTTGCTGAGTAATTGTGTTTGTGGGTGTGGGGGCCTGCTGGTAATTGTTTCTGGGTAATACTGTGTTGTGGGTGTGGGGGATTGCTGGAAACTCCTTCAGGATAAATTTTGTGTTTGTCAGTGTGGGGGCTTGCTGGAAACTGTTTCGAGGAAACATCGTGTTTGGGAATATGGAGGCTTGCTGGTAATTGTTTCTGGGTAATATTGTGTTGTGGGTGAGGAGGCTTGCTAGTAACTGTCTGGGTACAATTTTTGTTTGTGGGAGTGGGGCTTTGCCAGAAACTGTTTCTGGGAAATATTGTGTTGTGGGTGTGGGGCTGTGCTGGTAATTGTTTCTGGGTAATAGTGTGTTGTTGGCATTGGGCTTGCTGGTAACTCTTTCAGTGTAAATGTTGTGTTTCTGGTTGTGGGGGCTGCTGGTAACTGTTTCTAGGAAGGATTGAATTTGAGGGTGTGGGGCTTGCTGGAAATTGTTTCTTGGTAGTGTTGTGGGACAGGAAGCACAGTGAGAGCAGGGCTAGAGAATGTGGGTAGCGGTGCAGTGCAGTGCTTGTGGGGTGGCAGTCTTCAGGGAGACCTTCTGGAGACTGCGGTACGGCCCCATCTGCGTACATCTTTCTGGGTTGGCAGAGAGGGTCTCTAGACTCAAGGGTGTGTTGGCTACAAGTGAGGAGGAGGTCACGAGACTTGGGACTGTGTTGGCTGGGAGGCGGGTGACTATTTCTCCCACCCAGGGACCACTAAGTCTGACACTGTTACTGTACCTCAAATGTTGCTGGCTATAGGAGTGGTTGGACTACAATGGGCTCGAGGAGGGAGGGGGTGGTGGTATCCAGTAGGGTGGGGGAGTCACAGGTACATTCCTCAACCACAATAGGTTCAACTGCAAAATTCCTATTCTGGTCTGATGGAGTGGGACTGCCATGAGGCAACCATGGAGGTGGCTGAGGATGTGGGGGCCCTCCCAGGAGGAGGCCCAAAGGCAGGTGGAGGAGGACCCTGGAGAAGGAGGAAGCAACTTCTGGTGGGGGAGTCATTGGTCAGGGGACAGAGTTGGGAGAAGTGAAGGGGGCGGAGTGGAAGGTTAGGTGCTTACCTGGTGCCACAGTATGGAGGGATGGAAAGTGTAGCACACGGATCGCTAGGACAATAGGAAAAGAGGGGGAGATAGGTATCATTGTCCACTTGGAGATGAATGATTTGGCTAGGAAGGAGACAGGCACCATGCAGGGGGAATGTAGGGAGCTGAGAAGAAGTCTTAGGCAGGTAGCACACACTGTAGCTTTTGCAGAGGTAGTGCCTGTCTGTGACAGGGGGAAGGTGAGGGATCTCTGCACCAATGCCTTCAACTCATGGTTGAAAGAATGGTGCAGAGTGAAAGTGTATGGCTGCACTGGGGACTGGGGGCTCCACTTGGGAGGATAACAGCCTATATAGGGGTAACTGCCTGCATCCATCCAGGAGGAGAACCACAGTTCTCAGTGGATGGTTTAAATGTTACTTTGATGAGCATTTAAACTAGCTGGAAGGGGAGGTGGTAACAGAAAGGGAGGCAGAAACTGCCCTCCTCCCACAGGCTGAGGTAGTGTATAGGGAAATCCCAAGGGCAAGAGCCCTGCCATGGAGCAAACAAGACAAGTAAGAGGGGGATTAGCAAAGGGGGAAAGGGGCTAGAAAAGAAGGGAGAGAAAGATGGCTCAAAAAGAAAAAGAGGGAAGCAACAAGCAGAGAGGTAACAAAATTTGTAAGGCCATGTGTGCTAATGCAAGAAGTCTGGGAAATAAGATCCCAGACTTAGAGGCAATCATGGCAGAAGCCGACCTGGATATGGTGGCCATTACCAAGTCATGGTATACGGACAACCAGGACTGGGCCATGGTCATACCAGGCTACGCAGTGTTCAGGAGGGACAGGGTAGGAAGGAAAGGAGGGGTAGTGGTGCTTTATGTAAAGGAAAGCTTAAAGGTAACAGAAATAGAGGAAATTTGGTGGAGGGAAGAGGTGCTGTGGGTTACCCTTGAGTTGGGAAATGGAGCCACTATTCAGACAGGTGTGACCTACAGGCCTCTGCCATGGGGGAGGACTTAGATAAGGAAACAATAGAAGCAATTAGCAAAATGGTTAAAAAGGGGGAGGTGTTGCTGGTGCGAGACTTCGATCTGCTGGCTGTAGATTGGAGCCTCCCTGCGGCAGCTTCAGCTAGGAGCAGGGACATCCTAGACTCCCTGCAGGGAGCGTTCCTCAGACAGCTAGTCAGTGAACCCACTCGTGATGGGGCCATGGTGTTTACAAACAGAGACGATGTTGTGGATGTCAAGGTGGGAAGCCATCTGGGGACCAGTAATCATTGAACAGTGGCGTTCAACATAAGAACTGCTACAGAATCCCATCACACGATGGCAAGAGTCCTGGACTTCAGAAGGGCTCATTTTATAAATATGGTTGAATGCCACAAGAATGACCTATCAGAAGGAGAGAACCAGAAGGGGGTTGGGGAAAAGTGAGTCAAACTAAAAGAAGGAATAGTGAAGGTAACAAATCCCTGTGTCAAGTATGTAAGCAAAAATAAAAGAAAGAGGAGACCACTGTGGTTCTCAAAATGGTATTCCTTGTGGCCTGGGTTCAAGTCCCAGATGAGGCACTTACTTCTTTCTCTTCTGTTTTTATGGGTTCTCAAAAGAGGTAGCAGAAAAGGTAAATAGCATTCAGAAGGTATAACGGAACCCAGAGAGAGGAGGATAGGGATGTGTATCTGGTAAAACAAAGGGAGGCAGGCAAAGCAGTAAGGAGCACTAAGGTGCAAACTGGGGAAAGAATAGCTCAGGGAGTATCAAAAGGGAACAAGACATTTTTTAGGTGTGTTAGTATAACCCCCCCTCCGGCCCCCTTTGTTTAACTAGCAGGGCTTCTCCTCTCACCACAAACCTCTAGGGGTAACAGAGAGGGTTGAGGGTTTACATACTAGTACAAGACATAAAAGGAGAGAGAGAAATGACCACCATTAGACTTGGTGAACCAGACTGTTATAGAAAAACAGTCAACCAAGTGTGGCAACTATCTGGCACACACCTGGTGGGACCAATTACCATGGCCAGCAGCTCAGGTCCCTGGGAGAAAACGTTTGCTCACAATCATGCTAGGTTTGCGCTTCTGGACAGGGGCACCCAAGTAAATCCAGATACAAGGAAGCAATAACAACTCTGTCTAAACCAGGTTGGGATTCTAGAGTGTGGCTTTTATTCACGTAACAAAGTAAAAATAATCACAAAGCCAAGATGGACCCTGATAGGGCTACACATACTGGTATTGCAGATTCTCCAGGGTACAGAAATTCCTGACATTCCCATTTAGCTTAGGCGGAAGTAACACAAAACAGCGAGCACTCTTGTTCTGAAATGGAGATTGGCACACACAGCCAGACGTAGTACATTTCCCATCGACTAGGCACACACAGCCAGTACTAGGATACTTTCCCATATTTCATAAGGAATGAAGGTGGTATACACGACCACAAAAGAGCACATCCAGGCTCAGGACTTTCAGAACACACTATACTGGGGTAAACTGAGAGAAAACAACCCACGTACAGGGGTAATCACTTTTCTCAGGCATTGGCCAATTGCACTGAATAAAAAGTAATAATTGGCCTTCATAACATGTAGAGTTAAACTGGTTACTCCAGGTGGGGGGTCTCACACCATTTGTTTCCAAGCTTATACTCGGCCATTCATCTGGTTAACAACACCACACAACTGTAAAAAACTGTAGATGCTGTCTTGAAGTGTATTTCACACTTAACATACTACTTTCACACACCTCTAAGGTGTCAGAAAATTTAAAGTTCTGTACTTGGATGGTCACATGTTGGACTCCAACATAGGCAGACACTTTTAAACAGACAGTCTAGGTGACAGGGTCCCTTTGTCAGAGAAATTCACCCCTAGGTATTGCAGATGCACCTGGGCTTACACAGCGAAACTGTACTCACAACAAATGAAGATGTCCAAGGCAGTTTCCCCAAACAAGTGGATCAAAGGGATTGCCCCTGAATCCTGCAGTTAGTCCCCATCCCTCCTGGGATGGGGCAAAGAAATCTTACTGTCACAGGTCTCCACCACTTTAGAAAAACTATCTTCTTTGTTCTTCTTCTAGGGTGAGAACAAACTACCACAAAAACAAAGGGGGTAGCTCTTTGTCAGAGTTAAACTAAGGAGCTGCACAGCAGCTGCAGCCTCCTCCTAGAACTCCACTCTAAGACTCCTCACTGAACATTCCAATTCACTCTAAAGCCAGCTGAACAATGTGGCTTATGCTGCTGCAAGATTTCTATGATTGCATCATCACTCTAGCTCAGCTGAGACTAAAAACAGAATGATAGTGTGAAACCCAGTTACCTGGCATTTCACAAGCTGCCTTCCCAGCCTGCCACTGATCTAACTGGGATTCTAGTAATCCCTGGGAACAAGGGGGTTACATTAGCAAGAAAAAGAAGACCAAGGGAGGGATTGTATGGTTAAGCTTGGGGGGGGGGGACTGTACAAAGGAGGATCAAGAAAAGGCAAACATCTTGAACAAATACTTCTGCTCAATAGTCACAGTAGAAGGGGAGGGGCCTCTAAAAGGTACCAGGAGCTTTGAGGAGAGGGAAGTGGACACCAGTCTGTTTTCTGAGCAGAAAGTCCACAAAGCACTCCATAACCTGAAGGTGGGCAAAGCTATAGGGCCAGATGGGATACAGTACATCCAAGGGAGCTCAGGGAGATACTGGCTGCACCTCTGACAGACCTATGTAATAGATCACTGGAGACTGGCGTGGTCCCGTAGGACTGGAGAAGGGCAGAGGCAGTCCCATTGCACAGAAGTGGTAGCAGGGAGGAAGCAGGCAATTATAGACCTGTCAGCCTGACATTGATGGTAGGTAAGTTAATGGAAACACTACTAAAGGAAAGGATTGAAGAATATCTTGTATCCAACAGATTACAGGATCCAAGACACCATGGGCTCCCAGGGGGACGGTCATGCCAAACAAATCTGACAGATTTCTTTGACTGGGTGCCCAAGGAGTTGGATCAGTGAGGGGCAATAGACATGGTGTACCTAGATTTCAGAAAGGCTTTCAACACCGTTCCCCATAACCATAAGAGACTAGTAAGCAAGTTGGATAGCTTAGGGGTGGATAATAAAGTGGTAACCTGGGTACAAAACTGGTTAGTGGACAGGACACAGAGGGTAGTAATAAACGGAGTTCATTCTGTGGAAGGGAGGGTGACCAGCAGGGTACCTCAGGGTTCAGTGCTAGGACCAGTCCCCTCCAATGTCTTTATCAGTGACATAGCAGAGGAGCTGGAAAAAAAGATCTGCCTCTCTGTGGATGACACCAAGATCTGCAACAGAGTGGACACTTGTGGGGGGCAGGGGTGGAAAGGAGGGGTAGGAATCTGAAAAGATGACGAGTGGTCAAGGATATGGCAACTGGGTTTTAATGCAAAAAAAGTGCAAAATAATACACTTGGGTCATAGAAATCCGGGAGCAGAGTATGAAATGGGTGCAGTGATACTGACAAAGACCAAGCAGGAAAGAGACCTAGGAATAATCATAGGATGACCTAAAGGTGGCCAGGCAGGGTGACAAGGCAGTTGGAAGGGTGAGTGGGATGCTGGGGTGCATAGGAAGGGGTATCGCCAGCTGGAAGAGGGTGGTGGTGCTGCCCCGATGTAGATCACTGGTAAGACCTCACCTGGAGTACTGTGTCCATTTCTGGAGCTCACATCTCAGGAAGGACATAAACAGAGTGGAGGCAGTCCGTTCAGAGAAGGTCTACCCAAATGGTAAAGGGTCTGCACCAAAAGTCCTATGAAAAAAGGTTAAAGGAGCTAAACATGTACATCCTGGGGGAGAGAAAGGAGAGGGGGGTATTATAGAGACCTTTAAATACCTAACAGTGGTAAATAAGGTACAGGAGGGGAGTATTTTTCAGAGAAATAGGTGCTCTAGAACAAGGGAGCATAGTATAAAGCTGGAGGTGAGTAAATTCATGAAGGATGTGAGGACATATTTCTTCACGGAAAGGGTGGTGGATCCCTGGAATAGCCTTCCAGTAGCAGAGGTAGTGGGGGGCCAAAAACAGTGGAGGGGTTCAAAAATGCCTGGGACAAACATAAGAGAATGGTAGGGGTAAGGAAGAGAGGGGAGGTGATGGCACTGTAGATCAAGTGAGGCCTACAGCAAAAAAATGAAGGGGAAAAAAAATGATGATATGGGCAGACTGGGTGGGCCAAGTGGCCCTTATCTGCTGTCACATTCAATGTTTTCTATTTCTTTGCATTGAAGCCAAGGTGCCAAATCCCAGAACGCCTCTCTAGCTTTTCCAGATCCTCCTTTAGGTCTTGTGTTCTTTCTGCTGTGTCCATCCTCCCACAGAGCTTGGTGTCATTCGTGAATAGGCAAGTTGTGCCCTTAATGTCATCCCCAGTATCGCTGATGAAGACATTGAACAGCACTGGTCTGAGCACCAGGCCCTGTGGAACCTCACTGGTGACCTCCCTAGTGCTGGAAAGCTCTCCTGCTGGCACCACACTCTGGGTCCTGCCCCTCAGCCAGTTCTCCACCCAACTGGTCAACTTCTTGCCAACCTCTAGATCCACCAACTTCTTGATCAACCTCTTGTGTGGTACAGAGTCAAAGGCTGAAGTCCAGGTAAGGATGTCCACCACTTGGCCCCTGTCCACTGTTTCAATGACCCAATCAAAGAAATAAGATTTGTTTGACATGACCTTCTGCCCATAAACCCATGTTGCCTTTCGTCCTTGAGACCATTCTCATTCTCATTGAGATACTCTACTAACCTCTTCTTAAGTATGGTTTCCATGAGCTTGCAAATGATTGAGGTCAGACTGACTGATCTATAGTTCCCTAGGTCGTCCTTGGGAGCGCTCTTATGGAGGGACACTACATGTGCTGTTCTAGTCCTGTGGTACCGTGCCTGACTCCAATGTACTATTGAACAGGGCAGTCAAGGGATCTGCAAACTCGTCTGTCATCTCCCTCGGTACCCTTGGGTGTTTGCCTTCTGGCCTAGAGATTTGCCTACCCTCAGTGCTAGAAATCCTGCCCTCACCCTATCCACCTCTATCGAACATCTGTGCCCACTCCCACCCACCCCCATCTCCTCTCCTTCCCCTAATGGCACTGCCTCTTCACTCTCCCTGGTGAAGATGGAACAGAAGTACTCGCTCAGTATGTCTGCAGTGCCCCCATTCTTCTCTGCCCACCCTTCCCCTTTCCTGAGCCTAGCAATCCCATATTTCTTGTCCCTTTTCTCTTTAATATAGCAAAAAAAAAAGCCCTTCCCCCCTTTTTCATTCCCTCAGCTAGCTGAAGTTCCTTCTAAGCTTTAGCCCACGGGACTACCTTACCTGCTACATTAGCCATCTTCAGGTAGTCCTCCCTGTTTTCTTCCTCTGGTCCTCCTGAGTTTCTTGTAGACTGGACTCTTATCCTTTACTACCTGGGTAACCTCAGTGCTAAACCAGCTGGGTGCTTTGGCCCTTGAGTTCTTCCCTTTCAGCTTAACATACTCCATTGTGCAACCATTATTCCCTCCTTGATGAAGGACCACCTTTGGTCCACCACAATATCCACTTGGATACTTGCCAGGTAACTCTTTATCAGTTCACCCATCTTTCTTAAGTCTGCCTTTCTAAAATCCAGGATTTTAATCTTAGTGGAGGCCTTTTCCTTGCCCATGTCCAGCTCGAACCACACTGTGCAGTGGTCACTTCCAACCAGGGGCTCCTCAGCCTTTATATCTTGGAAGTGGTCCCCATTCATCAGTACTACATCAAGGATTACCCCTTCCCTTTTGGGTTATGTGACACCCTGAGTCAGGACCCCACTTCACATCTAGGATCACCTGATTCCTGATGCATATCATGGCCAGTACACTCCAAACCACCTTGGACAGGACAATGTCTCCCACTGTTACCACCTCTCCCTTCCCTACAGCAGTCAATGTTTGTGAGTTCAATTCCCTGTCTCCTTCCTCCTCTAGCTGGGTGGTCCGTAAACCACTCCAACCTCACCTTCCTCCCTCTATTAGACAGTAACTGAATCCACATTGCTTCCACCCTCCCCTGTTCTGACTCATCCCTCGTACAAGTTATACCCTCCCGAATGTAAACTGCCATTCTTCCCCCTTTTCCTACCTCCCTGTCCCTCCTGTATAATTTATACCCAGGGATCGAGAGGTCCCAGTCATGGTTAGGTGAGGCCCATGTCTCTGTGACTGCCACGATGCCCACTCCTTGTCTGCCAACAATGCCTGCAGGTCATTTATCTTGTTTCAAAGACTTTGTGAGTCCAGGATACCACCTTCCACCTAGAGTCTGAGCCTCCTTTCCTTCTCTCCCATCTGCTTTTCTCATTTCTCCCTATTACCTGTACCCCCACCCCCGTTACTAACCCCTTCACTCCCCCTCCTCCACCACCCTCCAATGCCCCCTACAGGTATGGGGGGAGGTCTGCTGATGTTCTCCTCCCAGAGACTTGGGGCCTTTGCACTTTGGGATACACCCCAGCTAGGTTGTTGGTACCTAGATGTATATCTATGATTGGTTCCCCACAACTCCACTCACCAACTCCCCAATTGTCTGCTGTCATCCCTGGCATGCAAACCACCTTCCAACTTGCATTTTGCCCCCCTTATTTATTTATTTAAAAGTTTCACCAGGAAAGACATACTGAACTAACAAGTGCTCATTTCCAGATGCGTCCTGGGGAGAAGGGAAAGGAGAGTACACTTGAAAATACATAGAGTCGAAAACAGTGTGTTTCAACTGTAAACAGCAGAGAAATAAATATGAAGGTAACTATGTACAGTAAATTGTGTACATAGATCTAACCCATGCAAATGAATGAATAGATAATCAAACAGTGAGAGAAGTCGTAAACCATGCACCACTGCATTGAAAATTACAGCTGCAAGCCGAATGTGTGCAAGCACCGGGTAGTAGTAAAACAATACATGTTACACAAGGGGGAGAAAGCAGGCTTGAGGGGGAACATAGAAACAGTGTTATAGTCAGGGACTAAGAGAGGTGGGTTTGGTGTGGGGAGAAATAGATGAGAGGAAGGAAGGAAAGAGTTATGAGATGATGTGGAGGAGGAGGAAAGGAGAGGAAAAGGGGTGGAGTAGGGAATGGTGGGCAGAGAGGAGGGGGTAGGGTGAGATAATACTAACGTGCTAATGTACTAAGATGCCAGCAGGGTAGGCCTAAAGGTCTATCAAGTCTGCTTAAAAATCAGCACCTGGTCGGGACACTGTTGCTGCCCTCCCCTCCTCCCGTAAACTCCCCCGCCCCATCCCCAACAGAGTTACACCTCCAGATCTGGCATTGCTCAGTTTTACCTTCCATTTATATCTGCCCCAGCCCCTCTTGAATCCCTCCGCTGTATCCTCAGTCACCAGCATCGCAGGCAGCATGTTTCATGGGTCCACCACCCTCTTGGTAAAGTAGCATCTCCTAGTCTACCTCTGAGCCTCCTGCCAGCTAGCCTCATGGAATGCCCCCTGGTGGCCCCCTCCTCTCTCAGCTGGAACACCCTATTTAGGCTGACCCTGTTCACTCCCTTTAGATATTTAAAGACCTTGATCATATCCCCTGTGTCCCTCCTCTCATCCAGGGAGTACAAGTTTAGCTCTGAAAGGTGGCAGTTATACGGAGCACCTTACGGCTCTCCGGTTAACTACCCTGGTCAGTCTCGTGTACATGGTTTTCACCATGACTGGCAGAGACAGGCAATTCCTCTGAGTGTTCCACTGACTGTCTTTGGCATCTTCCTAAGTCATCCACCATTTGGGCCAGGTCTGGATAAAGTTTGGTTGGAGTGGCCACACAGAGAGTGGGCAGGTTGTCCTCTGTGTCTTGACCCAGGGCACCTGCCACAATTATTCCTTCTGACACTTGACTGCCTAGGACAATTTGGTCTTGGTCAATGAAGGCTGCATATTCATTAAAGTCTAAATTTCCCTTGTGACCATGGTTAGTTATTAGAGGACAGTGGAACTTCCCCAATTCCTCGAATATTTTCACATGCACTTTAAAATCATCTGTTGCCTGATGCCTCGGACAGTCATATATCTTACACCAATGCTTCCTTTTAGAATCTATCATACACCATCCCAGATATTTATGTAAGGGTCTGGTACATGTAAAGTCTGTACAGTTTAACATATGGATGTAATCTGGAACTGTCACTTTATGTGTTCCCACTGTACCTAAGAGCCCAATTCCAAACATGTCTGATCGTAAAAAAAGCGCAACTAGGCCTCATGCCGGAATCCATAAGCAGTCTGTTCAAGAAGGCTGTGCATACTAAACAAACAAGAAATGCGACTAAAGGAAGACTACAAGTCCCTTTCAAGCGCACATCAGTGGCCCAAAAATCCATTACTTTTAAGGGCCCCAAATGATTTAATGAGCTGCCTGAAATGCTGACAGGAAACACAAAGCTGAGTCTGTTCAAAAGGGGGCTACGGTCCCACCTTAAGAATGTAACCACATGCAACTGTGCAAGAAAATAATTCAACATATTCCTCCTGCCTTATCCCCCGCCTCCTCACCTCTTCCCTTCCCCATTCCCCCCCTTCGACTTACAACCCTCCTACACCACCTTTCCCCTTTACTCCTGTCCCACACCACCTCCAGCTACTTTAACAATGCCAGTCTGGCGGCTTACCTTTTCCCCCATCATCCCCAAAGCTTAACTTGGACCTATTATTGACATGTCTCACTATTCCCAGTGTCTCCTTACCCTGCAACAACTTGATGTAATGTAATTTACTCTACTTTCAAGATGTATCTGAAACTAGCAAGTCTTGTACCTCATGTGCCATTTTAATGATTTTCATGATGCCTACCATGTTTTCTTTTTTTCACTGTTATCTTAATTTGTACTTATTGTATTGTATTGTATTGTATTTGTATTTCTCTGTTTTGTCCCTAACTTGGAACCTTTGAAAATGAGTCTTTGACTCAAAGGTATTCATCCCAAATGAAATACATAAATAAACGTGTACCAGCATGACCCAGGAAACAGAAATCCAAACCTGTTTTACTTTTGAGGTTACCTGGCTCTAAACTCATTGCTCTAAGTCTTATAATACTGTGTTGAGAAAGAAAACTAAAGTTAGGATTCATGATAAAAAATATTTACTTTTGAAGGGGATATTTAAAAGTTATAAGGCAGTTTAAACAGTTATATGTATAGATTCGTCAAGGTTAGTAAATGCAGTTACAGTTTTTTAAATGTCTATAAAGGCAAAATTCCTAAGGCCGTTTTTGGCATTAAACGTAAACAGGCAAATACAGTTTCTTATATCTCAAAAATCTTAAAAGGACGTTCATAATTATTTTGAACAGCAATGCAAGCAGAAAATAATTCCTTTGTCGCAAGTAAAAAAACGTTGCATTAAAAGAAATAAGAACAAATGCCAGGCCTGCCAGTCTTGGGTCCTACGCCTAAGGTAAAGGCTGTTAGTAAACAAAGTGCATACGACTGATATAGGGAAATATTTGGTCTCTAATCTGAGCCTGACGTCATTAAACTTGTGTCAGTGATATTACTTTGAAACATCATTCATTAGCTGAAGATGTTGGCTGTGCTCAGGGCGAGATACATTGCTTTTGAGAATAATCATATTTTAGATAGAAGTGTGAACATCTGGGCATTACTTGTGGCTAGTTATTTACTTTGCTAGGTGTTAGTTGTGGTTAGTTATTTACTTCAGCTAAGTTAGGTTAAATACCCCTGTGGTCAATTACTCGCCTAGTGGGACAGGGTTGACCAGTGGTGATTATTCATGCGGCCATTCATTTTCCGAGTACAGTTGGTACTCACCAAGTGAAACAAGGTTGACTGCTTGCTGACCTTTTAGGCCAGTCTGGGTGTGTAAAAATAGGCTGCCTGATGTCTCGCCTAAGATCATGAAGACACAGTTTGTCTGGAAAGTGGCAACTTCACTCTCAATATTTAACTCTACTTAAAATCAATTTCAAACTCTGTTAAACATAATCTACTATGTTATAAGTTTGTTAATCAGTTAATTATAACACATCATACTTCATCAGTAAATATCAGATTATGAATTGTTGGTTAGTCAGTACACACTGCAATCTATTATTGATTAGAAAATAGCAAGCTGATGCCCAAGCATTATTTGGCTTGGATTGTATTTTTAAAGTCTGCTGGGTGGAGTGTTTGCAGCAGCCCATTCATTTACTGTACCCTCCAGCTCTAGATTCATTTCTTCTCCGATTAGGGGCAATGGGGCAGGTAGATCTTGTGAGTCAAGTGATCATTTCCCATCCATGGGGATGGTAGTTTGGTGGCATAGGTGGGCTAAGTAGGACAAGTGAATTTGCTGGGGTAGGTGCATGCAGTGGTCCAGGCAGATCAAAATCCAGTAATGAGTATGCCAGAGGTGGCTGGTCCTGTAATGGGGTAGACCTGTTTGGTGGTGTGGCCAAATTTGATAGAGCAGGTGGATTTGGTATCAAAGGCGGACCTGGTAGGGTCTGCAAAATGGGACTGCATGCAGAGCAGCTCCTCAAGTCTCTCCTCATAGGATCTCTCCTCAGGCCCTGTATCATCCTGGTCACTCTTCTCTGGATCTTCTCCAGAAGTGCAATGTCCTTTTTTAAGTATGGGCACCAAAACTGCATGCAGTACTCAAGGTGCAGTCGAACCAGGCAGTTATACAGAGGGAGCAGCATCTCCCATCTCCTCAAAGTTATCTTCCTGGCAATGTATCCGAGTATTTTATTTGCTTTAGCTGCAGCCCTCTTACACTGCCCAGAGTTATTCATTTTGGCACCCACGACCACCTTAAGATCCCCCCACCGAAACCTGCAGTTTCTCCCCACCCAAAAAGTACTCATGATGCGGGTTCCTAAGCCCCAAGTGGAGAACCCTACATTTCTTGGAATTAAAGCTCAATTCCCAAGTATGTGACCACCTCTCCAGAGTCTCTAGGTTCCCCTGTAGGGCTCTTCTATCCTCCTCCCTGTCCACCACTGCCTCCAGCTTCAAGTCATCAGCAAAGAGGCTCATCTCACTCCTGATACCATTCCTGATGTCCAAGATGTAAACATTAAATAGGAGTGGGCCCAATACCGACCCTTGTGGGACCAGACTAATGACCCTCCTTGGAGATGATACCACTCCCCCCCAACCATTACCCTCTGAAACCACCCAGTTAGTCAGTTCTCTATCCACCTCACCATCCGTTTCCCCACACCCATACCCCCCAGCTTGTCCAGCAACCCTGGGCATGGCACTGAGTCAAATGCCTTACTGAAGTCTAGAAAGAGGACATCCACTGGCCTTCCCTGGTCCAGCGCCTTTGTCACCCAATCGTAGAACTCCGCAAGGTTAGTCTGACACGATCTGCCCTGAATGAAGCCATGTTGGTGATCATCCAGATGGCCCCGTGTCTCCAAGAATACCTATAGCTTTTCTTTCAAGATGGCCTCCATCATCTTGCCCACCACCAATGTCAGACTGACAAGCCTGTAGTTACCCTGCTTCTACCATGAGCTGCTTTTTTGGATAGGCACGACATGAGCCATCCTTCAATCCTGAGGCACCCAACCCACCTGTAGGGAGGAGTTAAAAAGGTCTACCAGAGGTGCAGCAAAGACGTCTGCCATCTCCTTCAGCACCCTGGGATGAAGGCCATCCGGATCCGGTGCCTTATCTGTTCTCAGGGATGTAAGGGCCTCCCACACCCTACCAACAGGAATTTCAACATCAGAGAGCTTCCCCCTTCCTCATTCCTAGCCAGCCTCCCCCCGTCTGGTGTTGTCCCTCCATCATCTCTTGTGAAGACTGAGGCAAAGAATTTGTTAAGTACCTCTGCCTGCTCCCTGGCCTCCTCAGCCCACCCACTCCCTGACTTCATTCTGCTAATCTGCCCCTTCACTTTCCTTCTTTCCCTAATGTACCTAAAGAATCCTTTTTCCCCCATTTCTGATCCCCTGTGCTAGCCTCTGCTCTGTGGTTACCTTTTTGGTTAACCTATCGTATTCCACCTTGTCCACGTCCCCTTGTGAGTGCTTATATCTCCTATAAGCAGCTCTTTTCTCCCTCACCACCTCCTGGACCTCTCTGGTCCACCAGCTTGGCTTTCTGGCCTTACCAAACTTGTGTCAGACCCTTGTGCAGGCCTTGGTAGCTTCCAGGAGCCCTCTTTTAATAATTCTCCACCTGCTCTCTGTATCCATATCCAGTCTGATCTCCTCCAAATGCTCCCTGAGGATCTCCTCTATACCCTTAAAGTCTGCACCCCTAAAGTCAACCATCGCCATTTTAGTGTGATTTTTCCCTCCCCCCCAGATCCAGGGAAAACCAAACCGTGGCATGATCACTCCCTGCCAGAGGGTCCCCTACAACTAGGTTTCTAACCAGATTGCAGTCTGACAAGACCACATCCAGGATGCTACCATCCTTTGATGGGTCAGCCACCAGTTGGGATGGGAATGCATCCTGGAAGATGCCCGGCAAGTGCTGCTCCCTAGCTGATGAAGATGCCTTAGTGCCACAATCAACCCTTGGCATGTTAAGGTCACCCAGCACCACAGTGTTACCCTCCCCCTAACCACAGTGATCCCTTAGATTCACCACTAGGCCCTTCTTGAGTTCCTCAGCCTGCATAGGTGGCCTATAAACCACCCCTAGGTTGACCCTCTACCCCCAGGTACCTGCAAGGTAACCCATAACACCTCTATGTTTCCCTCTGCCCCTCCACCCTGTATATATCGATGCTATTCCTAATGATGAGTGCCACCCCTCCTCCCCATCCCACAGCCCTGTCCTTCCTGAACACAGTGTACCCATCAGGTTTAGGTCCCAGCTGTGCCGAGGAGTGGCCCAAGTTTTAGTGACTGCCACCACATCCCCTTCAGTTAGCAATGCCTGAAGTTCAGACATCTTATTTCTCATGCTCATGGCATTAGACAGAACCGCTCTCCATCCTTGCTCCCTGCCCTCACTCGTCCCCCCAACTCAAGATCCCCCTGTAAACTGCAAGCCCCCACTCCCTTGCATACTGTTGGGTGGCCCTGTTAAGCACCCCTTCTCCCCTTGCTGGGGGAAGAAGGCCAAGTCCTCCCTTGATGAGCCTCAATAAGTTTCTCTCTTCTTATGCTCTGGAATAAGATCCAGAAAACCTTAAGGCTCACTTCCCCTGTCACATTCTCCATCTTCACATCCTTGTTCCTGAGGACCTTCTCCGAGGTCTGTCATTGCTTCAAGTCAAGGTCTTAACATCATGATTTGTTACTGCTTTAAATTCTGGACTTAAACCTCAACCATTGCCTGAGGTGTCATTTGAGTCCTCCCTTCTGTCATTGTCCAAATCAAGGTCCCAACATCACAATCTGTCTTTGCTTCAAATATTGGACTTAAACCCCAACCATTGCCTGTGGCATCTGTCATGTTTCTTCCTTAGAACAGTCCTTCCTCCCTTGGCCATCATGTCCAACCCTCTCCTATTTCATCTGACCTTCCCTCCCCAATCCCTATACCCCACTCCCCGTCCCACCCCACTTGCCAGACCATGCCTACAGTACTTATCAAAGGACTCTTACATCTCAATCTTCTTCACACTTTGACACTAGAGGAACTGCCACTCCTGCTCACTATGACTCCTCCAATGATGTTTACTGTATAAACTTTAGCTCATTACCTTACGTCCATATATCTGTATCTGTGCAATTGTATTTAAATGGCACTAGTTCCTGTTAAATCTATTGTTTTGTTCTGGTGCAAGTATCTTGTTACGTATGATGGTTATATGTTAGTATGTTGTTATTACTATGAAATTGTTATGTATGTTCACTCAACCTGTTATGTATAAACTCTGTTGGCAATTGTTTTGCCCCAGGTCCATCTTGTAAATGAGCTTGTCTCAATGATGTTCCACCTGGCAAAATAAAGATTTTGATTGATTGATGTGCCTGCCAGCAGCAGCCTGAAGCCCCAGAACTCCTCCTCCTTCACAAGTTTAAACCCCACCTAGCTTCAATTAACTCAGTCAGTTTTAGTTTCAAAACCTCCTTCCCCCCCAAATTTAAGTGGTCTATCCCTAGCAGACAGCCCCTTGTTCTCCCAGGTTGAACCAGTCCCCCACCAGTGCATAGCCCCTAGCCACATACCATGCTTTGAGCCATTCATTAACCTCCCTGATTTTCTGCTTGTTTCCCACGCTCACTCTGGGCACTGAAAGGACCTCCGAGAAAGAGACCATGCACCCCATTACATGCCACACCCTGGTTAGCTCATGGAACTGTGCCTGTATCTCCTCCACACTATTTCCCTCTGTGTCAGTAGTGCCTAGGTGCACTAATATGTTAGGGGATCCCCCACAGTCCTTCACCAGAGCATTGACCAAGTGCTTGGCCTTGTGCACAGTCAAGCGAGATATACTCTTGACCTTGACATCACAGCCTTGTCTCTCACTCCCTCGTTCCCACTTAATGCTGCTGATCATGGAGACCCCTAGCAAGAACACTTTAACTTCCTCCTTCCCCTTGAGCCTAACTTCCTCCTCAGTCACACCCCCGTGACTTCCACCACCTCTCCATTTTGTCTGACTGCACCATCAAGTTGACTGCCAACCGCTGCCCTTACCCCCCTGCTCCAACTATTTCCCTTGTCCAACCATTTCTCTCCTAGCTCCCTCCCTACCTTCCACCTCACCACTCTGGTCTGTCCCAGCAGTACTCCCATTAGACTGTGACCCCTCCTGACTTCCAGAGGCTCTTGCTTCAACCCCCCATCATTCTTTTTTTCTGCTGTCCCCCACACTTACTCCCTGCTGGTTCTTTTTCCCCTTGGATCCATGCTCCCTCCTCACTGTCCCCTCATCCTCCCTCCCTATGCATTCCCAACTCATGGTCCCCCTTCCTGTGCTATCCCTGGATCTTCTATTAGGCCCAGTGCCCATGCCCCCAACCCCCCCTCACTTTCATCCTCCTCCCCATCTCTGCTAACTGTGTCCCCTCTCCACTTCTTCTGAGGCCCCTCCCGCCATGGTGTCCACCAGTGGCAAGTACCTATTTAAGACTGGGATCCCTCCAGTAGACTGCTTACCAGTGCTCCTGTCGCAAATCCACTCCAGGAGTCAGGTCCTCTGCTCCCACAGTACCCAACCTTGAAGTGCAGTTCATGAAGGGGGGACAAACAGGGACACCCTCCTGTTTGTTTTGGGTCTGAGCAAACTACCAGTCTCGAGTCCTGCGGTCAATTATGAACCCTTTCCAGCTAGCACACCCAGGTAACAGGTCCAAATATCACACTGTCTTTGGGGAAAGCAGTGCATTACTTGACCCAGTGGGCATACAACCAACCTGGTGCACAACCCCCTGCCACCTCAATTGAGACACTGGTATTTTCTTGCCTTGCTGGATCTTTACACAGATCCTTATTAGCGCGGTTGCATATGGTGACACACTAAGCAATTTAACAGTTATGTCAGATTTATCAATACTGTCCTACCATTCGCACTCAAAATGAACAAGTCCTCAGGCAGGTTTAAGGAAAAACAAGGTTTACTAAAATTAAAAGCAGTAAATAAATACACAACATACATACATTAAGGTTAAAGTCAGAAGAAAAATTGACAATTACAAAACAAAGCACCTTGTAACTGATTTAGCTAATTCTATCTCATGTTTTCAGTTGGTAAATGATTTGGGGCTGTTACCTATCTTGGCAGAAGTGTCCCTTAGAAGTCCAGAAACAAAGATGACTCTTATAAGTTCAGAAAAGAGTGTTAGTTCTTTCAGCCAAGCTTCACCAATATCAGAGAAGCCAAAATGTCCCTCCCTCCTTGTGATGTCACAGCTCTGAGCTGCTAGTGTCAGGTAACACTCACTTCTGCATACTTAATTTGTAACATACAGCTGCATAGGCAAACAGGTAAGATTACTACTTGATTGGAATCTGCAAATACAGCAATATTGTTAATTATAACAAGACAGTCTGTCTTCCTCAGAGTATGGTTTACGACACCCTTTGATGTTGCAGAAATATCCTGTAAGGTTAATTCACATATGCTTTCCAAAAACAATCTTCCTCCTGTTATCCCATAAAATCTAACCTTTTACGGCACTCTTCTTAAGTTCAAAGCAGTTGTTTTTTATAACCTGGTTGTATAACAGCTACACAGGTTTTGGCAGATAGGTGTTAAAACAGGAAAGGAAGCTCTAGCCAGCTTATCCTCTAAGTCAGTGAGAGGGCAGATCATTTTGTTTTTCTTCTCTTTTAAAATTGCCCCATGAGGCTCTGCTGCTTGGCCTGTTTCCTAAGCAGGACTGCCATGCAAAATATAGATTTATAACAAACTTATATACACATAACTGGCAGACGGTTATTCCCATTACACTCCCCTCCTGTGAAGTGAGCTCCCTTGCCATGGTCCTTGGATACCCTTTTGCCCGTCTGCCAATGGCCCCCATTCCTTGCCATCCTTTGCCCTCCTCCATGTCTGCTCTCCTCGATTCCTCCCCCCATTTCTGCCCCCTGGGCTGGCCAGACCTACCCTGATTTCTGGTGGCCGCTTATCCTGCTGCACCCATATTTGCAGGCACCTTTCCCCCAAATTGTCTGTGGATACATGCCGCCCATCCCTGCACTCATGCCTTTCACCCACCTGTCCAGCTCATACCTGAGCCTGCGCAGCTCAGGCTGCAATCCCATCAACCTGGCACATATAGGACAGTGCCCTAGTCTCCACAGTGTATGCATGGCCATTGTAGCTCCACTGCCACTGCAACCCACTATCCTGGTTCCCCTCCATCCTGTAACCAAGGTCCCCTTCCCCTTCCAGTAGTGACCCTGCCCAGCCCAGCTGCCCGTGTCTGCCACTTCATGCTGCACCTCCCTCTCCCTGTACCAGTTAGCCATGTGGCCCTGGCCTGCTCAAGGGTACCGACTATTATTGACTCCCCTACTGCAGGAAGTAGATCAAAGCAAAGCAATTTAAATCATCCTAAAGCAATGCAATATCTAGCTAGTATCAAATGTGTCATCTAATCAGTTGAAGCACATTTAGCCTGCAAACAGTTTGCCCAGAATTTAGCCCAGATCCACTCCCAAAACAAAGTAGCTCAAGTCCACTCTAGGTAGAGCAATATAGTTTCAACCCAGCCAACACAGATTGCCCTTACTGAGACCATATTATACCCCAACCCAAAGCAGCTACCTTAATCAAACCAGTTTTATCTCAAATGCCCTACCTTACCAAATGCAGTGCAAATCCCACCATGACAAATCCAAATAGCATCAAATTAATCATTAAGTCTGTTGAAGATAGCTTGTAGCAGGCAGCATCAAATGTAGTCATAAAAAGTACACAGCAATCTCTCCAATGAGCTCTGACCAGTTAAATGTTCAAGCGAACAGCCTTATTGTGGAAAGTGCAGTCAGCCCTCCTGACCAATCCACAAGTCTTCCTTGCTTCAGGCTCTGCCTCCCAGCTGCAAAAGCCTCCCTCTCCTTAGACCCAGTTCTGTGAGTTGTGGCCGGGCCGGTCGGCTTTTAAAGCATGTCCGCAAACTCAAAACTTGCCGGACCCGGCTCTGTTTGGCTGGGCCGTCCTCTTCAGCTGCCGATGAGGCCAACCAGAGTCCCCTTTGCCACTGAAGCAGCTTTGTAGTGTCCTCATTTCTCACTGCCGACTGCAGCTACCTCAATTTTCCCTTGGCCGCCAATGCAGCCGGCAGATGCCTTCGATGTGGCTCCCTCAGCAGATGCCACTGATTGCAGTGAAAAACCTCCCTCTGCTCAGATGCAATTCTGTGAGTTGTGACTGGGCTGCTCAACTTTTAAAGCCTGGCTGCAAATTCAAAACTTGGTGCCCCCGGCCCTGAATGCCTGGGCTGTCCTCTTCAGCTGCTGATGTGGCCAAGCAGAGTTCCTTTTGCCGTCGAAGCGGCTGTGTAGTGTCCTCTTTGCTCACTGCCAACTGCGGCCACCTCGATCCTCCCTTGGCCACTGATGCAGCTGCCAGATGCTGCCGATGTGGCTCCCTCAGCAGATGTCGCCGATTGCAGCAAAAAAACTCCCTCTCCTCAGATGCAGCTCTGTAATAGAGGGAATGGGATAGGGTTATGACAGGAGGGGGAGGAGAAACAGGGAAGGGGTGGTATAGAGAAAGGAAAGAGTGTAAGAGATTGGGGGGGAGACAGATTGGATATAGGGGAGAAATTAAGTATTTCATCAGTGAATACCCTTATTTATGGAGTCCCATAGGATTACCGCCTTTCCGCTTTGATTGCGATTCAAGCTTCTCCCCCACCTAACTGCACCCCCTCTGTCATAGTTACCACCCCACCCTTATTCTCCCCAAGTTCTGCTTGCGTGACACCCCCACAGCCTCTACTCACTCCTCTGTCTGTCTTCCCACCCCCTACCTGTCCTTTTCTTTCTGGCCACCCACCCACACCCTCTCCTTCTCCCTTCCTCTTGTCATCCTACAGCTTCCTCCTATTCCACTCTCCATGTTCTCATTTCCTGGCCAACTTTGACTACATTGTACTGTCCTATCCCCTTCTCCTGTCCTACTCTTCCCTACCCTGTTGTCTTAACCCAACCACTCTCCCCACCTCCTGCTCGCTCCTCCTCACCTCCAGATGGTGGGTGAAATTTATTCCTTGAAGGCACCCCTTTGAATATTCTCACTTGTGTTACATCTCTCACAGTCCCACCCCTTGCCCCTACCACTTACTATTCCCTGTACCTGGGCTACCCCACTCTCCAAGGTAGTGGTACCCCACAGCTTGGGTGATACCCTCTACCCCCACCCTCTGCATGCTGACGTTGCTATCCTGGCCATCCCCCATCTGTCTGTATAGGAGGTATATAGTGTGAAAGAGCGAGAGGGAGGGAGGAGGAGGGGGAGAGAGAAAGAGAGAGAACTTTGTTTCCTCTTTTTTGCTTTTAATAACTTAATTTTTAGCCCACCATCTCTGCTACCAGTGTAGGGAGTCCTTGTCCGATATGCTTACTGCCGCTCTCTTTACTTGAGCTCAGTTGTATGCTGTTCTATGAACTTGCAAAGTTCATTCTATATACTGTTGTATAACTTGTGTTTTGTATCTTGCATCTATTGTATAAGTAAGCAGTTCCACCATGTCGGTTCGACCTCCATCTCATCAGATTACACTACAGCAACATGAAAATGCCAATGGCGACTATGTTGCTCAGCAGTCGTGCTGCCTGACCACTGTCACTGCCAAAGCACTGGGCACACCCTGGCTGTTTGTGGGGGGGCTTTGCCCCCTGCACCCCCAGAAAAAAAATATAATCACCTCCAGGTCAGAGGTGTAATGGGGAAAGAGCAGAACATCCCTGGGTTGGCAACAATTGCGGGCGCTGCAAAATCCCAGTCGCCAGAATGACTGTCGATCAGGTTGCAGCACCCACATTGCCATCGATGTAAGGGTTTCACTGGGCTGTTGGCAAACCTAAGTAAGCAAAAGACATGATGAGGTGTGCGTTAGACAGTTCTAACGCATGGCTAGTGGGTGTAGTGAGGCACAAAGCTGCAGGCCGAGTGCATCCTGCACTCTAGCCATGCATTAGAATTGTCTAATGCACACCTTGGAGAGGTTTATTGCACTTATAATTCACCTCAGTTTTCACCAAGGAAAATGGGGGTGCTGCATCATACATGGGAGTAGATAGTGATATTGGGGGGGGATCCTTACTGATCGGCGGGTCTGGGGAGAGAGGGAGGCATCACTGGCAGGAGGGGGGAAGGTTAAGCAGGGAGAAGATGTAGCAGAGGTGGAAATTACAACAGAGAGAATGAGGGAAGCCCTCTGGTCCCTTAAGATGGAGAAAGCACCGGGGCTGGATAAATTACATCCCAGAGTGCTGAAGGAACTTGCGGATGTCCTGGCAAAACCCCTGCTGGAGCTTTTCACTATCTTTCTGAGGACAGGGTGGGTGCCCCAGGACTGGAAGGTGGCACATATAGTGCCTATCCACAAGGGGGGATCAAGGAAGGTAGCAGGGAACTACAGGCCTGTCAGCCTGACATCGGTGGTTGGTAAGGTGATGGAGGGCATTGTCAAGGAGAGGCTGGGGGGAACCTGAAAAAGTCAGGGTGCCTGGACGATAGACAGCATGGATTCGTCCCAGGGGAATCATGTCAGACAAACCTTGTGGAGTTCTATGATTGGGTAATGAGTGCCTTGGACCTGGATAGACCAGTGGATGTCCTCTTTCTAGACTTCAGCAAGGCATTTGACTCTGTTCCTCATGAGGGCCTGTTGGATAAGCTAGGAGAAATGAGGGTGGGGAACCAGATGATCAGATGGATAGAAAATTGGCTCCAGGACCGGACCCAGAAGGTCGTAGTTGGTG
This sequence comes from Neoceratodus forsteri, assembly GCA_016271365.2. Classification (NCBI taxonomy): domain Eukaryota; kingdom Metazoa; phylum Chordata; order Ceratodontiformes; family Ceratodontidae; genus Neoceratodus; species Neoceratodus forsteri. Next base: position 797,426,041 of record CM028134.1, on the reverse strand, counting down.
GGATAGTCTCATTCCCAAGGATGGTCATTAGTGGGGTCCCACAGGGATCAGTCCTTGGGCCCCTGCTGTTCAATTCCTATGTCTCTGACACAAGGACAGGTATCAGGAGTGAGATGAGTCTCTTTGCGGATAACTCAAAACTGGGGGCGTTGGTGGATAGGAAGGAGGGGAGGGTGGCCCTACGGGGGACCTGGAGGCTCTGGAAAGATGGTCTAGAAAGTGAAAGCTGGGGTTCAATGCAGGGAAATGCAAGGTACTGCACCTGGGGGCCAGAAACCTGGGCCAAGTGTACACTCTGGGGGGGGAAATGCTACAAGTCTCGATGGCTGAGAGGGACCTGGGGGTGGTGGCGGATGTCAAGATGAACAACGCGGAGACTTGTAGGAGGGCAGCAGCCAAGGCCAACAGGATGCTGGGATGCATCTCTAGGGGGATCACCTCCAGAAGGAGGGAAGTGATACTCCCTCTGTATAACTGCTTGGTGAGGCCACACCTCGAGTACTGCGTGCAGTTTTGGGGGCCACACTTAAAGAGGGACATTAAACTCCTGGAGAGGGTCCAGAGGAGTGCAACCAAAATGATTTGGGGCTTGGGGGACAGGACCTATGGGGAGAGGCTCGAAGAGCTAAATATGTACACATTGGAAGAGAGAAGGGACCGGGGGGACATGATAGAGGTCTTCAGGTACATGAAGGGGTAAATAGGGGAGGAACAGTCAGGGTGCTTCGAAGGAAGGAGGAGGGGGCAACTAGAGGGCATGGTTGGAAGCTGGAGGGGGGAAGATTCAGGGAAGAAAGGATGAGGTGCTACTTCACTGAGAGGGTGATGGAGCCACAGAATGCGCTGCCCAGGGGGCTGGTGGAGGCAGAGAGGGTGGAGGGGTTCAAGAAGGGGTGGGACAGGTACAGGGGAAGGGTTCTGGAAGCAAAATCCAGTGCAGCGAGAATATCCGGAACTGGGAAGGGAGAAGCCAGAGAAGGCGAGGGGGGCAGCAAGGTCAGCTCCCAGGGTGGGGGCTGGCCAAATGAGCAGACATGAAAGACCATTAGGCCTATTCTGCTGGCATTTTAGTATGTTAGTAAAATGGGCATCTGTATTTTATGTGCATTTAAGAGTAAAAATTGAGAGGTTTATTTAAGAAAAAGGTAAACTCTTTCATGTGCTTTGACATGAAATAGTCCCCTCCTCCTACATGCGTGTAAATATTTCTTTTTTTGAGTTCTGGACTTTTGTACTGATGTGGGCACCATAGTTGTAGTTTTTATTATTATACCAAACTGTAGTTGTCATGGCCCCCCCCCCCGTATGAATGCAATCTGTAGTGAAAAAGAAATAAATGCTGAAAAAATCTTCCCTGTAACTGTAGTTTGTTAAACTGCCTCTTTCCTCTAACTACAGTTTTATTCATTTATTTATTTATTTAAGAGATTTACCAGGAAGGCATACTGAGCAGAGTTCTGCTCGATTCCAGATGCGCCCTGGGGTAGGGGGTTACAAGAGTGCAGTACATAAATACATAAAAAACACACATAGTACATACATAATTTGCAGATACCCCAGCAATGGCCCAGTAGGATGGGTGCAGTAACTGAGACGGATATTGGTTTATACAATGTGAAGAGTATTTACAGGCAGTGATATAGTAGCATGGTAGGCATTGCAGCAAATTACATAGTGTCCTTAGATTTACTTACTAAATGGGAATGTGAGCGTATCAACAGCAACAGAGGAAGGATTATGTGGCGTATGGGACTGCTTTGAAATGGAGCCTGGATAGCTGATGAGAGTTGAGCAGGGAGTTCAGTGATGGGGAAAGCATAAGCAGTTGGTAGCAAAATGCGTTTTGAGGAGGGCACTACGTTGGGGAGTACTTGTGGTGAGTCTGATGTTGGCGGCTGGAGAGTTGCATAATTTGGGCAGTCTGAAGCTGAAAGCACCCTGACCTAATCGGGTGGATCTATGGGGAATGTGAAGAAGCCTGGAGTCAGAGTACCTGAGTTTGTAGGTGGGTGGGGGGACGGCCGTTAGAGATGTTGATAGGTAGGAGGGCAGCGTATGTGACCAGAATTTAGCAGCAATTCTCATACAGTGCAGCAATCGCTGATTTTGGAGTGACGGGAGGTCAAGGGACTGGTAGAGGTCACAGTGGTGGGTGTTGGGAGGACAATCCAAAGCGAACCGGCAGAAGGAGTTGAAAATAGGGTCGAGCCTGGCTAAGGATGTTTGGAAGGGCGGCACCGTAGATGACATTGCCGTAGTCGAAAATTGGGAGGATCATTTTTTGTACCATTGCTTGCCTGGATGGTAGAGGGATGCAGAACTTGTTCCGATAGAGAGTTCCCAGCATGGGATGTAATTTTTTTTGCAGAGCCTCTACATGTGCTGAGAAGTCAAGGTGCTGATCCAGCCAGACATCGAGATAACGATATGTGGAGCAGGCCACAAGCGGAGTCCTCTCCAAGGTATAGAAGGTGGGTGCATCAATAAGCCGGGTTAGTTTGGCTCTGGAGCCGAAAGTGAGGGAGGTAGTTTTTTTTGAGTTTAGGAATAGCTAGTTCTGAATGAACCAGCGTTGGATGGAGTCGAAGTCCTTCTGAAGGTGAGATGCTACAGTGGTAACAGATGGGTCGGAGGCAAATAACACCGTATTGTCTGCATACATATGGATACCAGATTGTGTGCAGACAGCAGGCAAGTCGTTGATGAAAATTGAGAAAAGCAGCGGGCCAAGTACAGACCCTTGAGGTGCGCCACTGGTGACAGGGAGGGGGGTGGATAGGGCCATACCGATGCGGACTGCTTGTGACCTGCCTGACAGGTATGACTGGAACCAACTGAGTGCTGCCGTCGACAGACCAGTTAGGGCCAGTTTGGATATCAACAGGGGGTGCGAGACCGTGTCGAAGGCTTTTGCCAGGTCTATGAAAATAGCTGCGGTAATTTCCCCTTTGTCAGTGCCTGTAAGGATGGAGTTGGTGAGGCGAAGGAGGGATGTGGTGGTGGAGTGATTTTTTCTGAAGCCGGCTTGAAAGGGGGTGAAGAAGGAGATTTTATCAAGATAGTTGTGTAGCTGGGATAGAACAAGGCGCTCTTGAATTTTGGCTAGGATGGGGAGCAGAGATATAGGCCGATAGTTTGAAGGGGAGGAGAGGTCCCCTTCCTTGGGGAGAGGAGTGACTGTGGCCTGTTTCCATGTTGTGGGAACAGCACCTAGTGAAAAGGATAGATTATAGCGCATGGATAGGGGATAGGCTAATGCTGGGGGAGAGAGTTGGAGCATTTTAGAATCTAAACCCGATGTGCATTTTCCCTTGGTCGTGTTTAGTGAGAGTAGAATTTTTAACACCTGGTCTGGAGTGACTGGGCGGAGCAAAAGAGGCCCAGGGTGGTGTGTTAGGGAGATCAGAGGAGCCTTTGGGGAGAACGAGTGGTGGGTGGGGTGGGGTGGGAGGAGAGAGAGAGGCAGCAGTGGTCTAGAAGAGGGCATTTAACTCTCGATGCAACCTGGCAAAGGTCATTTATGATTTTGCCTAAGTAGGTTGAGAGTGGGGGTGGGGGGTTGGTTGGTGGAGTGAGAAGGATTTTATGGATTTCCAGAATTGAGAAGGGTGGGTGTGGTCTTTGTTAAATGTCAATTTGAAGTAGTTTGATTTGGACTGCCGTATGAGTCTTGTGCAGGCATTTCGAAGGGACCGGTATTGTTGTTTGGCCAAGTGAGAGTCAGTGGCCTTGAACAGTTTCCAGGCCCGGTCTCTGGCTTGGAGTTGCTCCATGAGGTTAGAGGTTACCCAGGATAAGTGGGAGCCCCTGACTCTGGATCTCCTTAGCGGACATATGTCCCAGATAGCAAGGAGATTTGTAGAGAAGTAGCTCAGGGCCCCGCCCATGGAGGTGGCACTAGGGATGGGAGACCAGTCAATGGTGGTGAGGGCGTTTAGGAGTGCAGGCAGATCCAATGATTTGTAGGCTCTGCAGCGCAGCAGACGAGGTGGGGAGGCCGGGGGATGGAAGATTTTGCGCACTACGTAGATCATATGGTGGTCGCTAAGGGAGTCCGGTAGGAGGCCGGCTTTGAGTATCCTATGAGGGTGGGTAGTAAGTGCCCAGTCCAGTAGTGTGTGTTTCTTAGATTTGTGGTTTAGGCGGGTGGGTTCCCCTATTTGCTGGTGCAAGTTTAGTGCACTTATTTGGCAGCGTGCCTTTGATGCTGCACAACCCAGCCAGTTTAGATTGAAATCCCTGAGGATGTGGAGTTCTCCGCCTTCTGTGAGGGCCCTCAGGTTGCCTAGATGTTCGAGGATGCTGGTTAACGTTGTGTCCAGTGGGCAGTATGACCCAGATATATATACTGGGATAGAGTGGGGCAGGGGGATTTTGATCAGGAGAGAATCGATTGTTTTACATTTGTTTGAAGTGGCACATATAAGATATGGGATTGAAAGCAGGAGACCAGAAGTGCAGTGGTTGGTTGGTGGTTGGGCAGAAAAGCATTTGGATGGCAGAGAAAAAGGTGAGTTCAGACATTTCATGAAGAGATGCTGTAATACTGTGAGTGCACTGTTCCATTTATGGATTTAAGTGTTACTTAAAAAAATCACAGAAGCGATGGGTGATGGTGCAGTGCCGTTTGGTCGCTACAGCAGCTGTCAGGATCATTGGTCACAGCTTCAGGAGGAAAGTAAAATAGTTTTTTTTTTTGTAGGAGAAAATCAGTTTTACTTAAAATGCTTAGTAGTCCACTACTTTTCCTGTGTGTGAGAAAGTGTTGCTAAAAAAAAAAAAATCACAGAAGTGATCGAGTGACTGAGGAGTGCCATCAGATGCTACAGTAGCTGTCAGGATCGGGCTGTGATGACATCTCATGGCTCAAGGAGCAGAGCTGAGTGTTATGTAGGAGAAAATCAGTCTTAATTTAATGCTAAGTATTCTTGTATTTTTTCTCTGCGTGAGCTACTAAGTTACTAATAAATGTATAGCTAAATGGTGTTGTAGTTTAAAGCATATGTGGGCAAGTGAGGTGAGAAAAAATGGCGGCTCTAATTTTCTGAAAATTCTACTGGCTCAAAGATTTTACTGTAGTCCTGCATCCAGCTGGTCAGTACTTGTTTATAGCCATGCGTTAGACACTTTCTAATGCACGGCTAACAACCAATCAGATTGATCAAAATCCTTTGCCTATTTTATAATTTATACTGTGTTATGCATCCTGTACTATGCTGCCAAACCTGTTAATATTTTGTCCTACTGTACAAATGATTGTTATGTCAGTGAATTGTACTAGTCTGACTGTAACCTCCCAGTTTTAGCCTGAAACAGGCAAATTTTTGTCTAGTACACTTATCTGGTAATCAAAAAGCAAATAAATCCCTAGCACAAGGAGGCACTGCAGTACAGTTTGTACTTATGTAACATTGCATAGAGTACCAAACCAAAATCGCAAAGAGACTGTACTAGTATATAGCAGTGAGAAAACCCTATGCATTCTAGTCCTCAACACTGTGAAGCAGAATATTAGCCCATATAGCTTCAGGAGTGTTCATGGTGTTGTCCACAGAGCTTGACAGAGTCTTAACAACAAAGAGTTTTGGGAAAGCTGTTTCCATTTTGAAAGAGGAAAGGGCTTCTGGTTCAGTTCCTTCCAACATTTTTAAAGCTTCTTCTTGGTTCCATACTACCCAGGGAGATATTCCTCTTCTGTTGAGAAATCCCAGTGATGCCAGAAAAGTCATTAAACATATATATCCATATCCGTATCCGTATCCGTATCTGTATCCGTATCCGTCTCTATCTCTATCTACTATCATCTATATCTATACCTACTATCATCTATATCTATCATCTATCATCTATATCTATATCTATATCTACTATCATCTATCATCTATATCTATCCCACACCAGCAGTGAAAAAATTTGGTAAATAAATCATGTTATTTTGGGATATTTATTTTCACTTAGAACACCATGTATTTCACTTAGAACACAATTTATTTACCTTAGAACATGTTATTTCCACTTAGATAGAACACAGAGAACAATTGACCAGATAGATAACTAACAATAAAAAGAAATGCAGTTTTAAACTAAAACAAAGTAAAACACCAGTAAAAACAATACAAATGGTGTGATATAGATATCAAATACATAATGGGTTGCAGTAGAATGACACATGTATAACCCCTAGGTGGCACTATCCCAAGAGCTACTACCCCTGCCTGCTTGGCTAGTAGCAGGTTAAAGGGCCTGGGTACTGAAACGGGTGCCTCCACCTAGAGGACAGGGTTGTTAGTAGCAAGGCTAACCTGGTTACAGCCCATCAGGACACTGTAACTCCCCTCTTTCCCCTTTAGTGGCCTAGACAATAGGCAAGAAACACTTTCACAGTAGCCCCTATTCAGCATACAACTCCCCACTCTGTCTGCACTTACCAGCAGGGCTGGTTCATCTGGCTCGACCCTAGAGACCCCCTGTAAAACAAGGTTATGCACAGCAAATATCAGCAGTATAGTACTTTTGACACAAACTGGAACCACAGTCAGGTTAAAGGCAAAAAGAGTTAGATCTGATTTATTCAGGGGACTTGAACAAGGGAGGGGCGTAATTAGGTTGATTGGCTTACAGGCTAAATCAATCAGGCAGCTGTACATGCACTTCAGAGTCCACACACAGTCACACACTCTAAGTACCCAGGTGGAAATAAGATGGGTTAGCCTGAATCATTGCCCGGGGTAGGCGGGTGTTGCCGCTGGTTGGGGCCCTGTGATGGAAGAAAGAAACATGCATGACACACACTATTTGTAATCCGGAGTTGGAGGGCTCAGTTCGTGAAGAAAAAGACAACAAGGCAATCAGATGACAACACTTTAGATTTAGCTGTTGTTGCAGGGAGCTACCATGAGATTTACTCATGATATCCAATACAGGGCACAGGCAGGATGAAATTGAGACTGCAGATTGATGAGCTGGAATGCCAGGAGAAGCTGGGCCCACGCAAATCACTGAGGCGTCGTTCCTGTTCAAAGAACTGAGCAGGGGGCTGATCCCCAGGCAGGTCTCTCGTCGATGGCTTTCTCTGTGGTGTGAGTAATCTGGCTGGGCCAGTGTGATGAGGCCTAGGCTGCGGAACAGTTCGGATGTGAGTCTGAGATCGCTGGATGCAGCTTCCAGCAAGCAGGGCACGGTTCAGCTCACAGTGGGGAACCCAATCGCAACCCACTAACAGCACACAGCACGTTTATAGCAAAGAAATCACCACTATACCAGGCGGATGGCAGTCCGGTCGCAATTATTCCACCTAGATACAAATCATCCCAGCTGCAGGTGAGAGCTGCTTATTGCCGGTATCTACTGAGACTGTGTAGCTGTGTTTAAAACAACTTTGCCTGAATCTGCTTGGTATTTCTACAAATTGCTGCTCTCATTAGACTGCCAGAATCGTTATATTTGTTTCAGGACATTTGTGCAATAGACTGGAAGGAGGGGATCCGGCGGTGGATCAGGGCATCCCTAATTACATTAGGGGTGGGGGCTATGCACTATAAAGCCTCGCGCTGCACACTTCATTGAAATTCCACCTAGATACGAATCATCCCAGCTGCAGGTGAGAGCTGCTTATTGCCGGTATCTGCTGAGACTGTGTAGCTGTGTTTAAAACAACTTTACCTGAATCTGCTTGGTATTTCTACAAATTGCTGCTCTCATTAGACTGCCAGAATCATTATATTTGTTTCGGGACATTTGTGCAATAGACTGGAAGGAGGGGATCTGGTGGCGGATCAAGGCACCCCTAATTACATGAGGGGTGGGGGCCATGCACTATAAAGCCTCGCGCTGCACACGGGCGCGAGCGGTGTGAGTGGCGCGAGCACCACTCGGTAGAAATAAAACTGGTTGCAGTTTAAATCGAGGTGTAAATTAGATAGGAAAATGAGTCCTGCACTTATTTTGAGTGTATGGTCAATATGGGGGGTTTGTCTTGTGAACTATACTGTAAAAGATACTGATTGTAACAGTGTTAGTAAAGGAGTAGGCTTAGTCGCCATGGGGGAATGTTTTACCTCAATGACACAAGATTTGTCTTAAGAAGAAATACATTTACAAATGAAAGGAGGAGTATTAGAAAACAAATGGGACCTTTGACAATATCTCATCGATGAATAACCTGGGGCCAGGAAGCTTCTTCTCCTTATATTTGTTAATGCAAAGCGGTGATATTGAAGTTAATCCTGGCCCAGGATTCACAGGTGAGATTACTTTAGTTCATGAGAATGTAAGGAGTTTAGTTCACAAAACTGATGATTATAGGGTTTGGGTTGCTAATAAAAATTTTGATTTATTGGCCTTGTCAGAAACTTGGCTTCATTCAGATATCTGTGACCAAGAAGTACATCTTGATGGATACAGAATAGAGAGAAATGATAGAATAAAAAAAAGGGGTGGGGGAGTTTTAGTGTATATTAAAAATAATTTAGGCCCTTATCAGATTCTCTTAGCAGCCAGTTATGAAGGGATAGATTGTATATTGATTGAACTGCTCACATTAAAACTGGTAGTGGGAGTATTTTATGCCCCCCCCCCAAACAAAACTTAAAAGTTTTGATTCCCGTACGGACCTTCTCTCAGAATTAATACAGGATAAAATGACAGTTTTTATGGGGGATTTTAATGCGGATTGGAATCAGGCTAGAGGTGTAAGGCTTAGAAATAATTTTGAAACCCTGGGATTAGAATAGAGGATCGAAGATCCCACCAGAACCACTTCAATTTGGGGTCGGGGGGCTATACTCAATCTTCTGTTTGTCTCCCAGGATTTGGATATAAAAAAATGGGAAGTATTGCCAATACACTTGGGAGATCATAGCCCCATAATGTGTATTATTAACTTTCCTATCTTATTAGTACAACAAAAGAATGTTTACTGGGCCAGAGATTTCAGGAATTTTAAAGAAGTTAGTTTAAAAAAAAACTCTTACAGAATTTAATTGGGACAGATTGTTTATGATTCCAGACACTGAACTGGCAATTCAAGAATTTAATGACTGTTTACTATCCATGATTCACCTCCATGCTCCAAAAGTGCAGAAATGTAAAAGAGCAAAAGAAGATTCATGGATAACAGATAAGATAAAGAAGCAATTTAGGATTAGAGATAGAATATGGAAAAAAGCTAGGAAAACAAAATTATTGGATGATTGGGAAAGTTTTAAGCAATGGAGAAATAAATGCTGTAAAGCCATTAAAAACACAAAGAAAAAGTATTAGCTTGACAAATTAAATAAGGCAAAAGACCAAAAAATGTTTTGGAGACATATTTCTGAAATTAATCATTCTACTAGAACTACAAAAGAGATAAGTTTGCTGCAAGGAGGAAAGTTGATTGATGAACCAATGGAAGTGGCTAGAATATAAAATTCTTATTTTGTTGAATTAGGGGACTTAAACATTCCCCCTCCAACAGAACGTACAATTGATTTGTCAGCTAATAAAATAATTGTGGAATTAAAAACAAAACAAATTGTTGAACATGAAGCTAAATTTAACCTTAGATAGTTAACTTTGAGGGAAGTACAATTAGAATCGCAAAACTTAAATATTAATAAAGCTGGTGGTCTGAATGAAATTGAGGCAAGATTTCTAAAAATTGGTGCAGATGTTCTTGCACCCATAATAACTTATTTATTAAATTGGAGCCTTAATAGTTCTATTGTCCCAGAAGTATGGAAAAAGGGAAAAGTAATACAACTTTTCAAGGGTGGGGATCGTACTGTACCATCAAACTACAGACCCATTATCATACTTCCTGTGCTTTCAAAAATAATGGAACGTAGAGTACATTCTCAACTAAGTCAATACTTAGAAGATAATGAAATATTATTTGATAATCAACACAGATTTAGACCTAATAGATCCATGAACACTGCCCTGTTAGACTTCCATAATTTAGTTGTAACATCATTGGATGAGGGGCGAAGTACCGGGGCAGTGTTCATGGAATTTAGCAAAGCATTTGATTTGGTTCAACACAGGAAGCTCTTGGAAAGGCTCTGGCAGGTTGGAGTATAAAAGAGTTACTTGCAGTGGTTTACATCATATCTGGCTGGCCGTAAGCAATGTGTCGCTAATGGAACTATGTTATCGTGCTTTGAGGAAATAAATCGGGGGGTTCCTCAGGGATCGATTTTAGGGCCATTAATGTTTAACATCTATGTTAACGGTCTGGTACAAAATATTAGAAATGGGGAAATTAGGATGTATGCAGACGACACAGTATTACTGGTTTCAGCCAAAAATTTAGAAGAACTAGAGCTGAAACTGCAGGGAGGCTTGATTCAACTGGAGAGGTGGATGAGCAACTCTGGACTGCTTCTAAATGCAAAAAAAATCCAGTGCATGATGTTTTGTTCAGGTCGTGTTGAGAACGGACCACAGTTGCAGATCCACCTATCCAATGGTACTCAGCTGAAGGAAGTGAAAAGTTATAGGTACTTAGGAGTGCAAATGGACTCGCACTTGACATTTGGAGATCATATCAATATCCAGGTTAGAAAGGTAAACCAAAGGTTGGGGGCTCTTAGGAGAGTGGCAGGAATATTTACAAGGGAAGTTAGAGAGAAGCTAGTTAAGCAGATGATGATGCCAGTATTAGAATATGGAGCACCCATATATATGAATACTACTCAAAAGTTATTAAATAAGGCAACTCAAGCTTATTACAGATTGGGGAAATATATCACTAAGAGCAAACACAAAAGTCATCATTGTGTAATATACAAACAAATGCACTGGTTAAATCCTGATGCTCAAAGAAACTATATTTGGCTAACAATTTGTCATAAAATTATATTTTCTAAATGTAAACATCCATTAGCAAAATTTATTACATTACATCAATCAAATAATTTGACTTATCAAACAAGAAATGCTAATATAACAATTTCAATGTTAAAATATCATAACAAAATTGGAGAGACAAAGTTACAAAATAAAATAGCTAGGTATTGGAATAGTTTGCCAAAAAATTTAAAGATGATAAATAATCTGTCCATTTTTAAAATTAATTTGGCTGAACATTTACAGACTGAATGTATATGTTATGTATGATACTGGATCTGAAGATATGTAGATATGTAGTCTGTTTTTGTATGTTTAATGTTTGTATTTAAGATAGAGTTTGAATAGATGTTTGTATTTTATTTCTTTATGTATCTTAGTACACAGGACATTAGTTGAAAACAGGGCCTTTGGTCCTAATCTATTTGTTTCCTGTATAAAAATAAAGTTTTATCAATCAATCAATTACAAAGTCTTTGTGTAAAACCGGGAGGTCAGCGGTAACTGGAGATCTTGACAGGCCGATTGCATTTGGCAAATCTTTGGTCTTCTTCAGGTTTTAAGCCAGGTCACAGTTCAATGGCTTTAATCTCTCCCACAACTTCGGATACAGTCTGATTCTGTAAAGTTCTCCCTCACAAGGTACAGCAGGCAGGCCAAAACTCAGCCCTTCCACAGTTCTTCCATGTGAACTATGCAGGAGCTGCTGCTCGAATGTCTCAAGCTGTTCAGCCTTTCACTTCCTAACACAGACTGACTCTAGCTGCCAGCAGCCTGGGACTTTCCCCAGAATCCACAAGGTTTGGTTTGCTGATCCATCTGTCAAGTCAAAACAAGGGCTCCCCCTGCAGGTCCATTTGGGCACCAAAACCTCAAAACTACAATTCCTACAAAGTTTTGCTCCCACAAGACCCCTGGGGACAGACTCCATTTTAGAGTCCCCAAAGGTACTGATTGGCCCATTCTGGCAGTCCAGGACCAAGATGGCGGTGATAAACAGAACTGTCCATGCTGCAAAGAAGGCAGGTTAGACAAACTACAATATCATTATTGTTCTACTAGATAATTAACAAATAAGTACAGCTTCTAACAGAGCTCCCTCTGCACAAATAGCGATGGCAGAACGGAGTGATTATCTGGCAGCCCAGGTGGGACTGTAGCATAGAAACACTCAGCCCCCATGTTTGGGGGGCGGAGCTAACTGCCAAACTGGGTAGACGCATGTATCTGTGGCAGCAGACTAGAACAACTATAATAACGACAAAAGTATTAAATATCTTAAATATTGGCAGTCACAATTGACAGCGTCTGGAAGCTCATAATTTGCTGAACATTTTGATACCTAATTTGACACTATGGGAAGAACTACTCGAGGTGGACAAGTACCATACGGGACGAAACCAAAAAGCAATAAGGCCCAGAGCAGCTCCACACCATCAACATCTACTATGCCAACTGAAGCTGGGCAACCTACGAACGTGGCCCTTCTACATGCGATCCAAGCTATGGACGTTAAACTGGAAACTATAGTTGGTAAAGTCACTACCTTGGAGGCCGTGGTAACTGGGGTACAGGGAGATGTAAATACCGCCTCTGAAACAGCGATGAAAGTCCTCACTACTTCAGCAGGCCTAGTTAAAGAAAATTCAGTGCTTCGGCTGTGATCGGAGCACCTGGAAAATCAGGCCAGAGCTACACATGTACGAATGGTAGGAATGCCAGTGGGGGTCGGCGAGGATGACTTTAAAGCATTTATTACCCACTGGATCAAAGATCAGCTGCATTTTCAGGATTTCTCAATTTTATTTATTTATTTATTTATTGAATTTTGATGACCGGGTAGGCCCACTGGGCCCATAGAGGTCCCTTTTTCAGGGGCGACCCGGGTGCAACAACAACATACAGGTAACAGTTCAGTACAGACTGGAGAGTGGAATAATATTTTAAAAGTAGGAGTTTCTATACCATATAACTCCTCGACGGGCCCTGGAAGATGATCCTCCTCCTCCTCTGACTGTAATGCTTGTGCTGGGGGACGAAGTGGAAAGAGATGAGATGCTAAGCGCAGCTAGATGAGCTGAAGCCACAGAGTGGCATGGAAATGTGGTTCGCCTATTCCCAGACCTCAGCTTTGCCACAAGATCCAGAAGGAAGGCCTTTGATGGAGTCCGACAACAATTGAGCACACTGGGAGTTCAACATGTGCTAATGCTGCCCGCCAGGCTGAAGATTATATATGGGGGCTGAACATACATCTTTACAGATCCAAAGGACGCGGGGAAAAAGGTGGTTCGTATCGGACATGAATTTGTGGCCCGTAGATCAGAATCTGATTCGGAGGAGAACCCCGAGAAGGTATGATTGCTAAATACCATGGTTGTTGAATTCAGGAGATGAAAGTAGCAGAGGAAGGCTAAATTGCTTTTTGGTCATTTTAAAATTCGTGCCATTTAAAAGTTGATATGGCGCCTTCCCGCCTTGGCTCCTAGTGATCAGTCCTACATCTCGTTTAGTTAAACCAGCTTTGTTTTTGTTTTATACGAGCAGGGACTGTGTTCTCCTCCACTAGTACACTTTTGGGACTTTAACTGAAATGTTCATGTCTATATCCTAGAAAAATCAGGTTATCCTATAATGCTACATAGTTATGCATAATAATAGTTTTTTCTTTAATGATGTTTAAGGCAGATATATAATGACTGTCTGTTGCTAGAGTGCATGCAATATGCAATTTTCTCCTGATCAATTAGAGGACCATCAATCCAGTTCTTGGGTGGTACAAATATCCTTGTTTGTGTTAAATTATGGAACATCCTCATTCTTGGCAGTAACAGCTCATCCTAAGGAAATAGCTCTAAAGTTTTTAAACCTGTATTACTCCTCATATGGAGTAACTAAAGCTAGAATTTTTTGTGAAATCCTATCATTATATATTGACTGAGATATATTCTATGTAAAAAAATTCTGGATGTACAAGCTTGTTTTTATTTGTGCAAACTAATAAAAAATAAGTTTAAAAAAAAAAAGAAACACTCAGCCCCCTTCCAGCCAGATTAAATAAGCACCACGTTATTGGCAGCTCTTAAAGAGACAGAGCACACAGGCATTAAGGCACTCTCACACAATCACTTTTAAAACGCTAAGACACAGGATACCAGCCTGGCAGTGGGCACTTAGGCACCCCCAAGGAAGACTTTCGAGAACCCCCATTTGTAGGGGGGATTACACCCTTCCCTGACTGGAGAAAACTTGGCGTCTGCGTCAAGTTTGTACCACCACACTATTGAAGATGCAACACACACAAGACATACGTGACATTAACATGCTATGCAAATAATACCTGATGCATCAGTTAACATAAACTTGTCACATTACTATACATTTCAATATACTTCACAATACTATATCCATATTGGCAATACTTATGCATGTTTCATACATGTGACACTGATTCCTCTATGATTAACACACTATTAACATTATAATACTGATTCATGTTATAACTTCTTGTACATTAAACAGTGTAAGAGGGGGCCCTTTCCTATCAGCTAACTTGGGGCTGGCAGGGGCACCATAATGAGAAGGAAGAACAATTAACCTGTAATTGACTGTCAAGCTCAGTTTGGGTAGTGAGCTCTGAGAAACATAAACACCCTGGTGAACCACATTGAGAGGCAAATCCACTGGCCTCCCAGGAGACTCATAACTTAGATGCACTACTGACTTGATAGCTCGGCCAGACTTTCTGGGGGGAACAGGCAGGGTCTCTGTACTTTCAGTACTGTCCTTGGACTTTTCTTCTGTCATGAGGGGTGCCCCTGCACTGGTGGGAAGGTCCAGGTTAGAAGCACCATCAACTTTTTGCTCTACAGACTCTGCTTCCACAACACTTTGCTCATTATGTCCTTCTGAAGGGGGTCCAGGTTGCTCATTCTGAGGAGGCTCTGGCACAATTATACTTTACTGTATGGAGTGGGTACGGTTAATATTTTTCAGTAAGTTTCATATTATTCAGTAAGTTCTGGTAGGTCACCAGGGAGACACTGCCCGTCAGCCCCTTCTTTGGGCAAGTCAAACAGTTCTACAAGACACAAAGAGTCCACAACCTCAGACGTGATACTTGGAACTTCACTTTCAGGGGGCACTGGGTCCAGTGAAGAAGCTGGGGGGGGGGTTAGGCAGTTCTGAAGGCCCAGCTTCATCCCCACAATTCTTTTTTTTTTTTTATTTAGTATGCTTTAGGTTGCCCCTGCACCATCAATCTTCCGCTCCGGTCACAAACCCCTGTACCTCCACCTCCGGTGTAGCTGGAGTTCACCCGGTCACCCCTGGATTACCCCCCCAGAGGGTGGGGTTGCGACACTGTCCCCTACCAGTGCCACAACACTAGTAACTGGTTGGGGAGCCATCTCCAGAGGCTA
This sequence comes from Neoceratodus forsteri, assembly GCA_016271365.2. Lineage (NCBI taxonomy): Eukaryota > Metazoa > Chordata > Ceratodontiformes > Ceratodontidae > Neoceratodus > Neoceratodus forsteri. Next base: position 797,410,790 of record CM028134.1, on the reverse strand, counting down.
ATTGAGTCCCGGGGCAGATTTTCTCCCATTTTTCTTGGAGGCGGGGATATGCAATGACGTCCAGCATCCGCCCCGCCTCCCTGAGACTCTCAGACGCCGGTCGCTGCAGTACCTCGGCCTCCGCCGAAGTCCCATCAAGTACTGGACATACACCCCGCCCCCGAGGAAGGAGGCGATCTCTGGGATGCTCCATCCTTCTCCCCGTAAGGGCCTCCAATGACCCAGGTCCATTCCTGAACCCCGGGTCACCGGCGTCGCAAGCGGAAATCCAACCGCTATGCCGATGGGCCGGCAAACATCCCCACGATTCTGCAGAGGATTGCCTCAAAACAACTGACTCAATTCATACGAGGGATAATAAGCATTGTCACACTCACTTTCAACAGAGGTGGATTGACAGTAACTATCATTCGGGGCCTGCCGGGGGCAGGGGGGACCTTGAATCTATAACAGCTGGAGCAGGTTGACTCCATCTCCTTCTTGCAGCAACATGAGTCACTCACCCAGGAGAAGCAATTTCTGATGGTTCAGCATCAATAATAATTTGGCTGATTGGCAATAAGTGATTACAGTGCATGGTCTTGACAGCTTTGTGGTTATTTTCTGGGCGCACCTTGTGCACTGGTAGATCATCCAATTTGCCAACTACTACATGGGGAAGATGGTGCCAGCTGTCAGCAATTTTATGCTTTCTATGCAGTCCCAAATTACGCAACAACACATGGTCTCCGGCCAGTAGCTCTTGAGCCTTTACCTTCTTGTCGTGCCTTTCTTTGTTGGCAAGGTTTTTCTTGGTGGCCATTGTCTGGGCTAGTTGATATGCATGGTTCAATTGAGCTTTCAATTTCTGTACATACTGCAAATAGTTCTCAGCCCAGACCCCATCTGGGGAGACCCCAAAGCAAATATCCATGGGCAACTGGGCTTCCCTCCTGAACGTGAGTCAATAGGGAGAGAATCCAGTAGCATCACTTTTGGTGCAATTGTAGGCGTGTACCAAGGTGCTAATCTGTTGACTCCACTTAGAATTGTCTTTAGGATGGAGGTTACCCAGCATGTCTAAAAGGGTACGATTAAAGCGTTCTGGTTGAGGGTCCCCCTGCGGGTGATAAGGGATAGTTCTTGACTTCCGCACCCCCCACAAAGAGAGCATTTCTTTGATTAACCTACTTTCAAAGTCTCTGCCTTGGTCAGAATGGATCTGCTGGGGGGCACCATAGTGTACAAAGTATTCTTCTATTAGCACCTTGGCCACAGTGGAGGCCTTTTGATCTTTAGTTGGGAAAGCTTGTGCATACTGTGTAAAATGATCAGTAACCACCAACATGTTGCCAATGTTCTTTTGGTCAGCTTCTAAGCACAAAAAGTCTATGCAGACCAGTTCCATGGGGGCACTGGTAGTGATATTGACAAGGGGGGCAGCCCTCTGAGGCAGGGCTTTCTTTTGAAGGCAATGACTGTAAGTCTTTACATGGTGCTTGACATCGGCCCCCATCTTTGTCCAATAGAATCGGGATCTCACCAAGTCGAGAGTTCTATCAATACTGAGGTGCCCCATGTGATTGTGGAGGGACCTCAGTACCAATTGTTTAAAGGCCGTGGGTAGGACCAACTGTTGCTTGTCTACTTGACCACTATGATCCTCTGTCTCTCTGTACAACAACTGATCATGCAGTTTTAACCTGGAGCATTCCTTCAATAATAGAGCAGTTCGCAGGTCAGGGGAACGGAACTTGGACACATCTTTCCCAGCTCGCAGGGCGTCAAGTGCGGGCCGAATCACGGATCTTGGGATTGAGCCCACTGGATACTATCTTTATCCAGCTGAGGTAGGGCACTAATGTCTAAAGCAGAGAAATGGCAATAGGCAGCCGGTAGGCAGGTATCGGGAGGGCCCAAGCAGTCCACCTGACACTCCATTGTGTCCGGAGACATCTGTTTATCTCTGTCAAACGTTTGTCACAATGCTCTGATGTCAGGCTCAGACAGTCTTTATTTTTTTATTTATTTATTTAGTTTCTGTTGACCGGGTAAGTGCACTAGACAAATCCTGCCTATTTTCAGGCACGACCCGGGAGAGGGGGATACAGATGAATGCCAACTGACCTTGAACCAGATTAAGCTGTCAGTGGTATTTTTAGTGAATCTGAGTCTGTGAGTCTGACCCAATTGCTTTTAGAAGCTGGGCTTCATGGCAGTGCATCAGCATCAATGTGGTTTAGTCCCAGTCTGTATTCCACAGCGTAATCATAAGTTGATAAAGCGGAAAGCCACCAGTGCCCAGTGGCGTCCAGTTTAGCGGAAGTTGGTACATAGGTCAATGGGTTATTATCAGTCTTCACCAATATCTTTGCCCCATATAGATACTCGTGAAACTGGCCGACTATGGCCCACTTTAGTGTGAGGAATTCCAGCTTGTGGACAGGATAGTTCTGTTCTGACGGGGTCAAAATCCTACTGGCGAAAGCTACGGGTCTCAAACCACCCTCGTGGTCTTGATACAGCACAGCTCCAAGCCCTGCAAACTAGAAACATAGAAACATAGACTTTGATGACAGATAAGGACCGCTTGGCCCACCTAGTCTGCCCATTTCCCTACCTAGAGGATAAGCTGCAGATCCTATTTAACCAACAGCCTATTTCTTCCTACCCCCCACAAAATTTGCCTTATGTCTGTCCCATGCATTCTTGAATTCTCCCACAGTTTTAGACCCCACAACCTCCTCAGGAAGGCGGTTCCATGTATCCACCACCCTCTCTGTGAAAAAATACTTCCTCACATTGCCCTGAGCCACCCCCATCTTCAAATTGTGTCCCCTTGTTCTTGCATATCTCTTTTTCTGAAAGATGCTACCCTTGACTTTGTTGATTCCACTGAGGTACTTAAACGTTTCTATCATGTCCCCCCTCTCCCTTCTTTCCTCAAGGGTATACATATTAAGCTCCTTTAGTCTCTCCTCGTATGGCTTCTCTTGCAGACACTGCACCATTTTAGTTGCCCTCCTCTGAACTGCCTCCATCCTGTCTATGTCCTTGCGGAGATGGGGTCTCCAGAACTGGACGCAGTACTTCAGATGGGGTCTCACCAACTGTCTGTACAGGGGGATAACAACTTCCTGTTTTCTGCCGGTGATTCCTCTCCCTATACATCCCAATATCCCCCTAGCCATCCCTAGCATCTGTATGCAGCACGTAGGGCTTGGTAGGATTGGCATAGGCAAGGATTGGTGTTGGTATATGACTTCATGGAAGGCTGCTTCACACTCGGGTGTCCACCGAGACCCAAAAGATTCACCTGTTCAAAAATACATTTTCTCTTGGTAACCCCTTTTTTGTATTTGTGGTTGGTGGGGGTAGCCTTGGGTAAGGTTGGGGATCGGTCGAATCACCTTCGAATAATCTTTTATGAATCTGCGGTAGTAGACGCAGAACCCCAGGAAACGCTTTAGTTCTTTCAAGTTGTTAGGCCGGGGCCAAGTGGTCAGAGCTTCAACCTTGCTGGGATCTGTCTGTATCCCTTCTGCAGATACTATGCACCCCACATATTTCACAGATGTTTGGAAAAACTGGCACTTGTCGATGGATAACTTGAGACCAAACTCTTCCAATTGATCAAGGACTTTGAACAGCTGTGTCTCATGCTCTTCTAACGTACGTCCAAAAACAATGACATCATCCAAGTACACTAAACATTCCAGTAAGTTCATATCTCTCACTGCATGCTCCATCAATCTCTGAAAAGTAGCGGGAGTGCCTGAAATCCCTTGTGGCTTCTCAGAAATTCATAGAATCCCAAAGGACAGATGAAGGCCATCTTCTCATGGTCCTCCAGGGCCATCGGAATCTGGTAATATCCGCTACGGAGGTCCAATACTGAGAACCATTGGCTCCCATTCAAGCAGTCCAGGGCATCCTGTATACATGGCATGGTGTATTGATCAGGGACAGTCCGCCGATTCAGGGTTCTATAGTCCACGCACATCCTCACGGATCCATTCTTTTTCCGCACAACTACAATGGGAGAGGCATATGGGCTCCTTGATTCTTGTATGATGCCAGCAGCAAGCATTTCCTGTTGGTGTGTCCTAACATCATCTATGTCTGCTGGGGCGAGGCATCGGGATCTCTCTCTAAATGGCTGGTCATCATGCAGGCGTATGTAATGCTCTGCACCTTGGACACATCCCACGTCCCACTCTTCTAATGAAAAAACCTGGTCTCTCTGGACGAGTTTCTTGCTAATTCGAGCCTTCCATTCAGCTGACAAAGGGGAATCACCAAAGTCAAATAGGTCTGTGGTCACCCTCGCCTTGTCGCCCGAGAGCGTGTTGCTGGGTAATGCTGCAGTGTCTGTGCAGTGTACTGTAGCTAGGGTGCATCCTCTGTTTACCTGGACCTCCTGATCTGACACATTTCGAATCTGGACCATCATTCATCATGCGTAGGCATGGGCGTGAGCAGGCAAGATGCTGGGTTTAACCAATAGTCCATCTGGCAACTTTTCTTCACCTGGTGCATCCACCATTAACATTTTGTTCTTTACATCTTTCCTGAGATGAACCTCCTCATGAATGGTGCACTGGGCATTGGGTGCCAGTACCAGAGAGTCAGGATTCTTCTTCCCCATGATCCTCACAGGCTCATCCTGGTCTACTTCATCGGGTTTCCGTTGCAAGTCATATATGCCCTTTTGACTAGAGCTGGAATTCTTAGTGCCCGTCCAGTCCACCGCCCTTGTTTCTCATGCCGGAGTTGTGCTAGTCTCCCAAACATGTGGGCATTGGTTCCAATCAGCAGAGGGACCCCATCATACAGTCCGGTGGGGGGACACACTAGGGCAAGTGTCTCAACTTGTTTGTCCACCCCAGCCACGGTGGTAGGAAATGACAACCAGATCCGGATGTAACCCGAGTACAAGTAGGACTTCTCGCTCAATCCCCACATGTGTAACCCTTCCAAAGGCTGTAAAGGCACATCAGGCAGGTGCTTCTGATACCAATCTTGAAAAATTATAGTTACTTGAGACCCGCTGTCAAGCACGGCCCGAGCAGACACACCATTCACCGTCACAGTAGTTTCCATTGAGGGGCCCACCACCTTGGACCACTCAGGGGGCGTGGACCTGGACATGGGTTTTGCAGCCGCCTTGGATGAATAACTTTTCCGGGCAGCCCCCTTTTGTAGCTGTGAGTTGCTCCGTCGAATCGATGCCAGCCCCTGCTAGTAACTTTTCTCAGATTTTCAGTCGAGCGGCAGGTGAACTGGGTGTGGCTGTCCTCTCCACAGTGGTGACAAAAGTTGGACTCCCTTGCATCTCTGAGTGGAAGTGGGCCATCTCCCTGCTTCGGCATGGCAGGTGTATCTTGAGGCCCTTCTTTGACTTGTGATTGGCTTTCCATGCTTTCTGGACTTCCACTAGGGCTAGTGGCTTGTGCAGCTTGCAGCAGGTCCCCCCACCAGGGCCCTCAATTTGTGTACTTCTTCCAACAGGTTACTCTCAGTCCAAGTTTCAGGAGAGATGACACGTACCCCTACTCCACCAGGCAGGACCGCACTCTTTGACTCATAACCATCTTCGTCATTCTCGGCTTCACGGATCTCTTTCACAAGGTGGTAAAGCATGGCAGGTAGTAGGGTAAACACTGAGGCACAGAGCTTGACAGAGGGCAGGACAGGGGTAAATGGAAAAATGGACAAGGGCAATAAGAGCAGGGATGGGGTAAAAAAGGATAAAGCCAACATTAAATGGAGGGCAATGAGTACCAATGCCCATAGTCTGGGAAACAAGCTTCCAGAGCTAGTAGCCCTAATGGAAGTGGAACACTTGGATATTGTGGCAGTCACAGAAACATGGTACACGGAGAACCATGACTGGGATGTCAACATACCAGGGTACACAATCTACAGAAGGGACAGGGAGGGGTAAAAGAGGAGGTGGAGTAGCTCTCTACATAAGGGAAGGGATCAAAGTAACAGAACTAAAAAGTAAAGGGGGAGGACAAGAGGAACTCTGGGTCACATTGGAGACAGGGAATGGCATCACAATCCGCACAGGGGTTGTATACAGACCCCCGTCTCAAGGGGAGGAAATGGACAAGAAAATGATAGAGGGCATTCTCAAAATGGCTGAAAAAGGGGAGATACTGTTGATGACGGACCTGAATATGCCAGATGTTAACTGGGCAACATGGACGGCAGCCACATCCAAGAGCAGGGTCATTCTCGATGCCCTACAGGAAGCATGCCTTAGACAGCTAGTGGTGGAACCCACTCGGGAGGGAGCAATATTAGACCTGGTACTCTCAAATGGAGAGAGGATCACTAACTTAGAAGTCAGTATACACCTGGGAACAAGCGACCACTGCACAGTGTGCTTCACAATAAACACAACCATGGAGACAAGCCATACAATTACAAGGATACTGGACTTTAGAAGGGCTGACTTTGGCATAATGGGTGAATACCTGAGGAATGCATTAGCAAATGGCCAGAAAGGAGGGGGGGAAGAACAATGGAGAAAAATCAAAACTGCCATCATGGAGGCAACAAGCCTTTGTGTGAAACAAATAAAGAAAACAAAGCGGAATAAAAACCACTATGGTTCTCAAAAGAAGTGTCAGGAAGGTTAAGGAGAAAAGGCTGCATTCAAAAGTATAAGGAATCACAGACAGAACACGACAGGAACTGTATCAATTAAAGCAGAAAGAAGTGGGAAGGCAGTCAGAAAAGCAAAGGCCCAAACCGAGGAAAGGACAGCTAACTCAGTTAAGAAGGGGATAAAACCTTTATAGGTACATTAGGGAACATAGAAAGGTTAAGGGAGGGATAGGAAGATTAATAAAGGAGAGGGAGGTGGGCAGAGGAGACAGTGAAAAGGCAGAGATAATGAATGAATACTTTTGCTCAGTATTCACAAAAGAAGAAGAGGAGGAGTTACCTAAACCAAACAGTAGAAGCACTCTGGATAGTGGGGTTGATACCAGTCCATTTAAAGAAGAAAGAGTACTGAAAGAACTTCTAAAACTCAAGGTGGACAAAGCAATAGGGCCTGATGAGATTCACCCTAGAATCCTAAAAGAGCTAAGGGAGGACCTAGTGACACCGCTAACCATACTTTTTAACAAATCATGGGAAGATGGGGTGGTACCTGAGGACTGGAGGAGGGCAGATGTGATTCCCCTTCACAAAAGTGGGAGCAAGGCAGAAGCAGGAAACTACAGACCTGTTAGTTTGACCTCAGTGGTGGGGAAAATGATGGAATCACTTCTGAAAGAAAGAATTGTTGAGTACCTAGAGGCCAGCGGGGCACTGGACCCAAAGCAGCATGGATTCACAGCAGGAAGGTCATATCAGACAAATCTAATCGATTTCTTTGACTGGGTGACCAAAGTAATAGACTAGGAGGGCTGTGGATATGGCCTACCTAGACTTTAGCAAGGCATTTGACACAGTCTAGCACAAAGATTAATAATCAAGTTAGCCAGCCTGGGAGTGGGTCCCAGGGTGGTAGCCTGGGTAGAAAACTGGCTGCATAACAGGACACAGAAGGTAATAGTGAATGGAACACATTCTGAAGAAAGGGGGGTTACTAGTGGAGTACCTCAGGGCTCAGTACTGGGTCCAGTCCTCTTTAACGTCTTTATAGGTGACATTGCAGAGGGTCTGGAAGGAAAGGTATGCCTCTTTGCGGATGACACAAAGATCTATAACAGAGTTGATACACAAGGGGGGGTAGAAAGGATGAGAAGGGACTTGGCAAGGTCGGAGGAATGGTCAGACATATGGCAACTTAGATTCAATGCAAAGAAGTGCAAAGTAATGCACCTGGGAAATAAAAATCCAGGAGAAGAGTACACAATAGCAGGGGAGGTACTAACGACAACAATAATGGAAAGAGATCTGGGTGTAGTCATATCAAATGACCTAAAGGTGGGTATGCAATGTGAGAAGTCAGTAGGGAAAGCCAGGGGGATACTGGGATGCATAGGGAGGGGCATCACAAGTAGAAAAAGGGAAGTGGTTATCCCTCTGTACAGACAGTTGGTGAGACCCCATCTGGAGTACTGCGTGCAGTTTTGGAGACCTCATCTATGCAAGAACATAGACAGGATGGAAGCAGTCCAGAGGAGGGCAACTAAAATGGTGCAGGGTCTACATCAGAAACCATATGAAGAGAGACTGAGAGAGCTTAATATGTATACCCTTGATGAAAGGAGGGACAGGGGGACATGATAGAAACTTTTAAGTACCTCAAGGGAATCAACAAAGTCCAGGAGGGTAGCATCTTTCAGAAAAGAGATGTAAGAACAAGGGGCACAATTTAAAGTTAGGGGGACAGCTCAGGGGTAATGTGAGGAAATTCTTTTTCACGGAGAGAGTGGTGGACGCATGGAACCGCCTTCCTGGAGAGGTTGTGGGGTCTAAAACAGTGGAGGAATTCAAACATGCATGGGACAGACATAAGGCAATTATAGTGGGGGGTTGCAGGAAATAGGCTGTTGGTTAACTAGAATCTGCAGCTTATCCAGTAGGTAGGGAAATGGGCAGACTGGGTGGGCCAAGTGGTCCTTATCTGCCGTCAAAGTCTATGTTTCTATGTTTCTATAAGGGGCCTGATAGCAGTTAGCATCTCTGGCTGCCTCAGCAGCTTGTTGACTGACCCACAATTTGGCCAATTCATTAATCAGTTCTATCATTTGTTGCAACTCAGTCTCGTCGCTTCTCTCAGGGGACTGACAGGCACGGGCAACCCCAGCATAGGGCTCCCAACCATCTTCGTCATTCTCAGCTTCACGAATCTCTTTCATGAGGTGGCAATACTCAGGGGGATCAGTCTTCTGGTCTTGCAATTGAAGTTTCAGCATCATCACACTAGAGTACCTGGCTGATTTGAAGATATGGTCCAACCTGACCCTATTCAGTTCACTAGCAGGCACTCCTCCTTTCCTGTGGGCCCTCTGCAGAGCCTTCTCAATTCTGGTAACAAACATAGACAACTTCTCATTCTTCCATTGCTTGGCAGATTTAAATTCCCACAGTAAATCGTCCCCTGACTCAGTGCTACCAAAACCCCCCCTCCAATGCAGAGAGGTATTCAGCAGCAGTAGCCTTTGGGCTAGTGGCACGTAGAAAGCGAATGTCCTCCAGTGCAGGGCCCCATAAACTCTCCATGAGTCTTTTTCTTTTTTCCCCCTCAGAGCACTGCCACTCCTGGACCGGGGGGGTAGCATAGTCCATCCATGTTTCCAGGTCATCCTCCCCTACGGACACTGGGACTGTTCCCGAAAAAAGTCTAAGTCTACGGTAAGAGTCCAGATGCACAGAGGGAATTACTATGGGGGAGATGACCAAGGGGGAGACCCTAGGGGTGGCAGGAGACACTATTGGGGACTGCAATGGTGTGGGTTCATCACAAAGGTCTAGCTTCCTTACTAACTCTTGTGCGGATCGCCCTTCAGAAGGTAACAACTTAAGCAGCTTATCCTCGAATCCCTCTATACTGGGGGACCCTCCCGGAATAGCCGGATCACTGTGCAAATGGATGACCCTCCACCCCTTCTGGGACCCTTCTGACAGAATAACGGGGGTACTTTCTCTGGATCTATAGGAAAGTTGCAGGAGAGTAGGACCACCATGGTCTGGTCAAACAGGTCCGAATCCCTCCCCTTCACTTCAACCTTCCCCAAACACTTAACGTGCTCCACGGCCTCTACAATAATTGCATTAGTGGTCTCTAACGGGACATCCATTAACAGGAGGGCCTGTTGGGGGTCTAACCCCTCAGCCTCAGTCCACCCCATCATTCGGTGCACTAACAGCTTATGGGGGCAATTTGAGCTTAGGCATAGCAAGCGCCTCCATTTTGTCACTAGTTCTGAATGTAAGACAGGGTAATTCCCACCTCCGGCCACTAGAGGACGCTAATCCCAGTGGTGCCTCCAAGATGTAACCCCTAGGTGGCGCTATTCCAAGGGCTACTACCCCTGCCTGCTTGGCTAGTAGCAGGTTAAGGGGCCTGGGTACTGAAACGGGTGCCTCCACCCAGAGGGCAGGGTTTTTAGTAGCAAGGCTAACCTGGGTATAGCTCTCCGGGACACTGTAACCCCCCTCTTTCCCCTCTAGTGGCCTAGACAATAGGCAAGAAACACTTTCACAGTAGCCCCTATTCTGCATACAACTCCCCACTCTGTCTGCACTTACCAGCAGGGCTGGTTCATCTGGCTCGACCATGGAGGCCCCCTGTAAAACAAGGTTATGCATAGCAAATAGCAACAGTATAGTACTTTTGGCACAAACTGGAACCACAGTCAGGTTAAAGACAGAAAGAGTTAGATCTGATTTATTCAGGGGACTTGAACAAGGGAGGGGCGTAATCAGGTTGATTGGCTTAAAGGCTAAATCAATCAGGCAGTCGTGCATGCACTTCAGAGTCCCCACACAGTCACACACTCTGGGTACCCAGGTGGAAATAAGATGGGCTAGCCTGAATCATTGCCTGGTGTAGGCTGGCACCGCAGCTGGTTGGGGCCCTGTGATGGAAGAAAGAAACATGCACAACATACACTATTTGTATTCCGGAACCATACGGCTTAGTTTGTGAAGGAAAAGACAACAAGGCCCTCTGTAACCCCTGGCTCTCAGGAGATGCCCTTCAGATCTTTACTAGCCAGCATAGCCACGGGAAACCAAAATGGCGAAGGGTCCAGTGTGTGTCAGAATATTTGCAAATTTCATTTTACTAGAAAACTGCAGGACTCTCTGGCTGCGGTCAGGACCACACGTGACTAGAAAAACAAGGAGAGGTACTGATATTGGTGTTGGAATTTTTACTCTATGTTGTAGTTTGCCCAGCTGTACTGACCAAATGAGAGACTCTATGGGAGTGGGTAATTTATTGGGCCACAAAAGATCTCCTTCCTTTGGAAACCAAAAGCAAATCATACTCTACGCAGATGATGCTGTAATCCTAGCCTCCCACCATGATCCAAAACAACTGCAAGAAAACCTCCAGCGTGGCTTCACATCAGTTGAAAACTGATTCTTAAAGCACAGACTGATCCTAAACCAGAAAAAAACAAATACCATGATCTTCAGCATCTCTCACAACAAAAATAAGCAGTATCACCTCTCCATCAAAACCAAGCAAGAAGTCACTCTTGAACAAGTCCAATCCTTCAGATACCTTGGCATCACCCTTGACTCCCACCTCTCCTATGCTGCCCACATTAATACTGTGTCAAAAGCTGCTAACATCAGGCTGGGCCTATTGTTCCATCACAGGAAACATCTAACCCCTGAAGCATTATCAGTTGCCGTCCAGCGCTCCATTGTTAACATCATTGACTACGGACTCATCATTTATGGCTCCGCCACTGCCTCCTCTCTCAAACGTGTTTCTACTTCCCTCAATGAAGCCCGTAGACTCGTCACTGGATCTCACCATCTCACCCATACCTGCGACCTCTACTCTCTAACTGGGTGGCTGCAACTCAACAGCCAAATAAAATATCAAACCTGCATCAAAGCAAAGAAAATAATGATGGGCAGTGCCCCTCCTGGTGTCTGCTCTCTCCTTAATCTCAGAAACAACAACTGCAACACCAGGAGGTCTAAACCTCAACTTCTGCAAATCCCCCACTGTTGCACATCCCAAGAACAAAGGTCCTTTGCATATAGGGCACCCAGCTGGCTAAATAGTCTCAGTAGTGACATCTATGCCTCACCCACGCTGGGTGCCTTCAAGTTCAAGCTTCACCTCGCTCTTCTTGCCTCCAGCATCTGTGACTGCCATGACTAATCAGTACTCCCACCTAGCTGCTCTTTGTTTTCTGCTGCCTGTTGTTGTCCCTCCACCTAGCACTTCTCTCCACCACAGCCCATCTGATGCACTTACCCCTGTCCGTCCTTGAGAAAGCCCCCTAGGCTGCTATACCCCTGCCCCTATCTCACCCCCTGCCCTCTCCTTTCCCCACCTCTCATTTCTCCTTTTCCCCTGTTTGTGTACACTCCCCTGTGTTTCCTTTGGTAATCCTTGCAATAACATGTTACAACCATCAGTGTTACTGATTGTTCTATACTGTAATTGAAACTGTATGCCTGTACTCACTGACGTGGAACCTTTGTAAAAGAGCCTCGGCTCAAAGGTACTTTGTAATCCTAGACTCAAATAAATAAAAAAGAAATAAAAAGGCAATCAGATGATAACACTTTAGATTTAGCTGTTGCTGCAGGGAGCTACCCTGAGGTTTACTCATGATACCCAATACAGGACACAGGCAGGATTTTATTTTTTTATTTAGTTTTTGTTAACCGGGTAAGTGCACTAGCCAGCAAGTGACTGTTTTCAGGCACGACCCGGGAGGTACAATTACAACACAACAAAGAGTACAGCCAGATTATTAAGACAACGAGAACAATAAATGCAGAGAGACGTACATATGGCAATGTAACACACATTAGTATGAAATTGAGACTGCAGGTTGATGAGCTGGAATGCCAGGAGAAGCAGGGCCCACACAAATCACCGAGGTGTCGTTCCTGTTCAAAGCGTTGAGCAGGGGGCCAATTTCCAGGCAGGTCTCTCATCGATGGCTTTCTCTGTGGCATGAGTAGTCTGGTTGGGCCAGTGTGATGAGGCCCAGGCTGAGGAACAGTTCGGTTGTGAGTCCGAGATCGCTGGATGCAGCATCCAGCAAGCAGGGCACAGTTCAACTCACAGTGGGGAACCCATTCGTGACCCACTAACAGCACACAGCACATTTATGTAAAGAAATCACCATTATACCAGGCGAATGGCAGTCTGGTTGCAATTACAAAGTCTCTGCGTAAAACCGGGAGGTCAGCGGTAACTGGAGGTCCTGACAGGCCGATCACATTCAGCAAATCTTCGGTCTTCTTCAGGTTTTAAGCCTGGTCACAGTTCAGTGGCTTTAATCTCTTCCACAACTTCGGATGCAGTCCGATTCTTTAAAGCGCTCCTTCACAAGGGACAGCAGGCAGGCCAAAACTCAGCCCTTCCAGTTCTCCCACGTGAACTACGCAGGAGCTGCTGCTCGAATGTCTCGAGCTGTTCACCCTTTCACTTCCCAACACAGACTGACTCTAGCTGCCAGCAACCTGGGACTTTCCCCAGAATCCACAAGGTTTGGTTCACTGATCCATCTGTCAGTCAAAACAAAAGCTCCCCCTCCAGGTCTATTTGGGCGCCAAAACCTCAAAACTACAATTCCTACAAAGTTTTTCTCCCACAAGACCCCTGGGGACAGACTCCATTTTAGGGTCCCCAAAGGTACTGATTGGCCCATTCTGGCAGTCCAGGACCAAGATGGCGGTGATAAACAGAACTGTGCATGCTACAAAGAAGGCAGGTTAGACAAACTACAATATCATTACTATTCTACTAGATAATCAGCAAATAAGTACAGTTTCTAATAGAGCTCCCTCTGCGTAAATAGCGATGGCAGAATGGAGCGATTATCTGGCAGCCCGGGCGGGACTCGAGCATAGAAACACTCATCCCCCTCCCAGATTAAATAAGCACCATGTTATTGGCAGCTCTTAAAGAGACAGAGCACTGAGGCATTAAGGTGCTCTCACACAATCACTTTTAAAATGCTAAGACACAGGATACCAGCCTGGCAGTGGGCACTTCGGCACCCCCAAGGAAGACTTTTGGGACCTCCCATTCATAGGGGGATTACACCTGAGTGGTAAGACCTTCATAACTAACTCATGGCTTTGCCACTTTGGGGTTATGGGTCTTACCACTCACTAGTGGAGATAATGTGTTATTCTACTGCAATCCATTATGCATTCCCTATCTATCTGTCTGTCTGTCTGTCTCCATATCTATCGATCTATCTATCTGTCTGTCTATCTATTGATCTCCATCTCCATGTCTGTCTGTCTGTCTGTCCATCCATCCGTCTGTCTGTCTGTCTATCTATCTATCTATCTATCTATCTATCTATCTATCTATCTATCTATCTATCTATCTATCTATCTATCTGTCTATTGGTCTATATCAAATTACCCCCTTATAATACATGAAGAAAATATTTAATCTGTAATTTTTTTTTTTTTCTACAGAACTCTGTGACTAAAGAAGCAACATTTTCGATAATACAATTTCCAGTATTCTGGAGTTTATATTTTATAACCTAAACGGCTTTCAGGGAGAGAATCACTTTAAATTGTTAGTGTGGGAGCAACTCTTCCCAAGTAGATTTGTCCCCACGAGACTCCCCATAAACTCACTTGAGAGCTAGTTTAGTGGCAAAAGTCATATAAGAAAGTTTCAACTCGGGGCATGCAAAGCCTCCTTAATCCCCTAGACAAATGCACATTGTCCCAGGAGATTAGTGGGTGTTTATTATTCCATACAAAAAATTTTTTTTTAAATCATCAAACCATTCTTCTAAACAAGGGGACAGAACTCCTTCAGGACCCCCCAAGGTCACTTGGCCGTCCCTCCTTACCTGCCAGTATTAAGGCTGTTTCTCACCCATTGAGCCTTGGCTTAACCCCCAGGCAGGGACAAGCTGAGGGAGCAAGTCCTCAAGCTTTCTTAGTTTCGCTGGGATCCTGACTGAGATGGCAGGCGGGGGATCAAGCTGATGCGTGGATCCATCATCTTCCAGTCAGGGCAATGCTTTTCCTGGTAAAGTTTCCCCATTCCTCCAGAGTTCTGTGGACTAAGGCTGCAAGTGTGTACATCACCAAGTGACGTCACGTGCAGCCAGCCCAACTCCACCCACTCCTGGTCATGTCTAGCCTGACCATCCCCTGAATCCATGGGGAAGTATGGTGGCCACGGATGGGACCCTTCCTCCCCTTGGAAGGACAGCATCATCTGGGACACTCAATCCTTCTCCCCCAGCTGGCCCCCAATGACCAGGACCTGCTTTTGAACCCTGATCACCAGTGTTGTGACTGGTAGCGCTTCCACTGGCCTGACAGGCTGGTTCACCATCACCATCTTAATTAAATCAATCTTCCTCCACAGTGACAAACAAATCTGTTTCTAGCCCTGTAATTTTAATCATATATTTTGCAGAAGGCAGGCCACATTTAATTGTTACATCTAGTCAATTGGAAATGTAAGCATTAAGCCACGTTGAAGGTGGCATCTAATGGGGAATTAATGCATGGTTGGGACCATTGTGGCACGAGACCAGAGGCCTCATGCCTAACTAAGCCCCTAGGAATGTGGTTATCACACCATAATGCACACCCCGTCGTGTCTTATTGCTTACTTGTTCTGCTGCAGTAGTGATGTCATTATGTTGTTCTGTTACAGTAGTGACATCACTACTGCAGCAGAACCACTTGGAATCCTGGCACGTGACATCCTTACCTGCCAGTATTAAGGCTGTTTCTCACCCATTGAGCCTTGGCTTAACCCCCAGGCAGGGGGCTTTCCTCTATTTAATTTTGTGGTGACAGTATTCTAGAACCTCTAGAGACTTTTCAAGTCAGTTTCATTATGAAAAAGAGAGAAAAAACCCACAAAGCACACATTTCACATAGTACTACTATACACTATAAAAAATACAGGATGAGCAACGTTATGCACAATCTGTGTGTTCTGTCACCTCGGGGTTCTGATTCCCAGGGACATCTCGAGCTTCGCTCTCGAGGTCAGAGGGAATCAGAACCCCTCTGTGGCTGAACACACTGGTTGTGCATAGTTGCCCATCCAGTATTCTCTATATTTTGTTTAAATCCTGGGTCCCATTCCCCACTTCCCCCTCTAGTTTAATGTTGTATCTCATATAGCTGTCTCCAATATCAGCAGTTCTAATTGTGTTATCTACTGAATGTGCCAAATCTCAAATTTATGTCCAGCCAGACTCCCTAATATTTGAAAGTACTTCCTCCAGTACTTCTTCTAATGTCCTGTTACAAAATGTGCAATTGTATCTGGGGCATTAGAAGGTTTTACAAGTTGTATAGCTTGTACAGCCTTTGAATATGGATCTGGTAGTCACAAATGTAAGCTTTGGCAGATGTTGACCTAATAAACGAGCTTTGCCTTGAGAAAGAGGCCCATTGCTTACAAAGTGCTGATGCTCAGTAATGGTGCCATAATGCGTGGCGTCCGCTACCTTGAGGTAAAAAGGAAGTAGTGGTAACTCAGATAAAGTTTAGTTACTAATGTATTGATTCAGTATACAGGGCTTACAAGAAATAGCCTTTGGGATATGGTATTGCTAAGCATGTTCTCAGGAAACATAATGGATATGCCCTGACAAGCATGAGTGCTGAAAAGCATGTAAGGCACTTAAAATTAAAGAAAGCTTTAACAGAAAGTATCTCATTTCGGAAACATGCTTTATTTTAGGTCGCATAAATCAATAAATAACCATCCATTGATCCCTTCCTTTCCTTTTGGGTTTTTAACATGATCCACTCTTTAGGAAATTATGTCAAGATAAGGTATAGAATTATGATCAGTGACATAAGTCTTCTGGTACTTGAAACACTGATATGTAAATACTCACACAATGGTTTCCGTATTTCCTATATCTGATGCAACGTACAATGTAGTTTCTTAACCCTTTTTGTAGCTGATCATTTTGATTAAATGTATTTTATAGTATACAACAAAAAAATCAGCTTGATTGCAGTTTTGCTGTGACAGAGAACCTCTCTTCTCATACTCATGCTCTGGGTAAGGATTGACATCAGACAGTATATATGATGTTCCTAACTCAACATTCTACACCAGATACATACAAATTAAACCCACTAAAGATAAATTCCAGGAGTGTTTATGTGCACTGTGTCCATGTAAGATGATATTGAGTTGTGCTATTTTTTTTGTCAATGCTGTTTTATCCTCACTCCCTCCCTCCACGATAGAGTCACCAGGGCTGCACCCTTCCACTGGCTGTGAGGGTGAACAAGTGGCTGCTTTCACAGCTGATGCCAGTGGGGTCCATTGGTTGGCAGGAGGTGTATGATGCACCAGACTTGACCTGTGCTTCCAGTGACACTCAACACCATGCAACATACCTGATGACACTGTTGCTGCCGTTGTCATGCTGGTCCTTGCGCTGGTCGCCCTGTTGGTCACATGTTGCCATGTGGTCTGTAGATTTTGGGGAGTTGCTCTGTGGATGTCGCTGTGCCAGTTTTGTTGTCACGATGGCATACCTGTCCTACCTCCCTCACTGAGAACTGAGCACCTCATCACCACAGCATGCACGTTACTCAGTTGGCTTTCCATCTATATACGATGCTCAAAAGCAAATGTTGAGCTTATTGGTAGCAGCACAATGAACTGTTGCCATGCAACAGTGCCAGCATTTCCATCTTTTTTGTTCTTCAACAGTGGTCTCTACTTTTCTGCACTTCCTATAAACTCCCAAATATATCTATGTGCCTTCAACAGCAGCATCCAGGGCAGTGACTTTGAATTAGGTAGTCCAAGGGGGGAGTAAGCTTCCTGACTACTTTTTCATAAAGAATGCTAGTTTTCCTCTGCCCTCCATATGTGTTCTAGAATTCTGTGCCTAAATCCAATCCTTTAGGTCAGAAGGCCCACAGTACCAGTGCCTTGACATTTAGGGCCCCCATGCACAGTTACAAATTAGTAGTGCAAAATTGTTACAATGATCACTTATTGTCACTGTTCTTTTTTTTTTATTTATAATTTCTGGGTGCTTTGTACCCTGTTTTCTCCCATTTCCCAGGGCCCCAGCACACGGGCATCATGCGTGCATGGAGGAGCATGCACACCCCGTGATGCCAGCTCAGTCCCTTCTGCCCCTTCTGTGGCTACCACTGGTGCTCAGCAGGTCAGTGGTGCCATCCGTCCTCCTGGCCAGGGAGCTTCCAGTCCCTCCTAGGAGGAGAGAGCTGCCTTGTGGTAGCTCGATCTTGCTTCTCGCCCCCCCCCCCGGCTGACCTCCGACAACCCGTGCTTGTTCCTGAACCAGGGTCGCTGGAGCAGTGCGAGGTGGTATTGCCAGTGTTCTAACTTGCCTCTTGTTTTGATGTACACAGTGGGGCCACTACCTTTCCCTATGACACATGTGGAAAGGGGTGGAGGCCAGCATGCTAATGATGTGCTGTGCTGTGCACAGTAAACCTTTTGTGTATGGCAGTGTATGGTACTGGCGCATCAGGGAGCCTGTTGTACCTCGAAAAGATACCCTCACCAATTGTGATTGTTTTTCAGGCTCCTGATGTCAAGAAGGGGAAGCTAGAATGTGAACCTCTTCCATTCCTACATATTTAAGCATGGCAGCCTCACAACATTATTAAAGCTCCCCCAGATTCAGTAGTGGACTACCTAAAGCCATGCTCAAACTCTGGTTGCTCATGCAACATACTGTTGCCACTGCATCGGGCCAGCACCCTTGTTCCTTTATTACGATTCCTAGTGCTAATGTCTACAGCGTGTATATGCAGAACAGTACCAAAAATTATTTGTGACTTACATGATTAATACAAATACAATCAGGGGTACTGCATGGCTCAGTGAATTGGTAGCAGGTTAAGGGGTCTTTGACCTCTAGGTCAATGGCTTAAATCCAGGTTAGGTCGGTAGTGGCCAGAAGTTATTACTGTCTGAAGGCTTTTCAGTGGCTTATGTGAAATGAGTTGTGGTAGTCTCAGTCCAGTTCCCCATGGCAGATGTCCACACCACAAAGCCACCAACACAACTGGCACTAACTGGCATTCTTGTTAGCAGTCTCACATGAAAGACCAAGGGCTGAATAGGCAAGGAATCTGAAATAACCTCTCACCTTTGTGGTGATCCCTCCATGGCAGTTTATTTTTATTTATTCTTTATTGAATTTTGTTGATAGGGTAGGCACACTGAGACTAGAAGTCCCTTTTTCAGGGGGGAAACGGGGGAATACAGATGGTAACCAATGAAATTTGACCAGATTAAGCTGGTGGTGGTATTTTTTTTTTTTAGTGAATGGGGAAATTCGGCCAGGACACCGGGAAAATTCCTCTACTCTTTTCGAGACGTGCCATGGGATCTTTAACATCCACTGAGCCATTGTAGGGAAACTTACACTGAACCGCCCTTGCTGTATCTGTTATGTGGATAAACAGAGGGAATCAGTTTCTGGTGCTGTCAATCTGGCACCTTTCGTGAGAACTAAAAGTTCACAGACAGAAAAAAACACAAATGGAAGGAATACAGTCCCCCAAAGTGTATGCAGCTCTTGTATTCCTCACAGGCTTAATTTGAGGCAGTATATGTCAGAGGGTTAAAACACCAAGTTGTGAACCTGGAGGCCCAGCAGACCGCAGTTTGAAACCCACAGCCACCATGTGCCCACTGTGTGATCCTGAGCAAGTCATTTAACCTTCTTCTACGTTTAGGATGCTCATGGAAATGAGCCCCTGCTCAGTGTGTGTTTCTTGGCCAAAATGTTTTAAATAAAAAACACAAGCTACAACTGAGATACATATCCAACTACAGTCTTGTTTGTTCAATTTTTTTCTCTATACATAGTTATTTTACCTCTCCAGTCTTGAGCTAAGGTGTGAAAAGTATTTTTTTCTGTGGTGTAAATATGTGTCTGCGTTTTCCCAAAGGCTCCTGGGAGGAAATTGTTGGTGCGATGTAAGCCACCTCGGGGTACTGAAACCACAAATTCAGAGAAAGGATTAAGCTAACTTTAAGTGAACCCTCTAGGTCCCCTGATTTCCCCCATCAGGATGATTGTGTTACTGGACTGTGGATGGGAACACATAATGAGACTTGCACGTTTTCACTTGTAGATCACCAGTTTTTGGTTGATTACATGAAATGCTTCACTTAGCATAACAACGACTTTGAGCATCTTCATAAGAGACAAATCACGGTTGGAATCCTTGAGAGTAGTAGTTTGTTCTGTGATAAAAGAAATATCCGATAAAAATAAAGTGCTATGGACATCTCAGGGCAGACTTTGGAAAAATGTCATTTCAGACATAGTTCAGCTTATGCTGCATTTGTTCTCCATAGAACAGGATCACTGTCACCTAGACTTCATTGATTCTAGCAGCTTGCCTTCATCTGACTTTAAAATGTTTCCACAGCAGCAGTTTGTGATGCCATAAAGAGAAGATTATGATTTCTGGGGTGAATAAGCAGCTGGAACTGCTGAAGTCTAGAGGAAAGTGATCCTGGTTTCATGCTAAGATTCCAAGCTAGAAGGAA
Source organism: Neoceratodus forsteri (assembly GCA_016271365.2). Lineage (NCBI taxonomy): Eukaryota > Metazoa > Chordata > Ceratodontiformes > Ceratodontidae > Neoceratodus > Neoceratodus forsteri. The sequence continues at coordinate 797,390,620 of CM028134.1, read as the reverse complement.
AATGGGGAAGCCAAATATTGTGGCTGGATTTTTAAAGAATTATGATCCTGTTTTGCTGCACCAGTGCTACTTGTGACATGACTGTTGGCCCATATAAAATATGGTCTGACTTTATGTAGCAAGGGCTGTAAGCTGCAGAGTCAAAAGTGATGCACGTATCAAAAAGTGACACGTGTCATATTTGTTCCGTAAAGTGAGCTAAGTGTTTGAAAATCATAACCAAATATTTTGGCACATTTTCAGTGATGCCGCTGCAGTAGAAAAACTACCACAAGTTCTGCATGCAAAGCTTTGAAAATCCAGGCCATGAAACATAAACTGGTATGTGTGATTCTGTAGCTGGGATTGACCACCAATAAAGCTGTTTCTTACAGTATTGTTGTTCAGAGATGGCCACCAAGGCTTAATGAGGCCACAGTTTAAAATGTTTCTGTGGCCACAAAGGTCTCAAATGCCCCAATTAAAACATAAAGGAAACAGCAAATCTGCAACTTTAAAAAAAACCCTGTCACTGCATTTCTTAAAGGAAGGCAACAGAGACCGGTTAAATAAAGGAAAGAGAGGGACTTTCTTTTTTTAAAGGGAGCTTTGAATGAGAAAAAAAATGCATGGTAAGCAGTAAGTTTGTGTACCTGAGATCCACTGGACTAATGAATAAGCAGTGTTCATAAAATGAGCAGCAAATAACTGAGAAATCAATCGTCTGACAGTGCCACCTTTGCAATTGAGGACTCAGCCAGCAGAGGTCATAGGCGAGCCACAGTACTGTCTCAGAAGCATAGATGCCTCAGGTAACTTTATAATTTTATCCCCTAGACTGACGACAGAATTAGAATGTATAGGAATTCCGGACAGATATATCAGTCTGCGACACAGCTGGAGGAGGAAAGATCTAAAAATATGACTATCTTTGATATATTTTTTTAATATATTATTTTATCAGAAATCTACTATTCATTTTTATGTTTTTATGTTTGCTTGCACACGTGGAAAAAAACATAGTGCCACCATATGAGTTTTCGTAGGTGCGGCACCCCCACTTCCAATGTCCTCAGCATTTTTGCAGGCGTGGCCGCACCGCACCAATGAATGTCCCAGCTGTCTATGACAGCAATTCAGACTGCAGTGGCGTACAGTTGAAAGGAAATGACCACTACAATCAGCGGTGGTAACGTGTAGGCAATTTGCATGCTGTCCTGCCGTCAGCAGTATGCAAACTGCCTCCACGTCACTACTGCTGATTGTAGTGGTGGTTGTATGCACGTGCGCCCCCCCTTTGTTGTGTGCCGAGGGGGAGCCCAATTCCCCTCAGCTCATGCACACTCCCCCCCCCAAGCACACTGTATGTCTGATGGGGGTGCCCAATCCCTGTTGGCTCCATGGCCCCCTCCCCAAAAAAACAAACTTCCAGGTGCCATGCTGGGAGCACACCCCAGTGTGGCAGAAGTCCAGTGTCCTCATGTGTCCCTCCCCCTCCACACTGTATGACCAACAGGGATGCCCAATCCCCCGTTGGCTCCACCATGCATTAGTACATTCCTGACGGCCACGTTGGGCCGGCTGTTAGGAATGTACCAGTGCTGCTCTGTTAATTTTTTGTTTAATTTATTTTGTTTTTAGTTCATTTTTAGTTCGGTTAGTTATTTAATGTTAATAGTGTTTTCTGCTTTTATTGTGAGTTCTGCTACTCCATCTCCCATCGTGTGTGCTGTGACTGATGGCTTTTTGTCTGAACACCTGAGATATTTGTTTAGCATCGGTGTTACAAAGAGCTGTACAATATTTGCTGGCATTATTAAATTATTTTATTCTATATATTATCCCATCATGTGGTTGAATAAGGACTTGAATGTACCGGAGAAGAAGGCCCTCAGCTGTGATATCAAGTCATCTGGCCTTGGGGCATTGTTCAGATCACTGGAGCCTAGGATTTTGGAGCTGGCTAGCTGCTGTGGGACGATTTTCTTGATCCGGGTCCAGTGAGTAATGAAGTACAGCAGGCTGTATGGGACTGAGCAGGGCTGAGAGGGGGAGTCTCTCCCTTATTTGGGGCCTTTGTCCTGTGCAGCCTGGTACCAAGCAGGAGTGCTTCTACTTTTCTACCTGAGGAGTCGAGGTGGAGTGGGGGCTCCTGGTTGTTTAGGAGGTGGAACTAATGCTCTACCGCCTGAGCAACTGTGCCTGTGGGTTGCAGGTGGTTGGGTCAAGGTGCATATATTCTGGCTGGTGAAATTATTGGGGGGGGGGCTCCCTCTGTGTTTCAGCTGCTGTTTTTTGCCATAGCCTGCTGCCTATGGCCTTTGATGTCGGTCTGGAACACTGAACTGTATGGATTGGTTTTGTTGACCTGGCCTGTTCTGCACTGTGTGGATTTTATATTTGAACTTCTAAGACTAACTGTTTCCTCATGCAAACTGCACATGGAGGAGTTTGCTTGTTTGTTTTGCATGACCTAAGGCTTCGGCTGTTGAATTGTATGGACTGGCCTTCTGACTGGGTTTGTCTTGCTCTTTGTGGATCTCACATCGGATTTTGGGGATTTTCTGTGTACTTTTAACTGAACAAGTTGTGCTCACATGGAGGACTACATATATTTTTTTTCTGGACTTTTGGAGAGACATGTTTTTTCATTTGTGATGCTGCTATAAAACTCTCCCTCGTTATGTGAGAGGTAGAGGGGTGGGTTGATATTTGGTCACTTTTACGGAGTAGTGAGAGTACTCTGTTCCAGAACTCAAATACATTATTTCTTTTTGTGACTGGTTTTGGTCTGGACTGTTATACTCAATATACCCCAAACCTTTGAAGTGAGAGTTTGAAGGGTTTTTAGGATGATTAGGAAGACTGAATATTGATTTATTTATATGTATGTGGATAAAGTGTTAGGATTTATTGAGTAGTTTTTGTATTATTGATAAGTTTTATGGTGAGTTGAAGTAGTATCCTTAGAGGTGCTATTTTCTCTTTTAAATTGATAGCATGTGTTGGAATTGTGCTTCGGTGGTCAGGCGCTACTCCCCCTCCAGACTGAGGGATCTCTGCCCCTTTGATAGCTGCCTGCTGAAACCTGAGGTGTATATGTGGTGTCACGCCTTGGGTATTGCTCGGAGGGACAGGAGGAGGGAGTCCCTGGAGCTTGGGGGGGAGCGGGGGGTGGATTGGGGTAGTGAGGTCGAGGAGGCGCCCTGGGACAAAATGGGTCCAGAAAAGGTTTTTTCCTGCCTGGTACCCATACCCAAGGGCTCCGCAGATAGTGGGCAAGTTAAACATTCTTCCAAGGCCTCTCATCCAACCCAGGTGGTGTTATGCAATGCCAGGTCAATAAAGAACAAGACAGCAATTATTGCTGATCTTGTTGAGACATCTGACCTGGTTTGCATCACCGAGACCTGGCTGGATGAGAATGCTGGCCCCGTATTGGAGTCAGCTGTTCCAGCCGGTTACTCAGTGATACACCGCCCGAGATTGGATCGTAGGGGCGGGGGTATAGCCATCTGTTTTAAGATGAAACTGGGCCTTGTAGAGATTCCAGTGGGGACCACTAGGTCTTTCGAGTGCATCATGGGTACAGGTGTGGGCAGCAGGATTCTCCTCATCTACTGTCCACCCAGAGATGAGAAAGTTTTCCTACAGGAAGTTGCAGACTTCATGGTTGACATGGTGTTGGAATTCTCCAGGTGGTTGGTCTTGAGGGATTTCAGTGCCTGGGTTGACGATGAACTCTCGCATTTTGGTCAAAACTTCCTCCAACTGATGATTTCGTTGTACTTTTCACAGGTAGTTACTGCTGCAACCCATATTCAGGGTCACTCCCTAGACATGGGGTTTCTCCTGGGGATGGAGACCACTAACCTGGTGCTGGAACCAGTTGGATGGTTGGACCTTCACTCTTTAAGGTTCAGTTTTGCGGCTCCCCCTGTGAGGCCCGCCCCGCCCCTATGGAGATGGTTCAGTACCGTCCTTTGAGGGATGCTACCCCAGAGAGTCTGATGGTGGTGCTGGACATATCGAGTAGGCCACTGGAATGCTTGGATTCGGGGGGGGCCTAGTGATGCACTATAATAGTGTGGTGCTGGGGGCCCTGAATGCCATACCTCCTGTCCGAGTTCACCCTCTCCCTCTCCACCCTTGGTCCCCTTGGTTTGATGGGACCTTGAGGGAGTTGAGGAGAGTTGGATGAAGGTTGGAACGTTGTTGGTGGAAAACCAGCCTGGAGGAGGACAGACTTAGGTTGATGGCCCATTATGGGGACTATCAATCAGCAATCTCCTGTAAGAAGGCAGAATTCCTGTCCAGGGAGATTGCTGCAGCAAGGAATCGATCAGCTCAGCTCTTTCGGACCGTGGACAGGCTGTGCAATTCAGCCTGCCTTTGGGGCCGAAGAGCTTTTTCACAATCTAAGTATGAGGAGTTTGCTCAGTTCTTTGCAGATAAGGTGTCCTCCATCAGGTCGGAGATCCGCATGACAGGTTCAAATGAGTATGGCGGTGATCGAAGTGAGGGCACAGGCACCAGGTCTGTCTGGACAGATTTTGAACAGCTAGTGAATGTGGATATCGTGAAGATCGTTCAGGGCTTGCGACTGACTTACTGTAGTTTGGATCCTGGTCCAACTTGCCTCCTTGTGGGGTATTTGGATGTCATCGGACCGATCCTTGCTGAGATAGTTTGGTGTTCGCTGGACCAGAGGGTGTTTCCTGACTCCCTGAAGGAGGCTGTGTTAACACCCCTTTTAAAGAAACCTTCCTGCGACCCAGACTGTCTGGTGAACTACAGACCCATCTCTAACCTGCCCTTTTTGGGTAAGGTTATTGAGAAGGTAGTCACGTTGCAGCTTGAGGACTTTTTTACCACCCATGAAGTCTATGATCAGGAAGAGGCACAGTACCGAGACTGCATTGGTTCTAGTACTTAATGATCTCCTGATAATGAGGGATCGGAGGAATCGTTCGATCTTGGTCCTCCTTGATCTCTCTGCAGCATTTGACACTGTGGACCATGGGATGTTGCTGGAATGCCTGAGGCTATTCTGTGGACTGTCGGGGACAGTCCTCAGGTGGTTTTATTCTTTCCTCACAGGCAGGACTCAGAGGGTGGTGTCCAGGGTTTTTTCCTTGGCCCCCTTCCTCCTGCCTTGTGGGGTGCCGCAGGGTTTCCGTGCTGTCTCCCATGTTGTTCACCGTGTATATGTTACCTTTAGGAGATATTATAAGGTGGTATGGGCTGTGATTTCACTGCTATGTAGATGATACCCAGCTCTACATGTCCTTTGTACCTGAACAGAACAGTGCAGTCTCGGTTTTTAATAGTTGCCTTGCTGAGATTCAGGACTAGATGAGTGCTAACTGGTTGAGATTAAATCCAGACAAGACTGAGGTGTTGGTGGTGGACCCATGTCAGTGAGTAGAGAAGTTGACTCCTGGACAACTGTCTGGCCTTGTGCATGTGGGAAACCAGTTGAGACCTTCTGAATGGGTGTGGAATCTGGGAGTTGTACTCGATAACGAACTGACGCTAAAAGCACAGGTGTCAGCAGTTGTCAAGTCCTCATTTTATCATCTGAGGAACATCTCCTGGATAAAGCACTTTGTTCTGCCCGAGGAACTGCCTACTTTGGTTCACGCCTTTGTGGCCTCCCGTCTTGATTACTGCAATGCTCTACACCTAGGGTTACTGTGGGTTGCTCTCTGCCACCTGCAGCTGGTGCAGAACACTGTGGCCAGATTGTTGACTGGGCTGTCAAGAACTAGCCATGTTGCTCCTGTGCTGCACAAACTGCACTGGTTGCCGGTACAATGGAGGATCACATTCAAGGTCACATTGTTGACCTGTAAGACCCTACATGGACAGGGACCAGGTTACTTGCAAGACCTCCTTCGGCCCTACTGCCCCCTCCACCAACTCTGCTCAACTGATGAGGGATTGCTAGAGGTTCCCAGGGTCCATCTTCGAACATCAGGTGCTAGGGTTTTTTCTTTCGTAGCCCCGACCCTGTAGAATTCTTTACCTAGTCAGATTAGAGAGTGCCTGACCACCAAGACTTTCAAGTCTTCATTAAAAACATATCTTTTTGGCCTGGCATTTGGAGATGATACTCAATTTATCACTACTGTTTGTTATTTAAATATTTTTATTGTATTTCTGTTTTTATTCTGTACTTGCGCTTTGGTTTTGGAAAAGCGCATTATAAATAAATTTGATTTGATTTGATCTGAAAACTTCCAGGTGCCACGCTGGGAGCCCACCCCAGCATGGCAAAAGTCCCATGTCGTCCATCTACAATAATAACAAAAAAAACCTGTAACAAAAGAAAATGGTCCATCGTTGACTCTCTTGCCCCCCTCCCGCAACCCGCGGCCAACCTCTGCATACCCCACCTCCCTACACACCCATACTTACCTCCGGAGGCCGATGCGATGATCTTCAATGGAGCAGGAACATGTCTGCACTCTTCAAAGCTGACTGCGAACTGAAGAAATGCTGGTAAGCTGTATAATGGCATAAACAGGTTTTTTTCAACTTTGCTGCATATCTTGGTAATTTTTCAAATTTTTGCACCAAATTTTCAACATGGGGTTCTTGGGACCCCATCTCATGAATTCAGTGACTGTTATTTGGTTATTCAGTCCCAAAAGGTGATTTTCCAGTCACTGTGCGAAACCATCTTTCGCGACTGATTAACAAAATGACAGTGTCACTGTTCTTGAGGTGGGCTCTCAAAAACCCTATGTTGCAAATTTGTTGAAAAAATTCCCAAAAATGACTGTGTTATGAGCGTGTGTTGTGCAGTTCCTATGCACGCTCATAACTTTGAGAATTTTTACTATTTTCACTCCAGATTTTCAACGTTGCCATTTTACCACACCTCCTTATGAACAGAATAGCTGTCATTTTTCACATCTCACCCAAAATGTATTTTCGCACATGTAGTGCACAATGGCACGGTCGGTGTGCGAAATCAATGTTTGGGACAGATTAAGAAAATTACAGTGACACTATTCATGAGCAGAGTTCTTAAAATGGCTATGTTGAAAATTTGGTGACAAAAGTCCATAAAATGACTGTGTTACAAGCGTGCGTTGCGCAGTTTCCACACACCCACGTAAATTCACAAATTTGTAATATTTTCTGTCCAGATTTTCAACATTGCCATTTTTCCACACTTCCTTATGAACAGTACAGCTGTCATTTTCCACACCCTGGCCAAAAGGTGGTTTCGCATTTCTAGTGCAGAATAATGCGGTTGCTGTGGGAAATCAGTGTTCGGGACAGATTAAGAAAATCACAGTGGCACTGTTCATGAGCGGAGCTCCCAAAGTGCCTGTGTTGAAAATCTGCTGTAAAAAATTCCCAAACTAATTACATTACAGGTGTGCATTGCGCAGTTTCTACGCACGCTCGTGACTTTACCAGTTTTTTTATATTTTCACTCCAAGTTTTCAACATTACCATTTTTTACACCTCCTCATGAACAGTACAGCTGTCATTTTTCACATCCTGTTAGAAATATGTTTTCGCACCTGTGGCGCCAAATGGCACAGTCGCCATGCAAAATCACCTTTCAGCTAACGAACTGATAGTGTTACTGTTTATGTGGAGGGGTCCCAAAAAGCCCATGTTGAAAAACTGGAGTACAAATACCAAGAAATGCCAAGGGCATTAGGGTTTTTGACCATAACGCCCTACCCTGTAGGGACTGACAGGCATCAGGGGTGTGACTTGGGATTGTCGACAGTAATGCTCATGCCATTCCACCCCCCCACCCCCACCCTGCAGCCAGTGACAGGCATGGAGGTGCGCCTTGGACCTCCTTGCCCCAGAGTTCACCCCATTCTCCTATACTGCATGCATTTTAGCATGTTTCCTTATGGAATGAGGTGAAAATAAAGCCCAAACACTCCAAAGCACACCTCGACACTTGTCAGTGTCTGCAGGGTAGGGTGAGGAGAAATGCCGTGACCGTCATGGGCGACGACCCAAAGGCACACCCCAATGCCTGTCCAGCTCTGCAGGGTGAGGGTAGAGTTGGCGTCAGTTCAGTACTTCACTGCCATTCCTATACAGCATCTGTCTAACTCCTACACTTTCACTGCTAATGCCAGCAAGCAAACATTTGGCATTGACAAATGCTTGTTTTATATATCATTTGTCCTTGTTTTTAGTCTCTGGAGGAGCAGGTGGGGGGGAAGGAGTGTGGACGGGTAGGGTGCAGGGTTTTTGTGTGATCCGTTGTTTATTTATGGATCATTTTCTCATTCCTGTGATATATATATATATATATATATATATATATATATATATAAAATATGGGTCTACACGCCTCCATGGCAAGAAGAGTCTGCTGCCACACTCCCCAAGCCCTTGCTAGCAGGTACAGCCTGGACAGCGTTCTAGGAACTCAAGGCTGCATGGCTGTCTCTAAAAATTTCCTAAGGGCAATTGCCTTTATCTTGGGACAGCTCTTATTGGCTGTTTGTGGAACATGAGCTCCTTGTTCTTTTCTTATCCTGCCAGGCATTTCCAAAGTCCTTCTGACTGGACTATGTCAATACCATTGGCCAGTTTATTTAACCTTTTTTTCCCTTAATTCAGTATTGCCTCTGATATCTGGTCTGTTTTAATACTCAGTGCTGCATTTCTTCAGTGTCTACTTTTCCATTTGCAGAATTTACTGTAAAGCCACTAGAGGGCAACAAGACATGTAGGTTACAATCCTCCTCCCACTGCTCCCCCTAACACTTCTGTCCTGTGTCATTCATACCTAAACTCTCTGCCTTTCGCCCCTTTCCGTACTGTCCCTTGCATGGTCTCCCAGGCATACAACATGGCATCCAAACCGGGGTTTGAACCAGGTACCTTTCACTCCAAAGGCAGCAACCCTACCACTGCACCACTGTGTCTGCTACAATGTTAGATGTCAGCAAGATCCATTCATATCTGCCCATGGTCACATCTACCACCACTGTACTCCCTCACAACACCCACCCACACAAACTAATCATACTACTGTTGCTAATCACGTTTACCCTGCTCAGCAACAAACCCCCAGTTGCCTCTGGTATGTACACACCTTTGCTGCTGGGGGAGCACCTCATCCCTCATAGCCTCTCCATCACCATGTCTCTCCCCATAGCCCCTCCGCACCCCTCCCCTCTACCCCCCATCTCTCTGTGCCTTGAGCCCTCCATGTCTGTTCCTCCACCTGGCCATCCCAGCCCTCACACAGCTGCCCATTCCCTGCTCATCACCTTCTAAGGTTGCCAGCCGCTGCTACCCAGCAAAATGACACCAATTCATGGCCCTTGTCAGGATCTTCCATTTGCTTCTTCTGCTATCTGGCAATGTTCACCCCAATCCTGGTCCAGCAGCGCCCCCCCAACTGCGGTCACCCACAGGGCTTCGAATAGCAGCAATGAATATCTGCAGCCTGCCTAAAAAAATGGCACCCCTGCAATGCTGGACAGCACAGCACCAACCAAACATTCTGGCTTTAACAGAAACGTGGCTGTTAGCCAAGACCCCAGGCTCATTTGTCTCTATTCCTGGCTACTCTCTCATTAGGCTTGATCATGACAGCAAGAGAGGCGGTGGCTGCGCCTTCTATGTAAATAACTCACTGCATTACCAAGCTCTGCCTGCACCCTCCCTAGGCCATGGTACCCAAGCCCTCTCAATAAAACTTTCCCCTGACCCAAACCGTGCTCCTCTTACTCTCACCGTCGCCTACATCCCACCCAGCAGCCAATCTCCTGCCTGTAAAGTGCTCTCTGACTACCCAGCCAGCCACCCCCACAAAATGGAACAAATCCTAGTTGGGGATCTCAACATAAACTGGCTGACAAGCTCATCAACACATGCCAAAGATACCTTTGCTGCGTTAGATATGACCCAGCTGGTATCCCAGCCTACCAGGACCAACCCCACTAATGCAGCCCACACCCTACTAGATATTCTGCTTACTAATCATCCCCACCATATTACCGACCTGGGTGTCCTACCCAATGCCTTAAGCGACCACTCCCCAATCATCTTCAGCTGGTTCTGTCAGCTACCTAAACCACCACCAAATATCACCTTTCATCATCCACTATGCCCAGGAGGCATAGCTAAACTCAAACAATATCTAATTAACTGAGACTGGTTCCCTAGTTCCCAAGCCCAGCACATAGATGATGCATTGCATTACTTCACCACCACCTTTAATACCACCTGTGATGCTTTTGCACCGACCATCAAAGTGACCATTAAGAAACGTAGTGCCCCCTGGATCACCCCAGAACTCCTACAACAGTTCAAAATGTATGACAACCTCTGGCATCATGCCACTGCCACTGTTTGCTAAGCAATAGGCAGGCCTATAATGCTGCCTGCAATAAGTGTACCTGGGCAATCCGCAAGGCCAAGGCAGAGCACTACAGAACTACCCTAGCCACCTCCTGGGGTAGCAGAAGAACGTTCTGGGATAACATCAAAGAGCTTAATGGTAAATCCTGCTCTCCCCCCCAAACAACTCAGTGTTAACAGTACTACCACCACAGACACACTTCACATAGCTAACTGCCTCAACTCCACCTTCTCAGACCTCAGCTCAGTCCTCCCTAGCAACTTTTTCGACCCAATTCAGCATACCTCACTGCCTGAGCTCCTCCACCCCCTTCAAACTCAGAGTCATTACTCCTACAGAACCAAAAGCCTACCTGTCCAAAGCACTCCAGAGCTCCAATTACTGCAAAGAGGCCTTTGATATGCGTATCCTATACCTTGCGCTAGACTCAGTTATCTCCCCACTCACGGACCATCTAAATCTGTCCCTGCACCTGGGCCAGTTCCCAACCTCAGGGAAAAAAAGCAGTGATAACACCAATATTGAAATGTGGTGACAGCTCCCTCCCAAACACCTACCAGCCCATCTCAATTCTCCCCTCACTCTCTAAAGCCCTTGAAAAGATCATGGCCAATTAGCTAACTGACCACCTCCTCGCACACAACCTCTTATGTAGGGAGCAGCATGGTTTCAGAGCTGGTCATAGCACTACGACCACCCTCACAGAATTCTCTAACTCCCTGCACTCCACGCTTGACAAGAGACACCTCGCAGGGGCCATGTTTATAGACTTCTCAAGGTTTCTCACCCCCCTCCTTCTTAACAGATTACAACAAATTGGGGTCTCTCATTGTCCACTGTCGTGGCTCTCCAACTATCTTTCATCTAGAACCCAATGTGTTAAAATTAATAATACCATATCTACTATGCTGCCTGTGTGCTCAGGAGTTCCCCAGGGAGCTATCCTGGGTCCCCTACTATTCAACATCTACCTCAATGCCCTGCCTAAATCCTGCCACGGCAACTTTCTCCTCTATGCAGATGACACTGTTCTTTATGCCACACATCCTGATCCTCTCTCTCTCCAGCAAACCTTACAAAACTCCTTCTCTCAGATTGAACACTGGTTTGCTGAACACAGATTGGTGGTCAACATTAAAAAAACTAAGACTATGCTCTATGCCCACCGCCAAGACAGATCAAAAGATTTCCCCCCTGGAAATACTCTCTGCCTCTCTCATCCCACTGGAACTGGTCCAAAAGTATAAGTATCTAGGTATTACATTTGACCCTTCCCTCTCATTCCATGAACATATAAAAATCCTCACCTTCGCCACCAACACCCGCATTGGGCACCTGTACGGACATAAAGACTGCCTGCCACCTGAAGCACTTCACTTAGCCATTTCCTCCTCAGTCTTATTGCTGGTGGACTATGGCCTCACAATCTATGCTGCCGCCGACCCTACGATGCTTCATCAAATACAAGTAGTCATCAATAAGACCTGCTGGCTCCTCTCTGGTGCCAACAAAAATACACATACCTGCACCCTATACACGCTCACCAATATCCTCTCCCTTGAGGAAAGACTATTATACCAGACCTGTCTCTTCACCCAAAAAATCCACCTGGGTTTAACCCCAGTAGGTGTCATGGCTTCTCTTCAGGCAGCCACCATCTCAGTGTCCACATGGGCTGCCCCAAAAACTATCTGGAAGGTGCCTAGGGTCAGGACCTCCCTGGCCCAGTGATCCTTCCCCCTTAGAGCTCCATCCTGGTACAATGCCCTCCCACTGGCCATCACATCAATCACCAATCTAGGTCCTTTTAAAGCTGCCTTAAGGGCCCATATCCTCTCCTCATGGCAATGCCAGTGTAACCTGTAACCTGTAACCTGTGGATCCTACATCATGCCGCTAGGCCACGCACCCGCTCTTGGCCTGGCAGTGGACAGCCCTCACTATTTCTAGCCTACAGGCTCCTCACCTCCCTCGGTTACCATATAGTTGCACTGGACTATGAATGCATTGTATTATGTATAAGACAAGGCTTCCCTGAGGCTGCTTACTACCAACTCATATCATGCACTGCTTTAGCTACCAATTTTATAGGTCTTAACTGTTCATTAGGTCAATATATCGATAGCTCTGCCCTGTTTTAGCTACCAAATGTATAGGCATTAACCAGTGCTCATTGTACTTGTACTCTGTATGATTGCTCACCCACATTTATTTTATGTATGTAGTGTATGAATGTCTATGTTTTATTCTGAAGTGGAGCCTTTGGAAACAAGTCTATGACTCAAAGGGTTGTAATTCCGATTTCCTAAATAAACAAATAAGTAAATATTTGTGGGATTGTAATGTTATCACTTCACTTGTTACTAACACTGGATCATGTGCTGCGATTCTCTTGTTGCTTGTTGCATTGTATTGTTTTGTCCTTTAATAAAGTTTATTAATTTTGAAAGAAAAAATCTACTATTAAGTTATTTCTGAATAGGGAAACCTGCACCTTCAACTCAAAATACAACTGCAATTTGAGCATATTACACAGCGAAACCATTGTGTTTTAGATGGAGATAATGGGACAGAAATTCAAGACATTCACACATGCTGTTTGGTTGCACATGTGGAGTATGAAACACTTATGTGGACACAAAAATGCCTGTGTGGAACTTCTGTAGACATCACCAGAATTTATAATAGTGATACATTCTGTTAATATCTCTAGAAATTCCAAACAAGCATCTTTCTCCACCCTACCAAAAAAGGTGTATAATAATTTGCTAGTGCAACCAAATTCCATATGGACACGTTTCGAAAATGTGGCCAGTGTTTTTTTCCTGCAGTAAGGGGCTTGGATTTCAGCAAGTAAAAAGTAGACAGTCTATTTAATTTAAACTGGATCATTAGGTATCGCCTACTGGTTTACTCAGGAGACCCAAAATACATATATGTAAACATTATTCCTGGAACTAAAGGAAGTCTAATAAAAATCTTGAGTTATCAGCCCATGTCTTTTTTTGAAGGGTGCATAATAAGTACATTTATGATATCTAATGGGGAAAATAATGTCAATGGTGAACTTTAGGGCAGCACAAGCACCCCAGAAACAGACATTCATTATTACCGTTTGTCCAACTCTAAATAGGGTTTGATCTCTACATTAATGGTGGACCCAAATCACTGAGCTTAGTTCAGCTCATCTGAGTGGACTGAGGCAAGAACCATAACTGTGGTAAATATAGAAAAGAATTACACATAGTCAAAGCCGAAGTCTATCATGAAAAATAATTCTGCGGGACGTTTCTGCTAGAGGCATGTGGCAAGGTAGAAACAATTAAAATGATAATGGATGTGGAACTGTCTGTGACTCTTGGCCAGCTGGTTATGATTATTGAATGATATTTGTAATATAAAAATATAGTGTGTGATTGTCTCACATAAGACAGCCTGTGCTTCCATGGTTGAACCCCCCCCCCAAGGTTTCAGTGAAGCTACAGGGTATGAAAACTGACCAGGAACCATTTAATTAACTGACTTCCTTCAGAATGGCATTTTATTACCTTTTATGACATGCCTAAACTTTTTGAAGTGCAAACCAAATGTGACTTTATGACTTCAGAAACAGGACATCATTAGACTGATTCCTGTTGTTTTTTTTAACACCTTGGTGCCAGTGTGGGATTGCTAAGCTCAAAGGAAACATGTGTAATTAAGGAGTTATATATAGGAAATGTCTTTTTTCTTCTGATGGCACCTTATTTAAAATACCTCCTGAGAGGAAATAATTTTTTGTAATTTTATATTCTAAAAGGAGGAGCTAGATGACTCACAGAAGGGGTGTGGAGATACAGAGTTTAAACTGATACCTGTGTCTGAAATGTTGTCATATCATTTTGGGACTCCAGAGACACAGCTTTCTGATCTAATTTTAAACGCACTTCCAGAGGTAACACCTTAGACAGCAAAAATCTAACTGTATTGTGGTAGGATGTTCTTTTTGTAAGCTTCCCTTGTTCTTTTATGTGATTGTGAGCTCTTTGATATATTGTTCTTTGTTTACATTTTTCATATTTTATCATCTTTTGGTAAAAAATCTTTTTTCAAGATACTGCCTGGGTGTGTCTTCCAAGTTCTTTCTGCATGTGATATATACGTGATTAAGTCTGACAGCTGTTTTGAAGGGCTTGATGGTGTTACTAAACTGGGAAAAGGTAAGAATATACCTAAGGTCTCTTAGAGAGTTTTAAGGGTTCATTTTGGAAGCCTGGCTTGGTGCCTCTGGTGAAAGATTGTACTGCAATCCCCGAAGAGGGTACGTATCTGAGCCTGTACACTGGGTACGCTAGCATAAGGTTCACAGTTTGAATCCCCCCAGAACTTGAGACTAAAGGTGATTTGGACCCAGAAGCAGACAGGAGAGTTACCCTGTCTGTTACCTGTTCATACTATTGCACTCGGAGGTTGGCACTGTGGGAGAAGAAGGCCTGACCTGCTGAGTGCATTTGTGACACTGTCTAACAGAGTAATACAATAATATAAGATCAGACTGAACACTAGGACTGTCACATCTGTCAACCTTGATTCATAAGTACAGGTAACAAAGTATTTAGTGTAAACATGTACTAGTTCGGGGGATTTCCAACCCACTCTACTATGTCAGGTATCTGTTGATTCCCTTTGGTAAGCAGAAATGTGTCCAGGCTTCGCTTCAAGTCCTGTACTCTCTTCATATCCACTGTCACCACTGGTAGGCTGCTGCAAAGGTTCAATGCCCTCTGGGAGAAAAAGTGACTCCTAGTGTTACCCCTGAATTTACCACCTTTGAGCTTCGGGGGGGGGGGTGTCCCTGCGTCCCGGTGAAGGACACCAGATCAAACATCCCACCATATATTCAGTCTCTATTTGTTTTCAATTGCTGACAGAAGAATATTTATTTTAATGTAAAATATTTTAATGTTAGCGCTGGATGGCCAGCAGCTAGGATGGATGCACCGCATGGAGAAAAAAACTAAGTCTGCGCAGACACTGCTGCTGCTGCTGCTGCTGCTTTTTCTGCTGACTTGCTGACTCCACTGCCACCAGCTACAGTAGTGAACTGCTGCACATAGCCAGCATGGAATATAATGAAGCATTACTTGGAGAAGAAGGGAAACACCAACTGTACCACTGCTAAGATGCATTTTCATAACACACATCTATATTCATTTTAGTTTACCATGGCATAATTGCAGTAGGCATTAAAACAGTTTTATAACATTCTACCACCTAAGGACAATGATGCTGTTGTGTTCTAATTCTTCTGAGATAATTTAACATCTGGGCTACTTGACACAAGCAAGAATCACAGAAACAGCTTAAGTTAACTCCATTTTGCAAGTGTTTACCTTGCAAAACAAGGTAAAAACATCCAAAATAAAGGGTCGGGAATATCTGACTTCCAAATGGGTGATACAGAGATTAAGGTGATATCTAATTCTGAAGGCACGTAAGTGAAAAAAAAAAAACAATAACTGATTGTCTGAAAGAAATGGCATTTTAACCATTAATACGCCATGGCACATAAAACCTCTGATGAAGAAACCCATGAGGCCCCACAAGAATGTGCATGATAATATCTTTGTAAAATATCTCAATAGTAGGTATTATAATTGTCAGTGAATACAGTCTTTCAAGGGCAACCACAGCTGCAAGCATTTTCTATAAGTGTATACTGTGTGTGCCATAAGGGATGTCGCCTATGGCATAAGAGTGTTCTCTTTTGTAGTTTGGGTGAGAAGACCACAAAGCCAAGCACAACAGTTCCATCTGCCCAGACTGTGCAACAGGATGCTCTTATACAAGACATATCTTGGAGGATGTATAAACATATTAAAAATTACTCATGTTTGCTAGAGTTTTATGTTCCACATTTTTTTTAATTTAAAAAAAAAAGCAAAAGTAACTCTTATCCCCCTGTCTCTGAAGTAGAATGCACAAGTTTATCTTTGTGACATGAGATGGCAGTGGCATGCAGGATAAGAGGACCTGCTGTTCTGAGGGCGGATTGACAAAAATCAAATAAATGATTTATAATTCTTCATCATAACTTACAAAAAATTGATCTCTCTTAGAATTATAAGGTGCACTAGAATTTGGGACCTGGGAAGTATTCTGACATCCCAAAAACTGGAATGACTTATAAAATGGGACCATGAATGTTTTTGACTGCTGTGAAGCCCTGCACCTAAACAGCTCAAACAAGTGATATACTTTAAGGAAAGGTATTAAGCGGATTGTCGAAATGAAGAGGCAATGATTCTGGCAAAGGCTTCCGATAAAATCTCCTGGGAAATCAGTAACAGAATGAACATTTCCAGAATCTTGGCTTGATGGTCCAGTTCTGAAACAGAAATAAACATGAATTTTATTACAGAGAACAAATTGGAGCTTGTAATAATTACATTCTGATCTGCAGTGACAGTTAAATGGTTTTCTGTAACTGGAATGTTTCAAATTACTGAAGTGGAGAGCAAGAGAAAAAATGTTAGAAAATATTTTTCATCTTAAAGGAGAAGTCTCACATCAGCAGTGCTGTTTTGCTTACCTCACTTCTCCTATGTCATATTCATTCCCTCTCTTGGTATCTCTAGTCAGAAATTGTGGTTTAAGGAGAATTTGAAATTTAAAAAATACAATTTTTAAACTAAGTGATCTAGCTCTCCATTTTCTAGCTGCTGAAAGGAGGATGTGTATCATTTGTGTAAAGGAAGTATTCAGTCTGCCCCCCCCCAACATGTTACAACTGCCTTACAGTGAGAGATGAGCAGCACAAAGAAATATATTTTTTCTTGTGAATGAAACAATGTTACATGTATTATTTTTCTATGCACAAATAAAGGCTACTAGTACTACATACTGTGTGAGTGGCGTGACAGGACAGTCTTAAGCCATTGCACACTTGAAATACAATACGAATAGGAAGCATTGAAAAACTTATGCTTTTTTCTGAGCAGTTGCTTCAGTGACAACAGTGAATGAAAGGGGTTGTGTTACAAGTGCCTCACTTGCATATAAATGGAGGCTTACTTTAAACTTTGCAAGCTTGTGTCAGAGCCTCAGAATCTAGAAATGTGTTACAACAGAAAAAAAATGACTCTGTCTTATTGACATACTTGCAGTAATTGATGTAATGTATGAAAAAATATATCAGAAATTTCCAGTTCATAAATATACAGGAGTATTATCCTTTAATAGAAAACTAACATTTATTGATTTTAAATTTTGACCACAAAAGGCACAGTAAGCTTTGATAGCTTGTTTCCAGGTGCAACCTGGGCATTGGATTGCATGGAACTGTTTTACTGAAGTGGAATGTTGATCATGACACCAGGGGGAACTACCTTGCTCTGGAAACTGTAGTGCTATTGTTAAAAACTGTGACATTATTGTTTAAAATGTTTCCCTTGCTGTAACTATTGTGTTTATACCACTGTTAAATATTTATTTATTTGTGTAATGTAAAATCTGATCTCTATGCATCAGTTTTATTTTAGTAAAAACTCTCATATCTGGAAAAACATAATTTGGGAACATTCTTCATACAGAAAAGGTGATGGGGTGGGGTTCTTTATAATTATGTTGATTACTGATTAAATCTTGAACCTTTTTGGAATTTATTTGGTATTGTTTTATTTGGTCTTCTTGATCTTTTTTATGTTCGCTTGCACATGCACAAGGAACATTTTGTCACAGTAAATGGCATTTGAGAGGTGTGTCTCTCTCAGGTCCAATGCAACTCATGCAGCCATGGGCATGATGGTGTCTGCCCAATGATCAGCTTGATGTGTGTTTTCTATTTTGGGGCATCAACTTCTTGTATTTGAAAGGAGTTACCCGCTGTATAAAGAGAGTGGCTGGTTCTTTTCATTTGCATAATATAAAGCACCCAGTGAGTCCCCCTCCCCCCCATTAAAAAGTTTCTCTAAGGCTTTTTTGTTTTAGGAACCAAAACCAGCCCTTGTGGCAAACCAGTCAGCTCCTACCTCCCCGTCCCTTGCAAATGTCTCCGATCTGGGTGTCTGTCACACAAGCAGCAAGCAGACTGTTACTACCATTTCTCTAAGTTTTTTTTTTCTTTAGGAACTGAAGCCAACCCCCCCCCAGGTGGCAAAGCAGTCAGCTCCTAACCTCCCCCAACCTTGGAAACACCCATTACCTAAAAATATCTATGTATACCACAACTGAATAAAACCTGTGGCAGTTGCTGTCCCTTACCACTGTCTCTGCAAGCTAAGGTTACAACTAGTCCTGATTTTTGCAGAACATTCCTGATTTGAGCAGCTGTGTTCTGCACAAATACATGAAAAACTCATGTCCTGACCATATAGTAGAAAAAAATATTTTCTAATTGTCTTCTAAATATTATAGAAAACTATAATACTTTAACTAAAATACCTAATAATGATAAGAAACAAAAGAAACAACTGAAAAAAACGATAGCATTTAATTCTGATTATATAGCAAAAACAAGCCTGTTGCATTGGTCAAGGTTACATATTGTCCTGCAAAAAATCATGATTCATTAAGAAATGTCTCACTTTGGGCTTCTTAAAAGGTGGTAACCCTACTCCAAGCTTGCCCACTGGTGGTGGCACTCTGTGGACTGCCAGGTATGTATCTGTGTTTGCAAAATCAATGAAAAGAGGTAGTTTCTGCCTTGCAGATCGGAGATGTGTACATCTGTTTTTACAATTAGGGGTGAGTTTTGTACCTTTTTTGTGTAGCGTGATCCTCGAGCTATCAAAAAGAAGGGTGTGGTCGGTTTCTTTGCTTGGTCTCCCTGTCTTTGGGATCAGGACATTACCACGAACCCAACATCCTGACAGCTTTAAATATGAAATATAACAAGTTTTTATTAGTCTAAAACTTAATTTTGTACATGTAAACCTTGGATACATTAGCCTTTAAGTAGCAGCTGGAGGTGTTTCTGAATCTGTGATTCCTTGATCTTGTTTGATGTTCTGGGTTTCATGCTTATTGTGGTGTAGTTTCTCTTTTGGTGGGGTGCTGTTACTTAAATTCACCCCTACCACTCTGCCCCCTGTATTACTGTCTTGCTGATACAATTTTAAAGAGGGCAGCAATACTTTATGGTTTCTTTTCATGTCCGTGCCCCTGATGTAGTAGCCTACTACAGCAAACTTGCATTTCTTCTTTGAAACCCTGATTTGAAGTCTAGATAGACTTAATTACCAGGACCCAATCAAGAGAGAAACCGCACCACAATAAAGATGAAACCGGAGCATCAAACAATAGATCAAGGAATCACAGATTCAGAAAGACCTTCAGCTGCTACTAAAAGACTAATACATCCAAGGTTTACACATACAAAATTAAGTTTACTCCAGGAAAGCAGGAATCTTTTCAGACCCTGTTTTATGCACAATTGCCTGAATCAAGTTTGCAAGACCCCAGAGTGAGCTGGAAGTGATACAAAACAGGGACACAAATTACATCTTATTTTGTTTATACATAGGCTGTTTTCGAATATTGTGTCAGTGAGCGGCAGCATCCAGTATGCAGAGGTAATTACCTTCAGATAAAGAATGTCCTTCTTTGGCCCTCCTACTACTTCTTGCAATTTCATTCATAGGAGAAAGCAATCTTTTAGGATCTTTTTTTAAATGCCAGTCTGCCTGCCACGTGTAATCTACGGGGTACTTTTTTTCTGAGATGCACACATAATTGCTTGTAGCCAATGGTCATGTGGGGCAAATAAAAAAAACTTATTCTAATGAAATATTTTTTCTTATTTCTGAGTAAATGAGTGGGACAATATGCTGTTGTCAGTCACTGTACCAACTACATCTTTATTAGGTTTAGTGTGCATGTGCAACAAACCTTTTGTTATGAGTGGAAGGGGATTTCAGAGGAGTGTCTCTGTGAGCCTATTACAGTTAAAAACTGTAGGGGTGAAGCAGTCTAGACCAATAAACATGCACTTTAACTATGGCACCACTCTTCTTCGGCTGAATGCACTTCAAAAGAACCAAGCCAATAAATTAGAGGGCTTCAGTCCTTTGATGTGAATGAAGCTATTCAACAAACAGCTGATGGGCTGCCAATACCAGCAGCCTGACCAAACTACATCAGAATATTGAGGGGAGATCTACAGAAAGTTTGAACTGTGTTGTGCCAGTCTTTATTATTTTATTACTGTTAAAGGTTTTCCTACTTCTTCTGCCTAGTATGTAGGCAGTTTGAAACTGTCAATGATGTCTCAAATTACAGCTTTTTTTTCTCCTAAACTAGCAAGTCTCCTAAAGAAAAATTAACCATTGCCTGCCTCTCTGTAGTATGGAAGTCTGTCTCCTTACTATGGCAACTTTTAAATATAGGGAAAAAAATAATATACCTCTGTTTCTCTCTACCAGTAAGAGCATATTGCAAACAGTGTTAACCCAGGCAAAGACACATATTCATTCTAAACTTTTTTGTGTCTATATTACATGAATGCCTTTTGAAAGGTGAACCCATACTTATGGAACTGTGGGTATATGGATGTCACCAACTTTTGCAATCCTCTCCTGCCCCCATTTCATTTTTCACCACCCCTCCTCCCATAATTGTTATGTTCAGATATACTATGGTATCCCTAAACTCATTAATCTGAGTCTCGGGATACCAACCTCACTGGCCTGAAATGCAGCCTGCCAAATCAATCAGATACCCAAAAATATGATTTCGGGCATCTGATTATAAAATCATTTGGCATATTGGGGGGCTTCACCCCCCACACCCCCTGTAACTAAAATATCTAACTCCAAGGGGGAGCGGACCTCAGAGTTAGAAATGAAATGGTTATGGGGGTAGGAGTGGTAAAAAGACATCTCGCCCACAATGTGAACCGAACCCGCTCCCACACAGCATGCCGGCTGAGCTGCCATGGTGTGGTCCACAACACCAACGAGGCAGCTTGGCCAGCCCTCTGATTCTCCATTGCCTTGAATCCCAGGGACAGGGTAAGGTAGCAAGCCATCACATCTGCTACCTTACCCAGTCAATGTCCTTTGGGATTCCTTATGCTCGGATGCTCACTGTCCGGATACTGAACCTGTTGGGCGATACTGCCCGGGTAGGTCATTGTCGGGATAGTGAGCCTCAGCATAGTATAAGGGTACCTTATGTTCCCCTCCCCATGCCCTAGTCATCCACACCCCTCCCATGTATGCTACCCTACCCCCCTCCCTTTTTTCTCTTGCACATATACCAAGACCTAAGTGATGCATAGGGCACTGTTCACACTGCATGATCTGAAACGGTTCTCAGGGGTTAAATCATTTCAGATCAGTGCCAGCATCCTTTCACACCTATTCTGCTTCGGGACATGTTTTCAAGAACCGTGCTAAAACCCTGATCGGATCTAGGCTATAGCATGGTTCTTGAAACGTTTGCACACATGACACATTTCTACTCACAGTGTGAATGGTTTCCTTCTTCATCTGTGTTTACAACGCATTCATGTTCCCAGAAGCTCACAAACACAGTGCAGAACCGAGCTACACTTAACACGGATTGAGGGAACAATGCAGATGAAATAAAACGGGTTAATTAAATCGAAACATGAAACAGATCACTCAGTGTGATTGCTGTAGCACGGTAAGACATATTCCATTTTTATTACTGTTTCATCTTACCGTGCTGTAGTGTGAACAGGGCCTACATTTTAACATGGTTATGATATTACATATATTGAAATTCAATAAAAAGAATAACTGGCAGATCCCTACATGTATTCTTTTTTTTCTTGTGCACAACTGTTTTCCCTACCATCCTTCCTGCAGTGATCCCAGAATTTGCCTTCTGTCTATGGTGATCGTCTGCACCAGCTCTCTCCTAGCCTCAAGACAGTTATTATTCTCCTAAATGCCCTGTCTATTCAGTACCCTTGATATCTGTCTAGGTGTAAAAAAACAAAAATGGATTTTTCCCAAAGTGAATCTTGTGCACTCCATGTTGTCCATAGCATCCTGTAAAAGAGCTTTTTGCCGTACCCAGCATCCCCTGCACTTGCAGCCCAAGTGCCCATGTAACATCTGAGGATGTATCGGTGCAAAGCATCAAAACTTTGGCATTGACAAATGCTTGTTTAATATTTAATCCCAGAGCATTGTCTCTCATTACGTTCCATGCTTTTAATTACAGTTGCTGAAATTTCGTGCTGCGTATTATGATATCCTTGTTCTTTACGCAATCCTTTTTTAAATTCATCCCCATTGCCTAATTTATGGCAGCTTTCTTGTTATCTCTTGTGCTATTTAGTGTAGCATAATGATTACATACCAAGCATTTCTGTATCTTTGTACTGCTTGCACTTTCTCATGAATAATGCTGTAAAAAAACATTTCTCTGACCTTATGATTGATAAGACAGGCTTTCCTTATCAATCCTTTCTGTCTCAAGCCTCTGTCCTCACCCAGCTCAGCAGAACAAAGGGTTCAGATGTCTGGAAACAGAGTATATAGGAGAAAGGTATAGACTTGCAGTACATTGAAAATATAGGGAAGCATGGCTCTCCATCCTCATCCCCATCCCAGATCCCCTGTTGCTACTGTCATTGCTGGGAATACCCCTATCTGAAAAACTAACCTTCCTCACAAAGCAGTCCCTTTTGTATTTTCTTTCACTTTTGCAAAATGATCAATAATTGCACACCCAACTTGCCCATCTAGCAAACCACCTTCATTCCCCCCCATATCCAGGGCCCAGATGTGTTGCTGTATTAATCTACTGTATAAAGACCCCAATAAAGATAGATTAAAATTTCTCCCCTACCCCCAGTTTGATCCCAATGCAAACACCAAAGAATCCATTTGCAAAAAGTGTCAGGTTAAACAGAACCACCCTCCAAAGGGAAATCTAATACTGCAAACCAGCTATTTGATCTATGTGACCTGTCTACAGCCCATGTGGCTCCTGGGGTCAGATTTTTTTCAATTTATTTTGCATGCAGAAACACTGCTGAATGTAAATCCTGTCCCTAGCCCTGTCAATCCTCTTCCTGGTCATCTTTCTACCATCTCACATCCCACCATTGTGCAACCTGCAGAGAGTAGGGCACAGAGATAGCAGTGTATACCCAGAGCACCTGGCAGAACATGCAGCGCCTGATCCTGGTCTCATGCACCCCAGGAGACACCCCATCCCACATCAGGGTCCACATCAGAACTAGGGAAGCAGCAGGTAGGCAACCCATTAGGCAGCAACCTATGGGAGAAAGATTTTGGTGTTGGTAATACCTATAGCAACTCCCCACCCCAAACATTTTGAACAATTGTTTGGAAAATGTTCCCTGTCTCCTGGGCCTCCAGTCTGGGCCCAGTTCAGCTCTAGGGTCAAGACACTCCCCCTCCCCAACACACACTTTACCAGTTCATGGCTCAGATGGATCAATTTCTTCAGCTGTGGCTTTAGCAAATGCTGGGAGCATGGGTGGAGAATAAATGGCAAGCAAATTGTGCAAGCAGAGATACAGCACATGAACAGAGCTGGAGCCAGGGAGACAGGTGGGGACACTGGAAAACTGAACCCAGGACTGGCCAAAAGACTGTATAGCCACACAGACCCCAAGAATGTCACAAAATACTGAAGTAAAAAAGGGGCCTAATTGCTATTGAAATACACTGTTCTCTGCATCATACTGAAGCATTATTGCACTGCATCCTGGTTGGTGCTGCTGTACCTCTGGCTACAGAGGTGCAGGCTCCATAGGGCCTTCTGTATACAGAAGGACAGGCCCCCATCTGCAGCCACATATACAGATGTACACAGTACAACATGCATACAGAAGTGTGGCTGCATTAGAACAGGTCCCTATGGGGCCTGTGCTTATATAGCCTACGAAACAAATCAACAGAGGTAGCATATCAGTGCTACTGCATTTGTGTAATCTGGAGACAGTTGTATTCTGTCTGTCTTACCTGATGATGGCTGTCTGTGGTTGTTTATGTGGTGTTGCCCTTTTGCTGGTGGTGGGGGTTAGGACTGGAAGCCCTAATGCTACATTTCCCTACTTTTGTTGAGTTAAGGTGAACCCTAACTTTCATTTTTTTCATTTTTTTATTTTTTATACTTGTAAGCAAGATGAGCATAAGTGACAAGTGTTACAAAAAAAAAACATTAAAATTCATATATGGTATATAACAAACACAATATACATAAACATGTAATAAAAATAAAAGAACAGGGCATTTATGAAATTAACTCACAGGAACAATCATTTTCAGTCACCAACCATGATTTTAGTCTATTTTTAAAGGATGTTACAGTGCCACTTTTTTTATTTGGTCTGGAATAGTGTTATAGAAAAGAGGAGTTATATATTGTAATGATGTCTGTCCAAAAGATTTTTTACACAAAGGTGGAAGGAATACATATTTATTCAGATCCTGTACCTTGTTCATTAGTACTTCGTAGAAATAGAGACTGAACTGAAACTGAAATCAAGTTTTAGTAACTTTATACAATAGAACGCCCATTCTAGCTTTTATTCTATCTTCAAATGACTGACACCCAGATTTCTTGACCAACTCGCAATGATGAGTTCTAATGGTAAGATTGGTCATAAACCAAGGACACTGTCATATGTGACCCTCAGCTTGAACAAGACCTTTTCGCTAGTTGTTGTATAGATGGTTAAACCATAATCCAGCACGCTAAGTAGGAAACTATGTGGGAGTATCCTCTTTGATTCTGGGGTCAAAAAGAACTTTGTTCTATATAGAGCTCCTAATCTTTGGTGTATAGTCTTAATAGTGTTGTTAATATGATGTTCAAATGTCAATCTAGAATCAATGGTTATTCCCAAATACTTAAAACTATCTACTTGTTCTACTGTTTCCCCGATTAAGTCAATAATTTGAATTGATTCCTTTTTTCTTAAGACCAGAAAAAATCATAGATTTTGTTTTCTTTACATTCAATAACATTAGTTTAGACAGTAACCATTTTTGAAAAAGTAGAAAGTCACCTTGTACTAATTGCATTGCATCCATAGGTTCAGTATGATGCAGATAACAGTGTAAACCGAACTGGTGCATTAATGCAGTTTTTGCAAAGAATTTCCTTTCTTTATGAGATTGTAGAATCATATATTTATTCACGTAGGTCCTGAAGGAACTTTCATGAACAGATGCAGGAAGACTACGTCCGCCGATGAAAGTGCAGAGCCCTGCTGGCCCTGAACTTCTACGCAGTGGTGTATGTCAAGAATTCATGGGGCTGTCTGGTTCCATCTGGCTACAGATGTGCAGGGCAAAGGGTCCTTCTCACAGCCAAATAACAGGGTCCTCTGCTAGCCACTGGTGCAGAGGTGCAGGGCCATATGCCAAGAGAAGAGTTGTCTTCACTCTATGGTACCTGGGTCCATGCGGGCAACTCTGCACCTTTCATTCCCTGGCGGTGGGGGGTTGCATAACAGTGGCATCCTTCCACCTCATTCCATCCAGCTGGCTGACTGAGCTCACTCCTGAACTCAGCTCACCAGCATGGGATCACAAAGTACTACCAACTAATTTAAAGTCTGGCACTACACACGTTTCTTAACAATTATCATTATTTTTTAATTTTGTCTGCAAATTTTCAAGATAGTCATTTTATGACTCCGCTTTTAAGCATGGCATGTGGCATTTATTGAATAGTGGCCGAAATGTCACTTTGCACCACAAGTGTGAAAATATGTCTCATCCAGGATGTGAAAAATGACACCTCTCTGACTTATGAGGTGGTGTGAAAAAAACGGTTGTGTTCGAAGTCTGAAGAAAATGATTGATAATTAGTGAAGTTATGAGTCAGCATTGAAATATTTCAATGTTCACTCATAACTTCATCATTTTACCATAGTTTTACACCAAATATTCAACATAAGCTTCTTAGTACCCCACCTCCTAAACTCGGTAGGTGAACATTTTCAAATCCTCGCTGAAATGTCATTTTGCGCCAAAGGTGCAAAAACAGATTTTGATCGTGATTTGAAAAAAGACAGCTGTCACATTCATGAGGTGATGGCTATGTTGAAAATTTGGGGTCAAAATATTGAAAATTACCAACGTTATGAGTGAGTGTTGAAAAATTTCAATGTACACTCATGACGATGATGTTTTAAAATATATATGTACCCCAAATTTTCAACATAGCCTTCTTATGACCCCACCTCATGAACTCAGCAGGTGAAAATCCTCGCTGAAACATCATTCTGTGCCACAGGTGTAAAAACACATTTTGGCCAGAATTTGAAAAATGGCAGCTGCCATCTTCATGAGGTGGTGTAAAAAATGGCTATGTTGACAATTTGGGGTCAAAATGGTTAAAATTACTAAAGCTGGGAGTGAGCATAGACAAATGTCAACTTACACTCATAACTTTAGCCTTTTTATATATTGTATTACTCCACCTGATGAACATTTCATTTTTTAAGGGCCCTGCACATCCTTCGTGACCTGAATGTATGAGGATATGATTCCACCATCTCAAAAAGAATGGAAATTCTTTGCAAAAAAAATAAACTAATGCCCCAGTTAGGGTTCAATTTAACACCACAAAAGTAGAGAAATGTGGTATTAGGGTTTCCAACCCTTTCACAAAAAATACCACCAACAGCTTAATCTGGTTCAAGGTCAGTACCATTCATCTGTATCCCCCTCCCCTGGGTCGTGCCTGAAAATAGGCAGGATTTGTCTAGTGCACTTACCAGTCAACAAAAACTAAATAGATAAAAATAAATAACACCCCACCCCCACCCTCATGCAGAAAAAGGAAAACATTAGGGTTTTGGTCTCAGAGTCTTGGTGGATCAGTGATGGGGTTTCCTTTGGGTTGTCAACTCTAATGCCCACCCTGTTCTTTGAACAAACAATGTCAGAGGTGAAGAAAGGTACAACAGCTTGTGTTGGCAAAATGTAGTGAGACATGCTTCTCTGGCTTTGAAGACTGTATCACTGTGAGGCACTGGCTTAGATCTGCAATTTGTGCTTCACACTGGAGGCTATGGGCTGGGGGAGGGGTTAGCATTAGGGTTGACAACCACTAGGAAGACCTCACCTCTGATTTGTCAAGACTCTGGAGAACCAGAACCCTGATGTTTTTTCCTTTTGCTGCTGGAGGGGGGGGAGGTGAGGAGATAGATTTGGAAACCCTAATGCCACATTTCCTTACTTTTGTGGCATTAAGTTGAACTCTAACTGGGGCATTAACAAAGATTTTTTTTTGCAAATAATTTCCTTTCTGTTTTAAAATACAGTACAACCCTGTTTATCCAAATGTCTTGGGGGACAGGAAAAATATTCAGATAAATGGTGTTTCGGATAAATGAGGTTCCTATTGTTTGTCCAAGAAAAGTTGTGTACTCAGACTCCCTGACAAGGACTCTGGTAAGCATTGAGGTAACGAGTGTTTATTGCTATTTGGAAAGACTTGTTTGCTACTGCCTAGTTACTCACTCAGTGTGCCAGGTTTTCATGCGGATATGATGTTTGGGTGGGTCCAGTACTGTATTATAGGAAGGAGAAGGATCGATGCTGGAGTGGCTTCAAAAGGTGCACATCAGGGGTCTGAAATCCAGTCCTTACTCGCTCAGAGTGCCAGGGTTTCCTGTATTGTAGGCAAAAGATTGATGCTGGCTTTTGCAGCCAAATTCAGGCACTGGCTCAGTGTACCTCCCCCGAACTTGTAGAACCACCTGATGAGGACTCCGGAAAGCACTGGGGTAATGAGTGTTTGTTGCTATTTACTGTGTTTTGGAAAGACGTCCTACTGCCTGAAGTTATTCGCTCAAAGTGGCTTAAAAGGGTGCACGTTGGGGGTCTGGGACCCAGTTCTTTTCAGACTCCTGTCCTACCAGCACTGTTCAAGGCTCTTTTGGGAATAAGGGCTCTTTTATTTTAATGAGGAGACTTGGCAGCTATTTCAAGTTTCTTTCAGTCTCAAGTATTAACAGGTGTCTATCAGCCATAATCAGCCTTTTGAATGTGCTGATTGCCACCTGTTAACACCTACTTCATGCACACAATAGACAGTAGTGTGTGAATGACTACAAGTACTAAAATATATGGGGGAACATGACCGAGTTTTAAATAACTGAGGTTTTAGGTTATCCGGGGTTCGGTCAAATAGGGTTTTACTGTAGTGGAATCATATCCTCATTCATGCAGATCCCGAAGGACATGCAGGGCCTTGAAAAACTGAAATGTTCATGAGGTGGGGTCATAAGAAGGCTATGTTGAAAATTTGGGGACAAAATATGTAGAAATGATAATGTTATGGGCGTAAGTTGAAATTTTTCTGTGCTTGCTCATAACTTTGGTAAAGAATAATGGTAAAGAAGAATTTGCAAAGAATATGTATCTGTATCTATATCTGTCTGTCTGTCTGTCTATCTATCTATCTATCTATCTATCTATCTATCTATCTATCTATCTATCTGTCTGTCTGTCTGTCTAATGCATGGTTGGGCCTTCATCTGCCCCCATAGAAAAATTCATCATATATGTAGGCAATAATATCCGATAGGGTGGGCGGTATTGTGCTATACTGGACCACCCAGGGGCATAATGAGGCCCGACACCACAGATGGAGGGCTGTATAGCCCCTTGAAGGTCTGATATAGCACAATACCACCCACCCTGGAGGGCATTATCATGCTTAGAAAATGGGCCACTGTATTTATGTTTGAGAAAAAAAATAATGTTAAGTCTTAGGTATTTCACTTATTTTATAGTAAAATAGTGCCTCCAACTGCATTAGAATGTCGTTTTTTTAAGCTAGTGTCTTTTGTCTTATTGGATCCTCTCTAGTTCTGCTTTTGGAGCTGATTGTCATGGTCCCCCTCCTCCCCAAACACACACATAAGGTGGTTGGATTTGTACCTTGTGGATATGGTACAGGTATTTCAGGAGTAGCTGGAGTGAGGTACTATGTTGGGTTTTTTTTTGCTCAGATGTTCAACTATGGCAAAATGAGACACTACCTGCATAATGGTAAATGACTTGAGAAAGAGAAAGCGCTATCTCATTAGTGCTACTGTGTGTAAGAAGCGATACTTACTTCATTTTCTGTACCGCATATGAATCTGAGGTAGCGAAAACAAAGAAAATACCACTTGTCTCATACACAGTAGCACTACCGAACATAGCATGTGTGCTCTCTCTCGCTTAAGAAGCTGACAGTCATGCTCTCTGAAGGCGGGGAGAAGGGACACTCTCTCTTGTTAACCAAGAATGAAGACTATTTGCAGGCTACTTGGGATCATCGTGAGCGGGTACTGTGCTGTTTCTTTTTTGTACATCAGGAGGACGACGTGCAGACTTGGTGGAGAAGTAACTTTGGACAACAAGCTGAGCGAGACAGTGAGAAAGCACTATCTTTGATAGTGCTACTGTGTGTGTGACAGGACCAGTCCGGTACTTTCCTTTTCTGTACCGGAGATGGACATCACATACCGAACATAGCGATCTTTCTCTGCTGCTGAAAGAGAATCCAGTTGGACTGGATGGTTTCTCCATTTTTGGGTTGTGGGCACAGCGAGAGAAAACAATGGTGGCTTTGACTGCTATCGACATTCTATAGCTGGTTTCTCCATTTTTGCGTTGTGGGCACAGCGAGAGAAAACAATGGTGGCTTTGATTGCTATCGACATTCTATAGCTGCCTGATCTTGGTGATGGGGCACTTACCATGGAACTTGTTATTGGCTGGGGTCTGTTATCACATAGATTAGGGCTCTGCCAGACCCAGCAGCCAATCAGAAGACTTGATTCTCGATGCCCATTTTCTAATTCCCTATACATGATGGTAGCCAATTAGTGTATTACAATGCTCAATACACATTATTACCCAACAAGAACAAAAACTAAATATCTATATCTATATCTATATCTATATCTATATCTATATCTATATCTATATCTATATCTATATATATATACTGGTGTGTGTGTGTGTGTGTGTGTGTGTGTGTATATATATATATATATATATATATATGTGTGTGTGTGTGTGTGTGTGTATATATATATATATATATATATCTTTGCAAAAACTTTGTTAATGCATCAGTTAGGGTTGTTTCCACACCTACAAAGGGTGAAATTCAATGTTAGGTTACCCCTACACCCACCCCACCCTCCCACCCCACACCCCACCAACAGGCATTGGGGTATGCATAGGGGTCATCAGCCTAACTCTCACCCCCCCATGTGTAAAGAAGCTGAGGTGGTACAGTATAGGAGAATGGGGTGAGAGTTAGGCATGACAACCCCAACACACAACCCGATGCCTGTTGGTGGTGGTGGGGTGGTAAGGGTTTTAACCCTAATGTTGAATTTCCACACTTTTGTCGATGTGGAAACAACCCTAACTGATGCAGTAGCGAAGTTTTTGCAAAGAATTTCCTTTTTTTTTTTTTAAGTGTAATGTAAGTAGTAATAGAAATGGGCAACTTGGTGGGCAGGGTCCTGTGCTCCCACCAAGCCACCTATTTGTGCATAATGTATGTGTGGGTGGGAGCGCATGCCCTCTGGGCCCTGTACTCCCACTTATATACAGTATAAACATGGAGCCATACAGCAGCTCTATAAGGCAAAGACACTTAGCAACAGCAATTTGCCCATATCTCGGGAACCATAGGAGGCAGAACAAAAATTCAAGTGTCATTGTAATTGTGACACTGTGCACTTCTCATGACCATGAATGACCGAATCCATATCTCGCATTGTTTCTGAGATACGTGCACCGAAATGCAATGTGAGTGCTAAATCTGAGGGCATAATAGTGGCCCACGCACATGAAAATCACCAATTAGAACAGTAATTCGCAAATATCACAGGTCAGTACCACAGTGCACGTAGCCACAATGAAGAGACAAAGAAAATGACTCCCACAATGTTATCCTATGGGAAAATTCATAACTTTGGAACACTATAACTAGGAATGTGGTGAACGTCTTGGAACAAAACCACTGAAAGGCACATCTGCGTTACTAGGGCTTGCCACCCTGAAAATTTCAGGCCAATATCACAATCCAGCTTGCCACAATCAAGTGACAAAGAAAACAACATTTCAGAAAATGTGGTTGTGCAGTATTACCACGGTCATTTAAAATATGATCATGACAGTTCTATCTTTGTAATGGTAATACAACCGCGAATGTAAAATATGGTGTTGCGGTTGTATGTTTTATGGTCGTACATATTGCCACGACACATTGAGATAGTGTCACGATCAAAAAATGGCAAAATGGTGGAAAAAATCTGAAAACCACATTTCCAGACCAGCTGTTAAAAAACTAATGCCAGATTCCTGTTCCTCAGGCCCTGAAATGGTAAATCCAATGACTGGTGTGTTGAATAATGCAGCAATTTTTTAGTTATATTTTTTTTCTCTCTTGTTAACTGAAAACAAGATGGCGGCAGCACAACACTATTATTGGCAAGCTTGACACTAAAAAATACTATTGCGACAATTTTTGAGCTGCACATATACAGTAAATGTTCCCATAGGATATAATCGGGCACTAAAAACGCCATAACTTTTGAACGGAACAAGATTTTTACACAGAATCTTCAAAAGGCACATGTGCGACCCAGGACCCATGTAGTCCACCCAATCTGAATCCACTCAGATGCAATCTTCAGTACAAAGTGGGTGTCTAAAGAAAATGGAATGTTGGGGATTTTCCACTTTTTTCAGCGCACTATGATTACACAACTGTACATCCAATCAACAAGAAAATTTCCAGATCTAGAGAACTACCAAAAATCATCTTCCAATCCAAATTTCAGGCAAATCGGACAAAAGGTTACAAAGTTATTAAAGTGCAAAATTTGAGGTTTAACATAGAAATGTCTACTCAACCCTAACTTTAGTGGCACTACCATGCCACTATAATATATATATATATGTGTGCCAGCAGTAAGACATGACGAGGTGTGGGTTATGGCCTGATAAGAGCACACCCCAGGTGTGTTATGAGGCATGAGGCATGAGGCGCTTGCACCGAGTGCCTTTAGCACCTGGGAAGTGCTCTTATCAGGCCATAACCCACACCTCGGAGTGTCTTATTGCGCTTATAAAATGGACTTCCACAGTAAAGAAGTTAATTTAAGAAATGCCCATAAAAAAATGTAGCTTACAAGACAAAAAAATTATAATAATAGTATAAAAAAGAAAAAGTAGTCCTTCTCATTGTCTTGGAATGGAGGGTTTGAATTAAAAATCTCTACAGAGCATTGTATTCTGTCTGTGTCCAGACTCCCCACCAGCTCAGGCAGAATCACTATTTTTGTAAACATTTCTTACTCTGTCCATTGAGTGTCAGAGCCAGCGGGAGTTGTAGACATTTCTTACTTTGCCCACTGAGTCTCAGAGTCAGCGGAAGTGACTGTGTTCCATATAGGATTACATACTTCCTTTGACGACCCCCTCCCGCGGTGGTTTTAGAAAGAAATTTTTTTATGTGTGTATCTCCTTTTTTGTTACTGACTTTATTACCCTTCTCTCCTTAATTCCACTTTCTCTTTTTGTGTGTGTGTTTTTACGTTACACGACTGGCTTGAGTGGGAGAGAGGGTGTACCTCATCTGCCATCGTAGACAGTGGTTTCTGGCTTTGCACTTTCGAAATCTGTAACTGAAAAGAAAGAAACTCATTTTCACTTTTCTGGTGAGAGAAAAGGGCTGCTTTTTAAAATTTCTCTCAGGAATTTCTGGTTGCTGTGACTCACATTTGAAAGAGAGGAAGGAGTGGGGGAGAATCAGGTCTGGAGATGGCAGAGACATTTGCTGTGCACTGGGCAGGGTTTTGAGCAGCAGGACCTGCTACGAACACACTGGCAGTAAGTAAATAAAATATTTAGTCATTGTGCACAATTGTTCTGTTTCATTTATTCAGGCCAGCACTCCCCTGCTGCAGCTGTTGTGGTTCTGTGGGATGCTGTGTGAGAGGCAGTATTGGGAAAGCAGTGGTGGTGCGGTGCAGTTTTTGAAGTCTGGTGGTATTCTAGGTGTGAAGCTGCCAGTGGCATGGATTGATTTCTCTTTGTTCTGCATTCAGGTTGTCACACGTAGTGACCGTTGAATGGATATGTCCTGATAAGGACATGGCTGAGAAGGGCTTCCAGCCAATCAAAAGTCTTGATTTTTCCTGCCCATTTTATAACTATATATACTCATTGCAAAAAACGTTGTTAATGCATCAGTTAGGGTTGTCATTACAGTGACAAAAGTTTGAACATTCGATGTTAGGGTTACCAATCCTATCCCCCCACCACCACCTCCACTCTCCACAGACCAACACATGTCAGGTGTGCCTTGGGGTTGTCGGTCCTAACTCTCACCCCATTCCATTTGTAAGAAAGCTAAGTGGTACAATATAGGAAAATGGGGTGAGAGTTAGGCCTGATGACCCCAAGACACACCCCTATGCTTGTTGGTATGTGGAGAGTGGGAGTGGGGGGGTTGGGTTGGTAACCCTAACATCGAATTTCCAAACTTTTGTCACTGTAATGACAACCCTAACTGATGCATTAACAAAGTTTTTTGCAATAAATTTCCCTTGGTTTTGAGAAAGTGTAATGTTACTCATATGTCATTGTGTGAGCACAGGGCCCAGAGGCATACGTTTTATAATTGTCATCTATACATAAGTGTACTGATATTTTAATGATATCAGATCTCCATGTGGGAGTACTGCATAATGTAAGGCCTTGCACTATATTATTGCATAATGGGATCCGTACGTGCTCCCATGTACCCGTAAGTATAAAGACATAACGCACTCCTAGAGTCATTCCTGTTAACCATTGTGCTGCAAAAGTTGCAATATCTCAGGAACTGTAGGAACTTTGTAAAAACGCCTTTCACAGTTATATTCATGGCCTGGCCACCTCCACACGTGCTTAGTACTAAGCTGCGCTTAGAAAAAAAATCCATATCTCAAACCATTTTCAAGATATAGCCACCAAAAGGTGCAATGGCCGACACAATGTTGACATATATGGGGACATTTGCAACTTTGGAGTGCTGTAACTATGGAACTGGTGTCCATTTCTTCACCAAACCAGCAAAGGGCACGTCAGTGGGGAAAGAGCTTGCCACCCTGCAAATTTCAGCCCAAACGTCATGGCAATGAAACTGTTTTTTGGGGCTGTTTATCTGCTTTCACTTTCAGATCATGTATTTCTTTTCCCATAGGCTATAATGGGAAACCTTAAAGCTTAATGACTTTTGAACAGATAAATATGCTTTCACCAAACCTTCAAATGACATATCTGTGAGGCAAATGCTTACTACCCTGAAAGTTTCAAACCACAACCTAAAGCTGTTTCTGAGATCCAGGTGGACAAAGAAATGTAAAAAAACACAGATTTTTATGTTTTTCTTTCCAACACTCTATACCTCAGAAAGCACACAACAGATTCCCACGAATGTTGGCAGGTCAGGAGACCTACCACTAGACATTATGCTTGCCAAATTTCAAGCAAATCTGTTGAATGGTTATAAAGTTATTAATGTTCACAAATTCAGGTTGAACATAGAAGTTACCTTTCACCCTAACTATACTGGTACAACTGTGCCAGTATAATAAATATATTCGGCTGTGTTCTCTCCAATCTCTGATTCAACGGATTTATGGAGGGGTTCTTACCCTCCTTGTCACTGGTCTCCTGTGTGGGCCCTGGCTGAGGCAGAATGGTCCTGGGACTTACTTGGGCAGTGGCACTCAGCTCAGCCACAAGAACCGACAGTGCCTATTTTTCAGTCAGGCAGATCTCATGGAGTCTCTCTTTTACCTTCAGCCTTGTCTGCAGTCCTGGGGCTACTGTCACCCCCTCCCCCCAGTTTCCACCCTGTCTGGGGTTTTACCTGATATTGATACTGCTGGACTACAAGAGCCGCCTGTTTCAGAGTATGGGCCTTCTTGCTGTGCCGCACCCTGTTCTGATTCATACTACCTTGCCTGTGCAGCCTGCTGAGCCTTCAGTTGGGATATCTATGGAACCAGATCCAGAGCTAGTCACTCAATCAGTCACCTCCATCAAGGGGTCGATGGCTGCCTCACCATCAGTGGTGTCCAGAACCCTGTCACGGGCAGAGCAGGTAGACAATGAGTTTGCGTCTCCATCATCCCTGACTGCACCAACTGGGAAGCTTGTGGGGGAGACAATGGCCACACAAAGGAGGTCCCAGTTCCGTAAAACCGACTTTCTCTAAATCACTGGCCCCTGACCAAAAGTGCAGTGCTGTCCAGCTGTTCTACAAAGGGGACTGGACCCTAAGCCTGACAGGGCATATTTGGGACATTTTCTATTATGAGAATCTTTGCTTTTCATTGCGCACAAGTTTTACACCCTTTTGCATGCCCCTATGGATGGTTATTTTGATCTGCGTTTTTGATCCCCTGTATATCTGGACAGATTCTGGATTCCTATGATTTGTTTAAGGACACTCCACTGTGGGCCCCCTTTCAGGCTGTTCCACTGCCCAAACTACCTATTAGAACTTGGACTGTTATGCTTAAGAATGAGGGGGTTAAAGTATAGGATGTGCATTACTGGCTTTCCCAGAGGTGTGATGTGATGGAGGAACCTGAGCCCATCCTGGATTATGAGCTTTTTTGGAAGGCCAATTGGTGGTTCAAGGTTAAGTTATGACATACAGCTTCAGGATTCCAGCATCTCACCAGTATTTTTTATCTGGGTAGGGATAGAGTGCAATGCTTCTACCCTGGACAGCTGAAAACCTGCTTTCGGTGTGGTTCTGATGCACACTTGAGCAATGCTTGTGACACTGTCTGTTATAACTTCTGTCTTTCCTTTGGCCATACTAGTGCTCACTGTGTCAATGTCTTACAGGAGGCAGTATAGCACAGTGGGTTAAAATTCTGAGCTGCAGATCTGGAGACCTGGGTTTGAATTCCATAGCCACCTAGGTGAATACTGTGTGATCTTGAGCAAGTCACTTAACTTCCTTGTGCTCCCAGGTCACATCTGGAAACAAGCTTTGGCTTAGTGTGCTATTCCTGGTTAAACAATGTTCCCTTTCCCTTATGTTGCAACCTGTGTGAAGAACTGGGGCATTCTTTCCATTCCTGCCCATGGGCGATGCGCAATAAGGAAGAGGATGATAACCAGGATAGGATCATGGAGCAAGCACATCGCACTATGCAACATCACAGCAAGGAGCTGGCTGCATCCATTGCTCATAGTGCAGAGCCAGAGGAGGAGGTCTTGCCACCTGGGTGGCTCCTGACTGTTCTGGATGTGACCCCTGTACGTCTACCTGTGCAGGTTACAGCCTCAGCCCGGTCTCTGCCTCTGGAGGGGGCTCCTGATATGCCGCCTGTTGACACCTTGCCTGTTGTTCCATTGCTCAATGACCCCTTCCCGACTCTGTGGATGTGGAGATTATGCCCCCCCTTCCCCAGATATGACAGTAGTCAGTCAAAAGCATTCCCTGAGGTCACACAAGGCTCCTTTGGCATCCTCAAGAGTTGGTCAGGGAGGGGAGGTTCTTCCTCTGGATTACAAATATGCTACCATGATGGAAGACGTTGGAGTGGAGGATCCCAGTGTGGATTCGGAATATTCATCCTGCACCTCCTCTTGGCACTCTGTGACTTCAGATACTGAGGAGGATGTTCTGCAGGCTAAACCCATGACTAAACTGTGGAAGAAGTTGAAGGTTGTATCTCACACTGTAACCATGTCTACCCTCCCTGCGACGAGGTGCCTTTGTAAATGAGTCCTTGACTCAAAGGTTGTAAATCCAACTTTCAAAAATAAATAAATAAATAAAATAAAAAAATAAATAAGATGGTGACTCGTCAGTTGAAGGGACAATTGATGGATGTTACTTGATTTTTATGTTTCTTGTCAGTGCCTGTCTTTGTCCTTTTTCTTTCCTCCTTAGTCTCACATTGCGCCCATGATTTGCCTTGCCAGCTTGAATGTGAATAGCATAAAATCTGTGACTAGGAGATTTATTATTCAGTCCTTCGGGTTTTGGGTTTTGATGTCTTCTTTCTCCAGGATACACGTTTACACACCTCTATGTGTACCAGACCAGAAGGCACTGGAGTTGGGACCCCTCCTTTTGGTCGGTCAGCACTGACCATTGTTTTGTGGTGGGGATCCTTTTTCAGGGTTGCTCCCTTTCAGTTATGAAACTGGTGGATCTGGATCCTGGGAGGGCTTTCCTCCTGGATGTCACAGTCCATGGATCTCATTTTTGCTTCTTAAATGTATATGCCCCACAACTGAAGAAAGAGAGGGTAAATTTATTTTGTCTGGTGCAACCTTTCTTACACACATCAAGGCATGTGATGTTTCGGGGGGATTTTAATTGTGGGTAGTCATGCCAGGACCAGGGAGGACTAGGAAGCTTTTCTATGACACCAATGCTCCGATTTGAATGATGTTATTAAGGAGCTTCGCTCATTGACACCTATCGTTTTGAACTTAAGGCAGGCAGCAGCACTTTTCATAGGTCTGAACTGGCATCTAGAATTGATTATATTTTTGTTTTTCCCCTCCTAGTGCCTAGCACTATGAAACTAGTTCCTATTGAAATTTCTGACCATCTCTTGCTTGAGAATACATTTGAGAAGTCTTCCACGGTGATCCCAAAGAGGGGTTATTGGAGACTTAATAACTCCCTGCTTCTGGATCAATATGCTAGTAAGACACTTTTGGATTTTCTTAGGGCCCGGCAATCGGCGGCATGTTTGACTGATGACTTGGGACTCTGGTGGGTGGAGACCAAATGAGATCTCTGGGTTCTGTGTGCCCATCTTTCTACTGCATGGACCACCAACTCTTATAAGGAGTATTTGGCTTTTCGAGTACATTGCCTTAGACTTCTTACGCTACAGCAGGAGCTGGGGGTGATTATACAGCCCAGATCATGCATGCCAAATAGGATGAAGGTTTTATAATATGACTGGTGTATTTTCCTGAACTTAGAACATCAGACTGAGACCTGGGGTTTACAGACCCATAGGACTTTATTAGGGGTTGGCACTCGGTCGGGGGAAGTGGTGACTGATAAAATGAGCATCATGGTTCGGGTGCAAGAGCATCTTTTGAGTTTGTTTGATTGTCCTGATACTGCTGGGCCGGTGGGGACTTTTATGGCACCTATACAAGTTCTGGGAATTCTGGATTGGAAGCTGCAAGCCCTCACTAGGGACATCACCCCATTGGAGGTGGACCAGATGATTTCATGTTTGCATACAAAATGTGCCCTGGCTTGGATGGACTGATTGCGTAATTTTATAAGGCTTACCATGTCCTGATGGTGGACATTTTGATGGTAGTTTTTAACTGGATCCTGAAGGTGGGATTTGTGAAACCCTCTTTTTCTGAGGCTCTCCAGATCTTACTTTACAAGAAGGACCCTGCAACTGACTTGAATATCTGGAGGCCATTATGTCTCCTGAATAATGACTTGAAAATTTTAGTGGTAATTCTGACTAAGCCCTTGGCCATTGTAGCTAATATTGTTATTTCTCTGGTTCAGACATGTGCCATTCCTCGAAGACATATGGTAGATAATTTAATTCTATTGAGGGAACTTTTTAGGCATGGTGTGTGTGCTGGGAGCAGTGGGTTTCCTGTTGTCTTTTGACCAGGAGAAGGTGTTTGATCAGGTCTCACATCATTTTTTGTATGCTGTCTTAGCGCATTATGGTATATCACTTGTCTTCTGTTCTTGGATTTGGTGGATCTATGACTCTACCGCGATACTGCCCCTTATTTTGGCCATTCGGTCTCCCGTATTGCTCTCTGTAAAGGGGTGAAGCAAGGTTGCCCTTTGAGCCCCTTATTGTATACATTCCGTAGTGACCCTATCCTTTGTAAAATTTTGCAGCACCCCCAGATACGAGGTATTCAGCGTCCGACTGCCACTGCTGAGGTGACAGCCACAGCATATGCAGACAATGTCACGTTATTGGTTCAAGATGTTCCTTTGGGTTGTATGGACCTGGACATCTTCCAGTCCTTTCAGCCTATTTCTGTAGCTCGGTTGAACCTCAGGAAGTGTACAGATACAGTATGTTTCTGGTCCCTGGTATGCCTCCTGTATGCTCCACTGGGGGAACTTCCTTGGTTGGTGATTCCATTAGGATTCTGGGTGTTGATTTTGGCAATGGGGACTTGGCATTCCTGAAATGGGAGCAGAAGACTGCACAATGTGCTTCCAGAGTTTCCCATTGGAAGTCCTGGAAGCAGACTAAGAAAAAGAGGGTGGCTATTGTTAAATTGTTTTTGTTTTCTCTTTTCCTTCATCCATGTCAGATTTGTCCTCTACCCAAGGTGTTGGAGGCGCGATTTTACAGCCTTTTTTTCCACATGATTTGGGGTATTAGGCTGAATCTGGTTAAATGGAATGTGTTCTATCTGCCTGTTAAATGTGGTTGATGTGGTTGTCTGGGCATGTTTAGCCCTGTAGTCACTATATTTCCTTAAGTGGAATCTAGGTGTGTATCTGGACCAAACAGTATGTGTTCAGAAGCCCTGGGTGGCCATTTGGGCAAACCCAATCTTGGCCCAATGGTCCCATCCCACTTTCTCCCCTACATTATCCGGAGGAGCTGGCCCCTTTTTTTAGGTCAGTTCAAGAAAAGCTAAGATGCTGGAGGGGGGCATATTGTCTTTTGAATTTCACTTAGCCAAAACTTCTTTATAAGGATATTATGCTTTCTTTTTTTGATACTCCCCACACTTATCCTGGTATAGGTGTCAATCACTTTGATTTGATCCATAAGGCCTGACAACTAGTTTGAGGCATTGCCATACAAAACTGGGGTGATTCAGAAGCTGAGAATTTTGACTCCGACACTGCTTCTACCAATTCCATGGTCCTGGAGGCTGGGAAACAGCAAATAGAAGGAAAAAAAAGTGGAAGAAAAAGAAAAAGTGAGGTGCTCTACTCTTTCTAAATGACTCAATTTTCTCTTGCCTCCCTAAATACTTATAACTTGCTGAATGGAAAGAAGAGAACAGTTGTGTACTCATTGCTCCATAATCTGAAGTTGGATATTATTTCCTTGCAAGAGACTTGGCTGAACTTGTCTTTCTCTCTACAACATGCTCAGAGGTTTTGGGTATGGGGGCTATTTTACTGGTCCTTTGGGATAGACAGAGCAGACGGTATTGGTATATTGTTTATGGGTTCATACAAACATACGAAATTGCCAGCAGATAAAGGCCTTACGGTCTATCAAGTCTGTTCAATTGTGTAGCCAGCAGCCCTGATACTGCAGCTGCCTATACCCTTCCAGTGACCTTCCCCCTTACCCTGTCTCATCCCCTTGAAGCAGCCCACAGTTCTACAGGATACCACTTCCTCTGGCAATGTGTTCCACCCAGACACCATCCTCTCCATAAAAATTAAGTGTCTCCTCATTTCCCTTCTGAAGCTTCCCCCTTCCAATCTCAGATCGTGCCCCTTGAGTGTCCCTCCCCCTCCTTAATTTGAAAAGCCCCTCCATGCCAGTCTTATTTATTCCCTTTATGTACTTGAACATTTCAATCATGTCCCCCATCCCTCCTCTCCACAGAGTACATGTTCATCTCCCTCAGCCTGCTCTCGTAGGGTAAGTCTCCTAGCCCCTGGATTATTTTTGTTGCCCTGCACTGCACCCCCTCCAGTAACCTAATGTCATTCTTCAGGTACAGTCACCAGAACTGCAGGCAGTACTCCAAGTGTGGTCTAACCAGTGATCTGTATAGTGGTAGGATCACCTCCCCCCTCCTGGAGGATATGCCTCTGGCAATACAACCCAGCATCCTGTTGGCTTTGCAGCTGCCCTTCTACACTGTGTTGATCATTGTTCATCGATCATTGAAAGTTGTTCATTGCTCCTGTTATGATCACTCCCAGATCCTACTTCTCTTCTGTCTTGGCTAGTTGAATCCCCCCTAGTTGGTAGCTCCTCCTTGTTTTTATTTTGTGCAGAAATGTAGCACCTTGTATTTCTTGGCATTAAACCCCAGCTGCCAAGTATCCGACCAGGTCTCCAATTTTTCCAGATCATCTTGAAACCCCTGCCACCCTTCTAAGTCATCCACTACTGCTCCCATCTTGGTATCATCTGAAAACAGACTGATCTTGCTCTTGATGTCTATTGAGATGTCTGCTACCAAGATCCCAAACAACACCGGTCCCAGTACAGAGCCCTATGGCACCTTGTTTGTCACTGCCCTGGGAGATGAGAGCTCTCCTCCCACCACCACCCTCTGCTATCTCCCTTGTAGCCAGTTCACTACCCATCCCACTATCTTTGCCCCCGCCCCTTTGCCTTCCAGCTTACTTCCTAGCCTCCCGTGCAGCACCAAATTGAATGCCTTACTGATGTCCAGGTTCAGAACATCCACTGCATGGCCCTTGCCTAATTGTCTGGTTACAGAGTCATAGTACTCCACTAGGTTGGTCTGACAAGATCTGCCTGAAACAAACCCATGCTGTCTACTGTCCTGCAGCCCATTAGCCTCTAAGAGGGAAACCAGCCTCTCATCTGGATTGTCTCCATCAGCTTTCCTATGATGAATGTAAGGCTTACTGTCTGTAGTTCCCTGGCTTATCTTTGGGGATGCTCTTGTGGAGTGGTACCACGTGCACCATCCTTTAGTCCTGAGGTACACTCCCTGTGTCCAGGGAGGCATCGAACAGGTCTGCCAAGGGTTCTGCCAGCACTTTTGCAAGCTCCTTCAGCTCCCTGGGGATTTAAACTTCAGAAACGGATTCACTTATTACCTGGGAGGGTCCTTATTGTGGATGGGTTTTGACAAAATAAACCTAGTTGATTCATTAATGTATATGCCCCTCAACAGAAAGCAGAGTGGGTTCAATTATTAACAGTCATTCAGCCTTTTTTAGCAACAGCTAAAAATGTTTACTTGGGGGGGAAGTTAATTTATCTTGGCGGTAACTACACCACACATGTGGTAAAAAGGTTTATTGTGATTCTACAGCTTTCAAAAAATAGGCAGAGACAGTGGAATTAGTGGATTGTTCAAAAAATGCTACTCCAGAAATTAGTCATACTTATGTTCGTAGCACCTTGGGTACCAAAATCGATTATATTTTTGTCTTAGAATGGCTCCAGGTAACTAATTCAGTAATTATTCTGGTAGAGTTTTCGAATAATTTAATGGGCAAAACATTAATAAACACTGAAACAGGTATAGCTATTCCTAAAACCAGATGGAAGTTAAATATAGCACTTTTAAGTGAGTCCGAGATAAAACTAGGTATCACATCTTTACCAACAGCACAAGTTTCTGTGCATAGCTTATATGATGATCTTGGGCAGTGGTGGGAAGACAAAAAATCGAATATAAGAGTATG
This sequence comes from Neoceratodus forsteri, assembly GCA_016271365.2. Classification (NCBI taxonomy): domain Eukaryota; kingdom Metazoa; phylum Chordata; order Ceratodontiformes; family Ceratodontidae; genus Neoceratodus; species Neoceratodus forsteri. Next base: position 797,347,908 of record CM028134.1, on the reverse strand, counting down.
GTTTCAAGACTATGGTAAATCCCACGCCAAAAGAAAGTTTTTACAGTACTTGGACTTGAGAACACAGGTATATAAACGTTTGTTGGCTACCTACCAATTCAACTTAGATTTTGCTGACCCAATTACAAGTCTCAAAGCAGAAATGAAACAGTGTCAATATGACAGATGTCTATTGTAGCAAGTAGAATTACATTTTAGCACACAGAAAACTCCCTTTTCAGATCCTTGCGTAGCATGTAGAGAGGAAAAATGTGTCAAGGTTTTCCTGCTTACAGAATGACTAAGGTGATAAAATTACTACTTTGGAAGGTATAAAACATATAGTGGAAGATTATTTAGGAATGTTTAATCTAAGGTCTCATGTGACAACCCAGGCAATCAATCATTATTTAGAAGACATACAAATAGATGCAAGAAGTGATGTAAGGCTTTCAGAATTAATTAAACCTATCTCCAAACACGAAATTGTGGATGTTATTAAAACCTTAAAACAAGGTGTCTTATCAGGTAGCGATGGGCTACCAAATGAATTTTATAAGGACTTTGGTGAAATAATAGCAGAATGCTTACTGAAAGTATTTCAGTGTTTTTTTTTTCATAGAATCATATTCCCTCTAGCTTCTCGAGGGGATTAAGCATATTCCTGTATAAATCTGGTGATAACACTCTGACACAAACCTGGAGACCTATTTGTTTGCTAAATTCAGACTGTAAGATATATTTTACAGAAACGACTATGAATGGTAACAAAGGACTTAATACATCCTGTCCAGACTTGTACATTACCAGACAGGAAGATTCAAGATAATTTAATTATCATTTGTGGTGTTTATGAATACTGTCAAATGGAAGGAGTAGCTGGTTATCTTTTGTCATTGGATCAATTTAAAGCATTTGATATGTTTTTTTTGTTGACTTTTTTATTGCTGCTTCCACTGGAGCTCTCTCAGGTGATCCCCACTCACTGCCAACCATGCTACCACCCACCTGAAGCCCACCCGACTGGGAAATCGGGGACAGACACTGCCCCACCTACCTGGTCTGATGACTGGTCCACCTTACCAGAGCCAAGACAGATGAAGGGATCAGGAGAGCCAGTGAGATGAGCCCGGTGTTGGTTGTGTGGCGGTGGGGCACTGGAGGATGCCATCGCCTATCCAGGGAGTGGGGTGTATCTACTTTATGTTGGTGTTGCTAGGGCATGGACATGCAGTGGTGTCCTGCTCATGCCAGGCATGCTCCCGTGCCTATGTGAAAAATGCCTGCCACTGCGCAGCCCCTACTGCATGCACATACAGACTGCAGTGCTCCCCAGGACCCCAGGGGCTGCTAGTGCTGCGTGAAGCAGAACCCATCCACCCCAGGAGAGGAGAGCTGTCCTCCGTACGCTCAATCCTACTCCTCCCCTGCTGACCCCACAATGACCTGAGTCTGGTCCCAAACCCGGGTCGCCGGCATAGCGCGAGGTGTGGCGTCCAGTGCCTCGACCCTCAGCACCACCAGGGCATTTGATAAGGTTAACCATACTATTTTGTTCTGGGTACTTTTGAAATAAGTGATACCATGCACATTTGTACACTGGTTACAATTGTTACATGATTCAGTGGAAATATCTCCATTCATAGCAGGTCTAGAGGGTCATAGGATAAAAGTTCATACAGGGGTTTGACAAGGGTGCCCCCTTTATTATACATTTTTGTTGTTGATCCATTTATTAGGAAAGTAATAGCAAATAGAGACATAGAAGGAATTACTGGGCACAACCTGGGGATTTAGTCAAAACTGTGGCATGAATAGCTGATTTATATCTATTTCTTAAAAATGAATGCAGTGCAGAAAATATGCTGTGAGAAATGGCTAGATATTCTAAAGTATCAGGGTCTCAGTTAAAAATGGACAAAAGTAAAGGTTTACAGTTGAGTCCATGCACTACAAAATTATTTAACCTGGTAGGAATTAAGATGATGGAAGAACCTTTTAAAATTCTAGGAGTAAAGTTTAGACCTGGGGATATGGTCCAGATAAACTGGGAAGAAGCTTTAAAATCTAGTGAATCGAAAGTAGCTAGGTGGAAAAGTTGGGAAATGTCAAAATTAAAGAGGGCTTACATTATTAAGCAGTTTTTGATTCCTTGCTTCCTGTATATAAGTCTGGTGTTTCCTTTGCCGATATATTTGAAACCAGAGTCCTTAATATTTTTTTCAGATGTTATAGGGTAGTAGGCTAAACCCCATTAAAAGAGAATTAACTTATTTACCTATAAGGGGGGTAAATATAATTAATCCGATCGTATGTTTTCATATACTGTTATGGTCAAAAACTTTGAAGACTACACTCCATCAGACATTTACTTTGGCAAAAAATTGGATTTGTAATAATTTAAAGGATTTTTTTTTTTTTTTACTAAAATGGGGAGATCAGCCTATAAAGATTTTCCCATTAATACAAGTACATCAAGCCAGCTTTGCAGAAACTTTTTAAATGGAAGGCCAGGAAACACCATGTAGTAAAAGGTTCTAGAAAATATTTGTATAACCTAGCACTTGGTTCAGCAGGTCCGACAGAACCCGAATTTAGGAACTGTAATGCGACCAAGGTTCATTTGGTTATTAAACAACTCCTAAATTAGAGGATACCCCAAAGGATGAGGGATGTTCTGTGGCTCTGCATCCATGGGAGGGTAAATGTAAGGGGGAACAACAAGCACAAGGCTGTTGAAGAAAGAACGTGTCCTTATCTGGAGCGTGCTGCTCAAACGGAATCATTGACACTTTTTCTATTAGATTGTAACTTTTCAACCAAGTTATGGGCAGAAATGTTGACTTCTGTTGTTGGAAAAACTTTGCTATGAGTCTTTGGTTTTAGGTGATTTTGCACATTTAATTCAGAAATATGGCAGCAGTACCTTGATGGGTTCTGCTTGCCTGAAGTACCATTTGTGGCAGGCAAGGTGTCAGTTTGTGCTGCAACAGCAAAGAATGTCTTATGTGAATATACGTAAACTTTGTGGGGCATATTTTTAAAGTAGTATTTTATGAAAGACTTGCCATTTCACCACAAATCTAAAGTATTGATATGGTGGAGGGAATTTTCTTTTTTCCAAAAATATGCTTAGGTGTTTGGTTAGAAAACTCATTTAAAGTGGTAGGATAGGAGACTTCTTGTATATCGGGCGATCTTTTCTTTTTATTTTTTTCTTCATGAATTTAATTTGTGATTCAAGAATTGCACATTAAGAGTGATATGACTGCTGGATGTACTGGAAGATTTGTGAGTTTGATGTTGTAAGGTTGTGTTTTTCAATAAAATTCCCCTACTCTTGCGAAAAGTGCCACAGGTTCTTTTACTTCCACCTGGACGACACCAGAGATGGGTAGAAGGGACCTCGGTTTAGCATCTCATCTGAAGAACGGCACACCCCAACAATATAGCACCCCCCTAGTACTGCAATCGAGTGCCAGCATTTAGGTACGAGCCCACTCCTGGTGTAGTACTAGAACCCACGACCTTCTGACCCAGAGGCAAATGTTCAACCAACTGAGCCACGATGACATGGATATGTCATGGCCCACACAAAAATATCTGTTATATTCTGCCAGAGTGCAGTTTGAGTTCATGGTATCACAAGTGGTGGAGCCAGGAGTGATGTCAAAGGACATGAGGGAGGAATATCACAGATATTTCTGCGTGGGCCATGACATGTTCCATTTATCATTTTTATGTGCCAGCATCAGTTGTTTTTATTTGTATTTTGCTTCTTTTTGTGTATTTTGCTTGTTTTCAGATGAATGAGCAGTTGCTTAGGTCTTGGTAGAGTGAGCGTGGGTTTTGACACTCATGATGCCTTTGCGTGGTGCATCATTGTATCAGCATGCTCAAGAGTTGCAGTAGCTACACATTTAGCCAAATCTCTGATGCAACATGGTGGAGTGCCAGGGGGAGGCTGGAGAAATGTCCAGGAGAAAAGTCTCTTTTCCTGGGGAGTGGCGAGTTGGTGCTGGTTGGGCACAGAAGGAAAACGCCAGTCGGGGGAAGTGGTAATGCTGGAAAGATTGGGGTGGATGACATGTTATCATGTGCTGGTTATATAATGTGCAGGGATTTAAAAAACACTAACTTTAGTAAATGATTACATATTTTGAAAATGTGGGAGAGAACCTTTATGAGTTTTTTACAACGAAAGTGCTGAGTTACGGCTGAAGCGCAAGTTAGCTGGGGGGTCAGAGAAAATGAAAGAGTGCTGCCTGTGCTGCCGGCTCTAACTGGTGAAAAGCTACGGTGTGGATAAATTCTGGCAGGGGGGACCTAGAGTGATGATAAACAGGATATTCTCACTCTATGTCTGACCACCCTCTAAATATCGAAAATATTTGCCAGAATTTATCCTCACAAGCATTACATAAATACTGTATATATTCCATTTTAGACTTGTTTCTGTCCTTAATAATGAATTCTCAATAAGATATGCATTCAAGTCATGAGCAGTGAGCAGTATACGCTATATCACTTCCCCCACAACCATTTGGCAGTGCTATGAGAGAGACTTGATGGGGCTGGGAGGGGGTGTGTTGCCTGAACTTTTCATGGCTACTGCGAAGATCTAATATGGAGCGACAGGGGGAAACTGGAGGAAGATTTGGGATTAAAAAATGTATAATTATAAAAAAAGCAAGAAGCACCCATTGAAATTGAAGTTCATAGTGAGATACCGTAAAAGGTACATTGGAATTTTTAAAGTCAATAGCCTCACTTTGAATGCTGAATTTTCTGACATGGCCAAGGACCTCACAGTAATCTCTGGTTTCTCAGGTCTTATTGCTTACACAGGGGACATGTAATGGATGTAACGGGGCAAGAACTCATGAGTAACAGGGTCCTGAGTGAAGTATGAAAGTCCAACCCCACCTTCCATGTGATGATAAAGTGTGTATTTTGAGTCAGATCATTATGTATTCAGTGAGTGTGTACAACATCAGTTTTTTAGTTAGAAAGTTAAATCTGTTTGTATGAAGATTTTATGTGTCTTTGATTTCAACTGCTGTTTGGTTTCAGTGCGGCACAGGGTTATTGTGATGTCATAAGTATTGTGAGATCTGGCCGGCCCAGTGGTGGGACAATAGCGCTACCACCCACCATGCCAGTGACGCAGGATCTTGAGCGATTTCAGGTTGCCGGGGGCCGGCTGAGGGGAGAGGATTGAGCATCCAGTGGATTGCACTCCTCTTCCAGGGAGGGAGGACTGCCATTTCTGCTGAATAGCTGCCACCAGGTGGTGGCCTATTGGCACTGCAGGTCTGGAGCAGCAAAGAAGGCAGGGTACTACGGGACTCCACAGAATGCACTGTCCTCTACATGCACATGCCAGAGTGCACGCCCAGCAAGGGGAAGGACAAAAGCAGGAGGAAAAAAGGCTGCCAAAGCAGGCATGCATGATGCTCTGTGCACCGACCATCACCCCTTCCACCATCAGGACCCTGCCCAGCCAGAACACTAGGTTTGTTACTCGGAGGGGGGGAATAGTCCTGGGGTGGTGAAAGTTGGTGGGGGGTTGCAGGGACAGTGCCGAGGGGAGCCTAACCTGCGTTGAACAGAGGAGAATAAACACTTGTATGAAAAAAAAAAAAGTATTGTGAAATCTGCCTTCTAACTGATTTAGTAATTCATTGTGATGTACAGTACCCAACCTTTCAAGATATTAGTTGTGGCCTTCTGAACAGCAAAAATAGTATGCTATCTTGGAGATTGGGTATGAGATCAGTAAGCATTAAGACACAATGGGTCATGTATTATGCTGATCTAACCACACACCCCATGGTGTAGTGAAGCATGATATCACAGGTGGTGTTCCTTTAGCCCTTGGAAGTACTGCATAATGCACACCCAGAAAATGTCTTATTGCTCTTAAAAAATGGATACATTGAGAAAATGTAAAAAACCAAAAAATATGCCAACTTTTTAAATGAAAAACAGGTATTTTCCTTTCTAAAAGTAAATGATAAGAGTAGTCCCACCCCAGCGGTCAAGCATCTGTCTGTCAACAAATTTAATGGATAGAATGTTTGTTTATCATGGAATGCAGGAATTGTATTGTATTGTATTGTATTGAAATTGTTTCACCAGGATGGCACACTAAGCAAAAAGATGCTCATCTCCCGGTGCGGCCTGGGGGGTGAGGGTACAGTGGGAGATAACTCGCAAGTTATCAAGAGTTACATATACGAGGAAAAACAGTAGAACATAGCTGAGCACAATTACAGCAATACAGAAGGCAGAATCAGATGAATAGTTACAGCGAAGATTCAGTTATGCAGTTGCAGGATACAGTTATGCAGTTGCAGGATGCAGTTATGCAGTTGTGTATAGGCTAGGGACAAGACATCAGTACAGTTCAACAACAACAGAATGCAGGCATTAGATTATATTACTGAATGGCATAGTATTTGGATAGATGAGGTGTGACACTGAGTGGATCAGGCAGTATCAAGGAGTGTTTAGGACAGGGTAAAGCCTGTGTGCTAGAAGTGCTGAAGTTGGAGTAGATAAGCCAGCTTGCGTAGCGGGCAAGCTTACTGTATATTACTGAATGGCATAGTATTGGATGGCTGAGGTGAGACACTGAGTGGAGAGATATGAGGTTCAGGCAGTAACAAGGAGCAGTTAGGACAGGGTAAAGCCCATGTTCTAGAAGTGCTGTAGTTGGTATAGATAAGCCAGCTTACATGGCGTGGAAACTTATGCAGAATTCTACTGGCTCAGTGTTCACTTCTTCCCATGCAAACATATGCAACAGAAGACCTCAGTAAAGCCAGGAATTCAGCTATATCTGGGGCAGAGCAAATAGCAAATAATTTTGGATCTGTCAGGTAAGAATGGGGGTGGGGATGGGGGGCATGCTAAGAAAAGTAAATGAATCTGTGAGCAATACTTTATTATTTAATAATTTAGTATACTTTATTCTGCCCTGACACCTGACTGGCCCTCTTCAGTCCTTTGCTAAACTAAGCCTCATCTCCCACCTTCTCTGGGACGCTGCCATGCTCCCCCATGAATAACCCCCCCATGAGAAGGATTGTCAGAGGCCACCCCATACCTCTGATCAGAAATTTGAGGGTTTGTGAGGGAGCGAGAGCCCGGCTGGGGGTGCAGAGCCTGAGGCTGTTGGTGGACGGCATTCTGCGCAGTCAGGGTTTTTTCTCTTTTTCCTATTTCCCTAGCCCTTGGACATCATAGAGGTTGTGTCTGATGCTGAAGCATCAGAGCACCAGCATACCCCTCCCTTAGTACTGGCTCCTGCCTGCACTGCCACCTGTGGTTACATAGGTGGCAGTATTGTAGCGGAGATCAGAAGTCTTCCCTCATTGAGGAGAAGCAAATTGGCTGGGACGTCAGCCATCCTCCCCCCCTCCGACGACCCAAGTTGTTTCCTGAACCCAGGGCACTGGTATCACGAACAGTAGTTCAACTGTTGTGCCAATGGGCTAGCCCTAATACTTAATTTTAAATTTGTGTATGTGTGTAAGGAGATTAATATAAAAAATAACATTTAAGCAATTTGTTTTTGTAAATATAATTTTTATTAAACATTTTACATGTCTGCATCATCCATCTGTGTACATAATAAACAGCATTTCTTCATCTATTTTTATTTATGACTTTGGTAACCGGGTAGGTGCACTGATCCCAGGGACCGTTTTCAAGCACGCCCCGGGCCACATACAGTGGCACAGAGTAAACCACAAACAACAATGCATAGAATAGTAGACAGTCTGACAAATAATAAAAGGTTACAATAGTACATAAGATGTAAGGTATCAAAATACATAAATCCACATGATACGAAGTGATATAGTGCTCTGGAAATCAGCAGTGGTCACACCCATTCATAAAAGTGGTGATAGGTCTCTTCTCTCTAACTACCGCACTATCTCTGTCCTTCCACCACTCTCCAAAGCATTGGAACAAATTGTAGCTGACCAGTTGTCTGAACATCTCAACAAATATAACTTACTCTGCCTGCAACAACATGGCTTTAGAAAAGCCCATAGTACTACAACCGCCATGCTTGACTTCACCAGCTATATTCATAAGGTAATTGACACTGGCTACCTACTGGGTGCGGAGTTCACTGATTTGACCAAGGCATTTGATACCATGAACCACCAGCTCCTGCTTCACTCACTCTCCTCCCTTGGACTATCTAATGATGTAACCAAATGGTTTGAAACCTACCTCTCGGCAAGAAGCCAAAAAGTCAAAATCGTTGACTCTCTCTCAAGTGCCCTTCCTATCCACTCTGGTGTACCCCAGGGTTCCATCCTTGGCCCTCTACTTTTCAGCCTTTTCACCAATACTCTTTCTGCAGCTTGCAATAATAACTTAATACTCTATGCTGATGATGCAGTCCTTTTTTCCTCCCATACTGACCTCATCTCACTCTCCAAGGTGCTATAGATGAACTTCAGCCTAGTTGAAGCCTAGCTTCTCCAACATAAGCTGTTGATGAATTACAAAAAAACAACGTCCATGCTGTTCCATAGCTCTCACAGCAAATACAGATCCATAAACTTCACCATACATAATGAACTTGAACAGCCACTTGAGCAAGTGCAGGAGTTTAAATACCTTGGCATCACCCTTGATCGCACAATATCTTTCAGCTCACACGTTCAACACATCTCAAAATCAGTCAACTCAAGAATTGGGGTCCTCTACCACCACCGTCACTGTCTTACCAAAGAAGCTATGCATGCAGCCATAACTGCCTCAGTCCTACCCATCATTGATTACAGGCTTGTCTTCTACGGGAATGCCGTTGATACCACCCTAAAATGGGTCAAGACAGCCCTTAACAAATGCTGTAGACTTCTCACTCATGCAGGGAAGCATACGCATACCGATGATCTCTACAAGCAATCCAACTGGCTCAATCTAAATAGTAGACTTGCCTACCAGACCTGCCTACTGGCTAAGAAAATTTGTCTTAACCTCACACCCCCTGTAACTCATGCCTTAATGTTGCCCGCAGTCACTGCACATTTTACGCGAAGTTCCCTCAAACCACCATTTATCGTTCCATTCTGCTGTACCAACCAGGCTAAACATTCTTTCCACACCACGGCCCCCCTGCTGCTAAACAACCTTCATTCAAACATAAACTCCACCAGCACCTCAATGACCTCAGCAGTTGTGACTGCTGTGCCTAGGCTTGTTGCTTTGTTTCACCTCTCCCTCCTCTTCTCTCCTCCCTTGCTACCCTTCCCACTTCTCTCTGCCCCTCCATCGCCTGCTACTCCTCATCTCTCTTCCACCCCTACCTCACATTCTACCCCCTCTCACCTTCCACCTACCATTCCATCCCCTCTCTCGCTCCTCTCCTCCTGTCTCCCCCTTCCTATCACCCTATCTCTTGTTGCTCCACCCCAGACTACCTAGCACTTATCTTTCTGTTCTTGCACTTACGACAATGTCAAATCCTTGACTGCCTACCCCCCTTTTCTCCACCCCTCCCCCTGTCATCCACCACCCTTGCTCCACTTATGTCACCCCTAGGATGGTTTTCATTTGTATCTGTGTCTTGCTATATATACACCCGTATTGTTAATTGTGCATTGTTACTTGCCACTGACTGTTTGCTACTATGCTAGTCTATACACATGTACTGTCTTTTGCTACTAAGTTAACCTCCTGACATGTATAGTATCTTACCACTGTTTGCTTCTATGTTAACCTCCTGACCTTGTATTGTATCTTTCCACTGTTTTGCTTGCACCCATTGCTGACGGGGAACCTTTGTAAAGGAACTCCTAGTTCAAAGGTATTTGTAATCCTAGTAATAAATAAATAAATACATAAATTAAATAAAATACTAACTCAACAGTGTAGTCTTGAGTCTGCTTGGCGTATGAGCTTACTTGAAGAAAGAGGTGGCAATCAAAAGGGTCCCTCTACCCCCAATGTACAGCGTGGGGAAAGAGAAATTAAACACTGAGTAGGCTAGGTTACTCCATGTCCTTTTCAGCAGGAAAAAATCATAAATTACCATATGTATTCTCACGTAGAGCAGAGGGAGAGCACCCAGTGCTGCCCCGGACCATACCAAAATAATGAGAGAGGAAATGGGCTGGGTGAAGGTGGCAGACCAATATAGTTGGGATTGTTCATCCTATTTTGAGAGTGTTTTATTTTTGGGGCATAGATTATTCTTTTAGTGAGTAAAGGTAACAGCCATGTTTATAAGTGTGTAACCCCTAGATGGCGCTATCCCAGGGGCTACTACCCCTGCCTGATTTGCCACTAACAGGTTGAGGGGCCTGGATCCAATGGCGGGTGCCTCCACCCAGAGGTCAGGGTTTGCAATAGTTAAACTAACTTGGTCACAGCCCTCTGGGATACTGCAACCCCCCTTTCTTCCCACTAGTGGCCCACACAATATATCAGAATTACCTTCACAGTATACACTTACCCCAGGTCTGGTTCTGGCACTGGGACCTCCTGTGAAATGAGATACAGTGCAACAATCACAGTACAGTACTTTAACATAGACAAATACCTCAGGCAGTATAACTTTGCTGAAACAAGCAGCTCTGATTTATTTAGGGGATATAACAAGGACGGGAAATCAGGTTAATTAGCTTATCACTCTAATAATCATTCATGGCTCTGTGCCAGCCTATCCCTATCAGTTACTGTCCTGGGTACCCAAGCCCTAGTGGCTAGTCCAAACAGTGGCAGCTGGTAGGGGCCCTTTCACAGAGAAAAGGAGAATTAAACAGTCAGCAGTACAGTAATTCCATTTGGATTTAATGTGGCAATTCAACAGGGAGCGACCCTGAATTAGTACTCACGACCTCCAAATAAGATAGGGTCCTTCAATGTCAGCGGGGCTCACTTGAGGTACACAAACCTCTTCACACATCCATATAAAGAAAGCACTATACCAGGCAGGCTGCATCTGTATCCGATCGCAATACTGCACAATACCGGAGAACACACAGCAATTCAGTTCCTGACAGACCGAGTGCAATTTTCAGCAATTCTTCCAGTCTTCTACAGGGTGAGCCTGGTTTCTACTCTTCAGAGATCCTTTGATTCTTTTCACAGGACGGATTCAGTCCTAACAAGCTGTTACACAAGCTGCAGACCCGAACTCTGGGCCTTACACACGTTTTGACTAAAACTGCACACTGAAAAAGCACAGGGCTCCTTCCTTCTTCACTGCCAAAGCTCAACTCAAACTCCAACTGACAAAACCGGCACTTCCTTTGAGTTCCTCCCAGTTCTTGACTGGATTGGCTGTCACTCACAATAGACTGCTGCTGTTGGTCCAAAAGGCACTGAAGTCTAAACTACATCTCCCAGAGTCACTGCCCATACAATCCTCTTGTGGCTGGCTCAGATTATGAGTCAAGTTCTGATTCGTCCAGGCACCATTTTAGAGCTAACACCCCACACTGATTGGTCCAGTTCAGCAGTTCAAAACTAGAATGGGGAACTAGCAGACACAGTTCTGACTGCAAAGAAAGCAGGTTAGACAAACTGTAATTTCATTATTACTCTAAATAATTTCTGCAAACAGTTACATCTTTCAGACAGGTTCCTTTGCACTCCTAGTGACTGCAAAATGAAGTGAATTACAGCAGCTTGAGTGGTACTCAATCAAAGAAACACACAGTCCCCCATACAAACTAATTATGTCTGCAAGCAGACAGCTCTTAAAAGACAGTACCAGAGGTTCTAAAACACTCACTGATAAGTGGCTTAAATGCCAAACACCATTCAGGCTTGGAGCACTCAAGCAAGCTCCGAAGTCTTTTGGGAACCCCCATTTGCAGGGGTTACACCTTCACTGGCCTGGGAAAGCTTGACGTCCAGCGTCAAGCAAGTACCTACAAGTTTCAACTGCAACCATATACATTTGCATTAGCTACTCGCATATGTAATCATCAGTCAATATATCATTTTACCAAGAAACACATTTCTGAAACATTGCAGTCGTCACTCTTTACACAGTATTACATACACATTGTACCATAACTCAGTTATTACCTCTTGTACATGAAACTTGAAGAGGGGGCCTTTCCTATCAGTTACCTTGGGGCTGGACAAGCAAGGCACCATACTTAGAGGGCAACATAAGTAACTTGGAGTTAGCACTGATGCTCAGTTTGGGCAATGAGCTCGGGGACACATACACTCCTTTATGGACAACATTGAGAGAGCAAGTCCACAGGCCTCCCAAGTGAATCATAACTGAGGTGCACCACAGGCTTTACAGCTCGACCAGTCTTTCTAGGGGAACTGTTACAGTCTCTGCACTCTGAGCCTCATTTTCAGCATTGTCCTCACTTGTCAGGGAGTCTCCATGGGGTAGAGAGGCTAGAACTTGGGGCACTTTCAGCTCCAGGAGTTACAGTTTCTGAGTCCACAACATTTGGCTCGCATGGAGAGCTTTCGGACACTGGCAGTGGACTGTCAGGGCACTCAAAAATACTTCTTCTTGTTCGGGTGTATCACCAGTCTGCCCCAATCTATCATTTTCCTCCCTGAAAACTCAAACAGTTCAACCATGCACAATGATTCCATTTCATCTGATCTGATGCTTTGCACTTCACTTTCTGGGAGCAACGGCTCCAGGGATGAAGCTTGGGGCTTAGACAGTCCAGAAGGCCCAGCTTTGTCTCCAGTATTGACTAGGGATTGCCCGCAAACAATTGACTCAGTTCGTAAGAAGGATAGTATTCAAAGTCACTCTCACTTTCTTCCGATATGGACTGACAGTCATGCTCAACTGGGACTTGTGGAGGGAACACTTTAACTTTGCTTCTGTAGGTGCAGACTTTCTTGATCTTTTCTTAGCAGCAGCTCTAGTCACTGGTCCAGTGGGGCATCTTCTAGGGCCTCAGACTCCATTAAGATTTGTCCAATGGGCAGTAAATGATTTCTATGCATTGTTTTTACATCTTTTGAATTATTCTCAGGCCTTACTTTGTACACTGGCAGATCATCTAGTTTGCCCACTACAATGTGAGGGAGATGGTGCCATCTGTCAGCAATCTTGTGCTTGCCATGCAGTCCCAGATTTCTTATGCAACGCGATCTCCCTCCTGGAGTTCCTGTGCTTTTCACCTTTTATCATACCTTTCTTTGTTGACCAGATTTCTTTTTTGGCAGCCATGGTTTGAGCCAGTTGGTACGCATGAGTTAGCTGGGCCTTTAACTTTTGCACATACTGTAAATAGTTGTCAGCTTGAACCCCATCGGAGACCCCAAAACACACATCTACTGGTAGTCGAGCTTCTTCCAAACATCAGGCGGTAGGGGAGAATCCAGTGGCATCACTTTGGTGCAGTTATAAGCATGTACCAGGGTGCTAATTTGTTGGCTCCATCTGAGGCTTGTCCTTTGGGTGCAGGGTGCCTAGCATATCAACAAAGTCGCGTTGAAACGCTCGAGGCTGTGGGTCCCCTGGAGGTGGTAAGGAGTGGTTCTGGACTTTCGCACTCCCCACAGAGAAAGCATCTCTTTGATCAGACGACTCTCAAAGTCTCTCCCTTGATCAGAATGGATTCTTTGTGGAGCCCTATAGTGAACAAAAAGTTTTCTACAAGTACTTTGGCCACAGTGGATGCTTTCTGGTCTTTGGTGGGAAAGCTGAGGCATATCTCGTGAAATGGTCAGTGACCACCAGCACATTACTGATATTTCTTTGATCTGACTCCAAACTCAGAAAATCAATACAGACCAGCTCCATGGGTGCACTGGTGGTGATGTTAGCACAGGGGCAGCCCTCTGCATAAGCTTTCCTCTGTAAGCAGCGACTACAAGTTCGAATGTGTTGCTCCACATCAGCCCCCATCTTAGGCCAATAGAATCTGGATCTCACCAAGTCAAGTGTTCTGTCTATACAAGGTGCCCCATGTGGTTGTGCAAGGACCTCAGTACTGAGTCTCGAAAGGCAGTGGGCAGCACTAGTTGTTGTTTGTCTACTTGTCCCCCTCTGTCTGTTTCTCTGCATAACAGTTTATTGATCAGTTTCAACAGGACCTTCTTTGTGTATAACAGTGCAGTTCTCAAATCAGTGGAGCGTGAATTTGGACACATCTTTTCCTGCATGAGGGCTTCTAAAGCTGCTTTGATCATGGGATCATGAGGATTGAGCCACGCGACACTGTCATTGTCCAGCTGAGGCAGTGCACCAATGTCTATTGCAGAAAAGTGGCAATAAGCAGCAGGTATGCAATCTCAGAGGGTCCCAAGCAATCCACTATGCAGTCCACTGCGTCCGTGGACATTGTTCCTCCCTGTCAAACTTCGGCAGAGTGCCCGAATGTCAGGTTCTGCCAATCGGACCCAATCATTCTGGGGACAGGCCTCGGGAGAGAGCATCAGCATCTATGTGGTTCAGACCTGCTCGGTGACCGAGAGCATAGTCATACAGATAATGCAAGAAATACCTATGGCCAGTATCCAACTTAGCTGCAGATCTGCACATGGGTCAAGGATTATTGTCAGTTTACTAGTATTTTACACCCACAAGTACTCATGGAAATTGGTCAGAATAGCCCACTTCAAGCTAGGAACTCTAACTTATGTACAGGATAGTTCTTTTCGGATGGGGTCAGGCTTCTACAGGCAAAGGCCACTGGTCTCAGGCCATTCTCGTGCTCTTGGTACAACACAGCCCCAACCCTTGCAAGCTAGCACGCATCTAGTGTGCAGGACGTAAGGTTTCTTGGATCGGCATGAGGCCAGCACTGGAGCATGGGTAAGTTGATATGATCTCATGAAAAGCAGTCTCACAATCAGGGTCCAGCAGGGCCCCAAATACTTCACTCGGATGAAAATACATCTTTCAGTCTTGAGGACGCTGACTTTTGGTATTTTTGTGGGTTGGGATACCCTTGAGTAAGGTTAAGTAAGGGCGGATCACTCTTGAATAGTCCTGGATGAAGTTACCGATAATAACCACAGAATCCCAGGAATCTTTTGCAGTTCGTTCTTTAGATTTTTGCTGTGGCCAGGTGAACAAGGCCTCAACTTTACTTGGCTCTGGTCTCTATCCCTCGGTGGATACTATGTGTCCCACATACTTTACTGATGTTTGAAAGAATTGACACTTATCAATGGACAGTTTAAGGCCAAAGTCCTCCAGCTTGGTCCAATACCAAATAATCTGCTCTCATGTTCCTCCAGTGAGCTGCCAAACACAATAACATCATCTAGGTATACCAGGCACTCTAGTAAGTTCATGTCCCCACTGCACGCTCCATCAATCGTTGAAAAGTGGCTGGGGCACCTGAAATCCTTGAGGCATCCTCATGAATTCATAGAAGCCAAGCGGACAGATAAAGGCCGTCTTTCTCACGGTCCTCTGGGGCCATCGGATCTGGTAGTACCCACTGATGGAGATCCAGCACAGAAGAACCACTTGCTCCCGCTTAGGCAGTCCAAAGCATCCTGAATGCGGGCATTGTGTGCACTGATCAGGGATAGTCCGACGGTTTAAGGTGCGATAATCCACACATCCTTACTGTTCCATTCTTTTCCTCACTACCACAATGGGGAAGCATAAGGGCTTCTGGATTCTTGTATTACACCAGCAGCTAACATCTCTTGCAGATGCCGTCTCACATCATCTATGTCAGCAGGTGCCAGTAGTCGAGACCTCTCACGAAATGGTCTTTCTCATGCAGCCGGATATTGTGCTCAGCTCCTTGCACGCATCCTACATCCCATTCCTTTAAAGAAAACACCTGGTCTCTCTGGGCAAGCTTCTCACTGATCCTCACTTTCCATTCAGCTGGCAGCGGGAGTCGCGAAATCAAACAAGTCAGGCGTTACTCTGTCATTCTTCCTTGAACTCTTGCTGCTGGGTAGCACTGCAGTGTCTGCACAATGCACATTAGCCAGGATGCAACTCTCTGTTTACTCGAATGTCTCTTTCAGACACATTATGAACTTGGACCATTACCCTTCTGGCATAAGCATGGGCTCTAGCGGGCAAAATACTAGGCTTGACCAGCAGTCCCTCTGGCAATTTTCCATCGCCTGGTGCATCCAACATTAATATTTTATTCTTAACATCCTTTCTGATACGGACCTCTCCCTGTAAGGTACACTGGGCATTGGCGCCAGGATCAGAGACTCAGGATCCTTCTTCCATACAATTCCGACCGTTCCTCTGGTTCTGTTTTTCAGCATCTCTGTGTGTGCCTCATAGGCCTTCTTAATTAAAGCCGGAACTCTTAAAGCTCTACTAGTCTTTGACCCTGTTTTTCATAACACAACTGTGCCAGCCTTCCGAACATATGAGCATTTGTTCCAATCAACAAAGGGACACCATCATACAGTCCAGTGGGGGGACACACTAAGGCTAGGGTCTCTACTTGTTCGCCACTCCAGCCACGGAGGTGGGAAAGACAGCCAAATTCGGATATACCGGAATAGGGGTAGGCCTTCTCACTAACCCCATACATGCAGTCCTTCTAATGGTTGTAAGGGACGTCTGACAAATGCTTCTGATACCAATCCTGGAACATAATTGTCACTTGGGAGCCACTGTCTAATACAGCTCTTGTAGACACTCCATTCACCTTTACAGTGGTCTCCATGGAGGGACCCACTATTCTGGACCAGTCTGAGAGGCGGTAGTGGGGGCCTGGGCAACTGACCTTGCCATAAAAGGACGGAATTAGCATTTTGGTGCCCTCACTGGGATCATGTCGACCTCTAACCACTGATTTGTTCTCCAAGCTCTCCTTGTAGCCTATGCAACTTTGTCAGTGTCTTTGGGGACTGGCATTCCTTTTCATGTGCCATCTTTCCCACAATTATAGCAAAACATACTTTCTGGAGTTTGTGAGCTGGCGGGGGCATGCACTGGGAGCCAGGTAGGTGGTTACTAACTGGAAACCTGGGGTGCCATCTCTGTCTAATGACGTGATAAGCATTTGGAGACATTTCGTCAGTTCTCCACTTCCATGGTCAAGGAATTGAGTTTGGAGCTGTTATCAGCAGGAGATACATGGGTGGGTACCCCACCCCCATAGCAGATGCAGTCGGATATAGGTCAGGGGTCTGTACTTTGTGGCGTGCAGTCTTCATAAAGGGACTGTTTTTGAATTCTCGGATCTCTTCTCAACAGTTCGCTTCCCATTGTGGCATATCTTTTCCTTGTCAGAGCACTCATTGACTGTCAACCTCTGCCCTGAACTTCACTTGATGGGTCACCCTCAGTCACTCGGGTCGTAACCACAGCTGTTGGTGCAGGTACCTCCAGGGGTAAGCCTTTTCTCAACTCCTCAATTTCTCTCATTAACTCATCATGGGAGGGTGGGGATTCCAGTCGATTTGCCAGGCGTAACTGAAGCAACAGCAGTTCTGAGAAGGGGCAGACTTAAGGATTCTGTCCAGTCTGGTTCGGTCCAGTTCAATCGCTGGCAAACTACCCTTTCTGAAGACATTCTTGCAACAATTTTCCAGCGAGAAGCGTACACAGACAACAACTCCCTTGGTACTGTTGTGCATTTCTTACTCTCCACCATAGGTCCTCATCAGAATCTGGGCTCCATACACATTCTCCAAGGCCTCAAGATAGGCCTGTGCAGTCGCTTCAGGGTTACTGGCCCGCTTAGCACGGATGGTAGCCAGGGCGGGACCTCGGGCTCTCACTAACCCTCTTTCAGCTTTTCACCTTCCGAGCATTGCCATTCTAGTACTTGGGGCAACATAGTCTATCCAGGTCTCCCAGTCATCCTCCCTTGGGGTGTGGGGAGTGCCAGAGAAGATCCTCAACCTTCGGTAAGAGTCGTGACTAATGGCAGGTGCAGAAATAGGAGTCTGCATTGGTTCAGCCACCATTACGGCACTGGAGCAGGAGAGGGTGTTGGGAGGAACACCCAGGTGGCAAGAATAGTTTCTTCAAGTCCTCCACAGTTTTCCCTCTCCAGCAACCATTCAGCAAATTTCTCCTCAAAAGTTTCAGATAGTGGTGGGGGCTGATTCCCCGGTCTTTACTGTCCTTAGTTATCACTCTCAAGCAGTGAGGGCTCCTCTGGGGTAATGGTCTGTGGCACTTTGGAGCTATCTATGGGATCCTTAAACTCTACTAGGGCCAGGAAAGTGTGGGTGAGCAGATTAGCATGCCGACCCACCACCACAGGGTTTTGTAAACCTTCCACCTGGAAACTCCCTGCACAGTGTCCGGATTGATACCCAGGGGATGTCCAGGATAAGTATAGCATTTTGGGGGTGATCTCCTCCCCAGTACACCACTCACCAGCGGTGCACAGCCACTTCTGTCGGTGCCATTTTTCTTAACAGTGGTTACGTAAATATGGCCACTAGAGGACACACAATCCCAGCGGTGCCTCCAAGATGTAACCCCTAGATGGCGCTATCCCAGGGGCTACTACCCCTGCCTGATTTGCCACTAACAGGTTGAGGGCCTGGATCCAATGGGGTGCCTCCACCCAGAGGTCAGGGTTTGCAATAGTTAAACTAACTTGGTCCACAGCCCTCTGGGATACTGCAACCCCTTTCTTCCCACTAGTGGCCCACAATATATCAGAATTACCTTCACAGTATACACTTACCCCCAGGTCTGGTTCTGGCACTGGGACCTCCTGTGAAATGAGATACAGTGCAACAATCACAGTACAGTACTTTAACATAGACAAATACCTCAGGCAGTATAACTTTGCTGAAACAAGCAGCTCTGATTTATTTAGGGGATATAACAAGGACGAGAAATCAGGTTAATTAGCTTATCACTCTAATAATCTACCTATGGCTCTGTGCACAGGCCTATCCCTATCCAGTTACTGTCCCTGGGTACCCCAAGCCCTAGTGGCTAGTCCAAACAGTGGCAGCTGGTAGGGGCCCTTTCACACAGAGAAAGGAGAATTAAACAGTCAGCAGTACAGTAATTCCATTTGGATTTAATGTGGCAATTCAACAGGGAGCTACCCTGAATTAGTACTCCGACCTCCAAATAAGATAGGGTCCTTCAATGTCAGCAGGGGCTCACTTGAGGTACACAAACCTCTTCACACATCCATATAAAAGAAAGCACTATACCAGGCAGGCTGCATCTGTATCCCGATCGCAATTACTGCACAATACCCGGAGAACACACAGCAGATTCAGTTCTGACAGACCGAGTGCAATTTTCAGCAATTCTTCCAGTCTTCTACAGGGTGAGCCTGGTTTCTACTCTCAGAGATCCTTTGATTCTTTTCACAGGACTGATTCAGTCCTAACAAGCTGTTACACAAGCTGCAGACCGGAACTCTGGGCCTTACACACGGTTTTTGACTAAAACTGCACACTGAAAAAGCACAGGGCTCCTTCCTTCTTCACTGCCAAAGCTCAACTCAAACTCCAACTGACAAAACCGGGCACTTCCTTTGAGTTCCTCCCAGTTCTTGACTGGATTGGCTGTCACTCACAATAGACTGCTGCTGTTGGTCCAAAAAGGCACTGAAGTCTAAACTACATCTCCCAGAGTCACTGCCCATACAATCCTCTTGTGGCTGGCTCAGATTATGAGTCCAAGTTCTGATTCGTCCAAGGCACCATTTTAGAGCTAATACCCCACACTGATTGGTCCAGTTCAGCAGTTCAAAACTAGAATGGGAACTAGCAGACACAGTTCTGACTGCAAAGAAGCAGGTTAGACAAACTGTAATTTCATTATTACTCTAAATAATTTCTGGCAAACAGTTACATCTTTCAGATGAGTTCCCTTTGCACTCCTAGTGACTGCAAAATGAAGTGAATTGGCAGCAGCTTGAGTGGTACTCAATCAAAGAAAACACAGTCCCCATACAAACTAATTATGTCTGCAAGCAGACAGCTCTTAAAGAGACAGTACCAGAGGTTCTAAAAACACTCACTGATAAGTGGCTTAAATGCCAAACACCATTCAGGCTTGGAGCACTCAAGCAAGCTCCTGGAAGTCTTTTGGGAACCCCCATTTGCAGGGGGGGTTACAAGTGCATTCAGGAATTTCTGGAAAAAGCACTGATATTGTTAGTGTGCTGTGATTGCCAGCACATTTTTGCCTATGCATTACAGAGATTTAAGACATAGGTGCCAACCAGTCAGAATACAGGATTTTCCTGACCCAGTTTATAATACAGTTTATAAAACGGATAGGGAAAATCATGCAGGGAGCCACTCTGCCCCCCAATGGCACAGTAGGGCCCTACTGACTCCTCTTGACCCTCGACTGGTGAGTGATGTGTCCTCTTCTCATCTTGGAGAGAGAGGGGTCATACCCACAAGGGACAAGCTGTGGCTTATGGTGGTGAAATCCAGATAGAATGTTGAGCAGAAGCTGGTGATGTGTTTGACTGTTGGAGGATTTTTACGGTGAGCAAAAGGGTTTGGGCAAGTGGAAGAAGGACCTGGTAGCAAGTAAAGAGACATGGAGGAAAAAAAACAAATGGAAAAAAAAGGAGGTACCGTGCTCTACCTACATAGTAGGATGCTCTACGTCTGCGAGGCCTGACCCTGACACGGTGTGGCACCCACAGGTGAGAAAGGAAGGCAAGGGAGAATCCCATTAGAACATCTCAACCCTGTCCAGCTGAATGACAGCTGTTGGCACTCATAGGTCCTGTGCTGAGTAGTGATGTTGGGGCTGGGAGGTCACTGGTATGTTCATGGAGGTTTTGGGTATGTCCTTGAAGGTCACTAGTGTGTCAATGGAGACTGATGATAAAGGGGACAAAAACCTGTATTTAAAAAATAAGACCCTCCCAGAACCATACACATATGCACAAACTTCCACCAGCACCAGAAGCCCATACCCAGTACTGGTAACCCCACCCCCACAAGAAGCCCCCTTTAAGATTAGTCTGGCACTGGGATCCCATTCCCAGTAACTGGCAAACAACTCTTCTCCCCAAAAGTATCAGTCTGGCCCCGAAAACCATCCTAATAGGGGCAAACAATCCCACCTGTCAAAAATCAGTCTAGCACCAGGAGCCTATCCCTGCATCCAGTAAACAACCCCCCAAAGATCAATCTAGCATTGGGATCTCAGCCCTGATATCAGCAAACAGTTAAGATGAGGCTGGCATTTGAAGCTCATCACTGATACAGACACCCTCCCCCCAAAAAAGTTATCCCCAAAGAAAGGATTAGTCTGTGATAGGTAGCCCAACTCAGGGACTAGTATTCCAGCTTCTCCAAATAATCCATCACCAGAACGCAATCCTGGTATTATTATACATTGTCCACCCCCTCCCTTTTATATACAGAACTGGCACTGGAAGCCTACCCCCCCCTCATGCCAGCCATCTCCCACCATCAGACACATCCCCTCGCTGGATCCCACCTACTGTGCAATTTCTCCACCAACCAGTTCTACAGTCCTCAGACTGGAATGGTTGGAAGATTATAATCCATCACAAGGCATCAGTCCTTACCATCCACTAGCTAGAAATGGGCAAACCAGAGCAGACTGGAGCCTGGCTCGAGCATAATGCCTGATTCAGCTCAACTTAGACTCTATGGGCAATTGAGACCCATGGTCAGGCTGTGCCTGTTATGATCAAACCAAGCACTTTTGTCAGCCTGAGCAGTTAGTGCAGCAGCCAAAACTTTCTGTTCCTCTCGTGCAACTCATGAGGGACACTATCCATATAGTAGAAGACAGCCTACAGTAGCCCAAACTCAGCTCATGTTTTGGCTTGTAGAGTAAAGCCAGACTCCTGGCTTGGATATGACCTGGCTTTAAGTGAAAAATTTCTGACTTGTCCAGCTCTACCATGAGCAATAAGTTGAGGTCCACCTGCTTCATGATTGCAAACTAGTGATTTTTGTAGGAGAGCCTGGAATAGCCCAGTTGTGATGTATGCTCCAGAGTACGTTGCGGTTATTCTATTCCAGGTTCCACCATTTGTGAACCACCAGTTTGCCTATATTTACAGCTCATAGAGGATTAGGACAGGTGCCTGACAATAAACTCTTCTAAACTGGGCCAGTCTGGGGGTCATGGGGCTGAGCTGGGGGGAAATTACACAGTAGGTGGGATGTGGGTGTGGGATCTTTTCCTTTTTGGTGGGTGTGCTTGGGGCTACAGTGTGTTCCCAGTATTAGCCCTGTATGTAAAGGAGGGTCGGATTCTCATTTACCTGCACTGGGGATGGTCTTCCACTATTATCACACTATGTAAAGGAGGGTGGGTTTCTCATATGCATGCACTGGGGATGGGCTCCCAGTATTAGTTCTCTGTGTAAAGGAGGGTGGGATTCTCATACACCAACATTGGGATTGTCTCCCAGTATTAGCCCTGTATGTAAAGGAGGGTGCATTTCTCATATCTGTGCACTGTGGATTGGTTTCCAGTATTAGTTGCGTATGTAAAGGAGGGTGGGTTTCCCATATAGCTGCACTGGGGATTGGCTCCCAGTATTAGCCCTTTATGTAAAGTAGGATGGGTTTTCTCATATTTTCTTTTGATTATGGTGATACAGCCTACAGTGGTGCTCCTAAATCCACCCTTGCTAGAGTGGACCCTCTTTTCAACTCATTTTGCCATTTTGTTTTAGATTGTTCCCCACGTACTTAGAACTGTTCACTCTACTCTGCTCTTTCTCTCCCCTCTCTTTATGCCAGGTGCCTTTCCCACTGTGCCTCCTTTATTTCTAAATTCTTGTTTGGTTCCTGCCTTCCTACCTTCCTTCCCACTTATCCTCTCCCTCAGCTTCCTGCTATTTTTTACGTAATACTACTTTTCATTTCCTTGCTATCCCTTCTAGGAAATCTTCAGCTGGTCAATGTGCTCTATTTTATTGCTTTCTTAAACTTTGGTCCTCCCTTCCTTTTTCTATTCACTCTGCCTCTTTTGCTTTCTCCTTAAAGTCTGTCTTTCATGACTTCTTTTCTCCCCCTGCAACAGTTCTTGACCCTCTTCCTTCGCTCCTTCACTAGCTTTGCCTTTCTATTCCCCCTTACCTATAAATATGTTATTCTACTTTATATTTAATTTTTTATTATTTCTTATTTAAAGAATATTGTTGTATTCACTATACATTTATTGCAAATGCTTTATACCATGTTCTCTGTCCCTTCCCCCAGGACGCATCTGGAAATGAGCTGTTAACAGCTCAGTATGTCTTTCCTGGTGATACTTTTTGAAATAATTAACCAACTAAATACATACATACATATATACATACATACATATATGCATACGTACATATCTATATATATATATACATACATATATACATACATACATACATATATACATACATACATACATATATACATACATACATACATGGTAGGTCCCAATCAGTCCATACTGGGGACTCCCTTCCCTCCCCCTTCCCTCCCAATCACTACTGGGGTACCCCAAGGCTCAGTCCTCAGTCCTATCTTATTCTCAGTCTTTCTAAATAATCTTCCTGCTGCTTGCACCTCGGCGTCCATTCATATGTATGCTTATGATACAGTCTTATTTGCCTCAGGCCATTCCACTGCTGACCTGGCGACCAGGCTTCAATGGGACTTTGACAATGTCCAGCTCTGGTTCCATTTAAATCAGCTGGCCATTAACACCAAAAAAATGGTCTTTATGATCTTCGGCACTTGGCAAAAGCTCTCTATGAGAGGCAGTCTCCCTTCCTTCCGTACCCTAGATGGGTCCAGCATTGAGAATGTACTATCCTTCAAGTACTTTGGGGTCTGGCTTGACAACCACCTTGACTTCTCTGAACATGGTAATGCCTTACATAAAAAACTCCACCCTTAATTAGGAGCATTGTACCACCATTGCAGCTGCAGCCTGCTTCCGGCCCGTAGAGCTGTCGTACAGAAAATGACCCTCCCCATATTCGACTATGGTGACATAGTCTACAGCTCTGACCCCAAATGTACCCTTTCCAGACTGGACTCTCTCTTTAACACATTCTGTCACTTTGCTTTAGACAGCCCTACATGTACTCATCACTGTACTCTTTATACGTCCCTCTCCTTTCCTTCCCTTGAAGCAAGGCATATGGCACACTGCTCCTAATTTATTGTCAAACTTAGAAAGGAGATTGAGGGTCTGCAGGAGGAACTAAGACAGGCAAGGCAGATTGGGGGTGGATTTAGCCCAGTACTGGAGGGCGGAAGAAGGGGAGATGAGGGAGGGTGATTTAAGCCAACAGTGGTGAGGAGAGGGTCAGAAGAAGGGAAGCAGAGACAAAGGGGCCCAGGCCAGGAAGAATGATTGCCGGGGAAACCAGGTCAGGAGACAAAAGACAAATGGAAGGAGGAGATAGGGACTTGTGAGGGAGGCAAAGAAGTGGCAAAAGTCATGGAGTGGAAAGGAGAGAACAGGTCACTATGAAGAGAAAGGGAGCGGGTATTTGTGAAGGGTCTTCAGAAAATAGTTTTGTACTGCTAGAGAGGAAGAAGGTGGAGGAGGGAAATGATGAAATTAGAGGAGTAATTGATAAATTCCTGGACCAAACTGTAGTAGGGGGAAATTCTGCTTGGTGAATTGCAACAGGGGTAAAAGGGGGAAATAATGTGCAGGAGGAAGAAGAGGAGCTGGAAATGAGAGAGGGAGATGAATGGAAGCAAGCAGGGAGTAAGGGGTGGAATCTTAGTGCTGGGGACTCAATACTAAGAGGAGTCAGGTGGGTAGCAGGGAGAGGCATAGTCGCATTTGGGTGGCTGCCATGCCGAATGACAGCAGAAAAGGTGGGACAATCTGTTCTGAAATAAGCTAGAAGGGGTAGGGACAAGGCGTCATTTAATTATACATCTTGGGACAAATGACCTGGCTGACAAGACAGTAGATATAGTCCAGAAGAGGTTTGAGGAACTAGCACAATTATGTGAGGGGCAGGAAGATCAGTAACTTTTCAGAGATACTTCGGTGCCAAGGCAAACATAACAAGAAAGCTGAGAATAGAGGAATTTAACGGATTGCTAAGAACCTGGTGTTGTGCTCAAAGGTTATGGGCTATTGGGGGTGGGAGGGACCTGGGAGGACAGTAGTCTCTATGCCAAGGACAGACTACACTTGAGTGAGGAGGAAAGGAAGTGTTGAAACAGAGGATGGAGGAGTACACAGGGGAAGTTGGGAATCTAAACTAGGAGTGGGGGGTGGCAATTGGGGAAGAGATATGCAGAGACCACAGATTGGTAAACCATATGAGCTTACCCCCCATAACAGTGACAAAGGACAAATGGCAAGTACTATTGGTGATGCTAGGAAAGGAGGGCATGATGGGGGGAGGGTGGAAGGTGGTTACCCTTAATGCTAGGAGCCTTGGGAAGAAAACTGCAGAGTTACAGGTTCTCATGGTAGAGGGAGAGGTGGACATTGCAGCCATCACAGAAACATGGGCCACCCAATACAATGACTGGGACCTGTCTACCAGGGTACAGGTTATTTCGTAAGGACAGGGTGATTGGGAAAGGGGGGGTGGCACTATATGTGAAGGAAGCACTGAAGTGTGTAAGGGAGGAAGGGGAGGAGGGTAGTACGGAGTCACTTTGGATGCAAATCCAGGATTCCAAAAATAGGATTCTTAGAATGGGAGTGGTGTACAGGCCACCATCTCAGATTGAGGAGTTAGACAGGGAACTAGCGGGACAGATCAAAAGGACCTGCGAGAAGGGTAGTGTGGTGATTGTGGGGGACTTCAACATGTCAGGAGTGGACTGGAGTACCCCAACAACTAGGAACAGAAGGGAGCAGGTACTGCTGGATGCCTTCCATGACAGCTTCCTGCTGCAAATGGTCAGTGAACCAACCAGGTTAGGGAATACCCTTGACCTCGTGCTGGCAAATGGGGACTTTGTGAGAGAACTTACAGTGGAGGAACCGCTGTCAGGGAGTGACCACCACTCAGTATGGCTCACATTGGATATGGGCAAGGAAGGAGTGGAATCTGGCACAAGAGTGCTGGACTTCAGGAGGGCAGACTTTGGGAGGATGGGGGAAGTGGTAAAAGGGTACCTGGCCAGAATTCAATCTAGTATGGACACTAACCAGAGGTGGGAGCTCATAAGCTGGGGATAGTGGAGACAACAAAACCTGCTGCAAAGCCCAGAGCAAGAAGGCTAGGCTAAGAAACTGAGCTGGTTGAGCAAGGAGGTCATGGAAAGGTAAGGAAGAAAAGAGCTGCCTTTAGGAAGTACAAGAAAACAGGGAGGGGGGAGGACAGGGAGGAGTACTTGACAGAATCGAAGGAGGTGACAAGGGCAGTAAGGGGAGCCAAAGCATCTACGGAACTCAGGCTGGCACAAGGCATTAAGCAGGGGGAGAAGGACTTCTTTAAGTACATCAGGGAGAAAAGGAGCTGTAAGGACCACATAGTAAGGATTAGGAAGGAGGAGGGTGGGTGGAAGCAGGGTGCGATAAGGCAGAAGCACTAAATGAGTACTTCTGCTCAGTATTTACTAAAGAGAAGAGGGGGGTGACACCCAAGGTGGGAGAAATGGCAGAAACAAGGGGAAGGGGTGACAGGTGGGGAAATCATGGAGGGCAGAGTTTGAGAGGGTTTGAAGGCACTGAGTGTGGACAAGGCACCAGGCCCAGATGGCATCCACCCCAGGGTACTGAAGGAGCTGGCAGAGGTCCTTGCAGGACCTTTGGCAGACCTATTTAATGCCTCACTACATTCGGGGTGTGTAGCTCAGGACTGGAGGATGGCTCATGTGGTGCCCCTCCACAAGAGTGGCCCCAAGGATGAACCTGGAAACTACAGACCAGTGAGCCTCACATCCATCGTGGGTAATTTAATGGTGACTATCCTGAAGGAGAGGCTGGTGGCCCTCCTAGAGGCCAAAGGACTACAGGACAGCAGACAGCATGGCTTCATATGTGGCAGATCCTGCCAAACCAACCTGGTGGAGTTCTATGACTGGGTAACTAGGCAACTGGACAGGGGCCATTCAGTGGATGTCCTGTATCTGGACTTCAGCAAAGCATTCGACTTGGTGCCGCATGGAAGGCTGGGAAGGAAGTTAGTAGGCACAGGGGCGGGTGCAAAGCTGGTGAGATGGGTAGGAAACTGGCTTCAGGGAAGGCAACAGAGGGTGGTGGTGGGTGGGGAGCTCTCACACCCAAGGGCAGTGATGAGCGGTGTTCCACAGGGCTCGGTGTTGGGACCAGTGTTGTTTGGGATATTCATTGCAGACATATCATGGGACATCAAGAGCAAGATCAGTCTGTTTGCTGATGATACCAAGGTAGGCGCAGTGGTGGATGACCTAGGGGGATGGCAGGGGTTGCAGGAGGATTTGGCAAAGCTTGAAACCTGGTCAGACACCTGGCAACTGGGGTTTAATGCCAAAAAGTGCAAGGTGCTGCATTTTGGGATGAAGAACTCAAGGAGGAGTTACCAGCTGGGGGGAGTGCAGCTAGCCCAGACAGAGGAGGAGAAGGATCTGGGTGTGCTCATTACAGGGTCAATGAATAACTCGGCACAATGTAGGAAGGCAGCTGCAAAGGCCAACAAAATGCTGGGTTGTATTGCAAGGGTATATCCTCGAGGAGGGAGGAGGTGATTCTGCCACTGTATAGGTCATTAGTTAGACCACACCTGGAGTACTACGTGCAGTACTGGCCTCGTATCTGAAGAGGGACATTAAGTTACTGGAGGGTGCAGCGCAGGAGGCGACAAAGATGATTAAGGGGCTGGGGACTTATCGTACGAGAGGAGGTTGAAGGAGTTGAACATGTACTCACTGGAGGAGAGAAGGGACGGGGGGACATGATTGAAACCTTTAAATACATGAAAGGAATACACAAGACAGGTACAGAGGGGCTGTTCAAAGTAAGGGAAGGGAGGGCCACCAGGGGCCATGATATGAGACTGGAGGGAGGAAGGTTCAGGAGGGAGATGAGGAGACACTTTTTTACAGAGACGGTGGTAGCTGAGTAGAATGCTTTACCTGCAGAAGTGATATCCAGTAGAACAGTGGACTGCTTCAAAAGGGGATTGGACAGGACAAGGGGGAGGGTTAATGAAGGGGGAAGGGTGGAAGGGAGGGGCAGCTGCAGAATAAGGGGTGCTAGCTGCACATTCGAGCAGACTTGATAGACCTCTAAGCCTTTACCTGCTGGCAAATTTCGTATGTTCATATGCCAAGTATTGGTTTAGCTCTCTCCTTTCCTACCTGTCCTCTACCCTCTCCCTGCCTTGCCCCAACTCCTATGCCCTCCGCAGCTCCCTCTCTTGCTCCCTCACACTCCCCCCAAGATTCTCTGCATCTGGCCACTCTATCTTCTCCTACCACTTCCCTAAGCTCTGGATATCCCTCCCTCTCCCATTAAGCCACCTCTCCCTACTCTCTGTTCTCCCTGCTGCGTAGCCACTCCTCCCACACCTGCAACTGTAACCTGTAACCTCACCTAATTTTTTCCTATTTCCAATCTACTATCACCTCCCCCCATCTCTTACCCTCCTTCCTTTCTCTATACCACCCCCTCACTTCCCTGTTCCTCCTCCCCTCCTCTCACTATCCTATCCGTCCCCAATCCCATTCCCCCTATCTCACCCTTCCCCCTCCACTCTGCCCACCTTTCCCTACTCCACCCTTTCCTTTCTTTTCCTCCTCTACCTCGTCTCATAACCCTTTCCTTACTCCTAATTCTCTGCTCATCTATCTCTCTCTCCCTCTCCTCACCAAACCCACTTTCTTAGTCCTTGACCGTAACTCTGTTTCTATGTTCCCCCTCAAGCCTGTTTTCTACCCCCCCCCCCATTGTAGCATATATTGTGCTACTACTAGCCGGTGCTGGCACACATTCGGCTTTAGCAGCTATAATTTTCAATGCAGTGGTGCATGGTTTATGTTCTCACGCTGCCTGATTATCTGTTTATTCATCTGCAGGGTTAAATCCACGTACACAATTTACTGTACATAGTTGCTTTCATATTTATTTGTCTGCTGTTTATAGACATAATACGTTGTTTTGGAATCTGCATTTTCAAGTGTACTCCCCTCCCCATGATGCATCTGGAAATGAGCTCTTGTTAGTTCAGTATGTCTTTCCTGGTGAAACTTTTAAATAAAAAATACATACATACATACTTTCATACATACATATACCTGCACTGGGGATAGGCTCCTAGTACTAGCTCTGTATATAAAGGAGGTGGATTTCTCAAATACCTCTACTGGGGATGGGCTCCCAGTTTTAGTCCTGTATGTAAGGAGGTGGGTCTCTCACATACCAGCACTGGGATGGGCTCCCAGTTTTACTCCTGTAGGTAAAGGAGGTGAGTTTCTCACATACCAGCACTGGGATGGGCTCCCAGTATTAGTCCTGTATGTAAAGGAGGCTGGGTTTCTCACATACACATGCACTGGGATGGGCTCCCAGTATTAGTCCTGTATGTAAAGGGACAGGTTTCTCATATACCAGCACTAGGATGGGCTCCCAGTATTAGTCCTGTATGTAAAGGAGGTGGGTTTTTCACAAACCTGCACTGGGGATGAGATCGCAGTATTAGCCCTGTATGCAAAGGAGGGTGGGCTTCTCCTGTAGTTGCACTCAGGATGAGTTCCCAGTATTAGCCCTGTGTGTAAAATAGGGTAGGGTTCTAATATATGTGCACTGGGATGGGCTACCAGTACTAGCCCTGTGTGTAAAAGAAGGTGGGATTCTCAGACACCTATATTGGGGACTGGCTCCCAGTATTAGCCCTGTATGGAAAGGAGGGTGGGTTTCTCACATACCTGCAGTGAGGATGGACTCCCAGTATGGAAAGTTTTTTTTTTTTTCATATATCTGCACTAAGGATGTGCTTCAAATATTAGCCCTGTATGCAAGGAGAGTGGGCTTCTCATGTACCTGCACTGGCAATGGGCTCCTAGTATTAATCCTGTATCTAAAGGAGGGTGCATTTCTCATATATGTGCACTGGGAAATGGCTTTCAGTATTAGCCCTATATGTAAAGGAGGGTGGATTTCTCAAATACAATACCTGCACTGGGATGGGCTCCCAGTATTAGCCCTGTATGTAAAGGAGGGTGGGCCTCTCATATACCTGCACTGGGATGGGCTCCCAGTTTTAGCAATGCATGTTAATGAGAGTGGGTTTCTCATGTACCTACACTGGGATGGGCTCCCAGTATTAGCCCTGTATGTAAAGCAGGGTGGGTTTCTCATATACCTGTACTGGGAACTGGCTTCCAGTATTAACCCTGTATGTAAAGGGACAGGTTTCTCACATACCTGCACTGAGATGTGCTCCCAGTATTATCCCTGTTTGTAAAGGAGGGTTGGTTTCTCATATACATGCACTGGGAAGGGCTCCCAGTATTAGCCCTGTATGTATAAGAGGTTGGATTTCTCATATACCTTCAGCAGGTATATGAGAAACCCACTGTGGATAAGCTCCAAATATTAGCCCTGTACGTAAAGGAGGGCGGGCTTCTCATGTACTTGCAACCGGGATGGGCTCCCAGTATTAACCCTGTATGTGAAGTAGGGTGGGTTTCTCATATAACTGCACTGGGCACAGTCTCCCAGTATTAGCCCTGTATGTAAAGGAGGGTGCATTTCTCATATACATGCACTGGGATGGGCTCCTAGTATTTGTCCTGCATGCAAAGGAGGGTGGGTTTCTCATAAACATGCACTGGGATGGGCTCCCAGTATTAGCCCTGTATGTAAAGGAGGGTGGGTTTCTCATATACTAGCACTAGGGTGGGCTCCCAATATTAGCCCTGTATGTAAAGGAGGGTGAGTTTCTCA
This sequence comes from Neoceratodus forsteri, assembly GCA_016271365.2. Taxonomy (NCBI): domain Eukaryota; kingdom Metazoa; phylum Chordata; order Ceratodontiformes; family Ceratodontidae; genus Neoceratodus; species Neoceratodus forsteri. The sequence continues at coordinate 797,317,184 of CM028134.1, read as the reverse complement.
TATACCACCAAAAGTGCAGGTGCAGACTCCTGGATCCCTACTTTCTAAAAGTAGCAATGCATGCCTTAACTGGCCCCCTCACCCACCTCTTCAGTCTATCACTTGCCACTGGTTCTATCCTCAATATGGAAAACAGCTCAAGTGTTACCATTACTTAAGGTAGGTGATCCCTGGACCTCAATAATTATAGGCCCATCTCCATCTTACCAGTACTATCCAAGATGCTTGAGAAGCTGGTAAACTCTCAGTTAACTGCCTACCTTGATACCAACAATCTCTAAATCCAGCTCAATCTGGGTTTAGATCTATGCATAGCACCATCTCTGCCTAGCAAAAGTCACAAATGACTGGCAGACTGCCCTAGACAAAAGAATAATACCTGTGCTGTGTTTCTGGATCTAAGCAAAGCCTTTGACACTGTGGATCATGATCTTCTAATCTCCTCTCTGAACTCCATAGGCCTTGACTCACTCTCTCTTAAATGGTTCAGATGCTATCTCTCGGAAGATTACAACTGGTAAAAATGAAGGTGATCTATCTACCTCTAAACCACTCCTAAGAGGTGTACCATAAGGCTCCATCCTGGGTCCCATCCTTTTGCCATTTACATCAACAATATTGATTCCAATCTCTCACTATCTAATATCCACCTTTTGCAGATGACACTGTACTATGTGAGCAATCCTCACCATCAAAAGCCTGTGAGCTCCTACAGTCTGAATTCTCCCTCCTTCAGCACAACCTATTAGAAAAGAAATTATTACTAAATGCCAAGAAAACCAAAGCTATGTTCTTTGCCACCAAGAACTGTTCTTCCACTATCCCATCATTCACCCTCCCACAACTCTCTACCATCCTTGGTGAAAATCTGGAATATGTAGACAAATTCAAATATCTAGGAGTATGGATAGACAATAAACTAGACTATACTACCCATGTTGAAGAGCTCCTGAAAAAGCTAAGACAAAGACTTGGTCTTTTCTATAGGATCAAACACTACCTGACCAAAGATTCCAAACAAGATTAATCCTAGCATCATTCCTGTCCCTCATTGATTATGCTGACTTCCTCTATGGTCATTGCTCCCTCTCCCATCTAAACAAATTAGACACCCTGTATCATAGAGCTATTAGATTCATTACTGACCTTCCCTCTAGCACCCATCATTGCTCTCTCTACAATGCAGTCAGTTGGACATCCCTGCAACATAGAAGAAAAAAAAATGCTGCTATCTGGATCTACAAAGCTCTGACAAACAAACTCCGGATCACATCCAGGTCCTACACCTTGAGGATCAACAAACTGATCCTGCTGAAGATTCCTATCACCTGCACCCGGTATGGAAGAGCTGCAATCAGTTATTCCCTGGCACTTATCTGGAATTCTATCCAAAAGTCATTGAAAATGGATACACTGATTCCTCTTACATCCTTCAAAAAGCTGTACACCAGCCTAATCCCAGATTCGTGCAACTGCTTCCACAAGGCCTAGTCCTCCCACACCCCCACCCCTCCCACCCCCTCTCCTCCACCCCCTCTTTTAAAGCTCATCCATATTCTTCTATCATTCCTCTGGTCCTTTCCCCATCAAACCTCATACATATATGCCCACCCTTGTGCCATTATCCAAGCCTTATCCCTACTAAACTGTTTGTTTCTCTCCTTTATTAGGTTTTAGGTTTACTGTCCTTTGCCTTGTATATATGTAAATATGTGTACATCTATCTCACTCATAAATCATTGTACTTGTGCTTATTCAATATCATGTTTTTGTATACAATCTGTAACCTTTTTTGTTATGACCACTCAGGTCCATCTTGTAAATGAGCTATGCTCAATGATGTTCGCCTGAATAAATAAAGATTTTGATTGATTGATTGATTTGATATACTAGCACTGGGATGGGCTCCTAGTGTTAGCCCTGTATGTAAAGGAGGGTGGGTTTCTCATATACATGTGCTGGGATGGGCTCCCAGTATTAGACCTGTATGTAAAGTAGGGTGGGTTTCTCATATACTTGCATTGGGATGGGCTCCCAGTTTTAGCTATGTATGTTAATGAGGGTGGGTTTCTCATATACATGCAGTGGGATGGGCTCCCAGTAGTAGCCCTGTATGTAAAGGAGGGTGGGTTTCTCATATACATGCACTGGGATGGGCTCCCAGTATTAGCCCTGTATGTAAAGGAGGGTGGGCTTCTCATCTACCTGCAATGGGGATGGGCTCCCAGTGTTAGTCCTGTATGTGAAGTAGGGTGGGTTTCTCATATACCTGCACTGGGCACAGTCTCCCAGTATTAGCCGTGTATGAAAAGGAGGGTGCATTTCTCATATTTGTGCACTGGGAATGGGCTCTTAGTATTAGCCCTGTATGTAAAGGAGGGTGGGTTTCTCATATACTAGCACTGGGAGGGGCTCCCAGTATTAGACCTATATGTAAAGGAGGGTGGGTTTCTCATATACATGCATTGGGACGAGCTCTCCAGTATTAGCCCTGTATGTAAAGGAGGGTTGGTTTCTCATATACTAGCACTGGGATGGGTTCCCAGTATTAGCCCTGTATGGAAAGGAGGGTGAGTTTCTCATATACCAGCACTGGGATGGGCTCTCAGTATTAGCCCTTTATATAAAGGAGAGTGGGTTTCTCATATACATGCACTGGGATGGGCTCCCAGTATTAGACCTGTATGTAAAGGAGGGTTGGTTTCTCATATACTAGGACTGGGATGGGCTCCTAGTGCTAGCCTTGTATGTAAAGGAGGGTGGGTTTCTCATATACATGCATTGGGACAGGCTGCCAGTATTAGCCCTGTATGTAAAGGAGGGTTGCTTTCTCATATACTAGCACTGGGATGGGCTCCCAGTATTACCCCTGTATGTAAAGGAGGGTGTGTTTCTCATATACATGCACTGGGACGGGTTCCCAGTATTAGACCTGTATGTAAAAGAGGGTTGGTTTCTCATATACTAGCACTGGGATGGGCTCCCAATATTAGCCCTGTATGTAAAGGAGGGTGAGTTTCTAATATACTAGCACTGGGATGGGCTCCTAGTATTAGCCCTGTATGTAAAGGAGGGTGGGTTTCTCATATACCTGCACTGGGATGGGCTCCCAGTTTTAGCTATGTATGTTAATGAGGGTGGGTTTCTCATATACATGCAGAGGGATGGGCTCCTAGTACTAGCCTTGTATGTAAAGGAGAGTGGGTTTCTCATATATATGCACTTGGATGGGCTCCCAGTATTATCCGTGTATGTAAAGGAGGGTGGGTTTCTCATACACATGCACTGGGATGAGCTCTCAGTATTAGCCGTGTATGTAAAGGAGGGTGGGCTTCTCATGTACCTGCAATGGGGATGGGCTCCCAGTATTAGCCCTGTATGTAAAGGAGGGTGGGTTTCTCATATACATGCACTGGGATGTGCTCCCAGTATTTGCCCTGTATGTAAAGGAGGGTGGGTTTCTCATATATTAGTACTGAGATGGTCTCCTAGTATTAGCCCTGTATGTAAAGGAGGGTGGGTTTCTCATATATATGCACTGGGATGGGCTCCCAGTATTAGCCATGTATGTAAAGGAGGTGGGTTTCTCATATATTAGCACTGGGATGGGCTCCCAGTATTACCCCTGAATGGAAAGGATGGTGGGTTTCTCATATACTAGCACTGGGATGGGCTCCCAGTATTAGCCTGTATGTAAAGGAGGTGGGTTTCTCATATACATGCACTGGGATGGGCTCCCAGTATTAGCCCTGTATGTAAGGAGTATGCGTTTCTCATATACTGTACATGCACTGGGATGTGCTCCCAGTGTTTGTCCTTATGTAAGGAGGTGGGTTTCTCATATACTAGCACTGGGATGGGCTCCCAGTATTAGCCCATGTGGAAAGGAGGGTGGGTTTCTCTTATATCTCCACTGGAATGGGCTCTCAGTTTTAGCTATGTATGTTAATGAGGGAGGGTTTCTCATATACATGCAGTGGGATGGGCTCCCAGTACTAGATCTGTACATAAAGGAGGGTGGGTTTCTCATATAACTGTACTGGGAACTGGCTTCCAGTATTAACCCTTTATGTAAAGCGACAGGTTTCTCATATTCCTGCACGGGATGGGCTCCCAGTATTATCCCTGTTTGTAAAGGAGGTGGGTTTCTAATATACATGCACTGGGATGGGCTCCCAGTATTAGACCTGTATGTAAAGGAGAGTGGGTTTTTCAAATACAATACCTGCACTGGGATGGGCTCCCAGAATTAGCCCTGTATATAAAGGAGGGTGCATTTTTCAGATACATGCACGGGGATGTGCTCCCAGTATTTGCCCTGTATGTAAAGGAGGGTGGGTTTCTCATATACTAGTACTGGGATGGGCTCCTAGTATTAGCCCTGTATGTAAAGGAGGGTGGGTTTCTCATATACATGCACTGGGATCGGCTCCCTGTATTAGCCCTGTATGTAAAGGAGGGTGGGTTTCTCATATACTAGCACTGGGATGTGCTCCCAGTATTTGCCCTGTATGTAAAGGAAGGTGGGTTTCTCATATACTAGTACTGGGATGGGCTCCTAGTATTAGCCCTGTATGTAAAGGAGGGTGGGTTTCTCATATATATGCACTGGGATGGGCTCCCAGTATTAGCCAGTATGTAAAGGAGGGTGGTTTTCTCATATATATGCACTGGGATAGGCTCCCAGTATTGGCTATGTACAGGAGGTGAATGTGGCATGACATGCGGTCCCAGTATTAGCCCAGTATGTAAAGGAGGTGGGTTTCTCATATACATGCACTGGGACAGGCTCCAGTATTAGCCCTTTATGTAAAGGAGAGTTGGTTTCTCATACACTAGTACTGGGATGGGCTCCTAGTTTTAGCCCTGTATGTAAAGGAGTGTTGGTTTCTCATATATATGCATCGGGATGGGCTCCCAATATTAGTCCTGTATGTAAAGGAGAGTGCATTTCTCATATACTAGTACTGGGATGAGGTCCTAGTATTAGCCCTGTATGTAAAGGAGGGTGTGTTTCTCATATATATGCACTGGGATGGGCTCCTAGTATTAGCCTAGTATGTAATGGAGGGTGGGTTTCTCATATATATGCACTGGGATGGGCTCCCAGTATTAGCTCTGTATGTAAAGGAGGGTGAATTTCTCATATACATGCACGGGGATGGGCTCCCAGTATTAGCCCAGTATGTAAAGGAGGGTGGGTTTCTCATATGCATGCACTGGGACAGGATCCCAGTATTAGCCCTGTATGTAAGGGAGGGTTGGTTTCTCATATACTAGTACTGGGATGGGCTCCTAGTATTAGCCCTGTATGTAAAGGAGTGTGGGTTTCTCATATATATGCACCGGGATGGGCTCCCAGTATTAGCCGTGTATGTAAAGGAGGGTTGGTTTCTCATATGCTAGTACTGGGATGGGCTCCTTGTATTAGCCCTGTATGTAAAGGATGGTGGGTTTCTCATGTACTAGCACTGGGATGGGCTCCCAGAATTAGCCCTGTATGTAACAGAGAGTGGATTTCTCATATACATGCACTGGGATGGGCTCCCAGTATTAGCCCTGTATGTAAAGGAGGGTGCGTTTCTCATATACTGTACATGCACTGGGATGTGCTCCCAGTATTTGTCCTGTATGTAAAGGAGGGTGGGTTTCTCATATACTAGCACTGGGATGGGCTCCCAGTATTAGCCCTGTATGGAAAGGAGGGTGGGTTTCTCATATACTAGCACTGGGATGGGCTCCCAGTATTAGCCCTGTATGGAAAGGAGGGTGGGTTTCTCACATACATGCACTGGGATGGGCTCCCAGTATTAGCCCTGTATGTAAAGGAGGGTGGGTTTCTCATATACTAGCAACTGGATGTGCTCCCAGTATTTGCCCTGTATGTAAAGGAGGGTGGGTTTCTCATACACATGCACTAGGAAGGGCTCCCAGTATTAGCTCTGTATGTAAAGGAGGGTTGATTTCTCATATACTAGCATTGGGATGGGGTCCCAGTATTAGCCCTGTATGGGAAGGAGTGTGGGTTTCTCCTATACTAGCTCTGGGATGGGCTCCCAATATTAGCCCAGTATGTAAAGGAGGGTGGGTTTCTCATATACATGCACTGGGAAGGGCTCCCAGTATTAGGCCTGTATGTAAAGGAGGGTTGGTTTCTCATATACTAGCACTGGGATGGGTTTCCAATATTAGCCCTGTATGGAAAGGAGGGTGGGTTTCTCATATACCTGCACTGGGATGGGCTCCCAATATTAGCCCTGTATATAAAGGAGGGTGGGTTTCTCATATACATGCACTGGGACGAGCTCCCAGTATTAGCCCTGTATGTAAAGGAGGGTTGGTTTCTCATATACTAGCACTGGGATGGGCTCCCAGTATTAGCCCTGTATGGAAAGGAGGGTGGGTTTCTCATATGCCTGCACTGGGAAGGGCTCCCAGTATTAGCCCTGTATGTAAAGGAGGGTGGGTTTCTCATATACTAGCACTGGGATGGGCTCCCAGTATTAGCCCTGTATGTAAAGGAGAGTGGGTTTCTCATATATTAGCACTGGGATGGGCTCCAGTATTAGCCCTGTATGTAAAGGAGGGTGGGTTTCTCATATACTAGCACTGGGATGGGCTCCCAGAATTAGCCCTGTATGTAAGGAAGTGGGTTTCTCATATACATGCACTGGGATGGGCTCCCAGTATTAGCCCTGTATGTAAAGGAGGGTGCGTTTCTCTTATACTGTACATGCACTGGGATGTGCTCCCAGTATTTGTCCTGTATGTAAAGGAGGGTGGATTTCTCATATACTAGCACTGGGATGGGCTCCCGGTATTAGCCCTGTATGGAAAGGAGGGTGGGTTTCTCATATCCCTGCACTGGGATGGGCTCCCAGTTTTAGCTATGTATGTTAATGAGGGTGGGTTTCTCATATACATGCAGTGGGATGGGCTCCAGTACTAGCCCTGTATGTAAAGGAGGGTGGGTTTCTCATATACCTGTACTGGGAACTGGCTTCCAGTATTAACCCTTTATGTAAAGGGAGAGGTTTCTCATATACCTGCACTGGGATGGGCTCCCAGAATAATCCTGTATGTAAAAGAAGGTGGGTTTCTATATATCTTAGCAGGTATATGAGGAGTCCACAGTGGATAAGCTCCAATTATTATCCCTGTATGTAAAGGAGGTGGGTTTCTCATATACTAGTACTGGGATGGCTCCTAGTATTAGCCCTGTATGTAAGGAGGGTGGGTTTCTTATATACTAGCACTGGGATGGGCTCCCTGTACTAGCCCTGTATGTAAAGGAGGGTGGGTTTCTCATATACCTGTACTGGGAACTGGCTTCCAGTATTAACCCTTTATGTAAAGGGACAGGTTTCTCATACACCTGCACTGGGATGGGCTTCCAGTATGATCCCTGTTTGTAAAGGAGGGTGGGTTTCTCATACCTGTACTGGGAACTGGCTTCCAGTATTAACCCTTTATGTAAAGGGACAGGTTTCTCATATACCTGCACTTGGATGGGCTCCCAGTATTATCCCCGTTTGTAAAGGAGGGTGGGTTTCTAATATACATGCACTGGGATGGGCTCCCAGTATTAGCCCTGTATGTAAAAGAGGGTGGGTTTCTCATATATCTTCAGCAGGTATATGAGGAGCCCACAGTGGATAAGCTTCAAATATTAGCCCTGTACGTAAGGAGGTGGGGCTTCTCATGTACCTGCAATGGGGATGGGCTCCCAATATTAGCCCTGTATGTGAAGTAGGGTGGGGTTCTCATATACCTGCACTGGGCACAGTCTCCCAGTATTAGTCCTGTATGTAAAGGAGGGTGCATTTCTCATATACTAGCACTGGGATGGGCTCCCAGTATTAGCCCTGTATGTAAAGGAGGGTGGGTTTCTCATATACATGCACTGGGACGGGCTCCCAGTATTAGCCCTGTCTGTAAAGGAGGGTTGGTTTCTCATATACTAGCTCTGTGATGGGCTCCCAATATTAGCCCTGTATGTAAAGGAGGGTGGGTTTCTCATATACATGCACTGGGACGGGCTCCTAGTATTAGACCTGTATGTAAAGGAGGGTTGGTTTCTCGTATGCATGCACTGGAATGGGCTCCTAGTATTAGCCCTGTATGTAAAGGAGGGTGGGTTTCTCATATACCTGCACTGGGATGGGCTCCTAGTTTTAGCTATGTATGTTAATGAGGGTGGGTTTCTCATATACTAGTACTGGGATGGGCTCCTAGTATTTGCCCTGTATGTAAAGGAGGGTGGGTTTCTCATATGCTACCACTGGGATGGGCTCCCAGTACTAGCCCTGTATGTAAAGGAGGGTGGGTTTCTCATATACCTGTACTGGGAACTGGCTTCCAGTATTAACCCTTTATGTAAAGGGACAGGTTTCTCATATACCTGCACTGGGATGGTCTCCCAGTATTATCCCTGTTTGTAAAGGAGGGTGGGTTTCTAATATACATGCACTGGGATGGGCTCCCAGTATTAGCCCTGTATGTAAAAGAGGGTGGGTTTGTAATATATCTTCAGCAGGTATATGAGAAGCCCACAGTGGATAAGCTCCAAATATTAGCCCAGTACGTAAATTAGGGTGGGCTTCACATGTACCTGCAATGGGGATGGGCTCCCAGTATTAGCCCTGTATGTAACGGAGAGTGGGTTTCTCATATACATGCACTGGGACGGGCTCCCAGTATTAGACCTGTATGTAAAGGAGGGTTGGTTTCTCATATACTAGCACTGGGATGGGCTCCCATTATTCGCCCTGTATGTAAAGGAGGGTGGGTTTCTCATATACTTGCACTGGGATGGGCTCCCAGTTTTAGCTATGTATGTTAATGAGGGTGGGTTTCTCATATACATGCAGTGGGAAGGGCTCCCAGTATTATCCCTGTTTGTAAAGGAGGGTGGGTTTCTAATATACATGCACCGGGATGGGCTCCCAGTATTAGCCCTGTATGTAAAAGAGGGTGGGTTTCTCATATACCTTCAGCAGGTATATGAGGAGCCCACATGGAATAAGCTCCAAATATTAGCCCTGTACGTAAAGGAGGGTGGGCTTCTCATGTACCTGCAATGGGGTTGGGTTCCCAGTGTTAGTCCTGTATGTGAAGTAGGGTGGGTTTCTCATATACCTGCACTGGGCACAGTCTCCCAGTATTAGCCGTGTATGAAAAGGAGGGTGCATTTCTCATATTTGTGCACTGGGAACGGGCTCTTAGTATTAGCCCTGTATGTACAGGAGGGTTGGTTTCTCATATACTAGCGCTGAGACGGGTTTCCAGTATTAGCCCTTTATGGAAAGGAGGGTGGGTTTCTCTTATATTAGCACTGGGATGGGCTCCCAGTATTAGCCCTGTATGTAAAGGAGGGTGGGTTTCTCATATATTAGCACTGGGATGGGCTCCCAGTATTAGCCCTGTGTGTAAAGGAGGGTCGGTTTCTCATATATTAGCACTGGGATGGGCTCCCAGTATTAGCCCTGAATGGAAACGATGGTGGGTTTCTCATGTGCTAGCACTGGGATGGGCTCCCAGAATTAGCCTTGTTCGTAAAGGAGAGTGGATTTCTCATATACATGCAGTGGGATGGGCTCCCAGTATTAGCCCTGTATGTAAAGGAGGATGTGTTTCTCATATACTGTACATGCACTGGGATGTGCTCCCAGTATTTGTCCTGTATGTAAAGGAGGGTGGGTTTCTCATATACTAGCACTGGGATGGGCTCCCAGTATTAGCCCTGTATGGAAAGGAGGGTGGGTTTCTCATATACCTCCACTGGAATGGGCTCTCAGTTTTAGCTATGTATGTTAATGAGGGAGGGTTTCTCATATACATGCAGTGGGATGGGCTCCCAGTACTAGCCCTGTATATAAAGGAGGGTGGGTTTCTCATATACCTGTACTGGGAAGTGGCTTCCAGTATTAACCCTTTATGTAAGGGACAGGTTTCTCATATTCCTGCCCTGGGATGGGCTCCCAATATTATCCCTGTTTGTAAAGGAGGTGGGTTTCTAATATACATGCACTGGGATGGGCTCCCAGAATTAGCCCTGTATATAAAGGAGGGTGCATTTTTCAGATACATGCACTGGGATGTGCTCCCAGTATTTGCCCTGTATGTAATGGAGGGTGGGTTTCTCATATACTAGTACTGGGATGGGCTCCTAGTATTAGCCCTGTATGTAAAGGAGGGTGGGTTTCTCATATACTAGCGCTGAGACGGGTTTCCAGTATTAGCCCTTTATGGAAAGGAGGGTGGGTTTCTCTTATATTAGCACTGGGATGGGCTCCCAGTATTAGCCCTATATGTAAAGGAAGGTGGGTTTCTCATATATTAGCACTGGGATGGGCTCCCAGTATTAGCCCTGTGTGTAAAGGAGGGTGGGTTTCTCATATATTAGCACTGGGATGGGCTCCCAGTATTATCCCTGAATGGAAAGGATGGTGGGTTTCTCATGTGCTAGCACTGGGATGGGCTCCCAGAATTAGCCTTGTTCGTAAAGGAGAGTGGATTTCTCATATACATGCAGTGGGATGGGCTCCCAGTACTAGCCCTGTATGTAAAGGAGGGTGGGTTTCTCATATACGTGTACTGGGAACTGGCTTCCAGTATTAACCCTTTATGTAAAGGGAGAGGTTTCTCATATACCTGCACTGGGATGGGCTCCCAGAATAATCCTGTATGTAAAAGAAGGTGGGTTTCTCATATATCTTTAGCAGGTATATGAGGAGTCCACAGTGGATAAGCTCCAATTATTATCCCTGTATGTAAAGGAGGTGGGTTTCTCATATACTAGTACTGGGATGGCTCCTAGTATTAGCCCTGTATGTAAAGGAGGGTGTGTTTCTTATATACTAGCACTGGGATGGGCTCCCTGTACTAGCCCTGTATGTAAAGGAGGGTGGGTTTCTCATATACCTGTACTGGGAACTGGCTTCCAGTATTAACCCTTTATGTAAAGGGACAGGTTTCTCATACACCTGCACTGGGATGGGCTTCCAGTATGATCCCTGTTTGTAAAGGAGGGTGGGTTTCTTATACCTGTACTGGGAACTGGCTTCCAGTATTAACCCTTTATGTAAAGGGACAGGTTTCTCATATACCTGCACTTGGATGGGCTCCCAGTATTATCCCCGTTTGTAAAGGAGGGTGGGTTTCTAATATACATGCACTGGGATGGGCTCCCAGTATTAGCCCTGTATGTAAAAGAGGGTGGGTTTCTCATATATCTTCAGCAGGTATATGAGGAGCCCACAGTGGATAAGCTTCAAATATTAGCCCTGTACGTAAAGGAGGGTGGGCTTCTCATGTACCTGCAATGGGGATGGGCTCCCAATATTAGCCCTGTGTATGAAGTAGGGTGGGGTTCTCATATACCTGGACTGGGCACAGTCTCCCAGTATTAGTCCTGTATGTAAAGGAGGTGCATTTCTCATATACTAGCACTGGGATGGGCTCCCAGTATTAGCCCTGTATGTAAAGGAGGGTGGGTTTCTCATATACATGCACTGGGAACGGGCTCCCAGTATTAGCCCTGTCTGTAAAGGAGGTTGGTTTCTCATATACTAGCTCTGTGATGGGCTCCCAATATTAGCCCTGTATGTAAAGGAGGTGGGTTTCTCATATACATGCACTGGGACAGGCTCCTAGTATTAGACCTGTATGTAAGGAGGGTTGGTTTCTAGTATGCATGCACTGGAATGGGCTCTAGTATTAGCCCTGTATGTAAAGGAGGGTGGGTTTCTCATATACCTGCACTGGGATGGGCTCCTAGTTTTAGCTATGTATGTTAATGAGGGTGGGTTTCTCATATACTAGTACTGGGATGGGCTCCTAGTATTTGCCCTGTATGTAAAGGAGGGTGGGTTTCTCATATGCTACCACTGGGATGGGCTCCCAGTACTAGCCCTGTATGTAAAGGAGGGTGGGTTTCTCATATACCTGTACTGGGAACTGGCTTCCAGTATTAACCCTTTATAAAGGGACAGGTTTCATATACCTGCACTGGGATGGTCTCCAGTATTATCCCTGTTTGTAAAGGAGGGTGGGTTTCTACATACATGCACTGGGATGGGCCTCAGTATTAGCCCTGTATGTAAAAGAGGGTGGGTTTGTAATATATTTTCAGCAGGTATATGAGAAGCCCACAGTGGATAAGCTCCAAATATTAGCCCAGTACGTAAATTAGGGTGGGCTTCACATGTACCTGCAATGGGGATGGGCCCTAGTATTAGCCCTGTATGTAACGGAGAGTGGGTTTCTTATATATGCACTGGGACGGGCTCCCAGTATTAGACCTGTATGTAAAGGAGGTTGGTTTCTCATATACTAGCACTGGGATGGGCTCCCATTATTCGCCCTGTATGTAAAGGAGGGTGGGTTTCTCATATACTTGCACTGGGATGGGCCCCAGTTTTAGCTATATATGTTAATGAGGTGGGTTTCTCATATACATGCAGTGGGAAGGGCTCCCAGTATTATCCCTGTTTGTAAAGGAGGGTGGGTTTCTAATATACGTGCACCGGGATGGGCTCCCAGTATTAGCCCTGTATGTAAAAGAGGGTGGGTTTCTCATATACCTTCAGCAGGTATATGAGGAGCCCACAGTGGATAAGCTCCAAATATTAGCCCTGTACGTAAAGGAGGGTGGGCTTCTCATGTACCTGCAATGGGGTTGGGTTCCCAGTGTTAGTCCTGTATGTGAAGTAGGGTGGGTTTCTCATATACCTGCACTGGGCACAGTCTCCCAGTATTAGCCGTGTATGAAAAGGAGGGTGCATTTCTCATATTTGTGCACTGGGAACGGGCTCTTAGTATTAGCCCTGTATGTACAGGAGGGTTGGTTTCTCATATACATGCTCTGGGACGAGCTCTCAGTATTAGCCCTGTATGTAAAGGAGGGTGGGTTTCTCATATATTAGCACTGGGATGGGCTCCCAGTATTAGCCCTGTGTGTAAAGGAGGGTGGGTTTCTCATATATTAGCACTGGGATGGGCTCCCAGTATTAGCCCTGAATGGAAACGATGGTGGGTTTCTCATGTGCTAGCACTGGGATGGGCTCCCAGAATTAGCCTTGTTCGTAAAGGAGAGTGGATTTCTCATATACATGCAGTGGGATGGGCTCCCAGTATTAGCCCTGTATGTAAAGGAGGGTGCGTTTCTCATATACTACATGCACTGGGATGTGCTCCCAGTATTAGTCCTGTATGTAAAGAGGGTGGGTTTCTCATATACTAGCACTGGGATGGGCTCAGTATTAGCCCTGTATGGAAAGGAGGGTGGGTTTCTCATATACTCCACTGGAATGGGCTCTCAGTTTTAGCTATGTATGTTAATGAGGAGGTTTCTCATATACATGCAGTGGGATGGGCTCCCAGTACTAGCCCTGTATATAAAGGAGGGTGGGTTTCTCATATACCTGTACTGGGAAGTGGCTTCCAGTATTAACCCTTTATGTAAGGGACAGGTTTCTCATATTCCTGCCCTGGGATGGGCTCCCAATATTATCCCTGTTTAAGGAGGTGGGTTTCTAATATACATGCACTGGGATGAGCTCCCAGAATTAGCCTGTAGATAAAGGAGGGTGCATTTTCAGATACATGCACTGGGATGTGCTCCGCATATTTGCCCTGTATGTAATGGAGGGTGGGTTTCTCATATACTAGTACTGGGATGGGCTCCTAGTATTAGCCCTGTATGTAAAGGAGGGTGGGTTTCTCATATACTAGCGCTGAGACGGGTTTCCAGTATTAGCCCTTTATGGAAAGGAGGGTGGGTTTCTCTTATATTAGCACTGGGATGGGCTCCCAGTATTAGCCCTGTATGTAAAGGAGGGTGGGTTTCTCATATATTAGCACTGGGATGGGCTCCCAGTATTATCCCTGAATGGAAAGGATGGTGGGTTTCTCATGTACTAGCACTGGGATGGGCTCCCAGAATTAGCCTTGTTCGTAAAGGAGAGTGGATTTCTCATATACATGCAGTGGGATGGGCTCCCAGTATTAGCCCTGTATGTAAAGGAGGGTGCGTTTCTCATATACTGTACATGCACTGGGATGTGCTCCCAGTATTTGTCCTGTATGTAAAGGAGGGTGGGTTTCTCATATACTAGCACTGGGATGGGCTCCCAGTATTAGCCCTGTATGGAAAGGAGGGTGGGTTTCTCATATACCTCCACTGGAATGGGCTCTCAGTTTTAGCTATGTATGTTAATGAGGGAGGGTTTCTCATATACATGCAGTGGGATGGGCTCCCAGTACTAGCCCTGTATATAAAGGAGGGTGGGTTTCTCATATACCTGTACTGGGAAGTGGCTTCCAGTATTAACCCTTAATGTAAAGGGACAGGTTTCTCATATTCCTGCCCTGGGATGGGCTCCCAGTATTATCCCTGTTTGTAAAGGAGGTGGGTTTCTAATATACATGCACTGGGATGGGCTCCCAGAATTAGCCCTGTATATAAAGGAGGGTGCATTTTTCAGATACATGCACTGGGATGTGCTCCCAGTATTTGCCCTGTATGTAATGGAGGGTGGGTTTCTCATATACTAGTACTGGGATGGGCTCCTAGTATTAGCCCTGTATGTAAAGGAGGGTGGGTTTCTCATATACATGCACTTGGATCGGCTCCCTGTATTAGCCCTGTATATAAAGGAGGGTGGTTTTCTCATATACTAGTACTGGCATGTGCTCCCGGTATTTGCCCTGTATGTAAAGGAAGGTGGGATTCTCATATACTAGTACTGGGATGGGCTCCTAGTATTAGCCGTGTATGTAAAGGAGGGTGGGTTTCTCATATATATGCACTGCGATGGGCTCCCAGTATTAGCTCTGTATGTAAAGGAGGGTGAATTTCTCATATACATGCACGGGGATGGGCTCCCAGTATTAGCCCAGTATGTAAAGAAGGGTGGGTTTCTCATATACATGCACTGGGACAGGCTCCCAGTATTAGCCCTTTATGTAAAGGAGGGTTGGTTTCTCATATACTAGTACTGGGATGGGCTCCTAGTATTAGCCCTGTATGTAAGGGAGAGTGGGTTTCTCATATACATGCACTGGGATGGGCTCCCAGTATTAGCCCTGTATGTAAAGGAGGATGCGTTTCTCTTATACTGTACATGCACTGGGATGTGCTCCCAGTATTTGTCCTGTATGTAAAGGAGGGTGGATTTCTCATATACTAGCACTGGGATGGGCTCCCGGTATTAGCCCTGTATGGAAAGGAGGGTGGGTTTCTCATATCCCTGCACTGGGATGGGCTCCCAGTTTTAGCTATGTATGTTAATGAGGGTGGGTTTCTCATATACATGCAGTGGGATGGGCTCCCAGTACTAGCCCTGTATGTAAAGGAGGGTGGGTTTCTCATATACGTGTACTGGGAACTGGCTTCCAGTATTAACCCTTTATGTAAAGGGAGAGGTTTCTCATATACCTGCACTGGGATGGGCTCCCAGAATAATCCTGTATGTAAAAGAAGGTGGGTTTCTCATATATCTTTAGCAGGTATATGAGGAGTCCACAGTGGATAAGCTCCAATTATTATCCCTGTATGTAAAGGAGGTGGGTTTCTCATATACTAGTACTGGGATGGCTCCTAGTATTAGCCCTGTATGTAAAGGAGGGTGGGTTTCTTATATACTAGCACTGGGATGGGCTCCCTGTACTAGCCCTGTATGTAAAGGAGGGTGGGTTTCTCATATACCTGTACTGGGAACTGGCTTCCAGTATTAACCCTTTATGTAAAGGGACAGGTTTCTCATACACCTGCACTGGGATGGGCTTCCAGTATGATCCCTGTTTGTAAAGGAGGGTGGGTTTCTCATACCTGTACTGGGAACTGGCTTCCAGTATTAACCCTTTATGTAAAGGGACAGGTTTCTCATATACCTGCACTTGGATGGGCTCCCAGTATTATCCCCGTTTGTAAAGGAGGGTGGGTTTCTAATATACATGCACTGGGATGGGCTCCCAGTATTAGCCCTGTATGTAAAAGAGGGTGGGTTTCTCATATATCTTCAGCAGGTATATGAGGAGCCCTGATGAATAAGCTTCAAATATTAGCCCTGTACGTAAAGGAGGGTGGGCTTCTCATGTACCTGCAATGGGGATGGGCTCCCAATATTAGCCCTGTATGTGAAGTAGGGTGGGGTTCTCATATACCTGGACTGGGCACAGTCTCCCAGTATTAGTCCTGTATGTAAAGGAGGGTGCATTTCTCATATACTAGCACTGGGATGGGCTCCCAGTATTAGCCCTGTATGTAAAGGAGGGTGGGTTTCTCATATACATGCACTGGGACGGGCTCCCAGTATTAGCCCTGTCTGTAAAGGAGGGTTGGTTTCTCATATACTAGCTCTGTGATGGGCTCCCAATATTAGCCCTGTATGTAAAGGAGGGTGGGTTTCTCATATACATGCACTGGGACGGGCTCCTAGTATTAGACCTGTATGTAAAGGAGGGTTGGTTTCTCGTATGCATGCACTGGAATGGGCTCCTAGTATTAGCCCTGTATGTAAAGGAGGGTGGGTTTCTCATATACCTGCACTGGGATGGGCTCCTAGTTTTAGCTATGTATGTTAATGAGGGTGGGTTTCTCATATACTAGTACTGGGATGGGCTCCTAGTATTTGCCCTGTATGTAAAGGAGGGTGGGTTTCTCATATGCTACCACTGGGATGGGCTCCCAGTACTAGCCCTGTATGTAAAGGAGGGTGGGTTTCTCATATACCTGTACTGGGAACTGGCTTCCAGTATTAACCCTTTATGTAAAGGGACAGGTTTCTCATATACCTGCACTGGGATGGTCTCCCAGTATTATCCCTGTTTGTAAAGGAGGGTGGGTTTCTAATATACATGCACTGGGATGGGCTCCCAGTATTAGCCCTGTATGTAAAAGAGGGTGGGTTTGTAATATATCTTCAGCAGGTATATGAGAAGCCCACAGTGGATAAGCTCCAAATATTAGCCCAGTACGTAAATTAGGGTGGGCTTCATGTGTACCTGCAATGGGGATGGGCTCCTAGTATTAGCCCTGTATGTAACGGAGAGTGGGTTTCTCATATACATGCACTGGGACGGGCTCCCAGTATTAGACCTGTATGTAAAGGAGGGTTGGTTTCTCATATACTAGCACTGGGATGGGCTCCTAGTATTAGCCCTGTATGTAAAGGAGGGTGGGTTTCTCATATACTTGCACTGGGATGGGCTCCCAGTTTTAGCTATGTATGTTAATGAGGGTGGGTTTCTCATATACATGCAGTGGGAAGGGCTCCCAGTATTATCCCTGTTTGTAAAGGAGGGTGGGTTTCTAATATACGTGCACCGGGATGGGCTCCCAGTATTAGCCCTGTATGTAAAAGAGGGTGGGTTTCTCATATACCTTCAGCAGGTATATGAGGAGCCCTGATGAATAAGCTCAAATATTAGCCCTGTACGTAAAGGAGGGTGGGCTTCTCATGTACCTGCAATGGGGTTGGGTTCCCAGTGTTAGTCCTGTATGTGAAGTAGGGTGGGTTTCTCATATACCTGCACTGGGCACAGTCTCCCAGTATTAGCCGTGTATGAAAAGGAGGGTGCATTTCTCATATTTGTGCACTGGGAACGGGCTCTTAGTATTAGCCCTGTATGTACAGGAGGGTTGGTTTCTCATATACTAGCGCTGAGACGGGTTTCCAGTATTAGCCCTTTATGGAAAGGAGGGTGGGTTTCTCTTATATTTGCACTGGGATGGGCTCCCAGTATTAGCCCTGTATGTAAAGGAGGGTGGGTTTCTCATATATTAGCACTGGGATGGGCTCCCAGTATTAGCCCTGTGTGTAAAGGAGGTTGGGTTTCTCATATATTAGCACTGGGATGGGCTCCCAGTATTAGCCCTGAATGGAAACGATGGTGGGTTTCTCATGTGCTAGCACTGGGATGGGCTCCCAGAATTAGCCTTGTTCGTAAAGGAGAGTGGATTTCTCATATACATGCAGTGGGATGGGCTCCCAGTATTAGCCCTGTATGTAAAGGAGGGTGAGTTTCTCATATACTGTACATGCACTGGGATGTGCTCCCAGTATTTGTCCTGTATGTAAAGGAGGGTGGGTTTCTCATATACTAGCACTGGGATGGGCTCCCAGTATTAGCCCTGTATGGAAAGGAGGCTGGGTTTCTCATATACCTCCACTGGAATGGGCTCTCAGTTTTAGCTATGTATGTTAATGAGGGAGGGTTTCTCATATACATGCAGTGGGATGGGCTCCCAGTACTAGCCCTGTATATAAAGGAGGGTGGGTTTCTCATATACCTGTACTGGGAAGTGGCTTCCAGTATTAACCCTTTATGTAAAGGGACAGGTTTCTCATATTCCTGCCCTGGGATGGGCTCCCAATATTATCCCTGTTTGTAAAGGAGGTGGGTTTCTAATATACATGCACTGGGATGGGCTCCCAGAATTAGCCCTGTATATAAAGGAGGGTGCATTTTTCAGATACATGCACTGGGATGTGCTCCCAGTATTTGCCCTGTATGTAATGGAGGGTGGGTTTCTCATATACTAGTACTGGGATGGGCTCCTAGTATTAGCCCTGTATGTAAAGGAGGGTGGGTTTCTCATATACTAGCGCTGAGACGGGTTTCCAGTATTAGCCCTTTATGGAAAGGAGGGTGGGTTTCTCTTATATTAGCACTGGGATGGGCTCCCAGTATTAGCCCTATATGTAAGGAGGGTGGGTTTCTCATATATTAGCACTGGGATGGGCTCCCAGTATTAGCCCTGTGTAAGGAGGTGGGTTTCTCATATATTATGCACTGGGATGGGCTCCCAGTATTAGCCCTGTATGTAAAGGAGGGTGGGTTTCTCATATACTAGCACTGGGATGGGCTCCCAGTATTAGCCCTGTATGTAAGGAGGTTGGTTTCTCATATACTAGCACTGGGATGGGCTCCCAGTATTAGCCCTGTATGTAAGGAGGGTGGGTTTCTCATATACATGCACTGGGAACGGGCTTCCAGTATTAACCCTTTATGTAAAGGGAGAGGTTTCATATACCTGCACTGGGATGGGCTCCCAGAATAATCCTGTATGTAAAAGAAGGTGGGTTTCTCTTATATACATGCACTGGGATGGGCTCCCAGTATTAGCCCTGTATGGAAAGGAGGTGGGTTTCTCATATACCTGCACTGGGATGGGCTCCAGTTTTAGCTCTGTATGTAAGGAGGGTGTGTTTCTCATATACTAGCACTGGGATGGGCTCCCAGTATTAGCCCTGTATGTAAAGGAGGGTGGGTTTCTCATATACCATGCACTGGGAACTGGCTTCCAGTATTAACCCTTTATGTAAAGGGACAGGTTTCTCATACACCTGCACTGGGATGGGCTTCAGTATGATCCCTGTTTGCAAAGGAGGGTGGGTTTCTTATACCTGCACTGGGATGGGCTCCCAGTATTACCCTGTATGTAAGGAGGGTGAGGTTTCTCATATACCTGCACTGGGATGGGCTCCCAGTATTATCCCCGTTTGTAAAGGAGGGTGGGTTTCTAATATACATGCACTGGGATGGGCTCCCAGTATTAGCCCTGTATGTAAAAGAGGGTGGGTTTCTCATATATCTTCAGCAGGTATATGAGGAGCCCACAGTGGATAAGCTTCAAATATTAGCCCTGTACGTAAAGGAGGGTGGGCTTCTCATGTACCTGCAATGGGGATGGGCTCCCAATATTAGCCCTGTATGTGAAGTAGGTTGGGGTTCTCATATACCTGGACTGGGCACAGTCTCCCAGTATTAGTCCTGTATGTAAAGGAGGGTGCATTTCTCATATACTAGCACTGGGATGGGCTCCCAGTATTAGCCCTGTATGTAAAGGAGGGTGGGTTTCTCATATACATGCACTGGGATGGGCTCCCAGTATTAGCCCTGTATGTAAAGGAGGGTGGGTTTCTCATATACTAGCACTGGGATGGGCTCCCAATATTAGCCCTGTATGTAAAGGAGGGTGGGTTTCTCATATACATGCACTGGGACGGGCTCCTAGTATTAGACCTGTATGTAAAGGAGGGTTGGTTTCTCGTATGCATGCACTGGAATGGCTCCAGTATTAGTCCTGTATGTAAAGGAGGGTGGGTTTCTCATATACTAGCACTGGGATGGGCTCCCAGTATTAGCCCTGTATGTAAAGGAGGGTGGGTTTCTCATATACTGCACTGGGATGGGCTCCAGTATTGTCATGTATGTAAAGGAGGGGGTTTCTCATATACATAGCACTGGGATGGGCTCCCAGTACTAGCCCTGTATGTAAAGGAGGGTGGGTTTCTCATATACCTGTACTGGGAATGGCTTCCAGTATTAACCCTTTATGTAAAGGGACAGGTTTCTCATATACCTGCACTGGAGGATGGGCTCCAGTATTAGCCCTGTATGTAAGGAGGTGGGTTTCTCATATACTGCACTGGGATGGCTCCCAAATTAGCCCTGTATATAAGGAGGGTGCATTTCTCAATACATGCACTGGGATGGGCTCCCAGTATTAGCCCTGTATGTAAAGGAGGTGGGTTTCTCATATACATGCACTGGGATGGGCTCCCAGTATTAGCCCTATATATGTAAAGGAGGTGGGTTTCTCATATACTAGCACTGGGATGGGCTCCCAGTATTAGCCCTGTATGTAAGGAGGTGGGTTTCTCATATACTGCACTGGGATGGGCTCCAGTATTGCCTGTATGTAAGGAGGTGGGTTTCTCATATACTTGCACTGGGATGGGCTCCCAGTATTAGCCCTGTATGTAAAGGAGGGTGGGTTTCTCATACATGCACTGGGATGGGCTCCCAGTATTAGCCCTGTATGTAAAGGAGGGTGGGTTTCTCATATACTAGCACTGGGATGGGCTCCCAGTATTAGCCCTGTATGTAAAGGAGGGTGGGTTTCTCATATACATGCACTGGGATGGGCTCCCAGTATTAGCCCTGTATGTAAAGGAGGGTGGGTTTCTCATATACATGCACTGGGACGGGCTCCCAGTATTAGCCCTGTATGTAAAGGAGGGTTGGTTTCTCATATACTAGCACTGGGATGGGCTCCCAGTATTAGCCCTGTATGTAAGGAGGGTGGGTTTCTTACATGAGAGGGTGGGTTTCTCATATACTAGCACTGGGATGGGCTCCCAGTATTAGCCCTGTATGTAAAGGAGGGTGGGTTTCTCATATATCTAGCACTGGGATGGGCTCCCAGTATTAGCCCTGTATGTAAAGGAGGGTGGGTTTCTCATATATTAGCACTGGGATGGGCTCCCAGTATTAGCCCTGATATGAAAGGAGGTGGGTTTCTCATATACATGCACTGGGATGGGCTCCCAGTATTAGCCCTGTATGTAAAGGAGGTTGGTTTCTCATATACTAGCACTGGGATGGGCTCCTAGTATTAGCCCTGTATGTAAAGGAGGGTGGGTTTCTCATATACATGCACTGGGATGGGCTCCCAGTATTAGCCCTGTATGTAAAGGAGGTGGGTTTCTCATATACTAGCACTGGGATGGGCTCCTAGTAGCCCTGTATGGAAAGGAGGGTGGGTTTCTCATATACCTCCACTGGAATGGGCTCTCAGTTTTAGCTATGTATGTTAATGAGGAGGGTTTCTCATATACATGCAGTGGGATGGGCTCCCAGTACTAGCCCCTGTATATAAAGGAGGGTGGGTTTCTCATATACTGTACTGGGAAGTGGCTTCCAGTATTAAGCCCTTTATGTAAAGGGACAGGTTTCTCATATTCCTGCCCTGGGATGGGCTCCCAATATTATCCCTGTTTGTAAGGAGGTGGGTTTTTCAAATATAATACCTGCACTGGGATGGGCTCCCAGAATTAGCCCTGTATATAAAGGAGGGTGCATTTTTCAGATACATGCACTGGGATGTGCTCCCAGTATTTGCCCTGTATGTAATGGAGGGTGGGTTTCTCATATACTAGCACTGGGATGGGCTCCTAGTATTAGCCCTGTATGTAAAGGAGGGTGGGTTTCTCATATACAAGCACTGGGATGGGCTCCTAGTATTAGCCCTTTATGGAAAGGAGGGTGGGTTTCTCTATATTAGCACTGGGATGGGCTCCCAGTATTAGCCCTGTATGTAAGGAGGGTGGGTTTCTCATATATTAGCACTGGGATGGGCTCCCAGTATTAGCCCTGTGTATGTAAGGGAGGTGGGTTTCTCATATATTAGCACTGGGATGGGCTCCAGTATTATCCCTGTATGGAAAGGATGGTGGGTTTCTCATGTACTAGCACTGGGATGGGCTCCCAGTGTAGCCTTTTATGTAAAGGAGGTGGGTTTCTCATATACAAGCACTGGATGGGCTCCCAGTATTAGCCCTGTATGTAAAGGAGGTGGTTTCTCATATATACATGCACTGGGATGGGCTCCCAGTATTTGTCCTGTATGTAAAGGAGGGTGGGTTTCTCATATACTAGCACTGGGATGGGCTCCCAGTATAGCCCTGTATGGAAAGGAGGGTGGGTTTCTCATATACCTCCACTGGAATGGGCTCTCAGTTTTAGCTCTGTATGTTAATGAGGGAGGGTTTCTCATATACATGCACTGGGATGGGCTCCCAGTATTAGCCCTGTATATAAAGGAGGGTGGGTTTCTCATATACCTGTACTGGGAAGTGGCTTCCAGTATTAACCCTTTATGTAAAGGGACAGGTTTCTCATATTCCTGCACTGGGATGGGCTCCCAGTATTATCCCTGTTTGTAAAGGAGGTGGGTTTCTAATATACATGCACTGGGATGGGCTCCCAGAATTAGCCCTGTATATAAAGGAGGTGCATTTTTCATATACATGCACGGATGCTCCCAGTATTTGCCCTGTATGTAATGGAGGGTGGGTTTCTCATATACTAGTACTGGGATGGGCTCCTAGTATTAGCCCTGTATGTAAAGGAGGGTGGGTTTCTCATATACATGCACTGGGATGGGCTCCCAGTATTAGCCCTGTATATAAAGGAGGGTGGGTTTCTCATATACTAGTACTGGGATGTGCTCCCAGTATTTGCCCTGTATGTAAAGGAAGGTGGGTTTCTCATATACTAGTACTGGGATGGGCTCCTAGTATTAGCCCTGTATGTAAAGGAGGGTGGGTTTCTCATATATATGCACTGGGATGGGCTCCCAGTATTAGCTCTGTATGTAAAGGAGGGTGAATTTCTCATATACATGCACGGGGATGGGCTCCCAGTATTAGCCCAGTATGTAAAGAAGGGTGGGTTTCTCATATACATGCACTGGGACAGGCTCCCAGTATTAGCCCTTTATGTAAAGGAGGGTTGGTTTCTCATATACTAGTACTGGGTTGGGCTCCTAGTATTAGCCCTGTATGTAAAGGAGTGTGGGTTTCTCATATATATGCACCGGGATGGGCTCCCAGTATTAGTCCTGTATGTAAAGGAGGGTGGGTTTCTCATATACTAGCACTGGGATGAGCTCCCAGTATTAGCCCTGTATGTAAAGGAGGGTGGGTTTCTCATATACTGCACTGGGATGGGCTCCCAGTATTAGCCCAGTATGTAATGGAGGGTGGGTTTCTAATATATATGCACTGGGATGGGCTCCCAGTATTAGCTCTGTATGTAAAGAAGTGTGAATTTCTCATATACATGCACGGGGATGGGCTCCCAGTATTAGCCAGTATGTAAAGGAGGGTGGGTTTCTCATATGCATGCACTGGGACAGGCTCCCAGTATTAGCCCTGTATGTAAAGGAGGGTTGGTTTCTCATATACTAGTACTGGGATGGGCTCCCAGTATTAGCCCTGTATGTAAAGGAGTGTGGGTTTCTCATATACATGCACTGGGATGGGCTCCCAGTATTAGCCCTGTATGTAAAGGAGGTGGGTTTCTCATATACTAGCACTGGGATGGGCTCCCAGTATTAGCCCTGTATGTAAAGGAGGGTGGGTTTCTCATATACTAGCACTGGGATGGGCTCCCAGTATTAGCCCTGTATGGAAAGGAGGGTGGGTTTCTCATATACTAGCACTGGGATGGGCTCCCAGTATTAGCCTGTATGGAAAGGAGGTGGGTTTCTCATATACATGCACTGGGATGGGCTCCCAGTATTAGCCCTGTATGTAAAGGAGGGTGGGTTTCTCATATACTAGCAACTGGATGTGCTCCCAGTATTTGCCCTGTATGTAAGGAGGGTGGGTTTCTCATACACATGCACTGGGAAGGGCTCCCAGTATTAGCTCTGTATGTAATGGAGGGTGAGTTTCTCATATACTAGCATTGGGTTGGGGTCACAATATTAGCCCTGTATGGGAAGGAGGGTGGGTTTCTCATATACTAGCACTGGGATGGGCTCCCAATATTAGCCCATTATGTAAAGGAGGGTGGGTTTCTCATATACATGCACTGGGAAGGGCTCCCAATATTAGGCCTGTATGTAAAGGAGGGTGGGTTTCTCATATACATGCACTGGGACAAGCTCCCAGTATTAGCCCTGTATGTAAAGGAGGGTTGGTTTCTCATATACTAGCGCTGGGACGGGTTCCCAGTATTAGCCCTGTATGGAAAGGAGGGTGGGTTTCTCATATACCTGCACTGGGATGGGCTCCCAATATTAGCCCTGTATATAAAGGAGGGTGGGTTTCTCATATACATGCACTGGGACGAGCTCCCAGTATTAGCACTGTATGTAAAGGAGGGTTGGTTTCTCATATACTAGCACTGGGATGGGTTCCCAGTATTAGCCCTGTATGGAAAGATGGGTGGGTTTCTCATATACCTGCACTGGGACAGGGCTTCCAGTATTAGCCCTGTATGTAAAGGAGGGTTGGTTTCTCATATACTAGCACTGGGATGGACTCCCAGTATTAGCCCTGTATGTAAAGGAGGGTGGCTTTCTCATATACATGCACTGGGAAGGGCTCCAAGTATTAGCCCTGTATGTAAAGGAGGTGGGTTTCTCATATACATGCACTGGAACAGGCTCCCAGTATTAGCCCTGTATGTAAAGGAGGGTTGGTTTCTCATATACTAGCACTGGGATGGGCTCCCAGTATTAGCCCTGTATGGAAAGGAGTGTGGGTTTCTCTTATATTAGCACTGGGATGGGCTCCCAGTATTAGTTCTGTGTGTAAAGGAGGGTGGGTTTCTCATATATTAGCACTGGGATGGGCTCCCAGTATTAGCCCTGAATGGAAAGGATGGTGGGTTTCTCATGTGCTAGCACTGGGATGGGCTCCCAGAATTAGCCTTGTTCGTAAAGGAGAGTGGATTTCTCGTATACATGCAGTGGGATGGGCTCCCAGTATTAGCCCTGTATGTAAAGGAGGGTGCGTTTCTCATATACTGTACATGCACTGGGATGTGCTCCCAGTATTTGTCCTGTATGTAAAGGAGGGTGGGTTTCTCATATACTAGCACTGGGATGGGCTCCCAGTATTAGCCCTGTATGGAAAGGAGGGTGGGTTTCTCCATATACCTCCACTGGAATGGGCTCTCAGTTTTAGCTATGTATGTTAATGAGGAGGGGTTTCTCATATACATGCAGTGGGATGAGCTCCCAGTACTAGCCCTGTATATAAAGGAGGTGGGTTTCTCCATATACCTGTACTGGGAAGTGGCTTCAGTAATAACCCTTTATGTAAAGGGACAGGTTTCTCATATTCCTGCCCTGGGATGGGCTCCCAGTATTATCCCTGTTTGTAAAGGAGGTGGGTTTCTAATATACATGCACTGGGATGGGCTCCCAGAATTAGCCCTGTATATAAAGGAGGGTGCATTTTTCAGATACATGCACTGGGATGTGCTCCCAGTATTTGCCCTGTATGTAATGGAGGGTGGGTTTCTCATATACTAGTACTGGGATGGGCTCCTAGTATTAGCCCTGTATGTAAAGGAGGGTGGGTTTCTCATATACATGCACTTGGATCGGCTCCCTGTATTAGCCCTGTATATAAAGAAGGGTGGGTTTCTCATATACTAGTACTGGCATGTGCTCCCGGTATTTGCCCTGTATGTAAAGGAAGGTGGGATTCTCATATACTAGTACTGGGATGGGCTCCTAGTATTAGCCGTGTATGTAAAGGAGGGTGGGTTTCTCATATATATGCACTGCGATGGGCTCCCAGTATTAGCTCTGTATGTAAAGGAGGGTGAATTTCTCATATACATGCACGGGGATGGGCTCCCAGTATTAGCCCAGTATGTAAAGAAGGGTGGGTTTCTCATATACATGCACTGGGACAGGCTCCCAGTATTAGTAGCCCCTTTATGTAAAGGAGGGTTGGTTTCTCATATACTAGTACTGGGTTGGGCTCCTAGTATTAGCCCTGTATGTAAAGGAGTGTGGGTTTCTCATATATATGCACCGGGATGGGCTCCCAGTATTAGTCCTGTATGTAAAGGAGGGTGCATTTCTCATATACTAGTACTGGGATGAGCTCCTAGTATTAGCCCTGTATGTAAAGGAGGGTGGGTTTCTCATATATGTGCACTGGGATGGGCTCCCGGTATTAGCCCAGTATGTAATGGAGGGTGGGTTTCTAATATATATGCACTGGGATGGGCTCCCAGTATTAGCTCTGTATGTAAAGAAGTGTGAATTTCTCATATACATGCACGGGGATGGGCTCCTAGTATTAGCCAAGTATGTAAAGGAGGGTGGGTTTCTCATATGCATGCACTGGGACAGGCTCCCAGTATTAGCCCTGTATGTAAAGGAGGGTTGGTTTCTCATATACTAGTACTGGGATGGGCTCCTAGTATTAGCCCTGTATGTAAAGGAGTGTGGGTTTCTCATATATATGCACCGGGATGGGCTCCCAGTATTAGCCCTGTATGTAAAGGAGGGTGCGTTTCTCATATACTTTACATGCACTGGGATGTGCTCCCAGTATTAGTCCTGTATGTAAAGGAGGTGGGTTTCTCATATACATGCACTGGGATGGGCTCCCAGTATTAGCCCTGTATATAAAGGAGGGTGGGTTTCTCATATACCTGTCACTGGGATGGGCTCCCAGTATTAGCCCTGAATGGAAAGGAGGGTGGGTTTCTCATATACTAGCACTGGGATGGGCTCCCAGTATTAGCCCTGTATGGAAAGGAGGGTGGGTTTCTCACATACATGCACTGGGATGGGCTCCCAGTATTAGCCCTGTATGTAAAGGAGGGTGGGTTTCTCATATACTAGCAACTGGATGTGCTCCCAGTATTTGCCCTGTATGTAAAGGAGGGCGGGTTTCTCATACACATGCACTAGGAAGGGCTCCCAGTATTAGCTCTGTATGTAATGGAGGGTTGATTTCTCATATACTAGCATTGGGATGGGGTCACAATATTAGCCCTGTATGGGAAGGAGGGTGGGTTTCTCATATACTAGCACTGGGATGGGCTCCCAATATTAGCCCTGTATGTAAAGGAGGGTGGGTTTCTCATATACATGCACTGGGAAGGGCTCCCAATATTAGGCCTGTATGTAAAGGAGGGTGGGTTTCTCATATACATGCACTGGGACAAGCTCCCAGTATTAGCCTTATGTAAAGGAGGTTGGTTTCTCATATACTAGCGCTGGGACGGGTTCCCAGTATTAGCCCTGTATGGAAAGGAGGTGGATTTCTCATATACCTGCACTGGGATGGGCTCCCAATATTAGCCCTGTATATAAAGGAGGGTGGGTTTCTCATATACATGCACTGGGACGAGCTCCCAGTATTAGCACTGTATGTAAAGGAGGGTTGGTTTCTCATATACTAGCACTGGGATGGGTTCCCAGTATTAGCCCTGTATGGAAAGATGGGTGGGTTTCTCATATACCTGCACTGGGACAGGGCTTCCAGTATTAGCCCTGTATGTAAAGGAGGGTTGGTTTCTCATATACTAGCACTGGGATGGACTCCCAGTATTAGCCCTGTATGTAAAGGAGGGTGGGTTTCTCATATACATGCACTGGGAAGGGCTCCAAGTATTAGCCCTGTATGTAAGGAGGTGGGTTTCTCATATACATGCACTGGAACAGGCTCCCAGTATTAGCCCTGTATGTAAGGAGGTTGGTTTCTCATATACTAGCACTGGGATGGGCTCCCAGTATTAGCCCTGTATGGAAAAGGTGTGGGTTTCTCTTATATTAGCACTGGGATTGGCCCAGTATTAGCCCTTATGTAAAGGAGGTGGAGTTTCTCATGTATTATCACTGGGATGGGCTTCCAGTATGTCCTGTATGATGTAAAGGAGGTGGGTTTCTCATATATTAGCACTGGGATGGGCTCCCAGTATTAGCCCTGTATGTAAAGGAGGGTGGGTTTCTCATATATTAGCACTGGGATGGGCTCCCAGTATTTGTCCTGTATGTAAAGGAGGGTGGATTTCTCATATACTAGCACTGGGAAGGGCTCCCAATATTCGGCCTGTATGTAAAGGAGGGTGGGTTTCTCATATACATGCACTGGGACAAGCTCCCAGTATTAGCCCTGTATGTAAAGGAGGGTTGGTTTCTCATATACTAGCGCTGGGACGGGTTCCCAGTATTAGCCCTGTATGGAAAGGAGGGTGGGTTTCTCATATACCTGCACTGGGATGGGCTCCCAATAATAGCCCTGTATATAAAGGAGGTGGGTTTCTCATATACATGCACTGGGACGAGCTCCCAGTATTAGCACTATAGTAAAGGAGGTTGGTTTCTCATATACTAGCACTGGGATGGGTTCCCAGTATTAGCCCTGTATGGAAAGATGGGTGGGTTTCTCATATACCTGCACTGGGACAGGGCTTCCAGTATTAGCCCTGTATGTAAAGGAGGGTTGGTTTCTCATATACTAGCACTGGGATGGACTCCCAGTATTAGCCCTGTATGTAAAGGAGGGTGGGTTTCTCATATACATGCACTGGGAAGGGCTCCAAGTATTAGCCCTGTATGTAAAGGAGGTGGGTTTCTCATATACATGCACTGGATCAGGCTCCCAGTATTAGCCCTGTATGTAAAGGAGGGTTGGTTTCTCATATACTAGCACTGGGATGGGCTCCCAGTATTAGCCCTGTATGGAAAGGAGTGTGGGTTTCTCTTATATTAGCACTGGGATGGGCTCCCAGTATTAGCCCTGTATGTAAAGGAGGGTGAGTTTCTCATGTATTATCACTGGGATGGGCTTCCAGTATTAGCCTTGTATGTAAAGGAGGGTGGGTTTCTCATATATTAGCACTGGGATGGGCTCCCAGTATTAGCCCTGTATGTAAAGGAGGGTGGGTTTCTCATATATTAGCACTGGGATGGGCTCCCAGTATTTGTCCTGTATGTAAAGGAGGGTGGATTTCTCATATACTAGCACTGGGATGGGCTCCCGGTATTAGCCCTGTATGGAAAGGAGGGTGGGTTTCTCATATCCCTGCACTGGGATGGGCTCCCAGTTTTAGCTATGTATGTTAATGAGGGTGGGTTTCTCATATACATGCAGTGGGATGGGCTCCCAGTACTAGCCCTGTATGTAAAGGAGGGTGGGTTTCTCATATACCTGTACTGGGAACTGGCTTCCAGTATTAGCCCTTTATGTAAAGGGAGAGGTTTCTCATATACCTGCTCTGGGATGGGCTCCCAGAATTAACCCTGTATGTAAAAGAAGGTGGGTTTCTCATATATCTTCAGCAGGTATTGAGGAGCCCACAGTGGATAAGCTCCAAATATTAGCCCTGTATGTAAAGGAGGGTGGGCTTCTCATGTACCTGCAATGGAGATGGGCTCCCAGTATTAGCCCTGTATGTAACGGAGAGTGGGTTTCTCATATACCTGCAATGGGATGGGCTCCCAGTGTTAGCCCTGTATGTAAAGGAGGGTGCGTTTCTCATATACTGTACATGCACTGGGACGAGCTCCCAGTATTAGCCCTGTATGGAAATGAGGGTGGGTTTCTCATATATATGCACTGGGAAGGGCTCCCAGTATTAGGCCTGTATGTAAAGGAGGGTTGGTTTCTCATATACTAGCACTGGGACGGGTTCCCAGTATTAGCCCTGTATGGAAATGAGGTTGGGTTTCTCATATACATGCACTGGGAAGGGCTCCCCGTATTAGGCCTGTATGTAAAGTAGGGTGGGTTTCTCATATACGAAGGGTCCCACCTTGACGTTTGGTGATTTAGCTTATTCAAATTGGAATTCCAATCTGAAACTAAGAGGACCCTCTCCTCACATGGAGCTTGAAAGTAAATATAGCCAATTTTGGCTTTTGAAAGTTTAAATGTTATGCTATGTGGGGGGGTGTGCGCTAGTCCTTTTGCTTTGTTTGTTATTTGTTACCATCTAGCAACACCCCTTATAAGAAATGTGAACTCCAGTGTGTAGTAATTTAAAGGTTTGAGCAGCTATTTTTGGTTTTTATGGTTTTACTTGAATTTGGGGAGTTTATGGTGCTCCTCTATAGCATCCCTTTAAAATGTCTGTGTTATATCCTTCTGGGAGCACAGTAGCCATTTAGGCATTTGAAATTTAAATCACCTGTGTAAAATCCCTGTTGGGAGCACAGTATAAAAGCAGTTAGCTAGTAGCCATTGAGGCATTGTAAAGTTAGGGACTAAATCAAAGGATCCCACCTTGACGTTTGGTGATTTAGCTTACTCAAATTGGAATTCCAATCTGAAACTAAGAGGACCCTCTCCTCACATGGAGCTTGAAAGTAAATATAGCCAATTTTGGCATTTGAAAGTTTAAATGTTATGCTATGTGGGGGAGGGGAGGGTGTCATTAGTCCTTTTGCTTTGTTTGTTATTTGTTACATCTAGCAGCACCCCTTATAAGAAATGTGAATTCCAGTGTGTAGTAATTTAAAGGTTTGAGCAGCTATTTTTTGTTTTTATGGTTTTACTTGAATTTGGGGAGTTTATGGTGCTCCTCTATAGCATGCTCCCTTTAAAATGTCTGTGTTATATCCCTTCTGGGAGCACAGTAGCCATTTAGGCATTTGAAAGTTAAATCACCTGTGTAAAATCCTGCTGGGAGCACAGTATAAAAGCAGTTAGCTAGTAGCCATTGAGGCATTGTAAAGTTAGGGACTAAATTGAAGGTCCCACCTTGACGTTTGGTGATTTAGCTTACTCAAATTGGAATTCCAATCTGAAACTAAGAGGACCCTCTCCTCACATGGAGCTTGAAAGAAAATATAGCCAATTTGGCATTTGAAAGTTTAAATGTTATGCTATGTGGGGGGGGGGGAGGTGCTAGTCCTTTTGCTTTGTTTGTTATTTGTTACCATCTAGCAGCACCTCTTATAAGAAATGTGAATTCCAGTGTGTAGTAATTTAAGGTTTGAGCAGCTATTTTTTGTTTTTATGGTTTTTCTCATATACAGTACCTGCACTGGGATGGGCGTCCAGTATTAGCGCTGCATGTAAAGGAGGGTGCATTTCTCATATACATGCACTGGGAAGGGCTCTCAGTATTAGTCCTGTATGTAAAGGAGGGTGGATTTCTCATATACAGTACCTGCACTGGGATGGACTCCCAGTATTAGCCCTGTATGTATAGGAGGGTGGGTTTCTCATGTACCTGTAATGGGGATGGTCTCCCAGTATTATCCTTGTATGTAAAGAGTGTGGGTTTCTCAAATGTATCCACTGGGGATGGGCTTCCAGTACTAGCTGTGTATGTTAAGGAGATTATTGCTGCACTGGGGATTGGCTCCCATTATTAGCCCTGTATGTAAAGTAGGGTGGGTTTCTCATGTACCTGTAATGGGGATGGTCTCCCAGTATTAGCCCTGTATGTAAAGTAGGGTGGCTTTCTCATAGTTTCTTTTGATTATGGAGATATAGTCTACAGTGTTGCTCCTAAATCTACTCTCGCTAGACTAGACCCTCTTTTCAACTCTTTTTGTCATTTTGTTTTAGATTGTTCCCCATGTACTCATGACTCTTCACTCTACTCTGCTCTTTCTCTCCCCTCTCTTTATGTCAGGCACCTTTCCCATTATGCCTCCTTTATACATCTAAATTCTGGTTTGGTTCCTTCCTTCCTACCATCCTTCCTTCTCATCCTCTCCCTCAGCTTCCTGCTATACATTACGTAGTATTACTTTTCATTTCCTTGCTATCCCTTCTAGGAAATCTTCAGCTGGTGAATCTGCTTTCTTTTATCACTTTCCTGAACTCTGGTCCTCTCTTCCCATGTTAATTTACCCTGCCTCTTCTGCTTTCTCCTAAAAGTCTCTCCTTCATGCCCTTTTCTCCCGCCTGCAACTGTTTTTGATCATCTTCCTTTTCTCCGTTCACTGTCTTTGCCTTGTTATCTATTTTCCCTTACCTAAGAATATGCTATTCTGATTTATTATTTAATCCTATTTAAAGAGTATTGTTGTATTCCTTGTATATTTGTTGTAAATGCTTTATACCATATTCCCCATCCCTTCCCCGAGGATGCATCTGGAAATGAGCTGTTACCAGCTCAGTATGCCTTTCCTGGTAATACTTTTTGAAATAAATAACTAACTAAATATATACATGCATACATACGTGCACCTGCACTGGGGATAGGCTTCTAGTACTAGCTCTGTATGTAAAGGATGGTGGATTTCTCATAGAACTCTATATAACTCTAGATGATATACTTTGCAATATAGAACAAGCTAGCTCTTTACGGAACATTATTGTCACTGGTGATTTTAATCTTGGAGACATTAACTGGCATAATCATACTGCTGTTAGCAGCAATGGTAATAGACTGTTGTCTACACGCTTGACCTCAAATCTCAAACAGTGTGTACTCTCCCCCAACAGATGTGACAAAATCCTGGACCTAGTTATTTGTCATGATGATCTGGTTATTGATAATGTCAAAATTAGGGATCCATGTCATAATGGCGAAAGCCTAAAGGCGATCGCCATTATACAAAAGTCAAGAGTGCCGAAAATTTATTTCGGCACTCTGACACCCTGGCGCACAGCAAAAAGGTGCCGGGGACTTAGTTTTTAATGTTTTCTGTGGGGAACCCCCCACACCCCCTACTAAAGAATTCTCAACTCCAGGGGGGCGCATGTTGGGGGGGGCTGAAAACATAAAAAAAAAGTTTGGGGCTTGGTGCAACAAAAATGCACCAGCACGTGGACCCGAACCTAGTACCCTGCTGACCGACCCTGGCAACCCACCCATCATGCCACGGGGTTGGCACGGCAACCGATCGTGGCATCACCCCCACATCCCTTGCTGTGTGTGCCAACTCCCCTCGCATGTACGTATAGTGACAGGATGTCGCTATAGTCGCCCAATTCTTCATCTGGCTGCCATATCCCCTGTGCACCATTGTTGCAATGCGCTGGGGAGAGGGTTGCCATTATTGTTGGTGTCCTTTCCCTAGTGCCCTCATCATGGACACCCCAAAATTAGTGATCTGATCAGTAATAGTGATCATAACACCATCCGTTTTACTATTCATAAAGACAGCGTACACTATTCTAAGCCCACTGCAATATACTTATATGACAGAGCTGATCTTAGTGCCATTGAACATTTTATGAGTAAAATAAATTGGGACAACACTCTCTCTAATCTAACCCCTGCGCAAAGTTGAGATACCATTAAAGATACACTTTGTCAGGTCAGGGACTCATTTATTCCATCTAAGCAAAAAACCTTTAATCATAGACGAGCCCCAAAATGCATGAACAGCTCCATAAAAAAAAACTAATCGGGTTAAAAGGGAAAAAATATAATATCTATCTTAAAAACAAAACCAGATACAGTTGGACTTCTTACAGAAAAGTTCAAATAAAATGCAAATCCATGACCAAAAAAGCTAAAAGTAGATGGGAATATAATTTGGCTAGCAATGCAAAAAAATCTAACAGTAAGTATTTTTTCTTATATACTAACTCCTTAAGCAAAGCTACTTGCCAAGTTGGTCCTCTACTAGAAAATAACCAGCTCATTCATGACCCTAATTCTATGGCAGATTTATTTAACATTAAATTTTGTAATGTTTTTTCAAGCAATTTCCAAAATACTCAATGCCTCACCATACAAAGGAAGGATCCGCTTATTTGTTTCAGTACTGAAGATATAAAAAAAGCTGTTGACCTTAAAGGGAAAATACAGTCCTGGTCCAGACAACATAGCAGGTCATCTTCTATTCATGTTAGCAGACACTCTTATCTATCCCTTAAAAATAATTTTTGAACGATTCCTGACTGAAAATTATGTCCCTAATGACTGGAAGGATGCAAATGTAATACCCATTCACAAGGAGGGCACGAAAAACAACTGGGAGAACTACAGGCCCATTAGTTGGACCCCTTCATTATGTAAACTCTTTGAAAGTCTTATTGAAGACATTATCATTCCTACCCTCAACAACCATGACCTTGAGCAACACGGGTTTAAAGGTAACAGAAGCTGCCTTACTAATTTATTATGTTTCTATGAACATATTGGTACTTTACTCGATAACAGAACACCTTGTGACATTATTGATTTTAGTAAGGGCATTTGACGTTATGCCTCATTGGGTCTTGATCCATAAATTGTACAAACTTAAAATCAATAGTTTTATTATTAATTGGATCAATAATTGGCTTACTAATCAGACACAGCACGTTGCTATTAATGGAACCAAATCCAGCAAAGGGACAGTAAACAGTGGAGTGCCCCAAGGTTCAGTTCTGGGCCCCTGTCTCTTCCAGGCATCTATTGCTGGCCTAACAACTGATTGTCTTTCTATAACTACTAAATATGCAGATGAAGTTAAAATAGGGGGACCATGTGTTAATTCATCCCATATTGAAGATATACAACATGACTTGGACATTATTATTAACTGGGTAACAACATGAGGGATGATGTTGAACTCCTTCAAATGCAAAGTTATGCATTTAGGTGCTAATAACCCGAATAATACTTATACACTGGCCGGCTCAATACTAAGTAAAACCACTAATGAAAAGGATTTGGGGATTATTATTTCAGATGATATGTCACATAACAAACAACTTCATGAGGCTATCAATAAAACTAATAGAGTTCTCTGGTCCATCTTTAGGAATATTAGATCTAGAGCCCCAGAAGTAATGATGCTGTTGTTTAGGGTACATGTTAGGCCTCATTTGGAGTACGCCTCCCAGATCTGGTGCCTGTACAGAAAATTAGATTGTAATTCCCTTGAAAAGGTTCAAAGGAAATTTACAAAATTCATTTCAGGGCTACAAACAGTTTCCTAAAATAACAGATTGCAGTTTCTAAAATTAATGCCACTTTCTACTTGTCACCTTAGAGGAGATCTCTTGCTCCTCTATGACATAATTAAAGACCCTTACTTAATGTGCGAATTAGGGTTGGTTTTTAAAGATCATTCTCATAATACCAGTGGTCATCCCCTGCAATAGGTTGGTAAATCTTTTCACCATTCAAACTGTAAATATTTTCTTACCCTTAAAACTATCAGACCATGGAACAGACTACCCTTAAACGTTGTCATAAGTAAAACTAAAAGAATTTTAAGTATTGACTTGACAAGTTAATAAACTCAGATTGTGTTCTTTCCTACTATTCTTTGGCTTAGTATAAGAGCGATATGGGCTTATGGCCTCCTGGCTCTTTATCACACTGTAGTATGAACCACAGTATGAACCGCTACTCAGGATGGTCTCCCAGTATCAGCCCTGTATGTAAAGGAGGGTTGGTTTCTCATATACCTGCACTGGGAATGGGCTACCCCCAGTATTAGCCCTATATGTAAAGGAGGGTGTGTTCCCATATAGCTGCACTGGGGATTGGCTCCCAGTATTAGCCCTGTGGGTAAAGGAGGGTAGGTTTTACATATATGGGCACATGGATGGGCTCCCAATACAAGCCCTGTATGTAAATGAGGGTAGAATTCTTATATAGATGAACTGGGGATGATCTCCCAGTGTAAATCCTGTATGTAAAGAATGTTGGGTTTCTCATATACTTACACTGGTGATGGCTCACAGTATTAGCCCTGTATGTAAAGGAGGGTGGGTTTCTAATAGAGCTGTACTGCTGAAGGGCTTCCAGTATTAGCCCTGTATGTAAGGAGGTTGAATTTCCTAATATACATGCACTAGGGATAGGCTCCCAGTATTAGCCTTGTATTTAATGGAGGGTGGAATTCTTATATACAGTACCTGCACTTAGGACTGGCTCCCAGTATTAGCCCTGTATCTCAAGTAGGGTGGGATTCTCATATACCTGTGCTGGGAACTGGCTTCCAGTACTAGCCCTGTATGTGAAGGATGGTGTGATTCTCATATACCTGCACTGGGGATTGGCTCCCGTATTAGCCCTGTGTGTAAAGTAGGGTGGGTTTCTCATATATCTGCACTGAGGATGGAATCACAGTATTATCCCTGTACATAAAGGAGTTTTTTTATATATATATACATGCACTGGGGATGGGCTGCTAGTATTAGTCCTTTAGGTAAAGTAGGGTGGGTTTCTCATTTAGGTGCTCTGGGGATTGGATCACAATAATCAGCCATGTATGTAAAGGAGGGTGGGTTTCTCATATAGCAGTACTGGGGATTGGCTCCCCATTAGCCTTGTATGTAAAGGAGGGAAATTTCTCATATATCTGCAGTGTAGATGGGTGTGACAGAGTTGGGTAAGACCCTGTTTCAGTTTTTATGCAGAAATCATTAAAAACAATGATCTTTTTTGTCCTCTCCTATTCTGTCACTCATCTGTCTCTTGCCTGTCTGATTGTACAAACACATTTTCCTTGTGGTACCTATTATGAACTGACCACTCCAATGGTCCCACTGTTCCCCCGTTATATCCTTTCCTTCACTTCCTGTTTCTAGTCTTTCTTTCTCCCCTTGCTTCTCTGTAGTTAAGACATATATGTGAATATTTGTGTTCAACTGGGATCCCTTGGTTTGCAAATGTATATAGTTATGTTGTTTGAAATGTCTGCAGAAAGCTGTGCAGGTTTCTTAAAAAGATGACAGTCTGTAGCACAGGGGGTTAACCTCGAGAAGTGTTTTAACCTCCACAAGCTTGTTAACAGAATCATCAACAGGAAACCACTTCTGCAACAGAATGTTCTATTCTGTTGCACCTGTTAAGACTCAATATACTCTTCAGGCTGGTCTCAGGAAAGTAATTGACAAAGTTTTGGTACACTTTGTATGAAACAGGAGAGCAACTCACAACATCAGGATGTAGAGTTTAAACTGCCAGGAAAAGGAAACATATAAATAAGAGCAATGTTTCATTTATTTAGTTTTTGTTGTCCGGGTAAGTGCACTAGACAAATCCTGCCTATTTTCAGGCATGACCCGGGAAGGGGATACAGATGAATGCCAACTGACCTTGAACCAGATTAAGCTGTTGGTGGTATTTTTTGTGAATGGAGGAATTTGGCCATTGCACCGGGGAAATTCCCCTGCTCTTTTGAGAAGTGCCATGGGATCTTTAACAGCCACCTGAACTACCACCAGAACAGGCAGATGGGACCTCGGTTTAACGTCTCATTCAAAAGACGGCACCTCAGGAGTGCAGTACCCCCTCCATGCTGCACTACAGTGTCAGTATTGGGATATTAACTCAAGTGCCTGGTGTGGGGCTAGAACCCACAGCCTACTGATCTTCTGGCCTCAGAGGTGAGTGTGCAACCTGCTGAGCCACTGTCAGAGAGATTTAAATTGAGATAGACAGATTGAGATTTTAAAGAGAGATCAGATGTAGAATTGTTCTGCCATATGAAGATCTATCCTGTACATTTTTTGTCTAGTCTATTGTTATTGATAATAAAAAAATGCTGTTTGTGAATTTTACAACTGCTCCAGGTACAGTTATGCTTCCCGACCTCTGCCTCTACTATAGTTCATTTTAGAAGTGGGATATGAACCCATGCCTCATTTCAGAGACTAGAAGAATGGCAGCCAAACTAGAAGCAGAAACAAAAGTCCAAACTGAGACTGTGCAGCCAGCACAAGTGAAGAAAGGAGAACAAGCAGGGAGAGAACCAGAAAGCATGTCTACCTTCTTAAAATGGTGGGCTATCCAACAGAGTGACACTGAGAAATGATGACTGGATGCCTTGTAAGCTATCAAAGCTGGAGGATGAGGTACAGGTCCAGCAGATCAACAAAATACAAACAGCTTAAAAGACATGCCAGCCCATCAGCGCAGCTGTTGGATTTCCACTTGCGGTGCCAGTGACCCGGGTACGGGAATGGATACAGGTCATCAGAGGGCCAGCTGGGGGGAGAAGAATCAAGCACTCCTGGACTGCTCTCCTTCTCCGGGGGAGGGAGGACTGAGTGCTCAGTGCAGTGGTGACACCTGGTGGAGGCTGTATGCACTACTATGCACTGGCGCCTACCAGAACTCAGGGGCAGGTCAGATGCTGGTCATCATTGCACATCCCCACTCCTGCTTACAGGGGAAACAAAAAATGCATGGGGCCTCCATCTCTATGACGTCCTCCCCAGGCTTCAATTAGCCTCCATCGCTGGACCTCCCAAATAGTTACTTGTTCCATGGACTGGGGCCTGGGAGAACCAGTGCCATGGCCCTGCTCTCCGGGGGGAAAGCCGGGGGTGCCTGAGTGACCGCTGGCAAGTTATGGTAGGTGGAAGTCTGGGGGCCATGACCAGGGCAGAAGCTTGATAGGTGGACTAAACATAAAAAAAAAAAAAAAAGTTTCAAAGACATTAAACTTACAAAGTTGTGTCCCGCAGATGACATCAAAGCAATAACGGATAGAAGGTTAGCTTTCAGAAGATACAAGAAAACTCAGAGTGCGATATAGAGTAGATTATAAGGTGAAACTGAGACAGGCAGGGAAATTGATTAGGAGAGCAAAAGCAGATACAGAGAAGAGAACTGCTAAACATGTCAAACCAGGAGATAAAACTTTTTTTAAATATGTGGGGGAGAAGAGGAGGACAAGACAGAGGACTGTGAGTTTGAGATGGGAGGAGGGAACTAAGGCTGAGGGGGACTTTGAGAAGCTGAAATTTTAAATAGTTATTTATTTTCTGTATTCATGGTGGAAGGGGATGGAAAGGGATCTGAGTTAAACAGGAAGGGAGGAGATGAATGTGGGGTGGATCAAAGCCCGATAAGTGAGGACAGAGTAAAGGAAGAACTTGGAAAATTAAAGGTAGACAAGGCAATGGGACTGGATGGTTTGCATCCAAGGATTCTTACGGAGTTGCGCTATGAGTTGGCGAAGCATTTGGTGAAGTTATTTAACTTGTCCCTAGATACAGGGTGTGTTATGAGTGACTGGAGCAAGGCAGATGTAGTACCACTGCACAAGGGAGGCTGTAAGGAGGAGGCAGGGAATTATAGACCTGTCAGCCTCACATCAGTGGTGGACAAGGTAATGGAGATGCTAATAAAGAAAAGGGTGGTAAAATACTTAACAGACAATAAATTATTACATGACAAGCAATATGGCTTCACTAGTGGGAGATCTTGACAAACAAATCTGATAACATTTTTTGATGGAATAACGAAGGTAGTTGATCAAGGGCAGCCGTTGATGTTGCCAGCATGGACTTTAGTAAGGCCTTTGACTGTCCCTCACCGTAGGCTGGTAAATAAGACAGGGAGCCTGGAGGTGAGACAAAAAATAACTAGATGGGTGGAAAACTGGCTGAAGGATAGAAGTCAGAGGATAGTGGTAAATGGTGTACATTCTAAGGTAATGAAGGTAACAAGCAGTGTTCCTCAAGGGTCTGCACTAGGACCAATCCTTTTATATATATATATATATATATATATATATATATATACTGTATATATTAGTGCTATATCAGAGGGAATAGGAGGAAAATGTGTCTCTTTGCAGATGTTGCAAAGTTATGGAACAGGGTTGACATTGCAGGAGGGGATGAAACCTTGAGGAGAGATGTGAGCATACTAGAGAAATGGTCAGACATATGGCAGCTGAAGTTCAATGCAAAGA
This sequence comes from Neoceratodus forsteri, assembly GCA_016271365.2. Classification (NCBI taxonomy): domain Eukaryota; kingdom Metazoa; phylum Chordata; order Ceratodontiformes; family Ceratodontidae; genus Neoceratodus; species Neoceratodus forsteri. The sequence goes on along the minus strand of CM028134.1, from coordinate 797,277,292 downwards.
AGTGTGCGGTGATGCATGTGGGGCATAAAAATTGACTGGCCAAGTACACACTGGGAGGAGAGCAGATAAAACAAACAGAACAGGAAAGGCACTTAGGGATTATAATCTCAAACAAGTTTAGAGTAGGTGACCAATGCAGTAAGACTGTTGGTAAAGCGAATAGAATGATGATGTGTATCGGAAGGAGCATAACAAGTAGGAAGAGGGAGGTACTGGTGCCTTTGTATAAGACTATGGTTCAATTGTGCTTACACAACTGGATGAGATGTATGCTTGTGTGACTTTGATACATTGTGGCTATTCGCCTCTCTATCCATGGGATATACCACCCTGTAGGGGTACAACACAAGGAACCCTAGAGGAGGGTTCCCCCCCAATAGGTGCCATGGGAATAATTCCCTTGGCTAAAGGTAGCTTAGGAAGAAGCCCACAGGAAAGAGAGATGAGCCACTGGAGGAGGAGGGGTGGATGGTGGGGCAACAAAGAGACGAATCCTGGAACAGTCCAGGAGGAGTGGCTTTTTAAAGTCCATTGGGGGAATGATATAGTTGCTCTGCCCATTGAACCTCAGGCTCAAAGCCTTCCCATTCAATTGTGCTTTCGCAACTAGATGAGATGTATGCATGTGTGACTTTGATACATTGTGGCTATTTGCCTCTCTGTCCATGGGATATACCACCCTGTAGGGGTACGATGCAAGGAACCCTAGAGGAGGGTTCCCCCCATAGTTGCCATGGGAATAATTCCCTTAGCTAAAGGTAGTATAGGAAGAAACCCAAAAAGAATACCCAAAAGGATGTCGAGCATTGAAGAGGTGAGAAATCAGAAGATATCTAGAACGGAAATAAATGTGACAGACATAGAAAGGACAGCAGAAGAATGATAAAGGGCGAGTACAATGAATGAAAGGAAATCTGATGAAACGTAAGAGGGAGGACTTCCTAAGGAGAGAGGGAACAGCTGGGGCCACCATCCGACTCCATCCAACAGCGGAACCTAACTAAGGAACCTAAGAAAGCACCAACCCTGACTAATAATATGACCATTGGCATGGAGGAGAGGAAAAACCCCCTTTGAGGAAGAAACCTCTGGGGATCCAAAGCCTAGGTCGCCTTCCCTCCAGGCTGAAGGACGTTTTGATTAGGGACGACTCCACAACAGCAATTTAAAGTAGAGATCGAGGAAGGAGGAAAAAGTCTAATTTTTAGAAGAAGCCCTCGCTCCATCCTTTTAAATGAACAGCCATCGAGGGATGCGAGTGATGCGTCTGCAACCAGATGCTCAAAAGCAAAAGGGGAAGTAAGATGTTGGAAAGAAGCCTTGAAGGCCTGAATGGTTTAAGGTGAAATATCAAATGAATGATGTACGATAATGGAGAGAAGCCTGTCAGCCCCAAGCAAAGAGGCAATAGACATGAAGGCATGTCTCAGAGTGGAGAGCAGGTCGAGTCGAGGTAGCATGGACCCAAGAGGGTTATGCTTGAGTAGTCGATGTGAAGGAATAGACCCACATAGAGGTCAGATGAGTGAGGGGTACCAAGCTGAGGTCATGAGAAGACTGATGGTGATAATAACCACAAGAGTGCAGCAGTTCAGTGAGGTAGCATAGGACCCAATGAGAGGTATGTTCGATTAATCGATGTGAATGAGGTCAGACTGAGCAAAGGAGAACCGGACTTGGGCCCTGGACACCAGACAGACTAGGGTAAGAGGAGGATACGAATAGGGAAGGTGATGGCATGATAGGGAAACTCCCAAAAGAAAGTAAAGGTCGGAGAAGGAGTGGAATGGAGGGCGGGAGTGAAACAGAGGGTGAAGGGAATGGGAGGAGACAAGAAAACTCCGTGCAGGGCAGATGGGGAGAATACGAACATCAGGTCAATGGAGCCATTGAGGACAAACGACGAGGAATGACTGAGTCAGGCCGACACCCATACAGTTACCCCAGCGTAATGCCCAGGGAACAATGGACCAGAGCAGATCTGCCCCAGGACAAACTAAATCAATGTTAATAAATGAATATGAGACACTTGATCTCCATTCACTGCAGTCCCAAGTGACAGGGCCCCAGTGAGGACCACCCACAGGCAGCAAATGGACTCCTCAAAGCTGGAAAAGCCGGCGTCTGTGGGCCCAGCCACAGACAACTGACAAAAGGGAGATAGGAAGAAGAGGATGGGGAGATATGAAAGGTGGTGGAGCAGGACAGCTGGGTGGTAACAAAAGGAGGGGGAGTCAGACTGGAAATAGGAGCTAAGAGGCCACCTAAGGTCACATACATGGAGTTTCAGTCTCCTGGGTCCTCCAGTCGGCTTGGACTACGATCGATTCAAGATCCCAGAGTAGCAGCAGAGAGGCATGGGCCGAGCAAGAAGAGGAGGCTGCTACAGAATGTGGTCTGACTGCAGTATGACTGCTGCAGAGAGGAGGGAACAAGGAATCCAGGTTAGAAGGGAACAAGAAGTGATGAGGAGGAACCACCAGAGACTGCTCGAGCTGGCTGAACATTGGGGCAGGAACAAGCTGAAAGAAAGGAGCACAATGGTAGGAGCGGGGAAACATTCGGGGCAAGTGTTTTTATCTTCTTTTTTGTTTGATGGGGCCAAATGCCCATGCAAGAGGGTGCATACTGAAGAAGGCATGTCGATACTGGCCAGGAAAGAAGGGGAAGCTCTGGCCCATGCCATGAGTGATGGACAAGGCAGCATAGAGTTGACTGGAGCCACGATAGCGAGGGAGAGCAGAGAAGCAGAGCCAAGCCAGGCAGGGGACTGCATGCCCCAAGCACCGGCAGCGACAAGGAGCGGTGGCAGGAAGCAGGATGAAAGCAGCAGGAATACGGGACCAGAGGCGGAGGAAAGAGGTACAGGGAGGGACAGGCACGGGAGGGAAAGAAGAAACAAACAGAGGCAGGACAAGGCGGTGCGGGCGCCGGGACGCCTGGGGACCAGAGGCAGAGGAAGGTTGCAGGAGCAGAAAATGAAATGAGGTGGCAGCAGAAAGAATGGATTGGGGGGGGGAAGCAAGTATGAATGAGTGACCCAGAGGAGACGAGCAACGCGCACAACAGTGGTACTGTACAACAAAGGTAAAACCAGTTATGCACAGCCAGACAGACAGAGTGAGGAAATGAATGAGAGAGGTGGGGAGGAATGAGGAGCGAAGGGATGGCATCTCCAGCTGCAATGAAGAGATGAATCCTGGAACAGTCCAGGAGGAGTGGCCTTTTAAGGCCTGATAGGGGAGTGACGAAGTTGCTCTGCCCATTGAACCTCAGGTTTAAAGCCTTCCCATTAGCCCACATCTGGAGTATGGGGTACAGTTCTGGAGGCCTCATTTAAGAAAGGACATAGATGTAATTGAAAAGGTTCAGAGAAGGGCAACAAAGCTGCGGCGACACAGATTGTGGTGAACATCAGAAGAGCAATGGCACAACACCACCACTTGGTATTGTGCCATTGCTGGTGAAAAGTTTTTGTTGGGGCTACACCCCCCCACACCCCCATTCGGGGGACTCTGCCCCCACACCCCATAGACAGATAACCAACTCCAAGTCGAAGTTGGTTCGGGGGTGAACACCCTGGTGGTGTCAGCATTGGGAACCCAGAGGACCATAAATCCTTAAAAGATATGACATCTCATGAAAGACCTACAGGCAAAGATTCTGGTCCCTGAAGGACCACTCAGTCGACAATCCTCAAGAAGCCTTTACCCGACTCAGAGAACCTCTCACTAAATGGCTTCAACTAGAGGGCAAAACATTCCCACAGACTATCGACATATTTGCAATGGAGCAATTCATCAACATCCTTTCTACAGGCATGCAGCTTTGGTACAAGAACACCGATCAGAAAGTGGGGAAAAGGCTGTTTCTTTGGCTGAGGATTATCAGATGGTCAGAGAGACGGTAACAGCCAAGGAATGAAAAGGAAGTGTCTGTGGGTGGCTGAGAAATGCAGACTGCCCTAGATCATACGCTAAGTTCGATAACGAAAGTGGAATGAGAATTCAGGTTCCACACTGCCACTGCAAGGCAGCATTGATACAGAGCAGGGAAAATAGAAATAGAAACATTAAATGTGTAACCACCCAGTCTCCTGGGATTACTAGGATCCCCTCAAAAGTACACTCTTCTGTTTACTTGGCTCCAGCTGAAACTGAAGTGATAAGCTCATTTGGAACTCTTGCAGCAGCATAACCCTTGTGCCAGCTGTTGAGGTGGGAGATAGAATGTTGAGGGCAGTCAGTTGCAGTTAGTCAGAGAGTGAGTTAGAGTTGGAGTGTGGGAGTGAGAGCTGCTCTGCCAGTGGGCTCTGAGGCTAGGGCCCAGGATTTCTCACCCTAGTTCTGGTATTTCCCAGCTTGCCGAGTGAAGTGGTGGAGACCTTTCTTTACCAATATTTCCTGATTTTCATCCCTGGAGGGGTGAAAGGAACTGTAGTTCGGTGGATCTAAGGAGCAACCCCTGTTTGGTCCAGGATGTTTTGAAGCTGCCTGAAATGTCTGACAGTGAGTGAAATCTGACTTTCTGCCAGAGGGAGCAAGTACCTGTTATGTTCCATGCCTAAAGGGAAGGCACAACTTTTCTGTAAGTACAGATGTGTAAGACTGTCTTTGAAGTAAAGTTGGCTGAGGTGTGTGATGTTGAGGTATGACTATATCACACTATTCGGGACTTTTACCTTTACACTACCTAGGTGGTGTTTTTGAATGCTGAATGCCAAGTCTTCATTCATAGCAGTTATTTTTCCCCCAATTGGTTAGCCAGGAGTGGCACGCTAAACTGAAAGCTAGTTTACAGGTGTGACCTGGGAGCACAGGGAAGTTCAGTGATTTGCTCAGAGTTACACAGTATGCAAGTGGCGGCTATGGGATTCAAACCCAGGTCTCCAGATTTGCAGCTCAGAGCCTTAAACCACTGCACTATACTGCCTCAGTTCAAGAGGTGTTGCAAATGTTTAAGGTGTAACTCTGAAAGAATGGCTGAGTGTGAATTTGGGAGCAAAGGCTGGGCAGAACCCCATCTGGAGTAACCAGTTCAGGACTAACAGGTTCAGTAAGGGCACCTGATTAGTTTAGACAAATGGCCAAATGTCTGACGAGGATAATACCCCCTGTAGTGGGTTTCAGTTTCTTCACAGTTTATGGAAGAATGGTGCTAATGGTTAGCAAAGTGTGTTTTCAGTTGTGGCCAAGATGCCACTGAATGCAAGTGTCCTATGTCCTACTGTGGTGGGAATACAAAGAGGTTCTGTCAGTTACAGTTTGATTTGGTTCTGCAAGTTCAAGTGACAAGATGTGTAAACCTTGGGGGTCCACACTTGCTTTAAAGAACATCTTATGAATAAAGTCCCACTCTAGAATCCCAACTATGGTCTGGACAGGTACATTATTGCTTCCTGTGTGGATTTACTGGGCACCTCCAGAAGATAGATCTAGCATACGCCTAACAAAAAAACTCTCCCCAGGACCTGGTTTGTAAATACCAATGGTTGTTTTGTACAACCCCATTCCTTGAGCTCTAGAAAATGAGCCTGGTATACATTCCCGAAGCTAGGGGCGGTACCATTTCTAAATTGTGAGTGTGTTCCCAGTACGGGTGCCAGTGATTAAATAAGGGGTGCTGAGTAAAGTAGTGGGGGGTGGTGGCGTACAATCAAGTTTTGCATCCCCCATTCGAATGCGGGAGGTGGGAGCTATTTGAAAGGCAAATTGCAGTTTGGTTAATTTGAGGAAAGGAATCCTCAGATTGTTTATGATACCGGTGCATTACAAACTAGGAACAGGGAGTGAAGAGAATACGCACATGAACAAGTGCTGTGTCTACATTACACTTACGAAATAGGAATCGCCAAGATGAGGCAGGGTTATTATGCATCTCAGCAGGGGGGCCACATGAAAATATCAGTCAGACTGAGACAGCCTGTGGGTTGGGACATGGTTATGGAACTCTGGTGAAATGGCTAATGCTATGATAGGGGCACAGTCCCATAACTAGACTGGCTTGGGCTGATTAGACGGGGCTGCAGCTAGTACACCAGAAACTGCTTGTCAGTTCCATCTGGTGACAGGTGCGACCTGTACCAGGGCACTGGTGTCAGAAATAATCTGAGGATCTATCTCCTACAATTAACCAAACTGTAATTTGCTTTTCAAATAGCTCCCACCTCCCACCTTCTGAACATGGGGAGGGGATGCAAAACTGTTGTACGCTTAATGTTTCCATTTCTATTTTCCCCTGCTCTGTCAATGCTGCCTCACAGTGACAGTGTGAGTCACAGATTCTCATATTCCCTCTTAACATTATCAGGTGAAGTGATCTCGGGATGCTGCATTTCTAACACAGCCACCCACAAACACTTCCTTTTCTTCACTGCAATTAGTCAGTGCAAATAAAACCTGCTTCTCCATACTACCCAGAGCTACATCTCAGTCTGCTGCCATTTCCTTCTTTTTTGGCTTCATTTTATGTCATTCAGCTGTGTGCCATTTAAGTTGGAATGTTACCTCTGTTTCTTGGCAAAGAAGCCAGGGGCCTGGTGCTCCTCAGAGCAGCCACCTGCTGTCTCTTCCATGTCTTTAGCATGCACTTCTGTGGCAGCATGGTGCCTTTGGTACCTGAGTGAAGACATGTAGACTTCCTAGGTGGTTGATGGCATTCAGGTGTGCCTTGTGCCTCAGAAACCACTTCACAACCCACCTAGGGTGTGCAGTAATTTAACATTACCACACACCCTGTTGTGTGTTATTGCTTACTTACAATTTACAAAGTGATCCTATGGGAATTTTTATATCGCACTTCCCAGGTGGTTGAAGGCACTCAGCTGTACCTCATGCTTCATAACCCACCTGGGGCATGCAGCAATTTATCCTTACCACACACCCTGCCATGTGGTATTGATCAGTTTAAATTTATAATATAATTTTATGTGAATTATATTTTGCACTTGCCAGGTGGTTGAAGGCACCCAGCTGTGCCTCATGCCTTACAACCAACCTGGGGCATGCAGCAATTTAGCATTGACACATACCCTACCATGTGTTATTGCTTACTTACAATTTACAATGTGATCCTAAGGGACTCATATACTGCACTTCCTAGGTGGTTGAAGGCACTCGGCTGCATCTCATGCCTCACAACCCACCTGGGGTGTGCAGTAATTTAGCATTGACACACATCCTGTCATGTGTTATGCCTTACTTACAATTTACAATGTGCACTTATCAGAGTTTTTACTGTACTTCCCAGGTAGTGTGCATGGTTACAGAAGCGCTGGACCGTGATGATGGATGTCTCTCATGTCATGTGAAAAAAGTTGTATGTTGTTTGTTTTAGCTGATGATGGATGTCTGTGGTTGCCTGTGTTGCCTTGCCCCCTCTGGCTGCTTAGGAGTGAATATGTAGTTAGTGTTGAAAACCCTAACATCGCATTTCCATACTTTTGTCACTTTAATAGCAACACAAACTGATGCACTAACAGAGTTTTTGCATAGAATATATAAAGGATATGTACCCCCTACTGGAAATAGCATTGATATTTTTTGTTCAAGTGCGATGACCCAATGACATCCACGTGTGGCAAAGCCAACGAGTGAAGTCATCAGGTCAGTCGGCACAAGAACAAAAAATATCAACAATATTTCCAGTAGGGGAGTAGCATATTCCATTTATGCTATACCTCCAAAAAAGTGAAAAGAATTGAATTTCCTGCCATTTTTTGCTGATTATAAAAAATCTAAATGGTATCTATAACTGAAACACCACTCTTTTTTATTTTTTTATTTTATTGAGATCTTGGATAATACCTGTGAGCGGATGCTTGTTGATAGGTTCCACGTCAGATACATTAGACAACAAGGTACAATACTGTAGACAAATATACAGATACTGAGAAAAATATACATGGAGATCACAGAAATTCAAACATAAAGCACTAGGTATGCTGAGGCATTGTACAATGTATGCCCGCATCAAGATGATAAGCAGATAGGATAGGGAAGGATACATTGAGTGGGAGGGCTAGGTGACCAGAGCACAGAGGGCAGGGAGGGAGGGAGGATGGTTAGGGATAGGTCAGGAGGGGCAAGGGACAGAGCCAGGGAAGGGTAGGGAGGTGGGCAAATTGCTGCAGTTTGACTGTCCTGTCATGACAGAGGCAAAGATAAATGCTAGAGGCAGATTGTGGCTGTGTGCAGAGCCTTAGCGGGGGCATATGCAGTTACTCATATCAATGAGGTGCTGGCACAGTCTATGTTTAAAAGAGCCAATCGTTGTGGAGCCAGAGATTGTGCTCACAGTACCATGCTATCATTTTTCATATTAATGCTATTTGCATTTGCATGTTGCAAAAAGTGAAAAAAACTTAGAATTTTCTGCTGTTTTTTGCTAATTTAAAAAAATTTTAAAGATATATATCAGAGAAATACCACTCATTTTGTAAATATTTATGTGCTGAACAAATGTTATGCTAACGGTACCATGCTATCACTTTTTGTTTTAAAGTTATTTGCATTTGTTAGTTGAAAAAGTGAATAGAAAATTTAATTTTCTGCTGTTTTTTTGCTAATTATAAAAAAACTAAAATGTTTAAATGAAACGCCACTCATTTTGTAGATAATTTTGTGCTGAACAACTTTCGTGCTCAAAGTACCCTGCTATCATTTTCCGTTTAAAATTTATACGTATTTGAATACGATTAGTACAGCTAGTATACATCTGCAGAGCTGGGGGGTGGAGAGAGAGAGAGAGAGACACTGTTTTTTTCTGTTACAGCTGGCCTGAGCCCCTGGATGTTTGAAATTCTAGGCTGATAAGGCATATCTGCTCTGCTGCGTAGATCAAAGGAAAGAGCTAACCCAGGACTGGGTTGTCTGTTTCCTTTCATTCATGTTGTCTCTGCCAAGCAAGCCAAAACTCCATCATTATCAGCCTGAATGATGATTAGTGTGGCACTAACTTGCCTCTTAAACACTGCTTTGCATTGGACAGATAGTGTCACACCGTTCAGCATAGCATAGCATGATGTTTGCTGTGCGCACATGTGCATGGTGAACATAAAAACAGAGTCCAGTGCACACACCCCTCTCCCACTGTACATCTGAGAAGTTATAATTTCTTTCTACCTAAATTGACTGCTGTCTTACTTTTATCTCCATGGAAAAGGGGTTCTCTTAGTTTTCATTTTACAGCTATAATGTGAACAAGCCAGACCACCAGGTGCTACGGTGGAACCTGCCAGTTTAGTCCTAACTATAAATGCCTGCAGTGGCTGCTGTTATATAGAGTACATTACCTAAAATGACTCATTCAAAGTAAAGTGCTTCCACCTACTGTAGGTAATTCTCAGGTGATCAAGGGGAGCATGCTACAGGAGTACCACACAACTCCCAAACTCTAAACAGATTCCCAAAACTAGCACACTCTACCCTTGTTTTATTCACAAAGTTCAAATCACATTTCTGATGAGGGGTGCTACTGGTTTTGTAGCAGATATGGTGAATCTGAGACGTTAACATTTCCTTATGCCTAAATTGGCCATTTGCTTACTTTTATCTCCTCAGATTTACCAAGGTGGGGGGGGTCACACTGGGCTCGGTTTGTTAATCTTTGGAGTGGCTACTTTTGGACATAAAGCCATATGCAGATTAGCATAAACATCTCTTGTTGCACAGATTATTATACATTAAATATTATCAAATGTTTTATATTTGTAAATATGAAACTGATACAGAAGTGCTGGATAACAAGATGGCTTTTAGCATGTAGGGTCTGATTTTAGAAAGACTTGCAGATGCCACAAGTTCCCAGTGCACTGAACATACAGCACAGGGAGCTTGTGGCATTCCTGCGGCACCGATTGCAATTTTCTTTCAAGTGCTCAAATGCTGCAAGTTAGACCAGCTCCCCTCCTCCCAGTCTAACGCTGTGCTTTTTGGGGACCCGTTTTATGGAACTTGTGCCACATAGTTGGTGCAAGCTGCCATAAATCATGGAAGGTGTCGCAGCTGCGCCCAATGTACTAAAATTGGGTGCAGTTGCATCAAAAGAGTTGGGCGCAGTTGTGCCAAACATCAGAGCTGATGCAGGGCTTGAAACAAGCCCTGCGTTAACCTTTCAAGATTGGGCCAGTTATATTTTTCGTTTGGTCTGCTGTTTATTATTTGTCTAACAGTTGATATTGTACATACTTAGAAACATAGAATTTGCTGGTGGATAAGGACTGCTTGGTGCACCTAGTCTGCCCATTTTTCTCTGTTACAGTATCACTACAGATCCTACTTGATCTCTGGTCCATTTTTCCTCCCTCTCTTCCTTTCTCCTAAGATTTCCTTGTGCTTATCCCATGCATTCTTGAACCCCACCACTGTGTTCCCCACCACCACCTCCATTGGAAAGCTGTTCCAGGAATTCATCACTCCTTCTGCAAGTATTTCCTCTTATCTCTCCAGAATTTACCCCACTTCAGCTTCATTTCATGTCCTCCTTCTTCTTGAACACCTTTTTTTCTGAAAAATACTTCCCTTCTGCACCTTATTTACCTGCTTTAGGTATTTAAAGGTCCCTATCATACCCCCCTCTCCATCATCTCTTCCAGTGTGCACATATTCAGGTAATTGGGCTTCTGATGTAAACCCCACACCATTTTATCATTCAGCTGACTACTGGTCAATAAACACTGGAGCTCTGTGTATTATGCAAAAAACAATTTCATTTAGTTATCAAAACAGAAAAGTGAACAGCATGATTACAAGCACAACAGGTCTCGTGAGGAGGGACTCACAAACATTCCTCAAAAGGCCTGCTTGTGCTTATAATCATGCTGTTCACTTTTTTATTTTGATAACCAGATGAAACAGTTTGTTGCATAATACACTGAGCGCAGTGTTTATTGCCTAGCAGTGAGCTGAGTGCTGAGTCCTGTATCCTATGTTGTTTGGACTGGACTTTCAAGCATCGATGCCAAAGCCAGTGACCCTTCTTCATCTGGCCTGCAGCATTTTAGTTGCCCTCCTCTGCACTGCTTCCACTCTGTCTATGTCCTTCTGGAGATGTGGTCTTCAGAACTGGACACAATTCTCTAGCTGGGGTCTTACCAGCAATCTATACAAAGGCAACACCACCTCCCTCTTTCTGCTGGTGATACCCTTCCCTATGCATCCCAACATTCCACTAGCTCTCCCAACTGCCTTGTCACACTGCCTGGTCACCTTTAGGTCATCCGATATGACTACCCCAAGGTCTTTTTCCTGTTTGGTGGTAGTCAGTACCACCACACCCATTTTGTACTCTGCCCCTGGGTTTATGTGCCCCATGTGCATTATTTTGTACCTTTTCACATTGAAACCCAGCTGCAATACCCTTGACCACTCCTCCAATTTTCTCAGGTCACTGCTCATCCTTTCCACTCCCCCTGGAGTGTACACCCTATTGCAGATTTTGGTATCATCCAAAAAGAGGCAGACCTTCACTTCCAGCTCCTCTGCAGTGTATCTTAAAAAGAAAATAAAGAGGACCGGTCCCAGCACTGATCCCTGAGGCACCCTTCTGGTCACCTTTGCTTCCTTCATGTGAACTCTGTTTACCATCACTCTCTGCCGCCTATCCCCTACCAATTTATTACCCAGTTAACTGCCTTCGGACCCACCCCTTAGCTACCCAGATTCAATCAATCAATCAAAAATCTTTATTTTTTTTGGGTGAAACACCTTTAAGTAAACTCATTTACAAGATGGACCTGGACAGGTACATGATCAAACAGAATAATATTGCAAAAATTAAAAAAAAGGCATTACATACAATAGAATAAGATACATTCATAAATATGTACACTAAGAGAACATTTATAGATAGCAGTCACATAGCAATATATACATTGAACATACCAGCACAACAAAGGCAGTGTGGTCAACCATGCGGGGAAGGACAATGGTTACATGGAACAACTAAGGTGGAGAAGGGAGGGAGGAGAATAAGTCTGAGTAAAAGTCACTTTGGAGGGGGTCAGTGGATGTCAAACAGAGGGTACAATGTCTGAGGTCAGTATACCTTTAGCCAAAAATCAAGGAAAGAAATTGCAGGACTCCTTAACGGAATGCGCATATAGTGATTTGAACGCTGAGAGATTAATATGGCAGACTATTCTCACATTTTTTTTGGAGTTTATTCCAGAGTTGAAGAAGTGCATAACTTATTGAGGCCCTGCCAAAGCATGGCTTGACTTTGGGGATAGTTAGAGAAATGCAAGAGGAACTTCTCAGAGCATAACTACCTAACATACAACAGGGTAAACAATCTGACATGTACTGTGGGAGCATCTTGGTGATTGCCAAGAAGGTCCAGAGGGTAGCATTTCTTGGCCTTCTGAATTTAAGGGAAGACCAACTCACTAAGGAATAAAGGGAGCAATGGTGTGTAGAATACAATGCTGCTGAGATAAATCTTAGGGCTCTGTGGTAAACAGTAACAAGTTTGGTTAACGCTGTGTTAGGAGCTTGGCCGTAGAGGAAATCAGCATAGTCCAAGATAGAAAGAAAAGTAGTTTGGATCAGCCTGTTTCTAGCATCCTGTAAAGGAGGTGTTTGATCCTGAATAAGAGACCAAGTCTCTGCTTAAGCTTTTTGGACATCTCCTCAGTATGGTCCAGGAAAGAAAGTATGCAATCAATCCGCACCCCCAGGTATTTGAATTTAGTTACAAAGTCTAGAGATTCAACTAAAAGAGTCATAATTTGAGGTACCGCGCCTATTGAGGCAAGATTTATTGCATTGATGCAAGGTGAGAAAAGCATTGCCTTTGTTTTTTTAGCATTCAAGAGTCATTTTTGGCTCAGAAGGTTTGATTGCAGATGATTAAACTCTAGTTGGAGGTCCGTGCAGGCAGATACTGGGGTTGGTCTGGCGATGTAGAGGACAGTGTCATCTGCAAAGAGATGACTATTGGCTGTTTCGATTCCAGCATCAATGGAATAGGCAACTGTTACAGTCTATAGCCCTAGAGCTGGGAAAAATCCACAATGGTAGGGTTAAATGCCTGACCCTAATCCATGACTGCATCCTCAAGTCTCACAACCACACTGTATATAAACTCTGACTCAGGATTCATTTGGGACCCTCCGAAACTGTAATCTTCCTGGTATCACAGCTTAAACCAAAGGACTACTTAGGATACTTGACGCAATGTTTATACACTGTACTATGTGACCTATGTATAAATATTAGCAATGTTATGTTTGTTCTTTTTGTACTGACGTGGAGCCTTTGCAAAGGAGTCTATGACTCAAAGGATTGTAATTCCGATTCTCTTCAATAAATAAATAATATACAATGAGAAAAGTAGAGGTATCAATATGGAACCCTGGGGCACACCCCTCAACAAAGGTTGTAAGGGCGAAAAGATCCCCCTCAGCTTTAACTGGTTGAAGTCTCCCAATTAGGTAACTAGAGAACCATTTCAGAGAGATGGAGTCCAGACCAATGTTATGGAGTGTAGCAAGAAGCAGATCATGATCGACAGTGTCGAAAGCCTTGCTTAAATCAAGAAAACAGCGCACATGTAATTCTTGTTCTCTAGGGCACTCTGCCAATCATTATTCACCTTTGCAAGGGCATATTATCATGCTATGACGTGGCCTGAACCCTGATTGTGCTAGATTAAGCAGGTTAGAAGAGTCCAGGTAGTTTCTAATCTGAGTGTCCACTAATTTCTCCAACAGTCTAGAGAGGATAGGAAGTAAGGAAATCAGTCTATAGTCCTTTAGATCATTAGGATCTCCAGATTTAAACAAAGGGATAACCTGAGCTGCTTTCCATATTGGTGGAATGTTATCCTAAGAAAGGGACAGATTGAATAGATGTGTAATTGGAACAGACAGGACACGGTAACTAAGTTTTAAAAAGTACGCCTCAATACGGTTAGCACCAACACTTTTTCTGGTGTCAAACTGTAGCAATAATTCTTCTACAACCTTTAAAGATACGAGTTGGAAGAAAAATGTCATGGCTTGAGCAGGGGGGGTCAGAGACTGGAGAAGTTGTGTTGTTGGTATGCAGTCGAGTATGTAGATTACTGGCTGGGGAAGAATCAAACGCTAGCCCAGCAGTCACAAAATGCTTATACAGTAAGTCGAGTGTCGTTAGTTTATCAGTTGTAAGGGAGCCACTGGATGACATTTTGGCAGGAAGGGAGTTGGAGGATGCTTGCCCTTTGATATCCTTAATAGTTTTCCAAAATTTAGCTGAGCACTTGGAGTAAGAATCCAATTCAGTTCAGTAGTAGTTGGATTTCTCGGCTCAAACAAACTTTGTACAGTGGTTCCTGGCCTTTCTGAAAGCTAGCCATTCAGAAGGTAATTTGGTTTTCCTGGCTGTCTTCCAGAGTACTTAACAATTACTTAACAATCTCCTATGTGAAACTGTGTTGAAAGCTGTATTGAAATCTAGGTAGGCTACGTCCACTGCTCCTCTCTGATCTAGCTTCTTGGTCACCCAGTCAAAGAAATCTATCAGTTTCATTTGACATGACCTCCCCGCATGAATCGATGCTGCCTCGGGTCCTGTAACTCACTGGATTCAAGATATTCCACAATCCTTTCCTTCAGCAGTGATTCCATTAACTTTCCCACCACCAATGTCAGGATGACTGGCCAATAATTGCCAGCCTCTTCTCTGCTCCCCCTTTTGTCTCATGGGACAACATCTACCCTCCTCCAGTACTCCAGAACCACTCCTATTTCCAATGAGACTGTCATAGGTGCAGCCAGTATCTCCCTGAGCTCCCTCAATACCCTTTATATCTTGTCTAACCCCATTGCTTTGGCCACTTTTAGATTGGTGAGTCCCTTAAGAACTCTGTCTTCTGAAACAGACTAGTGTCCACCTCTCTTCTGCCAATACTGCTATTGCTTTTTTTTGGCCCCCTCACCTTCTCCCTCCTCTGTGAACACGGAACAAAAGAATTTGATCAGGATGTCTGTCTTTTCCTAGCCCCCTCTCTAGTCTCCACTTTCCCTTTTTAACCTTGTAATCCCACCCCTAGTCTTCCTCTTTTTGCCTATATACCTAAAAATTGTCTTGTCCCCTTTCATTACTGCCGGGGCTATTCTCTCCTCTGTTTGTGCCTTTGCGCTCTTTACTGCCCCTTTCTGCTTCTCTCTGTTTCCCTGGTACACTTCTCTAGCCTCCTTCCTCTGCGTCTTCTTATACCTTCTGAATGCTACCCTCTTAGCTTTTGTCTTTTTCACCACCTCTTTGGAGAACCATAGTGGTCCCTTTTTCCTCTTGTTTTTGCTCACTTGCTTGATGCAGAAGTTTGTTGCTGTTACTATAGCCCTTTTTATCTTTGTCCACTGTTCCTCCACCCCACCCTGGTCATCCCCCTGCTAGATCATCTATGATGCATTCGCCCATCTTTATAAAATATGCCTTCCTGAAGTCCAGGACCCTTGCCCTTGTGTGGTTCAATTCCACAGCCACCCTTATATTGAATTACACTGTACGGTGATCACTGGTCCCTAAGTGGCCTCCCACCTTGCCGTTTGTAACAATGTTCCTGTTAGTGAGTACCAGGTCCAATACTGCCACATCACGAGTAGGTTCACTGACTAGTTGCCTGAGGAATGCCCCATTGCAGGGAGTCCAGGATGTTTCTAATTGCCAGATAAACTTTAAACTTTTGGACAAACAGCGATTGTGAGATCAGTTGGGGACAGGCACACTGAAGCAAAAACAACTTTATCTGAAATTCTGAGTAGAGCAATAACAGAAGAAAGTTAAGAAAACAGAAAACACTAATGTTACTGTAAAAGTAATTGTAAATATCATAGATGTTTTGCATTCTTCATAGTAGCTACTTGCTCTTTAAGATAACATCAGGGTTTGCAGACAAATACAAAAAGGTCAGGAAATCCAATGTTAGGGTTCTTGGCTCAATAACCCTCATTTCATCAGTTTTCTGTAAGCTAGGTAATAGTGTTTCACTGTTAATTACATACGGTTTGATAAATCAACCCTTCCTACCGGATTTGACAGAAAAGGTGCAGTTAGGGTTATCCACTTGAGAACCCTATGTTTGGATTTCCAGACTTTTTGCACTTTGTGAGCCCCTACAATTTAGGTTTCTTGATAATAAATCAGTTCTATAGACCATAGTACTCAACCATTTTGTAAATCACTTCTATATGCTTTTATTCTAATATGACAGCAGGTTTACATTTAAGAGCATTTTACTATATTTATAGAACTATAGGTGCATTTACACATACCTGACTTATGCGCTTCCATCTGTGCCACTTGCCCTCTTCTCCATCCACACCCCTCGCCACCTCCGTTTTCACACAGTGCAACGTGCACCGATGCAGGGTCAGTGACTGGACTTCCTGCATTTGCCCTTTATTTCTGCTGTGGCCCACATAAGAATTTGCTATGTTTAGATGCCACCCGACATGTGTGTTATATTGCAGTAGTATTAATGATGTGTGTGATTGCATGTGTGTGAATTGGGATCAGGAGGCAGGAGTTAATAAACCAAACCACTAAGCTGATGCTGATTCTCTGGTGCATGTTTAAAAAGAAGACGAAGATAAGTTATTTTGACTACATTAAGTTGTATGTATTTTGAAAGTGAATTTATAATGCAGTCAGGATCGAGGGGGCGTCAGAGTGCGTAAGTGGCGGAGCTTGTGGTGGGTCAGCAGCCAGTGAGGGTGAGCTGTCAGCTGGCCCAGAGTAACGCGGTGCTGGTGCAGGTACAGCAGCATGTTAATATGCTAGGTAAAAACACCTGCAGGAGTGCATGAACTCACCAAACCTGTGATCGTCCTGCACCCTACCGGAGCAATTTACAAGGCTCTGCAGGCTGTTTAGACAGCCTGATCTACACCATTGCAACTCATCTGCACTGCTCGCATGGGGGAGATCAGGCCGT
The DNA here is from genome assembly GCA_016271365.2 of Neoceratodus forsteri. Lineage (NCBI taxonomy): Eukaryota > Metazoa > Chordata > Ceratodontiformes > Ceratodontidae > Neoceratodus > Neoceratodus forsteri. Next base: position 797,260,372 of record CM028134.1, on the reverse strand, counting down.
GTAAATGTGCCTTATATTCATGCACAGTACATTTATTAATTTAACAGCTCTACTCTTGTATCAGGTATTCCTATAGGAGGACTTTATCATACAACTAGTGATACTTACCTGAAGCTCTACCATCCCAGTTAAATACACCCAAACATGGAATGACGTTGTATGCAGTAAGAGTTTCCAAAATGATTGGTTGCAGGCTAGTGATGATCATGGTGACTATCATGATGATATATTTGGCCACAAGGTGATACCCAGGCTCTGCTATTGGAAAGGCACTTTTCAGGAGCAAATTGAAGACATACAAGGACAGCAGAGTAGAGATAGCCATCATTATGCTGATGTAGAACAAAGGGTTAAGTGCATTTGTCTGCAACAAAATAAAATAAAAAAATTTATAAAGAGGCCAAGGTATGCTTTTTCCTTAATTAACCCTTTCCATTGTAACACATATATAACTATATTAATAATAAGCACTAGAGGCATACTTCCAACCAGGACTACTTGGTAGGTGCCTAGGGGCCCAACACATGCGGCACCCACTGGAGCTCCTATCCCCAGTACAGTCACAGGGTGGGGGGCTATAAAATCTTTATTTGCCTAGGGCCCCATGATGGCTAGTTATACTCTTGAACATACTGCTGTGTCCAAAAATGGGGGCAATTCATTACACAACTGACTGAATCCTCTGTGCTGCTGGTCATGGCATCAGCTCCCTCCACATTCTGCAGCTGGTGATGTGCATTACCTGCAGAGTGAGAAGCAGCTTAGGGTGTGGAGTTCAGAGACATCAGGCATGCAATCAAAGGTTCTGCTCCTCCTGAGCTGGATCACTGCTTTGTGGCATAGGAAGTGTTACATGAAGACTCCTGGGGAGAGGCTTGGAGCTGGCTTATCCTTAATAAAGTGCAATACTAATTATATATCAAGTATTTAGTAAATTCTGTGGTACAGTGGCATACTTATGAGGCAGTTTACAGGAAGGGCAGTATGTAGGATTGATAAAAGTATACAAGGAGAGAATAAATATCTTATTGTTTTGGTTTCTCTGCATCTTTCTCTAAATCAGATACGTTTACTCTATAGCCTCAAACCCTCTGCAGGGTTAGTCAGCTAGTGCTCTCCACTGCCACCTGCAGGATAGTCACTAAGTTATACATTACACATTAGTGGTGTATGTAAACAAGGACCAATATTATAATTTGGATTCCAGGCTCCTGCCTACAGAAATATTTTGATTTGGATTCACATCTGAATATATCTTTATAGGGCCACACAACCAGTGCACACTTGCCTTCTTTTCCTTTACACTAAGACTTTCTCCACTTTTACCACTCTCCAAATACCCCTTCTCCCTTAGCTTATTTTTAATTTCTCTCCTATCTTCAGGGGTACACTGCTGTATTCACCTGCACATTCTGTCCCTCTCCATTGCACCATATGGGTGGTATTTTCACAATGGGTCAGAAACTGGCATCCTCTTCGGCCTGTCTTTTTTCCTCCAGTAATTTGTTACCTAATCCCCTTGGCAAAGAGTTGGGGAAGGGTGGCTCATTTTGTTGACAGAGTGCAGCAAAATTATATGGCAAGACTTGGAACTGGAGTGAGACCAGACTGGTGCTTACCAAAAGATTTTTCTTCATGAAGGCCTCCTATAGTAAATCCTGCTTCACAACACATTTTACCTCCATGGTATAAGCAGTATCATTTGTGCCACCTTCCACCACCTAGAAGAGTCTCTCTCCTGCCCCAAACAATGCTAATGAAAGACAGCAATAGTGGCACACATCTGTTTGCATTTGAAACAGTTTCATATGTGAGACCGGCGTACATGATTAGGAATCATTTCACAGGAGGGAGGTACTGAAATGGGCAGCATACAGGATAAACAAGAGAGCACAGAAGGTGGCACTTCATGATAAAACCTTGAGATAAAAGCAGGTGACCAGTGGGGTACCCCAGGAATCAGTGCTGATCAGTGGAGAACCCCAGGAATCAGTGCTGATCAGTGGAGTACCCCAGGAACCAGTGCTGTTCAGTGGAGTACACCAGGAACTAGTGCTGATCAGTAGAGTACCCCAGGAATCAGTGCTGATCAGTGGAGTACCCCAGGAACCAGTGCTGATCAGTAGAGTACCTCAGGAATTGGTACTGATCAGTAGAGTACCCCAGGAATCAGTGCTAATCAGTGAAGTACCCCAGAAACCAGTGCTGATCAGTGGAGTACCCCAGGAATCTGTGCTGATCAGTGGAGTACCCCAGGAACCAGTGCTGATCAGTGGAGTACCCCAGGAATCTGTGCTGATCAGTGGAGTACCCCAGGAACCAGTGCTGATCAGTGGAGTACCCCAGGAATTAGTGCTGATCAGTGGAATACCCCAGGAATCAGTGCTGATCAGTGGGGTACCCCAGGAACCAATGCTGATCTGTGGAGTACCCCAGGAATCAGTGCTGATCAGTGGAGAACCCCAGTAATCCGTGCTGATCAGTGGAGTAGCCCAGTAATCAGTACTCATCAGTAGAGTACCCCAGGAATCGGTGTTGATCAGTGGAGTACCCCAGGAATCGGTGCTGATCAGTGGAGTACCCCAGGAATCTGTGCTGATTAGTGGAATACCCCAGGAACCAGTGCTGATCAGTGGAGTACCTCAGGAATCGGTGCTGATCAGTGGAGTACCCCAGGAATCGGTGCTGATCAGTGGAGTACCCCAGGAATCAGTGCTGATCAGTGGAGTACCCCAGGAATCAGTGCTGATTAGCGGAATACCCCAGGAACCAGTGCTGATCAGTGGAGTACCTCAGGAACCAGTGCTGATCAGTGGAGTACCTCAGGAACCAGTGTTGATCTGTGGAGTACCCCAGGAACCAGTGCTGATCTGTGGAGTACCCCAAGAATCAGTGCTGATCAGTAGAGTACCCCAGGAATCAGTGCTGATCAGTGGAATACCCCAGGAATCAGTGCTGATCAGTGGAGTACCCCAGGAATCAGTGCTGATCAGTGGAGTACCCCAGGAACCAGTGCTGATCAGTGGAGTACCCCAGGAATCAATGCTGATCAGTGGAGTACCCCAGGAACCAGTGCTGATCAGTAGAATACCCCAGGAACCAGTGCTGATCAGTGGAGTACCTCAGGAATCAGTGCTGATCAGTGGAGTACCCCAGGAACTAGTGCTGATCAGTGGAGTACCCCAGGAATCAGTGCTGATCAGTGGAGAACCCCAGTAATCAGTGCTGATCAGTGGAGTACCCCAGGAATCAGTACTGATCAGTAGAGTACCTCAGGAATTAGTGTTGATCAGTGAAGTACCCCAGGAATCGGTGCTGATTAGCGAAATACCCCAGGAACCAGTGCTGATCAGTGGAGTACCTCAGGAACCAGTGCTGATCTGTGGAGTACCCCAGGAACCAGTGCTGATCTGTGGAGTACCCCAGGAATCAGTGCTGATCGGTAGAGTACCCCAGGAATCAGTGCTGATCAGTGGAATACCCCAGGAATGGGTGCTGATCAGTGGAGTACCCCAGGAATCAGTGCTGATCAGTGGAGTACCCCAGGAACCACTGCTGATCAGTAGAGTACCCCAGAAATCAGTGCTGATCAGTGGAGTACCCCAGGAACCAGTGCTGATCAGTAGAGTACCCCAGAAATCAGTGCTGATCAGTGGAGTACCCCAGGAACCAGTGCTGATCAGTAGAGTACTCCAGGAATCAGTGCTGATCAGTGGAGTACCCCAGGAATCAGTGCTGATCAGTGGAGTACCCCAGGAACCAGTGCTGATCAGTAGAGTACCCAGGAATCGGTACTGATCAGTAGAGTACCCCAGGAACCGGTGCTGATCAGTGGAGTACCTCAGGAACCAATGCTGATCTGTGGAGTACCCCAGGAACCAGTGCTGATCTGTGGAGTACCCCAGGAATCAGTGCTGATTGGTAGAGTACCCCAGGAATCAGTGCTGATCAGTGGAATACCCAAGGAATGGGTGCTGATCAGTGGAGTACCCCAGGAATCGGTGCTGATCAGTGGAGTACCCCAGGAACCACTGCTGATCAGTAGAGTACCCCAGAAATCAGTGCTGATCAGTGGAGTACCCCAGGAACCAGTGCTGATCAGTAGAGTACCCCAGGAATCAGTGCTGATCAGTGGGGTACCCCAGGAATCAGTGCTGATCAGTGGGGTACCCCAGGAATCAGTGCTGATCTGTGGAGTACCCCAGGAATCAGTGCTGATCAGTGGAATACCCCAGGAATCAGTGCTGTTCAGTGCAGTACCCCAGGAATCAGTGCTGATCAGTAGAGTACCCCAGGAATCAGTGCTGATCAGTAGAGCACCCCAGGAATCAGTGCTGATCAGTGGACTACCCCAGGAATCGGTGCTGATCAGTGGAGCACCCCAGGAATCAGTGTTGATCAGTGGAGTACACCAGGAATCGGTTCTGATCAGTGGAATACCCCAGGAATCGGTGCTGATCAGTGGAGTACCCCAGGAATCAGTGTTGATCAGTGGAGTACACCAGGAATCGGTTCTGATCAGTGGAATACCCCAGGAATCGGTGCTGATCAGTGGAGTACCCCAGGAATCAGTGTTGATCAGTGGAGTACACCAGGAATCGGTTCTGATCAGTGGAATACCCCAGAAATCGGTGCTGATCAGTGGAGTACCCCAGGAATCGGTGCTGATCAATGGAGTACCCCAGGAATCAGTGCTGATCAGTGGAGTACCCCAGGAACCACTGCTGATCAGTAGAGTACCCCAGAAATCAGTGCTGATCAGTGGAGTACCCCAGGAACCAGTGCTGATCAGTAGAGTACCCCAGGAATCAGTGCTGATCAGTGGAGTACCCCAGGAATCAGTGCTGATCAGTAGAGTACCCCAGAAATCAGTGCTGATCAGTGGATTACCCCAGAAACCAGTGCTGATCAGTGGAGTACCCCAGGAACCAGTGCTGATCAGTGGAGTACCCCAGGAATCAGTGCTGATCAGTGGAGTACCCCAGGAACCAGTGCTGATCAGTAGAGTTCCCCAGGAATCAGTGCTGATCAGTGGAGTACCCCAGGAACCAGTGCTGATCAGTAGAGTACCCCAGGAATCAGTGCTGATCAGTAGAGTACCCCAGTAATCAGTGCTGGCGTCACAGTTATTTAGTATTTTATTGAATGATCTCAATGAAGGTTGGTGTGTCAGATTACCAAATTTGCAAATGAAACAAAGATAGCCATCCCAGTTGACACTGAAGAGGAGGGTGCTAGGTTACAAAGGGACTGGGAGAGACTTGGGGACTGGGCAGATACATTTTCAGATGTGGTATAGTGTGAATAAATACAGAGTTATGCATTGGGTGTCAAAATCAAGAGCAGAACATACTATGATAGTGGGGATGAAGCATATCAGAGCAGGAAAGAGAGCTACAATATGAAGGTTGACAGGACACTGAAGAGATGCAAAGATGTGCAGGATAGCAGGATGATGGGGTGCATTTGGAAATGGATTTCTAGCAGGAGGAGGGAGGTGGTATTGCCATTGTAGTGCTCACTGGTGAGCCCCCACCCCAAAGTTGGAGTACTGTATCCAGTTCTGGAGGCCACACCTCCATGACGACATTGAAAGGGTGGAGGCAGTACAAAGGAGGGCAACTAAAATGGTGAGGGGATTGCACCAGAAGCCATATGAGGAAAGGCTGCAGGAACTCGTCATTACTCCCTGGAAAAGAGGAGAATGAGAGCGGACATGACTGAAACCTACAAGTACATCACAGAAGTAAACAAAGTGAAGGCGGAGGGTCTATTTCAGAGAAAGGAAGGCACTAGAACAAGGGGACATGCAATGAAGCTAAGAGGGGAAAGTTTATGAGAGATTTATGGAAATATTTCTTCACAGAAAGGGTGGTGGATGACTGGAGCAGCTTGCCACAGGAGGCAGTGTGGACAAAGACTGTGGGTAGCTTCAAGCATGTGTGGGATAGGCACAGGGGCATAACAGGTAGAGGAACGGGGGCGAGGGAGTGACACCTATGACCAACTAGGATCAGTGGTGATGGAATAGGCAGGGACAAGGGGCAGACTGGATGGGCCTAAAGGTCCTTTTCTGCCAAAAAAAATCTATGTTTCTATATTTCTAGCATAGGATGGTGGATGTATCAAGCATGGAACAGAAAGCAAATCAATGAATAATTGTTTTACTGTAGAAGGCAAGGGGGAGGCCTTGCTTGGAGTACTTTATCAAGTTTTGGGCACTGTAAAAAGGGCATTACAAACCGTCCACTTGAGTCACTTATTCCAGTGGTTGGAAAGATGACTGCCACAGTTTTCTGCCAAACACTCATTTGTTTTCAGTGCGTTTAACCCTTATTTTATTCCCCAGAGATGCATCTAAAGTAGTGTGTTGTTCGGTTGGACTTTTTTGTAGGCAGTGTTCATTTTGTTCAACTGTTAATGGTAGCCTACTTGTCACATCTATATACGTACCTATTTTCTCTTGCTCTGTCCTCTCTTGTTTGTATCGGGGATCTGGAATATGGAGATGAGTTGAGTTGTAGTGCTTCATTGGACGCTGCAACTGTGAAGGTTTCTCTGTGTCTGTTATTGTTTGATTATTCCTGGCTCAATGGACCATTCATCCCTCGATGGGCTAGTGACTGGCTTCTGGCATCAAGTGCCTGCCTGCCTAGTTATCGGGACCATCCCGATACCTTAGAATGCAGACTTTGGGGTGGCAGGGGTTGCTGCTTCATGTCCACACTGGAGCAGGCCATGATCCAACCCTCCCTCTGCCTCACATTGCTGTCCAGAATTTGCCATAACAGAACACTATGTTTCTGCTCTTTTTTTTTTTTTAATTTATTTAACATTTTGGTAACCGGGAAAGGCACAGTGAGCCGGGGCTCGTTTCCAGGTGCAAACCGGGGGAAAGGGGAGTAGGATATACAAAGAGTGTACAAAGCATTGTATTAAATATTGCAACAGAACCAAAGTGAAACAAATACATAAGTGGTCCCAAAACAGGGGACAGTAGGGTCCCCGAGATAGTTATACAATTTAAGTTATAAACAGTGCAAGTATACAATTCTAGGAAAAATAGTGTAATAAGAGTACAGAATTGGGTGCCAGAGCCATTTTAAAAGGCAGCGGCTAGCATTATAGGAGAAGAGATAGTGATGTAGACAGTGGGGTAATGGGGTAGATTGTGGGATAGATAGTGGGCGGGGAAGGGAGTAGTCAGTAGCCGAAAGAAACAATAAAAGAGTGGGAAAACAATGTGGAGACGTGAGGGAGAGGTGTGTGAGGAGGGTGTTATCAAGGAGGGCCAGAGGGGAACAGCTACAGGGGATGGGGGAGATACTGCAGCTGATGTTTCAATGAGGCCTGAGTTGGGGCAAGTGGATGGATTGGGAGAGTTGGTTCCAGAGAGCTGGTAGTCTGTAGAAGAAGGCAGCTTTGCAACTGGGTCTTGGCCGAGAACAGGTGGGCGAATGACAATCTCGTGATCTGAGGCCATAGCTATAACGAGGGGAAGGGAGAGGAGGGCCAATAGGTAAGAAGGGAGGGTGGCAGACCAATACTTGCCAATGAACACAGCACAGTTGATGGGTAGCAAGGGTTGGGAGTCTGAGAGGGAATAAAGGGAATAGTGATGGGTGTGGAAGGGGAGGTTCGAGGCAAAGTGACAGAAAGCATTGAAAAGAGGGTCTAGCTTGGAAAGGAATGATTGGGGGGCGGAGCTATATACAACATCTGAGTAGTCAAAGGTGGGGAGAATGAGTTTAATAACTAGTTCTGTGCAGATAAGGGGTGAGAAGCAGTCCTTGATTCCATAAAGGGCACCCAGTTTAGGCCAGAGTTTGGTATGTATGGAGTTGATGTGTTCAGAGAACTCTAGCATGGGGTCCAGCCAAACCCCTAGATATTTAAAGGACTGTACTGTATCTATCGGTGTGCCATCCAGGGAGAAGAAAGAAGGGGGAGATGATAATCTGGCTAAATGCTGGGGGGAGCTGAAGGCTATTGTGATGATTTTTTTTGGTGTTTCACCTCAGGTCATTTGCCTCGAGCCACTTTAGGGCTTTTGTGAAGGTCTCTTGTTCCCTAGAAGGATACAGCATATGGACAGTGTATGCTGGCTGGTGGTTAGGACTCCTAGCTTCAACTGTTTGTTTATGCATGGCCAGCTGTTGGTGAAGTTGGTGGTTATAACATTAAATGACATGTTTGTCTATTTTCACAAGTAAGTAGATTTTGTTGTCTGCTTTTCTGCATCAGTTTCAGTGTTTTTGCATTGGTGTATACCTTTTGGAGGATGAAGATGTACCCTGTCTAGGCTCTCAGGTAGAATTCTGTTATCATTTTGTAAGGGAAAATTGTGAAACATAGACTACTAGTTTCTATCTGACATTTGATGTATCATCCACACCCAGGACTGGATCCTTAAAACTCCCAGAATGGCGCAACTGACTTGCGCCTCAAGCAATGGTGCAAAGTGCCCCTTGCACCAAAACATGTGATGGCAGCAATTCTCAAATGTAGCCTACATCAACTACAGGCTGCTTGCACCAAAGAGGGCTTATGCCATCCTTGTGGCACAAAATGGGCTGCAGCATTGTGCCAGGGGGCATGTGGCAGACGCAAGCTGCTATATCCCCTAATTTGGGATTCTCTAAACCCCAGAGAGGGCTAAATTCTAAGTACCATTAGATCAGCCAGGGGTGGTCTAAGGGTACTTAGAATATCACCCTCTGGTAGAGTTAGAGCACTTATGCTACTCTCGGAGCCCTCCCTGGGTGGTAGAGAACATGTGCCATGGTCCCCCCCATCCCCAAACCCCTTTCATTAAAACTGATCAGGTCTCTGGTGGTCTAGAAGATCCCCCAGCCCAGATCCCCTTTTATTAATATAAACACATCCATGGTGGTCTAGCGGACCCCCAAGCCCTGATCCCCTTCCTATTAAAACTGCTCCTGTCCCTGGTGGTCTACTGGACCCCCCCCCAGCCTCGATCCCCTTCCTATTAAAATGGATTCCATCCCTGGTGGTCTAGAGGACCTCCCCAGCCCTGATCTGCCCATATAATAATAGATATCATTCTGTGGTGGTCTATTGGACCCCAATCCCCCCACCCTAGCAGGCAGCTCCCAACCACCCACTCCCCGTCCCATCCCTGAGCCAGCGACTGGCACAGCCCTCCACTCTCCACCATGGCTGGCCACTGACCGAGATGTCAATGAGTGTGATGCTGTATACAGTACATGCTCACTGACTGACAATGAGTTGTCAGTCAGTGAGCATGTACTGTATACAGTATGCACTCATTGACAGCTCAGTCGGTGGCTAACCATAGTGAGAGCAGACTGTGCCGGGTCACTGAGTCATGGATGGGATGGGGGGAGTGGGGTGGTGGGGCGCTGCCTGCCAGGATGAGGGGGTGGGAGTCCACTAGACCACCATGGAATATCTATTATTATGTGGGCAGAGCATGGCTGGGAGTGCCACTAGACCACCATGGAATAATATCTATTATTATGTGGGCAGAGCATGGCTGGAAGTACCATTAGACCACCATGGAATTGTATCTATTATTATGTGGGCAGAGCGTGGCTGGGAGTGCCACTAGACCACCATTTCTGTCCCATTCTCCTTGTGCATGACAGCTAGTTTCATCCTGCCTGCAATCTTCCCCGAGGTCCTGCAATTTCACCTCAGAATGGCTAGAGAATTGGCAATGCATTTCAACATATTCCACCACCTCCTCTGAGACAGCATGGTGAGAATGAGAAGCTCTGGGCCCATGGAGACGTTGGCCTACTGCTGAGGGTTTCCTCCCCTTCCCACGGACTGAACCCAAGACTCTTCATCTCGGGGTTGAGGCACTAGCTCTGGTGGATCTCCCCCGAAGCCTGCACTCACTGAACTTTCAAAGCTGAATCACCGATCGGGTAATCCAGAGATGGTAGAAGACCCTCTTACCGTCTGGAAGGACTTTCTCTCCTGGGCTGCTGCATCTGGGCTGCTGAATTCTGCCCTAACCTCCGGCGACCACTGAGGAGCTTCTCCAAATGACCGGCGTGCTTGTCACATACCTTGGAGCGCCAAATTTGAAAAAGGCACTCTGAGCCAATTGGTCCCCGCATCCTGTGACGCCCCTGACCACTGGACTTATAACAAGGACTGAATCCTCGCCTGGGCTAGAAGCTCTGGGCCCATGGAGATGTTGGCCCATTGCTGAGGGTCTCCTCCCCCTCCCACAGACCGAACCTAAGACTCTTCACCTCGGGGTTGAGGAAATAGCTCTGGCGGACCTCCCCCAAAGCCTGCACTCACTGAACTTTCAACGCTGAATCACCAATCGGGTAATCCAGAGATGGTTAAAGAGCCGCTTACCTTCTGGAAGGACTTTCTCTCCTGGGCTGCTGCATCTGGGCTGCTGAATTCTGCCCTAACCTCCGGAGACCACTGGGGAGCTTCTCCAAACAACTGACGTGCTTGTCGCATACCTCGGAGCGCCAAATTTGAAAAAGGCACTCCGAGCCAATTGGTCCCCTCATCCTGTGACGCTCCTAACCGCTGGACTTATAACAAGGACTGAATCCTCACCTGGGGTAGAAGCTCTGGGCCCGTGGAGACATTGGCCCACTGCCGAGGGTCTTCTCCCCCTCCCACGGACCGAACCCAAGACTTTTCACCTCGGGGTTGAGGCGCTAGCTCTGGCAGACCTCCCCCGAAGCCTGCACTCACTGAACTTTCAATGTTGAATCACCGATCGGGTAATCCAGAGATGGCAAAAGAGCCACTTACCGTCTGGAAGGACTTTCTCTCCTGGGCTGCTGCATCTGGGCTGTTGAAATTTCCCGCTCACCCACCCCGTGTCCTCCTCCCGTTAAATGGTCCCAATCTCCGCCCACTAACTCGATTGTCCAATCCTGCCTATGACAGCCCCTGAATCCTGATACAATCAGCCTGTCATATTTTTTTTAACCCATTATATTCCCACACCCTTGAAAGCCTGATGTGCTGATTACTCCAACTGTTGTACAATTGTCTCGGCTAATTTCAAGTGCCTTAATTACTTCTGTCTTGCTAGCTATGTGAACTTAGCCTGGAATACTTGCTATAGAGTAACCTAACTTGCTAGTAACCAGACCTATTAATCCCTCTGGAGGTAGAGGTACAGCTGATATCATCCTGTCATATTCATACTCATATTGTTTACAGGTCTCAATCTGTATTGTTATGCTGGTGCTCTCTGTTTTGAATGATTCCACCTTATAGCTCAACTCCACACCTCTATAGCCTCTAGCAATACGTGGACAGTCTTGGCTGCTCCTATTCTGCTGCCCTATCTATCTGACCCGGTCCTTCCCTGAGTCTGGTGTCTCCTCTCAGATCTGCAAATATGTGGAGCCTGACACTCATGGCTGCTCCCGCATACATAGCTCCAGTACTGGGGACTGATCAACTCTTCCTCTGGGGCCATCTCTCCCCAGAACTGGGCTGGAATATCATTCGCCCCCTTCGACCCCTCGATCCTCATGAGGAGGGGTTCAACACACTAAGCCTACTCATGCACGGACTATCCCAAAAGGGTAGCTGTTATAATCTATTTTTCTACCTCAGCATGTATGACCAACGGAGACTCCTCCACATCCCCTCCAAAATTATTGGCTACCTTGCCAGGCTTAAGCTGGCACTAGGGGGGGACATTGAACTAAACCCTGGTCCCCACTCCCCTATTCTCACTCTCAGTGACCCTACCAACCCCCTCTGGGCCAATATTAGAGGACTCAAGCTGGTGCACATGAACATCGGTAGCCTAATGCACAAAGTCCAAGACCTTGAGGCATGGACAGCACTGTATAAACCTGACGTACTAGCTGTGACTGAAACCTGGCTCAAGCCACAGATCCTCCCTCATGAAGTGGACCTAGTTGGCTATCATGCTTTTAGAAAGGATAGAGCTGGGAAAAAAGGTGGTGGGGTTCTCATCTACGTTAGCACTGCCTTGCATGCTTCGCAGTTTGATCACCCTACTCTTTGTGGCTCGGTAAGTGAGATCCTATTTGTTAAAGTGCTCTTCGGAGACACAAGCCCCTGTTACATGGGGTGTGCCTACCTCCCGCCCAATCGGCTGCCTCCTCCTAGAATCCTAACCCACATATCCTGGTTGGCGCCCCCTGAGAAGACTATTCTCCTCAGGGCTTTCAATCTAAACTGGCTTGCCTTGGGGACTTCCATCAGCAAGAATCCTATACTGGACTCCTCATTAACCCAAGTCATCGATCTGCCTACTAGGCATAATGCTAAGTCTGGCAATCATTCCGTGCTCGACTGGGTCCTAGTCTTCTGCCCAGACCACATATTGACAGCTAGGATCATGGCAGACTCTCTGAGTGACCACTCACCAATTTTCTGTACCTGGTCCAACAAGCCCCCTAAAATTGCTGCTAGGGTAATAGAAGCCAGGAACTTTAGCAGGCTCATACCAGCAGACCTCTGCTCAGATTTGTGAACCATTGACTGGGATCCTATTGTCTCCCTCCCCTCACTTCATGAGGCACTTGACTACTTCACCAATTCATTCCTGTCTGTGGCCAATCTGCATGCCCTGCGAAAGAAGCTCAGGGTACAGGGCAAGTGCCACAAATGGCTGAGCCCTGGCCTTAAGCAAATTATGCTGCTCCGTGACAGGGCCTGGGGACTCTACAAATCCTCAGGCAGTATATCTGACTGGGAGAAGTACAGGGAGTTTAGGAACCAATGCAAAAAAGCTTCCAAACAGGCCAAGTCCAAGTACCTGCGAGATCTCCAAACTAGTCACCTACATGACCCTAAGAAATTTTGGGGTCACATTAACACCCTTCTTAAGGGTACCACTAATGTACAAGAAGGTGCACTCCTGGTTGGGGACACCTTGACCAATGACCCCTCTGCAGTAGTTGAAGCCTTCTGTGCCTCCTTCTCCAATCCTAGTGGACTCTCTCCCCCCGTCCTCTCTGGGATTCCCTACAACACCAGTACGGACTGGGCGATTCCTCAGCCTCAGTTCCACCTGAAACTGGTCGAACCATCTGCTGTACTTCCTCTTTTACTCAAAATAAACCCTAACTCCTCCCTGGGACATGACCTGCTTGAACCTTGGCTGCTGAGGGCCGCTGCCCCTGCTATCGCCTACCCTGTCACCCTGCTCATCAACAGGTCCCTCCTCAAAGGAACAGTCCCAAGTAAATGGAAGGTATCGACTATTGTCCCTGTCCATAAAAAAGGACCCAGGGACAAAGTGGGGAACTGTAGGCCTAGCTCCCTACTCAGCCCTCTCGGGAAAGTGCAGGAGAGACTGGTATACAATGAACTGCAGGATTATCTCGAGCAGCACCTACTCCTTGCAGACGTACAACATGGCTTTAGGAAAGGTCATGGCACTGACACTGCCCTTATCCGGCTCACATCCGACATCCTCAAGGCCATGGACCAGGGCTCCCTGATGGGGCTCTATTCCTTGACCTGTCCAAGGCCTTCAACCCGGTCAGCCACAAACTTCTCCTTTCCAAACTCCTCCGACTAGGACTGGATCTGCACTCACTTTCTTGGTTCGAGAGCTACCTGATCAGTAGAACCCAAAAAGTCAGTTGGAGAGGAACACAATCCGGCACTAGACCCGTGGTCTCTGGGGTACCCCAGGGCTTGATCCTGGGTCCCCTGCTATTCTCACTTTTTCTCAATGACATTGAGGGGGTCTGCGGGCTGAGCAACCTCATCCTATATGCGGATGACACTGTTGTCTACTGCAGTGACCCGCTACCCAGTGTCATCTCCGCCAAACTGCAGGCCTGTCTATCAGCTCTCGAGGCCTTGTTCATCTCCAATTCTCTTGTGCTGAATGAAGAAAAAACTAAGGCTGTTCTGTTTGGGACTAGACGTCTGGGCACTGACAGACGTGAGCTACTCCAGCTCAACACAGCCCAAGGGAAGAGAGTAGAGGTCATAGACAGGATCAAGTACCTTGGGATCCTCCTTTACCAGAAGCTGTCCTACAAACCCCACATCGACTCTTTAACAAGATCCATCCACCAGAGGCTTGGTCTCCTCTACCGGCTGGGCAACTCTCTTTCTGGTGAGGCGAAACGCGCCATAGCCAACTGCGACCTTCTCCCTTCCATCCTATATGGTGCCCCCTGCTACAGTTCCTCCGGGAGAAGGAGCTCAGCAAACTTTCTGTGCTCTACCACAGAGTGGCTCAGCTACCCAGCAAACTCCTCCCAGGAGGCTTCCTTGATTCTCTAAGCGGACCTAAACTAGCCCCACCTTATGGCACAAGTTGGCCTATTCCTCTGTTTGCCTGACCTTTAAATTTACTTCCTTCGGCCCTCCTCCCCATCTGAGTGGGCTGCTCACTCCAAAAGTCCAGTGCTGTACCTTGCGATCCTCGGCAAGTCGTCCCCTTGTCATCCCTCATGTTCGCACCAACCAAGGCAAGCGCTCCTTTCAGTATGCTGCTCTGTACTTATGGAACGCCCTCACAGCAAGTCTGGTTGACAAGCCTACTCTCCTAGGGTTTAAGTCAGGCCTCAAAGTGTACCTTCTGGAACTTAGTCTCTGGTTGTAATCGCTAGCTCCCTGCCCAGGCCGGTTGTCATGCTATCAATAACTTAGCCACGCCTACTTACCCCATGAATCTTTTATGCAAAATTGTTAAATGTACTGTGCACCTGTTTAATACTTGTGAGCCTTGTGATGCCTGCTGTCTCTGTGTTAAGCGTTTGATACCAATTTCCCAATATGTATCAGCTGTAAATACTGTATATTGGTACCTATGTATGTGATTTACTGTAACTAACTCCGGGTCGCCCCTGAAAAAGGGATCTCTGGTCTCAGTGGGCTTACCCGGTTACCAAAATCTAAATCAATAAATAAATTATACGGGTAGATTGGGGCTGGGGGGGCACTGACTTTATAGTTAGATAAAGAAGGCTTTTTATCTTTTTAAACTTACTTGTAAGCTTAAAATCTGTTTTTTTTCTTCGACTGTCCTATTAGTTTGCTAGTGCTGGCTCATCTAGTAAAAGTTAGAGATATTGCTTTATTTAATTGTATGCATCATTCTCAGTATTCAAAACCCAAATTTAGTAGGGCCTACGCGGGAGAATGGTTCATCTCCTTTTTTACTCACCCTTGAGACAATTAATTTTACCTTATCTAAAGTAATGGATTTGAAAACTGTAGTGGCTATACAAGTTATCTTGGGGCGGGTTTGGGTATATTTCAAGG
Source organism: Neoceratodus forsteri (assembly GCA_016271365.2). Taxonomy (NCBI): domain Eukaryota; kingdom Metazoa; phylum Chordata; order Ceratodontiformes; family Ceratodontidae; genus Neoceratodus; species Neoceratodus forsteri. The sequence goes on along the minus strand of CM028134.1, from coordinate 797,245,132 downwards.
GATTCCTGTCAGTGTTTTTCATTATTCCAAGATTTCCGTTCTCATTTTGGTGTCTCAAGGGTTTTATCCAAGAAGGAAAGAAACTACTTGAATAAGGTTATGTTACGTAGATTGCTTGCCTTATTACTATTAATCTCAGGGTTTGTACATCCTCACCCTGGTCCTTCCTCCCTTGTTGGTTCAGATTCTTTCTCACTTCACTTACCCAACCCTGGTGTTACTCAGATTGTCCCTGTATTAAAAGTGGTCCATTTAGATATTCAGAGTGAACCCTCCAAGTGGGATACCTTTGTTGTATGGGTTGAGCAGCATACATTTGATGTAATCACACTATCTGAAACCTGGCTGAACGGTAATATTACTGACTATGAGGTTTCATTGCCCGGTTACAATCACTTCAGACAAGATAGTGTGGGTAAAAGGGGGAGGGGGACTATGATTTACATGAATTGTAAACTTAAAGTAACCCCTTTAGACCACTCTGGTGGAAATTCTGGTTGTGATCTAACCATAGTGGATATTCTACTAGGACATAATAAACACTTAACCATTAGTTCATTATATATTCCACCAGGTAGTTTCAAAATTAGTTGGAATTTAGTAGCAAATGTTAAAGGAAAACTTCCCCCCAAGAAAGAATGGATCTTAATGAGAGATCTCAATAAATATTGGGGTTCTGAATCGAATAATGACGTTTGTGAGCTCCTCATGGATCTGGGCCTGCAACAAATTATTTTTGATGTTACTAGATATAATTATAAAACAGGACAAGGAACCATTCTTGACTGGATAGTTGTTCCATTTAATAAGATAATTACATCAGCTGCTATGCCTGATGCCATCAGCAACCACTGCCCAGTTTATTGAGAGTGGTCTGCTAGGTCCATGGGAAGCCCCTCCAAGGATTATTGAATTCAGAAATCTAAAACGACTTGATTCTAAGACTGTAAACGATGCTTGCAAAGATGTTAATTGGTCACAGTACGAATCAATTAATGACATTGATTCATTGTTAGAAACATTCTGTGACCATTATCTTTCAATAATTGATAAGGTTGCCCTTAAAAAGAGATGAGGGTTAGAGCACAAAAAAATAAATGGATTAATCAAGAGCTTTTGAATTAATGAAATATAGGGACAAAGTCTGGAGAAAATATAAGATTCATAGGGATGCCAATTCATTGCAAAACTATTAAAGGTTAAGAAATAGGTGCAAAGCAGAAATCAGGAAAGTAAAAAAGCAGTATTCTTTGTCTCAACAGAAAACGTTTGCTGGAAATTCCAAAAATCCTGGCAGGCTCTCAATAACCTCCTAGATAGAAATCAAAATGATGCAGTTCTCACTCGAAGATGGAGACCATTTAATAAGTGATCCAGTACAGGTCTTTGAGATTTTTAATGATTTTTTTTGGTAATTATGATAAGTTTAGGTTACACCCCCTACAGCTTATCGTAACACCTTTTCACAAGATGTAAGTTCTGAATCGCACCGTAAATTTCCTTTTAGGACAATCTCTCCAGAACAGATTAAATAATATATATTAAAACATGATCATAGGCCCTCTAACACACATGATAATATTGACTATAGATTTATAAAACTGGGAATAGACTCCTTCTCTTTTCCCGTAGCAGTATTACGCGCTGGTGTTTTTCCCTCTAAATGGAAATTGGCTATCATTAAACTCATTTTAAAAAGTGGAAATCCAGTCTTACTTTCTAATTACTGCCCCATATCTTTAATGGCCCCTTTATCTAAGATATTAGAGAAGATAATTCTGGACCAGACTACTGAATTTCTTGAAAGGTACAGTCTATTATCTGAGTGCCAACATGGTTTTAAACTAAAACACGACAGGGAAACGGCCTTGGTGGGGTTCACTGGCTGTATTCAGAGTGCCCTAGATAGAGGGTGCTCTGTTGCAGCCATTTTCATGGACCTCACCAAGGCCTTCAACTTGGTTGAACATTTGTTATTGCTTACAATTCTTTCTGAATTGCACTTTTCTCAAGATGTTATTACATGGTATTTTAATTATTTAAACGATAGATGTCACAGAACTTTGATAGAAGGCAGTTTATCTACATCCTGAAAGATCTGCTGTGAGGTTCCACAGGGATCTATCTTAGGCCTTCCGATTTTTTCACTTTTTATGAATTCTGCACTGCAAAGCTGTACACAAACAACCATGATTCTATATGCTGACTACGCTGTTTTATACAGTGTCGATGATAATACAAGTTCTGCAATGGCGACTGTGCAGACTGATTTTCTTCATTTTCAGAACTGGCTCATCTCTAAATGCATGGTGCTGAATTCAAAAAAGACCAAGGTAATGCTTTTTACTGGGCCCAGGAGGAAACCCAAAATTATAAACCCCATAGTTGACCTTAAAGGCGATACTATTGAACGTATTGAGAGCTTTAAATACCTAGGCATTCTATGGATCTGCATCTCACATTTGAGTTCCATATTAGCTCCATTAAGAAAATCTTGAATCAAAGACTCGGATTAGTGTGCAGACAAACCTTTTTTTACTAATGAGTCCCATAGACTTTTAACACAATTTTCTCTTTAGTTTGTTGGACTATGGCTTAATTATCTACACTGCCACTACAGATAAAATTTTGGATAAGCTCAGGGTCACATACAACTCAATCCTTAGATCCATGACTGGTTCAGCATTCCGTACACATCACTGTGAACTTCTCAAACTGGCTGTTTATCTTTTGACAATAGGACATGTTTTAGGACTGGACTCTTTTTGTTTAAGGGTATCTCGGGCCTGCTACCTTCATCGATTTATGCTCTGTTTACAAGAACATCAAATAAGAGATCACATGATGCCTGCAAACTGGTAGCAGCCTTCTTGTGGAGCTCTCTCCTCCCTCTGCTCCATCTAACTCAATCTACAGCTAAAAACTGCTAATTTGAGCAATATACTCTACTATCTGGTACCTGCCTATCTCCTGCAACTTCTGTGAACATTTTTTCATCGCTATTGGCACTAGAAACACCGCGATGGATGCCGAACTGTGGTAGGCCCCGCCGCACCACACACCACCAGCCTCGCCTCAGAAAGCCCCCAAGAAGTCCAGAGCTCAAGGAGCTCCTGCTGCACATTCTCCTGCACAGTCATCCTCTGCTGGGCTTCTTACTATGGATTGCTTCCTTCAGGAGCTGCTTACCTTTTGGGAGACTCTAGCCGACATCTCCTTAGAACTTAAATCACTCAGAGCAGATATGGGGGACCTAGGCCTCAAAATAGGAGATGCAGATGCTAGAACTACATCTTTGGAAGGCTGGAGAGACAGGACAGACCCGAAGATTACCAAGCTGAGACAGCAATTTTTCAACCGCAAGTTAAAACAGAGGATCTGGAGGGCTGGAGCTGTAGGAACAATATTCTCATCTTCAGCGTACTGGAATCAGAAGAAGGCCCTAATGTTATCACCTTCACCCAGAAACTGCTAGTTAAAATAGTGGGGCCCTCTCCCTTCAATCTGGTATACCAGATTGAGAGGGCACACCGATCACTTCGACCAAGATCCCCCAAGAGTGCACCCTCGAGACCTATCATCCTAAAGTTCCTGAGTTATCTCGAAAAACAGCATGTGCTTGCTAAAGCCCGTGAGCTCCAGTCAATTAAGTGAGAAGATAAACCGCTACACCTCACACAAGATCTACCTTTGGAGACCAGGCAGAAGCACAGTGCCTTTCACCTGACAGTCTCAAAGTTGATTGCCGCAGGAATCAAGTTCTGCATGTCCTATCCTGCACATTTACAGGTCTCCATAAACAATGCCTGGCTCTCCTATGACAGTCCCGAGGCAGCCAAAAAGGATCTGACCCAGCGCGTGCCTAATCTGTTTGCGGACACTTGAGCTGTCTAGTTGGAATGTTTGGACTTAATTTTTTCAAATTCCTGTAGTTTTGTTGTTTTCTGCTGTTTTGATGAAGCTTTGATCTTTTCCTTTAGCCTCCTCTGATGGTGGGATTGGGGGTCGACTCCCGAGTGTGGAGTAGGCTGCAATTGGCCTCTAGCTTTTTTCCCAAAAGGCCACCTTGGCCCGTTCTTGGGCATTTCCCGCAGGGGTAATTCTTCCTTATGCCAGCGGGTTAACTCGCTCTAACTAAACACCTTTAATAAGGACAGGGTTTCCGGGGGTTCCTATTTGGTGTGTACCTGTCCAGGCTTGTTTATCTTCCCCCACCCGGCCCCTTCCATTCCGGATTTAAGTGTTACAGGGTAGATTTGCCCATGTTTGGCTAAGACATGGATGCCGTTCAGTTCCCTGGGACAAACTTGCCTGCCTGTCTTTTGGTCGGATTCTCGACCCTCTGTTAGCCCTGTTCATTTTGGTCCTTGGAAGAATTCCTCTGTCTGTTCATTTTCTTCTGCATTCTCTTTTGCCATATCCCTGCTATTAGTCCCAAACTGGCCTGATCCATCTGCCACATGATTGAGGGACCAAGGACTGGTACTTGATCACAGCAGCAGGGAGATGCAATACCCACGATTTGAGCAGGCAGACTGGCTGTCCTATTTCCACACAGCTGGGCCGGGGGTAAGCAGTTTTTCAGCTTCAGGTGTACATTAGTATCCAAAGTACTCTGACTGATGGGATTTAGAGGGTGGGCTCTGGGGATGGGCTTGCTGACTATGCTGTGTCGCATTACGTTCTGGGTTCTCAGGGGGTTGTGCCTGCCTCTGCTCTCCTTAGTGGGTGCCCAGAGTCACTACAAGGTCACTCGTTATCCTTTTGGTGAGAGTGGAACCAGGCAAAGGGACTAGCCCTCCCCAATGATCTGTCTGTTATTCACAAGTTTGGTTTTATTCTGGGGGAGTGGTTTTTGTGAATAGTTTTATTTCACTTGTCCATTTCTGAGTTCATAAGCCATGATGAGTAACATAATCAAAATTGTGACCTGGAATGTCAGGAGAGCAAGAGACCCCCACTAAACGGTATCAGGCTCTGAAACACTGCACCCTCCTGAAAGCACACATTATTCTCCTACAGGAGACTCATCTTTTAACCCAGGAGACCAGCTGAATCTGCCGACAGGGAGTGAGTCAGATCTTTGTGTCAGGTGGCTCTTCCTCGAGCTGGGGTGTAGTTTTCCTATTAATGAGGAATGCCTCCTTCCAAGCGAATCTCTCTATAGTGGATCCGACATTTTGGTCAAAGGTCTCCTGAATGGTAAGGAGGTGGTCTTGGGCACCGTCTATGGTCAGGTGGGGGTGATACCCCCTTTTTTATGGATCTTGCAGGCAAACTTGCTGCCCTCCTACCTACTCATTTAATTTTAGGGGGCGACTGGAATGTCCCACCCTCGCAGGACTTAGACCAGACCTATTTCACTCAAACCTCCCCCCCAGAGAGCTTTGGGAGATTTTATGGACATGCTGGGCTTATGTGACCCATGGCGGATCCTTAATCCCTCCCACCGTCTCTTTTCCTTCTATTCCACTATCCATCAATCCTGGTCCCGCCTAGACAATTCAGGCATTGAACTGACTATTATCACAAATCATTCAGTGGCTTGGATAGTAATTTCTCCTGTTTCTGACATACAGAGAGATGCCACATGGAAGTTAAGTACCCAGATTCTGAAAGACAAGGTTATTACTTCCAAGATACAATCTCTCATTCAGACTTTCAATGCATTCAACAGAGATTCTGTGCCCAGAATTCACTATGACTGGTGTGCACTCAAATGCTTCTTACAGAGTGAGTTAACCAAGCTCGCTTCCAGAAGGAAGAAGCTATGAGAATCCCAGACCTTGTCCCTCCTGTCACAAATCCAGTCCCTAGAATTATCACTTTCTTCTTCTACCTTGTCTGATTCCCTAAAGAACTTACTTTCTTTAAGAAACCAATATGCTGAGCTCATGCGGGAGAAGGTGGAATACGCTATCTTATGGACCTGGTCCACCTATGTGGATCACTGCGAAAAGGCTGGGAGGCTATTAGTTCTCCGTTTAAGGAAAATAGAGAGCTCTAGATTAATTCCCCTCTATCACAGCTCCAGATGGATCCACTAAGACTCTCCCTAGAGAGATAGTGTCAGTTTTCGAGATTTTTTACTGCAAGCTTTATGGCAAAATCCCTTCACTTCCGAATCCTGCAGAGATAGACGCATACTTGGATGCTCTTAGATACATAGATACATAGACAGTGTCGGCAGATAAGGGCCTATGGCCCACCCAGTCTGCCAATTTGAACTTGTAAGTTCAGTTTATGTTTTCCTAGAAGTTTGTTGCCCCTTACCCCTGACCTCCAGAATTTCTTTATGCCTATCCCATGCATTCTTAAATCCCGTGATTGTTTCAGCCCCCACCACTTCCTCTGGCAGGGTGTTCCACTTGTCCACCACCCATTCTGTGAAGAAATTCTTCCTCATGTTTCCTCTGAATCGTCCTCCCTCCAACTTCATCCCATGCCCTCTAGTTCTGGAACATATGTTTTGCTTAAAAATAGTGTATTCCTGCACCCTGGTCCTCTCTGTAAGATACTTGTATGTCTCTATCATGTCCCCTCTCTCCCTCCTCTCCTCCAGGGAGTACATATTCAATTCCTTCCAATTGCTTTTCCAACTCTCCTTGACCACTATCAGCTATCATTATCTTTGCGGATTTCCCTTTTCGAAGTTGAGGAGGCCATCAAGGACCTGGCTTTGGACAAAGCACCTGGCCCAGATGGCTTCCCCTCTAATTTTTACAAGACTTTCTCTAAAGGGCTAGCCCCCCCTCCTGCTCCGCCTGTATATGTATATCCTTGAATCTGACTCTCTGGGCCCGTCGCTTTTGGAAGCTACTATTATTCTCCTCCTTAAATCAAATAAAAATCCCTCTCATCCTGCCAGTTACTGACCTATCTCTCTTTTAAATTGTGACATTAAGATTCTCATTAAAATTCTTGCCTCTAGAATAAAGAAAGTCTGGATTCCCCTGCTTAGTTCTGAGCAAGTGGGGTTTGTCCCTGGCAGGTCCTCAATTGACCACTTACGTAAATTAAACCATATTCTCCAGGCAGCTCAGTCTTCCCACACTCCCATGGCCCTAGTATCACTCGATGCTGAGAAAGCCTTCGATAGGGTGGATTGGAGTCTTTTATGGTCTAACCTACAAAAAATGGGTTTCCCCTCTATTTTTTTAAGTGGGCTTAAAGACATTTACTCATCTCCTTCAGCCAAGATATACTGTAACGGGATTTTCTCCTCTTGTTTTCCTCTTTTCATGGGTACTAGACAGGGCTGCCCACTGCCACCCTTTCTTTTTAATTTATATTTGGAGCCTCTCGTCAGATACCTTAAAACAACTCCCCAGAGACATGGAATCCCAGTAGGTGGCTCGGAATTCATTATATCAGTCTATGCAGATGATATTTTACTGCATCTGGAACATCCCTCTGCCTCACTTGCATGCACTCTTAAAGTGATATCCCAGTTTAGTCTCTTGTCTAACTATAACTTGAACCTCAGCAAAACTGAAATATTCCCCCTTAATCACTTCACCCACAAGGCTGACTTCACTCAGTTTGGTATGCATTGGTCTTCTGAATCTATTAAATACTTGGACATATTTTTAACCATGGATCCTTCCCTTACCAGGAAACTGAATCTAGATGACCTGGTGGTCACCATATAACAGGACTTTCTGAGATGGAAATCTTTACCATTATCTCTATTGGGCCGAATCAACATCATAAAAATGAATGTCCTTCCTCTGCTTTTTTACCCTTTAAACATGCTGAATGTATGGCTCCCTCTTTCTTTTCTGCAACACATCCACTCTCTTGTATCTAATTGTATATGGTTGAACAAATCTCCCAGGTGCTCATTCTTTAAACTGAGCCTCCCTAAGGAATCAGGTGGGCCCCGACTCCCAAACTTTCTTCCCTACCATTGGGCCAGTCATTTCTCTAAATGTAGCAAGTGGTTCCCTGAATCTGAAGGTGACTCTGACCCACCTTGATTGCAAATAGAGACTCACATTATGCAGCAACACAACTTAACTTATTCTGCTATACTGTATATACCATGGAATGCTTTGCCGACCCCTATTAAAGAATCGGCAATTGGCACCTCTGTTAGAGTCTTCTCTCAGTTCTGCTCTACTCTCAAGATCCCTCTCTCAAAAGACCCCTCTCAGCCAATAATTCTTAATCCTATTATCAAGACTTGGATTAAGTCTCTTCCCTCAGGGTGGTTGCCTCAGATACGAAATGCCAAAGTTGTGGACTTATAGTGCCAGGACTCCCTTCTTTCCTCTCCGGACATTCTACTAAAGTTCAATATTGGTCAGACCCACATTTTCAAAATCTTTCAATTGAGACATCTTATCATTCAGCTCTTTGGTACTAGGCCCAAACCCTCGGCTCTTCACCCCATCCTGACTCGGTTCATGAAACTGGCTAAGTTTCCTAATGGAATCTCATGCATGTACTCATATCTTTTGTCCATACTTCACCCCAATCCTCTAGTGGGTTCCAAGGTCTGCGATTCTCTGTTACCTGATGTCTCCCTCAACTAGGCGCAAATATGGAAGGACCTCTATATATATATATATATATATATATATATATATATATATATATATATATATAACACTCAGAACAAACTTGGACTCATCCAATTTCATATCCTTAACAACATGTATTATACTCTGGTTAAATTGGCTAAAATGGGTAGTCTCCTCTCCCCTACATGTTCAAGGTGTGGTAAAGATGAAGGGAATATTTTACATATCTTGTGGTCTTGTAAGAAAGTCTCTTCCCTATGGCAAACTATCCAATCCAGGTTGGACTCCCTGTTGGGACTTGATTTGTTTACTGTGGAAATTTGTATTTTAGGTCTTTATTCTAGTATCACTGTTAAGGAAAGAAGACTTCACATGGCTATCATATCCATGGTCGTCAAGAAACTAGTTCTCAGGCAATGGATGGATCAGTTAGCCATATCTTACAAGGAATGGCTAAAAGAACTCACCTTGTGTTTCTGGACTGAATGCCTACTCACCAGTACTCGTAATAGACTTAAGCTTTTTGATAAAAAGTGGGGCAAGTTGTATGCTTTGTACTTGCATTAATCTGCTGCTATCTCCTCTGACTCCCTTGGCGTTAACTCAATTTTGTTCTATGTGTTTATTTTTAATTTTTTTAACGGTCTTTGGGACACACTCCTGGGGGATAAGGGTGGGGGCTGGAGGGGACGGGGCTGGGCAGTAGGTAGCTGGTATTGCTTAGTTTTTTACTGTCCTGGCTATGTATCTGAAGTCTTGGTTGTAGTTCTATAAAATTTAATAAAGTCTTTTAAATTTCAAAAAAAAGAACATCGAATAAGTATGGGACTAGATCACAGAGTAGATTAACTTTTACCCCACCTCTTTTTAAAAAGCTTCAGGTCAGAGGTCTTTGTTATATAAAGCCCCTCTCCTTCTCAATGCACTTCCAATCAATGTTATTAACTGTTCTATGGTATACACTTTAAAAAAAAAACATTTTGAAGAGCTGGCCCGTCGGCACAGTGGTTGGATTTCCGCTTGTGACGCCAGCGACCCGGGTTCGGGAATGAGCTCGGGGCACTGGAGGGCCGGCGGAGAGAGGCAACAGGCATCCCATGACTGCTTGCTGTCTCCAGAAAGGTGAGGGTTCATGACCGGTGCTGAAAGCGACCACTGGCGTGGGCCAGTGATAGAGCAACACGTTGGGGCCATTAGGGGTGGTGCGTGACAGACGTCGGCTCTCGCCTTGACGTCCTGGATATCATGCACCTCAAGAAAGAGAGAAATTACTCGCTGGCCTCCAGATGATGGCTCTCAGTTCCTGAGGGCCTCCAGTGCCTTCCTGGTGCCTCCTGTTCCCCAGCAGCATCCCCAGGCCCTAGAAGTGTGTGTATGCTGGGGCTATCCTCCCCGGTGCCTTCCCCCTTGGAGGAGAAGGACCCACCCGGTGAAGGGATACATCGGAATATCCTGGGGGTTGGCTGCGATCTGGGGAATCAAGAGGAGGGCCGGGCAAGGACAGCAGAGGTCAGGGGGAACTTGGCAAGAGCCCGAAGGAGTGGAGGATCAGCGAGCACGGGGCAGAAAAATAGATCAAACAAAAAAAAAATTTTTGAAAATGGTTTGATGATTGTAACATATGCACCTGTTTTACATCATAGAGTATGTATGGTCATCCATTTTGTATTAAATGTTATTGTTGTATTATGTATTTGTATTATGTTTTGTATATGTGTGTGATGTATTATGTTCTGTAGACTTGTTGCATGTGAAAATGGGCAGACATTCTCATCATACTTACAAGTATAAAAAATAGAAAAAAATACCACTACAGAATTATATTTATTATTATATGGGCAGATTGGGGCCACTAGACCACCAGGGATGGGATCAATGGCCAGGACTTTCAAACTGCACCCAGAAAGGGTGCAAGTGTGTGCACTGCACAACTGAGTTGCGCTGGAGCACAAACCTGCTATGTTCAAATGAGACTCGCAACACGCATCCTGCCTAAATATGGCAAAGGATGTGGGCGGCGCAAATGGGGGCCACCAAAGATACGCCGACGCATCCCCCTGCACAGTCTGAATACCTGGAATGGGGATGCACAGTGCATAGTCAGTGTCAGTGGCTCAGTAGGTAGCACACTCGCCTCTGAGGCCGGGAGATCAGAGGGCTGTGGGTTCAGTTCCCACATCTGGCACTTGGGTTAATATCCCAGTACAGACACTGTAGTGCAGCATGAGAGGGGTGCTGCACTTCTGAGGTACCGTCTTTCGGATGAGATGTTAAACCGAGGTCCCATCTGTCTGGATTGGTGGTAGTTCAGGTGGATGTTAAAGATCCCATGGCACTTATCGAAAAGAGTAGGGGAATTTCCCCGGTGTCCTGGCCAAGTTTCCCTCATTCACTAAAAATACCACCAACAGCTTAATCTGGTTCAAGATCAGTTGGCATTCATCTGTATCCCCTTCCCCCGGGTCGTGCCTGAAAATAGGCAGGATTTGTCTAGTGCACTTACCCGGTCAACAAAAAATAAAATAAATAAATAAAATAAAATCTTCAGGATGTGGCCAATGCAAATTCCAGATATTCAGACAGTGTCATGCAGATGAGGCCATTATGCATGCAAGGTGCAAATGGGGTCATTTGCACCTCATCTGAGCTATATAAATTTGCCCAGCAGATAAAAGGCCTGAGGTCAATCAAGTCTCTCGAATGTGCAGCTAGCACCCTTATTCTGCAGCTGCTCCTCCCTTCCACCCTTCCCTACATCCATCCTCCCCTTGTCCTGTCCCATCCCTTTTGAAGCAGTCCACTGTTCTACTGGATACCACTTCTGCAGGTAACGCATTCCACTCAGCTACTACCTCTCTGTAAAAAGTGTCTCCTCATCTCCCTCCTGAACCTTCCTCCCTGCAGTCTCATATCATGGCCCCTGGTGTTCCTCCCTTCCCTTACTTTGAACAGCCCCTCTGTACCCATCTTGTTTATTCCTTTAATGTACTTAAAGGTTTCAATCATGTCCCCCTTGTCCCTCCTCTCCTCCAGCGAGTACATGTTCAATTCCCTCAGCCTCCTCTTGTATGATAAGTCCCCAAGCCCCTTGATCATCTTTGTCACCCTGCACTGCACCCCCTCCAGTAACTTAATGCCCCTCTTCAGATATGGGCGCCAGTACTGCAGGCAGTACTCCAGGTGTAGTCTAACCAATGACCTATACAGTGGCAGAATCACCTCCTCCCTCCTCGAGGATATACCCTTTGCAATGCAATTCAGCATTTTGTTGGCCTTTGCAGCTGCCTTCCTACATTGTGCTGAGTTGTTCCTTGACCCTGTAACGAGCATCCCAAGATCCTTCTCCTCCTCTGTCTGGGCTAGCTGCACTCCCCCCAGCTGGTAACTCCTCCTTGGGTTCTTCATCCCAAAATGCAGCACCTTGCACTTTTTGGCATTAAACCCCAGTTGCCAGGTGTCTGACCAGGTTTCAAGCTTTGCCAGATCATCCTGCAACCCCTGCCACCCCCCTAGGCCATCCACCACCGCTCCTACCTTGGTATCATCAGCAAACAGACTGATCTTGCTCTTGATGTCCAATGATATGTCTGCAATGAATATCCCAAACAACACAGGTCCCAACACCGAGCCCTGTGGAACTCCGCTTGTCACTACCCTTGGTGTGTGCGCTCCCCACCCACCACCACCCTCTGTTGCCTTCCTTGAAGCCAGTTCCTCCCTTCTCACTAGCTTTGCACCTGCCCCAGTGCCTTCTAACTTACTTCCCAGCCTTCCATGCGGCACCGAGTTGAATGCCTTACTGAAGTCCAGATACAGGACATCCACTGCATGGCCCCCTGTCCAGTTGCCTAGTTACCCAGTTATAGAACTCCACCAGGTTGGTTTGGCAGGATCTGCCACGTATGAAGCCATGCTGTCTGCTGTCCTGTAGCCCTTTGGGCTCTAGGAGGGCCACCAGCCTCTCCTTCAGGATAGTCTCCATTAGCTTACCAACGATGGATGTGAGGCTCACCGGTCTGTAGTTCCCCGGTTCATCCTTGGGCCCACTCTTGTAGAGGGGCACCATATAAGCCATCCTCCAGTCCTGAGGTACACACCCCGAGTGTGGTGAGGCATTAAATAGGTCTGCCAAAGGTCCTGCAAGAACCTCTGCCAGCTCCTTCAGTACCCTGGGGTGGATGCCATCTGGGCCTGGCGCCTTGTCCACCCTCAGTGTCTTCAAACTCTCCCAAACTCTGCCCTCCATGATTTCCCCATCTGTCACCCCTCTCCCCTGTTTCTGCCATTCCCCCCCCCTTGGGTGTCACCCCCCTCTTCTCCTTAGTAAACACTGAGCAGAGGTAATCATTTAGTGCTTCTGCCTTATCACACCCTGCTTCCACCCAACCCCCTCCTTCCTGATCCTTACTATGTGGTCCTTACAGCTCCTTTTCTCCCTGATGTACACCTAAAGAAGTACTTCTGACCCTTCTTAATGACTTGTGCCAGCCTGAGCTCCGTAGATGTCTTGGCTCCCCTTACTGCCCGAGTCACCTCCTTCGATTCCGTCAAGTACTCCTCCCTGTCCTCCCCCCTCCCTGTTTTCTTGTACCTTCTAAAGGCAGCTCTTTTCCTCCTTACCTTTTCCATGACCTCCTTGCTCAATCAGCTTGGTTTCTTAGCCCTAGCCTTCTTGCTCTGGGCCTTGCAGCAGGTTTTGGTTGCCTCCACTATCCCCAGCTTTATGAGCTCCCACCTCTGTTTAGTGTCCATACTAGGTTGAATTCTGGCCAGGTACCCTTTTACCACTTCCCCATCCTCCCAAAGTTGGCCCTCCTGAAGTCCAGCACTCCTGTGCCAGATTCCACTCCTTCCTTGCCCATATCCAATGTGAGCCATACTGAATGGTGATCACTCCCTGACAGCGGTTCTTCCACCGTAACTTCTCTCACAAGGTCCCCATTTGCCAGCACAAGGTCAAGGGTATTCCCTAACCTGGTTGGTTCACTGACCATTTGCAGCAGGAAGCTGTTCTTGAAGGCATCCAGCAGTACCTGCTCCCTTCTGTTCCTGGTTGTTGGGGTACTCCAGTCCACTCCTGGCATGTTGAAGTCCCCCACAATCACCACACTACCCTTCTCACAGGTCCTCCTGATCTGTCCTGCTAGTTCCCTGTCTAACTCCTCCATCTGAGATGGCGGCCTGTACACCACTCCCATTCTGAGAATCCTATTCTTGGGAATCCTGGATTTGCATCAAAGTGACTCCGTTACCCTCCTCCCTTCCTCCTTACACACTTCAGTCCTTCCTTCACATATAGTGCCACCCCTCCTTTCCCAATCACCCTGTCCCTATGGAAATAACCTGTACCCTGGTACAGACAGGTCCCAGTCATTGTGCTGGGTGGCCTATGTTTCTGTGATGGCTGCACTGTCCACCTCTCCCTCTACCATGAGCACCCGTAACTCTGCAGTATTCCTCCCAAGGCTCCTAGCATTAAGGGTAACCACCTTCCACCCTTTCCCACCCCCCATCCTGCCCTCCTTTCCTAGCATCACCAATAGTACTTGCCATTTGTCCTTTGTCACTGTTACGGGGGGTAAGCTCATATGGTTTCACAACCTGTTGTCTCTGCATGTCTCTTGCCCACTTGCCACCCCCTGCTCCTAGTTTAAATTTCCTACTTCCTCTATGTACTCCTCCATCCTCTGTTTCAACACTTTCTTTCCCTCCTCACTCAAGTGTAGTCTGTCCTTGGCATATAGACTACTGTCCTCCCAGGCCTCTCCCAACCCCCCCAACAGCCCATACCCTTTAGCATAACACCAGGTTCTTAGCCATCCGTTAAATTCCTCTACTCTCAGCTTTCTTGTTGTGCTTGCCTTAGGCACTGGAAGTATCTCTGAAAAAGTTACTGATCTTTCTGCCCCCTCACATACTTGTCCTAGTTCCACAAACCTCCTCTGGACTATATCTGCTGTCACGTCAGCCAGGTCATTTGTCCCAAGATGTATAATTAAATGAGGCTTATCCCTACCCCTTCTAGCATCTTTCAGAACAGATTGTCCCACCCTTTCCGCTGTCATTCCTGGCATGGCCTCCACCCAAATGCGACTATGCCTCTCCCCCTTGCTACCCCACCTGACTCCTCTTAGTTTTGAATCCCCAGTGCTAAGATTCTACCCCTCTTACTCCCTGCTTGCTTCCATTCATCTCCATCTCTCATTTCCAGCTCCTCTTCTTCCTCCTGCACATTATTTCCCCCTTTAACCCCTGTTGCAATTCTCCCAGCAGAACTTCCCCGCACCGGTTTGGTCCAGGCATTTATCAATTACTCCTCCAACTGCATCATTTCCCTCCTCCTTCTTCCTCTCTAGCAGTGCAAAACTATTTTCTGAAGACCCTTCACAAATGCCCACTCCCTCTCTCTTCATAGTGACCTGTTCTCTCCTTTCCACTCCATGACTTCTGCCATTTCTTCTCCTCCCCTCACAAGTCCCTATCTCCTCCTTCCATTTGTCTTTTGTCTCCTGACCTGGTTTCCCTGGCAATCATTCTTCCTGGCCTGGGCCCCTTTGTCTCCGCTTCCCTTCTTCTGACCCTCTCTTCACCACTGTTGGCTCAAATTGCCCTCCCTCATCTCCCCTCCTCCCTCCCTCCAGTATTGGGCTAAACCCACCCCCAGTCTGCCTTGCTTGTCTTAGTTCCTCCTGCAGACCCTCAATCTCCTTTCTAAGTTTCTCTGTGGTTGCACACTAAACATCCCCCACACTCCAGGCAATTTTTAGAAAGATTGGTGCACGCAGTTGTTTTGCAGCCTACCACCCCTACCATTGCTGTCGTTGCCCTGGCGACCCCCACCATTCAGATGAAGGATACCAAACACTCCCCAAGTCTCTCCCCTCCCCACTCTATCAGTGCAAAACATTCTTTTTAATTTCCCTTACCCCCTTTGTTGTACTGCGTTTAGATAGATTGAGCAACTGCTTTTACTTTCCTATCCTTCCTATCCACACCCAAAAGAGACTTTAAGTAACTATTGCACAACCTTCTTCAAACCCCTACTCCTCCTTTCCACAATGCAAATAGCAATGCAAAGAAGTAACAATGAAAGCTCCTAGATTTGCATTTACTTCCCTTCCACTGAGATAGCAGTCACCTCTTCAGTCACTGCTGTTCCTTTCCTGGATATCTGCTTCTGCTATGACAGGTGCATGTCCTTTGCCCGTTTGAGGAAGTGATGTCAGAACCCCTGGTATAAAGGAAATCGTGGACCTTGGGCAGGTGGGATGAGGGGCTGAGAGGGTGGGACCATCCCAAGTCTTCTGGAAACAATCAGGTAGCTTAGGCCCCTGGTCAGACCATTAGCTCCCTTCCCCCACTATGCACTAAACTTAGCAGCTAGTGAAGCCAGCAAAAAGGAATCACAATTCTACTCAAAGCCCCCGAAATAGGTTTGCTACCAAAAGAAACAAGTCTCCAGTTCAAACAGTTTCACCAACAACACATGAAAATAGGCTTGAATTTAGAAGATAAAGGTCTCCAAGTCAAAGAAACTGCCCCAATTAAATCACACCAAATAGGTTTTAAATCAGAATCATTATGGTCCCATTTGCATGTCTGGGGGAGGGATACACCTGGCAGAATGCACCGGGTGCCCTGCAAAGTCCGTGTGCAACACAAATGACACACCATATTCCCCTGGTAGTCTAGTGGCCCCCCAAGCCCCGATCATAAAATAAATATAGCCCCCCATCACAGCCCTGGTAGTCTAGTGTCCCCCCCATACCCGAACCCCATCCGTATATTAAAATGAACCCCCGACCATTCCTGGTAGTCTAGTGGCACCCCTTCCCTTCCCTTCCTGAACCCTGTCTGTATGTGAAAATAAAACCCCAGTCATCCCTAAACTTTGTGAATGAAAGCTTACAGTGTTGATCAGTGGTATTGCAGTACTTACTGTAAGCTACTGTATAATTCAGTGACAGTTCAGTTGGCGGACAGCCGTGGAGGTGTGCGGGTAGGTTTTATTGCCCGCCGGTTGCATTGCACATGCTGGGATGGGGGAGCGGGGTAGGGTGTGGGTGCCTTAGTGGGAAGAAGGAGGTTGGGGGTCCACTGGACTACCAGGGAGGTATCAGGATTTATTTTTGTATTGCGATCGGGGCTGGGAAGGGGGCCACTAGACTACTAATGTAGTTAGCTATAGGATTAGAGGTGGAAGACTAGGTTTGCTAGCAAAGGCACCTAGCTTCACCTGAGCTCTTTTCTTCTAGGTTGCTTGTAAAGACAGAGCAAAGAACCTTACCAGAGCAAGGAAAAGGATTAAAGTTTCTTTAATCTAGGCAGATTCACTGTGTGTTATTATTTTCTTTTGTACTCACAGGGACTGTTACTGTTTGTTGCTAACATTTTATTGCTTTATTTTCCTATGATTCAAATTGTTGTTGCTGGGTATACCTTCTGCTGCATTATTACAGGGTGTCCCTACAGGTGTGTACTTACAGATTACTGCTGTAATCTTCTGATTCAAATTATCTTTTGCAAGGCATATCTTCTGATAATGCTTTATTTTTCTCTGAAGCAAACTGTTTCTTACAGGGTATATCTTCTGTGAAATTATTTCAGGTGCTGCTTTACAGGTTTTTCAGTTTTATCTATCATTAGGATAAGCTTTCAGGGCTACTGCATTTGTTGCTGGCTGATTGTTTCTGCTCTCACCTCCTTGTTTCTTTCATCTGTGGTTCTTCTTTTTCAGCAGGGGAAGGGCCCAGCCACCCACCCCCATCCCCAACCACCCCACGCTACACTCCTTTTATAGGGTAGCACAGTCGTAACATTTCCTGTAGCAAAGCAGGAAGGGGCAGATCAGAGGGGTATCCACACAGTGACCTCATTTACAGGGCACAAGTAACTTAACTTGTTATAACAAGTTATACAAAAACAAACAAAGCACAAAATCAAACTTTTGCTTTCATTTTCCTCCTTCTAATTACTCTGACCAGGTTATAAACCCAGTAACTTATCTGGAATGGATATTATTAACTGCAGGTACTGCGGGACACTTTTCAAAAGGGCAGTTATACAGGATTTAGGACACTGTCCTACATGCCGGGCCATTGGAGATCTAAGGGCTCAGCTCCAGGCAACATGGGCAGAGATTACGCACCTCAAATTGCATATTCAGGAGGAAATATATTGTAAGAACTGCCCGCCATTTCCCCAACATCCAACAGAAGCACCTCGACCGCAGAGGATAGTTGGTCCGGAAGGTTGGCAGGTGGTTAGGGGGGAAAATTGGGTGCCCCATCACTCAGTGCTCTCCAACATATCATCTCCACAAACCATATAAAAACTACAAACAGGCATCTGCCTCTATCTCTAAAATCAAACAAAGGGGCAGAGGGCACTGCAGAGCAGGACACTGCAGCACAGGAGCTAGCACAACAAAACTCGCCCAAAACAGGAAACCAAACAAAAAACGCAAAAAGGAAATCCAAAACACTTCTGATCATAGGCGACTCCATGATTTGAGGAGTTGATACCTATCTCCAGCCAGGGGTAATGGTCAGATGTCTCCCAGGTACCTCAGCATGGAGAAACACTGACCACATTGCTAAAATTGTACAGGAAGTGGGAGAAATCATCAATGTTCTGGTACACATAGGGACTAATGATCTCACCAGCCAGTCAGTTGTGGAGACCAAGGAACACCTGACCAGGCTGGGTGACAAACTATCATCCATTTCATCCGGCATCTCCTTCTCTGAGATCCTGCCAGTCTGGGAGAGGAGGGCAGATGGACGGAAGGTCAGAGAAGGAGAGACAGGGGAGCTAAACATGTGGCTCAAGGGCTGGTGCCAGGAAAAAGGACACATATTTTTGTAGGTAACTGGCAACAGTTTTGGGAGTGAAAGTTCTTCAGATTCGATGGACTGCATCTGACTAAGGAGGGAGTCAGTGCATTGGGGCAGAAATTTGACGTCTTTGCAGAATATTTAAACCAGAAAATGGGGAGAGGGGGTGCAGCACCCAATATGTCAAATGAGAAGAACACCCCTCCCCTGTCAGTTAGTGATCAAACAGGAGTTCAGCATGTTTGTAGTTCATTTGCATCACCAGGTAAGGAAAAAGGTCCAGCTCCCCATATGACACACAGGGGAAATGCCAGACCTTGCCCTACTAACACACCGAAATCTAGCCAATGGAAAATCATGTACACAAATGCTCGCAGTCTGGGAAACAAGATCCCAGACCTGCAGGCAATAATGACAGAGGCTAAAGTGGACATTGTAGCCATTAGCGAGACATGGTTTACCAGTAACCACACTTGGGAGACTTCTGTACCCGGCTATGTACTGTTCAGAAGAGACCGAGGTGCAAAAAGAGGGGGGTGGAATGGCCCTTTATATTAATGAAAATATCAAAGCTACAGAAATTCAGAATACACATAAGGAACCAGAAGAACTGTGGGTCACCCTGGAAACAGGAAATGGGACAGCCATACGAACTGGGGTTGTCTACAGGCCTCCAGACCAGGGGGAGGACATAGACACATTACTGTTAGAAGATATACAAAACATGACAGCTAAAGGGGGGGGGTCAGATAATGGGAGACTTCAACATGCCAGATACAAATTAGACAATACCAGCAGGAACATCTGCCAGGACTAGACACATAGTGGATTCCCTGCAGGGGGAGGGCCTCAAACAACTGGTACAATAACCCACAAAAGACAGGGCTATCCTAGATCTAGTACTGACTAACAGGGAAATGATCACAGATCTCCAGGTAGAAGGTCACCTGGGGGCCAGTGACCATCATGTGGTATGGTTCAATTTGGCCACTAGAACTAAATCATCCCATTCCAAGGCAAAAATATGGGACTTCAGAGGAGCTGACTTTGATAAGATGGCCAACAGAGTTAAGCTAGCCTTGGCAAGAAGAAATACAGGTGAGGGGGTACAGGCAAAGTGGGCAAGCATTAAGGATGCAATACTTAAAGCAACATCCCATTGTGTTAGAGAGAAAAGGAAGGGCAAAAGAAGAAGGAAACTACTTTGGTTCTCAAAAACAGTAGCAGAAAAGGTCAGAGCCAAAAGGCTGGCCTTCAGGAAATATAAGGGAACGCAGCAGGATGAAGATAGGGAGGCATACCAAACTTCCCTAGGGGAAGCAGGGAAGGCAGTAAGGCAGGCAAAGGCCCAAACTGAGGTAACAGTAGCATGAACAGTAAAAGAAGGTGACAAGACTTTCTATAGATACATTAGTGAAAGGAGAAAGTCCAGAGGGGGTATTGCTAAGATCAACGGGGATAAGAGGTCATGTGAGGAGGAGGACCTTGTAAAAGCATCTATCCTAAATAGATACTTATGCTCAGTATTTACTGAGGAGAAGGTAGGGCAGGGCCCACAGCTCAGCACCATGGACACGGGGGGTGGGAGGAGAAGGTGTGCACTAGTCCCTTCACAAAAGAAAGGGTCCTACAAGAGCTCGATAAAGTTCAGGGTGGACAAGGCAATGGGACCTGATGGCATACATCCCAGGGTACTAAAGGAGTTAAGGGTGGAACTAGCAGAGCCATTATCAGAACTGTTTAGTGAGTCTCTGAGCACAGGAGAGGTCTCAGAAGACTGGAGAAGGGCTCATGTGATACCGCTCCACAAGCGTGGTAGCAGGGAGGAGGCAGGGAACTACAGACCAGTCAGTCTTACCTCAGTAGTGGGCAAGATTATGGAGGCATTCCTTAAGGAACGGATAGTGCAACATCTGGAATCCATAGGAGCACAGGATCCAAGACAGCATGGGTTTACAACAGGAAGGTCCTGTCAAACTAATCTCATAGATTTCTTTGACTGGGTAACCAGAGTGGTGGACCAAGGGGGAGCAGTTGATGTCGCCTACCTTGACTTCAGCAAAGCTTTTGATACTGTTCGACATAGAAGATTGATTACTAAGCTGGGTAGGCTTGAGGTGGGTCAGAAGTTGGTCAACTGGGTGGCAAACTGGTTGACGGGCAGAAAACAGAGAGTGGTGGTAAATGCTATACAGTCAGAAGAGATGCAAGTCACAAGTGGGGAACCTCGGGGATCAGTCCTGGGGCCAGTCCTCTTCAATATCTTCATCAGTGACATTGCAGATGGACTGGAGGGTAAGGTTTGTCTGTTTGCAGATGACACCAAAATTTGCAACAGAGTAGCTGATCCAGATGGAGTGGGCAGAATGAGAAGAGATCTGGATAAACTGGCCAAATGGTCAGAAGAGTGGCAACTGGGGTTTAATGCAAAGAAGTGCATGATCATGCACATAGGGAAGAGAAACCCTGAAGCCACCTATAGGTTGGG
The DNA here is from genome assembly GCA_016271365.2 of Neoceratodus forsteri. NCBI lineage: Eukaryota > Metazoa > Chordata > Ceratodontiformes > Ceratodontidae > Neoceratodus > Neoceratodus forsteri. Next base: position 797,224,283 of record CM028134.1, on the reverse strand, counting down.
AGGGGAGTTGGTGGCAGTCACAAGGGAAGAAAGAGACTTGGGCATCATCTTCACAGATGACCTGAAATCATCCAAGGAGACCACTAAAGCAGTAGGTAAGGCTAGGGGGATGCTGGGGTGTATTATTACGGGTATCACAAGTCATAAGAGGGAGGTAACAATTCCTCTTTACAAAACACTGGTTAGGTCCCATCTGGAGTACTGCATGCAGTACTGGAGGCCACAACTTCACAGGACATTAACCAAATTGAGGCAGTCCAGAGAAGGGCAGCAAAATGATGCAGGGACTGCATCAGAAAACATATGAGGACAGATTAATGGAGCTCAATATGTATACCTAAGCGCAAAAGGAGGAGAGAGGTGATATGATTGAAACATTCAAACACCTTAAGGGCATTAACAAGGTGAAAGAGTCTAACATGTTTCAATATAAGAAAAATAGCAGGACAAGAGGACACAGCATGAGATTAGAGGGAGGCCGATTAAGGGGTAATGGGAGAAAGTGCTTTTTCACAGAAAGGGTGGTGGATGCATGGAACAGCCTACCTCAGGAAGTGGTGGCTATGAATACAGTGCAGGGCTTCAAACAGGCATGGGATAGTCATAAGAAAGCAATACAGATGAGTATGAATAGATAGGCCATTGACAGAGCAAAGGCCGATGGCACATTCATAAGGTAGAAAAAGAAATGTGCAGACAGGATGGGCCTTGTGGTCCTTACCTGCCGTCAATTTCTATGTTTCTATGATTATATTGCAGATGGGGTTTGGGAAGGGAGGGGGTGTCACTAGACTACCAGGGATTACTGGGGTTTTATTGTCATATACGGATGGGTTTCAGGAAGGAAGGGGGGTGCCACTAGACTACCAGGGACGACTGGGGTTTTATTTTCATATACAAATGGGGTTCAGGGAGGGAGGTGTAACTGGACTATCAGGGATATGAGGTAAATAAACATTTATGCTGTGATTGGGGATGGGAGAGGGGCCACTGAACTACCAGGGCAGTGGGTGTGGGTTTATTTTCCCTACGATCAGGGACTGGAGGGATATTGCTGTGTTGTACAGCAGCCCACCTGTGGGTGGCTATGACATAGGCACGGTTCTTCCATGCCTAATGTTGCGTGGCACATCTCCGTGATGTGCGGCCAGCAGCACTGCACATCTCGGCTGAATATGGAGACGTGCAGCGTATGCAAGGGAATGCCCTCACCAGATGCGCCACATACATTATCTGTGCACTGCGGCGCATCTGGAATTGTGCAGCACATCCCTACCCTTTGAATATAGCCCAGGGGCGCATTTTGGAGATGCACCGGTGCAACTCAGTTGCGCTGAGCACATCTCCTTTGAATATCTGGGCCAATATTAATAGGAAGAGGATCAGGGCTGGGGGGGGGTCCGCTAGACCACCAGGGATGGGATCAATGTTAATATGAAGGGAATCGGGGCTGGGGGGTCAGCTAGCCACCAGGGATGTCCTAGAGTGGTGCACAGCCACCCTGCAGCTTGCAGCACACCATTCAGATGTGCTGACTGTTTGGTGCATGGTCACAATTGCTGCAAGCCACGGGAATTTGTAGTCGAGATCCGACCCAATAGAGAATCGGGTGCAGTGTCCCTGGCACACTGGCAATCAGCGCAAGCCACCGATGGCATAACTTGGGTCAAATTTTCAGAATCAAGCCCCCCGTGTCCATTGCCCAATCTCCGACCTGTGGATGGGGGAGGGTGGGAGCAGGACTGGTTTTCCAGAGTGGGTGCCCTGGACCAGTCTATCCCTATCAAACCAATTAGGTTGCCCCTGTCTCCCTAACCCTGGATTTCCTCTGTGTTGCAGTTTTTTCTTCCTTTACTTTATGAAATTTCCATCCTAAACTGTGCTTGACAACTGTAAGGATGGGCCTTGTTTTCAGACGCTGCCTCAGCTGCAGTCTACAGGACATCTCAAAGACTTTTTACTCTTTCATCCCCAGGACACTCTTTCTGGGTTCTCTAAGAATACTCCTTGGAGAGAGTAAAACTTCATGGAGGGAGGGGAAGAGTTCACAAAAAGCCAGGAGCCAAACAGCATAGAAACTGTTTTCTTTTGGTTCATTTCTAACTGGTTTGTTTGAAACCATTTTTGTACCTTCAGAAATTCAAGTTGAAGGACCTATTCAATGGAGGAGGAGGAGGGACCTGAAGAGTAGATAACAGTGTCATCTGCATACAGTATATGTGTCTATTACAAGTGGAAAGTGCACTGGGAGAGTCATTGCTAAAAAATGAGAATAGAAGGGGGCCCAGGACTGAATCTTGGGGGCTACAAGGATGACCAGGAGGAAGGAAGAGCTAGTGGAATCCAGTTTAACTGACTGGGTTTGATCAAACAGGTAGGACTTAAACCATTGGAGGGAGGAAGCAGAAACACCAGAGGATGCTAACTTACGTAAACACAAGCAGTGATTTAGAGTATTGAAGGCCTTGGCAAGGTCTATGAGGACAGACCCTGTACCCATACCCTTATTCATGTGACAATGGATATGATCACCTAGTCTAAGAAGGGAGGCAGAGGTAGAGTGTTTAGGCTGGAAACCAGACTGATATGGAGTCAGAAAACCTGAGCCACAATGGAATACTCAATGTGAAATTACGACCAACTGCTTGAAAATTTTGAGCCTGCCCTGCTCTGTTCCATGTATATTTTACAATGGAATGTTGCATAAATCACTATAAAACATATTTAAAATTAAAAGTAATCACTTTATTTCAGTACTCTAGCTGGACAGCTGGCTACCATAGCTATCCAGAGTATTTTTTTGTGATTTAGTTCTGTCAAGGGAACCCCAGGTCTCTATTTATAGAGGTCCCTCCAGTATGGCAATCTATACTGTGCTATGTAACTTTCGCTATTACTTCTGAGGAGAGAACTGCTCACAAATGCCTCCTTTCTCCTTTAAAATCACACTTTCCCTCTTATCTGAGTCAGTGATAGTTTATAATATATGGTAGAATGTTTCAAGGCCGTCCGATCAAGTTCCGCCCATGCGCAGACTGCTCCCGGTTGTTAACCCATCGATGTGACGTACCATCGATGGGTTAGCAACATCGTGACATCACATCAATGGTATAATGTTTTTATAAAAAGGTAGATTTCTACCTATAACAACGTTCTACCATACAATTATATAGAGGATAATGTATGGTTATCGATCGTCAACCGTTTTTTTAACCCATCTTGAGGTTGCCATGGTGACGCAAAACTCTCGAGCTTCACTTTCAAGGTTTACATGGTCACCCTGGCAACCTCTTGATGGTTAGCAAACCGGTTAACAATCAATGATCATACATTATCCTCTATATAATATATGGTAGAACATTGTTATAGGTAAAAGACAAAGAACCTCAGTGCGCAAGCACTAAGGCAATGGTTACCCCAAAGGGTATTGGCAGGTAGCCAAGTTTCAAAGAAATACAAAATCACACATGCCCCCATAACACAAAGCATCATGGGCTGCATATGCAAATCACCACACAATATTATGCTGGTTCAACTTTAAGCAGAAATGCATGTGCAAAAAGGCTAGCACACAGTTTGCAAAGGGTGCCAACAGAAGACACAGGCACATGTTTCATCCTACCAGGACTCATCAGTGTGCCTCATCTGTTTGACACCCCAGTGGAATGAACCAGCTACCCTAAGACAGTCTGTCTGGGTTATGTAGTGGTGAACCCAATTAAAACAAAAAACAAGTTAAAAGACAAAGAACCTCGGTGCGCAAGCACTAAGGCAATGGTTGTTATAGGTAGAAATCTACCTTTTTATAACAACATTATACCATTGATGTGATGTCATGATGTTGTTAACCCATCAATGGTACATCACATCAATGGGTTAACAACTGGGGAGCAGTCTGTGCATGGGCGGAACTTGATCGGGAAGCCTTGAAACGGCCGCGGCCGTGAGAGCATGATCAGGAGCAGAGCGGCACTAACATAAAAAAACGCAGTAAGGAACTGCTTTCTTTTTTAAAAACGTAAACTGTACTATACACTGTAAAATATAATGCATGATACATCAATCGTCAACCGTTTTTTTGTGTATAGTGGGGGTTTGTTCCACATGGATATCCATGCCAGCTGAAATGCTGTTGTACCACAGTTCAAAGTTCATGGAACACAGTTTCACTCACACACACACACACACACACACACACACACACTGCTACATTTCCGAGGAGCTTTTTTCCTTATCTCTTAGTTGTGCATCCCAGTTAATTACATCTCTAAAACTGGGGCATTCATGTGTAGAATGAAACTAAGTGTTTTTAGAAGGCCTGCCGTTACTTTTCTGATGAATGACTATGTAAATTCGAAAGCTTAAGGTTTTTTCTGTAAAACTTTATTGGTCCAATAAAAGGTCTTAAATCGCCTATTTTGTGCATCTTATTGTACAAGTACCAGTATGTCAACGGACATTTGATCTGATTACTTATAGCTATATTTTTCCACAACTTCCATGTTTCTGATGAGTAACCAGCACACACACAGTCTGCGGTCCTTTCTCAATAAGGCAATTAATACACATCCCATGACTGTGAAGATTGAGTTACACTCAACTAAGTTTGAAGTCAAGATCTGTGCCTTTGTCTCTGGTTTTTATGTTGGCTGCGCTTGCACACTCAACATTTTATGTCAAGGATAGGGGATTTCGGAGGGGGGGCTGTCACTGCTGAGTCCATTGCAGTTCACAATAGCAAGGGTTCAGTAGTGTACACCAATGACCACACGCAGTGGTTCTGACCCAACTTGCTGCTTTCTGGGTGGAAACTTTGTGTACTTCAAAGGACCGAAGCTGCTCCAATCAAAGCGGGCTTCGAACATTTTATTTTCGTGAAGTCGGTCAGCAAACAGGTGAGTGGCTTTCAACTGTCAGACTGCCTGTCAGAAAACCATCCATTGATGTCTGTTGCTGGCCCCCCCATAACTGTCCTCCCACCTGATCCTCCCTCTCAGCACCCACCACCCCCCACCCAACATAACACTAAACTACAGAACACAAAGCACATAACAAAATATGTGTACAAATGCACGAATAACACGCAGCATTAGTTGCCTTTTTTCTTCTCCCAGAAAATGGCAAATACTTAGTACTGTATCCGATCTACAGCCCAGTCATCAATATAAATTTTCAAAGTCAGTCTGTCAGCTCACACAACACATATATATGTACAGTAGATTAGCACAAAACATTTTTTACAGCGTATTACAGATAACCAGCCTGCATTTCTACAAATGTGACACTGTCAATAAAAAAGCAATTACTCAAAGTTACAGTACACACTGGCAAATAGAAACATAGAAACATTGACTTTGACAGCAGATAAGGACCGCTTGTCCCACCAAGTCTGCCCATTTCCCTACCTATTGGATAAGCTGCAGATCCTAGTTAACCAACAGCCTACTTCTTCCTGCCCCCCACCAGAATTGCCTTATGTCTGTCCCATGCATTCTTGAATTCCCCCACAGATTTTGAACCCACGGCCTCCTCAGGAAGGCCGTTCCATGCATCCACCACCTTCTCTGTGAATAAATACTTCCTCATGTTGCCCCTGAGCCGTCCCCCTCTATCTTCAAATTGTGTTCCCTTGTTCTTGCACATCTTTTTTTCTGAAAGATTCTACCCTCTTGGACTTTGTTGATTCCCTTGAGGTACTTGAAAGTTTCTATCATGTCCCCCCTCTCCCTCCTTTCCTCAAGGGTATACATATTAAGCTCCTTTAGTCTCTCTTTGTATGGCTTCTGTTGCAGACCCTGCACCATTTTAGTTGCCCTCCTCTGGACTGCCTCCATCCTGTCTATGTCCTTGCAGAGATGGGGTCTCGAACTACACACAGTACTCCAGATGGGGTCTCACCAACTGTCTGCACAGAGGGATAACAACATCCTGTTTTCTACTGGTGGTGCCTCTCCCTATACATCCCAATATCCCCCCCAGCCCTCCTTACTGCCTTCTCACATTGCTTTCCCACCTTTAGGTCGTCTGATATGGCTACCCCCAGGTCCCTTTCCATTTTTGTTGTTGTCAGTATCTCACCCCCTTTGTGTACTCTTCCCATGGGTTTTTGTTTCCCAGGTAAGTTACTTTGCACTTCTTTGCACTGAATCTAAGCTGCCATACATTTGGCCGTTCCTCCAACCTTGCCAAGTCCCTTCTCACCTTTTCCACCCCCCTTGTGTATCAGCCCTGTTGCAGATCTTTGTTTTGCCTACAAAGAGGCATACGTTTCCTTCCAGTCGCTTCACAATGTCACTTATAAAGACATTAAAAAGGACTGGACCAGTGCTGAACCCTACGGTGCCCACTAGTAGCCCCCTTTCTTCGGAGTGGACTCCGTTTACTATTACCCTCTGTGTCCTGTTGTCCAGCAAATTTTTTACCCAGACTACCACCCTGGGACCCACTCCCAGGCTGGCTAATTTGTTTATTAATCTTTTGTGTGGGACTGTGTCAAATGCCTGTGCCAAATGTATGTGTCAGATCAGATTAGGGAACAGCCCTGTCTGCGAGAGAATTGCACTACATCTCCCAAGGTACTAGAGGACTACAGCTCTCAAGATGCATTTGGCCATGGCACTGCTAACTCTGTCCTATCCATAAAACTACTGTAGAATGAGAAACATTCACTATTAAGATATTTTTTCACTATAGTTACACTGTATCTATAAACCTCAAGAACACCTTGATCGTGAATATTGTTTTCATAGCAATGGATTACGTCATTTTGGAGTTCTTCCTTTGCATTCATGTACCATTTAACATCACATGTCTAAACTCTAACACACAGACTTGTTGCCTTGTTTTTATTCCCTTACTTTTAAGTTTCATTCTTTTAGCAAGTGTTAAATATATACCCACCATGTTTCATGTCGTTATCCATTAATGTTTCACTAACTGCCTTTTGGGAGTATCTGAGGTCGCAGAACTGTCTTTCGAGTTCTGTGTTTGAGGTATTGCTACATGTTAGGGAAACACTTCAAAGTGGATGGGGGGTGGTTATAAGAATTTAGCAGTAATTTCAACACATTGCTTACCCCCAGGAAAACCATCCATCAAAGTCTGTTGCTGGTACCCCGCAACTGTTCCCCCTCACCCGACTCTCCATCTCAGCACCCCCTCAACAAACGTAACACTGACACTGGGGGTGCCCAATCCCCAGTGTCGCCACCTGAAATGTATAAAACTGTCCCTTGTCATTTTTTAGTTTGTAAACCCTGTAAACAGTAAACCATCCATCGATGTTTGTTGCACTGTTAGTCCCCCACCCTCCCCTCCACTCAGCACCCACCCCCTCCACCCACCCCCAGACCTCACTTGCCCACCAGAGGTCTGATGCTGTAATCTTCTGTGGACTGCAGAGACATCTTCATTCTTCAAAGCCGGACCGCGAACTGCAGAAATCAGGTATGCGGTTCAATGTATTTCAATGGGATTTTGAACTTAGTGGCATAATTTTGCCATTTTTAAGTATTTTTGCCCCAAATTTTCAACATGCCTTTTTTGGGACCCCACCTCCTGAACAGTTACAGTGATATTAGGTAAATCTGTCCCAAAATGTGATTTCGCAGTTGCTGCATGAAATCACCTTTCAGGCAGCAGTTGAAAAAGTTCTCTGGTTTTGTGCATGAGGTGTGGTCATAAAAAGGCTATGTTGAAAATTTGGTGTAACAATATTAAAAAACTACAAGATTATGAGCCTACATTGAAATTTACCAATGTAGGTTTGTAACTTTGGTAATTTTGAATATTTTGACCCCAAAATTTCAACATAGCCAACAGGGTCCCTCCTGGAATACTCGGGGCAAGCTGCCCACAGACCACGGATCAGACCCGACTCAGAAGCACAGTTAAATTCCAGGTCCCTCCTGGAATCCTTGGGGCAAGCCACCCATGTATCGTGACTCAGACCCAGTGCAGAAGCATAGCTAAATTCTAGGGTCCCTCCTAGAATCCTCGGGGCAAGCTGCCCACAGACCGTGGATCGGACCCAGTGCAGAAGCACAGTTAAATTCCAGGTATCCCATCTGCTGCCCTTCTAGGCGCTTTGCGCCATTTTCAAAACTGCAACTATGCATTACAAGCCCCTAAGTTAGAACTGCAGGAGCTTAAGTTGGGACTTGAACTGAACTGCATATTATCTGCTAACTCCGTATTATTCCGTGATTAATTGTGGTGCTGTTTAAATTTAATGCAGAGGTTCCCAAGTATTGCTTAAGAAACAAACTGAAAAAAAAAAGTAAAGGGTTTAAAAGCCAGCCTTTTGGCCAGCCCATCCCTTGCTCCAGCTCGAAAATTTTCACCCGCTGCCCCTTCCCCACCCCCAGCCTTTATTAAATAGTTAAGAAACCCTTTTTGGCCCACCCTTCCTTACACTGCCAACCAACCATAGTCTTGAATGTATGAGACAGCCCTGCTTAAAGGGATAGAATCCTTTCTATTGTGCTTGGATGCATTACCTGTCTCCAAATAACTAGACCCTCAGTACAGTAGTTCTGCTGCCCTGCCCTATTTAATCCACCGCACCTGCTCCATCCAGCCTGATTTTTCACATGACCCCTTCTCCATATTTATCTAGACCTGAGACTGAGCCTGGCATTACTTATTACTAACTCCCTACATCCCTGGGGCATCTGTTTTTTAAAAGTTGCAATGTACTTCCTCGCCTGTCTATTCTGCTCCCTGTGGACCCTGCACCTCGCTGCAGTCTATCTTCCGCTATATGCAGGTCCTCTGGAGTCACATTATGCTGATGACTATTCCTACTCTAATTTTATAATGTCCTGGCAAGCAACAATGTGTCCCCACTGCTGCTTCCCTCCAAAAACTTTAAAAGTTGTTTTCAGACTCAAATGCCTACGTCGCCACCCGTGTAAAACATCATACAGAAATAGATGGCTGAGTCACCTCCTCTAGTTTTCCGCTCTCCTCATCCTGCTTGGAGGGGATGTTGAACTGAACCCTGGGCCTATTTCATTACAAACCTTTAACACCCCCTACCCTGGTCCTCCCTTAAAGGTTTAAACACTGCACTTCTAAATGTTCGTAGTCTCATCCACAACTAAGCTGAGCTGACTGCCTGGGTTGACCACTATAACCCTGATATCCTGTGTCTTATGGAAAAGTAGTTGAAACCTGCCATCCCTCACTCAGCTTTCGCAGTCCCCAACTTTAGCCTCCTGTGTCATGATTGTATGGGCTAAAAGCACGGGGGTGGTCTCTTGATATATTACAAAAGCCACCTCAACTTATCCCATATCCAGTATGACCCAGTGCTACCTACTACTACCTGTGAATTCCTTCACAGGCTTCTCTTACTAGGGAACACTAAAAAAATCCACATCATTTGCAGTTACAACTCCCCTAAGCAGGGTACCAAGGGGCTCTCTTACCTCCTTGACAGCATTAGCCTAAAAGTCTCCTCAAATGCGGTACTTATTTGTGGTGACCTCAATTTAAACTGGTCAGGTGAAAATGTCAAACAGTATGAACCACTGCTGGCTGCCCACGGCCTCACACAGCTCATTAATGAGCCAATACGTAACCACAATGATAGGAGTCTTGGTTCACTCCTGGACTGGTTTCTGACCAACAGGCCTGATAGGATCTCTGCATCTGGAGCCCTTCCAGACAGTATATCTGACCACTGCCCCATTTACTGCATTTAAAAGGCCTTCACTCCCAAGGTGCCTCATAAAATCATACAAGTGAGGGACTTCTCCCAGCTAGATCCAGCCCTCTTTCTTCAAGATCTTGCACTTATTGACTGGACTCCTGTATTCTCCACTATGGACACCACAGGAGCACTTCATAATCTTCTAAATATCCTCCCCCCTCAGGATAAACACTCCCTTCATGTCAGGAGGAGAGTTAGAGGCACTTTCACCAAATGGCTACATCGGGATCTGCTCTCCCTCATGAAAGCCCGTGATAAGTGCTGGTGAAAATTTAAAACCTCGCATGAACTATCTGACTATCATGAATACTGACAGCTCCACAACACCTGCAGAAAAGCAACACACAGAGCCAAGAGTGAATACTGCAAGGCTGCTCTCTTATCCTCTGCTAGGGATCCATGACACTTCAGGTATACTATAAAAAGACTGTAGTCAGGGGATATAGTCGATGTGACACAACGGATATGGTTGTTAAGGGTAAAAGCTGTAAAAATGTCACTACCATTGCCAATACCTTTAACAATCAATTCTCTGATCTCTCAACTTACAACTCCCTGTTTGCCACCAACAATGACCATCCGTCTGCCTCCAACCATTCCTCACCTCCTGAGCCTCTATCTCACCCACCTTTCTACCTTAGAACGATCTCAGTGAGGGAAACCTACAAGCTTCTATCCAGCCTCTCTCCTTATATGAGTGCTGGACATGATGACCTTGAACCAAAACTTCTAAATATCAGAGCCTCTTTGCTTGCACTCCCAATATCCCATATTATTAACCTCTTTCTCACCACTGGAATTGTTCCTGCAAGTTGGAAGGTTGCTAAGGTTGTTCCTGTCTTCAAACAGGGTGATCATAAAGGCCTAGAGAACTACTGCCCAATAGCCATCCTGTCTGCTGTTAGCAAGATTCTGGAAAAGGTGGTAAAATGTGCAGCTGACAGACTACCTATCTAATCCTAACTTACTGTCGCCCGAACAGCATGGCTTTCGAAAAGGCCATAGTACTGGCACAGCCCTTGCTAAAGTCACTACCGAAATAAGGATTGCCATGAATCAGAGCTTGCTGTCTGGGGCCATCTTCGTGGACCTCTCAAAGGCCTTCGATCTAGTGGACCACTCCCTCCTCTGTGCAAAGCTCTGCTCCCTTGGTGTGACTGGTCCCACCCTAAATTGGTTTTCAAACTATCTCACTGGCAGGCTGCAGCTTGTCAAATACAATAGGGCTCTGTCAGATCATGTTCCCATCACGATCAGCATCCCCCAGGGCTCCATCCTAGGTCCTATCCTTTTTTCACTTTTCATTAATGACTTCTCAGCCGTCCCTTCCTATAGTACCGCAACCCTATACGCCGACGATCTGGTCCTCTTATCTAGCTCAGGTGATGTCAGCACCATCAGTCACAACCTACAAGCTGACTTCAACAAGCTGCAGAACTGGCTCCAGACAAATAAGCTCCTGCTCAATATAAACTCAACTCATGTTCTTCGGCACCCCGGCCAAGCTCAAACAGTGTCCCGCACCACCAAATGTCCTAAGTTCTGGTGGTGACCCACTAGGCATTACATGCTCCTTTAAATATCTGGGAGTTACTCTCAACCCCCAGTTAGACCTATCTTTACACATTCATAATGTGTGCAGGGCAACCAATGTCAAGCTTGGACTTGTGTACAGGGCTCGTGAGTCCCTTACTGCTGCTGTTTGGCTTGCCCTTGCTAAAGGCTTATTTCTTCCCTCTCTCAGCTATGGGCTGACAACATTTGCCCTCGCAGCAAAAACTAGCCTTGTCAAATGGGATGTGGCCTACAATAATATCTGCCACTTCTCCCTCGCTGTCCCTCGACTCACGCATCACTGTGAACTATACAATAAATTACACTGGTTGTCTCTAAGTAATTATTGCTCATTCATCCTGGGCTGCTTCATAGACAAAGTTGTCTGCAATGACACCCCACCCACCCTGTCCAAACTCTTCCAGCCGGCACCACCTTCATTCCAGCTTAGGACAGCTGCATCACACCCCCTCCTTGTCTCAAAAACTTATACACTGTCCAGTGATCATGCCTTTGTGGTCTGCATCACTAGATTCTGGATTGTCCTACCTGCACCCCTCAAGTGTACCCCCTCCCATCCCATCTTTAAAAGCTCCCTGTGGTCGCACCTAAAGTCTGCCTCAACCTGTAACTGTTACTAGGCTGCCGGACATCCTCTGCCACTGGGTTCTATCTTATCCTTGGTCTTCTACACTCTTTTGAGCTCTACTAGTGGGAATATTCACCCTCACCTCAGCACTTACCACCCTCTAAATGAAATGACTGCCTTTAAATTGTACCTGTACGCTTACCATATAATGTAATTATTGTAATCTTACCATTGTAATCTTACCATGAAATATAATCTTTGTTAATCTGCTCTCTCTTACCTTGAAAAGTTCATTATTGTTTACCTCTCCTCACCATTGATGACTGTGCTTACCTGTCCATCCTGTAAATGTTTTACTTGTTTTTACCCTGTTCATTGCCTGTATTTCACCTTGTTGTATAGTACTCTTGCACCGATTGTAAACCTTGCTCTGTAATCTCCTCAGTTGTACCTAGAAATAAGCATTTCTTGTCTAGATGTGCTTACCCGGTAAACAAAAACTAATAAATAACATTTCTTCACAGCACCTCATGAATGTGACAGCTGTCATTTTTCAAACCCTGGCCAAAATGTGTTTTTGCATCTCAAAAGCTGATTTCCCAGTTGCTGCACAAAATCACATTTTGGGCAGGAGTTGAAAATTTTCTCTGCACTTGTTCATGAGATGGGATCATAAGAAGGCTATGCTGAAATTTTGTAGCAACAATATTCCAAAAGAACGAAGTTATGAGCCTACATTGAAATTTACATATGCAGGCTTGTAATTTTGGCAATTTTCAATATTTTGACCCCAAATTTTCAACTTAGCCATTTCTTCACAGCACCCCATGAATGTGACAGCTGTCATTTTTCAAATCCTGGCCAAAATGTGCTTTGGTGTCTTGAAAGCTGATTTTGCAGTCACTGCTCAAAATCAGCTTTGGAGCAGAAATTGAAAATTTTATCTGCACTTGTTCATAAGGTGGGGTCATGAGAAGGCTATGTTGAAAATCTGGGGCAAAAATATTACAAAACAACAAAGTTATGAGCCTACATTTAAATTTACATATGCAGGCTTGTAACTTTGGTAATTTTCAATATTTTCACCCCAAATTTTCAACATAGCCATTTCTTCACAGCACCTCATGAATGTGATAGTTTTCATTTTTCAAATCCTGCCCAAAATGTTTTCGTACCTGTGGAGCGGAATGATGTTTTGGAGGGGATTCGAAAAATTTCACCTACTGCATTCATTAGGTGGGGTAATATGAAGGCTATGCGATACATTTGGTGCACAAATACAGTAAAATGCCTAGGTTATGACTGAACATTACACTATTTCAACGTTCACTCATAACTTTGCTAATTTTCAATATTTTGATTCCAACCTTTCAACACAGACATTTTTCCACGCCACCTCATAAGCGTGATGTGTCACTTTTAAAATCCTGGATGAGATGTGTTTTCACACCTGTGGTGTGAAATGACATTTCACCCAATATATTATAAATGGTACATGTCATGTCTATAAGACGAATCCTGAAATAAGTATCTTCAAAATTTGGGGTCAGTATTGCAAAAAACAAATTGTTTAACAAGCAGCCAACATTTGGCATTAACAAATGCTTGTTGATTTCTGTTTTATATCTAGTTACTCAAATTATTTATATACTTACCTGTCACATGGATGTGTAAAGGTTCCTTTTGGTTTTTGTTTTTTTTGTTTTACCAATTCTGTTCTATGTGCTTGAGGTTATTTCTTGTATAACTGCCATTTTCTGATGAAGGACCCTATTGTGTAGTCCAAAAGCTAAAGTTTTTTTCCGTAAACTTTGCTGGTCCAATAAAAGGTATCAGATCACCTATTTTGTACATCATATTGAACAAGGACCAATACAGCAACAGACATTTGTTCTGACAAATGATAAAAGAAATGGATGTGATAAAGTCACCGGGGACCTGAATGCATAGTACCAAGATTATTAACAGTGGAGTAAGAAGTAATTGTGGAGCTTCTAAAAGGGAGTATACACCTTGTTGTTGACATTTTTATATCTCTGTAAATGGGCATGTGTTAAGTAAGCAATAACCCACTCCAGGGTGTGCGGTTATTGAGGATTAATCAACATCACAGGTGCATTGTGAGGCACAAGGTCAAATATTAATTTTTTATTACTTAATCATTCCCGAACTCAGTGACATCAGTTGAGCTTAAAGGTGATAGAAAACAGTTTTTACACCTCTAGATGCCCTCCAGGTGTTCTTTTATTGTCTACCCAATATTCTCATATATAGTTTTTGACCTTTTTTGTTGAATTAATAATCTAATTTTGTTGCCTTTGTAACTACCCTGAATCCCTCTCTCCTCAGCAGTTGCTGTTCTCTCTTGTCATACTGCCTGAACATTCTATGATATCAATAACACCCTTCCAGGCCATTCAGATGGCTAGCATGGAATGGGGGTTACTGATGTCATAGAATGTCTTAGAAATCTGAAAAGAAAAAGCAGTAGTTGGTGAGTAGAGTAGACTCTATGTAGATCTGATGGCACCCCAAAACTAGATTACTTACAATAGTTATCAAAAAAATCATCAAAGCATATTAGAATACATAACTGGCATGGAAAGGAAGATGGAAGGGTGGCTAACTATGTAAACATATTTTTTATCTCTTTTAAGGCTACAGAGAAGCAGAACCCTGTAACATCAGCTCAGCTGGTGGCAAATCATAACCTGAGGAAAAAAAGGCAAGTGAGTTTAATTTTTATGGTGGATCATGAACTCAAAGTTAATGTTCGGTTTGTTATTTTTTGTGTCCAGTAGGTCTATACATTTGAGTTCCCAAGTGCAGCTTTAGGAACCCTAGGAACAAATATAGAAACAGAATTTGACGGCAGATAAGGACCACTTGGCCTATCTAGTCTGCTCATTTCTCACTACCTACACTATTACATCGAGCCGTGCCCGATCTACAGCTCTTTCTCCCTCATCCCATCCTTTCCACTATGATTCCTTTGTGCTTATCCCATACTTTCTTGAAACCCACCACTGTTTTTCCCCCACCAGCTTTGCTGGAAGGCTGTTCCAGGAATCCACCACTTTTTCCATGAAGAAGTACTTCCTTATATCGCTCCTGAATCTACCCACCTCCAGCATCATAGCATGTCCTTGAGCACATTCTCTTCTGAAAAAAAAATCCCCTCCTGTACCTTATTTACCCCTGTGAGGTATTTGAAGGTCTCTATCATATCTCCCCTCTTTCTCCTCTGATCCAGGGTGTACATATTGCATTTATGTGATAATGGTGAAAGCCTAAAGACAATCAGTGTTATCACGAAGCCAGAATACCAAAAATCAATTTCAGCACTCTGACTCCCCGGTGCACAGCAAAACAGCTCTGGTGACTTGTATTTTAAATGCTTTATGTGAGGCTGCACCCCACGCCACCTATAGGATTCTCAGCTCAGAGGATGCATGTTGGGGGGTGCAAAATGTTTAAAAAATAATTCAGGCGGTGCAATGAAAATGCAACACCCAGGCCAAATCCAGCACCCTGCCCACGAAGCTGGCACCTCCCACCACACCACGGGGCCAGCTTAGCAACCCACTGCAGCACCACCCCTCACAATCCCTTCTGCCCCTTGCTGTGCATGCTCGCTTCCCCCCCCACGTGCGAACGTATAGTGACATCCATCGCTGTATTCGCTGACCCCCCATCCGGTCACCCTACCCCACCGGTAGCCCCAATGACATGCACTGGGATTGAGTTGCCGTTATTGCAGGAGCTCAATTGATGACACCCATGTCACAGGCTACCTACATATTGAGGTCCTTTAGTCTCTTCTCATAGGGCTTTTTTTTTTTCACTTATTATTTTTCTGCGCGTGTTGTCCCTCAACCTCACTCCTTCAGTCCCCCAAGCAGTATCACCCTCCCAACCCTACCGACACTCAGGGTCTGCCCCTAGAGTACCACACTCACAGCCGTTGGGGCACATGATGGCCTGGATTACCACCCGGGCGGGGTGAGGAGAGATCCCACCTTACCTCCTCTCTTTCCCCTGCAACGAGCTGTACAGCAAGGTCTGCCCTGTTTGGTCGGTGGGTGGTGAGACTGGCTCTGGAGGACATCATCTAGGTAGGCTGGAGGGCCTTTTTCCTCCGAGATGTATTTCCCCGATGTTGGCATGCAAGGAGGAGCAAGGCTGCCAGCGTGCGTGGAGATGCACATCGAAGCTGGTCCTCTGCCAGCATCTACCCCTTGTGTCAGGCACTCCTCAACCGCACTGACCACCCTAAGCATCCCCCAACAGGTGGCAGTATCATGGCAGAGAGCGTGGTCCCCCCCTCCCCAGAGAAGGAGAGCAGCCGTTGGACGCTCAATCCTTTTCCCTCCCGGCCGACCCCTGTTGACCTGAGCTCACTCCTGAATCTGGATCGCCGGCATGGTACGAGGTGTGGTGTCCATCGCCTCAACCCTCAACACCACTGGGCCAGCTCTCATAAGGCTTTTGATGTAGACCCTGCACCATTTTAGTTGCCATCCTTTGGACCGTTTCCACTCTGTCTATGTCCTCCCAGAGATGTGGTCCCCAGAACTGGAGACTATACTCTAGGTGGGGTCTTACCAGTGATCTGTACAGAGGCAACACCACCTCCTTCTTTCTGCTGGTGATACCCCTCCCTATGCACCTCAGCATCCCACTTGCCCTCCCTACTGCCTTGTTGCACTGCCTGGCCACCTTTAGGCCATTCGATAGGATTACCCCCAGGTCTCTTTCCTGCTTGATGGTCATCAATACCATTCCACCCATTTTGTACTCCACCCCTGGGTTTCTGTGCCCAAAGTACATTATTCAGCACTTTTTTTGCATTGAAACCCAGCTGCCATACCCTTGATCACTCTTCTAGTATTCTCAGGCCTCTTCTCATCCTTTTCACTCCCTTGGAGTGTCTACCCTATTGCAGATTTTGATGTCATCCACAAAGAGGTAGACTTTCCCTTCCAGCTCCTCTGCAATGGCATTTATAAAGACATTAAAGAGGATGGGTCCCAGCACTGATCCCTGAGGCACCCCACTGGTCACCCTCCCTTCCTTAGAGTGAACTCTGTTTACCACCACCCTCTGTCACCTATCCCCTAATCAATTTCTTACCCAGTTTACCACCTTTGGACCCACTCCAAAGCTACTCAGCTTGCTTACTAGTCTCCTATGTGGAACAGTGTTGAATGCCTTACTGTAATCTAGGTTGGCCAAATATTACAAACTTTAACCTTTTGCAGTTTACCTGACTTCTAACCTCTTTTGTGCGTTATTGTGATTGTGCTCTATTTAATTTTACCTTGTTCACAAACTAAAGACTGCATTTGACTACCTCTGTGAACAGAACCACTCTTATCTTAAGTTTGCAACTTATGATTTGAAAAACTAATAAAAACATTCTATATACACCCACACCTGCATCCCTTTTGGCAAAGATTACAGCATTTAGCCAAACAGAACAGAGATATAGGGAAGGTTACTGAATAACCCACAAGGGCTATTCAGAGTTGCAGCAGTTCTGAAGAAAACATACCTTCTCGATGAAGTATTTTCCATCTGCCCAGATGACAGCCGAAATAAAATGCAGCAAGGGTTGCAAAATTAATGACTGCAACGTGGCAACACTGAGTAATGCAAAGATTTTACTGGGGATATAAAATGCAAGAATTAGAAATCATTATTAATATTGCCTGCAATAGGGTATTTGATATACTGTAGTTCTCAGCCAGCAATCAATGAAGTGTGCTGTATAATCAAAACTAATGATTAGTTCTATGTCTGTTACCTTACTGCAACAGAAAAAAGTTAAGCTTAGAGGTGAGGTGTAGCTATAGGCATCTTCTTTCAGTAAATATTTTTTATTTAGAATATACAGTATGTGCTAATTTCTAGCACTTTTACAGCATTTGTTTCATTAAGGCTGTGCTATATGAACTTACACAGTCCATGTAAGAGATAACAATTACAATAAAATACATATTAGGCTATGTTCACGACAACAAAGAAGGCATATTACATCACCAGAAATATGTAACAGGAAACCGTTCACATATTTGAGGACATGTGATTTCTGGGGTTTCAGGTATGCAGAACTATAGAAACAAACACGTAAGCATGGCACTCCTTACCTGCTACAGTGAAGGATTCAGTCCAGGTAAGTTCAAGAAAAAAAGCTTTATTTTGGGAGATACGGTACTGTGCAAGCATGCATACAAACAATGGCGCTCAAAGACAGCCCCAGTCCTTGGTGTGAACTGTCAAGTTGTTTTCTGTCCCTTGCCTGTCTGACTCCTTATGCTGTGGTCCCACTTGGTGATCTCTAATTAATCTGGCACCCAGGGGATATAGAGGAGGACTAGGTTGAATCAGTTCTGCTGTCTTCCTTCCTGGGAGGGCGTACCAGAGTTGGGCGGGCCACACATAATATATACGGTGGTGGAAATGAGCCTGAAATGTTGTAGGTGGTCAATTAGGCAACATGGTACAGAACTGTGATTTGTAAGACTTTTGTGGCTATCATGTTCTACTGGTTTCCTTCTGGTTTGTTTAGATGCTGGTATCTGTTCTTGGGAATGTGGTGGTTATGTGCATCAAAGGTATGGGACTTCAGAAAAGCGGACTTTGGGAGGATGCATAAATTACTAGTAGACGGCATGGGGTAATAGAAGAGATTGGGGGTAGTGGACAAGAAATGGGAGGCATTTAATTCAGAGTGGCAGAAGGGGACAGAATGCTGCATCGGGGAGGTAAATTAATGCAGGAAGGCTAAGAAACCATTGTGGTTCATGGCAAAGGTAAGGGATGCAGTCAGGTGAAAAAGAAAGGCATTTTGGAAATACAAGGAGAGTCAAAGGGATGAGAACAGGCAAATGTACCTTAGGTTAGCTAGGCAAACTGCAAGATAGTAAAAAAAATATTCAAAGGCCGAGTCGGAGGGGAAAGAAGGGGGCTAAGGCGTTCTTGCAATATATATATATATATATATATATATATATATATACAATATATATGGGACAAGTGCAAAATTAAGGAGGGAATAGGAGGCTAAGAAAGGGAGAAGGATGAGAGGACAGAGATAAGGGGAAGACCGATACACTAAACCAATATTTTTGTTCAGTATTCACTAAAGAGAAGGAGGGCCACTGCTGGACTGTGCAGTTAGTCTGGTGTGGAGCTGGGGGGGATGACCAGTGACGCTCCCATCACACATGAAAAGTCACTGGATGGCCAAAAGCACTAAGAGTAGACAAATCAGTGGGCTAAGATGGGATGAACTGAAGAATATTAAAAGCAGTGGTGCAGGTGATTGCTGCACCACTAGCAGACATCTTTAACTGCTTGTTGAACAATGGGGTAGTTCCCAGGAACTGGAGGACAGCTGCCATGGTGTTTCTGCACAAAACTGGCAGCAAGGATGATCCAAGTGACTGTAGATCTATCAGCCTGCCATTTATAGTGGGAAAATTATTGGAGACTATATTAAGAGAAAAGCTGGTAGACTTTCTCAAGGTAAACAGTCTAAGGAATAGTAGGCAACAGAGTTCATACAGGGCAGGTCATACCAGGTGAATGTGGTCAAGTTCTTCAGCTGGGTATGTAAAGCATCTGACAAAGGACAAGCACTAGTCATACTGTAGCTCAGCTTCAGTAAGGCCTTTGTCTTGTTTCCCCATAGGAGATTAGTCAACAAGCTGAGAGCTCTAGAGAGGGAGAAAAAGTAGCACCATAGGTAGAAAGTGGCTAAAGTGGAGGACACAGAGGGTGGCAGTGAACGGAGAGCACTCTGAGGTTAAAGAGGTAATGAGTGGGGTACCACAGAGCTCAGTCCTGGGCCCAGCCCCTTTAATATGTTCACCTGTGGCATAGAGTTAGGGGTTCAGGGAAAGATCTGCTTCTTTGTGGATGATGCCAAGATAGGCAAGAGAGCGGACAGCAAGGGTGGGATCAGAGCAATGAGAGATGACCTGAATGCATTTAAAAAGTAGTCCAGGATATGGCAGCTGAAATTTACTGCCAAGAAATGCAAGGTACTGCAGTCCCTGATGGGGGAGTGGTAATAGCACAACTGAGGTCAAAGGTGATAGTATTGGAAAGCTGGAAATCTATGGCATAGTGTAGTAGGGAAGGTGAGAAAGCAAACAGGATGCTGGGATGCATAGCAATGGAGTACCAGTAGTAGAAGCAGGGAGGGAATGCTTCCCTTATACAGGTTTTTGGTTCAAACCATGCAAAGTTCTAGAGTCCATACCTGTGGAAGGACTGTGATGAGGTAGAGGCTGTACAGAGAAGGGCAACCAAGGTAATTCAGGGGCTGGTGGAGAAAGCATACAAGGAAAGACTAAGGGACCTTAACATGAACACCCTGGTGACAAGGAGTGAAGGGGAACATAATTAAAACATACACATATCTCCATGGGATTAACAGTAAAACACAGTGAATTATTCGCCCTAAGCACAAACACAAGGCTAAACATTAAAGTGGGCTGGGGAAGGTTCAGGAGGGATGTCTGCATGTACTTATTCACAGAAGGAGTGGTGGAGAAGAAGCCAATTCAAACATGGGATGAGACAGGGACATGAGACTGATAAGGGTAGGAGGGGTGTAAGGGGTCAGGGAGGGGAATACGGAGGAAGGAAGTCACAATGTCCATTGCAGGAGAAATAGGTAGGGATGGGCAGACAGGATGGGCCAGTATGCCTTTTACAGCCTTTACATTTTGTTTCTGTTTTTCCCAGCCTACGACTGGGAGGCTGAAATCTTGCAGGAGCAACATACTGCCTTTGTCTTTTGCCTTTGAAATCACGTTATGATGTTTAGGTTCCTGTCTCCCCTTTGGGTCTGGCGGTCTACAGCACAGGCCAAAAGGTGACTGTCTTTCTTGTGATATTATTATTAAAGTACTGTATGCACGGGGTAAGACATGGCAGAGTTTTGACTATGCTATGCTAATATACTGAGTGGTGGGGTTTTCACCTCAGGTTTCAACCACCAGGTTATGTATTAAAGCAGCAGTGCAACGAAATTGGACAAAAAATTTGACCCTACCTTTTTTTCCACAATTAAAGATTCCAGGCAACTTTTAGTTTTATTCTGTGTCAAAATTTTCTAGTTCCACCAAAATTTGAGTATTTTATAAATGTTTCAATGTATTTTTTCTGGAAAAAAAGGACTACAATATCAGCTCTCCAATAAAACCAAGTAAGGAATCACCCTCGAACAAGTTCATACCTTCAAATACCTCGGCCTCACCCTCGACTGTAATCTCTCCTATGTCCCACACATCAATAACGTGGCAAAAGTAGCCAACACCAGGATGGGCCTACTATTCTGACATAGGAAACATCTAACCCCAGAAGCTCTGTCCATAGCTGTCCAGAGCTCCATCATCAGCATCATTGACTATGGTCTCATTATCTATGGATCTGCCACAACCTCATCTCTCAGGCGTGTTTTGACTTCCCTCAATCAAGCCTGCTGACTCGTTACTGGTTCCCACCGTCTCACCCACACCTGCGACCTCTACTCCAAAACAGGCTGGCTGCAACTGAATAATCGAATCAAATACCAAACCTGCATCACTGCTAAGAAAATCATGATGGGAAAGGCACCACCAGGAGTCAGCACCCTTATCAAACCCAAAATCACCAACCGCAACACCAGGAGCTCTAAGCCCCAAATCCTTCAAATCCCCTGCTGCACTACTCCCAAGGCCAAAGGTCGTTTGCATACAGGGCTCGAGTTGGCTGAATAGAGCTCTAGTGACACCTCATCAACAGCAATGCTTGGAGCGTTCAAAAAAAAGCTCCGCCACTCCATAACTGGCACCTCCACCTGTGCTTGCACCCCACAACATCTTCATTCCCTACGCTGCTTCTGACCTTATAGGTGCCAGTTTCTGCCCTCTCATCTTGCACTTACCTATCCAAAGCAACTTCTAATGCACTTGCTCTGTGTCTGTCCTGACAAGGCCCCTCGGCTGCCTCACCCTGACCCTCTACACCTATGCCTTCCCCTTCCCTCAGCCTTCTCCCCTTCTTGCCCTCTTCCTCCTATTGTTTCTTGAGTTACTCATCACTCAGTCTGATTTTGTCAAGCAAAGTTACTGTCTAAAACCATGTACCTGTAACTGTTTTATGTTTTAGTGTCTGTTACCCTGTAACCAGCATGACGTGGAACCTTTGTAAAAAGAGCCTTGGCTCAAAGGTACTTTGTAATCCTAGACACAAATAAATAAAATAAATAAATATAGCCTATAAATACCATTGTAGACCTGGTAAGGGTTAGGATCAAGGAAAAAAAAAAACATTTAAGGTGTGAAGCACAGGAGATCCTAGAGAAGCAGATTTGATAGTTATGTAGATATTTTTATTAAAGAAACATGGAAACATAGACTTTGACGGCAGATAAGGACCGTTTGGCCCATCTAGTCTGCCCATTTCCCTACCTACAGGATAGGCCGTAGATCCTAGTTAACCAACAGCCTATTTCTTCCTACCCCCCACAAGAATTGCCTTATGTCTGTCCCATGCATTCTTGAATTCTCCCCACAGTTTTAGACCCCACAACCTCCTCAGGAAGGCTGTTCCATGCATCCACTACCCTCTCTGTGAAATAATACTTCCTCACATTGCCTCTGAACCGCCCTCCTTCTATCTTTAAATTGTGTCCCCTTGTTCTTGCAAGTCTCTTTTTCTGAAAGATGCTACCCTCTTGGACTTTGTTGATTCCACTGAGGTACTTAAAAGTTTCTATCATGTCCTCCCTCTCCCTTCTTTCCTCAAGGGTATACATATTAAGCTCCTTTAGTCTCTCCTCATACGGCTTCTCTTGCAGACCCTGCACCATTTTAGTTGCCCTCCTCTGGACTACCTCTATCCTGTCTATGTCCTTGCGGAGATGGGTCTCCAGAACTGGACACAGTACTCAGATGGGGTCTCACCAACTGTCTGTACAGAGGAATAACAACTTCCTGTTTTCTGCTGCTGATGCCTCTCCTATACATCCCAGTATCACAGCCCAGCCCTCCCTACTGCCTTCTCACATTGCTTGCTAACCTTAAGGTCATCTGATATGATTACCCCAGGTCCCTTTCCTTTTTGTTGTTGTTACTACCTCCCCACCCATTGTGTATTCTTCCCCTGGGTTCTTGTTTCCCAGGTGCATTATTTTGCACTTCTTTGCATTGAATCCTAGCTGCCATACTTCTGACCATTCCTCCAACCTTGCCAAGTCCCTTTTCATCCTTTCCACGCCTCCTTGTGTATCAACCCTGTTGCAGATCTTTGTGTCATCTGCAAAAAGGCATACTTTTCCTTCCAGTCTCTCTGCAATGTCACTGATGGAAGACATTAAAAAGGATTGGACCCAATACTGAACCCTGCGGTACCCCACTAGTAACCCCTCTTTCTTCAGAGTGGACTCCATTTACAATTACCTTCTGTGTCCTGCTGTGCAGCCAATGTTTTACCCAGGCTACCACCCTGGGACCCACTCCCAGGCTGGTTAATTTGACTATTAATCTTTTGTGTGGGACTGTGTCAAATGCCTTGCTAAAGTCTAGGTAGGCCATGTCCACAGCCCCTCCCTGGTCTACTACTTTGGTCACCCAGTCAAAGAAATCTATTAGATTCGTCTGACATGACCTTCCCGCTGTGAATCCATGCTGCCTTGGGTCCTGTGCTCCACTGGCCTCTAGGTACTCAACTATTCTTTCCTTCAGAAGTGACTCCATCACTTTCTCCTACAGAGGTCAGACTGACAGGTCTGTAGTTTCCTGCCTCTGTCTTGGTCCCACTTTTGTGAGGGAATCACATCCGCCTTCCTCAGTCCTCGGGTACCACACCATCCTCCATGATTTATTAAAAGGATAGCCAGTGGTTTCACTAGTTCCTCCCTTAATTCTTTTTAGAATTCTGGGGTGAATTCCATCAGGACCCATTGCTTTGTCCACCTTCAGTTTTAGGAGTTCTTGCAGAACCCTTTCTTCTGTGAAAGGACTGGAATCGACCCCCTATCAAGAGTGCTTCTGTTAATTGGATTAGGCACTTCCCCTCCTCTTTGTGAATACTAAGCAGAAATATTTGTTCAGTATCCCTGCTTTTCACTGTCCCCTCTGCCCACCCACCGTTCATTCTATTCAGCCTTACTATCCCTCCCTTTGTCTTTCTATGCTCGCTGATGTACCTATAAAAGGTTTTATCCCCCTTCTTAACTGAGTTGGCTATCTTTTCCTCAGTTTGGGCCTTTGCTATTCTGACTTCCCTCCCTGCTTCCTTCTGCCTTAACTGGTACAGCTCTCTGTCCTGCTCCTTCTGTGTTTCCTTATACTTCCGGAATGCTATCTTTTTCTTCCTGACTTTCACAGCCACCTCTTTTGATAACCATAGTGGCTTTTTCTTTCATTTTGATTTGTTTATTTGCTTCACACAAAGGCTTGTTGCCTCTGTGATGGCAGTTTTGATGATTCCCCATTGTTGCTACACACCTCCTTCTAGCCTGTTTGCTAGTGCTTTTCTGAGGCACTCTCCCATCTTGCCAAAGTCAGCTCTCCTAAAGTCCAGTACCCTCACTTTTGTATGGCTTGACTCTGTAGCTGAGTTTAACGTAAACCACACTGTTTGATGGTCACTTGTAATACTGTTAGTTCCCTTAGGCCTGAAAGTGTGCCTAGTTTAAAAAATACATGTTATAATTGTTCACGTTCTGCAGAAACTACTGCTGTAGCTACTTGATTCTGATTCTTTTTTCTTTTAAAAAGTGGAAAACAGACTGCTTACCATACTATTGTTATCAAACACAAATATGTTTGTTTACATTCCCTGATCAGCTCCCACTGCATCTTTCCTGAACTTAGGAACACCCTCAAAACAGTCTAGCCACTCTTTATGCAGTGGGCACAGAGGAGACTATTGCATCATGAGTGAATGCATTGGGCATCAGAGCAGCTATGGGGGTGGACCAAAGGTGGACCATCATTAAGTAGGGAATACTGGTTGCCACAGATGAGTGCATTAAACTAAGAGGGAAGAACACAAGGGCCAAAGTGCCCAGCTGGTTCAGTTCTGGGGTTTCCCAGGCAGTAAGGAAAAAGAGGCTGGCCTATGGAAAATTCAGGAAGACCAAGAGAGAGGTGGACAGGGAAAATTACCTAAAGTTGGCTAGTGAGGCAAGTAAGGAAGTCAGGCAAGCAAAAGCACAGAAGGAGCTGCAGATAGCTTAAGGAATTAAGAAAGGGGAGAAGGCTTTCTTTCATTATGTAAGTGAGAAAAGGGACAAGAAGGAAGGGATTGTTAGCCTTAAGAAAGGAGTGGAGTGGGTGGAGGATAATGGGGAAAAAAGCAGAGGTACTAAATGAATATTTCTGTTCCGTCTTCACCAGGGAGAAGGGTGGACCAGTGCCTTCAGGAGGGAAAAAAGGAGCAGAGGGAAGGGGAATGCAGATGTAGTGATAGAGGAGGACAGAGTGAGGGAGGGAGGGGCTGCTGGTATTGAAGATGGACAAATCACCAGGCTCGGACAGTGTACATCCAAAGGTACTAAAGGAACTGGCTGAGGAGCTGGGAGGGCCACTGGCAGACCTATTTAATAGTTCGCTAGAGACAGGCATGGTACCGCAGGACTGGAGAGCAGCACATGCAGAGCTCCTTCACAAAAGCGGTCCCAAGGATGACCCGGGGAATTACAGACCAGTCAGCCTGACTTCCATTGTGGGCAAGCTCATGGAGACCATACTAAAGGAAAGGTTGGTGGAATATCTAGAAGAGCATGTTCTCCAGGATGATAGGCAGCATGGGTTCATGGGGCGAGATCATGTCAAACAAATCTGATTGACTTCTTTGGCTGTGTCACTAAGACAGTAGACAGGGGCCAAGTGGTAGACATCCTCTATCTTGATTTCAGCAAGGCCTTTGACTCTGTGCCCCACAGAAGGTTGATCAAAAAGTTGGTGGATCTCGGGGTTGGGGAAAAGATGGCCAGATGGGTGGAAAACTGGTTGAGGGACAGAATCCAGAGGGTGGTTGTGGGGGGAGAATTATCTGGCACCAGAGAGGTAATCAGTGGGGTCATGCAGGGCTTGGTGCTGGGGCTGGTGTTGTTCAATGTCTTCATCAATGACATTGGAGATGGCATTAAGGGCAAAATGTGCCTATTCATGGATAACACCAAGCTCTGTGGGAGAGTGGACACAGCTGAAGGGATACAGGATCTACAGGAAGATCTGGAAAAGCTAGGGAGGTGGTCCAGGATCTGGCAGCTTGGCTTCAATGCCAAGAAATGCAAAGTTATGCGTATTGGAGCCAGGAATCCCAGGACAGAGTACTACCTGGGTGGAGTCCAAGTATCTGCATCAGAGGAGGAGAAGGACCTGGGGATGATGATCACTAGTGACCTGAAGCACTCCAGACAGTGCAAGAAAGCAGCAGCAAAGGCAAATAAGATACTGGGGTGCATATCTAGGGGGATCAGTAGTAGGAGAGAGGAGGTTATACCGCCTTTGTATAGGTCACTGGTAAGGGCGCATTTAGCATATGGAGTTCAGTACTGGTGCCCACACCTCAAAAAGGACATTAATCTGCTTGAGAAGGTCCAGAAGATGATAGCCGCTCAGCAGAGTAAGGCATTTGAGGAGAGGTTGAGGGCACTGAACATGTACTTCTTGGAAGACAGGAGGGAGAGAGGGGACATGATTGGGATGTTCAAATACTTGAAAGGGATAAATAAGGTTGATAAGGAGAGTCTCTTTAAGCTGAATGGCAACCATAGCATGAGGGGGCACAGTCCTAAGCTGGAGGGTGGGAGGTTCAGGAGGGAGGTCAGGAAGCACTTCTTCACAGAGAGGGTGGTGGAAACTTGGAATGCATTGCCGAAAGAGGTCATCTTATTAAAGACAGTGGGCAGCTTTAAGAGAGGATGGGATAGGCATAGGGGGGAGGTAAGTATCATGGGTAGGGAGGATGGGAGGAGTGGAGAGGGAGAGCAGGAACATTAGCTCAAGTTGTGGACCCTGCAATATGAGCAGACTTTATAGACCAAATGGCCTTCTTCTGCTGGTGTCTTCGTATGTTCGTATGTTAGGGGGATGTTTCTAATGTTCAGGAAGTAGGTAATAAGAATGGATCTAGGGTTAGAAACAAAACAAAGTTGGGTATAACTATACATCTGAATGCATTTCAGTTCTACTAGGCAAGAAGACAGATAAAACAGCCGGCAACATCAATGAATTTTAGAGAAGGTAAGTAATGATAAAATGTGGGTTTTTATTTAGAAATAATATGATGCAAAAAAGGTTGACAGTGTCCCTTTCATTGTAGGTAGAATTAGCTTTTGGGAAAACACTTTTCTTTGCACTGCTGCTTTAACACAGTGTAATCAACACAATGGACTAATTTATTCTACCTAGAAAATGTTTAAAGAGGCTCGTGTCAGTTATAAAATGTTTTCACCCTGAAAAATTTATCACAGTGTTTTAAATGGAAGTCTCAGTTTTTTGGCCCTTTTACAAACTGGGAACCATTTTCTAATTAGTTTGCTGTTTCACTTTTTTAAGACAGGCTGAGTGCAGGTAAGTTTGCTTTGTGGCTGATCAGAGTATCCGCTTTTGTTGCTTGAAGGAGACAGAATTTTTTAGACTGAGCTGTCTGTTATATTAATTGTCAAGTTTACTGCATTTCAGAGCACCATATGTAGTATACGTAGTTTGGTAGTGTTTCTTGATATTTTGGTATGCAGTATATGAATATGGAGTTTTTATGAGGATGTTCAAGCATTTTGTAAGCAACAAGACACAATCGGGTATGCATTACGCTGTAATAACTGTACTCCAACGGGCATAGTTAGGCAAGCGACTGCATACCAAGTGCCTGCTACCCCTGGGAGTGTGGTTATCACAGTGTAATGTAAATCACCAGAGTGTCTTATTGCACTTATAAAATGAGTATCTATGAAAACTGGGAAAAAACTTAATTCAACAAAGAAATAATAAAAAAAAAAGTAATATGCACGTATTTAAAAAAATCACAAATAGTTCCTCCACTAATATGTGGCACTAGGGGGCTCTGGCTTTGGATGGGTGTTTTAGTGTGCTGAAAATTATTGTAATATATTTTTTTATATATTCTAATGGGTTTATTTTCTCCCCTCTTCATAATGGTCTTGCCAGCAGCACACTACCATCTGCATTACCAATAATTAAGTCACGGTGTTGTGTGTGGGAATGGGTGGGTAGCGAATGGGAGATGGCATAAAAAAGTGAGGTAGAAACAACAGAGTCCCATTCACTTCTGTTAAAAAAAGAAAACAAAACAAAGTCAATACTGAATTTTCAAATATGTATCTCTGTGCTTCTCGGCTGATATTAAAATTGTGAGCAAATGAGTGAGTGAGATGTGTGCAGGCAGGCTGATGGCAAATGAAAGGTCCTGAAAGGGCTTCAGAGGAATAAGGTAGAAACATTTTAAACAGTTGACGGAAACTGGTTTGCTTCTGTTATAATAAAAAAAAAAACAAAGTCAATATTTAGTTTTCCAATATGTAGCTCTGTGCTTCTCGGCAGATGTTACATTTTCAAGCACGTGAGATGCGGGGAGTCACGGAAAAGGATAGGTGCCAATACATATTAATATGTAACGAAGATTCGTATTTGGAGGTGAGTGAGGTATTTAATTTGGGCACAATGTGAACTGTTAAAACTGTCTGTGTTGACATATTAGAGAAGTGAAAACTGTTTTTACTGGTTATGAGAAATAAATGAGCAAATGAGATGCAACAAATATGGCATCCCTTTGTTTTATTCTAAAGGCAAGTTCAATGATTCTTTTAATATACTGCATCCTGTTTGACAGGTTTGGTTTTTTACAGTGCTTTTTTTTGTTTAACTTTCTTTGTGCTGTCTGGCACAGCAGGGATGAACCCCACATCTGCCCACTAATCCCCCTCCATCCCCACCTCACATCTGGCATCCCCCCGGAAGGCAAAGCCAGGAGGCCTGTGACTTACCTTTTGTGGTGGAGCTCCCTGAAGGGAGAGACACCACATCGACCTGTGATCCTAGCTGAGACATAGGCCCGATGTCTTTTGGGTCGATCGAGGTCGCGGGTCCAGAGGCTTCATACTGCTTTGGCTGCCAGCGGGATTTTCTCTCTTAGCTTTCCTCAGAGATGTGGACACGCAATGACGTCCAGGAGAGGCCATACGTGTGCCCACACATGGTGGGGCAATGTTTGCCATCATCTCCATCCAGTTATTGCGATCTCTGGTTGCTATACACTTAGCCTCCATTAGCAGGGCCACGCTGCAGCCCTCCCAGAGAAGGAGAGTCATTCATCAGATGCTCGACCCCCGGGTGACCATTTGATGCACTGGGCTTGTTCCTTAACCTGGATTGGTTGTCACAGTTGTGAAGGGTACAGCTACCGCTGTGTTGGTGGGCAGGTTTTTTTTATAGTGTATTATGCTCCTAAAAGGCACTGGTCCTAGCCAATCAGGATGCAGGATTTTTCCTACCTGTTTTATTAGAGTTAATGATTGTCATTGTTCTTTCAACTGCATTTCTTTATGTCTGGGGTTATGGGTTATGATTTTAAAGTAACTGTGTCCGTACATGGGGTGGAGAGGAGAGCTGCTTGTATGGTAATGTTTGCCGTATGGTTGTTTAACTTGCATGATGACTTCTTGTTTGTTTGTTTGTTTTTTCTTTCATGTAGCCTTATGGCCTCTGGTTGCCTCCTTCTCCTGCATTGGGTGTTTTGTTCTCCCAACCCCAACCACCACTCCCCCTGCTACCATGCTACCAGGTATCCACATGGGGAGGGGTCCAAGGGCTCTGGACTGCCATCATTTACAGTAACCCAGGCACAGTTCTGTTTTTCCCATTTCCCCCATTCCTGGTGCTGGCAAGCATTCCATGTTCAGCACACACCATAAAGATGATGCATCCATACAGGGCCTACCCCCAGCCAGTTTGAAGGCCATTGCTGCTGCACCACCCTGCCTTCACTAGGTGATGACCGAGCAGTGCAAGCACTATTTCCCCTCCTGAGGGAGGAGAACTACCAATGGAGGTTCAATCCTCCTTCCCCCAGTCAGCCCCTGAGCAACCCTGGCTCATTTCTGAAACTAAGTCACTGACATGGTGGCAGGTGAGGCGCCCAGTTGCATAATGACTTCTTGACCCTGCTGGAGGTTGCTTGATTTGCATATTGACCTTTTGACCCTGGTAGGTTTTGCTCCAATTAATGCACGATTAGGTGGTAATTATGTTATGCTAATTAGGTCCCATGTGACAGGGATTTGACCAATGAAAAGGCAGAATTTGCCAGATTCCATTTTGTAAGTGATAATAACGGACAAGGTTGGGTTTAGTAACATTGATGTGAACATGGGCCACAAATTTATGAACCCTTACTTTGAATTTCCTTACTTTTTCCACTTTGTGAATCCAAATGTTACTTTAATGTATTTTTTGTTTGTTTTTCATTTTTATTTAGTTTTTGTTGACTGGGAAAGGAGGACTAGTTAATTTTAGAATTTCCTATTTTGGTTGTCAAATTTATTAATTGTAGCTACTGCATAATGACAAGTTTTGTCCGCAGTTCGGGGATGAGTGTTCATGTTAGTGTAGTTCATAGTTTAACAAGCAAGAGAGAGAGAGAGAGAGAGAGACAGTTACAGTTCAAGAGTATATTGCTGGAAGTTCATATTAACATTCAAAAGTAGTGATCTATTAAGTAAAAGGTAGTAAGATTTCTTTCTGCTCAGAAATAATTCCAAAGCCTGGCTAAAGGGACACATTTGGGGTGCTAGATAGCAGTAACAGTATCTGTAAACACACAAGCATTCAACCTAGGCTGAAATTATGTAAATTCTATTAGCAGTGGACCCAATGAAACCAGGAGGTGATAACATTTTTTACCTGATTGGCCTTATTTTCCACAAAAATTCCACATGCATCTTACCAAAATATCTGGACACAGTATGCAAGTACAAACAGATGCATATTTCCAAAATAAGTTTATTTAAAGAGCAGCTGACACCTTTGAGAAAACTTTGAAAAACATAATAGCCAGACACAATTCAGCTCGTATTTAATATATCTTCCAGAGTTTCCTCCTCTATATTATTTATTACTGAAGAAATCCACCCCCTCCAGAAAAAACAAGGTTTTGATCCCTTAGGGTTCATCTGCCTCTATAGCTTACACCCTACTTGAAATCATAATGCTCTGTTGTGACATCCCAATCTGTTTCCATGGAAGTAACTGTGATGTCATAGGCAGAGTACTAGGACTTCAGATTGGGAAGAAGCAATAGGAGCTGATGCACCCTCAATTATTCCTGTTTTCATGCATATGACTTCAGTAATAAATAATGGGAATAAGAAATACAGAGCTAATGAGAAATATAAGTTGCTTTGTGTCAAATATTATATTTTTCAAAGTTCTTCTGTAGGCGTTGGTGACTCTTTAAACAGGACCTCGGTGTTTGTGGCTCCATTGCCTAATCCATAAGATTTCTTGACATTGCATGTCCTAAAAATAAATGAATTCCAAATAGTGGCTGAAGTTAATCATGATCTTTCCTGGGGAAGGAGTGGTTAAGCTCTGAAATGTCAGCAGTTACATAGTGTGCGTGTCTGCATGCGCACATGTCCCCCCTCCTGGCATGTACCTGAGTTTCATGGCAATCTGTGATTAACTTTAGCCACTATTTGGAATTAATTTTTCAGGACAAGCAGCTTCAAGAAATCTTATGGATTAGGCAACTGAGTCACAAAAACAGAGGTCCTGTTAAACAAACTTATTCTGGAAATATGCATCTGTCTGAACTTGCAGGCAGGGTGGCTGTACTGAAGCTGCCCACCACTGTGTATAGCAGTCCCCCTACCCCCTGATCACACATGCTGTGTTTTTTACACATGCCCCTGGTAGTCTAGTGGTCCTCCACTCCCTGATCACTGATGCTGTGATTTGTATTCATATGCTTGGTAGTCTAGTGATCCCACACACCTAGATCATCCACACTGTCCTTTTTATTCATATCCCTAGTAGTCAAATTTGGCAATTGTTTGGGGTGGGGTGGGGGGCCATTAGACTACAAGGGATATGAATAAAAAGCACAGCATGGATGATCGGGGGGGGGGTTGGGGACCACTAGACTGCCAGATATATGAATAAAAAGCACAGCATGGGTGACTGGGAGTTGGGAGGATCACAAGACTACCACAGATATGAATAAAAAGAACAGCATGGGTGAACGGGGAAGGGGGACCACTAGACTACTAGGTATATGAATGAAAAGCACAGCATGGGTGATCAAGGTGTGTGGCGGGGATCACTAGTTACCAAGGCCATGTTACCACTGATACCCTGCATCAGTGCTAGGGGTCCACTGTGGCCATGCAAATGAGCTCACAATGGGCATGCATAGATACATAGATACATAGATACATAGACAGTGTCGGCAGATAAGGGCCTATGGCCCACCCAGTCTGCCCATTTGAGCTTGTAAGTTCAGTTTGTTTTCCTAGAAGTCTGTTTCCCCTTACCCCTGACCTCTAGAATTCCTTTATGTCTATCCCATGCATTCTTAAATCCCGTGATTGTTTCAGCCCCCACCACTTCCTCTGGCAGGGTGTT
Organism: Neoceratodus forsteri; assembly: GCA_016271365.2. NCBI lineage: Eukaryota > Metazoa > Chordata > Ceratodontiformes > Ceratodontidae > Neoceratodus > Neoceratodus forsteri. The sequence goes on along the minus strand of CM028134.1, from coordinate 797,191,771 downwards.
CCACTTGTCCACCACCCGTTCTGTGAAGAAATTCTTTCTCATGTTTCGTCTGATAACTCCTCCTCCAACTTCATCCCATGCCCTCTAGTCCTGGAACATCTTTTCACTTAAAATAGTGTTTTCCTGCGCCCTGTTCCTCCCTGTAAGATACTTGTATGTCTCTATCATATCCTCTCTCCTCCCTCCTCTCCTCCAGGGAGTACATGTTCAGTTCCTTCAACCTGTCTTCATAGGACTTGTGATGCAATCCATGCACCATCTTTGTTGCCCTCCTCTGAACCTTCTCTACCTATCTATGTCCTTACGTAGGTATGATCTCCAGAACTGTACACTGTACTCCAGGTGGGACCTCACTAGTGTCTTGTATAAGCGGAATTATAACCTCCCTTTTCCTGCTGGTGATGCCCCTGCCTATACATCCCAGCATCCTATTTGCTTTACCTGCTGCCTTGTCACACTGTTTCCCTACCTTGGGGTCATCAGAGATGACAACCCAAGATCCCTTTCCTGCTTGGTGCATGTTATATCCTCACCCCCAACTGATATATTGTGCCAGGGTTTTTGTGCCTCATATGCATTATCTTGCACTTCTTTGCATTGAATTTCAACTGCCAAACTCCTGACCATTCTTCAAGTTTCTGCAGGTCGCTTCTCATTCTGTCTACACCCTCTGGTGTGTCTACTCTGTTACAGAGCTTTGTGTCATTAGCGAACAGTGAAATTCTGCCTTCTAGACCCTGTGCAATGTCACTGATGAAGATGTTGAATAGGACCGGTCCCAGCACTGATCCCTGTGGTACCCCACTGGTCACTCTTCCCTCTGTGGAGTGACAGCCATTTACCACCACCCTCTGTGTCCTGCCACCCAGCCAGTTACCTACCCACCACACTACTGTCCTGCCCACACCCATATTCCCCAGTTTGTGTAATAGTCTTCTGTGAGGCACAGTGTCAAAGGCCTTGCTGAAGTCCAGATAGGCCATGTCCACTGCCCTCCCCTGATCCACCTCCCTAGTCACCCAGTCAAAAAATTCAACGAGGTTGGTCTGACATGACCTCCCCCTGGTGAAACCATGCTGCCTTGGGTCCTGTAGTCCATTGACAACCAGATGTTCCACCAATCTCTCCTTCAGTAGTGCTTCCATGATCTTCCCCACTACCGAGGTGAGGCTGACTGGTCTGTAGTTCCCTGCTTCCTCTTTGTTCCCACTTTTGTATAAGGGGACTATATCTGCTGTCCTCCAGTCTTTGGGTACCTCCCCTGTTTCCAGTGATCGGCTAAACAGGATAGCCAGAGGTTCAGCCACCACCTCTCTTAGTTCTTTAAGGACCCTGGGGTGCACCCATCTGGCCCCATTGCTTTATCAACTCTTATTACTTCCAGTTCCTTCAGGACCCTTTCTCGTGTAAAGGGACTTGTGTCCATTTCTGCACCATTCTCACCCCTTGTACTCCCTTCAGACCCATTACCCTCCTCTTCCTCAGTAAAGACTGAGCAGAAATACCTGTTCAATATGTCAGCTTTACTGTTGTCATCCTCCATGCGGCTCCCATCCTCCCCCCTTCAGTCTCACTATCCCTCCCTTTGTCTTTCTTTTTTCACTTATGTACCTGTAAAAGGTTTTGTCCCCTTTACCCACTGATTTTGCAATGTGTTCTTCTGTCTGAGCTTTGGCTTCCCTTACTGACCTCCCTGCCTCCCTTTGCTTCTCCTGGTACTTCTCCCTATCCCCTTCTGCCTGTGTCTTTTTGTATTGCCTGAATGCAATCTTTTTGGCTTTCACTTTCTTTGATACCTCTTTGGAAAACCATAATGGTCTCCTCTTCCTTTTCCTCTTGCTAACCTGCTTAATGCATAATTCTGTTGTTCTTGTAATCCCCATTTTAAATACTGCCCACTGTTCCTCAACCCCGGATTCCTGTCCCATTCCCCTTAATGCCTCTTTCAAGTATCTCCCCATTTTCCCAAAGTCTGCCCCCCTAAAATCCAGGATACGTGTTTTTGTGTGGTTTGGTTCTGCTCTTTCTGTGATTTCAAACCACAATGACTGGTGGTCACTGTTACCCAGGTGCTCCCCCACTGTTACCCCCATCACACTGTCCCTGTTTGTGAGCACAAGGTCCAGTATTGCCTTCTGCCGAGTTGGTTCCATGACCAGTTGCAGATGGCCCTTAGCACCTTGCATGCAGAAGGAGCTCATTTGCATCGTCAGGCTGAATATTTATTTATGATATTTTCATTTTCATTTCATTTATTTTATACTGAAAAAATCTGTGAGTAAAAAATGCCCATTTTCACAGATGTTCAGTGACAATTACAATTGCAAAATAAATATAAAAAACATTTGACATTAACAATAACAAAGAACAACATATAATAAATAATCAGTACATTAGAAACAATTACAACTTCTGAAAAATTTTTTTTTTTTGAGTAAACCCTTAAAACTTGACACAGTATGACAAACAGTTAAGTTATCTGGCAATTGATTATACTGTCTAATCAATTCAACTGTAAAAAATTCTGCATAATATTCGTTCTAATCCGAGGTAGTTTAAACACTTTTCTGGCACTAGCTCTAATTGAAATAGTAGACTTGGAGATAGGGAAGAAACTGACAACACTATTTGGCACAAGAGCAATCTGGATCTTGTGCAAAAAAGTTAAAGACCTAAGATTAAAAAAAGCATTAAGTGGTAAACAACCTGATTTCTCATATAATATGCAATGATGAGTAGACCTAGCCAAGCAAGTAATAAAACGTAATATACTATGATATGTAGTTTTGAGGTTTTTTAACATATTAACAGAAGAACAAGAATAAACAACAGAGCCATACCTCAGTAAAGAGAACAAAAAACTGCCAGGAGGATCCTTGTCTCAATGTTAAGAAACTTCCTAATATGGAATAACAAACCTAAATGCTGATATAAACGAGCAATTAAAGATACAATATGTTGATCAAAAATTAGATGCTGATCCAACGTAAGGCCGAGGTACTTCAAATTATAAACCCTTTGAATAGAGTTACCAAGTTTATCATCAAGCTTGGAGTCATTTTTAAATTGCTTCCTACAGCCAGAAACAATTTAAAATGTTGTTTTAACAGAGTTAAGTGTTAATCTATATTGAATAAACCAGGAGTGTAAATCAACAAAATCCCTCTGGAGATTTTCCTGCAGCTTTTCACCATCAGTACCAGTGCAAAATAATACAGCATCATCAGCAAATACAATAATTTCTGTATCAGTACAAATTTCAGGTAAGGTATTAACAAATAAAGAAAACAAGGGTCCTAAAATGGACCCTTGTGGAACCCCATAATTTATTGAATTTTCATGAGACAAGGAACCTACAACAGACTTTCTCTGTGTTCTATCACTCAAGTAATGACCGAACCACTGGATCACTGCCACCGAAAAATTAACCTTTAACATCATTCTCATCAAAATATCATGGTCAACAAGATCAAATGCCTTGAGTGAGGTCCACAAAGGCAGTGGCCACCATACTGCCACCATCAATGGCAGTAAGGGTGCGGCCAGTGAACCTCACCAAGGCAGTCTCAGTGTCATGACCAACCCTGAATCCATGCTGGGCTGGGGTCCAAAGATTATAAATAGCTTGGCAGAAGACACCAGGAGAAAGGACTGCTGTGTGACTGAACTTCTCTACTGGGACTATATTGCCCTCCTTCCCTCCCCTCCATCCCTCCACTCAAAGCTAGTTCTATTTTTATAGGCACAGGATTTGACTGACAACAGGAACTTCCTGTTTAGGGGCAGGAAGTGAGTGATAACAGAACCACCAAGGACCCATCATCCTAGAAGGGCAAGAGTAGCTCTCTGGCCCCCTCTAGCTGCTGGAGGTCTGCCTCTGAACAAGTAAGTGGTCTACTGAGAAATATAGGATATTCTTGTCTCAGAACAGGACAATCAGGAGCTTAAAGGGCACACAGGCAGAAAGTAAGGAGAGAGAGAAAAAAAAACCAGAGGAAAGAGTGAGTATTGCAAACAGTTAAGGGGCCAGAAATAAGACATGATTGAGTGGTGCAGTGCAGTGGCTGTGGAGCAGCAGTCTTCCGGGAGATGTTCTGAGGATGCGGTGTTGTCCCACCTGCAGGCACCTCTCTGGGCTGAGGAGGAGGTTGCTCATCTCCAGGCTGAGTTGGCCAGGATTTGTGGGACCTCCTCTTCCATCCAGGGACCACCAGTGCCACTGCCGTTGCCTCAGAGGTTGCCAAGAAAGAGGAGGGGTGGACCACAGTGGGCTCAGGGAGGGTGAGGGTGGTGGAACAGAGGCACATCCCTCCAGTTGTACCTCTCCACAATTCCTATGCCATTCTGGCAAAGTGTGGTTCCTCTATGGAGGCACCTACAGTGGAGACCAAGGAGGATGCTGGGAACCTCCACAAAGGAGACCCACAGGAGGGTGGCAGGGGACCCTGCAGGGGAAGGAAACAACTCCTGGTGGGGGACTCCATTGTTAGAAAGGTAGAACTGGGCAAGGAAGGGGATAGGAAGGTAAGGTGCCTGCCTGGTGCCATGGCTTGGAGGGACAGGGAGCGAATCCTCAGGATTGCCGGAGCAGCTGCACAGGGGAGGGAGCTGGATGTCATTGTCCACTTAGGGACAAATGACCTGGCTAAGAAAGGGATTAGAGAAGTGCAGGAAGAGTTTGTGGAATTGGGGAGGGGCCTTAGTCAAATAGCACGCATGGTAAGGAGGTGCTACCCATCTATGGCATAGGAGAGGCTAGGGTGTTCCATACCATGGGATTCAATCAGTGGTTGAAAAACTGGTGTGGAGCTCAGGGATTTGGCTTCATTGGGGACTGGGGGTCCACCTGGAGGATGCAAGCCTATACTGGCATGATGGGCTGCATCTGTCCGGAGGGAACCAGGATCCTAGGTGATAGGTTTAAATGCTTCATTGGCAAGCTTTTAAACTAGCCAAGGGGGGAGGCACTGGAAAGGAGCAGGAAAATCCTAGCCCCCAAACAATCACGGTAGTAAGTGTGGCAAACACCAATATGGAGGTGTCGATATGAAGAAGGGCAGGGGTGAATGGAGAAAGTGACAAAGGCAAGAAGGACAGGGATGGGGCAAAAGGGGGTAAGGCCATCAGGAAATGGAGGGTAATGAGTACCAATGCCCGTAGTCTGGGCAACAAGCTCCCTGAGCTGGTGGCCTTAATGGAAGAGGGATGCCTGGATATCGTGAGCAGTCACAGAAACATGGTACACAGAGAACCATGACTGGATGTTAACATACCAGGTACATAACCTACAGGAGAGACAGGCAGGGAGAAAGAGGGGAGGAGTAGCTCTCTATGTAAAGGAAGGGATAAAAGCAACTGAACAAAAGAGTAAACAGGGAGGAGAGGAGGCACGGTGGGTCACCTGGAGACTGGAAAGGGCACCACAATCCGCACAGGGTTAGTGTACAGACCCCCAGTCAGGGGAAGGAATGGACAAGGATATGATGGAAGGTATCTTAGAATGGCAGAGAAAGGGAGATACTGTTGATGGAGACCTGAATATGCAGATGTTAACTGGAGCACATTTGCTGCAGCCACATCCAAGAGCAGGGCCATTATTGTGACGCCCTACAGGTGGCAGGCATTAGACAGCTAGTTTGAACCCACTCGTGAGGGAGCAATCTTAGACCTGATTACTCTCAAATGGGGGCAGTGAGAGGATCTCAGATCTAGAAGTGGGTTGCCATCTGGGGACAAGTGACCATCAAACAGTGTGGTTCACGTTAAACTCAGCTACAGAGTCAAGCCATACAAAAGTGAGGGTACTGGACTTAGGAGGGCTGACTTTGCAAGATGGGAGAGTGCTTCAGAAAAGCACTAGCAAACAGGCTAGAAGGAGGTGTGGAGCAACAATGGGGAATTATCAAAACTGCCATCACAGAGGCAACAAGCCTTTGTGTGAAGCAAACAAACAAATCAAAATGAAAGAAAAAGCCACTATGGTTATCAAGAGAGGTGGCTGTGAAAGTCAGGAAGAAAAAGATAGCATTTCAGAAGTATAAGGAAACACAGAAGGAGCAGGACAGAGAGCTGTACCAGTTAAGGCAGAAAGAAGCAGGGAGGGAAGTCAGAATAGCAAAGGCCCAAACTGAGGAAAAGATAGCCAACTCAGTTAAGAAGGGGGATAAAACCTTTTATAGGTACATCAGCGAGCGTAGAAAGACAAAGGGAGGGATAGTGAGGCTGAATAGAATGAACGGTGGGTGGGCAGAAGGGGACAGTGAAAAAGCAGGAATACTGAACGAATATTTCTGCTCAGTATTCACAAAAGAGGAGGGGGAAGTGCCTAATCCAATTAACAGAAGCACTCTTGATAGGGGGGTCGATCCCAGTCCTTTCACAGAAGAAAGGGTTCTGCAAGAACTCCTAAAACTGAAGGTGGACAAAGCAATGGGTCCTGATGGAATTCACCCAGAATTCTAAAAGAATTAAGGAAGGAACTAGTGAAACCACTGGCTACTCTTTTTAATAAATCATGGAGGATGGTGTGGTACCCAAGGACTGGAGGAAGGCGTGTGATTCCCCTTCACAAAAGTGGGACCAAGACAGAGGCAGAAAACTACAGACCTGTCAGTCTGACCTCTGTGGTAGGGAAAGTGATGGAGTCACTTCTGAAGGAAAGAATAGTTGAGTACCTAGGGTCAGTGGAGCACAGGATCCAAGGCAGCATGGGTTCTGCCAGCGGAAGGTCATGTCAGGCAGAATCTAATAGTTTCTTTGACTGGGTGACCAAAGTAGTAGACCAGGAGGGGCTGTGGACATGGCCTACCTAGACTTTAGCAAGGCATTTGACACAGTCCCACAAAAAGATTATTAGTCAAATTAACCAGCCTGGGGTGGGTCCCAGGGTGGTAGCCTAGAGTAAAACATTGGCTGGACAACAGGACACAGGCAGTAATTGTAAATGGAGTCCACTCTAGAAGAAGGCGGTTACTAGTGGGGTACACGAGGTTCAGTATTGGGTCCAGTCCTTTTAATGTCTTCATCAGTGGCATTGCAGAGGGACTGGAAGGAAAAGTATGCCTTTTGCAGATGACACAAAGATCTGCAACAGGGTTGATACACAAGGAGGCATGGAAAGCGATGAAAAGGGACTTGGCAAGGTTGGAGGAATGGTCAGACGTATAGCAGCTGGATTCAATGCAAAAAGTGAAATAATGCACCTGGGAAACAAGAACCCAGGGAAGAATACACAATGGGTGGGAGGTAGTAACAACAACAAAACAGGAAAGGGACCTGGGTAATCATATCAGATGACCTTAAGGTTAGCAAGCAATGTGAGAAGGCAGTAGGGAGGGCCGGGGTATACTGGGATGTATAGGAGAGGCATCAGCAGCAGAAAACAGGAAGTTGTTATCCCTCTGTACAGACAGTTGGTGAGACCCCATCTGGAATACTGTGTCCAGTTCTGGAGACCCCATCTCCCAAGGACATAGACAGGATAGAGGCAGTCCAGAGGAGGGCAACTAAATGGTGCAGGGTCTGCAGAGAAGCCGTATGAGGGAGAGACTAAAGGAGCTTAATATGTATACCCTTGAGGAAAGAAGGGAGAGGGGACATGATAGAAACTTTCAAGTACCTCAAGGGAATCAACAAAGTCCAAGAGGGTAGCATCTTTCAGAAAAGAGACTTGCAAGAACAAGGGGACACAATTTAAAGATAGAAGGAGGGCAGTTCAGGGCAATGTGAGGAAGTATTATTTCACAGAGATGGTAGTGGATGCATGGAACAGCCTTCCTGAGGAAGTTGTGGGGTCTAAAACTGTGGGAGAATTCAAGAATGCATGGGACAGACATAAGGCAATTCTTGTGGGGGGCAGGAAGATATAGGCTGTTGGTTAACTAGGATCTGCGGCCTATCCTGTAGGTAGGGAAATGGGCAGACTAGATGGGCCTAGCGGTCCTTATCTGCCGTCAAAGTCTATGTTTCTATGTTTCTATAGTTCCCATATACTCATTAATTTGATCACTAATAATTATTTCCAATACTTTGGACAGGGGAGCAAGAAGTGATATAGGACAATAATTATTCAAGTCAGTTTTTAGTCCCATTTTAAAAATAGGTCATACTGCAGCACACTTCCATACTAATGTAAAAACACCTTGGCAAAAAGAATAATTAAACAATTTTGTAATGGAAGGAACAATAGAGTGAGCAACTTTTTTAAGAATCTGAAAGTCAACAAAATCAGGACCAAGATGAGGATGGGAACTCATTTTAACCAAATAATTAAATACATCTTTGGGCATTAAAGCATGAAAATAGAATTTAGGAACAAGACACCCCTCGCCCTGATCCAGTTCATGGACATTAGTGATACCTGTATCAAGTGGGCCACCTGTTCTATACTTATCCAAACAGGAAAAGTGTAAATTGAACAACTGAGCCACTTGTAAGGAATCACTAACTGTACAACCCTCAGATTCAATAACGTTTTACCAGGAAAGACATACTAAGCTGAATAGCAGCTCGTTTCCAGATGCGTTGGGGGGTGTTAGGGAACACAGGAGAAAGAAATGTAACAAAATGGCAAACAGTAAACTATACAGAGTGAAGCAGAATTGAATGCACAATAAACAAGCAGTTATTACAATATATATAATTTACATTTACAAGTTTACATTTTCATTTAACATTTATAAGTTGGCAATAGCAGTTCATAGAGGAGCCTACTGAATTGGCACCAGTCACCCAGCAGGGAGCACAAAGCAGCATGGCAACTGGTGAATGCAGGGAGGGTATATAGGTGGGGTATAATATTTGGTGGGAGCAGGGGTAGAGCAGTATGGCATTGATGTGGGGGAGGAGAGAGCAGGTCAGAGAAGAAGAAGAAGGAAAGAGGGGGATAGGGAGAGGTGAGGAGCAGCGGTAAAATGAAATAATCAGGAGCAGTTGCAGGTGGGTGAGTAAATCTTGCAGAGATGATGGGAGAGGGAATGAACAGAAGTGGCTGAGTGGGTGGCGTGAGGGAGGGAGTTCCATAGTTTAGGGAGACAGTAGGAGAAAGCCACCTGACCAGCTTAGTCAACCTAGGCAGGAGAGTGAGGAGGCGAAAGTTAGATCTGCACAGGGAGTAGGAGGAAGGGGAGGAGGGATGAGAGGAGAGGTAGGAAGTAAGAGAGCCAAGCCAATGTTTGGCCAGAAAGAAGGAGCAATGAGTAAGGCATCTGGCCTCTAAGGAGGGAAGAGAGAGAGAGAGAGGGGCAGAGTAGAGGGAGCAGTGGTGAGTACAGGGGGCAGTCAAGAGCAAAATGGCAGAATAAGTGGAAGAGCAGGTCCAGTCTGGCAAGTATAGACTTTGGAGCAGCATTGTAGACCATGTCTCCATAGTCAAAGATGGAGAGAATCATTCTCTGTAAGATGGCTCAGCAAGCCGGCTAAGTGATGCATCCACAGTTATGATATAAGGCACCTAGTTTTGGGTGTAATGTTTGTATATTGCCTCAATGTGAGCTGAATAGTCCAGGTGCCAATCAAGCCATACACCTGGGTACTTGAAGGAAGAGACGTCTTCAAGGGGAAACCCATCAAGGGTGTGAAAGGATGGGACGGCTGTACATCTGGAGAGCTTTTGCCTGGTTCTAAAGGTCATGGAGACCATCTTCTTTGCATTTAGGGCCAACTGATTTGAGCAGAACCAGCACTGGACACTGTCAAAGTCCAACTGGAGTCTGGTCATCAGATCAGAGGATGAGGAGCCAGAGGCAAAAAGTACTGTGTCATCAGCATACATGTGGATGGATGCTGAGGTGCAGACAGTAGGGAGGTTGCTTAGAAAAACAGAGAAAAGAATGGGACCAGCATGGAGCCTTGGGGTACTCAAGTGCTGATGGGGGGGGAGGGATGGAGCAGCTTTTTTTAACTGATTGAGTTCTACCCAGAAGGTAAGAGTGCAATCAGTTAATGGTGAGAGAACTGCAGCAGTGAGCTTAGCAAGGAGAATGGGATGGGCAATGGTGTCAAAAGCTTTGGCCAGGTCAACAAAAATAGTGGAAGTGATCTGACCCTGATCTATCCCAGAAAGAATGGAGTCAATAAGCCTGAGGAGGAAAGTGGAGATGGAATGGGATTTGCGAAAGACAGACTGGAATGGTGTGAAGAAAAAAGGTGAGTCCAGGAAGGGGAAGAGTTGAGAAAGGACTAGGTGTTCTTGTAGTTTGGCAAGGGTGGGTAGTAGAGAGATAAGGCAATAGTTGCCTGGGGCAGAGGGGTTATCACCTTTAGGAAAGGGTATTACTGTAGCATGCTTCCAGGCATAAGGTACTGAGGCAAGGGAGAAGGAGAGGTTTAGAAGGGAGGAGAGCGGAAGACTGAATGTAGGGGTAGAGAGATGCAGGAGTTTAGGGTCCAGTCCATCTGGGCTCTTGCCTTGAAGGTGTTAAGAGCCAAAAGGGCCTTGAGGACATTGGTCAGGGAGATGGGGAAAAGGAGAAGAGAAGGGAAGGTTGGTTGAGGGCTTTTGAGGGGAAGAGGGTGAGGGGAGGAGGGGGAAGGGTGGAGAGAAGACAGAAGGTGCAATTAGTGAAGAAGTTATTGAATTCAGAAGCAACAGAAGAGGAGTCAGAGATGGTGGTGTCCTTAACCTTGAGGATCAGGAGGATGGACTGGGCTGGGGGTGAGAAGAGGACATGGATAATCTTCCAAAACTTAGGTGGTTAATGTTTTGGAAGGTAGCGTATAAGTACTCAGCCTTAGCATGTTTAGTTACTCTAGTGCATGCATTCCATAAGGCCCTGTATTTGTGCAGGTCAGAAGGGAAGCCTAAGGCCTTGTGAGCCTCCAAGTCAAGTCGCTAGCAAGCAGGCAGGCCATCAGTTTGGCAGGGACCCAGGAGAGATGGCTGCCACGTACCCTAGTTTTTTTGATGGGAGCATGATGGTTCCAAACAGACAGGAATGTTGTATTGAAGTACAGTAGGACCGAGTCCATGGAACTAGCAGTGGAGATAGGTGACCAGTTCAATATTGCTAGGTCCTTAAGGAGGGAGGTCAGGTTCAAAGATCGGAAGGATCAGAGTAGGAGGAGTTTTGGCAGGGTTTGGGGTCTGTGGATTTTGCGCACACAATAGACCATATGGTGGTCACTGAGGGCATGTGGGAAGGTGGCTAATGCAGTAATGCTGTGAGGGTGGGAGGTCAGGGCCCAGTCCAATAGGATATGATTGAGGGATTTGTGGTTTAGGTGGGTTGGATCAGAGATTAGTTGGGTAAGATTTAGGGACTTGATGTTATTGCAAAATTTGGATAGAGAGGGGGAGAGAAAATTTTTATTGAAATTCCCAAGGATGATAAGTTCACTGGATGAGGCATGTGAGTAGATAGTGGAGAGAAGGTCAGTGATAGAGGAGGAAGAAGGTAGGCCAGGGAAGTAATAGATTCTAGCCACAAAGACTGGAAGAAAGAAAGGGAGAGAGAGAGAGAGTTTGATTAGCAGTAATTCATAGGCAGATGGGGAGGAGATAGAGAGGATAGAGACAGACTGAATGGTAGAGTTTAGGTAGATGGCAACTCCACCACCTCTCCTGGCCTGATCCTGCTGGGTAATAGAATATCCAGGGATGGCAACAGCAGAGTCAGGGATCCTATGGGAGAGCCAGGATTCAGATATTATCCCCCTTCTTTTATCGTCCCTTTCCTGTCTTTGCTGCTGACCTTATGGTTCTCCTGTTTACATCGCTCAGTCTGCATCCTTCCCTTCACCTCCTCTGCTCTGACCATGCATTTCTTCTGAGGTTTTCCCTATCCTACCATCACTGTCCCCCTGTTCCAGCTTTCAAGGCTTTCCTCCATCATCGTGCCTCGTCCTTTTCCTATTGTACCTTACTCGTCCCAGCCATAAAGGATTCACTCCAATCAAGGCTGCACTCAATCACCCCGCACTCAATAAGATTTTTGGACATACCTATCATGAATCATATGCCACCTCATCGAACCACAGCCTTCCTGCCGCACATATCAGGTTCCTGAGGCATACCTATCATGACTCATATGCCACCTCATCCAACTCGCCCTTCTGCAGTTCTCAACCCATACCGGCCATCCATGATTCAATCATGGCCTGCATTTGATATTTCTTTTGGGCTCTTATGTAGGTCCATTTAATCACATTGACTACTCGAGCATACCCCTATTGGGTCCCTGCTACCTCAGATCAACTCAATATCCAATCAAGGATGTGTCTTCCTGTCCATTGCCCTTTGCTAAGGGCTGGCTGGCTGCTCTCCATCATCGTTCAAGTTCAATTTCAAGTTCATTTCATGTCTCCTCTTCAACCTTTCAAGCCTTCACGGCTTCTCTCCATCATCGTCAGTGCTTCCTCAGTCTTCTCATGAGCGCCTCTGGATATCCCATGCTCATCTGGCCTCCACATCCCTTGCTCCTCTGACTTCTACATGGATCTGACTTCTACATGGATCTACTCCTTCCCATTGTCTACGTGAGCATACCCCTCTCAGGTCCCCGCTGCCGCATGTTCCTTCTTCAATCTGTGCTTTCTTTTGGGTTTTTTCCCCCTATCCCATCATCATCTTCCCTACTCATATCCTTCTCTTTAATGAATCCTTCTCTTTAACGACATACGCCCTCAAATTAAACATTGTCAGCTTGGAGGGAAGGTGACCTAATCCTTGGATCCCTAGAGGTTTCCTCCTCAGAGGGGTTTTTTCCTCTCCTCTCCTCCATGTCAATGGTCATAATATTAGTTATAGTTTGTGCTTTCTTAGGTTAATTAGTTAGGTGCCGTTGTTGTATGGAGGCCGATGGTAGCCCTCTCTCTCCTTAGGAAGTACACCCTTATCAACTTCTCAGAATTCATTCATTCATCATCCTTGCCTCTTCAATGCTTGACACTTGATTGGGTATTCTTTTTGGGCTTCTTCCTAACCTATCTTTATCCAACGCAATCATTCCTGCGGCACATGTAGGGGGGACATCTCCTCTAGGGTTCCTTGCGTCGTACCCCTACAGGGTGCTGTATCCCATGGATAGAGAGGTGGAAAGCTACAAAGTAAATCAAGTCACACAAGCAACATCTCTTCTAGTTGCCTAAGCACAATTGAATGGGAGGGCTTTAAGCCCGAGGTTCAATGGGCGGAGTAACTACGTCACTCCCACATCAGGCTTTTAAGGTCACTCATCCTGGACCTCTCCAGGATTCATTTCTTGTTGCCCACAATCCACCCCACCTCCTCCTCCAGCTGCTCATCTCTCTTACCTGTGGGCTTCTTCCTAACCTACCTTTAGTTGACACAATCATTCCCGCGGCACCTGTAAGGGGGATCCTCCTCTAGGGTTCCTTGTGTCATACCCCTACAGGGTGGTATATCCCATGGATAGAGAGGTATAAAGCCACAAAGGAAATCAAGTCACACAAGCATCATCTCGTCTAGTTGCATAAGCACAAATGAATGTATGGAACAGATAAAAATACAGTTGAAACAGAATCAGTTGGAGACGCTGTTTAGTGAAGTAATCTAGAACCGAGGGTGAACAAAGTGTTAGAGGTGCATGTAACAGTTCTGTTGAGCAGTTGGTACAGTGAGTAATATTTGTAAGGACATGAGGAATTTGAACTAAACATGAATCCCCTGAAGCTAGACGGGGATGAGACAATAGATAAAGAGGTGAACAGAGAGGCAATTACCTGAATTAACACACATCAAATTAAATTGATGCAGTCTCACCCACTCTTCTTATTTACCCTGCTACAGTGGCAGACTGGAATGCCAATCATGAATGGTCTATAAGTAATTGGGTGGGTGGGGGTTGGAGGGCCAAAAACTCACCCTCTCGACCCCTGGCGGTCCAGTGGAACTTCAGTCCATTCTGGGACCACAGGAGCAGATCATTCAATTTAGGCACTGTAGAACAAAGGAGCCAATTAGAAAGTTGGCGTCCTTTTCTTTTTTTGAAATGCTGGTGCAGGATTGGCTCCATGGAAGGAGGAGCTGTTTATGTCCTGGGGATGGCAGCTGAAGATTTGCCAAGGGTAGTCATTCAGTAGCCACCAGTCACTGGGGTCTGATTCGGCAGGCATGGGGGGGAGTTTGAAGGCAGCAAGTCAAAAACTCACCCTCTCTACCTCTGACAGTCTGGTGGAACTCTGGTCCAATCTGGGACCACAGGAACTGGCTCACAGGAGACTTGGCACTATCCCATTTCAGGCACAGCTATCTTTTGTGGGCCATATGCTGTCTTGGTCCATGTTGGCACAGCACATGTCCACTTAGCACTATGCCTGCATGACCCATTATCCAGTCAGTTAGCCTGCTCCATCAGCACATGCTATCTGGCCAAATGTCACTCAGAGCCACCTGTGTACTATCACAAGCACAGTGCAACAATCTTTGCTGCCCTTGTGGCTGGCTCTGAATATGGGGACCTATAACTATAAAACTAGAGTACACAATGTCACCAATTTTTGGACAGATCATAGACTAAAAATGAGGCTGTGTGCGTTAACTTTCTAATCGCTTGCTTAAAGGATGGCAGAGTTATAAGTAGCCAAAAATAAAGTCAACATTCATGAGCCTCTGTGAAAATTGTGGAATTTTGTGAATATTTTATGGAAGCCATATCCATACATTTTGCCCAGTTGTACACAAGACACCATGGAGGAGGAAGAAAAAGACTGGGTAGAGTGGTAATCAGGTACCATTCATAGGGGGGCTCCAAACCATTGTAAGATGGAAGTGGTGCTCAGCATCAGGTATCTTCTTGTCAATCAGTATCTTGAGTGAAGAACCATCAAAGTAGTCAAGGACATCAGTTTGCCCTAGCCTTTCTTCTTGCAGTTTACCAGCTAACCACTAGGGCTCACAGACATAATGGCTAGTGGAGGCACAAACATATACAGTGTTGTTTTTTTAACTATGCCACCTGCTGAGTTTTTAGCAACTCTACAGATAACAATGTATATTTTTAGTATTTAAATAAACTGGCATCAAGTGACATCAAGTATTATAGTTAGCTGTAACTGAGGCCATTGTAACTGAAGTATCTGGATATCTTTAGTCATGATGGAACATGGTGGTGGGTGTCACTATAGTAGAAGTGTTGGGGGGCACTGCAGAACCATGCTACTAGTTCAAGTTGATTTGCCTGCCTGCCTGTAGTACTAAGTAAGTAAGTAAAGCTTTATTTTTTAAGCGCTTTTCAAAACCAAAGCGCTGTACAAATAAGTTAAAACCGAACAATTAAAAGACAACAGACAATTAAATAAGCATTTATAAAATCATTCACCATAAGCTTTAAAAAACAGAAAGGTTTTGAGCTCCAATTTAAAACTCTCAATGGCCAGGCATTCTCTTATCCGACAAGGTAGAGAATTCCACAGGGAAGGGGCAGCATAAGAAAATGCACGTGCCCCAGATGTCTTTAAATGGACCCTGGGAATCTCTAGCAATCCCTCGCTGGTGGATTGGAGTGAGTGAGAGGGGCAGTAGGGAGTATGAAGATCTTGCAGATATTGGGGTCTCTGTTTGTGTAGGGCTTTATAGGTCAGTAACCCAACCTTAAAGGTGATCCACCACTGAACCAGCAGCCAGTGCAGTCCGCGCATCGCAGGCATAATATGACTAGTTCTAGAAGTACCAGTCAGAAGCCTGGTACCGCGTTCTGCACTAGATGCAAGCGGTGGATATCAACCCCCCCAGTAGCTGTAGGTACAGGGCATTGCAGTAATCAAGGCAGGTGGTCACGAAGGCATGGACAAGTGTAGGAAGGTCAGCCAGAGGAACCAGGTGTTTCACCCAGGCGATATTCCTAAGATGATAAAAGGAACACTTGATAACGGCATGCGCCTGCGATTTCAGGGTCAAGCCATCGTCAATAATGATGCCCAGGTTACGCACCTGGTCTGAGGTCAAGAGCTGGATACCATCAAGCCATAGGCCTGATGGAAGCCCAGCTCTATGACCTGCCTCAAGTTGACCTGGGCCACGCCAGCACCTCAGTCTTATCCGGATTTAATCTCAGCCAGCTAGCACTCATCCAGTCTCTCATCTCAGCCAGACAGCAGTCTGCCAGTCAAATAAATGTGAACCACATGCAAGCCATGAAGAACTGCAGTTCTGCCAAGAGGGAGAAGGTATGGCCATGCCAACGGATATGAAATTCAGGGGGATTTAATCGAAAGAATAGGGGAGGTACTGTAGCTAATGCAGGAGTCACCATTGCTAGGAGTTAGATGCGTGGGTTCACCAAGGGAAGAGCAGCAGAGCTGAGTAGCAAAAGAAGAGTAGACCTCCCAGCTGCAGCAAAGAAGCATGCAGGGACAATTCTCACTTGAAAGCAGGTCATGAGAGAACCCCACCCAGCTAAACTGACTGGTCTGACAGCTCAATGCACTTGGAAGTCAGGTACACAGAGTCAATCACAGAGACCTGGTGGGGAATGAAAATGACTGGGGCACCAAGAAGGAGGACAAATTCTGGCTGTTGCAAATGGATAGATCCCATGGGAAAAGGAGTAGGTGGCTCCCTTTTTAAGGGAGGGTGTCTGTGAAAAACAAATAGGAAATCAATGTGACAAGCAGGTCTACTGAGTCCATCTGGTCAGTCGCAGAGAAAAAAGCATGGTAGAGGAAGAAAATTGTCACCCAGGAAGGAACAGTAGGACTGCAAACAGCTTAGAACAACTAAATGGATTCAGTGGTAAGTGCTTTGTGAAAGTTTAATTCTACAAGTGAAATTCTAGAGGCATTACACAGTACACATCCATGAATTTTTGATGTAGAGAATTGCTTGTAGCCCTATTGGTCCTTGTATGAAAAGATGAACAAAGAGGATGATTTCATAGCTTTTTCTGGACCAACAAGAAACTTACAAAACTCAAGCTTTCAAGCTACACAGAGCTCTTCTTCAGGCATGCCAGTTTTTTCAGAAAACATTTTTTTAAACTGCCATGCCTGAAGTAGAGCTCTGTGCAGCTTGAAAGCTTGTGTTTTGTAAATCTCTTGTTGGTCCAATAAAAAGTATCAAATCACCCACTTTGTTGATGAATTCTTGAGTAAATGTTGCCAGTTAGTAATCTGCAGTAATTTGCTTTGTTAGATTCCAAGAACCATTGGCATTGGGTATGCATGCCATGTTCAATGTGTATACCTGCAATAGCAGTGGGGACACAAACATGAACATGTTTGGAAAATGTTCATAAAACTTCACAGATTGCTAAATTGAGAAATTATGAACCCCATTTAACTTAAAATTTACCTAACCAAATTTGTCCACATTCAGCAGTTTCTTCAACCCTTAAAAGAATATTATGCATGCAAATACTGTGGCATCTAACTCCAACCTTGGCTGAGTTATAATGAGAGAAATGTTTTCAGAAAAGTTTTCCAAAAAAATAATAAATTGCCAGACTTCTAGCACCAATAAGTTCAAAACTATTCATCCAAATGTCATGAGACTTGGCATAGCCTTACTACACTTCCTTACAAAAGAAAGCATGCCAATTCTCAAGTCTCTAGCTTTGCAACATTTCCACAAAAGCAGATTTTGGTAATTTTGCCTAGTGTTAATCCAACACTCTGCTTTGAACCATTTTATAACTGACATAAGTTATAGAATTTTTTGGGCTAGGTGCACTTACATACAAACACATGAATTAGCCAGCAGAAGAAGGTCATTTGGTCTATCGAGTCTGCTTGATTGCAAAGCCCCTGAACACATAAATAGTATTTCCTGTGCCTCTATACTATCTTTCACTACCAGTGGGAAGAACATTCCTAGATCATCAGCTGCAGTTAAAAGGAACTTTAAAAAAATGCTGAAGGACAACCTACCGATTCATTTTAAATGTTGGTAGACATATACAACAGCAGCAGCAAGGTCCAACACTCAGTGGCGTCTCTACAAACTGAAGTTTATCTATAGTGTCTGTTACTCCTCCAAGATATGAAACAGTGAGGTGAAAAAAGCTATACAGTGCAGCCGCTATGGAACTGTTGAAATTAAAGAGAAGTGAATGAGTATTCATGATAAGCCTAGATGTTTCAATTGCTTTTAAACAAGTGTGTCTTACCATTCAATAAACACTTACATAGCAGAAACTAGGTCCACTAGGGTGGCAGCTCTGGGGACAAACATTCCTAGCTGACAACATAAAGTGACAATCTAGGGGAAACAAAAACAAATACTTGAGCAAAAACAGGCAGAGCATGATAAATGTAAATAAGCTGAATGTTTGATTTTTATTTCTTGTGAAAATCTCAAATTTAATCCCACTTAAAAGAAACAACAAGCACGTATGCTCAGCATTGCAGATGAAGGACGTCACTGTCAAAAAGGCAAAGAACCTCAGCACCAAAACACCGAGGCAAGGGGTTACCCAAACGGGCATGGGCAACAAAACCAGATTTTCAAGAAATACAAATTTGCACATACCCCAATGATGCAACACAGAAAGCACATGGCTGTGTCTTCTGTTCTCAGCCTTTGCAGATTGTGTGAGAGGCCATCTGGCACCATGCACTTCTGCTCAAAGCAGAACCAGTCTGAATTTGCATATACATCCCATGATGCTTTGCATTATTGAGTTGTGTGTAATTGTGTATATCACAGTCAAAAGCTTGCCTCTGTGCACGCACACTCCACATTTCTGTGGGTGCCCATGCAACTACATACTTTAGTTACTAACACATTTCAAAAATGCTAGGCTACCAGCCCAGGGCCAAGCGAGGGGGTTCCCAGCTGGGAGCATTCTAGGCAAAGAACAGGTTTACTCTCTTTGATAGTTGCTTGTACACTAATTGTGTGCTTAGTATATGCAGGTTGGGATTTTCGAATGTGCTTTCTGAGAGCAAAAGTCTTTCTTTCACAGGTTGGCAAACGTTTGGAATCCTATTCTAAGTAGCACTGCTTGTACTGACAAACTTTCCTTTTATTAGTCATCCTTGGTTATTCATTTGAATAGAAATAGGTATGTCACTGCAACTGAAATGTTTTTTTCCCCAGAGGTTTTTCTCCCCAGCTGCTTTCATCCCTCAGGGAGATACCCTGATCCCAAGGATGTACCCCATCAGGCCTGCAACCTTTGGCTTCCACCAGGGCCCAGTAATGCCCCAGTTACCCCCAAAGCTTACTCTCCATGGTAGGAACTCCAGGGGAAGGGCTGTCCTCCTCCTTAAGGCAGTCCAGATCCAGTGTGGACTGGCACTAGGAACCAGGGGAGTCCCAAGGCTCAGTCTGTCATATAGACAGAAGTGGGGGAAGTGTTCCTTGTGTTCTTGGTCCCTCCCACTTCCTCCATCATGAACTCAGATTGTCCTACAGCCTCAGTTGCACACAGTTAATGTTGCAATGGGAAGGAGCTCCCTGCTTCAACCATAGTGGTTGCTGTGGTGCTGGTGCTCGTCGCTGATCCTCCCCAATTGAGATGCATTCAACATGACAGTTGCTTCAGCCCAACCAGTCCCCTACATGAAGACCCGAGCTGACTCCCGAACTTGGGACATCTGCTCGGATTTGTGATGCCCTGGCACTGTGCCATCGCTGCAGCCAAATTTTTTAACTGCATTGTTGTTATATGTTTGACAGACTGCTTCTGTATGCATTAATCTATATGTCTTTTGTCAACTGACTTAGGATGCCTATGAAAATGAGTATTTATGCTCACAGGCATTTCTTATGTTTTAGATAGTAACATAGGGCTTGTAATACAATGATTCAGCAGCAGAAGAAGACCTTATGGTCTATCAAGCCTGGCTGATATGGAGCTGCATGCACCTTACGGTTTCATATCCTCAGAGAAACTTGAAAATTCTTGGTTCTGAACAGATCAAAGTGAACTTGATGGTGTTCGATTTTCTGGCAAAATCAATTTACTTTAAGGCCTGCCATTATCAAAACATGGGACAATGAGAATGCAATGGAATTACCTAGGCACACAGCCTTGAATATGATCAGTTAGCGCTATGCTCTTTGAAGATACCTTAAAAAACACAAAATGTGATTTCAGCAAAAAGGACATTTCTTTTGGTTTTGACCAAGGTATTTTTCCTAAAATGTTCATGGTTTGTTTTTCCATGGTACCTTCAACAAAAGTAGCACAAACTGATTATGCCTGAGTCTGTCTGAGTTGGTAGGTTTGTTACATTCCGACTGGTTTTAATCTTGCTTTATGCAGGTTGAAATGAGAAATCAACCCTGTCTGGTAATGGAGCTCAGCCCTTGGAGTACAGTCTTGGTTCTTTATACAGTAGGTGAGCTGTCAGGCCAACTGAACCAGCTAGCTGGAGCTTCCCATCATCATTTGTTATATCATGCATCATTGAAACTGATGGAGTCACTGATCAAAGAGGAACTTATAGACTACCTGGAGAGCAACAGGCTTCAGGATAGTAAACAGCACGGTTTTGTGGCAGGAAGATCTCGTTAGACTAAACTGATAGTTTTCTTTGACTGGGTGACAAAGGAACTAGACAAGGGCCATGCTTTGGATCTGCTCTACTTTGACTTCAGCAAGGCTTTTGACTTGCTACCTCACAAACGATTGCTCAAGAAGATGGAAGACCTGGGTGAAGATAAATCCACAGTGAACTGGGTGGGTAACTGGCTAGAGGGGAGGCAGCAGAGAGTGGTGGTCAGTGGGGTTAAATCAGAAGAGATGGAGGTTATGAGTGGGGTTCCACTTGGATCGGTCCAGGGTCAGGCATGTTCATTAGTAACATTGGAGAAGGAATCCAGGGCAGATTATGTTGCTTTGCAGATGACACAAAATATGTAGGAGGGTGGATAGTGACAAGAGAATAAAGGAAATGCAGAGAGACCTACAAAAGCTAGAGGGGTGGTCAAAGGTCTGGCAGTTAAAATTCAATACCAAAAAGTGCAAAATAATGCACCTAGGGAAATCGAACCCCAAGGCAGGGTACTGGATGGGAGGAGAGAGACTTAGCACTACAGATTAGGAATGGGATCTGGGAGTTATCATTAGCAACTCATTTAAGCAATCGACTCAGTGAAACAAGGCCAATAGCAAGGCTAACAAGATGCTGGGATGTATCAGGAGGGGTACTGATAGCAGAAGGAAAGAGGTAATACTTCCCCTCTGAGAGGAATCAACAATGATGGAGCTGATGGGGGTTTTAAACAGGAAGGGAAGGGACACTAGAGGGCATGGGCAAAGAATAGAGGGGAAGATTTAGGAGGGAGATGAGGAAGCATTACTTCACATAGAGAGTGGTGTTGAAGTGGAACGCCCTACCAGAGAAGGTGATATCATGCAAAACTGGGTAGCTTTAAAAGGGCATGGGACAGAGAAAAGGGGAGTGTATGGGTGAGTGAGGCTGAGAATGGCCCAGGGTGGACAGAAGGGGAGGGGGGTGGGACAGCTACAACTTAGGGGAGCTAGCTGCACACTTGAGCAGACGTTGATAGACCAGGAGGTCTGTTTCTGCTGGCACATTCGAATGTTTGTATGTATGTACAAATCCCTGGTGAGGCCGCACCTAGAGTACAGTGCCCAGTTCTGGAGTCCTCACCTCAGAAAGGATAAGAATAGGCTGGAGACAGTGCAGTGCAGTGTAACAAAAATGATTCAGGGCCAGCAGGGCAGATCCCATGAGGAGCACCTCGCAGCACTAAATATGTACTCACTGGAGACCAGAAGGGGAGATATGATAGAGATCTTCAAGTTCCTTAAAGGAATTAACAAAGTGACCTGCAGTAAAATATTTAGCCTGAGTACCAATTCACAGTCATGTGGACACAAATGGTAATTAACAGGAGGTAAGTTCAGGAGGGATGTGAAGTATTGCTTTATGGAATGGGTGGTGAAATCTTGGAACAGTCTGTCAGCTGAGGTGGTGGGTGTGAAAACAGTCAGGGGATTCAAGCAGGGCTGGGACATAATGAAGGGAATAGTGGTTACCGGGGGTGACAGGACCAGGGATAAGAATTGAGAGATGGTGGGAAAATTAGTTCTCTGAAGGAAAAGTAAATTCCAGAGATTATAGGGAATTTGGGCAGACTGAATGGACATCTGGTCTTTTTCTGCTGTCACTGGCTATGTTTCTATGTTTTTTCTTCAATGTAAATCCTGCAGCTTGGAACCATTTAGATGCTATGCTGTTGGATTTAGGTACAGAAATCTTGTACCACTAAATGCCAGGAAGCACCATCTGAGGGTACCTAGAAATTCTGAGCAGCCAGTTTTCCACCAAAAAAAGTGTCTTTATATTTGGTAGAGCAACCAAATTGCATGGGAAAATGTTCTGAAAGCTCTTGACCAGGGCCAATGTTTGTTAGCATGTTACCAAGTGTTTTTTTTTCTATCAATCTTTTTCTCCCTCAGCTATGTCTCCCTTCAGGGATATACCAAGGTCCCAGATATATACTCTGTTTATGTCTTGCTGTTCCTCAATCCCCTGGGGCCAGCTGCCACCAGACAGCTTCCATAGCTTCTCCCCTATAAGTAGGGCCTCCAGGAGGATGTCCATCCTTCACTATGAGTTCACTAGGGGGCATGATCTAGTGTCAGGGCACTTGGACCCAGAGGAGCCAGGAACACCAGTCATCATGTAGAGTCTACATGATGACTGCTGTTCCTGGCTCCCCTGGATCCTAGCAACCCAACACTGGATCATGCCCCCTGGTGAACATTGTAGACGGTCATGGGATTTATCCCATTTTCTTCCCTCCTCCCCCCCTGGCATGGGCAGAGCCTTCTAATAACCACAGATACATGCTGTGATGTCTGTAGATAGAGCAAGCTCCCCTGCCCCACCATTGGAGTCACTGTGGCACTCGGTACCTGACACCTTCCCTCCCAACCACAGCGCACTACTGAATAGCAATTGCTGCCATCTGGTCTGCCTCTTAACGTGATAACTCGAGTTCACTCCTGAACTTACACTGCCTGCATGTCAGAGCAACATTCTAAGGCTGGGCTGTTGAGACAGTCTTATTACAACGTTTACATCCTGTTCAGGGGGCACATTAGCAAATAAAATCTCCCCCTTCACCATTTTCCCCTGTTCAGCCTCAGTCGCCAGCACTGGCAATTTGTACCACTGCGGCTTGCTATCTGTTTTCAGACAGGGGACGGTGAGCATTTGCTGTCACAGCTGATGACAACGTTGCTGTATACTGGGCTAGCAGGCTGGGTGCATGAATGATGCACACTCTTACCACCCAGCGAGTGAGTACCTCACTTCAGTGACCTGTGTGGGCTGTAGATGGTCCCACAATAGGATTTTGGGGTGTAAATAAAATTCTAGAGAACTCTTCCTTCCACCCCTCTTCAAATTTCACATACTGTAACTTATGGACTGGCTCCTGTCTGCCCTCCAACAGTTTCCACTGAGTTTTAAATACGGGCCTGTGTGGACAGGCTGTGACACCTCCTTCCCCACTTTGCATGTTTCTGCATGTGTGCTCCATGAGTCTTTTAAAATGGGGAATGCACGTCCAACTGGAATGTAAGTATGTGTTCAAAAGGGGCATTTTTTTTATGATTCATTCCTGATTTTACTTTCAGCAGTCCCTACTGGTGTCCTCTCAGTTCCAACACTGCCCATCCTTGGCCTTTTCCCCAAGCATCCTCCCATTGGTGGGGCCATCAGGGCAGCACCCCCAGAGACCCTTTGTTGGATTCTCTTGCAGGTGGCAGTGCAGGTTCTGAAAGAACTTGGCACACCATGCTGCCAGGTTGAGGGGTTTCCTTTGTTGCTTCCCCCTCAGGACACTATTAGCAAGGGCTTCATGGCATATACAGCCAGAAATCTGTCATCACAGAGTCAGTTATTACCCTTCCTCCAACATGGTGCTTCCAGATGCACTGTCACCTGTGGTCACCTAGGTGGTGGTAAGGCAGCATAGCCAATCCTCCCTCACTGAAGGATGAGAGTGCCCTTTCAGATGATCAGGCTCCTCTGCTGCCAGGCTGATGCTCTGGGCTCAGGCCATGAAACCAGGATGCCAGTAAAGGGGCAATCTGAGTAAGAGAAAAAACAGACATAGTAAAGCCTGCACAAGGGTGTGAGATGGCCCAGAGGGAGAAGGAGAGTCAGTTTCAATGGCTAAGAAGGCCTGACGCAAGAGAATAGAAGGGACCTCCTGAGCATGGACCTGAGAGGCATGGGCAGAGCAAGGAAGAAGTCCTTTTCTCATGTTTAACTGAACCCCCTGTGATGTGTGCAGGGTGTAGGTAGGTAATTTTCTCTATATGA
Source organism: Neoceratodus forsteri (assembly GCA_016271365.2). Lineage (NCBI taxonomy): Eukaryota > Metazoa > Chordata > Ceratodontiformes > Ceratodontidae > Neoceratodus > Neoceratodus forsteri. The sequence continues at coordinate 797,167,564 of CM028134.1, read as the reverse complement.
TACTGTTCTGTAGCTTAGAGGGCTTAACAAAAATATGACAAACATTGCAAACAAAGCAGTGTGTTATATAATGGACATAAACAATCTTGTAACCTGATTGGCTAGCTAAGGTCTTTACCAGTGGGAACTCATGCAAAAACACATGACTGAGGAAGGGCATTTGTAAAACATAAGTAAACACATTTTTTAATTTATTTTACATGTGTCCATTGTATAAAGCACTCCAGGATGTGGGTTATTTGGGGTTTACCCATTTCTTGTATGGTTATGTCACGCAGTTGCGCATCATAATGCACTACATAAGTAGAGATGTTGCAAAGTTTAAATTCACCATCGAAGTTCCAGTGAAGTCAGCAAATTTGCCTCCTCAGAGCAATCGGCAAATTTTTGCTATTAGGCTTAAAATTTGCCTATGTGACTTTGCCATTTTTTTTGTGGAATTTTGCCGCAAAGTGCGAAATTCTGCTATTTGTGGGTGAAATTCAGCACTTTGTGGGCAAAATTCGACATTTTACAGTTGTAACTTGCACTTTGCATCCATGAATTTATCCGAGAATTGAGCTAAATCCGCAGATTAATTCACGGAGCGAAGTTTCCCAACTTCACCCATCTGTATATATGAGGCATTGGTAAACCCTCATTTAAAATGGGTCTAAAAGTTATAGTAATTTAATTGGGTAAAACCAGTCAGGTGTCTGTGCATTATTACAGCATAATGCATGGCCACTTGACTGGTTTAATCTAATTAAATCATCTGGGTCCTAAACATGACTGGATCTGTTAGAAGCCACACCACACAATTACGTCATTCTTGTCCTTAACTAGATTTGTTGGCAGCCACATCAGACAATGAGCAAGTCAGTCCTACGACCAGAACTGACCTTCCATTGCAAACATGACTGATACCTTTCCTTACTAAAAACCTTCATCTAGGCCCTAAAAGTAAAACTACCTTAAATAAAAACAAAACAAATTAATTAAATGTGTTTTCCCTGGAATCCCTGATCACCACACTCTCCTACATTACATACTTTTCATAGTTTTCATTACCGGTTTTACTTTGCTGACAATGAAAAATCCTCCTCTTATCTTTACCTGCTTATCAGGCAGTATAGCACAGTGGTTTAAGGCTCTGAGCTGCAAATCTGGTGACATCCAGCAGACTAGACCAGGGTTTAAATCCCACAGCCCCCACTTGCATACTGTGTGACCCTGAGCAAGTCACTTAACTTCCTTGTGCTCCCAGGTCGCACCTGGAAACAAGATTTGGCTTAGTGTGCCTTTCCTGGTTAAACAATTTCCCCCTTTCCCCCAAATCTCTGCTGCTTTCCCTGACAGAGATAAAATTGAGAATTTGGCTCCACATGAGGCCTTTGTTGTATGTGTGTGTACAGTATGTTGGCAGAGGAACAGTCTGCCAGTGGAATTATGCAGCATTTTGAATCCCTTTATTCCATGGTAAACATTACATATGTTGAATGTGGGGAAAGACAGTGAGAAAAAAAAATAGGATGAGGAAAGGAGACAATAATACTATATAAACAAACAGAAAAAAGGTGGGAAAACACAGTTAAATAGGCAGAGGAAGACCCAAACTGCTTAAAATACATTCTTGAAGTTCATAAAAGCACCTACATTTAAATCATACGTGTGTTTTCAGGCGAAATCTGCCTCCGCCACCACAAAAACAACCTGTCAGGTTTTTAAGTTTTGAACACATTTCCATTAAATACTGCACCCGTATTGGTTTGAAATTAGAATGCATATTTTTTTCTAATAAAAATGTGTGCCACATATGGTTTTCATTGTCTTTTGTTGTGTTTAGCTATACCCTTCCCCCAGTTACTAGAATATAAATTATTTTTTTGTTTTCAAAGTTAAAATGGAAGCATATTTCAATGAAACCTCCTATTTTTTTTATCTTTCTAAAATACTTTCCTCTTATTTTTATTTAAGTCAAATATTTAAATGGAATTCTATAAATGAAGTAAGACAGTCCAGGGTGTGCCATTATGGTGATATAGTGTATGGTCTGGGCTTATTCTGCACTGAAATCATACAAGTCAATAACTTTATTGTGTTCCTTCTCAAGGGCTTATTGTGCACATTTCATATGCAAATCCCCACTTATTGTGCACATTCCATGTGCAACCCCCATAGCTCGTGCTGACTCCCGCTAACTTCTCTGGGTATTTTCTTCACGGCATTTAGTACCTCACAGAAGTTGGAACAGTGCTTCTGTCAAAACAAAATGAAAAAAAATCAACTGCAGAGAAATACCAGTTGGGAGAGGAAGTGGCTCAGTTGACAGATGGAAGCGGAAGACAGTGAAACAAACTAGTTTTTTTTTTTACTCCATCTACCCACTTTGTTTAGGTCTACTGTTTATCTTTTGAATGTGTAACTGTCTTTCACAGTGCTCTTACTCTCATTCTCACATTTGATATGTGTGGTGAAAGAGCGAGAAGGAGAGAGAGTGCGCGCTGAGAAAGATAGCTACACATTCAAAAGGTAAACTGTAGCCACTCTCAAACTGTGATCAGCTGTCTCTTACTTTTTTTCCTAAACCCAGCCAACAGGTTAATGACTGAGTGGTAGATCAATGGCTGTGCTCTGTTCACTGTTACTTCACAATGTAGTCATGTTCATTTAAAACAGTACACTTAAAAAAAAAAATTGAGTTCAGTAACAGCAACCATCAGACATCCTGCCACATCAGTCTTCCCTCCCACAGGGCGAAGTGAACTGATGTGCTGCCTCCTGCTTAGAGCTAGGAAGTAACTATGTAGCAGCACTAGCTATCCCACCTCACCCCTCTAATGGGTGGGACAGCATCAAATCAAACTCTAAATTCTGTCTTTCAAGACTCTATTACTGCTGTTCTGGGTGAAAACCTGGGTTGCCAGTATGCCATGTGATCCGTTATTGCTTGTTGCTATGGAGTGGGCTAATCATCAGAAATTAAAGGGATTTTCCAGTTTCCTGCACAACAATGACTGTTGGCATCTAGACAGAACTCAAATCACACAACATTCTGCATAACCTTAACTTCGGGGCATTCCATTCTTTAGTACTCAAGGCATTTGCATGAAAACGAATTCTTCGCCCCTGAGATTTCATCTGTTCCTGCTGCTTTCCCTGCCCTGAAATCACAATCATGTGTTTGTGACATTAAAATAAATTGTAGGGCAAAGAGTTGTATAGCTAGGAGCCAACGTCATGGCAGGCAGAAGCAATCTGAATAGATGAGGGCTAAGGGGAAAAGATTCTGCTTTAATTAAAATGCCTTAATATGGTTATTGGGCTTTGCAAATGGTAAAAGGATTAGAGCCCAGACTTGGATATCCAAGAAACCTCCAACAATTGCCTACTGAGGACGTGCCCAGTCAGAATGTTTGAGACTAGAAAGAGTGCAGTACAATGTTATGAATGAAAGCCATGTGTATGAACAGGTAGCGGCACCTATGGAAGCAGCACGACCACTGACTGGTTCCCTTTTGGCTAAGCAGGGACAGCTATGTCTGAAACAGGTTAGGACTGGGGAGGTTATACTGATGATCATAATGTACTATGTACTCATTCATGACATAAATATCAGGTGGTGAATATGGAGGTTGGTTGCATTGTTCCATGACTGTCCTGCACGGAAGGTGCCAGCTGTGCCAAGTCACCCATTTATTAACATGTCATATATAAGTTTATTATATCAGCATTCAATGAGTTACCAATACACAGATTTAATACAACATTTTTAAAAAAAGCAAGGTCCTGAAAGTGAAATTTTAGGTGCAGTTTGTGTAGCAGAGTTCTGCTGATACCAACCATGCATCTTTGCCTCGAAACCAGAAAGTTTTAACACTTTTTGGCCATTACCAGTCTAGGTCAGATTTGAACCAATACCCAATGCCCTGGAGGTGAAAGGTGGTATATATTTCTCAGTAGTTTGTATGATCCCATCTGGAGCCAGAACATCAGAATACTCTAGGTTTTAGTCCAACACCAATAACCTGAGTTAATACACAGTACTAACACTGTATTGTAGCACAGGGGTTGGGGGGGGGGTGCTGAACTGTTGAACTGTTGGCCTTTGGCTGAGGCATTAAACCAATGTCCCTTCTGCTCATCTCTGGTAACTTCTCAGGAGGAAGTTAAAGATCCTATGGCATTTATCCTAACAGTATGGTATGTACTTTGGTATCCCAGAAAACAATCCCTCATCAGAAAAACAGGTTTATGTAATACACACCCCTGGATGCACATGGAAATGAGTTGTGATAGCTCAGTGTCCTTTTCCTGGTCAAACATTACAAATAAAAGTATCCTGGAAAATGTCTGAAATCATATACTGCCCCATAGCTTCTGCACACTAATGTCAACTTGTAATTCTAATAATAACTTACTTACCGGGAAAAGCCCAAGTACAGCCAGCGTTTGACCCTTTATTGTGATATCTTTGATGTTCCTGCGCAAATAGATCCATATTTCAATGAAGAAACCATATGTCGCTAGAGCCAGAATGCTGAAGATAACTATTAAGGCGATTCCTGAAGAATTAAGGCCTATAAAAAATGTTTCAGATGACATTAGCTAAAAAGATCAGATGATCACTAGCTAAAAAAACATGTTGGCACCATATATACAGCTACTGTATGAAAAATATAGTAAAAAAGAGAAATGTATCAATTAGCATAGTGATCTGCTGCTCAAAACTAGAACCCAGAGATACAGAGATAATGATGGCAGAAAAAGGCCCGTAGGCCCATCTTGTCTGCCCACCCTATCTACTTTGCACTGGCCCAAGTGCCCATCCCTCCCCCTTTGTTTGTGTCACACCTTTTTTAACTAATCCCACGTGTCTGCCCCATCCCTGTTTGAAGCTGTTCATTGATATGCCTTCACCACTTTCTCCAGTAGCTTGTGCCACCCATCTTCCACTCTTACAGTGAAAAAGTGCTTATGGATGTCCCTTTTGAGTCTCCCCCTGCAAGTTTCAGTGAAATCTTCATCAAGGGTACTTGCTCCATTGAGAACACCTTTGGAACTGTAGGCTGTTAACATCAGGACCATTCAAAAAATGTTGCTAGCTGGGGACCACCCACAATGACTTGCACCATCAGCATCTATAATCGTAGGTGGCCCCAGTGTTCCTCATTTATGTCTTCCTCCATCAACAGCTTGTCAGACCTGCAGAGAAATGTTGTCATTTTTCTTTAATAATTCCTTTTATTTTCTAAAGTTACCATTTTTGGAGTTGTCCCTGTATGTCACAGTTCAAAGAACCTTTATTTAGGCTTTGTACCTACAGTTACAAGATTTTCAAGGATGAAGCTCACACATGGTGTGTCTTTGCCGTTTGGGCTTGTCCCTCAGTGTGAGGGCCTGTAAGATCTGACAAGGATGTACCCAGGCCACAAGGAGATGTTTAAGAAGTTACTAGAAACCTTCATCACCATCAAGGCCATGGAAACCCAAGCAGAAGATGTGGGCCCGAAGCCAGCATCTCCCTCACATGTGACCACAACAGGGAAGGAAACATGCAGGTGGTCAGTGACCCTGTTGCAGCTGAGATCATCTAGAATGATGGAGAAATCTAAAGAGAAGGAAAAACTCATTGTCAGATCCCTTCTTCTCCAGCCACCATAATCACAGAGACAAGCATGCTTCACCAGTGAGGCTGAGGTCTCCATTGAAGGTGGGTATGTCCTCATCATCGTCCGCTCTGGCAGTGTTGACTACAATCCCCCTGACTATCATGGAAACACCAAGACTGGAACCTGGTTCTGGTGCTTCAATACCTACTATAGATGGTGGGCCACCTCCATCATTGGGCTCTGTCCCAGCGATGATGGCAGTCATGAACCAACAACCAGGCATCGTTGATTCCCAGGTTAGGCTAACATTGTTTTCAGAAATGTTAACTTTGCCTGGTTCCATCAATGACAGCATTGGTGCAGGTAATACCATCAACAGGGCTTTCCACCTCGGTAAAGTCATTGTCGATGGGACTTAAAAGCATTCCTGTAAGTCCTTCATATTTCAATGAAGAAACCATATGTCGCTAGAGCCAGAATGCTGAAGATAACTATTAAGGCGATTCCTGAAGAATTAAGGCCTATAAAAAATGTTTCAGATGACATTAGCTAAAAAGATCAGATGATCATTAGCTATAAAAACATGTTGGCACCACCACCTCCATCGCCGGCTCCATCAGTTGCTCCCTCATCATCCAGGATGATGAGGTAAAATACAGTCCTGACCACCTAGATATGGAGGAGGATTTAGAGGATGAAGGAGGAGGAGGAGAAGAAGACCCCTATGAAGGGGAGTTCTCTTTCAGATCTGCCCTCTCCTCTTGCAGTGAGGACTCTGTGGCTTATAACACCAAGACTCCTCCTGAGAATCCATAATTTCAAGCTTTGTTCAACTAAATTCAGGATGCCATGAGGTTTTGGGGTGAAGAGAAGACTCAGTAAAAGGACACTGGTATGCCTCCAGGACACTGACACTATTAGAGCAAAAATGTTGATGCTGACAACATCAGTATTTTCTCTGTAGTAGTCTGCCCGAGACCCTGGCACTCTCTCTCTCTCTCTCTCTCTCAGTTCTGCACCCCCTCCCCAATCCAACTCCGACTCAGAGTTGGAATCCTTTAGAACATGGGGTGCAGGGGTACAGCCCTCCCACATGGGTGGTTCAAGGGGCTTATGAAAAAGCAGCCGGAGTCTCCAGTCGAATTTATGTCAACCGCAAGTTGCGATCGACATAAATCCATCGCTGTGATGGCGGTTGACAACTTAGTTTATCATATAATATTTTATTGTTTTTTTCCAAGTACAACATGCCATGATAATGGCAATTAAAGAGCAGGCAAATGTCTATAGTTATGTATAGGTATGTCAACACAAAGTACTTTACAAGGAGCATACAGCCTTGTTACATGTTAGACACTGGATAGAGAGGGAGAGAGAGTAAAGACGAAATAATCATAGTTCTTTACATCCCTGGAAATCGAAATAGCTACTATAACTATCATATATCAGCGTACATGTATCAGTATTATGCTAGCGATTCTCTAATTGCTAAATGACATCATAAACATTACTATCTTTTCTAAACTAGGGTAATGGTACATCAAGAAGTTTAACACACATAATGGTGACTTCACTTCATTGTGAGTATGTACAAAAGAGATGTGCACCTCAGGAGAGTAGACATAGAGGTGTGAAGTAGACATGGTAGAAAGACATCACTATTCGAGCCAGTAGTGAGATTGCTTCCCTTTTTGACCAGGAAGAGTAGGAGCTATAGGAGAGGGAGGAGAGGAGAAGACCCTCTAATCACACTGCCAGTGGATTTTGTAGGGGGTGGAGGGACAGTACAAATATGTGAGTGTAGATATGCATCCCATTTCCTGTGGTATCTGGGGAGAGTACTCTTCCTTATTGCCATCAGCCTCTCAAATATAGCCAGCCGAGCCATAGCAGCTCTCCACTGTGCAATCACAAGGGGAGAGGGCTGTCTCCACTTCATTAATATAACTCTCTTCACTTCCATTATAACTGCTAGAAGCCATACCTTAGTTGGGGCAGGCATAGGGCCCAGGTTAGGAACATCTCCCAGCAACAGTGGGGACTGGGAGAGTGATAGTGCCTTGTGGGTTATCTGTGAACAGTCGCCCGAGACCTGGGTCCAAAACCCCTGGAGGGCTGGATATGTCCACAAGATGTGAAGCAGGTGGGCAGGGGGGGAGTGACATCTCCAGCATTTATCATGATTTAGTATTTTGAGCTTATGGAGCACTGCGGGTGTCTTGTACCATCTAAGGAGGATTTTTAATTGGAGCAGCTGACTTCTGGCATCTTCATATGCAGTATGAGTGACCTTAAGACAGTTGGACCATTGTTGTGGGGAGATGGGGTGTTTAAGTTCTGTTTCCAAGACCATTCGGCATGCAGAAGTGGTATCTGACTGCGAGTCTCTGATAGTTTTATAAAAAAGGCTTACCATTCCTTGATCTTTTTTAGGCTGGTGGATGGTGTTCAGGCAGTTCCACTTGTCTGTGGAGATTGGGGCAGCTACAAGGGGGATGAGTGCACTTCCAATCTGGAGGTATCTCCAGAAGTCTTGTGCTTTAAGCACATAGGTATCTCTGAAATGCTCAAATGACATTAATGTTCTGGTGTTTGGGAGAAGGTCTCCCACCACCTGGATGCCCTTAGACACCCAGTGAGGCCAGTTCAATGGTTTACAGTCTATCAAAATAAGCTTGTTGTTCCACAGGGGGGAGTATGGAATCGGGGGACGGTATCTCATACTTGGGGCCCCAGTAAGTGCCATTGCTCATCACCAGGATCTGCAGGTTTTGAGCATAATAGGAGAAAGCTGGCCCTCAGAAGGTTTCTTGCTAGATAATAGGGAGAAGAGTGAGGTGTCTGGTGCTAGGGCTGCTTCAAGCACTGCCCACTGGGGGGCAGTACAGGGGGAGAACCAGGTGATGACTTGGGCCATCCAGAAGGCTAGTTGGTATCCTGTAAACCATGGGAGCCCCAGTCCACCTTTGGTCCAATGGGCCCTTAATTTCGAGCGACCCCAACGGGCAGCTTTCCCCTTCCATAAGAAAGCCAAAATAAGTTTTTCTAGGGCATTAAAGGGTTTCTGAGAGAGAGGAATTGGGAGATTGTTTAAGAGATATGAGACCCTGGAAAATAGAAACATGCGAATGGCTTCTGTCTTGCCTATTAGAGCTAATGGTAGTTTCCTCCACCTCTGGACTTCTGCCCCTAGGGTTTCCAAAAGAGGGGAAAAATTGACTTTCTCCAGGTGTTGCCATGCTAACACAATAAAGATACCAAGGCAGGAAAAACCTTGTTGGGCCCAGGTGATGTCAGTGCTTATAAGGCAGTTTCTGCCACATATGGTATTCAGCGGAGAAAGGATGGTTTTCTTTTGGTTAATTAAAAGGCCAGAAAGGGAAGCAAATTCCTGTAGTAAGGCCAGTATGATAGGTATAGACATCTCTGGGTTGGACAATGTGAGTAACATGTTGTACATATAGGCATTAACCAGGAAGGAGTTGTCTCTAATCAGGATTCCAGTAATACCAGGGGTGCCCGAGAACTTTCTAACTAGAGAATCTAGGGCTATAATGAAAAGTAGAGGGGAGAGGGGGCAGCCCTGCCTGGTACCCCTTTGCAGTGGAAAGGAAGGGGAGATATCCCGGTTAGTAACAATTCTAGCTGTTGGGAGGTGATACAATGTGGCAACCCAAGAGCAAACTTGGGGGCCAAAACCATATCACTTCAGGACTTTGTAGAGCTAGTCCCATTCCAGTGAGTCAAATGCCTTGGCAAAATCTATGGCCAGGGCTGCCATTGGAATTTGAGAGTGTAGAACCAGCCATTTCAGATTAAGAACTAGTCATAGGTTATCAGCTCCTGACTTCCCTCTTGAGAAATCGGATTGTGAGTGGTGTATTAGGGTGGGCAGAACTTGGGTTAGCCTATTCGCCATAACTTTGGCTAGCAGCTTGGTATCTACTGAAAGCAAGGAGACAGGTCGAAAATTGGCACAGTGTAGCGCATATGAGTATTTCTTAGGAATTAGGGTGATTAATGCTTCGCGTATGGTGGAGGGGACAGCTGTGGTATCCTGGGCTTCTTGTAGGGCTTGCAACAGGGAAGGGATGATTTCAGCTATAAGTAGTTGATAAAGCTCCACGCTCATTCTGTCTGGCCCTGGAGCTTTACCTTTAGCCATTTGTGACAGGGCAGTTTGCAATTCTTCTGGAGTGACTGGGACATCGAGAGCACAGCATTGCTCTTGTGAGAGTTTGGGAAGGGAGACCCCTTCACATAGATGAGATAATACTGTGGAGAGCTCCACTTCTGAGAGTGTATTCTGAGTTTGTTAGAGATCTTGATAAAAGTTCTGCATCACCTTGTTGATGGCCTTGGTAGTCAACACAATTTTACCCTGTTTATTTTCCAGGGCAAGTATCCTGGATGAGGCTTGTTGCTTGCGGAGATAGTAGGCAAGCAGTTTGCCTCCTTTTTCTCCACCCTCCCATGACTTGTGTTTAGCACAGATTAGCTGCCATTCCACTTTTGTATTTAGTAGAGTATTAATCCGATACTTTAAACCTGTAATGGTAGCTAGAAGGGACGATTGAAGTGGGTTTTGGGCTGAGGCTTTAAACTGTTTTTCCAGAGTTGCAAGTTTAGCCTGCAAAGAATGTACAGTTTCCACCTGGGCTTTGCGTTTAGCTGCTGAGAAAGAAATAATTCTCCCCCTAACAACTGCTTTAAAAGCTTCTCAGACTATGGAAGCTCGAGTCTCTCCAGGGGCATTGAGGGAAAAGTACAGTCGAGTTCTTCCTTTACGTATGTACAAAAGGATGGGTCCTGTAAAAGTAGTGGATTACATCTCCACCTTGTAGAGGGGGCACTCTGGCCCGGTGTGAAAAATGAGACCGATACTGGGGCATGGTCAGAAATCATAATATTGCCTAATTAGGTGTTGGTGATCCCTGTCATGGCTACATGATTAGCCAGCCAGAAGTCCAACCTGCTGTGGGTGTGGTGTACTGCTGAACAGACGGAATAGTCACGGCCTTGTGGATTATTCCTTCTCAAGGGATCAGAGAGACTCCACTCTGTCATTAGGTCAGTGAAGGTCGCTAATACTTTGGGGTGGGTTTGCAGGGTGGGAAGGGATTTATCCAGGAAAGTATCCAAAACAAGATTGTGATTGCCTCCCAACAGTATTGGTACATCTGACAGGTCCCCCGTTAGCTCTGTGAAGGCTTGACTCAGATCAGGGTACACGTCCCGAGAATCTGTGTTATACCCATAAACATTTGCCACTATTTCCTGACCTCCTGAGTAAGAGAGTCTGATAGCCACCCATCTCCCTTGAGAATCCGTGCATTTGTCCTCAATCGTCCAGGGCTCCGATTTCCAGAGTAAGATCGTTACTCCTCTGGATTTGATGGTGGCACAACTAGCAACCACGGATTCCACCCACAGTTTTCTAAGCCATTGCACAGTGCGGGTGGTGAGGTGCATCTCCTGAAGAAGGGCCACATCCGTGTTCATTGAGTTCAGGAATTGCAGGACTTTGGTTTGTTTAGCTGGGTGGTTGAGTCTCTTTACATTCCAGGAGATGCACCTCCACCCTTCGGGCGGTAGGGGAGCAGTGGCCATCCCAAGTTGTTTCGTGCAGAGTTAGAAGGAGAAAGTGGCACTCACTTGGAAGGAGTTGAGAGAGGACCAAGCAGCCAATAGATCGAGAGAGTAGAGTTCACCTGGTTTTGGGTCAGATACAAATGCACTGACCTTAAATCCCTGAGAGGAAATCAGGTATAGTGAGTAAGGTTAAAGAGTAGCAATCACTGAGGTCTCCACTTATCAAGTGCCTGGTCAAATGGAAAGAAGAAGAAGTTTATATCTAACATTAACACGTTTTCACAACAGTATAACAATCTAAGTAAAGAGCTATTGCTCTGTGTATAATATTCTGTAAACAGTTACTAATTATTGATGCTAAGGTGTGTGTGTGATAGGAGGTGTTAAGGTCCTCTTCACCACACTGCTTCAAACACCAGCTGGTTATAGGGAGAGGTCACACCTAACATGGGTAATCCATCCCTGCATAGCCTCTTAGGTCCTACGCAACAAAAAGGAAAGGGGAGGACCGGGGAGGCCAGGATAGTCTCCGATAGGGCATCTTTACAGTTTGTGACAACTGGAGGGAGGGGACCGCTGTCAGACACTCTAAATGCATGTGTGTGGGTAACCATAGCTTAGCATGAAGGATATGTGTGATTCTATATGCCACCAGATATTCAATCCTCTTACCTGTTTCCAGTTTTCCCATATTAGATGGGAGGGTCATCCCTACTGGGAACGTCTTATTGTGAGATGAATTAAGGTTATGATGCAGCTATAAAGAGGAAATAAAGGGTGAAAGGGCACCAGAACATGGTTAGGCAGCATAGTGTGAGTTGTGGGTGTTTAAACAAGCCAAATTGGGGGCAAAGGATGAGGAGGAGGGGAGAGGAGATGGGGAAAGAAGGAGGGGAGGGGGCGCAACAGCGGGGGTAATCCGCATGCCACCCTGGCTTGCTCAGGGAAAAGAAAGAGAGAAACAAACACCCGCCAACAAAGAGGGGAGTTAAAAACTTCCTCAGAGCTAATTCAGCACACTTGCACTGATATATATACACTATAACCATCTTAAGAAGCAGTTTAGGACAATGTATAGTCTATGAAGCAGTCATCCATTTTCTTCCTTCGTGGAGTGGTGTTCCTTCCAGGGCTGCTCAGTTCTAGCAGGTTTCGGGGTATTCGTCAGCACCTCTGCAATGGATTTTGTCCCTGGTTTTAAAAGACTAGCGGCAGCCGCTAGCTGCTCTTCACTCTCCTCAGCTGTGACAGCCCAGTCCAGGGGGGCAATATTGTCCATAGGCTCCTCTTGTTCGTCCTCAGAGTAGAGTGTGTTTTTACCCCTTACGGACATGGGCAGATCAGCTCTCGGTAGTTTGGCAGGGGGGGAAGTTAGGGAGTTGTTAGTCATCAGTTGCCTGGGACTTCTCGATCGCTGATGCTGTTGACCTGGGGTGGGGATTTTCTCTCTGTCCTGCTGTTTAGGCTTTCCCAGTTCTCCGCTTGTCCCCTCAGTTGTAGCTAGTGGAGGGTTCCCTTGGTGGTGTCCCCTGTCCTGGGGATGTGGCGGCAGTGTGGGAGGGAACAAGGGGGACTCATTTGCACTCGGACCAGCTCGCCTGGGATTGTAGTCTCTTGGTGAACGTCTCCGTCCTTGTTTTGTTCCCTGGTCTGTTTGTTCTTTGGGAGCCCAGAGGCATCTGGGAGGTGTAGTTCATGGTAGGAGACCAGGCCATTGATTGTTAAGCCAGGCCTCACCCTTTCTGGGTGACTCAGCAAGAAAGGATTTTTCGTCCTTTGAAAGGTACAGAGCTGTAAGCCTTTTAAATCTGTAGTGAACTGAGTTGGTTATTAAATGCTTTTTCAGGGGGGTATATATTCTCTCCGTTTGGTGGCCACCTCCTGAGTAAAGTCTCTGTAGAATGAGATGACATTGCCCCTCCATCTAAGCTCTCCCAATTCCCTTGTGACCCTCAGCAGCTTCTCTTTAATCAAAAATCTTAACAGGTATGCAATTATAGTCCTCGGGCCTCTTGTGCTGTCTGGCCTGCCAAATACCCGATGCGCCCTTTCTACTCCTACAGGGTCTCTTCATCTCTCTCCTAATAGTTGCGGCAGCCACTCGTTTAGAAATTTCTCCATGTTGGGGGCCTTCTGTCTCTTCTGGTACCCCTAAATTTCGTATATTGTTCATTCTACTTCTATTTTCTTGATCCTCTGCTCTATACCACAGTTTGGATAATTTGGTTTCGTGGTCTCTGAGCTTTTGCAGTACAGACATATGTTGCCTCTCCAAATCTTCAATACTCTGTTCTAGCACACTGTGCTGATCCACCAGCCTGTGAACATCTGCAACATTTCCTGCTAGCGAAGCACCAATGAAGACCACTCTAGTGATGCCTCAAGCATTTAAGTTATGTTAGAGAGGGCTTCTCCTAGCTGGGGCGAGTGACTAAATTACGCGGGAGGTCCTGAGGCTGTGTCCCTGAGTACTTTCATCACTCCGCCAAGTTGTTCTCCTTCCTGTATATTGGATGCTTTTTGATGCTTGCCCCAATTCTCCAGTGTTCCCCTTCTAAGCTAAAAGGTATCCGGTGGTTGTGGCACGGTATTTGTTCAATCAGATGCCAATTTGCTGGTAGAGGAGACCATATAGGACCTCGCAGACTCGTGCTCAAGCCTCTGTGGCCTGTTGCAACATAAGGGGCTCCGAGATATGCGCGACCTGTCTGGGATCAAGGTACGTGGCTACCCAATGCAAAACCATGCGTCTGACAGCAGTAGAGGTAGGGAGGGCATTTCCAGTTGTCAGAGGAGCATTTCAGTCTGGTCATTTATCAGATTCCATTTGATTAATCGCCAGGCTGGGACAGAGAAAGAGAGTTAAGCTGCCATTTTGGCCGGGTCAAGCCACGCCCCCCGGTTGACAACTTAATTGTCGGACTGGCATCATACAGCCAAGGAAATTAATGGAGTTCTTGGAAGTTACTGCTGAACCTACTATTATAGAGCCTCCAGTCTACCCTGCATTGAAGGACGCTACCTTTGCTGCCAGGCACAGGTCTAGAACTTTGCCTGCTGTCCCCAGAAAGGCAGACAAGCAGTACCCTGCTCCATCTGTCAAGCTCTACTATACTGCATGGCCAGAAACTGATTCTGTGATTATCTTGGCTCTCATGATTGCTGCTCATGATCACTCTAGGGCTCCTACAGTGATGAGCACTCTAACTCCTAACAAAGAATTTAGGAGATTCATTGTAATGGGAAAAAAAACTTATGCCTCTGCCACCTTTGGGCTAAAAATTGCGAATTACCAGGCTTGCATAATTAAGAATCAAAACAGTCTGAGGAAGTCTAGCATAACTACGATTTATACTCTACCTGATAGCCCAGAAAATACTTAACATTCTAAAGCTGCATCAGCATGCCAGCCTGCCAGCACAGCAGTAGTGCTTCCACTCGTGATGCCAATGACCCGGGTTCGGGAATGGACCCTGGAATTGGAGGCCCTGCTGGGGGAAGGGGGATTGAGTATGCTAGAGACTGTTCTTCTTCTCTGGGGGGGAGGGTGAGTTTGCTGCTGGCACTCAACAGACTCCTAGCGGAGGCTGAGGGTACTGATTGCTGAAGCTTACTGCAGGGGGAGATGGGGCAGACGTTGGCATGTTGCCATTGACGTCACTGCACACCATGCCTCCCAACTTGAAAACTGTAAAACAGGGCTGTGCATCATGCCGATCACCTTGCAGGTCTTGCACCATTGCCCTGCAACACTCCCCAGACACCGAGCTTCAGGTTCCAGCAGGGAGGACAGCTGGGCCCTCCCCCAAGGCTCCACCTGGGGGGCAAGCCAGGGAGAGGGGAACACCAGGGATGATAAGTCCCTGGAAACCAAGCCTGAGGTTCTGACAGTGGGAAGCCAGGTACACCCCAAAGGCCCCACCCTGGGGAGTAAGCCAGGGGGAACACCAAGGATGGTAAGTCCTCGGCTATAGATGACGGGGCTGGGGGGAGGCAGAGGTTGTGCTGTTGTGGGCAGGCCTGAGGAATATAAAGCATACTAAATAAAAAAATAAATAAAGCTGCATCAGTTGGTATTGATACTGGTAAGCATCTGTTATGGTCAGCATATATTTATTTATTGAAACATTTTACCAGGGACATATCTTGCACAAATAATGCTCATTTTCAGATAAGGCTTGGGGGGGGGGGAGGAGTTTAGGTACAAGTACAGCAGTGCGAAAAATAATACAAAATTTAAGGCAAACAATGACAGTCAACAAGATTCATAATGATACGTCCTCGGGGGAGGGGGAAGAGTAGTAGTAGTAGTAAAAAGCTTTATTTTTATACAGGACAAGCTGGAATAAAACAGCTTTAAAACAAAAGTCCTATATTATAGATGCTCCTGTTTTAGTTACAATACAAAGGGAACAGATTGCACAAAATATAAAATCAAGCCAAAAAAGAGGAGGTACAAGTACAGCAGTGCAAAAAAATATATACAATATTTGAGGCAAACAATGACAGCCTATAATATACATAAGGATACAGTAAGTGCAATGCAATAAGTAAAGTACAAAAGGGCAGAAGAATACTGAGGCAGTTACAATCAAGGCAGTATGACAGAGATTACACTCTCATTAATTCACTCACAATAACCGGGTACAACCTGGAACTGGGGAGTGCCAATGTAAACAGGAGGGTAGTGGAAAGCGGACAGTGAGAACATGTTGGAATTAAGCTCGAGTGCTAAGTTGGGCAGAACAAAACTGGAGTGGGGGAGGGGTATAAGTGTAGTATAAGGCTTTGGACTTAGTAGAGGGTCAGCAGGTCTGACATGAGCAGGAGTGGGTTAAATAATCTCACGAGAGAGATGAGAAAGCTTTGGGAAAAGGGGCATTACGGAGATTAGAGGGGAGGGTATTCCAAAGTTTAGGACAGTGGTCCTATGATGCCTCTGCTGCCTCTGGCATTTGCCTGAGAAGATATCATTGGCTCAGAGCTGCTGGCTTTATTGCTGACATACAGCAGGCCATACTGAATGCCCCTTTTGGGGGCTCCATGTTATTTGCATTTGATGTGGATAAGGCACTAAGAGACCTTCAATCATTCAAAATGACTCCGAGATCTGTGAAGTCCTTGATCTCACAAAATACAAGAGGATGCAGTAGATGTACACTCTAGAGGCTTACAGGCAGGGATTCAGTTAATTTATTTTTAGTGGAAGTCTAAAACTTCCATGAGTCAAAATCTGAAAGTCATGCCAATTCTTTAGAAGTCAAAATACTCCCTAGATTCCACATTTTGGAAGTCAATATTCTAGGCTGGACCTGTTTATGGATGCTAGCATAAATATTAGTGGTTAAATACAGTTTCTGTCAGAAAAATGCATAATTTCTTGACGTCCATGGTTGCAGTGTTGGAAGTCATCTTATTTTTTGTTTTATATTTGAAAATCAATGACCTCCTTCCCCTTTATCTTGGAAGTTTTTGCCTAATTTTTGGAGGTCAAGTACTCCCAAAATGGAGTAACTGAAGCTTGCTTACAGGCCATGTTGGCTGTGGCTTTTATCCACGTATTGTGGTCAAAGAGGTGGTCCGCTCCAGGTCCCTCTGACACTTGTGGCCTCCCTAATTCTAGTGGCTCCTTTGTGGCCATGCCAAATCTGGTTTCCCCTGCTACAACATTTAGCAGTGGAGCCTCCTGTTCAACTGCTCCTTTATCGAGGTCTCCTGTCACAGGACCGAGGGTCCCTGGTCCATCTGGAACTGTGGTCCCTGCATCGGCATGCATGACTCCTGAAGACATAGCCATTGCACATTTTGGGGTTCACCGCAGGTAGCTAATTCCTTGTTGGTGGCAAGGAAGCCTTCCATGAGACACAACTATTCACTGAAGCGGAAGTGTTTCTCCATCTGGTGTGCTTCCTATTCAGAGGACCCATTTACATGTCTTATAATATTGTGCTGGCCTACCACCCATCTTTAATCAGAACCTGGTCTGCAGTACTCATCTGTAAATATGCACCTGGCTGCTGGTTTGGCTTTCCTTGCCACAGTTAACAGATACATGGTGGCACAACTAGAAGTATCCTGTACTTTCCTTAAGGGTATTTTGCACATGCGTCCCCTGATTTGTAAACCAGTTTCACCTTGGGACCTGAATTTCATGAGAAATTGATGCTAAGTCCATTTGCACCTGCCGCTACTTTGAAGAAGCACTTCCTTTCCTGGAAGGCTCTCTTTTTGGCTCCTATTCCTCTGTCTAAGGGATTTCTGAACTTCAGGTTCTCAAGCATGATCCCTCTTACCTGATTTTTCACAAGTACAGAGTATACTTGCTCATAAATCCAGTGCAGTGTCTGACTTCATGCTGAATCAGAGCATAAACCATCCAGTGTATTATCCTGGGCATGCTAACAAAGGTGAGGCATTGCTCCTTATGCTCAGTACACAAAGAACAGTATGTTTCTATCTTGATTGTATGAAGGACTGCAAAAAGTCCTTCCAGTTTTTCATCTTGTTCACCCCTGGGATAGAGGGCATACCTGTCACTAAACAAAGCCTTTCCAAATGGCTTTCTCCCTGCATTGAACTTTGGTATTAGAAGTATGGTATGGAGCTTCCTGGTGCTGTGGGTGGCCACTCTAGATGTGATATGGCTACTTCTGTTGCCTGTTTTCAGGATGTTTCTTCAGCTGTCATTTGTGCTACTACTACATGGAGCACTGTATGTACTTTAAGTAAGCACTGCAGTCTAAACATCATCTCATGTAGATGTGCTGGCTTTGAGCTTGCTGTTCTGCAAGGCTTTCTGTCTTGCTTTCATATCAGATTTTGCCATCCTCACTTGATACTTTGTATTTCTTGGGAATCAGTTCAAAGGTGTAACCCAAAGGAGGAGATATTCTCTAAGATTATAGAACATTTACTTACCATAACAGCAGATCTTTGAGAAAATCTCCTCCACTGGGCCACAGTGCACCCACCCTCCTTCCCCCTTACTGAGGTATAAACCTGACAGGATATTCCACTGCCTTGCAGGTGGTTTCCATAAGTGCTTTATATGTTACCCAATCTCATGCTTCTCCTTGGGTGCCTGGTACTGGCTTCATCTCCTGGTACCTCAAAGTAAGTGGCTCTCTGAGCTTATCTCTAGTGGGGGAATTGACAAGCGATGGGGCCACTCATAATTATATAGGTGCTGACATTGCAAAATGTGGGTGGCCCATGACTAGCAAACTGTCTGGATGGTCTTGACACTGATGGCTTACAATTCTAAAAATGTGGTCCAATGGAGGAGAGTCTCTCAAAGATCTACTATTATGGTGAGTAACTGTTCCTTCCCTCATGTCCCTGTAGTTGAGCTCAAGGAGAAAAGCACCTTGGCATCCACCCTACTTATCCCATGCTGGTACTTGTATGTGTCAGTCATGTCACCCCTTTCCCTCCCACAGCAAGTTATCTTCCCAAGTTGTCAATTTTTCCTCCTCCTCTAGCTCCCTTAACTTTTTGACCAGCTTCCTATGGGGGACTGAGTCAAAGGCCTTGCTGAAATACAAGTGCACTATGTCAATTGTCTGTCCCTTATCTAGCTGCCCTGGTCACCCATTTGCAGTTGACCAGATTTGCCTGGCAAGACCTTCCTCTTGTGAACCTATGTTGTCTGGAGTCCAGTAGCCCATTTCCTTCCAGGAAGTCCACTAGTTCCTCCCAACTTATAGACCACATAATAGTTTCCACTACAGATGTCCAGCTGACTGGTCTGTAATTCCTTGGCTCAACCTTTCTTCCACTTTTGTGTAGTAGAACCATGCCTGATGTCCTCCTGTCTCTTGGGACCACCCCCATGTCCAGCACAGTTGAGTATGTCTGCAAGTGGTCATGCTATTGTCAAGACCCATGGGTTTATCTACTTTCAACATTTTAAACATTTCTAACACCCCATTCCCTGTTATTTTGGCTATGCTACTTGAGCACCTTCTTCCAGGAGTGGCCCATGCTTCTCCCTAGTAAAAACTGATCAAAAATATTTGTTCAGTATTTTTGCTTTCCCTTTGTCCCTCTAATAAAGTTTACCTTACCAGTCAACAAACGTATTACGTCTCCGCATCCCACCATTTGCATTCACTGTAACTAACCTATCCTGTTATTTGTAACATGATGGGATCTCAATGCTATTTATAGCTGCTATGGGCATAAACTTCAGTTATGGTGAATCATCAGATTTGAAGATTAGTATGTTTAAGCAGTTATTTGAAAGTGGCAGAATTACAAATGCTATGTAACTATCAACTTACTGTAAGTAAGGGCAAAGTATCACAGTTTCCAAGGTTCAAACTCATAAAATTATTTTTCCATGGGGGAATTTGATCATGTTTACTGAGATCTATGTGAAATTACAACACAAGCTTCCTTGTTTATGCAACATCAGATTTACAACTTATCACTGGTGGCAGTGATGCCATGTTATTATCACATCTTCTCTGACACTGGCTTTTTGCCAGTGCTTGGAAAGGATACAGCTGCACAAGACTGCTGTGTGCATACCAATTGTCCAGCATCTGTTTATTCTGGGGACAGCTGCTAATGGGAGCAGTATCCCCCCCCAAGCCACTGACTGGCATAGCAAGATAAAGGAAGTTGCTGCAATTCTAACAATCAATCTGTGTTATCTGACCCTCTCTAGCATGGGTTCACTAAAACCAGATCTTGTCAAACCAATTTATTAACATTCTATGAAAAAGTAACTAAAGAAATTGAACTGGGTAACTCTGTGGACCCTGTGTTTCTTGATTTTGCCAAGGCGTTTGATAAACTGCCTCATAATGAGCTTATTAATACCTTAAGAGCCTTCAAACTAAAAATAAATATAGGAAATTGGGTTGCCAATTGGCTGAATGGAAGAAAGCAGAGGGTCATTATAAACAGAGAATATTCTAACTGGGCTCCTGTTATGAGTGGGGGTACCCCAGGGGTCTGTCTTGGGCCCTTGTCTCTTTAATATTAATGTTTCTACTCTTACAATCAGTAATCCCAATTCAGTAAGTAGTACTGCTCTTCAGTTAGCCCTGGACAACATAATGTCCTGGTCAAGTAATAACAAATTAGCTTTGAACCCCATGAAATGCAAAGTTATGCATCTGGGAATTCATAACAAACAACATGTGTACAAATTAGGGGACGTAGCTCTCCTTGAAACCAAACAAGAAAGAGATCTTGGAATAATAGTTAACCCTGATCTGAAATTCAGAACCCACTGCAAGACTCAAATAAATAAAGTGAATCAAAACCTTAATTGCATATTTAGGCACGTTTCTAGGCGTAGGAAAGAAGTATTACACCCCTTGTCCATTGCCCTTGTTAGGCCACATCTTGAATACTGTGCTCAGGTGTGGTCCCTATATTATAAGGAAGACATTATAAAAATTGAGAGAGTACAATGAAGGTTTACTAGAGCCATTACAGGGTTGGCAAATAAGCCATAGGAATTCAGATTGAAATTGCTTAATCTGTTTACGCTTCAGTATAGAAGAATGAAGGGAGACGTGTCTATTATTTAGAGCATTAACGGACCCCACCCTAATAAAGAATTAGGAATTGCTCTTACAGATAATAGAGTAAGTAATAGAAGACACTCAAAACAACTATACATGTCAAAATGGAATACTCTGCGTAGAGGGTATTGGTTTAGTCTACATGGAACCACCTATCAGCTGAGGTAGTAGACAGCCCAAATATGGACTCTTTCAAAAAAAATTGGATTTAGTTATCGGAGAGTATGTAAAATTCAGTAATTATTGACTTTCTGACAAGCACCACAGACGCAATGTCCATATTAGCTTGATGTGCCTATGATGACACTTATGATGAATACCACTAGATCTGAAAATCAAAATCTTTTCTACAGAAAGAACAATCTTTCAGTAACAGTAACTGCTTTGTTAACAAAACTAGAGGCCAGATATCGCCAATCTTGCTGCTAAAGCCCAATCCAGTTTTGTGCAGTGCTAAAGTGCTTCTGATCTGCTGGATTAGCTTTTGACTTGTCACCTTATGCTGGTGCTGCGGTGAGCCAGCATACCCCTCCCACCACATCTAGTCCTGCACCCAGCCCCTTCCAACTGCGCGAGATAACTTATAAAGAAGTAGAAGATTCTCCTCTTAACTTAGACACCAAAAAAAGTACAGGGGATGATAGCTTGGAACCCTTTTTCCTAAGGTCAGGCTACGCCCATCTCACTGCCCCAATTCTCCACATCTTCAATCTTTCCATTACATCTGCTACTGTGCCGTCCTGCTGGAAATCAGCACATATCCTCCCTCTATTTAAATCTGGTGACCCATGCGATGTAAACAACTATAGGCCTATCTCCATATTGCCTATCCTTTCTAAAGTTCTCGAAAACTGATCCATATTCAGTTAAAATCTCACTTGAAACTTCTCTCTCATTAACCCAGCTCAATCTGGCTTCCAGGCTAATCATAGCACAATCACTGCACTAGCAAAAGTAACCAATGATTGGATCTCTGCTATAGATGCTAAGAAGGTAACTGGTGCAGTCTTTTGGACCTCAGCAAAGCTTTTGATACTGTTGATCACAAACTATTAGTCAATTGCCTTGCAAAGTTGGGTGCCACATACCATACCACCCAGTGGTTCTCTAGCTACCTAACTGGAAGATTCCAAAAGTCAAGGCGGCAGGCTTTTCTGCTGCCTTGCCAGTTGCAAGAGGAGTCCCCAAGGATCCATCTTAGGCCCTATCTTGTTTTCTGTACATTAATGACTTAGATGCTAACATATCTCGTCCAATCTTCACTTTTTGCAGATGATACTGTGTTGTATACTTCTGGCTCATCGTTATCTGAAGTCAAGGAGTGCTTCAAGTGGACTTAGCACAACTGAGCATAATCTAATAAAGGCAAAGCTTCTGCTCAATGCTAAGAAGACTAAAGCGATGATATTCTCCCGCAGTGCTGTCTCAGGCCCCCCCAATACCCTTGCCCAAGACTTCATTGTCACCACGCTAAATGAGCCTCTGGAAGTTGTAACCAAATTTAAATATCTAGATATCTGGATAGACAATAAATTATCTTTCAGTGACCACGTCAAAGATGTCTCTAGAAGGTTAAAAGCAAGGTTAGGTTTCTTCTACAGAAATAGGCCCCTTTTCCCCCTTGAAACTCGAAACAAGCTTGTACAGGCCACTTTTCTCCCCCTACTCGACTATGGCGATGTAATCTATTCCTCCACCACTCTTGCAAATCTAAGTAAACTGGACATCCTTTATCACCGTGCGTTACGGTTCATTACCAACTCCCCTTACCGTTCACACCACTGTGACTTATATGCAGCTGTTGGTTGGACATCCCTTACTACTAGATGCCTGCTCCATGCTGGGCTATGGACTCTTAAACTGTTCCTGCAGAAATTGCCAAGCTATCTCTCTTCCCTTATTAGTGTCTCAATAGTGCATACTACGTAAGAAAATCTGACTTTATTATGCTTGACATACTAAGGACGTGGACTTCCTTTGGTAAACGTGCTATTGCATATGCCCTTCCCTCCATTTGGAACCATTTACAAACCGTGACTGAAACTAACTAGCACAGTTTCAATAAACTTCTACAAATCGCTAAGTTCAGCCAAAATAAAGACACCTGTAACTGTCATTAAGTCTCTTCCTTCCCCATGTGTGCCATATTTATCCACTGGTAAGGTATAATTGATTTGTCATATTAACTGCTTTCCTTCCCTTCTACTCCTGCTTTGTCTTTGCTCCACTGCTACTCTATCAAATCACTCCTCCCCCCCATATCAGTTGTAGACTGTTGTTTGTTCTAGCTGCCAAAATACTGTATATGTATTGCACACACCAGTCATCATGTTTCATTTATTAGTATGCAACCTATAAGTCGCTTCCCTGTCTCATATCAATGTTTACCACCTGCGGTCACCCTATGTGATACCCTTGTATGTATATCCAGCCTGTATCATGTAACGTGCATTTCATATATATATACTGTTATTACCTATCTGTGTTTGTACTTTAAGTGTTTATGTCACAGGACCTCCTTGTGAATGAGCTTGCTCAATGGAGTTTTCCTGCAATAAACTTGAACTTGAACTTGATCTGTTCCTGTGCTGCGGATACATTATGTAGCCAAAACTTATGCTGTCCAGGTTTTGCTGATGCAGACTCTTGAATAAATATTTATTTTAAAGTTACTACAAATTACCTCTAGACTGACTAGTCCAATGTTAAGCCCCACTGGCCTGAACATATAACAGAAGAATTCAAAAGCTATGTCTGCAGTTCAGTGGATGGGAGCAACCAGCCACGCCCTCTGCCTAAGTTAATTAAGCCAACTAACTAGGAAGACTAGGTTTGCTGGCAAAGGCACCTAGCTTCACTTGAGCTCTTTTCTTCTAGGTTTGTTTGTAAGGACAGAGCTAGGAACAGCATTATCAGAGCAAGGAAAAAGACTAAGGTTTCTTTTGGCTAGGCAGATTTACTGTGTGTTACCATTTTCTTTTGTGCTCACAGGGTTTGTTACTGTTTTTTGCTTACATTTTACTGCTGTAATCTTCTTTGACTGAAATTGCTGTTGCAGGGTATACTTTCTGCTGCATTATTACAGGGTATGCCTACACGTTTATTACTGTTTTGTGCTTACAGATTACTGCTGTAATCTTCTCTGATTCAAATTGTTTTTTGCAAGGTATATCTTCTGTTACTGCTTTATTTTTATCTGTAGCAAAGTGTTTTTAGCAGGGTATATCTTCTGTGAAATTGTTACAGGTGGTGCTTACAGGGTTTACAGTTTTATCTATCATTAGGCTAAACTTTTAGGGCTGCTGCATTTGTTGTTGGTTGACTGTTTCTGCTCTTATCTTCTTGTTTCTTTTGTCCGTAGTTCTTTTTCGGCAGGGGAAGAGCCCAGCCACCCACCCCCACTGCCCAACCACCCCATGCTACACTCCTTCTATAGAATAGAACAGTTGTGACATTTCCTGTAGCAAAGCAGGAAGGGGAGGATCAGAGGGGTATTCACACAGTGACCTCACTTACAGGGGCACAAGTAATTTAACTTGTCATAACAAATTATACAAAAACAAACAAACAAACAAAATCAAACTTTTGTTTCATTTTCCTCCTTCTAATTACTTGGTCCAGGTTGTAAACTTGGCAACTCAACTGGAATGGATATTATTAACTGCAGGTACTGCGGGACACTTTTCAAAAGGGCAGTTATACAGGATTTAGGACGCTGTCCTACATGTTAGACCATTGGAGATCTAAGAGCTCAGCTCCAGGAAACATGGGCAGAGATTGCACGCCTCAAATCACATATTCAGGAGGAAATATATTATAAGAACTGCCTGCCATTTCACCAACATCCAACTGAATAACCTCGACCACAGAGGATAGCTGGTCTGGGAGATTTGCAGGTGGTTAGGAGGAGCAAATCGGGTGCCCTATCACTTAATGCTCTCCAATGTATCACCTCCACAAACCATATAAAAACTACAAACAGGTATCTGCCTCTATCTCCAAAATCAAACAAAGGGGTAGAGGACACTGCAGAGCAGGACACTGATGCACAGGGGCTAGCGCTACAAAACTCGCCCAAGACAGGGACCAAAACAAAAAAAAAGCAAAAAGGAAATCCAAAACACTTCTGATCATAAGAGACCCCATGATTTGGGGAGTTGATACCTACCTCCAGCCGGGAGTAATGGCCAGATGTCTCTCAGGTACATCAGCAAGGAGAGACACTGACTGCATTGCTAAAATCATGCAGGAAGCAAGAGAAAATATCGACATCCTGGTATACATAGGAACTGATGATCTCGCCAGCCGGTCAGTTGTGAAGACCAAGGAACATGTAATGAGGCTAGGAGACAAACTGTCAACTGTTTTATCTGGCATCTCCTTCTCTGAGATCCTGCCAGTCCAGGAGAGGGGGCAGACAGACAGAAGGTCAGAGAAGGGGAGCTAGGGGAGCTAAACATGTGGCTCAAGGGCTGGTGCCAGGAAAAAGGACACAAAGTTGTAGGTAACTGGCAACAGTTTTGGGAGCAAAACTTCTTTAAATCTGATGGACTGCATCTGACTAAGGAGGGAGTCAGTGCATTGGGGCAGAAGTTTGACATCTTTGCAGACTATTTAAACTAGCAAATGGGGAGAGGGGTGCAGCACCCGATACACTGAAGGGGAAGAATACCCCTCCCCCCTCAGCTAGTGATCAAACAGGAGTTCAGCATGTTTGTAGTCCATTTGCATCACCAGGTAAGGAAAAAGGTCCAGCTTTCCGTACAACATGCAGGGGAAATGCTGGACATCGCTCAACAACTAACACACCAAAATCTGGCCAATGGGAAATCATATACACAATTGCCTGCAGTCTGGGAAACAAGATGCCAGACCTGCCGGCAACAATGACAGAGGCTAAACTGGACATACTAGCCATTAGTGAGACATGCTTCACCAGTAACCACACTTGGGAGACTTCAGTACCCGGCTATTTACTGTTCAGAAGAGACTGACGTGCAAAAAGTGTGTATGTGTGTGTGTGTGTGTGTGTGTGTGTGTGTGTGGTGGGGGAGTGGCCCTTTGTGTCAATGAAAATACCAATGCTACAGAAATTCAGAATACACATAAGGAGCCATAAGAACTGTCGGTCACCCTGGAAACAGGAAATGGGACAGCCATACTAACTGGGGTTGTCTACAGGCATCCAGACCAGGGGAGGACATAGACACATTACTGTTAGAAGATATACAAAACATGACAGCTAAAGGGGAGGTTCTGATAATGGGAGACTTCAAAGTGCCAGATACAGATTGGTCAATACCAGCAGAAACATCTGCCAGAACTAGACACATAGTGGATTCCCTGCAGGGGGAGGACCTCAAAAAACTGGTACAACAATCCACAAGAGACAGAGCTATCATTGATCTAGTACTGACTAATGAGGAAAGGATCACAGCTCTCCAGGTAGAAGGTCACCCGAGGACCAGTGACCATCACATGGTATGATTCAATTTGACCACTAGAACTAAATCATCCCATTCAAAGGTAAAAATATGGGACTTCAGAGGAGCTGACTTTGATAAGATGGCCAACAGAATTAAGCTAGCCATGATAAGAAGAAATACAAGTGACGGGGTACAGGCAAAGTGGGCAAGCATTAAGGATGCAATACTTGAAGCAACATCCCATTGTGTTAGGGAGAAATGCAAGAGCAAAAGAAGGAGGAAACCACTTTGGTTCTCAAAAACAGTATCAGAAAAGGTCAGAGCCAAAAGTTTGGCCCTCAGGAAATATAAGGGAATGCAACGGGACGAAGATAGGGAAGTATACCAAACTTCCCTAAGGGAAGCAGGTAAGGCAGTAAAGCAGGCAAAGGCCCAAACCGAGGAAACACTGGCATGAACAGTAAAAGAAGGGGACAAGACTTTCTATAGAAACTTTAGTGAAAGGAGAAAGTCCAGAGGGGGTATTGCTAAGATCAAAGGGGATAAGGGGAAGTGTGTGGAGGAAGACCAAGGAAAAGTATCTGTCTTAAATAGATAGTTCTGCTCAGTATTTATGAGAAGGCAGGGCAGGGCCCATAGCTCAGCACCATGGACACAGGGGGGAGGGAGGTGTGCACAAATCGCTTCACAAAAGGAAGGATCCTACAAGAGCTTGCTAAGCTCAGGGTGAACAAGGCAATGGGACCTGATGGCATACATTCCAGAGTACTAAACGAGCTAATAGAACTAACAGAGCCATGATCAGAACTGTTTAGTGAGTCTGTGAGCACAGAAAAGGTCCCAGAAAACTGGAGAAGGGCTCATGTGATCCAGCACCACAAGAGTTGTAGCAGGGAGGAGGCAGAGAACTACAGACCAGTCAGTCTTACCTCAGTAATGGGCAAGATTATGAAGGCACTCCTTAAGGAAAGGATAGTGCAACACCTAGAATTCATAGGAGCACAGGATCCAAGATAGCATGGGTTTACAACAGGATGGTTCTGTCAAACTAATCTCATAGACTTCTTTGACTGGGTAACCAGAGTGGTGGACCAAGGGGGTGTAGTTGATGTCACCTACCCTGACTTCAGCAAAGCTTTCAATACTGTTCTACATAGAAAATTGATTAATAAGTTTGTAGGCTTGGGGTGGGTCAGAAGTTGGTCAGCTGGGTCACAAACTGGTTGGCGGGCAGAAAACAGAGAGTGGTGGAAAATGGTATACAGTCAGAAGAGAGTCAAGTCAAAAGTGGGGTACCTCAGGGATCAGTCCTGGGGCCAGTCCTCTTCAATATCTTCATCAGTGACATTGCAGATGGACTGGAGGGTAAGGTTTGTCTGTTTGCAGATGACACCAAGATCTGCAACAGAGTAGATGATCCAGATGGGGTGGACAGAATGAAAAGAGATCTGGATAAACTGGCAAAATGGTCAGAAGAGTGGCAACTGGGGTTTAAAGCAAAGAAGTGCAAGATCATGCACATAGGGAAGAGAAACTCTGAAGTCACCTATAGGTTAGGAGGGGAGTTGCTGGCAATCACAAGGGAAGAAAGAGACTGGGGCATCATCATCATCACAGATGACCTGAAATCATCCATGCAGACCACTAAAACAATAGGTAAGGCTAGAGGGATGTTAGGGTGTATTAGTAGGGGTATCTCAAGTGGTAAGAGGGAGGTACTAATCCCTCTTTACAAGACATTGGTCAGGCCCCATCTGGAGTACTGCATGCTGGAGGCCGCACCTGTACAAGGACATTAACAAAATGGAGGCAGTCCAGAGAAGGGCAACCAAAATGATGCAGGGACTGCATCAGAAAATGTATGAGGACAGATTAATGGAGCTCAATATGTATACCCTATACCCTAGCAAGGACAAGAGGACACAGAATGAGATTAGAGGGAGGCTAATTAAGGGGTAATGTGAGGAAGTGCTTTTTCACAGAAAGGGTGGTGGATGCATGAAACAGCCTACCTCAGGAAGTGGTGGATATGAATACAGTGCAGGGCTTCAAACAGGCATGAGATATGCATAAGGGAGCAATACAGATGAGTATGAATAGATAGGCCATTGACAGATTAAAGTCCTATGGCACATTCATAAGGTAGAAAAAATGGGCAGACTGGATGGGCCTTGCAGTCCTTATCTGCCATCAACTTTTATGTTTCTATGTTTCTAACTTCCTCCAGCCTCACTCAGAAGCACTGTTTCTTTGCTGCAGTGGGAGGCTCTGGGTACTGGGTGAATATAGCGCTGCCAAAACAGCGCATGAATAACTGTGCTGCAGAAAGCGTGAAAGTTTGTACAGTGACAGTGGTTTCTGTGCATATGGTAATAATCGCTACCACTTTCGCTGTACATGCTAATGGGGGTGTGTCAAGGAGGCTGCCAGTGCGGTGCTTGGCTGAGCCGCTCCTATGGTGGAGTGGCAAGGGTCCCAACACTCGACAGCATTGTGTACCTGGGGCTGCAGTTCAGTTCCCCCCAAATCCCATAGTGTTGCAGCCTTTTTTTTTTGCCACAAAATTTTTTTTCCCCCTCCAGTGTTCCACCCCATCCTCTAAGTCCACATACCTTCAGAGTTAAATATAATTAGTCCGTGGGTGTTGGCAATGAAGCTCCTCACATTGGGGGATGCAGGGGGCGGAGCCCCCTGCAAAAAAAAAAAGATAGTGCTATTTGTTTTTATGGTGTGCACTGTTTCTGCTATGGTCAGTGTATTTTTCCAAACCTTTTTTAGCGCACACAGTTTTGTCTGTGGCATTGGTGTTTTGTGCAGTTTTGCCTGCGACATTATGACCCAATGCCGAGGCTCTGCCCTCCTGCCCCCAAAAGTGTTTGTCTCCCACTTTCCCTCTGTGCTTTTGGGCTTTCTGTTTGGTTTATGCCTCCACTGGCTTTCTAGGTCAGTATTTTGCTTTCTACCTTCCTGGCTGCAGTTTGTGCTTCTTTCAGTCCATTATTTCTGCACTTCTGTTCTAATGTACCCCATGTTTCTTTCTGTTTTGGTACTTGTGTGCTTCTGGTTTTTACAGTATCCTACCTTTGTCATTTTTCTTTTGACTTGTGCTACTTCAGGCTCCCATTTTTGCCTTTTTCTTCCATACCATTTGCAATCTCCCAGTGCAGCTACAATCCTTAAATGTTTACACTTGGCTCCTAGCAAGGCAGCCTCTCCCTTTTGCATCCTGCTGATTCATTTGTAGTTCAGTTCAGCAGCATGCTGCTTCCTAGTTTTCAGTTCTCATGTGCTCCTGTTTTCCCTAATAGTTTAATTTGTTGTTCTCTACTGCTTCAGTCTACCTGGCCTGCAGTGTATCAACAACTAAGATTGCCCTCCCTTATGGAATTTGGTTGGCATGCATTCACCATTCAGTCCAAGCACATATCCCCTCTTTCATCCCCTCTTTCCTCCCTCTCTCTCCCTCTCTACTTGTTTTGGCACTTATTGTACTGTAACTTACAACCTTCCCATGTTGTTTTTCTTTTGATACTAACATACTAAAATGCCAGCAGAATAGGCCTAACGGTCTTTCGTGTCTGCTCGTTTGGTCAGCCCCCACCCTGGGTGCTGACCTTGCTGTCCCCCTCGCCTTCTCTGGCTTCTCCCTTCCCAGTTCCGGATATTCTTGCTGCATTGGATTTTGCTTCCAGAACCCTTCCCCTGTACCTGTCCCACCCCCTCTTGAACCCCTCCACTGTCTCTGCCTCCACCAGCCCCCTAGGCAGTGCATTCCATGGCTCCACCACCCTCTCAGTGAAGTAGCACCTCCTCTTTTCTCCCCTAAATCTTTCCCCCTCCAGCTTCCACCCATGCCCTCTAGTGGCCCCTCCTCCTTCCTTCGAAGCACCCTGACTGTTCCTCCCCTATTTACCCTCTTCATGTACCTGAAGACCTCTATCATGTCCCCCCGGTCCCTTCTCTCTTCCAATGTGTACATATTTAGCTCTTCGAACCTCTCCTCATAGGTCCTGTCCCCCAAGCCCCAAATCATTTTGGTTGCCCTCCTCTGGACCCTCTCCAGGAGGTTAATGTCCCTCTTTAAGTGTGGCCTCAAACTGCATGCAGTACTCAAAGTGCGGCCTCACCAAGCAGTCATACAGAGGAGTATCACTTCCTCCTTCTGGAGGTGATCCCCTAGCGATGCATCCCAGCATCCTGTTGGCCTTGGCTGCTGCCCTCCTACAAGTCTCAGAGTTGTTCATCTTGACATCCACCACCACCCCAGGTCCCTCTCAGCCATCGAGACTTGAGCATTTCCCCCAGGGTGTACACTTGGCCTGGGTTTCTGGCCTCCAGGTGGAGTACCTTGCATTTCCTGCATTGAACCTCAGCTTCACTTTCTAGACCATCTTTCCAGAGCCTCCAGGTCCCCCTGTAGGGCCACCCTCCCCCCTCCCCATCCACCACCGCCCCCAATTTCGAGTCATCCGCAAAGAGACTCATCTCACTCCTGATTCCTGTCCTTATGTCAGAGATGTATGTGTTGAACAGAAGGGGCCCAAGGACTGATCCCTGTGGGACCCCACTAATGACCCTCCTTGGGGATGAGACTATCCCACCAACTATGACCCTCTGGGTCCGGTCCTGGAGCCAATTGCCTATCCATCTGATCATCTGGTTCCCCACCCCCATTTCTCCCAGCTTATCCAACAGGCCCACGTGAGGAACAGAGTCAAATGCCTTGCTGAAGTCTAGAAAAAGGACGTCCACTGGTCTACCCAGGTACAAGGCACTAGTCACCCAGTCATAGAACTCCACCAGGTTTGTCTGACACGATTTCCCCGGGATGAATCCATGCTGTCTATCGTCCAGGCACCCTGACTTATCCAGGTCCCCCCCTAGCCTCTCCTTGACAATGCCCTCCATCACCTTGCCCACCACTGATGTCAGGCTGACAGGCCTGTAGTTCCCTACACCTCCCTTGATCCCCCTTGTGGATAGGCACTATGCGCCACCTTCCAGTCTTGGGGCACCACCCTGTCCTCAGAGAGATGGTGAAAAGCTCCGCCAGGGGTTTTCGCAGGACATCCATAAGTTCCTTCAGCACTCTGGGATGTAATTTATCCGGCCCCGGTGCTTTCTCTGTCTTAAGGGGCTGAGGCTTCCCTCACTCTCTCTGCTGTGATTTCCACTTCGGTGCCTCTTCTCCCTGCTTAGCCTCCCCACCTGCCAGTGATGCCTCCCCTCTCCCAGACCCGCCGTCGGTGGGTCCCCCCTCCTCAGTATCTCGTCTCCTCCCATGTATGATGCAGCACCCCATTTTCCTTGGTGAAAACTGAGGTGAAGTACTCATTTAGTACCTCAGCCTGCTCCCCCTGGTCTTGTGCCCATCTCTCCCCCTGATTTAATCCTGCTAATCTGCCCCTTCACCCTTCATTTTTGCCCAATGTATCTAAAGAACCCCTTGTTCCTCTCCTAATTTCCCTGGCCAGGTTCTGCTCCTTCCTTGCCTTAGCCGCCCTCACCACTCTAGTGGCCCTTCTAGCCATCAGCTCGTACGCCCCTCAATCCCTTTCACTCCTTGAGCACTTGGATTGCTTATAGGCTGCCTTCTTTCCCCACACCACCTCCTGGACCTCCCTGGTCCACCAGCAGGGTTTTTGGGCCCTACCGCATTTTCGTCTTACTCTTGCACAGGTGCTGGTAGCATCCTGCACCCCTCTCCTGATGATTTCCCACCTACTATCGGTGTCCATGTCTGACCCAATCCCATCCAAATGCTCCTTAAGGATCCTTCCCATTTCCTTAAAATCCGCCCCCCTGAAGTCGGTTACTTCCGTCTTTGTGCAGCCTTCTACCCTCCTAGGTCCAGGCAGAACTAAACCGTGGCATGGTCACTCCCCGCCAATGGGTCCCTTACCTCCAGGCCCCCAATCTGGTCACTGTCTGCCAGGACCACATCCAGTACCCACGCCTCCCTGCTCGGTTCCCTCACCTGCTGAGTTAGGAACGCGTCTTGAAAGACATCCAACAACCTCTGTTCCCTGGTCACAGAGGATGTCATAGTCTCCCAGTCTGTTCCTGGCATGTTTAAGTCCCCCAACACCACCACCGTTCCTGTGCCCAGTCTGCAGTGTCTCCCAACATCTGCCACCAGACTGTCCTCCAGCTCCTCCGCCAGGGCAGGGGGTCTATACACCACTCCTATTTTTACTCTCTTGCCCCCCCCTTGTTATCAAGGTAACCCAAATCACCTCCACGGTTCCCTCCGCCTCCTCTACTCCCCCTATGCCAATGCATTTTTTGACTATCATTGCTACCCCTCCTCCCCTTCCCTCCCCCCTGAGGATACCAATCCTGTTTTTTCCCCCTGTATTCACAGTATCTTAACCTTCATTATTCAGAATGTTAATGTACTTATTACACACTGCTTTTATCCATTTGTACTGCCTTCATGTGCTGCGTCACATGTTTATTGTTTGTCTGTAAACTGTTTTCTCCCGGGTCGTGCCTGAAAATAGGCATTGTCTGTCTAGTGCACTTACCCGGTCACCAAAAGCAAAATAAAATAAAAAAATAAATATTACTCAGTCTCATACAATGTCCTAGTTGTCATTTGATGTCTCAGTCAGTTATTCAGCCTTGCCAACCTTTTGTTTATACCTTGTACTCATGGCCATCAAACTCCACCATCAGCCTCCCACTACTCCTGCACTCAGACACATGCTGACCAGAACCATAGCATGCCTTCAAGGGCTCCTTACCCTTTATGCTGACATGAATTGTCCACCTTCAGTTGTACTAGTTCTTTCAGAACCCTTTCTTCTGTGAATGGACTGGTATTGACCCCCCTATCCAGAGTGTTTCTCTTGTTTGGTTTAGGTAACCCCCCTCCTCTTCCTTTGTGAATACTGAGTAGAAATATTCATTCAGTATCCCTGCTTTTTTGCTGTCACCCTCTGCTCACATTTCCTCCCCTTTATTAAGCCTCAATATCCCTTCCTTGGTCTTTCTTCACTCCCTAATATACCTATAAAAGATACTATCCCCATTCTTAACAGAGTTGGCTATCCTTTCCCAGTTCTCTGCCCTGCTCCTTCTGTGTTCCCTTATATTTCCTGAATGCTATCCCTTTCTCCTTAACTTCACTGCCACCTCTTTTGAGAACCATGGCGTTTTTTTTTCTTCATTGTGTTTTGTTGATTTGCTTCACACAAAGGCTTGTTGCCTCTATGATGGCTGTTTTGATTACTCCCCATTGTTCCTCCACCCCTCCTTCTTGCCTGTTTGCTAGTGCTTTTCTGAGGCACTGTCTCATTTTCCCAAAGTCAGCCCTCCTAAAGTCCAATACTCTTGCTTTTGTATGGCTTGACTCTACGGCTGTGTTTATTGTGAACCACACTGTTTGGTGGTTGCTTGTTCCCAGATGGCTACCCACTTCTAAATCCAAGATTCTTTCTCCATCCCCATTTGAGAGTACCAGGTCTAAGATTGCTCCCTCCTGAGTGGGTTCCAATACTAGCTGTCTGAGGAATGCCCCCTGTAGGGCATCAAGAATGACCCTGCTCTTGGATGTGCCTGCAGCAAAGGTGCTCCAGTTAACATCTGGCATATTCAGGTCCCCCATCAACAATATCTCCCCATTTTCTGCCATTTTAAGGATGCCTTCTATCATTTCCTTGTCCATTTCCTCCCCCTGAGATGGGGGTCTGTATACAACCCCCATGCAGATTGTGGTGCCATTTTCTGTCTCCAGGGTCACCCAGAGTACCTCATCTGCTCCCTGTTTACTCTTTAGTTCTGTTGCTTTGATCCCTTCCTTTACATAGAGAGCTATTCCTCCTCCTCTTTTACTCTCCCTGTCCCTTCTGTAGATTGTGTATCCTGGTACATGTCATGGTTCTCTGTGTGCCATGTTTCTGTGACTGCCACAATATCCAGGCATCCCACTTCCATCAAGGCCACTAGTTCAGAGAGCTTGTTACACAGACTATGGGCATTGCTACTCATTGCCCTCCATTTTTTGATGGCCTTACCCCTTTTAGCCCCATCCCTGTCCTTCCTGCCTTTGCCTTTTGATGCATTTACCTCTGTACTGCTCCATAATGACTTCTCTACCTTGGTGTTTACCTCGCTAATTATCGTGTTTTTTGGGGGGAGGCAGGGATTTCCCTGCTCCTTTTCAGTGCCTCCCCACTTGGCTAGTTTAAATGCTTGCCAATGAAGCATTTAAACCTATCACCTAGGATCCTGGTTCCCCACTAGACAGATGCAGACCATTGCGCCAGTATAGGCCTGCATCCTCCATGTGGCTCCCCAGTCCCCAATGAAGCCAAACCCTGCGCTCCACACCAGTTTTTCAACCATTCATTGAATTCCATGGTGTGGAGTACCCTAGCATCACCCTTGCCATAGACAGGCAGCACCTCCGAGAAGGTTACCGTATGCGCTACTTGTCTAAGGCCCCTCCCCAACTCTACAAACTCCTCTTGCACTGCTCTGATCCTATTACCAGCCAGGTCATTTGTCCCTAGGTGGGCAATGCCATCCAGCACCCTCCCTTGTGCAGCTGCTCCCATGATCCTGAGGATTCGCTTCCTGTCCCTCCAAGCCATGGCACCAGGCAGGCACCTTACCTCCCTCTCCACTTCCTCCCCCACTTCTACCCCCTAATGACTGAGTCCTCCACCAGGAGTTGTTTCCTTCCCCTGTGGGGTCCCATGCCACCCTCCTGTGGGTCTCCTTTGTGGAGGTTCCCAACATCCTCCTTGGTCTCCACTGCAGGTGCCTCCATAGAGGAACCACTATCCACCAGAACAGTGTATGAACTGTGGAGAGGTTCAGCTAGAGGGATGCACCTCTGTTCCACCACCCTCTCCCTCCCTGAGCCCACCTTGGTCCAGCCGCTCCTCTTTCTTAGCAACCTCTGAGGTAGCTGCAGTGGCCCTGGTGGTCCCTGGGTAGAGGAGGAGGTTTCATGAACCCTAGTCTGGTCATCTTGGAGACAGACAATCTCCTCCCTTGGACCAGAGAGGTGCCTGCAAAATAGAGCAGCATTGCAGCCTCCAGAATGTCTCCTGGAACACTGCCACCCCACAGCCTTTGCACTGCACCACTCCCATCATGTCCTATTTTGTGTCCCCTCTCCTGTTGCTCTGTATGCTTACTCTCTCCTCTTCTTACAACTCTCACCCTTTCTGTTCTGGGACAGCAACTTCCTGTATTCTTCAGTAGTCTCCTTCTTCCTTGCTCAAAGTCAGACCTCCAGCAGCTGGGGGGGGGGAGAAAGAGCTACTTTTTTCCTTCAGGGTTGACAGAACTGATGTTTCTCTATGATCCTTCCCTTCCTACTGCCAAAAGAAATTCCTGTTGTCAGTCATATCAGTGGCTATAAAGTAGAACTGGCTTAGGGTGGGAGGGTGGAGGGGTGGGATGGAGGGCAATTAGTAAGAAAAACTATAGCTTTTTTTAGGCAGCTGCTTTCTGCTCTAAAAGAAAGATTTCTGTCTTCCAAAAGCTAGCAGCAGAAAGTTGTAATTGGAGTCACCTGCTTTTCTACTGCCTAAGCCTCACACCCAATTAACCTCTCTCCCCTCCTATTGATTTAGCAGACTAAGTTGCTACAGTACCCTTCCGCAACACAGAAACACACTGACTTTCTTTTTTTTAACTCTAAATGAGACCCACTCTATTTCTAATAAAGTATCTGTTAGCTTAATCCCAACAGGCACTGACTCCTGCTGAGATAGAAGTATTAAATTAGTAACAAAAACTGTAGCTTTTTTTAGTCAGCTGCTTTCTGCTCCAAAAGCAAGATTTCTGTCTTCCAAAAGCTAGCAGCACATTAATTAAATTAAATTAATTAAAACATTTAAAATTCTTGAACGCTCAGAGTCTGCACATCTTCTGTTACTTTTGGAATATGATATGGTGGCTAGGTCTAGCAATTCCCGTGTAGATACTGCCCCGGTAGCGGGATGCAAAATTAGGAACATTTGTAGGATAAAATGGTCACCGATGTTAAGCAGTTGATTGACAGAAATACTGGAGTCTGATAAACTTAAAGATTGGAGATTCAGTATTATAGAGTCAAATAGTAAATTTGAACAAAATGCTCTTCTAACCACAGTATTAAATTATATAAAGCCTCTGTTATATAAAACAATTAGAACAACTAGGGCAGGATCTTGGTTTAATAAAACTTGCAAAAATGCAAAAAAAAAAAAACAGTTGAACTGGTTCGTCAAGTGAAACAGAACCCAAATAATAACCATATTAAACAACAAAATAATGCTAGGAAAAATTATAAAATGGTGTTAGAGAATGAAAGAAGTAAATTTCAGATTAAAAACTGGGGGAATATGAGACAGTTAATTCATGAAAGGGACAGTAAAAAGTTCTGACTCCTTGTGAGCCAAGGATACCAACAATCTACTACTGGTATAGAGACCTATGTTACATCTGACACATGGATAGCCTATTCTGAGTCTCTGTTCTACATCCTTAGTGAAGAAATGGTAGGGAAATATGAATTGTCCCAGTACTATCCCAGGTCAATTCAAATTACCCAAGAAGAAATATTTAATGCTGTATTTCATTTAAAGGATAATAAGGCTCCTGGACCAGATCATATAGTGTCAGAGCTATATAAATATAATCCTGGATGGTGGATTCCACTGCTGCACGTCCTCTTTAATAAGATTATACAGGGTTCAGACATTCCATCAAGTTGGAAAGGCAGTATTATATGCCCAATATACAAAAAAAAGGGAAGTCCACTAGACCTCTCAATGCATAGACCTATAAGTCTCATTGACACTTGCAAAAAACATTTTGCTGTATCATATTAGACTTCAAGTATGGACTGAGGAATCAGGTTTAATGAGCGAATATCAAAATGACTTTAGAGCACACAGATCAACAGTACAGCACTGCTATGCTCTGTCACATATAATCTGGAAATACATCAAGTTCAGGAAATCACATTTGTATTGCTGTTTTGTGGATTTAAAGTCTGCTTTTGATCTGATTAGCTGTACATTGTTATGGGAGAAGTTACAGTCATATAACATTGACCCTGTCCTCTTGGGCACACTGATTAGGTTACACAAAGATACCTGACAAAAAGTTAAAATTAATCAAAGTGGAGATCTTACTCCAGAAATTAAAACTAATCTCGGAGTTAGACAGAGTTGCCTGTTGGCCCCTTTACTATTTAACTTATATAGCAACACAATTAGAGTACAGGAGGAACATCCTGATTTCCACTCTCTTGCTATTAGAAATAACAAATTCATTGTTAGCTTTTCTGATGATGTTGTTCTCCTATCAATGTCATTCTTGGGTTTGCAGCAGAAAGTTATTCTATTTTCCATACTTTACAGCAAAAATAAACTAGTTATCGATACAAGCAACACCCAAATGTTGATCTATGGTAACAGACAAAGGAGAACACCTACACTTTTATTAACAAAACAAAAATTGAGACAGTAAAAACATATTCATATTAGGAGTAAACTTTTCCCAATCCACTCATTGGAATATACACCAAGATTATGTAAAGCACAATGCAATTACTACCTTCAGTGCTTTCAGAAGATTCTCAGCCCAGATGGGTAATGGATCTGTGAGAGGCTTCTTGAGTTTTGTGGTGGCTAAGGTGTGGTCAAGTTTACTTTATGCCTCAGAAGTGTGGGCAACAGTAGTCCCTAAGCAGTTAGAAGTACAACTAGTACAACTAAATACATTTTTTAGATAAATTCTTAAAATACTACAATCGGTTCCAGCCCCAGTAGCAAGAGCAGAATTGGGGCAGCTTCTAATTGAAGCATATATTATGGAAAGAAAAATCTTATTTTTTCTTAAACTGTTTTTGTGCCCAGAGTACAGGATCCCGAGAATGTATTTAGAGGAGGAGATAGAATATACGTCCTTGGGCTACAGATTTCCAAGTATAGACTGTATAGCAACATGTTTATATCGATTGGGGTTGGGTCATCTGCTACACCAAGTCCACTCCCTTCCTTTTAGAGATATAAAGTTCCAAGCAAAGGAAAGAGTCAGAAATGTCTATAACAGCAAGGACATGAAACAGATTCAGTCCTATAAAAATTTTACGTGGTTTAAAAAATTGAAATCATGCCACATATAGAACCATATCTATTAATACTGGCTTGTCCAGATCTTAGAAGAACTCTAACAAGATTTAGAATGGAACTTTATAACTCACATTATGTGCATTATGCACAGAAAAGGATAGGAGTGGAAAATGATAAATGTGTGTGCAATTTAAATATGGTGGATGATCTAAAACATGTTATTTTGATATGCCCACTATATCAGAAATATAGATCTTCCTGGTTAGGACCTATTCTAAGGGACCTTGGACTCCCCACTGATCAAATACTAATGAAATTGTTTACATTTAATGATACACAGGTACTGACAAGACTTGCATGCTTTTTAAAACTTATGAAGTTATAAGACTGTTTGGTTGATGATTTTGCACAAAGATTATCTGTATTTCTTTGATACGGAAATTCTATATACGCTAATGAATGTATTTGCATAAGCTATTGTTTTATCTGTTTTATACTGTTATTCTGTTTTTGTAATGTCTTTATGCTGAACAAATAAAAGTAAATGATGAAGAGCAGCAAAGGTGGTGAAGGAGCGCAGACTGGCGCAAGGCATTAAAGTGGGAGAGAAGGACTTCTTCAAGTACATCAGGGAGAAAAGGAGCTGCAAGGATCAGACAGTGAGGATTAGGACAGAAGGGGGATGGGTGGAAAAGGGGGCAGAAAAGGCAGAAGCACTTAACGAATACTTCTGCTCGGTGTTTACTAAGGAGAAGGGGGAAGATACCCAAGGGGGGTAGAAAAGGGGGGGAGTGGTGACAGATGGGGTAATCACAGAGAGTAGGGTGCTAGAGGGATTGAGGGTGCTGAGTGTGGACAAGGCGTCAGGGCTTGATGGCATCCACCCAAGGGTACTGAAAGAACTGGCAGAGGTCCTAGCAGGCCCCTTGGTGGACCTGTTCAGTGCCTCATTGGACATAGGGGGTGTACCTCAGGATTGTAGGATGGCTCATGTGGTGCCCCTCCATAAGGCTGGCCCCAAGGATGAACTGGGGAATTATAGGCCGGTGAGCCTCAAATCTATTGTGGGGAAGCTGATGAAGACAATCCTGAAGGAGAAGCTGGTGGTTCGTCTGGAGGCCAATGGGTTGCAGGACAGCAGACAAGATGGCTTTGTCGCTGGCAGATCCTGTCAGACCAGCCTGATAGAATACTATGATTGGGAAACTAGACAGTTGTACAGGGGCCATGCAGTGGATGTCCTGTATCTGGACTTCAGCAAGACATTGGACTCGGTGCCACATGGAAGACTAGGAAGTAAAGTGGAAGGCACAGGGTGGGTGCCAAGTTGGTGGGATGGGTAAGGAACTGGCTGAGTGGAAGGCAACAGAGGGTTGTGGTGGTGGGTGGGTGGGGAGCTCTCATCCCCAATGGAGGTGGCCAGCAGAGTTCCACAGGGCTTGTTGCTGGGAGCAGTACTATTTGGGATATTCATTGCTGACATTTCGGTGAGCATCAATAGCAAGAACAGTCTGTTTGCAGATGATACCAAGATGGGAGCGGTGGTGAATGACCAAGAGGGATGGCAGGGGTTGCAGGAGGATCTGACAAAACTGGAGACCTGGTCGGACACCTGGCAACTGGGGTTCAATGCCAAAAAGTGCAAGGTGATGCATTTTGGGGCAAAGAACCCAAAAAGGAGCTACCAGCTGGGTGGGGTACAGCTTGCCATAACTGAGGAAGAAAAGGATCTAGGGGGTATTATTACGGGTTCATTGAACAACTCAGCACAATGTAGGAAATCAGCGACAAAGGCCAATAAGATACTGGGTTGTATAGCCAGGGGCATAACTTCAAGAAGGGAGAAGGTTATTCTGCCACTGTATAGGTCACTGGTAAGACCACACCTGGAATACTGCATGCAGTACTGGCCACCGTACTTGAAGAAAGACATTAAGATGCTGGAGGGGGTGCAACCCAGGGCAACAAAGATGATACAGGGTCTGGGGGATTTACCTTACGAGAGCAGACTGAGGGAATTGAACATGTACTCACTGGAGGAGAGGAGGGACAGGGAAGATATGATTGAAACCTTCAAGTACTTGACTGGCATAAATAGGACCGGGAAGGAGGGTCTTTTCAAGGTGATGGAAGGGAGGGATACTCGAGGCTACGCTATGAGGTTGGAGGGGGGTAGGTTCAGGAGGGAGATGAGAAGACACTTCTTTACAGAGAGGGTGGTATCCGGGTGGAGCAGCGTTGCCAGCGGACGTGCTATCCAGCAGGACAGTGAGCTGCTTCAAAGAGGCGGGACAGGGTAAGGGTAAGGGGTTAAGGGTGGGGGGAGGAGGGCAGCTGCTGAGTGCAGGGGCTAGCTTCAAAATCGAGCAGACTTGATAGACCTTTGGGACTTTATCTGCTTGCAAATTTTGTATGCTCATATACAAACATATAAATCTGCCAGCAGAAACAGGCCTCATGGTCTATCAAGTTTGCTTGAATGTGCAGCTAGTACCCTTACATTGCAGCTTATTGTGCACACAGCTTCAACCAAAAACAGCACTTTTTCCCAAAAGCTCCTTCTTCTACCTAAGCACCTCTACCAGGGGAATGATGTGGTCCCATGATGCCACCAAGTTATTTCATACTCGGGGCGCAAGTTCCACGGGCTGCTAATTCCATGTCTGCCTCGTCACAAACAATGGCTCACTCTTCCTCAAAATCCTTGTCCTGGACTGGCCTGGTCCCAGCACATTTTCTCTCTCTCTCTCTCACTCTGGCTCCTGAAGCTTTCCCAGAGCTGAGCCTTCCACATAGCAGTTACAGTGGCTCCATTACTTTACTGTTTCTTTTACCCAAGCCAAGCCATGGCGTAAAAGGCCTCAGAGGAAAACATGGGACTCTAACCCAAAGCCTGAGGACCCGCCCTGGGGCTCTAATCCAAGGCCTCAGGACCTGCCACTCCAAGCAGGCTGCATGCGAGTAAAGGCCACCACCTGCTCCCAGCTGCTAGCCCATGAGCCGCCCTGCCAAGTGGGGAACGGAATCAGGGAACGCTGCCACTGCCCCTTCAACCCCCTGCAGAGGCCTTGCCACAACCATTACAGCCATGTCGGCTCGAGAAAAAACACTCCTGAAACTGGGCCCAGCACCCCCGAGGTCCTTCACTACATGCCCTTCAAGCGCTCCCTGGATGCTCTAAACACCCAATCCCCAGGACCTAAACTACTGCACATTGCTTTACTGCTCACCTCCCTCAGACGCACCTGGTGCAGCGCTGCCAAAACTGCTGACCTGCCTAGGGAGGGGGGACCCTCAGACTGCCCTGATGCCAGCCCGCCGATCTCTCCCCCAAGTTCTCTAAAAGTCCCACTATTTATAGCTACTACTCTCTGCTGTCCCCAAAGTGGTGGCAAGCAGAACC
Source organism: Neoceratodus forsteri (assembly GCA_016271365.2). Classification (NCBI taxonomy): domain Eukaryota; kingdom Metazoa; phylum Chordata; order Ceratodontiformes; family Ceratodontidae; genus Neoceratodus; species Neoceratodus forsteri. The sequence goes on along the minus strand of CM028134.1, from coordinate 797,125,933 downwards.
CCCAGTGCACCAAAATCTCCCACACACGGGGGGGGGGTCCTTAAAGGTGAGCAATAAGCCCTCCCAAATGAGGAGGTCTTGTACTTAAATACCTCGAATAATCAATTAAGTCCAAGTGATTATAATTATTTTCACATGGGCTGGTTAACCTTTGAATCAAATTGAAAATTACACAATTATCAAAACAGCAAACAAACCTGTTATTTTTAAACATTTTTTTTAAAAAAGAGTAGGTACAAATTAACGTTATCAGCTATTTTCTTTAAACCAATTCATAGCATACATACACAACTTGTAATTTATTTATGCATCACATACATTGTAGCTTAATGAATTTGTTCCAAGTCTGAATACATACTTAAGTACAGATCTAATAGATAAAGCAAGCAAAAGGCAAGTTGAAAGGAAGGTAACAAGCAGTGTTAGACATCCAGACCATCATGTGTTAAAGGAATTTCATGTACACTAACATATCCCCTCACGAAGGTTTTTGCCAAGGTGATAAGGGGTTGCTGACTAGCTTACTGTTGCTTTGTATCAGCCGCAATATAGGACTTTGCAATCTGCTTTATTTGAATTGTTGTGGCTGTATTATTTGCTGGGAGTGCTGACTTACAGGAGTTTTCTTTTACAGAAACATAGAATTTTGTATTTTCTTGAAACTTGGCTTCCAAGCCAAATGCCCTTTGGGGTAGCCCTTGCCTCAGTGTTTGCGCACAGAGGTTCTTTGTCTTTTAAATAGTTTTTTTATTTTAATGGGTTCACCACAATATATCCAAGACACATTGTCTTAGGGTAGCTGGTCCATTCCACTGGGGTGTCAAACAGACGAGGCACACTGATGAGTCCTGGTAGGACGAAACACGTGTCTATGTCATCTGTTAGCACCCTTTGCAAACTGTGTGAGAGGCCTTTCGGCACCATATAATTCTGCTTAAAGTTGGACCAGCATAGCATTCTGTGGTGATTTGCATATGCAGTCCATGATGCTTTGCATTGTGTGGGCATGTGTGATTTTGTATTTTCTTGAAACTTGGTTTCCCAGCCAAATGCCCTTTGGGGTAGCCCTTGCCTCAGTGTTTGTGCACAGAGGTTCTTTGTCTTTAGAATTTGACGGTAGATAAGGACTGCTTGGCCCACCTAGTCTGCCCATTTCCCTACCTAATGGATAAGCTGCAGATCCTTGTTAACCAACAGCCTACTTCCTCCTACCCCCCACTAGAATTGCCTTATATCTGTCCCATGCATTCTTGAATTCCCCCCTGTTTTTGACTCCACTACCTCCTTAGGAAGGCCGTTCCATGTATCCACAACTCTCTCTGTGAAAAAATACTTCCTCACATTACTTCTGAGCCGTCCCCCCTCTATCTTCAAATTGTGCCCCCTTGTTCTTGCACATCTCATTTTCTGAAAGATGCTACCCTCTTGTACGTTGTTGATTTCCTTGAGGTACTTGAAAGTTTCTATCATGTCCCCCCTCTCCCTATTATGCTAACAGTGATGCTCTGTTCCCTAGAAGGCCACACCTTGAGGGAGGGCCCGTCAACTTGGGCAGGGTCCTTCTCTTTCTGCCCTTTGAGTGAGAATGTCCTATGCTCCAGGGGAAGCTTTGGCCATGCAGATCAACTTGGCAGTACCTCTTGATGTAGCATTTAGGGGAAAGGGAAAGGGAACATTGTTTAACCAGGAGTAGCACACTAAGCGGAAGCTTGTTTCCAGATGCGACCTGGGAGTACAAGGAAGTTAAGTGACTTGCTCAGGATCACACAGTATGCACCTAGGCAGCTGTCGGATTCAAACCTGGGTCTCCAGATCTGCAGCTTACAGCCTTAACCCACTGCGCTATACTACCTCCTAGACTTCAACTGCCCGAGAATGAGACCTCTAAGTCCACAGGGTCTCCTTTAGCTGTGCAGACCACGTTGGCAGCACCTTTGAAAGCTATTTCCCCCCTATGGCTGACTAAAGTTCATCTGGCCTCCATCTACTTCCCTTCCTCTGCCCCTGAAGGGCAAAGATCAAATAATTATGCAAGTCTCAGCTCCTCAAGGGTCCAACTCCTATACCTTACCCCTCAAGCATTCAGCTTCCTCTCTAGGCCTCCCCTCGGTGGAGGCCAGGAAAGTGCCTTTTGGCGGTTGTTGCTCTCTTCTTCCTGCCTTGGGACAAGGGCTTCTTTCGTGGGGAACCTTCTTTACCTGCAAAGATTGGCTTGCAGCACCCTCACAGCATTCCCGTTACAGGGATAGAGAGAAAGCCCTTCCTCCAAAACTTTCCCTTTCAATTGGGTCTCTAAATTGTGTGGTAGCCAATCTGTCATTAATTTTATCCCAGGCCTGGAGGGAAGGTGACCAAGGCTTTGGATCCCCAGAGATTTGTTCCTCATAGGGTTTTTTTTCCCTCTCCTTCATGCCAAAGGTCATAAAAGGTAGGTAGCCTTTGCAGGAGGTGGTCCATAACGTAGTACATTTATATTGATATAGCGTTTACCCTAGTAGGTTTTCACTGTGAGCTGGGGTTGGATGGTTACTGTCTTTCCATCCTGCCATTCCTTCTCTCTTTATGGAAGTTATGCTTCTGTCTGCTATTAGTTACTGGTATCCCATCATATGAGCGAACCAAAATAAGTGACTTGAAAATGAGTGACTCATTTTGGTCGCTTTCAGGATGAGCGACAGTAAATGGAGAGCGACGGAAGAGAATAGCAATGGAGGAAGGTAAAAACGGCAAGGGGAAGGAATATCGATGGGGGGAAGAGGGGAGAAAGGGGGATGGGCTAAATCAGGATGTGGAGCATAATGCCACTGAGCTACCCACCTAGCGTAGGGGGTAGGGACACTGTCTGCAGATCTGGTGGTCCCGAGTTCGGGACTGCATGCAGGTACATTTTTTTGTTGTTTGCAGGTGTTTGGTTTTTTGTATGACGTTTTGCCATTGGCAGTCTCTCTTCTTTCCTCCAGTGTCCGCCCCCCCCAGAGATCATTATGGGGGATGCAGGGGGCTTCCCCCCACAAAGGGTGGTGCGTGGGGCATAGCCCCCCACATTAAATATTGTTTTTCATGTGCGTCAAGTTTGTGTTTGGCGTTTGGTGTGATGTGCCATATTGGTGTTCGCTTGGGTTTACTCGCTTTTTTGCGAGTCGCACAAAATGATTCACATTTATGACATGGAACCTTAGTTACCAGTTACTGTCAGTCATTGCTCAATTCAGTCTCTGTCTGTTATCCGTCATCACTAGTTGCTGTTAATCTGTATCCATGTATGACAGTCAACAACACATTTATTCAAATACTTTCAGACTATCAACAAAGTTGTACAAGTATAACTCCTCACTAAGTTGCGTACGCCCATTGACAATTATATAAATAGCCGTAGGACAGGACTTAACTATGGTGAGCTCTTGTGTTGAAAAATCTATGTGATTTTTTTTTATGCTTACCATGGCACCTTGCTTATTTAGGATAACGAATGCCCCACTCCCATCTAGACATTTTGCAGTCCTCTGGGGACCTCCTTTTAATACCTGAAGCATGAGGCCATCTACTGACCCAGGAGGAAGCATACTCTTTAGCTTTATGGTGAATGTGGGGGGTCCTGTGGTGTTAGGAGTATGATGGTGTTGGGGGGGGTGGGCATAGCAGGGGCCATCCCGTGTGGCAGGTTGGATTTTTCCTTGTTCTCACCTCTAGTCCTGTCTTCTATCTGTAAGTGGAGGCTCCTCTCAGTGCCCCTCCTAGAGGCAGCACCCAGCCGACAGCACATGGCCACTCACATCACCAATACCATGTCACCAGCTGCTGTAGGAGGTGTTGGTGAAGACTGTGCTCTCTCTGAAGTCTGAACACACTGCCCCACAGTATGCTTGAGAATCCATCAGCCAAGAGTGAGGGGTGGTATTCTCTGTAAATTCAGGCCTACTGCATCAGAACACAATGCGCTGCCACTGTTGCTGTTAGGTTTGGAATTTTTATGATTCTATGATTTCATGATACAGGATACTGAAGAAAGATGTTCCCTAATATGTAAATCTGTAAAGACTGGGTAAAGTTAAACTGTGCTTTGTTTATAGGTCATGTGAGATTTGGAGGTGTCTTGACTGGCTGTTGGCTTAACCATTGAGTTATACTGAATTCACAGGATCAAATTACTCCTAAAATGACTCTAGGATCTGATAATTCTATTACAAAATACAAGGTGAACTAGAAAATGAAATGAAAGAGAAGAAGAATTAGAATATACGTAGTGATTTTCATACACATGGTATCTCAAATGGCTTTACAAGCAATGAAAGACTGGTAGTGAAGTTACAGTAAATGTGCAGTGACAGCCATTTGGCAAATCAACACCTACACACAACTGTAAATAATTACATGAACTAGTTTTGTGGGAAGAGGAATGCTGGCCCGGACACCTGGGAAATTCTCCTACTCATCAGTAGGAGGAATGCTTCCCTGTCTGGTCTCAGATGAAGATGACGGCCGCCTTCCTGGAGGAGTGCGAGTATGCACTTGATGGGGGGGACCTGACCTCTCCCCCACCGCGTTGGACAACTTAGAGGTCAAAAGTATGGATATCCCTCAAGACCCAGAGACTGAGAGTGTCTCTCCAGATAGTTTCAGAACACCGGAGTTCTCCTCTCCTGCCTGAAGTGATGCTGGACTTAGCCATGTCTGACCATAAGCGTCTCCTGCTCTCAATGCTTACAGAAGAAGAAACCCTGAAATTGCTGCATACCTTTCACCAACAGCCTGTGTCAGCCACCACGGTGAGTGACTTTGCTTCCCATATACTTATGATGGCACTGCCAGAGGTGGCCACTGCAGTACTTTCTCCAGAGACCATGCGGAGCATTCTTTCTACTGTTTCTTCGCCTACTTCAGCGCAGCCTGCTGCTGCATTCTGGAATGAACTCCCATTGTTCTCTGGGGCTCCACAAGCTCCGCTGTCTGTAACTGATGCTGGGATGCATCCCCCTGTTTTTTCCACTCGGTGACTTCCACTAACAGTCGAGCTGATGCCGGCTCTGCAGCTATGGATCCTACTGCCTCTTCTACAGCACATGGCATACTGCTCTTGCCTGATGCCTCCCTGCCTTTTATATGTCATGAGTGTAATACGCCCTCCTGACCGGTTCTGAGGGGTTTCTCAGGTCTCTTCTTTGACTACTGTCTTTGAAACTTCGATTCACCAGGGAACTCCATGGATCCTCTCCCCGGCACTTCCCTTGCTGCCGCACAAAGGGCTTCTATTGATGTTTCAGACCTCCTGAATGTGGGGGTTCTCAGCGCCCAGTCTGTGGTACTGCCACCCACTGCAGACTCCTCACAGACTGCGCCTGCAGTAATACAGACCGTCCCACAAGATCCACTCTATGGGACATCCCCAGGACATACATTCAAAACTCCTTCTCCTTCCCCCACCAGTTGTGGGATGCACTGTGGCACCTCTGACCTGGGCAGGGGAAGATGCCCAGGGAATGTCTTCTCTCTGAGGACAGTCCGCTCCTAGTGAGGTACAGCCCCTGCATGTCCTCCAGAACTTGCACCCACAGATGTTGCAGAGGCCCCCCCCAGACAGGCCCCTCAAAAATTCTCCTTCTTGACTGACCACCAATCTGATGATCCAATGGAACCCTGGTCGGCTGACGCGGCCCTCCTGGTGGCTGGATGGCAGAAGATGGGGGATGGTGCCTCCTGGGAACCTAAACCTTTCATTGAAATGACCACTCTGCTCTTTGCCCCCCAGGATGTTTCTATTCCACCAGCATCTTCCCTGGACTACCAACACTCTAGCTGTCAGTTTCTCTTCCCAGCCCCTGGGCCCCCTTCCCCCCCGTGGTGGACGTTGCCCTCCCAGACAGCCACTTGAGGTCTCTGCACCCCCCTCTATTTCCCCTTCCTTACCAGGTCACCATTCTTCTGGCTCCTTTAAGATGTCTGACCTGTTTTCTTTGGCTAGAGAACCTATCCAGAGGCGCAAGGTGGTGTGGATTCACTAGAGGGGAGGCTTGGACCTACCTCTTTACAGGACCTATGTTATTTGTAAACTTTTGAAAGACTCCATGGGGTCCCTCACAGCGGACCTGTATGCTGTGATCTATATCTCTGTGGAGGTAACCTTCTACGTCAATTTCAGCACAACTTCTTCATTGGACCGCTTTTGGTTTATGTTTGAGAAACTGAAGTTCACTCCGGTCTGGTCCCCCTTCATGGCCATCCCCCTGTCCAAACCCATGATTAAAACCATCACTCTATTGTTCCGCAACAAATGTGTCAACATTACTGATGTTCTTTATTAGTTGTGTAAATGTTGTAAGGTGTGGGATACCCCCACCCCTATTATTGACAGTGATCAGGTTTAGACGGGGGGTGGAGAGTTAAGGTACAGCTAAGCCAAAATGCCCTAGGCAGTGTTCACCTGCCAGGGAATTTTTACATCGGCAGAAACAAAGGCATTTGCTTCTATCCTGGCCAGCCCCAGACTTGCCACAAGTGTGGGTCTCGAACTCATCTGAGTTCTGTCTGTGATGCAGCCCACTGTAATGGCTGCTTGGAATATGGACACATTATTGCCACTTGCCCTCATCTCAATAGATGCAATCTTTGCGAAGAACGGGGCCATTCCTTCTCCCAATGCCCCTGGGCTTCCCACAACCACTCTGACCTTAACCAGGATGCCATGATAGCTAAGGAACAAAAGGTGGTAGCCCAATCTGAAAAATCCCCCTGTCTAGCCCCAGAACCTCTTGAGACGTTGGTCCCAGAGGCGGACCGAGTCCCCACCACAGTCCCTCCTCCTTCTCATGGGGAGGATATGGGGGATCCACTCCAGGAACCCCCTAGCTGGGAAGTGTACAGCCCAGATCTTCCACCTCCTGCTGTTTTGAGCTCAGACCCTGCATAGGTTTCCCCATCCTTTCCCCTTCCTACTCAGATGGATTTGAAGGAATTCTGCCCTCTGGCGGTCAGAAAACGGGGCCGCAAACACGGTGGTAAGTTACAACCTATGAAAAAATCAGATATTACCCTCCGTAATGCTGTGATACCTTAGCCTCTTCTTCTAATTGGGGGGACACAGAAGAGAAGATGAAGGTGGGGCTCAGATGCCTCCTTTCTTTACTCTGTGCAGGATCTTTCCTCTGGGGTGGATGACCCCCCGGATGACTCCTTGCTCAAAAGGTCTGTGGTAGGACATGGTCCCAGACAAATAAGGGAGGAACAGGGCCTTCTTAATTTTTCTGTCTTTGCTCCAGGGGAAGGTTTTGCTGTTGACTTTCAATGTTAAAGAAAAACTGTCATTATCGTACCCGTCCCACCCCCAAAAGCTCTACCCCTGGATTAAGCTTTTAGCATAGAAAGAAAAATGTATTTTCCCATTTCACTTACTTTATTTTAACTTTCTAAAGTCCGTGATCACCAAACATGGCAGATGCTGCTTGGCTCCATTTCATCTACTGGTGCGGCGCTACACCGCTCACTCCAATACAAATGTACTGGAGTGGCGGTGCTGTTCCCCGCACCAGTAGATAATGGAGCACGCAGCAACCACCATGTTTGCATGATCACAGTATCTTTGAAAGTTAAAATAAAGTAAGTGAACTAGGAAAATACATTTTTCTCTTTATGCCAAAAGCTTAATCGGGGGTAGAGCTTTTGGGGGTGGGACAGGTATGATAATGACAGTTTTCCTTTAACAGCATATCCATTCAAAAGTGGGCTTATGTGAACAGAATGTCCTTCAATCAATAAATGTGCATAGTATTACACTTTGATCGAAAAACAACCCAATGTACCCATATTATATGGACAGGATTCTTCTTAAATCAGATGATGAAGAAATGGACTTGGGAGTCATTAATAACAACACCTTAACTAACTCAGATCAATGTGTACAGGTTGCAAGAAAAGCAAACTACTTAACCCAAGCCATACTTCGCTCATTTGTAACCCTAACAGTATTCTGCACATCTACAAAACTTATGTTATGGCCAGCCTGCCAGCACAGCAGTAGCACTACTGCTTGCGACGCCAATGACCTGGGTCCGGGAACGAGCCCAGGAAGTTGGAGGGCCAGCCAGGGAGAAGGCTGAGCATCCTGAGGACTGCTCGTCTTCTCCAGGGACGGAGGAGGGAAGTGACTCGTTACTTGGCTGCCCCAGGCGGAGGCCCAGGGTACAGCAAGTGCCAAGTTGAGCACAGAGGAAGGATGTGACAGACATCGGTGGTTATGCCTTGACATCCAGGGCGCACGTCATGACCACAGAACAGGGAAAAATGCTCTCCAGGCTTCGAGAAGATGGAGCACTGGAGCTGATCTTCAATGGATCGCACCTGCCTGGCTGATCTAGATCCCAATGAAACCTGAAGTGTTCAGGGTGTAGCTGCCCCACCTCATCCCCACCTTGGGGGGAAGAACCACGGCTTCATGGGGGAGCTGGAAGGCTGAAGGTAAGGTGGCAGAAGTGGTGGCAAAACTCCATTGGTGCTCCCAATGATGCGGGGCCTGGAGAGAAGGGGGAGAATAAAAGACAATTTAAAAAAAACAAACATGTTATACTTCATTTGGACTATGGTTTGCCTTTTTGGTGCCCATATTTAAAGAAAGATATACATCTAGTTGAGAAACCTCAACGTAGACTAAGAAGTTGCATGGTCTTGCAAACATGGACTATGAATACAGATTGCAAAAGTTGGGTCTATTCAGCTTGACTGAAAGGAGACTCAGGGGCAATCTTTTATTTTCTTTTTAGAGTATTACAAAACAAGACTTTTATGGAATAAATGGGCTTTAAACTGAATGCCAGGAATGTACAGTTAAGATCTCACAGCAGACAACTATTGGTGCATAGAGCTAATACTAAGAAACACATGAATTTCTATACCATCAGATCAGTAAGAAGCTGGAACATGCTACCCAGTGAAGTAGCAAACAAATCAAGGTTAAAAAGACAAAAACAAATATAATGCATGGTAGAACGTTGTTATAGGTAGAAATCTACCTTTTTATAACAACGTTTTACCATCAATGTGACGTCACGATGTTGTTAACCCATCGCTATTACGTCCCATCGATGGGTTAACAACGAGGAACAGTCTGGGCATGCACGCAACTGGATTGGACGGCTTTGAAATTGCCTCAGCGATGAGAGCAGAGTGGTGGTGACATTAAACAAACTCTGGTCACAGCCTACACATCCGCATGAAGCTATTAAGAGAGCATGGAGGCGATGGTGGAAAGGGTCTCCATGTTATGGAGTTCAGGGTGTAAATGGCCGCTGTTTCCAAGATGGTCAATGGAGTTCACACATGTGCACTAAGAAACGGTGGCCATCTTGAGCACAGCGAGCATTTCTGCCATGAGCTGCTTGCACATGCATGACATGGCAAAATGTGGAAGTATCACAGTAAAGAAGTGCACCTGTGGAGGGGGGGAGGGTTCTGCACCACAGAGAGGTACTGCAGCCATGGAGGGGAGACACAGTGGGAAAAAAAACACACCACCAATGATCTCTGCACTTAGGACAAAGAGCGCATCACTGTAGAAGAGAACTAGGACCGAATACAGTAATGGTCCCTTATGTCTGCTAGAGTTATAGCAACAAGCCTGCAGTGCTCGCTCCATCCATGCAGTCATAAAATTATTACAACAGTATGATAGTCGGGTGCTTCCTAGGCATCACCAGGAATTCTATTCCTTTTCATGTTTCTTTTTTTTGGGGGTTGCAAATTATACGCTGGGGACCGGTTATGTTTAGGTGACACTGCAGATTAGCAAACATGGCATACTAGTAGTGATAGATTAGTATACTATCAATAAACAAAAAAGTCCCAACCGTTGGAAACACAAGTGGAGTGCTGGGAATGGGAATGTCAAGGTGCTAAGCTGCTCACAGTGTCTCCCGCTTTTTGTGTCTGTCATCACATGGTGCCATTACCTTGCCCCCACCCCCTCGATTGCTAAGCAGGGATAATGTCACAGCAGATCTATTGGAGAGAGAGATACTTTCCCCTAATGCCACAAAGGCTTTTGATTTATTAATCTGGATTTTTCTATTTTCTTGCCTCTTGCCTTGAGAAATGGGAGCTTCCAGTTCATACAATCAACATTCTTTAGTTTAATTGATCATGCCCCCCGTGCTGTTTTGAGAATCAATTTTTCTGAATCAAATTACATTTTAATTCCAAATGACATTAGGCAAGGATGTTTTATATCCCCCATATTTTTTTTTAAGACTTGGAAAGATGCTTACTGATGCAGGCAAAATAAATTTAAGTGGATATGCCAATGACCTGTTTATCATTCGGGCAAACATTAATGTCTTGGATAGATGCTGGAGATACCAACAGGTGCCAGGAAATATCACTCATATTTTATTGGGATTGCCAGTTCATCCAACCATTTTGAGTGGAAGTGATCACAATTTGCTCCTAGCTTCTGAAAAGTTTAATGTTTCATTGTACAGGTATTTGCTTGAAGGAGTGAGCCATCTGTTGTCCGATATTTCTTATCTCAACTAACAAAATAATATGGCCAACTGCAGGGTGTTTTGCATGTGAAGTTATTATTTTCCAGACTTGGGTTAAAAAAAAGCATCCTATTCCAAAGGAATTTGCTTTTTACATTGAAATGAAGACCCATGGTATGGACAAAGAAAGTCCTGCACACTTTCCTGTTGAGAAGGAACTAAAGCCGTCTTTGATGAAAGAACTGGAGGACAATTGCTCTATTGAAATGGGGGGGTCATCCTCTTATAGTGTAGTTAGAACTTCCTTATTGTCAGTTGGCAGGGTATGTACTGTAATATTTTAATTAATCAGTGAAAATCGAAGTCCGATTTGTGTTATCAGGGGACCCCATCCCTCCTACCAGGGGTGAGAAAAGAGATGCATTAGAAAGCAATCTATTTTGCTGGTGTTGGGGGTTAATGACTATTGCCAAAAGATAAGAGAATTATCAAAGCTGTTGCTCTAGCCCAATCTCAAAATCCATTACTTTGCTGGTCATTTAATTAAATACATAAGTATAATAAAATGTAACCCCCCCATCTGCTGCATTCTGCAAACTTCCTTGTCCCATGCTGCCTCCTAAGGAAACTCCAATCCCTGAGGGTTGTTTGCATTTAATAAAAAAAAAAAAACCTTTGTTGCAGAACTCGTGTCTTCTCTCTCTCTCCAGGGACATCCTGGGCCCAGATAGGAGAGCATCCATCCCTGCTTCTTTTCAAGGGAGACGCGTCCAACATCGGCAAACAAAAGGAAGACATATAAATACCCTTCTCATGACCATGCTACCTTTGACATTACTGAGCGCAGGGTTGTTTCTGTTCATTAGTAAAAGTTATATATGTTAGTTGTACTCATATCCCATATAACATTATCTAGTTTATTAATGTCCTTTCCCTTCCGCACACAGTGTCCACCTCCTGTTGCCACGGAATGGTACCGCCGGTTGTCATTCATGATGGCTGTGCATTTCTATGCCTGCGGGCTGCTGACGGTTGCTGCTCCATAAGGAGGAGGAGTTTCGGTGGGATGTAGAAGCTGGGAACTCTGTCCAGTTCACATTTCTATGCCTGCAGGCTGCTGACAGTTGCTGCTCCATGAAGAGGAGGAGATTCGGTGGGATGTAGAAGCTGGGAACTCTGTCCTGTTGTAAAGGATTTTTTTGCAATCAGAAAATATAGCTTCCGTGCTTCCCAGTTCCTCGAGAGGAGCATCCGGTATCAAACCATCAGCCCTTATGTCAGGTAACCGACATTGCCGAATAGAATAGCAGGGCTCGGCTCCAGGGGTTTCCTTCTCCTTGCTGTTGTTGTTATTACGGTTACTCAGGGCCATGTTTGACAGCTGCATCCTTAAAACAATACCACTCCATTGAAACCTCTTTACACTCCAATTTTTATTTTAATTGAAGAGGCATAAGACACATTCATTTGCTTATTGATTTGTGTACTATTGTTCCTCTCGGCAGTTTTCCATCTACCAGTCTGAAAGAAAAAAAAATGCGGCTACAGGAGGTGTTTTTTCTTTCTTTTCACAAAGCAGTAAACCCAGTGTGCAGTGGGGGAGGAGTTGGGAGGGGTTAAACATACTCTAGGGGAAGGGGACCTCTCAAGAGATCACCAGAGTGGTGGGGGCATACAGTGCACAGTGGGCGGCTGTGGGAGGGTTTGTTTTCACTGGGGGTGGAGTTGGGGCCAGTTAAACATACTCTCAGGGAGGGGACCTCTCAAGAGATCAAGTACCAAGAAAAAAGAGCTCTTCAACTACTATACCTCATACAGTCAGCGTAGTACTTGGGCTCTTTGCGGAAGAAACTACTTCATCATGTTGTATGGACGGAAAACATGATGTAGGTCCTTTTAGGATGCAAAACGTCTGCAGGCTACACCCATTGCAGACGTAAAAAACTGCAGTAAGGAACTGCTTTCTTTTTTTTTAGAAAAATAAATGGTACCATACACTATGAAATATAATGTATGGTACATCGATGGTTGACCAGTTTTTTAACTAATCTCAAGGTTGCCATGGAGACATAAACCTGTTTACATGGTTGCCATGGCAACCTCTCGATGGTTAACTAACCGGTTAACCATCACTGACCATACAATATCCTCTATCTAAAGCATAACTTCTTTTCATTGCATACCCCCAGATTATGAAACACCTTACCTCAGGAATTAGTAGACTGCACTAACTTCAACACATTTAAAAAGGGATTAGAGATCTGGTTAACCGCTATTCAAACTTCATAAATTAGCTCACTTAAGTGTGGGGGAAATCTCAATGGGCCTCAGCCTTCTTTTTTCCTAAAAAACCTAGTAAACCTAGTGAAGTAGCAAATCAAAACACTATCGAGGGATTCGAAAGACTTCTTGATAACTTTATTATTAGCTCCATGGCACAAAAATAACCCACCAAATGGTGGGAGACAATATAGATGGGCCATTGGCCTCCTTTTGTCTTCAAAACCAAGAAACCAAGAAGTCCCATTGGAAATGGTTAACTACGTTTTTTTTGCTTACCACTCTCCCAGAAGATATAGTGCTTTTGCAGGATACTCGCCTGAAAACACAATACGAATTGTCTGCATTTAAAGCTTGGTGGACATGTGGACCCTTCTATTGGTCACATGACTTGGATACTTGTGATGGGGTTAGTATCCTTTTTCGAAGCCATGATTTTCACCTCCATAGATTAGTATACATTTCCTCTGGCAGGGCCTTGCTCCTGGATGTGCGTATGAGCCCCCACCTTTTTAGGGTTATCAGTGTGTATGCTCCTCAACTGAAATCTGCCAGGGTTCACTTGTTTTCCTTATTACAGCCTTATTCGTGCACCAGGCTCCCTGTCCTACTGGGGGGACTTCAATTGTGGCATGACCTTGTCAGACAGGGAAGGGGCTACTTCCAAACGGTATTGTGACTCCAAATTTTTGTTCTCTATGATCACCACAACCCAGCTACAGAATAGCCAGCTGGACTTCCCGGGTCCCCCTCTTCCTGCGTTCATGAAAGGTCCCCTTCGAACCTGAACAGATTTTTTATTTCATTCCTGCTCTATCCAGATCCTACACTCCCAGCTCTCCTGGTAGAATCTTCTTACCATACGGCTGTAGCTGGATACTATGACCTGTTCTCCCCCCCCCCACCATCATCCGTGGAGGTTGAATACTTCCTCTCTGTCTTCTGCTGCTGCCAGGAGGCCTGGGTGCAGACCTTTTTGGACAGATGGATAGTCCTTGGAGCTTATGAAGATTTTGGCGAGTGGTGGGATGACTCCAAACAGCAGTTCCATTCCTTCTTCCAACTACAGACCACAGCCCTCATCAAATCACGTTATTTTAAATATCTTACTCTCTGTGCTCAGTTATATCACCTTATCTTTTGTATGCATACCACACAGGCTGACTTGACACAGGACATTCTGAAGGTGAAATCTGAGATGCTTACTTTCCAATATGATAGGGCACAGTCCCTGACTTCTGAAAATAAATTTGGTACTCAGAGTCGAGCACAGTCCCTTGACCCCTTTAAAGCCTGTGCTTCTTGCCTACATAGTAGACACATGTGGTCCCTATGAAAATCTCCACAAGATCCTCCCTCCACCACTCCCCAGGGCATGCTACAAGTAGCTCACTTGTAAACTAACAGTACCTTTGGTACTCCCCCTTGACCTTGCCATTTCCTGACATCATACCTTTCCCGATTCCTCCTCCTCCTCTCCCAGCAAAGTACTTGCCTCTTTGCAAGCACTGATCCATCTACATGAGGTTTTAACCACTATCAGAGGATTGCCATCTGCTATTGCCCTGAGAGTGGATGGACTCCCCCACAATTTTATAAAACCTTCTCTTGGTACCTAGCACCTACCCTGGTGATTCTGTTTAATTGGATACTGCTTCATGGAGCCTTACCCCTGACCCTTTCTCAAGCCCTTTTAATCTTTATATAAAAAAAGGAGGAACAAACCTTTTTCTCCAGTTGGCACCCTCTGTGCCTCTTGAATGTAGAAACATAGAATTTGATGGCAGATAAGGACTGATTGGCCCACCTAGTCTGCCCATTTCCCTACCTAATGGATAAGCTGCAGATCCTAGTTAACCAACAGCCTACTTCCTCCTACCCCCCCACTAGAATTGCCTTATGTCTGTCCCATACTTTCTTGAATTCCCCCACTGTTTTTGACTCCACGACCTCCTCAGGAAGACTGTTCCATGCATCCACAACCCTCTCCTTGAAAAATATTTCCTCACATTACCTCTGAGTCATCCCCCCTCTATCTTCAAATTGTGCCCTCATGTTCTTGCACATCTCTTTTTCTGAAAGATGCTACCCTCTTGAACTTTGTTGATTTCCTTGAGGTACTTGAAAGTTTCTATTATGTCCCCCCTCTCCCTCCTTTCCTTGAGGGTATACATATTACGCTCCTTTGGTCTCTCTTCATATGTCTTCTGGTGGAGACCCAGCACCATTTTGGTTGCCCTTCTCTGGACAACCTCCACCCTGTCTATATCTTTGCAGAGATGGGATCTCCAGAACTGCTCACAGTACTCCACAGATTATAAGATCTTAGGTCACATTTTAGCCGTTCAGGTCATACAGACCATCCCTTTCTTAAGTTCCCCCTCGCAGGACTGTGCCATCCCTTCCCGTTGCATTACTGACCACCTGATCCTTCTTAGAGAGCTTTTCGAATGAGGTTGCCAGGGCCCCTGCTCAGGATAGTCCTCTCTTTGGACCAGGAATGCATCTTTCATTGGATAGCACATGACTGCTTGTTTGCTGTGCTTGATAGGTATGGACTTCCCCTGATGTTCAGTGGATTTGGCTGCTTTATATGTCTGCCACGCTCACTCCATTTATCAACTCCCACACGGGGGTGACCCGCTCCCATTGCACTGAGGAGTGCACCAAGGATGCCCCTTAAGCCCCTTATTTTATGTGTTTTCTATAGACCCTCTACTCCATTTTATTTCCCATTCCCCTGGAATACGAGGTATCTTGTTGACACCAGAGCTTCCTGACTTCCGTACCCTGGCTTACGCAGATGATGTTGCAGCATGCTTCCTGATACAACTTTCATCCCCCAGGTCCTTACATTCCTTTCTCTCTATACTGAGTTGTCTGGTTCGGCCATCAATTACACAAAAAGTGTGATTGTTCCTTTGCTTCCTTTCCCTTCAGAGAGCCCATCATCCTACGAGAGTATTCCAGTGTGCATGGGCCCCGTGAAAATTCTGGGAATTTACTTTAATCACCCGGACCCGGGTATTTTTAATTGGAAAACATGTTTGTCCACTGTTACTAGAAGGCTGTTGACTGGAAACATAGGACATTGGCTAAGTTTAAGCGTGTATATCTTATTAAAATGTTATTGCTCCCTTGCTTCACCTACCTCAGCTGTGTATACCCCTCACCCCCTTCCATGTAAACCAGATTATATAGCCTTTTTTTAAGGGCTTTGGGGCTCCTGCCTCGACCCTATTAAGAGAGATGTCACCTACCATGAGTGCGGTGAGGGAGGCCTCCGCATGGTTAACCCTTATAGCATTTTATTATAGTATGTACTTCTCTACTAATTTTCCCCCCTTTTTAAACCAGGCATTTCTGCATGGTACACCCTCTTGTGGGACTGGATAGTTCATGTTCTAGCTTTTCCCACTGCGGTACAAGCCTGCTCACTGGGACGACAATATTTTTCTGTGCTCTCTGGTTATATTTTTTTTAACACAAAAAATTATACTCTTGGCGCTTGTCCTTTGAGGATTGTGCCCATCTCCCTCGGAAAGGATTGTATGCTAATATTATGGCTCTCAACCTTCACCCTCCTTTAGAGGTAAAGTTTTTTCCCCCCGTTGCAGATCCAGTCTGCCCTGTCTCAGCTGAAGAACACATCCATCCCCTTATATATGTGGGATGTGGTCTGGCTTTGCTTCCGTGGGAAGCTGGCTGTCCATGATTCTTTGAAACATAAATCCTATCAAGAACGGCTTTGCCCTCACCCGTCTTGTCCCCAGCATTTAGAAACCCTTACACATTTTTTGTTTGAATGCCCTACCAGCATAGAGTTTTGGCAGCAAATCAGCAACATGTGGTTTAACCTTTTCTTTACTACTGTGACACACGGGATTGTTGTCTTAAAACTTTTCCCCTCTGTTTGGCATTGCTATTCTCCCAGCATTTTGCGGGTTTGCTTTGCTGCTTGCAAATATTGTGGCAGGTTAGATGTGCCTTCACTGTGTGGCAGCAGGAAAGTCCCCCTGCTGTGGAGGCTCATATGACTACTAAAGCTCTCTCTCGTATTTAAACGTTAGATAGGAATTGCCTTCACCCCTTGGTCTTCTCCAAGCTGTGATCAGAATTTCACTGGGGGTACAGTAGGATCTGACACACCGTACCTCTTTCCCTTTTATTTTATTGTCCTGCATGACTCTGTTGTATTATAGTTTTTCTTTTATTTTGTCCTTTTGTTGTCCCCCCACCACACTCACCCCCAACAGTAATTTGTATGAGTCTACACATTGTTTTCATTTCTTTTTAGCATTATCATGGAGGACACTTACGGAGAATAGAAAACATTTTAAAAAATCCCTCTTTTCTCTTGTTGCATGCAGTGTTTATTTAACTGTGAAAGCATACTGTTTTCTGTATATTTTTTTTATGTCCATATTGTACCTCCCATACATTGTAAGTCCTTTCCCCTCCCTGTTCCTGTTCTTTTATTTTAGGATTTCTTTCTTGTGATATTACATTTGGTTTTCTTGGGGTTTTTTTAAGGAGGTCTGTACTTTCCCTGTTTTTTTGTACTTAACAGTGCCTACTTCAATGTGATTGTATGATGTTGTTTGCTTTTCGACTTTTTTTGATAACATTTTCAATCTTCAGTAGGGGCAGCTGTCTGTTTCCTGTGGGAGAGAATGGTGGTGACTGGAGTGGGTGGGGACATGACTGCCTGGGTGGAGGAGACTGCTTCACTCCCCATATGTAGTATTGAGGAAGCCAGAGGTACTGTGGAGATGGAGGGTCCACCTCCACCTGCCTCCGCCTTGGTAGCATCAGATGACCAACACATTGCTGGGCCCAGCCAGAGAGCCGAGGTTCTGTTTATTCAGAAGGTGGCTTCTGAGATAAGAGAGGGTTTCTCTGCAGAAGAAACCATAGAAGAAGTGAACAGAAAGAAAAAGCTACCCTTTTGCACTACTGGCAGAGGAGGAAGAAAAGTTTAAATCCTTCAAACTGCAGCAACATGGTGTGGAATCTACAGGAATAAATAACAATACTCATGTTGCTCCATTTCTGTAAATCTTTAAAATCTGAAGAGAACTGACAGTACTGATACAGAAAACAGTGTGTCCATAGTCGGACACTTCCCTTCAAAACAGCTGGAAGTTTCAGATTTGATTTCCAGGACACCGGGAATGATCCTCACTGACAGCGTGAATCCAGTTGTATGTGAGAAGCAAGATGCAGCATTTCCAAGGTCAGCCATGACACTGCTAGTTTCAGGGCGAGCGTTGTGATTGCTGGAGACAGAAAACTATGCAGTTCCCTTGGACAAGGTCAAACTGTAGAAGTACGCTGTACTTCTGGTTGCTACTGACTCAGCTCTTTCTCAGCCGACTGCACCCACTGCTCTGAACGTGAGTGCAATGTGAGGATTGAATGACTCTGCTCAGCTGAGTGGCACTGAGCAGGACCCAGGATCTGTGGCGGTGAGTTTCAAAAGGATTGACAGTATACTGCCAGGATGCCTTCTACTGAATACTATTGGAGAGTTCCACCTCCTAGGGATGACAGTTCCACCTCCTATAAATGTATACATGAGTGTTTCACCTCCTAAACATTTCAAATTTAACCACTGCCTGTCACCAGCTCTGTGTTTGCCTCTGATTTGACAATCAAGGAGGCATTGCGTGGGGCTGATTGGCAAAAGAAGGGAGATTGGCAATTGTGGCACTTATTTGGTCCTGTAAAATCACTGGATATTGGGAAACATATGGTAATGGACGCTACAGAAACTGTGAATGAGGCTATGCTAGTGGGGATGGGAAATGCAATTACGCAGAACCCACTCTCACAAGAAACACTGGTAGATGACATTTCTTATACCATCCCTTCCATGTTTGAATTAACTCAAAAACTACAAATGCTATTGGTATGAAACATGATGCATGAACACTTTGTGCAGAGGGAAGTTTGTGAGACCCCCAACCAAACATGGAGAGCTAGCCTACATGGGTGGGGGAAGAAGCTGAGGACATGGCCATAGCTGTAACAATTTTGGAAGAGCGGAGAGAAGTGGGGAAGGGAGCAGTGGGATTTCAGCCTCTGCCAGCTAAGGAAGGTCAACCTTGAGCATCAGAGGAGAATTCTCAAGGGGAACTATTGAGACAGCAGCCAGAACATAATTCAAGGAATAAGGGAAGTACTAACAATATCCCCTACAGAAGATCTAGTACATATAATACAGGCAAAGCATCTGAGTTAGACCAAGGCCCCTCCAGGCAACACCTGTACAGGGTACCCAGGGATGAAGGGACCAGTGGGAGAACATATGCGGGTCTTTTTCACACCCCTGCGCAGCCAGCAAAGAGGAAGAATGTGATCTGAATACAGTACAGTGGGAGGATAGAGGACCCCCCAGTCTGGGTTTATGTAGCTCAGACTTTACTAAGACTGTCTGAGTTTCTTAGCCACTGCAATATATGAGCTTATTCATATGGATAGAGAGATTCAGTTTTTGACATCAGCTTTAAGACAGCTAATGGTCTAGCAAACGTACCATGAGGTAAAATGCATTCTGTTATGGTCCCCTTTCTTTGTCATCTCTCTCTGCAAGCTTGCAATCAAGACAATCCCTGTGCTTGTTTTCCTTAATCTTACCAGACAGCCTCCATCTGCCAGACACCCCAGCCCCGACACCCCAGCATCCTCCTGGATTTACCTTGCCAGTATGTCTTCCCCAGGGCTTGTCTCCCATGGCAGAGTCGATGGGGTTCCGCAACACCTGTCAAGAACAGGAGCCAGTTCTCAACTGGCAGGCCTAGCTGCTTGAGTGCAGGGCCTGAGTGTGTTCTGGCACCATCCCGCCACCAATAGTTTTCCTATTTTTTTCATCCTGTCAAGAGGTGTGGCATGATGCCATGCTGTGCTTCACGCACTCCCATGCACCACAGGCCAGCATCTATCATACCCCAACTTCTGCTAGGGCCAGGCAATCACCAGGCTCTGCAAATCCTTCCCAAAGTAGAGCAGTATTCAGACACTTGGTCTCTCCCCCGACTGGCCATGCAATGTCCCAAGTTCACTTCCAAACCCAGGTCATTGGTGGTGCAAATGGTAGAGCACCACTGCACTGGTCGGCTGTCCATCACTGTGCATTTTCAAACATGAGGAGGTTTGCATAGCCAATATTTTCTATTGGCTGAAATCAAGATGCACAATTTTGGGGCTCCCAGACCTCATAATGGATTCTGATGACATATGGACAGGGGAATGTCAGATGAAGGTGTGACTACCATAAACTGGCACTGGGCTCAAACATTTCCCCTAGTTGTTTCTACTTAGGGAGGTATAGGGGCTTCATATATTATGCTGCACAGCTCAAGCCCTGTTTTCAATGTGGGTCGTGATCACACAAATAATACGTAATCAAGTTAAATGTTTCTTCGGTTCGGGGACTGGCCATATGAGCATGCAATGTGAAAATACAGCATGCTGCAGCCTTTGTGAAGAAAAGGGCCACCTTTACAAGAATTGCCCATGGCGGTCACATAACAGAAATTATCCTATCGAGCAAGCACAGCAGGAGTATTACATTACTGTAGCTCAGAAACAGCAGCAGGAAAGACAATGCAGAGTCAAAAAAATAGGATGGTGAGAACCTTTTTCGATAACACTCCCTCTGCAGCATCCGTTTACAGACTGAGGTATCTGTAGATGTAAGGGGGCAGCACACTATAAACCCCTCCACAGGTACAGTGCTCAGTCCTCCATTAGTTCCAGAAATCTAGTCTCAAGAGATTCCCACCACAGGCCCAGGCAGAGGCTTCCCCTGTGCTTACAGAGTTACCTGTTCAGTCCAGCAGTTCTGCTCTGTTGGACCAGCCTGCCCTACCATCTCATATGATGACCATCATTGCTATCATAACAGACAAAGGATAATACTATAATGCTCTATACTAATGGTTCACTAATGAACTGACAGATGTGTTGTATTTAGGCCTATTCAGGAATCTCCTGTTTGGCCAAACAGCTAATGTATCAGACAGAAATATAAGGTTCAGTTTCCAGACTCCCCCCTATAGACTTGCCCCTGTGGAGAGGATTCGGTACTGCCCTTTAAGGGGATTGACCCCAATGGTCTTATGGCAGTGCTGGACCTATCAGGTGTCTCGAGTGCTAGCAAGGATCCAGAGGAGCTGGAACTTGCCTAGAACAAGGCAGTGATGGTGGCCCTGGATTCCATTGCTCCTGTCTGTGTTCGCTCCCTTACTCTCTGCCCCAAGTCCCCATAGTTTGATGGGATTCTGAAGGAGCTGAGACTTGAGGGGCTAAGGTTGGAGCATCACTGATGGAATTCTGGCCTGGAGGGTGACAAACTTAGATTGATGGTGCATTATAAAAACTATCAATCAGCAATCTCCCATAAGAAGGCAGAGTTTCTGTCCAGTGAGATTGCTGCTGTACAGAAGAGCTCAGCTCTTCCAGACTATCAACAGGCTGTGCAATCCAACCTGTCTCTGGTCCCAGAGAGCATTTTCACGGGAAATGTGTGATGAGTTTGCTCAATTCTTTGCAGATAAGATTTTCACTATCAGGGTGGAGATCCACTCAGCTTCCTCCAGTGGGCCTTGTGGATGTCGACTGGGGATCACGGATGCCCAGTTTGTCTGGTCCTACTTCAGCTGGCTGGAAGTCACAGATGTCATACAGATCACCCAAGATATGTGCCCAATTTACTGTAGTATGGACCCAGGCTCAATGCACCTCTTAGTGGGGTGTGCGGATATTATCGGCCTGGTCCTGGCAGAAATAGTCTGGTGTTCATTGGAAATGGGGGGTTTCCTGCACCTGTAAAGGAGGCAATAGTGATACCCCTTCTTAAGATGGTTTTCCTTGACCCAGACTATTTAGCGAACTACAGACCAGTCTCTAACCTACCCTTTGTGGGCAAGGTTATTGAGAAGGCAGTTGCAAAGCAACTAGAGGCTCACTTAACCACCTACGATGTCTATGAACCTTTTCAGTCCAGATTCAGGAAGAGGCATAGCACCAAGATGGCGCTTGTTCGGGTACTTAATGATCTCCTGACCACGAGAGATCTAAGGAGCTGTTCCATCTAAGTTCTCCTTGATCTCTATGCAGCATTTGACACCGTGGACCATGATGTGTTGCTGAAGCACCTGAATTTTTCCTGTGGTCTGTGTGGGACAGTCCTCAGATATTTCCAATCGTTCCTCATGGGCAGGGCTCAGAGAGTGATGTCTGTGATTTATTCCTTGTCCCCTCTCTCCCTATACTGTGGTGTTCTGCAGGGCTCCATTTTTTCACGCATGTTGTTCGTGGTGTATATGCTGCCATTAGGAGATATTATCAGGCAGTATGGGCTGAGCTTCCACTGTTATGTGGATGATACTCAGCTCTACATGTCCTTCATGCCTGAACAGGCTGGAGCCATCTCGAAGTTTAACAGCTGCCTCTCTATGATCCAGGACTGGATGAGGGCAAGCAGGCTGAAGCTGAACCTGGATAAAACTGAGGTGTTGCTGGTGGACCCAGGTCGCCGGTTTTTAGGTTCGGTGGCTGGTCAACCATCTGGACTTAGTCTTGATGGGACCCAGCTACTGGCCTCAGAGCAGGTGCAAAACCTTGGAATTATTATCTATAGCGGCCTGACTCTAAAGTCTCAGGTATCTGCTGTCATGAAAACCTTCTTTTACCATCTGAGGAATATTGCCTGGGTTAAGCACCTGGTCCCACCTGATGATCTTCCTGTATTGCTCCATGCCTTTGTGACCTCCCGCCTTGACTACTGCAACAGCCTTTATCTAGGGCTACCGGGGGTTGATATCCACTGTCTGCAGCTGGTCCAGAATTCGGCAGCCAGGCTGTTGACTGGCTTACCCAGATCTTGCCACTTCACATTTGTGCTCCGTGGTCTGTATTGGCTGCCAGTCTATTGGTGGATCACCTTCAAGGTCAGACTTCTGACCTATAAAGCCTGACACACCCAGGGACTAAGCTACCTGCAAGATTTCCTTCACCCCTTACTGCCCTCTGCAGTCCCTCTGTTCCTCCAATGAGGGATTGCTAGAGGTGTCCAGGGTTAGGCTTAAGACCTCTGGTGCTCGCTTTTTTGCGATTGCAGCCCCTACCCTACGGAACTCTCTACCTCATCAAGTAAGGGAGTGCCTGACTGTCAAGAGTTTTAAATCCGCCCTAAAAGCTTATTTATTTAGCCTAGCTTTTTCAGATTTTGAGTAGTTTGAGCTATATTTAGTATTTATTAGACTAATGGTATTTGTGTTTTTTGCTTATCTTTTATTATTTATAGTCTGTTTTACTGTACAAGCGCTTTGATCTTAATTGAAATTGCATGTTTTATAAATAAAAAATGATTGACTGATTGAAATAATTTATGGTCTCAGATGACATCTACTGACAACTGCAATATTAGCAACCTAACACAATATGCTATATTTTGTGGTCTGCAGCTCCACCTATGTTCCGAAGTCAGCATGCTTTAGTTAGCAAATTACATGAGAAGAAGCCTATTGTTCTAATAACTAGTTAGTCAGCACATTGCTGAAGAATGCTACAAAAAGTATCATCCTGGTTGTGAGACTCCTATGTATTATTCAGTGGAACACCGAGTACAGAAACACACTGATGTTTATAAGCTTGTAACTCTGGTAACAGGACGTTCTTATCTACAGTATATAATCCTAGTACATGACCAAACCCCTTGGGGTCCCCAGGAGCAGCCAGCTTCCACACCTGGTGTGTGACGCTTTCTGTGTTCCAGTTGGTAAGATTTATCTTGTGCTTCTGTCTTTTGTACTACTATTATTAGAGAGAAATAAACTGATTTTTTGCACATCTATATTTGTGGTGTTTTACTGTCACGTTATCTCCTGCAGAATCTTACAAGTGGTGACCGTGTTGCAGGACCTGATTGTGATTGAACAATGACCACTTGAGTAATTTACAGGTGTGTGTGAATTTTGTGAACAGGGGATAAAGAGGTTTTGAAGGGCAGACACATTTTCTCGACCTGAGGCAGTTGCTTGCTTCTGCTTTACATGCCTAGCCTTTGGTGATTAAGTGTTAAAACCCTTGTGCCCTCATGTTCATTTATTTGCATGGAACGACCCTAAGTCTTTGTCTGAGGGGCTCCATGACTCCAAAAGTTGCTAGAGGTGCCCGAGACGTTCTTATCTGCAGTATATAATCCTAGTACATGACCAAACCCCTTGGGATCCCTGTGAGCACCCAGCTTCCACGCCTGGTGTATGACTGTTTCTGTGTTCCAGTTGGTAAGATTTATCTTATGTTACAATCTTTTTGTACTCTTACAAGGGAGAAATAAACTGATTTTCTGCACGTCTATGTTTGTGGTGTTTTAACATCAGGTTATCTCCTGCAGAATCTTACAGCTCTTGCACAAGAGGACATGGATCTTAGTGAACTTGCTCCTAGTCAAGAAATGCCCTCTCCTTCCATTCCAGAGATGGAACAGCTTCAGATGGTTACCCATTGGAGAGATGGAAGAAGCCATTCCAAGGCAAAGTTTTTAAGAACAGAAAGAATCCCAGTAGAAATTAAATCTGCAGCACATAGAAACATAAACTCTGACAGCAGATAAGGACCACTTGGCCCACCTAGTCTGCTCATTTTTCCTTACCTACTGTATCACCACAGACCCTACTTAATCTCTGGCTTATTCCCCCCTCGTCATATCAGTAAGGTTCCGCTATGCCTATCCCATTCTTTCTTGAACCCCGTTATAGTTCTTGACCCCCCCACCTCCGCTGTGAGGCTGTTCCAGGTATCTACCACCCTTGCCATGAAGAAGTACTTCCACACTTCTCCCCTGAGTCTACCCCTCTCCAGCTTCACAGCATGACCCTTTGTCCTTGACCATCTTTTTTTCTGAAAGATGCTTCCCTCTTGAAACTTATTTACACCTTTGAGGTATTTGAAAGTTTCTATCAAATCCGCCTGCTCCCTCTGTTCCTCCGGTGTATACGTATTAAGGTCCTTCAGCCTTTCCTCATAGGGCTTTTGATGCAAATCCTGTATCATTTTGGTTTCCCTCCTCTGGACCGCCTCCACTCTTTCTGTGTCCTTTCAGAGATGAGGTCTCCAGAACTAGACACAGTAATCCAGGTGAGGTCTCATCAGTGATCTATACAGGGGTAACACCACCTTCCTCTTTCTGCTGGTGATACCCCTCCCATGCACCCCAGCATCCTGCTAGCTCTCCCGACTGACTTGTCACACTGCCAAGCCACCTTTAGGTCATCAGATATGATAACTCCCAGGTCTCTTTCCTGTCTGGTGGTCATTAGTACCTATCCTCCCATTTTGTACTCCTTCCCTTGGTTTCTGTGCCACAAGTGCACGATGTTGCACTTTTTCGCATTAAATCCCAGTTACCATACCCATGACCACTCCTCTAACCTTTTCAGATCCCCTCTCCCCCCAAGTTTCTACCCTGTTGTAGATTTTAGTGTCATCCATGAACAGGCAGACCTTTCCCTCTAACCCCTCGGCAATGTTGCTAATAAAGACATTAAAGAGGACTGGTCCCAGTACAGATCCCTGAGGTACCTCACTGGTCACCCTCCCTTCCTTGGAGTGAACTCTGTTTACCACCACCCTCTGTCTCCTATCCCTTAGGCAATTTCTTACCTGGTTTACCACCTTGGGTCCCACTTCTAAACTATCCAGCTTACTTACTAATCACCTATGTGGGATGGTGTTGAAGGCCTTGCTGAAATCCACGTAGGCCACATCCACAGCTCCTCTCTGATCCAATTCTCCGGTCACCCACTCAAAGACATCTATTAGATTCATTTGACAAGATCTCCCCCTGTGAATCCATGCTGTCTCATGTTCTGTAAGCCACTGGATTCAAGATATTCCACTATCCTTTCCTTCAGTAGGGATTCCAATATCTCCCCATCACCGAAGTCAGTCTGACTGGCCTGTAGTTGCTGGCTTCCTCCCTATTACCACTTTTGTGAAGTGGGACTACATCTGCCCTCCTCCAGTCCCCCAGAACCTCTCCTGTCTCCAGTGAGAGGTTGAACAGGCCTGTCTGAGGTGTAGCCAGCACCTCTCTGAGTTCCCTCTGTATCCTTAGATTGACTCTGTCTGGCCCCACTGCCTTATCCACTTTCAGATTTGTGAGTTCCTTCAGAACTCACTCCTCTGTAAATGGACTAGTGTCCACCTCCCTCTCTTTGATGCTCCAGTCACTTTTCTGTGGTCCTGTTTGATAAAGAATTTTGTATTTGAAATGCATCAAGGTGCTTTGTGTGGCACTTTAATAAATACTGGGCACTGTATGCATTTGTGGACAGCTGCGTCTCTTTACAAGTCTGCAATGGTGAGTGCTGGACTTTTTGTTTTGTTTGAGCTGCTTTTGTCCCGAGCACCTCCTTCCTGGTGCGTTATTTTTCTTTGTTGTGTATTACTTTTTCTTGATCCCCTCCACACAATCCTCACCCTTCCCTTCTTAGTCTTATAATCCCTCTCCTGGTCTTTCTCTTTTTGCTTACATACCTAACAAATGTCGTATCCCCTTTCTTTACTTCTTGGGATATTTTCTCCTCTGTTTGCACCTTTTTGCTCCTAACTGATTTCCCTGCCTCCCTCTGTTTCTCCAGATACAGCTACCTATCCTCCTCTTTCTGTCTCTTCTTATACCTACTGAATGCTAAATGTTTTGCCCTTACCTTCCCAGCCACCTCCCCAAAGAACCATAGTGGTCTCTTTTTCCTCTTGGCTTTGCTTGCTAGCCTGACGCAGAGGTTTGTTGCCCCCTCTTTGCCCCCTTTTAGTTTCGCCCAAAGTTCCTCCACTCCACCCAAGTCCCTTCCCTCCCCAACCAGGGCATCCCTGAAGCATTCCTCCATCTTTTTAAAATCAGCCCTCCTGAAGTCCAGGGCCCTGTCCTTGTGTGACTTGATTCTGCCCTAGTCCTTATATTGAACCACACAGTGAAGTGATAGCTGGTCCCCAGGTGGCCATCCACTGTGACATCTGCAACACTGTCTCTGTTAGTTAGTACAAGGTCCAGTATTGTCCACTCATGAGTAGGTTCCCTAACTAGTTGCCTGAGGAACGCCTCCTGCAGGGAGTCCAGGATGTCCTGGCTCCTAACTGTAGCAGCAGCTGGGATGCTCCAGTCCACATGTGGCAGACTGAAGTCTCCCACCAGCAGCACTTCCCCTTATTTGCCATCTTTTGGGTGGCTTCATCAGAAACGTATACACCCCCCTCCCCCATGCTGGAGGTCTGTAGATCATGCCAATGTGAATAATGGCTCCATTCCCTGTCTCTAGGGTGACCCACAGTACTTCTGCCCCACTCTGTATTCCCTGTACCCCTGTCACTTTTATGATGGCTCTCATATAAACAGCAACTCCTCCCCCTTTTTTCCCACTCTGTCCTTCCTGAACAGAGTATAGCCTGGTATGGTTATATCCCAGTCATGGTTCTCAGTGCATGATGATTCTGTAATGGTGACAATCTCCAGGTCAAACTCTGCCATAATGGCTTCCAGCATTGGCACATACGACCCTCCAAATTTTCATACCACCCTGCTCGACAACCCCCCATTTTCCCTTTTGTCCTTCTCTCCTTACTACCTCTGTTCACATTCCCATCTCTCTTCATTACTACTAACTTGTTTTTCTTTCTATTAGGTTGCCTTGGGGATTTGTCTCCCTTAGGGTTCTCCCTGCTGACTACTCCAGTTTGCAGGGGGCAGTTTATGTCTCCCTGCTTCCTTCTGCCACCCCCTTGGCTAGTTTAAATGTTCACCAATATGACATTTAAACCATTCACTGAGGACTGCAGTCCCCCTCCTGGACAGATGCAGGCCATCTCCCCTGTACAGGCCTTTATCCCTCCATGTGTGACCCCAGTCCCCAGTGTAGCTGAACCCCTCCTCTCTGCACCATTCCTTCAACCACTGATAACCTTTCCTGGTTAAACAATTTCCCTATTCCTTTTCCTTGTAGCTCCTGGTACAGAGTACCCTATCCTCCCCCATCATAAACAAGCAGTACCTCAGAAAAGGCCACTGAGCTTGCTACCTGCCTAAGACCACTCCCCCACTCCCTGAACTTCTGAACTATCCTCTCCATATACCTGGCCAGGACATTTGTCCCCAGGTTGACAATGGCATCTAGCATCCCCTCCCTTTTTGCTGCTATAGCAATCTCCAGAATCCACTTTCCATCCCTCAGAACCTTGGTGCCAGGTAGGCACCTAACCTTCCCCCCTTCCTGTCCCCAAATCTATCTCTCTCTCACAATGGAGTCTCCCAGAAGAAGTTGGTTCCTTCACCTTTGGGGTCCTCTGCCACCCTCCTTGGGGTCTACACTATGGAGCACCTCAGCATAATCCCTGGTCGCTACTTCGGGTGCCTCTGTGGGACAGTCCTGCCCCATCAGAGTGGCATTGGAGTTGCATAGTGTTACCAGATGGGGATGTGCCTCTGTCCCAATGCCCTCACCCTCCTTGAGCACACCATAGTCCAGCTGCTCCTCCTTCTCCTAGGCATCCCTTGAGTTAGCAGTGGCAGACTTCGTGGTCCCTGGGTGGGGGAGGAGGTTCCCCTAAATCCTAGCCAACTCAGCCTGGAGATTAGCGACTTCTCTCCTCAGCCCAGAGAGGTGGCCATAGATGGGGCAGCACCGCAGTCACCCCACAGCCACTGCACTGCACCGCACCACTCCCAACATACTCTCCTTCTACTTTGCCTGTTTTTCTTTTAAAACCCTTTTAAGTCCTTTTAATCTTTTAAATCTCTTTATACTCCAATCCTAGATAGGGTGTTGCATCTCTTCCCAGTTTTGGCCTACCCTTGATCTTCAACTCTTCCCAGCAATGACTGTTACTAGTCTACAGGCACTAGCCTCACATAAATCCTGGGGGGACACAGAAAATGAGTCCGATATATCTTCTGTGGCATCCTTGCAACTGGACCCATCCACATATAATGAAAAAACTTCTACTGATTCTTTCTTAAAGACAGAGGAAAGCAAGACAGAAGAGGGTCAGACGGCTAAAAATAAAATGTTTTTTTTTCTTATTTTTCCTCTTGTTATTATTGTCTATGTTAGATTTTCAGGTAACCTGCGCATACCTGAATGCTAATGCCATCAAGAACCAGTAAAGAAGAGCAACTACCTTGTAATATTCTATGAGATTTACCGTATGATATTGTTTTCATTCAGGACACCAGGCTACACACCAATAGGGAAAATTTTCAGACTTCGAAGGAGTGGTTTGGAGGGCCACCCATTTGGTCACTAGGGGAAGATCCTTCTTCAGGGTTTGGTATTCCATTTCAATTTGTGATACTTAAGGTAACAAAGTTGAGGGTCCTATTAATTGTAGGTTTTGAAAATGATCGATTACCGTTATGAGTAAAATGTTATCTGAACTATTTTTTTTTTTACTTTTAGGTCTGTGGAATTTGGTTGCAAATAAATGTAATGTCACTGCAATCTGTTCCCTCCTGTTCCCCCCCCCCTCCTCACACAGCGCTGCCTTGTTAGACCACCCTCACCTTTCTGACCTCCTTTATCTAGGCCTGTACATTTCTATGTGGAATAAACTTTGCATATACCTGAAACTACTTTTTTATCTGCCTGATACTATGACATGTCTGGTTTTGTTTGATGAACTATTTGATGCACCCAAGCAGTTGCAATTGTTGTATTTGTTGTGTCACCATTTTAACCTTCAATAAAAAATATTTTCAAAAAACCAAAAAAAAGATTTGGTGCCCAGGGCAGTGTTAATTTTGGACATCACCATGTCACAGGATTTAAGATTAATAACTATATAACACCCCCCGAGGTTACTAGGCTATTTGCCACAGATTTCCAGGTAGCCTAACTCAGCCTGGTTAGAAAAAGGGTGGATATCCTGCTGGCACTCAGATGGAGCCTCCTGTGGATTGGGAGGTCACTGTGGGTGTGTGGGGGTATAAATACCAGTGTGGATTTGGTGCGAGAGGGAATGTTTCTTCCTGGCTGGGAGAGTGTAAGGAGAGAAGAGTGTACTGGGGCCGGGCGGGGGCAATTGCCCATTCCGGCCCCTGGCCAATAGCCTCCAGGGATGGGAAAGAAGAGGAGCTGGTAGTTGCAAGCCTCAGCATTGTTTGGAGGGTTGCACCTGTGTCTGAGCCATGAAGGGAGGACAGATAAGGTGGCATAGAGGGGCCAGGAGTCCTGGGATTTGAACCGGGGGATTGGGTCGCTCCTCCAAGGACCTGAAGCATGCAGGGAGAGCAGAAAGGGAGCCAGCCTTGGGACCTTATAAGACGTGTTCTCCTATAGTTTAGGGACAATCACCTCTAGTTTTGAGCACTCCTCAGGGCTCGAGAGGCAACCCGCAAATCTCCAAGCCGTGAAGATTGCAGTTCCAAGGTGACCCATAAGCCAGATCAGAGAGATGAAAGAGAGGTGGGAGCTGCAGAGACATTATTGTGGCAGTAGGGATTTGGGCTGCCATGCATGAGGACTGTTTTCTGAACTGCTGCTGCCCTTTGTGATTGTGCAACTATAGCGGTCCTATGGTTAATGCTTCCAACAGACTGTGCAACCTCCTTGGTCCAGGATCAAATCTGTGTGAGGTCATATTAGCTGTGAAGAAATTGCTGTCCCATCTGATCAAATTGTGCTCCCCAGAGCTGCATCTGTTTGGATTATTAAATATTTGGGATCCCTTTTCAGCAAGTTCTTTGTGGATATTTCACTCTTTGTTGGAACTGTTGTTTGTGCATAACTCCTTTATTTCCTGACAGCACCAGTGAAAGAGTGAACATCCCAGTAAGCCATCTGGGCCTGGGTAAATGAAGGTCACTGGAAGTGTTTCTACTGCTGTGGGCACCCCCTCCCCACGGACACCATACCATCCATACCCCCTAGACACAGGGAGAGGGGGCTCATCCGGGATTTCAGTTTTTGGGTGTCCCTAGCCTTTTTTCTTGGACTTTGGAATGCTGGGCTGAACATGTACCTTGACTGCAGTTGCTCACTTGTTTACCAGTTGCAAAACCATTATGGCGCTATGAAATGGATGGTTTGCACCCTGGGAGATCTGTAAGGCACCAGAAGATCTGCTAGTATGGGGTTGCAGTGTCTGTCCATGTGCCAGCAATGTAAATGGGCCTGAGAAAGAGCTGTGGATTGGATGATCTGGTTCTGTTGGGGGCACAGCTGCACTTCCTGTGTGTCTGCATGCAGCCCAGAATTGGGGCAAGACATTTGAACTGTGAGAACTGGTTGCCTTTGGCTGTGTTTTGGATCAAAATTTGTAAAGAAGGCTCAAGTACTAGTGCCAGCTGTTACAGTACCACACAAGATGTTTTATTGGTTGTGGGCACAGGTGGACAAGGTGGCAGTATCAGAGGAATGTACCCTATGCCACCACAAGGGCCCCAGAGTGAAATTGCTGCCAGTGTGCACCATGTGCAGTGGGTCCAGTTTGGGGCAGAGTAGATCCAGTGCTTCCTTGACCTCCAATGACACTAGTTTGGGAGGATATGGCTGCAGCCCTGGGCACATTGCCAGCGTGTGTCCCCACTGAAAGTGAACTGAGAGGACGTGGACCAGGAAGAGGTTATGCAGCCCACTACAGCATTTGATGATTCTGGATAAGTTCAGCCCAGTCAGGCCCCATAGTACGACCCCTGGTCTGGATCCAGTGCCAAGAGTTCTTTCCCCCCAGACTGTCCTTAAAAGTAAAAGTGTGGAAGAGGTTTCTCGCCCAGTGCCCCCAAAGTCTACAACTCCGTGGAGTCCTCCAGTGGAGAAGTCAAGTCTTGGCCAGGTAAAGAAGCAATCTGAGGGAAGCAAAGCCTCCATAGACATAGAGGAGGGGGAAGAGGACTGGGAGGTAGAAAACAGTAATGCCGCCCTGTCGCTGGAGGAGAGGAGGGACTGGGGGGACATGATTGAGGTCCTCAAGTACCTCAGGGGAGTAAATAAGGTAAGCCAAGATAGGATCTTTCAACTGAAGGACAGTGGAATCACCAGAGGATACAGTTGGAAGATTGAGGGTGGTAGGATTGGGGGGGAAAGGAGGAGGAGGAGGTACTTCACTAAGAGAGTGGTGGAACCATGGAATGCGCTGCCTGGTGAGCTGGTACAGGCAGCTACAGTGGAGGGATTCAAGAGAGGGTGGGACAGGTATAGGCAAGGGGTGAAGCAGAGGCTGGTTTGCCCAGGGGGGGCAGGACAGGGGGATGGAGTAACAGTGGAAGGAGACAGATAGAGGGCTGTGGTACCCAATCAGGGTGCTGAAGCACAAGCAGACTTGATAGACCAATAGGCCTACTCTGCTGGTGTCTGGTATGTTAGTATGTTATGTTAGTATTCATCAAAACTCCTGGAGGCAGAACAGGAGCCCAAGGGTGAGAGTACCACATCCTCTCAGCCTGCAGTTAAATGAGGACAAGTAGAGGAAGCTCAGTGGCAGAAATGGAAATATGAAAATGGAGTCTGGTTACCCCAGGGCCAGGCACCATGAACCACCATTCGGAGCCTCCCTGAGTGGTCTCAGGTGGAACAGATAGTGCGAAAGTACATTAAACAGGAATTCCCACAGTATGACTATCCTTACATGCCGAAGAAAGTGTGAGACATCATGGAGCAAAAGCATTCCGACTGGGTTTTCCACCGTTTCCTGGGTAAGATGTACTGTCAGCACCATCTTCATTCTGGGAGTGAAACCTACCAACTTCAGGAAATCCAGAGAATCACCAAGGGGTTGTATGCCCAAAGTGGCATTGAGGGACTGACCATATTCAAAAAATAGAAATTACGTACCTACCGTAATTATGATCTTTCTGTGTATCTTCACCATTCATCACAGATGGGTACTGGCCGGAGATCAGGACCCCGCGGGAGCCTTTTTTTTTTTTTAAAGGATAGGCGGAGCCGACGCAGCATCGGCGCCACCCTCGAGGCCGACGTACTACGTGGCACTCGAGGATTAGCCGTTAAGCTGTGTCGACTCTGCCTGACTACCAGTTCTGAGTCACCAGAGAGGTAAGAGGAAGGGATGGAGGGTGGGACAAGAGAGTCCAAGGGACAGAAAAAGGAAGAGAAAACTGAACTAAAAGGAGAAATAACGACTGAGAGGACAGCATAGAGAAAGTAAACTAAGGGGATTGGGTAGGGGCCCCAATCTCTGGAAAAGGAAGAAGGGGGGGAGAGAGAATTTAGGAGAGAGTGAGAGGTAACAAGGATCCAGGACCCTTGTCCGTCACCAGACTGTATAGGAACTGCAAGGAGTGGCAAAGCTCACCTGCCAGAGTTCAAGGCACAGAATAACTGTCAATACCCCAAAAGCAGAGTCGGCTATTCTGGAGAAGGACAGGGTACAGGGACTCAGTACTCTCTCTGTAAAGATATTTGGTGAAAAAAAGGGTTCTTTTTTTTTTTTTTTTTAAATAGATGGATAATAGAAGGAGGGCAACCACCAGTACTCACCCCATAGGGGTGAGAATAAGTAGTAGAGAAGAAGTGCCACTCAAACTGTACCCCTTTGGGGAAGAAAATTACCCCCCTGTGTGTCCCAACTTTACTCCGCTCAAAAAGAGGGGTAGGCACAGAGGGAGGAGGATCCAGAGACTGGAGCCCCAGGGGGATGGCGGGCGGGATTGTGATGAATGGTGAAGATACACAGAAAGATCATAATTATGGTAGGTACGTAATTTCTATATCTTATCTGTGTCAGTCTTCACCATTCATCACAGATGGGTGAGTACCAAGCCCCCCGAAGGGGGTTGATTAATTGCACCCTAAGGGACAGTGTCCCTTAGCCCTCAGTGGGTGACACACTAAGGGGGGGAATCTTCTGGGCCTGAGGAGGCCCGAGAGTGGGGAGAGCGAGACGGGGTCCCCCCGGAGGTGGAAGGAATTTGCCCCGACAAACGTCGTCTCGCCCTACGGGAAAAGAGATAGGTTCCCTGGTGAGCGGAGCAACTCACCCTACGCCGGACCAAGGGTGACAACCGGGAAAGGCAAAGCCACGCCAATCTCCTGGTGCAGATCGCTGTCCCTACTACCCTGGTAGCTACCTCATTGGTGTCATAAGATGCCCTTGCTTGGTGCCTTGCTAGCTCCAGGCCACATGCAGAGAGTGCGATGGCTTGCCTGGTTTGCTCCGAGTCAGGCAAAGCAGCTAGGATCTGACCTAGCGTTGACCACAAGAACCTGTTGTAGGCTGCATAGTGGGCCTGATGAGCAGAGATGGAGAGAAGCAACCGCGTCGGTAGTAGAAAGTCCTCCTCCCCAGAAATCAAAACCAAGAGTCCTGATCTGGGGCCGGTCACGGTGAGGGCGCTGGTCTGGCCAGGAGTGTCCAGGTGCGTCAATCCAGACTGTGGATGAGGCATAGAACCTGGAGACTTTGGGGGAGCGCAATACCTCTGGCTGAGGTCCCTAGGGGCAGGAACTCCGGAGAAGGGCCTCTGCCAGAAACGCATGGACACCTCCCGAAAGGGAGCAGGCCAGGGCGGCTCCACAAGGGTGGCCACACCAAAATCACCCAGAAAGGTGTGCGCCGCATGCTCAGGATTGCTCATGGAGAGGGGAGAGAGGTGAAGGTCCTCCAGCATCCTCCCGAGGAAACGCTGATACTCGGAGAGATCAGCGGCAGGAGAGATATGGACAGACGGTTCCTCTCCCCCTGAAGAGGGGGATGAGGAGCTGGAGGTCACCATGCACTCTGAGAGTGGCTGCTCGGGGGGAGGTTGAAAACCTGGCTGTCCATGGCCCTAACGTAGGCAGGGAACCGAGCAGCCACTGCTCTGAACTGTTCCAAGGTGAGAGGACCGCTAGGACCAAGAATACCTGGGAACGCTGGAGAAGGCGGCGGGGGGGGGGCAGAGCCGAGAGAGGAAGTCGGCTGACCTCTGCCAGGGCTAGGGAGTGGACCATGGACCCACGCGGAGGGTGTCCTGGAAGACTCCGCAGCTGACAGCTGTACAACCACATTGGTACTGCCGAGGCTGTGCCCAGAAGAATCCCCCAAGTGAGGCGACCGGGGCCGTATAGGTGCAGAAGGACGGTCCCCTGCCTCCAAAGAATGGGACCCCCTCAAGGAACCAGAAGGGGAAGGGCAGAAGTCCGCACTTCGGCTTCGTTCAGGGCCCGGGTGGGTCCCTGAGAAAGGTCGACGCACCGACCCCACACCCCTCGACCCCTCGGAGTCTGAGAGAGTCCTAGTCCTCGAAAGGGCCAGCCTAGGAAGCTGGCAGCTCTGGGCTGCCCCTGAAGGGGAGACCCAGGGAGCAGCACCTTCCCCTCCTGTGGGCATCCCGATAGGCCCCAAAGTTGGTCGATCGAGACACACCACTGAAGGGGGTACCACTGCTGAGGGGTCAAGGAACCCCCCAAGGCCAGGTTACATGGCAATGGTGGCACGCACCACAGCCTGCTGGTCAGTACCACTGACCTTAACCTCGGGGGGAACCAGATGCACCTCAGAAGGGGGCTGACTGAGACCCGTCGTGGAGACCACCGGCTCGTCCTCCTCTGCAGACAACCCCGAAGGGTGTGACTGCCCGCTCGACTCCGAGCCCGACTCCGACTCTGAAGAGGTAGAGTCTGAGGCCCTAAGCCAGACGGTAGGAGGACAAGGGAGGGGCGACCTTACCAAAGGGCCTAGAAGTTCAAGCAGTGGTCAAGGCAGCACCTGCACCCTCCACAGCCCTGCAAGTGGCGCTGGCAGAAGGCAGCAGGGCAGCACGGGCCAAAGATCCCGAACTAGGGCCAGCTGCAGCACCGTTAAGTCCACCGGCACCAGGAGCGGTACCAGTAACAGAGATGGCGCAGACAGAAACCCCAGCCACAGCCTCGGCGCCGCCGCCAGGCCCTTCGGCGCCGCAAGTGGCACCGAGGACCCAAGCGGCGCCGACAACCCCGAGGGAGGACTCGGTGCCGAACACGGCACTGCCAGACCCCTCAGCGCTGCGAGCAGCTCCGAGAGCACCAACGGTGCTGAGGACGGCACCGACGGATGACTCCGAAGGCCCCACGGCACCGTGCTCAACCTCGGCACCGAGGACGGCACTGAGGTGAGACATGGTGAAAGGCGATGCCGATTTCAGGGTCACGGTGCTGCGAGCAGGGTCGGCACCGTGAACAGCGCTAACAAGGCCCACGGTGCCGAAAGATGAGTCGGTGCCACCGTTGGTGCTGACAGGACCCACGGCACCGCGAACGGCGCCGACAGCCCCGACGGCACCGAGCGATGGCGTCAAGGACGGCGTCAACTCGGGCCTTCCGGACCATGGGAGCAACACCGGGGGAGCCTTCACCCCCGAAGGGGTGATTGCCATAGCGGCGCCTCCCGCCTGCTCCCAGAAGGAAGCGGAATGGGCCTCCTGCACCACGGAAGGAGCCTCGGCCAAGGCTAAGCTATGAGAGGCTGAGGCTCCCTCCTCCTCGGTCCGTATAGAACCGGGAGGGGACCTGGAGGAAAGGCCGACAGAGCGCGGCTTGGGCTGACGAGTGCAAGACCTACCCCCGAAAGTTGGCAGAGCTCGCCCTACTTTAAACGCCCTCTGTTCGAGGACGCGGCAGTCCATGGAGAAGCAGGCATCACACGAATCCATGTCGTGAAGCGGGCCAAGACACGAGAGACACCGGTCATGCTGGTCGGTAATGGAGTACTTGCGGCCGCACGGGCACCGAAGGATGGGGGACCGCCCTGCCTTAGACGACTTCTTGCCCTCCGACCGCGACATGACCTACGGAAAAAAAAACACCAAAAACAGACTCAACGTCGCTTAACTGCAAAATAAATGGAAAGATCTTACCAGTGACGTCGAGTAGGGCAGACTAGAACTAGCAGGAACCGACGGACTGTCGACAACAAAAGGCTAAGGCCTAAAACTTTGAAAATCTCTTCACAGGCTTCCCACGAGGTGACCTCGACGGTGGGAGACGAAGAACTGGTAGGCAGGTGGAGTCGACACAGCTTAACGGCTAATCCTCGAGCGCCACATAGTACGTCGGCCTCGAGGGCGGCGCCGATGCTGCGTCGGCTCTGCCTATCCTTTAAAAAAAAAAAAAGGCTCCTGCGGGGTCCTGATCTCCAGCCAGTAACCATCTGTGATGAATGGTGAAGATTGACACAGATAAGATCTATGCTATGGTCCAAGATATTAACGGAGACAGGAAGAAATTCAGTGTCTCTACACAAGATTCATTAGGGTGCCGGTGTACAAAACCTGACCCAAACTATTATTTCAGCTGGTGGGAAGGACATCATGACACAGTCCCCCAGAGCTGTGCCAAGTAATGTTCCTCGGACTTGGACTTTGTGATCCCCCTTGTATACTGTTTCCTCCATGGAGGTGTGGCTTTTCAGCAGAGCCTTTTGGACTGTTCAATTGCATCCAGTTTAAAACAAGTGAGATTAACCCTTTTCTTTGATTTCCTACCTTAAAGTGACTATATGAACTCTGGGATTATGGACTTCAGTTATGAGACTGTATTAATTGCACTAAGTGCGTGTGGTGGGAGGTCTGTAGAGCTTATAGTGTTTG
Organism: Neoceratodus forsteri; assembly: GCA_016271365.2. Lineage (NCBI taxonomy): Eukaryota > Metazoa > Chordata > Ceratodontiformes > Ceratodontidae > Neoceratodus > Neoceratodus forsteri. Next base: position 797,088,619 of record CM028134.1, on the reverse strand, counting down.
AATGGCCTTTTCCAGAGCTAAATTCATTGTTAGAATATTTACTGTTTTAAAGTTAAATGCAAGCCAGTAGCAACTGAAAGAATATTTGTGCATGCCACTGTTAGAGTAATTGCCACTGCTAGTGTGGCTGTTAATGTTTATTGTTGCCAGTGTTTGGTAACTATGTTGCATTATGCCATAAACATTTGAATAGCTGTGGGGGATGGTTAGCAGCTTGGCAGCTCCAGGATAAAGTAGGCAGCAGGTCTGGGTAACAGTAACTTGTGTTGGGACTGGGATGCCACCCCTGTCTGGCCAGGCAACATGTCTAGAGCAGGGCAGGTACTTGGGTTGCCAGGTTGCCAGTTAGAAGTGGGTAGAGACAGGGCTCCACGGAGCAGTGCCGCACTATTACACTTAATGGAGCCCCCAGCATCCGCCATACTTTTGGTTCATGGACTTTTACAAAATAAAATAAACTCCCTTGTGGCACTGGAAAAATTCCACTTTTGTGAGCTAAAGCTAAGCCAGAGGGTAAGCCGTATGGGGGCAGGAGCTACCCGATTTCTACAGTTCTCCTTTAAGCAGGTCCAGTCTTTTTTGAGCACTGCTGGAACATTGTTTTTTTTTTGCCGGGGGGGGGGGGACTTTAATTGCATTCTGTCTCTATCCAACAAGAGTGGAAGATCTGGAAAATGATATAATGATTCCAGTTGTTTAAATTCTATGTGTAAGACACCTAAACTTAAGGATTGCGTGGCAGGCCTTGTTAAGCTTCCAAACAACACCCTCTTACAGAGGTTGTCTTTCAACCTGAATAGATGATTTGTTTCTGTCCGACTGGTTACCTTGTGAAAAGCAAGTTGTGATGCCAGTAGAAACTATGATCACCAGTTAGTAGGGTTAAGAATAGGCAACCCAGCTAATTCCCTGAAAAGAGCAGGAATTTGGAGGTTAAATCCCTCTTTATTGCAGAATAAACACATATTACTGGCCTTAAAATCTGCTCTTTACAAGGATTTCAGTATTGGATATTTATGAAGATTATGTGGCCTTGTGGCTGCAAGACTTGACAATTTTTTTTCAGAAACATGGAAAACATCAAGTAATGAAACTTATTTATTTATTTAAAAGTTTTACCAGGAAGGCATACTGAGCAGTGCAATGCTCGATTCCAGATAGATCCTGGGGGTGGGGGAGTGGAGAACAGTAATAACAAATAAATACATTATGTAAGAAGAGAATCACATTTTTCGAGAGATACACAGTGTACAAGATACTATCTGTCTCTTGGCAGGGGAAGCGATTTAAGTACAATGAAAGAGTAAGAGATAACATTGGGGCTAGGTGCAGCAGCATAGAAGTTAGTTAACAAATATAAACAATCATGCGTTCATACATTTAATCTTACCTGAAATATTTGGATCAAAGGTAACAGTTACACAAATTGCTTTCACTCTCAAGGGAAATGGGTGATTACTATTTCAAGCAAATAAGTACCATTAAGGATCAAATGAAAAAATACCAGTATGACCGTGCTACTTCTTTGTTAATAAACAACAATATGGAACTCAGGGGAAAGTGCAGCATATAAACCCCTATGAGGGATGTAAGGACTGGGTTGATGTGAGGTACATAGCGGAACTGACAGATAGTCTGGGGCTCATACAAAAGGATAATACTGCCACACAGTGGTCCATCAGTGTACGCAGAAATTGGCTAGTGTCTGGACATCAGGTCTAGCTACACTTTATTCCTTTTTTCAGGATATGCAACTTCCAAAATTGTTCTTACAGGAAGTTGCTATATTGCGAGCATCAATCACAGGGTAGGAAATAAGGGCCATGACAGACATACAGAGGTGGCCCTGAAGCCTGATAGCCTGCCAGGGGAACTGTATAAGAGTTTGGGGGAGGATCTTGGGGAAGAACTTGTAGGCATGTATAACCATATTCTGAGACAGAATAAGATACCACAAGAGACAGTGGATGGGCTCCTTATTTTGTTTTACAAAAAAAAAGGTCCAAAAATGAACTTACAAATTGGAACCCCATAAGTTTATTAAATACAGACTGGAAAATTCTGACAACTATTTTTGGAAAATCCTTGATTTTTACTTCCCAAACTTGTGCAGTACCTGGGTGGGCTATTCAAGACAATTTATTTTTACGTTCACTTGTGCGCATGCGCAAGGAACATTTTGGGAGAGTAGCACACTTTGGAGGTGTGCCTCTCCCTTTCAATCCACTGCTCCATTGAGCAGGCGTGGCGGTCCTGCACCAATGGGTGCAGAAGCTGTGTATAACAGCAGTGGTCTTCGCTTCAAAGAAAACCACCGCTGTCATACACTCGCGCTGGCGAACCTCACGCCCCCAAAGCTTTGGTGCCAGCAGCTGGGAGCCCACCCAGCGTGGCAAACATCCCGCCAGCTTGTCGATGGGGTGCCCAATCTCCGCCGGCCTCGGCCCCCAGCTATCCTTCTGCCACACTGGGAGCCCACCCCAGCATGGCAAATGTCCCACGTAGTCTTTTTTTTTTTTTTCACCTGTAAAGCAAAAACGGTCCCATGGTGCTTCTCCCAGTCCCCAGTCCCCCTTCCCACAACCCGCACCCACCCACTGTGCACCCAGCCTCCCAACACCCCCCCTCACCCCATACTTACCTCCGGAGCTCAGTGCGATGATCTTCGGTGGACCGGGAACACGTCTGCACTCTTAAAAGCCGACCACGAACTGAGGAAATGCCGGTAAGCTGTATAATGGGCTAGATAGGGGGTTTTCAACTTTATTGCATATCTCAGGCATTTTTAGAATTTTTGCACCAAATTTTCAACATGGGGTTTTTGGGACCCCCTTCTCATGAATGATGTCACTGTCATGGCGTTATTGGGGCCCGAAGGGTGATTTCGCAGTCACTGCGCAAAATCACTCTTCCAGCCTGAATAACACCATGACAGTGAATCATTCATGAGAAGGGGTTCCAGAAACCCCATGTTGAAAATTTGGTGCAAAAATTCCAAAAAATGACTGTTTTACGAGTGTGCGTTGCACAGTTCCTATGCAGGCTCGTAAGTTAGCGAATTTTCAATATTTTCACTCCAGATTTTCAACATTGCCATTTTACCACACCTCCTTATGAGCAGTACAGCTGTCATTTTTCACATTCTGCCCAAAATGGGTTTCCGCCCATGTAGTGCACAATGGCGCAGTCGGTGTGCGAAATCAATGTATGGGATGCATTAAGAAAATCATGGTGGCTGTGTTCATTAGCAGAGGTCTTAAAATGGCTATGTTGGAAATTTGGTGAAAAAATTCCTAAAAATGACTGTTTTACGAGTGTGCGTTGCGCAGTTCCTACGCAAGCTCGTAGGTTTGCGAATTTTCAATATTTCCACTCCAGATTTTCAACATTGCCATTTTACCACACCTTCTTATGAGGAGTACAGCTGTCATTTTTCACATCTCACCCAAAACGTGTTTCCACCCATGTAGCGCACAATGGCGCAGTCGGTGTGTTGAAATCAATTTATGGGACACATTAAGAAAATCACAGTGACACTGTTCATGAGCAGAGGTCTTAAAATGGCTGTGTTGAAATTTGGTGAAAAATTCCTAAAATGACTGTTTTACGGCGTCGCTCGCGCAGTTCCCTACGCACGCCATACGTTTGTGAATTTTCAATATTTGCACTCCAGATTTTCAACATTGCCATTTTACCACACCTCCTCATGAGCAGTACAGCTGTCATTTTTCACATTCTGTCCAAAACGTGTTTCCGCCCATGTAGTGCACAATGGCGCAGTCGGTGTGCGAACTCAATGTATGGGATGCATTAAGAAAATCATGGTGGCACTGTTCATTAGCAGAGGTCTTAAAATGGCTATGTTGGAAATTTGGTGAATAAATTTCTAAAAATGACTGTTTTACGAGCGTGCGCTGCGCAGTTCCTACGCACGCTCATACGTTTGCGAATTTTCAATATTTGCACTCCAGATTTTCAACATTGCCATTTTACCACACCTCCTCATGAGCAGTACAGCTGTCATTTTTCACATTCTGTCCAAAACGTGTTTCCGCCCATGTAGTGCACAATGGCGCAGTCGGTGTGCGAACTCACTGTATGGGATGCATTAAGAAAATCATGGTGGCGCTGTTCATGAGCAGAGGTCTTAAAATGGCTATGTTGGAAATTTGGTGAAAAAATTCCTAAAAATGACTTTTACGAGTGTTCATTGAGCAGCTCCTATGCACGCTCGTAGGTTTGCGAATTTTCATTATTTTCACTCCACATTTTCAAGATTGCCATTTTACCACACCTCCTTATGAGCAGTACAGCTGTCATTTTTCACATCCTGCCTAAAACGTGTTTCCGCCCATGTAGTGCACAATGGCGCAGTCGATGTGCGAAATCAATGTATGGGACATAGTAAGAAAATCACAGTGACACTGTTCATTAGCAGAGGTTTTAAAATGCCAATGTTGAAAATTTGGTGAAAAAATTCCTAAAAATGACTGTTTTACGAGCATGCGTTGCACAGTTCCCACGCACACGCGTAGGTTTGCGAATTTTCAATATTTTCACTCCACATTTTCAACATTGCCATTTTACCACACCTCCTCATGAGCAGTGCAGCTGTCATTTTTCACATCCTGCCCAAAACGTGTTTCCGCCCATGTAGCGCACAATGGCGCAGTCGGTGTGCGAAATCAATGTATGGGACACATTAAGAAAATCACAGTGACACTGATCATTAGCAGAGGTCTTGAAATGGCTGTGTTGAAAATTTGGTGAAAAAATTCCTAAAAATGACTGTTTTACGAGTGTGCGTTGCACAGTTCCTACACACGCTCGTAAGTTTGCGAATTTTCAATATTTTCACTCCAGATTTTCAACATTGCCATTTTACCACACCTCTTCATAAGCAGTGCAGCTGTCACTTTTCACATCTTGCCCAAAATGTGTTTCCGCCCATGTAGCGCACAATGGCACAGTCGCTGTGCGAACTCAGTGTATGGGACACATTAAGAAAATCACAGTGTTACTGTTCATGAGCAGAGATCTTAAAATGGCTATGTTGAAAATTTGGTGAACAAATTCCTAAAAATAACTGTTTAACAAGCGTGCGTTGTGCAGTTCCTACGCACGAGCGTAAGTTTGGAATTTTCAATATTTTCACTCCAGATTTTCAACATTGCCATTTACCACACCTCCTTATGAGCAGTATAGCTGTCATTTTCACATCCTGCCCAAAATGTGTTTCCGCCCATGTAGTGCATTTCACGCAGTTGGTGCTAAATCAATGTATGGGACACAGTAAGAAAATCACAGTGACACTGTTCATTAGCAGAGGTTTTAAAATGCCAATGTTGAAAATTTGGTGAAAAATTCCCAACAATGATTGTTTTACGCGGCGCTGCACAGTTCCCACGCATCGTGAGGTTTGCTAATTCTCAGTATTTCACCCAGATTTCAACATTGCCATTTTACCACACTACCTTATGAGCAGTACAGCTGTCATTTTTCACATCCTGCCCAAAACGTGTTTCCACCTATGTAGCGCACAATGGGGGTAACAAAAGGGTCATCCTGAAAATTTATTGTGCAAATACCAGCAATCACACAGGGCATTATGGTAAAGCACCATACGTGCCAAACACCACTGCAAATACCTGCAAGCGAACATTCGGCATTGACAAATGCTTGTTACTACAGGAACTGTCTGAAAGCGGAAGTAGGGGTCAAATGCATGGCTTTCTCCAGATCAAGAGAAGGCATATGGCAGTATAACAGATGGGCATCTTTTTTCTGTTCTCAAGAAATATGGGATTCCTGTGTCATTTGTTAAATGGATAAGGGTGTTGCATTCTTCAGCTACTATACAGCCTATTGTAAATGGGAATTTGGGGTTAAGAGTTGCAATACAAAGTGGGGTAAGGCAGGGTTGCCCTCTTGTATATATTTTGCCTAGATACCATCTTGAGGAAGCTGGATCAGGATGCAGGCATTGATGAGGTTATTGGACTGGGCTGGGCTGGGCTGGGGACAGTAGTTTTTGCATAACAGCTTATTTTGATGATTTATGTATCTTGATACAAGACATACAATCAAGTGAAATTGTATTAACTCATATGCAGGGATTTTCCCTAGTCTCTGGTTCTAAAATAAATTTAGAGAAATGTGTGGCCCTGCAAATCTGGAGTAGAGCTGCCTCACCAGTTATGGAGGTTGGGGGATAAGAATTTCCAAAGACCCTGTAAAAATACTAGGGGTAATATTTGGAGTTCCAGATTTGGTTCAACATAATTGGAATGAAAAACCTGATATTGTAGAATAGAAGGTGGTTAAGTGTAAAAAAATGGCCTATGTCATGGAAAATAAATGGGCGTATATGTTAAAAACCTTTATACTTCCAATATTTTTGTATATTAGTCATGTCTTCCTGTTACCAGAATGTATGGATGCAAGATTATACAATATATTGTTTAAAATATTATGGGGCAGCAGATTAAATCCGGATAAATGGAAAGTTACATACCAACCAGTGAAGGAGGGCGGTTTGGTAATGATTAATTCAGTTTTATTTTTAGTGTTTTCAGTATTTTTTTTGTTTGGGAATATGTATTCAGTTCTTCTTGAGAAGAATAGGCCATGGATTCCTTTTTTGCAGGATAGGTGTCAATTTTTTCTACGAAAATGGTCCATGGGAAGAATTGGGGCATTTAGGAATCCTCCTACTGGAACTTCTGGATACTTGATTGATTTCTTTTGGGAAATGAAGCAATAGCAACTTCAGGTGGGGATATCACTTGCAATACTCAGAAACAGGTATACAGCATCATTATGTGCAACTTCTTTAAGGTGGAGTCAGGTTTTAATAGTCCCACAGAATAAAAACAACATGGATCACAGACCAACTTTTGAAGCCTAGAATACCACAAATTGTTGGACACCTTAAGGCTGTACTGTCATGGCAACTGAATGTGCTTAATAATCACCACCACAAAAGCATTTCAGAACATTTTAGATTAGGACCTGCTGCACAATGCTTCTGCAAACTATGGGACACTTATTTTTGACTGTTCATTTATAAAAAAAAATGTATGGTCTCTTTTTGTCTGTAGGTGGAATATATATATATATATATATATATATATATATATATATATATATATATATAATACAATGTCTTATGAGGTCCTGGTATATGGCAATTTCCAGGGGTGAGGGTGGGAGGACTACATACCACCCGGAAACTTTACGAGTTATAACTGTAGCACTGAAGTGGGCCATCTTGCAGATTAGATGCCAATTCATTCTTCAACAGAAACACATCTCAAATACAGGAGTAATAAAGAAAACTGAAAGGAACATCACAGCAGTATAAGAAAGGTAGAGTAAGTATCTCCCATGTCTGGTTATGGACAAATTCTGGAAACACACCCTCTGGAGTCATATGAGATGCTATATATAATATGAGTTGATGTATATTTTCAGGTCACTGATGTTGGGTTTTGTTTTGTAAATATTTGTACATAATTCTTTGTGCTGTTGATTGTATTTGTAAACAAAAATAATCCCCTACTCTTGCAAAAAGTGTCTTGGGCTCTTTTACTTCCTCCTGGGCACTCACCATGACTGCACTAGAGATGGACAGAAGGGCTTCAGTTTAATGTCACATCTAAAGGATGGCTCACTCGAACAGTACAGCATTCCTCTAATGCTGCACTTTGGTATCAGCGTTTATGGTATGAGCACAACCTGGTATGGTACAAGAACCCAGAATCTTCTGGTCCTGAGGCAGCTACCAACTGAACTGCACTGACAACTGAGAAAGTGAACTAGAACTAAACTAACAAATGTCATAGACAGAACATGCAACCAGAGGAGGTAGTGATTGCAGACTCCATCTCAAGTTTCAATAACAAACAGGACAGGTACAGAGAGGGGTCATCAGGAACACAGAAACATAAACTTTGACAGCAGACAAGGACCACTTGGTCCATCCAGTCTGTCCATTCCTCCCTACCTACACTATTACCTCAGACTATACCCGATCTACAGCTTTGTCCCTCCCTCCTTCCTTTCTACTGTGATTCCCTTGTGATTATCTCATGCATTCTTGAACTCCACCACTGTTTTTGTCCCAACAGTAGTTCGCTGGAAGGCTTTTCCAAGAATCCACCACTCTTTCTGTGAAGAAGTACTTCCTCACATCTCTTCTGAATCTACCCTCTCCAGCTTCATAGCATGTCCCTGTTTTCTTGAGCACCTTTTCTTCTGAAAAATATTTCCCTCCTGTACCTTATTTACCCCTGTGAGATATTTAAAGGTCTCTATCATAGTCCCCCCTCCTCTGTTCCAGGGTGTACATACTGAGGTATTTTAGTCTCTCCTCATACAAAGGAGCAAAGGCTATCCCCAGTGTGCTAACATTTAGTCAGAAAGCTTGTCAGACTAGTAAGAAATTTAGTAAAGGACAGAATATAAAAATCCTTAACTGTCTGTATATCCATCTATCTATGAATTCTTTGTCTTGAAGCTCCAAATCTTTGTGTTCTCAATGTGTGATGACCAGACCTTACAGGTGGTCTCACTCTACATTTTTTCACACTAAACCTCAATACAGCAAATCTCAGTTTACACTGTGTAATATAAATCGAATGTCTGCAGCCTTCTCCATTAAAATGTATCTTCCGTGTTTTTTTTTTTAGGTACGAAATTTCCAGTTCAAGAGTTTTAATTGGTACTCTGGGATCACAGCAAATGGTGCTTGAGATCACATTTGGGAGGCACTGGGCTAGACTGAGATAAGCCTTCTAAGTAGCATATCATTACAGATGAATGGTGCAAGAAACTCCTTTTGAGTACGAAGTAATGCAAGAAATGCACCTTCTTTATAGCAAATGCATTTCATGTCAGTAGTTATGTGTTTTTGTGATTATATTTTAATACATTTTTTTTGCATTTTCTATTTTTGTACCTCCCTGTGCATCTTGGCCAACCTCTCCTTCGGGCCAACTAGGATCTTGCCCCAGGCAACCCCCACCACCAACTGCCACCCCATACTGCAGCCCCCCCCAGGGTAGCCCAACGTGACCTTTTGTCGGGTGGGTCCTCTTCTTCTGGGGAGAAAGAGCCTCTCGGCCTTACCTGTTTGGCTCTGAGTGCTGCTGGGGTTGGTCCCAACTGCCCAGGGGTTCTGTGGCGGCAAGGGTCTGACAGCTGTCATCCAGTCATCTGAGATGCCATTTTCCTTGTTTTCTCTGTCCCGGCCCACAAGTTCTCAGCCTTGCGTGGATCCCGTCCTCGGGTGGGGGCATGCAGGGGACGTGTTGAGGTATCACATCCCCCAAGCATGCACCCAATCTGCCCAGAGGTGCCCAGGCAGTACCCACCTGCCACCGGAAGGGAAGCATCCAATGGATACTTGTGCATTCCCTCCCTGCCAGACTCTGCTCCTGGTTCCCTGGCTCAGGGCACAAACCTGGGTCACCAGTGTGCTGAGTGAACCTCTTCGCTCAGTGCCATGGAGCCAGCTTACATTTTAATATTTTACCAAATTTAATTCTGTTAGAACAAGACAAGCCCTTACCAGACTGGTCCATCAGTGCAGCAGTAGGACCACTGCTCACAATGCAAATGACCCGGGTTCAGAAACTAGCCTGAATCATCGCTGGGCCAGCCGGGGAAGGTGAGACGAGTGTCCTACTGTATGCTCTCCACCTCAGAGAGGGAGGGTTCTCAGTTATCTCTGCTCTACCATCACCTGGGTGACCACAGGTGGTGGTGTAATAGAGCCGATGAGCGGGGGGGGGAGGCGCCATCATGCTTTGACATGAGCACATGCAGAGCATGCACATGCATCAGGAAGCTTCCTCAGCATTCCAGGGGAGGGAAGAAAAGGGAAAATACCAGATGCTGAAGGAGAACATCTTCCCCTCACTGCAGGTCCCACACCGCTGACCGTGGCACTCTCTCCTGGATCATTGACCGAGTCTCCATCTGGGGTTAGCTGCCTCCCTACAGCTCTGCCCTAGGGGACAAGCCAGGGTGTTCCAGGAGAACAAAGGTATGTCTCAGAGAAGGAGGGTGATGGGGCTGGGTGAGAGGGCAGGACTGATGGGGCCAACCACCAGCAGGGAGATAAAAGCAGACTAAATTACATTTTTAATTAAATTGGAGGCAGTATAGCACAGTGGGTTAAGGCTCTGAGCTGCAGATCTGGAGACCTGGGTTTGAATCCCACAGCCGCCTAGGTGCATACTGTGTGATCCTTAGCAAGTCATTTAACTTCCTTGTGCTCCCAGGTCGCATCTGGAAACAAGCTTTGGCTTAGGTTGCTACTCCTGGTTAAACAATGTTCCCTTCCCTTAAATAAGACAAGCTCTTACTAATGTAGCACGGTCATGTCTGTTCTAGGGTTGCTCATATATCCATTTTGAAAAATGGATAGATAAGGATAATAGGTATTTTTTTAGGATATTAGGATATTGGTCTGCAAAATCCAGTATCCTAAAAACTTAGGATATTAACTTGGATTTTAGGATATCCTAAAATCCTAAATCCAAATATCTTAAAATAGAACAATCCAATACTATTTGATGCTGTCTCACGTTTGGCTCTGAAATGGATTCAGATATGGATTATCCTAATATCTGACTTCTCCTAAGTCGGATCAGATTTTGAAACATCCAGGCATCCCTGGTCTGTTCTGAGTTTCCCGGAATAAAATAATGATATCAATGCCGGCAGCTTAGTAGGTAGCACGTTCGCCTCTTGGGGCTGAAAGATTGGAAGGTTGTGAGCTCTAGCCCCACAGCAGATACTTTGGGTAATACTCATCACTGACATTGTCGTGTGGTACGAGCGGGTGCTGTACTGTTGAGGTGCTGCCCTTCGAATAAGATATAAAACTTAGTTGTCTTCTGCCCATCCCTCGTCATGGTCCAGGTGGAAGTAAAAGGTCCACGCACTTATCGAAGAGGAGTAGGGAATTTTCCTGGTGTGCTGGTCAACATTTTCCCTGTCCATAATGCAGACCCATGTAACCCAACCCTAAAACACCCTTGGAAATGAACTATCACAGCTCAGTATGCCTTTCTTGGTTACAAATTGCAAATAAAAATGTGTAATAATGTGCATCTCTGAAATACCAATGCTTATATTGAACTGCCACATGCAGTCTGTTGGTAGAGTGCTACAAGTCAGCTGGTACAAACCACACAAACTAACTGAAAGACATAAAACAGCAAGAAAAAGAGTCTGAAACATCCCCTTCCTGCCTGGCTCAACTATCAAACAATCTCACTGGCCAAGAAAGCACTCCTAGGCCTTACACCACCCGCCATTAACTCCCTCCTTAGGCCCGTCCACAACCTTTACACCACATGGAGCATGACCCATCAGGCCCTAGCGCTCCCCCTGCATAGAACGAGCCTGGGACAGCAATCCTTTATTAACCAGGCAGCCATGTGGCTCACTGAACTCTCTGCCAGCATAACCAATCTACCCAAGATCTCGCAATTCAAATGGGCCCTAATGGCTAATATTGCCCTGAACTCAGGTTGCCGCTGCTGTGACCTGACCTGAACAGTTTTAGTATTCACACCACTTGGGAATACTCTGTACTATGCAGTCACATGATCTTCATACAAATGTGTTAATTATATTGTATTATAGTGTATCATATCTATCATGTCTACCTTATGTAACTACTTGTAGCCCTGTGACTAGGCTCCACTTGAGCTGACCAGTTGTATTGTATTCTGTATTGTCCCCATATGATGCGGAACCTTTGCAAATGAGCAATCTGTGCTCAAAGGTTGTTTCTGAATATTTTTTTTTCTCTTTTTGCCCCCACAACTGGCCGCCATTCATCTGCCTGGTCATGGTGCCCCCGAGCCTCCACCTCCAAGCACCCTTTACCTCTTTGCCCCCCCAGTACCCCTGGATTACCCCCCAGAGGGTGGGATTCAGCACCCAAGTGCTGCATGACAAGTAATTCCTTGGGGGAGAGCAGGATCCTGGAGACTAATTGAAGCCGAGGGCAGGCTTCACAAGTGTGGCCAGCTGCGGGGGGAGTTTTTCCTGCTTTGTCAGGGGCAGGGATGTGCAATGACATCCAGCATCTGCCCCATTGCTCAGATGTTGGTGCTGGTAGCTGCACGAACCCCCAGCCACCACCAGGGGTTCGTCAAGCGCTGAGCGTGACCTACACCCCCTCCCCGGAGAAGGAGAGCAGTCCATAGGATGCTCAATCCAACTCCCCCCTGGCCGGCTCTCCAGCAACCCTGGTCCATTCTCAAACCCAGGTCGCTGGCGTCGAAGCAGAAATCCAACTGCTGCACCAGTGGGCCGGCCTGAATATTTTTTTTTCCTGAACTCCCCCCCCCAACCTCAGACCTACTCCACTAACCATCCCCTTATGCCCAGGCTTATCCCCCCATGTGGGTTTGCTGGGAGGGCTCCCCCAAATGGGCTCTATAGGTGAGCCCTGGCTTACCCCCAGGTCGGTGCCATGAGAGTGGGACCCCCTGGCGGACATCGAAGGCAGTGCAGACAGCATTGGGGCAGTTCGTCATGCCAGGGGATCAGCATTTTGTGTTTTCCAATGCTTCCCTGGGGGTGGGGATGTGCAATGATATCCTATATCTGCCTCACCCCCCCCTCAAGTGATGGTGCTGGCATGGTGGTGCTCCCAGCCTCCACCAGGGGTCCACGGTGTGCTGGACACTCTACCCTTCCCCCCAGAGAAGGAGCGCACTTGCTAGGATGCTCAATCCCTCTTCCCCCAGCTGGCCTTCCGATGTCCTAAGTCTGGTCCCGAACCCGGGTTGTCAGCGTCGCAGACGGGCACCCTGCCCCTGCGCTGGCAGGCCAGCCATGTCTGAATATTTCATAAATAAAATAGTTTTGAGTAAGGTTACTGCACAGCAAGACTTTTTCTAACTGAAAAGAAAATATAACAGACACTGTGAACTACACCCTCAACACCCTGGTGCACAAATGAGACACAGTTAAAAAAACACAGAGACAAATGTCTCAGATCTGGAAAGCCATATCTAAAAATGTCAATAGCATATCACACAGCTTACTAAAGAAAAGTGAGTTAATGTTTCACTTTCTGTGAAAGAGAATTGGACTATAACAATTGTTTTTTAAAGCATTTTTCAAAACTCTACTCTTTCAGTAAGAAAAATATTACTTTTTACGAGAGACCGATTATGTTTCTGAAGTAAAATCATGTACATTGTAATACATCCCCCATAAATAATAGACAGTTAAGTGATATTGGACAATGGTAACTGATCTTTTAATAGTTTTTACGAGTTTATCTTTTCAGGAGTAATTAGAGTGGAATCATTCTGTCCCATGTTATATATTATTTATTCATAAGCAAAACAGGAAGTTACAGTAACTAGTTATATTCGTTAGTTAAATAAGTAAACCCACAAAAATTAAGGTAAGTTAAAAGAAGAGCTCACATCAATAATCATTGTCAACTGTGATTTTAACATTTAATTTTAGCATACCTGTTAAAAAGTTCTCAGAATAGGGAGTCAGTCTTGAGCAATTCGCCATTGTTCTCTGAAAATCCTAATCAAATATACCTGTAAGCTCTCAAGGATGAGCACCTGTTACTCCTACATTCACACCTTTGCAACTCATCGGCACTAATTCAGTATATTTTCAAAGATGTTGAGAGGGCTGTGCAATAATCCTGCCTCTTGAGAAAAGCATAAGAGAATTTTCAGCCCATACTGCTCACATACTTTGGTACTACTGTGTTCTTCTAGTTGTAACACAATGCTTTTATGCACCTGCACTATAAGCCAGAGAAGATAATGTGTATGATGAAAGTTGAACTTTGTTACTTAAGGGTTGGCTTTAGTTGGTCCTGCCCTTGTTTTGCATATCACACAACATCCGGACCGTCAGTGAAAAGCTAGGCAAAGCTTTATTAAGGCTTAACAGTTTAACATCCATACTAGTGATGCTTGAGAGTCCGTCTTCAGTGCATGGTGGCATGCACATAAAGTAAGGAAATACAGGGCCTATGCTCGGACCTGGGACTATGTGACATAATGGGCAAAACACTAGCCTTTACCACTAGGAACCGGGGGCAAATCCCAGCCCAGCTGTAAGGGAAACAAAGGAAGACAGTGTGGTCTAGTGGTTAGACCACAGAACTGTAAAACAGGAGATCCACAGTTCAAATCCCCCAACAGCCACTGACTCATTGCATGATATTGAGCAAAGTGATTGACTTGACTGTGTTTCAGCCTTCCCAGTTATTGAAGCTCGGTAGAAGCTGAAGTGGTAACCCCATCCATTAAAAATTGGGGATTGATGGAGGACTGTGGACCAGCATTAATTGTGTAGTGTAACACTACGCTTTTTGTGATAGTTAGGGTTAGCTGATATTGTTGCAATGTTTGCTTGTATTTTTGAGTTGGGGGCTGTTCCATCACAGCTAGGCAATCTTAGATAAATAAATTAAAGACTATAGTCAGATTTCAAAAGCCTCACACAGAACGCAGCTAGATTTGTCCCTGTTTGCTCTTTTGCCTCAGAGGTGGCCCTTGATTGCTTAAATATAGAGACCAAGGGCAGGACTTTCAAAAGACATGACGCAGGTGCATTTCCTGATTCCGGATACAGCCTATGTCCCACCAAATGGTTCAAAATGTTTGGATGCTATTTTCAAATGTTTTGATGCATTAGCAGCAGTTTCTTCTGTTTATGGCACAAAATGGTGCAGGTGTACATTTTTTTATACACACATCTTTTTTTGAATGCAATTTATACTCATTGGGGGCTATGCACAAAAGTGCATAAAATGTGCCAAAAAACTGTCAGACCACTGTGCACACCCCACGAAGCTCAAGACAGGTGCAGGATTCATGGATGCATGGCCACAAGCAGCCACAAGGCACCTCTCTTTGCCCCCCCCAGTGTGCAGGTACATGGGGGGCAGATGGGGGCAGAGCAGTGGACCCAGGCAGGCATCCAATAGGATGCCTGACCTGGGTCCCAGGGTGGATCCCTTGTGCCATGGGAACAGAGGAGTGTGGGAAGGTGCAGGTCCAGTTTGCAGCAAAGTAAAGGCACTCACCCAAATGGCTTCCCCCAGCCCTCCCCATTCATCCAGTGGGCTGGGGCATCATGGAGGGGTCAAATTCCAGTCCCACTGCAGCTGGCGGTTGACATCCGTGGGTGCGCGCAACAGGGTATGACAGGATCCCTAATGCATAGCTTGCACACTCTATGGCATGGCACTCCACGCCTTTGTGCATTGTGGAGAGTACGGGCACACCCCCAGTCCAGGTGTAGAGTGTCACAATAGGCTGGGGGATCTGGCATGCAACTGCCAGGTGCACTGTTGGTGCATGCCGCTGAACTCCTGCTGCACAGGAATCACACTTAGGACTGCCTACATGCTGCAGATACGTGGCACATAGGCACTACACACATCTATGCTTTGAACATCCTGTTCTAGACTACCATCACTTCAGTGGCAGTCAGGTGGAACTTTTAGATCACTGTTGAGATGTAGTGTGGAAAAATCAACACTGTCTTCATTTACACTGTAGCCTACCAGATTTATAGAAGAAGAGATGACTTCTGCTTAAGCAGTCATCAGTCTCCCAGTTAGCACCCCATTCTCAGTCCCAGTTCATGGTGACACAATTTTGGTATGCAACAGTCTCACCCTAGTGGTGAAAGTAAAACTGCCAGACACAATGAGCTGGCTGGCTTAGGTACCAGTGGAAAAGTCCCATCGATGACTAAATCACAATGCATATTACCTGGCAAATATTAGGTATGTGCCTAGCTAACATGCTGGCTGCCACGTAGGCCTGGGCATGTCATAGTGCCAGTTACCTGCCACTATGCCATGCCATGAGTTCCTAGCAAACGGCTTTACTGCAATAGTTTTCACCTTCACCTGCTTGCTCCTCACTATTAGGCTCACTTCTGACCCAATGAAAATAGAACTTGTCCAGCCTGCAATGTCCATCCCTGACAGTCCAGTGCTCAGTCTTGCCCCATCCTAGCCTTTTCAGAGTCCCTTGCACCCAGTGTAACCCCCCCTCCCAAGCCTCATTTCCAATGCCAGCTTTTAGCAGTAGTCCTAGTATAATCCCATCCCACTTCTAGGCTCCACTGAAGGTGATCGTAGTACTGCAACACTCTCTACTTCCTGCAGGTAGATCTACTACAGACTGGAGGCAGAGGCTGAAACTGCTTACAATGGAGATGGCAAAGGGCAGAAAAGGGCAATAGAACATAAAACTCTGTAACTGCCACTTCAATGGTCTCCATGCTCCTTCCTTGGCTCTTTAGATCATTTGCATGATGATCCCACCCATTTTCCCACACAGTTGCAATGTCACTAGAGATTGCACAGGGAATGGCTTGCTTCCCACTTATTTATAGCACAATGGGATCACTCATGAGTGACTGACACTAAGTGGTCCATGGTAACCACTTAGCAACAGTCCATTGTGACCATGCAGGGGGCCCTTGGCTTTTGACCTTTTCACTACTAAGATATTAAAAGGAAACAAGATAAAAAAAAAGAAAAGAAAAAGCAATTTAGTCCATTAGTGACAGTGAGGTGGGGGGGGGGGCTGGTAAACTAACCATGGGAGATAGATACAGAGTTTCACATTACAAATGTTATGAGACCCTTTACACAGTAGAGGTCCCCTAGGAATCAAAGAGGCTGAATGAGTTCCTGGAGAAGTCACAGATTCCTGGGGTTAAAAAGATATTGATCAGGAATACCCTGGGGCAGATGTACAGGGTGCAGAAGTAAACAAAGCTATCCAGCAAATCGGGTCAAACAAGTCTTCGGGACTAGACAGTCTACTGGCCAAGTTTTATAAAACCTTCAGTAAGGAATTCATTCCAGTGTTTGTCAGTGTTCTGTGAGGTGAGAGAGGCGAGTATGCTTCCCTCATCAATGAGAGAAGCCACAATAGCAGTTTTGCTGAAGAAAGGTAGACCCCCCCCGGACCCAGGTAATTACAAACCCTTTTCCCTGTTGACATCAGATTACATTCAATGTGCTTACGCAACTAGGTGTGGTGTGGTGTTGTGCTTATGCAACTTGCTGAACAAACTTTGTTATGGCTGTTTGTCTCTTTGTGCTTTGGGACTACCACCCTTTAGGGATGCCAAAGGCAAGGAACCCTGGAGGGGGTTCCACCTCTAGGGGTGCCATGGGAAGGATTCCCTTAGGCTAAAGGTACCTTAGGAAAAGCCCAACAAGAAAGTAGATCAGAAAGCACTGCAGAGGTAACGAGTTAATATTGAGATTTGGACCGTCACATAGGTCAGCAGAGATAACAGTAATGGTCAGCAGATAACTGAAATGAGTAACAACTTTAATGTAGGTAGAATGAATTAAAATGAGAGGGCATGACTTCTCAAGGAGAGAGGGAACAGCAAGGAGGGCCACCATCCATCTCATCCAGCAGCGGAAACCTACCTAAATAACTGCAGAAATCTACATAAGTGACTTATGGAATTACAACTAAAGTAACTAGATATTATGACCTTTGCCACTGAGGAGAGGAAAAGCACCTTTGAGGAGGAAACCTCTCGGGATCCAAGGCTTAGGTCACCTTTCTTCCAGACTAGGGATGTTTTATTTAGTGATGGTTCTGCTGCTGCAATTTAGAAATCCAATCTGAGGGGAGGAAAATATTCCAGTTTGGTAGAAAGCTCTTGCGAGCCATCTAATGGAAATGCCATGAAGGGTTGCAAGTGCACTCTGCAAAATTGGATACTCTGAAGTGACAGTTGGTCCCCCGAGGCGGGAGGAGGACAGCGACAACCAATGAGGCACTCAGCTAGCCTGCTGACTAAAAACAGACCAGGTGAACCAGAGGCAGTCGTATGGAGAATAGCATAGAAAGTGCTGCCAAACCTGATTCGGCTAGCTAAAGGAGCTCTCTTGGGTGCGAGGGCACCATCCTTCATAGCTGCAGTCTTAAATTCTACATCAAGATGTGCCATCAATATGGCTGCATGGCTAAAGTTCCACCCAGAGTGAGGACATTTCCACTATGGGCCAGATGAGAAGGACCCGGCCCCGAGTTTTGCATGTTCAAAATGCAGACCTTGTGGGTGCAGAGTGAGACCATTGGCTGCAGGGCAGGCCCTGAACCATAGAAAGTAATGGTCATGATTGGCATGCCTCCTATTTATGATTGAGAGTGTATAGTCAATGTCAGTACACTGGGTGATATGATTGACTGAGATGAATGACTGATGAGATTGACTGATATGAGCAAAACCAGCAGAAAGCAAGCCAACCAATTTCATTATGGAAGCCTAATATTAATCACATTGAAAATACTCGATGGCGGTAGGTAATGCTGATGTGGGTAGGTGGTAGGAGGCTGGGCAAAGCCAGTGCCCGTTGTTTAGCTGTGAATGCCAGAAACTGAATTGATGCAGTTTAGGTAATTGAATTGATATGGTTTATGCATTATTACCTTAAATGCCATTTAGGCTGCACAGGAGCCATAGTAGGAGAGCTGGCAATTACATTGATGAGGAGTATGCAGGAAAATGGCAAAGGAGCAGGGCAAAAGTCATTTAACTTACATAAAGCATGCTCCTGCTACTTGGAGCCATGATGCCCCACTGTGACACCACTGTCCCCCACCGTGGGAATAACAAGGAAGCCACAAGCTGAGCACCATGAGACCAAACAGCTAATTTAATGACTGAAGGTTTCAATATAGATAGAAATTAGAAATGTACTGTTTAAATGCCAGCGGTTGTAGCCAGCTGACATACCCTGGATTGAATACATAGGCAAAAGTAATGAGAGTTTGAGTTATGATTACAAATGCATATGAGTCCTGCACATAGGACTAGGACAACAGTAAATTTATGATTGAGTAATTCAGATGGCAGGGCAGGAGACCCCCAAAAGAGTAGAGGTATTCCCTGTTTCCCACTCAGTTTGACTGCATTCATTTGTAGTGCAGTAAGGTGCGAAGTAATGGATGTTGATCTTATAGGCTGTAGCCGAAAACCCCAAACAGAGTAGAAGCAGCACAGGAGAACTATAGAGTTGGGAGTTGCAGCTGCCTAGATGGAGCCAGCACTGAGTAAAGTCAGTCCAGGTGCAAATAGTTAAGGTGGAAGTTCACACTGTTAGTGGCAGAAGAACAGGAGAGCTGAATAGCACACAGATAGCAACTGCAGTTGAACAGAAAGATTTGCTAAAGGTATGGTAAAGCAAATGAGAGCCTGAATGCACAAGGTAAACAACAGAACAGCAAAACACAAGAAAAACTAGAACGGTCTTACAATGCAAGCAAAGGGAAGCAGCAGGATGCTAAGAAAACTAGACCCCCCCAACAAGAAAGAAAACTGAAGAAACACAAGCACACCAGAACAGAAGAGCACAGACAACAAAAAGAAGCAAACAGCAGCAGGAGACAAAAACAAAATACAGACCAAGAAAGGTAGGAGAAACACAAACGGGGAGAATGGCAGCGCCAACTAAGAAGAAATTCCAAAAATGCAAGAGAGAGTGGAGTATAACAGAGCCTCTGGTGGCAAAGAAAAAATACTTCTGAATGAAGCAGAAAGGAAGACTTTAAATAGGTCAGGCAAGGGGGGGGGGGCGGCATGGGTGTTGCTTCAGTCATTGACCCACAAGCTTAAGCCTTTCAATAATACTAGTGCAGATCCTAGCCCTTAGACTAGAGGAGGTCCTTGGAGACTTGGTGGGACAGGATCAGGTGGGCTTTATAAAGGGCAGGATGGCAGTAGATAATATGAGATGGCTGCTAGATCTGATGCATAGGGCGCATGCCTCTGCTTCTCAAGTAGCAGCCTTATCCCTTGATGCTGAGACGCCTTTTGCCCAGTTGGAGTAGGGGTACTTGCTTCAGGTATTGGATAGAGTTGAACTGGGGGATGAAAGCTGCTCATGGGTACAGACTCTCCATGGTGGAGACAGGGAAAAGATAGCAGTAAATGGGGTGGTGTCTGTCCCACTGGAGTTGGACAAAGGCATGAGTGCCCCCATCACTCATACTCTTTGTATAAGCATTGGAGTTACCGGTTTGCTGACTCTGGCAGTATCCTGGAGCACATAGGATAAAGGTGTGGGCTGGGAATGCATACATGTGGATAATACGCTCCTGCTGGTCACCAATCCACAAGGAACTATACCCAGAGCCGTGGACATTTTCAAGGCCTTTTCATGCATGTCAGGTTACCACATAAACTGGGGAAATCCTAAATTTGAACTCTGATGGACAATTGCCTGATACAGGAGTTTCACCTGTTGCCACTGAAATTCACACAGGCTGGGATCATGTATCTAGCTATTCAGCTACACAGAGACCTGGGGACAGTATGGAACTGGAACTGAAATCCACTGCTGAGTAAGATTCAAAGCCAGCTGGATAGATGGCTAAGGTGACACTCATGTTTTGGGCCACCTGGTGACCCAGAGGCAGTATATTGCACTGCCATGAAGGTGACCAGGGTTCAGGAGTGGACACTGGTGATCACATTGTGAGGCAGGCCAGGCTGCAGGCAGCTGCCAAAGGGCAGCACACCTCATCCAGGGAGGGCTGCTGGTGAGGTCCAGTGTACAGCAACCATTGTGGTTGGGCCAGGGAGCTGGCTCCTTCCTTAGGGGTACACTGTATGTCAGAGGCTGCTGGGCACAACTCATGTTAAAAGGAGGCTACAAGCAGGTGAAAAATCGGGGGGGAACCCAGTTGTCTCAATGATGGCAGAAATGCCTGAACAGAGTATATCCATGATTAACAGGGTATATCTTTGGGAAATGGCAGGGACAGGGCTGCAAATCTATATGGAAAAAGAAACTTTTACATTTTGGGATAACATTTTAGCAAATAAGATGACAATAGTGCCACAGGTCCTATACCCCTTATCCATAATAATCTTTATTTATAAGCACAATTCAAAAATATCAAAGCGCTGTACAATCTTAACATTTTAAAACATTTTAAAACACTCTAAAACTAATTGACAAATATCAATACATAAAACAAATCCAGATAACAGAGATACCATATCAGAAATCAGAGAAGGACAACTGGAACAGGTGTATTTTGAGAGCAGTTTTGAAGCTCTTCACTGTCAGGCACTCTCGTATCAGACGAGGTAGAGAATGCCACAGGGTAGGGGCAGCAAAGACAAAAGCCCGTGCTCCAGACGTTTTCAAATGCACCCTGGGAATCTCTAGCAATCCCTCATTGGCTGAGCGGAGTGGTCGGAGGGAGCAGTAGGGGTGCAGAAGCTCTTGTTAGTAACTCAGACCCAAACCATGTAGGGCTTTATAAGTCAGTAAACTGACTTTAAAAGGGAAGCTACCACTGGTAACACCCCCCCCCCCACATATGTTTACAGTAAGGTGCTTGAAAAAAAGATATCAGCATTTTTATGGGAAAGAAACCCAGAATTAAACTAACCAAAGTGCAGCTACCAAAGGATAACAGTAGGGTTAACTTCCCAGATGTCTGGTATCATTGTCTAGAGCATGGATTAAAGGTTATAGCTTTTTCAGCCCCACCGGAATGGGGAGTTATGCCCTGGGTGCCCCTTGAGCAAACAAATTGGAATCCATAAGCTAGTATTCTCCCTGGCATAGATTTCAAATGGACACAACTGTGCACATTTAATTTACTGGTGTCAGAAGACATGCAGTATAGAATCTAGGCCCTAGAATATATAAATAAAAACTAGGGAAAGAAATTAATCGGACAGCCTGGCAGGGGCACGGAGTAGGATTTATTGGGGATGTCTGGTAGGATGGAAACATCATCTGACTGAAAACTGTGTTTACTTTCTCATCTCACATACAATGGCAGTGGGAGCGACTTGAGGCAGTGCCTACAAGTGTGAGATTAGGGCAGATACATCACTGTACTCAGTGTACTCCAGGAAGTTCCTGGAAACAGACAATGTTATGGCACATTTTCATACTTTTATTAAAATAGCCTTGCTGCCCTCTGCAGAAATGCTTCAGTGAGGGTGGAAACAAGGTATCAGCGGGGTTGAGGGAGCAGCAGAGGTTGATTGGGAAACCTTTTGGGAGGAAACACCTAGAGTCTCCAGAGAATCCAAATAGAAGCACATATAATTTAAAATACAATATACTGTAGGTAGTATATGAGCCACTAGTTGTTGCATAGTATGGGACTATAGGAAACAAGTCTCTGCTGGAACTGCAGTGAGTAGGTCAGCATACTGTTACACATGATTTACAAGTGCATTTGGGCTAGCATCTTTTGGGAGGAGGTGATGGGCTATGTGTCAAACACTGTGGGGAGCAGAGATAAGAAATCCCCCCATTATGTGTAGTAGGAGACAAGAATACACTAGAGGTACTCAGTGAACCCCAAATTACATGGAGCCTTGTAGCCTGTGTGATAGCCAAACATGATAGCACAGCCTCTAGGCTGGAAAGAATAATTGAGCCTAAGTAAGGCTAGATAGGTGGAAAAGCTCAGAGATGGCGGAGCTATAGAAAAAATGTGCTACAGAGTCAGCGGAAAGGAAAAGTGTATCAGCGGATATGGCAGCCCTTCTTGGAGTATAGTGTGTGTATATTGGGGGGGGGGTAAGAATATATGGGTAATTGCATCAAGCCAGATAGCAGAAGGGCAGTAGAGTAACTGGGAACGTGGGGCATTTAGGAACTTCAAGATATTTTTTCTCCATACAGTGACAATTACACAACACCAGATGTGCAGACCACACTTGTGTTCCATGAGCATGACAGGACAATGTATGACTCAGTAGTGACATTCCAACTTTAAGGTGTCTGAGTATGATTTTCTCTTCTTTATAAGCAGATAACGTGCTGTATAATTTACTTTTGTTGGCTTTTTCACTATTCTTTATTAGAATTACTTTTACGTAATTCACTGTTATGGGTATTTCTGTGGCACTTATGAAGAATGCAAATAAGGTTGAAAATTCATTTTTTTTGTGGTGTAATTTTGGACCATATTACAAATGGCTCCATGTAATTTCAGCGATTCCGTTGCAGCAAATGAAATTAAAGCACATCAATAATAGCGCATGCATTTATAGCAATGGGCCAATTCAGCATATGTCTTTTGAGCTACTAAAATCACTGCTGTAGCTGACAATTATATGCCAAGCCCCTTAGATATTCTACACAAGATCTAGAGGCACATTCAGTGACTACCTGCTCCAGTCACTCTGTCAGATCCTGGTAGCAGCATCAGTTCATACCTGCAGCAGCTCCCGAAGCAATCTGCTCCAGCCACACCTCCAACATCCTCTGTTTCTCCATAGGCACCCAATAAATTACCAAATATTTAGGGAGGCACCGAGGCATGTATTAAAGCTGCGGTGCCACCCTTCGACAGAGTTGTTTGTCCGCTGCTTGCCCTTGGCTTACTGCATCATAACAATTCCAAAAGCCGATAGGAAACATGGGTCTGCGCTGTCCTGATCGACTCATAGGACAGCCGACCCATGTGTCCTCATAATAATCGATTAAGGGCTGTAACAGTTCTTCATTTGACACATAAAAAGGACACTCAAGTAGCTCTTCGAAAGCTTGCACATCACATTGCGGCTCAAATGCTAAAGATAACAACATACACACATTAAGTGCAAATTCTGCTTCATGCATGTACCTTGCATGGATATTCTACTGACATCCTGGAGACTGGATCTATCCCACCATACAACACCATAGCCTTTAACCACTTCAAGCAGCTGGCAGCAACTGTATTGAGAGCCAGAAGCAGTCAACCCAGATCACTAGTTCAAGGCATCCCATTTGGCCAGTTTATCTGGTTACGCAGAAATTGTACCCTTTTCAGTGATTCTGAACAAGAATCACTGCTTTTGAGTAACAGGTTTAAAGAAAGGGATACAGTGCTCAGGTGGTAAATTATGCTTTTCACAAAGTGAGGGGTTTAGAAAGACATACACTTTTGGTCCCAAAGAACAGAATGAGAACCAACAGAGATGAGAACAGATTGATTTTTGTTACAGACTTTCATCCTAGATCAGGAGAAATACACAAGATAATTAGGGACAGATGGTCTATTTTACAGGTAGATGCTAATTTAAATCACGTTCTAGGTAGTGTGCCTATGACATCATATTGCAGAGGTCAGAATTTGAGAGATATGTTGACCTCAAGTCATTTCCAGAATCCAGACAGTATTAGGAGACCAATTTCTATACAGAAAGGTTTTTTAAGTGTAGATGTTGCAGTATATGTGAATATGCTGCTACAGGGAAAGACTTTATTCATCCTAGGCCAGGTCAGAAATATTTTTTATATCAATATTTAGACTGCTGAAGTCCATTCACTGTCTATGCAGCCTGGTGTGAATGTAAGCAATTGTATATAGGTAGGACTGTAAGACCTCTTAAAAATAGGATACAAGAGCACGTAAGAGCAATTATCAATGTTAAATTTGAAAATGCTCAGGGTGCACATTTTTATGAAAAACATGACAGTGACCCTGAAAGCCTAAAATTCTGAGCAATAGACCATGTACCCCCTTTAGTTAGAGGTGGTGACAGAGTTAATTTATTAAACAGATGTGATACCAAGTGGATTGTTAAACTTGGAACTCCGATACCATTAGATCTCAATGACCAAATAGACTTTAGACCTCACCTATGTGACCTTTTGCACTGAACTTAACCTTCCAAGTCTGATGTTTGTTTTATGTATTCTTGACAAGTTTTTCCTATATATGCATATAGTGGTGGCTAATTTATATAAATTAAAAGCATTGTTGGATTGTATGTATGAATTCTGAAAAGCCAAAATGCATTAATCTAATAATGGATGAACATAAGAATAAATATAGTGGTACATATATTTTCCTACTAACATTAAATAAAAAGTAATTTTATATGAATACTTGAGAATATAAAATGGTTAGTAGGTGAGTCATAAAATGTATTTGTATATTTTTTATTTTGTAATATATACTATTATGCACTTTTTTCCTTTCTGTAGCACTGACTTTTTAATTGAATAATTATTGAATTAACCTGATAATTTGGGGTGTATTTAAGCAATGCTACGAAAGGATAACTCCACACCTGAGGAAGACCCATGTGACTGGGTCAATACATAGGGGTGTTAGCCCAGTAGTCTGCCATGCTTGTGCAATTAGTTAAATAAAACCCTTTCATTATGTCCAGCCTTGATGTGTGCCCAGCTTCTTTTCTGTTTCAGTTATATGTTTCTCTAGCTGGAGCACCTTTAAGGGTGCTCCTTCATTTGTTTTTACCAACCAATCAAGCAACCAAGGTAGGACTGGTTCTATTGTTCTATTGTTTTGCAGGAGCGGCTGCACCCCCAACCCCCCTCATCTATTAGATTGTAATTCCGAGTCGCACATTGACTCAAGAGTGTTGCTGAATACACAGTCACTCCTATTAGCGGTTGCTGTATTGACACGGATACTGAAGACACAGTTGCCGAATTGGAGTCGCCCAAATGAATGCGCTGAATAGGCTTTGCTACTTTGTCGTGCTACTATTGTAAATAGTTCTAGAGGGATGACTGGCAAACAATGGCTTCTGGGAGATGAAAATGGAGAGTCAGGTGAGGAAAGGGTATAGAGGGTATAATTTGACATGATCAGAGCAATGCATTTGTGTAGCCCCTTGGCTCTAGCAGAGTCACCCTTTGAACCAGTTCCACAGCCTTATCCATAGGTGTGGGTTGTACACATGAGAAACCCAGAACCTATGAATTGTTGAATGAAAATTTTTTTGGTGTAAGATAGACATAGAGGATAATGGCTGGGGATCGGGTGATAACCACGCTGTAATCACCTTGAGTGGTTGCTAGGGCAACATGGTAAACCTCGAGAGCGCAGCTCGAGAGGTTTACTTTAGCCCTAGCAACCACAAGAGGTGATTTCAGTGTGGTTGTCACCCAATCCCCAGCCATCATCTTTTATAGTGTATGGTCAAAAAAACACTGTTTGCATTCTATGTGTGAGAATTATGGAACTCTGGTGCATTCTTTTTTGTTATGTCACTGTTTGGAAGTTCCGAAGTGTGGTTAATAACTTTTAAAATTCTAAACAGTGCATAACAAAGCTGTGTGACTGCTGATTATGGTGGTTAATAGGCACTTACCATACATTATAAGCTAGTTAAGTACTGACTTCATGACTAAGGTGAATGTTTTGTGCATAACTCTGTATTATATGTTTGACCCATCTTGCAACTCCTGGAATACACCTTAAAGGAGAACTGTGCTGAAACTGTAAGCCATTTTCCCCAGTAGCACCCATTTTACTAGTTCCGTGCTATTATTGTTCCCTCTATATGGGTCTTTTAGTAAACACGGTGGTGTTTTCTGATATACATCCTAGTGTTAAGTGCCATTTTGGAACTGTATGATGTACTTTATGTCCCTCTTAGCCACATAGTTCTATAACAGAGCATGGATGCATTGTACCAACAATGGAGGAGCTGAACAAGAGACATAAACTACATCATACAGTTCTAAAATTATACTTACTACTTCTGTATAAATCAGAAGTACCCACTAGGATAACTTAAAAGCCCATTGTGTTGGAACAGTAGCACAACTGAAACCTGTAATTTAAAAGTTGGCTTTTACAGGGAAAAATGACATACAAGTTCAGCATAGTTCTTCTCTAAATGAAGAAAAAAAGGTGTGGTTCTCTTTGGTGGAATAGCAGTAGTATCTTATGCATACTTTAACAAAGCAATTTAGGAAACCTTTACCGATATCATTTTTTTGTAAAGGATCATGAAACGTTAGATGTGGAAAAGCTAAAGGATCAATGCCCTAAGGATCAGTCCATTCAAAACTGTTTACATGGCAGCAGTATACATCAATATAAATCAGTGCACTTGTAAGCACAATGTTATGGGTAAAAGTACATTGACGTGCAATATGTTATTTCATTGAAGTTTGTTAATATGTGTAAACTGTATCAATGGGACAAACAGTGCCGACACAACTCCAAGCTTTCATTTAAACCAAAAATAAAGTTTGTAGACCAAATAGTTTCACAGTTATTTTTTGTGTAATGTCTTTATTTTCCTCGCCCATAGAGTGTCATTCCCTCAGGTTTTCAGTGAGCTGGATCCTGCTGCCTATTTGATACACCTGCCACTGCTAGACTCTGTCTCCAGGCTCCCTCATGTTCTCCACCACTCCCATGAAATCAGACATGAGCCAAATGGGATGCTTTTCCAACTTTTCACCCAACCCCCATCTAGGTGCATGCAAGCTATGAGCCCTGGGGCTTCTCAGCCTAGGGCACCACCACCAAGCCTGTCACCAGGATTCGCTGCATACAGTATCCCTGCAACACAGCCCGCATACCCATGGAGGAGAACATCAAATGGACATTCTAAATCCTCTCTGTCATCCTCGGCCCATGATGCCCTATTCTTAGGGTGAGAACCCAGGTTGCTAGCTTACCAGGGAAACCATTAATGCTCATTGCCACAGAGCGAGCTAAATAGCCCTTTTTAAAGAAAAGGTCTTTGGAAAGGGCTAACCTTAGAACCGTTTTGGCTAGAAATGTAACTATTTTTTAAATGAACACTTGGAGTCATGGCAATCTAGAATATGTATACCTATATAATTGCTGAATATTAATGATTTAAAATATGAATCATTCTAAAAGGCTATCAATGTTTCTACTGCTAACATTTCCAATGTCTGCCCCTTTTTAAGAAATTATCTTTAGAAAGGGTTAACTTTGGAACTGTTAGGGCTAGAAATTAGTTTTTTTAAATGGAAGTTTGGAATCAGGGTGACACAGAATAGTTACAGTGATACCGTTTTCAACTATCAATATTTTTTAAAATTTTATTGCTAGTTTTATGGCTTCTAAAATATTTTGGGGTATATTACATTTTTTTAAAACAATTTTCCACATGAAAGTTACAATTCAAATTAATTCTTTGCTGGGGTAAGCCCCATGGAGTTACAATACTAAATATATGCAAACTCTTACCAATGTAAACATTTAAAACTATAAGATACAAAGAGTAACTAGAATTATAAAACTGGTAACCAGTGACTAACCTACTGTAACCTACATAGCTTATCCTACAGAAATATTCACTGTAACCGAAAGTGTATCTATAAACAGCTATTAATACATGCTAATGTTGAACATCACAATATATTGTATATATGGTTAACAGCTGACAGCAACAATATATTGTATATGGTTAACAGTCGACTGGATCTTTATCTCCCTTTACTTCCTTCTCAGCTCTGTAGTTTTGTTTACAGCCTTGTTTTGCTGAAAGGACTAATAAACAATGGTTAACAATGCTACTGTGTCCAATGTTTGATACTGTCTGTTGGATCCTGTCTTTCTGCATGCGTTAAAAGTAGTTTGGTTGCAAGACTTAGTTTGGGTTTCTAGAGTGGCACCCATGTCCTGTGCCTGACCTCACTCTCCCCTAATCCCCTTACCCTATGTCCCACTGCCCCACACCTAAGGGAACAATCTCAACCTTCTCCTCATCCCTTAGTTCACAAAGGGGAATAGCACAGCCCTTTAGCCATCTCCTCCCTGGAGGGGGGCAGGTATCCCACTATTCCTCACACACACCATCTCAGCCCATCCCCATTAGTTCCCTGATGTGTTTTTTTTTCTTTTCTGAGTGCCTGGATGTTGTGAAATGACACTTTTTGGCAAAAAATGTGCCTCACTTTTATAAGACCATAACAGATGTGTTGTACTCTTTTACAAAGTACAATTCGCAAAGACATTTCCCAAATGCACTGTACAAGTAAGCATAAGCAGAAAGCTATAGTACTGTACATCACACGTACAATACACTAAACAGATGTTCAAACTGTCTGCTTGAAGCATGTTCTCCAAATGGATTTCAATTTGCTCAATGTCCCACTCACCTTATGTCACACCCTAACATTAGAGGCAACCCTAGTGACACCTATATCCCATTCTCTCCTCAATGGGCTCTCTGCCTGCCTCCATTTCATCAGGAGCTGCCCTTTGGCTTCCAAAGCCATGAAGTATATCAGAGGATTATCTGCAGACGTAGGCTCAGGAAGCAGCCTAGTATCTCCTAGAACCCAAGGCTTGGGGAGTCTGTAATCTACACCCCCACAGTTGTCTCGGCCTCACCAACTTCCACAAAGGCTGAATAATGGGGCACCGCTTCATGACATGCCTTATCTACTGGTGATTTTTGGTATCTTCAATACTCACTGAGGATCTGTACTCCCATGTGGACAAGCTTTTCTGGTGTTCTGTGCCACCAGCTCAGATGCATCTTTTGGATGAGCTAGTATTTGGGGTCTGGAGATCCCTGATGGGTGATCTTCCAGCACCACTTCCAGATTTCAGGGGGAATATTCATCTGCAGGTCAGTGCCCCATTTTTGGTTTATGGGAATCCCAATTGGGTAAGTGGAACTTTGTGGGACTTCTGTAAATGTTTATAAATCAGTCCTCCCCTTCCTGTCCACTACCTGGTCCACCCATCTATAGTTTGCTCCATGTCTGTGGGATGGTACTTGTAACCTTCTCTGAGCCACTTCTTGAGTCCTCAGTTGCTGGTACCTTCAGTGATCTACTGCTGGTAGGTTGTACTCTGCAACTGGCCAAAAGACTTTAGTACCTTGGTCCGTGGGCAGATAAGGCGTCTTAACATGCATATCCCACGCCTCTGCCACCCAGACTATTGCAGTTCCTCGCCCTCTATCTTAAGCTATGTGTGGTCCTAAGAGTTTCTGTAGCCCCAGGGAAGCCCTCCTTCATTTGTACAGATGTGGAACCATCCACTATGCCCCCTTTGCATACCTGATGGTGGAAGAAAAGTCTCTTGTCCCCCAGGAGGATTCAGAGAGATGTTAAGAAAGAGGAGTCCTACCCCCACCAAGGCCTTCTTTTTTTTCTACAGCCAGTACAGGCCCCCTTGCTGGTACCCTGTCAGCAAAAGAAAAACATATTTAACTCCATTAGTTACATGATATCCCCATGGCCAAGAAGCATTGCATTATCCAGCCCTGACCAGAGCCTTGTGTTCCTTCTGGCCAGATTCTGGCCTTTGTTGCTACCATAGTAATGTGGAGAAGGGTCTGTCTGTCTTATGTCACCACTTATTGTCTACCTTAATTGCAAATTATTTAGGCAGTGTATGAGTGTGGTTAGGCCCATCATCTTGAAGGCTTGTATTTTCCCTGGCAAATATAGGTTTAGCTTTAGCCACCTTTCCATGTCTGAGGTCAGCGTCTCTGGGAGGAGCTGTAAATTTCTGGGAACCCATTCCACTATGGCAGGTACTATGTACATACTCAATTATTGTATACCTCAGGGAGGCCCTTTTAACACCTGTTCTTGCACTTCAGCCACTAGTTGGATGCATCCCGCAAGGGAAGAATTTCAGTCTTAGACCAATTTATCCCAAGCCCAGGAACAATCCAAATTCAGAAACTTCCCATAGGGCTACAGGCAGAGATTGTTTTACATCTGACAGTGTCAGCAGCAGAACATCTGCATAAAACAGTGCCTTGCAGGTGAATTCCTCAAAATAAATGCCCTTGATACTTCGGTGTCCCTGAAAGGCAACTGCCAATGTTTCCACCACCATGACAAACAGCTGGGGATATAGCTGGCAGACTTGTTATGTGCCTTGTTGGAGTGGGAACACCTGTGAGAGCATGTCATTAGTTAGCACTGCTGCTCTTGGAGCTGTGCATAAAGCCTTAACCCATCCGACAAAGTTGGGTCCTAGCTGAAGGCTCTCATTGTGCTAAATAGATAATTCGACTCCACCGAGTCAAAGGCTTTCTCTGCATCTATGGTCACCAGAGCAGCTGATGCAGTTTGCTGCTGGGCCCTGCTGAGGAGCTTAACTAGTAATCTCAGGTCGTTTACACCTTGCATCCTTTCATGAATCCTGTCTAGGAGGGGTGCATAATGAAAGGCAGTGCTTTTTCTAACCTCATAACTATCACTTCGGCCAGCACCTTCGCATCCACATTTTGTAGAGAGATAAACTGATAGCTAGCACAAAGGGAGTTGTCCATGTTGGGCTTGGGCAGTACCGTGATGATTGCTTCCTGCATGGTCTGGGGAAGTCCACCCCAGCTAAAGTGTTTTGGAATACTGCACAGTTGGGGGGGGCGGCAAGACTATCTTTAAATGTCTGATAGAAATCAGCACTCAGGCTGTCCAGCCCTGGTGCCTTTTTCATCAAAGCCTGGATAACCTTAGTAACTTCCTCTATGGAAACAGGAGCCTCTAAGTTTTGAGTCACATGCCCTGAAACCTTACTCAGTGACTGTTTCTCTAGAAATTGACTGATACTTGTAGACTGGACTTCAGATTAAGAGGCGTATAGAGCTTTACAGAAGTCACAGAAGGCTGCACTGATTTTCCATCTATCTGCTGATATGGTGCCTCCAGCTCCTTAACATGTGGAATTTGAGCAGCATTACTCTCTGTTTTAGGTGGTATGCCAGGAGCTTAGTGGTGCACTCTCCACTCACTGCTTGGTAAACTAAGGTCCTCTCAGCCACTGATGCAGGAAAGCATTCAGCTCATACTTCAGGTGGATAACCTTTCTCTCCCTCTTTGAGGGGCTATCAGGATTGATGTTCAAGTCCCTTGCAGTTGGCCTGTCAAAGATACCACCTCTTGTTTCCTACACTTATAAAAGTGGGTACAGTAACCTATTATGTGCTCCCGGATAGAGGCCTTAAAAGCATCCCATAAAACCTGTTCCAAGGTGTCCAGTTATCAGTTCAGCTCAAAATTTATTTATTTATTTAAACAGCAGTTTGGAAAACCTTTGAGCCATAGGCTCATTTACAAAGGTACCTTGTCACAGTAAGACAAACGAAAATACACAGTATAACAGTACAACACAGTATAACAGTAACTTAAGACATAGATACAAACAAGCTGGTACAGGTAGGATTGATGCAAACAATACCAGAGTTATGTTGTCCTTAGCAGCTTAGTAGTAAGCTTTGTCATAAGTATTGAGTAACGTTTGACTAGTGGCAATTACAGCTTTGGGTGTTAATAAGGTGGTTACGTGAGGAAGTTTTTGAAGCACGATATAGTTGGAGCTTCGGAAATGGAGGGGCAGTGTGTTGAACCAGGAGGGGGCTAAAGCTGAAGGCTCTTGGCCGTGAGAGGTCCTAGCTCTAGGGATAACAAGAGAGGTTTTCTCAGAGGTCGAGTATGAACTAGTGGGACAGAGCGGGTATGGTGGTGGTCAATCCTGGTGGGGATAGCCCAAGGAGGGTCTTTTTTGTAAGGGTACAGGTCAAATATTTGAGGCGCTCGTCAAGATCAAGTACCAGCGCTTTAGCGTACAGTAGACAGGTGTGTGTTAGCCTAGGTACCCCAGTAATTAACCTGCAGGCCTTATTCAGAGTAGTGCAAATTTTATGGAGTGCGGTCTGATCAGCAGCACCATACACCGGCAGTCCATAGTCCACTAGGGACAGGATAGAGGATGTGACTGCGAGTCGAAGAGCCTCTGGGGGGAGGCAGTGTTTATACCGATGTAAGATGCCCAATTGGATATTAGTGGCAGTGGCTAGGGCAGCGATGTGTCCATGGAAGGAGAGGGAGGGGTCAAAATGGATCCCTAGGTATTCATAGGAGCAAACTTGTTCGAGTGGGAAAGAGGACCCAGAGTGAATGAGGAGTTTGAAGTTGCAGGACTTGTTTTGAGGAAGAGTGAAGAACATGGTTTTGGTTTTTTTAAGATTTATCACCAATCTATGTTCCTTGAACCAGCCCTCGGCTTCAGCGAAGGACTTCTGCAGCGAGTCCTGGAGGGCAATAGGGTTACGACTTGAGGCAAAGATGACTGCATCATCAGCGTACAATAGAATGTTCCCTGAGCAAGAGCGTGGAAGGGTGTTAAGGTAAAGGGAGAATAGTAAGGGGCCCAGAATGGAGCCCTGGGGAACCCCAGAAAAGATGGGACAGATGTCTGAGTAGGTCCCATTAATTTTTACACGCTGTGAGCGGTCAGACAGATAACTGGTGCACCAGGAGATAGGCCCAGCAGCAAAACCAGAGAGACTAAGGGCATCAAGAAGGAGAGGGTGGGAGACAGTGTCGAAAGCTTTAGAGAGGTCAATGAAGACCACACCAGCCAGAGAACCAGTGTCTAAGGAGGAGTGGAGAAAGTTGGAGCACTCTAGGAGGGCTGTGTTGGTACTGTGGCCCACTCGGAAGCCATGCTGCTCAGGACATAGGACATTGTAGGTGGAGAGGTAGTCAGAGATTTGAGAGGCCACCACTTTTTCCAAGGCCTTGGAGAGGAGGAGAGAATGGAGATTGGCTGATAGTTTCCAGCCACAGTCCTATCACCACCTTTAAAGATAGGGGTGACAGTGGCGACTTTCCAGGCAGTTGGAACCTTCCCCAGGCAAAGAGAGTGGTTGAGGAGGCACGTGATTGGTGTAGGGACTGTGTCTAAGACCAGCCGTAGGATACACGGATCCAGGGTGTCACTGCCTGTACTATTACTCTTGAGGGCAGTGACAAGGTGTGGCCTAAGTTCTTGGGCAGAAACACGGCAGAGGAGAAAATAAGGCCGAGAAAGATTTATAGCAGGTGCTGGGGGAGGAGGGTCAAGAAAATTTGTAGGGAGGATAGGGCTAAGGTCAGTGAATGAGGTGTTGAGGTGGTTGGCTATGAGGGCTGGGTCTGAATTGGGTCAAAATTGAACTTGATCTCTGCTGTAGGCCATGTGAAATAGCCCTGTGACTGCAGAAAGAAGGGGGTTAATACTCCATTGGAGGATTTTGTTACAATGTGAGACAGTATGCTCACAGTCAGTGATGGGGCATGATCAGGTACAACTATAGGATGAATCCTAGCATCTAGCACTTTGTGGATGTAGCTAGAACTAGTCAGGAAAAAATCCTGCTCTCTATCCCAAACCATGGGGACCTATAAGCATAGTCACAGGCTGTGGCATTTAGTCAGCACCACACATCCACTAGTGAGAGTTCCAGACAGAGCTGCTTTACAGTGTCCCTGGTGTGATGATGTGATGCTCCTCCTCACTCCCCGGGGGCACTATCAAACAGCAGGTCATATACCATGTTAAAATCTCCCCCTAGAATGATGATGGTGTTAGGCTGGGAGGCATCCGCTATCCTTCAGGCCACAGAGTGAAAAAAGGGCACATCATCCCTGTTGGGGCATATATATTGACAAGAAGCAGTTCCCTTGTTTGCTGGGTGCCCTTCACTATACCCACCTACCGTCCTTATACACTTCTGCATTACCCACCTGTAGGGGACCCCCTCTCTTTACCAGAATAGTGACCCCATGCTTCTTAGTTGAGAAGCAACTGGAAATCTCTGCCCCCACCCATTCCCTCATTAATTTATCTGCCTCCTTCTTCAAAGGATGCATTTTCTGTTGGAAGGCCACATCACATTTCGGTGCCTTTAGGCAAGCAAGGATCTTTTTCTGGTTAATTCTCTGAACATTCTAAGTTACATACTAAAGTTCCACATCCCCTTGGCTAAAGCTCTTCAGTATTCAGATATTTGTAAGCCCTTACCTTGCCCGTTGGAGTCCCCTCCAGTCCATCCAGTGGGTACCACCCCAGAGAGATTCAGGAGAAAGAGTCAAGCAGGAAAGAGAGACATAGCAGAGATAGAGAGTCTATGAATATGAAGTCATATTGGGGCCTATGTACTAATGTGAGCCGGGTACACGCAGGAGGCATGTAACCAGCCTGTGCAGCTCCGCACTGGTGGACAAGCACATAGTGGCCGACATTCATGATCACTGGGCACATATCTGCAGCCCTCCCCCAGTGTACAGGATCATGGGGGCAGACTGGAGGACACAGGTGGGTATTCAATCGGATACCCGACCTGGTCCTGCAGTACATCCCCTACTCTGCACGGAACAGGAGATTGTGGGATGGCATAGGTCCAGAATTTGGTAACTGTTGGATGAGTGTGCAGATAGTTGCCCCAAGCCCTACCTGTGTGACTGGAGGGCTGGGGCAGTAAGGTAATGGGTAGCTATGGGTTTCGGTGGCCACCAGAGGTACGCAGTGGGGAGCGTGCAACAGTAATGGCAGGGTCCCAGCTGCCATGTCATGTGCCTCCCTCGTCCTGCACTCTGCAGCTTTGTGAATGGTGTGGAGTGTGGGAACGCCCCTTACACTCCCCTGGACCATCCGCGCATAGCCATGTGACCAGGACCAGGGGATCCCGTGCAGAAGGGATGAGTGTCCCTTTCGTGCATCCACATAGGGATCTGTGGGACTCCAGTGCACAGAAATGACACTTATGATTGTCTACACATCATGGTCCTGTAACTAATGAGTTAATCTGCCTCTGCCCCACTGGCAGGAGCTCTACAGGTCGGAGGTCAATGTTGGTGGGTGGGGGTATAAATTTTGGGTTTTGGCGCCAAAGAGAGAGATAGCCCAGAAGTGAACGAGGGTCCAGGGAAGAGTTTCAGGGGAGCTGGGCTGATCACCTGCTCTGGGAATCTGGGGTTTCTTGATTTTTTGGGGGCATCTGTAGTTGTTTGGTGAGTGATGTGGTGTTGGCCATCAGTCTGGGTCATGGGGTCATGGTCTCACGCTGTATTTCCCCTGTAAAGTTTTTCTCCGACGGTGAACAATGAGATCTGCTGCCAGAGAGAAAAGAAGTGTTTCACGAAGAAGGTTTGGAGCCCTGGGCAAGATGCAGCTGGCAGGG
The DNA here is from genome assembly GCA_016271365.2 of Neoceratodus forsteri. Lineage (NCBI taxonomy): Eukaryota > Metazoa > Chordata > Ceratodontiformes > Ceratodontidae > Neoceratodus > Neoceratodus forsteri. The sequence continues at coordinate 797,052,877 of CM028134.1, read as the reverse complement.
TGAGAGCAAGAGAACAGTGGGAAGAAGTTGCAGCCCATAATAGAGAGAGAGAGAGAGAAAGAGAGCGAGAGAGAGAGCACTAGCCCTGGAGTCAGAATGCCGACCCGGTTGTGGCAGCTCTGGTGGTTTAGCAGGGATGTTTACCTGAGAAGCTGAGAGGGAGATGTCACTCGCACAGGCCCCGGTTCAGTGAACAAGAAGCATTTTGGAGGGAGAGAGTCTGCACTAAAGTACAGAATGCCAACCGGGTTTGTAGCAGCCGCGATGTGGATATCCACCCCATGCTAAAGAGACAGAGTCGCTTGCCATGACCTGAAGTTTTGGGACTGAACATGAGGAGTGGGCAAGGAGCGGTAGCCCTATTTCTAAGAGCTTGCTGCTGGGAGCCCAAGTTTGGATCAGTGGGGAATGGCCAGGGAAGACAGAGACTCCTGCTGCTTTATTTAGGGCCTGATTTGGCTCCAGAGAAATGCTTTCTAACTGTTTTGTGGCCACCTTGGCCCAGAAGAAAGCCACCCAAAGTTCAGTGGGGCCATCTCAGCCACAAGTTATCCACTAACCATCACTGTATATGACCTCTGCGGTCTGTATGCGTAAATCAACTGTTTGAATGGCGCCATGAAGTTGCGTTCATTAACTGGGATCCCCCGTTAACATTATTTCTGTATGGACCTCTGTTACTTTATGGATTTGTTGCTGCCTTCTAAATGCAAGGTTTTCCCTAGCCCAGCACCAGATGATGGCACCCATGCTGCACTGTGAAACCTGTCAACATTAACCATCCTAGTAAGTAAAATCTTTGGTTTTTGCTATGATTGTCCCCTCTCCATGGACAGTAACACCAGACATACTGCTAGCCACCAGGGATGGGGAGCTTACATACAAGAACTTCAATTAATTTGCCACAACTGACTCAAACTGTGTAAAACTGCTGGTACTATAGCTAATACTGTATACTGCTAGTAACAGAAAAAACATACGAGTCTACTAAACTAACGTTAATAAATTAATTTTTTTATGTATTTTAGTCTTTGGTAACCGGTTAAGGCCCACTAGGCACAAGTGCCTGTTATCAGGGGCAATCTGGGAGCACTGGGGAGGTTAAGTGACTTGTTCAGAGTCACACAGTATGCAAGTGGAGGTTGCGGGAATCAAACCCAGGTCTGCTGGATCTACCAAGCTCATTCACAGCTTGTTACTCTAACCTTGAGGCTATACTGCCAACCTATCCTGTTTGTTAGGTACAGTCCATAAACTTACAATAAAATCATATGAAACATTTTCAGTGCAAGTTAGAGTTGAGGCAATTACTGCTTTATTACAGAGTACTGATCAACCCTTATGCCGTCTCTCTCACTAGGTGACCATGCAGATGAGCATGCAACATGTATCCTGCTCTGTCCATCTTTTTGCTAGTTAATTAGGCATGCATAAGAAGTATCTAGAGGTAGCCAGGAGACTCACTATTTTTTCCCTCTTCCCCTCTTACTCCCTGCTCTGCCCTGGAGCCTGTTTGAGATGATTTGCTATGTTGATCAGCTGGGCTTTTCCTATGTGCCCCCCATTGCCTTGACCCAGGGCTCCCACCCCATTTCAAACTTATGAAGGGTTTCTCCCAATCTAGCAAGTATTTTTATAAAACAGACCATACTGGAGACCCCCAATTCCCCTCCTGTTGTCTCCGTCTCACAAGTATTTGTCTTTTAGCTTCAAATGATAGGAGTTGTCCCACGTCTCCGAATATCCAGAATATTGGTGATAGTGTGACCCCAGATCCTAATACTTTGGTACTGTGCTGTATGACAGTTTTCTGGAAATCTTGGATTAATGAACATTCTCAGATAATGAGGGCAATAGTGCTGCTGGTACCTCCAGCGTCTGCCTGACTCATTTAGCTCCATATGGAAAAGGTTTGCCAAGGTTCTGTGCCATCTGCCCAGTATCTTTTTTCTGACTGAGCTGGTCCTTGGGGTTTAGGAACCCCCTGTTTGCTTTCTCCCATCATCCTTCCCAGCATTGTGATGTTGTAGGGACATTAAGATCCTGTGCCCACTTTTGTTTATGTGCTTCCCAGTCAGGGAGGTGAAATGATTTAAAATGCCTGTAGATAAGCCCACCCTGTCCCTGTTGCTTTCTGAGCCATCCTGATATGCTATTTGGCATATTAGACTCATTCAGAACACCATTCCTGTCCATGCAGGGCTGCAGAGCATGCCTTATCTGGAAGAATCTACAATGATCTGATTTGAGGAGGTTACAGTTCCTTTGTAGTTGGTTAAATGATTTTACGACCCCCTGTGGGGCATTCCACTAGCTGCATGATCTTGAGGATCCCCTTGTTAGCCCATTCTTCCCAGCACAGGGACTCTTTTTCTATTTTTTTGGGGGTTATCCCAGATTGGCTCATAAGCTTCTATGGATGTCTTCTTCCACTTGTTTTCTTTGGTCAATTTATTCCAAGAACTCTTAATGTATTGCATAGTGCTCAGAACTGGCTTCCCCTGAGGGTTACCCCAGTCAAGCACAAACTGAGGGAGATAGGTCTTACTATTGTTCATATTATTGTCCTTTGGGGCAAACATTATGCTGCACGGACCATTTACACTGCCGCAACTTCTCAGTGACAGACCTCTTGTTTCTGTGAGCTCAAATATAAATCTTAGTTTATTTTAAATTAAGTTTTTGTCATTAACTACTTTGCAGTCCCCCCCCGCAAGGTGTGTACATGTTTTGTGCTCCCTAGGTTCTTTTTGAGCCAGTAATCAAATGGTTACTCCCCCCCCCTCACCACAGGTGGGACTTTCTCCTGTATGTCTAGGGTGGAGTCGCCTGCTTAGGCCCAAGTTAATGAAAATGGAGGCGGGGGGGGGGTGCAATGAGCTTCTTCCCAGTCTGCCAACCTGAATGTGGCAGTCTTGGTGGGGATGTGTAAGCAACAGGAGAAGTGACCTGCTAAGGCCATATGTGCAGAAGATGTGGGAGAGGAAGTGGTAGGTTGCTGCTCAGGTCTTTAGGTCTTTGGATTCACAACAGAAAGAAACTGAGCAGAGGGAGAGAGTAATGAGTTCTGCTGCTGCCTGAATTTTGAGAGATCATATCGGCCCTAACTAAAGCTGCCTGCATTTGAAGTGACTATCGCAGCCCAAGCAAAAGTTGCCCATAGTTAGTGGGCCATATTGGCCAAAAAGACACCACTGTTTGTGACCCCACTGGTCAGAACTGCCTATCACTTTGTTTGGACTCTGTCAGTTCCATGGAGTGTTGCATTTATCCATTAAATGGGATCCCCCTGGTTAATTTTATTCCTGTGTAGACTTTAGTTATTTTATGAACTGTCTGTGTCTACTAACCCCAAGTCTGTTGTAGCCCGCCACCAGAAGACGCCTGCACCCCCTGTACAAATGAACTCCATCAATGCAAGCCATCCTGTTAAGTTATTGTGAGGCTTCTGCTGTGAGTGCCCCCTCCCTACAAAAGTTTTCCACCTGGCATACCCCTAGACATCGGGAAGGGAAGGGGGCTTACAATTGCTTCAGGTAATTTGTTCCAAATGCTCACTATTCTTCATATATATGACTTTCTTTTGTCTGTTCTAAAGTGTGTACCTTTAATTTGTTTCTTGTGATCTCAGATAGTTTCTGTGACATGGTTTAACTCTGGACTCATTGAATCCTACAAGCTACTGTCAGCCTTAATATCGAACATTAGCAGCAAGTCCCCTTTGGCTCTTCTTTTCTCTAAGTTCTACAGTTTTAGTTTCTGTAATCTGTTTTCATATATTTCCTTTAGGCCACTAATGGTTTTTGTGAACCGTCACTGGACTTTTTCCAGCATACTGATGCCTTTTTTAAAATACAGAGACCAAAATTGGGACCTGTAGTCCAGATGAGGATGTATAGGTTCACTAAATGCCTCCCCAAACTTCATTTCCACATAGCAATTGTTACGCCTCTGCCCAAAGAGGGCTGTCATTCACTGGGTGAAGCCATCACCTTATGATTTGTTTGAACCCCATAGAAGTGTGGTAGGCCCACATCCAGGGCAGATTCCAAACCCCTCGGGGGGGAAGGGACTCTTAATTTTTTTTTTGCTGAATCTAGGTGCCTGTGCATTCCATACAAATCTGAATATCAATCTGTCTACTTGTGTCCATATCATCGGTGTTGGCAGCAGTGGTAGGTTGCTCATGCAGTAAATGAAGTCAGGTAATGCCATCGTTTCAAAAGCTGCTATTTTTCCAGGGAGGGACATATTCAACTTTTTGCCACCTAGCCATCTCCAGGGAGAGATCTGTCAGCAGTGGAGATATGGTGTATTGGATCAAATCTTGGATTTTGGGAGTAACATATGCTTAGGTATTGAATACCTTTGGGGGACCAGTTTAATTTATGCTCACTTACCTGAGTCATTTGGGGGTGCATCCATATAATGGGTAGGATCTCTTTTTTTGCCAAGTTAATGTTTAGACCTGAAAATAGACCAAACTGTGAAACAATGAATAAAGCCTGATGCAGTGACCTTTGCACGTCTATTATTGTGAACAGTAGGTCATCTGCATAAGAGGGGGAATTACACTTGTGTGTGCCTGTCTTGATATCCTGTATGCCTGGGTATTGTTGCATAGTTATATTCAGTGGCTTCATTGCCAGGAAAAAGAGCAGGGGGGGGGGGGGATAATGGACAGCCCTGCTTCATTTCCTGGTGAAGTGTAAATCTGGATGACATTAGGCCATTTGTTAGGACTGTAGCTGAAGTGGCAGCGTACAAAGTTCTAATCAAGGTAATGAAAGAAGTTTCCATCCCCACTGCATTTAGCACCTCAAACAGATAATCCCACTCCACCAAGTAAAGGCTTTTTTGCATTAAGTTCCACTAATGCGGGGGGGTCATGCTGCTTCTGAGCCTGTTCCAGGAGGTTAATTACCATTCTGAGGTCATCAGCCCCCACCGTCTGCCATTCATGAAACACATTTGGGATTTATGAATGAGGTGAGGAAATGCCTTTTCTAGCCTCTTTGCCATTACTTTAGCCAGTATTTTGGGGTCTACATTCAGAAGAGAAATAGGCCTGTAATTTCCACATAGTCTATGATCTTTGTGTGGCTTGGGCAATACTGTTATGAAATAAATAGTGACCTAGCACACATCAGACTTGAGTGGATGAGATATTAAATTTACTCTGCAAAAATTATGGCATACTGAGCTAACACCCCCATGTAGAGACTCAGAAAAATGAGTCTTCCTCCTAGAATAAATATAATATTTTGTCCACTCAAGTCTGGTGTGTGCCAAGTCTCTTTTTGCATTCTTATGGCATTTTCAGTTGACTGTTGGCACCTTTGACGACTGTGGAGTGTGCTTCTACATCTTGCCTCTGTTCCTGGTAATACTGTCTGCTTCCTGTAGAGATGGAGGCAGTGCTTTGTTAGAGTGTGCATCCCAGTACATCCTCAGATGAGGGGCCAACTGCAGCTCAAAGGTTTGATAAACATCTGCACTGAGTCCATCTGGGCCTAGTGTTTTACCTTTCGAGAGGGTCCTAAATTGCTCCCAAGACCTCCCTTTCTGTGAGCTCTACCTCCAGGCCCTTAATAATCTTGAGTGGGGCTTTAGGAAAGATTAGCTTGTCTAGAAAAGCTTGAATGTCTGTGGTTTGGACCATCGACTGGGAGGTGTATATTGAGGCATAAAACTCCATAAAGGCCCCATTTCTCTTGCTTGGGTCAGACGTGCCAGACATATCTTGCAAGGAAATGGTTGGTATCAGTGTCTCATTTCATTTTTTTTCTTTAGCCTATAATCTAGTAGCTTGCTAGCCTTTTCCCCATTTTGACAGAATTGTTGTCTGGAAAGGAAAAGTGCCCTCTCTGCCTGCCAGTGCTGAATGGAGTTTAGTTTATGTTTCAACAGAATAATGCTCCTCAAGTCCTCTGCTGGCCTTGAGATTTGAATGTAAAATGTTTCTTCAGCCTCCTTGAATTGGCTTGTTAGACCGAATATTTCTTGTTATGTTTACTTACGGTATTTTCATGAGACACATTAACTAATAATGCAACCCTGAATGAAAGTCTTGACGGCATCCAATAACATGGCCTCTGAGATATTAATTTGGAAATATATGTTCAGTTCCCCAAATAGGCACTATGTGAAGTCTTTTGGGTGCAGAAATATGGGGTTGATCATCCACGTACATGTTTTAGACTCCATCTGAGAAAGAACAATGGTCATGGTAACAGGCACATGGTCCGATAGAAGGACTGGTTATATGGTACAATCTATAACCTCTGAAGAGTGCTAAGTACTTATCAGGAAATAGTGTAAGCGACTACATGAGTGGCACCTTGGTGACCAATATGTGTAGTCATTGGCTGTGGGATGGTTCAGCCTTCATATATCAATGAGGTTGTACTCCTGGCACAAGTTTTGCACTGCAGCTCTGGTCTGCTTATGTGAAGGTTCCCCAATAACCTGTAGTGACATATCTAGGAAATGATCTTGCACACAGTTAAAGTCTCCCGCCATTATTACTGTGCATCCCTCAGTGATCAAGTTTGACATTTGTTGTGTTAGATTCAGAAAGAAGGATCCATTATCTATATTGGGGCATATATATATTTATTTATGTGGTTTTTGGTAACCGGGTAGGGTGCATTAGATAATCAAGTGCCTATTTTCAGGCACAACCCAGGAGATTACATTACATAACAGAATATCAAAGGTTTTGGTAAAATACAACAAGCAAGGGACAAGAAATACTGTATACAAGTGCAAGTACAATAACATCAGGAGGATACAATCAAAGAAAGATAACTGAATTCAGAGTATAGGGTCTTATGCAGGTAGACAAAATACTATACCTAAAAGCACTTAAGAGTCAGTAATAGTAAGCTTAGAATCGAGAACAGTGCTAGATTACCAAGCAACAAGTGGTTAGAAACCTTAGGTAAGTAGTGAGGTTGGGAGGGAAGGAGGTAGACTTTCAGTTGAGGATAAGATACAGCAAAAAATAAGTGTGCGTGGTCAGGGGGGTGACCAACACATGGCCCTGGCCTGTACCATACTCCTGAGGATTATCCATCTCTCATCTCTATCAGCCACTGAACTGTTTACCACCAACAGGCATCCTTTTCTACCAAAATTGACACGCCTCTTTTTGGAAGGAAACCAGACTTGAGAACTCTTGGCTTAACCACCCTTTTGCTAATTTCATGGCCTCTTTCTTCACCAAATGAATCTCTTGTAGCAGAGCTACATTACACCTAGAAGACCTCATATTGGCTAAGATTTTCTTCCTTTCGATGGGATGATTAAACTCCTGCACATTCCAGGATACCCACTTGAATTCAACCATTTTTCTGATGTGTCCTGCCTGGTTGGCCAAGTGTCATAATACTGTATATAAAACATGCCCTTAACTGGTAGGTGCTCCTTCCAGTCCCATCTCTGGTGGAATTTATTCCTTGTGAGCTTATCCCTGGATATCCCCAAGAGTTGTTAAAGGTAGGTTCATAGGTGTTTATGAGTTTGAGGGCAAACCCATTTAGAACTTGCTGCCACTGAACTAGTGGCAAGAGGTAAACTTCTGTTGCCCGTATGTAAATCCAAGTTTATTTTAAACTGCTCTAGGCTGTCACATACTACCACATCTAATGGCAGAGTGTTCCAAATCAGTGGTACTCTCCAAGTGACAAACCTATTCCTTTTTAATGTCTTATTGATGTCAGTTTTTAATTTAAGTTTATGAGACCTGATATTGTTATTTGTGGGGTGCCATTCTAGACATAATGTTTTGAACAGTGCAGGGTCTGTGGTGGCCCTGAATACTAAACAAAGATCTCCTTTGAGTGATCTATATTCAAGCGAAAAAAGCCCCAAAATTATGAGTCTTTCAACATATTCTACACTACAGAGATAACTGATGTGTCTAGTCAGTCTCCTCTGCACTTTTTCCACTTTGAGTAAATTGCCAGATGAAGTGGATGCACAAACAGGGGCACAATAAGCAACGTGTGACCTAACCAGACTTGTACTGTATATAATGGTATTAGAACTTCCGGTTCTTGACTCTTTATATGTTTTAAAATGCATGCTATCATTCCATGACATTTTTTAACTGTTTTATTATTATGTTCAGTAAATTTTAAATCATTAGTAACAGTTATCCCTAGATCTCTTTCAGAGATGACAGTCTGCAACTGAATACCATTTAGGAAATATATACTGTAGCTAATCTGTTGTTTTTCCTGAGGTGCATAACCTTACATTTAGCAGTGTTAAATACTGTTTTGTTATTGCTATCCCAAGCAGCCAAATTATTCAAATTGGTTTGAAACAGTTTTATGGTTTGCATATCATTTACAATACAACCTAGTTTGGTGTCATCGGCATACTTATTTATTCATACACCATTTGTTATTAGAATGCTAGAGATGAGAATATTAAACAAAACAGGGCCTAAAACCGAGCCCTGTGGTACCCCACTGGTGACTGTACCCCATCTGGACTTTTGCCCAAGGATATTAACTTGTTGCATTCTATCTGTAAGCCATGAGTCTATCCATCTAATAATGTTAGGGTGTAGATTAATCTTTATCAACTGTTCAATCAGCCTTTTGTGGGAGACAGATCAAAGGCTCTTTCATAGTCCAGAAAAATAACATCCACTGGTATTGCACTATCCAAAGCCTTACTCACTGATTTGAAGAAATTTATCAGATTATTCTGACAGGATCTACCAAATGTGAAACCATACTGAGTGATATCAACATGTTCACTGTAAACAATATGCTTATTAATTTTGTGCTGTAATAGTCATTCCATGATCTTGCCTATACATGATGTCAGGCTAATTGGTCTATAATTTGCAACCTTCTGTTTGGTGCTACTTTTGTGAATTGGTATAATTGTTGTAGTTTTCCAATCTGATAATGCCACACCCTCCCTTATGGAAGTATTATATAGTAGAGTTAATATACCTGATATTTCATTTGAGAGCTCTTTTATGAATTTAGTTGGGATATCATCAGGTCCTGCAGAGGAATTAGTTTTAGTTTGGCTAATAGCAGAAGTAATGTCTTCTCTAGTGAAATACAACAGCATTACCTGTTTATTTAGGTTATCTAGTGACACTTTTTCTTTAGGTTTATATATACTTAAAAAATAGGAGTTAAATTCATTGGCCATATTTTGTTCATCAGAGATAAGGACATTATCCTTCATTAAAGATCCTACCTTAGGCCCATTTCCTTTTAAGGATCCTATGTAATTAAAAAATGTTTTTTTGTTATTCTTTGTCACTGCTGCTAAGTTGTATTCAAGGTTTTTCTTTGCTGTTCTTATAGCTTTTTTGTTTTATTGGCTTTTACTTTGAATCTCTCCCAACTCTCATCAGATTGTTTTTTCTTGTATTTATTAAAAGCTCTTTTTTGTTCTGAATTCATTTCTTTATATCGTTTGAAAACCACAAGGGCACTCTCTCTTTTACTGTTGTTAAATTTATTTCGGTCAGGTACCCAGATATTAATGCAATACTCTATTTTCTTTTTAATAACCCTCCACATATTTTCAGTACTCAAGTTTTGAAATTCATTTTCCCATTTCCAATCTGTTAAATATTTCCTAATTTTGAAATAATTAATCTTATAGAAATGTTTTGTTTTAGTGATACCGTTTATATATTATTATTATTATAGTATTTAAGGGACCATAAGACCATACAGTGGTCACTATCCCCAAGTGGTTGTAGGACTTTGGGGGATTCTATAGAATCTTTTATATTTGTAAATATTAAATAAAGTATATTATCCTGTCTGGTAAGTTTGATGATGAGTTGTTCCAAGTCATGTTGTATTATAATACCCAGAAATTTATTATCCAACCACTTTTTACGTTTGCTTGTGTGCATGCACAAGTAGCATTATGTGGCAGCTTAGGAGAGAAGCGGGTTGTTGAGGTGTGGCAGTGTGACGGCCAAAGCCAGCACTGCATTTGTGGGCTTGGTGGTGTGCGCCCAGTGCAGGCCCAGTGTCCTGATGACACTGGTTCTGTAGAACTGCCACCAACTTGAAACAATTTAGCCACTGCAATGAGGGGCCACCTTGTCATTGCAGCATCAGCAATTCTGCTGCAGTGAGGGAGCGATCCGTCATTGCAGGGCAGTACCGTTGCCTGGTGTAACAGTACCAGGAATATGGCGGCTCTATGCGGCCACCTCAGAGCCGATGGGGGTGCCCAGTCCCCCTGTCAGGATGCCCCTGACCCACTTCATTTGCTGACAGGGAGCCCACTCCCCATCGGCATAATGTCCCCACCCCTGAATTTCTGTTGTGTGCTGAGGGGGTGCCCAATCCCCCTCAGCATCATGCACCTCCCGAACAGTCCTTCTTTACCAATGGGGGCCCAATCCCCATTGGCTTCAGTCCCCCCTTCCCAGTTCAATTTATCGATGGGGGAGCCCACTCCCTGTTGGCATAATGTCCCCACCCCCTGATTTCTGCTGTGTGCTGAGAGGGTGTCCAATGCCCCTCGGCATCATGCACCCCAACCCATTTCTATGCCGAAGAGGGGCCCAATCCCTGTTGGCTTCAGTCCCCCTCCCCGCAAATGCAGGTAGTACACTAAGAGTCCACCACAGTGTACCAAACACATCTGCAAAAAAAAGAAAACTGACCCACATCATCCGTTTGTTTTTTTTTTACCAGGAAAAACAAGAAAACGGTCTCTCAAAGTGTTCCGGTGCCCCTTCCCCCAACCCGCGCCCACCCTCTGCTTACTCTACCTCCCCACACCCCTTCACCCCATACTTACCTCCTGAGCCCGGCGTAACAATCTTCGGTGGACCAGGAACATGTCTGCACTCTTTAAAGCTGACCACGAACTGAAGAAACGCTGGTAAGCTGTATAATGACATAAATAGGGTTTTTTCAATGTTGGAGCATGTCCCGGGCATTTTGTGGAATTCTGGCACCAAATTTTCAACATGGGGTTATTGGAACCCCTCCTCATGAATTCAGTCACTGTCATGCCGTTATTTGGTCCTGAAAGGTGATTTCATGGTCACTGTGCAGAATCACCTTTCAGGGCCGATTACTGAAATGACAGTGCCACTGTTCATGAAGTGGGCTCTCAAAAAGCCTATGTTGCAGATTTGGTGAAAAAAAGCCAAAAAATGACTGTTTCATGGGCGTGCATTGTGCAGTTTCCACGCATGCTTGTAACTTCACGAATTTGTAATATGTTCACTCCAGATTTTCAGCATTGGCATTTTCCCACACCTCCTTATGAACAGTATAGCTGTCATTTTACACATCCTCGCCGAAATGTGTTTTCACACTTCTGGCGCAGAATAGCGTGGTCGCTGTGGGAAATCAGTGTGTGGGACAGATTAAGAAGATGACAGTAACACTGTTCATGAGCAGACGTCCTAAAATGCCTATGTTGAAAATTTGGTAATGAAAGTCCATAAAATGACTGTGTTACAAGCGTGCATTGTGCAGTTTCCATGCACCCTTGTAACTTTGCACTGCAGCTGACTGGGTGAGAGCAGTGCAGCTGGCTTAGAGACAGCATGCAGCTTGCTTTGGGAGAGCATTACACCTGGCTGAGGAAGCACTACAGCTGGCTGGGGAGAGCACTGCAGCTGACTGGGGAGAGCACTGCAGCTGGCTGGAGTTTGAATACTGCAGCTGGCTGGGGAAAGCATTGCAGGTGACTGGTAGAGATCACTGCAGCTGGCTGGAGAGAGCACTGCAACTGACTGGGGAGAGCACTGCAGCTGGCTGGGGAAGAGCACTGCAGCTGGCTGGGAAGAGTGCTACAGATACCTGGGAAAAGCACTGTAGCTGGCTGGGGAGAGAACTGCAGCTGAATGGGGGAGAGGTCTGCTGTTGTCTGGAGAAGAGCACTGCAGCTGGTTGAGGGAGAGTGCTGTAGCTGCCTGGGGGACAATTTTTTTTTTTGTTTGCCTACTTCTTTCTTGTAGCTGGCAGTCATCCAGAGGTAGCCCCCAGCCCCATCCCCTGGTGTCCACCATACAGCGCTGATGTGAACTCCCAGGGCTTGCCCCCTCGATGGGGCCAGTGGGGTTCCCCAACCCCACTGGGAGCATCTCAGTGGCCAGCACTGTGGCTGACTGGGAGTGGAGCTCATGAGGCACCTTCACCATTGTGCCATGGCTCTTCTTTCCTGGTTTTCTCACAGGAGTTGGAGCGTGCAATGACACCCGCAGAAAGGAGCATGCATGCATCTGCATGTGCTCCCTCCAAGCATTTGCTCCAGTTCCTCCCCCTTCTGCAGCATGCTGTCCTGTCCCCCAGCCTCTGCTAGGGAGCAGATAAGCACCGACCACTGAGGACCCCCCACCCCGGAGAAGGAGAGCAGTCCATCAGATGCTCAATCCTTTTCCTCCCCTGTCGACCTCTGGCAGCCTGTGCTCATTCCTGAACATGGGTCACCCGCATAGTGCGAGGTAAGGAGAACAGACCCTCAGCACCACTGGGCTGGCATGGGGGACAGTTCTGCAGCAGCATGGAGACAGTGCTGCAGCTGCCTTGGGGAGAGTATGGCATCTGGGTGTGAGAGAGCTGCAGCTGGCTGGGGAGAGTGCTGTGGCTGACTGGGGAGAATACTTCAGCTGGCTAGGGAAAGCACTGCAGCTGGCTAGGGAGAGCACTGTAGCTGACTGGGGTACAGTTCTGCAGTTGTCAGGGAGAAAAATGCATCTGGCTGGGGAGAGAGCTACAGATGGCTGGGGCAGAGCACAGTATCTGGCTGGGGGTGAGCACTAGCTGGATAAGAGAGAGCACTGCAGCTGTCTGTTGCACAGTGCTGCTTGTGGCATGCGAGCTGCAGCTGACTTTGAGAGAGCACTGTAACTGAATAGGGTAGAGTTCTTCAGCTGGTGGGGAATGGCACTGCAGCTGCCTGGGGAGAGAGCTGCAGCTGGCTGTGAGAAACCTCTGCAGTTGCCTGAGGCAGGGAACAGCTGCTGATTAGGGGTGAGCACTGTAGCTGGCTAAGGGAGGGCATCACAGCTGGCTGGTGGACAGTGCTGCTTCTGACATGGGAGACTGTTGCAGCTGACATTGAGAGAGCACTGCAGCTGACTGGGGATAGCACTGCAGCTGGCTGGGGTTTGAACTCTGCAGCTGGCTGGGAAGAGCATTGCAGGTGACTGGGAGAGATCACTGCAGCTGGCTGGAGAGAACACTGCAGCTGACTGGGGAAAGCACTACAGCTGGCCAGGGTTTGAACACTGCAGCTGGCTGAGGAGAGTGTTGCAGGTGACTTGGAGAGATCACTGCAGCTGGCTGGAGAAAGCACTGCAGCTGGCTAGGGAGAGTACTGCCGCTGGCCAGGGAGAGCGTTGCAGCTAGCTGGGGAAAGCACTGCAGCTGGCTGAGGGGTAGCACAGCAGCTGTCTTGGGAGAGCACTGCAGGTGGCTGGGAACAACACTGCAGCTAACTGAGGACAGTGCTGCACCTAGCTTGAAGAAAGCACTGCAGCTGGCTGGGGAGAACACTGTAGCTGGCTTGGAGAAAGCATTGCAACTGACTGGGGAAGAGCACTGCAGCTGGCTGTGAAAGAGCTCTACAGCTGCCTGGAGAACATTGCAGCAGCTGGCTGGAGAGAGTGCTGTGGCTGGCTGGGGAGAATACTGCAGCTGGCTGGGGGGAGTGCTGCAGCTGGCTGGGGAGAGCACTGCAGTTGGCTGGAGAGAGCACTGCAGTTAGCTGTGGGGAGCATTACAGTTGACTGGGGGAGAGCACAACAGCTGCCTGGAGAAAGCACTGCAGCTAACTGGGGAGAGCACTTCAGTTAACTGGAGACAGTGCTGCTCCTGGCTGGGGAGAGCACCGCGGCTGGCTTGGAGAAAGCATTGCAACTGACTGGGAAAGAGCAGTGCAGCTGGCTGGAGGAGAGTGCTGCAGCTGGCTGAGGGGAGGGCTACAGCTGCCTGGGGGAGAGCATTGTAGCTGGCTGGGATGAGAGCTGCAGCTAGCTGGGGAGAGCTCTGCAGCTGCTTGGAGAAGAGTGCTGAAGTTGGCTGAGGGAGAGCGATGCAGTTAACTGGGGGATAGTGCTGCAGCCAGCTGGAGAAGAGTATGGCATCTGGGTCTGTGAGAGCTACAGCTGACTGGTAAGAGTTCTGCAGCTGGCAGAGACAGCACTGCATCTAGCATGGAAGAGAGTTACAGCTGGCTGGGGGAGAGTTCAGCAGTTTCCTGGGGCAGAGCATGGCAGTTGGTGGGGGGTGATTTGTAGCTGGCTAAGGGAGAGCACTGCAGCTGACTGGTAGACAGTGCTGAAGCTGGCAGGGGAGAATTCTACAGCTGGCTTTGAGAGAGCACTGCAGCTGACTGGAGGAGAGTGCTGCAGCTGGCTGGGAGAGAGCACTGCAGCTTGCTGGGGGACAGCACTGCATCTAGCTGGAGGAAGCACTGCAGCTGCCTGGGGAGAGCTCTGCAGCTGGCTTGGGAGAGTGCTGCAGCTGTGTGGGGAGAGCACTGCAGCAGGCTGGTGAAAGCACAGCAGCTGGCTGGTGAGAGAGCTGCCACTGGCTGGGTGAGAGCTCTACAGCTGCCTGAAGAAGAGTGCAGCACTGCAGATGGCTGGAGAGAGCACTGCAGCTGACTGGGGAAAGCACTACAGCTGGCCAGGGTTTGAACACTGCAGCTGGCTGAGGAGAGTGTTGCAGGTGACTTGGAGAGATCACTGCAGCTGGCTGGAGAAAGCACTGCAGCTGACTAGGAGAGTACTGCCGCTGGCCAGGAAGAGTGCTTCAGCTAGCTGGGGGAAGCATTGCAGCTGGCTGGGGGGTAGCACAGCAGCTGTCTGGGGAGAGCACTGCCGGTGGCTGGGAACAACACTGCAGCTAACTGAGGACAGTGCTGCACCTGGCTTGAAAACAGCACTGCAGCTGGCTGGGGAGAACACTGTAGCTGGCTTGGAGAAAGCATTGCAACTGATTGGGGAATAGCACTTCAGCTGGCTGTGGAAGAGCTCTACAGCTGCCTGGAGAACATTGCAGCAGCTGGCTGGAGAGAGTGCTGTGGCTGGCTGGGGAGAATACTGCAGCTGGCTGGGGGGAGTGCTGCAGCTGGTTGGGGAGAGCACTGCAGCTGGCTGGAGAGAGCACTGCAGTTAGCTGTGGGAGAGCATTACAGTTGACTGGGGGAGAGCACAACAGCTGTCCAGAGAGAGCACTGCAGCTGACTGGGGAGAGCACTTCGGTTAACTGGAGACAGTGCTGCTCCTGGCTGGGGAGAGCACTGCAGCTGGCTTGGAGAAAGCATTGCAACTGACTGGGAAAGAGCAGTGCAGCTGGCTGGAGGAGAGTGCAGCTGGCTGAGGGGAGGGCTACAGCTGCCTGGGGGAGAGCACTGTAGCTGGCTGGAACAAGAGCTGCAGCTGGCTGGGGAGAGTCCCAGCTGCTTAAAGAAGAGTGCTGCAGCTGCTGAGGGAGAGCAATGCAGATAACTGGGGGATAGTGCTGCAGCCAGCTGGAGAAGAGTATGGCAGCTGGGTCTGTGAGAGCTACAGCTGACTGGTAAGAGTTCTGCAGCTGGCAGAGACAGCACTGCATCTAGCAGGGAAGAGAACTGCAGCTGGCTGGGGAGAGTTCAGCAGTTTCCTGGGGCAGAGCATGGCAGCTAGTGGGGGTGATTTGTAGCTGGCTAAGGGAAAGCACTGCAGCTGACTGGTAGACAGTGCTTCAGCTGGCAGGGGAGAATGCTACAGCTAGCTTTGAGAGAGCACTGCAGCTGACTGGAGGAGAGTGCTGCAGCTGGCTGGGAGAGAGCACTGCAGCTAGCTGGAGGAAGCACGCAGCTGCCTGGGGAGAGCTCTTCAGCTGGCTTGGGAGAGTGCTGCAGCTGTCTGGGGAGAACATTGCAGCAGGCTGGTGAAAGCACAGCAGCTGGCTGGTGAGACAGCTGCCACTGGCTGGGTGAGAGCTCTACAGCTGCCTGAAGAAGAGCTCAGCACTGCAACAGGCTGAGGAGAGCACAGCAGCTGGCTGGGGCAGAGCACTGCAGCTGACTGGTAGACAGTGCTGCAACTGGCAGAGGAGAATGCTACAGCTGGTTTTGAGAGAGCACTTCAGCTGATTGGAGGAGAGTGCTGCAGCTGGCTGGGAGAGAGCACTGCAGCTTGCTGAGAGACAGCACTGCAGCTAGCTAGAGGAAGCACTGCAGCTGCCTGGGGAGAACTCTGCAGTTGGCTTGGGAGAGTGCTGCAGCTGCGTGGGGAGAGCACTGCAGCAGGCTGGTGAAAGCACAGCAGCTGGCTGGTGAGAGAGCTGCCACTGGCTGGGTGAGAGCTCTACAGCTGCCTGAAGAAGAGTGCAGCACTGCAGCAGGCTGGAGAGAGCACTGCAGCTGACTGGGGAAAGCACTACAGCTGGCCAGGGTTTGAACACTGCAGCTGGCTGAGGAGAGTGTTGCAGGTGACTTGAGAGATCACTGCAGCTGGCTGGAGAAAGCACTGCAGCTGACTAGTGAGAGTACTGTCAGGCCAGGAAGAGTGCTTCAGCTAGCTGGGGAAGCATTGCAGCTGGCTGGGGTAGCACAGCAGCTGTCTGGGGAGAGACTGCCGGTGGCTGGGAACAACACTGCAGCTAACTGAGGACAGTGCTGCACCTGGCTTGAAAACAGCACTGCAGCTGGCTGGGGAGAACACTGTAGCTGGCTTGGAGAAAGCATTGCAACTGATTGGGGAATAGCACTTCAGCTGGCTGTGGAAGAGCTCTACAGCTGCCTGGAGAACATTGCAGCAGCTGGCTGGAGAGAGAGTGCTGTGGCTGGCTGGGGAGAATACTGCAGCTGGCTGGGGGGAGTGCTGCAGCTGGCTGGGGAGAGCACTGCAGCTGGCTGGAGAGAGCACTGCAGTTAGCTGTGGGAGAGCATTACAGTTGACTGGGGGAGAGCACAACAGCTGTCCAGAGAGAGCACTGCAGCTGACTGGGGAGAGCACTTCGGTTAACTGGAGACAGTGCTGCTCCTAGCTGGGGAGAGCACTGCAGCTGGCTTGGAGAAAGCATTGCAACTGACTGGGAAAGAGCAGTGCAGCTGGCTGGAGGAGAGTGCTGCAGCTGGCTGAGGGGAGGGCTACAGCTGCCTGGGGGAGAGCACTGTAGCTGGCTGGAACAAGAGCTGCAGCTGGCTGGGGAGAGCTCTGCAGCTGCTTAAAGAAGAGTGCTGCAGCTGGCTGAGGGAGAGCAATGCAGATAACTGGGGGGATAGTGCTGCAGCCAGCTGGAGAAGAGTATGGCAGCTGGGTCTGTGAGAGCTACAGCTGACTGGTAAGAGTTCTGCAGCTGGCAGAGACAGCACTGCATCTAGCAGGGAAGAGAACTGCAGCTGGCTGGGGAGAGTTCAGCAGTTTCCTGGGGCAGAGCATGGCAGCTAGTGGGGGTGACTTGTAGCTGGCTAAGGGAAAGCACTGCAGCTGACTGGTAGACAGTGCTTCAGCTGGCAGGGGAGAATGCTACAGCTAGCTTTGAGAGAGCACTGCAGCTGACTGGAGGAGAGTGCTGCAGCTGGCTGGGAGAGAGCACTGCAGCTAGCTGGAGGAAGCACGCAGCTGCCTGGGGAGAGCTCTTCAGCTGGCTTGGGAGAGTGCTGCAGCTGTCTGGGGAGAACATTGCAGCAGGCTGGTGAAAGCACAGCAGCTGGCTGGTGAGACAGCTGCCACTGGCTGGGTGAGAGCTCTACAGCTGCCTGAAGAAGAGCTCAGCACTGCAACAGGCTGAGGAGAGCACAGCAGCTGGCTGGGGCAGAGCACTGCAGCTGACTGGTAGACAGTGCTGCAACTGGCAGAGGAGAATGCTACAGCTGGTTTTGAGAGAGCAGTTCAGCTGATTGGAGGAGAGTGCTGCAGCTGGCTGGGAGAGAGCACTGCAGCTTGCTGAGAGACAGCACTGCAGCTAGCTAGAGGAAGCACTGCAGCTGCCTGGGGAGAACTCTGTAGTTGGCTTGGGAGAGCACTGTAGCTGTCTGGGGAGAGTGCTTCAGCTGTCTGGGGAGAGCACTGCAGCTGGCTGGAGAGAGCACAGCAGCTGGCTGGTGAGAGAACTAACACTGATTGGGAGAGAGCTCTACAGCTGCCTGAAGAGCACAGCACTGCAGCAGGCTGGGGAGAGCACTGTAGCTGGCTGGGGGCAACACTTTACCTGGTTTGGAGACAGTACTGCAGCTGGATGGGGAGAGTGCTGCTGCTGCTTGGAGAGAGCACTGCAGCTGTCTGTGGGAGAGTACTGCAGGAAGCAGTATGTCTCAGACTATGGAGAGTCAGTGCCATGATCTGCCATTGCAGTGTCTCCCAGTAGTGGACCAGGGAGCTTGCTCTACCACCAGGGGAACACTGTAACTGTACAAGGCCACCACTAGGCTATATGTAGCACCAGGGATTGGGGAAAGGCTTTAGGGTCAGGGTCATTTCAGAGAAAAAGTGGAAAATTGCCAGTAAGACAGTTCTATTTGAAACCCTGTGTTTCCTGTTGCTCCACACACTAGATCCTTGTCTCACAGAAGAAATGTCATCTCCCTGATGGTCTTACCTATGTGGTGGTGGGGGGGGGCTGGGGCAGAGAATGCTATAAAGATAGACATAAGCAGGAAAGAGTAGACAGTGACTCAAAAAGTGCAGACAAAAATTTGTGCTAAATCTCATCTATGAAATCTTGTGCTCTCTTACTGGCTCTTAGTGTGTTCTTTCATTTGCAAGTATGAGAGGATGCCAACTTGCACTTCAGTTCATTTATTGTGGACAAAGCCTCTGAACCTCCCTGCTGACCACCACCAATCCCTGCTCTCCCCACATACCATGCATTTGGAGATATGAAAGCTGCAATAGACTACCACTAGCTACTACTACTAGCCAAATAGTTGAAATCATGCACATCAGATTACAGTAGAACCAGAATCTCATTCTAAACATATACAAGTCAGGGTCTAGAATCAACCCCAGAAGGAGGTAAGGAGGTGGTCGGGGATGGGTAGTCACCAGCAGAAAGCCAGAGTTGGCACATCCAGCCAAGGAGGATAAAATAAATATGGAAAAAAGAAATACTGATACTGTACTAAAAAAGTGTTTAATTGTAAAATAAAAAATAGGTTCCATGTGGCATCTAGCCATTTATGTGACTGAGTGTAATATCTGTTACTTTGGACTTGCTTTCTCTGTATTTACACCCTTGGAGGAGGTGCCATGAGAAGGGTTCTTGAGGATAAAGGAAATGATGGAGACTGCAGAAGCTCAGGCAGGGCAAGGAGAGAGAGCACCAGAGGAGAAGGAGTGGAGGATGGAGGGGCAAAGCAGGTAAGGCAAGAAGGGGCTGTATGCTGGGAGCTTTGTAGTGTTCAGGGGAGGAGTCTGGCCAGCTGCTCCACTGAACCCCAAGCAAGTCTTTTAATTCAATGTGGCAGCTGGCCACATATGTGATTGAGTGTAATGCTTGATGTTACCTTGACCTTGCTCTCTCTGTATTTCCACCCTTGGAGGAGGTGCCAAGAAAAGGGTTCTCAAGGCTAAAGGAAATAATGAAGACTGCAGAGGCCGAAAAGATCGAAAGAAGCATTGACCACCTCCTCTAACTCATGGAATGAGGGATCCAGTACACTCAGAAGGGGAGATAAACCATGTGGAGCAACCTCTGGGGAACCATAGCATTGAATATGTCCTCCCTCAGGGCTTAAAGGGAGGATATGAGATAATAAGCAAGGTGGATTTCTGATTTTGGATTTCTGATGTATGATTGGTAGCAGGACGATAACCAACAGCCTAAAAGTTTGATAATATGACCAGGAACATTCCTTCTTGAGGCTGTGGTGGCAGCTCCAATGCAGAAGGAATGTCCTTAGCAGTTGTGTGGCTCATATCCGAGGCATGTGAGGAGCATCTATAGACAGGTGATGAACCATGCAGTAGTCATGACTATTCTTATCTCAGCCTGCAGTAATGGTATAGTCAGTGACTGAGTGGAATGATGAGCTAGATAACGACCCAGGATTGCAATGGGACACCATTGGTTGTACACTGGATAATAAGTGATATGCATGCTATGAAAGAGATGGTCCATTTTGGAGGTTTTCAGCAACAGGATATAAGTGTCTTCAGATTTCTAAAGACTAGTCATTGAGAGATGAAGCTGGGAGAATAAAGTAGGTGTGGCAGTGGTGAATTCACCAGGGCATAAGAATCTGTAAAAAGCCAAAGTTACGGCAGTTTGCAACATTAGGTCCAGGATGGGGGAAGGAAAACCTGAGTGGAGTAAGTTATGCAGCTGCTGCATTATTTTTTTATTTATTTTTTTTATTTTAGTTTTTGTTGACCAGGTAAGTGCACTAGACAAATCCTGCCTATTTTCAGGCACAACCTGGGGGAGGGGGATACAGATGAATGCCAACTGACCTTGAACCAGATTAAGCTGTTGGTGGTATTTTTAGTGAATTAGGGTAGAGATGTGTGGGGGGTACTAAAATACCCGACTCTCAAGACTACCTACAGGTATCTCTAAAGTACCCTAAAAATACTTGGATGAAAACCAAGTAGTTGGGTCAGGTCAGGTAGTTATTACCCTACCCATCCTACTACCCAATTATCTGACCCTGACCATAACAAAAATCATGTGAAAGACTGTCTTTTTTGGACTATTACACTGTTTGTTTGGTGCCCCGAGCCATTATACCCATGGGGGACATTGCTGAGGCAGGTACGAGAAGCACAGCTGCTCTTAGCAAGCCTGCTGCTGTTTCCAAAAACTATACCCATGGCAGGCATTGCTCAGGCAGGTATGAGAGGCACAGCTGCTCTTAGCGAGCCTGCTGCTGTGTCTACAAATTATATCCATAGTGAGCATTGCTGAGGCCGGTACGAGAGGTGCAGCAGCTCTTAGCAAGCCTGCTAGCTGTTTCCAAAAATTATACCCATGGCAGGCATTGATGAGCAGATGTTGTGAGTGAGCCTTCTGCTTTTTCAAAAGATTATACCCATGGCAGGCATTGCTGAGGTAGGTATGAAAGGCACAGCTGCTCTGACTGAGCCCGCTACTGTTTCCAAAAATTATACCCATGGCCAGCATTGATGAGGTAGGTAAGAGAGGCACAGCTGCTCTGAATGAGGCTGCTGCTGTTTCTAGAAATTGTACCCATGGTGGGCATCAAAGTTACAGACTATAAAACTGATGATTGACAGATGAAACCTAGGTGTAATGTGACACATGTGACTGGCATGGTGGCAATGGTAATGGTTCTAGTCGTTTTGTACACAACCTAGTCATCATATTCGGTATCACTGTTTGCAGGCTGTTGTTCATGTTCAGGGTCAGACTCGCATAATTCAGTGTTTGGGACAATTGGGAAATTGTCAGCATTCATTTTGAGAAATGTAAGCCATTCCATATTTGCAGGACTTAGCAGTGTTCTGTGGTCAGTGACTATTCTTCCAGTTACACTAAATATGCGTTCTGAATATATACTTGAAAGTGGACAACTGAGGTACATTATTGCAAGATTTGCTATATCTGGTCATATTGTTCTTTGTTGTTTCCAAGAGAGTAATGGATCTTTCTCGAGACCAATCACTGTATGGTCTGCAAAATACTCCAGGATCACTGGGTTGCGTGAGATGATTACCAGTCTGGCAGATGAACTGACTGCGCTTTCTTTACAGGATACTAGTCCATGTTGTTGCAGGTGACTCAGAAGTGACTTGTCTTTCTGATCCTGAACATAGGATGCCCGAGAAATAGCTGTAGATGTCATTTCCCTTGCTGATGGCACTGGTGATTGTGAAGAATTGATAGATGTGCAATTGTCTGTGCCAGAGGTGCACTTTGATGGCTCGGCAGGGTTTGACTGCTGTACATCAGTTAATGGTGTTGGTGGGGCAATGTCACATTTTGTTAGCAGAAGATCTCTCCAATACTCAATGTCTTCCCTTGCAGGAAGAATGTTTCACTTAAAGTGGGGATCTAGCAACATAGCCAACACACAGGAGTCATTCTTAAACATGGCATTTAGTCTCTGATCAGTCAGGTGTCTGAGATTCAAGTCATTTGCCAGCATAACAGCAGTGATGTCTTCTTTTGACTGAAAATTTTCTTTATGTCATCAAGGAAAATGTGAAGAAATCTTATTTGAGGAAGAATTTGACTCAGAGTTGCACTGTCCACACTGACATCATGTGCGACAGCCTCAAATGGCATCAGTAAGGTGACCAAAGATTAGAGTCCAGCTGCTGGAACTGAGCATGATGTCTACTTTCCCAATTAGATTCTGCATGGTGTAGTCATGTATAACTTTTTCTGTTCAAGAAGCATTTCTAACATGTACAGTGTTAAATTTCAGTGGGTTGTAACTTCCTGCTTTAATGTATGCAGTGGTAAGTAGTTTGACCTCTGCAGACCCTTCAGGATTTTTTGTGCTTTTACAGAGTGGCTGAAATGCCCACATATTTCCTAACAAGACCTAACAGGTTTTCAGCATTTCTTCTTCCATTTAAGAAACTCTGGATAAGAAGATTTAAACAATGTGCAAAACAAGGTATGTGTGGTAGTTGCCATCTCTAACAGCCTTGACTATGTTGGCACCATTATCTGACACTATGAACCCTGGAGATAAGGAATATGGAGTAAGCCATTTCTTGGAATTGATTTTGCAGTTCCTGCAAAATATTCACAGCAGTGTGGTTTTCCTCAAAAGTGGTGACACACAATACAGCCTGCTTCCTACTGCTTACAGTAGAGTGGGGATTATTACTTTCTGACTGAAAACTTGCCCAATGAGTTGTAACAGTCATGTAGCCAATTGTTTGGTTGCTGGTCCATATATATGTGGTTATGTCAACCTGCTTCACTTCAGAGAGTTTCAACTGCTTAATGACTGCAGTAGACACCAAGTCATATAACTGTGGAGCAGCCTTTTTCGAGAAAAATGTTCGACAGGGAATGGTGTACCATGGTTCAATCTGGTTCATGAACTTGAGGAAACCTTTTTGGGCAACAAAAGCAAAAGGGAGTTGACAGTCGGCCAACAGCTCTGCAATGGCTCTGTTTAACAGCTGGCATGTTGGATGCTTGCAGGTAAATTCTGATGTTCTCACAACACTTTCTTTTACTATTAGTTGATGAGAATCACAAGATATTTTTAACTGTAGGAGGATTGTATGTTTCATGCCTTTTTCATGTGGAGTACTACTTTGGGATTTTGCAATATTTGATAGTTTCAGAAGAAAACAATCTATGTTTGGAAAGACTAGAAGGACACATCAAGTGATTCAATGTCAGTTCCTGCTTCCAGTTCATTGTCACTATGGTCACTGCCACCACCACCTCCACTACTGCCCATACCAACCACACTGTCCCTTGCCTTGCCCTACTCAGTTGGGTGTTTTGCCTTTGCATGTCATAGTATTACTGATGTTCCAAAATGTCCCGCTTTGTCACCACAGCTGATGCTCTTTTTACACAGACTGCATACAGCACAAGAGTTGTCTGCAGGGTCAATATAAAATAAATTCCACACTAAAGATTTACCCTTTGTACTGCGGTGCCTGGCACTATTTCTTGTACAGTCAAGGAACATGGAGGAAACCCTACACTGCCATTTCCTTCTTGACATGAATTGTTCTCATTCATGCTTATCTTCTTATCCTTACATTTAGCATATGCTTTTTTTTCTGCACTTGCCTCTCATGCCTTACAGCAGCATCCTCTCCTACCCACTCATCAAATCTACAGACCTCATCGCCAAAAGATTCAGAATAACTAGAAGTGCTGCCATAATCAGGTGGGACATAGTCTGGGCTATCCCTTTCACAGTCCCCCATATCACCACCATCTTTATCAGCATTCACTGCCTCGGCATCTAAGCTTATATTAGAGGAGGATACCTCCTTGTCCTTGCATGCTGCTTCAGCAGCTGGAAGTATCCTGGCACATGTGGCAAAACATTCAGTACCTCTACAAGCATCTCCAGTCAGTTCTTTCTGAAACTCTACTATAATTTCATTGTAACATGCTTTTTTGGTTCAGGGGAACATTTAGTGCAAGTCCTAATGATGTTATGGATACTGTTGCTATGTTCTTAATTAGTGCTATGATTCAAATTGTCCGCATTATTTTCAGTTGCACATGCAGCAGCACTGTGCTCTGGGAAATTCGAGACATAGTAGACATAGCTGTGAAAGGAATGGATATTGTGTTACTAACTGCTGCAGAGACAGACAGTGTAGCTGACTATGTCATAGACAGTAATAAATGACAGGGCTTGGGGCACCTAATAGACAATGTAATACAGCATAAATGGCTTTTGCTATGCTGCAGAGAGAGATGTCACACACAGCATAGCTATGTCACCACAGTAATAAATGACAGGGCTTGGGACACCTAATAGCCAGTGTAATACAGCCTAAATGGCTTTCACTATACTGCAGAGACACAGAGAAGCTACAATGTGTCAGACAAGGCTCAGGGCACCTAAAAAACAGTGTGCAATACAAAAGATGGTGGCTGATTTGAGCCAGCCAGAGCACTAGCTCTGTTGGAGTTTGTTTATTTGTTTTATTGCATTTATTTGCTTGTTTTAAAATTATTTACGGTTCTCTGTGCAGATTAGTAGGCTAGTTAGGGTGGAAGAAGTGAGTTAGACTAGTATAGAAAGCGTCTTTTTCGGGTTGCTCGTTGCGTGCTTTTTACTTTCGGCATTCAGCCAGTTTTATCAGGAGCTTTGGCATCCCCCTGACTGCAGTGTGGCAGATTATGTAGTCAGAGGGTTGTGAGGAAAACTTTGTATTTAGTATCTAATAGTTTGTTTGTGAGCACTTATGTTATTTTTGAAAGCGCTACCTTTTGGCTTCTATTTGTGTAACTAGTGACTGGGGAACTTCTGAGGCAGCTGCTGGAGCAGACGGACGGTGAAGAAATTTGGATTTATCATTTTACTTCATGTATTTTATCAAGGAACAGTTTGAGGAGTGACTGCTGTTCGGGAAGGAGAGAGCTGTGTAAAGGTACAAGTCGCTGCTGGTAGAGATGGAAAGTTGAGTAATCATCGGGGGCGTGAGTGCCAGAAGGCTCAATATTACTCTCTATTGGAACATTCTGAGACTGCTTTATTCAATCAGCTGAACTGTTAGTTGATCACTGGGGTCTACAGCTGGTGGGGGGCTGTTTGGGCTTTGGGTGATTGGGGTTGGAGCTGTTGGAGCTTCCTGCTATAGGGTAGGGGTTTCAGTGGTTTTTGGGTTGCTGGTTATCTGGCTGTCAGAGAACAGTTGGGACAGTGAACCCTAGTCCCTAGCCATCATGGGGTTATTCCTAGCCTCCCCATATATGTGTGGGCCTTAGTTGGCCGTTTCATCAGCTGCTGAGTGGAGCTCGGATTTTTACATACTGAAGGTGACCTGGGGTGCCAAACAGACGAGGCATACTGATGAGTCCTGGTAGGAGAAACACGTGTCTATGTCTTCTGTTAGCACCCTTTGCAAACTGTGTGAGAGGCCTTTCGGCACCATGCAATTCTGCTCAAAGTTGGACCAGCATAACATTCTGTGGTGATTTGCATATGCAGCCCATGATGCTTTGCATTGTGGGGGCATGTGTGATTTTGTATTTTCTTGAAACTTGGCTTCCCAGCCAAATGCCCTTTGGGGTAACCCTTGCCTCAGTGTTTGCGCACAGAGGTTCTTTGTCTTCTATGTATTGGTTGCCTATTATCTGGGCTGGTGAAGAAAGATTTAAATTCTGGGACTGGTGAAAGGATAATCTGTCCGTGACTGCATCAGAGTTGTTCTGGATTTTGTGTAATTTTAATTGTACAGTCTTCATGAACAGGGTAAAATGCTGGAGTGAGAGACTGGCATTTTCCTTGGACACAAATTTTATTGCTGGCTGGGGGTGAGAGCCCCAACTGATCATAACTGCATCTGGACCTTTATTTTACTTTGTTCTGTGTTTATTTTATTCTGGTAAGGGGTTCTTGTGTAAGAGGCACCCCGCTGGTTGAAATGCTGGAGTGAGAGACTGGCATTCTCCTTGGATAGAAATTTTATTGCTGGCTGGGGGTAAGAGCCTCAACTGAGTATAACTGCATTTGGACTTCTGTTCATATTTGTTTATGTATGTGTGGGGTTGGTATTATATTGTGGAATTATTTGATTGTTTCAGGGTTTTTGATAATTATTGCATTTGATACGTGTTGGGAGGGTTGTAAGATGGTCAGGCATTATTCCCCCACCATGCTCAGGGAGTTACACCCTTTTGACTGTCCCCTTTTACCAGCTGAGGTGTATAAGAAATGTTGTGCCTTGGGGATAGTCAGAAGATGACTGAAGAGGGCATGATCTGGGCATGGTAGGAGAATGGAGACGGATGAACGGATAGAGGTCATGGGGACTAAGAGACACCCTGGGGCGAAATGGGGGCAGGAAAGGGGTGTTTCCTGCCTGGTTCCCAAACTCAAGGGCTCCACAGATAGTGGGCAGGTCTCAGGATCTTCCTCGATGACCCATCCAACCTGGGTGATATTATGCAATGCCAGATCAATTAGGAACAAGACAGCTATTATAGCTGATCTTGTTGGAACATTTAATTTGGCATGCATCACCGTGACCTGGCTGGATGAAAATGCAGACCCTATTTTGGCATCTGCTGTTCCATCTGGGTTTTCGGTGATACACCGCCCGAAATTGGATCGTAGGGGCAAGGTTGTAGCCATTATGTTTAAAATGGAAATGAGTCTTGTGGATGTGCCAGTGGGTTGCACTCGATCCTTTGAGTGTATCCTGGGAGCAGGTGTAGGATTCAGGATACTCCTCATCTACTGTCCACCTGGTGATAGGGGAGAATTCCTGAAGGAGTTTGCGGACTTCATTGTCGATGTGGCTTTGGAGTTGCCCAGATGGTTAATTCTGGGTGACTTCAGCGCCTGGGTCGGAGATGAACTCTCACAATTTGGAAATAATCTCTTCCAGTTTATGACTATGCTGGGCCTTACACAGGTGGTTACCTCTGCTACCCATATAGTGGGTCACTCTTTCGATCTTGTGTTCCTCCTGGGAATGGAGACCATGGACTTGGGGGTGGAACCAGTCGGTTGGTCTGACCACCACACCAAAAGATTCAGTTTTGGGGCACCCGCAAATAGGTCTGCCCCTATGGAGATGGTCTGGTACTGCCCTTTAAGGGGAGTTACCCCAGGGGGCCTATCGGCGGTGCTAGACTTATCAGGTTTATTGAGTGAATGCATGAGTCCAGGGGATCTTGTACGTGCCTATAATAAGGCAGTGGGAGATGCCCTGGACTCAATTGCTCCTGTTCGTGTTCGCCCACTCGCTCTGCGCCCAAGGACTTCTTGGTTTGATGGATCTCTGAAGGAGCTGAGGAGAGTGGGTCGAAGGCTAGAGAGAGTTGGCAGAAATCTGGCCTTGCTGTTGACAGGCTTAGATTGATGGAGCATTATAAAGGCTATCAATCAGCAATCACCCATAAGAAGGCAGAATTCCTGTCCAGGGAGCTGGCTGCTACACGGAATCAACCAGCTCAGGTCTTCCAGACTGTGGACAGACTGTGCAATCCAGTCTGTCTTCAGTCTGGAAGAGATTTTTCACAAATAAAGTGTGATGAGATTGCTCGATTCTTTGCAGATAAGGTTGCCAGCATCAGGTTGGGTATCGGTCCAACTCCCTCTATGAGGGATTGCGGAGATCGGTTGGAGGGGGCGAGCACCCGTTCTGTTTGGCCTGACTTTAGTAGGCTGGAATTCATGGACATTGTGAGGATTGTCCAGACTTTGCGACCAACCAGCTGTAGTTTGGATCTGGGTCCTACGCCGCTATTGGTAGGTTGCGTAGATGTTATCTATCCGATCCTTGCTGAAATTGTCTGGAGTTCCTTGGAGAAAGGGGTCTTTCCTAATCCCCTCAAGGAGGCAGTCATTCAACCACTCCTTAAAAAACCTTCTTTGGACCCAGACTGTCTAGCTAACTACAGACCTGTTTCTAACCTACTCTTTGTGGGTAAGGTTATTGAGAAGGTGGTTGTGTTGCAGCTGGATGACCATCTTACAACCTACAATGTCTATGATGCTCACCAATCTGGGTTTAGGAAGAGTCATAGCACCGAGACTGCCTTTGTTAGGGTTTTAAATGATCTCCTAATTGCGAGAGATCGAAAGGCTCATACTGTCTTAGTCCTGCTTGATCTCTCAGCAGCATTTGACACTGTAGACCATGGTGTGCTTTTGGAGTGCCTATGGCTTCTCTGTGGACTGTCTGCAACAGTCCTAAGTTGATTTCGATCTTTCCTCATGGGCAGGTCTCAGAGGGTTGTCACTGGAATTTATTCCTCTGATGCCTTCCCCTTGTCCTGTGGGGTGCCACAGGGCTCCATATTGGCACCCATGTTGTTTGCAGTGTATATGCTGCCATTAGGAGACATCATTAAGTGATACAGTTTGGGTTTTAACTGTTATGCAGATGATACCCAGCTGTATATGTCCTTTATTTCTGGACAGGATGATGTGATCTCCATGCTTAACAACTCTCTAGCTGAAATCAAGAATTGGATGAGCACTAGCTGGCTGAGGTTAAATCCAGACAAGACCGAGGTGTTGGTTGTGGACCCGGGTCATTCAGAGGTGGGTCTTGGGGTTGGGCACCCATCGGGCTTATGACTTGATGGTGTCCAACTCATGACCTAAGACCGGGTGCGTAACCTGAGCGTTATTTTTGACAGCGGTTTGACCATGAAGTCACAGGTGTCTGCAGTTGTCAAATTTTCCTTTTACCATTTAAGGAATATTGCCCAGGTGAAACATCTGGTTCCTCCTACTGACCTTCTTACATTGGTCCACACCTTCATAACCACTGGCCTTGATTACTGCAATGCCCTCTACCTAGGGCTTCTGGGGGTTGATATCCATCGCTTGCAGCTACTGCAGAATGCAGCGGCAAAGCTTTTGACGGGTACATCTAGATCCAGTCACATTATACCTGTGGTGCGCAAACTGCACTGGCTGCCGGTACAGTGGCAGATCACCTTCAAGGTCGGTTTGCTGACCTATAAAGCCCTACATGATCAGGGACACTGATACCTACAAAAGCTTCTTACTTCCTACTGCCCCTCTCGCTCACTCCGATCTGCCGACGAGGGATTTCTAGAGATTCCCAGGGTTCAGTTAAAAACATCTGGGGTGCATGCTTTTTCTCATGCTGCCCCTACCCTGTGGAATTCTGTACCTCGTCAGTTAAGAGAATGCCTGACCGTCTCAAGTTTTAAAACAGAGTTTAAAACCTATTTATTCAATCTGTTTTTTTTAATGTTTTTAAATTATTTTATTATTATTATTTGTTTACAATTTATGTGTATTTTATTGTACAGAGCTTTGATACATGAAAGGCACTAAATAAATTTTACTTCCTTACTAATACAGCCTAAATGGCTTTCACTATGCTGTAGAGAGACACAGAGTAGCTATGTCACAGACAGGGCTTGGGGCAACAAACAGACAGTGTGTAATACAGTCTAAATGACTTTCACTATGCTGCAGAGAGACACACAGTGTAGCTAATGTCACAAACATGGCTCAGGGTATCTAACAGACAGTGTAAAACAGCCTAAATGGCTTTTACTATACTCAGAGACACAAGCAGCTGCCAGCCAGTGCCTTTTGTCCCGCCCCCCCACTCTTTCTTTCCCCAGCACTGCACTGGATGATCCCGATTGCCCCTTTAGTCCCTAACACCTTTGTGGATTTTTTTTAATAGGTTAATTTTTTGCCATGATTTAGGCAAAAACATACAGAGCGAGTGCCCGATTCCTTCCTCTCCCTCCAGACTCTGTTGCTATCTATGCAACAGGCTCACAACAGGCGGAGCACAGACACCAGCACTAATCAATCAGATTGTCAGCCCAGTCATGTTCTTCTTCTTTCTGCTGTGAGCTCGTGAAGGACCCCACAGACTGCCCTTTCATGTCTCTTCCCAGCCTGGAAAGAGTCCCAGGACCCCACAGGCTGCTTGTAATGCCTGTTTTACAAAAATTGCATGTTACCCGACCCGTTACCCATGTCAAAACTACCCAACCCATGAAGTACACTGTTATGTCAGGTAGGATAGTAAATTACCCGAACTATCCTACCTGGCAAAAAATCTCCAATACCTGACCTACCCGATCCAGCTACCCGATGGGTAACCCATCCCTATGTTAGGGTAATGTCAATTGGTTGTTTTCCATTTGGTTTCAATGGAATGCTTTTCCTGAGAGTAAGTCAAAACAGCTTAATGTGCGAACTGGACAGAAAAGATGGACTACCCAGTACATGATGTGAGAGCTAGAACTGGATGCCTGCAATGTACTGTTCATTGGAGGAAATTGATAGCCACTTTGTATGGTTGCAAAAGGAGGTGAAGGCCAGGACTTGTTGAATACCAGGCTTGACAGGATCAAGCCTCTGTTAAACACAGAAGGTGCTGTATTCGGACCAGACAGTCGGGTATGCTTGCTGGGTCACCAGTTAGGGCATGCTGGGTAAGAGAACGAGCCTGGCAGAAGTAGAAAGCTACATCATTATTAAGTTACTGTGCTATGGAATGGTGGTCAGGTGAGGATCTGCTGCAGGGCAAAGTAGCCAGAATTTCAGAAAATTGAAACAGGAATGACTGTCAGTTGCTGTATTGTTGACCTCAGGTATGTAAACACACTGTAAAAACAAGCATTTGTCAATGCCGAACGTTGGTTGCTTGTTTAATGCTGGCACTTCCATGAGCTGCCTTTATACCCTACAGTGTGCCTCATCTGGTCCCATAGCCTTATGTACTTTCAGATGTAACCCCTAGGTGGCGCTATCCCAAAGGCTACTACCCCTGCCTGCTTGGCTAGTGGCAGGTTAAGGGGCCTGGGTACAGAAACGGGTTCTTTGACCCAGAGGTCAGGGTTGTTAGTGGTCAAGCTAACCTGGGCACAGCCCTCCGGGACACTGTAACCCCCCCTTCCCTTCTAGTGGCCTGAACAATATACAATAATCACCTTCACAATGACCCTTATTCACCATGCAATTACCCACACTGTTTGTGCTTACCACCAGGGCTGGTTCCTCTAGATCGACCCTGGGAACCCCCTGTAAAACAAGGTTATGCACAGCAAATAGCAACAGTACAGTACTCTTGGCACAAACTGGAACCACAGTCAGGTTAAATGCAAAAAGAGTTAGATCTGATTTATTCAGGGGACTTAAACAAGGGAGGGGCGTAATCAGGTTGATTTGCTTAAAGGCTATATCAATCAGACAGTTATGCATGCACTTCAGAGTCCCTACACAGTCACACACTCTGGGTACCCAGGTAGAAAGATGGTGGGCTAGCCAGGAACATTGCCTGGGGTAGGCCGGTTTGCGGCTGGTTGGGGCCCTGTGATGGAAGAAAGCAACATGCACAAAACACACTATTTGTAATCTGGAAGTGGAGGGCTTTGTTCATGAAGGAAAAGACCACAAAGCAATCAGATGACAACTCTTTAGATTTAGCTGTTGTTGCAGGGAGCTACCCTGATGTTTACTCATGATACCCAATACAGGACACAGGCAGGATGAAATCAAGACAGCAGGTTGTTGAACTGGAGTGCCAGGAGAAGCAGGGCCCACACGAATCACCGATGCGTCATTCCTGTTCAAAGCATGAGCAGGGAGCTGATCCACAGGCAGGTCTCTCATCAATGGCTTTCTCTGTGCAGCGGGTAGTCTGGCTGGGCCAGTGCGGCAAAGCCCAGGCCCAATGGAGATGAATACAAATTCAGCCCATGGGAGCTGAATGCAGCCTACAGCAAGCAGAACACAGTTCAGCACACAGTAGGGAACCAAATCACGACCCACTAACAGCACACAGCACATTTACATGTAAGAAATTCTACTGTACCAGGCAGATTGCTATCCGGTTGCAGTTACAGAGTCTCTGCACAAACCAGGAGTTCAAAGGTGGCTAGAAATCCTGATAGGCCGATCGCATTCAGCAAATCTTCGATCTTCTTCAGGTTAAAGCCTGGACACCGTTCTGTGGCTTAAATTGTCCTCACAATTCAAACTCAGTCCGAATAAACTCTCTTCTCCCTTTCAGGGACAGCAGGCAGACAGGCAGGCCAAAACTCAGCCCTTTCACAATTCTCCCACACAAATCCACACAGGATTGCTGCTAGACTATCTCGAGCTGTTACCTCTTTCACTTCCCAACTCAAACTGAAAACTAGCTGCAAGCAGCCTGGGAATCTCCCCAGGATCCAAAAGGTTTGGTTGGCTGATTCTTCTGTCAGTCACAACAAGGGCTCCTCTTCCAGGTCTGTCATGGCACCAAAATGAAAAAAAAACTACAATTCCTATAGAATTTTGCTCCCACAAAGCCCCTGGGGACAGGCTCCATTTTGGAGTCCCCAAAGGTACTGACTGGCCCATTTCAGCAGTCCAGAACCAAGATGAAGGAAACAGAACTGTCCATGCTACAAAGAAGGCAGGTTAGAACAAACTGCAATAATATTACTACTCTAACAAATGATCATCAAACAAGTACATCTTCTAACAGAGCACCCTCTCAGATTTATTTTGACTGCAATCCAGGCAGCTCTTAAGGAGACAGTACATAGAGGCTATACAGGCACTCTCTGGCAATACATTTAAACTGCTAAAATGCAGGACACCAGCCTGGCAGTGAACATTTTAAGCAAGCTCAAGGAAGACTTTTCGGGAACCCCCATTTGTAGGGGGGTTACACAAGGCAGCAACTTCTTTCAGTAATACCTATTTAAATTCCACCCTGCTATCCACCCAGCACCCGCAATTTTTTTTCTGCTGAAAAAAACTTTTAATGGGGACCGGCACAACCCACCTGCCTCAACGGCCAGCCCCCATCTTATAAACTAATTCAAGTGAAAGGCAGGAGCATCAAGAATACAGAGTAATCTCCCAAATTTAAGTGAGAGGCAGCAGCACCAAAAATACAGAGTAATCCCCCAAATTTAAGCGAGAGGTAGCAGTGCCAAAAATACAGAGTACCCCCCCAGCAACAACAAGCAGTGACCTGACCACTCCAGCCGTCCATCACCCCCTCGCACCCGGCACTTGGCACCCAGCACCCAATTCTCCTTATTAGGAGAAGGCCATTGCCATCAGCATCCACCCGTCCAGCACAACACAGCCCTCCCTCCCTCCTCCACTGCAAAGCGCCGGCTTCCAATGAATGGAACCATGCTGCTTGTTGCTATAGTACAGCCAGCAGATCACATTGCAAAAAAAAGTAAGTTAATGCATCAGTTAGGGTTTTTATTAAATTGTTAAAGCTGGGAAATTCAGTGTTAGAGTTCTCGCTTTCTACCACCTTACTCACTTTTCACCATTGTCAATACATTGGGTGTGCCATTAGTCAGCTAGGTTTCAATCACCCCATTCTCCTATGCTGTACCACGTCAGCTTGTTTACACATGGAATGGGGTGAGAGTTGGGCCTGATGACCCCATGGCACACCCCAATGCCTGTTGGTGTGTGGAGAGTGGGGGTGGGATGATACGGGTGGGAACCCTAACATCGAATTTCCCAACTTTTGGCAACTTAATAAAACCCCTAACTGATGCATCAAACATAGTTTTTTGCAATGAATGTCCCTTCTTTGTGAGATAGTATAAGAGTATCCTTATTTTACTGTGGGAGCACAGGGTCCTTTGGACCCTGCGCTCTAATCCCACAAAGTTATGTGCGTGCGTAGAATAAATGCAACAGATGCACATAATTTGGGCATTTTCAGGAATTTATTTCACCAAATTTTCAGTATGGCCTTTTGGGGACCCCTCATCATGAACACTGGCACTGACATTTCGTTAATCTGTCCCAAAAGTTGATTTCGTAAAGTGGCCTCGCTATTCAGCGCAACAGGTGTGAAAACATGTTTCTGTCAGGATGTAAAAAATGACAGCTGTATACTGTTCAAGAGGAAGTGTGAAAAATGGCAATGTTGAAAATCTGAAGAAAAAATATCAAAAATTGTCGAAGTTAAGTGCGTGCGTAGAAACTGTGCAACGTATGCTTGCAACGTGTTCATTTTTTGGAATTATTTCACCAAATTTTCAACATGGGCTTTCTGAGACCTTCCCTCATGAGCACCATTTGTTAATCTGTCCTGAAAGTTGATTTTGCACAGCGACCATGCCATTCTGCACCACAGGTGCAAAAACACACTTCGGGCAAGATCTGAAAAATGAAAGCTGTACTGTTCATGAGGAGGTGTAAAAAAATGGTAATGTTGAAAATCTAGGGTGAAAATATTAAAAACTGGCAAAGTTATGAGTGTGCATAGAAACTGTGCATCATACACTTGTAACACAGTCATTTTTGGGTCTTTTTGTACCAAAGTTTCAACATGGGGTTCTTGGGACCCTTTCTCGTGAACACTGGCACTGTCATTTTGTTAATTGGTCTTGAAAGGTGATTCCACACAGCGACCACAAAATCACCTTTCAGGACCAGTTAATGGAATGACAGTGCCAGTGTTCAGGAGGTGGAGTCTCAAGAACCCCATGTTGAAAATTTGAGGTCAAAATTCCTAAAAATGGCTGTGATATCAACATAAGTTGAAAACCCCATTGACAGCCATTATATGGCTTACCCTGATTCCTTTATTTCGTGGTTCGCCTTTGAAGAGTACAGGCGTGTCCCGGTCTAGAAAAGATTGCAGTTGCTGACCTCTGGAGAAAAGTATGGGGTAAGAGGGTGTGTGGGAGGTGGGTGCACAGAGGAGGGTGGGGATGGGGAGGGGACATGGGAGACGACGAGGGATTGTTTTCATTTTCCAGGTTTAAAAAAAAAAAGACATTGGGGTGCTGTTTTCTTTTTTACAGGTGCATTATACATTTGGAAACACTAGAACTGTGCTATCCAGTGTTCCACACTGTCGGGGGGAGAAGGGCCACTGCCAATGCAGAGATCGGGCACCCCGCTGTCGGCAAACATAAGGCAAGAAACAGCAATGCTGCTGGGGGAGAACATACTGGAAACACTGGGAGTGGGCTCCCCAGTGTTCCACAACAATAATATTGGGATTTTATGTACAACTGGGGACATTGGGAATGGGTTACCCAGTGTCCCACACTGTCGGAGGGAAGGGGGTTACTGCAGGCATGGGGATTGAGCACCCTGCTATTGGCAAACCTTATATCAAGAGGGAACACTGCTGAGGGGGAGGAGAAGGAACCATACTGGGCTGAAGAACAACTGGGGACACTGGGAGTGGGCTACCCAGTGTCCCACGCTGAGGGGGAAGGGGAGGCTTGTTTTTGTTGGTCTGGGTAGGAGATTTTTTTTTTTTTTTTTGGAAGCTGCTGTTGCGCAAGACTTCCTTTTTCACTCCACAAGCCAATCAGCTGTTTACTGACATGGGCTTCATGCAAATCAAAGGACTGAAGCCCTCTCTGATTGGAGTGGCTTCGGTCCTTGAGAGGGCTTTGGTCCTTTGATGTGCATGACCATTCAGTCCACCTAGCAGAGAGCTGTGTCAGGACCACACCGAATGGTCACTGGTGCCAACTGCTGAGCCCATTACAAGCCCCTGGTTTTGTGTACTGCAATGGGCTCAGCAGCGACACACACCCAAAATCCCATATTGCAACAATATGTTGGTTTGTGCATGCATGCAACCAACGTAAAAAGTGGTGTTACAGGGAAACTCAAGTTAATTTTCAAAGGAAGTTCCTAACTGCTAGGGAAGATGAACAGCCATTGTTTATCAGGGCTACTGTGGCTTGGTTATCAGAATACATAGTGACCGTGTGGTTGGCCCAAAGCACAAGACAGACCTCATGGTGCAGTGAAGTTTTTAAGGTCTTGAAAAAAACAGTGAGATGTCATTCCATTGATTTTGGAAGTAAGACACCATGACAAGGTCACATTTTGCTGCAGCTGTAATGGTGATGTTGTGATCCAGGGAGGACACATAGGAAGCAGTGGTGAGGAAGTACGAAGTGAAGGATCTGCCTTGGGGAGTAATACACATGGCGAAGGTAACGTATCCCAGGAGAGGTAGCAGTTCCCTTTTGGTACAAGATGATTTGGATGAGAAGGCAGAAACAAGAGTAGTGATATGTGCTAGATAGCATTGTGGAAGTCTTGCTTGCATCGACTGTGTATCCAGTTCTATGCCTAGAAACTTAAACATCGTAATAGGGCCGATGGTTTTGTTGGAGGTTAAGGGGATGTTAAGTGTGGTGAAAAGCTCCACAAGGCATGATATTCTTGCTGCAGGAGGCTGCAAGGGGGAAGCAGAAGAATCAACTAGGAGAAAGTCATCCAAGAGGTGTAGTACAAATGTGCACTTGCATTTATTTAGCAGAATTTAGCAAAGGCAGTCAAAAAATACTTCAAATAGCACTGGGCTGCTCTTGCAACCAAAGGTTAAATGGACAGCAAAGTAAAAGATCCCTTTCCAATTGTGCCAAACAAATGCCATAGTGAGGGGTGAATAGGAAGATATTTGAAGGTGATCAAAATGTCAGCTTTCACCACCCTAGCACCCTGACCCACAAGCCTGATGAATCAAATAGCATTGCTGATCCTGGCATAGTCCAGAAAACTCATCTGAAGTTATGAGAGAATTAATACTTGAATGTGGGGCTGACAAATCAATGATTAGTCTTTTCTTTCCTGAGTATTTAAGAACAGCTACTCTGAAGGGGATGATTCAATATGTCAGAAAATGTAGTTAAGAGAAAGGGTAATGACGAAGCCTTTGTCTAATTCCTTTTGTAGGAGGATATTCATGGCATCAGGATCATGGAGAGTTGATTGTAGATTTTTGTATAAGAAGGGTGTTGTAGGAGATACAAGGATACCAGTATAGAAGCCATTTGTCAGGCTGGTAGTGCAAATGTCAAATCTTGGAAGCAAATGGATGATCCAATAACATCTGCTGAAGGAGTGTAACATTAATGGTGGCTGAAGGATGCTGCTCTAGTCACTTGGAGGCAAAAGATGGATCAGAACAGGATTTTCTGTGGCAGACAGTTTGGGCATCGGCATCACTGCAATGGCTTTTTATATGGAGCATGTTGCATGCAGGTCTGCAGCAGCCAGAGTAAAGTTTTAGCAGAATGTCCATTCCACTGAGAACATGACCAGATGGCCTGAAGATCCTTTAGATGCCCAGGGGCATAGAAGATGCCCCAAGAGGCAGATGATGTGGAGGAAGAAGTGGATGGACATGATGATATAGTTGGAGTGGCGGAGTCCTGGATTGTTGGGGCATGAGGAAGTAAAGTGGGAAAAAAGCCACAGATTAAGTTTATTGTCTATGGAAAATAATCAGAGACAACCTTTGAGCACAGATTGCTTGTTTGCAAAGGTTCCACATCATATAAGAAACAATACAGTAGACAAAACAGGGTTACAAATTCATAATTTGACAGCTCAAGTGGAGCCTCGTTGCAGGGCTATTTGTGGTTACATAAGGTATTTATGATTGGTATGGTACACTATTATACAAACAAATAATCATTTGTAAGCAAGGTAACTGTGCAACCTACTGTATTATAGCAATTAACTCATTGTGGGAAGATCTGATAATAGCACGTAAACAAAGAATGATCAGAAAAATGCAAATGCCACCCTTGTTCAGGTCAGGTCAAAGCAGCGGCAAGCTAAGTTCTGGGCAATATTAGCCCTGAGGGCCCATTTGAATTGTGAGCTCTTAGGTAGAGTGGTTATGCTGGCAGGGGGTTAATTTAGCCACATGGCTGCCTGGTTAGTAAAGGAGCACTGACCCAGGCTTGTTCTTCGCAGTGGGATTGCTAGGGCTTGCCAGGTCATGCACAGTATAGTGTAGGTGTTGTGGATGGGCCTCATAATGGAGCTAATGACTGGTGGTGTGAGGCCTAGGAGTGCTTTCTTGGCCAGTAAAATTGTTTGGTAGTGGAGCCTGGCAGAGAAGTGGAGCCAGTTTGTAAGGTCATATAGATTGCATGTGTGTGTGTGTATTTATGCAAGCCAGTCACAAAGCGGCATGCTTTTTTGAGCAGCATCCTGACTCTGACTAAGACCGTATCCGTGGCTGACCCATAGATTGGGAAACTGTAGTCGATGAA
The DNA here is from genome assembly GCA_016271365.2 of Neoceratodus forsteri. Taxonomy (NCBI): domain Eukaryota; kingdom Metazoa; phylum Chordata; order Ceratodontiformes; family Ceratodontidae; genus Neoceratodus; species Neoceratodus forsteri. Next base: position 797,014,772 of record CM028134.1, on the reverse strand, counting down.
AGAGCACAGAGCTGAATACTGCGAGGTGTTTTGATTCTTTGGTTAGATTCAGCCTTTGTCTGAAGAGTGCTCCCAGCTTCCTATTTCTGATGTGTACGACATTGTCCATATGTTCTTTGAATGATAGGCCCCCCCAGGTATCTAAATGTTTTTCCTTGCTCCAGTGGGGCTCCCAGTGCATTGTGCAAGTTGAGTGGAATTGACCTATTCTTAATGTGTGTCCCCTGTGAACAGCATAGTTTTTTTTTATAGTTAAGTTTATAGTTAAGAACAAGTTTAGTGCTCTTAAACCAAGATTCTAGGGCCTCAAAGCTGTGCTGAAGTTCTTGAGTAATGTTGGTGTGTAGGGGACTGCTGTAGTATATCACCACATCATCTGCATATAGCAGCATCTTTGCCCTAGTACTCACTGTAGACAGGCCGTTGATAAACAGACTGAATAGTAGAGGGTCCAAGATTGATCCCTGTGGGACCCCCTACCATGACACTCCTATCACTTGAGAGGATCCCATTAATCTTCACTCTGTCATTGATCACCGAGGTAATACCTGAACCATGACAGAAACAAAGAAACATAGATTTTAACGGCACATATGGACCACCTGGCCCACCTAGTCTTCCCATGCAGCTTCATTAGAGAGGCCAAGGGAGTGTAGTTTCATGATTAGCAATGGGTGGTCCAAGAGATTGAATGCTTTTGTTAGGTCTATGTATATGGTGCCAACTACTTGCCCTTTGTCTAGAGCTTCGTGAAGAGAGTTAGTTTACTCAATAAGAGCTGTGACTGTACTGTGCTGCTTTCTGAAGCCATGTTGCTCCACACACATTAGGTTATACATGTTCAAGTATTCTGCGAGCTGATCTGACACCATTCTTTCTAGTGCCTTAAACAGAGGGGACAAACTTGAGATATGTCTATATTCTGTGATATTTGAGCTGTCCCCAGTCTTAAAGATGTGAGTAACTATTGCTTTCTTCCAAACCTGACGAAATTGGGAGAACCTCAGTGAGAGGTTGAAGATTTTATTTGGGGGGAGCTACCTCGTTTAGAGTTATGGTTAACAGCTTCATATCAACCTTGTCACTCCCTATCCTGGTTTTAGCTAGGGCTCGCTTAATGTATTTGATGGTTTCCCTTAGAGTGACACATCTAAAGTAAAATGTAGAGATGGTTGAGTTGGTGTCCTTGTGGACCTCCTTAGTTGTTTGTGAGTTGGGCGGGTTAGCTGGGAGCACTGAGCTTAGGTCAGTGAAGGCTTTAGTGAAAGCTTCGGCTATATGTGTTGGGGAGGTGACCACACCTCCAGGGGTGGTTAGCATGGTTGGTGGGCATTGTTACTCTTTCCCATTAGCTCTTTTGGGGTAGCCCAGAATTTCCAGCTATTACCATTGCTGTCTTTAAACTGTTCTTTGTAGAAATCCACCTTTGCTGTTCTTATTGCACTGGTGCATTTGTTTCGAGCTTCCTTGTATTTTCTTAGATCAGAGGGAGCTCCGGTGTCTTTTGCCCTACTCCAAAGGTTGTCTCTTGTTCGCATGAGGGTTACAAGGGCAGGCGTGATCCAGTCTACAGTGGAGCCTTTGATTTTACGTCTCTTGTAAGGGGCAAACTTATCACAGGCTGCAGTAACGTGCATTGTGGAATATTCTAGGGCCAGATTAATATCAGAATAATTGTCCGGGGGAGTGGTGTCCAGTCAGCTCTGGCTAGGTACTCCTTGAAGTCATCAGTGAGGTGCTTGTGTAGTACCCTGCTGCTGATTATTTTGGGAAGGGATTTCTGTATCTGTGCAGACCACTCGCACAGTACTGGTGAGTGGTCACTAATAGCATCTGGTAGCATTTGAACCCTGACCATCCTGTCAGAGTGGCTGGTGAGTACTCAGTCAATTAACATTTTGGTGCCTATCCTAAATTCACTCTCATGTGGTCCTTAACTACCTGAGTCAGATAGAGGCTTGCAATTAGGTCTATGTGAGTGGTGCTTGTGCTGGACAACCAGTTGATGTCGATATCCCCCACTACTATTGTTTCCCCATTAGAGCAGGCTTGGGAGTGGTAGTTACCAAATGAGTTAAGGCCTGCCTGTTTCTTCCTTGGGGGGATGTAGACTGTTAGCAGGTTGATGATTTTTTTACTATCACCCATGAGAATTCTCACAGCTAAGTATTCACAGTCGGGTGAGGGTGATTCAAGTGCCACTTTCTGTGCCTGGAGTGAAGTACGGATATATGTGAGATGCCCCCTCCCCTTTTACCAACTTGATTTTGTCGATAGACATTATAGCCATCAAAGGATATAGTATCATCAGTTATTGTAAGGTTCAGCCATGATTCCATGATGGATATAATGTCAGGTTTTATCTGCATTACCCAGGCTTCGAACAGGGATAGCTTAGGGAGCAAACTTCCAATATTAAATTATACTAATCTAAGTTTAGTTTTCTGAAGGGTGTGTGTGTTTAGTAGTTTATTGTTGATCAGTTATTTTATTTATTTTTATTTATTTATTTAACAAATCGGAAAGACCTTTGAGCCAAGGGCTCTTTTACAGAGGTTCCACGTCAAGTCACAAGAATAGCAAATTACAGTGGTTTCAGTAAGTAGTACAACATGAGGAAAGTAATTACATAAACAAAAGAACAATATGGCAAGATAAATATTGTGTGAAGTGCAGCCAGTGGCCTTGTCTGAAGAGGAGTGAAAGGGCTTACAAGGAAAGAAAGTACAGGGGGTGAATTGGGGGTTGGAAGGAGCAAATAAAGAGCAAGGATGGAGATTCCACAATGAAGCTTGAGCAGGAAAAACCCACAGGGCAGAGGGTAGAGGGAACAAGGTGAGGAAACAGAGCAGAGAGGGGGAAGTGGGAGTGGAGGGGTAAAGGAAGGGGGGATAAGGTAGGATGAAAAAGAGGGCAGGAATGGGAATGGGAAAGGGATAAGGGAGGAAGAGCTGTCAGTGGAATAGCACAGCAGCAGCATAGGGCTATACAGGGGCAAATGGTAAAAGAGGGAGGTCCCAGTGCATTTAACTATCAGCAGAGATTAGGTATAGTAGTCACAAGATGCTCTGGAAACTAGGAATTGATGCAGCTTCTGCTTAAAAGGCCCCAAGGTTGCAGTCGTCACAATCTCAGGAGGAAGGGAATTAAATAAATTAGCAGCTCTAACTGCAATGGAACGCTGTTGGAGCGAGGTTCGACAGCGAGGGACATTAAAAGTTTGGCTCCCAGAACTTCATGTTCTCCGAGTGCCCTGGAAGGGACTGAAAAGCTGAAGAGAACCTGGTGGTAGGAGACCAAGTTCTGCCTTCTTAGCCAAAAGGCAGGCTTGTTATTCAGTGCAAGCCTGGAGTTGAAGCCAGCCTGCTTGTTCGTAAAGGTTACAAGTGTGAGTACGATATGCTACACCAGTTAGTAGATGGCATGCCTTATTCAGAGCTGTGGTGAGCCGACGTAGGGTTGTGTCTGTGGCAGAACCATAAATGACCAATCCATAGTCAATATTAGACACAATTGAACTTTGGATAGCCAATCTGAAGGCTTTCATAGTAAGGTAGTGTTTATGCCTGTGTAAAAGGCCTAGGCGAATGTTAACTACCGTGGCAACATTCTCAACATGGTTGGAGTAGGGCAGCGTACTATCCAGAGTAACTCCTAGGTATTTAAAAGATTAAGTCTGATCACGGATAACACCTGCACTGTTTCTAATCACCAATTGTTTGGCTTTGTGCTTGCTGTGGGTACCATGGAAGAGCATGACCTTAGTTTTTTTGCAGTTAAGCACCAACTTATGAGAGATGAACCAGGATTCAGCTTCAGTAAAACTTTTCTGAAGTTGGGTCTGAAGGAGGGTAGGGTCAGCAGTCTTTGAGAAAATGACAGCACCATCCACGTAGAGGAGTACTGGTTCAGAACAGGATGCCAGAAGATTATTGAGGAAGGTGCTAAATAGAAGGGGTCCCAGTATCGATCCTTGAGGAACCCCAGAGCAGACAGGCAGTTTAGCAGAAAGGGCAGACCCTATTCTCACCTGCTGTGTGCGGTTTGCTAGATAGCTGGTGAACCACTTTAGGGCCTCTGAAAATATACCAAGCCCAGCAAGTTGCTGTATCAGCAAATGGTGATTGACCATGTCAAATGCTTTAGACAGGTCAATAAAGGTTGTACCAACAAGTTGACCCTGATCAAGGGTATGGTGAATGAAACCTGTGAATTCCAACAGGGCTATAGGTGTGCTGTGCCCTTTCCGAAAACCATGTTGTTGGACACACTGTAGGTTGTATTTTTCCAGGTACTCCACAAACTGGTCAGCAACAATCCTTTCAAGTGCTTTGGACAGCAGGGGAAGAATCGATATTGGCCTTTAATTCCCAGGTAGTAATCTGTCCCCACTCTTAAAAACTGGTGTAACCAGTGCAGAGTTCCAGATCTGGGGGAATTGTGAAAGTATGAGGGATCAATTGAGAAGCTTGGTGAGGGGGGATAGGACTTCATCTAGAGTTAGGGTAAGATGTTTTAGGTCAAGGGACTCACTGCTTGTCCTAGTTCCTCCTAGAACTTTACATAGGTAGGTCTTGGTCTCGCTTTCCAAGATAGCTTTGAAGTAGAAACATGGGTGGGTAAAGGCCTTTTCTGATTTGGTGGATGTAGGAGCTGTGCTGGGTGGTTCAAAGAAATTTGGGGGCAGAGTTTGGCTAAGGTCTGTGAAGGATGAATTAAATGTGTTGGCAATTAACACAGGGTGATGGGTGGTAGACCAATCAACATTTAACATAGTTGGAGCCTGTTTGGATACTTTCCCAGTGATTTCCGAGAGGTTTTCCCAGAATGTTTTCCCATCAGCCCAGGTCTTGGCAAGGATGTCCTTATAGTAACATGTTTTGTGCTCACGGATAGCCTTAGTACATGTGTTTTTGGCCATCTTATAGGCCTGTATTTCAGGTTGACTGTCAGAGGTCCTGGCCCTATGCCAGAGGTGGTCACGATCTTTCATTTGAGCCAGAAGGCTAAAAGAGATCCAAGGATTATCAAGTCCCCTGATCCTACATGTCCTAAAAGGGTCGTGGATGTCACAGGCTATGTTCAATGAAGTATTGTAGAGCTGAGTCAATATCAGGTGCGGTTTCAATTTAAGACCAGTCTTGTTGTCAGAGGAGAGACTTTAGTGGCTGCAGGTGGCCACAGAAGAGCACTCTACTTGTGATTGTTCTGGCAGGGGACTTGATAAATTTGTTAGACCAATAACACTTAGTAGGAGAGTGATCACTGATAGTGTCAGGCAATACTTCAGAATGGGAGATATGTGTTGGACGATTTGTTAGGACCCAATCCAGAAGTGTGCTAATCCCAGTCTTATAGTTCATCCTGGTTAAAACCATGGTTATTTAAAACCATTACAACATACAAAAATTTAAAGTACATTATAAAATACAGTAATCCATATTGTTAATACATCTAATATTCCAGGAATCCATAAATAGCAAATATAAATCATCTGGCATCAATCCAGAAAATAAGATGAAATAAAGGTGAGGTAACCTATAATCCTATTACTCCATACTCTTTTATATTAATAAGTAAATAATTCTTTCCTTCAGATTACTTTCCTCACTTAAACAAGGGCTTCGGGAGGTATACTGTAGCATTTTCAGGAAATAGCCCACCTTGGCTCTCCCAGTGTGCAGTTTGCCGCTCTAACTGTTGCATTCCTCTTTCAGAGGACCCTGTCCACACCCAACAGAAGACAAACTCAAGCCGTGAAAATCTAGCCCACACCAATGCCCACTGATTAGCACAAAATGTTACTCTGTCCTGACTGTAAATTAACAGGTCTTTGCAACATTGCCTGAGTTGTGCCCTTACATACTACTGGGCTGAGTCCACCCCTGGGTTCCAGTGGAATACCCCACAGCGCGTGCTGCCCCATATCCCACGTAAGTAACCCATAGGTCAAGGACCTTACCAGCCTGTATCATAAGCCATAAATACAGGATCTAGAAACTAGACCCCCAATTATATATCGGATCATTTCACTTCCCACCCAAATCCAGACTTCAGTAGCAGGCCCAACAACATACTCCAGATGTGCCCCTCTACTACCATACACATAGATCCACTTACTATAGAAACTAACAGTCATTTCAGCATAGGCTCATCTGGACATTCCCAGGTAGCCTCCCCAAATCACCCACATAGATACCTCCCTATTGCTCAGTATGTAGGTTATGTCAGGTAAACATGAACCTTCCTCTCTCTAATAAATATCACTTTTAAAATATATCTGAGTAGTTCTAACTATTTTCTGATACTGTTCTACTACAATATGGACTAAAACTACAGAGAAAAAATAAAACATTGATGAAAACATCTTAGAGCAGATATACAAACACAGTCAAGAACACAATATATCGAATTGTTCCCAGAACTAATAGTTCCATTTGATCACTAAAGGCAGAAGGATACGAACAGTACTCAGGACATATAGGACTCAAAACATTTGCTCTTAAACTAAGAATAGCACTAACGAGAATGTTCAGAACTTTACAATTTGCCTCAGAAGGCCTTAAATGGTGGCTCCGTAGCCAGGGAACATTACTTCACTTCACTTATATATTATATGTCTCTGTGGTTATGTCATTGGGAGGGCATCCAAACACTCAGACCCAATTTCATTAATTTGATTACTTTGATTCCTAGTCCTCTCCTATCGCAATAACAGCGTCTTTACACAGTCTGACACGGTGAAATTGCTCTCCATAATTCTCAAAGGCTCCCGGCTCCTCTTCACATTAGCACCCTCCAGCGTTTCAAGGCCTGCTTCCATTACATTAACGGAGCACGCATTCCTCTCATACGTATTCTCCAGCCTTTCCATTCTGCAAGCACCTCTCCAGAATTCAGTTTACTCCTTAAAATTGCAGCCTCATTCCTGGGATCCTGGGATGAACGTCTTTAAAAGCCTGAGAAACAAAATAAATAGTGCTCCACTAGCACAATAACTCCAGGGGGGCATAAATCAAACCTCATTAACTCCAGCCCCTAGGCAAAAATATCATACCTTTTAGTGGCTTTAACAAGCCTATCTGCATGTTTGTTGCCACTGCAATCTCCAGCTTTCTCCTACTGCCCAAGAGTCTTCCCGAATCTTAGCTTCATTCGAGTTTCTAGGAATTCATAAAGATTCTATAGGAAATCCACGTAAAGTCTGAACTGCAGCACCTCCCTGAAGGGTGTATGCCTTATTACTGTAGCTGGGTCTTGGGTTGGGATGGACATTCCCAGACAAACGTAGGAGCATAGTTATAAGTGTTTTATGGCTGGGCCAGTGGGAGGCCAGGTTCAGGCTCAGCTTGGCTTTGCTTTGGCCAGGTGAGGCGTAGGGGTTGGTGAGTAGTGATAGGCGTGTGATCCAGGACTCTGTATTATGGGACACTTTAGTGGGTTAAGTTCCTGACAAGAGGCACCTCAGTTGGATGTATTCTGGGTCAGTGGTAGTATGGTGCATGATTTACTGTTGCTCCATGCATAAGGGAGGTAGATATAAATAAATGAGGCAAGCTCCCATGTCATAGAAACATAGACTTTGATGGCAGTTAAGGACTGCTTGGCCCACCTAGTCTGGCCATTTCCCTACCTATTGGATAAGCTGCAGATCCTAGTTAACCAACACCCTACTTCTTCCGACCCCCTACTAGAATTGCTTTATGTCTGTCCCATGCATTCTTGAATTCCCCCACTGTTTTTGACCCCACAACCTCCTCAGGAAGGCCCTCTCTGTGAAAAAATACTTCCTCACATTGATACTGAGCCATCTCCCTCTATCTTTAAATTGTGTCTCCTTGTTCTTGCACATATCTTTTTCTGAAAGATGCTACCCTCGTGGACTTTGTTGATTCCCTTGAGGCACTTGAAAGTTTCTATCATGTCCCCCCTCTCCCTCCTTTCCTTAAGGGTATACATATTAAGCTCCTTTAGTCTCTCTTCGTATGACTTCTGTTGCAGACCCTGCACCATTTTAGTTGCCCTCTTCTGGACTGCCTCCATCCTGTCTATGTCCTTGCGGAGATGGGGTCTCCTGAACTGCACACAGTACTCCAGATGGGGTCTCACCAACTGTCTTTATAGAGGGATAACAACTTCCTGTTTTCTACTGGTGATGCCTTTCCCTATACATCCCAGTATCCCCCCAGCCATCCTTACTGCCTTCTCACATTGCTTGCTTACATTTAGGTCATCTGATATGACTACCCCAGGTTCCTTTCCATTTTTGTTGTTGTTAATACCCTCCCCCATTGTGTACGCTTCCCCTGGGTTTTTGTTTCTCAGGTGCATTACTTTGCACTTCTCTGCATTGAATCTAAGCTGCCATACTTGTGACCATTCCTCCAACCTTGCCAAGTCCCTTCTCATCCTCCCCCCCCCCGTATATCATACCTATTGTAGATCTTTGTGTCATCTACAAAGAGGCATACCTTTCCTTCCAGTCCCTCTGCCCTTTGCAATGTCACTTATAAAGACATTAAAAAGGACCGGACCCAGTACTGAACCCTGCGGCACCTCATTATTAACCCCCTTTGTTTGGAGTGGACTCCATTTACTATTACCCTCTGTGTCCTGTTGTTCAGCCAATTTTTTACCCAAGCTGCTGCCCTGGGACCCACTCCCAGGCTGGCTAATTTGTTCTAATTGTACAGACATTCATGTACTGGCAGTTAAATGAGGGTGCCCTTATATCATTCTCATGCATTAAGTAGGTTATTGCTTGTTGCCCTGCAAAATAGTGGGAGAAAAGTTTGTTATCGAGGGATCCCAGCTGATGTTAATATTGAAATGGAAGAGTGCAGCTGAAGCCTTTTGAGGAAAAGGACTTGTGATACTCATAAAACAGGGTGCTGTTATAGCGAATAAACAGGTCGACTATGATCGAGAGGAAGCTGTCTAGTTCCTCACACCTAGCAGGAAATGCAGAGCAGAAAATGTCTCAGTATATACTGAATTCTGCAACAGATTCAGTTATGGTCATTTTCTTAGCCTGTCTGGGGTGTTTTGCTTTGAGCACGATGGGGATGTCTCCATGTGATATAATGTGGTTTTCAACAATTTTGTGGGAAGAAATAAGGAGGGCAACCAAGTTCACATTTTTCCCATCAATTATTTCCTTCCTTAGATATGAAGGAACAAGATGTAGTGGTGGGATGCATACAGGAATAGAATCAGAGGTATAAGTAACTACAGACATACATGGCCAGTTAGCGGCTGATGCTGCAGATGGGAGCGACAGAGAAGGAAGGCCCAAAGGACCTGGGTTTGGAGTAGGAGGAATGTTGGTGGTTTTATGGGAGGAGGCAGGATTTGAGCTGGGTGAGGCAGCATTTCTGGAGTATGGATGGGTACTGGAGGCTCATTGGCACAACTTGGCAGACTGAGCAGCCTGGATGGCTCAGGAAGACAAGGATCAGGAGGGAGGTGGGCTTCAATAGCTGCAATCTTAGTCTAGAGCACAGAAGAAGAGGATGTCAGCTGGCTTAACATATCCTGATGCATTAACAACATGAGGTCCTTAAGAGATTGGAATTCAGAGGCTGGGATGAGTGGATCCAAATTGGGGATGGCAGGAGGAGGAGTTATACTGGCAGTGGGTTCTATGTCATAACAGCGATCGCGGAATAGCGATTGCCATTTGGGCTAGTGTACATTGCCCGAATATTAATTACGACGATGTACACTCGTGGCGAACTGCAAGGCGGCGACTGTTTTTCTATGTTATGTGGGGGGGCTGTGTCCCTGCACCCCCTCACTTAAGGATTTTCAACTCGGCGGGTGCATGTTGGGGTGGTGGTGTAAAACCTAAAAAAAAAAAGAAAACCTGACAAAACACAAAAAGAGATTGCGCCCCCAGAACCGAACCTGGCACCCTCTCAACCCCAGCATGCCATCTACCCACCATGCCACACAGCCAGCTCGGCAGCCGACTGTTGCACTACACCCCACATACCCTCCCTCCCCTTCTGCCTGTCACGCGGTGTGGTTCCCCCCCCCGCATGCATGTATATATAGCAGCATCCTGTCACTGTATTCGCCTACCCCTGTATCCGGTCGCTACCCTGTCAGGTAGACCAGAACACAGACACCGACATTGAGTCATCCTTTTTGTAAGCTCTCAATCACGGTCACTGTGTTCACGGTATACCCTGGCAGTGACATAAAGATTGAAAAGTTTCTGTTTCTTGGCAGAGGTGGAGAATGGAACACCCATTTTTCAGGGAGCTACCATCAGTTTGGGGATAGTCCACTCTTACATGGTATGACATGTGCCTTCCAGTGTCTTCTCATAGTAGCAGATTCCGTGTGGACTGGAGGAACAGGACACATTTCTTCTTCTTCTGTGCTGGACCAACACTGAGGAGGAACAGACTCAGAGTCATCCATGCTAGTGTAGATAGGTCTAAAAGAGAGGTACAGGGCCCTGCATACATTTTTGTTTATTATATATATTTACCTTTTGAATCTGTGACATCCTCCAAATTAATGGTATTGAGTCCCTCATTCCTATTTGTAACTAATTACCTTATATCCTAGTACCATGAGTGATCTAATCTTACATTCATGGAATGTCAAGGGACTCAACTCGCCTTGTGAACGTAAGCAAGTACTTACCTATCTTAAAAAGCATAACACACATATTGCTTTCTTACAAGAAACTAAACTTTTATCAGAGGATGTCGACAGACTTAAAAGGGACTGGGTCGGTTAAGTATATCGTCATCTTCTCTATCCAAAAAACATGGGGTTGCTATCTTAATACATAAATCTCTTAATTGGCCCCCCATAAAAATCATTAGAGACCGGATGGTAGGTGGATTATAACCCTATTAAACACCACAGCAGGTCCGCTTATGTTTGTGAATGTATATGCACCCAACTTTGATTCACCCATTTTCTTCCATAGTCTATCCCGACAAATTATGATTAATAATAAAATAATTCACCTATTCTTATTGGTGGTGACTTTAACTTAGCACTACAAGCATATTTAGACAGAAGTAACTCATCACATGATGCCCACCCCCGTAGTATTAATGCTCTATCAATGCTTATGAAGGATTTAGATCTCTCTGACATTTGGAGATTACATCATCCCAGACAATGAGATTACACCTTGTATTCCTCTTTACATAAATCATATAGTAGGATTGATTATTGGTTCTCTTCTTCCCTCGTTACTGAAAAAATTATTGATACATTGATTCTCCCTATTGTTATATCTGATCATTCCCCTATCAGTTTGCATTTACTCTGGGGTCCACCTTCTTCTAAGTCTCCATCTTGGCGTTTAGACCCACTTTTACTCAGAGACCCTGAATTCACTCCTTGGATTAAAACCCAGATTCATGATTTTCTTTCTATTAACGATACTCCAGATATGTCTCAAGGTACTATCTGGGAAGTATTAAAAGCCACTATTAGAGGTAAAATTATTTGTTATGCAGCGCATAGAAAGAAATTAAGAGAACAGCAATTAACTAATTTAGAAAAATCCCTTAAAGAAAAAGAAACCCAATACTATAAATTAAATAAACCCAATCATAATTCACAGCTTCACCTGGAAATTCTACAATTAAGAATTAAAATTAACGAGTTGATATCCGGGAAAGCTGAACTTGCCCTTTTTAGGATTAAACACGGTTATTGGGAACAAGGGATAAATGCGGAAAGTTGCTCTCTTACCAGCTAAAACTCAACAGATGCAGAGACATATAGCAGGTCTAAAGATTCATCAGGTCAGACACACACAGACAACCTTTCAATCAATCGTATTATGCAATCCTTTTACCATCAACTATACTATAACCTAATACTACAAATCCCAACCTAATACAACATTTTCTGGAAAAATTGAATCTACCCACCTATCCCCTCAGGACAAAGCTATGCTTGATAAACCAATCACTTTACAGGAAATCCAAACTGCTTTATCATCATTAAAAAACGGTAAAGCACCTGGCAGTGATGGGTTCCCTATTGATTTTTATAAAACCGTATCTGACACTCTTTGTCCTGTATTAGTCAATGTATTCCAAGAAGCAACCTTAATAAAGAAACTCCCATGCACAATGACCGAAGCCATTATTACAGTCTTACCAAAAAAAGACAAAGACCCTTTTCTTCCTTCAAACTATAGACCGATCTCACTTCTTAATACTGACGGAAAAATCTTTGCCAAATTATTAACTCTCCGCTTAGAATCTTTAATGACTAAACTCATCCATACTTCTCAATCAGGATTTATCAAAAATAGAAACAGTTCTGATCATCTTCGCTCATTACTCAATTTAATTCACAAAGCAAAAACTCTTAAAACCCCTGCAGCTGCAATAGCCATTGACTTTGAGAAAGCATTTGACTCAATTGGGAATATCTATATCAGGTGCTATCTTATTTTGTCTTTACAAATAATTTTTGTGCTTGGATTCAATTATTGTATTCCTCCCCTTCAGCTCGAGTTCTCACGAACTCTATTTTGTCCCCCTTCTTTTACTTAGCAAGAGGCACCAGACAAGGATGCCCCTTATCGCCTTCATTGTTTATACGTGTCATGGAACCTCTTTCTGCGTCCCTACATCAATCCGGTACAATTAAAGGCATTACTATTGGTAATTCTCACTATACTTCACTCTCATATGCAGATGATCTCCTTATTTTACTTGAAAACCTCGAAAGTTCCGGGCAACCTTTAGTTAAACTACTGAATGACTTCACCTCCCACTCCGGACTAGCTCTAAACCTTAACAAATCTGAAACGCTACCATTGAATACCCTTTGTAGTCCCCTCATGAACAACTCATTAGGCTTTCGTTGGGCCCCCCAAGGTATATCTTATCTTGGCATTCGGATTGCCCTGACATTGAATACATTATGGGATGCTAATCTTTCCCCTCTGTTAACCAGTATCCAAACAACACTTGATAGATGGAAGCTACTTAAACTTTCTTTTAATGGTAAAATTTCCGCCATTAAAATGTCTATAACTCCTAAAATATTATACCTATTTTCCAATATCCCTTTGATACTTCCCTCTAGTTTCCTTATCAAAATAGACAAAATTATCAGCAGCTTCATTTGGGAAGGCAAAATACCTAGATTTAGTCATAATAAACTTAGATCCCATTGGTCAAAAGGTGGCTTTGGCCTTCCTTGGTTCCAAGCCTATTTATGGGCTTTCCGTACATCTCAAACAATTAAATGGTTTAACAAACCCAACATCCAGTCTCCTTTATGGGTCAATATGGAAACATCCTTATGTCCTGGTAATGCGACTTCTTTCCTTTATAACACCCTTACCTCTTCTTTAAAGTCTCACCCTACCATAGCTGCTTCTATATTCTATTGGAAAATCATTCACAAGCATATTAAATCTAACTCCAAACCCTTAGCTTACACCCCCATCTGGGGTAACCACCATATATCTCTTGATAATAACCCCATTTTTTGTCGTACCTGGAAAAATAAGGGTATTCTCTTTTTGCAGGATATACTTGAACCCAAGTCATTAAAGTTAAAATCTTACACTGACCTACGAGGCATATGGAATCTTCCCCACCAGGATTTTTGGAAATATCTACAGCTTCGTACCGCATGCAACTCTTACCTCACACCCTTCTCTATCAATTCTCTGCATGATAAGCACATCTCTAAATGGATAAAAACAACATCCAATTTAAATAGCACTGTTTACAAAGATATTTGTGATATCCTTCCTGACTACTCTGTCAATGCTACAAACAGATGGAGTACTTTGCTACAATATAATATCACCAATGCACAATGGTCCAGATGTTGGCTCTCCTGTCACGAATCTTTTAATGATAAACGCAGTTCCCTAATTCAAACCAAGATCCTTCATTTGAGGTACAGAACTCCTGTTGTATTACAAAAAAATGGGTTTATTGAACAACAACAATTGCTGGCGCTGCAATTCCCCCAATGGGGATTTATTGCATATCTTATGGCACTGTCCCCTCATACAAAAGATTTGGCACTGTACTCACAGATTTGCAATGAAAGTGGTAGGTCAACCTTTTACACTGGACCCTAAACATTGCATTCTTGGTATTTTTAATCACCGTTCTTATAAAATTTCATATTCGCAGAGCAGATGGTTAAATATACTCTTCCTTCAAGTTAAACGCACAATCCTCATGCATTGGAGATCCAACATAATCCCTACCCTTCCCGGTATCATTAACCAACTATTGCAATACGCCTCTCTGCACCGTATGACATATCTCTTGTCTGACCGACTCATGTTATATAACAATTGTTGGCAGGGCTTGTTTAATTTTTTGGAATCAACTAAATCTTCCAGTACCAATGTATGGAATTAATATATATAGATTTTCCCCTTTTACTGATACATCATTGTAGTCTCGCTTTTTTTCCCCTTTTTTTAGAGTTTCCCTCTCTCTCTTCTTAACTTCTTATATATCTTTTCTTTCCTATACTCTGTTCTCAATCGTTCTTTATTACTCCACAATCCTTTTACGTATGTACTTTTTTCCCTTTTGCAGCATCATATATAATCATGTAACATTTTAATATAAACCTTATCTAATCATACTATCTGCTTTAAGTTCACTACAAATGTCAAGTATATGCTAATTACATGACCTGTATTGTTTACTATATTTTAAACCAAAAGCTCCTTGTATTATTGTAGCAATGTTCTTATTATATGCTGCCTCAATTTCTTTCAAAAAAAAAATCCTCACATTGTACTGTACTGTAAGAGGTTTGTCTGTATATCTTATGAAAAATTAATAAAAAAGTTTAACTGTTAAAAGAGAGGTACAAATTACCTGCTGACTATAGAGTAACAGTGGAGTGATGCATTACAATGACATGGATAGCTGCCTCTCTTGGGTTCCACCGGATTATAAGGCCTCTGGAGTTCTAAGCATGGCTCTGAGGAAGGGACCCAGTTTAGAGAACAGCTTAAGGCTGATACCTGATAATACATCTTTGTCCTGGTATCAGTACCACCAATATGGCTGGAACCCATGGCCACCAAGTCAGAGAAGGAGGAACACCAACCAATGGAACCAGCAGCACCTGGAGCAAGAAAGTAAAACAGCAGGGATGAATCCAGCCCAGTCTGTTAAAGTCTGGCCACCTTTGAACCCACTGTTGCAATGGAGCTAACCCTGTTACAAACCTCAGGTCAGCATCGTCTGGGCAAGCATGAATGGAGGGGCTCCAAAAGACAATGCTGAGGAAGTAGAAGGCTGGCAGCTGAGGAAAACGCGATGCCTGAGCTATGGTGGTGCTAGGAACCGCAGTAGCTGCAAAAAATGGCTAGAAAACTAAAGTGAGAAAAACAAGGTACTTTCCCTTTAAATACCAAGGTAGTGCATAGCCTGAAAAAGGAAGTGAGAAGTACAGGAAGGAGGCCCCAGGAGTAGAGCAGACAAGGGTGATGTGAGGAGCAGGAATGTGAGTGTGGGGACCCAGGAGAAGGGCAGCGGGTAGGGCAAAGAAAAGGGAGACAGAAAGAAGCGTTAACCAGGAATGCTGATGGGTGCCCAGTGGACCGGGACACTGAGAGGAATGCTGGTAAGAACAGCCATGCATTACATGTAGCCACCTCACAGCAAGCTGCTGAGTGTTACAGCTCAGGCAGGAAAACAGGAGCATGTACAGAGGACAAAAGGGATATGAGAGAAGGCAGGAACTGATGGGAGAAGCGAGTGCACTGAATGGCTGCTGCAAGGAGATAGGATGCAAACCGAGGGAGCAGAAAAAAAAAACAGCTGCTGAAAGGGTAGCAGGTAGAAAAGATAGTAGAACAAAACAACAGCAGAGAGCCAAAAGCACAGCAAGGCAGCAGCAGCAACCAGGCAAAGCAGCTAAGTCAGGAAGGGCTGCATGCTGGGAGCTTTTGTAGTACTGAGGGGGAAGACGTTTGGCCAGCTGTTGCATCGAACCTGAGGAAAACCTTTTAATTATGCCACTGGAAATGTGCTTCATAAATATAGGCCACATGCCTACAGATTCCTTCTCTGAAGATACATCTCTCAGGATCTCACACATGGGCATAAGAAGTGCTTGGATTTCATTCCAGCAGGAGTTGGCAATATTCATGAGTGTATGTATATTGCTCATCCAAGTCTTTCCTCTATCCCTGCTGTCCTACAAACAGATTCAAGCAGATCTGTTGGTTAGAGTATGCAAGACCTACAGCTAAATTACTAAAACATCACAGTGGAAGCTTATGTAAATTGCTCTTGAGGCAGTTTGGCACTTTATAGGCTGGCTTAATATGTAGCACACCTAATTGACTGACTGATTGATTTAGTGATTGATTGATTAAGAATGTTGCATACGAGGACATCCTCTTTAGCTACATCATTTTTTTTCCAAGAGGGCCCTGTGGACAGTGCTGCAGCAGCAGCTGTGTAGTAGTTACGATTTAATTGCTAACAATAAAAAATTCCCCAATTAAACATAAAAAATACATCATCAAATGATATACATTACAGCTAATGCCAACATACAATACCTGTAAGTCACAGCAAAAATAAAAGAGTATAGCTTTAGGTTTAAAAATTTGCAAAAAAAAAATCAAAGTAGGTCTGAAGAAGTGCACACGAACAAAGCATGATAATTGTTGCCTAGATGATGCAAGGGTATCAACGGCTGCACAGGCTGTGAAGGTGACTGGACATGATTCTGTTGGGATGTTCTGTGTTTTTGGAATCTTCTTTGATACTGGAGGGGAGAGCAAGCTGACTAGGGCAGAAACAACAAATGACAAGGGCAGCAACAGCAAATGCTTTATCACCAGCCACTTTGTGTGCTCTTCACACATGAAGAAAGTGCCTGAAAAGTGCTCCAAGGTATTTAAAGGGACAGACCATGTATACATTAGTAAATCAGATATACCCATTGGAGTTCCTGTCTCGGGAAGAGAGGGCAATTGTTGTTGTATAGGAAGTCATTGTGGTTCAGTCTGTTGCATCTTAGTGTCAATCTGCAAATGTTGAATGCTGCTTCGATTTATATAAAGCTGTTGTGCTTGCTGCCCTGTAAACTTCACTACCACGTTCTGGGGTAGGTAGGAGAGAGTGGTGGAGTACCGGTTTTCTAGTACTGAAACCAAGACAGATGGTAAATTCACATCATTCTGCGCCATTTTAAAGCTTGATTTTATCATGTGTTTAACCTTTAATTTATTTGCACTATTTATTTTGACAGAGGGTTCTACTAGCAAAACTTTTTCTTCTATTTTGACCCAGTACCAGCCAGATGTTCTCATTGTGACTGAGTCATAGCTTTTGGCCCAGTTCAGTGACACAGATGTCATCATTTCTGGTTGTACAATTCACAGACAGGATTATGGTTAGAGAGAAGGTGCTGTTACAGTATATGTCTGCCTAAATTTCCATTGCAACATAATTCATAGATCCATAGTTCCCTCCTCAGGCAAACGTATCCTGTACAAGCTCTCCTCCCTTTGTCTCTCCAGGGTTTCATAGACTGTGTCAACCCTTCCCCTGGTGCCAAGACAGACTCCATCCTGAAGCTTATATCCTCCTTTTCTATTCATGCTTCCTCTGGTGAGCTCCTGGTGTGGAGTGATTGTACACCAACTGGTTCTCCTCATCCTCCAAAAAGCTCACCCAACAAATTCAATCCCCCCATCTCACTCCGCTTATTTCTGAGCCCACCAGTCTCAATCATGCCTCAACCAACCACTCCATCATTGATTGTGTTCTCTATTTCAACCCCTACTGAGGTTTTTTTTTATTTTCTTTATCTCTGTCCTGGTCGGCCCACGTTCATGTCCGCTCCCCAGCCCTGTCCTGAGTTTTTGAATCTGTCAACCTCCTGATGCACTCAGTGACCATATGATGGTCTACTGTGCATGTAAGATCAGATGCCCTAAAGTTCACTTTCCCCAATTTTTTTTCTTCTTTTTTTGTAGGCTGTTCTGGTCTCCTTACCGAGCCTTCTTGTAAGATGACCTGAATCATACAGAATGGTCCCCCATCTCCAGGTCTACTTACATTGATGATGCCCTTGTCTATTTCCATTCTAAATTCATGGCAATCTGAGATAAAAAGCCCCCTCCCCCAGAGGTTATGTATAAGAGGCTCCCATCTTCTCTAGATAGCTGCTGGGCTAATCATCTGTTTCATAGCTTGGGATACTGCTTGGCACAAATACAAGGTCTTTGGCTTCCCAGAAGACTTGCTTGAGGTACAAGCAACTCTGTCGGTGTTGCACAAAAGCTATCAGGGAAGCCAAAGCAAATTAATTCACTTCCAGCTGTGAGAATACCCATAATTGCCCATCTAGATTCTGGAAGGTAATCCACTCAGTTGTTGGTCCTCCCATCAGTCTATAACACAAACCACCCTATAACCTAAAGTCTCCACCCCCACAAAGCCCACTGATTGCATTCATTGGTAAACTGGAGGACCCTTCTCCTCTGTTGTTATAATAATGCAGGGTTTTAAATAATTGATTAGCAGTTTTTTTTCTTGGGACAATGCTAACTGTACAGAAAGTATTCATATAGGTTTTCTAGAAGTGTTATGTTTGTTAAACACAGTGAGGCAAGTGCTATACATTTTCACAGTGTTTTAGCACTTTTATGAGCAAAACGCTAATCAATTTTTGGAGTTAAATAAATCCCTGATAATGTCATTACAGGTCCCAAATTGCTGTACCTACCTGCTAAATAATACTGCCCCCACCACCCTGGCACAAAAGACAAGGTTGTGTCTCTCTGAATCAAGTGAGAATCCCCTACCCAACATATTCACTATTCCCACCACCCTCCACCCATCCTTCATCCTCCTTATTATAAGTATCATAATTACCACTGGTCTGACTGTCTGTACATTGCCACTCCCCCACACCAAATTATACTGCCCCCCTCATCCTGGCTTATGAAGCAAAGCCCCATCTCTTAGTTTCAAGCAACTCTCCCACCCAACATACCCACTAGCACCCACACCCCTCCATAGCACCCAAAGTAGTAGTAAAAGGTGGTCCCCTGGTGGACTGGCTTGTACTCATCTTCTTTTCATTCTACTACATTTATGAAGGAAGACACATCCTCCTATAGTTGTAACACCTGACTAGCCATTGGCCAATATGCCAATGTGTGGACAGATTCAAACCAGTAATATTATCCTGTTTATTATAAGGCAGACTGAGGACGAGGAGGATGGAGGTGGGGGTTAGTGGGTGTGTTGAGTGATGGGGTTTTTGGCTTGATTTGGGGAGACAGGGCCTTATTTCTTATGCAAGAGTAGGGGGAGCAGTATGATTTAATCGGGTGGGCTGCAATGTGCGACCGGTAATTACATTATTATAAGGACATTGGTGGAGGGTCCTCCAATTCACCAATTAATACAATCAGTGGGCTTGGGGGTGGAACAGAGGCTATGAGTTACAGGGTGGTTTGGGTGAGGAGTTATTAATGTCGGGGGGTGGGGGTTGTAGGCAAGGCAATTTTTATTTTTCAGGCACCCAATCTCAGAGGCTCTGGGTGCTGTATGATCAAAATACATCAAAAAGCAGTTAAAAATGCAATAATTAAAATACAAAACATATCAATTAAACATATTTAGTTGTACCGGGTGTGGGAGTTTTTGTAATGTAGTGTTTAGGATTTTGGATTTTTGGCA
The DNA here is from genome assembly GCA_016271365.2 of Neoceratodus forsteri. NCBI lineage: Eukaryota > Metazoa > Chordata > Ceratodontiformes > Ceratodontidae > Neoceratodus > Neoceratodus forsteri. The sequence goes on along the minus strand of CM028134.1, from coordinate 796,995,078 downwards.
GCCTTATTAGATAACATCCAGCACCATTCTGTCTTCCAGGATTGCGAAGAGGATAGTAAAGTAGCTGTTTTACTAAACAGATGCTGTAGCAAAAATTATGTGCTGTGTAGATTTGGAATTCAAAATATCCATTTATGGTATATTACTTTGTGAGACTGATTAGATTAACCTTTGCTAATCACTTTTAACGATGTCTTAAGGGTATTATAAATACACTGATGATTAATCAGTGGATTTCAGAAATACATTACTGTTACAAAACTGTACACTAATGAGTAAAGGAGCTGGGGAGGCAATATTAGCTCCACTACTAATAGTACATCATTTCTGTGGTGACTTAAATGATTGCCCAATCTATTCTTAAATTCATTTTCAGGTTTACTTATTATTGGTAAGGGTAAGGAGTTCCAAGTATTCACTACTGGTGAAAAAGTATTTTCTTTTTGTGGTACAGAAGCACTTCCCCTATTTGGAGAGGATGACATCAATGCTATACAGTCAGAAGAGATGCAAGTCACAAGTGGGATACCTCAGAGATCAGTCCTAGGGCCAGTCCTCTTCAATATCTTCATCAGTGACATTGCAGATGGACTGGAGGGTAAGGTTTGTCTGTTTGCAGATGACACCAAGATCTGCAATAGAGTAGATGATCCAAATGGGGTGGGCAGAATAAGAAGAGATCTGGAAAAACTGACAAAATGGTCTGAAGAGTGGCAACTGATGTTTAACACAAAGAAGTGCAAGATCATGCACATAGGAAAGAGAAGCCCTGAAGCCATCTATGGGTTGGGAGGGGAGTTGCTGGCAGTCACAAGGGAAGAAAGAGACTTGGGTATCTTTATCACAGATGACCTAAAATCATCCTAGCAGACCACTAAAGCAGTAGGTAAGGCTAGAGAGAGATGTTGGGGGTGTATTAATAGGGATATCACAAGTTGTAAGAGGGAGGTAATAATCTCTCTTTACAAAATACTGGTTTGGCCCCATCTGGAGTACAGTGTGCAGTACTGGAGGCTGCACCTGCAAAAGGACATTAACAAAATGGAGGCAGTCCAGAGAAGGGCAACCAAAATGGTGCAGGGACTGCATCAGAAAACATATGAGGACAGATTAATGGAGCTCAATATGTGTACCCTAGAGCAAAGAAAGGGAGAGAGGTGATATGATCGAAACATTCAAATATCTTAAGGGCATTAACAAGGTGAAAGAGTCTAACATGTTTCAATATAAGGAAAATAGTAGGACGAGAGGACACAGCATGAGATTAGAGGGAGGCCGATTAAGGGGTAATGTGAAGAAGTTCTTTTTCACAGAAAGGGTGGTGGATGCATGGAACGGCCTACCTCAGAAAATGGTGGATATGAATACAGTGCAGGGCTTCAAACAGGCATGGGATAGGCATAAGGGAGCAATAGAGATGAGTATGAATAAATAGGCCATTGACAGAGTAAAGGCCTATGGCACATTCATAAGGTAGAAAAAATGGGCAGACTGGATGGGCCTTGTGGTCCTTATCTGCTGTCAACTTCTATGTTTCTATGTTTCTAATATTGAGGTGGCTCAGTAGAGTGATGTCTGACATTATTTTGTACATCATCAATAGGTCCTCCCTCAGTCTTCGTAATGAAAAGGGCATGAGTTTTAGAGAGCCCGGTCCTTGTTTGTATGAATTTTACTGTATATCATATATTAACTTGGTTGCCCTATTCTGAACTGGCTCACATTGCCTTTTCTGCCCCATCTGATATGGACACCAAAAGGGAGTAGCGTAGTCCAGGTGTGGTCAAACATAGGCTCTATAGAGAGGAAGGATTACATTCTTTTTGCTGGGAAGTTATATTCCTTGTTATTGATCACAGCACTCTATTGGCTTTAGCTACGACTTTGTTGCTTTGTTTTTGTTTATATGATGAAAACAAATACTGCTGCTTTAAGGAGAGTGCACAGTTACAATGAGAGTGCTGTGTTACAGTGAGACTGGCATACTATATGTAACAGTCATAAGCAGACTTCTGGCCCTGACAAACCATCTGGTATGCTTCACCAACCACAGAGGGAAATCCCAGACAGTTTCTCCACATGTCTTGCTTGGCAACCAAACAGATGATAAACATTCTGCTTATTTTCATCTGGTTTATGCTTAGTGACATTTACATGAGAAGCTGCTTTTAGTTCAGAGTACAAATGGTGAGAGGAAGGCTTCTACATGTATTAAAAGCTGAAAGCATAGGTAAGTGTGTTTAAAAAGTCAACCATATACACTACTGATGCAGGTATAAATGTCACCATTCAAAAACCTGTTTATTTGAAAAAGAAACAAAATTGAACTCATCTAAAATTGAGCACCCATGATATAATTAAGCAATAAAGCATGACAGGGCATGGGTTACTGGGAGATTTACCCATGCCTCATGTGATATGTCATGAGGCCCAGTTGACTGATTTAACCACATGAGAAGTGAGCGGCACCCCATTACCCTTGTCCTATTGTGCCTTCTTGCAATTATATAATGGACCCATGTCTAAAATTAATTTAAAAAATGTGTTTATTTTTTTTATTTTTATGGCTGCAGTGGGCAGGATGGGAAACGGTAAGGATCATGGGTAGGGAGGATGGGAAGAGTGGGGAGGGACAGCAGAGACATTAGGTCAAGCTGTGGACCCTGCAATACGAGCAGACTTGATAGACCAAATGGCCTTTTTCTGCTGACATCTTCGTATGTATGTTCATATGAAAAGGGAGCCCACCTGATACCGAACAGACTTTTTAAAAAGTGGAGGTGAACAGCAATCACTGTACGTTCACCGCACTATTTCATCTGTCGGTATCAGTGGAGCACGGCACTGTCTGCTGTGTTCATGATGGCAGTGTGGAGTGTTTTGTACATGCTCGATGACTTGCACATACACAGGAACTTTGGTGACATGGTGGCACAGTCTGCCATATCCAGTATGATCACTGGAGCCCAGTGCGCATACCCGAGTCGTTGCACATGCACAGAGAACTCTGGTGGCCATCTTGAATATGGTGGACTGTGTCACCAGAGTTCACTGCACATGCGTGGAAAACTCCACGCCACCATCTTTGACAAGGCGGCATAGTCCATTGTGTTCCGCTGGACCTCAGCTGCAGCTGTAGTGGCTCTTGCTAGAGTTTGTTTATAAATGTGCTTACTCATGATTGAAGTATATGGGTTATTGCAGGATTTACACAAAGTTAAAGTCCTTAGCTGACCAATCAGGTTACAGGATCGTTTTATGTCCACTGTATAATTAGAGGTCAAACCTGGAAAAGTATCAGCATATTAAAAAAAGACTATCACTCCAGGACTTGGTAGTGCCTAGTTCCAATAAAGTCCAGACACAAATGGGGAAATAGCAAACCTATGATGAAGCACTAATGCACAAAATATTAGGTCAGCCGGCACTGGTTTCAGTGTCTTGATGTTCCACTTCATGTATTTTGAACAAGCTGTTTTTGCACACTAATTGAATTACAAGGAAACATGAACTGATGTTTCTGACTGCAGTCAGATGCTTCTTACCAGTAGATTGTTTGGGTTACCAAAATGTCAAACTTGGTAGTCCCGCTGTTGTTCCTCAGTACTACTAATAACAGAAAAAAAAAACAATCTGGCATCAGATTATTATTTTACACTTTGTGAAAAGAAGAACTGGACTGTGTACTGTGTTCCATCACAACCAAGTGATTCTAACAATGTTATTTATGTATTTGTTTTCGATTGCCGGGTAAGTGCACTAGACATAAAAAATGCCTATTTTCAGTCACGACCTAGGAAGGTACAAGGCAAGTACAGTAAATACATTTTGAGAGGGGCAAAGTACACTGTTTATAATAAAACATGAACAATAGACACTGAAACACAAAACATTGCAATTAAAAAACATCAGTAATGAACAAGAAGTCATAGGGAATAGTATGTCACAGCAATGTACAATTGGCAGAAAATAATAAATACATGGTCACTGAGGAAATCATCAAGACAGTACGTTAAACATTTAATTGAAATCAATACAGAACAGTTGGCCGAATGCTACAGAGTGGGAGGAAATAGGTAAAATTGAAGGCAGGGGAGAGATAAGCCATTGCTGATGAAGTTTTGGGGGAATAGGCTTAAGGCAATAACAGTACGTGCGAAAGGAGTAAGGCTGAGAGGACTAGTATGGGGCTATCAGTGTGGGAGGAGGGTTTAGGGAAGAAGGAAGCAAGTGCAGGGGTCAGTTGGTAGAAGGTGGCTACGTAGCTGCCACTTGGTTCTATGTGATGATAGCGATAGAAAAACAGCGATCACTATAATCGCGAATGTATGTCGCTAAAAAGCATTTTGGTGACATACAAGTATGAGCAACCCGACTTCTGGAGAGCACACGTGTGTTTGTGTGTGGTGGGGACTGTGCTCCTCCCCGCACCCCCCCTGACTAAAGATTGTCAACTCCAGGGGGGGTGCATGTCGAGAAGGGGGTGAAACATAGCATAAAAAAAAAAGAAAACCAGAGCCACAAGCAGCGGCAAAACAACAGCCCCCAGAAGGTCCCGAACCCAGTTCCTGCTGCACCCTAGCCAGCCACCCTCACCACCACATCACTGGGCTGGCTCGGCTGCAGCAGGATCCCACCACCCATGCAAATCCTCTCTACTATCACTTACCTCCACTTCCCTATCCCTCTCCTTCCAGTCGCTCTGCTTGCTATAGGGTTGCTACCCTAGCAGGGTAGCTGTTCATGATAGCGATATAAATGAGTCGCTTTTTCTACAGTTGCTCATTTATTATCGCTATCATCACTGGCTACCCTGCCGCTTATAGCTAGTGTGAGTTGAGGAGAGGCAGATAGCAGTTGGCAAGGAGTTCCAGTACTGGGGTGTGAAGTGTGAAAAAGCCTGAGTTCCCATAGCAGTTTTCCTCCTGGGGACTTGAAGAAGGATCTGATCACCAGAATAAAGGGCATAGTGTGGCCTAGGTTGAGTCACTTGTTTAGCAGTACATTTTCAAAGGACAGCATCTGCACACTTGAACATTCCCCACAAAAAATTCCCATTTAGATCGCAATGTACATATAGAATGTCATCAGCATTTAAACCTACGTGGTCTTTCTCGTGCACTGCAAATGAACCAGCATAGAGAAACACCATATTATGTGTCCTTGAAATGATTACAACTTACAAACCCGAGCCAATCATTAGGCGACGATTAATACAACACTGCATAACCCAGAAGGAATAGTTTTCTAGTGTGGTATCACCTTGGGAACATGACACACCTCAGCCAAAATAGAATAGGCTGAAAGGGTGCTAGTCACAACCCTTTGTCATGCGTTGTGCAATATATACTCTACAAAGAATTTTTTGTTTGCATTGCTTCAACATACTGATAAACACAGTAATTATACATGTGTACATTTGGAACATGGCGTTTATTTCTGTCCCTGTTATCATTTATTACAGAGTCCTTTTCTTCTTTTTCTGCTCCAGCGTTGTGATCATTGTTTCTGTACACACTGTTACTCTTACCCGTTCAACACTACAAGGGCTAGTCCTCATTTTACTATTCAGAACCCTGTCATCCCACATGTAGAAAGGGTCTGTCCCACAGTATGTAGTGAGGGTTGAAAGCGGAAATCCATGTAAATCTGGGATGCTGTATTACAGACAATATTTCTGAATGCCAGATCACTAAATTGCCCAATATTTTTAGTTCCTGAGCGGATTTTCAAAACTTCAGGAATACATAAGTCCCGGTGCACGAACATAAGGTGCACGGTTCTGACATCTCAAATGCCAATTAGGATTTTATATCCCTTGCGCTGCTCACAGGTCCTTAGACCACATTTCTGTGGTCTAGCCTGCGCCACACCTGGGAGCCTAAGATATGGAGCTTGCGCCAACTATTTGGCGCAAACTGTCGTAAAACATGGAAACTGTCGCAACTACGCCCGGGAATGGAAAATCAGGCACAGTTGCAGCAAAGGGGTTGGGAACACTGGCAGAACCCAAGTCCTGTGGCGTAGGGTTTGACGCAAGCTCTGCATCACTATTTGAAAATTCGGCTCCCTAACTCCATAACTTAATGGGCCCAACATTTTCCCATGTTTTTCTCATATTCTAAGTAGCAGTGTCCCACATGTGGGTGACAAGAGCATGAAAGCTAGGTTATTTTCTGTAGTTTGCTTGTTTCCTTAAAGGAGAACTGCATTGAACCAGTATGTTATTTCATCCTGTAGAATCTGTTGTTCTTAACAGGTTCCCATTCTGTTATGGTTCTGTCATTACTAGACCTTTAGTAAACTTGCAGCGGATGTTTTTCATCTGCACTCAGATGCTTAAAGGACTAGAATGCTATTTATTCACCCTGGCTTTGGCACTGATTAATTGTTTATAAGCTGTATCTCTGTAACGTTAAATTATTCTATTTATTTATTGGCATTTCATGACTATATTTTAAATAGTTGTATGTTCTTTTACTGTGAAGCCCTTTGAGCCTGTGGGATGGGACAGAATATTAATAAAATTACCTTTCCGTACTAGCATGATGCAGTTTATGACCCCTTGGATCACAGAGTTTTACAGATGCATTATAGAAGTGATCCAAGAACTTAACAAGGACACAGTCTACATCACTGATGTTCTAAAATGGTCCCCCATCAGTGTGTACATCAGAAACACCCACTGAAGTTACAGAAAGTCCAGCAAAGATAGAGTTATAACAGAATGTGACCCAATATTTAAAACAGTGCATGTGCAGAAAAGCCAGGCTTTCAGATTCAGTGCAGTTCTCCTTTTATTTCTAGTGCAGTACGTTACATTTTCAGCCCAAGGGGGTTCAAGTCTGTACCTATGCTATCTGCTTGTCAGTTTCCTCTATTGTTTGCAGTCTCCACTGCCAGCATGCTAGTCACTTGGTGTTTTACTACTACTGGGCCCTATGTGCTGGGTATGTGTGATAGGCACGCACCCGACCCACGCACATCCTCACCTGCAGACAGGCATGCAGGGCATAGCACACAGGAAGACTGTCTCTGGCCCTGCACAGCTGATGCATTGGTGTGCGGGGGGGGGCAGTGGACATAGGTGAGCATCCAGTCAGATGCCTGCCCTGGTGACAGAGTAGATCCAGTACTCTATGCGGAACAGGGGGTTGTGTGCCAAAGTGAGTCCTGGTATTTGGACAATGACTGCAGAGTTCCCCAATGGCTGCCTGCCACCCTCTCTGCATGTCTGGAGGAAGGGGGCAGCATGGTGGGGGGTGGGTCACTCGCCCTGCCATGGCTGGTGGGTTCGGAAAACTAACTACACACAGTGGGTATGGCAGGGTTCCTGCTCACCTAGTTCAGCAAGAATTCTGTGAGTCAGCAGGGTTAAGGGGGTGTGCAGCCATGGGTAGCAAACCCAATTAGAATCAAACAGCAAAGGGGCTGCGCACTCCATGTGTACTGCTCATTACTTTGTGCAATGCTGTCCACAATAAATAAAGTCCTTCTGCAGTCTCCCTTATTTGTAAGAAAATGCTCCACACAGAAATTCCATCCAAATAACTTTCATTGTGGACAATTTAGCTCTGGCAGTTAAAACCTCACTAACCACCATCTCTTTGGGCTGTAACCCCCTCCCCAGCACTCCATGCCTTGGTACATGGCATGGAGTGTAAGACCACTTCCCTGGTACGTTCAAGTGTGCAGCTCCATGGACAGACAGGGGAGCAAGTGCAGAAGGAGCACACGTACCCATTTAGTGCATGCCGCCAGGGTCTGAATGGGCACCCACTATGTGGTTTTTGCATGTAGCTATGCCTGTGTACCATCTACGTGCAGCACATAGGAATAGTGAATACAGCCCTTTGGAAGGAACTGGAGGAGGATACAAGACCTCTTAGGAATAGATCCACAGACCAAAGGGTCAAGCAAGGAATAAACCAATTCAAAATGAGTGTACAAATTATATCTGACGAGATATAGAGAATAATGCTTGTGCAGGTGTGTGTTATGAGAATTTTTCACACACCCGAAGTGTGTGAAAATTCCTCATAAAACAAACTTTGCACAGGCATTTTTTTTTATAATAACTGATGCAAGGTTTCAACAGAGAGAAAAGCTAAGCTACATTTGTGTGTGCGAGCATGTCCTTGAGCAGCTGCTGTACTCACACAAATACAGTGAAGTGAGAGTGCACGGAGGAAAACAACATAATAACCCGCTATCAAGTTACTGTATTACAGAATTTTGCAGTTTATTATGGTGTCTATCAGAAATGCTTTTCCAGCCATTATAGGGGTTCACCAGTTATTATATGCCAATAAAGAACATTAGCATAAATAACAGTAAGACTGAATGAACTGGGCAAGCACAGATAGCAAACAGAGTTAAAACGTGTGTGTGTGTGTGTGTGAGTGTCTGTAAGTTGCTTATAGAAAGTAATCAGTTACAGTTACTAGTTACTCTCAGAGAAATGTAGTTATAGTTACTTATTACTCTGTCATAAAAAGTAATCAGTAACTATAACGTATATTACTTTAAATTACTTTTGAGAAGTCCATTACGTTTACTCATTATTTAGTTATTTATTTATTTAGATTTTGGTAACCGGGTAAGCCCACTGAGACCAGTGGACCAGTGGTCCCTTTTTCAGGGGCGACCCGGGATTAGTTACAGAGTACATAACTTGGCAACTTTACACAGTAGTTTTAGAAAAATACATTGAAGATTCAGAGTGTTCATACATAGTAGAATAGTGTAGGATGACATTAGATAAAGTGCATAACAGGGAGTGTGATACATGGGAGCAACAGTAGAGCAGCTTTAGCTGAATGCTTAATTAGACATAAGGGGTACATAGATGGGTAGTAACATACATAAGTTTATAGTTTGTACATAATCCACAATAGGGTTTAATTAGACATATTTATGTGCTCAGGAAACTCTAGAAATTCATGAAAATAATTAAAATAGATTCCACAAGCAGTGACTGAGTGTGTATGTTACTTTATTTTATGTTTTCTTAACTTAAACATGAAAACATTTATATCCTTTTTTTGGCTTTGCACATAATGGGCTCTATTCATGAATGTGCAGGAATTGCGCCGAAAGGAGATGTAGTGGCCATGCGCCTGTATGCACTGCACAGGACAGCACAGCACCACAGCATCGCATACACTACCAGAGTTGGAAACCTATGCAAGGCCATGAGTGGCATCCTTTGATGCATGCAGAGGCACATGGGGGGGGGGTCCAGACGTGGTCCATGCATGCAGACATGCCCCGTGACTCCACCATACATGGACAACCACATTGCCGCATGCACACATCAAGGTGAATGCTGATATGGAGAGTGACAGCACTGGTGCAGCCCCTGCAGGCACGCCGGCCACAGCAAGGCAGCCACCTTGCCTGAATTCCCAGGTGGAGAGCCATCGCTATGGGGATGCAGGTGCAACTGGGCCATCCACCAGCACTGCATGATCCAAGTCGACCAACTTCACCAGGCCTCATGTGACTGCCCTGGTCACTGACATACATGCTCACTATGCTTAACTGTATGGGGTGAACATGCTGAAAGTCCCTGCCAAAATGAAGACGCACCTGTAGCTTGACATACAGGCAGTGGTAAACACAGCAGGGCTGGAGGCACACACATTGAGTGCTATAAAGCACAAGTGGTGCAACCTCCAGTCCACAGTCATGCACAAGTTGGCCGCCATCCGTTGCTCCCAGTCAGCCACTGGTGGTGGCCCACCCCCCAAGGAGCTCGTCCTGCCCCATTGAGAAGGTAGTAGTGGAGACTATTCCCAACATGGTCCACCGCGGAGAGGACATGGGCTTTGATAAACTGACAGGTATATGGGACATCCTGGACAGAATAGGATGCCTGCTTGACTACTGCGCCAATGTTAACCATCCTGTGATTCATCCCACAGACACAACACAGCAAGCATCGGGAGAAGCAGGGAACAGTGTGCTGGTGGAGTCCCCCCCAATGGAGTACACACCCATGGGTGGTACATGGCATAGACAGGATGTCACACCAGTAATAAGTACCCATACCATACCTAAGCCTATACTAACCACACACCATGTCACCCACAGGCCACCAGCTGGACCAGGCCAGGACGAAGAAGGACAGTGTGCCACCCCATGATGTCACACAGAGGGCGGAGGAGACCATGAGGGGTGTAGCAGACACCTCACAACAACTGCAATGGAGTGATAAGACCTAAATGGTTAACAGAGTTAAAAGATTCATTAATACAAAGAATAGAGTTTATAAAAAATACCAAAACACAAGGAACCTCGTACTTTGGACAAAGTGCAGATTATTGCTAAAGAAATCCAAAAATGCAATAAGAAAGGTGAAAAAAAAAATGGAATTACGGCTGGCAAAAAATGCAAATAAACCCAATAGTAAAATCTTCTACAGCTATATTAACTCATCCAGAAATCACAGGTGAATAACTGGGTCCATTTCTTATGGAAACTGCATGCTTACAGATCCTCTGTAAATGGCTAATGCATTCAATAAATACTTCTGTAAGGTATATGCTCCTAACACTAAAGTGACACCCCCAGCTGACATTTCCCACACCCCCTATATAGCTATCTCTGAAGAACAAATCAAGGAATGGCAGCTGCAATATAAGGGCTGCTAGCTGCACAATCGAGCAGACTTGATAGACCATAAGGCCTTTGTCTGCTGGCAATTCTGAATGTTCGTATGAATGTATAAAAAAATTGAAACTGGACAGGGCTCCCAACCCTGATGGTATTACAGGAAAAATACTCGTGACCACATCGACTAGTATAATTACCCCATTAAAAATTATTTATGAGACTTCTATTAACACAGGTCAGATCCCAGAAGACTTGAAGAGAGCAAATGTCACTCCAGTCTTGAAGAAGGGAAATAAAGAAGACCCAAATAATTATAGACCTAGCAGTTTAACATTGATCTTGGGGGAAAGCCTTTGAGGGCATTATCAAAAATATAGTCAGCATTAACATCAGTAAGGCCTTAGATCAACGTGGTTTCATGCCAGGTAAATCCTGTGTTACTAACATGCTGGGCTCCATTCTCAAAGGTTGACGCAGGGCTCGCATAAGCCCTGCATTAAACCCTGCACTGGGCCAAACACATCGACACACCTTGCACCCCATTCACGAAGGTTGCGTGCATTTGTGGCACTGTACCCTTTTTATGGCGGCTTGCACCATACCCCATGAAAGGGTCCCAGGAATGGCATAAAGTTAGACCAGCAAATGCTGGTCCAACTCGCGGCATTCGGCACAAGTGATGGAAAATCCCAATCACAAGCCAGGGAATGCCACAAGCCCCATTTGCCATGTGTTCGGCACACCTGGGGCTTGCGGCATTCTGACTGTTCTGAGAAATGAGCCCACTGTGTTTTTATGAAAAAATAAGGAGCACCTTGGACAAAGGTCTGTCTTGCGATGTCATTTATCCTGATTTTTCTAAAGCCTTGGACCTTGTATTACACTGGGCAATAATTCAAAAAATTCAGAAGGAGACTGTAAACCACCCTTCCCCGTCTAGGGGGTATTAGATGGTGCATTGGTGGTAGGGGGCACTTGACAAACATAAGTAACCACTATCCAAAGCATTTTAAGCAAAGCTAACACGTTACCTGGGTTCCTGAATCTTCGTGGCTGGAGATCATGGTAGCACCTGTACCATCTGCCACTGGTTCCCAAGTGCTGCGAGGAGAAGGCTGGTTAGCAAGACAAGCATGAACAGTCACAGAAGATTAAATTCATTGTCCACTCCAGAATCAACATGGCCAAGAATGATTTAATTGAACTTGAAAACAGCAAACAGTCACTCCATGGAGCAGGGGTGATAAATGGCAGGTTGTTTTCACAGACCCAGCTGAAAACTACTGCAACAGCCTCTTGTGCTAACAGGCTATATATTTTCATGCAGGCTCCCATATGTTGTGCAGACTAAACTCCTGGCAGCACTTCTAGGGCTGTACAGGTCTCTAAACATGAGTTAGCTTACATGTGAGACACTTCACTGTCTATAATCTCACTCCTTCTCTCTCTCTCTCTCTCTCTCTCTCTGCAGCAATCACTGGCCTTTTCCTCTACTGTCTCATCAGGCCATCCCATTTCAATTCTGTTATTCTGGCTTATGACAGCACGAGACATTTCTACTGGCCCAAACCTTTACACTCTCTTTAATTATTTCCACAGCCTGATCTTATACCTCTTCTCAGATTATACCCTTTCTCCAACCCCGGGGCTATTTTCTTACTGCAGCATACTTCTCGTTTCCTTTAGCTCTTACTCCATACTTTAAATGGATGTTCTCTAGCAAGAATCAAACCATCAGAACCCTTTCAAAGATTTAATTGCTGATGCCTCGGCTGGTGGCTGGGCCTCTCTGTGGGTTTTTGGGTGCCCTGAAACTAACCCCCAGTCCAATCCAGCACACTCCACTTAAATCAGCAGTTCCAACCTCTGAACTGACTTATCAGGGGGATTTCTGCAAGTGCCAACCGAATCACCCAATGGACTGCCACCCTGCTGGGGTCCCAAACATTATTTCCCCAAATGGACTTTCCCCGCCTCCACAAGTGGCTCACACCATGGGTCCCCACTCTGTGGCGGCCTCCAACCCGGGGAATAGGGGTAACTCTGCCACTGTTACACTCTCAACAGCTGGGCTGCCACTTCCAGCTGTGCCCCAGGACTCACTTGCCATAACGAGCCCACCCACAATAAACAATATAGTCCAACAGCTGAACTACCCACAGGTAATACTTTCTTTTGGGCTTGTAGGCCCGATCGGTGCTTACCCACCAAGGTGCTGAAGTTCACACGGCAGGCCTCCATTGTTATTTTCTCTCCCCAAGCTCTGGCCCCCAATTGCACCAACAGGCCCCTTCTGCTTTTGCTCCAAATCTCTGCTCCATTTCCCCCTTTTCACTCAAACCCAAACCAGCGCTTTTCTATTTTACAGGTCTTAAAGGGTGGTGGGCTGGGGCAGTAAGCAGGCCACGCCAGCCCCACCATGGCCCTCAAGCTGGACTTGTGGGTCAACCCCCTGGCTCCTCTCCCCAGGTCGCTCTCTGCTCCTGTCTCTACTGCCTGATGCCAAAATCCCCAGCTATTTATACCCTAATAGGAGGAGCCCCACCTACCGTCTGCAGGCAGCACCATGTCCCAGTTTAAGTAGCACCAACAGCTCTCTCTCTGCCTAACTACCCCAGCAACTGACAGTTAACTAGTAAGTGCCCAAAGGGTGCTTACAAGACTATAAACAACAAGTTGATTTATTGCACCACAAACTGGTTAAATAATAGGTCACAGTGCGTGACAATTAGAGGCCATAGGTCAAATTAAATTACTGTATCCCGTGGAGTCCCACAGGGATTAGTGCTGGGGCCTGCCCTCTTTAACATGTTTATCTCTGATTTAACTAAGGACCTAACATTGTGGTCAACTAAATATGCTCATGATACTAACTTGGGTGGTGTGTGCAGTTCTGCTGGTGACCACACACAAATACAGGGTGATCTGGATAAAATATCGATGTGGGACACTAAATGGGAGATGTGTTTTAATACTGTAAGGTCATGTACCTAGGGTATAAGAACAAATTGCACTCCTACATTCTACGTGGAACACTATTAAAATCCACCAATGAGAAGAATATTGGAATTGTTGTTACAGATAAATCAGATCAAGTTAGTCAGATCTTGGAAGCTATTGCATGTGCAGACTGGGTACTGTGAGCAATTAAAAGAAACATAAAATGAAGAGAAAAAGATGTAATCTTTCCACTATATAGAGCATATGTCCTCCCACATCTGGATTATGCTACCCCAGTATGGTGTTCATATAGCAGAAAGGACATTCCTAATTTGAAGAGAATTCAATGTAGGGCAATAAAAACAATAAACTCCACTAGAGATTTCTCGTACAGACAGGTTAACATATTTAAACCTTATGACATTAGAGAGCAAAGAAAGTTGTGGGGCGACCTAAGTATACTACATCAGATTTTACAGGATCCTTACTTATTAATTGTATGCGTGGGACCTCATTGTAAATGAGCGTAAGCTCAATCGAGTATATCCTGGTTCATATTTCATATGAATAAAATTTTTACTACTACTAACAGAACTTAATTTAGAATTCAAACAAATAAATCAAAATACATGAGGACAGCCACTTCAATTATCAGTGCAAAACTTTAAAACAATAAAAAGGATTTTTATTCACACAATGCATCGTTAACCCATGGAATTCCTTACCTTTGTACATAATCATTAGTAATACAAAAGCTGAATTCAAAAAGAAATTAGATCATTATTTGATAAGTGGTGGTATAATTATTACAACTAATTGGAGCATTATGGGGGCAAGCCTCTTAGCTCCCAGTGCTCTTCAGTATGTTCATCAGAAACACAGAGGAAATCCAGGGCAGGGTGTGTATATTTGCAGATGACTCCAAGTAGACAACTAGGAGGGGATAAGAGAACTGCAGAGAGACCAGAAAAGGCTGGAAAATTGGTTCAGTGTCTAGCAACTGAAATTCAGTGCCAAGAAGTGCAAAGTGATGCACTTAGGGAACAAAAAACCAGAACAGCGCATTGGATGGGAGGGGTTCAACTGGACACAACATCAGAGGAAAGGAACCCCCTAGTCATCATCAGTGACTCCCTTAAACAAACCAGCCAGTGTAATAAGGCCTTCAGCAAGGCTAACAGGATTCTAGGGTGCACTGGGAGAGGGTTTGACAGTAGGAAGCAGGAGGTACTGTTACCTCTGTGTAGGTCACTGGTAAGGCCACACCCGAAGTCCTGTGCTCAGTTCTGGATTCCCCACCTAAACAAAGGACAGGGAGAGCCTAGGGATGGTACAGCACAGGGTGACCAAGGTGATTCAAGGCCGGGAAGGCAGATCCTATGAAGCTTGACTAAAGGCGCTGAACATGTATTCACTCAAAACCAGATTGGGGGGGGTATGATTGAGACCTTCAAGTTTCTGAAGGAATAAACAAGGTGAACTGTAAAGAACTATTAACTAGGAATAGAGAAGATAGACACAGGGTCTCGAATAGAGGTTAATGGGTAGATTTAAAAAGATGAAAGGAAATATTACTTTACAGAAAGAGTGGTTGAGCCATGGAATGGTTTGCCAATAGAAGTGGTGGCTGCCCAAACCATTAATGGCTTCAAAGACAGCTGGGATAGAGCTAAGGGTACATTAGTAACTGAGCAGGATGAGGGAGGCGGAAACACAGAGAACAAAGGAGGGAATAGGGTAAACTGAGACTCCACAGAGACAATAGGTCTTGGGATATGATAGGATAATATGGACAGACTAGCTGGACAGTTGGCATTTTTCTGTTGTCACTGTCCATGTTTCTATGTTTCTAATCCTTTTGTTCCATAGTGCTATCTAGCACCACCAACTCCAGACCCAAATTTTGTATTGCAGCCTTGTGTTTCATTTCCTAAAATGTGCATTATGCTAAATCTTTTACTGCTTAAGTTCAGCTGTCAAATCTTTGAGAAGCTCTCCAACCTGCCCAGACCCTCCTTTAATTCCCTTCTCGCCCACCTCTGTGTCTACCCTTGCACAGATCTTTGTGTAATCTGCTAAGAGGCAGATCTTACCTTTGATACCTTCACCTATGTCACCAATGAATATGTTGAAGAAAATAGGTCCTAATTCTGACCCCTGAGGTACCACGCTTGTCACCTCCCTCACCTCTGAAAACTCCCCATTGACTACAACCTTTTGGGGTCTATCCCTTAACCAGCTTATTATCCATTTGCCATTTTTAACTCTTCCCCAAGATCCTTAATCTTTTTGACCAGCCTCCTGTGGGGGACTGAGTTAAAGTCCTTGCCAAAGTCTAGGTACACTATATTTTCTGCTTGTCCCTTGTCTGCTGCTGTGGCTACCCACTTGAAAAACTCTACCAACAGCATCTAGTGAGACCTTTCCTTTGGGAACCCATGCTGTTTGGGGTCCTGCAGATTGTTCCCTTCTAGGAAGTCCACTGATTCTCCCTCAGTACAGGCTTCTTAACTTTCCCCACTACAGACATCAAGCTGACTGGCCTGTAGTTTCCTGGCTTATCCCTCTTCCCACTCTAGTGTAGCAGAACCACATTTGCTGTCCTCCAGTCCCTAGGGACCACCCCCATGACTAGCAAACAATTGAAATGCTGGTGGCTTTGCTATATCCACTTCTACCTCCTGTGGCATCCTCAGATGTAAGCCATCAGGCCCCATAGATTTATCTACTTTGAACCCTTCTAGCTTTTCCAAAACCCTTTTCTCCATTATCTGGACAATTCCACCAGAGTCTATGCACCCTTCCTACCTAACCCCACATTCTGTCAGTGGCCCATCTTTTCTTTGTAAATACTGAACAAAAATAATTGTTCAGTATCTCTGCCATCCCCTTGTCCCCCTCCTCCCACCTGTCATTGCTCTTAGGTCTCACTATACCCCCTTTCATCTTGTGCTTCTCCCGGATGTACAAGGAAAATGCTTTATCCCCTTTTGTAACCACATTGCCAACTGGAGCTTCATCTCCATTTTGAACGCTCTCATTTTCCTGGTGGTTTTTCTTGTTGTTGTAGATACTTTAGTGGACATGCCACCAGGGACATGGTTGCTTCTGTGGCATTGAATTAGTTGGTGTCTGTAGCCAAATTCTGTAATGCTGCTACCGAAAGTAAAATCCATACCTTTGTTAAGCATTACAATCTGGATTATATTTATTTAGTTTCTGTTGACCAGGAAAGGAGGACTAGACAATTCTGCTTGCTTTCAGCCTCATCCTGGGGGAGGGGCATATAGATGGATGTCAACTGACATTGAACCAGAGTAAGCTGTTGGTGGTATTTTTAGTTAAATATCTCCCATAGAACAGCTGGGTTTTGTTTTGTTGTGTTGCAAGGTCTACTGACCTAGGGGGTTTTCCTCTATTCCATGCCAATCATTTGCTTGGGTACTGCTGTGCACTCATCTAATGTGTGTGGCTATTTGTGGATGAGATATCCTCTAAGAAGTAACAGTAGATCTTTGACAGACTGTCATCCACAGAGCCTCATAACACCCTCCCTCCTGTTCAGGAAGTACATGCTGAAAACTTTGGTTTATCTCTGGCAAGAGCTGAAGTGAGCATGCCTGAATCACATAGGCAGAGCTGATGTATGACGTTGGCAATGCAGCAACGGGGTGACCCTAGCTGCAAATGTCTCACATGGGGTCCTGACACTGATGGCTTACAGTCTGACATATGTGGCTTTATGTAGGAAATTCCCTCCAAAATCTACCATTACTGGTAAGTGATGCAACTCTGATCAAGGTCCCAGAGTGAGTAAGTGGTGGGGATGGTGTTTAAACCAGTCTCCAGATTCACAGTTCTGGGTTCTAACCACTAGGTTACACTGCCTTTCATGTCCGATGGATAGTACCTGCTAGATTAGAAAGCTGTTGTGACTAAAATGTGACATGACACACCTAAGGTTTTAGAATATGCATTAGCATCCAGTGTCTGAAAAAGATGCAGCATGGTCCCGTTCTGCTATGCTAATGCTAGAAATTCTACTGCATAGCCATTTTCAAAAGTATGTTGGAGACAAGACAGCAGCAAAACAAGTCTCATGAACAGGCATGTTCACATAGTGATTTAACAATTCAGTCTACGTAGCAAAAGCAGAGCAATTAGGGATGGGTGAGCGGCTGTGACTCTGTTCAGATTCTGGCCTGCACCTCAGGAATTTGACCTGGAAGATCCAGTCCAAGTCAACATGCTTCAGAGGTGGCCTGGATCTCTGAATCCATGCTGGGTTGCATGTTAGGGAGTAGGTAGGGGCCAGCCCATGGACACATGTGGCAGCACTTCTGCTTGCAACGCTGGTGAATTGTGTTAGGGAATAATCCCAGGTTTTCAGAGGGCCAGTAAGGAGGGAAGGAAGGAGTGTACCAAAAGACGCTTACCTCTTCTGCAGTAGGCAACTGTCTGGGGTCTGCAGTGTGAGTCTCTTCTAGGAGAGTCCTAACATGAGCAGCTCTTCACATACACAATGTATATGTGTGCGTCTGTGCTCTAGAGAGACATGTTGCACACCCAACCCAGGGACGGACAGAAAAGAGAGAATCAAGTGCCCACTGGTGGGGTGATGTCTGTAACCTGCAGGCTCCACACTGCTGACTGGGCTTGCCTCCACATTGGATACAGTCTCCACTGGAGCTTAGTCCATCCTGTCAGACCTGCCATGGGTGGTAACAATGCATTTTCCAGGAGGTCTGTTAAATCCCAGGAAAGGCAGGTGATGGGGGCTACTGAGGGAATAGTCTGAACAGAGTTTGAGGCTGAGTTTGGTGGATGAATAATAAGTTTTAAAACACATAGTGAATAGGCAACAATTCAGTGGCCTATTTTGATTCAGCTCCAGAATGGTTCAGATCTGCAAGAATTGGACTCACATGATCAGCTGATCCAAACCACCCTGCCTGGGAGTATGGGGAGAAGGTCTGAATCCAAGGCAGGGCGTTCACATCCAGAGGGACTAATCTGGCAGCTAGAGAATTCTTTATGAATTCATACAACTAGCTGGCCAGACAGAGAATGACATTCGTCAATACTGACTGAAAAAATTACTTTCTCAACAGCTCCCTTTAAAGCAGCAGTACTAGATAATCAGGTAGTGATCAGTTTCCAGTTTTGTAGTGCTACAGTAAATATGGCAGCTGCCTCGGCTGCCTTTCTAGTATTGCTGCTTTCAACATGGCAGGTGTCAGAATGTAAACAAAAATAAAGGAAGACTGAGCAAATTATGGGGTGATAGTACAATGCCAGCGAGAAAGATTACCAGGTAAATGCTCGCTAGAGCATAGGGAATATACTGTTGCAAAAGCACAGATTTTCTTTATCTTGCACTGCTGCTTTAAAAAATGTTTTACATTCCTACGTAAGAATGATTCTGTTCATACTGTTAATGAGCCCTGTGTGACTTTGGTTAGGAAGATCATGTGAATATTTTTGTACAGGCAGTGAGTCAGAAATTCATGTGATTCATGTCTCAGTCAATTCGCTTACAGTAGCAAATCTAATCCATATTTTGTGTGCTGATAACAAGTTCTATAGTTTTTGGAATCCACTCCACAGCCCTCATTTACAGGTTCCCTTGTTGGTGACAGTCACCTTGGTGACAGCTGCATGACTGCATCACATGGGCTTGTACAGCAACATTACTATTTTTGGAAGGTTGAGCAAGCCGTTAACATAGTAACTGAAGAATGTTTACATACTGGTTTGAAAATCCTACTTACAGGCTGTTACAAAGGAGGAAGGTTTCTCCTACCCTTTGAAATGGTCTTGAAGATGAAAGAGTTTGGGTGTGGACATTTCTGAATGAAAACAATTCTTTTCTTGAAGTCCGTAACACCACTTAATGCAAGCATTACCAGAACTTGTGCTTTTTACATCATCTTGCATTTTGGGCTCATATTCCTCATTCAATGTCGATTTGCCCTGAATGGAGTGAAGTTCAGTTTTATCATTTTTGTTGTTTTATATATCAGAAACCCGTTTTCCCATTTTTAATTTTCACCGTGTCCAGCCACGACTAACAGCAGCTTTACCAAACACAGGCCCATATTGTGGCAATAAAAAATAACATAACACTGAAATAAAAGTGAGACAAAAAAATCAGGGAAGCACTCTGATTCTAGAAAGTTGGGCAGAGTATAAATGTGAGCACTACAAGTGAGTTTGGTATCCAGGATTAAGTCCTTGAATTATTTTTTTTCTTATCATATATACAAATCACACACATAATGAGCCTATTATCAAAACTCACTGTTTTACATACAGATTTCATAAATAAACAATAATGAATTTTTTAATATATAAATGAATTTAGAACACCAGCAAAAGGATTTTAAGAGAGCACAACTGGATACTTGTTAATAGTGGAGACACGCAGCACTGGGACAGTGCAGGGATTGCAGTGAATAGGAGGTGGGAGTCATTCTAAAGGGAAAGAGGCATGACTTAAATGAGTACAGTGCAGATGTAAAAAAAAAAAAGAATAAAACCCAGTAGAGAGAGGTAGTTGTTGAATGTTTAAAATGTTCAGGGCCATGTCTAGGGGACTACTGAAGCAGCAGTCAAAGCAGTACCCACACCAAGAAAAGGGTCACAGGAATGTGATAAACTTTGCAATGTCATTCTTTTTTTATATTAATGACTTGACTGCTTAATGAAAATACACTGAATGCTGTGAGTCCCTCATCTTCTAACTTAGATCAAAAATGGATCTAGGCATCTTGTTTTTGCCTTTCTGCATCACCTGCTGGACCAAAGGAAAGCATTCTGACTCAAATTACTGGTGGGAGGTGACTCCAATTGCACTGATATAACCCCCTTCCAAAGAAGGCTTACCTTCTGGCCCACTCTGGAGCACAGCTGTCATCTTCCTCTGTACTACTCTTACATACACACACACACACACACACACACACACGTGTGTGCACTCTGGACTGCAGCTGTGGGACCCGGGGGCTGGATTGGGCACTTTTGTTGTTTCTTTGGGCATGGAAGTACCACCACCACCATTAAGTCACATCTTTTGCATCTTTGCTTCACTCTCCTGGCCCCTGCGGACTATGGCAGCTGGGCCAGGAAGCCAACTTGCACTGTGCATCCTTTCTTTTTTTTTTAAATGTCTTTATTTCATATCTAGCAAGAACATAGAGTATCAGTAAGGGTATACAGAACAAGACAGGATCATTATCACATCAGTACAGCTATAGCCTCTGTAACCCCAACCCTGTAACAAAGCCTTATCTACTGACTCTTGTGTTTTATCTATAAAATAATGTGCAGTAGCCCAGTAATCACTCAATTAGATTCAAAGGTAACAATAAAACATCACTGTAACATTAAAACAAGATAAACATAAGGTTGACAACTTCATTGTCTCCCCTTATTACATCTTACTTGAAGTCCCCCATAACCAGTGTCTTCCCAATAAATACACTCAGTATCCCTCTACTTGTTGAGAAGGCACTGATCGACCCTCGAACTCTTCAATGAAGTTCGTAAAAAGTAACCAAACTCCCTTGAATTTCTCTGTCTGCAAACATAAGTCACCTGTTATTTTCTCTAACTGGTACAGGGATTTAATGATGGATACCCATTCCTCAGTCTTAGAGCATATTGGTGTTAACCATCTTCTGGTAACGACTTTGCTAGCCACAGTCAGCAATATCCCTGCAAATGCGTTTTGCTGGTTAGATCTCCTCCCTGGAAGCAGTTTCCCTAGGATTAGGTTTTTGAAGCATGCTATTTGTGACATGCCTACCATCTGCTATATCTGGGCCCAATATCCTCCCAAAATGGCCTGACCAGTGGGCAATTCCAAAGAATGTGATAAGGGGTGCCCTCCCCCCCCACCACACCCACAATTTCTCCACCACCTGGGTTCCCTCCAGTAAAGTGTTTAAGTTCAAAAGAGGGTTAGGAAATGCCTGCCTACCACCTTCACCGTAAACTCCCTCCAGTTGTTAGAAGCTGAGAAGTGGAAGACTCCCTCGCAAATCTTCTGCCAGTCCTATTCCTCTAACTTCATTTGTGCCTCCCTTCCCCATGCCACCTGACTTGGTATGGGTTGGGCCTCTGCCCTGATTCCATGACACTGAACCAAGTTTGACATATATTTTTCAGTTGTCATCCCCAAGACATGCATTTTCAGAGGATGTGGTTCCCTGTGTATGTGCAATATCCTGGAGTCTCCCCTAAGAAACAAAATCACCTGTAGGTAACTAAAATAAAATAAATCTGATTGCCTGAGTGTGTATTCCCTCTGTGCTGTTTCAAAGAATTTTACCTGCCTCCCTGAAGGAAAAGGGAGAATCTGATAAGCCCTAAGTTTTTCCACCTTAGGAATGTTACTAGAGGGTGTGTATTCTTCACAATGATCCAGGTGCGTTCATCTTGTAATATTACCCACTAACCCAAGCTCCTTCTTGACTCTGCTCCAGTTCATACATAGGTGCCTCTGGTCCATGGGTATGTGATGGAGCCAGCATAAACGTTCACCCTGGATGAGTTGAACACTGATAAAGGGTGTGCCCCCTATTGCTATTCTTCTCCTCCATGGTTAACCATACATTTTCCAGATCATCCTTTCCACATGCTATCCAGGATAACAGTTGCACCATTTGATAAGTAAAGAATAATACCCTCCAGGCTGGGTGGTATTGGGTTATACTGGACCATACAAAAGGTTTGCAAGCTAAACCCCTATATTTACAATACAACTTAGTGAAATTAGTGGAGTGGCTCCTGGTGTGTGAATGAACAGAAACATACAATTAAAGTACCAGGGCACTTCACCCCCCATTTTGCTGTGATTAAAGCCTGCAGTTTTTTTTAAAATAACTCCAATGTTCTTACTTTTCATTCTTTTCAGAGGGGCTCTTAGTTCTCATTATCCAGCCGAACCATGATTAAGCCTGACCACTTCGGCAAAGTGACCACCTCCATCGGTCAGGTAAAAGCATCATACTGGACCGCCCAGGGGTGTAATGAGGCCTGACGACACAAGCGGAGGGTCTTATAGCCCCTGGAAGGTCCAGTATAGCCTAATACCACCCACTCTGGAGGGTACTATTGTACTTAGAAAATGGGTTACATGTGACATTTTTTGGAATGGTTGAAAACATTATAAAAAGTAAAAAACACATGCATTTGTCAACGTCGAATGTTTGCTTGCTGATATTATCATTGGATGTGCAGGAGTTACACAGATGCAGAATAGGAATGGCAGTGAAGTACTGAACTCACGGCAACTCCACCTCCACCCTGCAGAGATGGACAGGCATTGGGGTGTGCCTTTGGGTCATCGCCCATAATGCTCATGGCATTTCACCTCACCCTAGCCTGTAGACACCGACAAGTGTTGAGGTGTGCCTTGGGATGTTCAGCTTCACAGTCACCCCATTTCATAAGGACATACACTGAAATGAGTGCAGCATAGGATAATAAGGTGAAGTCTGGGGTCAAATAGTCCAAGGCACATCTCGATGCCTGTCACTGGCTTCAGGGTGGGGTGGAATGGCGTGAGCATTATAGCCAGCAATCTAAAGGCACGCCCCTGAAGCCTGTCAGTCTGTACAGGGTGGGACATTATGGTTGAAAAGCCTAATGCCCCGGGTATTTCTTGGTATTTACACTACAAACTTTCAACATGGCCTTTTTGTGACCCCCACCTCATGAACGCATTTGGGACCTGTGCGCATGAACAGTGTCACTGTGATTTTGTTAATGTGTCCCGAACTTTGATCTCCCACAGCAACCGTGCCATTTTGTGCCAGATATGCGAAAACACAGATCAGGCATGATGTGAAGAATGACAGCTGTACCATTCATAGGGAGGTGTGAAGAGATGGCAATGTTGAAAATCTGGAGTGACTATATTAAAAATGGTCGAACTTTCAAGCATACATGGAAACTGCACAACACATGCTCGTAACACAGTCATTTAGTGGAATTATTTTACCAAATTTTCAGCATAGGCATTTTGTCACCTCTGCTCATGAACACTGTCACTATGATTTTCTTAATCTGTCCTGAACATTGATTTCCCACAGCGAGCGCGCCATTGTGCGCCAGATGCTCAAACACATAATTCGGGCAGGATGTGAAAAATGACAGCTGTACTGTTCATAAGGAGGTATGAAAAGATGCCAATGTTGAAAATCTGGAGTGAAAATATTACAAATTCACGAAATTACAAGGGTGTATGGAAACTGCACAATGTATTCTCATAACACAGTCATTTTTATGGACTTTTGTCACCAAATTTTCAACATAGGCATTTTAGAACCTCTGCTCATAAGCAGTGTCACTGTGATTTTCTTAATCTGTCCTGAAAACTGATTTCCCACAGCGACCGCGCTATTCTGCGCCGGAAGTGCAAAAACATTTTGTCCAGGATGTGAAAAATGACAGCTGTACTGTTCATAAGGAGGTATGTAAAAATGCCAATGTTGAAAATCTGGAGTGAAAATATTGCACATTTGCGAAATCACAAGGGTGCGTGGAAACTGTGCAATGCACACTCATAACACAGTCATTTTATGGACTTTTGTCACCAAATTTTCAAAATAGGCATTTTAGGACCTCTGCTTATGAACAGTGTCACTGTGATTTTCTTACTCTGTACCAAACACTGATTTCCCACAGCGACAGCGCTATTCTGCGGCAGAAGTGCGAAAACAAATTTTGGACAGGATGTGAAAAATGACAGCTGTACTGTTCATAAGGAGGTGTGGAAAATGCCAATGTTGAAGATCTGCAGTGAAAATATTACAGATTTGCGAAGTTATGAGTGTGCATAGAAACTGCGCTATGCACGCTTGTAAAGCAGTCATTTTCTGAAATTTTTCACCAAATTTGCAACATAGGCTTTTTGAGAGCCCACCCCATGAACAGTGACACTGTCATTTCATTAATCGGTCCTGAAAGGTGATTCCGCACAGTGACCACAAAATCACATTTTGGGACCGAATAATGCCATGACAGTGACTGAATTCATGAGGAGGGGTCCCAAGAACCCCATGTTGAAAATTTGGTGTCAAAAGTTGAAAAAATGGCTGAGATATTCACCTAAGTTGAAAAAACCCTATTTATGCCATTATACAGCTTACCGGTGTTTCTTCAGTTCGCGGTCAGCTTTGAAGAGTGCAGACATGTTCCCAGTCCACTGAAGATTGTCACGCTGGGCTCCAGAGGTAAGTATGGGGTGAGGGGGTGTGGGGAGGTGAAGTGTGCAGAGTGTGGGTGCGGGTTGGGGAAGGGGGCAAGGGACTCAATGAGGAACCGTTTTCTTTTTTAACAGGAGTTTAAAAAAAAAAGATGCAGCGGGATGCTTTTGGCATGCTGGGGTGGCCTCCCAGCATGCCACCTAGGTGTTTGTTGGGGGGGACTGGAGCCAGTGGGGTACCCCCATTAGCCATACAGTGTGCTTGGGGGGTGCATGAGCACGCTGGAGTGGGCTCCCAGCGTGCTACCTGGGTGATTGTTGGGGGATGGAGTTGATGGCCATAGAGTGTGCTTGGGGGGAGTGGCAGCGCATGAGCTGAGGGGGATTGGACACCCCCTTGGCACAGAACAAATGGGGGGGCATCATGCCAATGGGGATTGGGCTACCCCGTCAGCAAATGAACTGGGGAGAAGGCATGCCGACAGAGGGATTGGGCATCCCCGAGTCTGCTTTCATGGAGACTCTCAGGCAGACGGCTCCACCATGTTAATTTGAAATGTTACACCAGGCAAGGCACCGCCTGCAATGACAGGTCACTCCCTCATTGCAGCGGCAAATTCATTTCAGCTTGGTGGCATGCTTGCTGAACTAGTGTCAGCAGCAGCGTGCCACCGCACTGGGGAAAGGAGGGCCAAGTCTTAAAGTGCAGTGGGGGTACTGGCCGCCACAGTGCTGCACCTCCAAAACCCCGCTTCTCTCCTAAGCTGTCACATAATGTTTCTTGTGCATGCGTGCAAGCAAACATAAAAATGAGTGCAAATTAACTGAAAGTACCTTTTTCTTGGGTAAAGTAGTCCCTCTACTGGTACACATGCCAGTAGGTGGCAGTGCAGTGTCTTAGATGTGTTTTACATGTTAGGCCACTGGACCAGATTCACAAAGCCCCTGAAAATCCCACAACTGCGGGGAAAACCCAGCACAAGCAGGTTGCCATTTGCAGAGCTGCAGGTTTTCCCGCAGCTGCGGTATTCACAAAGGAGGAGCTGGTTTGCGACTGGCTCCATGATTTATGGCAGCTTGCGGGTGTTTTTTTTCCCCCCACTGCTGCGTAAAAATGTTATGGCAGATGGGACCAGGCATAACATCTCTACAGCTGTGGAAGACTGTGAATACAAATCTCCGCAGCTGTGAAGATTTAGGTCCGGAACTGATGTTGTGGAGTGGGTCTTAGTCCAATTTTTTTTTTATTTCATATTTTTTCACCCACTGCTGGTGGGGGCTTTGGTGGCAGTTGTGCTAACCATCCAGGGCACTGTCCCCCCTCTCAGGGATCATGGTGCATGGCAGTGGGGACTGAATTTTTGCATGGACTACATAGCCTTGCTTGTTGGTCCTCAGAAGCGCCACCCCCTTAGGACGCCAGCACAAGGACTGAAGTCCAGACCATTGATGGGCAAAAGCACGTCCCAGACAATTGCCTAATGGCATTCTCCACTCCTCACACCAGCAGTCCCATGCCTCCTGGTGCAACAGCCCTCCCCCTTCGAGGAGGAAAGTGTCCAATGGGACGCTCAAACGTCCTGCCTCTGGCCGGCCCCCAATGACCCAGGCTCATTCCCAAACTGGGGTCACCAGCATCAGAGGCAGTAAAACTACCAGCATGCCAATGGGCCAGCCTTAGTCCCATTTTGTTTTGTGAATTCAGCCCACTGTCTTTATCCCTGCCCACCCCCATCACTTGTTGAATGTGATTCCCCCAGAACACACTTGCTGGTGCTCTGTGTTGCATTCTGTTTCAGTTTTACATTTTACTTTGGCTAGCAGGTTTAGGACAGTCAGCTGCTGTATCTCTCTTCAGGCTGTGACCCTCCATTTAATTTAGCCCTCGCTCTGCCTCAGCCTTTTTTATGCTGCAGCCTGCATTTCACTTTAGCTGTCATTCTCTCTCTCTCTCTCTCTCTCTCTCTCTTGCTGCAACCCAAAAAATTATTCTGCTCTCAAGGAGGCAGAGACCATGTCAGGGAACTTCTTTTTTTGTAGCACAATTGGACAGGGACATTGAGAAGAACATCAGCGGGATTGGGCATGGCAGTCAGGAGATTTGAACACAGTAGCACTGCTACTGACAAGATGATGTTAAATTGGCCAAGTTCTTATTTTTCCTGATTTTGTGAAGTGAGTGTGGAGGTAGCGCAAGTCTAGGAGGAAGTTAGGGAAAGCTGCGTGATAGTAGCACTGAGCACTCAACTGTGCTGGCACTATTAAGTTAAAATGAACAGCTGTTTTTTTTCTTGGTACTGGGGGGAAGTTATAAAAGAGGGTGAGCATTTGCTTCATTTTTTTTAATAAACATTTATTGAAAATGACACTATCGGGGGATCTGGACATCACTGGCTGTGTCGTTCACTAACTGAGCAAACAAAGGGAAGCCAATTCAAATTTGAACATTCTTAAGCCCAAGGATTTTTGGTTAAAAAAACAGGCAGGCACAGGGACTAGCTATTTACTGGTCTCTGTTGCTGGATACCCACCTGGGTTGAGGGTGCTCTCCACTAATTAGATAGCAGGATTTCTACAACCCCTTTTCTAATATATTTTCAAGTTAGGCAGGCCACCTCCCCCTTGATAATATATTTTCAAACTAAGCAGGCCAACTCCCTCTTCCTACCTTGGCCTTTGCATGGCATGCCATTTAACCCTGGGTTTCCCTTTGTCCCATATACAGTGTACATTTGTGTAGTTTTGCTGCTTTCTCAGGTTTGTTGTCTATGCACCTGAGCTGGTCTAGCTTACTAGCTCATCTGGCCAGTGTCGTTGTGGCACAGGTCAGGAAGCATATGAAAACCAGGAGCAGTTGTAAAATTTGCAACAAGTGTTTTATTATTAATAACAGTAAAATAAAATGTTCAGAATAACTATTTACAACGGTAGTACAAACATAGAAATCAGAGTCCTTTTTCTTCTCAATTTCAAATCTTAGTCTGTCTCTGTCTCTCTCTTGCAAAATATTGCAGCTCTTTTTATAACAAGTCTTTGCAGAAGCTCGTTAGGAGAACATTCTATTTCTCACACAGTGTTCTTGTTAGTTTCAGCAGGTGCAGCAAAAAGAGCATTGTGACCCAGAACTGACCTTTTGTTTACATCTCTCCAAGAGACTTAAAAACTGCATTTCAGATTAACTCCTTGGGTTCCAAATAGCTTTTTGCAATCATTTCAACAGTAAAACTATATACAGTTTTAAACAAAGGGATCCCAGTATCAATTACATTTCCACAAAATAATTCACATATATATTTTTATACCCACAGATATGCAAGGGGGAAGAAAAGACAGAAACAGCAAGTGAGGGTAGAGAGATAGTGAGAGGCAGATAACTGCAAGACTGTTGGGGTGATCAAGTCCTAGGTCTCATGAGAACATCTGGTTGTGCAACCAGACAGAAAAGAGACAGAAAAGGAGAGAATAGAACAGATTCTTGCATTTAAACTCTTTCTCCATAACAACTGGGACAGGACTGTATTCAACCCTGTCACATACCCCTTCCTTAAGAGGGAACCTGTTTTACAAAAACAGGGTTCCAACATCTAACATAAGCATATAACCTTTACAGTTCTGTGCAAATGCAGTATCCTTTTTCTATAACAACAGTACAGCAAGTTTAAACTAACACATTTGTTTTTTCAGCCTTTAGAATTCTCAGTTCCTGATCCATATCTGGACAGAAAATCAGCATTGACATTCTCTTTCCTAGATTTGTGCATCACTTTAAATTTAAATGGCTGTAGTATCAGGTACCACCATGTGATTCTAGAATTTTTATCCTTGTGATCTGTTACAAGTACAAAGCCAGCTTCTAGTAAGTAAAACTTAAGGGACTCGATGGCCCACTTTGCTGCAAGGCCTTCCTTTTCAATGGTGGAGTACCATTTCTCTCTGTCATGCAACTTCCTACTTATGTACAGAATAGGTTGTTCTTTCCCATCTATATGCTGACTGAAGACTGCACCTAGGCCTACCGCTGATGCATCAGTCTGTAACATAAATTGTTTCTCAAACTCTGGGCTTCTTAAAACAGGAGCTGAACATAATGCAGCCTTAATGGCCCGAAAAGCCTCGTCACACTCTGGGGTCCATTTCACATTATTCGGGAACCGTTTCTTTGTGAGTTCAGTGAGGGGAGTAGCTAATTCAGTGAAACTGGGAACAAACCTCCAATAATAACCAGCTAGCCCTAAAAATGACCTGACATGTTTCTTGGTTTTGGGGACAGGGCTGTTAGCTACAGCTTCTATCTTGGAAACCTCTGGCTTGACTTCTCCATTTCCCAAAACATAGCCCAAATCTCTGGTTTCCTGCATGCCCAATGCACACTTGGTAGGATTAATTGTCAGACCTGCCTTTTAGATCGATTGGATAACTGGTCGTAGATGTTCCAGGTGGCTTTTCCAGTCTGGACTGTACAGAACAACATCATCCAGGTACGCAGCACAATAACCAGTGTGAGGGGATAATATTATATCCATGTATCGCTGGAATGTAGCAGGAGCACCATGTAACCAAACGGCATGGTGGTGAACTGATAGAATCCTATAGGAGTGGTAAATGCAGTTTTGTCTCTGGATTCTTAAGCTAGGGGGATTTGCCAGTAACCCTTGGTGAGATTGAGGGTACTGATGTACTTGGCACTGCCCAGTCTGTCCACCAAATCATCTATTCTGGGCATAGGATAACTGTCAAATTCTGACACTTGATTAAGTTTCCTAAAATCAAGGCAGATTCTTACACTCCCTTCTTTTTTTGTGTACAATCACCATTGGTGATGACCAAGCACTTCTTGACTCTTTTGTGATACCCAATTCTGTCATTTTTTGTATTTCCTTAACCACGTCTGCTCTTAACTGCTCTGGTAATCTGTATGTCTTTTGTCTAAGAGGGCGAGTATCCCTTGTCACTAGTACGTGCTTGACCCCTTTTGCTTGGCCTGGCACTGTGGTAAAAGTACTGTTAAAAGTCTTTAACAAGTTACAAATTTCCGTGGTTTGTTCGGAGGTTAAGGAAACATTCACCTTTACAGCATCAGCATTTACAGTTTGTTCCAGTCTATCATAAGATACATCAGTATCTTCTTTATCAGTTTCTGGTAAATCTAGCAAAACAGCTTTTGGTGTTTTTGAATCCATTTCTTGAGGAGGTTAGCATGGTATGTCTTAGTAGGAGTTTTCCTATCAGGGGTCTCAGTCTCATAGTTAATGGTGACAATAAGTCTAAGCAGTTTATAAGGTCCTTGCCACTTCATTAACAGTTTATTTTCTGTAGTGGGTAACAATAACAAAACCTTTTCACCTGGTGCAAAAACGTTTTCTTTTACCTAATGGTCATAATACACCTTCTGCTGGTTTGGGGCCTCTTCCTGATTACTATGGGCGATTTCAACATATTTTGCCAGCTTCTTTCTCAAGGCACACATATAAGATGTAATAAATTGTTTCTAATGGGGGTTGTCTTCCCATGTTTCTTTTATTACATCTAGTGTCCCTCTAGGTTGTTTACCATACAACATTTCAAATGGTAAAAAACCTGTAGATGCTTGTGGCACTTCTCTGTAAGCAAAAAGCAGGTAAGGTAAGTATTAGTCCCAGTCTTTCCCTTCCCTTTTACAAACCTTTTTAACATGCATTTTAGGGTTTGAGTAAAACACTCAACAAGACCATCTGTCTGAGGGTGATAAGGGGAGGTTCTTATGGCAGGGATATCTAGTAGTATCAGCTCCTTCAGTAATGCAGCATCAAAATTACTACCCTGATCAGTAATAATCTCTTCTGGTATGCCCACCCTGCTGAACATTTTGGCAAGCTCTGCTGCCAGTTTTGGGGCTGTGACAGTATGCATTGGAACTGCCTCTGGGTATCGAGTAGCATAGTGACATACTAACAAAATTAATTGATTTCCCTTTTTACTTTTGTCTAAGGGGCCAACCACCTCTATTGCAATTCCCTCAAAGGGCACATCTATCAAGGGTAGGGGCACAAGGGGCACCTTGACTTTTTTAGTCACGGGGGCTACTTTCTGACACTCAGCACAAGAACTGCAATGGGTAGAAACATCTTCATGAATTCCAGGACAGTGAAATCTGTACAGCAATCTGGCAAGGGTGTGATCCCTTGCTGAGTGACCAGTCATAGGACTATCATGTGCTATCTGTAACAACTCAGATCTATACTTTTGTGGTATAACCAATTGTTCTATCTGGTCCTGTGTCTGAGGTTCAACCCAAACTCTGTACAGTACCCCATTACATTTTTTAAACATAGGTTGACCTTGTTTTGGTTTCACCCCCAGCTGCTTAAAATAACCCTGGAGAGAGACATCATTAGCTTGTTCTGAAAATCACAATCAGTGATCAGTTTAGTTTCAGCATTTTCATATGTTAACCCCTTATGTCCATCAGTCTTTTGTTGCCACTGTTTCTTCAGGTATCGTCTTTCTTTCCTGGACTTCTGGGTCTTGGAGCTGTGCTCAAACAAGTCCTCAAGAATCAAAATCAGCTAAAGGAAAAGAGTCCCCACCATCTGAGATTTTCTTTGCCTGAGCTCTTGTCACCACAGCTGCTGAAACATCAGGATTTACTCCCTCTTTGATTAACTCAGTAAATCCTGGAAAGTAATTTCCAATAATCATCTGTCATCAAGGCACAGGTCAGGAAGCATAGGTACTACCTCCACTTTCATTTGGTGCGATACACCCTTAACAGTCAGAATCATTTGGCTGGTGGGATAGTATCCAGTGTCCCCGTGGATGCAGATGACACCAGTACCTGGTCCTTTTGGACACTGTTTTCCTAACACTTCAATATGTACTACGGTCTGTCTGCGTCTCTTCACAGTCTTATCTCCCACCCACACATCTGTTAAGTACTTGCCCCAATTTGCTAAGGACAAATCTGCTCCAGTGTCACTCTTCTTACTACGGCAATTTCTTGCAATATGAACTGGCTTATTACAGTTATGGTAAATAAAACCTTTGAGTGCAGATTTATTACCCCCACCGAGTTCTTATCAAACTTGGAGTTTAAATGGGAAAAAGAATGTCTTACCAGTGCTTGGTTGTCACCTCGCTGCTGTGGCATCTGTCTGGCCATTTGGTAGTCTTCGGCCAAGCCTTTTCCCCACTTTTGGGTTGGTGTTCTTTCACCCAAAGCTGCACATCTGTAGGCAGGATGTGGATGAATTGCTCCATTGCAAATATGTGGTTGATCTGTGGGACTGTTTTGCCCTCTGGTTGGAGCCATTTTATTAGGAGTTCTCTGAGTCGGGTGAAGGCTTCTTGAAAATTGTCGACTTGAGTTGTACTTCAGAGACCGAAATCTCTGCCTGTAGGTTTCTCCTGAGATGTCGTACTTTTTCAGGATTTTGCTTTTCACCAAGTCATAGTTTTCTGACTGTGCAGTGTTCATATTGCTGTAGGCAAGCTGGGCTTTCCCTGTCAGGTAAGGTACCAGTCTGATTGCCCATTGCTGCTTTGGCCACTAGCAGCCTGCGGTAACCCTTTGAAAACTTGTTAGGTATGCTTCGATATCATCCGAGGGACACAACTTTGTAAGTTTAATGTATTTTAAGTTGTTTGTGTCTTGTTGCTTTGCTGGACCAGTGCCAGATCCTCCAGCTTTGATAGCTTGCAAGGCATCCATCCATCGCAGCATCTCTTTTCTTCTCTTCTTTGCTGTTCCTGTTGCTGCATCTCTTCTTTTCTCTGCTGTTCGAGTTGTTGCATTTCTTCTTTTCTCTGTTTCTCCATCTCTTTTTGTTGTATAGCCCACCATTTGAAAAAGGCAGTCAGGCTTTCAGGTCCTGTCACTGCCAGTTCTTTTTCTATAACTGGTGCTAGCTGTACAATCTCAGCTTGGACTTCTGTCTCTGCTAGTTTGGCTGTCATTCTCCTGGTAACCACTCCTGGGCTTGCTGCTGCAGAATCGATACCTTTCTTCTGTGCTTCCCTGGTACCAGGTCTAGTACCCACACACAAAATTCCTGGCTTTGAGTATGCACGGCATAAATCCCACTTAGGCTGACACCATCTGTCGTCAAGGCACAGGTCAGAAAGCAAAGGAAAACCAGGAGCAGTTGTAACATTTTCAACAAGTTTTTTTTATTATTAACAGTAAAATAAAAAAAAAATTTAATTGTTCAGAATAACTATTTACAGTGGCAGGACAAACATAGAAAGCAGAGCCCTTTTTCTTCTCAATTTCAAATCTCAGTCTGTCTCTGTCTCTCTCCTTGCAAAACATTGCAGCTCTTTATTTTTATAACAAGTCTTTGCAGGAGCTCGTCAAGAGAACATTCTGCATCTCACACAGTGTTCTTGTTAGTTTCAGCAGGTGCAGCAAAAAGAACATTGTGACCCAGAACTTACCTCTTGTTTACATCTCTGCAAGAGGCTTAAAAACTACATTTCAGGTTAACCCTTGGGTTCCAAATAGCTTTTTACAATTATTTCAACAGTAAAACTATATACAGTTTTAAACAAAGGTATCCCAGTATCAATTACATTTCCACAAAAAGATTCACATGTATTTTTATACCTGCAGATATACAAGGGGGAAGAAAAGACAGAAAAAGCAAGTGAGGGTAGAGAGATAGCAAGAGGCAGAGAATTGCAAGACCGTTGTGGTGATCAAGTCCTAGGTCTCACAAGAAAATTTGGTTGCACAACCAGACAGAGAAGAGACAGAAAAGGAGAGAACAGAACAGATTCTTGCATTTAAACTCTTTCTCCATAACAACTGGGACAGGGCCGTATTCAACCCTGTCACAGCTAGCTTCTTGAATTTGCATGAAATATTGTATGTTATATTTGGGAAGGTTTTCTTTTTGTTTGTGCCCCATTCGCACCCTGTACCCGAATTCCTTCTGGACTCACCAAGGCACACCTGCTTTTTTCCCCCGTAACCTGTGGACTGGCATGCTGGACCATCTCCAATCAAGCCTTGGATGTTTCCCCCAGCCAGGGACAAGGTGGAGGGGCTTACCCTCAAGCTTCTAGTTTTGTTGGGAGGCATGAGTGGCAAGTCAGGCAGGGGATCCTTGCAGTGCTGGGCAATCCTTCATCCTCGGGTGTAGAGTCCATTTTCCTTGTTTGTCTCAGCTCCAAGGACATCTGCACTCAGACAGAATATATGGGTGTATGTGCATGTGAAGGAGTGCTAGTGGACCTGGATCCCAGCTGACATCCTCCCCTCCCTTGACGTCCCTAGCTGCACTGCCACCTGGGGTCACCCAGGTGGCAGTACTCTTTTGAGTAAGGGATGACTACCCTCCTCCGAGGAAGAGGACAGCTTCATGTGGGATGCTCGATCCTCCCCCCCCGCCAGCCCCCAACAGCCCAAACATGCACCCAGTCCCGGGTCACAGGTATTGTGAGTGGTAGCGCTACCGCTGCACTGACAGCCTGGCTATATTTGTATTTTTATTCTTTCTGTTCCACAGCATGCACTGTTGTATTTGTTAATTTGCTGTACCAGTCCTTACTGTATTAGTGTACTGTACCCTGCTTGTCATTGTTGTACTGATTGCCTTGTAACCTCCCCAGTTGTACATGAAAATAGGCACTACTATGTCTAGTGTACTCACCTGGTTAATAAATGTTAATAAATAAATATGTGGTGCAGTGCTTTCTTAATTTTTAACCAGTATGACCTAGGAACACTGAGTGGTAGGGCTTGGATGAGAAACAGGAATCAAGGAAGACATTCACATGATCCACCTCTACCTTTCTCAGGAGGGATAGTGGAAGCAACTCCGGTCTTTTCAGATCTGTCAAGACCTCTGTTATTAGTTTCCCATAACTGGCATGGTATAAAAGTGACAGGTTAACAGGCACATGTATTTCCAAATATCTGATCTGTGATGACACCCATTTATATGGGATGATCTCTCTTAGTGCAGGGGTCATTTCACCACTGACCCTCAGTACTTCTGTTTTTCCCATATTCATGTTAAAACCTGAGACTGTTCCATATTCTTTTAATATACTTTTCAGGATTGGCAACATCTATCTGTATTTCTGAGGTATAACATGGTGTCGCCTGCATATAAAGATATCGGGCTAGATATTCAAAAGTGCCCCTGGCAATGGCACAAGTGGTTGCTCTGCGCAACTGAGTTGTGCTGGAGCAACAAAGGGATATATTTAAAAGAGATGTGTCATGGCGCAGCTCATCTGAATATATTAAAAAATGCCCACGGTGCAAATACAATGCGCCGGTGTATCCCCCAGACAGGTCTGAATACCAGGAATGGGAAATGCACCAGCGCATCAGAGATATGCCATGTGCAAATTCCTGATATTCAGACACAAAAATGCAAATGGGGCCATAATGCATGCAAGGCACAAATGGGGCCATTTGCATGTCATTATTGCCCCATTTGCATGAGTTGTGCAGGGCTGGCCAGCAAAATGTGCCTGACACCCTACACAGCATGCAGTGCTGTCAGTGGTGGTCCAATGGTTCCCTACTCCATGCCCATAACCCCGATCACCATATAAAAGTCTACATTCATTCCCCAGTAGTCCAGTGGTACCCCCTTCCCCGCCCGTAACCCCGATCGCCATATAAAAGTCTACATTAATTCCTTGGTGGTCCAGTGGTACCCCCCTCCGCCCCTTAACCCCGATCGCCATATAAAAGTCTACATTAACTCCTTGGTGGTCCAGTGGTTCTCTCCTCCCTGCCCATAACCCTGATCACCGTATAAAAGTCTACATTCATTCCCTGGTAGTCCAGTGGTACCTCACTCCCCGCCTGTAACCCCAATCACCATATAAAAGTCTACATTCATTCCCTGGTAGTCCAGTGGTACCCCACTCCCGCCTGTAACCCCAATTACCATATAAAAGTCTACATTCATTCCCTGGTAGTCCAGTGGTATCTAGAGATGTTCTGAAGTTTAAATCCACCGGCGAAGTTCCCACAAAGTCACCAAATTTGCCCTGCAAAAAAATTCATAAAAATGACCTCTCTGGCATTAAAACTTCGCTGGGAAACTTCACCTGTTAACTTCTACTTTTTTTAGTAACTTCGAATTTAATTGCCTTAATCTGGTGCCAAAACTTCGCCAGTTAACTTCGAAGGCAACTTTGACTTTGTTAGTAACTTCAAAGTTAATGAAAAACATGGGTTGTCACATGATTCACTTACTACATGTCACATGGGAGACTCCAGGCAAGCAGGAAGTGAATGTTTCACTTCCATTTCATCAGTCATAGCTGAAGGAGAGTGGAGACAGTGTGAGTGGCTCACAGAGCCTAGGAGACAGAGCATTTTATATATCTCATTCTTGTTTAGAGAGTTGAAATTTTTACTCCTGTTTTAGTTTTAATCCTTATCTTTCTTTACTGTACTTGTACTTTCTGATCTTATCAATTTTTTTAGTGTATAGTTCTTTTTTGTGAGTTCTTACTGTCTTTGTTTCCATTTTCTTTACATTTCTGTTTGCGATGGAGAGGCAGTGTCAGGACTCGGCTGAGTCCAGACCTGGTGGTGCTGGAGCACCAGTAAGGCACCCACGCCTTAGCAGGCATGTTTGTTTTTAAAAGGACTGCAGCCCCCCCAGCTCAGGAAGCAAGTTCTGCTGCTGGCAGCATCAGCAACAGGAAAAAGATAAACCGCAGGAACAACAGCAGCAGCAGCCACAAGTTTCAACCCCCCAGCAGGAGCCTGCTGCCTCCTCTTCTGGTGCTCCCCCAGTCCCACAGCGCTCTGTGGTGTGGGATTTTTTTCAATATGCACCCTGCAGATGAGATAGTGGCCATTTGCAAGGTGGGTGGGTGGTGTGTGAGGCGTGGCAAAAAAGGGAGCATCTCAGGACTGGCAACCAGAGGATGCACCTCCACATCCACCACCTCACTGAGTGGAGTGCCAAAGAGCGTGATGCGGCTGCATCATGTAATGGTGGTGGTGATGGCCTTGGGGGAAATGTGGTGCAGCATGATGTCAGTGGTGGTGCTGCTGCAGTGCCAGCAGCGAATCAGTGACAGCGTGGCAGGCATGATGTGATCCACAGCAGTACTCCTGGTATACCTCAGCAGTGGCAGTGATGGCCCCATGGCACCAGCCACAAATGGCCATCTTGTTGTTTGGTGGGCTGAGGTGCATGATCTGCGCCAAGAATTGAACACCTTCTGGCAGGAGGTGATGGATCGGCTGGACAGTGTCATGTCCAGCCATGAGAGGATCCTCACTCTCCTATCTGAGCTGTGTGGTGGTGGTGGTCATGGCTCATCTTCTGGCAGTGCTGGTGGGGTGGTCTGAGTTGTTCTGTTTCAAGTTTTATTTTAGTTTATATGTAGTTATTCTGTCATCTGTGTCCTTAATTTCTCCACTCTCTAGTCCCCTCCCATTAAAGATAAAAACAACCCAAAAATACAAAAAGTAAAAAAAAAAGCTCTGTTGTTTTAAGGTCTGTTTTCTCTGTTCTCCTTCTTAGTATTGTTTCGTTCGTGTGGATGTCCCTTGCTTCTCCAGTTCTGTTATTTCTTTAATCCTTTTAACACAAGGTGAACCACATTCTTTCCTTTCATTTTTGTCACTGGTTCATCATGTGTACTCCCTCCTTCTGTCCACAAATGTCAAATATTTGCCACATTACATAAATTGTGTCCCCATGGTATGTGATGGTGCGTAACTGGTAGTTGTGTTGTGTGCAACCGCCAACCACCCAAAGAAGTGCAAACCATAACACAAACATGGGCTATTCTACTGAGAAGTTAAACATAAATCTGTTTTAAGCACTTAAAATGTTTACTGCATTTTCCAGAAATGTGAAGTTTGTCCCCAGAGAGAAAATGCATCTTTTCAGTCAAATACTGTTGCCACACACCCCAGAGAAGGCAGTACAAAGCATATGTGAAACTTGTAAGAGAACATAAACATATTTATCGTACTAAGCATTTTTGGGGCTGCCACCCGGCCACCACCACCACCAGCACTTTGCCAGAAATGTGAAGTTGTGTCCCCAGAGAGAAAACGCATCTTCTCAGTCAAATACTGTTGCTGCACACACCAGAGAAGGTGGTGAAAAGCATATGTGAAGCTTGTAAGAGAACATAAACATATTTATCGTACTAAGCATTTTTGGGCCTGCTACCACCACCACCAGCACTTTGCCAGAAGTGTGAAGTTGTGTCCCCAGAGAGAAAACACATCTTGCTTGATGTGGTCCTGGATTCATGATGGCATATAGACATACTGCACAGGTAAGTACCTTTGTTTTCTTTTCATTGAAATGGAGGGGGGGTTATTGCTACTGTTCGAAGTCTAATATATTCGTAATTCTCTGTCATTGATTTTCAGCTATTTGTGCATGTGACATTATACTGCTGGACATCTACAACATAGATGCTGTAGTCTGAATCACATGTCCAGCACTGGCTAACTATGGAGGTAAGTATTTTTTTGTTTGTGGGGGGGAATGGCTCGCTGGGGGTTCATGATGGCACATAGACATAGTGCACAGGTAAATACCTATGTTTTGTTAAGGGAGGGGTGGTTATTGCTACTGTTCGAAGTCTAATATATTTGTGCTTCTCTTTCATTGATTTTTAGTTATTTGTGCCGAATGCAGATAGATGACATCGTACTGTTGGACAGGTACAACTTAGATGTTGTTGTCTGACTCATACACAACATTGTTCAACCACAAAGGTAAGTATTTTGGGGGTGTTTTAGGGTGTGACGAGTCTACTTGTTTCTGTACCATAATTGACAAATTAATTTCATTTCTTAATCACTGACTCTGCTGTTCTTCCCTATCTTTATAGGTACTCCTTGTGCCTGAATGTGTTGCAGCGATGTGCTTGATGATTCACCAAGCTCTCTCTTAACTTTCTCCCACCATATTACTCTCTGTCTTGGATTTTCGACAAGGCCTGCTAGGCTGCCCCCTCTCCTGACTAAACACCACCTCTTCTCCTTATACTATTAATTTGTCTTCCTCCCCCTCACTTCACCATCACTCCCCCTTCTCTCTGCACTCACCCCATTTCCCTCCTTCCACCTCCCCATCCTCTCATCTCTCTATCCCCATCACCTCCTGTGCAATTCATCTCCTTCTCCCTCTTATTTCTCCCATCCCCCACCTTACACCCTATTACTTTATCTCCTAGATTTTGACAAGGCCTCCCAGGCTGCCCTCTCTTCTAGCCCTCTCTACTGTTATATTGAGCAACATTCAGTGCTATTTTGATTGCTTTTGATGTATTAATTTTTTTAAGTATATTCTTGATATCTGCTATTTACTTATCTATTGTTTACCTTGTTTTGTTTTTGTACTACTGATGTGGAACCTTTGTAAATGAGTTGTATTGCTCAAAGGTGTTGTAATCCAAGACCTAATAAATAAATAAAAACCAAATGATGTCAGTCCACAGAGAGCACCTGGAAAACAAGAAAGGATTTTTGTGAATGAAAGTCATGGAAAGAAAAGTAAAGTAAAGGAAACTAAAAGAAAGGAAGGCAAAAGAAAAGAGAGGGAATTAAAGCAAAGGAAAAACATTAAATCACAATGATATTTACCGT
The DNA here is from genome assembly GCA_016271365.2 of Neoceratodus forsteri. Lineage (NCBI taxonomy): Eukaryota > Metazoa > Chordata > Ceratodontiformes > Ceratodontidae > Neoceratodus > Neoceratodus forsteri. The sequence continues at coordinate 796,955,734 of CM028134.1, read as the reverse complement.
ACTACTGCTGGCCGTGAAATTCTGTTTTGGTGCCTGTGTTCTGTAGTAGAACCAGCAAAACCTGCATGAAGAAGATACTACAGGAAAACATTTTAATGCTGCAATGAGTCTCATCAATCATGGTCTGATTTTCTGCCTCTAGTAGGGTTATAGAAGTGCTGCAGTGTCTGAAAAACAGTGCAGGTGTCTCACCAACAGCAGATGAAGAAAGTCCTTGATGCAGTGTGGTTACACTCGCATGATGATACCTTGCAGACTTCAGTCAGTGGCTTGATGGAGGAGGACCAAGATTAATCTGTCAAGAGGAGAGTTTTGAGGAGGTACAGGAGGAGATTCTGTTTCACATTGGTGGCAATGAATCATCAGTTACTACGGCAGTGGAAGTAGTAGCCAAGCCAGTGCTGTTTCTTACTTGATGTGATTGTGAGGAGGAGGAGAACATAGCTGAAGCAGCCCAGGGAGTACAGAGGAGCTAGAGGAGGTGGTTCTCTTTATCACAATCGGCTGCCTACTACATACCGATACCACTGGTGGTAGACGTGCTGTGCCATGCTGTTTCAGCCTGTGCTGGAGGAGGATCCAAGGCATCTACAGTGCACCCAAGCGATAATAGGAGGAGAGAAGGATGAGGTGTTGAGGTCACTGCTGCATGGCTGTGGTGTTTCTTGCTGGCTAGAGTGGGTGTTCTGTTCAGTAATTCATAAGTGGCATAGTGCATTATTTACAGCTGTTCAATTTGATGCAATTAAGAAACAGCACTAATTAATAGTTGTTGATGTATATGTCAGCATTGAATGTGATACATTGTTATTAAGTTGACATCCAGGAGTACATGGTTGTGGATGGGTGGGGAGTCGGGAACGTGGAGGGAGAAGGAGAAAATAAATAGTAGAGTTCATTATTCTTCCACGTCCTTCATGAAGCATCCCTCACTGTCCTCAATACTGGAAGTGTCACCATAGGGGAGCTCCCTCTCCATCATTGCTTCATCCACTTCAGTGTTGCAAGATAATGATGAGGTATGTCCTGGTCTGCCTAAAGCACTTTCCTCATCATCATCATCATCATCACTGTCAATCAGTGCTGTTACCATGGCCATTACTGTTTTTGAGGGCATGTGAGCCTCATTCATTTTGATAAATGTCAGCATGCCAACATTTTTAGGAGATAGATTTGTGTGACTGTCATGCACAATGGCACTGAACACCTGCTCAATGCTGACACTGGAGGATGGGCAGCTAAGATATTTAAGGGCAACCGCTGTTAGTGCTGGCTAGTCATTGACCTTAGTGCCCCAGTATAGTAGTGGCTCATCTCCAATGGCAAGGATCTTTGTATCCACAAAATATGCATCTACCATGCGTTTTGCCAGTCAAAGACATGCAGCTTGATCATCATCCTCCTCCTCCTCCTCCTCCTCCTCCTCCTCAGTTTCCTCCATGCCTGTGACTCCCACCTGACTGAGGGCAGCCCAAATGGGATTCAGCATAGGTTCCTTTACCTTGCGTTGCTTTTCTGCAGTTTGACACCCTGGCTGAAATGAAAAGAAGTGGGTGACAGTAACACCGGATTGCTGTGCAGTACCATCATCTTTCTTTGCCCCCTGTGCCCATAGTAGCATCTGTGCACCACTTACCCTCTGAGTGAGTAGTTCTGTCAGTCTCTGCAATTCACGATGCTCACCTTGTAACATGGGATTTGAAAGATGTAGGGATTTCCACTGAGAGTGGCGAGCAATATATAGGTCCTTGACCTCAACAGCTCGTATAGCACCTATGAACCTATTAACCTATGGCTGACAGCCCACGTTTAGAATGTGGGTCAAGTACTGTTGCAATTCCAAACTCCTCAGACTGCATAATATACATTATGTGGGTGTTGGAGTCTAATGTGGACAGCATGTGTTCCATTTATGAGCAAATTGCTCTGTTACCACCTGCCTCCAGCTGTTGCTGCATGTTCAGCAGTGTCTGCCTCAGCACCCGTAGCAGAGGAATGGACTCACTGATGCAGGCAGTGTCCCCCCTCACTGCCTGTGTTTCATGCTTGAAGGGTCTCAGAATCAAGATGAGCCCATCCATTAGGTGCCACTGCTCTGTTGTGACACACATGGATGCCCCATTGTTGTCATGACTCGCATGAATTAGCAGATACTCAAATATAGCCTTTTTCTGCTCTTATAGACGCTCCACCATGTACAAGGTGGAGTTCCACTGGGTGGCAACGTCAAACTTTAAATGGTGCTGAGGCAGCTTGTTCTTTATCTGCAGATCTTGGAGATGGTCATGTGCTTTTGCTGAACGTGCAAAGTGGGCACAGATGTGTTGGGCAAGAGCCAAAACTTCTTTTATATCCTGATGGTTAAGGAAAGCCTGCACCACAAGGTTAAGGCAATGTGCCAGGCATGGCACCCTGACAAATCCCCCCTTCAGTGATGCATTTCTGCACATTTGAGCCATTATCACTGGTGATGAATCCAGCTTTCAGTGCATGGGGGTGGAGCCGCTGATCAATCTCGGTTAGTACGACTTTCAGCATCTTTTCTCCAGTGTGTGACCTGGGGATACTCTTCATGGTCAGCGTTGCATGCTGCCTTACACCAGGCATGTTGCCACCACCACAGTTTGTCCTAGTGCAATTCTCGCAACTACCCCAATCAGCTGCTAAACCAGGTACCTGTGCCCAGTGTGCTGCAATGCTCAGGCAGAGCTACCAGACATTTTCCCACTGGTCCACATGTCCATGCTCAGAAGGACATACTGTGCTGAGGAATGCTGCAGGGCATGATGTACCATGTCACATACAGTAATGTACAGTTCTAGGATGGCATGCTTTGAAAAGTATGTATGTGATGGCACCTGTCATTTCAGCAAGGCACAGGCCATGAACCACCTAAATCCCACATTCTCTACAAAAGAGTATGGCAACAAATCCAAAGCAATCATTTCTGCACATGCCGCATTCAACTCCCACACTGTACCATGATTAGGCGGGAATTTTGTTTGCCTATCCCAAATGGAAGTCGGCGTTGGCTGAACTGTTCTTGATACTGCTGCCATCAGTGATGCACCTGGTGGTGTGACAAACAGCTTGCCTCATCATTGTGCCAGTAAGGGGGTGCTTCTTGTCTGGGGACTGCCAATGGTACTCACAGCCTGTGGCAATGCACGACACACCTCAGCGGCTTTTTGGTTTTTCATAACTAGTGGGGTAGCAATCACATTTTGGGTTGGGGTGGTACTCCGAATGCTAGGACCCCTACTTTTCCCACTGCCAGAATCCTCCTCATCCAGTAAAACAACGACATCCTCCTCACTTGCACCTCCATGTCTCTGTAGTGGTGCTGTGTGTATTTGCTTACATTGTCCTCTGATCGGGATGTACCAGAACCACTGGTGCTGGCTGCCTTCTGGTGTTGATGCCACCAAATTGGGTGCCTATTTTTAAGGTGTGTGTGGTGTCCACCTGTGCCGAGATGACTACCATTCTTACTCCGGTTTGACACAGTTGGCAAATTTCCATTGTCTCATCAGATGGGTCCAGTACATAAAAAACCCACACTAGGGATTTATGTGGCCTTGTATTTACTTGGTGCCAAGATGACTGTGATTGTGATAGCAAAGAAGAAGATTTGCTCTTTGTTATGTTGTGGGGTGACTGGAGCAATGTAGAAAAAATGGGAGAAACAGTGGTTGGGGTGACCTTCTCCTTGGTGGTTTTAGCAGCTGAGGCAACAGGAAAGGCATGCTCTGTAGCACCCTGTTTTTCCCATTTCTTTGCTGGCTCCCATGAGGAATCTGTGTCATCTGACACATCATCACCATTATCCACATCATAGTCTGGAAAAAAGCTGGCACTGCTGGCTGTCTCGTCAGCCTGAGCAAGTCTGTCTGCCTCAGTAGCAAGTGTCACAGGCTCTGTAACACGCATCTCCTCTTCATGACTGTTGTCCTCATGTTGCTCCACATGTACCACCATCTCACCCTCACTCACTGGACATGGACACACATTATCCAGCTCCACCTCTGACCTACCATCACCAACAGCACCACTTTCAAATTGCACTTCAGTACCAACAGCCTCCAAGCCCACAGCTGTTTGTTTGCTGGTGGTGCTGCTGCTTCCTCTCACTGTGTCACTTGACATTGAGACATCCGTCAACATGTCCGCCACAGATTCTGCAGAGAAAAACTTAGCTGCAGGAAAGCCAACACCAGGGCCACATACTTTGCTACTACTGCTACTGCCTGCCACAGAGTCATCTGAATACTGTCCCTGTGTTCTCAAAGACATGTTTCTGGTTCCTGCACCACTATTAGGATTAGTATTAGGAACCACAAATTCAGAAATGTTCTTTGTGGTTGCTCCATGGCCTCTCCCTTTAGTTGCCCTTTTCTTCCCAGTCATTCTTCAGCACACGCAGGGACACAACAATCACTCAGCTTAAATCACTGTATGGAGAACAGTGATTTTTTTCCTAAATACGGTTGTGCACACAGGGACACAACAATCATTCGACTTAAATCGCTGTCTGAAGAACAGTGATTTTTTTGCTAAATACAGTTGTGCACGCAGGGACACAACAATCACTCAGCTTAAATCGCTGTCTGGATAACAGTGATTTTTTTCCTAAATACAGGTGTGTATGCAGGGCCACAACAATCACTCGGCTTAAATCGCTGTCCAGAGAACAGTGATTTTCTTTCCTAAATACAGGTGTGTATGCAGTCACATAACAATCACTCGGGTTAAATCACTGTCTGGAGAACAGTGATTTTTTTTCCTAAATACAGATGTGCACATAGGGGCACAACAATCACTCGGCTTAAATCGCTGTCCAGAGAACAGTGATTTTCTTTCCTAAATACAGGTGTGTATGCAGTCACATAACAATCACTCGGGTTAAATCACTGTCTGGAGAACAGTGATTTTTTTTCCTAAATACAGATGTGCACATAGGGGCACAACAATCACCCGGGTTAAATCGCTGTTTGGAGAACAGTGATTTTTTGTGCTAAATACAGTTGTGCACGGAGTCACACAAAAATCACTCCAGTTAAATCACAGTGACTTCTTTCACAAAGTTGTGAATGATTATTACAGTATGCACTGCAAGCCCATTGGTCCACAGTGTGGACCAATGTGCCTGCATCAGATACTGTAAGCTGTCATTTGGCAGTTAGCCTCGGAGGTATGCAGGTGGGTTTGCTGCCCGCCGATGACCGGGAGGGAGCTGGTGGGCTAGGGTCCTGTGTGGGTGGGGGTGGGTGGGGGGAACACTAGACTACCAGGGCATGGAAATTCACTTTTTACGGGATCGGGGTTACAGGCGGGAAGGGGGTACCACTAGACTACCAGGGAATTAATTTACACTTTGTTACTGCAATCGGGGTTATGGGTGGGGAGGGGAGTACCACTGGACCACCAGGGCATACCATGGGAGATTGTGCACGTTGTTCGGGGGGATTGCCACCCATGGCTGGCCAGCTGCTGTGTTGTGCCCTGCGCTACAGCAGCCCACCTGTGGATGGCTACCTGTTGAGCCTTTTTACGGGCACAACTTTGTGCCCATGTATGTGGCACATCTCTGGGATGTGCCGGCAGATGTGCCGCACATCCTGGGCTGAATATCGGGATGTGCCACATATGCAGGGGTACGCCCCCCTGGAGATGCGCCACATACTAACATACTAACATACTATTTGCCAGCAGATTAGGCCTTATGGTCTATCAAGTCTGCTCGAACCTAGATCCTTAGTTGGGTGCAGAGACCCCCCCCCATCCCTTGTGCTCCAGAAACCCCTATCATCCATCCCACCCCGGACAGGCCATCATCTGATACATCCACTTTCTGTGTCTGTCCCACCCTCTCTTAAAGCCCTCCACTGTGGATCTCTGAACCAGCTCACCAGGCAGAGCATTCCAAGGGTCCACCACCCTCTCAGTGAAAACCTCCTCCTCTTTCCCCTCACCCTTCCACCTTCCAACTTCAAACCATGCCCTCTGGTGATGCCTCCCTGCTTTAGTCTAAAGATCCCTCCATGTTTACCGATTTATTCCTTGAGGTGCTTGAAGACCTCAATCATGTCCCCGTCTCTCCTCTCCTCCAATGAAAGCAGGCAGAGCTCCTCAAGTCTGTCCTCGTAAGTCAAATCCCTAGCCCTCGTGATCATCTTTGTTGCCCTCCTCTGTACCCTCTCCAGGAGCTGTATGTCCCTCTTCAAGTGTGGTCTCCAGTACTGTACACAGTACTCAGGTGTGGTCTAACCAGTCCATTGTACAGCGGCAGAATCACTTCCTTGCTCCTTGAGGTGATCCCTTGCGATGCATCCCAACATCCTGTTTGCCTTGCTAGCTGCTCTCCTGCACTGCTCAGAGTTATTCATACATGTATCCACCATGACCCCTAGGTCTTTTCCCCTGTTGAGGCTTCCAGCACCTCCTCCCAGGGTGTACCTGTGTTTAGGGTTTCCCGACCAAGATGCAACACCTTGCACTTGGTGATATTGAAATTTAATTTCCATGTGTGAGCCCAGCTTTCCAGGGTGTCCAGGTCCCTGCAGGGCCAACCTCCCTCTTCTCCCTCAACTACTGCTCCCATCTTGAGTCATCCTGAAGAGACTCATTTCACACCCTATACCATCCCTGATGTCTGATATGTATGCATTAAACAGGATTGGACCCAGGACCGAGCCCTGTGGTACCCCACTACCAACCTCTGTGGGGTTCGAGAGCTCCCACAGACCACTACTCTCTGAGTGCGTCCAGCTATCCAGTTTTCAATCCATCTGACCATCAAAGGCCTACCTAACCCCATCAGTTTCTCCACCAGACCATTGTGGGGACAGAGTCAAACGCCTTGCTGAAGTCCAAGAATAATACATCCACAGGCTTACCCTGTCCAGTTCTGATGTTACCCATTCATAGAACTCCACAAGGTTGGTTTGACATGATCTACCTGGCACAAACCCATGCTGCCGACTATCCAGACCTCCCCTCCCCAAGTAAACCCCAATCGTTCCTTTAATACTCTCCATTAATTTTCCCACCACCGAGGTTAAACTGATGGGTCTATAGTTTCCTGGTACTTCCTTGACCCCCCCTTTGGATTGGTACATGTGCCTCTCGCCAATCCCTAGGTACCCTCCTGTCTCAAGTGACCTGTTGAAAGCTCCGCCCAGGGTGCAGCCAGTATGTCCGCCAATTCCCATAGTACTCTGGATGAATGCCATCCGCCCAGGAGTTTGTCTTTCTTTAGGGCCTTGAGGGCAAACCACACCCTTGGTGGGGATGGCATCATCTGTCCCTCCACCTTACTGGTCTTTTATCCTTATCCAGATGTGACACCCTGGGTACCTTTCCTCCTTTTGCTCCATTTCTGTTGCTCCCTGATCCCACTCCCTGCCTTCTATCCCTTTGTGCCTTGCTTTGTAGATATCCCATCCCCTCCTAGTGAACACAGAGGCAAAGTACTAGATTAAATACCTCTGCCTGGTCCTCGCCTCTTCCACCCACCTTCTTCTGATCTCAATCTGCTGAGATGGCCCTTAGTTTTCTCCGCTCCCCAATGTACGGAAGAACCCTTTCCTCCATGTATCCCTGTGCCAGCCGTTGCTCTTTACTGGACTTTGCTCCCCTCACCATCTGGGTGACTTTTCTAGATGCAAGCTGGTGCATTTCATATCCTATCCCTCTTGTTGTTTTATATTTTTGTAAGCCGCCTTCTTTTCTCTGGCTACCTGGACCTCACTGGACCACCAGCATGGTTTATGTGACCTTGCTCCCTTACGTTTCAACTTAGCGCAGATCTGACCCACTCTTGCATAGTCCCGTTTATGACCTCCCATCTCCTTTCCACACTTGTCGTTGAGGTAATCCCCTTCAAGTGATCCTTGAGAATATTTCCCATGCCCATAAAGTCTGCCCCCATGAAGTCCACTGCCAGTGTCCTAGATCTCACCCCCCGCCCCCCATGCTTATTTGAAACCAGACAGTATTGTGGTCACTCCCAGTCAGGGGGTCCTGTACAACCATGTCCCTTACCAGATCCCCATCTGCCAGAACCACATCCAGGACATGCCCCTCCCTTGTGGGCTCCATCACATGCTGTGTTAAGAACACATCCTGGAAGCCATCCAGCAGCCTCTGCTCCTTGGCCACCTTAGGACATGGTTCCCCAGTTTGTACCTGGCATATTAAGGTCCCCATCAACACCACTCCTTCCCTTTTGGACCACACTGGGCAATGATGTTGTCCGAAACCATCCTCTAGAACATCACTCATCCCGGGGCCTATGTACTACTCCCAGCTTGACCTTATCTCCTGCTGGGGATCGTAAGGTGACCCATAAGGCCTCCACGTTTCCCTCTGCCTCTTCTACCATAGCAATTTCTATGTCATCTCTAATGAACATAGCCACTCCACCCCTCTGCCCTCCTTTCTATCCTTCCTAAGCATAGTGTACCCCATACATTTAGGTCCCAGTCATGGTTTTGTTGTACGTTTCCGTGACTGCCGTCATCCACCCCCTCGAACAGCATGGCCTGGAACTCTGGCAACTTGTTTCCCAAGCTCCTGGCATTTACTAACACTAACCCCACCCCTTATCCCTGATCCTTTTGGCGACCCCACCCAGATTCCTTATACTTCCATCCTCCCCTGCTCCTCCTGAAACCTCCACCTCCAGTCTGTTTCCCCTCCCCTTGGGCTTGAGGCTACTCCCTCATCTGAGGGAGGCTTGTCAGCCCTCCCTTATCCCTTCCCCCTTACAAGTTTAAACCCCACCTTTCTTGTATGTAGTCAGCCATCCCTGTTTAAGGACTTCCTTCCCTAATGGGGCAAGATGAAACCTGTCCTTGGCATATAGTCCTTTATCCTCCCAAACTCCATTCCAGTTCCCTAACACCCCAACCCATTCTCTTCACCCCACTTCCTGAGCCATTTATTAACCTCTGTGAGCTTCATTTTTCTCCACTGAGGCCTTTGGTACTGGCAATATCTCAAAAGAAAATGTTGCATCCATTATCCCGACAGACTCTGGCAAGTTCTTGGAACCTTGCTTGGATTTCATAATGCTATTTCCTCTAGATCATTAGTTCCCAAATGCACCAGGAAATCCGGTTTCCTCCACAATCCCTAACCATTTCATACACCATGAACTTTGCTCTGTGCACTGTCAGCCCAGAGATACTCACTACCTTCACCTGGCTATGGCATCCATCCCTGTCCCTCCCAATGGATACCCCTAATCATCGAGTCTCCCAGTAACAGAACCTTAACACCGCCATCATCCTTATGGTTACCTCCACTATGCCCTCTCAGCCCCTCCCCACTTTATTCATGATCGCAATTTCATGGGAGTCTTCCTGCCTTATTAGAGACCCCCTTGTCACCCTCCCCTTTCTGCCTCCCTTGCTATTTTGCCCACTTAACTCAAACCCTTCTGAATAGGTGTCCCTTTAACCTCTCTTTATCTGAACCATTTATCCTGGCCCTGATGGTTTCCCTTCCCCCTCCCCATCCCCCTTATGTAGTACCCCTGTCTCCAGAGGCTCTCTGTGGGTCCCCTTTAGCTAGGGCCCCATCCTTGGTACTGACCTTCCTGCTGAAGGGGGGCTCCTCTCCCACCTCCTTGTCTCCCAGTTTCTCTCCAATCATGCTCTCCTCCCTCATGTCTGGAATATGTTGCATCTCCCCCATTTGCTTAACATATATGTTTCCCCTTCTCCCTCTGGGACTATGTCTATCCTTTCCATAGCTGTTCTGTGATGCCCTATGGGTATCTGACTCCCTCCCCCCGGTCTCTGTATAAGTTTCCTCATTTCCACCAACCCTTCCCTCCCCTCTAGGATGCTTAGTATCTCAAATTTATTGTGACACTCTATGTCAGCCTCCATCAAGTAACCGAGTTTCCCCTGACTGCATCTCTAAACTGACCCTCTTCTTCCTCTCTTGCACTGTTCACCTTAGGGCTCCCTTCCCACAGTCTGCTGTTTTAGGCTTCCCACAACAGCCCCTCCTGACTCTTCCCCTCCAGTCTCCTTGAATTCAGAATTTTCACCCTGTACGCTTTCCCTTAGCATCAACTTCCCTATCTAAGGGTCCTCTGTCCCTAATATCCCCCTTCTGCTTGCTGTAGCATAATGTCCTGTAATTTCAGGCGTTGCCCCAGCCTCCCTCAGCCCCACCCTTCCTGCCCATATCACACCCTTATCCTTGGACACCCCCAGCTCCCACAGCTTACTCCTTAACCAATATACCTCACTCCTGATACAAGATAGCTGTCTACACAGTGGGCAGCCTCCCTCTCCAGGCCCAATTTAGGATTATTGCCATCCACAGCCTGTGCAGCCTACAACCCTTCTGAAGATGCCTGCCATGGTGGAATATGGCCACCCTGATTATCCCCCTCTGTTTATAATAGCACATCCCTCTCAGTCCCTTTCCCTGGGTACAGTTTCTCTATACTGACTGTAGTTATTTACAAACCCAATTTCAATCCCACAACAAAGTTCCCAAGTCTCACAAACACATACAGTCCAGTATGTGTTCAGTCCCACTAACAGTGTGTGTAAGCAGACACCAGGTACCGTATGATGTCACAGGCCCACCAACTCCTGTTGCTTCAAATTTCAGTCCCAAACAGAAATACTCAGCCCTTCAATCCCAACCCCCAGTGGCTTTTCAGTATTTAGAAAGCCTACTAAACAGGGTGGGTGGGAGGCTCTTACTAACACCAGGCAAACAACACATTTAAATTACCTTCTAATTTTCCTGCCAAACATCTATCCCAAACCTACAATATCACAGCCCAAGTATCAGTTCAAATTCAAGGTAATAATTTTTAACACATAGAACTAATTTCACTTACAACTATTCAAATATTTCAGTTTAAAACAAAATATAACTCCTGGCCTCTTTTCTACCAACCTGTTGCTTAAGCTCCCCTGCTACTGATCTCTTTGCAACTCATTGTGTCGCGAAGCATCAGGAATTGCACAGCGCAAGTCCCTCTTTTCAATATCACCCCGGGGTGCATTTCTGGGGTTGTGCCTGTGCAACTCAGTTTATTTTATTTAGTTTTTGTTGACCGGGTAGGTGCGCTAGCCAGCAGGTGACTATTTTCAGGCACGACCCGGGAGAGTACAATACATCATATCACAGGAAAAAAAAACAGCAGTACAGTTTGAGGCAACAGCCACACAATTACAATCATTCATTTAGGACAAAAAGAGGCAGTACCAGCTAGTCTAACAAGATAAGGGTTAAACTCCGTAATGACCAACAGGCCAAAAGCAATGAGGTGTTTAACTGGGGATATAGGTTCAGTTGAGTGGTTGAAAAGGGGCATGGGTCCAGAGGGACTGCATACGGTTAAACTGGGGCGTGCAAGGAAGCAGCCTCCTCAGCAGTAGAGAAAAAAGCGTCGGGTTCTCGGCTTTGGTGGAGGGAGGTGTGTAAAAGCAGCCGGGATCGTGGTTCCGAGGCTGGGCAGGAGGCCTCGCGGCAGTCCTGGCCAGGAACAACCGGCGGCAGATGGAACCCGAAAAAAGGGAGGGAGGAGGTCAGAATTTACAACATCCACCTGTGAAAGGTTGTAGCAGTGCACAGATGGCATGAGAAGTGATGGCAGGGAGGGAGGAGGGAGCTGAAAGGAGATGGAAGGAGGAGGGAGGAGGAGCAGCAAGGGTGCCCAGAGAAGCTAACAAGGATGGAAGAGACACCCGCTGGTGGCTTAGGGGCGCCAGGCACGCAGGCTATACAGTCTGGGATGATAATGAAGGAGAGGTGTGTGGAGTAAAGGCGGCTGGAATTACGGCTTTAGTGGTAGGAGGCGGGAGGGGCGTCGGCCTATGGTCTCGAGGCTGGGCGTAAGGCCAAGGCAGATGTGATAATGGGGTACCGGAGCAGGGGAGATGGGGTCAATTATCCAGTCTCCTACTGAGGCAAGGAGGCGCAGTGCACAGGTAGCCGGCGGGAGGAGGGGAGGAAAGACCCGTAGGGAGTCAGCCGACAGCGATGATCCCCAGATTCAGCAGGAAGCCAGAGGCATATTGAAAAGATGACAGAGATCTCCCGGTGGTAGGTTTAAGGGGACACCAGGTTCAAGGCTCCACGGTCGGGGATGATGAGAGGGTGGAGGTGGGGAGTGCAGGAGGCTTGGAGATGGCTTTAGCGGTGGGGAGGTAGGTGCAGCTGGGCTTTGGTGCGAGGCTGGGCATAGGGCCAGTGACAGTTGCTGTCCACAGGCGACAAACGGTAAATGGAGGACAGAAAAATACATGATACAGTTGAGCTGTTGGTAGTAGTAAATAAGTGCAAGACATACATAACACCTATACATGGGTGTAATTTGGGATGATAATAGGTGAGGGGTTGAGAAAAGGGGAGAGAGAGCAAAAGGAGAGTTGCAAAGAGATCAGTAGCAGGGGAGTGGTGAGTAGTAGCAGCTGGGGGAGTTTGAGGGATCAGGTAGGATCAAAGCAGGTGCATGGATCTGAGGTGGCCAGGTGACACTTCAACCCACGTTTAAAGGAGAGATGTGAGGGGGCTAGCCTGAGGTCAAGAGGGAGCTGGTTCCATAGCGTTGGGGCTGCATGTTGGAAGGAGCCCGTTCCTTTAATTGTGCGTCAGCGAGGGATTTCCAGCATGTCTTTATCTGCAGATCTGGGTGCGGTTTGGGACAGCTGGGTGCAGGAGCAGCCAGTGCGGCCGGCTGGCTTTGTCTCCAGTATGGAGTCGTTTAGGCAGGCAAAAGTAACTCCTGGTGGCCGTGGGGAAAGCCATCCAAGGACCTCATATAGTTGGCAGTGATGAAGCAGTCGTGGGGATTGTGAGGCATACCTGCATATGTTATGTAGGTAACATCCCATTTGTGCACGTAGATTTGTGAGCAGAGGTAAGTATAGGTGCACAGTAGGTCAGTGTTGGTAGCAGGATCCCCTGGCAATGGCAAGCCTGGAGGAGGTGAGCATATAGCTTGTTCTGTAGGCTGCTCCTAGCTTACAGTTAACATTTTGCAGGTGGCCTGGATATGGAGGCTTAAGTCAAGCGATTGATCAAGTAGGATGCCCAGGTAACGAAGGAGAACTGTCTGCAGGGGATTTCCTTTAGGGTCAAGGATGCTTAGGGAGTGGGGCACCTTGGATCTTTACGTGGTCCCAAGTAGCATGGCATTTGTTTTGGCGAATTCAGAACAAGGCGGTGGGTGTATAACCAGCTATGGACATTGGAGTAGGCTTTATTCAGCGATGTATTGATAAAGCTCTATTTTGGGTGAGCTGGAATAGATAACTAAGTCGTCAGCGTAGAGGAGCGAGAACAGGCAGGTAAAGCATCTGGGAGGTTGTTAATGAAAAGAGAGAAGAAGCGGACCCAGAATGGAGCTTGGGGTACTCAATGTTCGTGACCACAGTGGAGGAGATGGCTGAGTTGAATTTGACAGCCTGGGACCTGTTTGTCAGGTAGCTCCTGAACCATTCCTGTACAGGAAGGAGCAGCCTATATTCCTCAAGGAGGATAGCAGCAGGCGGTGGTCTACAAGGTCAAATGCCTTGGTTAGGTCTATAAAGACAGCCCCTGTGAGCATTCCATGATCCATACCAGTGAGGATGTCTGTGGTGAATTTAGTAAGCGCTGTTGTAGTACTGTGTTTTTTTCTGAATCCATGCTGTGCATCGTTGAGCTGCTTGGTAGAGTCGAGGAAATCCTGGAGTTGCATGGCAACCAGTTTCTCTAGGATTTTGCTAAGTGGGGATAGAATGGCAATGGGACTGTAATTAGAAATATCTCTTTTGTTCCCTTTTTTAAAGCTAGGAGAGATCCTTGCCATTTTCCAAAGATCAGGGACTGTGCCGCTGGAGAGAGACAGGGTGAAAATTCTTGCTAGAAGTCTGGAGATGAAATGCGCGGCTAGTTTTAAAAGGCGAGGTTCAAGTTGATCGGAACCAGGACTGGTGTGGTCTGACAGTTTTGTTAGATGTTTTAGAACCTGAGAGGTGGTAATAGCTTTAAAGTAGAGGAGGCGTGGTAGAGGATTTGAGGTGCTGGCGGGGGTGGCAGAGTCTGTAGGCGGCACGTAGTCGTCAGTTGGGTCAGCAGGTGGCATAGCTCTAGTATAGAGGGAGAGGTCTGAGAACATGGTGTTAAAGGCATTTGCAATGGTGATGGGGTTGTTGCAGTGGGAGCCCTCTATAACCATGTCGGATGGAGTAACTGATTGAGGTGTCCCCAGAAAAGTTTTTATGTGCCCCCAGAATTTGCCGGGGTCCTTGGCTTAGTCCTTTAGCAGGTTCTGATGGTACACACTTTTCGCCAGCCTTATGTTTTTCCTGCAAGAATTTCGTTCTTGCCTGTAGTTTGAGTAGTCCCTGGTCGAGTGAGAGCTTTTGTAGGAAGCCCAGAGCTTATCCCTATGATTTAGTTGTTTTAGGAGGTCTTTATGCAACCATCTAGTTTGTATACCCCTGACTCTTCGCGTGGTTTTTGGGGCGTACTTGTTTTGTAATGGGAGAAAAAACTGTAAAAACATGTTCAGGGCAGCCTCTACATTCCTTGTACGGTATATATTCTACCAGTCAATGTTAGAGATGTCCCAGAGGAAGGATTCTGTGTCAGGTTTGCAAAATTCGTGAACGTGATCTGTCGAGGTGGGGGTGGCTGTCCGGAGCGCCAGTGGCAGTATATGAGAGAGTGATCGGTGATGGTATCTGCCATGACCCCTGAGCAAATGATATGTTCAGGTCTGTTTGACAGGATCCAGTCGATAAGCGTGCCAGACTGCGGCCCAGACAGTCTGGTGTTTTCCGTGATTTGTTGGTGGAAGTTTAGACCTTGGACTTGTGAAGCCAGGGAATTTTGAGAGGGGCCTAGCCAGTTCAAACTGACATCCCCAAGGACGATAGCTTAATTTTTTTTGACATGTTGTAGGGTGAGCTGGAGTGACTCCTGGAGCCCATTTATTCCCCCGGAGGGGGGGTTATAGACGCAGATTATGTGGAGTTTTGAGCCAAGAGACAGGGCAGCGTGCAATGATTCCTCCTTGTGAGGGGTTTGAGTCACTGAATATGTTAATGGTCAGGTAGGATTTGTGGTAGAGGCAACTCCTCCACCCTTCTGCTCAGGTCGGTCACTTGGAATGAGAGTAGCCAGGTATGGTGCAGAGTGTCAGGATTCCAGGTTTCAGCCAAGTCTCCGACAGGCACAGTATGTCGGGATCATGTACCTTGAGCCATGCTTCAACTTCAGGCAGATGTTTTATGAGGCTTCTGATGTTCATATGCACTATGTAAAATCCCTTAGCTTTAATGAAAGATCCTGTTGGGGGTGCCCCACAGCTGGGCAGGCCAGGGTTCAGTTCAATGTCACCAGAGAGTGTTATCAGGAGTAATGCAAGGTACAATAGCGGTGTGCCAAGGAGGACTGGAGCATTCTTGCATCGCATCCGTTTGATTCTGAGGGAAGACAGTGATTTGTAAGTGCAGCCTTTGTGGAGGAGCAGGTGGCCCCAGGAGGGTATTGGTCTTCGGTCTGTGATCATTAGGTTAGAGAACCTAAAATCAGTGGCTGAAGGGGGGGTTCTGGGAGTCTCGAGGTGCACTGACAGAGACCAGGTGCAACTCCTTTGGCTATCTAGCCCATTCTGTTTTCCTCCCCCCACTACAATACCCTCCAGACCCCAATGTGCCCTCACTGCAGCTGTCAGGGGCTCAGTACTGAGTGCAAATAGCATTGAAGATGGGGAAAACCCTGTCTAGTTTCTGGTTCAATGCTAAGTGTCTGTAATGCTGTCCCATTGACTTTAATTCTAGATGAGGGGTGTGCATATAATTCGTAGCTAATAACAAATTTGTCCTCAAAACCTAATTTTCGAAGGTAGTGAAAAAGGAAGTCCCAGCTAAAATTTTTTTTTAGTTATTCTTTTTTCTCCCTTGGAGTCCTCTGCTATACCTCTGATGTCCCCCCCACATCGGCACCAGGTATGAGACCCCCTACCCTTAATCCCATAACTTACCCTTCATGGCAGGGGGTGGGGAGTGACTTGACCCACCGGTCCGGATATAGTATCGGGGAGATGCCTTCCCGAGCCGGCGCAGAGGGGGACAATCACCATTCACACAGAGGACTCTCCTTTTTCACTGTTTTTCCGTTCTTCCCCCAAGAGGCTGTGGCATGCAATGGTGCCAGCGGCATTAGCGTGCATGCTCCCATGCGCACCTTCGCCAAGCGCCTGCCTCAGTCCCTCCCCACATTCTAGAGCTGATGTGCCACCTCCCAGCCTCCGCTGGGGGGCAGGAAATCGCTGGGCCCTACTAACCCCCTTCCCCGGAGAAGAAGAGCAGTCCTGGAGATGCTTAATCCTTCTCCTCCCTGCCAACCCCTGGCGACTCATGTCCGTTCCTGAACACAGGTCTCAGGCGCGATGCAAGGTAAGGCATCCAGCGCCTCAGCCCTCAGCACCACTGGGCCAGTCATTCAACTTTTTTTGCATCAATAGTAATGACTATCTGTTGTTCTTTAGACTTTTTCATCCTGCATGAAGAATATTGAGACATCTCCTAATATTGTCTGCTAGATGTTTGTCTGGGATAAACCTGGACTGGTCCCGGTGAATTAGTTTAGTTAAACTCCAACTAATCCTATTGGTAATATTTTTGTATCAACATTTAGCGGGTAAATTGGACAATATGAGTCACACTGCTCAGCCTGTTTTCTGGGTTTTGGTTTTACAGTTATAAAAGCATTCTGTCATGATTCTGAGAAATCCTCTTTTTCTTCTCCTGAATTGAATAGTTTGACCAAAAGAGGTATCAAAGTGTGCCTGCAGGTTTTATGAAAATCTGTTGAAACCCTCAGGACCTGGAAATTTGTTAGATTTCACATCATGAATCACCCCTATCTACCTCTTTCCCTGAGATGGGACTCACTATCATTTGTTGTGCCTCCTGCCTTAATGGAGGTACATTCGCACTAGCTAAAAAAGGTCCTAATTCTCTCCTGTTCCCCCTGTTTTGTCATGATGACTTGGTACAGGTATTTATAATATTCTCATAAGTTGTTGTTGTATCTAGTAGAATGTATCCATCTACCTCCCTCCTTTGGCGAGTTAACTTTTTTAACATACCCGTCTGCTTTGGCTTTCCGGAGATGGAAGGCCAAGAGATGTCCCACCCTATTACCCTGTTCAAAGTATTTCTGGCTAAGGTACCAGAGTTTCCCTCTGTCTATACGTTCGATAAATTCTGGAACTCCTTCCTGGTTGCTTTGACCTGTGCCTCTGTCCCTTGTTGCCTTTATGTAACACTTCTGATTATTTACGTTTTGCCTCCAGTTTAACCTGTTGCACTTATCTTTGCTGCTTTAATTATGAGGCATAAGCTATAATTACCCTCTTAATTTGGCCTTTAGGGCATCCCATATCCATTTTCCCTTGGAATCTATTGATGACAACATCGATGACAACATCAATAAGGCCAATATCCACTTGTTCACTGTCGACACAGTACTTTATTTGAGTCGTCCTACGCCGGAAGCAGCCTGTGAAGACTTCCAAGCCGAATTTAACCTATTGCAATACCAGCTCATAAGCAAAAAGCTTCTGCTTAATGCGAAAAAAACAAAAGCAATGCTCTTTTCCCCTTCCTCCTATGCGGCAAACCCTGCTTGCATTGGGGCTATCCCTCAGATTACCACAGTACTTGGAGAAAATCTAGAGTATGTGCCAAAATTCAAATATCTGGGTGTATGGCTCGATCACAAACTCTCCTTCTCTGAACATCTCGAAGAACTACGGAAGAAACTAAGACAAAGACTAGGACTATTCTACAGAATTGACCACTTCCTTACTAGGGATGCCAAGCAGCGGTTGGTTCAAGCCACGTTCCTTTCATTAATAGATTATGCGGACCTTCTCTATAGCCATTGTACTGCCTCTGCCCTGGCTAAGTTGGACACCCTATACCACATAGCAATCAGGTTCATAATGGGCCTTCCACTTTCCACACACCATTGCTCCTTGTACACTGCGGTGGGCTGGACTTCCCTTCATTATAGGAGAAATAGAAATGCCACTCTATGGGCTTTCAGAGTGGTTACCAACAAGCTCCCCGTGTACTTCTCTGATTGTATTCCCTTGAGTGTGATAGGTGCCTATGCTCCTAGAAGCTATTCCCTAATTGCCCTTGCAATTATCTAAGAGCCAAATCTCATTCGGCAGAGCTGCCATAAGTTTCTCATTGCCTTCCTTGTAGAACAATATGCAAAAAAACTTGAAGCTGAGCTGTCCTGTTAGCCTGAATATTTTCAAGTCACTCTATGACCACTTTGTGAAGGAATCCTGCAAATGTTTCCCACATCGCTAGCTCACCTATTTTCCAGTTTCCCTCCTGCCCATCCTGCCTCCCTCACTGCCTCTGCCCCTGCCTCTCTCTCCCTACTAAAATACCGGCTTCTCTGCCTCTCTTTAGCCATGGCCAAGTTCCACCCCTTCCCTGAAGTATGCCAGTTAACTATTCCAACCCCATCATTTCTTCCTAAGCTGGTATCCCTCTTCTTGCCTTTCTCTCTCCTTTTAAGTGAACATTCTGGCTGTACCCAGTTATGGGCCTATCTGTTGTAAAGGCCCTCTCACTCAAATGTTGATGTACATATGTATATTTTTCTTCTTTGTATAATATTGCATTATGTTTTACCATGTTACTGTACTATGATTTTTGTATGACCAGGTCCATCTTGCAAATGAGCCCTGTTCAATGGTGCCCACCTGGATAAATAAAGATTTTGATTGATTGATTGATTGATTGAATCTGTCCTTCTAGGCACCCTCATATATTCTGTGACAGTGCTCATTATCAGCCTCTGTAAATCCTCGCTCTGGTTAACAAGGATGTATTTATTCTCTAGACAGTGGACCTCGACCAGTCCCCTAGAGTCAGCTGTACAGTGACTGCTGCGTGATCCGAATTGATCATAGGGTGAATGGTGCAACTGGGAAACTTGTGGAGGTCCACCTTACTCTCTAGGAAGAGATCTATCCTGGAGTAGGACTTGAGCATGTTTGCACTACGATTAAGTTTCCTCCAAATGTCTATGAGAGCAGCCTTTTCAAACCCTGCCTATACCATTCTCCCCATCTGTCTGTTGCGCCATTACCCAAGGACCTGTCTACTTGAAGGTTTATTGCAACTCCCTTCTTTGGTGCAGCCATGCCATAGACACCAGTAGCCAACACCATACCAGGGCTTCACTCACCTGAACCTATGGGCTGCCATTGAGTTTGGGGAACACAGAGGAGGGTGTATATTTTCAGCAGCTCTCAAAGCTGCACACTCGCTGAAACTACTGACACACAGCTGAAACCAAACCTTCCATGTCAGCACAGCTTTTGGAGCACTCAGCAGCACTCTCCTTCCACTGACATACCTTCCAGTCACACTGAAAGGCAACAGGGACCACAAGGCAATGATCCTGATGGCTGGAAGCCAGAAGGAAGGAAATAAATAACTTTTACAATAAAACCCAAGTAATAGACTGCACTGGTGCCACCATGTTTGCTGTGCTTCTAGCCCCAGGAGTGCTGGGTAGGTAGAAACATAGATACATAGACAATGATGGCAGAAAAAGGCCTGTCAGTCCATCAAGTCTCCCCGCCCTGCCTAACTACTCTGCACTGGCCCTATTGGCCACCCCTCTCCTTTGTTTCTGCCACCTCCCTATCTAAATAACCCCATATGTTGTCCCACCCCTGCTTGAAGCTGTTCTTTGATCTGACCTGCACCACTTACTCTATCAGCTTGTTCCACTTGTAAACCTCTCTTTCTGTGAAAAAGTGCTTACACCCATCCCTTTTGAATCTCCCTCCTACAAGTTTAAGTGAGTTCCCTCTCATCCATGTAGTTGAACTCAAGAAGCAAAGTTCCTTGGCGCCCACCCTATTTATCCCATGCAGGAACTTGTATGTCTCGATCATGACGTCCCTTTCCTTCTTTTTCTCGAGGGTGTACATGTTCAAGTTCTGCAGCCTCCAGTGGTGCAAGTGGTAGACAAGAAGTACAGGAACTCAGGAACTGGCAAATATGAAATGCAGAATGAAGATCCTCAGTCTGAAGGATAGTTGTATCAAGATGCATTGCTCTGTTTCGACACTAGTAGATTCAATTAAAGATATTGAAGTATTTCTAGGAAAATAGCATTGTTGTACAAGTCAAATGTTGTTACTGAAACCCTGATTTCAGGTCACAGGCCCAGAAACTGTCATTATGTTACTGGTTTAAGAATTTCAGTTCTAGTGTCAGTGGGAAGAAATACAGGAACTCTGTTCCTGCTGTGAAAAAAGTACAGGAACTGAGTTCCTGTGTGTTCCTGTTCACTTTCGTCACAGCCTCTCCTCGTATGTCTTGTCCCCTAGTCCATGGACCGTCTTGGTTGCCCTGCACTGTACTGCTTCCACCTTGTTGCAGTCTCTCCTCACGTGTGGACTCCAGTACTTTGCACTTTACTCCAGGTGTGGTCACACCAGTGACCTCTACAATGGGAGGATAGTCCTTCTGACTTCTACTGCTTATCCCCCTCCCTATGCAACCCAGCATCCTGTTTGCCTTGCCCACAGCTCTATTACTATGTGCTGTTGTTTTTAAGCTCTCCGATATCCTGACCCAAAGGTCTTTTTCCTCCATGATGCTTTCCAGCACCACTTTCCCCTTTCATACCGCACTCTTGGGTACCTCTTCCCAGTATGTATCACTTCACATTTCTTTTTGCATTGAAGCCCAACTGCCAAATGTTTGAGCAGCTCTCCAACCTGCCCAGATCCTCCCAGAGATCTCTCTGTATGAACCCTTGTGCAGGTATTTGTATCATCTATCATGTGTCTATTGGATAGGGTATTGTTTTCATGCAACTGTTTTCAGTCATAAAGAAAACTGAGAATTAATTACTGAAATATATGAAATAAGAAAATGGAATGGAGCTGATTATAAATCTTTTCTTAGAGTTTTCCTAATGCTCTCAGAGGCTCTTTAAATATAAAGTAGACATATTGAATTGCACTGCTAATCTTTTATATTTAAGAGCAAGACTTGATAAGTGGAGAGTCTAAGTGGGAGAGAGAAACAAAGCAAAGGCAATGGGCATGTTCACACCTTACATGTCAACCTGGTCATGGGCCCCTGAAGCAATCAGCTACATTTAACACCTAATCAGTTAGGTGAGAATCATGTCACGGTTCAGTCCCTGCCTTGCTCAACTTACCTAGCAGTTGAGTCCTTTATATATACGTTGGAGATTGCTGTAGGCCCCCTGGCAGGCAAAGCCCCAAAGCACATGCCTCTGTTGCCTATGCCTTTATCTGGCCCAGCAGGCACTGCAGGCTATTGAATCTTCCACTGCTGCCTACTGCACTGATGTCAGATGTAGGGGATGCTGGGATTTGTAGTAATAGAATATGTCAGCCTTGAAGTAAAAATAATTAGTCTGATACAATTTAGTATGCTACAGTAAGTAAACCAAAATGTTTTTGCACACAAAGTGCACATTGGGACCAGTGCCACACTTGAGTGTGGAAGCCCTTGGTGTGGTTGACTACTTCCTTTTAAGGTCAAAGGCAGTTCATGGTTCTTTCTGATGAAGATACAGTGGATTTTTAAAAGTTGCCCATGGGGGGGTGAGGTGATTTAATTACTGTATGTCACCTACTAAGGTTGTCAAGTAAGCAAGAAGAAATGTCAAGGAGTGGTGCTGTTGTGATATGTCAGTTTGCCCCAGCTAGACAGAGTTTTTTGCATGTTTATATTCTTATAATACAATCTCACTCTGGAATGTCTCCCTGAAATGTTATTTTTTTTGTTAATCTGGAGTGTTTCAGACTACACTTATGAAAGTGTAATCCCCTATGGGGCTTACCTTAATTGCCCCCATGTCTCCTGACTGTCTCCCGATTGCTCTTGTTGCCTCCGGGTGTCCCTTGACATTTCCCCGTTTGTTCACCGCTGCTAGCCTGAGGTGTTGCTGTGCCCCAAGTGTGAGCTTGAGCCTCCGTCTGGCCCCTGCTTTTCCCGGGGCTTGCAATGAGGGCCCGAGGAGTACTTTTGGGGCAAGTGCGGAGCCACCAGCTTCACCCCCAAACACTTCACGGCCAGCTGGCAGCTTGCATATGTGCAGAAGCGTGCTCCTCTTTCCAACCACAATTGCGGTCAAACAAAGGGTTTCCCAGTGGTCCCAGTCCCAGGAAAAAGTAAAGTGGGGACCAGGGACCAGAACAAGGGCCAAGAGAGCCCATGGTATAGTATAAATAGAATGCGCCAATCGCACTGTGTGTTTGGGCTCTGGGTTCATGAATATTAATGAAGAGCCCTCTGAATATTAATGTGCTGCCTGTCTGCCGCCTAGGGACATTGTATTTTGGTGGCAGTGACAGACTAAGAACTACAGCAAAATGTTCAATAAGGACAGTATTTAAGAACGCTCAGTATCAGCTACAAAACTGTGGAGTTGCGATTTAAATAAAATATTTACCCTGTCTGCACCAGAACATTATTTTTGGGATTGCAAAGGACTGCATGGGGACTGTTTTGAGCAGCCATGCTTGCAGCTAGCCAGCCAATCTGAAAGCCAGGATGCATTGCAAAGACTTCTGAGACAGTGCCAAGCTTTGTAGGGGGAAAAAGCAGGCACCTAAACAAGGAACCAATTAGGCGTTGAGTGAGCCTAATGAATATTCGTTTTTGGGAGACAAGTGAATGGACCATTCAGGAGCTTCAGAGAGCTCCCAAAACCCAAAGACTTTTCTCCCTGAGTCAGTTTGGTGCAAGTCCCTCCACAGGTAGGGGGGCTCTTGCCCCCAGCTAGAGAGAATGGGCCTTGTCAGTTCAGCTGGAGCCCCTCCATGGGGGGGGGGGCTCTGGCCTCTGATAAGAGAAAGGTGGCTGCAAGAAATGGAAGTTGCTGGCCTGGGGGTTGCCAGAATTTGTCCCCCTGGGCTAGCATTTTCCTTTTCACATTCTGGAAACTGTGGGGAAGAAACCTGAGCTATCTTCAGCTGTGTGAGAGCTGCAAAAAGTCTGCCTGCAGTTGTGAGAGGGCTGCATGAACATTTCTGCCTCAGCAGTGAGAGTGCTGATGAAACCTGTGATTTCAGATAATGGAAAACTGCGTGTTTCATCTGAGTGAGTAAACTTCTACCAAGCAAGTAACTCCTCTGTCTGCACCCCATGTTTGATCAGCGCCTGAGATAGGGTGGACATCTGATGAAAGAGTGACCATGGATGGTCCAGTATTTGTGAAATGCTTTCATTGTATCTACAGGAATGAAAGGGAAGTATCCTGAGGTTGGAGATTTTCCTGAAGTTGCCTATGAGGACTCTGTTTATGTCCATTTGGAGCTGCAATTACCAGCTGGCCAAAAGGGACTTTGATATTGTGATTTGAGCTTGTGAGAAGCTACTGTGAACAAGATTTGTTGACAAGTAAAGTGCTTAAAGTGGTTGGGAGCTATGCCTTGAGCTCCGCTTGCTATCCTGGTTGGGAGTCATGACTTAAGCTCCTGTTCTGTTTGGAGAGAGAAAGAGTTTTGCCTAAAAGACTGTGCCTTCTGAGAAAGCCACAGCAGTGGTGCTGAATCACGTGCTGGACTCGTTGAAAGAAAGAAAAGAGAATTCTTTTACCATGATGGACTGTGCTGGAATTTGGGTGTTCCCTGAGGTCAGGAATGCACCCCTTGTCTCTGGACTGCATCCTATGGTGAAAGGACTATGGCTGCTATGCTACCAGTTGTGGCTGAAGTGCAAGAGTGTCCAAAGTACCTGAATTGCCTGAAACATGTAAGAGACTGTATTTGAGACTGGTCTGGGAGTCAGCCTGGTAGTATGCCAGCTATGCACTGCCATATGTGCTTCCCTCTGAGGAGCATAGCCTAGACATGGGGGTCTGAAGCATGCCAGCCCGGGTCCTAGCCTGGTCTATTCCAAAATGTGACTTCAAGCCCAGAGAGAAGGGGAAACCATCAAGATGCTGAGAAAGTGCCAGCCCGGTGGCACTGAGGGTTGAGGGGCTGAATGCCACACAGTGTGCCATGCCGGCGACCCGAGTTTGGTGACATACTCGGGATGCCAGGGGTCGGCAGGGGAGGGAGAGGATGGAACATCCAGAGGACAGCTCTCCTCTCCCTGGGGAGGGATCCAGGGTCACTCGATGTCCTGGCAGCCCCCGATGGTGATTGGGGGCACTGCAGGTACACCAGCCAGCATAAGGGGGTGGAGTGCAGCAGATGCCAGCAGGGCAGCTGTGCACAGGCGTCATCACGTGCCGCACTCCAATTGGGGAAAATACCACAGAAAAATCCCTCTGCGGTGCTGCAGAGATGAAGGGGACTCAAGGGGCAGGCCCACATTCCACCGTCGGCCCAGCACACCAGGGGACTCCATGGCCAACCCAACACCCAGGTAGGCCTCTAATTTCAGAAAGGCTGCCATGGGAGGGTGGGTGGGCCTGCCTGGGGAGTGATCCAGGGGCTGGATCTGTCTGCATGTTCAGGGAGCAAGCTGGTAGCATGGGGTTCAGGCAGGGAGTAGAGGCCTCTGCCGTAAGAGTACCCCAGAGGGATGCCTGGGGCCATAGGATGCATAAAGAAAGTTAAAAAAAAAAATAGATGCTGAGAAAGTTCCAGCCTGCAAGCAGCAACAGCCTGGTAAAGAGGGGTCAGCCAAAGCTCCTGTCTGTATCTCAGCTAAAGCTTCTCTACCCCTAATGACGACATCCAAACCGTGAGTAGGCAGTGCCATCTCTGCCAACTAAAAAGGAACTGTAAATAGTGAAAGTGGTGTTTGTCAAGTTCAGTAATCTAAAGTTCAAGATTCTTAAGCATGGGTAGTACCTGTCTCATACAGAGTTTAATTTAAAGATAATCAAAAGAAAGAATGTTAATCTTGATTTTCTTCTAAGGGCTCCAACGTCAGCCAACTCAGCTGCAACTTTAACAGGTCTGCAACTTAATAACTTAGTAGTGGATACTGAGGGTCAAATATAGAATTGCAGGTTCTAAAAATGGTCAGGGAACTGGTACCAGTGTGGGCATTGGGCATTTGTGTGTTACCATTCTAGTGAAGCTAGCATGATAGCCAGATCAGATATCTTGACTACATCAGAAGGTTGGTGGGTGGCCACTGTGATTAATGTCCAGATCTAGAAATGCAAATTGATCACTCTAATGCCAATTGTCAAAAATGATTATTTTGATTGTAATGTCAAGAATGCCAATCTGAGATACCAATCAAAACTGTTTGCTAACCTCTAATTCCATTTCTTTCCTAACCCTTACCCCTTGTAAATAAATGTTGGTTAACCATTTTTTATAAAACTTGTGTCATGAGCATATTATTAGAGAGTCAATAATTCCAAAATGTTGAAATGCGGGGTTTTGTTTTTTAATCCATGTGTGTGGTGACATTATGGTAATGTGGGTGGGTACGGCATCCCAGAGGGTTGTACCAGGTATTTTTCTAGCCCACTTAGCAGTATACTCTGGGTGGAGGCACTGTGCAATAATGTGATCTTGGGAAAGAACCAGTTTGAAATCTGAAATTGGAACCCAGGCCCCTCAACCTTGGTTAGGCCGACAAGGCAGGGGTAGTATCCTGTTGGGACACGGTGTCTGGGTTACAAAAAAAGGACACATTTAAATTTAAACCTTTAACCGAGAGAAAAGGTGGAAACCATTTATAATTTTATTTTATTCATGAATTGTTTTAATTTATTTCAACAAACAGCAGTTTATCTGTTTTTTCTGCACTCCCTTACATCACTTCCCTTGATGAATCCATTGACTTCACATCATGGCATCAGTGCTGGTTATCCCCTTAACAAGCTTCAAGGTGGGCATCTTCTGTAAACGGAATTACAGCCTTTAAAGCAGCAGTGTATGTTAATCACTGTGCAGTTTTTTCATACATTTTTTCTTTAAAAAACATCAACATACCCATTTTTCTTTTTGTTTTCTTTCATTCATGAACTAAGATACAGGATTTTGAAGGTTTTTTTTTTTTACTCTTTTCTTTCTCTCCTCCTTCCGTCCCCGTTCCTGATTGCATCCACTGACCTGTTTCGTGGTCTTATGGGTCAACCACCACTTGCACAGACCCATGTTTGGTGGACTGCCTGTAGAGATGCAGCAAATCTAAAATTTCCAGGCAAAGTCCATGTGAATCACCAAAAATTCACACTTCATGGAATCTGCAGTGTTCCCAGCATGGCAAACTTGGGGTTTGCACAGATTGTGTGAATTTCACTACAGAGTGCAAAATCAGCCACAAAGCACAATATTCGCAGGTGAAATTTTACACTTCATGGCAAATTTTGCAGAATTCACGGTCTGCATCAACACAGCCATGCAAGTGTGTCTTGATGCAGATCAAGGGTGTAGGCAGGCATACTCACTGTACACATTTGTGTACAGTTTTGTTGAGTATCTGTCACAAATCGTATGCCTTTCTGTTAACATTTTCATTCTAATCTGTAGCATTTGGGTTAGTTTAGGCCACTGAGGAGTGTCTTTGTTCAAACTTCTGTTGTTTAGGAGACAGATACATGTATAATCTCTTTAGAGATTAGAAGAATCATCTGACAATCAAACTTGTTTGGAAGGGGGTGACATTTGGAGAGGATGTGTATACATTTTTTAATTGGGGGGGGTGCAACTGTTGGAGACTGTGTACAGAATGGAAATTTCTGGCTACATCCCTGATGCAGATGTATGCAAGGATGGTGAAAGTCTCATTCTTGACAGGAAAATCTCGTGGTACCTTTACCATCCTACCCAGTTGTGTGGTGTGGTGTGTCAGCAGACTCCCCACCTTGTCTGCTGTTTTGTCGGGGCTACCTCCCAGCCTCTCCCAGGTGACAGTCAAGTGACAGGAACCAGGATCTCTCTTCCCGATGGAGGAGATTTGTCCTTAAGATGTTTAATCCCCCCTCTCCCTGCTTGCCCCTGAGTGACCCTGGTCCATTCTTGAACCCAGATCACTGGTGTGGCAGGTGGCAGGGGTATTTGCACCTCAGCCCATCACACAGCTACACATGTTGAAGTTTTTTCCTATTACTGTGCTGTATCCCCCATGAAAAAATTAAATATCTTGGTACAGTGCTGTGCTGTTAACCATCAAAAACACATGCTCGTACCATCCTAATACAGCCCCACAATGAATCAAGTATGCACATTCAACAAGTAACCTTAGTGAAGAACTTTAAAAACATTGCAAGTAGCAGTCATCATTATACGTGAGTCAAATTAACAACAAAATAATAAGCACCCATAGTAAGGAGTCCAAGAACATTTTATTAAACAAGCAGCTGATATCAGATCACACTAGAGATGGCTAAAAAACACCACGCCAAGGACACTGGGTCAGATAACTGACTGACACTTTTGCTTGCTGCCTGCGAGCTTCTTCAGAGTGAAGACACAGGTAAATTGATGAACTCTTATAGAGTTCAAAACATGTGGACATGCCATATAAAACAACCAATCTTTTGGCCCTGTGCACGAATGGTGCGGAGTGGATATGCGTGCATATCAGGGGTGTGTAGCCACTCTGTACCCATTGTGCCCCAGTGCAGCATGCTCCAAGGGGGGGCACAGACCCAATGCATCTGATCCCCCACGGCCACAGACAGTACCACACTGGGGGCATTCCGGGGGCATGCCAGCACTACGTGGTATGCATGAACCCACACAGTGCTGGCCACATGGGTGCAGAGGGTGGCACAGGGTACATCAGGGAGGACCCTGCCGTAACCCTCTGTGCGCCCCCATGGTCACCACTCTCTAGCCACCGGGGGTGCCGGACAGTGCTATCCATGCTGCCCTTGCCCAATAGGCAGCCAGTGAGGGCCAGGCAGTGGATCGGGGGAATGCCCATAACGCTGGACAAGCGACGGCACCAGGATGTTGCGCGGGGGGGGTGTCAGACCATGGCACATGCCCCCCTTCAGGGGCATGGGGGTATGGCCACTGGTGCTGGGGCACAGCTGATGTTGCAGGCAGGAGGTGGGCCCCAATGCCAGGGACCTGCAGTGTGCCGGGAGGGCGCCATTTGCCATGGCTGGGCCGGTGGACTGACCAGCTGTGAGGGGCCCATGACGCATGGGGTGGCATGCATAACCCCGGGCCCATGCATAGCAGTGCGAGGATCCACAGTGGACAGGGACGGGCATCCTATGGATGCCCACCTGGGTTAATGACTCTCCTAGTCAGCTTCATGGAGACCTGTGCACCGGGGAGGAGCCACAGACAGGTGGCCAGCATTAGTGAATGCCGGTATGGGTGCACCTGTCCATGGGGTATTTCTGCGTACCCTGGCCCGCTTTGTGCATAGCGCCCAATATGATTCCCTTGCGAAAGTGAATTAAAAACACATGTTTGCATTCACACTATCTTATCAAAGTGTCTGTGTCAGTTACAAAGGTAATTAGTGCAGCTACTGTTATTGAGAAAATTATAGTAGCTTTTATATGGCATGCCCACATGTTTTGCACTCTGTAAGTGCTAATCCATTTACCTGTGTCTTCACTCTGAAGAAGCTTGCAGGCAGCAAGCGAAAACATCAGTCAGTTATCTGACCCAGTGTCCTTGGCGTGGTGGTTTTCTTAGCCATTTCTAGTGTGATCTGATATCAGCTGCTTGTTTAATAAAATAGTTTTACACAGTGCCATTTGATTCTTGGGTTCCTTACAATGGGTGCTTTTACCTTTGTTGTTAATTTGTGCTACACTTCACAAGCACTGTAATCTTTAGCCCTGGTGCTACTAGTTTTTTTTTCTGTATTATACATGACTCATTAATTACAAAATTAGCTATAAAAGCTGTTTTAAAAATATCTGAAAAATCAAGAATACACTGAGAATGAATCTAAGGATATCAGAAATTCATTTTTGCTAAAAAAAACTATATGATAACATTTTTTGCTGACTAACAAATACTGCTGCTTTAAAGAGTAAATTATAGATGCTGGGAACAACCAGGTATATCACTTGTCTCAAATGCTGCTACACTAACCATTCAGCTAACTGATAATTCCTATTGGCTGGGCTGTTGGACTGAGCTCTGGAAGTCACATATTGCAAACTCAGTCTTCACCACTAGATGGCACTCTGCATTTGCTAATGACATCTTCTGAAGACAGAAAATTTACTGTCTCCTTTTGGCAGGCAGTGGTACCCCAAATTCATAGTCAGTGTTATACCAAGAAACAAACAGGAAGAAATGCTGAATCATGCAGGGTCAGATTAAGGCATAGGCAACATAGGCACAGGCCTAGAGCCCCTGCTGCCAGGTGGCCCCCAACAATCCCCAACGTATATTTACTACTTATCCTTTTTTTTCTGCCTGAGCTGCATTTTTTTATCTGTAAAGAACTTAGCCATTAAGTGATCTGAGCAAGGCAGGGGCTGAACTTGACTCTCACCTCCCTGACTAGGTGTTAAGTAGAGCTGATAGCTTTAGGGGGCCCCAGCCAGGCTGACCTTTAAAGGTGTGAACAGGCCCATTCCCTTTGCTTTGTCTCCTACCTCAATTTAGAATCCCCACTCAGAATCAAGTCTTACTTTTAAATATAAAAGCTTAATAGTGCAATTCAGTGTGTATATTTTGTATTTAATCTCACTCCTAAAATTGAGAAATCTACAATGCATTTCAATGATACAATTAAAAATCATGCTCTTTTTTTTTCAGTTCCCTCATCTCACTCACATTGAAGTTCTGACCTTGATATAGCTCTGTTTTCAGGGTGAACAAATGAATGTATTTCCAGATTTCCGTCAGTAAATCTTGCCATTTATTGACCCTGGCTTACTCATCAATAACAGAAATGTTTGATCCTGGGAATGATTTCTTCCAACAATCATTGGCTTTGCAATACAATCTCTAAAGTTTGTGGCTCCTCTGGTAAACCACCAAGTTAACGGTATATATGGGCTGACAGCCTTCTTCCATTCTATATCCTAGTATGAGCACCTTGTATGAACACCTACACCACCCAGGTCCTAGCCTATTTTAGAGATGGGTCCCTACCCAACAAAACTCCCACATTGTGGTTCATACTGACAGGACAAAATTACAACACCCAGACTGTAAGTGCACACATGTGTGTTTGGGGGAACCTTTGGAGAAGTGCAAAGCATGACATTTCACACCCAAAAAATTATTTTTACCAGGCCAATTAGTAATTATTTTCTCCGAATGATCAAAACAGAGACTATTGTTATTTTTCCATACTGATATTATTAGTTTAAATTTGAAGCATTTTAATTAGGTTATTAATGTTTTATGCCACTTATTAGGGACAGTA
This sequence comes from Neoceratodus forsteri, assembly GCA_016271365.2. Lineage (NCBI taxonomy): Eukaryota > Metazoa > Chordata > Ceratodontiformes > Ceratodontidae > Neoceratodus > Neoceratodus forsteri. The sequence continues at coordinate 796,925,402 of CM028134.1, read as the reverse complement.
AGACATTTTCAAGTTCCAGGAACTGATATGCAATGGCTAAGAGATGTGGTCACGGCACAGTCTCAGCGAATGGGCATGGTTGTGGTGAGGGGGGCCCCAGGTTTCTCTTGCACCTAGGGCCCCAGGTTGACTTAATCTAGCCCTGGAATCATGCACTGAAATGTTTATTGCTAAAATCAAAGGGAAAATACATGAATCCCACATCAGTTTACACAGTACAACTAACTCAAGTCTAATACCTAACGTCTCCACAGACAAGTACAGTGCCCAACAATGGTTAAACAGCATATTCTTACTGACTAGTGTTGCTCAGATAGTGTTTTGTGGATCTGACTATCCTCCATTGGATGGTGCTGGTATCTGACATAGGATCCGTGGTCAGATCCATCGGATCCAACCTCAGTGGTCAGATCCATCTGATCCAGGTGGGATCCACAGATACCTCGGATACTTACAGTGGATCCTAAGAGGTTGGATCTTTGGTTGGATGCCTATGCCATCCAAGACAATCTGATATCTGACCAAAATGATGATATCTGATGGCATCCAACCTAGTAAGATACTATTTGAACAACACTACTACTAACACATTGTCAAAAACATAGAGGCAGTGCAACAAGCTGCAATTTTCAACCACATGGGGGCATTAATGATCTGTAGCAATTTTTACATTTTCAGACACTACAATGCCATCTTTTCCAAACTTCTCTCTAGACTTGGTGCCTTGTACCATAACAAACCTTAGCTGCTAGATGTGAGATCATCTCACAAATGACTTTGCTGAACTTTGATTATGATGACACAGTAAAAGCTACTGCCCATAAATTCTTCCTTTCCAGACTTGGCTCTTACTTTGCCACATTGTCCTTGACTGCTAGTACATACACACACACACACACACACACACACACACACACACACGGTGTACATTTATTTATTTACATAAAGCTGAAGGTCTGTCTAGGCCAAAAGTGGAAGCAGCACACCATCCAGTTTTCAAACCCGTTCTTTCATTTGTTTAGTGCATATGTTCATGTCTCTTCCTTCAAAGAGCCATTTTCATGGCAAGCCCTAACAACTACCTCTTTCAGCTCTTTGTGGGTCCCCGTGTTAGAGACTACTGGCTGAGTAGGATGCCTGAGCAGTCTCTCCTACACCTGTATATCAGCTGACATTTCAATCACATGAAGTTCCTCAGAATGGTGACATTTATAGGAATATAGAAACAGATTTTGTCAGCAGAAAAGAACACCTTTAGGCCCATCCAGTCTGCCCCTTGTCCCTGCCTCTTCTGTCACCACTGACCCTAGCAAGTCATAGGTGTCCTTCCCTCCCCCCATTCCTCTACCTTATATGCCCCTATACCTATACCATGTAAGCTTGAAGCTCCTCACAGTCTTTGTCCCCATTACCTCCTGTGGCAGGCTGTTCCAATCATCCATCACCCTTTCCATGAAGATGTAGTTCTGCACATCTCTCCTAAACTTACCCCTCTTGGCTCCATTGCATACCCTCTTGTTCTAGCGCCTTTCTTTCTCTGAAATAGACCCTCCACTTGCACCTTGTTCATGCCTGTGAGGTACTTGTATGTTTCAGTCATGTCCCCTCGTCTCTCTTTCAGGGAGTACATGTGGGTTCCTGCAGCCTTTCCTCATGTGGCTTCTCATGCAAACCCCTCACCATTTTGGCTGCCCTCCTCTATACTGCCTCCATCTTTTCAATGTCCTTGTGGAATTGCGGCCTCTAGAATTGGACACAGTACTCCAGGTGGGGCCTCACCAGTGAGCAATACAATGGTAGTACCACCTCCCTACTCCTGCTAGAAATGCCTCTCCCACTGCACCCTAGCATCCTGCTAGCCTTTCCCCCTGCTTTGTCACAGTGCCCAGCTACATTGAGGTAATCAGATATGATAACCCCTAGGTCTGTTTTTTGCTTGGTGACTGTAGGCACCACCCCCCCCTATTTTATACACAGTTCCTGAGTTCCGAAGCCCTGAGTGCATAACCTTGCAATTTTTGGCATTGAAACCCAGCTTCCAGCCCCTACACCATCCTCTAGTTTCCTCAGATCCCTTTGTACTCTCTCCACCCCTTTCTGTCAGTCTGTTGCAGATTTTTGTATCATCCGTGAAGAGACACACCTTATTCTCAAGCTCATCTGCAATGTGGCTTACGAAGACATTGAAGAGGACTGGTCACCACACCCTGTGGCACCCCATTAGTCACTCTCCTTATTTATTTAGAAATTGGTGACAGGGAAAGGTACACTGAGCCAAGGCTCATTTCCAGCTGCAACCCAGGAAAAAGGCAATGGGAAAATAACATCTTACGGGTAAAAAACAAAATAACACTCTAAATACAGTGCAGATTAAACAAATGCAGGTCAGTGCAAGTGGAAAATAGGATGGACCTAAAAGATGAACATCAGTAATGAAAACATGTTATGTAATGATAACTTGCATGATAGGCAAGGCATAGAATAACTAGGGTAATACTGGGTGGCCAGAGTGGGATATGTAAGAACTTACATTGATACACAAGGCACAATAACCTAGGTTGAATGTCACTGAAGGGATGCTGGCACACACATAGTGCCACTCTTCTGTTCAAAATCATGTCTGGAATCTTCCATGCACTCTCTGTTTCCTCTCGCCTCCGGCTATAACCACTTACTGTATTCCCCAAAAAGTTGGCAACTCAACGCCTTTGTCACTCCTCTGTGCTCAATGGCTATTGGCTAAGCTAGCTTCTCATTCAGACTCCCCAGTGTATGGAATAGCCTCTCAAGCACTGTGTGAAAAGCTACTTCCAGAAATGTGCTTATAGCTCAACTAGTGGAACTAAGCAAATTGTAAGACATAAAAATGTACTTCATTTGCTTGTCACGTAAGGAGTTTTTGTGGTAAAGAGTCAGTCAGGAAGTGCACACTTTTACTGCAGTTGAATAAGTAAGATGTCTGTAAATGCATGTGTGCATATTGCCTATACTACTTGGCCTAAATAGTGTCACCAAAACACACTACATGTCAGAAGATGGCAGAACAGCTACCGCTGGTGCTGTAGTTTACAAAGCGCCATTGTACCAGGCCTGCGGCCTCTTGGTCCAAGCCCCCCCTCCCCCCGCCATGGATTAATTCCCAAGTAGACCCATGCTCTGTCATGGGTTAATCCTTACAGAAATGGATCATTTTCTAACCACCAGAGGCCCTTAGCCTGGAAGAAAGCCTGGTGGAGAACTGCAGCAAATAGGAAGAGTGTTCCCTTGTCTACACAACAACATCAGGAGTCAAGGCCAAACCTGAGAATTGAATGTAGATATTCTTTTTATTTCTTCACCCTTTCTTTGCCCCCACCTCAGTGTGGTGGATATACCACCTTTTAGCTGGGGTGTACTGGCCATCATGTTGCTAAGGGTGAGAGGGGAGTTACCACTTATAATTGCCCTTCTTTTTGTGCCTTACCTCACCCCTAGAGATGCCAATGTGATAGGACCAGGTCCCTGACATGAGCACGCTCCGCAACATGCCACAGTGTCTCTCCCTCCCTGTGTTCTGACCTTAGTGCACTGCCACCCAATTGTCTACAGGTGGCAGTAGCACTGCGGAAGGCAGCATCCATCCATCCTGCAGGATAGCGTCCTCTGAGACACTTGATTCCCCTCACCTCTGCCTGACTCCCGATGATCCAGACTCATTCCTGAACCTGCGTCGCCGGTGTCATGAATAGTAGCCCTGCTGCTGCACCGAGGTGGCTCAAAAGCAATGATTCTTTTACATTCTGTGGGGCTTGAGGCTCTCTAACCTTTCAATCACTAAAGTTTTGGGGATGAAGCAGACTCCAAGATACTTGAAACAGTACTGGTGAAGTCTGCAGTGCACTGCAACCTCTGTAAACACATTCTGCTTGAGAGGTTTTGGTTTTGGGAAAGGCAGCAGAGCCCAACAGAAATATCTGAACAACACCGTAATGAGATGAAGTCAATGGCACAAAAACTGAGTTTGGGACTACGGCAATGAAACTCATAAAATATATTTCCGTGTTTATGATATGTAATATACATGTAAAAGAGATCATGTTGCAGGACCTTGATCTCCCACAGGAAAAAGATGTGAAAGTCAGTAGAGCAGCTGAAGCCACTGCTGTAAATCTCAGACGTAGGGATTATGCTGCCTATCCCTAGCAGTGTCAGTGGCTCAGCAGGTAGCACACTCGCCTCTGAGGCCAGGAGATCAGAGGGTTGTCAGAGGGCTGTGGGTTCTTTTCCCACACCTGACACTTGGGTTGTCAGAGGGGTGTGGGTTCATTTCCCACACCTGGTACTTGGGTTAATATCCCAAGACTGACACTGTAGTGCAGCATGAGGGGAGTGCTGCACTTCTGAGATGCCAACTTTCAGATGAGATGTTAAACCGAGGTCCCATCTGCCTGTTCTGGTGATAGTTCAGGTGGATGTTAAAGTGGATGTTAAAGATCCCATGGCAATTATCAGTGTCCTGGCCAAATTTCCCCCATTCACTAAAAATACCACCAACAGCTTCATCTGGTTCAAGGTCAGTCGGGATTCATCTATTTGGGGGGTAATTGGGGAGGAGCAGCTGCAGAAAGTGGGGTGCTAGCTGCAGACTTGATAGACCGTGTGGCTTGTTTCTGCTGGCGAGTAGTAAGTAAGAGGAATACCATCAGTCCAGCTGCAGGATAGGCATACAGCATGAATCAAAAAACAGTGCCCCTAGCAAAACCTCAGACAAGGAGATAGAACAACGAGGCAAGTGTGGCACAAACAGACTCCATGTTGCTGCCCGACAGTTGAAGTTCTTACTACCAATGCAAGCGGCAGGGGCAAAGGGGCAGTTTGCCAAAATGTGTGAGGCAAATCCCGAAATATGCCAAGGGATGGCTCAAGAGCAGTTTGACAAAGTAATGATAGATAACCTATTCACTGGTGATAGACAGCCTGCTCATTAGTGCTGATAGCATCTGGAGGTGCAAAACGTAGACAGGGGTGGTACAGGCAAAGTTTATCACTGACAAAGTAGCGCAGACCCTTCAGTTTCCTGTTATCAGGACAGATGGCAACCATCTGCTAGGCAAAGCAGCCTGTGATTCCCTTCACTAATTATCCAGGGCCGATGAGATTTAGTGCCACATCCCATGATCAAGAAAATAATGCTGGGTGAATTTGCAGATGAGTTTTAGGGAACTGGTCAGTTTCAGGAGGAAACGGTATAACTATACACACCTGACCATACTTTCAATGCGACTTGGGGGCAGAAAAGTCTCATAAGTGAGGTAATGCAAATTGTATACTCTGCTTTTCAAAGCAGCAGCATTTATTAGTTTGCAAAAAATGTTATCATGAAACTTGTCCACACCTCCCAAGCTGGATTTATCAAAAAGAGAACTGGTTCTGATCATCTCCGCTCATTATTTAATTTAATCTACAAAGCTAAATCTCTTAAATCACCTGCCACAGCTATAGCCATCAATTTTGAAAAGGCATTTGATTGTCTCAAATGGACTTATTTGTATCGTGTTCTATCCCACTTTGGTGTCACTAATAAATTTTGTACATGGATTCAATTACTATACACCCTCCCCCTCTGCCCGGGTTCTTACTAACTCTACTCTGTCCTCATCTTTTCATCTGGCAAGAGGTACCAGGCAAGGGTGCCCCTTATCCACCACTCTTTTTATTGTAGCTATGGAACCCCTATCCGCTGCTCTTCGTCAATCCTCCATGATCCAAGGCATCCCTATTGGTAATTCCCTCTATACTTCACTATTCTACGCTGATGACCTCCTCATTCTACTCAAAAATCGTGAAATTTCGGGACCACCCTTAATTAAGTTACTTAGCAACTTTACATCGCTTTCTGGGCTCGCTCTGAATCTAAACAAATCAGAAAGATGCCACTGAACAATTTTTGTAACCTTTCTATGAATACAATATTAGGTTTTCGTTGGGCCCCTCAAGGTATCTCTTACCTTGGAATACAGATCACCTCTAAATTAGACTAGATATGGGATGCCAATCTTTCCCTATTATTATCAAATATTAAAAACACTCTCAACAGATGGAAACTGCTTAACCTCTCTTTTAATGGGAAAATCTCTGCTATCAAGATGTCAATAGCTCCCAAAATGCTATATCTATTTTCCAATATCTCTTTAACCCTCCCTACTTTTTTTTAGTCAGAATTGATGATATAATTGCCATTTTTTTATGGGAAGGCAAACTTCCCAGATTTAGTCATAACAAACTGCGTTTCCACTGGTCCAAAGGGGGTTTCAGGCTCCCCTGGTTCCAAGCATATTTTTGGGCCTTCCGCACTGCTCAAACTGTAAAATGGTTTAATAAACCCAGCAATAAATCACAGTTGTGGGTCAATATGGAAACAGCTCTGTGTCCGGGCAATGTCACCACTTCCTTCATTTATAACCCTCTCACACCCAATTTGAAATCTCACCCTACTATAGCATCATCCATATACTACTGGAAAATAATTCATAAATGCCTTAAACCCAACCCCTCTCATATATGCCCCCATTTGGGGGAACTGCAGCATCACTCTTGATAATCACCCAATTTTTTGTTGTAATTGGAAAAACAGGGGCATTTTTTTCTTGGAGGATATACTTATACCTCAGACTCTCAAATTAAATTCCTTTTCTGACCTGCGCAAACAATGGAATCTTCCCCGGCATGATTTCTGGAAATATTTACAGTTACGCATGGCATGGAACCTTTATCTTCCAACTATTCCTCATCAATCTATATATGATACTTTTATTTCTAAATGGATCAAAAGAAACTCTAAATTAAATAGTATAATTTACAAACATATCAGAAATACAATTCTAGACCAAGCTATCATTGCAAAAAATAAATGAAGTACCCTTTTAAATTATAACATATCCAATTCACAATGGCATAACTGCTGGCTATCTTGCCATAAATCTTTCAAGGATAATCGCAGTTCACTCATACAAACCAAAATTCTGCATCTCTGGTACAGAACTCCTGAGATTTTGCAAAAAATGGGCTTAATGAACAACAATAAATGTTGGTGCTGTAACTTCCCCAATGGCAATTTGCTATATATTTTATGGCATTGTCCTCCCATACAGAATCGTTGGTGTCGTATTCATTTCTTCGCAATGAAAGTGAGTGGTCTATCCTTTGCATTAGATCCAAAACATTGCATACTTAGTATTTTCAATGCTCATGCATACAAAATATCCCATTCTCAGAATAGGTAGTTATCCCTACTATTCCTTCAAGTTAAACGCCTTATACTAATGCATTGGAGATCCAACATCATTCCCACCCTCCCGGATATTCTCAAACAACTATTTCAATACGCCATCCTTGATCGTATGTCACACTTAGCCCCTAACCGACATCATTTATATAATAAATGCTGGCAGGACTATTTTAAATATTTACACACGTCTACACATCATCACTTAATCCATGGGTTGTTATATGTTCACATTGGAATCTTGCTTCTAGCTCTTTTGTTCCTTTTTCATCTCCTCTCTTTCTATCTTTTTATCTCCTTTTCTTCTTCCCTTTCCCTCTTCATTCTTGTTCACTTTCTTAGATATTTTTCTCTTTTTTATGTTCTTCCTTTATACAATCTTACATACTTGTATTAAATTACGGCATAATAGAAGTACAATCACGACTGCTCATATTTCTTTTTTGTATCTACTCCTTTAACCCCTTGAAGCATAAATTGCCATATTTTCTCTCTATTATACAGATTGTACTGCTACATATCATTTTCTCAACATTTGTTTTCCCCTTTAATATCATTGTATAATACTTCAGACATCATGTTTTTTCCTTCTCCTATTAAGAATTTATGTAAGTGTATATTGGAGAATGTAATATATTTGTATGTATAATCACAATAATTACAAAAAAAAGATTAACTGTAAAAAAAATGTTATCGTATAGTTTATTTAGCAAAAACTTATTTTCCACATCCTTAGATTCATCCTCAGTGTAGTTTTAGTTTTTGCAGGTATTTTTGAAACAGCTTTTGTAGCTAATTTTGTAATTAGTGACTCACATCATTAAAGATGGCTGCCACTCGCAATTTTTAAAACCCTCTTCTTTTGGGGTTGCTTGTTGACTGTACATGCCAGATTTATAATGTGGATGTATTAGGATGGTGTTGGCACTATATTAGGATATTTCAGGTTTTTTTATGGCAGTCGTGGCACAGAAGTCAAAACTTTTAAAAACCTCAGCATCCTGTATCTTGAGTCAGGAATGAAAGAAAATGAAAAAAACAAGCATTTGTCAATGCTGAATGTTTGCTTGCTGGCATTAGTATTGAAAGTGCAGGAGTTAGACAGATGCAGAATACGAATGGTAGTGAAGTATTGAACTGACGCCAACCCCACCCCCACCCTGCAGAGATGGACAGGTGTCGAGGTGTGCCTTGGGGTGTTCAGGCTTTACACTCACCCCATTCCATAAGGAAATACACTGAAATGGGTGTAGCATAGGAGAATGGGGTGAACTTTGGGGCCGAAGACTCCAAGGCACACCTCGATGCCTGTCATTGGCTGCAGGGTGAGGTTGGGGTGGAATGGCGTGAGCATTACTGTCGACAATCCCAAGTCACACCCCTGATGCCTGTCAGTCCCTACATGGTAGGACATTATGGTCGGAAACCCTAACACCCTGGGCGAATCTTGGTATTTTCACTCCAAGTTTTCAACATGGGCTTTTTGTGATCGCATTGCATGAACAGTGACACTACCAGTTCGTAAGCCGAAAAGTGATTTTGCACAGCGACTGCGCCATTTGGCGCCACAGGTATGAATACAAATTTCAAACAGGATGTGAAAAATGACAGCTGTACTGTTCATGAGAAGGTGTAAAAAATGGTAATGTTGAAAATCTGGAGTGAAAATATTAAAAAAAATTGGTGAAGTCACGAGCGTGCATAGAAACTGTGCAATGCACACCTGTAATGAAATTATTTGGGGAATTTTTTATACCAGATTTTCCACATAGGCATTTTGGGACCTCCACTCAAGAACAGTGACACTGTGATTTTCTTAACCTGTCCCGAACGTTGATTTCCCACAGCGACCATGCTATTCTGCTCCGGAAGTATGAAAACACATTTCAGCCAGGATGTGAAAAATGACAGCTGTACTGTTCATAAGGAGGTGTGAAAAAATGCCAATGTTGACAATCTGGAGTGAAAACATTACAAATATGCGAAGTAATGAGGGTGCGTGGAAACTACACAAAATACGCTCATAGCACAGTCATTTCATGGACTTTTGTCACCAAATTTTCAACATACTCATTTTAGGACCTCTGCTCATGAACAGTGTCACTGTGATTTTCTTAATCTGTCCCGAACACTGATTTCCCACAGCAAACGTGCTATTCTGCGCCGGAAGTGCGAAAACACATTTTGGACAGGATATGAAAAGTGACAGCTGTACTGTTCATGAGGAGTGTGCGTGGAAACTGCTCAATGCATGCTCGTAACACAGTCATTGTTGGGAATTGTTTCACCAAATTTGCAACATAGGCTTTTTGAGAGCCTACCTCATGAACAATGACACTGTTGTTTCATTAATCGGGTCCAAAAGGTGATTCTACGCAGTGATCGCAAAATCACCTTTCAGGACCGAATAACCAGATGACAGTCACTGAATTCATGAGATGGGGTCCCAAGAACCCCATGTTGAAAATTTGGAGCACAAATTCAGAAAAATTACCAAGATATCCACATAAGCTGAAAAAAAAACATTTATGCCATTATACAGCTTACTGGGATTTCTTCAGTTCGCGGTCGGCTTTGAAGAATGCAGACATGTTCCCGGTCCACTGAAGATCATTGTGCCAGGCTCCGGATGTAAGTATGGGGTAAGGGACGGTGTGGGGAGGTGGAGTGTGCTGACGGTGGGTGCAGGTTGGGGAAGGGGCACCGGACTCAACTATAGGCCTTTTTTTTTTTAACAGGAAAAACAAACAAACAATGCGGGAAGGTTATCTGCATTTGCAGGTACTTTGGCATGCTAGGGTGGGCTCCCAGCATGCCACCTGAGTGTTTCTTTGGTGTTCTGTAGCTGACGGGGATTGGGCACCCCCATCGGCAGAATGTTTGGGGGATGGGCGATGAGCCATGGGGAGGCACCGCACACAACAGATGGGGGGTGGGCCAGCCGATGGGGATTGGGCTACCCCATCAGCAAATGAGCTGGGAAGGGGGTTTGAATTGTAGGAGGCTTACATTTTGTATACGGTCAGTACCGTGAGTTCGGGCTGTTGCTACCAACAGGGCTAGGGTGGCGCTTGCTTCGCAGGCTGCAAATGCTAGTAGCATTATTGGGGCTGTTGTGTAAGCTGTTGCTTCTGCTTGTAAGGGTCACAACAACAGAGCGATGCTGGCCCCAACTCATGTATGTAGACGAACTGCAGAACAGTAGATCATTCTCTTACACTGACCGCTACAATCAGGAATGCCCCAGCATCACAGCTGATTGTTCCGTGATGAGGCACTCCCTGATTGCAGTGGTAAATTCATTTGAGCATAGTGGCATGCTCATTAACTGCAGCAGGCTCCTCTATTGCCGCGTAACAGACCAGCCCCCAAACAGACTGCTGCCATTCGCCACAACACTGCCGCGCCTCCATAACCCGCTTATGAAGGAAGCTGACACAATATGCTTCTTACGTGTGCATGCAAGCAAACACAAAAATGGGTAGTTTGATATTTTTGCCAGGGAAACATTATTGCAGGAAAAAAAACAACAGTATATGGTTCCAAACAAATACTGCTGCTTTAAGTAAACATTGGAGGAACTGGAAGAGAACCAAATGATTTGCAAAGCAGATACTCCAGCTGAGTGGGTGAGCATTTGGTAGTGACTGAGAAGAACAAGCATTTGTCAATGCCAAATGTTTGCTTGATGGTATTGGCATTGGTAGTGCAGGAGTTAGAGAGATGCATAATAGGAATGGCAGTGAAGTATTGAAGTAACACCAACCCCAACCCCCACCCTGCAGAGACTGACAGGCATTGGGGGTGTGCCTTTGGGTCATCAGCCATAACATTCATGCCATTCCACCTCACTCCACCCTGCAGACACCAACAGATGTGACAGCATGCCTTGAGGTCTTCGGCCCTTACGCTCACCCCATTCCATGAGGAAATAAACTGAGATGGGTGCAGTATCGGAGAATGGGGTGAACGTTAGGGCCAAAGACCCCATGGCACACCTTGATGCCTGTCAGTGGCTGCAGGGTGGAGGTGGAATGGGGTGAGCATTATGGCCAATGACCCCAAGTCACCCCGATGCCTGTCAGTCTGTACAGGGTGGGCGTTACAGTTGGAAACCCTAACACCCTGGGCGTTAGTTGGTATTTTTGCCCCAAATTTTCAGCATGGGCTTTTTGGGACCCCACCTCATGAACAGTGGCAGTATTATTTTGTTACTCAGTCCCAAAAAGTGATTTCGCACAACAAGTGTGCCATTTAGCACCACAGGTGCGAAAACACATTTTGGGCAGGATGTGAAAAATGACAGCTGTACTGTTCATGAGGAGGTGTGAAGAAATGGCAAGGCTGAAAATCTGGAGTGAAAATTTGAAAAAGTGGCGAAGTTACAAGTGTGTGTAGAAACTGTGCAATGCATGCTTGCAATGCAGTCATCTTTTGGAATGTTTTCTAATTTTCAACATGGCCTTTTTGGGACCTCCCCTCATGAACAGTGGCACTGGGATTTAATTACTTTGTCCGGAAAGTTGACTTTGCACAACGACCGCACAATTCTGCGCCACAGGTGCAAAAACACATTTCAGGAAGGATGCAAAAAATGACAGCTGTACTTTTCATAGAGAGTGTGAAAAGTGGCAATGTTGGAAATTTGGAGTGAAAATATTAAAATTGATGAAGTTATTGAGGTATGAAGAAACTGCGCAATGAACACTCATAACGCAGTCATTTTTGGGATTTTTTTTCACCAAATTTACAACAAGGGCTTTTTGGGACCTCCCCTCATGAACAGTGGCACTGGGATTTCATTACTCTGTCTCAAAAGTTGACTTTGCACAGCGACCGCACCATTCTGCACCACAGGTGCAAAAACACATTTCAGGAAGGATGCAAAAAATGACAGCTGTACTGTTCATAAGAGGGTGTGAAAAAGTGGCAATGTTGGAAATTTGGAATGAAAATATTAAAATTGATGAAGTTAAAGCGTATAGAAACTGTGCAACAAGCATAGCATGAGTCATTTTGGAGTTTTTCACCAGATTTACAACAAGGGCTTTTTGGGACCCCACCTCATGAACAGTGGCACTGTCATTTTGTAAATTGGTCCCAAAAGGTGATTCTGTGCAGTGACCGCAAAATCACCTTTCCGGTCTGCGCAGTGACCGCAAAATCACCTTTCAGGACCAAGAAACGAAATGACAGTGACAGTGTTCACGAGGTGGGGTCTCAGAACCCCTTGTTGAAAATTTGGGACCAAAACTCCAACAGTTGGCTGAGATGCAAGGGAGGAAAGCGTCTCCTCCCACCTTCCAGAATCACCGCTCCAGCAGCACTATTGTAAATGTATTTATACCCTACAGGGCTTAAGGTGTCAGTCAGAGGTGCAAGGGGCTGGACAAGGAAGGGACTGGTGGGGTGGCAGGGGGCCGGAGATGTCAGCCAGGCTAATCGGGACGCAAACAGCTGTTTGCTGGGTGGTGACCTGCAGATATAAGGAAAAAGCCGCCACATGACTGGTGCGGCTTTTTCTTTTCAAGTGCAGACCATTTCAGGCAAAGCAGTGTCATGATCAACCTGACTGCTGATTGGTGTGATACTGTCGAGCCCCTTGCAGAGCACTCTGCATTGGACAGACAGTGTCACACCCTAAAAAGTCACTCATCGCTAGAAGTTCGACACGCATGCTCAAACTTAAAAAGGATGAAGTTTGAGTAGTAAACATACAGACCTGGAAGTGAGTGGTAAACATACAGAACTGGAAGTGAGTGGTAAACGTTGAGAACTGGAAGTGAGTGGTAAACATACAGAACTGAAAGGAGGGGTTTTAAGCAAAGCAGCCAATCTGTGGGCCACATGCTGTGCTTTTCAAAAACACATGCACTGGCTCTGGCAGTTAGCAACGGCAAGCAGGACTTATTGAATTTAACTCTGCTTTTAAAGTAGAAAAATGTACTGAAGACAGTTGGAAATACAAGGCTGTCTTGCATGATGAAGTGTATACACTACTGTTAGTCCTGCTGAGCTTGGGACTAAGAATCAAGGTTGCCAATTGCAACATGCCAGATGCAGTGTGATATATATATATATATATATATATATATATATATATATATATTTTTTTTATTTCATGCAGTCATGTGTGCTGGACTTTGATACAGTGATATTGTGCTGGGATATCATCACTGTACAAGGTGGGCATTGACCAATTAGATGCCAGAAACATTTCTTGATATTGTATAATAAGGCGTCTTGCACTCCCCAACCTAAGCAAGGCACTAGCAGGGGTAGAGTTCCTAAGGGGAGAAGCTGAAGAAGGCTAAGCTAGAGGAAGACATGACAATATGAAAGCTGTTAGATCACCCATAAACCAATGGCTGGCCATGTTGCTCAATCCAGCTCCACCCGACACACTGAATTCTTAGAAGACCAGGTAGGATGGACCATGGGAGAAAGTCACAGGAACAGTGCAGCAGCATTAATGTGACAGCAGAGTGGTAGGGTGGTGTGGTTTTCAGACTGTGGGTCAGCTGTACCCTGTAGGGAGTTGAGGGGCAAGTAAAACAAATCCTTTCAAAATGTTTTGGTTTAGATCTCCAATTTTTGGCCATGCTTGTGTTGGAACTTGAGACATGTTGGCCATATCTTAAAGGAGGTTTTAAAATACAGTTATTTATTGAAAAATGACCATCTGAGTTAGATGATAGCTGGGTGAAAAACACAGTGGGACAGCTTTAAGGGTGTTATTAAGAAGTATTACATTGTATGACTTAAGGACAGACTTCCAGGATAGGGTTACCACCTTTTACTGTAAGAAGTCCAAAGTGGGACATTTCTTACTGAAACATGATTTTTCGCAGGACAGTACGTAACCTTGACCAATACAACAGACTTGTTTCTCTATATAATCAGAATTAAGGCTAAGTATTGAAGTTTCTTAGTTGCTTCTATTATTTCTTATCATTTTTAGGTATTTTAATTAAGGTATTGTAGTTTTCTAGAACATTTAGTGGAAAGTTAGAAAGTATTTTTTCTACTATAAAATCAGGACATTTAGTATTTTTCATGTTTTTTTGCAGGGCACAGACGCCCAAATCAGGACTGTCCTGCGAAAATCAGGACAGGTGGTAACCCTATTCCAGGACCATCTTGCAAATGAGCTTGCTCAAGGATGATTGCGCCTGGTTAAATAAAGTTTGATTGATTGATGATGGACTTCTGATCTTTTTGCTGCCCTGCTCCTTCTGTTTCCAGTGTTGGAAATGGACAAAATTCAGTGGGAGAACCCACCACCTTTCATGTAGGAATCAGCTCAAACACACCTGACAGAGGTCTGGGGAGTGGGGACACATTTCCTCATTATATGTTGTGCGTTAACATGTTACTTATTCAGTTTTATGTCTCTGGGTGGGTAAAGGTTACACAGTAGCAGTCCTTTCCGCACTATACTACTGGAACTGAGTCAGACTCTTAATGTTACTGCTGCAGCTACGTTCTCGCTGGTCCCCCCCCCCCCATTTCCCCCACGGTGTTTCTGTGATACAAGTGGTTTGGTGCTTGTTTCAATGTAGGTGTTTTAGACAGATTCTGTTTAGTATATCTAGCTACTAACCCTCCATTTTAAGGTAGCAGTGATGTTGCTGTATCATCAGGGAGGGTACAAGGCATCGATAGGCGCCGGCACATTTCCAGTTAATTAAAAGACAATCCCCAGGGAACTCCAACTACTTCAACTGCTGGACCCCAGCTCATATCCTGGTCTGTTTGAATCCAGCAGAATTCTACTGAAAATGCTGTCGTTCAGGGCCACTACTTTTCTTTTCAATTCTGACTATCATTCCAGGAAAAACAGAAATATGGCTTATATTACCTTGCTATGTTAATTGCAGCTGATAGGAGACAGACCAAGGGGTTTAAAACTCAGAGATTTATGCACATTGAAGATCCCCAAAAGTGAGCAGAAGATCAACTGTCCAAGAACCTAAGAGTTTTAAAATGCAAATACAGTGACACTGGGGTCTCATCAAAGATGGACCTGTCAGTGAAAATTAGTTACAGGAGATTAAATGGGGGCAGCAGTACTGAGACTGGAAACATTACAAACAGAGATGGGAGAACTGGTTCAGAAACTCCCAGAACCGAATAATTTTTAAAACACTGATTTGGGAGCTTAATTTACTCCCCAGCAGATTTTATCTACAAAGAAGGCTGCTTGTAGGTTCCAAAGTCTATGGGTGCAGGGGTGCTCAAGCCCCCACCCACACTATTTCCCATGAGTATTCTAAGTACCCTTTACTTGCAAAAATTACTTTTTCTATGCTGTGCCCTTTTGAGCGTCAGCACCCCCACTTTTTCCCATGTTCCAGCACCCACCAGCACCCATGAGGCTGCTACAGAAGTAGTGGTGGAAAACCCCCTAAAGAATCCTGGATGTGCAAAAGGGATATAGTAAGTCAGATCTGTGTTAAGTTAGCATATAAATAGTGGTGTTACCAAAATGGTAATAACTAGCCACATGACACTCATATTAACTGTAGTGCTATTCCAAGCTGGGTTTACATTATTTTCTCTTCACCGACAATGCCTCACGGGTGGAAAATTATGGTTACAACTGTTTCTGTACCTTAAACTAAAAGGTTCTAAAGTTCTGATAAACACAGAAACAGCAGACTAGTGAGCACTTACGGCTCCAGTAACGCCAGTTGGTAAACCAAAGTCTCCTATACTGGTGAAGCAATTTACAGTAGCACCACATTTGGCTGTGAGATAAGCCCAGGAAGATTTTTGCACTTGTAAGCTGTTGCACATGACAAGGGGTGTAGGTAGATCACTTCCCATGTAATTGCAAGCTCTCCGTATTCACTCCATGTGTGTTTAATTCTATGCTGAGCTGAATGGCCTTTATTTATAATTACACAATGGCAAGACAATTTCCAGGGTTCTGATTGGTCAGTGTGTGCCTGAGACAGTGACATTATTACACAATAACATCACTGTATTGTTCTGTAGGATGACCATTTGGAGCTACTCTTAAGAAACAGAGATATATTGCTACACTAAAAATCGACTAAAACCTTTTTAAAATTTTTTTTTATTTTGTATAACATCAAGCCATCGTATAATTGCAATAAGGCACCCAAGGTGTGTGTTATTGTGTAATAACGTCACTCCTGGGGTGGTGGAAGCACTCCGCTTCACCTTGTGCTTCAACCCGCCCCAGGAGTGACGTTATTACACGATAACACACACCTTGCTGTGCCTTATTGCTTAAATCGGACACTCCTTAAATGATATCTGTGAGTATATATTGGGATATTCAGTTGCTTGACCCAGGATCTGAATTTTGTCTTCAGGTGTGAAGGGGCAGGACCGTGGCTCGTAAGTGGCATAGCCACAAGTGAGTTATGAGAGTCTTCTCCCTCACAGGTGATGGCAACTGCACATTTTGAGTCAGCCCTTTGTGCACTTGATCTATACAACATCAGTTTACTTCTTTGTAGCTTTTATGCCTCCTGTTTGTTTGAAGACTGAACTGTTTCTCTTTGATTTTAGATACTGTTTTCAGTGCTAAACTAGGAAACTGTGATGCAATCAGCATTGTGAAAGCTGTTGTCTGACTGATTCAGTACTCTAGTGTGATAAAACTAACCTTCGATACATAAATTATGACAACACTAACAACAAGATTGATATTGGAGGTGGTCTCTGCTAAATCAGTGGGGGATTCAAATGGTAGGGGGCAGTTACAAGGGCTAGATAATGACCACACCAGAAAGGGAAAGGGCCAGGGTGGACTGAGGAGCTGCTAGGGCTATCTCATTCAGCATCAGTTACATAGCGATCGGTAGACATGACGGGCCAACGCTTTTTTTTCTGCCAACAAATTCTATGTTCTGGGTTGAAGACATGTTGATTACGACTATACTGGGCTGGCAGTATAGCGCAGAGGTTAGAGTAACATGCTGTGAATGAGCTTAGTGCATCCAACAGACCTGGATTCCCACAACATCTGCTTGCATATTGTGTGACTCTGAGCAAGTCACTTAACCTCCCTAGGGCTCCTGGATCACCCCTTAAAACAGACACTTGTGCCTACTGGACCTTACCTCATTACCAAAGAATAAAACAAAAATAAAAGAGTTTTGCACGCAGGGTTATTTATGTTTGTGATGGGAGATATAAGCAATGTGTAACCATTATTTAACTACTGTTTCAGTATCCTCTGTCTGTGTGTTTTTGTGTATTGTCTTTCTTCCATGATCACTGTACTTATAATGTTGTATAATTTTTGTATGCATAACTTCCATTACTTGTTTTCTCTCTTGTTTCTATTACCTGAACACTGTACTGCTTAATACAATATGTATGTCCTTATTGCTGTTTGACACGGGGCCTTTGTAAAGGAGTCTATGACTCAAAGGGTTGTAATTCCGAATGTTATTAAATGAAATAAATAAAAAGAAAATTATTTGTGGCTCACTCCTTTAAATCTTTTGTATGCTGACTCTTGCTCTAAGCTACAGGGACTTCCTGTTACATTACTCTGTGTGTGTGTGTGTGTGTGTGTGTGTGTCTGTCTGTCTGTCATCACAGGCAGCTGAATAAAGTAGTTCAGTTGTGCGGACTATTGTCTTTGATTTCTAAGTGGATTGTTACAAAGTTAGCCACAGAAAGTATTACAGCAGGGACCTCAGATTAATATTTTATCCACGTATCAGCACTCCAGCAGTACAGCACCCACCTAGAGCAGAACTGTAGTGTCAGTGTCCATGCTGGATTAGAGCCAAATGCCTGGTGCAGGACTTGAACTCAGGACTGAATTTTTTAAACCAGAATTATTTTATTTCCAACCAAGTTCTTTCTGATGATTTATGCCCTCTTTGTGGAGCCACATTAAAATAGTATGAAACAAAACCCTTAAAACAACATTGGATGGTGATTAGTGAACTGCAACTGGCATTCTGTGCTCCATACACAGATGATGTTGTTGTTGTACCAGTGTCAGTGGCTCAATAGGTGGCACACTTGCCTCTATGACTGAAAGATCAGAAGGTCATGGGTTCTAGCCCCATAGCAGGTACCTGGGGTAATACCCATAACTGACACTGTATTGTAGGATGAGGGGGGGTGCTGCAATGTTAAGGCGCCGTCTTTCAGGTGAGATGTTAAACCGAAGTCCTTTTTGCACATGTCTGATTACCAGCCAGGTGAAAGTTAAAGATTCCATGACACTTATAGAAGGAGAGTAAGGGAGTTTCCCTGGCATCATGGCCAACGATCCCTCACAATAAAGAATGGGTTCTTATAACCCCCGATGCACCTGAAAACAAGCTGTCACAGCTTTGTGTGTCCTTCCTGGTCAAAAATTAGAAATAAAATGAAAAAATGAAATGTGTGATGAAAAGGGGCAGGAAATAGTACTTTGGGAATTACTGACAATTAAGAAGTGGTAATTACATGGAACTTAACAATATCACCTGATCGAAGATCTGAAGCTAGCAGATGAATATTTTTCTCTCTATATCGCCTTGCCGCACTTGGCACTGCTCTATCCGATACTCCTCCTTTCCTGTGCCCCTGCTACCTTCTCTTCCCATACTAAAATGACTCCTTATGTAACTATCTATCGCTCCGGCTTGGCTTCTTTTTTCTGCCTGTGTCTCCTGTATGGTCTAAGTAGTGTCTCCCTATCTGTGCCGCTTGTCACTAATCACAAGGCAGAATCTATAAAGGGCTTTTTCTTCTCAAATCTTCTCCTTTCCTACCGTCACCCACTTCCCGCTCTACATCATGCACTCCTGAAGAAAGGCTGTACCTACCTGTCACTCCTGTACTACCTACAGCATAGGGCTAGACATAAAAAACGTGACACTCTCACTAGAAACCCACTTAAGTTCCTAGCCCAAAGGCTGCTCCTGCTAGCTGGTGACATCGGAACCCAGGTCCTCCACATAATATCCCTATACCAACCTCAGCAAAGCTAATAAAGGCCTATTACTAGCCCATATGAATATAAGGAGTCTTGTGGGGCACCTGACTGAGCTGAAGCCTGGGCAAAACTGATTAACCCTGACATCCTGTGCCTTACGAAACATGGCTCAAACCCAAAATCCTAGATGCCCACTGCGCCCTACCTGGGTATGCCATCATTCAGCAGGATCAAGTAGCTCAAAAAGGGTGGGGAGTTGCCATTTATTACAAAATCACCTCTCAATAAAAGCGGTTCCAAATCCTGGCCCCCACATGCGCCTGTGAATCGCCATGCTACATTGTCCCTAGGAGCCAAACACTTGCACATCCTGTGTTTGTACAACCCACCCACTGGAGGTTTGGAAAGTTTCCAGATCTTACTACAACATGTGCCTCAATCCGTGAAACTGAATGAATGTATCCTGTTGGGGGACGTCAACTTAAACTGGCTAGGCCTGAATCAAGGTAACCTTGCATCTATGGTCCAAAAATATAACTTTCACCAACTTGTAACAGAATGCACGAGAATGACTAACACGCAGACAGGAACGCTATTAGACTGGGTTCTCACCAACAGGCCTGACCATATATCCAAAACCACTGTACTTGCAGACTCTCTGACAGACCACTCTCCCACAGTCTGTCACTGGCGTTCCTGTCAGTCGCCTGCTCCTCGGTCCCGCCTCATCACCCTTACCAACTTTGCAGCGCTTGATGTACAAGCATTTCTCAATGACATATCTATTATTGACTGGTCCGACATCTACAGTGCAACAAGTGCTGAGGCTGCCCTGGATGTGTTTCTCAGCAGGTTTGGGAGGTACAAAGGAGGCATGTACCTAAGATAAAGAAGGGTCAGGGGCAACAAACTAGGTGGCTGAGCAAAGATCTTTCCACAAGCTCAAACTCAGGGACAAACTCTGGAAACATTACAAACCACCGGGCTGCCCTGTGATCATCAGGCTTACAAACAGCATAGAAACGAATGTAAGAAACATATCAGGCTTGCGAAGAGCAGATACTGCCAAGACCTTTAACCAGCTCTGCTAATGATCCTCAAGATTTTGGAATCATATAAAAGCCTTCCTCGAACCCTCAATCCTTCACCCCTCGGACATGCTACTACAAGGGTCCACTGCAATGACTCCTCACCATTGCCAATGCCTTCAACCAGCAATTCTCGGACCTATCTGCTATCACGCCCTCTTAAAATCTCTCACAGACAACTCTCAACCATACTCTAACATGATAAACTCCAATCCACAACTTGCCTCTAAAAGATTGTTTTACTTCAAAAGGGTTACTGGAAATCAAGTCTGCAAACTACTGTGGGGATATCTGAGAACACTAGCCCGGCTCTGACACCCTGGAACCTCGACTCCTGAAAATAGCTGCCCGCCTCATATCCCCCACTTGCCAGGATTTTCACCTTATCTCTCTTACAGGTACTGTCCCGAGATTTGAAGGCTGCCAGAATCACGCCAGTTTTCAAAAAGGGAGCAAAAATGACTTGTCAAACTATAGACCCATTGCCATACTCTCGGTACTGAGTAAAATACTCGAAAAGATAGTAGCCACCCAAGTCACTGATTTTATTGACTCCACAAATGCACTCTGTGAAGCGCAACATGGCTTCAGGAAGCACCACAGTACTACAACTGCTCTGACCAAATTCACATCGGACGTTCTCTCAAATATGGACAGAGGGCAACTAACAGGTGCTGTGTTCATCGACCTTACAAAGGCCTTTGACCTGGTTGATCATCCACTACTGCTTGCTACCCTCAAAAACCTATGCTTCTTACCCCCAGTAATGTCCTGGTTCAGTAGCTACCTCACCAACAGGTCTCAAGCTGTAAAGCTTAACTCAGCCATCTCGGACAGTACCACGATCAATATTGGCATACCACAGGGCTCTATTCTCGGTCCTCCTCTTCTCATTATTTATCAACAACCTGCCCAACGAATAACGCCAGGCAGCTCACTACTCTATGCTGATGATCTTTTATATGCTCACTCTGACAACATCTCTCACCTGAATTCCACACTGTCATCAACCTTCAACCCTACGCAGCACTGGCTTGAAGCTCTTCGCCTTATACTCAATGCTAGCAAAACCAAGGCCATGCTCTTTGGATCAAATCATAAGCTTAGAACCTGCACATCCCCACTGAAAATTCCTGATATCGATGGATCCACCCTTGAGACGGTAAGTTCTTTCCGCTATCTTGGGATACAGCTTGACCAAAATCTTGACCTGAAGCAGCATATCCAGGAGTCGTGTAAGAATGTCAACTGTAAGCTGGGTGCTGCCTACAGAATGAACTTTATGCTCACACCCACCGCCAAACTTGCTATTGCCAGGGGTATCCTATTACCCACTCTGTCTTATTGTGCACCTATCCTCACCATGGCAAATAAAACCGTTCTACAGAAATGGGACACCACCTACAACAATGTCTGTAGATATGCAGCTAAAGCACCACGTCTGACGCACCATTGCCAACTTTACAAAGGGTTAGGCTGGCTATCCCCTTCCTCCACGAGGCTATACTACCTTTGCAGCCTATCAGACTCCATAATCAGAGCGTCGAAACCTGCCACACTGTCTGAACTACTCCAACCTGTAATACCATTGCGTGACCTGAGGTCGTCAGATAAGTCTTTTATCAGTGCCCCACTGCGCCCTCCAAGGGTGCTGGTGTCTTCAGGTGTGCTGCCCTCTGCCTGGAACTTACTGCCTATGGATCTGAGAAGTGCTCCAACACACCTAGCCTTCAAGCGGGACTTCAACAGATTTCCACTCTATGGACCATTGCACTTGTTTTGATCCCACTTAAACTTTGCAAACCTGTCTAAATCAATCCTCCCTTGCCATATACTCACTAGCCTACCTCCCCTTGATTGCTCTGTCACTTGGTTTGTCTGGTTGCACTTTAATGAACTGTCCACAAGACTGCCTGCACTTTCAATGTAATGCTTACAAACTTCTCATATGGACACTCTATTCCAATCACGATTGCTGCCTAATTGCCTTAATGTTGTAATATGTATATTATTCTGACCTTTTATACTGCATATCCAACTTTGTTTATTCTCTTCTGACTTTGTGTATAATTATGACATAATCCTTCTTTGTGTTTTATCCTTTGTCAGTTCTACTGTGTAGTACTAAACCATAAGATGTATCTAATTGTTAATGGGTACTGGTCCCTCTTGCTTTCCCTCTCCGCCCCCTCTCACTTCTCTCCCCCTCAGTCCTACCTGGTCTCAGTTCCATAACCCCGGGCCCCTTTTTGTGCCTTTCCCGCCAACTCGTATCTAGCCGTACTTTTCTGTATGCATCCCTATGCCCAGCCGAGTTCTAGTTCCATAGCCCCGGGTCCTTTTAGCGCCTTTTCCCGCAAAAGCCTTAACTAGCCGTACCTTGCCGCATGAGTCCCTGAGCCCAGCCGAGTTTTAGTTCCGCAGCCCCGGGTCTTCTTAGTGCCTTTTCCCGCTAAAGCCGTAATCACGCCGCTCCTTGCCGTACGTGCTTTCAGCCTAGCCGCCTCTCCTGATCCTGCTCCATTGCTACTGGATCCCTTTGTGCCTTTCCCACTAAATGCTGCACCTTGAAATTGTGTCCCTCAGCTCCTCCTTGCCCCTACCCTCTGGTCATCCTCTTGCTTTTCTGCAAACTCTTCCCCCCTACCTGCCGCTATCTAACCATACTTTGCCGTATGCGTCTCTGTGCCCAGCCGATTTCTAGCTCCATAGCCCCGGGTCCTTTTAGCGCCTTTACCCGCGTAAGCCGTAACTAGCCGTACTTCGGCATGAGTCCCTGAGCCCAGCCGAGTTTTAGTTCCACAGCCCCGGGTCTTCTTAGTGCATTTTCCCGCTAAAGCCGTAATCGCGCTGCTCCTTGCCGTACGTGCTTTCAGCCTAGCCGCCTCTCCTGATCCAGCTCCGATGCTATTGGATCCCTTTGTGCCTTCCCACTAAATGCTACACTTTAAATTGTGTCCCTCAGTCCTCCTTGCCCCTCACCTCTGGTTTCATCCTCTTGTTTTCTGCAACACTCTTCCCCTACCTGCCGCTCATCCCCCGCTCTGCCATCCCTTGATTCCACGAGCCCGGTTGTGTACCCCTGCCTAGCACCGCAAGGCAGTTAGCTGCTATCTTCCGTCCTTCATCATTGCCTCCACCTCTCATCAGTTTCCACCCTCCTTGTTGTCCCAAAATCCCTACCTTCCCTTCCTCTCTCTCTCTCTCCCCCCCCAAAAGTGATCTCCCGCCAGTACCCTCTGCCTATTGAAACCGTATGCCTGCCTTTGAAAATTGTATGTCTATACTTGTACCTTTGTACCTTTGCCTGTATTATATTAACTAAACTGACCTATTTTGTACTGTAATTGTGTCTCCCGGGTCGTGCCTGAAAATAGTCACCTGTTGGCTAGTACACCTACCCGGTTAACAAAAACTAAATAAATAAATATTATCTGTAATGGGCTCATCCAAAAAGGATCACTTTCTAGTGACTATAATGTGATGTGCATGGAAAGGCAAACATGTATTAAATATTAAGAGATAAAACCAGAGACATGGAAAATGTGGCCAAAAACTCAGAAATAGTCCCATTGGACCTCAGAGCAACAGAGCTAATTAAAAAAAGCTTTACAGCACATCCAGGTATGCTTGCTATAACCCTAGCACTTTATCAGCTGCAGATGTAAGCTATTCAAGGAAAATATGAATGTTAAGCAGAGTTCTTACTGCAAGTCTAACAGCCAATGCCTATATAGACAAGCATTTGTCAATGCCGAATGTTTGCTTGCTGGCATTAGCATTGGAAGTGCAGGAGTTAGACAGATGCAGAACAGGAATGGCAGTGAAGTATTGAACTGATGCCAACCCCACCCTCACCCTGCAGAGATGGACAGGCATTGGGGTGTGCCTTTGGGTCGTCACCCATAATGCTCATGCCGTTTCACCTCACCTTACCCTGCAGACACCGACAAGTGTCGAGGTGTGCCTTGGGGTGTTCAGGCTTTACATTTACCCCATTCCATATGGAAATACGCTAAAATGCATGCAGTATAGGAGAATGGGGTGAACATTGGGGCCAAAGAGTCCAAGGCACACCTCGATGCCTGTCACTGGCTGCAGGGTAGGGTTGGGGGTGGAATGGCATGAGCATTACTGTTGACAATCCCAAGTCATCCCTGACACCTGTCAGTCCCTAAAGGGTAGGGCGTTATGGTCGGAAACCCTAATGCCCTGGGGGTTTCTTTGTATTTTCACTCCAAGTTTTCAACGTGGGCTTTTTGTGACCCCCCCACCGCATGAACAGTGATACTATCAGTTCGTTAGCCAAAAGGTGATTTTGCACAATGACTGCACCAATTGGCGCTACTGGTGCGAAAACACATTTCCAACAGGATGTGAAAAATCACAGCTGTACTGTTCATGATGAGGTGTAAAAAAATGGTAATGTTGAAAATCTGGAGTGAAAATATAAAAAAAAATCGGTGAAGTCACGAGCGTGCGTAGAAACTGCGCAACGCACACCTGTGATGCAATTATTTTGGGGATTTTTTATACCAGATTTTCAACATAGGCATTTTGGGACCACTGCTCATGAACAGTGGCACTGTGATTTTCTTAATCTGTCCCAAACGTTGATTTTGCACAGCGACCGCGCCCATTGTGTGCCACAGATGCGAAAACATGTTTTGGGCAGGATGTGAAAAATGACAGCTGCACTGTTCATAAGGCAGTGTGCAAAAATGACAATGTTGAAAATCTGGAGTAAAAATATAAAAAATTGGCGAAGCTATGAGCGTGTGTAGAAACTGCGTAATGCACGCTGGTAACGCAGTCATTTTTTGGAATTTGTTCACCAAATCTGCAACATGAGCTTTTTGGGACATCTCCTTATGAACACTGTCACTGTGATTTTCTTAATCTGCCCGGAACGTGTATTTCACACAGCAACCGCACCATTGTGCGCCAGATGTGCGAAAACACTTTTCAGGCAGGATGTGAAAAATGACAGCTGTACTGTTCATAAGGAGGTGTGGAAAAATGGTAATGTTGAAAATATGGAGTGAAGATATTAAAAAGTTATGAGCATGCGTGGGAACTGCGCAACGCACACTCATAACACAGTAATTTTGGGGAAGTTTTTCACCAGATTTGCAACTTAGGCTTTTTGGGAGCCCACCTCATGAGCAGTGACACTGTTGTTTCAGTAATCGGTCCTGGAAGGTGATTTCGTGCAGTGACCACGAAATCACCTTTCGGGACCACATAATGGCATGGTAGTAACTAAGTTCATGAGGTAGGGTCCCAAGAACCCCATATTTAAAATTTGGTGCCAAAAGTCATAAAAATGGACGAGATATCCACCTAAATTGAAACTCCCCCATTTATGCCATTATACAGCTCACCAGCATTTCTTCAATTTGCGGTCGGCTTTGAAGAGTGCAGACGTGTTCCCGCTCCACCAAAGATCACAGCGCCGACCTCCGGAGGTTAGTATGGGATGGTGGGTGCGGGGAGGTGGGTTGCGCAGAGGGTGGGTGCGTGTTGGGGGAGGGGGCACCGCAGACAATGAGGGACCATTTTCTTGTTTACAGGTTAAAAAAAAAACTTAGTGGGAAGGTTTTCTTTTTTACAGGTACATTTGGCATGCTGGGGTGGGCTCCCAGTGTGCCACCTGGGTGTTTTGGGGGGGGACTGGAGCCGATGGGGATTGGGCACCCTGTTGGCAAAGAAAACGGGTCTGTGTTTGGGGGGAGTATGATGCTGAGAGGGATTGGGCACCCCCTCGACAGACAAATTAAACTACAGGGATATCATGCTGACGGGGATTGGGCTCCCCGTCGGCAAATTAACTGGGGAGAGGGCATACCGACAGGGGGATTGTGCACCCCAGATGTTGGCTTTCTCGGGACTGTGAGAGGTGGATGGCGACAGCCACCGCCATGTTCATTGAAATTTTACACTAGGCAAGGCATCCCTTGCAATGAGGGGGCACTTCCTCATTGCAGCGGCGAATTTCTTTCAAGTTGGTAGCATGCTTCTGAGCTGCTGTCATAGACAGCGTGCTCATTCATTGGTGCCACAGAGACAAGTCCCAAAAAGCAGTGGCGGCATTGGCCACAACATGGCTGCACCTCCACAACCTGCTAGTCCAGCAAGCTGTCACAACATGTTTCTTGCACATGCGTGCAAGAAAAGAAAAAAATGAATCCTTTTTCGTATGCCTGGGTCTTAAAGAGTTGAACACAGAAATACAATGACAGCATTATCAGTGCTGTACTCTTGTGGAAGTACAGCGCTGGCTGGCAGGTGTGCAGTTTTTCATGATTTTAGATGAGAAAGGTGGAAGCTGGTCTATCACCATCTAATGAAAACCTATGTAATTCAGCACTCCATGGGGACTCTGCAATTTAAATTTAATCTCAAAGTGAATGTAACTAATCATGATAACAGCCATGGGTGTAGAGTTTAGGTTTTCCTGGGGGGGAGGGAGGCTCTCAGGCTCAAAACTATTGGCCTAAGCAGTGAACCTATTTTTAGACTACCATGGGGGGGGGCTCAGATTCCTGAGGGAGGGGGTTTGAGCTTGGAAGCCCCCCCCAACTCTACACCTATGCTAACAGCAAAGCAGCCACTTTACCAAATGAAGTACTGGATTATCCATATTAAATGCATCTTAATAATCCTGCTTCACTGTTAATTTATTTGTTTATTTGTACATCGGTTTACAACCTTTGAGCCAGAGGCTCATTTCCAAAGGTACCTCGTCACATTGAGGACAAATACATAACAGACTCATGGTTACAGCATATGGGTTACATAGTTAGCAAGCACATGTGATAATAACAATTAAACAGATAAGCCAGTCTGGTTACAATGGCACATTCTTGCACGATGGTAAGAGCAAGCAACAGGATAATAGCAGTTTTATCAGCAATGGGTGAGGATTAAAAGAGGTGTGGTATGGATGCCACCCAGCGGGCATTGTCAGGGCACAGAGTGTTGTGCCTCAATTAAGACAGGTGCAGCTATGTGTATTAAATAGTTGGCTTGGTAGTGCGGTTTCGAATTTGGAAATCGTGGGGGCATCCGAGATGGGGGCAGGGAGTGAGTTATACCAGGATGGCGCTCTATAGCAGAAGGATCTCTGTCCATGGGAGGTCCTAGATCTTGGCTCCAAAAAAGTGGCCTTGCAGGAGGTCCGTGAACAGACCAAGGGTTGGACTTGGCGGAGGGAGGCTGTCAGCCCTGGTGGGGATAGCCCGAGAAGAGTTTTTGTTGTTATTAGGCATGTTTGGTATCGTAGATGTTCATCTAGATTCAGCAGTATTGCCATGTCATAGAGCTGGCACGAATGCATGAGCCTGGGGGCCCCAGTGATTAGCCTGCATGCCTTATTTAGGATGAGGTGAATTTTATTGAGGGCGGTCGTGTCAGCAGCACTGTATACTGGTAGGCCATAGTCAACAGGGGATAATATAGAGGATGTGACTGCTAGATGGAGGGCAGCGGGGGGAGACAGTTTTTATAGCAGTATAATATACCTAGCCGCACATTACTGGCTGAGGCAAGTGCATCAATGTGGGTGTGGTAGGTGAGGGCTGAGTCAAAGGAGACCCCAAGGTACTTATAGGAGTGGACTTGCTCTAGTGGCTGTTTGGAGCAGGGGAGGATATGGAGTGGGAAGTTGCTGGCTTTGTTTTGGGGGTGGGCAAAGAGCATTGTTTTTGTTTTTGTGAGATTTATGACCAGTCTGTGCTCTTTAAACCAGGTTTTGGCATCATTATAGGATAGTTGTAGGGAGTCCTGGAGGGAGGTAGGGTTACGGTAGGCGGCAAAGATGACAGCGTCATCTGCATGCAGCAGAATTTTCCCAGTGCATGCAGTGGGCAGGGTGTTAAGGTAGGGTGAGAAGAGTAGGGGTCCCAGGATGGAGCCCTGAGGAACCCTCGAGCGGATGGGACAAGTTTTTGGAAAGTGTCCCATTAATTCTGACACAGTGGGAGTGGGAAGATAGGTAGCTGGTGCACCAGGTGAGAGGCCCAGTAGAGAAGCCAGTGTGGCAAAGGGCATGCAGCAGGAGGGGGTGGGAGACAGTGTTGAATGCCTTTGAGAGGTCGACAAACACTGCCCTGGCTAGGGAGCCAGAGTCCAGAGAGGAGTGTAGGAAAGTTGAAAATTCAACTAGTGCAGTGCCGGTACTCTGTCCTGCATGGAAACCATTCTGTTCAGGGCAGAGGCTATTGTGTTTGGTCAGGAATTCAGTGATTTGCGTGGCAACCAGCTTTTCTAGGGCTTTGGAGAGGGGGTGGGAGTATGGAGATAGGACGGTAGTTCCCGGCCGAGGACCTGTCACCACCTTTGTGAATGGGAGTAACAATGGTGGTTTTCCATGCAGTTGGGAATTGCCCCAGGTAGAGGGATTTGTTGAGAAGGCTGGTGAGTGGGGCAAGGACCTGAACCAGTACAGACGGAGAATGCTGGGGTCCAGGGAGTTGTCGCCGGAACTACTGCTTTTTAATGCTCGGACCAGGTGGGGTCTGGCTTCCTGGGCAGTTACCCTACGTAGGTAGAAGCTAGGACATTGAAGGGCTGGGGCAGGTAGGGAGGGAGGGTGGCGGGTCAAAGAAATTACTGGGGAGGACAGAGCTAAGGTCCGAAAAGGATGTGTTAAGTAGTTTGCAATGTTTGCTGGGTCCAGAATTGTAGTGCCGCTAATGGAGATCTGATGGGGAGGGAGCGTGCGCTCCCATTTAATTGTTTGACATTATCCCAGAGAGTTCAGGCACACCCCCAGGAGGAGGTGAGAGTGGCCTGGTAGTGGTTGGCCTTGGCTTTTTTGATGGTCCAAGTGTACTTATTCCACGCAGCATTGTAGGCCTGTCTGTCAGCCATCTGGCCTGTTTCTATGGCAAGGTGCCATAGGTTATCCCTAAGCCTGAGCAATTGTAATAGGGCAGGAGTAATCCAGGGCACATTATGTTTTTTGGTTCGGGTAGTCGTGAATGGTGTGAAGAGGTTGCAGTCTTTGTTAAAGGTTTGGGAAAAGAAGGCAAGGGCAGTATCTATGTCAGGAGCGTGGTGAATGGGGGACCAGTTTATTTGGGCAAGAAATTGCTTGAGGTTTTTCAGCCCACCTAGTCTGAAACACTGGCAAAGTGTGGGTTGGGCTGTGAGTCGGAGCGAGGGGGTCACCCAGCGGAATAGGATAGGGGAATGGTCACTGAGTGAGTCAGGGAGGACTTGGATGTCCAGAATTTTTTGGGGCGGTTGGTGATGATAACATCTAGGAGGGTGCTGGTACCTCTCTTAGGGTTTACTCTTGTGGGTTGGGAAATGAGTTATGTCAGATCAATGGCCGCGAAGGAGTCCTGGGTGGTAGAGGAGGTGGCGCTGAGCCAGTTCATGTTAAGATCCCCCACAAGGACTTGTTCTGCCCTGTGAGGGAGGGTGGCAAGATAATCAGTTAAGGATAATAGTGCTGGGTTTTGGTTCTTTGGGGGAATGTAGGCAGAGGTGAGATAAAGGGGGCTCCTGGAGGGGTCTGGAGTAAATTTAAGGGTAAGGGCCTGCCCCACTTTCAAGGGCCGGAGCAGGGGGTGCTTGACCAGTGAGTGTATCCCTGGTATAGACTGCACAGCCATCCCCATGTTTGCCTACATGATTCTCCTGGTATAGGGTGTAGCCAGGTAGTGAGACAAAGGAGTCAGAGGTGGACTTTGATAGCCAGGTTTCCACCAGTGCAATGACATCTGGTTTGTGCGGCATGACCCAGCATTGGAGGGCATCATATTTTTTCAATATGCTGCATATATTCATGGAGGCAATGCTCAGCCCGGGGGACCCACCTGGTGGGCTGGTCAGGGTGGGGCCTGGGTTAGGATGTATATTGCCTGTTAACAGTAGAAGGAGGACCACGGCTCTGGCCAGGACGTGGTGATGTGTATGCTTCCAACAGGTATGTGGGGATGGGGAGGGGACCTTCAGGGAACAGGTGATGGGTAGGGTTTGCCAGGTTGGGAGGGCGAGAATGATTAGCCGCCAAAGGGAGCCTGGGTAGGCAGTGAGGAGGTACCCAGGGGATGGGTGCTGTGGGCCAGTGCACATGGTCAGTGTGAGGTGAGTGCGAACTATGTCTGGGAGAATTGTTGGCACTGGTACCAGTGAGCCAGGAGAGATGACTGGCTGGTGGGACGAGGGTACTAGAAAGTAGATGAGGGGGAGGCATTTTTAGAGGAGGTGGACTAACATAGCTCTTATGGTGGTAGTTGGGTAGACAGGTAGAAGTATTTAGGTTGTCTTCCAGAAAACGTGGATACCACTTTCGATTAGTGCAACAAAAGAGGAGGTGGTATCGTCATGTACATCGACTCCAGCCTCCTTTTCACCCTAGTGCCGCTCATATAGCCACTCTTGCAAAATATCAATTCCCTGATGGTGAAAATCACACTTCCCCACTCCACCCCAATTTTTGTAGCTGGCTCATACTGCCTCCTAACTCCCCTGTATCCGCTATCATGGACCTCCTAGCTGCTTTCAATTCCCATGCGTCTGGTGGGGAGCTACATGTCCTCGGAGACTTCAACGTAAACGGGCTGTCCACCTCTAGCTCTAAAATTTGAAATGACATTGCCTCATTAAATCTGGCGCAATTGATAATGGAACCTACCCATTTAAATTGAAAAACCCACAATCACTCTGCTAGAGTGGTCACTCACTTCCCACCCGCATAGGATAATAGCAGCAGGTCTCTTGCCCAACTCCCTAAGTGACCACCTTCTAACCTATTTGGTGAGAAAAGTCCATAGGCCTAAGGCACCCCCAAAAAACCTTACTGGTTCAGTCCTTTGAATCCTTGATCACACTGCCGTCCTAAATGACCTGGCTAATGTCAACTGGTCATTCATCCGCCATGCCACCTCCATCGACTCTGCCCTGGACTACTTCAAGTCCAAGTTCCTCTCAGTCTGGAACACCCATGCCCCACTCAGGCATACTAAGGTGCAGGGTACTCACCTGCCCTGGATCACTGCTGATATAGTCAGCCTCAGGGCCAGGGTCCAGGCTTGGAAGTCTCATAAAGTTACCAGCTCCATCTCTGCCTACCAACTGTACTGTACTCTTCGCAATGCTTGCACAAGACAAATAAGCCAGGCAAAAGCATACTACTTCAAATCCACCTTCCATTCCAACATCAAACACCCCTCCAAATTCTGGAAAGTGGTACAGTTGCTTCCCCCGTCGTCCCAACCCCCCACCCCGTACTACAGGCAGGCGGTTCCACAGTAACTGAACCCCTCGCAGTGGCCTCAGAGTTCAACTGCTTCTTCACAAATTGTACTACATCACTCCTGTCTACTCTCCCACCTGCCCCTCCTACCACACCCCGCCCTAACCAAGCCTCCTCTCCCCCTGCTTTCTCCTTCCTCCATGTAACCCCAGATGATGTTCTCAATGCACTATTTGCCCTAAACCCTTCTTCCAAGTGTAAATGTCCCACGGGGCTGGACTCTAAATTATTTTTCTTGGCAGCCCCAGCCATTGCATCCCCACTGGCCTCACTTTTCAACCTTTCATTCTCCCTAGCTTCTATCCCAGCTGAATGGAAACATGCCACATTCATCCCCCTGCCAAAAGGTGGTGACCGATCCTCCCCTGGTAATTACCACCCTATCTCCCTCCTCCCCATCCTAGCTAAACTCCAGGAACACCTAGTCTTCTCCCAACTCTCCTCTTTCCTTGACTCTACCTCTTTTTTCACACCTTACCAGTCTGGGTTTCAGAGGTTCCACTCCGCCACCACTTCCCTCCTGAGGCTCACCAACTCTGTCTTCACCAGGATGGATTAAGGCTACACCACCTCCGCCATTTTTGTCGACCTCGTAAAGGCTTTTGACACTGTACCTCACCCTCTCCTCCTATCCAAGCTTTCCCTCGCTGGGATCTCTAGGGAGGCCACCAGTGGGTTGCACTCCTATCTCATTGGCAGGACACAGTCTGTCAGGATTGGAAACTACATCTCTTCCCACTCCCTGTCATGACTGGTGTCCCCCAAGGCTCAGTCCTTGGCCCACTACTGTTCTCCATCTTCCTTAATGATTTGCCCTCTGTCTGCCCACACACATTCATTCACATGTATGCGGACAACACTCTCCTGTTTGCATCTGGCCCCCCATCCTCTGATATGGCAACCAGACTTCAGCATGACTTTGATGATATCCAGCTCTGGCTTCGCTCCAATCAGCTATTCCTGAATGCTAAGAAGACTGTCTCCATGACCTTCAGCAAAAGGCAGAGACTCTCTCGGCTCCCCTCCCTCCCTCCACACCTTCCACACCCTGGATGGGACAAAGTTGGAGGACTGCACTTCCTTTTGATACCTCAGGGTCTGGCTTGACTAGCACCTCAGCTTTTCTGTACATATCAAGACCATCCACAAGAAGCTGCATCCCAAGCTGGGAGCCCTGTATCGGAGCCGTGGATGTATCCCACTGCAGGCCCGCCATGCTATTGTACAGAAAATGATTCTCCCAATTTTTGATTACAGTGACGTAGTCTACAGTGCTGCTCCCAAAACTCCCCTAACCAGACTGGATACTCTCTTCCACTCTTTCTGTCATTTTGCCCTTGACTGCCCTCCTAGTACCCACCAATGTGTCCTCTACCAATCCCTGTGCCTCCCCTCTCTTCAGGATAGAAGGCCATCTCACTGTGCTAGGTCTACGGCCAAGTTCTGGACCCAGTCACTGCCCCCGTACATCTTTGCAGCCCTACTCTCGTCGCCTCCCCTTTGCACTCCCTCAGACACTATGATCCCCCCTCTTTCGCCATCCCACATAAGTCCACAACTGCAGGCCAAGCAACCTTCTCATACGGTGTGCCTAAATTGTGAAACTCACTCCCCTTGGCCATTCGTCATGCTTCCTCTGCACACTACCTCAACTCTCTCCACAAAGCCCACTTCAGCTCCACATGCATGTGCACTTAATCCCATCATTTCACTGACCTAGGCCTGCACATTTACTAGCTGTCTGGCTAGGATGTCAGTTCATACTGCCAGATTGAACATCAGACTATGTAATATCTGGACTAGCTGTTATCACTTGTGATTGTTATCTTAAGTAATTTCCTACTGCACTGCACTGTATCATAATATCTCCTGTAACTGTATATAATGTACTGTTCCTTGCTGTATTCTATGTATTGTCTTCAATTTCTGTATTCTATGTATTGTCTCTAATTCCCCCCCCTTCCCCAGGACGCATCTGGAATCGAGCAGTTTGTCTACTCAGTATGCCTTCCTGATAAAACTTTTAAATAAATAAAAATAAATTACTGGTGCTTTTATGTTTAAATTGAAGACTACCATTAACAGCAATTCTTTTTTTCCCCCATATGTATTTTGTAGGATTTTTCATTTTTCTCCGTGACCCCTTGCATCCCTGCATAGCATGCGCGTGTGGAGGCACACGCACATCACACACTACAGGACGCCCCACTCTACCAGTCACTTCATTACTGCCTGCACCTGCACCTGCCACCAGACCTCCATCCAGTGACAGCGGGACTGTGGATGGGTGACACCCCCCACTCCCGTGAGAGGAGAGCCAGTGCTCAATCCTGCTCCCACCACACACCCCCATCCCCTGTGATGGCACACCTGATGACCTGAGGTCATTCCCGAACCTGGGTCACCTGTGTGGCGCAAGGTAAGATGTCCAGCGCCTCAGTCCTCAATGCCACCAGGCCGACCACTAATAGCAATTCTATGAATTATTGTATTCTAAACTATGGAAATTTTGTATAACTTGTAGGACCATGTCCATGATTAAGCAGGAGTGCAAACTGCTGGGAAGACAGTGATCACTAGAATATTTTTGAATAAACTGAAATCCTATTATATACATATATAGTCCCCTGCCCTACCACTCCACCGTGCACCTCCCACCCTCCACATATCAACAGGCGTCATGGTGCCTTGGGGTCATCAGGCCTAAATCTCACCCAGTCCATGTGTAAGGAAACTCAGATTGCATAGTATAGCAGAATGCAGTGAAAGTTAGGCCCATGACCCGAAAGTACCCCTCGGAGCCTGCTGGTATGTGGAGGTGTGTGCAATGGGGTGGTACGGTTGGAAACCCTAACACTGCATTTCCTGACTTTCATAGCTGTAATATCAACCCTAACTGATGCATTAATGGATTTTTTTGCTACACTACAGTATATACATATGTCAATCAATCATTTTATTTAACCAGGCATAAACACTATTGAGCAAGCTCATTTTCAAGGTGGTCCTGGGCATTAATACAATACAGTACACTTCATAAGATTACAATTAAGGTGGACAATGGTGAAAAAAAAAAAAAACATTGTGAAGGTGCCGGTCAATATGGGCCTTTACATACCGGTCAACATAATTAACATGCAAAGGTACATAATGATAAGCTTTACTGAAATGAGAAGAGACAACAATCCCATATAGTCTCCGCTAAGTAAGAGCTCATACCTAAATGATAAAAAATAAGGAGGTATTAAAGAGTAGGGTAGAAATTGAGGTGAAACAGTAGGCAGCCAAAAGGGAGGCCAGAATAGGTAAAAGGTAGAGAATAGGGAGGGCCATTTTGGATTAAGAGAACTAGGCTTGTAGGTCCTAGGTTTCTGTTGTTAGGAATGTGGGGTGGATGAGATAATTAGGCGCAGGATTTGAGAGTGGCACCCGGGGCTTAGGGGTCATCGGCGTCTGAAACAGTTGCATGATTCCTTCAGATAGTCCGTTAATAGAGCTTTGAATGTGAAAATGCTTGGAAGTGAGGATAATTTTAATGAGTCTTGCATAGTGTTCCAAAGTAATGGAAGTGATAAGTTGATTGCTGCTGAGCCAAGGGTAGTTTTCACTCTAGGAATCTGGAAGCAGATTAAGGAGAAGCGTCTCAGGCCATAGGAACCTTTAGCCCATTTGAAGATGTTCGAGATGTATGCAGGGAGGTTATCAGATAATGCTCTAATAAACTAGAGGAGCGCATTCCTTTTTCTTCTAGTTGAGAGAGAGGTCCATCCTGAAACCTGGTATAGATGACAGTGATGTGTACTATGGGGTAGATTTAAGATAAATCTTAAAGCCCGGTGGTAAAGGGTGTCCAGTTTGTTTAGCATCGTTGATAGGCAATGACTGTAAAGGAAATCAGCGTAGTCCAGTATAGGTAGGAATGTAGTTTGTACTAGTCTCATTCTGGCTTCTAACGTGAGTAGGTGTTTAATGCGATAGAATAAACCTAATCACTGTCTTAGTTTCTTCGAGGTTTCATTTAAGTGGCACAGAAAGTTGAGCTTGTTATCCAGCCAGAACCCTAGGTATTTAAAGGTATCAACTACTTCAAGGGGTTCATCTAAGAGTGTTTGGATCTGTGTGATATGTGGACATCTGGAAGTAGACTTTGGTGAGAGAATCATTGCTTTAGTCTTTTTTGGCGTTGAGGAGGAGCTTATGAGTGAGAAGGTTGTATTGGAGGGTGACAAAGTCTTTCTGTAAGTACTCATAGGCCAGATCCAAGGATGAATTTGTGGTATAGAGTACAGTATCATCTGCGAATAAGTGCACATTTGCTGTGCCCAGCTGCGAGTTCAGATTATTGATGTATATTGCAAAGAGGATAGGGCCCAGGATGGAGCCTTGTGGGACTCCTCGTAACAAGGATTTTTGTGGGAACAGATATCCTATGGCTTTGACTTGTTCTAACCTATTGGTTAAGTAGCTGGTGAACCATTTAATGGCAGAACTATCAAGTCCGATGTTACTCAGTGCAGTAAGCATGATGGTATGATCCACAGTATTGAAGGCCTTACTTAGATCAAGGAAGAGGGTAAATACATGCTTCTTAGAGTCCAAGGCCATTTGCCAGTCTGTAGTTACCTTGGCAAGAGCCGATACTGTACTGTGTTTGGCTCTGAAGCCGAACTAAGCCGGGTTTAGCAACTTTTGTGAATCCAAATGTTCTCTAAGTTGGATGCTGACAATTTTTTCAAGTAATTTAGAGAGGACGGATAGTATAGAAATAGGCCGGTAATTGTTCAGATCACTCGGATCCCTAGTCTTGAATAATGGTACGATGTGGGCAATTTTCCACAAGATAGGTAGCTCACTTTGAATCAGAGAGGTTTTGAATAAGTGTGTAATGGGGGAGGTCAGATAGGTATGGCCAAGTTTTAGGAAGTAAGGTTCAATATTATCTGCACCCGCACTCTTTTTTGTATCCAGAGAAAGGAAGAGGTCCTCCACTTGCTTGAACGTAATCGTAAGGAAGCTGAAGGGGGTGGGATGTGGTTGGTTATGGTTGTGATTATCAGTGAAGCCAACAGTGTAGTCTCTTGCCAATCTAAGTTTGCTGATAGGTGAGGTGTCAAAGGCATGCCCTGCAGTGGCAAAGTGATCATTAAGCTTTTCTAGTATATCAGCTTTGTCCGTATAGGTGGTACCATCAGACTCAATTTTGTTTGGAAGCGGTGTTGCAGTGGACAGACCTTCGGCTTCTTTGAGGATGTTCCAAAATTTGGCAGAGTTGTTTTTATTGTCTTCTAGTTCTTTTTGGAAGTACCTAGCTTTTTCTGACCTAATTAGCTTGAGATATATATATATATATCTAGAGATATATATATATATATATATATATATATATATATATATATAAATATATATGATTTCAGTTTATTTCAAAATAGTCTGGTGCTCAATAATTGATATTGAACTGGGCTGGGGATCAGAGGATGGGGGACCACTGGACACCAGGGACTAGGTTTTTTGCAATGGGGCCAAGGATCAGCGGGTGAGGGTACTACTGGACACCAGGGACTCCGGTTATTCCAACGGGGACAGGGACTGGAGGGTGGGGGGGCCACGGACCACCAGGGTAATGTTTATTGTAACGGGGCTGGAGATTGGAGGATGGGCTGGGGACCACGGATCACCAGGATGTTTAATTTTAATGGGGCTGGGGATCAGAAGATGGGGGGACAACAAACCCCCACATGTTTATTGTAATGTGGCTAGGAACTGGAGGGCGGGGGGATAACTGGAAACCAAGGAATAATTGGTATTGAACAGGGAAAGAAATTGGAGGATGGGGAGACCATGGATCACCAGGGATATGTTTAATTTTCCTGGGGCAGAGATTCAGAGGATGGGGGATTACTGGACAACAGGAAAACACATACTTTTTTTTTTTAATATTCTTTATTTTTGTTTTTTTCATCATATCAGCAGGGATACAATGTACACAATGACAAGTGATGAAGACATTCATTAATACATTTAAATAAGAATAGCAGCAAGGGGATAACAAATCCTGAGACATCTATAAATACATCACATATCAAAATGTATTTTCAACCCAGTTATCTAACTTTCTATACTACTCAGGGGACAAAGGACACATCTATCGGGGTAATATAGAATGCCCAAGGTCTCCATGCCACTTCAAAATATTCAATTCTACCTGTTCTTTTGGCAATCGTCCGTTCTAAATAATAGATTTCAGACATCACCTTATGCCACATGTCCAATGTAGGGGTAGTACTGGTTTCTCCAAAGATGAGTTATTACTTTTTTTTGCTGCTGCCAGATATAAATATAATTTACTTTTACTGAGGGAAATTGAATCGTCCTCACCAACATATAGCAACACCAGCTGTGGAGTGAGTTTTAAGTCATTTTCCACTAATTGTCTTAAACTGGTTTTAATGTCTCACCAATACTGGACTATCATTGGACAGGCATAGAAGATGTGAGTCATATTAGCCAGGGATTCTCCACAGTCCCTCCAACATATGCCATAACTAGCTGGCAGGAATTTAATTAATTTGTCAGGCGTATCAAAAAATCGAATCCTGCATTTCCATACAAATTCAACCCAATATGGGGCTTGAGAGACTTTCATGGAGGGTACAGTTGGTTCCAACCACTTCTTATATATCAGGTGTGTATGTGATTCTAAATTCTAAGCCTGTAATACATCTCATGTGGAGTCTTGCCAGTATCCCCTTAGGGCCTTATAAATATAACCTATCCAGTGTGTGTTTTCCCGGCCCTGGATGGCCTCTACCAAAACACCCATCAGAGGGGAAACGGGGTTCAGAAAAGCATTCCAGAGTGTTTTTTTTCTGAGACAGAAATGTTCTCATCTGTAAATACCTATAATGATGGGAATTGGGAAGGTGAAAGCTGTTTGCAGAGAAACAAAGGGTACCACCCCCTGGCACATCCAGAAATTGGTATATCATTGACAGCCCCCTGGTATGCCATTCACTAAAGGCGTGATCCATTTGTGCAGGAATAAAATCTCTCTCACTAACTAGTAGTCGAAAATAATAAAAGGTTTCCTCTAACTGTGGAAGGGCTCTTATCTCATACCATGTTTTTAAGGTATTATGGGTTCCGAAGGTGAAAGTCCTAAACTGTGGGGGAGGAAGAGGGGCAAACACTGTAGGGAGGATATTAAATAAATCATTTAACACAAATTCAATATATTTCCAGGTTGGATCCAGCTGCCTACTGAGCCAGGTCATAACTATTTTGCAGGTTACTGCTCTGTGATATTTCCTCAGATTTGGGAGACTCAGGCCTCCTTTATCTATTGATAATTGTAGTAGCGACCAACAAATCCTTGGCTGCTTGGCAGCCCATACAAACCTGGACATTATTATATTCCAAGACACAAAAATAAAATTGGGCAGGGGTAAGAGGCAATGTCTGGAAAATGTATAATATCTTGGGGAAAACTGTCATGCGACTAGCATGTATTCTACAATAGAATGACAAAAATAGATAAGACCATGTTCCCATCAGAGATTCTATCTCTAGGGACAGTGGTTCCAAGTTAAAGAAGTCCAAATACTCTAAATTATTGGGAATGTTCACCCCTAGACGTGTTATCTTATTATTTCTCCAACTGGCAGGGAGAAGTTGTTTCAGATCTTGATTAGGGGCGAAATTCAAGGTCAATATCCCTTTTTTCTACGTATTTATTTGGTAGCCGGATATGGCAGAGAAAACAGTAATCACTGCCAATGTTGCTGGGACAGAAGTTTCTGAATCCAGCAGTGCCAACAATATATCATCTGTATACAAGGATATGGTAAAACTTCTCCCTTCGAGCAGTATCCCTTGGATCAATGGCTGTTGACATATGAATTTAGCTAAGGGCTCTATGTTGAGAGCAAAGAGCAGGGGCGACAGAGGGCACCCCTGTCTTGTTTCCCTGCTAAGAGATATTAAGGTTGATAACTTCCCATTTATTTTTAGACATGCCCTGGGGGAAGAATGTACACGCTGCAGTAAAGCTATAAACTCCACTGGGAGTCCAAATATGGACAACATTTGCCATGAAAAGGGACACCTAACTTGGTCGAAAGCCTTGTTAGCATCAAGGCTGACAAAGACTGCTGGAATCTTCCTCTGGTTTACATTATCCAGGAGATGTACTGTCCTGTGTGTGTTATCTGTTGTTTGACGAGAACGAATAAATCCTGACTGGTCCGGGTTTATAAGGTGTGGCAGCATCTCATCAATTCTAAAAGCTAGAATAGACATGAACAACGTTGGTTTATCTGGTTTAAGAATGGGGGAAATATTAGTATATGCCCATGGTGGGGGGGCACCCTCCTGAACCTCCTGAAAACCTGTCAACAAAGCAGGGGCCAATTGTTTGAAAAATGTTTTGTACCATTCAGAAGGCAATCCATCTGGGCCTGGTGTTTTCAGGGTTTTACTGTGTGAAACTACTCTCTTTAGTTCTTCTGCTCTAATCGGAGCTTTTATTCTCTCTGCCCTATCCTGTGTAATTTTAGGGAGGGAGATATGTTTAAAAAATCCTCATAGGCCTGGTGGCTTGGCTGAGGGGGCGTTCCATATAATTGAGAATAATAAGTCCTGAAAATTTTCATTATCTGTGAGGTGTTCCGGACATAGATGTTTTGTTGAGGGTCCTTAAGGTGGGTTATATACGTGGCTGTTCTACGATTCCTAAGTCTACATGCTAAGTTTCTGGCACCTCTGGGCCCCACTTCAAATTTATATGACTTAAGATAAAATAACGCCTGCTGTTTTTTTTCATCAAGAATCTTTTGCAGCTCTGCCTTCTTCTGATTAATCTGTTCTCTCACTTCTGCAATAGCCAAGTTTGAATTATGTTGCAAATTTTGTAATTCTGCATGGAGTTTAGCATATTTACTTTCCCACTGTCTTTTCCTGTGTGCTGTATAAGCAATAATTCCCCCCAAATAACAGCCATCAGTGTGTCCCATATAATGGGGTCCGAAATTTCTGGGGTAGAGTTCTCTAAAAAGAATCTGTGTAATCTTTTCTCTAAAACTAGTTTTAAAGGGTACCTAAACAAGCAGTTTTTTAAAACTGCAAACTCCAAAAGCTGGCTTCATAGCGAGGTAAAATAAAGGCTGATGTTTACATTTATGCTAAAACTGCATTTATGTAAATAACATAAATGCAGTCTCATTGCTTTTGAAAAATGTAAACATCAGCCTTTCACTTTCAAAAAACAGTCTTGGTTTCTCCCTAAGATGTCTGCCAAGTGTGTTACATGATGAGTCATGATGACATCATTGGAGCCAGAGACAGAGATCCACATATATTTCTATAGTGCTAACTAGTTCTTCTTTCCCTCTTTATTTTGAATTGTTTCACCAGAATGATCAACACCATATATTAACTTGTGGATTATTTTGATCAGTACAGGTTAGGATATGATCTTGTTCCTGTTGTTGACTTTAAATTGTGGAAAATGTTTTGCAATCCAGCTGACTTTTTCTTTGGCAAACTGCATTACAGTACAACACTTCAAATACCTGATGATCTAGTGATTATGTGATGCACTGAATTTTGTTTTTTTTTGTTAACCAGGAGAGACACACTAAACGGAAAGCTTGTTTACAGGTGTGGCCTGGCAGCACAAGGAAGTTTAGTGACTTGCTCAAGGTCACACAACAAAGTACTGGTCTTGTTCAGTACCAAAGCTCATGCTCACTTGTTAATCCACAAATAAGGCTTTCTTTTTCTATGTGAACCCCCTGCATCTAGCGTGCCTTCTGTTCAACACCCCACCATCCATACCCTGTCCTTAGTACTGCCTAGGGCTGCAGATGAGCTTGCGGTCTCATGAAGAGTATTATCACACCTCACATTGTAATCTTGTTCCTCAGAGTGTTGTGCACACCTATACTGATATGCATCATCAGCTGGCACTGTTAAAAAATGCCTCCCAAATCACTCTCCAGTCCACATTCTTAATGTTTGACTTCTGCTTCCACAGTAAACATTGAGTGGATCACCACCCTTCTGCACAGTGAAGGTAGTACGTACAGTTCCCTGTTGTGTTTTTTTCCCACCTCATTAACCAACAACTAGGTCTTCCTGGAAGGCCAAGCAATAAGCATCATGACCCACCAGAAAAACTGCTGTTCATGCCCTCATAAAGGCTGCACTTACAATGGATAACAATATTATTAGCAGGAGAGGCATACTAATACCTTCAGCGAATCCACCTGACTTCCATTGTCAGTCTACTCCTTTAGCTGTGATCTGCAGAACCCCGCAGGACAGTTCCTGGCAATTCTTCTCCAGTACTTTTCTGTGCTGTACTCCACAATGTGAGTTGGCTGGCTACCACCCTTTCAAATCTTGAATGAGCTATATGCAACTCCCTCAATACTGTCCTAACAAATGTCAACACCCCCCCACACACACACACACACCCGAGGGTAATCTCCCTACACTGAATTCAAGTAACAGTTTAGGTGCAGCCCTGCTACTCTGAGTATTTGTCATCGCTGGCTACTCTCATCCACAGTCAGGTAGTGATCACAATGCTGGCAGCCCCACATTTTAGATCTCACAGTGATCTTCTCAGCGTCCTCCTTCATGTCTGCAACTAACCTGAATATAGCTGTACCCTGCTGGAATGGCCTCTTCAGTCCCTCTCTGGCATTTATTCTTCTTGCCTGCTCCCCAGACCAAAAACTGGTGAGTTTACTACCCTTCCACATCGTGAATGTGTTTAGTACAATCTCCCGTGTTACATTTACATATTAATAGTAAACATGATCTTCTGGTAAGCCAGGCTGATAGCAGCATTGCACAAGTAGAAAAATAGGCTTTCCTACCCGTATAAGATCTAAGCCACCTATGATTAGGCACTATTAAATGATGTGCATAATGATGTTCACACCCATCATTTAATAGTGCCTAATCAAAGGTAGCCTAGTTTTTTTAAGGATAGGAACGCCCGTCTTTCCCCTTGTTCCCTGCTGCTATAAGCCTGACTTACTGGAAAGATATGTTTATATTTGATATGTCAAA
This sequence comes from Neoceratodus forsteri, assembly GCA_016271365.2. Lineage (NCBI taxonomy): Eukaryota > Metazoa > Chordata > Ceratodontiformes > Ceratodontidae > Neoceratodus > Neoceratodus forsteri. Next base: position 796,882,785 of record CM028134.1, on the reverse strand, counting down.
ATAAATTGGGGACTGTACTACTTGCATTCATGATGCAGTAGGGTGATAAGCTCTCCAGTTTTCAGTGTGAGGAGGAATAGTGAAGAATGAATACCAGAAGAGGACTGAGAAGGCCACTCTTGCAAGGCACTGCTATATTCAAGGAAGAGGAAAGACAGAAGGAGAGAAATGTGAGCAGATTACTGTGAGAACTAAGATGCGGGGCTGCCAGCACCTTGATCAGTACCGGACCCCGTTGTCCTGGCCAATATTCTCCTTCCCATAAAACCAGTTCATGCAATTAATGTATGAAATGGCTGCCACTACACGTTCAGTCGCTTCACTACCAGTCTAGTATTGCTTGTAAAGCACTTTAGGATACAATGTGTATGAAAACCACTATATAAATGCTGATTCTTCTTCTTATTATTATTGTTTCCCATAGAAAAAGAAGACAAGACAAGCATATATTTGAGTTTTGAAAAAGTATGAACTCTAACATTGGACTGCACAAGTACTTTGCTACAATAAAAGTGGTGGCTCTAGGGGGGGTGGTGAAGGGCGTACTGCAGTCCCCCATAGCAATGTATTTGCTTGCTGCTGCTGCTGCATTTCACTTTGTTGAAGTCTAATTTATTGATAGTACAAATGTTTACATTCAAACTATGGATTACATTTGTAGGTTCAGTCAAAAACATACTAGAAAAGAATAGCAGAAAATATAACGGTCTAATAAAAATGTTAAAAAGTGCATATTAAGCATGCACACCACCCCAGCACCCCCATTGTAGCATCCTGGATCCACCATAACCACTAGACCACCAGGTTATTCAAGATTTGTACTGCACTGTGGTTTGCCACAGAGAAAGTCAGTTGGATTAAAACTCATTTTCAGCATGTTAAAGTGAACAAAATGAACAGAACCATAACCTAACATGTGCATTATACAAAACCATTTGGTTGAAACAATTCTACACAAAGGGGGAGGAAAGAACTAGTTAGCACTATAGAGAGCGCCATATATATCTCTGACTTTGGCTCCAATTATGTCATCACATAACACATTTGGCGGCCATTTTAGGAAGCAGGTAAGAAAGGTTTTTGGAAATTGGAAGGCTGATTTTACAAATTTCAAATGCTCTGGAACCACATTAAAGTAAATTATGTAAATGTAGTTTTAGCATTAATGAACACAGCAGCCTTTCCTTTAGTCACCTACGAAGTCAGATTTTTGAATAGTTTGTTGCCAAAATGTTGTTTAGGTATCCTTTAAAGGTCTCATCCCTAAGCAATGAAGTATTCAGGTGCCACCCAGTGGTCTTTTTTGGTATTTTAAAATCTAATTTCAGAAGTAAAGGGGAATGATCTGATAAAAAATCTGAGGCCAATTGTTAAATCTTGTAGCCAGTCTATGTGTTCTTTACATACAAAAAATAGTCTAGCCTAGAATATGTATTATATCTAGAGGAATAAATAGTGTATGCCCTAGTGGTGGGGAAGAAATGTCTCCAGATATCAATTATCCCAAGAGAATTCTGCTGGGCTCAAAACTGTTTCTGAGATGGCGAGAGGCGATATTGTGAAGGGGCGGAGTAATCAAGATAGGGCATCAATATTATGTTTATATCTCCTCTCATAATCAGGCAACCCTGCATGAGATCCAACAACCTAGTAAAAAATTGCTGAAACTTTGCAGGAGTATATTGTGGGGGGAAATAGACATTCACTAAGGTCACTTGTTTTCCATACATGAGACCTTTGAGGATCACAAAACAACCCTGAGGGTCTGTATACTGTGACTCAAGGTGAAACTAGGTAGTAGAAGGGATCAAAATTGCAACTCCCCTCCATTTTCCCTTAGGATATGAGGAAGCCAAAACTCAGAACCATCCCCCCAAACTAGTTTCTGGTGTTCTTTATTGGAAAGGTGTGTCTCTTGTAAATAAATTATAGCACTAGATTGTTTTTTAAGGTACTGAAATAAACAAGCTCTCGTAATCGGATTATTAATTCCATTAATGTTAAGAGAAAAAATGTTTACAGTACTGATTGCCATCTTTAATTATATAAAAAGTACAGCTGTTCTGGAAAAAAATCTAGGGTCTACGGTGTTTCCCTGAGTCACAGCACACATCCCATCCTGCCGTCCCTTAATCCCTTTAATTTTTGGTATTCCAAATGTCCCTTGAAAGTCTCTCCCCGCTGTCTCTATCTTGTGCAAATCCTCTATTTCTATCTTTAGAAATTCACTGTCATGTAGACCATATGATCTAGTTGTATCCTGCTGTAAAATATATTTAAGGTGCAATCACACCAGCTTACAACATAACAGCAACATTTCAATGTATATAACTGAGCCAACAGGGCTAACAATACATTGTTGGGGTCAAGATATTGTTGAGGCTACCCCAGGTTACCATTAAGGATATGTTTCTGACTGATCCAAGAAACCCTATAACATGTATACTTAAACTGTACTTCTAATGTAGGGGAGATCTCGTTTGTTCTCCCTGTATGTGTCACCTTCAAAAAAGGAGGGTGTACTGGAGGAAATCTGGAGATGGTTCTCTACCAGGCCCCTTGGGGGTGAGTTGTCCCCCTAAGCAACAAATAAAAAGCAGGCCAAAAATAAATCACACATGGAAACACATACTTTTAAGGGGGCTGGGGACTAGATGACAAGGGGACTGCACACCAGGGGTGATATGACTTCAAGGGGCTCAAGATCAGAGGGTGTGGAGTGCTAATGAACACCAGGGAGCAAGTGTGCTTCTCCAACCATCAATGTGACTGTTGGCTGCAGTGGCTCCACTGGCTTCTAGGGCTGCCCAGAATAAGTCAGCCTTCTTCTTGGAGGTAATTGCGTAGTGCAAGCTGACATGCGCTATTCCTTTTGTGCAGCACTAATGGACAGAATATTGCACTGTGCTGGAATTAATTTCCCTACCCCTTCATTTGCCCACGGCACACATTCTTTTTCAGCATGCACAGTAATTCTTTTAGCGTGCGCACCTGCCCCTTTGAATATTGTACTCAGGCAAAAGCCTCAGGCAAACAAGGTGCAATCATGTTGCCAACCAAAGTTTTGAATCTCTGGTCCCAGAAATTATAAAAACCATTACAAGCACTGCAGGCTATTGAATCTCCCACTGCTGCATCCTAGCTCTGACATCAGCTACAGGGTATTCTGAGATTTCTAATTACAGCAAATGCCAGCTCGGTAGTCAGCAGATTTAGCCTGACACAATCTATTATGTTGCAGTAAACACTAAGAAATAAATGATTTTGTACACAAACTTCAAATTGGGACAAATCCCTCTCTTGAGGAAGGGGGCTCTTCATTCTGACTCTTCCCCTTTAAGGAAGCAAATTAAACCAAGATCACATTCACTGTGAGTTTGCAGACCATACCAGGATGGCTATAGACACCATAGGAGTCACTAAATTCTAGCCTTCAAACATTGTAATACTGTACTTACATTGTGGTGCTTGGACCAGTGTCTCAGGTATTATGAAATGACCTGTAGTACAGGGAGAAACACATCCTTATCTGATAAATTACTGATACTACAGGCACTAAAAAGAAAGTAAACAGAAACTAATAAAAAAGACAAACTTTTAAATAAATGCCTCGTGGAGTACAAATGAAAGGCACATAGACTTAAAATGTTTGAGTTGCAGTTGCAACAGTGCCAAATAAAAAAGAAAAGGCTCAGAAAATCCATTTCTATTAACAGCTTTACACCTACTTTACAGACAAAGCCACACATCATTGAAGTCAGCAACAGGTATGCTATATAACCAATAGTGTATATAACCTATGATTAAGCTAGCAATTATTCCAGTGTTATCTATGCCATGATGTTATACCAGCACACAAATAATGATTCAATCGGAAGTACAAGCATATAAAACTTTAATTTAGATGTATTACATGCTAGTAAGTGATTGCAATAAGGAATTATTTACCAAACAAAGCCATCACAAGGCTTGAAATAGAATGTTAAGAGCTAGGCACTATATTATGAGACTGCATCAGTTTTTATATACAGCACGGCTTATACCAAATGCACCTGTATTTTGTTCTTCATTTTTGTCCCACGTGACTTAAAAATGTGTTATGTCAATTAAAAAACAAGCATTTGTCAATGCTGAATGTTGCTTGCTTGTATGTGCTGTTTAGGTATTTGGAAGTGACAGTTTCATGCCTTCCTCCCAAGACATCCACTGTGTCTTTCCGTTCAGTATTCACAGAAGAGTGGGAGGGGCAAGGGCCACAACAGTACAGCAGTTGCCAAGGGGGTGAAGAGGTGGACAATAGTCCATTCAAAGGCAAAAGAGTCCTGCAGGAGCTCACTAAATTGAAGGTAGACAAAGTGATGGAACCAGATGGCATACGCCCAAGGATATTAACAGAACTGCGAAGGGAGATAGCAGTACCTCTGGCAGCCATGTTCACTGAGTCATTCAACATGAGTGAATTAGAGGAGGGCACATGTGGTCCCTCTACACAAGTCCGGCAGCAGGGAGGAGGCAGGGAACAATAGGCCATTCAGCCTCACCTCAGTAGTGGGGAAGATCATGGAGACATTGCTTAAAGAAAGGATAGTGGGGCATCTAGATGCCATCGGAACCAGGACCATAGACAACATGGATTCACAGTGGGACATCATGTCAGATAAACCTGGTTGATTGATTTGACTGGGTGACAAAGGAAGTGAATCAGGGTGGGGCAGTGGACAACACTTACCTTGATTTCAGCAAAGCCTTTGACACCATCCCATATAGGAGGCTGATAAACTAGCTGGGTAGGCTGGACATGGGGAAGGGTGGTAAACTGGGTTAGAAACTGGCTAACAGACAGGAGGCAGAGAGTGGTGGTAAATGGTATGCAGTCTAGGGAGAGGCGACCAGTGGGTGCTGCAGGATCGGTCCTGGGGCCAGTTTTGTTCAATGTCTTCATTAGTAATATTGCAGAACATCTGAAGGAATTTTTCACCAAATTTTCAACATTGCCATTTTAAGACCTCTGCTCATGAACAGTGTCACTGTGATTTTCTTAATTTGTCCAGCATTGATTTCGACACACCGACCGCGCCATTGTGCGCCTACATGGGTGGAAACATGTTTTTGGGTGAGATGTGAAAATGACATCTGTACTACTCATAAGAAGGTGTGGTAAAATGGCAATGTTGAAAACCTGGGTAGAAATATTGAAAATTCACGAACTTACGGCGTCTTTAAGGAACTCATATGGCCTGCGCTCATAAAACAGTCATTTTAGAATTTATTCACCAAATTTTCAACAAAGCCATTTTAAGACCTCTGCTCATGAACAGTGTCACTGTGCTTTCTTAATTGTCCGTACGATTGATTTTCGCACCGACTGAGCCATTGTGCGCTTCATGGGTGGAAACACGTTTGGGTGAGATTTGAAAATGACAGCTGTACTACTCATAAGAAGGTGTGGTAAAAATGCAATGTTGAAAATCTGGAGTAAAATATTGAAAATTCATTGAACTTACGGTGTGCGTAGGAACTGTACATGTAGCAGCTAAGTAAAACAGTCATTATTTGATTTTTTCACCAAATTTTCAACATAGCCATTTTAAGACCTTTGCTCATGAACAGTGTCACTGTGATTTTTAATTTATCCCACACATTGATTTCGCACACCTACTACGCCATTGTGCGCTACATGGGTGGAAACACGTTTTGGGTGAGATGTGAAAAATGACAGCTGTACTACTCATAAGAAGGTGTGGTAAAATGGCAATGTTGGAAATCTGGAGTGAAAATATTGAAAATTCACGAACTTACAAGCGTGCATAGGAACTGTACAATGCGCGCTCATAAAACAGTCATTTTTTGGAATTTTTACCAAATTTTCAACATAGCCATTTAACACCTCACCTCATGAACAGTGTCACTGTGATTTTCTTAATTTGTCCCATACATTGATCTCTGACACCGATCATGTGCCATTGTGCAATTACATAGCGGAAACACGTTTTGGGTGAGATGTGAAAAATGGCAGCTGTACTACTCGTAAGAAGGTGTGGTAAAATGGCAATGTTGAAAATCTGGAGTGAAAATATTGAAAATTCGCGACCTTACGAGCGTGCGTAGGAACTGTGCAATGCCCGCTCGTAAAGCCATCATTGAGAATTTTCACCAAATTTTCAACATAGCCTACCATTTAAGACCTCTGCTCATGAACAGTGTCACTGTGATTTTCTTAATTGTCCCATACATTGAATTACATACACCGACTGCGCCATTGTGCGCTACATGGGGAAACACATTTTGGGTGAGATGTGAAAATGACAACTGTACTACTCATAAGAAGGTGTGGTAAAATGGCAATGTTGAAAATCTGGAGTGAAAATATTGAAAATTCGCGAACTTCTGAGCCTGCGTAGGAACACAATACCAGCACTTAACGCTTGTAAAACAGTCATTTTTGGAATTTTGCATCAAATTTTCAACATGGGTTTTTAGGACCCCTTCTCATGAATGATGTCACTGTCATGGTGTTATTCAGGCCCAAAGGGTGATTTAAGCATTATTTCTTGAAATCACCCTTGAACCAGGCTCTGTGACAGTAACAGCCAATATGAAGGGTCCGCCATTAATTGGTGCAAAATCAAAAATACCTGAGATATGCAACAATTGAACCCCCCATCTAGCCCATTATACAGCTTACGGCATTTCCTCAGTTCACGGTCGAGCTTTGAAGAGTGCAGGCGTGTTCCCGGTCCACCGAAGATCGTCGCGCCGAGCTCCGGGAATGAAGTATAGGGTGGGGGTGGGAAACTGGAATGTGCCAGTGGGTGGGTGCAGGTTGTGGGAGGGGGGAGACTACATGGGACGTTTTTTTCTTTACAGGGGAAAAAAAAAGCAGAAGTCAGGATATTTGCCACGCTGGGGTGGGCTCCCAGCATGGCACAGAGACGGTTGGGGGTGCGTTCCAGCGGCAGGGTTGGGCACCCCGTCAGCTAAGGATTGCTTGCCATGCTGGGGTGGGCTCCCAGCGTGGCATTTCAAAGGTTTGGGGGAGGCGGAGGCACGCGCACAGCCGGCGAGATTGGGCACCCTGTCGGCTATACAGTGCGTGCGTGCGAGGCCGCGCGCCTGTGTGGGCTTCTGTCTGTGGGGGGAGCTGCTGGCGTGAGCAGCCTTATCTTATTGCTGCTCACTCAAGCATAGCTCCCCCTTTCAACTGCATGCCACTGCATTTTGGAGCGTGTCATAGACAGCTCCAGAATGCATTGGCTTACAGGGGCCGCGCCTGCCAACACACTGACTGAATTGGAGGAGGGGGTGACACACCTCCGAAATGTCTGATGATGGGACTATGTTTCTTGCACATGCGTGCAAGCAACATAACAAAATTAATTTATTAATCTATTAATTTACAGTCTAAAGTCAGGATGGATTTTACAAAAGAAGTAAAGGACATCATACCTTTCAATAAGTGCCTATGCTTTCAAGTAATTTTAATGTCATGTACTGCAATTAATCATAGTAACAACAAAGGTGTCACTTTAACTAATGATGCAGTGGTTGACCATCTTAAATGTATCTTAGTAACCCTTCGCATTATTGTTTACAGACTGCAGTCAGAAATTAATTCTATGATACAATATATCATTATATGGTTGAGGTACAGTATATAATTTCTGGTGTTTTTATATTTAAAATTCTAACACTAATAGCAAGTCAATGACTTACTGTAGTCTAAGCTTTGGACATTTTGCTTAACTTATAGGCCCGCTCTAATGACTAAGTGGGAATGTAAAATGCTGGGAAGACAGTGGTCACCAGAACACTTGGGATAAGTTGATATATGTATTCCAGTATTGTCTATTTTCCTCACCCTCATTCTCTAACTTTCTCCACATTCAACATTTGGAATGTTTACCATGGAATACAGGGATTCAAAATTCTGCTCCATTCCACTGGTAGAATGTTCCTTTCCCAACATACTATAAACTGGTGACCAGGAAAGGCACACTGAGCAAAGGCTCATCTCTAGGTGTGAACTGAGGGGAGGGAATGGGAAATACCAATAAAACATACATAAGCATTAATCCCTGAGAAAGGAGGCATTTCCTAGGAATTAATGCGTGGTGGTGGTGGGGGTGGGTGGGATGCATAAGGCCAAAGGCCGAGTGCTTCTACCACCCAACCATGCATTAATTCCTTGGAAATGCCTTCTTTCAAGGAGATTAATGTGCTTGTAACATGGAGAGTGTTGCAAGTATAGCAGTAGTTGTAGGGGAAAAAACACTTAGAACTGGTGGATTTTCAGTGTTTTTATAACAATTTTTGTTACAATTATACATAGTATCTGACGTGCAAAACAAGAGCTGTGCATTAATGCTATGACTGTTAAAACATTTTTTTATGTAACACTCTAAAGATTCTACATATGCTGCTGTGTTAATGCAGCCTTACAACAGATAACATTTGGCGTGATTATAAAATGTTATAACAATTGGTAACTTTTCTACAAGCACTGCTAGGATTTGTCTGTCTGTGATTTGCATATCGTACTTACAGACCCACTCCGTTTGTGTGCTGATTCTTACTGAAACATTTATTTCCAGGATTAACATTGTGCGCAACTTTAAACATTAATGACTAAACTTTGCACTGATACTATTTTATCATGTGTATGGTACTGCACATCACATCACATTACAGTTCTTCATGTGGTCTCAGGGTGACTGTCTGTGCTTTCAATTGCATGGAGATCTGCTGTTTCTACATTGCCTTCTGTGGTGCTAATTTTCTGTTCTCTGCTCGCGTTGACTAATTTGCAGTACTAAATGCTAGCGGTATGGGACTTTCGTGTGAATCAAGGAGACAAAACAACGGAGGCAGTACAAAGGTAGGAGAGCGCAAAGGAACAGCAAAATAAAGGAGCTGTACTAAACGTGTTCAGGACAAATTAATGCACAGTATGTTAATCTATCAACTCAGGGGATTGGGCAGCAGTTTGCGGGAGATACTAATATGGCCATGGTAGGAACACTGTCAACCGGGTGGGTGGGTGGTAAACAGAAAATGCTGCTATTCTATGTGGCTGTTAGAGGTACTACCTCAGTGGGCATATCTAGGGAATTAATGCACACTGCTTTTTTATCACATGGTGTATTTTGCCCAATCAAGTTGTATTGTGGGAAAAATTTATTGCCATGTTACAAACAGTATTAAAGATTGGTACAAAGTAACGTGCAAACAGAGTACAATTTAACATGGAACATGTGCAAACAAAAAGTAAATGGAGCTAAGCAAAGGTACTTTTGAGTGGCATTGATGTGCAAATAAAGAGACTAAAGCAGATGAGATGAACTGCAGTGCAGATGTAGGAAAGGAAGGAGCCTGATACAGCCTGAGATAGAACCCAGGAGGAGGCCCAACAACAGGCATGGTAGGGGCTCCAACAGGGAAAGATCAGGGAAGGGGATGACAGGAGCAGGAGTGGGAGAGGAGGACTTTAGCTGGTGCTTAAAGGTAAGGTCTCCTCAGCCTTTCATTCTGCTTACAAACATTACCTGTGTAGTTTGTGGTATGAACAATGATTGTGATTGCCTGTCTTGCACTCTCCTAATTTCTTCATGCTTTAAATATAAACGAAAGTACTTAAGTCTGGTGTGAAAACCAGCTTGACTCCATTGCAAAGGTCATGACCCAACTCATGAAGGTAACGTGGAATTTTATGATGTTTTAATGCTAAAGCCTGTAATACTTATACTGTAGTAGTCAATATTGTTGCTGCCTTGTGCAGTCTCTATATTCTTGTCTTATGCTGCTGAGGCAAACTACAAGGAGCAAGCAACTCCACACAAACAAACCTGCAGCATCATCCCAGGAGCATATGAGCTACATGTGATACAAATAAAACACACTTACCAGTTTCTTCTTTACTGAAAGTGCTCTAAACATGTAGCAAAACAAGGTGAAATGGCGACAGACACTTTAGGAACATAAGAAATCGCCGGCAGAAAAAGACCCATAGGTCTATCAAATCTGCCTGATTGTGCAGCTCTAACTTTCATATCACTACAGCTGCCCCACCCTCACCCAAATCCCTCCTTCCCTCCCTCCCTTCCTCCTCTTTCCCAGCCTTCCCCCTTTGTGTTCTTGTCTGCACTAATCCTGCTACTGACTTGATCCCAACCCCACTTGAAGCTATCCACTGTCCTTTGAGCGAGTAACTCCTCCGGCAGTGCATTCCAACCCGTCACCACTCTTTCTGTGAAGTAATGCCTCCTCATCTCCCTCCTAAACTTCCCCCTTCTAACTTCAGACTGTGCCCCCTAGTAACCCTGCCCCCTTTTAAGCGGAACACTCTTCCCTCCCTGACTTTGTTTATGCCTTTCAAGTACTTAAAGGTCTCTATCATGTTCCCTCTTTCTCTTCTCTCTTCCAGCATTCCTTGTACAGCAACTCCCCTAGTCCCATGATCATTTTTGTAGCCCTACGCTGCACCCCCTTCAGTGATCTCCCATCCTTTTTGAGGTGTGGGCACCAGTACTGTACACAGTACTCCATGTGTGGCCTCACCAGTAATCTCTTCAATGGCAGGATGCTCTCCCCCTTTATAGAGGTGATCCCTCTGGCAATGCACCCCAGCATCATTATTTACCCTTGCTGCTGCCCTCCTACACTGTGCTGATACCTTCATGTTCCCTGTAACTATTACCCCCCGGTCCCTTCCCTCCTCAGAAGCAGTTACCTGCACTCCCCCCAGCCAGTAGCTGTTCCTGGGATTTCTGGCTCCGAGGTGCATGACCTTGCACTTCTTAGTGTTAAACCCCAACTGCACTCCCTAGATCAGTGTTTGAGTTTAGCTACATCCTCTCTGAGTGCCTGCCTCCCTTTTTCATTGTCCACTTTTGCACAAATCTTAGTGTTGTCAGTGAACAGGCTGATCTTACTCTTGACCCCCTCTGCAATGTCTCCAATAAAGACATTGAACAAAACAGGGCCCAGCACTGAAATCTGTGGCACTCCACTCGTTACTGGCTTTGGCTTGGATGTCTCCCCCCTTACAACTACCCTCTGTTGTCTGCTCTGCAGCCAGCTCTCCACCCACCTCACCAGTTTCTCACCCACCTCCATGTCCCTCTGCTTGCTCATTAACCTCCTGTGTGGCACTGAGTCAAAAGCCTTGCTGAAGTCCGGATACAGGACATCCACAGCATGGCTTCGTCAACCGCACTAGTGACCCAGTTGAAGAAGTCAATCAGGTTAGTCTGGCAAGATCTTTCGATGACAAACCCATGCTGTCTCTCATCCCGTAGACCATTGCTATCAAGAAAGGTTATCAATTTCTCCTTCAGAATGGTCTCCATCAACTTCCCCACTATGGTAGTCAAGCCTACCAGTCTGTAGTTGCCCGGTTGGTCCTTGGGTCCACTCTTGTGAAGGGGCACCACATGGGCAATCCTTCAGTCCATGGGTGCATTCCCTGTCTCCAAGGAGGTGTTGAACAAGTCTGTCAGAGGGCCTGTCAACACCTCTGCCAGTTCCTTCAAGACCCTTGGGTGTACACTGTCCAGTCCTGGTGCCTTGTCCACCCGCAAGGCTTTGAGGCCCTTCAGAACTTTATTCTCATGGATGACCCCATCTGTTATCTCTGCCCCCCACCCTTGCCCCTTTCCCTTTGGTATTGGGCCATCCTTTCTTTCATGAACACTGAGCAGAAATACTCATTGAGTGCCTGTGCCTGATCTTCCCCATGTTCCGCCCACCCCCCTTGATTCTAACAATGTCATCCCTACAACTCTTCTTTTCCCTTATGTATTGAAAGAACCCCTTTTCCCCTGTCTGACCCCCAGAGCCAACTTCAGCTCCTTTGCTGCCTTGGCTGCCCTGACTGTCCTGGTCACCTCCCTAGATGCCTTTGTGACCACCTCTCTATCCTCCTCACGCCCCAATTTTTTTAACTTAATGAAAGCCAATCTTTTTTCCCCTCACCTTCCCCTCCACTTCCTTGCTGAACCAGCTAGGTTTTTTTGACCTGAGCTGCTTACTCTGAGATTTGACACTTGTGTTCGTGGCCTCATTCAGCCCCTTCCTAATGATTGCCCACTTCTGTTCAGCATCCATCCCTGGGTTAATTTTAGCTAAATACCCCTTTAGGATGCTGCCCATTCTGGCAAAATCTACCTTGTTGAAGTCCAACACTCTTGTCCTGGTCTTAGCCGACTCCCTCCCCGTGTTGAGGAGGAACCACACTGAGCAGTGGTCGCTTCCTGCTAGAGGGTCCTGTACTACAATATCCTGGACTCGATCCCCATTTGTTAGCACCAAGTCCAGTATGTTCCCCTCTGTAGTAGGTTCCATCACCCCTTGCACTAGGTAACTGTCTTGGATAACCTCCAGCAACAACTGTTCCCTGGCGTGTACAGTAGTTACTGTCTGCCAGTCAACCCCAGGTAGACTGAAGTCTCCCACTATAACTCTATTTCCCTTGCCACTGACCTTCCTGATTTGCTCCCCCAGCTCCCTATCCACCTCCTTGCTCTGTGAGGGTGGCCTATACACCACCCCCATCCCGAGCTTCTTACCTTTAGGGCTTTGGAGCAATACCCATATGGCTTCTGGCTTCCCCTCCTCCCTGGTACACAGTATCCCCTCCCTAACATAAACAGCCACTCCTCTCCCCTTCCCCCTCCCAGTCCCTGCGGAACAACTTGTATCCCAGGATCGTGAGATCCCAGTCATGGTATTGGGTGCCCAGGTCTCTGAGATGGTGGCAATATCTACTGCTCCCTCCGCCATCATTGCCTGGAACTCTGCCACCATTAATAGTATTGTACTTTAGTGTTCTATTAAATAAAAATCACATTGGTAACAGCATGGTGCTAAACTGGAGCAGCGGTATACGACCGGCAGGCAACAGATAGCCAACGTGCGTGATGATGCATAAACAATCAGATGACGTTTCGACTTATGCTTTCCTCAGAGTTGATTGGTCCAAACACCCCATCTCACCTAACCAGTATGGCTCATACATATTCACATGGAGTGGGTGTGAACACTTCCAGTTCAAAGCTGAAAACATAACCCTTATGTGCACACAGATTAAATATTCAAACACAGAACAATACATACTATCTCAACAATATATATACATAATCATTCTAATTGCATAAATACAAAACATATTCAAATACATTTTTGTTTTTAAACACCATAAAAGTACATATCACTGAAAACTTCACAGTACTGTATATATCTACAAGTAACACTGCGGTGGCTTCACTGAGTCTTTGGACTGAGTGTCTCAAGTTTATAAACCCAAAAGCACTCTCTTTGACTTCATTTTTAAAGCAAATTACCACCTCTAGGTCCCACTGTGACTTTTTCAATCCCTGTAAATTTTAAGTTAACTGCAGAGCCATGAACTAGCAAGAAATGGCACAAAGGTTTTGGAAAAGAGGCAATGAAGACCCTCTTTATGCACCCCAGCATCCCTCTAGGGCCCCCCACCCCAAGTGCCTTGTCAGACTGCCTGACCACCTTTAGGTAATTCAATATGATTACCCCAGATCTCTTTTCTGCTTGGTGGTCATTAATAGCACTCCACCCATTTTGTAGTCTGCCCCTGGGTTTCTGTGCCCTAAGTGCATTATTTGGCACTTTACGACTCAAGTTTTCACAAATCTCTGTTCATCCTTTCAGATCTCTGTTCACCCCTTCCCCCCAAATGTCCACCATGTTGCAGATTTTGGTGTCATCCACAAAGAAACAGACCTTTCTTTCCAGTTCCTCTACAATGTTACTTACAAAGACATTAAAAAGGACTGGTCCCAGCACTGATCCCTGTGGCACCCCACTGGTCACCCTCCCTTCCTCGAAGTGAACTCTGTTTACCACCACCCTCTGTAACCTATCCCCCAACCAATTTCTTACCCAATTTACCAACTTTGGAACCACTCCTAAGCTACCCAGCTTGCTTACTAGTCTCCTATGCGGAACAGTGTAGAAAACCTTACTGAAAGCTAGGTGGGCCATATCCACCGCTCCACCCTGAACTAATTCCTATCAGATTTGTTTGACGTGACACCCCCCTGTGAATCCATGCTGCCTCTAGTCTTGTAACCCATTGGATTAAAGATATTCCACCATACCTTTATTCAGCAGTGATTCCATTAACTTTCCCACCACTGATGTCAGGCTGACTGGTCTGTAATTGCCAGTCTCCTCCCTGCTATCACTTTTGTCAAGTGCGACTACATCTGCCCTCCTCCAGTCCTCCGGAACCACTCCTATTTCCAGGGAAATGTTAAATAGAACTGTCAGAGGTACAGTAAGTACCTCCCTGAGATCCCTCAATATCCTTGGATGTACCCAACCTGGCCCCATTGCTTTGTCCCATTTCAGATTAGCAAGTCCCTTCAGGATTCCCTCCTCTAAAAAGGACTATTGTCATCCTGTCCCCCTCCAAACATCCTGCTACTTTTTTTGCAGCCTCTCTCCTTCTGCTTCCTCTGTAAACATTGAGCAGAAGTATTTATTCAGGGTGCCTGCTTTTTTATGGTCACCCTCGGCACAGTTTCTCTCCCTTCCCTTTTTAACCTTACAATCCCTCCCCTTGTCTTCCTCATTCCACTTACATACTTAAAAAATGTATTGCCTTCTTTTCTCATCGCCTGAACTATTCTCTCATCAGTCTGTGCCTTTGCATTCCTTACTGCTTTCCCTACTTCCCTCTGTTTCCCCTGATGCACCTCCCTATCCTCCTCCCTCTGTGTCTCCTTATACCTTCTGAATACTACCCTTTTAGTCTTTACTTTTACAGCCACCTCCTTCAAGAACCTCGGCGGTCTCTTTTTCCTCTTGCTTTTGTTCTGTTGCTTGATGCTGAGGTTTGTTGCTTTAACTATGCCTTTTTAGTTTTGCCCACTGTTCCTCTACCCCACACAGGTCCTCCCCCTGCCACATCATCCCTGAGGCATTAAACCATCTTTATAAAATCTACCCTCCTGATGTGCAGGATCCTCACTTTTGTATGGTTCGATTCTGCCATCATCCTTACATTGTTAGTGAGTACCAGGTCCAGTACTGCCCCATCATGAGTGGGTTCACTGAGTAGTTGCCTGAGAAATGCCCCCTGCAGGGAGTCCAGGATGTATGTCCCTGCTTCTAGCTGAAGCTGCAGCTGGGAGGCTCCAATCTACATCCAGCAGATTGAAATCCCCCACCACCAGCACCTCCCCCTTTTCTGCCATTTTACCCATGGCTTCTACTAGTACCTTATCTAACTCTTCTCCCTGTGCTGGAGGTCTATAGGTCATGCCAGCGTGAATAGCACTTGGCCTTGCAGTCTGCCTAAAGTACACTTTCTCAGACCTGAGTTGAGTCCTGCCCAGTAACTTCTTTGACCCCATCCCAGTAGCACCCCTGCCCACTCTCCAGAGACCTCCTTTCTATCTACGTATTATCTCCCCACTGGAGGCTAGACCCCTTCTGCAAAAAGCCGTTAGTAGTAACAACCCCGGCACTGACCTACTGGACACTAGGCTACTTCGTCTGATGTTGGATGCTATCCTGGTGTAACCCCCTATACAAATGGGGGTTCCCAAAAAGTCTTCCTTGAGCTTGCCTAAATGCTCACTGCGAGGCTGGTGTCCTGCATTTTAGCAGTTTAAATGTGATTGCCAGAGAGTGCCGGTATAGCCTCCATGCACTGTCTCTTTAAGAGCTGCCTGGATTGCAGTCATAAGTAATCTGAGAGGGAGCTCTGTTGAAAGATGTAACTATTTGCTGAAAATCATTTAGAGTGGTAATGATGATGTAGTTTGTCTAACCTGCCTTCTTTGCAGCAAGGACTGTTTTGTTTATCTTCATTATCTTGGTCCTGGATTGCCAAATTGGACCAATCATTTCTGGTGGGACCTAAAATGGAGCCAGACTACAGGAGCTGTCCGGAGTCAAAATCTGCAGGAATTGTAGTTTTGGGCTTTTGGCGCCTTTTTGCACCTGAAGGGGGCGCCTTTGTTGTGACTGATAGATCAGCCAACCAAACCTTTTGGATTCTGGGGAAAGTCCCTGGCTTGCTGACAGTTCAGTCAGATCTCAGTTGGGAGCAGAAGAAGCAAAAGCTTGAGACAGTCAAGCAGCTGTCTGAGTAGTTCGCACAGGAGAACTGTGGAAAGACCTGAGTTGTGGCTTGCATGTCTGCATGCTGCCCCTGAGAGGGAGAGAAGAGAATTATTTCAGACTAAGTCCAAGTTTGTGAGAATGAAGTAAGCCACTGATATTTTACCAGGCTCATACCTGAAGAAAACCGAAGATTTTGCTGAATGCGATTGGCCTGTCAGGATTTCCAGACGCTTTTGAATCCCCGGTTTGTGCAGAGACTTTGCTATTGTGACTGGAGAGCGGTTTGCCTGGTACAGTAGAATTTCCTTACATGTAAATGTGCTGTGTATTGAAAGTGGGTCGTGATTTGGTTCCTCACTTTGTGAACTGTGTTCTGCTTGCTGGTACCATAGAATCCTTTACATGTAAATGTGCTGTGTATTGAAAGTGGGTCGTGATTTGGTTACCCACTGTGTGAACTGTGTTCTGCTTGCTGGTACCGTAGAATCCTTAACATGTAAATGTGCTGTGTATTGAAAGTGGGTCATGATTTGGTTCCCCACTGTGTGAACTGTGTTCTGCTTGCTGGAAGCTTTATCCAGCCTAATCGGACTGAATCCGCGTTCATCTCCATTCAGCCTGGGCCATGCGCCTGGCCCTGCCAGACACTACTGCACAGAGAAAGCCACCGACGAGAGACCTGCCTGGGGATCAGCCCCCTGCTCCACACCTGAACAGGAACTATGCCTCGGCGAATCGTGTGGGTCCTACTTCTCCTGGCACTCCAGATTAACCACCTGCTGTTTCGAATTTCATCCAGCCTGTGTCCAGTCTTGGGTATCGTGAGTAATCATCAGGGTAGCTCCCTGTAGCAACGGACTAATCTAAAAGTGTGTCATCTGATTGTCTTGTTGTTTTCTTTTCAAGAACTGAGCCCTCCGGCTCCGGATTACAAATAGTGTGTGTTGTGCATGTTGTTTTCTTCCATCACAAGGGCCCAACCAGCTGCAACATTCCTGGCTAGCCCACCATTCTCCATCTGGGTACCCAGAGTGTGTGACTGTTTATGGACCCTGAAGTGCATGCATAACTGTTTGATTGATAAAGTCTTTAAGCAAATTAACCTGATTACGCCCTTCCCTTGTTCAAGTCCCTTAAATAAATCAGATCTAACTCTTTTTTGCATTTACCCTGACTGTGGTTCTAGTTTGTGCAAGAGTACTGTACTGCTGTTATTTGCTGTGTATAACCTTGTTTTACAGGGGGTCCCCAGGGCCGAGCCAGAGAAAAGCCCTGGTGGTAAGTGCAAACAGTGTGGGTACTTGTGTGGTGTATCAGGGGTATTATGAAAGTGATTATTGTGTATTGTTCCAGCCACTAGTAAGGAAAGAGGGGGGTTACAGCGTCCCAGAGGGCTGTGCCCAGGTTAGCTTGACCACTACCAACCCTGACCTCCGGGTGGAGGCACCCGTTTCAGAACTCTGGACCCTTAACCTGCTACTAGCCAAGCAGGCAGGGGTAGTAACCCTTGGGATAGTGCCACCTAGGAGTTACACTGGTCCCACTTACCGAGCTTCTCAACCACTCTCTGTGCCTGGGGCAGTTCCCCAGCACATGGAAAACCACCATCATCACTCCCATCCTAAAGAGCAGTGATTGAGCAACCCCGGGTAACTATTGACCTATCTCCATCCTCCCCCACTCTCTAAGGCCCTTGAAAAAGTAGTTGCCAACCAGCTTACTGAACACCTGGCCATGCGCAATATCCTGTGCTCTGAACAGCATGGCTTTTGTGCAGGTCACAGTACCACAACCACGCTACTTGAATTCTCCAACTTTCTTCACTCTGCTCTCGATGCCAGAAGTCCTGCCAGTGCTGTGTTCATTGACCTTTCCAAGGCCTTTGACATGGTTTGCCATCCCCTCCTGCTTGACTCCCATAGATGCCTTGGTTTCTCCCCTGGCCTCCTTGCATGGTTCACCAGCTACCTCTCTGCCAGAACTCAGTGTGTAAAAATCAATAGCACCCTATCTGACACACGACCTGTCCACTCTGGGGTTCCCCAGAGCTCCATTTTAGGCCCTCTCCTCTCCTCTTCAGTCTCTACCTCAACTCCCTCCCCTTGGTCTGCCCAAGTAAAATCCTCCTCTACGCGGATGACGTTGTGCTCTTCGCCGCTGACCCCAACCCCAACACACTCCAGGCCACCCTCCAACAAGCTTTTGATAGAGCTGAGCATTGGTTCACATCATGAAGGCTAGTCCTGAACCTAAAAAAGACCAAAGCTATGCTCTTCTCACATCGCCAAAGCAAAGCCAGTGGTGCTCCTCTCATAATACTGTCTAGCATGCTAAACCCCATTGAGCAGGTTTCCTCCTACAAGTATCTGGGCATTACTTTTGATTCAGCACTCTCCTCCATTCCCATATCAATGCCCATTCTCCTACCACCAATGTCAGGATTGGACTGTTATACCACCATAGGGGACTGCCTACCACAAGAGGCCCTTAGATTGGCAATCACCTCCTCTGTCCTGTCGCTAATTGACTATGGGCTGCCCATCTATGCTGCAACTGACAACACTGCACTTGCAAGAATCCAGCTCTCTATAAACAAGGCCTGCAGGCTAATGCTGGGAGCCCCTATGCACACCCATACGTGCCTGCTGTACTCCACCACCAACTTGCTCAACCTTGAAGAAAGACTCCGTTTCCAAACCTGTCTTCTTGTAAAAAAGACCCTGCTAGGGCTCTCCCCCCTGGGGTTGCCACCTCCTTGCAGCATGCCTCCCCCTCAGTCTCGACCCGCAGCAGTGTCAAAGCCTCCCTTATTGTCCCCAGGGTAAGGACCTCTATGGCCCAGAGATCCTTTTGCTATCAGGCTCCCTCCTGGTTCAATTCCCTCCCAGCCAACATAGCTGACTCCACTAAGCTTGGTCCTTTCAAAGTCTCCCTCAGAAGCCATCTGACAAACAATCGCTGCTGCAGCTGCACATAATCCCCCACCTTCCCCTTATCCTCACCCCTAGGCTGGGTCTGCCCTGTCTACTTTTGCTGTATATGCCTGGGGTCTCAGGCAACATTTGCTGTCTAATGTAATAAAATATCTCTGGTTTCTACCTGATGTGGTACTCGTGTACATAGTGCCAATACTGTGATCTACCTATTACCAGCTTGTACCAGTGAATGCCTGTAACACTGGTTGCTTTTTTAATCTAAGCGTTATGTACTGTACTGTTTTGTTTGTTGTGATGTATTGCTCTCTTGATGACGTGCCTTTGTAAATGAGTCTTTGACTCAAAGGTCTGTAAACCGATGATCTAATGAATAAAATAAAAATAAATAAAAATAAAATAGTGGCTCTGTTCCTCATCTTCAGGGTGACCCACATACCTCTGTTCCCCACCTTATTCTCTGTATCTCTGTCACTTTTATACTTTCCCTTACATAAAGCACTCTTCCCTCCTTCCAACCCTGTCTTTCCTTAACAGAGTATAGCCTGGTATGGCCATGTCCTAGTCATGGTTTTCAGTGCACCATGACTTGGTAATTGCCACAATTTCCAGGTTGGCCTCTGCCATGATGGCCTCTAGGTCCAGAATCTTATTTTCTAGACTTCCACCATTTGCAGACATGGCCTTTCAGACTGTGTTAGCATTCTGCTTGTTAACCCCCCCCCCTTTTTTCCTCTTTGCCCTATCTCTCCCCTCCTTCTCCCTCTCTTTTTAATTGTCCGCTCCTCCACTTCATTTAATCACGGCTTCCTTTATTAATTTGCACCCTGAGATTCCTCTCCCTCGGTTCTCTCTACTATCTACTTCCAGTCTGTGGGGGGCGGTTTCTGCCTCCCCAATTCCTTCCACCATCCCGCCCAGCCAGTTTAAATGTTTGTAAAATAACATTTAAACCATCCACCGAGGACTGTGGTTCCCCACCTTTATGGATGCAGGCCATCACCTTTGTATAGGCCCTTATCCCTCCAGGTGGGTTCCCAGTTACCAATGTAGCTGAACCCCTCATCTCTGCACCATTTGAAGCTCCTGGTGTGGAGATGCCTCTCCTACCCCCTGTCATAGACAGACAGCACCTCAGAGAAAGCCACTGAGAATGTTACCTGTCCAAGACCTCTCCCCAGCTCCCTAAAGTCCCCTTACACTCTCCCAGCCCTGCCCCAGTAAGGTCATTTATCCTCAGGTGGACAATGACATCCAACTCTACCTTCCCTCCTGCTGCTGTAGTGATCCCCAGGGTCCACTTCCCATCCCTTTGGGTTGAGGTGCTGCCTAGGCACCTGAACTCCCACCTCCCTATTCCCAAATCTGTCCCCTGACAATCGAGTCCCCCACCAGAAGTTGCTTTCCCTTCCCCTGGGTCCTTTCCCATCTTTCTTGTGGTCTCCACTATGGAGGACCCCCACATCCTCCCTCACCAGAGTGGTGTAGGATTTTTGTAGTGGTACTGGTTGAGGAATTTACCTCTGATCCACCACCCCCATCCTTCCAGAGCCCATCGTAGTCCAGTCATTCCTCCTCCCTGGCATTCTCCGAGGTAACGGTTGCAGACCTGGTGGCCTCTTGGTGGGGGAGGAGGTCCCCGAATCCTAGCCAATTTGGCCTGGAATCTAGTGACCTCCTCACTCACTCAAGAGAGATGCACACAGATGGGGCAGCACCGCCCAGTCTCTGAAGCTCTGTCTAAAATTTCCACCCCATAGTCACTGCACTGCACCACACCCAGTTCCTATTCTTCCTGTGTTACTTGTAAATACTTGCCCCCGCCCTTGATAGGGTGTTCCTGAATTTTATCCTTGTTTTTGGTTTTTCGAACTCTATTTTTCACGGCACCAGGGAACTCTCTCAGGCAGCAGCTGGATCCTGTCACTCTACCTCCGGACCTGAACCCCCCCCCCTCCTGGCACCAGCCCGGCTTTCCCTCCAGCCCTGAGCCCCCCCCCAAGGAAGGGCCACCCTATCCGCCCAGGGCACTCTATCTAACAATTCAGGCCGGGCTGGGCTCGGCCCAAGAGAGCAGCAGGTCCAGTCGGTGGAGTGTGGCCACAGGAGGTGGTGCCGTTGCCTATCCCTGGGGATGAGGTTTTCTTGCTAGCTGGTCCACCGAGGAGCTTGGGCGTGCAATAGCGGCTAGGCATAATGTGCTGCCACGCGCCAAACTCCTCCCAGTGATGCGTGCCACCACTGCTTGCGCTGCACCCGACTGCCACCAGGTGCCGCTACAGAGTGGTGGAACCCCCAGGGAAGGGAGAGCCGTCCTCTAGACACTCGATCTCTTCCTTCCCCTGCCAACCCCCAGTGGCCCGGGCTCATTCCCGAACCTGGGTCACAGGCATGATGCGAGGTGTGGCATCCAGCGCCTCAACCCTCAGCACTACCAGGCCAGCCTACCCTTATGTTGTTTGCTATGCCCTTTTGTACACCTACCCTATTTCCTGCCTCCTTCTCCGATCCTTCTTTCACCTCACCTCTCTCACCTTCTACCTTCTTTCCCTGTTTATCTTCACTTACCTGAACTTTTGTTCACCCAAATCTACCTATACCTATTTGACAAAGCACCTTGGGCTGCCTCCTTTTATTATGTTATTTTTGATTTCCTACAGATTCATAGTTTTAATTTTAGTTGCAATGTTGTCATTCTAAATACTTTATTGTCAAAACTGTATGTAATACTATCCATTGTATGTCTGTCACCCTTCCCACTGACGTGGAATCTTTGTAAAAGAGCTGTTATGTGCTCAAAGGTATTGTAATCCAAGAATGAATAAATAAATTAATTAAATAAATAAATAAATAAAAATACCCTGTATAGGGTGTTGCACCTATTCCATTTTGGCCTATCCTTTTGCTATCACTCATCCCTTATGTACCCTTTACCCTTGATAGAGTGTTTCTAGTTTTACCATTTTTGTTGTTTGTTGTTCGTTATTCCCGTTTGTACACCTACTCTGGATAGGGTGTTGCTCCTAGTCCCTGTTTTGACATACCTTTTGCTATTACCCATCCCTTATGCACTCTTTACAACTGATAGGGTGTTTTTAGTGTAATAGCTCCTTGACTCACCCTGGCTGCTCCAGGGCCATCAGGGTAGTTCAGCACACACCTCCGAGGGGGCCAGCCTGGGGTCTGCAGTGGCAGCTAATATGGCGCAGTGCCTCCACCTGGGGTAATGGCAAGGACTCCTGTGGATAAAGAACAGGTTACCACCCCCCAGGAAATAGTACGCTGCCCCGATAATACTTTACCCCACACAATAACCTCGCTCCCCCCCAGCAGAGACTCTTTCAATAACACAGGACAGTGGATAAAATGCAAACAGTACCCTTCTTTATTTGAGAAGGGGGCACACTAAGGAAAATGTCAACCATATTTACTTTTGACAACAGCTGTCCTTATAGCAACCCCTCTTCCCACCTCCTGGGTACACCCAGATTGTCCCTGTATGGTGGGTACCTCACCACTCGGTGATGCAGGCCTGGGGTCTTTCGTTGGGGCCCAAATAAACACAGAACACACTGGCAAACACTCTTTCAAATGTGTACTCCGGGTCTGGCCAACTTGAACGTTCTAGGAAGTCCTGTATGGCAATTACCCCCAGGATCCTATCTAACTAACTAACTAACTAACTAATAACTCCCTTGAGCCACAGCTCAGGGTACTCACTTTTTATTGCAGCTCACACAGGGGCTCACAGCCAGATAAGTTGCATGGTACTGTGGAGGGTCTCCATTGCTGGTGCACCACGGATGGGACCCCTGGACGCAGGTGAAACTTGAGGTGTGGTGATCTTCACCTGCCTAGCCTTGCTAGCTTTGCCTATGGGCCTTTATAGACTGAGTTCACTCAGGCAGGCCTGTTCTGTCCTTCTGCACAGGGTGTGTCATCTTCAGTCCAGGGAACAAGGTCTGACGTGGTTCCCCAAACCCCTCTGTTTCACCTCTAGTCACATTACAGGACCTGCGCAGGACAACAGGCTTCCCCCGGCCGAGTGGTCTTTTCACTGTTCCGGATGCACTACAGTGGAGACTGGGGGACCTTCTGGGACAGGAAGCTCTTCAAGCATGATGGTCTGCATCTCACTGGAGAAGGAGTGAGAGCACTAAGGCAGAAGTTGGAGGTCTTCATGGAGGGTTTAAACTGGGAGGTCTCCAGCACAGAGGAGAAGAAGACCTAAATGAGGATGCAGCAGAAAGATACGAAGGGAAGGGCATCAGCGAATGGGACTTAAGAAAACAGGCATGACCGTGAGCAAAGAGTAGCCATAGATAAAAAGGACGGACCTCATGTAAAGTTCAGGAGGGGCAGACACAGAATAAGGGGGACAGTACTGGAGTTATAGCAGAGGGGGGAAGCCACGATTGGAAGGCTATGTGCACCAATGCCCGCAGTCTGGGTAATAAAATCCTGGAACTTGTGGCATTAATGGCCTCTGAGGACCTGGATATCATGGCAGTCACAGAGACATGGTGCAATAGTAACCATGCCTGAGAGCTAGCCATTCCAGGGAACACGCTGCACAGATGGGACGGGGAATGCGGGAAGGGGGGAGGGGTGGCATTGTACATCAGGGAAGGGATAAAAGCGACAGTCCCATTAGACAAGGGGAGAAAAGCAGAGGTGCTGTGGGTAACCCTGGAAGTGGGAAGGGGAACAGTACTTAGAACAGGTGTGATATACAGGCCCCCAGGGCAGGCAGAGGATGTAGACAGAGAACTGCTGGAAACTATAGAGAACATGGCAACAAAGGGTGAATTGCTGCTGATGTGTGACTTCAACTTGCCAGATGTGGACTGGAGCATCTCGGCGGCAGCCTCAGCCAGGAGTAAGGGATTTCTGCAATCCTTGCAAGGGGCAGGTCTCACACTGCTAGTGAGGGAGCCTACGAGGAAGAATGCAATTCTGAATCTTGTCCTAAGCAGTGGAGACAGGATAAAGGAAGTCACAGTGGGGGAGAACCTAGGGACTAGTGATTATTGAGCTGTGGGGTTCATCATAAGGACGTCACAGGAGGCTAGCCACACAAGGACTAGAATCCTTGATTTCAGGAGGACAGACTTCGGTAAGATGAAGAACAAATTCAGGAAGGCTATGCAGGGATACGATGACATAAGGGGAGTAGTGGAACAGTGATATAAGATAAGGGAAGCCCTGCACCTGGTAGCAAATCATTGTACCAGGCCCTGCAGCAACAGTAAAAGAAAGAGGAAACCACTGTGTTTCTAGAGGGGAGTAGCAGAGCTAGTAAGAGGAAAAATGATTGCATTTCTGAGGTACAAGGCAACACAAAGCAAGGAGGACAGGCAAGAAAACTTGGAAAAATGAAAGGAAGCGAAGAAGGCAGTAAGGGCAGCAAAGGCTGAAACCAAGGAAAAGCTAGCTAAATCGGTGAAGGAAGGAGGGAAGGCATTCTTTAGGTATATTAGCAAGAGAAGGAAGATGGGGGGAGGGATTGTGAGACTTAGGGAAGAGGGAGGCAGGGTAGTGGAGAAAGAAATTGACAAGGCAACCATCCTCAACAAATACTTTTGCTCCGTATTCATGGAAGAAGACAATGGAGATGATCCCCCATTAATGGAAAAGGGTAAACAGGGAGAAGGGGTAGTCATTAGACCTTTTTCAGAGGACAGAGTAAAAAGAGCACTAGAACAGCTTAAGGTGGATAAAGCTATGGGGCCCGATGGGATGCACCTGAGGATCCTAAAGGAGCTCCGGAAGGAACTGGCTACACCTCTGGCTAAGCTGTTCAGTGGATCACTAGAAATAGGCGTGGTTCTGGAGGAGTGAAGGAGGGCTCAAGTGGTACCCCTGCACAAAAGTAGTAGAAAGGAGGAGGCAGAAAACTACCACCTGGTCAGTTTGACCTCAACAGTAGGTAAAATGATGGAAACCCTACTTAAGGAAAGGCTGGTGGACAACCAAGAGACAAGGGGGCTACTGGACCCAAGGCAACATGGATTCACCACAGGGAGGTCATGCCAGACCAGCATGATTTATTTCTTTGAGTGGGTGACAAAGGAAATAGATCAGGGCAGAGCGGGGTGAGGTGAAATAGACCAGGGCAGAGCAGTAGATGCATCCCATGGGGCCCCAGAGCTTTATCCACCTTAAGCTGTTCTAGTGCTCATTTTACTCTGTCCTTTGAAAATGGTCAAATGTCTATCCCTTCTCCCTGTTTTCCCTTCTCCATTAATGGGGGACCATCTCCATTGTCCAGGGGACTACTGTGCCCTTTTGGGCTGTTTCCTCTCAAGCAAACTGCATTCTGCAGTTTGATAACCTGCCTAAGGTGAAGCTGCCCAAAGCTCACCCTCCAAGCAAGGAGACTACTGTGCCCTTCCGGGCTGTTTCCTCTCAAGCAAACTGCATTCTGCAGTTTGATAACCTGCCTAAGGTGAAGCTGCCCAAAGCTCACCCTCCAAGCAAGGAGACTACTGTGCCCTTTCGGGCTGTTTCCTCTCAAGCAAACTGCATTCTGCAGTTTGATAACCTGCCTAAGGCGAAGCTGCCCGAAGCTCACCCTCCAAGCAAGGAGACTAGTTTCCTTTCAGGCTGTTTCCTCTCAAGCGTACTGCATTCTGCAGTTTGATAACCTGCCTAAGGTGAAGCTGCCCGAAGCTCACCCTCCAAGCAAGGAGACTGCTGTGCCCTTTCAGGCTGTTTCCTCTCAAGCGTACTGCATTCTGCAGTTTGATAACCTGCCTAAGGCGAAGCTGCCCGAAGCTCACCCTCCAAGCAAGGAGACTACTGTGCCCTTTCAGGCTGTTTCCTCTCAACCGTACTGCATTCTGCAGTTTGATAACCTGCCTAAGGCAAAGCTGCCTGAAGTTCACCCTCCAAGAAAGGTATGGGTTGGAACTCTGAATTTTGGCATCTACCCTTGGAGGAATCTCACTTGCTCCTGTTTGCCAGTATTCCTCACACTATGTGCAGCAATCCAGAAGTCTTCTAGGAACTGCTGCCAAGAAATTAATGCTAGGACTGATCTCTGCTTGAAATGTTTTGCTTTCTCACTTTATGTAATGTTTAGTCTGATGCAGAGATTTCTTACAGTTGATTTAAGTTTTGAGAGTGGTTTATTTATTTATTTTTTTTTGCAAGTGTCCATTTTCCCATTTGCAGTTTATACTGATCTGCCACTAGAGGCATCTTATTTTTCCTATTAATCCTCCAACCCACTTGTCCAACGTGCCTCTGCCTTTTTCCTGTTCTAATCACTGTTATCCCTTCCCTTGTTTCTCACTTTTAGCATATTGTACTCTGTAGAAAAAAAACAAAACACTGGTATAATTAACTTTGCACTGTGCTTGGGACCTTGCGTGTGCCCTTACTGCTGCACTCCTTGGTATCATAATGTCTCTTATAATGGCTTTATTTCCTAGAGGCATTATATTGCTCTGTCTATTGACCCTATCTGACCTTGCATGTCATAAGCTTCTAACATCTACCTCGCCAACACTGGATAGTAATCATTTATATGTTTATAGTACTACCACCATATCCCAATGCTGTGACTGTCTTACTGTGCCATGGAACCTACATTCCCCTGGTGACTGGGGGTTGCCATTTCATCGCCCTAGCTGGCTACCCCCTTTGGCACTCCTCCCTGGGATCTTCAACTTACAAGCCAACTATAAAGCGTGCTCAACTCAGAGAAAGCTTCACAAACTCAGCAACAAGCAGTTAAAGGAATATCTGTGTAGACTGGCCTTACTGTTGCTGCTGCTTTCTGACAATATTCACCCCAACCCTGGCCCTCCACAACTTACAGCATACCTACAGTCATCTACTGGGTTATTTAAAATTGCTTCTCTTAATATATGCAGCCTCCTCCCCAAAATAGACGTACTGAAAGCATGGATCTTACAACATAACGCAGACATCCTCTCAGTTGTAGAAACATGGCTTTCTCCAAAAGTAGCAGATACTTCAATTTCCATACCAGGCTACACAGTCTTTAGACAGGATTGTCTCTCCAAGCGTGGGGGCAGTTGTGCAATCTACCTCTGAAACAACCTTTAAGGTCTCGTCCTAACTCTGCCCAAAACTGATGACCATATGCAAGCCCTTGCCATAAAAGTGCTTCTAGGTGCACACAAATAAAACCCTTACTGTGTTTTCAATCTATATTCCTGTCAAACAGACAGCCTCCTACTTTGATTCACTCCTGGAGTGTTTTGGCTCTCTGAGTCTTATTTCGGAAATTATCATGTTAGGAGATTTCAGTATCAGTTGGGTCTCTCCTGACACAAGCCCTTTCAAAGATGCAGTTTCAGCAGTTCACCTCACCCGGATAGTCGAGTTCCCAACTAGAATCAACTATAAAACTGGGACCGGTACCTTACTGGGCTGGGTGCTCTCTAACCACCCTGATCATATATCGGACACAACCCCACTCCCAGATGCCTGCAGTGACCACTCCCCAGTCTTGTTTCATTGGGCGAACAGATTCTCTAAACCACCCGCTAGAACAATTACCACCAGGGTACTCATCCGTGGGCATCTTGAATCATTAAAAGCTGACCCGCGTAATCAGGACTGGTCAATGGTTTACAAAGCTAACAACGTTGACATTGCCCTTGACCAATTCATTCTTCAGTTCAATGCTATATGTGATAGGCATGCCCCCCCATAAAAAACATAAAATCAAAGGCCACTGTAATCCCTGGTTTTCTCCGGACCTCCTTGAGCTTATGAATGCCAGGGATCATTTATGGCACAGGTCTAGGTCCCTGTGTAACCAGGCCAACATCCAGAGGTACAAAGCGGCTAGAAACAACTGTACGAGGGCTATTCGTGCAACTAAAAATCAATATTATAAGGTAGTGCTCTCTCAGATCTGGAATGATGGCAGAACATTTTGGACTAACCTTAAAGAGGTCACTGAGAGAGACCTCAGATCTGCCCCTACCATGCTTAACATTGAT
This sequence comes from Neoceratodus forsteri, assembly GCA_016271365.2. Lineage (NCBI taxonomy): Eukaryota > Metazoa > Chordata > Ceratodontiformes > Ceratodontidae > Neoceratodus > Neoceratodus forsteri. The sequence goes on along the minus strand of CM028134.1, from coordinate 796,854,767 downwards.
GGTGTACCCTCACTCGACCGCAAACTTATTGCTAACACTTTTAATAATGCCTTCACGGACCTGAGTGGTGTCCTGCCACCTGGCTACTTCTCTCACTCCCTCATAAATGACTACTCTGATAAAGAGACTCTGCACCCTTCTCATCCTCCTTTCTACTTCAAAACCCTCTCAGCCCATGAAGCCAGGAATTACCTACTCAAGGTATTAGGGAAATCAACATTTAGTGGTGACACCCTGGATCTTAACTTTGTAGCCCTTACCCTGGATGAAATTCTGTTACCTCTAACACATATTATTAACATGTCACTTAGATACTCTCAATTTCCTCAGAAATGGACATCTGCCACTATGACACCAGTTCATAAGTCTGGGGATTGCACAATTACTGGGAACTACAGGCCTATCTCTATCCTGCCCCCACTCTCGAAAGCTCTTGAGCATATAGTGGCTGACCAACTTTTTGAATACTTAGAAAAATATCAGCTGCAATGCCCGCAACATCACGGGTTCAGAAATGGTCATAGTACCACTACTGCCCTTCTGGAGTTCACAGGTTTTATTCACCACTCCTTAGATCAAGGACACCTGGTCGTTGCTGCTTTCATTGATGTAACCAAAGCTTTTGACACAGTGAATCATGCCCTCCTGGTTGAACAGCTTACCACCACTGGCCTAGCTCATGACAGTGTAGCCTGGTTTAAAAGTTACCTGCACAACTGTACACAGCAGGTGAAGATTGGTAACACCTTCTCGGATAGCAGGCCTGTCCTATCTGGAGTTCCTCAAGGGTCCATCTTGGGCCCTCTTTTATTTAGCATTTCCCTCAACAACCTTCCTTACTCCTGTCAGGGCCACAACCTTTTGTATGTTGGCGATGCTGTCCTGTTTACTAGTGATCCAGACCCTAAGGTTCTTGAATCTAGGCTACAGAGTAACTTTGTAGTTGTAGAAAGATAGTTCCTTAAGCACAAGTTAGTTATGAATTACAAAAAGACTAAAACTATGCTGTTCTCCAGCTCCCAAAAGAGGCATATAACTTACCCTCTTTCTATCACCAATGAAGAGGGCTCTCCCCTAGAGCTAGTTCAGCTCTTTAAATATCTAAGGATTACTATTGATAGTATGATGACCCATGCCTATCACATTGACAACATTGCTAAGGCTGTTAACACCCGCATTTGGCTACTTTATAGGCATAAGCAATGTTTGACCCCAGAGGCTCTTAACCTGGCCATTCAAAGTTCTCTTGTCTCGCTTATTAATTATGGCTTACCAATCTATGGATCAGCTACTGAAACAACTCTTCGCTGCATCATAGTTGCACTCAACAAAGCATGCCGGCTCCTTACCGGCTCAGCCCGTATGTCCTACACCTATGACATGTATGCTCAGGCTAACTGGCTCCAATTCAAAGGTAGACTCACATACCATACGTGTTTACTGTCCAAAAAAGTAAGCTTAGGCAAAATGCCCCCAGGAGTGCAAAAGCTTATTACCCCCACTATCAACCATCATTGCACCAGAAGCTCTACTAGCCAGATTTTTAATATACCCCACTGTTGCACTTCTCTCTGGGACAAAGGTCCTTTGCCTACCGTGCCCTGCTATGGATGAACTCGCTGCACCATGACATCACTTCAGCATCCACCTTGGGCTCCTTCAAGGTTAAACTTAAGCAACAGCTAGCTGCTGGCGCCAGTTGTGACTGCTTCCAATAACCTTCCTTCGTGTGACCAGCACTTATTCTAACCTTATGCTATCCTGACCTTATGCATAACTGTTCTCAGTATGTAAATAACTGTTCTAATTTGCTAATCATTCTCCTTCACATTTCCTCTTGATCCCTTCCACTTTTTCCCTTTACCCCTCTATGGTTTTCCCCTTATCCCCCCTCCCCCCTGTTATATCTCCTGAGCTCTCTTGCTCACTTTAAAATGCTTTGTCCCATACCTTCTCACCTCAGATGAGGCCCCTGGGCTGATGCCATCCCTTACCTTGTTGATTATTAGATAATAGGCTGAGTCTGTTCTCATTTTACTGTAAAGGGTTGTTTCATAAGACCCTACCCCCTCAAATATGACCCTTTGAATTCCAGGTTTTAATCAAATATGCACCATGGCATACATTGTACAATGCCACATGTATTGGAACTTCTCTAGTTTCACACTCTTGTAATGTCTTGTATAAGTCCATGTTTTGTTTGTTCTCCATCTCATACTTTCCCAATATGTATTGTTCGTCTGACATGGAACTTATGAAATGATCTTGTTCTCAAAGGTGTTATCTGAAATTTCCATAAATAAATAAAATAAAAAGAGATGTGGCATATCTGGACTTCGGAAAGACCTTTGACACAGTCCCACACAGGAGACTAATCCACAGTCTGGCAAATCAGGGGGTGGGGACAGAAGTGGTCAAGTGGGTTAGAAACTGGTTGAGTAACAGAGCACAAAGAATAGTGGTAAATGGGGTTAGTTCACAGGAGGGATGGGTAACAAGTGGCATACCCCAGGGATCAGTGCTGGGGCTAGTGCTCTTCAATGTCTTCATAAGTGATATTGCAGAGGGTCTAGAAGGGAGGGTTAGCCTGTTTGCAGATGATACAATGCTATGTAACAGGGTAGATACACAGGAAGGTACAGTGGCATCCCCCAGGACGAAACACACTTTAAACACACTCTGCAGTATGCTGCAGCACACCTACTTAATAAAGCAATGTACTTTCAATGGCAATTAGTCCCTTTTGTCATGCAGGAAGCTGTGGCATTCACTTCATCCTACAGTGTCGCATTTTCCTGAATGACAAAGGAGACTAATTACCATTGAAATTGCTTTGCTTTATTTAGTCGGTCTTTTGCAGCATTCTGCAGAGTGCTGCAAAATGCTGCAGAATTGCATTTCGTCCTGGGGGACACCACTGTATAGAAAAAATTAGGAGAGATCTGAAGAGGCTAGAAAACTGGTCCAAGGAATGGCAGTTGGGTTTTAATGCAAAAAAGTGCAAGATTATGCACCTAGGGAGAGGGAATCCTAGGGCTGAGTATGAACTAGATGGGGTAACACTGGAGGCCACCACAGAGGAACGGGATCTAGAGGTAGTCATAGAAAATAACCTCAAAGTGGCTAAACAGTGCGACAAAGTAGTTGGACAGGCCAACAGAATGCTAGGGTGCATAGGGAGGGGTATAACAAGTAGAAGGAGGGAAGTGGTGGTACCGTTGTACAACTCCCTAGCAAGACCTCATCTGGAGTACTGTGTTCAGTTCTGGAGGCCTCATCTCCAAAAAGACATAGACAGGATGGAGACAGTACAGAGGAGGGCAACAAAAATGGTGTTGGGGATGCAGCATAAGTCACATGAGGAGAGACTCAGAGCTCTAAATATGTACTCCCTGGAGGAAAGGAGAGAGAGGAGGACATGATAAAGACCTTCAGATATCTAAAGGGGATCAACAGGGTGTGACACGTGGATAGCCAGTTCTGAGTACACTATGATTTTTTGTAATATAAAAATGTGTTATGGACTGTCTCTCATGAGAGATGCTGAGACAGCATGTGAAATGACACACACACACACACACACACACACACACACACACACAGGGTTTTAGCTACAAAGTGTTACCTGGAAGGCCAGAAGCTAATTATAGACTAGAACAGGCCTTAATTAAGAATCTCCTGTTTTTCTAAGTTAAATATAGCTTTAACTGCTAAGAGGAAAATCAGTATCCATTTTATGACGTTTCAAGGAGGAAACCAGGTTTAGCATACTGGTGCGAAATCATAAATGCTTTGAGGTCTGTGTGAGAGGGCATACTGCTCATAGATGAAAGGAAATTTACAGACTTGATTGGGGAAGTCACATGGGGAAAGGAGTTTCTGCTGATGTAACCTTAATTAACTTTCCTTCTAAAATAATAAAACTTCCTGGGTGTATGATTTTTAATAAACAGAGGAGGAGCTAGGTGACCTCACACAAAGGGATTGGCAAATACAGTTTTTTAAAGAGTATTCTGTTTTCCATCAGATCTACACTTTGACAAAGAAACATTGTTGAGCAATAAGCAAGTATACAGGTAGAGAGAGACAAATCTAAGTACTGTAGTAGGAATTGCACTGTTAAAACCTTGTTCTTTTAAAAGGTTGTATGGTTCTTGTGATATATGTTTTTGTATTTTATGTTTTACATATTTTTTTATCTATGTTAGTAAAACTCTATTATTAGAGCCTATTTGATCTGTCTTTGAATTTCTTTTCTTTAACAAGCGAAGTATTATGATTAAAGCAGACACTGTGCATAAGCTTGACTGGTGATACCAAGCTGGAAAAAGGTAAGAGTAATCTGAGGTCTTTATTAGAGTTACATAGAAACATAGACTTTAACGGCAGATAAGGACCACTTGGCCCACCCAGTCTGCCCATTTCCCTACCTATTGGATAAGCTGCAGATTCTAGTTAACCAACAGCCTACTTCCCCCCCCCTCAATATAATTGCCTTATGTCTGTCCCATGCATGTTTGCATGTTTGCAATCCCCCACTGTTTTATTTTTACGGGTTAATTTTGTACACCTGGTTAGGTGCCCATAGGCAAAGATATCTGGCCCCCCGAAGACAGAATTATCTGAGCCTGTGCATTGGGTACGCTAGCAAGAGGTTCACAGTTTGAATCCCTCCAGAACTGAGACCAAAGGTTGATTTGAACCCCCAAAACAGACAGGAGGGTTACCCTGTTTCTGTTAACTGTTCACGAGGCTGCACTCGGAGGTTGACACTTTGGGAGTAGAGGGCTGACCTGCTGAGTGGGTTTGTGACAGATTGGTGGCAGCAGTGCTGATAATTCCAGATTGGTTGGCAGCGGTGCAAAAATTTTGGTATTACAAGCTTTTATTGTTCAGTGTGTCAGCTTGAGATCGTCAGCTCACTTGCAAAGAAAGAAAAAGGCAGAGTTTTATTTTAAAAGGAGACAGAACTATATCACTTGGCACACAGTCAAGTTCCTACCCATTTTATTTTTTTCCTAAAGTGCAAGTCAGAGTACCAATAGTTAGGAAAGATGGCTTCCAACTACAGCAGGCACACTGTAGACTACTTAAGGCAGTTGTGCAGGGACAGAGGAGTCCCGTTTGAGGTGAAAGCCAGCAAACAGAACCTAGTGGATGCCCTGATGGTAGCAGATGCCCAGAGCACCTAGTCACAGACCATGACTGAAAAGGACCAAACCTCGAGTGTGGCAGGGCTAGCGGCCAGTGCAGTGTCCAGATCCAATAAGGAGGGCAACAGAGCCACTGTCAGTGAAGGGCCACAGCAGCATGGGAAGGTCACCAGTATCCTGGATCCAGAAGTACTCAGGCTGCAAATTTAGTCATGCAGGATGGAGCTGGAGTTCCAGGAGAAGAGAGAATGAAAGAGATGAGAGGCAGAGCAGAAACAACGGGAGGCAGACCATGAGGAGCGTGAGCACCAGCGAGCTGCAGAGGAGAAGAGAGAGTGAGAATGCCGAGACACAGACCATGAGGAGCAGGAGCGCCAGAGGCAACATGAACTGGAGAAGCTATGGCTCTGACTAGTGGCACCAGAGCAGGTAAGTGGCTTGGATTTAACTGGGACTGCAGGACTGGGTTACAAATTGAACTCCAAATTGATAGCTGAATTTAAAGAGGGGAGGATATGGATGCCTTTTTAAATTCTTTTGAAAAAGTTTGTATTCAGGCTAAAATTCCTAGAGAGTCCTGGAGCTTCCAGCTATCCATGCTACTTACTGGGAAAGCTCGGGATGCATTGGGTCAAATGGACAATGAGGACAGTGATGATTACAGCAAACTTAAAGCTGCACTGTTAAAGAAATTTGAATTAACTGCTGAATCATACAGAGCTAAATTCCATAAGCTCAGGAGAAGCCCTGACATGAGCTACGAGGAGCTAGCCATGAAACAACGTCAGTTTTTAAAACGGTGGGAAGGAATGTTGATAAAATTGAAAATGTGATTTTGTTAGAACAATTTTATTGGGCATGCCCAGCAGAGCTGAAAACCTGGCTGGAGAACCAAGATCCCAAAACAGTGCAAGAGGCTGCTGAACTCTCAGACCGCTATGCCAAGAGAAGACCTGCTCTGAGAGTGAATGGGGCGGGCGTGGCAGTGCAGAAAGGGAAAAGCGCGCCTTCAGGGCAGCGAAAACCCTCACAGCCTCCACTGAAACCAGTTAGCCCCAGGTTTCAGAGAAAAGATTTCTCTGAAAAGAGAAGTGAATATTGGTTATGTAAAGAAACTGGGCATATTGTCAGACAGTGTCCCAAAAGAATGAGCAATAATATGCAGAATGGTACTAGAAAAGAAATGGGTTGTTTGTGTGTCCCTGGGAGCATGTCAGTGAACATGAGGGAACACATGCACCCCGTCATGGTGAATGGTGTACAGACGCAAGGGTTAAGGGACACAGGGGCATCCTTGACCTTGGTAAAGGGGGATCTAGTAGAGCTAAAGGGGGATCTAGTAGAGCCTGGTCAGCTTATACCCAATAAATACGTCACTGTACAGGACTTCACTGGTGAGGTGAAAACATTGCCCCTCGCTAGTGTTCTCCTAGACTGAGTTGAAACAGGGGGAACTGTGCAACAGGTGGCAGTAGCCAAAACATTAGCAGTGGATGTGATCCTGGGCCACAATCTCAAACAGGGGATGGTATGTGCAGTTACCCGTAGCCAAGTGGCAAGGGAAAATTGTAGTTCCTTGAACCCTACAGAAGCCATTGTGGAAACCACTGAGAGGCTGGTTCCCCAGCCTGTGTCTCCAGATGGGGAGACTAATGAAAAGGGGGTAGAAATTTCCCCAGTAGTAAGTAACCACGCAGCTACAGAGGGTTACTCCAAAGAGGGAGGGGTGGCCCATTGTCAGAGGGTTGGGATTGACAGTGATCCTGAGTGTCCTGATGCTAGTGCTAGAGACCCTAGTTTAGCAACTGAAGGGGACCTGTCCCATGCCTTGGGAATGTATGAGGGGTTTGCAGCTGCTCAGAGAAGTGACCCTAGTTTAGAGAAGCTGAGGGCTTGGGCAGACTCGGATGGTGCACAGGGAGGTTATGGCAGACATAAGGTTTATTGGGAAAATGGACTTATGTATACTCAGGCAGTACAGACAGAGGGAGGGGTGCTAGGCAGGCAGCTTGTCATTCTCCAGGGGTATCGTGAACAGTTGCTCAAGATTGTACATGATATTCCCTTGTCTGGCCATCTGGGAATCGCACGCATGACACAGCGGTTGGCCCAGAATTTCTACTGGCCTAACTTCACCCAGCAGGTGAAGGAGTATTGCAGGTCTTGTCACCGGTGCCAAGAAATAGGGAAGGTGGGCAAGTAAACCCAAGCCACCCTGATTCCATTGCCCATAGTGGAGGCGCTATTCCAGAGGGTGGGAATGGATATTGTGGGGCCTTTAAATACCCCCAGCTCCTCAGGGAAGAAATTCATCCTGACTGTGGTGGATTATGCCACCTGGTACCCAGAGGCAGTCGCCCTGTCCTCACTGAGGACAGACAAAGTGGCAGATGCCTTACTTGGGATTTTTTCCCGTGTTGGGTTTCTGCAGGAGGTTATCACCGATCGAGGGGTTTCCTTCATGTCAGACCTGATGAAATGTTTATGGGAGAAGTGTGGGGTGGTGCAGAGATGCATGACACCGTTATCACCCACAAGCCAATGGGCTTGTGGAAAGATTCAATGGTACCCTGAAGTCAATGCTCAGGGCATTTGCTGAACAGCATGGGAGGGACTGGGAGATACCTTCCCCACCTGTTCTTTGCAAACAGGGAGGTGCCCCAAGAGTCAACAGGATTTTCCACCTTCAAACTCTTATATGGACACCGGGTATGTGAGCCCCTAGACTTGATCTGGGAGGACTGGGAAGGCAAGCACGCCACCCAGGGAACTCCCATTGTGGATTACGTCCTTAGGTTTAGGGAAAGGCTGAAGAAGCTTATGGGGACAGCCCATAGCAACCTGGCAGTTGCCCAACAGAAACAAAAAGTGTGGTACGACCGCAGAGCCAGAGCTCACTTGTACATGGTGGGTCAGGAAGTCATGATCCTTATTCCGGTCTGGAAAGACAAGCTGCAGGCTGAGTGGGCAGGACCGTACAAAGTGGTTAGGAAGGTAAATGACGTGAACTATATAGTGGAGTTACCTGACTGAAGACAGACAGAAAGGATGTACCATGTCAACATGATGGAGCCAAATGCAAATAGGGCAGACATGGTGTTTGCAGTGTGTAGTCCCGGGGAGGGGACAGACGTAGGAGACCCCCTTCTGGACTTGCTGGAAGAAAGTAAGCGGGAGTCCTCCGTGGAGGCAGTTAAATTGTCCCCCCAGCTGACCCTGGACCAGATCCAGAAAGTAAGGGAGGTTTTAGCAGACTTTGCCCCACTGTTTAGCGCCAAGCCTGGACTAACCCCCTTAGTGACTCATGATGTGGAGACAGGGACACAGATGCCCATATAGTGAACAGCATATCGGGTGTCAGAGGCTGTCTAAAAGACATTAGGAGGGAAGTGGAGGAGATGCTGGATTTAGGGGTAATCCAGAGATCTCACAGCCCCTGGGCCTCACCCATAGTCCTTGTGCCTAAGCCAGATGGCTCTACTTGTTTCTGTGTGGACTGTCATGGACTGAATGCAGTCACAAAGTCAGATGCCCACCCAGTGCCCAGACTGATGAATTCCTGGACAAGTTGGGAGGGGCGACCTACCTTACAATGATTGACCTGACCAAGGGGTATTGGCAGATACAGTTGATGGACAGAGCTAGGGAGAGGTCGGCCTTCGTCACTCCAATAGGCTTATTTGAATTTAAAGTAATGTATTTCGGAATGAAGAATGCACCGGCCACTTTCCAAAGGTTGGTGAACCAGGTGTGAAATGATGCTGAGGAGTACGCCGTGGCATACCTGGATGACATTGCCATCTTTAGAACCAACTGGGAGGAACACCTATCCCACCTTAGGGAAGTGCTGGGCAGGATACAGAGGGCTGGGCTCACTGTCAAAGCCAAGAAGTGCCAGGTGGCCATGGGAGAGGTGGCATACCTCAGGCACATGGTAGGCTGGTGACAGCTCCATCCTAACCAAATAAAGACAGAGGTAATCCAGGCGTGGCCCAGACCAGAAACACAGAAGCAGGTCAGGAGTTTTCTAGGGACAGCAGGGTACTACAGAAAATGTGTACCCAATTACAGTGCCCTGGCTGCTCCCCTATCTGACCTGACAAAGAAAAGGATGCCCAAGAAAATTACCTGGGGACCAGCCTGTGAAGAAGCCTTTACCAGACTAAAGGAGGCACTGTGCAGTGCTTCTGTTTTGACAAGTCCTGACCATAGCAAAACCTTTATAGTTCAGACTGACACCTCAGACGTGGGTATCGGGGCAGTACTGAGTCAGACATCCAGCCAAGGGACAGATCACCCAGTAGTGTACTTGAGTAGGAAGTTACTTCCCAGGGAGCAGGCATACTCCACTGTGGAAAAAGTGTGTCTTGCCATAGTGTGGGCCCTAAAGAAAGTAGAGCCATACTTATACGGGCAGCATTTTGTGGTGCAGACTGACCACAACCCCCTGGTTTGGTTGACACAGATGGGAAAGAACAATTGTGGATTGCTAAGATGGAGTCTTGCTTTGCAAGGGTATGATATGACAATCATACATAAAGCTGGAGCCAAAAACCAGAACTCAGATGGTCTGTCTCACGTGTATGAGGAGTGAACTAATTTGGGAAGTTCATCCCATGCCGGGGATAGAGCCCCCAAATTCAGTCTAGGTGGGGAGGATTGTGACATGTGGACAGCCAGTTCTGAGTACACTATGATTTTTTGTAATATAAAAATATGTTCTGGACTGTCTCTCATGAGAGATGCTGAGATAGCATGTGAAATGACACACACACCCAGGTTTTAGATACAAGGTGTTACCTGGAAGGCCAGAAGCTAATTACAGACTAGAACAGGCCTTAATCAAGAATCTCCTGTTTCTCTAAGTTAAATATAGCTTTAACTGCTAAGAGGGAAATCAGTATCCATTTTATGACGTTTTGAGGAGGAAACCAGGTTTAGCACACTGGTGCGAAATCATAAATGCTTTGATGTCTGTGTGAGAGGGCATACTGCTCATAGATGAAAGGAAATTTACAGACTTGATTGGGGAAGTCACATGGGGAAAGGAGTTTCTGCTGATGTAACCTTAATTAACTTTCCTTCTAAAATAATAAAACTTCCTGGGTGTATGATTTTTAATAAACAGAGGAGGAGCTAGGTGACCTCACACAAAGGGGTTGGCAAATACAGTTTTTTAAAGAGTATTCTGTTTTCCTTCAGAGACTTTTATCTACACTCTGACAAAGAAACATCTTTGAGCACTTTAAGCAGGTATATAGGTAGAGAGAGACAAATCTAAGTATTATAGTAGGAATTGCACTGTCAAAACCTTGTTCTTGTAAAAGGTTGTATGGTTCTTGTGATATGTGGTTCTGTATTTTATGTTTTACATTTTTTTTTATCTATTTTAGTAAAACTCTATTTTTAGAGCCTATTTGGTCTGTCTTTGAATTTCTTTTCTTTAACAAGTGAAGTATTATGGTTAAAGCAGACACTGTGCATAAGCTTGAATGGTGATACCAAACTGGAAAAAGGTAAGAGTAATCTGAGGTCTTTATTAGAGTTTTTAAGGGTTCATTTTGTACACCTGGTTAGCTGCCCATAAGCAAAGATATCTGGCCCCCCGAAGACAGAATTATCTGAGCCTGTGCATTAGGTACGCTAGCAAGAGGTTCACAGTTTGAATTCCTCCAGAACTGAGACCAAATGTTGATTTGAACCCACAAAACAGATAGGAGGGTTACCCTGTTTCTGTTAACTGTTCACAAGACTGTGCTTGGAGGTTGGCACTTTGGGAGTAGAGGGCTAACCTGCTGAGTGGGTTTGTGACACAGGGTACCAGAGGGGAGCATCTTTCACATGAAGGGAAATAGCAGAACAAAGGGGCACATCATGAGACTAAAAGGTGGAAAACAGAGGGAACTTGAGGAAACTCTACTTCACTGAAAGGGTGGTGGAGAGATGGAACAGTCTCTCCCAGGAAGTGGTGGTGGTCACGGTTCAGGGATTCAAAAATGCATGGGATAGGCACATGGGATCTATCAAGCTAGGGTGAAGGGGGGGCTTTTAGCATCTAGGGTACTTTAAGCAATAGAAAGAGGGATAGGGCAGACTGGATGGGCCACAAGGCCCATATCTGCTGACAACATCTATGTATCTATTATCTAGAACACACTGGCCAACACCCTTTCAAACGTGTACTCCGGGTCTGGCCAACTTGAATGTTCAAGAAGTCCTGTACGGCAATTACCCCCATGATCATATCTAACTAACTAATAACTATCCAGAGCCACAACTCAGGGTACTTACAGTTTGTTGCAGCTCTCACAGGGGCTTACAGCCAGATAAGTTGCATGGTACTGTGGAGGGTCTCAGTTGGTGGTGCATCACAGATGGGACCCCTGGAGGCAGTGGAAACTTGAGGTGTGGTGATTTTTGCCTGCCTAGCCTTGCCAGCTTCACCTATGGGCCTTTATAGACTGAGTTCACTCAGGCAGGCTTGTTCTATCCTTCTGCACTGAGTGTGTCATCTTCAGCCCTGGGAACAATTCTTGACATGGTTCCCCAAACCCCTCTGTTTCACCTTTAGCCACCTTACAGGACCTGCACAGGGCAACAAGGCTTCCCCAGTCTCTTCCCTGGCTGAATGGTCTTTTCACTGTTCCAGCTGTCTGCTGTGGGGACCCATGCAATGTTAGTATCAGCAGCCCAATTCTCCTCACAGGTCAAACTGTTAAACTGTTCAACCGTTGGGGGCCGATAGAGAACAATTGTTCCTGCTTTTTCTACCCAAACAACAGCTATTCCTCCTGCCCTCAGGTCTGTAGATTTGAATTTAGTGGGGATTAGGAGCAACAAGGCACTTTGGAGACTTTGCCTAGGGGATCACACAGTCCCTCTCCTCACAGCTCACTCCCCCTCCCTTCCTCTTTTCTTCTTTGGTGGCAAAAAACACTGTCTCCTCTCCCCTCTAGCTGCCTCCCTATTGGCTGCAGCTTACCAGGTGATCTCAGGGCTGGCTCTGTATTTTACCCAACAGCCCTGGTTTGTAGTTTTTCATTGGGACTGCCATTTTGTCTCCCTGTAGGGCTATCTGCAGTACCCCCCCAAAAAAAACTCAATTTAGCCCTCTAACTAAGGCTTGAGCACTCTCCCCCTAGACCAGAGGTCACACGGTCCATTTATAGATATACCCCTGGTTCCTCTGCTCATCCTAGAGCTGGGGATATCCATTTTTTCTACCAGCCGCAGGGACGAACTTCATTTGGAGCATAACTCCTTTAAATTTTCCCTTGACGGCTCAGCATGCACAGGAGAGGCACGTCCTCCATCTTGATTACTTCCTTGCGGTCCCACTTCCCAAACACCGGGACTGCAAAGTACATTTTTTCTTTCATGATGCCCACAGGTGCAAAACCCACAGACCAACCCTTGGCCCCTCTGCTTAGCAATCCCACGGGGCTGAGGATGGTGACTGAATGGGCAGCAGCAGCCACTAAGTGATGGAGGAGCCCAAAGGGTCCGAATCCCACCCAGGACCCCTGGGAGCATCACCAGCACCGGTCGGGGCTGGAGTCCCACAGGTAAGCCAAATTTGGGGGGGCTTACATTAGTTTTACAGTGGACCCTCTATTATCCACCCACTTTGGTACAAGACAAAAGCTGGCAGATAATCGAGGGAGGTGGATGATCAAGGTAGGTGAATAATGGGGTGCAATGGCAGAATGAGAAATTGGTACGAGACAAAAGTGGGTGGATAACAGAGGGGCAGATAATAGGGAGGCAGATAATAGAGGGAGCACTGTACCACTTTTATTGTTTGTTATTCCCCTTTGTACACCTATCCTAGATAGGGTGGTGCTCCTATTCCCGGTTTTGCCCTACCCTTTATCTTCTACCAGCCCAAGCACTGTATGCAACAAGAGGAGTGAATGGGTACCTTACCTTAGTCGACTGCTGGAGTCCCCCACTTCCATGCTTCCTTCTGCAGATGTCTGCCAACACCTAAGATGCCAGTCTTGCACCTGTTCCACTCCAGTGCTGTTCCACTCACCTGCTGGGACATGAATGTGTTTGGGGACATGTTAAGAGTGGTTGCTTTTTATCCCTCAGTGAGTACTTCCTGACTGTGCCCTATAGTTCTGTGTGGATCATATGACTTTGCCCCCTTCTCTGGTCTGCCTCTGACCCCGACCTGCTTCTCATACCAAGTCCTGAAATGAAAAATCCAAATCAAGGTAAACGTTAGTAGTTTTTACACTCCCAGAGCATTTACAGACCCTGAAAGTGCTGACGCTGCAGTGTTTTACTAAAATCACACTTAAACAAGTATTCCAATTGTTTTTTAAACCCTCTCCATTTTTTGACTGTGCCCTACAGGTCCATGTGGATCATGTGATCTTGCCCCCTTTTCTGGTTTGCCTTTGACCCCCAACCTGCTTGTCCCTCTCGGTCCTGAAATGAAAAATCCAAATCAAGGTTAAGGTTTGTGGTTTTTACACTCCCAGAGCCTTTAAGACCATGAAGGTGCTGGTGCTGCACTTTAATTTTATCACTATCAGTGTAAGCAGCAGAGATTTCACTGGTAACCAGTAAAGACAGGAGAAGGATTTCTCATTGTCAGCAAAGGAGCACTAGTAATGGAAACTATGAACAGGACTTCATTTTTCTAATCTATGTGTGTAAGTGAGTGTGACGAGCAAGGAAACAACATTTAATTACGGTGCTTCTTTGCTATACAGAACCCTTCTATAACAAACTATCTCATATAGTGAACACCTTTGATGGTTTCCATGCCCTAAATAGGCACATTAACATCTATCTAAGGAGAACACCTCAGCTGGCTCCAGAGGTGTTCACTATAAAGAGTGACCACTGTAATTTTTTGGTTTTTTATTATAGGTAGTTTGATTTTTAGAGCCCAGCTGACAGTTTTTAGTGAACAAAGTGGCAACCGTGTTTGTGATGGAAGGTTAGTTCTGGGTGTAGGGAATTAGTTTTCTCATTATGAGGTGTGGCTACTAACAAATCTAGCCAGGTTTAGGACCAGGATAACTGTGCATTATGCTGTAATAACACGTGTTCACCTGACTGGTTTTATATTAAAGGGGAACAGCCTTGAATCTGCAAGCCTGTATTTTCTGTAGAAGCTACATTTCTAACACTGGTTCACATTCTGTTTTTGTTCCATTTTACTAACCTTGTAGTGGATTCACTGGATGTTTCTGTTTTACACTCTAGTGGGGTAGTACCATTTTTGAACTATATGATGTACTTTATATACTTAGAACAGAACTTACATTGTTTTCATGTCGCCTAAAAGGGATATGAACTACATCATACAGTTTTGAAATGGTACTTACCAGCAGAGTGCAAATCAGAAACAGACACTGTTTACTAGTAGGCCCATAAAGATGGGAAAATAACAGAAGTGGATCACATATATTATAAAAACATCCACTAGGGAAAGTTACTTAAATGTTCAATGCGGTTCTCCTTTAAGCGTCTTTGATTTTTAAACCCATTTTTTATAAATCGGAGTTAATGCACAGAGAGGTGACATCCCTTGGCCAATGAAATGTCTCAAATTTTTCTTGCCATTTTACTCTACTCAAATCTTGAAGAGTCTCATGTAATGTAAAATAGCATACAAATGTCTTATATTACTGAACCCGTCAAGGTTGCCTGTTGTCACAGTCGTTTTTTTAATTTATATAATCAGCCTTTTACTCAACCTTGTAAATCAATCTGATTTGAGTAAGGGTATAACTACTGAAAACAAACAGTATAAAACTCTTTATGCTGAGGGTTTTCTGCTTAACATTGTTCATAGCATTTTGCTTTCTGTGTCTGCTGCTTGCTGCAAATGCTGTGTGTGTGGAAGGATCCCCTATTAAGATCGTCAAGGGACAGTTTCGGAGTGAGAGTCTGGACTGCCCTGACATTAGGGGAATGTGAATTACTATCATCTGTCTTCACTGTGCAGGGAGCTCAGGGAGCTAATTGCCTGCAAGTATTTGGGAGGCGGGGACTGTGGGAGTTAAATTCTGGCGCCGCTCGCAAGAGCGAGCATTGTGAGTCCATATAGGAAAACTGTTTGCAGTATAACTATAGGGCTGGATATTCAAAAGGGTTGTGCCATGCATAGGGCTGCGCCTCGAAAGTCCGAAATTGCGCCATTCTGCCATATTCAGCAGGAGGTAGCTGCACCCCAAGTCATGCTGAGCAACAGCTCAATGCTAATGAAGGCATGCTCAACTGGAGGGAGGAACCATGCACAAACTGCACAGCCTGGTATTCAGCGGGCTGTGCAGAGGTGTAGCGCAACCCAACCTGCGCCTGCACAACTTTGAGCAAAAAAAGGAGTATGTGAGGGCCACCCACAGGTGAGCTGCCGCTTGCAGGGAACACAGCAGCTGCCACCTGTGGGTGGCCCACTCTACTCCCTGTGCCCCCACAGCCCAATCGCTGGCATAATATTAACCCCCCAACTGGTCCATCACGGCATAACTGTAAATCCCTCCCTAACTGGCCGATCAAGGCAAACTCAGTAACCCCTCCCCCACTCAACCTGATCAGGCATTAGAGGTCAAATCCCCTAAGAACAATATCCTGGTGGTTCAGTGGACCGCAAAGCCCGATCACGGGCATTAGAGTCCACCCCAGAACAATATCCCTGGTGGTCCAGTGGACCGTGAAGCCCGATCGCGGGCATTAGAGTCCACCCCCAAGGTCCAAGTAGCCTGGTGATCTAGTGCCCCCCATCCCACCCACCCACGAGCCCCACCACCCCGCTCCCCGTCAGCCAGTGGCGGCAGCGCCCCACCCGCCTGCCGCCCGCCCGCCTGCCAACTGATTGCTGGTAGGGCTGCACGCCCATTGGCCAGAGCAAGAGCCATCATATGCAGCCCATACTGTACAAGGCAGTCCAGATATGTGAATGAAGGTCCACTGGACCACCAGGGATATTGTTCTGGGGTGGACTCTAATGCCTGATCGGGCTTCGCAGTCCACTGGACCACCAGGGATATTGTTCTTGGGGGTTGACCTCTAATGCCCACGACTGGGTTAGTGGGGAGAGGTTACTACAATTTTGCCAGCGATCGGGACAGTCTGGGGGAGGATTTAACAGTTACGCCCACGATAGGGCCAGCCAGGGGAGGGACGAGGACAGTTATGCCCTCGATCGCCAGTCGGGGAGGACGAGTTATGCCCGCGATTGGGCCAGTCGGGGTGGGGATTACTACAGTTATGCCCAAGATCGGGCTGCAGGGGGCGTCGGTCCATGATGGCTGCTGCCTGGCAGGGCGCCAGGTGTAAGTTGTCGGGGATCGGCGCACCTGCATGCTAATGGCATGCAAATGGGGCCATAAATAGATGCAAATGGCCTCCCGTGCGCCTTGCATGAATTATGGCCCCATTTGCATGTCACCTTTTGAATATCGGACATTTGTGCATGGCGCACTAGAACTTGCACCACCGCATCTTGAATGCTCCACTCTGACCACTTGCGGCGGCGCAAGTTCCACTGCACCATGCACAGTGGCTGTGGCCGGGGGGGTGATATTCGAAGGAGTTGCTCAATAGCGCAAGGGCTTGCGCCACAGAATGGCGCAGTTTGAATATCCAGCCCAATGTTTATATTTGGCTTCGGCTACTCAATAAGAGAACTGGGGAATTTTATTGTTATCAGGCCTTGGTGCTTGAATTTGTATTTTGGTGGGGGGGGACTTGAGTCTTGATTCTTGTCTTGATGGATGTGCATTAGTTCTGATAAAATCACCTCACTGTGTTTGTAGACTGAAGTGGGAATTGATTTTTGGTTTTGTTTGTTTTATCATCCCCCTCTCTGGATTTGCGCTGTTGTCTGTGTTCGATCTATTTTTCCAAGGATTTGTCCTGGAATGGAAAACTGACCAACACTAAGAGGGGTTTTATTATTGGGTGAGGGGTTTATTTGTAGTAGGAAATATAATTTAATTATGAATAGAAAAATATGGTGATATGTTTGAAATGGTCATAATCTGGTAATAAGTTTAGACTGTTTAACTGTCTTCTGTTTAGCAATCTAGATTTTTTTTTTAAACGTGTGTGTGTAAGGGTTGGAATTTGTGGATTGTCTAATTAGTTTTGGACTGTCTACTATTTTCTACCTAAATTTTGTGATGTGCCTGGGTTATTTGGAGGGGCTGGGGGGGGCCAGGATAGTGTATGGGGTGTCCCTCCTGCTTCCCAGTTTCTAATACTACTGCTAGGCATTGCCAGGAGGTGGGGATTTGGAGAGGCCGAGGTGATCTTGGGTGGTGGGGAGCCCCGTGCACAGTGGAGGGTGGTAAGATAGGGATTATCAGATCTAGAAGGTGCCCTGGATTATGACGGGCACAAAGGAGAAGCCAGACATGTTTGTTGCCTGTCTCCAGGGAGTCCACTAGATCGAGTGGCCAGGTAACCCGAGGGGCTGCCTTACCCACCAGTCCCCTGAGGACAGTGCTATGCAATGCCAGGTCGATCAGGAACAAGACTGCAATTATTGCGGACTTGATTTCCTCAGTCGCCCTGGCTTGTATCATGGAGACCTGGGTTGGGGACTATGTTAGCCCACTTTTTGAGGCTGCCGTCCCACCTGGGTATACCGTGGTGCACTGCCCCAGAGAGGAACATAGGGGTGGTGGAGTAGCCATTTGTTTTAGATCCAGCTTGGGCTTCACCGTGCACCCAGTGGGAACCCCAAGTTCTTTTGAATGTGTGGCCGTTCATAGGGGTCCGGGCACAGGTTGCAAGATTTTCCTTATTTACCGCCCTGCTGGGGCAGTGGGAAATTTCCTGCAGGAGGTTGCTGAATTCATCATTGGCAAAACACTGGAAGCCCCCTGATGTATTATTCTGGGGGATTTTAATGTTTGGGCTGATGACGAATCTTCTCGGCTTGGCCATAACCTCCTCCAGACTATGTCATCACTGGGCCTGTTGCAAGTTGTTTCTGCCACAGCTCACCAGGGTGGCCACATGTTGGACTTGGTGTTCTCACTGGGGCTTGAGATAGACAATCTCAGGACTGATCGGGTGGTATGGTCCAATCACTGCACTGTGCAGTTCATGTTTGGGGCTCCCACCAGATGCCCTCCCCCTACAGAGATAATGAGCTGTCGCCTTTTGCGGGGATTGACCCCAGAGGGTTTTTTGGTGGCAGCCTATCTATCTAGAGTGAGTGATGCATGCATCAGAGGCGTTGGTGTTGGGGTGGGTATCTATAATAAGGTGTTATCCAACACCATTGACTCTCTCGCACCTGTCCATGCATGACCCAAATCTTCCTTCCTGAGGTCCCCATGGTTTGATGGGGTTCCCAGGGAGATGAAGAGAAAGGGTCAGAGGTTAGAGCATTGTTGGAGAAAGTCCTGCCTGTAAGGGGACAAACTGGCCCTGCATATGCATTATAATGCATACCAGGGGGCAATCAACCATAAGAAGGCAGTGTTCCTGTCTAGGGAGATTGCTGCCGGGAAGAATCGACCGGCGATACTTTTTGGGACTGTGGCCTGGCTACTTCGTCCTGCCTGTCTACAGCTGAAAAGGTTTTTTTCTGATGCTGAATATGAAGAGTTTGCTCGATTCTTCTCAGACAGAGTGTCCAGTATCTGGCAGGCGTTTCTCCAGTCAGTATTATCATAGCCGGCAGTAGTCGCCTGAAGTGTTCTAAGAGCACTCCGCCTGGTTGGGGGGAGTTTAGACCAGTGGAGGTAAGTGAGGTCATTGAGGTGGTGACCAATCTGAAGCACACCTTTTGCGAACTGGATCCTGTGCCTACGTGTTTCTTGATGAGATGCGTCGACACCATTGGCCCAGTGTTTGCTCTGATTGTCCGGTGTTCCTTATCTGAGGGTGTTTTCCCTGATGCCTTGAAAGAGGCATTGGTGGGACCACTCTTAAAGAAGCTATCTTTGGACCTGGAGGTCAGGGCAAATTACTGACCTATCTCTAATCTTCCCTTTTTGGTGAAGGTAGTGGTGAAGGTAGTGGCGCATCAGTTGGAGGAGCACCTCGTGACCCATGATTTATATGCACCTTTCCAGTCAGGATTTTGGGCGATGCATAGCACAGAAACTTTGCTTGTTCGGGTGCTGAATGATGTCCTCAGGGCGAGAGATCGAGGAGATAAGACAATTCTTGTTCTCCTTGATCTCTCCTCAGCATTTGACACTGTGGACCATTGTGTGTTGCTTTACCACCTTAGGGATCTCTGTGGACTCACCAGCACTGTCATCTGCTGGTTTGAGTCCTTTCTAACTAATAGAAGGCAACGGGTTGTGATGGGGAATTTTTCCTCCACCCCTAGCCTCCTATCTTGCGGAGCCCCTCAGGGATCGGTATTAGCCCCAATGTTGTTCGCAGTGTATATGCTACCCCTGGGAGGACTCATTAGGAAGTATGGCTTGGGTTTTTATTGCAATGCTGATGATACCCAGCTGTATCTTTCCTTTGCCCCAGGAACATCCAACGCGGTAGATGTGCTAAACGACTGCCTTGCTGAGATTAACGACTGGATGGCCTCCAACTGGTTGCGACTAAACCCCGATAAGATGGAGGTATTGGTGGTGGAGTTGAACAGAGTGCATGATAGGATGGCCCGTGAATCAGAGACTGGACTTGTTCTAGGATTTGCTTCATTGAAGACCTCCTCTAGTGTGCGAAATCTTGGTGTCATTCTGGATAGGAGTTTGACTATGGAGGCTCAGATATCCTCCACTGTCCGCTCCTGTTTTTTCCATCTTAGAAATGTCACCAGGATAAAGCCCCTTGTTCCATCTCCAGAGCTCCCCACTTTGATGCATGCCTTAGTTACATCAAGGCTAGACTACTGTAATGCGCTCTACCTCAGGGTCGCGGGATGATCTCTCCACAGGCTGCAGCTAGTGTAGAAGGCAGCTGCCCGGTTATTAACTGGGCAGTCAAAATTCTTCCATATTACACCGGTGTTACGTGAGCTGCACTGGCTGCCGGTCAGGAGGAAGATCCTCTTTAAGGTGGGTCTTCTCACCTATAAGGCCCTACATGGCCGGGGCCTTGGTTACCTGTCTGACCTTCTTGTTCCTGTTCTCTCTCTGTCCACCCCTCCATTCCTCTTGTGAAGACCTCCTTACAATTCCAAGGACGAGGTTGAAATCTGCTGGTGACAGGGCTTTTAGTGTTGCCACTCCTGTCCTTTGGAATTCACTGCCCCTTGGGGTTAAGGGGGCCTCTAATCTAGAAGTATTTACGGCCCGCCTTAAGGCCCTCCTATTTGCTCAGGCATTTCCGGACTGAATGGTTGTTTATTGATCTGATTGATTATTAATTTTATACATGCTGTATTATTAAGCTGGGTTATTAATTATTTTGTATTTAAATGATTCTATTTTCTGAAGCTGTGCTTATTGTTTGTACAGCGCCCAGAGCCTCCGGGATTGGGTGCCTTGCCTTTGCCTTTGTCTTGCCTTGCCTGAATCCAGCAACATCAATACAATCTTTATCAGATATTATCTAACCTGTCTCTTTAGTCTTGGGATATAAATTAAATATCGATAAGTCTGTTATTCAGCCCTTAAATACTAGAACCTTCCAAGAAGACTTTAGTTGGTGGTACTTTAAACGGGAGAAAGAAGATCTAACATATTTGTGTCTTTGGATTTCTAACAGTATGTTGGAGATTCCTAAACAGAATCTTATACAAAAATAAATCAAATTTATTCTGACATGAAGAGATGGCTGTAGCTTCCACTTTCATTATGGTGATGCAATAATTTCTTAAAGTGCACATCCTACCAAGGATAAACTATATGTTTAACATGTTACCGCTGGTAATCAATAAGTCCAGTCGCAAGGAACTGCACAGCAAAATCTCGAAATGTGTGTGGGTGGGAAACCACCGAGCATCTCTTATGCCAAACTACCAGCCAGCGAGCATAAAGGCAGACAAATCTCCCCTGGTTTTTATACAATATATCTTATTATTCATTCAGGGCATCACCTAAGGAGGATGACTTCGAAACAGTTCTAAATAACAGTAAGTTCATTCCAGTCTGGCTTATGAAAAATGAAAGTGTACCAGTGCAAACCTACATATTTAAGCCCTTCTATTTGTTAAAAAAAAAGTTACCACAATCTGTAAAGGGTGGCCCTGCTCAGTGGTATACTCTAGCATAGCTTTCTGTTTATTACAAGAAGCATTTTAGCAAAACTGGGCATCTTGTAATACTCAACCACTCTGGAAAAATACTCAGTTTAAAACTTGTAAACTAACTTTGCACTACACTGAATGGAAGTGTAGAGGAATTTATTTCTTACAACACCTCACTGAAGACACAGACAACACAACTAATAATCCAATTTAATATAATCTGAAATAGATGTATGGAAAATAAAGAAATAACTCAGTACAATCAGGTAGTTCAGACAATTTACAAGAGTTTTCAACAGACAATAATAAATGAAGACTCCAATGTGGCCAGATTGATATACTTAATAGCGACATCCTACTAGTTTAATGTGTTCATTGTTAAATAAATCAGAGAGCACACCAGTTGAAGCTCACAGCTGGTGGGTGAGGGAGTTCAGTTTGATAGACAACAATTTGCTATGGCAGTGAATTCAGGATTCAAATTTATAATGTAAAACACTAAATAATCATAACCTAATACAGTATAAATTGCTAAGCAATCCATATTTCAGTCAGAACAAATAACGCACACATAATAATGCTGCTATATAGGAGTGACAACTTTTACAAACTATTGTGGGTGCTCACTGCCAGGAAGTATTATTTTGCCCATGGCCAGTTTCCCTAGAAATCCTTTTTTGTTTTGTTTTGCAGGCTGTCATAAAAACATTCAGGGTGCTTAAGTCAACTTTGTGGGTGCTTCAGCACCCACGCACCCATGGAGTAGGCACCTATGATGCAATAAATGATTTGTGCATAAAAGGTAAATGTGGAAAAGGTTCACTCTGTCATGTATTCTGGGACTGTCCCAAGACTGCACCTATTGTATATAGTCACCCCCCACTGTCTACAGGCCTGGTGGAGAAAAGGGGAAAGGGTACCACTGAGAAGCAGGACATAGGATAAAAGTTGGCACATACCTGCAGTAGCTCTTAGGATTCACAGGTGGTTGTGAGATGCGGCCAAAGTTGGGGTGCTAGAAGGCAGAAATCTGAGGCTGTAGAGTCAAGCTGTAGTTAACTGGCAGGCATCAAATTCATTAATAAAGCAGCAGGCAGCACAATGAAGTAAAATGTAAAACAAAAAAATTAATTTATTTTTGGCCAAATAACAAAACAGCTCCATGGAGCTGGGGGCAAGGCTTAAGGAAGAAAAGAGTTCCTCTGTGGCACAGAGCCAAGGTATCACACTTGTGGCCAAGAAGGCCTTGATGCTAGATCCTGCTGAGCTGAGGGGCTCAGAACATATTTTAACAGCAGCACAGCCAGGCCAGTCTCCCATTACATCTCGGTCTATACACACTTCAGCAGCTCCAATTATGGCCCACAGTTCATCTCCTCACACATTCGCAGTGGCATATACCAAGGCTGCAGCTCTTCCAGTCATTCCACTATTCCTGCAACACAGGGCCTTCAGACCCTGGGCCCCTGTCATCCCTGCATAACTTATACCTCCGGCGATCCAAGGGATGCACTGGGCTCCCTTTTATCTTTCTGTGTAGGCTGTCATCAAGGAATGGAGTGCCACATGGGTATGGAACAGGTGAGCTGCCACCACCTCCATACCCCGTGACGCAGGCTGCCACCACTGTGCCGCCCCCATCATTCCTCACCATTTCCAGGCCTCCAACCAGGACATAGGCTCAGACCCACCCAGTGCTCACAGGTGGGCCACCTCTTCTTCCCCAGGCTGTGGCTCCCAAAGTGGACCTAGTTCTAGCCATGCCACAGATCCGCAGCCACCCAACCACCACTGAGCAGACTAAATCACTAAGTCACCAAGGCTCGAAAGCCAGGCTAGGGTCGACACCCCAGTCCACTTAATCTCTTGAAGCTCTCTCCTGCCAGCCTCTCTAATGGACAAAACCAGCCTATTAAATACCCCAAAGGAAGGACTGGTCCCACCTGACCAGCAGGCAAGCCAGTCCACTATGCCAATAATTGTCAAATGGGCGGAGATGGTACTTTACTAAGCATTACCTGGGAGGTGCTTACACTATCCCCCTTTAAACCATTCACCTCCTGGTGAATGGGGCACCTGATTCCACCACCGAGCAGAAAGAAGGGCAAGGTAGGTGCACTCTCCTGCCCCCCCGTGGGGAAACACCACACAAAGGGCACCCCAACTAGGGGTATAAAACCCCTACAGCCCCAGAAGGTTGTGCTGCTGCCAAAGTTAGGACCCAGCATCAGTTACTGAAACCCCAACTAGAACAGTTCCCCCAAGAATGTTTGCAACAACAACATTTCAACAATTAAGAAAAACATGCTACAGAACATTTAATACATTGACATTTTTTCCAGAACCTTGTACCATTCACTACAAGCTTACAGTAACTCACATCCCAAATTACGCACACATACACTCACCACACACACTTAATTTGAAATCACTACCCACCTAACCACATTCTACACCAACAACCAAACCAGCCAGCACACCCCACTCATACACTACATTCCCTCCCTAGTTACTACGATCAAAGGGGCATATTAATTCACAGTCCACAAGATGGCTAAGTCCTAACCGTCAGTACTTTTGAAAGTCGAGGACATGAAACTTTCACTTTGATACATGGAATAACATCAGAACAGTAATGTTCCCTCCGACTAAACATGAACAATTATAACACAAACTACAATATTTTAACAGTAAGCAGAAGGAATAATTAGAAAAGTCTCACCCATGTTAAAGGAATCCAGAGAAACAATCCTGAGCATACACTTAATAAGTCCAGCCAGATATCACCCTTTTAATGGGTGGGTACACCACTGCGGGGATAATAAAATTGTGGCTCTGACATGGTGGTTTCTGCACCAAAGGAACTGGTGGATATAATATAATATTTGATGCACCTTCCCATACGATCTTGTATCAGTGCAAAATGCTTGAATAAGGTGAGTCCAGTCTAGACTGCGAAGTTGCATAGAGACCTTGCCTTTGTGATGGAAGAAGCTGCACGGGGGTCTAGGCTGATAATTTCTCAGCTGAAGCTTATCCACTGCTCCTCTGAACACCCAGTCTGACCTCTTCCCCTCAATCACATCCCAGATTTGTTCAGGCACGTTTGGATATTCCTCTTTAGGGTACTCCGCACGAATCCTCCAATGCACCCACCATTTGGCTTGTGACCACTCTGGAATGCCAGGCATACTGGTCCAAGGGGCCATTCCTGCTTCCAGCCACACCCCCAGAGTAGCACAGAACATTTAGGGGGTTGTCTGGTAACAGCACATCCATCTTCTCCCAGAGAAGAATACACAGCTGTGGCAGCCTCGGGGTATGTCAGGCACTGAAAACTGCGGGCATTGATACGGCTGGTGAACTGCCCTTTTCACATCTTGATCCTGGAATGCCATCAGTGTGAGCAACTTGCCAAGTGGCAATACAGGGGGGTTGCCATGAACAGAACCATAAGGGCTAACCTTCTTCACCTTTACATATGGGGACTCTCTTTCTGAAGCCACAGCCTCTCAACCTTTATTTTTATTATATTAGGAAAGTCGGAAGTACATCCTTTGAGCTAAAAGCTTCATTACGAAGGATCCTCATCATACAATTAAAGGAGGGGGAAACAAGACAGGTGCAAACATATGCAGCTGTGAGGCATTGTCAAAATAAACAGTATTAAATGAATAGATTATACAGTATCACAATAATGTTAACAATATTACAGAGTTCAGAAAAATTTGGAACACCAGATTATAAGGGATGTCACCTATGATGAGGAGGAAAAATGCAATGCCAGAAAGGTACAGGAACTAAATAATAGTGAGTAGGTAGTAGCAGCGGCACTAGGAATGAGCCAGGGTCCAACTAGGGTGTGCCAGAGGAAAGGTGGGAGAGAGTGACAAGACACAGCTGGTTAGCTAGTTGTGGACGCAGTGTTAGAGGGTTAAGGGATGTAAATAGTGGGGGGGGGTTAAGGGGGGTAGGAAAACAGGAGAGACAATATGGGAGGTAGTAGGGGAGGGGGCATAGGCAACAGAATAGAGTGAGCAATCTGGGCCAGGCCAGGCTTTCGGGGAGCTAGTGCCTATAGGTGGCTAGAGGTGGCAGAAGCACTTCTCAGGGGGCGTGATGAATTTTCTTAGTTCGGCTCTTAAGTGGTTAAGGCTTGTGTGGCTGTTAGCAGAGAAAAGGAGTGCACTGAGCCCGGAGGGAGCCCTTACCACAATCCAAAAAGGCACAGCTAGTGCATGTTTAGCGATGCTTCTAGTGACATAAGAACATAAAAAAAGTGTCAGCAGATGGGCACCATGTGATCCATCTAGTCTGCCCTAGAAACCACCCCCCTCCCTATGCAGTCTTCATCCTAACTTGTCCTTTATGTCTGTCCCATGCGAGTTTGAACTCCCTGATTGTCTTTGATACTACCACCTCCTAGGGCAGGCTGTTCCACGAGTCTATCACTCTCTCTGTGAAGTACTTCCTAAGGTTGTTTTTGAACCTTCCTCCTACCAGTCTCATATCATGCCCTCTCGTGTGTACTGCCTTTGTTCTGTTGAAATAAATTGCCTGTATGAGCTGCGTTAAATCCCCTCACATATTTAAATGTTTCAATCATGTCGCCTCTGTTTCTTCTCTGCTCAAAGGAGTAAAGGTTCAGCTCCCCGAATCTTGCTTCATATGACCTGTGATGCAGTCCATGCACCATCTTAGTAGCCCTTCTCTGCACCATTTCCAAATGGCTAATGTCCTTGAGGTGAGGTCTCCAGAACTGAATGCAGTACTCCAAGTGTGGCCTCACCAAGTACTTGTAGAGGGGCATGATAACCTCCCTCTTTCTACTAGAAATACCTCTACTTATACAGCTGAGGATGCCATCCGCTTTCTGTGCTGCTTTCTCACATTGTTTTCCTACCTTTAATTTGTCAGTAATGATTATGCCGAGATCTCACTCTGTGTCTCCTCAAGTTGATGTCCTCCTGGTGTATACTTTTTACCAAGGTTCCTCTTTCCCAAGTGCATTACCCTACACTTTTTGGTGTCAAATTGTAACTGCCACTCCCTGGACCAATCCCGTAGCCTTCTAAGGTCAGCTTCCATGTTGTCTGCCCCTTCATTTGTGTCCATTCTGTTACAGAGTTTTGTATCATCTGCAAACAGGCAAACCTTCCCTGTTAGTCCATTCACTATAAATATGTTAAATAGGATCGGTCTCAGTACCGATCCTTGCAGGACGCCACTGGTCACCCTACCCTCCCTTGACAATGATCCATTGACTAGCACTCTCTGGGTCCTATCATTCAGCCAATTACTGTTCCATCTGACCATCTTCTGGTCAATTCCGGTATGTTCCAGCTTGTTGGTTAGCCTTCTGTGAGGGACAGTGTCAAAGGCCTCACTGAAATCTAGGTATACAACATCCACCGCCCCTCCCTGATCCAGTGTTCTGGTGATCCAGTCAAAGAAGTTGATCAAGTTGGTTTGGCAAGAGTGTCCTGCTGTGAAGCCATGTTGCTTTGAGTCCATTTTTCCAGTATATGTTAGGTATGCCACTGTCCTCTCTTTTAACATAGAAACATAGAATTTGACGGAAGATAAGGACCGCTTGGCCCACTCAGTCTGCCCATTTCCCTACCTACTGGATAAGCTGCAGATCCTAGTTAACCTGCAGCCTACTTCTTCCTACCCCCACCCCCTAGAATTGCCTTATGACTGTCCCATGCATGCTTGAATTCCACCACGGATTTTGACTCCACAACTTCCTCCGAAGGCTGCTCCATGCATCCACAACCCTCTCTGTGAAAAAATACTTCCTTAAATTACCTCTGAGCCTCCCCATCTTCAAACTGTGCCCTCTTGTTCTTGCACACCTCTTTTGAAAGATGCTACCCTCTTGGACTCTGTTGATTCCCTTGAGGTACTTGAACGTTTCTATCATGTCCCCCCTCTCCCTCCTTTCCTCGAGGCTATACATATTAAGCTCCTTTCGTCTCTCTTCATATGTCTTCCGGTGCAGACCCTGCACCATTTTAGTTGCCCTCCTCTGGACAGCTTCCATCCTGTCTATGTCTTTGCAGAGATTGGGTCTCCAGAACTGCAAACATCATTTTCCTCACAACGGAAGTCAAATTGACAAGGTGGTACTTTCCTGCCTCTTCCACGTTTCTGCTCTTGTGTAAGGGCACAACAGTTGCCTGTTTCCAGTCCTGAGGTATTTTCCTGCTGTCTAATGACTTGCTGAAGAGCTCAGCCAGTGGTGTGGCCAGTTCCTCTTGGCGCTCCTTCAATATCCTAGGGTGTATGGGTGCATGCTCAGCCAGGGCTTGTCGGAATAAAGCCTGTAGAGAAGGAAGTGCAAGACCAAGGAGGGCCTTCTTCCCTAGGATGCAGGAATGCAGCTTGATCCAGTCTTGGAGAGGGAGCCACTGTATCCTAATATAAAGATCACATGTATGCGTAAGGCGATCAGCACCGAGGACAAATCTGCAGACTTTATTGAGGGAGGCCTGTATTTTGCGAAGGCTGGTGTCTGTGGCAGCAGCATATACCATGTTTCCATAGTCATGTACTGGTAAAACTGTACCTCTAACCACCTGGAGCCTAGCCTCTGTTGTAAGGCAGACCTAAACCCTATAGAGGGCACCTAGTTTCCTGTTAGCGGCAGTGGTGACATTGGATATGTGCTCATCGAAGAAAAGGGATTTATCAATGGTGACTCCCAAATACCGGAATGAGAACACCTGCCCAAGGATGGAGAGAGAGTTGTGGGTTATTGAGAGAGACTTTGTTAGCCTCCTCTTTTGGTGCCCTCCGAAGAGCATAGTTTTAGATTTTTTGCTGTTGAACACCAGCAGACTATCGGTGAGCAAGTTGTGAATCAGGTTAAAGTTGTGCTGGACATTCCTAGTGAGTGTTTCTTGGCAGGGACTATGACAGAAAATTACTGTGTCATCTGCATAAAGCGGTATCTCAGAGGCTGGGCAGGCAGACAGAAGATTATTCAAGAAGAAAAAGGGACTGTACGCCAAGAATAGGCTTCATCTTAATTAGATAGGGAAGGAGGTCCTAAAACTGGGGATGGCAGACTACATTCAAGCTAGGTGTGGTTTAAACTTGTGAAGGGGTAAAAGGGGGCATTGACCAGATGTCTTTACCTCTCAGGGAGGGGCCTGGCCTTCAGCCCCTAAGGGAAAGCTGAGCAAAATCTTAGGGGAGGATGATACCATGGGTGAGATAGGAGGGCGGATGCATATGATAGACAGCGGGGCATGCCAAAAGGGGGTAGGGACACGGGTTGGGGGGTGGTGTTAGTAAATGCCAGGAGCCTGGGTAATAAGATGCCAAAGTTCCAGGCCATGCTGTTCGAAGGAGGGAGAGATGTGGCGGTGGTCACGGAAACTTGGGCCAACCCTAGTCACGACTGGGATCTTAATGTGAGTGGATACACTAGTCTTAGGAAGGATAGAAAGGAGTGCAGAGGGGGAGGAGTGGTTATGTTCATTAGAGACAATATAGAGATCACTAGGGTGGAAGAAGCAGAGGGAAATGTGGAGGTCTCATGGGTCGCTATATGAACCCCTGCAGGAGGAAAGATCAAGCTGGGAGTGGAATATAGGCCCCCAGGGATAGGGGAGGTTCTGGAGGATTGTCTGCTGGATAGCATTGAGGGCCAGTGTGGACCAAAAGGGTAGGGAGTGGTGTTGATGGGGGATTTAAATATGACAGCTACTGACAGGGGAACCATGACTTCCACGGTGGCCAAGGAGCAGAGGCTGCTGGATGGCTTCCAGGATGTGTTCCTCACTCAGTAGGTGTTGGAGCCTATGAGAGAGGGGCATGTCCCGGACGTGATTCTTGAGGATGGGGATCTGGTATGGGATCTGGCAGTGGAAGATCCCCTGGCAGGAAGTGACCACGATAGTGTCTGGTTTCGACTAAATTTGGGGGGCATAGTTCTAGGATATTGGCTGTTGATTTTAGGGGGGTGGATTTTAGGGGCATGGGATAGATTCTCAAGGAGAATTTGAAGGGGATTACACCAAGGACAGATGTAGAAGGGCAATGGGAGGTCATATAAAATGGGGACTTCAGGAGGCCATCAAGATCTGTGCAAAAGTGAAGCACAAGGGGGTGAGGTCATGTAAACCATGCTGGTGGTCCAAGGAGGTTCAGGAGGTGGTAAGAGAGAAGAGGGCTTCCTACAGAGGATACAAAAAAATGAGAGGATAAAGGGATAAGGAAACTTACTGTCTTGCTTTCAGACAAGTCACCTGGATGGTGAGGGGGGGCAAAGTCCAGAAAACAGCAGCAGCTGGCACAGGGGATACGGGGTGGGGAAAAGGGGTTCTTCATGTATATTGGGGAGTGGAGAAATATCAAGGGCCAGATCGACAGATTGAGAACAAAAGGGGGGGTGGGTGGAGGAGGCGAGGGATCAGGCAGAGGTATTAAATGAGTACTTTGCCTCCATGTTCACTAGGGAGGGGGTTGGGAAACCTTCAAAGTGGGAGCTGATGGAGTTAGAAGGGGCAGCGGGTAGGATTGTTGGAGCAACAGATAATGAAAAGGCAGATGGAAGAGTTACCTCAGGGGTTTCACATCAGGCGGGATCAGCTAATGGGGGGAGGGACCAACGATGCTGTCCCCATTGGCCGGATGTGGAAAGCCCTAAAAAAGGAAAAATCTTCAGGGTCAGATGGCATACATCTGAGAATTCTATGGGAGATGGCAGATGTACTGGCTGCACCTCTGGCGGATCTCTTCAACATGTTGCTTGAGACAGGATGAGTGCCTAGGGATTGGAGGGTGGTACATGTGGTGCCCATCCATAAAGAGGGATTGAGGGAAGTGCCAGGTAACTATAGACCCATCAGTTTGACGTCGGAGGTGGGTAAAATAATGGAGTGTATACTTGAGGAACTTTGGGGGGTTCTTGGAGGAGATGGGATACCTGGATAGTCATCAACATGGGTTTGTGCCAGGTAGATCATGTCAAACTAACCTTGTGGAGTTTTATGAATGGGTAACATCAGAACTCGACAGGGGAAAGCCTGTGGATGTACTGTTCTTGGACTTCAGCAAGGCGTTTGACTCGGTCCCTCACAGTGGCCTACTGAAGAAACTGAGGGGGATGGGGGCAGGCCCATTGATGGTCAGATGGATAGTAAACTGCCTAGCTGGGTGCACTCAGAGAGTAGTGGTCAACGGGGAAATCTCGACTCTTAGAGGGGTCATTAGTGGGGTACCACAGGGCTCGGTCCTGGGGCTGATCCTGTTTAATGCCTACATCTCTGATATCAGGGAGGGTATCTGGTGTGAAATGAGTCTCTTTGCAGATGATTCCAAGCTGGGTGCAGTGATTGAGGGGGAGGAGGGGAGGTTGGCCCTGCAAAGGTATCTGGTGACCCTGGCTAGGTGGGCTCGCACCTGGAAATTAAATTTTAACTCCTCTAAGTGCAAGGTGTGTCACATCTTGGGTGAGGGAACCTCAAACATGAGTACACGCTGGGAGGGGAGGAGTTGGAGGCCACAGCAGGGGAAAAATACCTGGGGGTCCTGGTGGATGTCAACATGAATAACTCTCAGCAGTGCAGGAGGGCAACAATTAAGGTAAACAGGATGTTGGGCTGCATCGCACATGGGATTACCTCAAGGATTGGGGAAGTGATTCTCAAGCTGTACAATGGCCTGGTTAGACAACACCTTGAATACTGTGTGCAATACTGGAGACCGCACTTGAGGAGGGACATCCAGCTCCTGGAAAGGGCTCAGAGGAGAACAACCAAAATGATCCAGGGGCTAGGGTAGTTGACGCATGAGGAGAGACTAGAGGAGATCGGCCTGTTCTCGTTGGAGGAGAGGAGGGACCAGGGGGACATGATTGAGGTCTCCAAGTACCTCAAGGGAATCAATAGGGTAAACCAGGAGGGGATCTTTAGGCTAAAGGAGGGTGGTGTCAACAGAGGACATAGTTTGAAGCTTGAAGGAAGAAGTTTGGGGGGAAGGAGGAGGAGGTATTTCACTGAGAGGGTGGTGGAATCATGGAATGCGCTGCCTGGTGAGCTGGTTCTGGCTTCTACGGCGGAGGGGTTCAAGAGAGGGTGGGACAGGTACAGAAAGGGGATGAAGCTGAGGTTGGCTTGCCCTAGGGGACTGGGATGGAGGTTAGGACTAGCAGGAATGCGAAAAGGGGGGATGGCTTTGGTACCCACCCAGGGTTCTGAGGCACTTGCAGACTCGATAGACCGTAAGGCATAATCTGCTGGCGACTAGTATATTAATATGTTAGTAAGAGGCTAAATAGAAGAGGGCCTGGGATAGACCCTTGGGGGACCCCACTGTGACTTTGCGATTCTCAGATATGACTCCATTGATTTTTATTTGCTGAGAGTGCCCAATCAGGTAGCTGAAGAACCATCTGACTGTATTTGGGGATAGTCCTAGGGCACATAGCCTAAGGAGCAGTAACTGGTGATTGACAAGGCTGAAGGCCTTGGTCAGGTCTGTGAAAGTCTTAAATGGGTAATAGATGGACACATCTGCTAAGATGGTGCTCAAAATATTCTTTTCTTTATTTACAGAACAAAAATTAGGCAGACTGGTTATCGTCAAAATAATAAAACAATATAACAACTAAAACATGGCTTAACTTCAGCAAAATAAATTGACTTAAAAAATTAAAGAGCCATAATTAACCCCGGGTCGCCCCTGAAAAAGGTACTATTACAGTCTCAGTGGGCCTACCCGGTCACCAAAATTTAAATAAATAAAAATTAAAAATGACTAGAAAGCACTAGTCCCTCTGAGTGTTGTCCCTTCAACACTCCAACCGAATCTGATCCGACTAGGCTTGAGAGAAAACATGTATAGCCTGTCAGAGCTTAGGATTAGTCCAAATTACTTGTCATTCATGCTTTGTTTTTGACAAACATTTTAACTTCTTTCCAGTATTTTATAGTTTCATAACAAATGATACATTACTTTTCCTATACTAACTGTATACATATTTGGCTGTTATAAACTTTAATACCACTTTATTTGCAAAAGAAAACGTAGGAGGTGTTCTGTTTGTCCCTCTTTCAGCTGGGCTCTGCATAAATATAGCGAAACTGAGGCCAGCCGGCTCTTAGAGCACCTAGCTGAAGTGGTGACAACAACAGAAATCTCCGTTGCCCCTTTTTGGTAAGCGTGTTTGAAATTTGTCAACAGAGAATCCTTAAAGCACATTTTAGTTCATTAATACAAACAAAAGCAGCTACCTATAAGGTGTAGCAAATCCAGTCTTTGTTTTGCTTAGACTGGCAAGCAGGCTTTTCCTCATTAGCTCCCTATCTTTAAGCAGCTTGTATTATGAGATAAAAAAGCCGGCGGTTTAAAAACTGCTGCGATTGTACGCATCTTCGCGAGGCATGCAACATCCGCACAATCACAAAGGAGCGTACAGATCAAAAGTTTACCACAGTAAAACCTGTAAACTAAGCAGACTCTTTTATTATCAATATTTCTGGACATCAGAGAAACTGAGCAAGCACCCACTTTGCAGGCATATCTACTTGGTTTATTGCTTAGCGCGAAAAACGCTTACTAGCCGACTGCAAAAGTGAACAGCTTGCCTTATTATTTATATCCACTGCACTAAAGACAGAATGGTTAGCTACATTAGTGCTGCCAAAATACATATTTTGAACTATGCCTTTCATTAAAGAAACATGAAAACTCTTTAGGCTTTGAATTTGTCTTCTTTTAGTAATGTTTTTATCTTTTACCATACTACTGCCAAATACAGGAGGTGGGGGGACACAATACAGGAAAACAAAACAAGGGATACGTGGGTGGCCAGTCCATGTAAGATATACATACATTTACTACAAAAGAACATACATTAAGGATGGATACAATAAGGGAACTCCTCCTTGGCAGACCTACAATTAAAGGAAGGGGTCCTTCCACATTCCTTCCTACCTAAGTTGAAACCCATCCAGGTTTTATCTTTCTCTCTCACTCTCTCGGGATCATCAGACCTGTCTCTCTACAGGAGAGCTGGAGCTATAGCCCACCCATCTACTAAGGCTCCACCTCGGGGTCCCTATGAACTGTAACTACTCTCTACTAAGACAGTGAAGAATCATTCTTACTTCCTTATTCCGAGGCCTGATGTCCAGTGTTACATTAGTTTCTTAAATTATACGCTATAATGAGACAGGTAATCTACACTACCATGGGCACTACCTTTATGATGCTTAATCGTGAACTGGTATGGCTGTAAAGTAAGGTACCAGTGCATGATTTGGGTTTTATCTTTCATCACATGGAGCCAACATAAGGGATTATGATCAGGCCATATCTCAAATTTGGTGCCCCATAGATAGAATTGAAGGGCTTCCACAGCCCAACGAATCGCCAGGCATTCCTTTTCTATTGTGGAATATTTGGTTTCTCTGTCATGTAATTTCTGACTGATATAGATGATAGGCTGTTCTTCACCCTGATCTATCTCTGTGAGAACTGCCCCATTCCACAATTGGACACATCTGTCTGCAGTACAAAGGGCTGGGAAAAATCTGGCAACTTTAAAACTGGTGAAGAACATAATTTAGCTTTTATGGACTGAAATGCATTTTCACACTCAGGAGTCCAATGTACTTTTTCAGGTCTATGTTTTCTGGTTAGTTCAGTAAGGGGAGTGGCCAGAGTATAAAAAGCAGGTATACAGTGGTGATAGTAGCAGGCTTTGAACCCTAAAAAGGACCTTACATCCTTTTTGGTATAGGGTCGAGGACTATTGGCTACTGCTTCCACCTTACTGTGATCTGGCTTTACTTGTCTTGCCCAATTTGAAAACCCAAATACTTTTGGTTGGCTGTAAAACATTTTGCATGATTAATAGTGAGTCCTGCTGTAGAAATGGCCATCAAAACCTGTGATAAGTGTTGTATGTGGTCACTCCATGATGCACTCAACACAATTACATCATCTAAGTAAGCTGCACTGTAGGGAACATTGAGAGCTAAAATCTTATCCATTACCCTCTGAAATGTTGCAGGGGCACCATGCAGACCAAAAGGCATCACAGTGAACTGAAATAACCCTAGGAGTGTGCTAAATGCTGTGTTATCTTTTGCTTTTTCACCCAAGGGTATTTGCCAATAGCCCTTGGATAGGTCAAGTGTGCTAATATACTGAGCTTTACCTAGATGGACCAAAATATCATCAATACGGGGCATAGGATAGCTGTCAAACTGTGAGATGCTATTCAATCGTCTAAAGTCTAGACACAGCCTGCCCCCCCCTTTCTCATCCATAACCACCATAGGAAAATTCCACTCACTTTTTGAAGGTTCTATGATGCCCAGATCTTGCATTTTCTGTAGCTCTTTATTAACTTCTGACCTCATCTTTTCTGGCAGTCTATATGCCTTTTGACTTATGGGTAATGTTTGGTTTAAGGTAATGTTGTGAGTGACATTAAGGGTCTTCCCTGGTGTTCCTGAGAATGTTGCCTCATGAGTGTGTAATAAAGTCTGTAGCTCAGCTAACTAAGAGAGCATTAAGTCAGGATTCACAGTAACATCAGCTAGCTCACCAGGTTTTTCCAATCTCTGATACGCAAGGGCCAGAGCATTGTCAGTCTCTTCTGCGTGTATAAAGGCACACAAGGGAGGGGATCTCTCTGACCAAGATTTTAGCAAATTTACATGATAAATCTTCTTTTTAGATGCTTTATGATGGAGGGCTATCTCATAGGTCACAGGACCCATTCGCCTTAATACTTGGTAGGGCCCTTGCCATTTCATAAAGAACTTATTTTCTGAAGAGGGCAATGATAAGACAACTTTATCCCCCTCTTCAAACTCTTTAAAACCAGTACCCCTGTCATACTGATTTTTCTGCACCATCTTTTGCCTTTGATTAGTCATGTGTGCTTTCTGTACATAATCTATCAATCGTCGTCATAACTGGCACATGTACTTAGATGGTACCATACCTTTTGGTAGTTCACCTTCCTCCCATTGCTCTTTGATTATATCTAATGGCCCACTTGGGTTTCAGCCACACAACAGCTCAAAAGGGGAAAAACTATGTGGAAGACTGAGGTACCTCTCAATAGGCAAACAATAAGTATTACAGGTAGACATCCCAATCTTTTCCCTATTCCTGCACATATTTTTGTAACATTATTTTGAGAGTCTGATTAAAACAATTGACCAGACCATCAGTTTGAGGATGGTAGGGTGTTGTATGAATGGCACTTATCCCCAAGGTCTGACAGAGACGTTTCAACAGTATTGAACAAAAATTGCTGCCTCGATCGGTTAATATCTCTCAGGGTATACCCACCCGACTGAAAATTTTGCCCAATTCATCTGCAATTTTTGGGGCTGTTATACTCCGTATCGGAATAGCCTCTGGGTATTTTGTAGTATAATCAGTGACCACCAAAATGTACTTGTTCTCTTTTGCACTCTTTGGTAATGGCCCTGCAATATCCATTGCAACCCTGTCAAAAGGAGTAGTTATCAGAGGCAGAGGTAGTAGGGGTACGTTGTCTCATCTACTGATTTTTGGCAGCTTTCTGGCATTCACTACAACTACTGCAATACGCAGCCACCTGCTCATGACTGCCAGGTCAAAAAAAACTGTAGAGCGGATGACTCAGGGTATTAACTCTACCAAGGTGCCCAGCCAGGGGACTATCATGGGCCACCTCCAATAACTGCTGTCTATATATCTGAGGTACCATTAGTTGTTTCACTTCTTCTCCAGTCTGGGGATTAATATAGTTTTGATATAACAACCCTTTTTCCAATTCATATTTATGCCCTGACAAAATCCCCCCAGTATTCGTACCCTGTGGAAAATAAGGTTGCAAAGTTACATCTTCTTTTTGTACATCTTTAAATCGTTTTGTCTGAACAATTTCTACTACAGTAGGCATAGAATCTGGCACATCATTATTACAATTCTCTTTAGTCCATAACAGTTTCTCATTTCTCCTCTGGTTCTTGGATTTTCTATCCATCCCAGGGGTCCCAATAACATCTTCCTTAAAAGGAAATGCCTATGACCTAGTCACCATGGCACACTTAGTGGAGGTCAAAAGGACAGTTTTTCCCTCCAAAGTTACTGGGACTGTATATTGCCCTCAATTAGCCAGGGCCAAATGTGTTTATTCACTTTTCTTTTTCAGGCAGAACCTTTTTATATGCCCCTTCCCTTTACAAGCATGACAAATTATTTCAGGATTATACTCCCTTCCTGTTTTAGGAGGTTGTCTGACCCCAGAATTAGTACTGTTCCCCCCTGCTGTATTAGGTCTTACCAGTGTTTGATAGGTACCAGAGGTTGAAGTTCCTTTCTGTCTATGGGGTCTAGTTACCAGGTAATCTTCAGCTAGTCTTATTGCTACATCAGATGCCTCAGGATGATGTTCCGTTACCCACAGTTGAACATCTTGGGGGATTATCCGAATAAATTGCTCTAAAATAATCACTTCCAGAATCTGGTCTAATGTTCTTGTTGTAGGCTGTAGCCATTTAAAACACAAGTTCTTCAGTTGGGTATAGGCATTTTGGGGGTTATCAGCTGTCTGAAATCTATAAGAGTGAAATCTCTGTCTATAAGTTTCAGTATTAATGTCATACCTTTTTAGGATAGCTGATTTCACTCTGTCATAATCATTGGCATAATTTATGTGCACATGGCTATACGCTAGCTGGGCCTTCCCGGTCATGTAGGGTGCTAGCCGTATAACCCATTGGTCCCGCAGCCACATGCAAGCAAGGGCCACCCTTTTGAAAGTCATTATATAGGCTTCAATATCATCGCTTTCTGATAATTTTACCAACTTGATATCCTTATGTACACCACCAGGGGAAACGGGGTGGATGAGCACCCATGGCCTGAATAGCCCATATGGTACCTGTCCAGTGAGCCTCATTTTCCTTCCAGTCCTTCTGTCTTTCCCGCTCCACCTGGCATATACACAGCCATCTGAGTAGATCCTGTGATTCCTGAAGGGGTTCTTCATCAATGGATCCTCCTCCACTTGCCTGCGCCCCTATCTCCTGTCCCTCCTTTGGGTCTTCCATTGTTGGGTGAATTAGCAACACTTTTCTTTCTTTGGGTCTCATCACTAATGGTAATCCAGGCAATAATGGTATCTGATATGCTACTGCTACTGACCGTGTAGTTGTTGCTCTTGGAGGCCCCGTCCCATCCGCTTTGTCCTGTGACATTGGCTGTCCATCAGGGTCTTTTCCAGATCCTTTTAGTGGGGTATGATTTTACCACCTAATCCCACTTCTAACACCATATGTGAAAGTCTTAAGTGGGTAATAGATGGACACATCAGTCAAGATGAAGCTCAAAATCTTCTTTTCTTTATTTACAGCACAAAAATTAGACAGACTGGTATTGTCAAAATAATAAAACAATATAACAACCAAAACATGGCTTAACTTCAGCAAAAAAAATTGACTTCAAAAATTAAAGAGCCATATAACTAGAAAGCACTAGTCCCTCTGAGTGTTGTCCCTGCAACACTCCAACCGAATCTGATCTGACTAGGCTTGAGAGAATACATATATGGCCTGTCAGAGCTTAGTATTGGTCCAAATTACTTGTCATTCATGCTTTGTTTTTGACAAACATTTTAACTTCTTTCCAGTATTTTATAGTTTCATAACAAATGATACATTACTTTTCCTATACTAACTGTATACATATTCAGCTTTTACAAACTTTAATACCACTTTATTTGCAAAAGAAAACATACGAGGTGTTCTGTTTGTCCCTCCTTCTGCTGGGCTCTGCATAAATATAGTGAAACTGATGCCAGCCGGCTCTTAGATCTCCTAGCTGAAGTGGTGACAACAACAGAAACCTCCGTTGCCCCTTTTTGGTAAGCATGTTTGAAATTTGTCAACAGAGAATCCTTAAAGCACATTTTAGTTCATTAATACAAACAAAAGCAGCTACCTATAAGTTGTAGCAAATCCAATCTTCGTTTTGTTTAGACTGGCAAGCAGGCTCTTCCTCATTAGCGCTCTATCGTTAAGCAGCTCATATTATGACATAGAAAAGCTGGTGGTTTAAAAAAACACTGCGATTGTGCTCAACTTTGCGAGGCTTGCAACATCCGCACAATCGCAAAGAAGCATACAGACCAAAGGTTTACCACAGTAAAACCTGTAAACTAAGCAGACTCTTTTATTTAAATGATGTTTCTGGACATCAGAGAAACTATGCGAGCACCCGCTTTGCAGGCATATCTACTTGGTTTATTGCTTAGTGCAAATAGCGGTTACTAGCTGACTGCAAAAGTGAACAGCTTGCCTTATTATTTATATCCACTGCACTAAAGACAGAATGGCTTAGCTACATTAGCGCTGCCAAAATACATATTTTAAGCTATGCTTTTCATTAAAGAAATATGAAAACTCTTTAGGCTTTGAATTTGCCTTCTTTTAGTAATGTTTTTATCTTTTACCATACTACTGCCAAGGGGGACACAATACAGGAAAACAAAACAAGGGATACGTGGGTGGCCAGTCCATGTAAGACATACATAAAGTTACCACAAAAGGACATACATAAAGGATGGATACAATAAGGGAACTCCTCCTTGGCAGACCTACAGTTAAAGGAAGGGGTCCTTCCACAAGGTCAATGAAGATTGCCCCTGCCAAGCTGCTCTGGTCAAGTGCCTCGTGCACATAGCCAGTGAAATCAATTAGAGCAGTGGTTGTGTGTGCAATCAGCAGAACCTGTGCTGCTGGGGACAGAGGAGGTTGTATTTAAACTGGCGGTTCATGAGCTGGTTGGCTATGATTCTCTCAAGCACTTTGGACAGCAGAGACAGGATTGATATTCATCTGTATTTGGTTACTAGTGCTCTGTCTCCCCTTTTTAACACTGGGGTGACCAGAGCGGACTTCCACACATAAGGGAAGGAGGACATGCGTAGTGATAGGTTGAACAGCATGGTCATGGAAATAATGATCTCAGGTAGTGCGATGTTGATCAGTTTCATATCAAGGCCATCACCTCCCAAATGAGTTTTCCCTAGGACTCTGGTAATGTACTTTCTCACTTCGACCACCATCACTTGTCTGAAGTAGAAGTTAGGGCAGCAATTAGATTGGGATGGTAGCCCGGTGGGTGGAATACCACCATGGGTTGTGGTGGGTCCTGGGGCAGAGGGCCACGCTATAGTTCAGGAAGGCTTCCTTGAATACATTGGCCATAGCAGCATCATCAGTAATGATCTCCCCCTTATGTTGGAGCATGGAGGGGGGTGATCTACTGCCAGGCCCGTGGAGGTTCTTTATTGAGGCCCAAAATTTATTCCCAAACTCTGGGATTGCCATGTCTTGTGAAACTCAGCTTTGGCCTGTCGAATTGCCTACGTACATTTGTTTTTGGCAGCTCTGTAATTTTGCATGTTCGTGGTAGCTCTAGTTGCCCTAGCACGGTGCAAGAGGAGATCACACTGTTGCATCATGGTGAGTAGTTGAGGGGTGACCCAGTCCATGCTACCACCTTTTATCTTCTTCTTGTGATAGGAGGTGAATTTGTCCACTGCCGCATTAAAGAGGGTGAGAAAGAGTTGAAAGGCTATGTCAACCGAAGGGTATTTATCTAGGACGCTCCAGTCTTGGTTTGAAAGATGGTTCCTGAACTTGACCATGGAGCTGGCTCTGATGGCTCTATTTCGTACTAGTCAAGGGGGGGCTTGATCTTTTTAGCCGACCACTCACATTGGGTGGGTGAGTAGTCACTCAGGGGGGTGTCAGATAGAACCTGAACATTGGTAAGTCTTTCTGGGTGCATGGTAAATACTGTCGATTAAGGAACTAGTCCTCTTAAGATAGCTAGTTCTGGTGCTGCTGGCAACCATCTGCGTTAGGCAAAGCCCAGAAATTAGTTCTCTGTCTCTCACACTGGAGCTGGCCAGCTAGTTAGAGTTAAAGTTCCCTAGTACAGTGGTTTCTTTATTTTGGCTGGCCTGGGTGAATAGGGATGAGAAGGCTTCCAGCCCTTCTTGCTGCCTCCCTGGGGGAATGTAGACTGCCATGACAACTAGGCCTTTACCTCCTTTGCCATGCAGTATTTTTACAGGAACACGTTCGCAGTCACTATTCATAGGGGTTAGTTAGATTCTTGGCACAGCAGATGGTTCTGGATGTAGATTATGCAACCCCCCCTTCACAGACTGGTCAAACCTATGCAAACTGTAGCCAAGGATGGAGACTTCAGAGTCGGCTGTACGTGTGGACAACCAGGTATCAGTCACTGCAAGGACGTCTGGCTGGTTAAGGACTACCCAGGCCTCAAGCTGGATTAGCTTACCGAGGAGGCTGCAGATGTTCAAGGACATGATCTTTAGCTGGCCCCCTCCAGATGAAGTCTGGGTATGTGCTGGCATGGGACCAGGGTTAGAGTGGATGTTCCCTGAGATCAACAGTAGAACTAGGATTAGTTTCCTGCACAATTTCGGGAGAAGTAGCATTTCTTTTTGCAGCATCTGAGTCCGGAGGTCAGAATTGGAGGGTTGAGGCCAGACTGTACTGTGGAGGCCAGTAAAAAGTCATAAGGGTGGGAAAGTGATCCCTGAATACAGTGTCGAAGTCCAGGTAGTCCAGTAACTATTAGAGATGGTGGGTTACTGCTGAAAAGGAGGACTAAGATTACTTGGTACATTATAAAAATGAGGTAACAGCAACAGTTAGCAAGGTATGGGAATCTGAAGAGCTAGTGATAGTTGTGACTCAGAGGAAGGTCTGAGGACCCTATGAGGTTGGAGGGTTTACTAACGCAAAGAAGCCAATAGGTGGAAGCAGGTAGATGGGGCAGAGTTTTAGTGTATTTAATAGAGATCGGGGGTGGGTAGGTGGGTAGTAAATCCCAAAACAAACTACTCTGGATGCAATACCCTAGACCTCAAGGCAGGTAGTTGAAAAATTAAGAGGGCAAATCCAATTTAGAAATGAGTGCCAGCTAAGCACAGAAGTCAGTGCAGTCCAATGAAGAGCTACTATGCGTGCCGTAATGACCAATTAGCATCCAACAGCAGCCAGAGCACGCCAATGGCAGCAGTGGCTTTGGAGCCTTTCAATTGGGTAGGAGACAGTCTTGTTCAGATCTTCGGACAAACAGGCTGTGCAAAGAGCCTTAGCCACAGTCGTAGATGGTGAGCTTGCTCAAGGCACAGGAACTGGAAAGAGAGGGAGACAGATTTCAGATACAGCCAGTTATAGCAGAGATCAGAGCTGAGACAGTGGGTGGGATGAGAGCAAGACAAAAAATTAGGTGGGATTACACAGGGGAGCAGAGATGTGTGAAACTGGAAAATTTCACCTAGCGAAATATTTTGTGTAATTTCTGCATTACATGACATCTGATTTCACTTTCTTGCAATGCGAAAGTTCGCTCAATTTTGCTGATTTCGCTTTCACGTAAGGTGAAATTTCGCCATTATCCTGAATTTCGCCAATGTTTTTCAATTTTGCCAGTGAGATTGAAATGCATTGTGGGTAAATAACTGAAATATCACATGCAGGCTGTTTCCTGCACAGTATATTGTCTGTTGAGTCGGGGAGCAGTTCAGTGTGGTGCATCACAACGAAAAAAAACTTCAAAAACTTCGTTACTTGTGATTTTTGAGAGTTAATTGCTCCTAAAATCTCAATTTAGTTCCTAGTGCTACTAATGAACCTTTTTTTGTTTTGGCATCTTTGGATAATACTTACAGTAGTTAAACTTAGGTAGTGTTTTTAGTTTTCTCTGTGTCTGTGTCTGTGAGGGAGTTGAGTGGGGGAGGGTCGACCATGTGGTGTGTGTGGTGTGTGAAAGTAGAGCAGGCTAGTTCCTAATATTTGACAGATTTCTCACAAGTGTGAGTGAGTTTCTGTAATTTCTTTTAAGTCAATATTTTTGTCGGTGTGCTACTTTTTTGTTATATTTTTGTTACATATTGACCCTTTTTGGGGTAAATTTATCTAAACAGTTACTCATTCTGAATAGTTCTGTTCCTGTTGATTTATTTTTTTATTGAAAGTATTTGTGTACATTGACCACTTGACTTGTTCATACCCAGGTACACTAAATTGCTGAACTGCTCACAGAAATGAAAATTGTGATCTAGCCTCTGCATTGCAGCGTTCCTGTTTTTCTATTTATTTGCTTACCATATTAACCCTTTCCTCCATGTTACACCACTGGTGTTTACTACCTGACCCTACTACATAAAAAAACTACAGTTTTCAAGAGAGCAGTGGTCCCTGCACAATTTTTGGAGGTGACTTTGTTCATTTCAAATCTTGTGGTCCCTTCTGTCTGATATATCTATAAGCCAAAACTGTTTTTAGTAAGTACTAACACATTGCAGTACTCACCTTATCCAGACACCACTTATCCGGATCGTAGTTTGTATTTTGACTGTGAACGATGTGTTCTGTGCAGTTGGGTTACAATTTAGTTTGCGTGAACCTACCAGTACCTACCCGGTCATTATCAATTTGTATAATTATCATTCCATTTAAAAACTGACATTTGATTAAGAACTACTTAAGCATTTTTTCAG
Source organism: Neoceratodus forsteri (assembly GCA_016271365.2). Classification (NCBI taxonomy): domain Eukaryota; kingdom Metazoa; phylum Chordata; order Ceratodontiformes; family Ceratodontidae; genus Neoceratodus; species Neoceratodus forsteri. The sequence continues at coordinate 796,811,905 of CM028134.1, read as the reverse complement.
AGTTACTGCACATCCTTGTTGTGGTGGTGTTCTCTGTTGGTTTTGTATTGAAAGTCTCTTACTTCTGTTCTCCTGTTACCCCAAGTTACATAACTCATGTTTTTGTATTTGAAAAAATAAAATACTGCTTTAACATTTGAATAGGCTACACTAGCAGTTGTAGGTAGTTATATACACAACAGTGCAGCTACCTGTTCTGATTTCTGTTTGCCCTTTGTAGATATCACTATAGGTGTAAAATCACACTTATTCAATAGAAAAACATAATATACTTTTGGAGGAAGCCAAACAGAACAAGCATATAAATATGCCTGCCAAGAGACGTTCAACTTCAGGTAAAGGTGCCCGGGTGGGATGTGGCTCAGAGAAGTCTGCTGGAATAAGCAAACTTATTTTTGAATCAATGCCCTCTGTGGGCTTTTCTGCTGCTGTGGCAGCCAGTAGCAGCACAATCGAAGTTAGAAGTGGCTTAAAGTCTGTGACTCATTTTTTTTTTTTTACTGCCCAGTCTGTACTAGCATGCTTGTTGGGGATGATACCGGAAATAAGGGAGACACTCACACCAGAGGAGGCACAGAGGTTCAGGAGGAGGATGAAAAAGTTGTCAGTGTGGCTGTTGTTCTTGCTCAAGGAGGAGCTGATGGTGGTGTGGGTGACAGTGTCCAGTTTCAATCTGTTTCTCCTGGAGAAGGAGATAAGGAAAGTCAGCCCCCCCCCCCAGTGAGGATGCTAGAGAAGGGAAAAGTTTTTCTGGAAGTAGACAGTGATAGAGGGGAGGAGGATATATGTTTTGGTACAGATTATGATGATGTGTTGGATCCCCTGTGGGAGCCAGAAGTGAAAAGACTGAAGGGTGATGATGTAGCCCATTTAGATGACAAGCCTGAGGGTGAGGATATCAGCAAGCCTACAACAAGCAGTCCAGTCACCCCACCTCCAAAACGTAGCATGGTGGAAATCGTGCAAGCGGCACAAAAAAGCAGAAAGTCCACACCTTTGGCTCTGCTGTCCAAGTCTCAGTGCCATGTCAAATCTAGAGGTTCAAAGTCCCTAGTTTAGGATTTTTTCATGCTGATGCAGCAGGTGACACCGTGGCGATATGTCAGCTGTGTCAAGCACGTGCACATTGTGGAAAAAAGGGCAGCCACGTAGGCACCAGTGGCCAGCATGCCCACTTGAAAAACAAGCACCCATTGAGCTGGCACCAACACCAGAAAGATACCAGAGTTGTTGGTGGGACTTCCCTTGTCAAGTCTAATGTTAGTGACAGCAGTGCAATAGAGCAGGAGGAGGGAGGGCTGAGTGGGTCAGTGGAAGAGGAGTGTGAGGAATCATTTTCTCTCTTGAGCAGTGGGCATAGTAGCAGTAGAGCTGCCACTCCCTCAAGTTATAAAAGTACACCACCAGGCCCCAAATCCACCAAAATAACCAGTTTCATACATGCTGCGCATCCCAGGCTCCAAGAGTCACCTGGTACCCCAGCAAGAACAACACTGGTGGCACAAGTAAAGTGTTTTTGTTGACCTGCTCCCAAGATGCTGCCCACATTGAAGAGTGTGTTTGAATGGTACCCAAAGTACCCCCCCAATCATGCTGCTGCCCATAAGCTGAATGCAGACACTGCTGAAATACTCACCATCGACCTGTTGCCCTTCTCCTTTGTGGAAAATCCAGAATTCCACCATTTGATGGCCCATGCCTGTTCCAAATGGCAGGTGCCATCACGGACGTATTTCTCAAAATGTGCCATGCCCGAACTGTACAGCAGAGTTTCATAGTCCGTACTACATGCCATGAAGCATTCTGCCTCCAAATGTATCCACTTTAGCATGGCTATGTGGACAAGTGGACAAACAGCAGGCAGCTCATATCTGTGCATAACAGCACACTGAGCACAGGTACCTGGTGTGGTTGTTGATTTGGGGTCTGGCAAAAGCCGCATAAAGCAAAATTGTGGTGGTAGCAACACACCTGGTATTCATCAGAATGCCACCATAACTATACAGAGTATTATGGGGTCTCACACTGGTGAGAAAATGTTGAAAGTGCAGCTAAATCAGATTAATGAGTGGCTAAATACACACTCACTCACAGTGGGGTTTATTGCCAGTGTCAATGGCTCCAATGTGGTGAAGTGCATTAGTGACAGTGTTTTTTTCAGAGTGCCCTGCCTTAATCTAGTTGTGCAGTAATTTCTGAACCATGATGAAATAAAGGAAACTGTGCCTGTTGCCAGACACATCTGTGTGCACTTTGCCCATTCTGCAAAGGCCCGTGACCATCTGCATGAGCTGCAGTGCACTAACCATCTGCATCAGCACCGTATGAAGCTCGATGTTGTTACCAGGTTGAACTCCACACTGTACATGCTGGACCAGCTGTATGAACAGTGTGACAACCCACCACTCCCTCTGTGCTGAAACAGCTTTTAGAGAGGTGTATGTCCGAAGGTATTCACTGCCACCAGCTGGACTGTCTCCAGCACCACCTTCAAGCTTACAAACTTGAATAATTAAACATGCAATTGCACAAGTTAAAGTCTGGTAGTGTGTCTCTCTCAGGTGGCGGAAGCTACATAGAGTTTACCTCAGCCAGTGGAAACCAAATATTACCTTAGAAAAATGACATCACAGTCACAACTGTTGAGCAAATAAATAGCTTTTTACTTAACAGAAAGTGCACTGAGCATTTACAGGATATATATTTACAACACAAGAGAATAACACTGATACAGGAAAAGTAAACAAATGTTTTTAAATAACAGATGGCAAAAGAAGAAGACTATTACTGAAATATGCTAGTACTAACTTACCCTTTCCTGTCCTTACAAGAGACACTGTGCCCTATTCTAACTGCTAGCTCCCATGGACATAGCTACAAGGGTAGGCTCCAAACTTATGTTTCCCCTTCCAGTTCCCAAAGCAATAGAGACACTTCATTGTCTTTCAGCCTCTTATATATTCTCCTGGAAATAGGTAATGCCTATTCCCCCTTTGAATGCACCAGCCATCTAACATGTATGTATTTAATTGTCCCAATCAGACTGAACACCTATCAGTGACCAATTATATTCCCTTTTAAACCTTCAGTTTATATTTGAATGACCCAATCCATTCAAACTGCCCTTTGTATGTGTCTACAGGTCTGTGTGTGTGTGTGGTGATGTCCACTCCAGATTTATGACCCAGCTCTTATCTAGCAGCTAGGGAGGACTGCAAATTCCAGCTTGTGGATGCTGCTGGAATTTGGATTTTAGCCTATGTGTGTTTTTTTTTCCAAACTGCTAAAAAAACACCAGCTAGAGAATCCAAACCATTAACTCTTTCCTTCCCATTTCTGTCACCCCTGCCCCAGATGATGAAGGCATGTCCCTTGGGCCATCCCAAGTGACACAGCCATTCATGCAACTACTGGGAAGTGCCCAAAAGTATCCAGCCATGCCGTTAGCCCTGTCTAGATAACCCATCCGCATTTGCATTTTGTTTGCCACTGCAATGCTGGATGGTCATGTTGTATGCCTGCAGTACCAAACTCCAACGTATTAGTTTTCCATTTTGTCCACTTGACCTATGGAGCCAAATCAGGGGATTAGGATCTGTGACCACAGTAAATTCTCTCCCATATAGGCAGGGCTGCAGCTTCTGAAGGGCCCACACTATTCCCAAGCATTCCTTCTCGATTGTGGCGTATGCCTCCTCTTTGGGCAAAAGCCTCTGGCTGTGGTACACAACCGGGTGCTCCTCCGCCTGCTGGGTAACTTGGCTCAGCACAGCCCCCAGCCCAAGATCTGAGGCATCCACATGAACCATAAACTTTAAGCTATAATTAGGGCTAGCCAATACAGCTGGGCCACTTAAGGCCTTCTTTAGCTCCTGAAAAGCAACCTCACATACTTCTGACCACTTCACTGTACCTGGCTTTCCCTTCTTGGTTAAGCCTGTCGGGGGCTTAGCCAGATCTCTATAGTGAGGAACAAACCTTTGGTAGCACCCTGCTGTCCCTAGAAATGCCCTGACCTGTTTCTTTGTGGTAGGAGTAGGCCAGGCCAGGATGGCATCAACCTTGGCAGGCTCCAGGCAGATGTGTCCACTACCCACCCTGTGCCCAAGGTAGGACACTTCTGCCATACCTATCTGGCATGTCTCTGCCTTGAGTGTCAAACCTGCCTTCTTTAACCTGTGGAACACATCCCACACATTCTTCATGTGCTCATCCCAGGTCTGGCTGTATATGGCTATATCATCCATATAAGCCAATGCAAACTCACCTACCCCAGATAGAATGCGATCTACAAGCCGTTGAAAGGTTGCAGGTGCATTCTTCATTCCAAATGGCATTACCTTGAATTCATATAAACCAAATGGAGTAACAAAAGCTGATCTCTCCCTGGCTGCAGGGGTCAGAGGTACCTGCCAATAGCCCTTTGTTAGGTCTATTGTGGTCAAATACTTGGCGCCCCCCCCAGTCGCTCCAGGGTCTCATCTGTTCTGGGCATGTGATAGGTGTCAGACTCTGTGCAGCTATTAAGCCTCCAGTAATCAACGCAGAATCGTGTGGTGCCATCCCTTTTGGGGATCAGTACCACGGGTGATGCCCAGGGGCTACTAGATTTCTGGATTACTCCAAGTTCCAGCATCTCCTTGAGCTCCTCTTTCACAGTCTGCTTATAGTGCTCAGGTACCCTGTAGGGGGACTGTTTCAGGGGAACCTGGGTCCCTGTATCCACATGGTGCTCTGCCATCATGGTGTACCCCAGTTTCCCTGTGAACATGTTCTCAAATTCTCTCAGCACACCCCTAATTTCTTGCACCTGGGCTGACGTCAGCTGTTCTGAGAGGGTAAGGCTGTTTACAGAGGATGCAACCCTGGCCTCCCCAAGTAGGTCCACCAGGGGATCTATCTCAGTTTCCACCTCTGGGGCACTGCATACAGTGAGGACCATTTCCTCCCTGCCATGGTAGGGCTTCAGCATGTTAACATGATACACCTTTCATTTGCATCTCCTGTCTGGTAGCTCTATCATGTAAATGACATCACTAACCTTTTGGACAATGGAGAATGGCCCCTCCCATGCTGCCTGTAATTTATTCTGTCAGACAGGGATCACTGCCATTACTCGCTATCCCACCTCATATTCTCTGGCTCAGGCCCCACGGTCATACCAGACTTTCTGCCACTGTTGTGCAGTGGCCAGGTGCTCCTGAGCAAATCCCATGAGCTCCCTAAGGCAGGTCCTGAAGTTCAGGATGTATTCCACAACAGACTCCCCTTGGAGGCACGGTCCCCCTCCCATTCATCCCAAATCAAATCTAGGGGCCCCCGCACCCTATGACCAAACAGGAGCTCGAAGGGTGAGAACCCTGTGGACTCCTGTGGGACTTCCCTGTATGCAGATAGGAGATGAGGCAAATAGTTGTCCCAGTCTCTCTTATGCTGGTCAGCAAAAGTCTTTAGCATGGTCTTAAGGGTTGAATTAAATCGCTCCACTAGACCATTAGCTTGGGGATTGTATGGGGAGGTTGTCAGCTGCTTCACCCCACACTTTTCCCACAAACTACTCATTAACCCTGACATAAAATTGGCACCCCAGTCTGACAGTTTCTCCTGGGGAAAGCCCACCCAGCTAAATATTCCCAACAGTGCATCTGCCACTGGTTCTGCCTTAGAGAATGTTAGGGTCACTGCCCCTGGGTATCTGGTGGCATAGTCGACAACTACCAGGATATATCGCCTGCCAGTGTGACTTGGGGTGCTCAATGGCCCCACTATGTTCACAGCTACCCTCTTAAAGGGTTCATCAATAATGGGCAGGGGCACCAAAGCTGCCTTGGCCTTGTCCCCCATTTTCTCCACCCGCTGGCACTGTGGACAAGTTCTGTAATAATTTGCCACATCCTTGCCAATACCAGGCCAGAAGAAATTGTTGGTTAGATGCTTTTTTGTGTGCCTCACCCCCGAGTGCCCTGAAAAAGGCATACCATGGGCAAGGGCCAAAAGCTGCTGACGGTGAACCTTAGGGACTACCAGCTGCTGGAGTACCTCACCATCTAGCCCTTCCTCTGTTGTACATTCTTTGTACAACAGCCCATTGTCCCAGTAAATGGACTCTTTACCCCCCTGAGGATGCTCAGCCCTATGAGTTATTTCCCTCAGTTTTTGCAAGGTAGGATCAGTTCGCTGTGCAGCACTCAGCTGCCCTTGTCTGACCCTTCCCAGTGCCCCTTCCAAAGGAAGTCCTGTGGGCTCCTCTATTTGTGACTGGGGTTCTGGACTGCTGCTTCTAGCCAGCCCCTCCCCTGTGCTAGACACTTCCTCAGCTACTGAGGGTGTAGCTGGACCACCCAGAGTCACCCCCTCTTCACCCTCAGAAGCTTGCCCTTGTGCCTGACTACAAGTTACACCAGTTTTTTTCCTGCAGTCCAAATCCTTCCCCACAATCATATTTACAGGTAGGTCCTCTACAACGCCCACCTCCTTTTCTCCATGGCCCCCATCCCAGCTCAGGAAGACTCTAGCCATTGGTAATTGGACTTGTGGCCCTGTGAATGCTCAGACCCTGGAGTATTTCCCAGGCACCATCTGCTCTGCCTGAATGAGATCCTGCCTCACCAGGGAGATGTCAGTGCCTTTGTCCCACAGTCCCTGTGTTACTATTCCATTAACTGTAATGGGATGCAGATTCTCATCAGAGGAGAGTGGTTCTTCAGACTGGACACAACCTACAAACACATCCAGTACTCTTTTGATCACCCCTTCCCCATACCTCTGCCCCTTAACCAGTTTCTGGGGGCAGTTATATCTCAAGTGTCCCACTTGATTGCAAATATGACATTTCTTGGATCCCATCTCTTGAGTCCCCTTAGAACCAGAGGGTTCTACTTTGGGTTCAGGTGCAGGCTGGTTTCCTTTGGGCTGCCCTGCATGGGATCCCTTATAACCATGTGCTGCCCCCCCCACCGTAAGACTTACGCTGTGTGTATGGCTGGCTAGACAGATACATGTCAGCGCTTGCTGCCACCTCTGCTGAGAAGGCGCATGCCCAGTCTAGGAGCCATACGAGCATGTCCCCAAGTATAATTTTAAGGAATTGTTCTCTCACCAATACATCTTTAATCAGTTCCACAGTGGTTGCTTTAGCCCCCTCCACCCACCTATCAAGGTAAGTACGCAGTTGAACCTGCAGTTCTGTATAACTGTCTTCTGGGCTTTTCTTTAACTCCCTAAATTTCCTTCTATAAGCCTCAGGAGATAATTCAAAATGTTTCAACAACACTGTTTTAACTTTATCATAATCAGCATAGTCTTCATTACTCATTTTAGCAAATGCATGCACAGTTCTCCCCGTAAGTAAGGGTGTGAGATAAGTTGACCAGGAAGCCTTAGTCAATTTTAATTGATCGCATACTCTCTCAAATGACCTTAAAAATAAATCAAGGTCATCTCCCTCTTTAAGCTGAGGGAACAATTTAGAATTAATTTTGGCTTCATGAGGCAAATTCACTCCACCATTACTCATGGTTTGCTGGCTGTGCAGGGTCATCATCTCCTTCTCGTGCTGTTGTTCCTTCTCTCTTTCTTCACGTTCTTTCTCTTTGTCTGGCAGTCTTTTTTCTTCCAGTTTTTCCTCTGTTTCCAGTCTTTTGGTCTCTGCTTCCCATCGTTTTGTTTCTGCATCCAACCTTCTTGCTTCTGCTTCAGCATCCAGTCTTTTCACCTCCAGCGCCTTCTCTTGCAGCAACAGCTGCAGTTGCAGTGCCTCAAGCTGGTTTGGGGGGTCTGCTACATCAATTACTGACTCACCCCCAGAGACTCTCTGCTTCAGATCATGTGCCAAGACGGCAGCTATGAGGTCTGCCTTTTTCTTCTGTTTTAGACCCTCAAGCTGAATACCCTTTTCCTGGCACCTTTCACAAAGCTGTGGCACAGTAAGTGAGTCATACTCCGTGGAGCTCATTCTCTACCGCTACACTATACTGTGCTAACTAGAAACAAATAAAACTGTTGTACAAATGTATTCCCTTATATATCCTGTTTTGCAATGTAAAGGTAACTGTTCCACTAGCAAACTCTGTATCTCAGTGTGCTACACAGTCCACTATCATCACCCCACCACTGCCAACCAATATGTGACAACTCACCTCTCCCTCTGTGCCGAAACAGCTTTTAAAGAGGTGTCTGCCCTCGGGTATTCGCTGCCACCAGCTGGACTGTCTCCAATGCCAACCTTCAAGCTTACAAACCTGAATAATCAAGCATGCAATTGCACAAGTTAAAGTCTGGTAGTGTGTCTCTCTTGGGTGGTGGATGCAACACAGAGTTTACCTCAGCCAGTGGAAACCAAATATTACCTTAGAAAAATGACATCACAGTCACAACTGTTGAGCAAATAAATAGCTTTTTACTTAACTGAAAGTGCACTGAGCATTTACATGATATATATTTACAACACAAGAGAATAACACTGATACAGGAAAAGTAAACAAATGTTTTTAAATAACAGATGGCAAAAGAAGAAGACTATTACTGAAATATGCTAGTACAAACTTACCCTTTCCTGCCCTTACAAGAGACACTGTGCCCTATTCTAACTGCTACTTCCCACGGACATAGCTACAAGGGTAGGCTCCAAACTTATGTTTCCCCTTCCAGTTCCCAAAGCAATAGAGACACTTCATTGTCTTTCAGCCTCTTATATATTCTCCTGGGAATAGGTAATGTCTATTCCCCCTTTGAATGCACCGACCATCTAACATGTATGTATTTAATTGTCCCAATTAGACTGAACACCTATCAGTGACCAATTATATTCCCTTTTAAACCTTCAGTTTATATTTAAATGACCCAATCCATTCAAACTACCCTGCATATGTGTCTGCAGGTCTGTGTGTGTGGGGAGACGTCCACTCGAGATTTATGACCCAGCTCTTATCTAGCAGTTAGGGTGGACTGCAAATTCCAGCTTGCGGATGCTGCTGGAATTTGGATTTTAGCCTGTGTGTGTGTTTTTTTTCCAAACTGTAATAAAAACACCACCTAGAGAATCTAAACCATTAAGTCTTTCCTTCCCATTTGTGTCACAAACAGTATAAGGCTGTTTCAGATTACCTACTGCTTCATACCACCCAGGACAGTGCTGGAGTGTCCATCGCTCTAACAATGGAGCAGTGGCGACAAATGGATGGCATAATACACATTCTGCATCCATTTCAGCATGCAACACAGGCTGTGAGTGGGGACAGTGCCTGTATAAGTCCGTCAATACCCCTTATAAGTGTGTTGAGGCAGACACTGGTGAATGTCCGTCACCAGATGAAGGCAAGTGATGATCACAGTTCTGTTCATGTAATGGGTCACATGCTCTGTATACTGGACAGCAATACACATATCTCTGGCATTATGCAGTCTAATGAGTTTGCTATTGCTACCATGCTGGATCCATGGCACAAATGTGGCTTGCCTACCATGATTGAGGGGGGGTCATGTGAAGTGGACTAATTGACCAATTACCTTGTCAGACGGGTACATGGCGCACAGATGAAAAATGCAGAGACACAAAGTGTATATATACCAGGTGTTGCTGCCACCATCAGCAGCTCATCACAGGCTACCAAATCTGAGAAAATGTCAAAGTCACAGCACAACACAGCAGGTAATCCCATTTGGGATGCTCTGTACCAGGTGGGCAAGGAAGAAATTGAAGACAAGGAGAAGGAGCCTGATGAGGCAGCAGGACTCAGGGCAGCACAACATTTGGTGGATGCCTACATGGGAGGCACCAAGCATCTTGGCATCACTGATGAGCCATTGGTGTACTAGAGTAGCAAAGTGAGTGACTGGCCTGCACTGGTATCTGTTGCTTTTAAATATCTCTGCTGCCCACCATCCAGTGTCAGTGTGGCATGGGTGTTCAGTTCTGCTGGGGCCATTGTGCGTGACTGTAGGACAAATCTGTCACCATCCTAACATTTATAAAAATGAAAGAGGCTCACATTCCACATAACGCAGTTATTTCAATTGTGTTGCCCCAAGAACTGAGTCTCAGAGACGATGATGACAACGAAGACGTGTACACTGGTAAGGCCTTTACTAGCAGGGACATAGATGAAGCAGCAATGATGACTGAATTTCCACCTGGTGATGACTCCAGTCTTGAAGACTGTGAGGGCTGCTTCATGGATGATATGTCAATGGAAGAAGGCTAAAGGTGTTCTGCCCCCCCAGTCACCACCAGCATTCCTCCATTTCCACTGAATGTGATCTTTTATGTTATTATACATTTTAAATGTTATTTTGCTGGTTGTTCTGTGTTACACATCCTGTTAAGCAGTTTAATCTGATTACCAAACCTAATAGCAATGTTTACTTCATTTCATTTTTTAAAAATTAATCACCCCTGCTATGCTAACTGGAATAAATATGTCTGCTCAGCAACACACAATGGCCGCACTGAGCGACAAATACTGAACATCCTCCCCATTTCCACATATACCTCCTCCATGACACCATGAATGAGTGTCTAGTGAGTGTGCCACCACTGTATATTTGATGTAACAACTTAGTCGGACAGTGCACAGCCAGTACTATGTTAATCAGAAATGCATGCATACTCCAGCCCCATGTATACAATTAACCATCATGTAATACATCTGCTTGTCATCCATCCTAATGTGTATAAAATAGACTTTGACAGTGTGGGCCATCACTCTCATACTGCCAAGAAATACAGCTGAAAATATATGCAGCTGACAGATGCATGCTCCAGCAGAAACAGCAGTCAAGGCCGGCCCGCCGGCGCAGTGGTTGGACTCTCCTTACACGCCGGGCACCCGGGTTCGGGAATGACCTCGGTCGCCGAGGGCTGGCTGGGAGAAGGATCGAGCATCTCACGACTGCCTCCTGATCCGGGGGAGGTGTGATGAGTCGCCGGTGCACGGTGGACTCCTTTGGAGACTGGGAGAACCCCAAGCACTTTCGGGCCTGGCGTCAGATGGGGAGGCGGCGCTGGCGTCATTGCACGCTCCCGCCCCCCTTAAAAGGGGAAAACTCCACCTACCTCCGACGCCTCTATGATGCCCGTCCCTCGGGCTGCAATGGGCTCCCCCAAAGAGCACGGCTCCCAGCCTATTACGACGTTCATGGCACCCTAAGGGCCGAGGGTGCCACGTCCCCGCCTTGGGGGGCAAGCCAGGGGGTACTGGGAGCACGGCTCAAGGGGGGGGATGCCGCAGCAGGGGGGATCCGTGACCGGGCGGAAAATCTGGCGAGGAGGGGGTACAAAAAAAAAGAAACAGCAGTCACAGACCAGTACATAAATGCTACCTCTGAGTCCAGCTAAATTACTCATCCTCCTTCAGCAGTCTTCCACCAAGAAGAACCGCAGCATTTCCAGCACATTTGGGGCCAGTACATCAACCTGCATGATGCAGAACTTTCATCCCAAAAAGCACACTTGGTGTCATTTTCCCTCCTGTCGACCACCCATGATGACAGCATTGCCAGCACATTGTGGACCAGTACATCAACCAGCACGATGCAGCACTTTCATCCCAGCAAGCACACTTAGTATCATTTTCCCTCCTGCCAAAGAAACAGCCACTCAGAAAGCAACACATATCATCAAGCAAGAAATATATATTTTCTTCCTCCATGGCCTGTCTTCTGGTCAACTGATTCGGGGTAATTAGATTCCATTTACTGTCATGTTATTACTTATACTTCCATTGTGCTGTTATGCATGCCTTTTGTTGTGATAGAATGTCAAGTATGCATGCAAGGCAGCACACCTTAATGTAAAAGTTATCTTACGTATTTCCATTTCACTCTATACAGGGTTCACCATGATCATAGCATGTGAGGCCAGGACCTCGGAATAAGGATGATGCATCAACATGGCACATTCAGAGCCTAGTCAATCCACATTGCAAGCATCATTATGTACAGGTCTGTATTGTAATTGTAATGTTTTTCACTTGTTAGATTTTGTGTATTCCATTCCAGGTACTGTACGTCCTGGTATGTTTCACCATAGGCTCATAATTGAAGTCATTTCAGCCATGGGAAATTTTTTGGGACGTTGCCAACATCGATGGTAAGTATCACCACAGTTAAGTATTAATGCTCAGTTTTTTTTTTTTTTTTTACTTATTTTTTCTCCGCCTTTTTACAGATTATATTGGTTCAAACAGCATCTGTCTTGAATCATGACTGGCAAATGAAATTATCTGTTCAAAAGGAATTCATTATTTAATATTGGTAACAGTGTTAGTTCAGGTAGCATCACAGTGCAGGTGATGAATGGTTATGCTGCCATTTACAGTGTCAGTTGCACATTCATGGATAAAAGTAATATTTCCTTCATCATCTTACAGTGGTTCAATCAAGGGACTTCTTTAAGCACCGTATGGGTGATTCCACAGTGGTAATGGCAAAACACATATGGACACAATCCAAGGTCACAATTTTCAAGTTAGCGCTGCAGTATTTATAATATGTTTGTTTTCCTTCACAGGTGTCCGTTGATGATGATGACATATGTTTTCAGTTGTCAGCAGTGGCCCACACCTCACAGGTGCAGCATCTCGATCCAGTGTCCACACACCAGGATGGAAGACTTGTATTTAGTCACCAATGCCATACAGAGATGGGATGCATTGGCAAATGTCCACCAGAAAACTAAACAGCCATTCCAATTGAAGTACTTTGTACCTGGCAATAAGAAAAAAGAAGAATTTTGAGCATTAGGTCATAGGTCATAGGTAAATCAGAGCTAAGGGGACATTAATGTCCATAGTGCTCGCCAAAATGCATTCCTAGAGTTTACCTAATCGATGTAACCCATCTAAATTATGTTTGAATACCTCCATTGTATTACTGTCCACCACCTCCAATAGCAGTGAGTTCCATATAGGAACAACTCTTTGGTTATACCTTTTTCTATGCCAAATTGAACATTATTCACCATATAACTGATAGGGGTGTGCTCTAATATTATGATTTATCATTCTAAACTTTAAGCCTATTTTACTCCAAAGTTCTTCTACAGTTATGGCTTTAAACAACAAGCACATATCCCATCTTAATCTTCCGTATTCTAAAGAAAACAGATTTAATGAATTTAACCTCACTGTGTAGTTTTTAACTGCATCCCCCTCATCCCTCGTGTAGCCCTTTTTTGTACCCCCTCCAGTTTATATATACAGTATCTCCCCTTAAATAGGGAGACCAAACCTGGGCACCATATTCCATAAAGGGCCTCACCAGGGTGGAATACAAGGGAAACAATACATCACTGTCCCTGCTTATTTCTCTATATACAATTTAATATCCCATTTCCCTTTTTAGCAACATTTCTACAATGTGTGGAAAAATGATGATCCTTTGTTACCAAGATGCCTAGGTCTTTTTCCTCATCTACAGTTTTCAGGATAATATCACCCAAATAATAGGTGGCATTTGTGTTTTTGGATCCCAAATGCATCACGGTACATTTATCTGGATTTAAATGTAATTTATAGGTTGAACACCATATGTTAATGTAATTTAGTTTGTGTTGTAATTTTAAGTGATCATTTGGAGCCATTAACTCCAACCATAGTTGGCAATCATCAGTGAATTTGGTGAGCCATACATTTCCTGGATGTTCCTCCAGTGTTGCCACATGGATGTTAGAAAAGGACCAGTCCCAACACTGACCCCTGAGGCACTCCACTAGTGACCTCTACCAATCTGACAAAGTTCCCCTTATATTTACACGCTGCACTCTGTTGGCCAACCAAGAGGCAATCCAAGATCCCACACTGCAGTGCAGACCTGTCTTCTGAAGCCGCTCAATAAGTTGTTTATGAGGGAGCTTATCAAAAGCTTTTGTGAAATCCAAATAAACCACATCCACAGCTCCCCCTCTATCCAAAACCCTGCTCACCCTGTCATAAAAGTGAAGCATATTTATTTGACAGGAATACCCCTTCCTAAAACCATGCTGTGACTTATCCTCCAAGTTTTTTTCTTGAAGATGTTTACTTATAAAGTCCTTAAGTATGCCTTTCAGCACTTTCCCCAGGACACTAGTCAGACTCACTGGTCTGTAATTTGATGGATCCTTTTTATTTCCTTTTTATGTTGGCTCGCACTTGCGCAGCCAACATATTGCAGTAGTAGCAGATTTGGAGGTGTGGTCACTGTGGGCTAATGCAGGGTACGCATCAGTAGGTGCGTCCCTCATTCCCCAATAAGGCAGCGGCAGGTGCTGACACCAACAACACATAAACTGGCCACCAGATCAAAGAAAAGGTCCGCTGCAATGAGAGCCAAGCTCCACATGCAACGGCGTGCCTTTCCTGGTGAACCAGTTCAATTAACATGGCGGCATTGACTGCCGCCGTGCAGAGCGCCAATTTAAGGGGTGCCCAATCCCCCTGTCAGCATGCCCCAACCCATTTCATTTGCCGATGGGGTGCCCACTCCCCGTCAGCATAATGCCCCCTCCCTCCCATTTCAGTGTGTGCAGAAGGGGGGCCCAATCCCCTTCGGCATCATGCATCCCCCCAACAGTCTTTCTTTGTTGACGGGTGCCCCAATCCCCATTAGCTTTAGACTCCCTTCCCAGTTTAATTTGCTGATAGGGGAGCCCTCTCCTCGTTGGCATAATCCCCCCCGTTTGTTGTGTGCTGAGGGGGTGCCCAATTCCCCTTGGCTCTTGTGTCCTCCCTTCACATGTGCCGACGGGGTGCCCAATCCCCCATCGGCTACAGCACCCCCAAAAAACACTCAGGTGGCATGCTGGGAGCCAACTCCAGTGTGCCAAATGCCCCTGTAAAAAAAAAGTCCCACAATGTTTTTTTTGTTTTGTTTTTAAACCTGTGAATCAGAAAACGGTCCTTCACGGTCTGTCCTCCTCCCTCCCTCAACCCGCACCCAACCTCTGCGTACCCCACCTCCCCATACACCCTCACACCATACTTACCTCTGCAGCCCAGCGTGACAATCTTCAGTGGACCAGGAACACGTCTGCACTCTTCAAAGCCGACCGCGAACTGAAGAAATGCCTGTAAGCTGTATAATGACATAAATAGGGTTTTTTCAACTTTGTGCATATCTCGGCCATTTTTGGGAATTTTGGCACGAAATTTTCAACATGGGGTTATTGGGACCCCTCCTCATCAATCCAGTTACTCTCATGGCATTATTCAGTCCTGAAAGGTGATTTCGCTGTCACTGCACAAAATCACCTTTCAGGACCGATTAATGAAATGACAGTGCCAGTTCATGAGGGGGGCTCTCAAAAAGCCTATGTTGCCAAATTTGGTGAAATAAATAAAAAAAATGGCTGTTTTACGTAGCCGTCAGACAGTTTCCACGACGCTTGTAACTTCCATGAGAATTTGTAATATTTTCACTCCAGATTTTCAACATTGCCATTTTCCCACACCTTCTTATGAACAGTACAGCTGTCATTTTACATATCCTGGCGGAAATGAGTTTTTGCACATCCGGCGTGGAATAGTGCTGTTGTGGTGCAAAATCTGTTTTCAGGACAGTTTGACAAAATGACAGTGACACTGTTCATGAGCAGAGGTCTTAAAATGCGTATGTTGAAAATTTGGTGATGAAAGTCCATAAAATGACTGTATTACAAGCATGTGTTGTGCAGTTTCCACGCACCCTTTTAACCTCGCAAAATTGCAATATTTTCATGCCAGATTTTCAACACTGCCATTTTTTCACACCTCCTTATGAACAGTACAGCTGTCATTTTTCACATCCTGCCTGAAATGTGTTTTCACACCTGTGGCGTACAATTGCGTGGTCGCTGTGGGGATCAACTTTTGGGACAGATTAAGAAAATCACAGTGCCACTGTTCATGAGGGAAGGTCCCAAAATGCCTATGCTGAAAATGTGGTTTAAAAAAAAAAATAATAATTGGGTTATGGACATGTGTTGAACAGTTTCTATGTATGCTCATGACTTCACCAATTTTTTATATTTTCGCTCCACATTTTCTATGTTGCCATTTTTTTGCACCTCCTCATGAACAATACAATTGTCATTTTTCACATCCTGCCCAAATTGTATTTACGTACCTGTGACGCCGAACGGCACAGTCACTGTGCAAAATCACCTTTCGGCTAACAAACTGATACTGCCGCTCTTCATGAGGTGGGGTCACAAAAAGCCCATGTTGATAATTTGGAGTGAAAATACCAATACACGCCTATGGCGTTAGGGTTTCCAACTGTTACACCCCACCCTGTAGAGACTGATAGGCTTTAGTGGTGTGACTTGGGATCAACAGCTGTAAAGCTCCTGCCATTCCACCCCACCCCACCCTGCAGCCACTGACAGGCAACGAGGTGTGCCTTGGAGTGTTCAGCCACAAAGTTCACCCCATTCTCCTACACTGCACCCACCTCAGCATATTTCCTTATGGAATGGGGTAAGTATAATACCCAAGGACCCCAAAGCACACCACTACACTTGTTGGTGTCTACAGGGTAGGGTGAGGTAAAATGGCATGAGCGTCATAGCTGATGACCCAAAGGCACACCCCAACACCTGTCAGTCTCTGCAGAGTGGGTGTTAGGTTGGCGTCAGTTCAATATTTCACTGCCACTCCTATAATGCATCTCTAACTCCTGCACTACCAATGCCAATGCCAGCGAGACAACATTCAGCATTGACATATGCTTGTTTATAAAATGGTATCACTGTAGCTTCCCTCCAGGTATCTAAAACCTCCCCTGTATCTAATGACTGTTGGAATATGTGACTTAACAGCGAGGCCAATTCAGTGGCTAACTCCTTTAACATTCTGGGGTGAAAGCCATCTGGTCCTGGTGATTTATTTGGTTTCAAAGCTGCCAGCCTACTTTGTCCATCCTGTGTTAATATTATAATATGGGTTCCCATAGTTTTATCCCCCTTTTTAATTTGGTAAGTCACGATACTATTTTCTTTAGCGAAGACTGATGAAAAATACTCATTGTAACAACTAGGTGCCCTTCCCCCCATCATTACATGAAGCAATACTTACATCACGGAATGGCTGTTAAACTGGAACCCTTGACATGAACAGACTGTGTCTGATGAGCACAGCCAGCAGCCAGATTGGGAGGTAACAGACACACCCCAACAGCAGAATTCCTGAATATTGACAAACCCATATAGAACATAGTTACTGTCAAAGTCTGGCATCTCTGTACTGTAGTAACCACACCCAAAAAAAGCAATGAAAAACTTAATACTTAACCAAATCCACTAACCCCATACCACCCCTCAACCACCACCTCCACCACCCGCCCACCGAAGACCATCACAAATTAAATACCACAAGTTAATGAACTGCACACATGTTGAGCAGCAGCAGCAGTGCACTGGGAGTTAACATCACCTGAATGCCTGCATGTTGACAAAAGCAAAAAGAATGCAATTACAATCCAATTCCGATATCTGAACTGCAGTCACCTATCCCAGTAATGAAAAACTCAATACTTACCTTGTGCAATGTGAAATGTGGCATATTCCAACATCCTGTATCCAAATCCTGACATGCATGTCATGATGATGTAATCCTCAGCACACTGCCAGATAATATAAAATCAGTACAAACATATTAGAATTCAAGACGTCACAATAGCAACCCACCATCCCCCTTCTCTTGCACCCGAAAAAATAAATACAGACAGATACTTACATGTGCAGCAGCAGCAGCAGCAGTATCGATCGACTATGTGAAGAGGATCCATGAGCCAGACGAAGCATTACTTCTCGTGGCAACTAGTCAGAGCAGCAGGCAGAAGCTACAGGCAACAGCAGCAGCACACAAAATGTCATTCAATCCACACTGACTTAAAACCACAGAGCCAACAGAGCGAACCAGGGCAGCAGCATTGCAAAATGATAATTCCACAGTTCTCAACAAATTGAGAAACCAGCAGCAGGAAGAAGCAAGTGCAACTTTAAGTAGCAGGACCATTTCGCAGGAGGATTTATTTTTTTCAGCATAGCAAACTGGCTTGTGTTGCATGTTAGGCAGTGGCAGCACCACGGTTAGGCCTGAAAACCATTTTAAACGGTGCAGAAAACAGCAGATTTGGGTCCTGATGGTGGATGTGAACCATGTAACTGCATGTCTTACACCTGATTTAGGTCTGAATTTACTGTAACATTTTTTGGGAAACATTTCTGGGCTAGTGTGGCATGTTAGGAAGTGGCAGCACCACGGTTAGGCCTGAAAACCATTTAATTATTTTAATTTTTCTTTTTTCTTAGTAATTTTTACCTTGTGGCTCCCGATCTGCACATTACATCTTGGCATCCCCATTCCTCCAGCCACCATCTGGTCCACTTCAGCCCTATGGAGCCCCCACTGCCAAATACCCCCACGGTGGGACGGCAGAGAGTCCCCTTACTCCTGCCGACACAGGATCCAGCATCGCAGTGGTGCTCCCAAGGTCGAGCGTCCCATGGATGGCCATCAAGCCGCTGTGATCGGTCACCATTTTTCCTCCTCTACTAGTGGCTTACGTGAGTGGGGCATGCAATGACGTCAAGGGGGGAGTGTTCACGCGTCCGCATGCACTCCCTCCAGGCACCGTGCTCCAACTCACTCCCCAGCACAGTGTCAGTGCAATGTACCCCAGCCTCGCTAAGTGCCCAACACACCGACCACTGAAACCCCTCTCCTCAGAGGAGAGCAAGTTTGACGCCAATTCTCCTCCGCCCCTACCAACACCTGGCGACCGGAGTCCGTTCCCGAACCCGGGCTGGCTGAAAACCATTTTAAATGGTGCAGAAAACAGCAGATTTGGGTCCTGATGGTGGATATGAACCATGTAACTGCATGTCTGATGCCTGATTTAGGTCTGAATGTACTGTGCAATTTTTTTGGGAAACATTTCTGGACTTCTGGGCCATATTAGGCAGTGTTAACACCATGATTAGGCCTTAAACCATTGGTAAACAGTGGGCCAAACATGTTTTGGTCCAGGTAGGAGGCGTGCAACATATAACAGCATGTCTGACACCTGATTTAGGTCTGAATTTACTGTAACATTTCAGGGGGGAACATTTATTTATTTATTTATTTATTGCAATTATTTCCAGGAAAGGCACACTGAGCAACAAGGTGCTTGTCTCCCGGTGCGACCAGGGGATACACATGGATATGATAACATGCAGGTTATTAAGTGAACAGTTAACAGAAACAAATAAAAAGCAGCATAAGGATACACGATTGCATTAATATACTAGCAGCGCAGATTGAATGCTTAGGATATTATAGTATCAAATAACAATTTTGTGACAAGAAGCAGCAGACAAGGTAAATTAGCACAGTAGTAACAGCTGTAAACAACAGAGGATGTATATCACAGTTATACACAGTACATAGGGCAAAATAGGCCCAGGACATAAGTGCAAAGTTGGGGTTATGTGCCAGCTTCTGTAGCAAGGCTAAGGCTGCTGGTCAGGCATTGCGGAAAGGAGAGTGGGGCATGGCAGGTTCAGGAACAGGAGCAATTTGTAGTAAGGAAGTTTGCTAGGGTGGTAGACAGAGAGTAGGAATAGGAGGAGTGCCGAATTTGCGGTGGGAGGGCATTCCAGAGCTTGGGTAGCCAGTGTAAGAAGGCATTTATGGACATGTACTGCCTGTGCTGCACTTGCAGAAAAAAGATTTGGCCTAAAACTATTACAAACAGTGGACCAAAGACCATCGTCTGGTCTGGGTGGGGGTCTGGGCACCATAAAACTTCATGGCTGAGACCAGATTTCTGTCTGAATTTAATGTACCATTTTTTAGGAAACATTTCTAGATATGTACTGCCTGTGCTGCACTCACAGAAACAAGATGTGGTCTAAAACCAGTTGTAAACAGTGGCCAAAACAGCATTTTAATGTCTGGTGCTGGGGGGGGGGGCACCATAAAACATCAGGACTGACACCAGATTTCAGTCTCAATTTGATGTAACATTTTTTGGTAAACATTTCTGTACACGTACTGCCTGTGCTTCACTCGCAGAAACAAGATGTGGCCTAAAAACAATTGCAAGCAGTGGACCAAAGACCATCGTTTGGTCCGGTTGGGGGGTTGGGTGCCATAAAACATCATGGCTGAGACCAGATTTTGGTCTGAATGTAATGTACCATTGTTTAGGAAACATTTCTGGATGTGTACTGCCTGTGCTACACTCACAGAAACAAGATGTGGCCTAATACCAGTTGTAAACAGTGGCCAAAACAGCATTTTAATGTCTGGGTGCTGGGAGGGCACCATAAAACATCAGGGCTGACACCAGATTTCAGTCTCAATTTGATGTAACATTTTTTGGTAAACATTTCTGGACTTGTATGCCCTGTTTGGCACGATCAGCACCGAGATTCTGACTGAAATATTTGGCAAACAGGCCCATAAACAGTTATTTAATGTCTGGGTGGTTGGGGGGGACCACATTATATCCTGAATCAGACCAGATTTCAGCCTCAATTTTGCCTACCATTTTTGCTGTCACATTTCTGGACATGTACAGCCTGTCCTGCACTCGCAGAACAAAGATTCAGCATGAGATGACTTGTAAACAGTGGACCAAAGACCATGTTTTGGTTCGGGTGGTGGCTTGGGCGCCATATAACAACATGACTGAGACCTGATTTCAGTCTGAATTTACTCAATCATTTTTGGGGAAACATTTCTGGACTTCTGGGCCATGTTAGGCAGTGGCAGCACTCTGTCTCAACTCTCAATGTCATCCCAATATTTTCTGGTCATATTTCTCGTCTTATCATGCCTCCTCTGCACAGCATGGCGGCAAGAGGCTGTGTTAAACTGTGGCCCAAGAGAACATTTTGGACTGGGTGGGATTGGGCACTATAACACCAAGTTAACATTTGGGGCAAGCCCAGGGAATACAAGTTGTTAAGCACAAAAATATATTTACATTATGTTTAACTTTGCAGTAGAAGTGCTCATGTTTCTATGATTGTTGTGTACGTATTCAGACTGATCCTGCACACAGCCAAAACAACTGTCAGCCCACAACATCACATAGCTTTGGGAAAAAATGTTGTTCATTGGAACAAGTAACAATACTAGACATTTGTGGATAGGAGGAGGAAATATATACAGAAGGACTAACATAAACCAATACAGTGATTATGGGTACAGACTAAAAGTGACTGACAGTAACACATGGTGGGGGGCATGCAGGGTCAGGGCCAGGATATACATATGGAAAAGGAAAGAAAAGGGAGGGAGCATAAACATTACATAACACACAAAACACTGGACAACAAAAGGATATAGAAAAGGAAGAGGACAGAAAATATATATATATTTGTTTTAACTTTTTTTGGTTTTTGTTATTTTAAGGGGGTTCAGATGAGGAAATAGTGACAGTAAGAAAGCAAGGACAGGAGAAAGAGAAGAAAAAAAACTTACACTGCACTGGCACCAGGCCCCAATTCTGCCCTGCCACCACCCCCACGACGCAGCTCCGCCAGGAGTTCCAACATTTGATGTTGGTACTCAAGGAGTTTCCTGAGGTCCCCCCTGACCTCCTGGAAGAACTCATTAAACTCACGGCGCAGAACTCTCACCTCTCTGCACACAGACGCAGGGTCTTCTTGGCTCACTGCTGCTGGAACATGAGCGGCTGGGGTACCAGCATGAACCCCAGCGCTGATGGTGTCTGTGGGGTGAGAGTGATGGGGGCACTGCAGCTGCCTCCTGCTGCTGCTGCTGCCGCCTTCTCGTATGGTGCCTCTGCTGACACTGACCCCTGGCCCCTTCCTCCTGTTGGCCCCCCCTTCCCCTTCTAACTGCTCATCACCCCGGGCCCCTCCACCTGCTGCCACCTGTTTTTGTTTTTTGAGCCAATCTGAAGGGTGGTGGTACTGCAGATGGCTCCTTTGGCCACCAGTGCCAAAATGCCCTCGTCTTGCCCCTTCTAACAGATCTGCCACACAAGCTGCAGATCACAACAGTGTTGTCACTGGTATTTCTGGTGAAAAACCACCACACAGCTGATACTTTCTGTGGGGGGTAACCACCAGCTGATGTTCTGGGGCTGGTGGCCACATCATGCTCCTGCTTGGGGGAGGCAGGGGAACACTGGTATTTGTCTGTGCCTGCTGGTGTTGGCTGGGGTTGGGGGCCACATGCTGCTGCTGCTGGACAACTGGATCCTCCTCCTGCTGGGTATGATGCTGCTGCTGTGAGGAGGTGATGGGCTCATTCTCCTGCTGGGGTTGGGGGACATATGCTCCTGCTGGTGTGGGGGGGGGGGCAGAGACCTAAAGGCCCACCTGTCAAGCCGAACACTGGGTGGGGGGCGTGCTGCCTTCTTCCCAGTCTCCTTGTCCCTACCTTTCCCATCCATACTCCTAACTCCTTACTACAAAAAAAAAGAGTAAAAAGAGGAAAGAGTGAGGGAGTTTTACACACACATACACACTTAGCACACACCAGAAACACAAAGACACTATCTAACCATAAACTAAATAAAGTGGGTAAACACACACACACACACACGCACAATTCAGTACAGAAATCAAAACACTGATCTGCTGCTGGCTGCCTGCTTCTCTACTCCAAGTTTACACTCCTACAAAGGAAATGACTCACTCACTTCCTGCCTGTATACAATCACCCATGTGACCTGCAAAGAGTAAATCATGTGACATGCCCAATTTCACCTAATATTAAAGCAAGGCGAAATTTACGGTGAAATTTCTCGGCAAAATTTCACCATAAACAATCGGCGAAATTTCGCCATAAGCATATAATTACGCAAAATATTTCGCTGGATGAAACTGGTGATTTCACCAGTGAAATTACATTTCTCAACATCTCTAGATGGGAGTAGGTGCTAAAAGGGGCAGAGAACAAAGCAGGGATAAACTGGGTGGGGGTGTCTGACCTGAGGCACCAGAAAGAGCTACTCAGACAGAGTCAGAACAATGGAGATGGGGGGGGGAGAGAGAGAGAGAGAGCGTGTGTGTGTGTGCGTGTGTGTGTGTGTGTGGTGAAAAAAGGATCACAGAACATGCAGAAAAGGAAGCAAGGAGAATGCAGCACAATACATTACTGGCTAACTACAGCAACAACTAACTGGGTAAAATTAAACATTGTTAAAAAATAGTAAATCTCATAATAAACTGTTAAAAAAATAGTAAATCCCAAAACAAACTACTCTGGATGCAATACTCTAGACTTCAAAGCAGGCAGTTGAAAAATCAAGTCAAAGGCCAAGTCCAATTTAGAAATGAGCGTCAGCTAAGCACAGAAGTCAGTGCAGTCCAATGAAGAGCTGCTCCCAGTGCCGTAATGGGATTTACTCACCTGGTAAAGGTGATTATCTGAATATCCTTTATAGTACTCAGCAGTCAACACCAGTGGGTATTCCTCGTCCATTCTATAGGTTGATGCATGATCCAATCGAATCAAAGGTGGACGAGGACATCCCTCTACCCTCATCAGAATATCTCCAGTGTGAGTCTTCCATAGCTATAGTGAGAGAGAAGAAAGAGAAAAAATACAAGCCAGGAATATGTGTGGCCCAAGGCAGACCCAACGGGGAGATGGGCCTCCGAGAGGGCTGGTATCTGTGCTCACTGCCTGGCGTCATTGATTATAGAGAAATACGTTATGGTACACTTAGTCGGGAGTTGTGTTTCACCCATCACCTTTATTGAAGTAAGCTCCTCATGTACAGAGAAAATAGATATACAGCTTGTCATATACTGTTATGTTGGCATTGAATCTTTGCACAAGGGTCTAATGACTCTGGCCTTAGATTTACCCTTTCCTCTATAGGGTATCGCTTTTTCTGCTGACCAGTCCGAGGATAATCTGCTGTCTGGGTGGGCCTGCAGAGTACTATAAAGGGTAATCAGATAATCACCTTTACAGGTGAGTAAATCCCATAACATTTCGGACCCTTTGTAGTACTCCACAGTCAACACCAGTGGGACCTTAGTAGCAGTGAGAATTTGATTACTCTCGGGTGGGTAAGAAGAAGGCAGATTAGTGTCGGTCTAGTCTTGTGTGGCTCCTGCCTTCAGGACTGACTTGGCAAAGTTAGTCCTTTCTGCGGATGCTATGTCTAACCTGTAATATTTAGTGAAGGTGTGTACAGATGACCAGGTAGCCGCTGAACAAATGTCCTGAGTTGATATGTTTCCCCTTTCCACCTAGGATGTTGCTACTGCCCTGGTAGAGTGTGCTTTGAGGCCTTCTGGTGGTGTCTGGTCCACTGCCTTATAAGCCTCGTTAATGGTCTGTTTGATCCATCTGGCTATGGTGTCTTTGGAGGCTGCCTGTCCTAATCTGTGCCCTCTGGTTAGAATGAATAATCTGTCTGACTTTCATATTTCACTAGTGACACTGATGTACTTTTCCAATTGGCGGCCCACATCTAGGGGGTGGTGAGTCGATGTGTCTTGGGGGTTACTAGGAGGTAGGTAGGGCAAAAGGATATCCTGGTCCTTGTGATACTGTGAAGCCACCTTGGGCAGGAATGAGGGTACTGTTCTCAGTATGACCCTATCACTATGAAAACAGATGAAGGGTTTTCTGCATGAGAGGGCCTGAAGCTCTCCTATTCTTCTGGCAGAACAAATTGCTACAAGAAATGCTGTCTTAACTGTGCACCAGTGAAGAGAGTCCTGCTGGAGGGCAGGCAACTGAAGTGCGTCTAGCACTGTGTTGAGTTGCCATGGTGGGCATCTCTTCCTCCCCCTGGTGCTGTTAGTGAGACTGCCTTAAGGAGTCGGATGGTGTCGGGATGAGAACCAATGTGACCTATCCCCAGTAGTGGACCCCTAATGGAGGAAATAGCTGATGCCTGTACCTTGAGTGTGGCTGGACTAAGGCCCTTGTTTGCCCCTTCGTTGAGGAAGTCTAAAATTTGTGGTAACCCTGCCACTGAAGGCGAGGTACCCATTTCTTGGCACCATTTGTGGAAGATTTCCCATTGTCTGAGATAAGTCTTATTGGTAGATTGTCTCCTGGATTGCAGCAGATGGTTTACGATCCTGGCATGGAAGCCTTGGTTTAACAGTCTTTCTCTTTCAATAACCAGACTGTCAGATTCAGACTGATTGGATTTGGATGCAGAATTGGACCCTGTGACAGAAGGTTGGGCCAAGGTGGTAGGGTCATCGGAGTGCTCAATGACATGTCCTGTATGAGCAAGTACCATGGTCGTCTCGGCCAATTGGGGGCCACCAGAACTACTGATGATCCCGTGCATCAAATCTTGTTGCGTACTTTGGGTATCATTGGTAGCGGTTGGAATATGTAGGCCCGTGAGAAGCTCCAAGGGGCTGACAGCGAATCGATTTCCTGAGCTTGGGAGTCTATAAATACGGAGTGGTAGTTGGGTAATTGATTGTCCGTGACGCCATTAGGTCAACTTGCAGGGGTCCCCATTTGGACAGTAGTCTCTGAAAGATGGACTTGTGAAGTCTCCACTCTGACTGGCTGACTCTAACTCTGCTCAGCCAGTCCGCCTCTGTGTTGGCCTCTCCTGCTAGGTATATTGTGGTTAGTGACTGTAAATTCTGTTCTGCCCAGCAGAATAGCTTTAGTGACTCCTTTATCATTGCTTTGTGTTCCTCGATTGTTTATGTATGCGACTGTCACTTGATTGTCGCACCGACTAGGACCAGCCTGTTGTTGAGTAGGGGTGCAAAGAAGAGGAGGGCTAGGCAAACTGCTCTCATTTCCAGGATGTTGATGGGTAGAGAGGACTCCTGCCGAGTCCGCAATCCTTGGGTTACATGATTGTTGTATGTTGCTCCCCACCCCGACAGACTTGCATCTGTGGTGATCACCTCTGGTGCTACTTGTGTCAGTGTTGTGCCTCGCAGTAAATGTGATTGCAGAGTCCACCAGCGTAGTCCAGCTAACAGTAGTGGAGGGGGTGTGACTCTGAATTTGAAGTTTTGGGTTATCTGGTCCCATGAATCTATTAGGAACCTTTGTAGTGTTCACATGTGTGCCCTGGACCATGGAACCATGTCGATTAGTGCTGCCATGACTCCCAGTACCTGTAGGTAGTCCCATACAGCCCTGTTTGGTTTGCTGATTAGACCCGACACCAGAGTTTGGATGTTCTGAATTTTTCTCGGGTGTAGGGGTGACCTTGTTGCTCTTCATATGTATTACTGCACCCAAATGAGTGATGGATTGGGCAGGAATCAGCTGGCTCTTGTCCCTGTTTATTATCCATCCGTGTTGTTGTAGGCAGTTGATTGCAAGCTGTGTGCTCCGTAGGGCCTGCTCCTCTGTTCTTGCTCTTATGAGCCAGTTGTCAAAGTAAGGTATTATGTGGACTACTTGTTTTCTGAGATGTGCTGCGAGGACCACCATGGTCTTGGTGAAGACCCGAGGTGCTGATGCCAGACCGAAGGGTAGGCATGCATATTGGAAATGTTGCCCTTGGAAGTTGAATCGTAGGTAACGGTGGTGTGAGGGACAGATCAGAATGTGGAGATATGCATCCTGGAGATCTATTGAGGTTAGGTAGTCCCCCGGATGAATGGATGCCAGAGTGGAGCGAAGGGTTCCATTTTGAATTTTTTGTAAGTGACATTCTGGTTGAGATACCTGAGGTCTAGCACGGGTCACATTCCGCCCGTCTTTTTTGGGACGACAAGGAACAAGGAGTATACCCCTGTGGCCTGGTCCTCTGTGGGGACTTGCGTGATAGCCCCATCTCTGAATAAGTCCTGTACTGCGTTGCGTAATGCTTGCAGTTTGATCGGGTCCACAGGTGTCAGTGACAGGAATGGTCTGTGTCTTATGGGGTTGCTGTTGAACTCGATCGCATATCCCTTGGTAACGAGTTCCAGCACCCATTTGTCAGATGTTGTGTGGGCCCATTGTTGTGCAAATCACCTCAGCCTCCCTGCCAGAGGTAGCGCTACGTGGGCCCGCTTGCCTTCATTTTTTGTTAGCCTGTAGTTTGAAGTTGGGTTTTCGCCCTCCATTGGCATACTGGCAGCCTGTATTGGCTCTTGGTCTGTTGTTGTATGCCTCGTGTTGGAAGCGTGGTCGCTGATTGGTGGTTTGGGAATGGTATGGCTGAGGTTTGTGTTTGAAAAACTTGCCTTTGGGACAAAAGGGTCTGTCTGTGGGGAGACAGACGTCCTTATCTCCCTGGGTCTGTGTCCCCCCCCTTGTTTGAGGTATGGTGTTAGGCCTTCTCTGAAAAGGGTACCCTCTTTGAAGGGTAGTTTAAGGAGGGTGGTTTTGGATTCATTGTCCGCTAGCCATAGTTTGAGTCACAGGGCTCTTCTAGCTCTATTGGCTAGTACGGTTGTACGGGCGCCGAACCTGAAAATGTCGGAAGATGCATCCATAATGTACTTCACGGCTTGGATGGCACACTCCACTGCATCCGCTTGGGGGGAATCCTTGGGAATATTTTTGGTGAGAATGTGTAGCCATCTATGGAGGGCCTGCAGGTGAACCACACGGCGGTGTCTGCATCATGCTCGCTGCTTCGTGGATTTTCCGGAGGTGTTCTTCTACCTTTTTATCCATTGGGTCTTTGAGTGCTGCTGTACTTTCAATGGGGATGGCAGTGTGTTTGGATAACTGTGAGACCAGTTGGTCTACCTTAGGAGGTTTACCCCAGTGGTCGCTTTTTTCCCCGACTAATGGGGTACCACCTGTTTATCATACTCTTTTCGGCCATTCTGGTCGGATCAGCTGCTTTGTATTCCTTTGCGAGTAAGGAGCCAAGAGCTTGGCATGAGGGGAAATGTATTTTCTCATCTGGTTCGCCCATAGAGAGAAGGGGATCCACGGACATGGAGGGTTGTGCGGGTTGCTGTGATATCTTGAGTGCCGCCCTCACCATTGTGATTAGTTCGTCAATGTTCTCCCCATGGCATATTCGGTTTGACTTGTCCGAATTGCCCTCGTTGGGTTTGGAGGAGTTGTCGGACGAGATGCTGTCCGTATCCAGTCTGGGGCATTTTTTTGTAGGTCCCTTGTCAGTGGTCTTTTGAGGTGCTGTGGTGAAGGGCTCACACCCTTTCATACGCTCTAGCAGCTGGAAAAGTAGTTGGGCTTGGTTGGCACCCAAGGCGATAGGAGCGGTGGGTGGGATTCCAGAGTAGGGTCCTCATCTTCCATCTGTGCTGTACTCCTGTGCTCACGAAGTATGCACACTGCACACTCATCTTCCTCCAAAGGTGAGAAAGATACTCCGCACTCCCTGCACTTTCTCATGATGTGGGGATATCTGTAGGGATCAAGAGAGAATTGTATGAGGGAGGCACCCTGTCATGTAGTAGGCCACATAATTAATTTACAGTTTCCTAGGCTAATTTTGTTTTGGAGCAAAAGGACAGTAGAATTAGGCATGAAGTGGTTAAAAATACCCAGGCAAGATGGCGGCCGCGAAGTCTCGCGATGACTCCTGATATTTGGGATAGCTGGATAGAGGGAACATGGCCGAGTGATCCCGTGAGATTTGTAGCGAGATCTCGGGGCTGAGGAGATTCACAGAGCATCGTGGGGCTTGTCTATACCAAGATCAGCGAGAGGGAGTGCGACTGAAGCTGTCTTGGGGGGATGGTAATCATTTTATGGCCCCCTGAGAACAAAGGAGATTGCCCTGAACGAGATGGGAGCAGAGGGACAATGCCCAAGAAATGGAGGTGACTGCTGGGCTGGGAGACCTGAGAGGAATGTGTCAGGTGAGCGAAAAGAAGGTCCTGCACCTCGGTGGTAACCGTAACGTTGTTGCTTGTGCTGCTGCCTGAGGATGTTAATCTCACTGCACAGGAGGAGGGAAGGTAGTCTGCCATGTAGCCCGTTGTGTGAGGGGGCTAGTGCTTATGAGGCCACTTCTGGAGGTGCCTCAATAGCTGTGGTGATATGGAGATGTTGTGTGAGGGACTAACACTAAGGGGGCTGCTTCTGGAGGTGCCCAGCTAGCTGTGGTGATCTCGCTGAGCTGTGGCTCATTACCCTGGGCAGGAATAGCTATCGGATGGGATTCCTTCCCAGAGGAGCTGTTATTGCTGTGCAGCATTGTGGAGTTTCGGGAGTCGTTGCAAGCGGCTGCTGCTGCTAGGAGAGGGAGTTCCAGTCACACAGTGAAGGGTGGCTGTTGATGTAGTGCAGGCTGGGGTTGCTGCAGAAAGGACCTTAGCCGTGCTTGCTGATAATTGTGAGTGATCAGGACCCGCTATGGAAGGGGGTTCTGGTCTCTTGATAGAAACATTTTTTCTGCCTCCCTGTGCTTTAGGAACATACCGTCTGGTCTCTTGATAGAAACATTTTTTTTCTCTGCCTCCCTATGCTTTAGGAACATACCGTCGATTAAATAGATGCTGAGGTAAAGGCTGTGTGCAGTTAGTAGCTGATGTTGTTATGTTTTTAGGCTGT
The DNA here is from genome assembly GCA_016271365.2 of Neoceratodus forsteri. Lineage (NCBI taxonomy): Eukaryota > Metazoa > Chordata > Ceratodontiformes > Ceratodontidae > Neoceratodus > Neoceratodus forsteri. Next base: position 796,782,506 of record CM028134.1, on the reverse strand, counting down.
TTGTTAGCTATTGAATTAAGAAGAATTAGGTTCTACAGTACCTGTACAGTTGTTGTTGTTGGGAACAGTGAGGACGTGACCAGCTTATCTTGATGCACGAATTGGAGATATTCTGATGAGGGTAGAAGGATGTCCTCACCCACCTTTGATTCGATTGGATCATGCATCAACCTATAGGATGGACGAGGAATACCCACTGGTGTTGACTGCAGAGTACTATAAAGGGTACGAAATATAATGACCAATTAGTGTCTGAAAGCAGCCAGAGCGCACCAATGGGAGCAGCAGCTTTGGAGCCTTTCAATCGGGCAGGAGCCTACCTTGTTCAGATCTTCGGGCAGACGGGCTGGAAACGGTGACTGTGGCCAGCTGTGCAGAGAGCCTTAGCCACAGTCGTAGATGGTGAGCTTGCTCAAGGCACAGGAACTAGAAAAAGAGGGAGAGAGAGATTTCAGATACAGCTAGTTATTTATTTATTAGCTTTTGGTGACCGGGTAGGTGCATTATGCATTAGTCCTGCCTATTTTCAAGCACGACCCGGGAGGGTACAGTAACAATCAATGTCATTGAACAAGAGTACATACAAACAGTAGTAAAGGCCTGCAGCCAGCCTGGTGAAATAAATATTTAAAGATATACACGAAGTTAGAACAAAATACAGAGTGGTAAGAACAATTACAGTAGTGATCACCTCAGAGAGAGTCACCGACATAACAACAAGCAGTGACCATCCACGCAGGGATGGAAAAAAAGTACAGCAGGACAAATCAATACAGTTAGGGAAACCCAGAGGATCTGGGAAGGGAGGCTGGGAAGACAGCGTAAGTGGGCCTAGGCACATACACAGGTATCAAGTGCTTGGAGGAGGAAAAAAAGTGCAAATTTGAAGACAAGGTGGGATGAGGAACCTTTTAAGATGTCTGGTAAAGTGTTCCAGAATTTAGGGGCACAATGGGAGAAAGCTTTTCCCCCATTTTAGTTGAGCAGTGGGGGACACAGAACAGGTACGATTTAGAGGACCTCAGAGTACGGGCCTGACTCACAGGGGTGAGCATGGCTCCAGTGCGGACGGGACGGGGGGGAGATCTGTTCATGGAGTCAATAAGACAGCCCAGAGAGAAGGAGCACTGGGCTTTAGGGGATAGCCAGCTCAACAAGGAGTATATAGTAGAGATCAGGGCTGAGACAGTGGGTGGGATGAGAGCAGGACAAATGATTAGGTGGGACTACACAGGGGAATAGGTGCTAAAAGGGGAGAAATTGGGTAGGGGGGTCTGGCCTGAGGCACCAGAAGGAGCTACTCAGACAGTGTCAGAACAATGGAGGAGGGAGAGAGAGAGAGAGAGAGAGAGAGTGTGTGGGGGTGAAGAAGGATCACAGAACGTGTAGAAGAGGAAGCAATGAGAACTCAGCACAATACATTACTGGCTAACTACAGAATAAACTAGCTGGTACAATTAAACATTGTTAAAAAAATAGAAAATCCCAAAACAAACTACTTTGGATGCAATACTCTTTTTATTTATTTATTGAAATGTTTTGCCAGGAAAGGTGCACTGAGCAACAATATGCTCATCTCACAGCACGTCCTGGGGGAAGGGTAGAGGGATAAATACAGAAAATGAAACAACTTCAGTACATTCAACAACATACAATAGTTACATAGCCAGAGAACTGTTCGAACGATGACCAAGGCACTTGCTAAGCCTTACAAATATATGTGAGGCAATTATATTACATAGCGAGACTGGCAAGGAATTTAGTTTAACATAGAATACATAAATGAGACAAAGCATAAAAAATACATTGCATAATACATTTAAATCAATAGCTATATCATGATATACCCACATGCAGCATGAGGCAAAACAACATGCTATAGGACTGCAGAATTAGTTAGGTACTGGCAAAAAACAGGAGCTTGGCAGGCAGAAGGTTAAGACTAGCACCAGACTGGATGTGGTGACAATACAACTAATTCTTTAGAGGCTTTTGGGGACAGTAAATAGTAATCTTGGGGTTAGGGACTGAGGCGGTAATTTGGCAGCACAAGTGCTAGGAGGCAAGAAGTGCAAAAGATGCAGAGTGGCATGAAGCCGGGGTGGGGTCATATGCAATACAGCTGGTATTTAGGTAGTTGAGTAAGGCTGATGCTCGTGAACCTAGAGAGGAGGTGTGCCAGATTTGGGGGGGGGAGAGTTCCATAGTTTAGGTAGGCAGTAAGAGCAGGCATTTTGGCCAGATGTAGCAGATTGGCTTAGGATTGCCAGGGTACACGAGTCACTGGAGCTCAGGGAGTTCTGGGGGGGAGGGGTGGATAAGGAGGAGGAGAGATATGAAGAGAGAGAGCCGAGCCAGAATTTAGAGATAAACTTGGCTCTGTGGAGTGCACGTTGGTTATTGAGAGTAAGAAAGTTAAGAGAGCGGTAGAGGACACAGTGATGGGTGAGGGGAGAGGCATTGAGAGCAAAGCAGAAGGAGTTGAAGAGAGTATCCAGTCTGGCTAGGGAGGACTGAGGGGTGGCCCCGGTGGTGGCACTTTATTTGCATTGAGGTATGCATCTGCGTCTGCAAAATCGCGGAAGAGAGATGTTTTTTAAAATGCAGACATGGATGCTTGCCTCTGTGTCATTTTTTTATAGGGGTATTTTTTTGGACTTGTCCGATGAATGGTTCTCCACGATTGTGGAGATTAGGGGTGTGTTCCGGGGGTGTCCGGGGTCTGGGGGTGGGCAAATGTGATTGTAGCCCCTTCTTTATGGCTTTTTAGTGCCCTCGGGCTTCCCAGTGGGTGCATCTTGTGCCCAAACTATGCTGCAGTGCAACTTGGGGCGCACTGACCCAGGCACTTGACCCGCCTCACGCCCCACTCACGCTCATCCCCATCATCAGAAGAGCAGGAGGAAAGCCATCTGCAGAACCATCTGCCTTGTTCCCCACTGTAAGGCCCGCTTGTGGCTTGCTGCCGCCCTGGTCTGGTGCTGCTCATGGTGCTCCGCTGCCGGTCATCTCTGTTCATCTCCTTGCCCCCATCCCCCCGCTTGCCCTCCACCTTGCCCGTGTCCTGCTCAGTCTCGGGCTGGTCTCCTTGTCTCCCTGTTGTCTGCTGACCGCTGCCAACCCAGTCCCTGAGCAGAAGCCCCCTGAAGAACCGAGCTGAGGAAAATGCTGGGAGAAACTGGAGGAAACAAGACCCCGGGAACAGGACTCCATTATAGCAGGTAGGCATGGAGCTATTGCTACAGCAGTACCCAGGAGCAGTATAAGTGGATGTGATGTGATTCCTGGGGGCTCACCTGCAGTCAAGTAATGTGAGGAGGATGAGCCTGAGGATGAGACAGGAAAGGAGGATGGGGAAAGGCTGGCAAAGGAAGGCAGGAAATGGGACCAAAGGAGTTATTTGGGAAAGAAGTAGGAAAGGGGGTTAGGTAGAGGAAGTTGTTTCAGAGATGGCAGAGGAATGAAGGAAGTAAAAGGGCTGGAGTAGGGGATAGAAGGGTAAGGGATGAGTAAAGATAGATGGAAGTGAGAAAACAATTTTTGAGAATAATAACAGAAGCAGTGTTACAGGCCCGGGTTACAGGCAACAGGACTCAAAGGAGGAGTTTTTGAGGCTAAGGTATAGACAGCAGTGATGATTAAGAGATGGAGTATGAACAGTGAAGTGACAGAAGGTGTGAAATTGGGGTCTTGCCTGGCTTGGGTGGATTTTAAATAATTGTCTCCCACATGAATAAAAATACCTAGCCACATTAATTCTAATATTACTGAAATATAACTAGGTACATTTTTGCCATCAAAATGTATTTTTTTAAATAGTGCGTTGCTATGTTCAAAAAAGTATGGTAAAACTTAATGTTACTGTGTAACCCCCCCCTACAAATGGGGGTTCCCAAAATGTCTTCCTTGAGCTTGCCTAAAATCTCACTGCCAGGCTGGTGTCCTGCGTTTAAGCAGTTTAAATGTGATTACCAGAACCTGTATATCCTCTGTGTACTGTCTCTTTAAGAGCTGCCTAATTGCAGCTTAAGAAATCTGAGAGGGAGCTCTTTTGAAAGAGGTAACTATTTACTGAAAATCATTTAGAGTGATTATGATAATGTAGTTTGTCTAACCTGCTTTCTTTGTAGCAAGGACTGTTTTGTTTGTCTCCACTATCTTGGTCCTGGACTGCAAATTGGACCAAACAGTACTGGTGGGACCGATAATGTAGCCAGACTACAGGAGCTGTCTGAATTCAAAATGTGTAGGAACTTTAGTTTGGAGCTTTTTTTGCGCCTTTTTTGCAAGTGAAGGGGGAGCTCTTGCTTTGACTGACAGCCAAATCAGCCAACCAAATCTTTTGGATCCTGGGGAAGTCCCAGGCTGCTTGCAGTTTTCAGTTAGAACTAAGCTGGAAGCTGAGCAAGAAAGAGCTGAAGTGTTTCTGAGCAGCAATACTGAATGGATTTGCATGAGAGAACTCTGAAAAGGCTAAGTTTTTTGGCCTGCATGCCGGTGTGCAGCTCCTGAGAGGGAGAGAAGAGAATTATTTTGGACTAAATCCAAGTTTGTGTGACTAAAGTATGCTACTGAAGTGGGCCAGGCTCAACCTGAAGAAGGCCAAATATTTTTGCTCAATGTGATCAGCCTGTCAGGAGTTCCAGCTACCCCTAAGCTCCCGGTGTGTGCAGAGACTTTGCGATTGTGTCCTGGGAGTGCTTTGCCTGGTACAATAGAATTCCCGTACATGTAAATGTGCAATGAGCTGCTAGTGGGTTGGGAGTTAGTTCCCCACAGTGTGAACTGTGTTCTGCTTGCTGGAAGCTGTATCCAACCCAAACCAGACTGCTTCTGAACTTGTCTCCATGCAGTCTGGGCTTTGCCAGACTGGCCCAGCCGGACTACCCACTGCACAGAGAAGCGATCGACGAAAGACCTACCTGGAGATCAGCCCCCTGCTCCACGCTTGAACAGGAATGATGCCTCTGCGACTTGTGTGGGCCCTGCTTCTCCTGGCATTCCAGATCAACCACCTGCAGTCTCGATTTTCATCCAGCCTGTGTCCAGTCTTGGGTATCGTGAGTAAATACCAGGGTAGCTCCATACAACAACAGCTTAATCTGAGTGTGTCATCTGATTGTCTTGTTGTTTCATTTCCTTTACGAACTGAGCCCTCTGGCTCTGGATTACAAATATTGTGTACTGTGCATGTTGTGTTTTCCATCACAGGGCCCCAACCAGCTGTAACCCCGGGCAACTGTCCTAGCTAGCCCATCTCTTCTCTACCTGGGTACCCAGAGGTGGACCGTGTGGGGGGACTCAAAATGCATGCATAACTGCTTGATTGATATAACCTTGAAGTTAATTAACCTGATTTTGCCCTCCCTTGTTCAAGTCCCCTGAATAAATCAGGTCTAAATTTTTCTGCATGTAATCTGACTGTGGTTCCAGTTTGTGCTCAAAGTACTGTACTGTTGCTATTTGCTGTGCTTAACCTTGTTTTACAGGGGGTTCCCAGGGTTAAGCCAGAGGAACCAGCCCTGGTGGTAAGTGCAAACAGTGTGGGTACTTGTGTGGTGTACCAGGGGTATTGTGAAAGTGATAATTGTACAGCGTTCAGGCCACTAGTGGGGAAAGAGTGAGGTTACAGTGTCCCGGAGGGCTGTGCCCAGGTTAGCTTGACCACTACTAACCCTGACCTCCGGGTGGAGGCACCCGTTTCAGAACTCAGGCCCCTTAACCTGCTACTAGCCAAGCAGGCAGGGGTAGTAGCCCTTGGGATAGCACCACCTAGGGGTTACAACTGTCTGTACTATAGTACATTTATACAATGTATTGCCCTAAAGGGTAACCCGTCAAAAGAGCAACTGCAGAACGGTGACCCATCAGAAGGGAGATGGAACAATGGCACCAACAATTTGGGCAACCAAGGTTTGCCCCTTTCCCCAAGTTGTCTCCCCTTCCCAGAGTAGGAATCCATAGTAAGGGGTGTGTGGGGGGCAAAGCCCCCCACAAGGAGGGGTGGGGGAGAAGCCCTCCCCACATTACAACCCTTTGTTTAATGTCGTTGTCCTGGGGGTTTGGCGCTCTTCTGACAGGTCGCCATTATGCAGTCGCCCTTATCACATAGAACCGTGATAAAGCAAATTAATAAAAATAAAACTCCATACCATTTGAAGCAGCAGCCTGATGTGATCCAGGGATGTGAGGCCAGATCAGGGCCCGATCGGGGCTTGATCCAGAAGTTTTTGCCTGGGACAGAACTCCCGGGAAAGCCGTCAGAACCCGGGTGGAGTGCCATGTTAGTAACCAGGGTTAGTACTGAGAATAGGGCCAATGTGTGTGAACTGCCTGGGTCCCAGGCTCAGGTGAACTGCTGAGCAGGTTGCTAAGTAAGTACTGAAAGAGGACCCACCCCAGGGCACACTGTTTGGAGTGCCATGTTACCCGGGCATGTTACTATGAGTAGGGCTCACACGTGTGGAGTAGGCAGAGATCACATGCAAATCCTGGCAAAAAAGTAAGTGCCACTGCCCTCCGTGCTGCCATACCCGGGTGTCATATCTCTCAACATGTCAGCATTAAAAATCATAGCACTGGCTGTCAAAAATCATAGTAAAGGGCCAGAATGTGTAGCACCTGGGTGTAGCACTTTTTTAGTTTAAACAATAATATGTCTATAAATAGTGGGCTCCATGAGGTTGGTGATAAGCAATGTTTCTAGCAACTTAGTTCAATTATTTAATAGTTTTTGTGTCCAAAAATAGCTCTAACATTGGGTTTAACATTATGAGGAACATCAGAAAACCTATGCAGAGCAAGGGGAAATTTAACTGTGAGAATGATAGCGCCATGCGAAATTCATAGCAGTTGATCCATATGTGTGCTACTCACACTGTGACTTGATGTGGTGATCATGATACGATTAATACTGCGTGTAAGCTATTATAAAAATTATAAATGCGGGCTGGCCAGGCGGGGGTGAGCAAATGACAACTGTCCCTGAGCAAGGCCATGAGATAATGGTCACTGGTAATGATCAAACAAGTGGCATGTGATAGCACCATCAGTAATTTTTTTCTTTTGTCATTTTAAGAAAAGGGAGATGAAGTTTGCTTGGGCTGTTTTTTTTTTAATCATCTGGTGTTCTCTGTGCTGGTGGTATTGTGTATAAACTATTAAAAAAATTCCAAATGTCTGGGGTAACTGTACTATTTCAATAATTTATTTTACATGTTTAGTGCTGTAGCCAGGGGTATAGGTGTATCAGTGATGTCCACAGTGATGTTTCCTTTCCCCAGGTCCTGGCCCCTGTTCCTTTCATACCCTGAAGACCATTGCTGTGAGCCTTTTGGCTCTGGTGCCCACATAAACAAGCTTTTACATACAGTTATTATTGTTTAACAACCTTATGTGCACATGCACATGTAGTGCAAACCCATTACCACTGGGATTACCATGTTGGTTCCCATGCTTGGTTCCTCCTTGAAGCAAAGGGGGTTGGAGGCTGTAACTCAGCTCCTTGGTTTTGTATTAAAGGGTCAATTTTTTGCAGAAAAAAAACAAGGAAAGGGGTAATTTCTAAAATGTGCAGACGAGCATGGGTACAACTTTTTACAGAGAGTGCCACCACCGGGGGGTGGCACAGTAGACTATGTTGCAGTAGTCAAATATAGGTAAGATCATCATCAGTATCAGCTCATGCCTCGCCGTAAGTGGGATGCAACTGCAGTTTCTAAAAAGAGCACCAAATTTGGGCTGTGGTTTTTCAGAATGGCTTCAATATGTACTGAGAAGTTGAGGTACCTGTTGAGCCAGATGCCGAGGTACCTGAAAGAGGAGGCGTGCTCTAGTACAGTCCCATCGAGGGTGTGGAAAGTGGGCAGATGGTTTAGCCTGGTGAGTCACTGCCTTGTGCCAAAGGTCATGGAGACTGTTTTCTTGGCATTAAGAAAAAGCTGATGGGAACTAAGCCAGAGTTGGACCTTAGTGGAGTCGAACTGGAGTCTGGTAGTGACATCAGATACAGATTTGCCAGTTGTATATAGAACTGTGTCATCAGCATACATATGTATGCTAGCTGACAAGCAAACCTGGGGTAAGTCATTTAAAAAGATGGAGAAAAGAAGTGGACCAAGCAATGAACCTTGGGGAACACCAGTGTTTATGGGCAGAGGAGATGAGGTGACATCCGCAATTCGGACTGATTACGACCTGCCAGTCAGGTAGGCATAGAACTAGCTTGTGGCAGAGGGGGAAAGGCCAGCAGCAGTGAGGCTGTTCAGAAGGAGTGGGTGCGAGAACGGGTCGAAAGCTTTGGCCAGATCGACAAAGATGGCTGAGGTAATTTGGCCATTATGAATTCCTGTGGAGATTGTGTTAATTAACCTTAAAAGTGAAGTGAAGTGGAGGTGGACTGTTTTTTCCTAAACCCAGACTGGAAGGGAGTGAAGAAGGCAGTGAGGAAGGAAGAGAGTTGTTTAAGGACAAGATGTTCTTGTAATTTAGCTAGGGTTGGAAGGAGAGAAATCGGTTGATAGTTACCAGGGGAGGTGGAGTCACCACCCTTAGAGAGGGGGAACACAACTGCATGTTTCCATACTGAAGGTACAGTGGCTGTCTCGAAGGATAGGTTCAGTATGAGTGAAAGAGGGTAAGCAATAGCTGGAGCAGAGAATGGGAGAAGCCTTGGGTCCAGGCCATCCAGCGAAGAGTCTTTGGCAGGGTTTATTGACAGGAGCACCTGTAGTGTGTCTTCAGGGGAGATAGGTGTGAAGGAGAAAGTGGTAGAAGATGGGGAGGCTGGGGAAGGCGGAGTAGAGGAGGAGGAGGAGGATAAGATGGCAGGCAGTTGAAAAATCAAGTAAGAGGCCTAGTCCAATTTAGAAATGAGCGCTAGCTAAGCACAGAAGTCAATGCAGTCCAACGAAGAGCTGCTCCCAGTGCCGTAATGACCAATTAGCATCCAAAAGCAGCCGGAACGTGCCAATGGGAGCAGCGGCTTAGGAGCCTACCTTGTTCAGATCTCTGGGCAGACAGGCTGGAAATGGTGACTGTGCAGAGAGCCTTAGCCACAGTCATAGATGGTGAGCTTGCTCAAGGCACAGGAATTGGAAAGAGAGAGGGGGGAGAGAGAGATTTCAGATACAGCTAGTTATAGTAGAAATCAGGGCTGAAACAGCGGGTTGGATGAAAGATTAGGTGGGACTACAAAGGGGAGTAGGTGCTAAAAGGGGAGGAGAGGAAAGCAGGGAGAAATCGGTTGGGGGTGTCTGACCTGAGGCACCAGAAAGAGCTACTCAGACAGAGTCAGAACAATGGAGGAGGGGGAGAGAGACTGTGTGTGTGAAGAAGGATCACAGAACATGCAGAAGAGGAAGCAATGAGAACTCAGCACAATACGTTACTGGCTGACACTGTAGAAGTGGGTTGGAGATGTGGCAGATACCTGGAGGAGTGTGTGTGGATGCGTGTGTGCTCCCTCTGCCGGCATCATTGCACGCCCCACACACGCAAGGGGAGAAAATGGATAAACACGGCCCCTGGTCATACGGGATGATGCAGCCGCCGGCCGCAGGCCCCGACTCCGAATGGCACCCCCTGGATCTGGATCCTGTTCGAGGTGAGTAAACCATGGGGAAAGCAGGGGTACAGCTGCCTGATGTCGGGGAGTGGGGCTGGATGGGTGGCTGAAGGATAGTTGCTGGCTGGGACCCAACTGAGAAATAGATAAAAAATTAAAAATAAAAAAAAGTAAAAGGCCAAGTCCAGTTTATAAATGAGTGCCAGCCAAGCACAGAAGTCAGTGCAGTCCAATGAAGAACTGCTCCCAGTGCTGTAATGACCAATTAGCGTCTGAAAGCAGCCAGAGATCGCCAATGGGAGTGGCATTTTTTATTGCCTTTCAATCGGACAGATGCCTACCTTGTTCAGATTTTCTGGCAGACGGGCTGGAAATGGTGACTGTGGCTGGCTGTGCAGAGAGCCTTAGCCACAGTCATAGAAACATAGACTTTGACGGCAGATAAGGACTGCTTGGCCCACCTAGTCTGTCCATTTCCCTACCTAGAGGATAAGCTGCAGATCCTATTTAACCAACAGCCTATTTCTTCCTACCCCCCAGAAAAATTGCCTTATGTCTGTCCCATGCATTCTTGAATTCTCCCACAGTTTTAGACCCCACAACCTCCTCAGGAAGGCTGTTCCATGCGTCCACCACCCTCTCTGTGAAAAAATACTTCCTCACATTGCCCCTGAGCCATCCCCCCTCTATCTTCAAATTGTGTCCCCTTGTTCTTGCACATCTCTTTTTCTGAAAGATGCTACCCTCTTGGACTTTGTTGATTCCACGGAGGTACTTAAACATTTCTATCATGTTCCCCCTCTCCCTCCTTTCCTCAAGGGTATACATATTAAGCTCCTTTAGCCTCTCGTTGTATGGCTTCTCCTGCAGACCCTGCACCATTTTAGTTGCCCTCCTCTGAACTGCCTCCATCCCGTCTATGTCCTTGCAGAGATGGGGTCATACATGGTAAACTTGCTCAAGGCACAGGAACTTGTTCAGATGTTCAGGCAGATGGGTTGGAAATGGTGACTGTGGATGGCTGTACAGAGAGCCTTAGCCACAGTTGTAGATGGTGAGCTTGCTCAAGGCACAGGAACTTGTTCAGATCTTCAGGCAGACGGGATGGAAATGGTGACTGTGGCTGGCTGTGCAGAGAGCCTTAGCCACAGTCATGAAGTGAGCTTGCTCAAGACGCAGAAACTCGTTCAGATCTTCAGGTAGATGGGCTGGAAATGGTAACTGTGGACGGCTGTGTAGAGAGCCTTAGCCACAGTCGTAGATGGTGAGCTTGCTCAAGGCACAGGAACTTGTTCAGAACTTCTGGAAGACGGGCTGGAAATAGTGACTGTGGCCAGCTGTGCAGAGAGCCTTAGCTACAGTCATAGATGGTGAGCTTGCTCAAGGCACAGGAAGTTCTTCAGATCTTCGGGCAGACTGGCTAGACCTGAAGAACTAAAGGCCCTGACAGGCATGGAAGCAGGCCCTGACTCCCTGGGCCCTGGGGAGTCTGAAGATTTTGCAGGTCTACCATGCCATCTCCCTCTGCCATGGGGAGGCTCCGGTGCCTTCAGCGGAGAAGGGCTCAGTAGATAACTGTGCTTTTTGCCCACCTGAGTGTCCTCTTCCTTAGTCCTAGCTTCAGGAACAGATGGCTCTTAAGGTGCAGTAGTAGATCTTAGCTCGTCCCAGGTGTTCAGGCTGCCAGCTGACAAAACCATGGTGGTCCAGGTGACATAGATGGTGCCTGTGGCCACATTGGCATATAGGGTGTCACAGAGTAGATATCCAGACAAGATGGCGCAGTCCAGGAACGATGCACACAAAACAGGCCTCGACCCACAGTGCCGCTGCCCACAGAAACTCTAAGGTACAGTCCAGCACCCCAAAATGTTAATATCGCAGACGAGCCCCCACATTGTAGCCACCCCCTCCCCACTATCCAGGGGCCTGGTGGAGAAAAGGGGAGGGGGTACCACTGAGCAGCAGAACACATCCAGAACACAGGATAGAGTTGGCACATACCTGCAGTAGCTCTTAGGGTTCTCAGGCAACCCCGAGCACCACCATTCCCCCGTGGGGGTAAGGGGTTGACGCAACAAGGCCCACTTGTCTACTCGAGGCTTTTTCTCTTATTCTACCAGGGGGCCTCTGGTTGGGCCTGGGAGGCTGCCTTACGGCAGATTAGGCCTGGCACTCTGTCAACACCTGAGATCCCCCCCCCCGCAGCCTTGTAGACGGGCCACTGGAGGGGGTTCTTATTCTTGGATGGATGAACAGAGCACACTTTTCCTGTATTTGGCCATAACTCACAGCTGTGTTTCCTGCCCTCCAACTCAACAATGGACTGTGGGATGCAGGTCCATTCCTCCACACTGGAAAGAAAGTGTGGGCTTGGCTGCAACACATACATACACACACACATACACACACACACGTGGTTTATGTTTCCGACTTATCATACAACTCATAAAGGAGGACTACAGAGCTTGGGGCGTTGGTAGAGGTCTCAGCAGTGGTTTTGAATAGTTAACAATAATCTAGCAGGGGCTGGCCAGTGCAGATGCCTGGGACCCAGAGTAACAGGTCAGGGAGCCCACTTCCTTGTGCACGTAAGAATGAGCAGGTGGCTTGGGAGGAATGTCCTGGTACGCTGCGTACTAGCCGTCTGGGGCTAAGCTCAAAACAGATTTGGACTCTTCCCTTCGGGGGGGAGGGGGAGTTGGTCATAAGGCCTGGCTCTTGTTGCTGCTTACTCTCACTTTCTGTTAGTCTGTTACTTGATGGTAATGTTTATATTGTATTTTAGAATGATGTCATAGTTATTGTGTGTTTTTTACTTGATAATAAATGTTTATGCTGTACTTTGGACTGATGTTATAGTTATTGTGTTTTCACTTGATGTTTATACTGTACTTTAGAATGATATCATAGTTATTGTATGTTTTTAACTTGATAACGTTTATACTGTTAGAATGATGTCATAGTTACTGTGTGCTTTTAACTGATGTACAGTACTTTTTTTAAGTTGAAGCTATGTCTTAGTAAATCTTTCTGGCGGGGCCATCGAGGGGGGGGGTTCTTAATTCCGGATGGGTGAACTGAGCTCTTTTTTCCTTCATTTGGCCATAACTCGTGCTTGTTTCCAGCCCCTTCCCTCCAAAAAAAGAATGTGGTTTGTGTCTCAGAGTCATCACAGTACTCGTAAAGAGGGATTATAGGGCTTGGGTTGAGGCAGAGACTCCGGCAGTGGTCTTAAATGGTTAACAATGGCCCTACCTGGAGCTGGACCAGGGTGGAGGCTTCAGACCCCGAGCAACTGGTTAGGGAGTCCACTTCCGCATGCAAGGAAGAAGGGGCAGACAGTTGGGAACACCTGGGCACACTGTGCACGAACTGGCCTATGCTGGTCTCTACACAGACTTTGGCTTGCCCCTCCAGAGGTGGGGAATTTGGTCGTAGGGCCCGATTCTCTGTGCTGCTGCTTCCTCCCACTTCTTGTTAATGTGCAATTGTGACTCAGTTGGTAGAACACGTAGAATTCTCAGGAGTAGAATGGAAATTCCCACTGTACAAAGGTGCTTTCTTCCAGGATGACATTATATAAGCGAGTGTTTCTCTATGAGAAAAACCCTGTATATGACATGATAACGTCAGGTCATATGACAGTAATTTTCATTCTAGTCCTAAGAGTTTTATGGTAGCACATCTGTCCCTGGGCCAGAAGATCATGGATTCTAGTGTCTCACATTGGGATTGGGCTCATACCATAAACACTGGCACCTGAAGGCAATGCTAAGTGGATGCTGTATTGTCAGGATGTGCTGTCCTTCAAATGAGATGTTAAACTGAGGTCCCGTCGGCATTTTCGGGTGGTTGTTCAGGCGGATGTTAAAGATCCCATGGCACTTCTTGAAAAGGGATGGGGAATTTTCCCAGTGTCCGGGCCAAAGCTTCTCCATTCAATAAAACACCATGGCATGTATTTGCCTCTCAAAGATGAAGCTAAAAATTGTCTAGCCTCCGTCCTGGCCAACAAAATCTAAATAAATAAATCTCTTACCTGATAATATCATTTATACTTCATAATAATGTAATATTGTGGGTTTTTTTAATTGGTGTATTATGCAATGGCTCTAAAAATATTAGCTGCTGGTTGGCACAATTTACAACTTGTAAATCATTGTATGACCCCATGGGAAGACATGCCAGCCAGCCGGAAAAACTATTTTTCCTTTTTTTTAATCACTTAAAAAACAAGGTAGACATTGTATAATTGCAATATCTCACTTGAGTGTGTGGGTGATGCCAGGATTAACCCACTTCCGGTGTGTTTTCACACTCGGCCTGTGCCTCGTGAGAAAACTACACCAGGTGGGTAAATCCTGGCATCACCCACACCCTCGTGGTATATTCCTTAAGTAACGGAGTGCCATGATTAACTATTCACCCAGTTGTGAGGTGTGTGTGTGTGTGTGCGCATTTCGGACAACTGGCACATGCATTGCTCAAGCAACTCACTGAATATCTGCTGCCTTGTTATTCACTACCATGCCTTGGTACCTGTGTATTTTTGTACATCCTGTATATTTGAGTTGCTATATAATTTTAGCACATCTTTCCTCCCCGTAGCCTCCAGGCCACATCTGCAAATTAGCCTATTGTTCTCTGTATGAAAACACACACAGCATGCTGCATACAACTTGCGGAGCCCATATTACTACTTTTATCACATCTGTCCCTGATGTTGGTTAATTGCCTCTGATTTTTTAAGCCTTGTTCCCTTGTCTCGGATTTGTAACTTAAGATAGGATTCCGAGGTTAATAGACACAGACCTCTTTTCGAGCTCCTCTGATACGCATGCTCAAGATTCTCGTTCTTTCGATCAATTTACCACGCCCCCTCCCCCAACACATTCCCATACTCGCTAGGGGAAGGGGAGGGGCGGGCATGGAGAAAGGAACTTTGAACTTAAGCACTTCCTCTTCCTTCACGTTTCTGTTTCCAGCAAAGTACCAACTTCAGTTAAGGTGGTGAGTGCTAGTTCTTATTCCCCTTTTAAGTTTTCTGCCCCAGGACGTGCTATTCAATACCTTACAGTTTTGTAGTTCTCATGTTAGTGTAAGCGTGCTAAGGCCGCAGCGCTTGTGAGCCCTCGAAGAACCGAGCAAGCGGTTCAGGAGGGTGGAGCAGTGACCGGGCTGGAGCCCGGCGGCAAGTTGGGCCCCTGGTCCCACCGCCCTGTGCCAGTTCTTATATCGGACGGAACTGAAATCCGCCAGCAGCGATATTTCACGAGAATAATAGGGGTTGCAAAGCTCCTGCAGCCACCAACTTTATTTCTAAATAAATGTTAAAAGGAAACCTTGTTTTAGTGGTTGAAAATAAATCGTTGAGTTCCGAAAGCAACTGTGACTTCTCACATACTCCTGACCTTTTAATTCTGTTAATTATATATTTTCACGCAGTGTATATGACGTTCTAGGTTGACCCCCCCCCACTTAAAATGCTTCTTCTGAGTTTTTAAAGGTAAAAAAAAAACTGCCGCCCCATCATACTTTAGTTGGGGTACTAAATACTTCTATGCCCACGCTCTTAACACATACCACTCTACTGAGTCTGGTTTTCAGGGATGGCCCTGATTGTGCCTCAGAAATTTCCTCTGTCCCTCCTAACTTTGGCACCTCTGTCGCTGAAAGAGTAGGAATCTGAATCACTAAATAATGCCAGCCATTGTTGTTACAGTTTACTTCTCATTAAGAAAATGCTGTTCATACTAATAAGCATGCTGTACACAGCTTCTGGAACTAATATTACTATTTGTTTCAGATGTGTCCCTGATTTTGGTTATTTGTCCCTGATCATTTTAAGTCTTGTCCCTGATTTGTGATGAGGGAGGTTGAGCGGTATGAACACTCCGCTAGTGAAGACACACAAGCAGTTAATATAGCCATGGAAACATTCCCTATGTTTTAGTGGCATTATAGTAGCAGGAACTTAAACGACGTGTCTTTTTCGTTACCAGTTTGAAAATGTGAAACAGTAAACAGTTTTTAGTGTGTGTGTTTTGGGGAAAGGTTAAAGGATGTGACATTGTTCTGGGCAACCATTGACCCACTTTTTAGGAATCCCTCTTAGAAATCGGAGCAAGCAGTTGTACTGGTTACAGTTCAGTAAAAATTAAGAAAGATTAAAACATAGAAACATAGAATTTGACGGCAGATAAGGACTGCTTGGCCCACCCAGTCTGCCCATTTCCCTACGTAAGCTGCAGGTCCTAGTTAACCAGCAGCCTACTTCTTCCTACCCCAACCCCCTAGAATTGCCTTATGACTGTCCCATGCATGCTTGAATTCCACCACTGTTTTTGACTCCACAACCTCCTCTGGAAGGCCGTTCCATACATCCACAACCCTCTCTGTGAAAAAATACTTCCTTAAATTACCTCTGAGCCGCCCTTCTATCTTCAAATTGTGCCCCTGTTCTTGCACACCTCTTTTTGAAAGATGCTACCCTCTGGACTTTGTTGATTCCTTGAGGTACTTGAAAGTTTCTATCCTGTCTCCCTCTCCCTCCTTTCCTCGAGGCTATACATATTAAGCTCCTTAAGTCTCTTCATATGTCTTCCGGTGCAGACCCTGCACCATTTAGTTGCCCTCCTCGGACAGCTTCCATCCTGTCTATGTCTCAGGAGACTGGGTCTCCAGAACTGCACGCAGTACTCCAGATGGGGTCTCACTAGCTGTCTGTACAGAGGATAATAACTTCCTGTTTTCTACTGGTGATGCCTCTCCTATGCATCCCAGTATCCCCCCAGCCCTCCTTGCTGCCCTCTCACATTGCTTGCCCACCTTTAGGTCATCTGATATGACTACCCCCAGGTCCCTTTCCATTTTTGTTGTTGTTAGTAGCTCACCCCCCATTGTGTACTCTTCCCCTTGGGGTTTTTGTTTCCCAGGTGCATTACCTTGCACTTCTTAGCATTGAATCTAAGCTGCCGTATATTTGACCATTCCTCTAACCTTGCCAAGTTCCTTCTCATCCTTTCCACCCCACCTTGTGACATCGAGTACCCAGGGCCTTGGACAGATTCCCTGAAACATCTGGGGCTGGATTCCAGGCCACAGATTTGTGGGGGGGGTGGTGGTGGATGTGGGTGTGTGTGTGCACGCCGCACAAAATGACCGTTTTGTTCCTTGACAGACTAGCACTGCCCCCAGAAACTGCTGTGCACAATACTGATTGTATTTTGTAGGAGAGAGGAGTCCTGACCCCTCTCCCCCACCGTGTACAAGGTTTAATGCAGATGAGCAGCCCTGCTCAAAGCCATATTCATATCTTGGCTGCGGTTTCGGTGCCTGGCATACTGGTCTCCTAGCCACATGTTTCCTGGCATAGGTCTGACTCACCCAATTCATAACCTACTCCTTGCTTGCATTCCCCCTCTGTAATCTCTTATAGCCTCTCATGCCCCATTGCAAGGCTCCCAGCATCCTGAAGGGGTCCTCTTTCTAGGCTCTGCTCTCCATCCTCCCTCCCCCTCCTATCCCCTTCACTACATTCCCCCCCCCCCGCTTTGCCCATTGGTATCCTGTAACAATTCTGCCAACTACTCCAACCCCCTTTTGTCCTTCTCCAGCCACCTCACTGGATACCCAGCATCCTGGAGGACCCCCTCCCCCTCACAGGGTCATCAGCATCCTGAAGGGCCCCCCTTTACCCTGACCCCCTTCCCCCCCAACTACTCTCCCTTAGTAACCCCCTCTTCCCTCCGCAGTCCCTGACCCCTTGCAGGGTTCTCAACATCCTGAAGGGGCCCAAGGGTCTGCCTTCCCCTCCCTGCCCCCTCCTCGCCCTTCTTATTATGACACTTAGTACCTACCTGCTCTAGTCTCCCCCTTGCACTTGAGGTACTGACAAAAGCGAAAGCACTTACCATTGTCTCCCTGGAGGCAGCACCCTGCAAAGCATCACTCGAGGTAGCACCCTGCAATCTTACTGTAACCTGTAATGCTGCCTCTGTTAGCTACCACTTGTATAGGCAATTACCTCTACCTCCCTTTTGCACCTGACCAGGATGGAGCTGTCTTGGTCTTTAATAGCTGCCTCACCGAAATCCAGGAGTGGATGGATGCCAGTTGACTGAAGTTGAACTCTGATAAGACTGAGGTATTGGTTGTGGATCCGGGTCGCCGGATAGGGGAGCTGGGTGGGGGTTCACCATCTGGACTTTTTCTCCGGGGCGCCCTACTCCTGTCCTCTGAACGGGTGTGGAACCCGGGGGTAACTTATGACGAAGGGCTGACCCTGCATTCGCAGGTGTCAGCTGTCAAATCCTCATTCTACCATCTGAGGAATATCTCCAGGATTAAGCACCTTGTTCCATCTGGTGACCTTCCTACTCTGATCCACGCCTTTGTGACCTCGCGTTTGGACTACTGCAACTCCCTGTACCTAGGGCTACCAAGGATGAAATCTGTCGCTGCAGCTTGTGCCAAAGGAATCTAAGGTTTGGTTCTGACAGGATCATTACGGTCCTGTCATATTACGCCGGTGCTGCGTGGTCTGCACTGGCTGCCGGTCCAGTGGTGGATCACCTTTAAAGTCAGTCTTCTGACTTTTAAAACCCTACATGGACTGGGCCCGGACTATCTGAAAGAGCTCCTGGTTCCTCACTGCCCTGGGCGATTGTTCCGCTCAGCCGACATGGGGTTGCTAGAGATTCCAAGGGTGTGCTTGAAATCTTCTGGAGTGAGGGCATTCATGTATGCCGCCCCTGCCCTTTGGAATTCTCTACCCTGTTGGTTACGTAAGTGCATGACCGTGGAGGGGTTTAAGCAAGCATTAAAAACTTATTTGTGGAACCAAGCTTTTGGTGATTAAAGATGTTATCGGTGTGATTTTATTGCCTGTTATTGAGATGTTTGTTGATATTGTGATTTTCATTGTTAAGGCGCCTTGGTTTTTGAAAGGCGCCATATGAAAGAAGGTTATTATTACCCTATGAATGTACGTTGCACATTTTGTATTATCTGAGTGAATGTAATGCAGTCTCTGTTTAGCCACCACTTGTATAGGCACTTACTCTATGTACGTTTAATGCACATTTGTAGTATATGTTTGCACATTCCCGCTTGTATGACTTTTCACCATTGTTAAATCTCATCTGTTATCTTTTGTAACACTGTATTTGATGTGGAGCCTTTGCAAACGAGTCTGACTCAAAGGGTTGTAATTCCTATGCTATAAATAAATACATTTTCTAACTTCTCTACATTGTCTATATCTAACTTGTTTCTTCTTTCCTTTTAGTGTTCTCTCTCTCTCCGTTATAGATACTTGCATGATTCATCTCACTTGCACTGTATTGCCATTTAATTGCCTACTGTTTTTATTCACTGTATGCAACTGCTGTCTCATGTACCCTATTTAATTACTGTTTATCCTCTCTATACCCCCCTCCCCCCAGGTCGCACCGGGAGACGAGTAACTTGTTGTTCAGTGTGCCTTCCTGGTGAAACATTTCAATAAATAAATACAAAGGTATCCCTCCTTGCCCCCAGTGCTTTAAATACTCCTCACCATGTCCACCTTTTTAAAGTTTCCCTGGTGGTCTAGTAGTCTTCCTCCCCCCCCCTCCCCCACGAGTTCCATCCTTGGGTTCCCCATCCCTAATCCATGATTACCTTTTCTCCCTTGTGGTCTGGTGGTCATTGTCTCTGTCTCTTCCCCCAGATATCCATCCCAGCTCTTCATTCATCTGTCACCTGTACATATGTCCCCATTGGATGTAAACGAAAGGAGGAAGACCAGGAGTGGAAGTGTAAGCTTAAAAAATGAAGGGGGGGGATTATGCAGAGGGGAACAGGAAAAAGGAGCTATCCTAAACAAATACTTTAGTTCTGTTCACAGAGGAAAGAGAAGGGGAGGCGTCACAAAAATATAACTGGTGCATTGGAGGGAGGAAAGTGGACACTACTATATTTTCAGAGGCTACAGTCCTGAAGGGACTTGCAAATCTGAAAGTGGACAAAGCGGTGAACCCAAATGGAGTCTACCCAAGGGTATTGAGGGAGCTCAGGGAGGTACTGGTTGTATCTCTTTCAGTCCTATTTAACAGCTGATTGGAAACATGAATGGTACTGGAGGAGGGCAGATGTAGTACCATGTCACAAAAGTTGTAGCAGGGAAGAGGCTGGCAATTACAGGCCTGTCAGACTGACTTCAGTGGTGGGAAAGTTAATAGAATCACTGCTGAAGGAAAGGATTGTGGAATATCTTGAATCCAGTGGGTTACAAGGCATCATGTATTGGGGGAGGGGGGGGTCATGCCAAAATAATATAATGGATTTCTTTAACTGGGTGACCAAGGAACTAGATTGGGGTGGAGCAGTGGACATAGAAACATAGAATTTGACTGCAGATAAGGACCGCTTGGCCCACCCAGTCTGCCCACTTCCCTACCTAATGGATAAGCTGCAGATCCTAGTTAACCAGCAGCCTACTTCTTTCTACCCCACCCCCTAGAATTGCCTTATGACTGTCCCATGCATGCTTGAAGTCAACCACTGTTTTTGACTCCACAACCTCCTCCGGAAGACCATTCCATGCATCCACAACCCTCTCTGTGAAAAAATACTATCCTTACATTACCTCTGAGCCACCCCCATCTTCAAATTGTGCCCCTTGTTCTTGCACACCTCTTTTTTTTTTTTTTTGAAAGATGCTACCCTCTTGGACTTTGCTGATTCCCTTGAGGTACTTGAAAGTTTCTATCCTGTCCCCCCTCTCACTCCTTTCCTCGAGGCTATACATATTAAGCTCCTTTAGTCTCTCTTCCAGTGCAGACCCCGCACCATTTTAGTTGCCCTCCTCTGGACAGCTTCCATCCTGTCTATGTCCTTGCGGAGACTGGGTCTCCAGAACTGCATACAGTACTCCAGATGGGGTCTCACCAGCTGTCAGTACAGAGGGATAACAACTTCCTGTTTTCTACTGGTGATGCCTCTCCCTATGCATCCCAGTATCCCCCCAGCCCTCTTACTGCCCTCTCACATTGTTTGCCCACCTTTAAGTCATCTGATATGGCTACCCCCAGGTCCCTTTCCATTTTTTTTGTTGTTAGTATCTCACCCCCCATTGTGTACTCTTCCCCTGGGTTTTTGTTTACTAGGTGCATTACCTTGCACTTCTTAGCATTGAATCTAAGCTGCCATACATTTGACCATTCCTCTAACCTTGCCAAGTCCCTTTTCATCCTTTCCACCCCACGTTGTGCATCAACTCTCTTGCAGATCTTTGTGTCATCTGCAAAGAGACATACTTTTCCTTCCAGTCCCTCTGCAATGTCACATATAAAGACATTGAAGAGGACCGGTCCTAATACTGAACTCTGCGGTACCCCACTAGTAACCCCCCTTTCTTTAGAGTGGACTCCATTTACTATTATCCTCTGTGTCCTGTTCTCCAGCCAATTCTTTACCCAGGCTATCATCTTGGGACCCACTCCCAGGCTGACTAACTTGTATATTAATCTTTTGTGTGGGACTGTGTCAGATGCCTTGCTGAAGTCTACGTAGGCCGAGTCCACATCCCCTCCCTGATCTACTACTTTGGTCACCCAGTCAAATAAATCTGTTAGATTCGTCTGGCATGACCTTCCCGCTGTGAATCCATGCTGCCTTGGGTCCTATGCCCCGCTGGCATCTAGGTACTCGACAGTTCTTTCCTTCAGAAGTGATTCCATCATTTTCCCTATCACTGAGGTTAAACTAACAGGTCTGTAGTTTCCTGCTCCTGCCGTGCTCCCACTTTTGTGAAGGGGAATCGCATCTGCCCTCCTCCAGTCCTTGGGTACCACCCCATCCTCCCATGATTTGTTAGAGGGTAGTCAGTGGTGTCACTAGTTCTGCCCTTAGTTCTTTTAGAATTCTGGGATGAATCCCATCAGGCCCCATTGCTTTGTCCACCTTCAGTTTTAAGAGTTCTTTCAGAACCCTTTCTTCTGTAAATGGGCTGGTATCAACTTCTGTATCCAAAGTGTTTCTATTGTTTGTTTTAGGTACCCCCCTTCATTTGTAAATACTGAGCAAAAATATTTGTTTAGTATCTCTGCCTTTTCACCGTCACCCTCTGCCCACCCCCTCCCTTTATTAAGCCTCACTATCCCTCCCTTGGTCTTCCTGCACTCCCTGATGTACCTAAAAAAGTTTGTATCCCCCTTCTTAACTGAGTTGGCTATCTTTTCCTCGGTTTGGGCCTTTGCTGTTCTGACTGCCTTCCCAGCTTCCTTTTGCTTTAACTGGTACAATTCTCTGTCCTGCTTCTGTGATTCCTTGTACTTCCCAAATGCTTTCTTTTTCTCTTGAACCTTCACTGCTACCTCTTTTGAGGACCATAGTGGTTTCTTACATCGTTTTGTTTTGTTTATTTGTTTCACACAAAGGCTTGTTACCTCTGTGATGACAGTTTTTATTATTCCCCATTTTTCTTCCATCCCTCCTTCCTGCCCATTTGCTAGTGCATTCCTTAGGCACTCACCCATTTTGGCAAAGTCAGCCCTCCTGAAGTCCAGTACTTTTGCCTTTGTATGGCTCGATTCTATTGCTGTGTTTATTGTGAACCATACTGTTCGATGGTCGCTAGTTCCCAGATGGCTACCCACTTCTACATCTGTGATCCTCTTCCATCTCCATTTGAGAGAATCAGGTCTAAGATTGCTCCTCTCTAGAGGTTCCAATACTAGTTGTCTAAGGCATGCCCCCTGTAGGGCATCTAGGATAACCCCACTCTTAGAAGTGGCTGCTACAACTGCACTCCAGTTAACATCTGGCATATTCAGGTCACCCATTAGCAATATCTCCCCTTTTTCTGCCATTCTAAGTATACTTTCTATCATTTCCTTGTCCATTTCCTCCCCCTCAGAGGGGGGTCTGTATACAACCCCTATGCGGATTGTGGTGCCATTGCCTGTCTCCAGATTGACCCACAGTGCTTCTTCTCCTCTCTGTTTACCCTTTTGTTCTGTTGCTTTGATTCCTTCCCTTATGTAGAGAGCTACTCCTCCTTTTCTTTTACCCTCCCTGTCCCTCCTGTAGATAGTGTATCTGGGTATGTTTATGTCCCAGTCATGGTTCTGTGTGTACCATGTTTCTGTGACTGCCACGATATCCAGATGTTCCTCCTCCATCAAGGCCACTAATTCAGGAAGCTTGTTACCCAGACTACGGGCATTGGACGCAGTCTACTACTTAAATTACAGTAACGCACTCAACACCGTTCCCCATAGGAGACTAGTAAGCAGGTTGGGTAGCTTAGAAGTGGTAAACTGGCTAGGAAATTGAGTAAGGGATAGGTGGCAGAGGGTAGTGGTAAATGGAGTTCACTCTGAGGAAGGAAGGGTGACCAGGTTTCACTACCACCAAACTCCCCCCTGTCTCGCCACCTCCCACATCTGTCGATGCACAGTGGACCCGACGTATCCTTTGAGAGGAGCACCACTCCCCAGACTTGCCAACGGGTGTTCTGCCTCATGGGTCATGGTGGGGGACAGCTCGGATACCTCCGGGCTTCATGGTGCACAGGGAGACTGGCCGCCATCATCCAGTCAGCCAGGCAATTATATTTTCTGAATATGTTGCCCTGCCCTCCCAGTACGGCCACGTGCTTGAGGCGTCCTGGCTAAGCACACTTGCAGTACATGGTCACTTACACCGCAAATGTGGGCTGCCAGGAGCTGTGCAGGCTCAGCCTCCCAGCACGGGGAGGAGAGCGTCTCAGGGACACTCTGAACCTTCCCCGTTGTCCTCTGCTCCTGTCGTCCTGGGCTCTGGCATGAACCCAGGTTGCCGGCATACCAGGCGATCGCCCAGTGCCACGGAGCCGGCCCTGGGACAGGTCTTTTTTAACATCTTTATAAGTGACCTTGCAGAGGAGCTGGAAGGGAAGGACTGCCTGTTTGTGGATGACACCAAACTCTGCAAAAGGGCAGATACTCCAGGGATTGAAGGAGAGATTGCGGTGGTGGGAAGCTGGTTTTGGGTGTGAAAAAATAATGTACTTGGGGCACAGAAACCCGGGGTGGAGGCAAAATGGGGGTAGGGTGGTACAGATGACCACCAAGCAGTAAAAAGAAAACTGGTGGTGATTGTATCAGATGACCGAAAGGTGGGTGTGCTAGTGGAAGCTGGGTTGCATAGGTAGCAGTATTACCAGCAGAAAGAGGCAACACAGGCACATGGTGGTGTGTGTGTGTGTGTGTGTGTGTGTGTGTGTGTGTGTGTGTGGAGATGGATAGAGATAGACCTAGATATAGATACATACATAGGTATAGAAAGATATGAATATAGATAGATATATATGTGTGTGTGTGTGTGTGTGTGTGTGTGTATCTATCTATTAATATTTTCTCTCTCTGGAGAGACCCCACATACAGTACTGTGTCCAGTTCTGCAGACCACATCTCCAGAAGGATAAAGACAGAGTGGAAGCAGTCCTGAGGAGGACAAGTAAAATCATGCAGGGTCTGTATCAAAAGCCCTATGAGAAGTTTTGGAGACTGCACTTAAAAAGGGACCTTGCACTCCTGGAGAGGGTCCAAAGGAGGGCAACCAAAGTGATCTGGGGCCTGGGGGAAAGGATCTATGGGGAGAGGCTTGAGGAGCTCGACATGTACACCCTGGAGAAGAGATGGGGGAACATGATGGAGGTCTTCAAGTACATAAAGGGAATTAATAAAGGGGTCCCAGGTGGGGTGCTCCAAAGGAAAGGGGGGGGTAACTAGAGGACACATGTGGAAGCTGGGGGGGGGGGAGACTCGAGGGAGAGGAGGAGGAGGTGTTACTTCACTGAGAGGGTGGTGGAACCGTTGAATGCGCTGCCCAGGGGACTGGTAGAGGCAAAAACTGTGGAGGGGTTTGAGGGGATGGGACAGGTATAGGGGATGGTGAAGCTAAGTCCAATACAAGGGGAACATTTTGGACTGGGGCCAGTGAAACCCAAGGGGAGACTGCATAATCGGCCCCCAGTATGGGTGCTGACCGAGCAGACACGAAGACCATTAAGCTTCCTGTGCTGGCATTTTGAGATTAATGGACCTAAATATGCACACTCTGAAAGACGAGGGATATGATGGAGACTTTTATATACCTCACAGGGGTAAACAAGATACAGGAGAGAAGTATTTTTCAGAAAAAGGTTCTTAAGAATACAGGGACATGCTATGAAGCTGGAGAAGTGTAGATTCAGGAGAGATGTGAGGAAGCATTTCTTCACAGAATGACTGGTGGATTCCTGGAACAACCTTCCAGCAGAGGTGGTGTGGGCAAAAACAGTGGTGGGGTTCAAGAATGCATGGGATAGGTATAAGGGAATCTTAGGGGAAAGGAAGAGGGGTGGATGGGCCAGCGATCAAGCAGGATCTGCATTGATACTGTAGGTAAGGAAGAATGGGCAGAGGAGGTGGGCCAAACTGTCCTTATCTGCCAGCATATTGTAGGTTTTTGTGATGCTGTGGTATGCAGCCAGTCTTTTGAGAGCCGCTGTGCTTCTTTCTGCCCATTGCCTTATGGTTCATTTGCATGGTGGCCCCTCTGTCCCCTTTCCTGGTTGCCCTCTGTGACTTTCGTAGACACAAAGCAAGAAACTGTAACTTGTGACCAAGTGGTGGTTCACTGAGAGCTAGTTGGCACTGAGTAGTCTTTACAGGCTGCAGCCACTTAATATCAGATTTAGTGGCTAAGTATCAGTCTGATAGTCTTCAGGTGAAGCTACCTCTGGCTGGAAGCTGCAACACTGGACTTAAGATTTGCAAGAAAGCAAGTTGTGCTCACAAAAGAGGGAGGTGAACCTTACAATTTACAATTGTCTTTGGTTTGAAGCAGATTCCTTAGGAAAGTTAATATTCTTCAGGTGGAGGATACTTCTAACTGAAGGGTGAAATAAGGAACTTAGAATTATCAGAAAAGGCAGTCTTTCAATCAACAGATGGAGGTGGAGCTTGCTTTACTTTTGTTACAGTTAAGATTTTACTGTTTTCTGTGTTTCTGCCCTTCTGCACAGCTAACGTGTTTTGGGGCTGACTGTTTTCAGAGCACAAGTCACCAGACTGTTTTGGGGCTGGGGAGGTTTACCTGTGTCTGACTTGGATGTTTGGATTTTTCTCTGTTTGATTAGCAGGGTATTTTCTCTGTCAAATTGTCGTGCATGGCATCTTGCTGACAAGAAGGCACTCCTCGCAGCGGTAGGTCAGAGCTTTTAGCTGATTGTTTCATGAGGGCACAGTTTAGGCCCAAACCCTTCCCACCCCTCACCCACCCCCCTGGAAATAGTTCATTTATACCTGGGGTTCTGACATCATTTCCTCAAGAGGGCAAGGTGCATGTCACTGTCATATCCTCTCTAGCACACTGCACTGACAATATAAGCATACACATTATATAAATACATATATTTCTATATAACACACCAGTCACACACACAAAAAAAACTAAACAAGGTAGACAGTTATGTGGGAGGGTACAATGTAATGGCTGTGGGGCAGCAGTCTTCCAGAGTCTTTCTGAGGCTGAGATGCTGCCTGTTTACAGACAACTATCTGCCCTGAGGGAGGAAGTTGTCTGCCTTCAGGCCGCACTGGACAGTAGCAAGGAACCCTCCCATCCAGGAGCACCAGAGCCACCACCACTACCTCAGAGGTTGCGAAGAAAGCACAGCAGTTGGACCACAGTGGGCTCCAGGGAGGGTAAGGGTGGTGGAACAGAGGCACACCCAGTCAGTTGTTCCACTCCACAATCCATACACCATTCTGAGGGAGCATAGTTCCCATGGATGCACCTCGCAGAGGAGACTAAGGAGGTGCAGACAACTGTCACAAGGGAGGCCCTCAGGAAGGAGGCAGAGGGCACCACAGGAAAGGAAGCAGCTCCTGGTGGGGACCCAGTATTAGGGAGGAGAAACTGGGGGGCAGGGAAAACTGAAGTAAGGTGCCTGCCTGGTGCCATGGCTTGAGGGACAGGAAGCGCATCCTTAGGATCACGAGAACAGTTGCATGGGAGTCTGAGCTGGACATCATTGTCCACCTAGGGACAAATGACTTGGCTCGTCATGAGATTAGAGCAGTGCAGAAGGACTTTGTAGAGTTGGGGAGGGGCTTAAGACAAGTAGCACACACAGTATCCTTCTCAGAGGTGCTGCCTGTCAGCGGCATGGGTGAGGCGAGGGTACTTTGCACCATGCAGTGTAACGAATGGTTGGAAAAATGGTGTGGAGCACAGGGGTTTGGCTTCATGGGGGACTGGGGTTCCACCTGGAGGGACACCAGCCTATACTGGCAGGATGGTCTGCATCTGTCCAGGAAGGGAACAAGTCTTTTGGGCAATCGGTTTAAATGCTTCATTGGCAAGCTTTTAAACTAGTCAAGGGGGGGAGGCACTGATAAGCAGCAGGAAAATCCCAGCCTCCTCCCAACAAAACAGGGTACTAAATGAGAAAAAGACCAAGGTAGAAAGGTCAGTGGGGGATGCTGCTACAGAAGATAAAAGCCATCAAAAAATGGAGAGCAATGAGTACAAATGCCCATAGTCTGGGTAACAAGCTTCCTGAATTAGTTGCCTTGATGGAGGAGGAACATCTTGATATCGTGGCAGTCACAGAAACATGGTACACACAGAACCATGACTGGGACGTAAACATACTAGGATACACTATCTACAGGAGGGACAGGGAGGGTAAAAGAGGAGGAGGAGGAGTAGCTCTCTACATAAGAGAAGGAATCAAAGCAACAGAACAAAAGGGTAAACAGGGAGGAGAAGAAGCACTGTGGGTCAATTTGGAGGCAGGCAATGGCACCACAATCCGCACAGGGGTTGTATACAGACCCCACCTCTCAGGGGGAGGAAATGGACAAGGAAATGATAGAAAGTATACTTAGAATGGCAGATAAAGGGGAGGTATTGCTGATGGGTGATCTGAATATGCCAAATGTTGAGTGCAGTTGCAGCAGCCACTTCTAAGAGTGGGGTTATTCTAGATGCCCTACAGGGGGCATGCCTTAGACAACTAGTATTGGAACCTACTCGAGAGGGAGCAATCTTAGACCTGGTCCTCAAATGGAGATGTAGAGAGGATCACAGATGTAGAAGTGGGTAGCCATCTGTGAACTAGCGACCATCGAACATTATGGTTCACAATAAACACAGCAATAGAGTCAAGCCATACAGAGGCAAAAGTACTGGACTTCAGGAGGGCTGACTTTGCCAAAATGGGTGAGTGCCTAAGGAATGCACTAGCAAATGGGCAGGAAGGAGGGGTGGAAGAACAATGGAGAATAATAAAAACAGCCATCACAGAGGTAACAAGCCTTTGTGTGAAGCAAATAAACAAAACAATGTAAGAAACCACTATGGTTCTCAAAGGAAGTGGCAGTGAAGGTTCAAGAGAAAAAGAAAGCATTCAGAAAGTACAAGGAATCACAGAAGTAGCAGGACAGAGAATTGTATCAGTTAAAGCAAATGGAAGCTGGGAAGGCAGTCAGAACAGCAAAGGCCCGAACTGAGGAAATGATAGCCAACTCAAGAAGGGGGATAAAACCTTTTTTAGGTACATCAGGGAGCGAAGGAAGACTAAGGGAGGGATAGTGAGGCTTAATAAAGGGAGGGGTGGGCAGAGGGTGACTGTGAAAAGCAGAGATACTAAACAAATATTTTTGCTCAGTATTTACAAATGAAGAGGGGGAGGTACCTAAAATAAACAATAGAAACACTCTGGATACAGAAGTTGATACCAGCCCATTTATAGAAGAAAGGGTTCTGAAAGAACTATTAAAACTGAAGGTGGACAAAGCAATGGGGCCTGATGGGATTCATCCCAGAATTCTAAAAGAACTAAGGGCAGAACTAGTGACACCACTGACTACCCTCTTTAACAAATCATGGGAGGATGGGGTGGTACCTGAGGACTGGAGGAGGGCCGATGTGATTCCCCTTCACAAAAGTGGGAGCAGGGCAGAAGCGGGAAACTATAGACCAGTTAGTTTAACCTCAGTGATAGAGAAAATGATGGAATCACTTCTGAAGGAAAGAATTGTCAGTACCTAGAGGCCAGAGGGCACAGGACCCAAGGCAGCATGGATTCACAGCAGGAAGGTCATGCCAGACGAATCTAATAGATTTCTTTGACTGGGTGACCAAAGTAGTAGATCAGGGAGGGGCTGTGGACATGGCCTACCTAGACTTTAGCAAGGCATTTGACTCAGTCCCACACAAAAGATTAATATACAAGGTAGTCAGCCTGGGAGTGGGTCCCAAGATGATAGCCTGGGTAAAGAATTGGCTGGAGAATAGGACACAGAGGGTAATAGTAAATGGAGTCCACTCTGAAGAAAGGGGGGTTACTAGTGGGGTGCCACGGGGTTCAGTATTAGGACCGGTCCTCTTCAGTGTCTTTATAAGTGACATTGCAGAGGGACTGGAAGGAAAAGTATGTCTCTTTGCAGATGACACAAAGATCTGCAACAGAGTTGATGCACAAGGTGGGGTGGAAAGGATGAGAAGGGACTTGGCAAGGTTAGAGGAATGGTCAAATGTATGGCAGCTTAGATTTAATGCTAAGAAGTGCAAGGTAATGCACCTGGGAAACAAAAACCCAGGGGAAGAGTACACAATGGGGGGTGAGATACTAACTACAACAAAAATGGAAAGGGACCTGGGGTAGTCATATCAGATGACTTAAAGGTGGGCAAGAAATGTGAGAGGGCAGTAAGGAGGGCTGGGGATACTGAGATGCATAGGGAGAGGCATCACCAGTAGAAAACAGGAAGTTGTTATCCTCTGTACAGACAGCTGGTGAGACCCCCATCTGGAGTACTGTCTGCAGTTCTGGAGACCCAATCTCAGTCAAGGACATAGACAAGATGGAAGCTGTCCAGAGGAGGGCACTAAAATGGTGCAGGGTCTGAACCGAAGACATATGAAGAGAGACTAAAGGAGCTTAATATGTATAGTCTCGAGAAAGGGGGCATGATAGAAACGCCTGGGTACCTCAAGGAATCAAAGTCCAAGAGGGTAGCATCTTCAAAAAGAGGTGCAAGAACGAGGGGGCACAATTTGAAGATGAGGGGGCTGCTCAGAGGTAATGTAAGGAAGTATTTTTTCACAGAGAGGGTTGTGGATGCATGGAATGGCCTTCATTATGCTCAGTAGGAGGAGGAGGTTGTGGAGTCCAAACAGTGATTGAATTCAAGCATGCATGGGACAGCCATAAGGCAATTCTAGGGGTGGGGTAGAAAGAAGTAGGCTGCTGGTTAACTAGGATCTGCAGCTTATCCATTAGGTAGGAAATGGGCAGACTGGGTGGGCCAAGCGGTCCTCATCTGCTGTCAAATTCTATGTTTCTATGTAGGCCCGTGTTGTTTTGGGGAGGTGGTCCACTCTGTCTTGATAGTCTGTTTGGATGTTGTCACTTTTCATGTTTATGAAAAGCCCATTATAAAGGCTTTTAATTAAAAAAAAACAGGACATTTGAATCTTGTTGCTCGAAATGTGTTAATTGTCTCCCCTCTTTTCAGTAAAACGTCTGGCATGGATGAATTTTCGGTAAGTTACTGATTTGTATGGTACCTATGTTTGTACACTGTTTTAAATACTCTGCACAAGAGATAACTTAGAATTCTCATTGGGTAGTAGTTGTAGTGCAGGGTTTTATTCATGTGCGCAGCTGGATCAAACAGTCCTGTGACATCGAAACTATTCAGTTGGGCCTAGAATAATTAACTTACTGCTTCATTGTCACCTGTATTTTAAGCTGCATGACTAAATGTGTGCCAAACCTTAAATATTGAATAAGGATATTCGCCTGTAGAATACAAACTTTGCGACTTTAACAATTGGGCAGACAGGGTGGCGCCAAGCAGTCCTTTTCTGACAAATTTCTAGGTTTGTACTGCAGCTAAATGCAGAAATTCTTAATCAGGATCTCAAAGTTGTATGTTTAGTTGGAAAACTATTTTTAGTTCATGGGTTGGGTCCTTTTCTTCAAAAATATATTTTTTATTCCTGCTTCTTTTATGTTTTCCATCTCCCCTGCCTTGCTGTTTCTCCAGGGCTGTTGCCTGTCTGATATTTCTGGCCCAGTACTCCCTTGGCTTTGATACCCAGCATCCATAAAGAGCTGCAGTGCCTATATATTTTTAAGAAAATGAAGAGCAGCAGTGTCAGTGCCTTTGTGTAGGAAAATTAGTAACGGGAGAGGCACACTGAGCCAAGGCTCGTTTCAGGTGTGACCTGGGGGTGGGGAACAGTGGAAGAACAGCAGCACAACACATTAATGAAAAAAGTGGCACATTTGGTGAAAAGTTTGTACAAAATTTAGACTAAATAACAGATTGTACACGTAAAGAATAACATGCTGTACAGCTTAATAAGAACACATAACATGCCTCCTAGGAAGCATTGAAAAACATATTTAGACACAGTTCAGCCTATATTTCACATTAGGTCTGTACATTCTCCCCTAAAAACAAAAAATTATGGATGTAATTGGCATGAAAATTGTATTTTTTTCCTTCAGAGTTCATCTGTTCTATTTCTTTATTCCCCACCTGATGTCATAAATGGCAACAACAGATTGTGTTACAATAAAGGAAGGACTATGACGTCAAGGAATGAACTGCTGAGACAGATGAACTCTGAGGGATAAAGAAAGACGGCCTGGTGGCATAGAGGGCTGAGGTGCTATGTTCCTTACTTCTCTAATGCCGCAACTCAAGTTGAAACGAGCTTGGGGTGCCAAAGGGGAGGGATCTAGCATCCGACAGACTGCTCTCCTCTTTTGGGGATAGGGAGAACCCGTGTTTTTACCTTGCGCTGCCATCTAGTGGAGGCTAGGTGACAGCGCGGAGTTTGAGCACCATGCAGTGGATGAGCCATGGTTCAATAACGTGCACCTTCACGTGTACGCTTACGTGTTGCCGCAGCTAGGGAGAAAACTGAAAAGGGAAAGCGCTGGCTTTGAGAAGCTCTGCCTGCCCGCCCCGTCATCACCTGATCACCGCCCCAGTTCTGAATGAGTCACTGGGTGGGGTGGGGATAACCTTCACTTCCTGGCCCGCTGTGGGGATTCTCGGGGGGTTAGGCGATACTGGACACGGGTGGCAGGGACAGGCTGATAGCCTGCCAGAGCCGACCCGCTGAAGGTTTCCTCTGTAATAAATAATGGGAAGGAGAAATCTATAGACAGTATCTATTTATTTTATTTGAGTTTTGGTGACCAGGTAGGACCACTGAGACAATTAGTCCTTTTTTTCAGGGTCGACCCGGGGGCATACATAATACAGTAGAGCAGAGCATTTGTACAGGGTGTCAGTACATTACAGTACCAAATTTGACATACATTGTGCAGTGGATACAGTAATGTAGAGCTAGTTATGTTCACCATATCTACATATCTGTAAATTTTATATACACTAGAATTTTTAACTATACATGTACAGTAGAATGTCACATTTTGAGCACAAAAAGAACTGAGAGTAGGCTGACGAGGGTGGGAGGGAAGGGAGAGGTGGTATATCAGACATGCATGCTGAATAATGTCTTCATATTATATGTGTTTCAAAGCATTCCCTGAGGTGTCAACAGCTTCTTTAGAGGCATAGCACACCCTCATATCTTGTAAAGATTATTGTTTCCTTGTCTGCAGACAACTTTTTTTTTTTTTTTTTTTGCAGCTGTTGGAGAGAGATGTGTTTGCATTAGATTGTTTTCACTGTTCACAGCAGCCCTGTAAATAGCCTGGGGGTCTCCATTTTCTGGCTGTTGAAATCTCATTGTGCCCAAGAACCACATTTGCATATGCAAACATGTGTCCGCAATGTTTAGACTACACAGTACGTATGTCTGCTTACTTAGAATTCAGCAAAACAAGTTGTAGTAAGGCATGAAATACCACGTTTGCCTTCAGTTAGCTTTACAGTCTGTCTTGGATGTAATGTAAGACTTTTCCTTTAAACTGCATTCAGTCTGTGTGTTTTTAGTTTTTCCAGTTTGTGTACTTTCAGCATAGATACATGGCATAAATGGGTGCTGTCATGTTATCATATGCTAATGCAGCTCTCTGTGACAATGAGATTTCAACAACCAGAAAATGGAGACCCCCAGGTTAGTTACAGGGCTGGTGTGAACAGTGAAAACTACATATATAGTGTATGTTAGAATGTTGTTAACTATAGGAAATCATCATTTCCTAAGGTTGTTATACCATCGTTGTGACGTAGAACTGTTAACCTATTGATGCTATGTCACATCGATAGGTTAACACGGGATAGCTTTGCGCATGTGCACTACACGACCCGACGGCCTTCCAGAAACTGCGGCGGTGAAAGCATGACCTGGAACGGCTGCGGCGGTGACTAAAATGTCAACAGTAAGGATCCTGATTATTTTTTTCACTAGAAATGCATGACCATACACTATAAAATATAATGTATGGTCATACATTGGCAACCAGTTTGAATAACCAGCTCGAGGTGCCATGGCAACATCTCGCGGTTAACAAACCCGGTTACCATTGCATGCCCATGCATTATCCTCTCTATATATATCCCCAACAGTTACACAAAGAGTTGTCTATCTATTAAAATCTCAGAATTGCAACACCTTTGAGCCAGAGGCTTGTTTACAAAGGCTTCACGTCAAAATAAGGGAAGGGTTATGGCTTACTGTTATCGTTTAAAAATTTATTTTATTTTTTTATTTGGTTTTTGTGAACCGGTTAGGTGCACTAGCCAGCAAGTGACTATTTTCAGGCACGACCCGGGAGGTACAAGTACAATACAAGTAGAACGGTGCAGTTTATACAGTACAAGTACCGGTACATAGATACAAGCATACAATTTTTATAAGTAAGCAGAGGGGTACTGGAGGAAGGACAGATTTTGGATTAGATTTGGAAACTGATGGGGGGATGTGGGCAGGGAAGGGTGAGTGCACAGCTCAAGGTAGTTGGAAGGTGGGGCTGGAACCAAGGTAAGAGAACTCTGCCAACTGTTTTGGCCAAGAATCTTAGGAGAGTGTAGGGTGGGACAGCTAAAAGGATTACGCTTTTGCGGCAGGAGGCAAGAGTCTATAACGGGCTCATGGAACCGATTCCCGCATGAGAGGCTCAGGAAGGCCAGGGGTAGGCTGGCCGGGCGAAGGGTAGGAAGGAAAGTGTATAGACTACAGGGCTGGAGACAGGAAGGGTAGGGTTACATAGGGAGTTGTGCTGAGAATGGCAGGAGCAGGCGTGAGTTACGGCTGATGTGGGAAAACATGGAACAGCAGTCGGACTCACGGGAACCTTGGGTCGGAATGAAGGCAGGGCCCAGCTGGAGGGAGCCAAGCTGGGTATGGTTGGCATTCTGGATGAGCGAGGGTTCCAGAGCTAGACAGGTTTGTTCACGAGCGGTGACCCGTGGAGGAGGTCGATATAGGGGAAGGCTGAAAACTGGCATCAGGAAGGGATCAGGAGGCGGGAAGATACGGCATTAGCGGTAGCTTGCTGCAGTCGGCGTCGGGCTTATGGAACCGTAAGCTGGCAGGAAAGTAGGGGGACTCGGTCACCAGGGAGAGTTACGACGCAGCACGGCTTTAGGAAAAGGCGCGGTAGCGACCCACTGTCACGGCACTGATAGCCAGCCAAGAAATACCAGGGTAGTCGAAAGGGGGGGGAGATGAGAGACCAGTACTAATTTTCAATAAATACACACGCCAAAACATTAGTGCAAAACAGCAGGATGTTTTCACACGTACGTCAAAAGATTAGTGCAAACAGCAGGATGGAAGCAGGTACCACAATCATAGTAATGGCAATTGTTACACACAACGATTGTAACAATAAGGTGACTGAAGACATTTGTAATATATAACACAGTAAGTAAAAATGGTAATTGTCATAACACAAGGTTAAGAAAGGTAGAGTGATAGAGACATATATAATACATCAGACAGTAGAGCTATATAAGTTTCTTTGTGATCATAAAAGAAAGTGCAAGCAGTCCAAATAACCAGTATGCAAGGCATCAGGTAGGGTGTAGGTAGACGAATGGGCATGTAGATAGGGGGAGGGAGAGGTAACATGAAGAAAAGATTTAGGTAGGATCAAAACAGGCACATTGGTCCATAGAGGTAAGGTGATTCCGTAGTCTTCGCTTGAAAGCAAGGTGTGAGGAAGCTCGTCTTAGGTCAATAGGTAGTGAGTTTCATGCTTGGGGGCAGCATGCCCAATGCACCAGCTCTTGGAAGTGCGGCAGAGGGGAACTTTAGGAAGACTTATCAGACGATCTCAGCTCACGCGGGGGGATAGCAGGCTGGAGCAGCTCAGATAGTGTAGCAGGTCTAAACACTCTGATTATGGAGTCTGAGAGGCAGCAGAGGTAGTACTGTCTAGTGGAGGAGGGGGAAAGCCAGCCTAGGTCCTTATAAAGTTGGCAGTGATGTTTAAGGCGGGGGGCCTTTGATGCATATCGGCAAACATTGTTGTAGGTGGTATCCCACTTTTGAAGTGCAGTTTTGTTTGCCATGGTTAGGATGGGGCGCAGTAGGATAGAGTTGGCAGGAGGATTCCCCTGGCAATGGCCAGCTTGGCAGTGGGTGTGAGCATGTAGTTAGTTCTGTAGGCAGCCCCAGTTTGCAATTAACCGCTTTGCAGTTTCTTGGATGTGCTGGTTCAGGTCAAGGGTTTGGTCGAGCAGTATGCCCAGATAGCGGAACGTACTTACAGTCTCGAGAGGGGTTCCGTTTAGGTCAAGTATATTCAGGGGAGATGAGCAGGATCTAAGTTTATGGGTTGTTCCCAGTAGCAAGGCTTTTGTTTTGCTAGCATTAAGTATGAGGTGATGAGCGTTTAGCCAGTGTTTAGCCGAATGGAAGGCAGATGTCAGAGTGGCATTGAGATGGTTAATACAGCCTGAACGAGCATAGATAACCAGGTCATCAGCATAGAGTAGCGAGGCACCAGATGTTATACTGCTGGGAAGATTATTTATGAACAGTGAAAAAAGGAGAGGGCCTAGTATTGAGCCCTGCGGTACTCCAGTGTTGATTGTGGCACTGTCAGAGATATCAGAGTTGAGTTTCACCGCTTGTGTCCTGTTTGTTAGGTAGCTACTGAACCAGTTTGTTACAGGGGATGAGAAGCCAAGGTTTTTAAGGGTAGTTAGCAGAAGGGGGTGATCCACAAGGTCGAAAGCCGTGGTGAGGTCAATGAACACAGCCCCCGTTAGATGACCTTCATCCATATTTGTAAGAGTATCAGAGGTAAACTTCGCTAACGCTGTTGTGGTACTGTGATGTTTCCTGAAACCATGTTGTGCTTCACAGAGTGAGTTTGAGGAGTCGAGGAATTCGATGGCCTGGGTGGCTGCTATTTTCTCTAGAATTTTACTGAGGACCAAGAGAATGGCAATGGGTCTGTAGTTCGATATTTCGTTTTTGTTCCCTTTTTTGAAAATGGGGGTAATTCTAGCGGCCTTCCATATCTCTGGGACTGTGCCTGTGGAGAGGGACAGTGTGAAAATCCTGGCTAATGGATATGAGATGAGATGGGCAGCAGCTTTCAGTAGTCGGGGTTCCAGTGTATCCGAGCCAGGGCTGGTGTTATCAGATATGGCATTTAGAGTTTAAGAACTTGATTTCTAGTCACAGCCTTGAAATAAAAAGGTTTTGTTGCTGCTTGTTGAGGGTCACTTGTTAATGCATCAGTTTCCCTTTTGTAGAGAGTGGCTGAGGGCAGCAGGTGCAGCATTTAGGGGTGGACGATAGGAGTTAGGTCAGAGAACTGTTGATTGAAGGCGTTGGCTATGGTAAGGGAGTCATTGCAGTGGATACCGTGAAGAATCATTTCCGAGGGGGTGACAGATTGCGGGGTGCCAAGGAAGGTTTTGATGTGACTCCAGAATTTGCGTGGATCATTTGAGGAGCTGGTTAAGAGATTCTGGTAGTACTTGCTTTTTGCAAGCCTGATTTGTTTTTTGTAGACACATCTATGCTGTTTGTAGATAAGATGATCCCTGGGTAGGCTAGTAGTCTTGTATTGTTTCCAGAGCTTGTCCCGGCTTTGAGTTTGTGGAGTAGTTCTTTATCTAGCCATCGGGTTGTTGACCTCTGACCCTCCTCTTTTTTTGGTATGCCGCTTTTGAACTTCACCAAACCTGGTAAGGAACACGTCTAGGGCAACCTCAACACTTGTTGCAAGGAAAATTTCAGACCAGTCCGTGTTGGCAATGTCGGGGAGAAGGCTTGTAGATCCAGTTTTGCAAAGTTAGTGAAGGTGACCAGGCGGGATCGAGGAGCAGGTGGTGAGCAGGGCGCCAGTGTAGATCGTGGGGAGAGTGGTCCGTTATAGAGTCAGCCAGGATGGCTACCTTTGTTATGTGGTCAGGTCTATTTGTGAGGATCCAGTCCAACAGTGTTCCTGATAGGGAGCTGGTCATTCTCATGTTCTCAGTTATTAACTGATGGAAGTTGTGCCTTTGAACTAGTGATGCCAGGGTGCTATGATTTGGAATAAAATAGTAAGTATTATTTGGTGGGATATGGGGCATGAGGAGATAGTAACAGAGGGCAAGAATACCTGAAGTTATACAATACAGGGTTATAGCACTTCTGGTTAGTGTGGTACATTGATTTGGAAATGCTACCTATTTTTTTGGACCGCAACCTTGACCACTGATGCAGCTGGCAATCCTGCTTGAACGTTTCTGGACTTGTTGGTATTGTTTATGCCAAATACCTATATTGTCTTTCCCCCTAATCCTGCTGTGCCAGAATGTAAGAGCTTAAGGATGTGATACGCCACCTGTGGAAAATGTAAAATTTCTCTTTCTTGTCTCTTGCATGAGGAAATTGTGTGCACTGTTTTATGTCAATGCAATAAACAAAAGTTAAAAAAAAAAAAAGGGAAGGGACAAAACGTGGACAGTTTACATGATGGCAGACAGGTTTACAAAATTACATAGTGCAGGGTACAAACAGACTAACTTTGACCTTGAGGGTGGGACATTGAAGAATGAGCGCAGGAGAGAAAAAGGGAAAATCAACAGGGTGTAGGGTTATGACATGAAGAATATGCCTGGGGGAGACAGAGTGTGGAGGTAGGAGTGGGAAGGGAGAGAGTGATGTGGTTAATTGCAGGAGGCTAGTTAAGGCTGGGTATTGACAAGGAAGGGAATAACATTTACAAGATAATGAGGTTGTACTATTCCAAGAGTTTTATAAACCCAGGCAGGGCTGGCTTTGGCTTTTATGTATGTATGTATTTTGTCAAATCTTTGGCAGAAGATTTTTTGAACCATATGGTAGTCGGGACCTATTGTCAACTTTATTTAGTAGCCCAAGCTATTTAAAATGTTAACCTTTCCTCACTCCAGTGGCGAGTGGTAGAGCAAGCCCTGCCAGGTACAAATAGGGAGGTTGGACGAGACCGGAGGATGGACTTTGGAATGCTGGAGGAAAATGATCATAGAGAGGATGAAGGTTGAGTGACTGAGACTTGCTCAAAGTTACATAGTGAATAAGTGCTGGTGGGTGGGGATTCAAACTAGAATCTCATGGTTCTAACTCTGCAATCTAGCCACTGGGCTACACTTCCTAAAGAGATGCAGTGTTAAAAAAAAAAAAAAAAAAAGTGGTCATGTTTAGACTGCCCTCTTCCCCGACTTTTGTACTGAAATCGGCAAACCAGTTGCAGAAGTTCAGTAGTCTAGTGCCCTGTGCCAGATCCTAGACTGAATTGGGCAGGGTTCTTCCTGCTGTGCCATTAAGAAGGGAACTTGACAGTAGCCGGTAGTCTAATTGATGCACTCTTTTTGGTAGTGCTTTAAACCCTGAATCCATTTTCTACATTTGAATTGCAAAATGTCTAGCAAGTGCGCTATCCAGATTCTATTCTTTAAAGTGATTTTTCGCTTTCAAGAACTTTAAAAATATTTGTTTAGACCCACTTCATCTTACATGTAACAAATGCTCTGCATTTCACTTTTCTTCTTTATTACAATCTTAATTTACATGGAAACAGGATCCGTGTCCCTAGATTTTATCTGCTTCAGCTG
This sequence comes from Neoceratodus forsteri, assembly GCA_016271365.2. Classification (NCBI taxonomy): domain Eukaryota; kingdom Metazoa; phylum Chordata; order Ceratodontiformes; family Ceratodontidae; genus Neoceratodus; species Neoceratodus forsteri. The sequence goes on along the minus strand of CM028134.1, from coordinate 796,743,881 downwards.
CATAATCGTTTGTCGAAGTCCTCATCCTTTGTGTGTGGCATTGCAGTTTGTTTCGGTGCAAATAATGATGTGACAGAGTTTTGTAACTTCAGCCAAGGGTTAAAGAGGTAGTGTACTGCCTAAAATCACTGTAATATTAGTTTTTAAAAGCAATCAACTTTTACTTTATCTGAGGTGCTTTTTTCTTTCCCCTTTGGGTAGCTGGGTCAGGGTATTAAATAGCTGGTATAGCAAAACAGAGTAACGCTAACCATTTGTGCATAGCAGTACACTGGGAATCATTTTTTTGTGACTCCCATCGCACAGTAGACAATAAAAATTGTACATAAATATTTTTAATTTTGCTATCCATTCTGTGCCAAGTGCTATGCATTTTCATAGCCAGTTAGCACTTTCATGCATCAAATTGCTAATCAGATCAGTATTTTTGGCTTAATTTTAATACCCTGTAGGTTTTGTAATCAAAAGATTCTTTTTACCTGATGTTAGTAGGTGTGGTCTGTGGAACAGCACTGTGCCTAGCAGGTGACATATCGGGTTCCGTCTCCGCTACTACATCTGCATTGTGACCTCACTAGTGGGCATCACAGCTACTTGGGAGGAGCCACTGAGTAGCTGCCAGGTCAGTCACCTGTGATGTCACAGTGCTGATGATTTAGTGGAGGGAACAGAACTAGGTATGTCCGCTGTCGGGCAAAGTGCTATTCCACACATACACAAGATTCTGTGAAAATCTGTAACCTGGTCCTGTCTGCAGTTTTTGACACTACTAGCTCTTCAAAGAGCAGGAGCAGATTAACTGTTGGGGATATTGTACTTACCCTATTGCTATGTAAAGGAATGTAATAATGAGGAAAATAGAAATAGAGTGTGTGTGTGTGTGTGTGTGTGTGTGTGTAGAGATGGATGTATAGATAGGTTGAATTATGTGTACATGTTTTTCATAATTTTCCCAAAAGTGACAAGCTTACTTTTCAGAAAAAAATGAATACCAGCTTTTTTAGCGGTTAGAGTAACGTGCTGTGACTGAGCTTGGTACACCCAGCAGACTTGTTTGATTCTCACAACCTCCACTTGCATACTGTGTGACTGTGAGCAAGTCACGTAACCTTTCCACTGCTGTAAGGTCTCCCTTGAAAACAGGCACTTGTGCCTAGTGGGCCTTACCTGTTACCAAAGAGTTAAGGAAAAAAGGAAGAGAGAAATTGTAGGCTTTTGTTGCTACCCTGGAGACATTATTTAACACGTCTGCTCTCTCTCAGTAAACAGTGTTTTGCCTGAATTCCTCTAGAACCTAGCCCTTTTGCATCCCAAAGGAATATAAATAGATTTGGTAGAACTTGAGCCAGAGAAGGGTTCATGGGGATCCCGGGCCTTGACCAGGATTCGGGTTGAGATCTTCATTGGTCACAATATGTCACCTTGCTTAGAATTACATCTGTGTCAGAATGACTGGAGCCCAAAATACAAATGTGTGTATCTGAGAGCTCTTCAGAAGTCTCACTTTTTAACTTTATTTTGTAATTTATATGAGCATGCAGTAGAACCATATCTAGCATGAAGTTGTATACTAGATTTTTTGATGGCATACTGAAGAATTTTAATATTTGGTTTGAAAACTAAACACTGACTGAATGTGTTGGGGCAGACCTGAAAAGTAAGATGTTGCCTTACAGCTCGATATCTGTGGCCAATAAATATTGTGTGTACACGAATGTTTCCTTTGCTCTCAGCTAGCGTCACACTTAAGTTGATAAGCAGTGTAGCATTTCCAGAACCAGTAAAGATCATGTAATAGCTTGCTCACGTCCAGATAGAGAGGAAGAGCAAGTCTGCTACATGCTCATGTAGGTGTGAATGAGAGAACCAGTTTGGTTATCATGAGCAAGAAAGAGTACAGTCATAGGTAGGGGTGTGTGTGTGTGTGTGTGTGTGTGTTTAAACTGTAATTCCAAACTCTCTTTTCGGGGATGATATATTCAGTTAGGCAGGAGGGTAATAACATAGGAACATTGACAGTACATAGAAACATAGAATTTGTGGCAGATAGGACCGCTTGGCCCACCCAGTCTGCCCATTTCCCTACTACTGGATAAGCTGCAGATCCTAGTTAACCAGCAGCCTACTTCTTATACCCCACCCCCAGAACTGCCTTATGACTATCCCATGCATGCTTGAATTCCACCACTGATTTTGACTCCACAACCTCCTCTGGAAGGCGTTCCATGCATCACAACCCTCTCTGTGAAAAAAATACTTCCTAAATTACCTCTGAGCACGCCCCTTCTTCAAATTGTGCCCTCTTGTTCTTGCACACCTCTTTTTTGAAAGATGCTACCCTCTTGGACTTTGTTGATTCCCTTGAGGTACTTGAAAGTTTCTATCATGTCCCCCTCTCCCTCCTTTCCTCGAGGCTATACATATTAAGCTCCTTAAGTCTCTCTTCATATGTCTTCGATGCAGACCCTGCACCATTTAGATGCCCTCCTCTGGACAGCTTCCATCCTGTCTATGTCTTTCGGAGATTGGGTCTCCAGAACTGCACACAGTACTCCAGATGGGGTCTCACCAGCTGTCTGTACAGAGGGATAATAACTTCCTGTTTTCTACTGGTGATGCCTCTCCCTATGCATCCCAGTAACCCCCAATCCTCCTTGCTGCCTCTCACATTGCTTGCCCACCTTTAGGTCATCTGATATGACTACCCCCAGGTCCCTTTCCATTTTTGTTGTTGTTAGTATCTCACCCCCCATTGTGTACTCTTCCCCTGGGTTTTTGTTTCCCAGGTGCATTACTTTGCACTTCTTAGCATTGAATCTAAGCTGCCATACATTTGACCATTCCTCTAACCTTGCCAAGTCCCTTCTTATCCTTTCCACCCCACCCTGTGCATCAACTCTGTTGCAGATCTTAGTGTCATCTGCAAAGAGACATACTTTTCCTTCCAGTCCTTCCGCAGATGTCGCTTATAAAGACATTGAAGAGGACCGTCCTAATACTGAACCTCGTGGTACCCCACTAGTAACCCTCCTTTCTTCTGAGTGGACTCCATTTACTATTACTCTGTGTCTTATTCTCCAGCCAATTCTTTACCCAGGCTGTCATCTTGGGACCCATTCCCAGGCTGGCTAACTTTGTATATTAATCTTTTGTGTGGGACTGTGTCAAATGCCTTGCTAAAGTCTAGGTAGGCCATGTTCACAGCCCCTCCCTGATCTACTACTTTGGTCACCCAGTCAAAGAAATCTATTAGATTGCGTCTGGCATGACCTTCCCGCTGTGAATCCATGCTGCCTAGGGTCCTGTGCCCCTCTGGCCTCTAGATACTAGACAGTTCTTTCCTTCAGAAGTGATTCCATCGTTTTCCCTACCACTGAGGTTAAACTAACAGGTCTGTAGTTTCATGCTCTGCCTTGCTCCCACTTTTGTGAAGGGGAATCACATCTGCCCTCCTCCAGTCCTCGGGTACCACCCTATCCTCCCATGATTTGTTAAAAAGGGTAGTCAGTGCAAAGACCATTGGTCCACTCAGTCTGTTGGGTCCTTACCTTGATCAAGGTGGCTGTCTACTATTTTCTGACCGTATCTGCTGTCATAATTCCCCCTGCTACAGGTCCCTTGCCTCCTCTTAGTCTGCTTCTGAACCCCCCCCCCCAACAACTGGCGCCATCCCACAATAGGCCCAAAGTCTGTCCCATTTGTATTTAAATGGGTTCACCATTTGAACAATGACCAGTCCCTCGACAAGTGGTTCCATTTGTCCATTACCTTCTCAATGAAGAAGTACTTCTTGTGTCCCCTTTGAACTTGCACTCCCCTCCTACAGCTTCAGGTTGTGCCCTGGTGGTGTTGCCATCCTTAAGCCTGAACAACCCCTGCAGTCTGCTCTTTTGATGCCCTTTAAATACTCAAAGGATATTAGTCACGTGCCTACATTTTCTTTCAAGTCTCCAGAGACTACTTGTTGAGGTCTTCTAATCTTTCTTCATATGATTTCCCCTGCTGGCCATATATCGTCTTAGTTGCTCTCCTCTGGTGGTCCCTGTCTTTTTTTTTTTTCCCCCCAGACGTGGACTATAGAACTGGGCACGATACTTCAGGTGAGGCCTGAGCAGTGATGGGTATAGTGGCAGGATTACTTTCTTCCTTCTGCTCGAGAAAGCCTTCCAATGTGTCTGAGCATCCTGTTTGACTAGTTGTATGCTGTCGCGGTGTGCAGAGTTCTGCAGACTATCAGTGATTGTGACTTCTAAGTCTCTCTCTTCCATTGTATGCTCCAGGTATACTGCTGTCAGCCAGTATTCAGTCCTGCTGTTTTTTTATTTCCTACATGCATAACTTTACATTTTTGTTTGTTTGAAACTTGTCTACAAGACCCTGGCCCATTTCTCCAGCTTGCCAGGATCCTCCCCCAGTTCCCTGATGCCTTCCAGATTGTCCACTCTGCCACATATTATGGTGTCTTCAGGAAATAGTCACATCCTGCCTCTTGTGCCTTCCCCTGTTTTCACATATCGTGTTGAAAAGCACTAGGCTCAGGACCGACCCCTGCAGCAGCACGTTATTGGTCTGTCGTTTAACTCCTGACCTTGCCCCATTTATGGCCACCCTCTGAGTCCGTCCTTAAGCCAGTAGCCTAACTTCGCCTAGTCAGTTTGCCACCATTCCCTGTGTTCCTCAGCTTCACCAACTGATAGGGTGGCACTGAGTTAAATGCCTTGCCTGAAGTCCAAGGCGTCCAGAGCCCTTTGTTTGTTCAGGTCCTGTGAAACCCCATTGATGAATTCAGTGTGGTTTGTATGACAAGATCTACCCCTCACAAAACCGTGCTGCCTGGGAGCCCTTGTGCCTCGAAAGTCCACCAGTCACTCCTTCACTATAGGCTCCATTAACTTTCCCAAAATAGATGTCAGGCTTATAGGCCTCTAGTTTCATGTGTACCCCCTTTCGCCTCAGTTGGCTACCCTCCAGTCACCTGGGATCACTTCTGTATCCAGGGAACATAAGAAACTTGCCAGCAGAAACTGGCCTGCAGTCTATCACGTCTGCTCAAATGTGCAGCCAGCACCCTGTACACCAGCTACCCCATCCCCCGCCCTTGGAACTCCTCAGAGTCATTTACCCAGCCCACCCCCCTTGCCATGTCCCATGCTCTTTTGAAACCGTCTGCCATGCTGCATGCCACCACCTTCTCTGGTAAAGCGCTCCATTTCAGCACCACCCTGTCAGTGAAATAATGTCTCATCTCCCTCCTGAATCTGCCACCCTCCAGTCTTAGCCCTTGCCCCCTCATGTCCCTTCGCTTCTTCAGCTTAAACAACCCCTCTGTCAGATTTGAGCCCTCTCAAGTATTTGAAAGTTTGTCATATCCCCTGCTGTCCTCTAAAGTGTACAAATCCAAGTGTCTTAGCCTTTCTTTGTGGGGTCTACCTTCCATCCCCTGTATCATTTTTGTTGCCCTACTCTGCACCGCCTCGAGCAGCCTGATATCCTTCATCAGATACAGACACCAGTACTGTAAGCAGTACTCCAAATGCAGCCTGACCAAGGACCTGTACGGGGCAGGATCACATCCTTGTCTGGATGAGGAACCCTCCCCCTCGCAGTGCACCCTAGCATCCTATTGGCCTTAGCTGCAGCCTTCCTGCACTGAGCAGAGTTGTTCATGCTCCCCGTTACTGTGACCCCTAAATCCTCCTCCTCAGTGACACCCAACGCACCCCACCCAACCAGTAGTCACTCCTCTGGTTCTTCGCCCCGAAATGTGTAACTTTGCAGTTCTTTGTATTAAAACCCAATTGCCACCTTGCCAACCACTCCAAGTCTATTTAGGTCACCCTGTAGCTTCTCACCCTTTGTTATCCATAACAGCTCCATCTTGGTGTGTCAGCGAACAAACTCATCTTGCTCCCAACACCGTGTGCAATATCCGATGTAGACAGACCAAACAACACGGCACCAGCAAAGAACCCTCGGCACGCTGTTCACTGACCTAGGGAGGTGGAGTCTCTCTCCCCCCCTCCACCACCACCACTCGTTGCAGTCTTATCTTCCAGTCAATTCCTGATCTAGTCAGTCATCTTAGGCCCTACATATTTCAGCTTTGCCTCCCAGCCACCTGTGAGGGACCGAATCGAAGGCCTTGCTGAAATCCAAATATAGGACTTCCACTGCATGGCCTTTGTCCAACTCCCTTGTGACCCAGTCCTCATATTCTATTAGGCTGGTCTGGCATGATCTCCTGGAGACCAACCCATGCTGCTGCCTGTCCTGGAGCTCCTTGACCTCCAGGAAGGTTACCAGTCTCTCCTTCAAGACTGTTTCCATAAGTTTACCCACTATGGAAGTGAGACTAACAGGTCTGTAATTACCTGGCTCATCCTTTGGGACGCTTTTGTGCATAGGCACCACATGAGCCAACCTCCAGACCTGTGGCATGCACCCCATGTCCAGGGAGGTTTTGAACAGGTCAGCCAGTGGCCCGGCCAACACCTCCGCCATCTCCCTCAACACCCTAGGGTGAATGCCATCTGGACTTGGTGTCTTATCCACCTAAGTGCCTTCAGACCTTCCAATACCTTGCTCCACCCCATCAGTCACCTCCTCCTCTCCTCCACCCTCCCAGTCCACAGAGGTGCGTGCCTCCCTCCTCGTGATCACAGCAGAAGTATTCATTCAGTACTTCTGCCTGTTCCTCCTCCTCCACCTACCCTCGTTCTTCTTGATGTGGACTATCCGGTCCCGCAGTTCCTTTTCTCCTTTACGTATCTATATAATTCTTTCTCCTCCTCCTCCTTGATGATGGGTGGTGGTGGTTTACTTTAATGCTGCCTAAAAGTAGAGTTTCAGCATTTTTATTCTTTGATCGGGACCTGCAGATTATTTGATTGCGAGATTCTTTGATCGCGATCCTGCATTCAAAGTGTGTGAGATGGCCAGATTTTATAACGCATTAGAGCAATTTCACCAATCTTTAAGTTTAAATATCTCTGAAACGGTTTGGTCTTTTTACTTGAAATTTGGAGGGTGTTCTTGGCATGTCATGTAGATGTGAATTACGGTATGTTTGTGTCAGAGAATTTTTTTTTTTTGTGTGTGTGGCGATATTGCGTGACAGTTTTTGTTGCGGACAGTGTTTTGCATTCTGCTGGTGGCTTGAAATTGATAGGGTACCTAGCCTTAGTGTTATTGATGTAGTTTTCAGTCGTCGTGCCTGTAGAATGTTATCAGGTGCAGAATTCTGCATCTCTGACGAATGAAAATCTCAAACTTTTACATGTTATATCTCAGACACGGTTTGGTGTGTTTACATTGAAATTTGGAGGGTGTTGATGGTACACACATGTTTACAAGTTGGTGGGAGCCTTGGGGCCCATCATGCTCACACCAAGTTCTGTAGGTTGGTCCACCAACTTGCGCAAGTTCTTACTTTTTATTCTTTCTCAAAAGTAAGGACATTTCATGCAAAACTGTGTTAATGTATCATTTAGGGTTAAAAATGCAAAGCGTCAGGAAATGAAATATCTTTAGGGTTGCGCCCCGGACCCACCAATCATCCCAAGACTGACAAATGACGGGATGTGTCATTGGGGTCGTGAGCCTAAATGTCACCCATTCATTTTTGCTATCTCTTGTTAGTATGATTACACATGGAATGGGGTGACATTTAGGACTCCGACTAATGACACACCCCGTCATTTGTCAGTCTTGGGATGATTGGTGGGTTTGGGGGGGAGGGCAACTCTAAATATTTTTCATTTCCTGACTTTTTGTGCTTTAACACTAAATGATGTATTAATGCAGTTTTTAGCACAGAATATACATACATACATATACACAAATTCCATACTATTGAAGAGGTTTTATCTGTTGACATTTAAAGGAGGTTATCAAAGAAAATCCTCCTCCAGAGATCCACTGGCTCATGACAAACAAAATTGAAAAAGCAAAATTTCAGGCACACACCTACCCAGAATGAGTCTCAGCACAGCGATATACAAGTTATAAACAACTGAAAAAAACAGTGCATTTAAAAGCTAAAGCAGTCCTTTATGGATTCCAGCTGGCACCCTTAACTTCATGTTTCATGCTCATGCCTACCACTTCAACAGCAGGAATCATTGCCTTAATTGTGGCACTTTTATACAGAGTAATTGAAGCTGAGCTCCTCACTGCTCTTAAGTGGCAATCACAGGGCAGTCTGACTTGTAATAAAAGAGAAAACAGATTTCTTTTTTTGTTGTACAGCTTTTTGTCCTCAGTAGCTATCTTCCCAGGTGTACTACCCCCTCCAAAAAATCATCCCTAGCCCATCCGTCATTAACTCCACTGCCGTTTTAAAGGTTGTCCATGGTGTAGAGCCTGGAAACCCCGCCAGCATCATTCAGATGGATGCATGGTTTTACCGCCTTTTTTTTTTTTTTTGTCCCTAACGTGCAGCTCGCGGAGCTCTGGATCTTGATGCCCCACTGCTTGGTGTGGCACAGTGAAGCACACAGCAATCCCTGTGGAAGGGAAGCAAGCTTCCTGGCCTCCCACTGGGGGGTTGCTGTAACTACAGATCAGTGTGTCTTTTCCTGGCTGGAGAAGAGCTGCTGCCCCATCTGGATGCCCGATTGACAGCTCCAGAATCTGCTTCTGAACCCATTAAACCGCCTAAAGATAAAATAGTTTTTTTAAAGTTGTATTAATTTTTTTTTTTTTTTTTGCCACCTCTATGCCCCAAGAGTTTCACTCTTTCAGGCTTTGCACTGAGACACTCCGGACTCATTGTTAATGATTTTTGTCCCATCTGGTGCCAGGTCAGTTCTTTCCTTCCCCAGGTTCCCCCTTTCAACCGTGGGGTGAAGAAGAAGGAGAAAAGCCCATTTCCGAAGCCAGTGTCTGGGCTTCATAGGCTGGGTCGCTGATGAGGGCCCGGGTGGCACGGGAGAGCACACAGAGGCAGTCACTCAAGGCTTCTTGGGCTGGCATTTTTGCTCTTCTTCCCACCTATCCCCACCTCGTGCCTAGAGTATGCCCCATGTTGGTGCCCTGGGTGCGGGACCCATTGGCACGTGGTCGCTCAATGGCAGTCACCCCTCACAGACACCAGGCGCTATCTTAGCGGTGCACCACTCTGCAGCATCCCCTTCCCTGGAAAGAAGAGTGTCCTTGTGGACATTCTTTCATTTTCTCTGCCGGCCTTTGCTCCTGACATCTGGGCTCTGGTTGCGAGCCCGGATCGCCAGCATGCCGGAGCAGACCCTTACTGCTTAATTCCATGGAGCCAGGGGATTAATGCTTTCAACAGCAGGTAGCAACAGAAAATATAAATGCAAATAAGCCAGGTTCTCTTTATTGCAATACATAATGCACTCAGCACTTTAGTACCTGTCAGACTGCCCTCGTGTCTGTTGGTTTATAGAGCAGTGGGGAGTTTTCCTTTATGTGCCACTGGTAACTGAGGCGGTCACCTTTTGGTGTTACGTGTGAATGCAAAATGCCTGGATAGACCTACTGTTGGGCAGTCGGTAGGGATTATTCTGACTTGTGACCTTGCTGTTTATTTTCTGCACTTAGTTAACTTTGCGCATCTCAGTGCTGTGGCTCGTTGGGGCCTGGGTAGATGTAGGCCTAAGTTTTGCTTGCTGATAACATTTTAAAGAATGTACTTGTCTCTGAATAAGGATAAACCCCCATCACTGAAAATACTAACAGCTTAATCTGGTTAAATTTTAGTTGAATCTGTATCCCCGGGGGGACAAGGCTGAAAATATGCAAAATTGCCTGGTTCTACTTTCCCAGTCATCCAAAACTAAATGTGCTTACTGCACATTTCCCCATCCCTGCTTCTCTGTAGCTGGTGGCCCATAGGAAAACAGCTCTGGGAAGACATTGGAGGCTCGATAGATGTACTTTGCCAGAAAAGTAAAGATAGTAGGTCTGACAATGAAATATATAGCTATATTCATGGCAAAAAACTCAGTTTAATGCATCAGTTAGGGTTGTTCCACAGCGACAAAAATGAGGAAATTCGATGTTAGGGTTCCCATCCTCCTTGCACCCCGCCCCCACCAACAGGCATTGGGGAGTGTGTTGGGGTCGTTGGTCCTAACTCTCACCCCATCCCATATGCAAACAAGCTGCGGTGGTGCAATGTAGGAGAATGGGGTGAGAGGACTGACGACCCCAGTGCACACCCCGATGCCTGTTGGTGGGAGTGGGGTGCAAGGAGGTGGGAATCCTAACATCAAATTACCTCGCTTTTGTCGCCGTGGAACAACCCTAACTGATGCATTAAATTGATTTTTTTTTGCCATGAATTGCCCTTCTTTTTGAGAATGTTCACTATAAATAGTGAAGTAATGGAAACGCAAGTGCAAACGCTAACGCACATGGTGACGCAAACGTAAACGATAATGCAAATGGTAATACAAACAAGCCGCAAACTTTAATGAAACTAACGCAAGCGCCGCACGGAAATTCAAACCGTAACGCACGTGGGAACGGAAGTGTAATTGGAAATGCAGCTACTTAGGTAACCGCAGTGATGACATCAAAGGAAACTCAAACGCAAATGCACACGGTGACACAAAAGTAAACGCAAACAGTAATGGAAAAACAAATGGTAACAGTTACGCAAACGCAAGTGCAAACAATCGCAAATGGTGACACACAAGGTGGCGTAGACAGAAATGTAAACGCGTACAGAAATGCAAATGGTAACGTGCACAGTCACTGTACTGCAATAGGAAACGCAAATGCTAATGGTAACAGCAACGATGATGCCAAAGGAAATGCAAATGGGCAGCGTGTTAAAAACGCAAATGTTAATGGACATGGTGACGCAAAATGAAACGCAGACAAAAACAGTAATGGGAATGCAAATGGTAACTGAAATGCAAGCGCAAACGGTAACGCAAACGGTGGCGTCGACGGTAACACTAACGGTTACGGAAATGCAAGTGAGAACACTAACTGTGATGGTAATGAAAGCGCACACCCTTTATTCTTCACCAACAGCTGCATAGGGATACACAGTGGGCTGGATATTCAGACTGCGCCAGGCTGTGGCGCAAGCCTGGGCGCAGCGCAACTTGGATGCGCAGGGGCGTTGACAGGGTGATATTCAACGGAGCTGCGCCGTGGCACAGCATTGTTGAATATTGCTCCTTAGCCACCCGCAGTGTGCATGGCGCAGTGGCACTGCGCCAGCGCAAGTGGCCAGAGTGGAGCAGGGGGATGTGCTAGCACAAGTGCCATTGCGATAGGCGCAACTACCGCGATATTTAGAGGTGCACATGGAAATGGGGCCATAATGTATGCAAGGCGCAAATGGGGCCATTTGCATGTCATTATGGCCCCATTTGCATGCAGGTGCGCCGATTCCCGGCGACTTGTGCCTGGCGCCCTGCCAGGCTGCAGCCATCGGGGACCGACTCCCCCTGCACAAGCGGCAAAGTGCCCCACTGCCCTATCGCAGGCATCTGTTAAAGAATAGTCGCATATCTGGTGGTCCAGTGAACCGCTCGCAGCCCGATCACGGGCAGAAGTACAGTAAAATTACCCTCCCATATCCCTGGTGGTCCAGTGGACCAATTGCAGGCATACGTCATAAAGAATAGTCCTATACCCCTGGTGGTCCAGTGGCCCGCTCGCAGCCCGATCGTGGGCGTCAGTAATATATATTATGACAAATCAATCCAACCCTGGTGGTCCAGCGGTACTCCCTCCCACCGCCCACTAGGCCCCACGCGCCCCAGGTCTGTCGAGGCGGCAGCTCCCACCGCCGACTGACTCCGTGCGGTGGGGTGACACCCGATGGTCCTGGCGTGAGCCAATGGGCATGCAGCCCGTGCCGTGCTACACGGTCCAGAAATCACATATCTGGACTGTGATACGGTTGGCTGCGCTCTGGCTCACGCTGTGGACCAGTAAGGCACAGCCCTACCATATGGAGTCAGTCAGTAAGCGATAAGCGACAGCTGGTGGAGCTGCAGTGGTCCACTGGACCACCAGGGATGTGGGAGGTTAATATCACTAAAATATGCCCACGATCAGGCATGGGGGCCGCTACCATGCAGGTGCCGCGGAGCTGGTGGCCACCCACAGCTGGCAGCTGCTGTGATGCGCCCTGAAATACAGCAGCTCACCTGTGGGTGGCCAGCTGTTGCTCTATTTTTTGGCTCACCTGTGTGCAGCGCAACTAGGAGTTGCACATGCATAGGCTCAACACATCCCGGGCTGAATATCGGGATGCGCGTGTATGCATGGGCATCTCCCCACCACCACCACTTGCTCCGCAACATTACTGATGGCTCCGACTAATGAGGTTTGTACTGGTACAGTCCCCTTTTTGAATATTGTGCCAGGGTACATCAGTGGGTTAGCAGGCGCACTGTGTTGTGCCATGCACCTTCTGAATATCCCACCCAGTGAATACAAAGTATGTATGCAGATAATGGGACTCAGAGCAGAAAATGAGCACTTGGAATACTAAATTGCTTATATCTCAGGAACCAGTATGGCGTAGAAGAAAAATAAAATTTCATATAAATTATTACTTTACTGGCTAGTTTTGTCCTTAGCCCCTAGTGGGGGCTAAGCATTTATCCCATTTAAAAGTCTGTATCTTGATGTGTTTCAATACTGGCCTCAGTGCAGCGGCGGATGCCGAATGTTAGTCTCTTGGGGCAAAGTGTCAATTTCAGAGTACCATAACTTTGCATCCCTGTAATATTTTGTCACCAAACCACCAAAAGGTACATATGTGGGATGTTGGCTGTCTTCCCTCCAAATTTCAGCCCAAAAGACCAAACCGTTCTTTTGCGACACGGTGGCAAAGAATTGGTGTTATTTTGGCCATAGTGTCACAAAGTAGTATCGCAAATCATGACAGTTTCGCAAAAAAAAACACCAAAGTGTCGCAAGTGCGACACTACAGTTTACAAATATTTCAAAAACACCCCAGAAATATGTTTAACCCCTTAAAAAAAAAGACATGGCTAGCATCCTTAGGGTCTGACTAGGTGAACACAAAATGAATTGTGTCCCTAGAGGGTCCCAAATTTAAATGGCAAGCATTTCTGTGACCACTAACTGGGGGAGGCTGACTCATTGACACTACAGGGGTCATTTGCGACACTAAAAACTGCATTTGTGACACTGTCTAACTTTTGTTAACCTTTCCGTTGACTATATTAGGAAACTTGTTTTTGAATAACTTTTGAACCATTTAATATTTTTTCCATAAAATCTTCAAAAGGCACATTAGGACCCGACGCATGTTCCTGAAGTTTTGGACTGGGCGTGCAAACCGTGCAACCTGTAAGGCGTGAGCAAATAAGCATAAATCAGCTAAGGAATATCCACTTTATAACTCCATAACCCAGTACATCTGACCATTACGAAACTTGGCATATCCAGAGATCTATGGTACCGCTCCGTGCCTGCCAAATTTCAGGCAAATCCGTCATATAGTGGCAAAGTTAGTAAGATGCAAAATTTCACACTTTAACCTTAAATTGGGTACTCAACCCTAACTATAGTGGCACTACCATGCCGTTATAAATATATAGGGCTGGACATCAGATTTTTTTTTTTTTTTCTTCTTCTTCTCTGGGGTGGGGGTTATCCTCCCTCAGTGTTGCTCCTTTGTCGGCCAGTAGGGGGTGCATAGTACTGGGCAACCCCAGAAATGGCGTTTCATGTCCACAGCGTGCTTTGCACTTATCCTGTGTGAGTTTCTGGGGATTACAAGGGATGCCCAGGCTCCCAGCACAACACACTGCCACTACTCATTTGATTGGCCATTTTTGAAAAGTGTGGAGTGCAAGTTACTGTTGTGGTATATGCACATAGTGACTGCATTCTTCTGGCACAGCAAGAGTTGAGGAGTAGGCTAGAGTACAGCTTTAAAGCTGCTCCTGTTCAGCTTACCTTACTGTACTGAATTGAATGATTCCATGTGACAAGTAGCTGAATGCCAGAATTGCAGTACTCTGCATAAGTAGTGAGTGTCAGAAAGGTCCACGTGGATATTGTTGTCTCGCATTAAAGTTTAAAACTTATGTGGCACAGGATTTATGTTAATTGCTGTTGCATTTGTATTTAAAGAGCTGCTGACACCATTGGGGAAAACTTTACACTATGCAAAGAATTGGACACAATTCAGATTATTTTTTTCCACAAATTGTTTTCTATATTAATGAGGGCAGTCTCATGAAGACCGTATCATTGTCACTTAAACTTCATCCTCTCTGGCCGCTTGTTTACACCTGACATCACAATCCTCAGTTTATATCATAACTGTCTCCATAGCAACAGCTTGTAGTATTGTAGATAAATCATTGTGATGTCTGGTGTAGACAATCAGATGGAGTAGAGTGGGAGATGCTGCCCATCCAATCCAGTGTCAACCAGGGTTCCAGCCTCTACTCAGTCCTTTTCTCCATCTTCTTAATCAAGCCCCTTCCCAACCTGTGTCTCCACACACATACACAGGTATGCTGGTAACAATTCTGTTTGCTTCTGGTGTTTCAGTTCCTAGCTCAAATAGTCACTCCAGCGTGACTTATGACCGTCCAGTGCCAGTTCAGCCCACACCAGTTCTCCCTAAATGCCAGAAAACTGTCTCCCCCCACTTCTGGCACTAGACCAAGATTAGCAAGGCTCCAAAATATTCTAGTCTTCAAGACACTGGATGGCAACCTTCTTGAAGAGGTACCCCACTTTAAGTACTTAGGGGTGTGGCTCACCAGAATCTCTACTTATCCACCCACAGTGACGCTATGCGTGAGAAACCCTGGCTTAAGCTTGGGGCACGGAAACAAATCCTGCCTTCCTCTCCTAGTCTGCCACGAGATTATCCTTGCCAGTGTTGTGACTACACAGATATAGAAGCAGCTCTACCACAAAGTGTACAGTTGTCAGGCTGGACCCCCTTTTTGATTCCTTATTCCGCTTTGTTTTTAGTGTGCCATCTCTCACCAGTTATTGTTTTCTCTCTGCTAATCTGTTCCCCTCCTTATAGGTCAGGCGTCTCTAGCACTGTTGTTTCCTGGCTTGTCTCTGTTCCCACTTCTTAATCCTGCCATCCCATCCTCCTAGTCCCTGCAAACATCCGCTGCTTGTTCTTTTTACATTCCTCAAAGTAAATCTGTAGCTGGCTAGTCTGCTTTCTCTGTGTCTTTTATCACTGTGGAATATCCTCCCTCTCCCTGTCCATTTCTCATCCTGCCTGCATTCTCACCACTGACGGGCACAGGTACCTGCTCGTGGAGGCGCACATGCACCGCGGAAGCCAGCTCAGCCCCTTCCTCCCTCCCTCCCTACGTGCTGCCCCCCCTGCCACCTACATACCCCTCCAGACCTCCACTCGGTGGGGATGGGACTATAGAAACATGGAAGTTGACGGTAGATAAGGACCGCAAGGCCCATCCAGTCTGCCCATTTCTTTTTCTACCTTATAAATGTGCCATTGGCCTTTGCTCTGTCAGTGGCCTATCTATTCATAGTCATTTGTATTGCTCCCTTATGCCTATCCCATGCCTGTTTGAAGCCCTGCACTGTATTCATAGCCGCCACTTCTTGTGGTAAGCCATTCCATGCATCCACCACCCTTTCTGTGAAAAAGAATTTCCTCACATTCCCCTAATTGACCCCCCAATCTCATGCTGTGTCCTCTTGTCCTGCTAGTTTCTTATATTTAAACATGTTAGACTCTTTCACCTTGTTAATGTCCTTAAGGTGTTTGAATGCCTCGATCATATCACCTCTCTCCTCCTTTGCTCAAGGGTATACATATTGAGCTCTGTTAATCTGTCCTCATATGTCTTCTGATGCAGTCCCTGCACCATTTTGGCTCCTTCTCTGACTGCCTCAATTTGGTTAATGTCCTTGTGAAGGTGTGGCCTCCAGTACTGCACGCAGTACTCCAGGTGGGCCTAACCAGTGTCTTGTAGAGAGGGATTATTACTTCCCTCTTACGACTTGTGATACCCCTACTACACACCCTAACACCCCCTAGCCTTACCTACTGCTTTAGAGGTCTGCTTGGATGATTTCGGTCATCAGTGATGATGATGCCCAAGTCTCTTTCTTCCTTTGTGACTGCTAGCAACTCCCTCCCAGCCTATAGGTGGCTTCAGGTTCTCTTCCTATGTGCATGATTTCGCACTTCTTTGCGTTAAATCCCAGTTGCCACTCTTCTGACCATTTGCTAGTTTATCCAGATCTCTTCTCATTCTGCCCACCCCATCTGAATCATCTACTCTGTTGCAGATCTTGGTGTCATCTGCAAACAGACAAGCCTTACTCTCTAGTCCATCTGCAAGGTCACTAATGAAGATGTTGAAGAGGACTGGCCCCAGGACTGATCCCTGAGGTACCCCACTTGTGACTTGCATCTCTTCTGACTGTATACCATTTACCACCACTCTCTGTTTTCTGCCCGTCAACCAGTTTGCCACCCAGTTGACCAACTTCTGACCCACCCTGAGCCTACCCAGCTTATTTATCAATCTTCTATGTGGAACAGTGTCAAAAGCTTTGCTGAAGTCAAGGTAGGCAACATCAACTGCTCCCCCTTGGTCCACCACTCTGGTTACCCAGTCAAAGAAATCTATGAGATTAGTTTGACAGGACCTTCCTTTTGTAAACCCATGCTGTCTTGGATCCTGTGCCCTATGGATTCCAGGTGTTGCACTATCCTTTCCTTAAGGTGCCTCCATAATCTTGCCAGTACAGAGGTAAGACTGACTGGTCTGTAGTTCCCTCGCCTCCCTGCTACCACTCTTGTGGAGTGAGATCACATGAGCCCTTCTCCAGTCTTCTGGGACCTCTCCTGTGCTCAGATACTAAACAGTTCTGCTAATGGCTCTGCTAGTTCCACCTTTAGCTCCTTAAGTACCCTGGGATGTATGCCATCAGGTCCCATTGCCTTATCCACCCTGAGCTTAGCAAGCTCTTGTAGGACCCTTTCTTTGGTGAAGGGAGTAGTGCTCACCTCCCTCCCCCCTGTGTCCATGATGCTGAGCTGTGGGCCCTGCCCTACCTTCTCTTCAGTAAATACTGAGCAAAAGTATCTAATTAGGATAGATGCCTTTACAGGTCGTCCTCCTCCTCCACATGCTCCCTTTTCTTCATTAAGCTTATTTTTTTTTATTTATTTAGCTTTTGTTGACCGAGGTAAGTGCACTAGACAAATCCTGCCTATTTTCAGGCACGACCCGGGGGGGATACAGATGAATGCCAACTTGACCTTGAACCAGATTAAGCTGTTGGTGGTATTTTTAGTGAATGAGGGAAATTTGGCCAGGACACCGGGGAAATTCCCCTACTCTTTTCGATAAGTGCCATGGGATCTTTAACATCCACCTGAACTACCACCAATCCAGGCAGATGGGACCTCGGTTTAACGTCTCATCCGAAAGACGGCACCTCAGAAGTGCAGCACCCCTCTCATGCTGCACTACAGTGTCAGTACTGGGATATTAACCCAAGTGCCAGATGTGGGAACTGAACCCACAGCCCTCTGATCTCCCGGCCTCAGAGGCGAGTGTGCTACCTACTGAGCCACTGACACTGCTTTCCTGTTTCCAGGGTGACCCACATGCTTAGCAATACCCCTCTGGACTTTCTCCTTTCACTAATGTATCTATAGAAAGTCTTGTCACCTTCTTTTACTATTCGTGCTAGTGTTTCCTCAGTTTGGGACTTTGCCTGCCTTACTGCCTTCCCTGCTTCCCTATGGGCAGTTTGGTATGCCTCCCTATCTTCATCCCGCTGTGTTCCCTTGTATTTCCTGAAGGCCAGCCTTTTGGCTTTGACCTTTTCTGCTACTGTATTTGAGAACCAAAGTGGTTTCCTTCTTCTTTTGCACTTCCTTTTCTGTCTAACACAATGGGATGTTGCTTCAAGTATTGCATCCTTAATGCTTGCCCACTTTGCCTGTACCCCTCACCTGTGTTTCTTTTTTGCCAGGGCTAGCTTAACTCTGTTGGCCATCTTATCAAAGTCAGCTCCTCTGAAGTCCCATATTTTTGCCTTGGAATGGGATGATTTAGATGTAGTAGCCAAATTGAACCATACCATGTGATGGTCACTGGCCCCCAGGTGACCTTCTGCTTGGAGATCTCATGATCCCTTCCTTGTTAGTCAGTACTAGATCTGGGATAGCCCTGTCTCTTGTGGGTTGCTGTACCAGTTGTTTGAGGCCCTCCCCTTGCAGGGAATCCACTATGTGTCTAGTTCTGGCAGGTGTTCCTGCTGGTATTGACCAATCTGTATCCGGCATGTTGAAGTCTCCCATTATCAGAACCTCCCCTTTAGCTGTCATGTTTTATGTATCTTCTAACAGTAATGTGTCTATGTCCTCCCCCTGGTCTGGGGGCCTGTAGACAACCCCAGTTCTTATGGCTGTCCCATTTCCTGTTTCCAGGGTGACCCACAGTTCTTCTGGCTCCTTATGTGTATTCTGAATTTCTGTAGCTTTGATATTTTTCATTGACATACAGGGCCACTCCTCCCCCTTTTTGCACCTCGGTCTCTTCTGAACAATACATAGCCAGGTACTGAAGTCTCTCCCAAGTGTGGTTACTAGTAGAACCACGTCTCACTAATTGCTACTATGTCCAGTTTAGCCTCTGACATTCTTGCCTGCAGGTCTGGGATCTTATTTCCCAGGCTGTGAGCATTTGTGTACATGATTTTCCATTGGCCAGATTTTGGTGTGTTAGTTGTTGGGTGAGGTTTGGCATTACCCCTGTGCGTCGTTTGGGGAGACAAACCTTTTTTCTTACCTGGTGATGCAAATGAACTGCAAACATGCTGAATCCCTGTTTGACTATGGGAGGGGCAACAACCGACCCCCACCACCCCCTGGAGAGAGAGCAGCCTTCACGGCATGCTCAGCCTGCTTCCTCCCCTCCAATGGCTGTTGCTTTGTCTAGCAGCCCCTGATGGCTTGCTGCAGAACACAGTAATACAGAGCCCTTGTAGTCTAGTGGTCCACCAGTTCCAGAAAATATTGTACTCTGGCAAGAAAATCAGACAGCAATGGGCTTGAGGCAAAGGCATACTTTATTTCCATAGAAAATCTCCACAAACGCCTCACAGTTCAAGTGAAAAGTACAAAGTCCATAGCTATTATCTGGATCTGGTGTTTGAGTAGTGGGCTAGCTGCCCTGACAGTTGCACCACCCTGTATCAACATTCGCGGCACCTGTTTTGGATGTGGTTAGTGCAGTAGTTTCCCCTCCCTCCAATCTCCCCCATAATACTGTAATAAAGAGCACAGGTAGTCTAGTAGTTCCCCTGATTGCCCCCCTTAGCACTGTAATAAAGAGCCCTGGTAGTCTAGTAGTTCCTCCTCCCCGATTGTACCCATGGCTCCTGTATATTGTAATACTCTAGAGGAGTAGCACCCCCCCAAATGCCAAAGCTCACTGTGCTTGCAACCATCACCGGTATGAAGGACACAGAGTGGCAGCCAGCTTTTGGGGAGGGGTTGAGCATGGGGTCAGGGCGCGAGCCCACCCGGATGTTAATAGCATTCAGGGACATGGTAGTGATAGAGGAAAGGAAACCACTAGGCTACCATGGCTCTCTATTACACAAACTGTGGGGCGATGTGGAAGGGGACCACTAGACCGCCTGTCTATTACAGTACTACAGGAGGTGATTGGGGTGAGAACCACTAGAGTAACTAAAAATCACTAAAAATTTCACCAACAGCTTAATCTGGTTCAAGGTCAGTTGGCATTCATCTGTATCCCCCTCCCCCGGGTCATGCCTGAAAAATAGGCAGGATTTGTCTACTACACTTACCTGGTCAACAAAAAGCTAAAAAAAAAAAAAAAAGTACCAGGGCTCTTTTTTACAGTTCTAGAGGGGAGATCAGGGTTGGGAGCCCTAGACACCAGGGTAGTGTTGCTGTTCCGTCTGGCATCGGTGCTAGGGGTCTGCTACACCCATGCAAATGAGCCCATAGTGGATATACATACGGCCCAACCAAGGGGAAGACCACTAGACTGTCAGACTCTCTATTGCAGTTATAGGGGGCAGTTTGGGGACCACTAGAAACCAGGGAAGTGTTACCACTGTCATCCTGCATCAGTGCTGGAGATCTGCTGCATGCAGGTGAGCCTTTAATGGGCATGCAGATGGCCCATTAGCACCTTACATACCCAGTGAGCTCATTTTCATGCTCTGGCTCTATATGGCCCACAGGGCTCTGCTGCTATTCCGCTTTGAGCAGCACTATCTTCTGTGGGCCATATGCAGCCTTTGGTCCATGTTGGTGCTATGACATCCATTAAGCACTGTGCCAACATGGCTTGATAGTCCGTGACTGTGGTATGTGCTGACTGCCTGAATATCGCTCAGTCAGATAAACATGACAGGCCTGTGTACTCTGTAATTAGCATTTTTTTTCTTGTTCTAGAATTGATTATTTGCACCTTGCTTTTATTTTTCATGAACAGGCACATGCTGTTACTTTAGTATTGCTTTATTCCCTGCCCAGGTCACACCTGGAAATGAGCTCCAGTTGTGTGTGCCTATCTTGATTACTGAATGTTTAAATACATTATTTAAAATAAAAGAAATGAAAATTGCAGAAAATATGTAATACCACATAAGCTGAATTGTATCTAAAGGTTACATTCTCAAAATTTTCCCCATAGTGTCGGCTTTTAGAGAGAGAGAGAGAGAGTGTGTGTGTGTGTGTGTGTGTGTGTGTGTGTGTGTGTGTGTACATAGGTGTATGTATTGAAACAAATCTCTATCTGCAACATAATGACTATTATGGATTTTTTTGTAGCTGACCGATGCCTTACCTGATGCATCTGCAAAAGCACAAAAGACAAATGACACAAAACCAGTTCAGCAGTCGCAGCCAGGCTGGCCAACATCTGGTTCATGGAATAGTAATCCGAATGCTCCTCCAGCTACTGGTCCATCATCAGTGACACCAAATGCACCTGCATCAAATGTTCCTTATGGAACTGGCTCAACAGGGCCGTATCCTACAGCTCCTGGCTCAACGGGGCCATATCCTACAGCTCCTGGCTCAACGGGGCCGTATCCTACAGCTCCTGGCTCAGCGGGGCCGTATCCTACAGCTCCTGGCTCAGCGGGGCCGTATCCTACAGCTCCTGGCTCAGCGGGGCCGTATCCTACAGCTCCTGGCTCAGCGGGGCCGAATCCTTCAGCTCCGGGCTCAACTGGGCCTTATCCTTCAGCTCCGGGGTCATCTGGGCCATATCCATCCGCTCCGGGGTCAACTGGGCCATATCCTTCAACTGGGCCATATCCTGCTCCAGCTGGACCAGCACCTGGTGGACCATATCCAGCTCCAAGTGGGACCCCTGGCTCTGCACCAAGTGGACCACGTCCTGCTCCAGCAATGCAGTACCCTACAGGGCCATATCCTACACCAGGTATGCCATATCAGACACCTGGTGTACCTTATCATACACCGGGTGGGCAGTCTGGACCTGCTCCTGGTGGGCCATGGGGATCTACACCTTCCGGGCCATGGGGAGCAACACCACCTGGGCCATATCCTACTCCTGGTATACCATATCCACCTCCAGGCTCATATGCTCTCCCTAGCCTACCATCTGGATCATGGGGCCCAGTCCCCTCTGGATCTTGGGGTGCTGCACCCTCTGGTCCATTTTCTACATCATATGGACAATATCCAGCACCTTCAGGACCTTGTCCACCACCTAGTAATCCATATTCAATGCCAGCTGGACCAACTCCTCCATATGCTGGGCCGTCTGGACCTTCGTTTCCTTCTACAATGCCTGGAGGATCACTTGTAAGTATTGTAGAAATTGTCTAGTTTTGGCAGTAAAATGGAAAGTTATTTTGCAGGGGGAAGGGGGAAGGGGAGATGGTGACGAATGGTTGTCAGATACTTTTTTTTTTTTTGCCTCCTGAATTTCAGTTGGATAAGTTGGGTAAATATATTTGAACTTACTCTAGTATATTCTCTTCATTGGGGAATGGAAAATCTAAGTGAAATTTGCTGTCGTATCTTAGGGGCATGCCGCCATTCTTGTCCAAAGCTTTTACTGGAAAGCAGTAGCATCACAAAACACGCCACCTTTGAACATTTGGTATTTAAGAGAATTTAGTCAGTTCTGTGAAATGGTGACACTGCTTTGTGCTGCTAACTGTGGTTCCAGATTTATGAATAAACTAGACTTCCAGGTCTTTTGCTGAAGGAGACAAAATGTTTCACTGTGGAGAAGAGCTCTCTTGCTCATGGAGGGAGATGTGGTGACATGAGATTCTCATTGTAGGCATTCTAAAATTAGCATCTATCCTAGAAGTCACAACTGTTGGCTGTGTAGGTATTCATACTTGCTTTGGTGGTGGTAACATAGGTGTAGCAAAGTGGGTGCCTGATATGGAAGGGGATAATGGATGATGGGAAAACACACACCCCTCTGGCTGTGGCCCACCATTCTGAGTCACCACTGTGAGGTCTGAGGACTGCATAAGAATCCCTTGATCATGGCAGTGAAGGAATACAAAGATATCATCCTTTGAACAGATCAAAAGAGACCCCCCTACCCCCGCAAAGCTGGCCCATCAAAGCAGTGGCATAGCTGCAGCTTGCAAAACTGGTGACCGAAGTTCACGCCTCAAGCCCAGGCCTGCTGAAGAGCCAAACTACAGACAGAAATGTAGCACGGGACCAACACGAGGAGCCACCGCAAAAAAACACAGGGTTGGACAGGACCAGGGCTCACTAGTAAAAACTGAAACAAAAAAACACTTGTATAGCTATAAGTATATGCAGTATTTGTTTAAAATAAAAAAAATAAAAAATAAATATGCATACATAACAGTGGCATGCTTCTCCTGTCTGCCAATGTTTCACACCAAAACTGCACTTTGTCAAGGCAGCGTCATCAATTGGTCTCCCTACTTAAAACAACATGCCCTTAATTTCATTATGAAGCATATATATATCTATCTATTCAAAGAACAGCCACGTAAAACTAAAATCATACAAAAATAGAACTATATATAAAACACTTAACACGTGTGTGTGTGTGTGTGTGTGTGTGTATATAGTCAAAGGGCTTAAACAACATAACAAAACATAAGATAAAAGGAAAAATGGGGAAGGGGAAGGAAACAGAAGTGGCAGCTAGAACCCAGAATAAATTCAAACAAGCTTGATGCCATCTAAAAGAGCAGGAGATAAAAGATATAACAAAGTAGCCCATGAAGAATTTACTCCATTTTTAACACATTACTGTTTAAATAACCTCTCTCTCTCTAGATGTATACAAGATATTTAGAAAGACATGTATAGATGTTTGTAATTAAAGCAGCAGTACTACCCAACCAGGAAGGGAGTCGTTACAGCCATTGTAGCGCCACAGAAAATATGGCAGGTGCTATCTAGTCAGTGGAGCAGGCGGCAGAAATGTAAACATAAACAAAGGATAACTGAGCGCATTATACAGTGATAATACATTGCCGGACGGAAAAAGTACCAGGGACAAGCTCAGCGAATAAACTGTCAAAAAAGTGCAGATTTTTTTTTTTTTTTACATAGTACTGCTGCTTTAAATTGTTTGTCATACAAACTTTTTTTAAACGGGCTCAACTACAAAATATTAAGGCCAGGGGGACAAAAACTCTTAAGTTTGTATTGACAGGAAGCTTCTCTTCTGAGTAACAAAGGTCCGTAGTGTCAAAGGAAATGTGCAGCCCAAAATGGAGATGCGCCACGCATCTCTATCTAGGACTCTGTATATTAATAGAAGTATTTTTTGTTAATTATTGTTATACTTTTTGTCTGCAGGAGTACCGACATCAGCCTTAGTCACGGACCTCCAGCTCCCACCTTCATCATTGGCTTGTGCTTCCCACGGCACCCTGGCTTGCCCCAGTAGTCGCGGCACCACTCCCGTTATGGCTGCCGCCAATTCTAGGTATCTGGTGGGGAGCGGGCCTTGGGAGGCAAATAAAGCCGGAGGTAAGGCTTCATGGAGGTGGCCCTGCAGGATTTTTCTTCCCCTTTATTTGCAGGGGCGGGGACGTGCAATGACTGCTAGCGTCTGCCCTGCCTCTGAAGCTATACTGCGTTGGTGCAGCAACCCAGCCTCCCGGGTGCCGCTGTTGCATCGATCATGATGCCACCCTCCCCTGGAGAGAGAGCTGTCAAGGGATGCTCTATCCTTCTCTCCCAGCCAACCCTCCAGCATCCCGTGCTCCCCAACCCGGGACACCGACGTCGCAAGTGGAAATCCAACTGCTGCGCCGACGGGCCGGCTTTAGTAGACGTTTTAACAAAATATTGCATCTAGGTCTTCGAAAATTCCAGGATTATGTAAATGTGGGTTCTGTAATTGATTGGGCATTCAGAGAGATTGCATAGGGATTGGGGAAAATTGATTTCACTTGCATAGTATTACAAATGGGAGTTATTGGAAAATAAGGGAACCTAAGGCATTGGCTATTACTGAATGCTGTACATTTGTATGAAAATGAAGATAGCTGCAAATTGAGACAGGGCATTAGTGTAGAAGGGAGAAAGTATACAAATTGTATAGAACTTTGTAAGTATATTATTGGGGTGAAATCGCGAAGGTGGAGGAGGCTCTGAAACGGGTCAAAATGAATTGCTTAGGACGGTGGAGAGGGCAGGGACATGAGTTTACTTGGAGGGGGAGGGAGGCGCCGGTGGAAGGCAGGAAAATGGGCATAATAGTGGGGTGTGATGGATGTGGGGCAGCGTTTTGTTATGGGAACACCAGGAGATTAAGGTGTTGTCCAGTATGTATCCGGTTGGGGCAACTTGAGGCAGAAATAGGAAAGCTAAGGGGGGAAATGGAGAGGAAGTGGAAAGACATGGGGTAGTACAACTGTAACAGCAACAAGGAGATCGCGGGGAGGGGCTGCCATAATGGAAAGGGAAGGGCCTGGCTGGGGTCGCAGAGCAAGTGGTTCTGGTGTCAGGGAGGAAAGAGCTTCCAGAAACTGCGGTGGGGAGAAATGGCTGACAGGAAGTAAGAGGGAAGGGGACTACAAGGGCTCAAGGACACGCGCATACCTCTGCAGCAGGGGAAAGGAAATGCATTGGAGGGGCATTACAGTGTCTAACAGATACAGATCTCTGGCAGATAAAATGGAGGTGGGAGTTCTGAAAGGATCAAGGGAACAGCGTGTAGATCAGGGTCCAGGGATGAGCTGTAGGGAAGGTAGAGATGGAAGCAGGGGTAGGAAGGCGGACAAGGGAAGGGGTGGATAATAAGCATAGTGAAGGAGGAGGGGGAATGAAAAGGAGGGTGTGGAAGATGCAGGAGAGGAGGCAGGGAGGCAAGGAAGAGGAGAGAGAAGGTGAGGCGTAGTGGAGGAGGAAGTCAGGGCAAGAAAGCAGCACAGGAATTTGGGAAGGTGAAGAGGATAGTTAGGGGTCCGGAGGTGGGATTGGGAGTGAATGGGATGGTATCTGTCACCAGGGAGGGAACAGGAGGGGAACTGGGGGGGAATCAGGGAAGGTTGTGTAGGCAGTTCAGGGCAGGGGGATGCGGTTATGAGGAAAATCGTGTGGAGGAGGTCCCGTCAGGAGAAGACCAGATCCACGTGGAGGTGGATGGTTTTCAGGGACTCCATGATTAACTGGATACATTGGATTTGAAGGGGTCCTACCTACAAGCAGAGGTTTTTTTTTTTTCCTCCATGAACTGGGAATGGGGTGAGGAGGGCAGTGCAAAAAATAAGGGAGAGGGTTTGGTTGGTGAGGAAACACCTTATTAATCTGGGAACAAATGATTTGACAAGTTATGAAGTAGAGGAGGTCCAGAGGAGGTTCAGCGCACTGGCGCAGGGATGCCTGGAGGAGGCTAAATCCTCAGCTTTTCCAGAGGTCTTGCCAGTCCCCTGTGCCAGCACTGTTGGAGAAGAATCAGGGAATTCAATGAATGGCTCTTGGAATGGTGTAAAGAGGAAAGGTTTGCATGTATGTGAGGTGGGGACGCTTGGGAGGATGAGGATTTGTACTGGAAGGATGGGCTGCATCTGAGTGAGAGGGGCAAGAGTACTGAGGGGGATCTACAAGAATACATTGATGAAGTCTGGGGTGAGGTTAACTGGTGGGGAGTACAAGGCTAGGATGGGCAAAGGATCAACAAGAGGAGAAAGGGATTAGCTAGCACTCCCTGAAAAGGGGTGAAGGAACAGACCAGACATAGATGGGAGGGAGGGTGGGAGAGGAGGTATATGATAGAAAGGACTTTCTGCGAGCGCTCGAAGTTTGGGGAACAAGATGGCAGACTTGGAAGTGATACTGGAGGGGTAGGGCCTGGACATTGTGGCCATAATAGAGACCTGGTGGTCCGAGCACCAGGCCTGGGAAGTAAGGGTACAGGTTATTCAGGAGGGATAGGGCTGGCAGGAAGGGGAAGGGTGCTGTACATAAGAGGGCATAAAGGCATCAGAAGGGCAGGAGGAGCAAGGGGAAGTAGAAATCTTATAGGTCACACTAGAGAGATGGGCTGGGACAGCTATAAGGCTGTGGGTGGTGCACAGACCTCCAGTGCAGAACGAAGAAATGGATATGCAGATGCTGCGAGCGGTTCAAAGGATGGCACTAAAAGGGGAGATTCTGCTGGTGGGCGACCTTGACCTCCAAGACATGGACTGGGATATCCCAGCAGCTGGGTCGTCCAGGTGTAGGGAGATCCTAGAGTCCCTCCAGGGAGCCTTCCTGCAGCAGCTGGTAAAAGAACCAACTTGGGGGGGGTTGGGATAATATACTTGACGTGGTCCTCACCAGTGGGGAGAGTGTGGAGGTTGGAGGGTGGGGGTCAGTCTAGGAGCAAGCGACCACAACACAGTGGGATTCAGGGTTAGAGAGGGGAATAAAGCAAATCGGTCCATCACAAAGGTCCTAGACTTCAGGTAGGCAGATTTTCCCAAAATGAGATGTCATATGAAATGGGGCGGGGGGTTGAGAAACTATGGAATTGGATCAAGGCGGGGGACACGGAAGACTACAGAAAGCTGTATAAGAAAGGTGAGGAAGAGCAGAAAAAGGAGGCGACTGCTATGGTTCAACAGGGAAGTGAAGGGGTAATAGGGGAGAGATAAAGGGCATTCAGAGAATGAGGACACGGGGTAAGGAGGCCTGGGAAGTATACAGGGAGAAGCTGAGGGTGGCAGGGCAGAGGATTAGGAAAGCGAAAGCAAAAACAGGAGAAATTACTAGGCAGGCCAAAAGACTTTTGGTACATTGGGGGTGGGGGGGCAGGGGATAGATAAGGGAGGGTGTGCAAATGGTAAGGGACTTCAAGAAGGCAGGGTGCAAAATAAATACTTTGGCTTGGTCTTCATAGTAGAGGGCAGGCAGGGATCAGACTTGAAGGGGAAGTAAGGGGATGTGGGGGGTGGATCGTGGCCAATCAGTGAGGATAGGGTTGGAAGAATTGAGTAAGTTGAGGATAGACAAGGCTATGGGTCCGGACGCCTTGCATCCTAGGGAGCTTAGGGAGGAGTTTGCGTCACCACTCAGGAGGTTAATTTAACTTGTCTTTAGACACAGGGCAGGTTCCTGAGGACTGGAAGAGGGCAAATGTGGTGCCACTTCATAAAAGTGGCAGCAGGGAGGAGGCTGCCAGTTATCGCCGGCCAGCCTCAGCACGGTGGTGGATAAGGTGATGGATGCGATCTTGAAGGAAATGGTGGTTGGGTACTTGGAGGATAGTGGGCTGCAGGACATCTGTCAGCATGGCTTCACACGGGGGAGGGCATGTCTGACAAATCTGATCGAGTTCTTTGATGGGGTGATGAGGGTAGTCAGTTGGGGGAAGGGGAGAGAGTGGACGTGGCCTATCTGGACTTCGGGAAGGCCTTCGACACTGTGTCCCACAGAAGGCTAGTAAACAAACTGGAGAACTTCGGAGTGGGATAGAAAATAATGTGGGTGGAGAAATGGCTGATGGGTAGAAGCCAGGGGGTGGTGGTAAATGGAGGTACACTTAGGGGAGGTGGGGTTGACAAGCGGGGTCCCCCAGTGGGTCGGTGTTCAATATCTGCGTCAGTGATATAGCAGTGGGACTGCAGGGGAAGGTCTGCCTGTTTGCAGACTACATGAAAATCTGCAACAGGGTGGATATCCCAGAGGGAGTGGAGGTTATGAGGGAGGATCCAAGGATGTTGGAGGGGTCGTCAGAAATGTGGCAACTAAAATTCAACGCCAGGAAATGCAGAGTGATGCATATGGGGAGAAATAATCCACGTACGAAATACACACTGGGAGGGGAGGAAATAAAGCAATCTGAGCAGGAAAAGGACTTGGGAATCATAGTCACAGACAACCTTAAGGTAGGGACCCAATGCAGCAAGGCAGCGGGTAAAGCGAACAGAATGCTGGCGTGCATAGGGAGAGGGATAACCAGTAGAAGACGGGAGGTGCTGATGCCACTCTACAGTTCCATGGTGTGGCCCCACCTGGAGTATGGTGTTCAGTTCTGGAGACCTCACCTACGCAAAGATATAGATGCCATAGAAAGGGTACAGAGAAGGGCCAAAAAGTAGGTGCATGGGCTAAGGGAGAAGCCATACGAAGAGAGGGTGAGGGGTGTTGGATTTGTACCGCTGGAAACCAGAAGGGAGGGGATATGATTGAAACATTCAAGTCTGTGAAGGGGATCAATAAAGTGGGGAACTTATTCACAGGAAGGTAGGCACTTGAACTAGAGGGCATGGTCTGAGGGTGGGGGTGTAGGTTTAAGGGGAATGAGGGGACATTACTGAGAGGGTGGTGGCGCCCTGGAACAGTCTACTGGTGGAGGTGGTGGAGGCAGGAACGCTGGAGGGATTCAAGAGGCTTAGGACAGCCACGAGGAGCTGTCTAGGAGATGGAGGGAGCACTCTAAGGGGAGGGTTATGTAAAGAGAAGGGAAAGGGCAGACTCGGTGGGCCAAGAAGGTCCTTTCTACTGGCACATATCTAGGAATCTCAGAAAATGCGTGAAGCGATATTCAAACGGGAAAGATGTACGCTGCATGTCCGACTGTGCACAATTACGCTGGAAATAATGTATGCGGCACAACTAAAGGGGTGAATCCATGAATATGCTGCACATCTCTGTATTCAGCCAAAATGTGCTGTGTGTCTCAGAAATGAGTTGCCCAAAGTTAGGCAAGTAAAAGGATGGCCTAATTCGTCCATTCACCTAACGGGCAGGCCATTTGGAGACGGCCCTTGAGGTGCACCGGCATGCTTCAGGCACCCACACACAGCAGGCATGCCAGGATGGATGTACCCAGAGCCACAGGTGCTGTGTCACCACCAGCACTGTACAGGAGCAACCCCATGCACCTTGGGCGTAGACACCCAGCAGTCACATGCCAGTGCTGTCGGGTGCCCCTAGCACTCCAGTGGAGCAGACCGCCATAATGGAGCACATGAATCAGAGACCATGGCCTGCACCTGTGTGGCCTGCAGGGTGTTACGGTGGTGGCATGCACCCATGGTGATATCTGTGGCAGCAGTGCCCAGGTATCCTGTTGGTACTAGTGGCAGCATGGCACGGGCCAGGGAATGACCTGTGGCACACCCACAGTGATGCATCATAGGTGGGACCCACCCACGTACCTGGTCACCTTCTGAACACATAGGAACATAGGAAAGTGTCGGCAAAAAGGACCTCCAGGCCCACCTAGTCTGCTCATTTGCCTAGCACCCCTAGGCCTGCCCCTGATCTCTTCTCCCCCCACCTTTCAACACCCTCTTGAAACCCTGCACTGAATTCACTCCCACCACTTCCCTAGGCGGCCCATTCCAGGAGTCCATCACTCTCTATAAAGAAGTTCTTCCTGATGTCCCTAAATTTGCCCCCCTCCAGTTGGAGAACATGTCCCTTTTTTCTGGGGCACTTCTTCATCTGGAAAAGGTTTTCAGGAGCCACCTTGTTTATCCTGTTTAGGTACTTGAAGGTCTCTGTCATGTCTCTCCCCCCCCCCCCCAAACTCCAAGGGGAACATACCAAGGGCTCCCAGCCTCTCATCATATGGCAGGTGACTAAGCCCTTCACCATCTTTGTTGCCCTCCTCTGTACCCTCTCCACATCCTTCTTTTGGTAAGGCCTCCAGAACTGGACCCCATACTCCAGATGAGGCCTGACCAGCTGGGTGTACAGGGGAATCAGAACCTCTTTCCTCCTGCTGGTGATCCCTCTCCCAATGCAACCCAGCACTCTACTGGCTTTGCCCCGCCCTCTCGCACTGCCCGGCACCTTCAAGTCTTGAGAGTGATGACACCAAGGTCCTCTCTTCCATGGTAACCACTAGCAACTTGCCCCCTAGCCTGTATTCCTTTCTCCCATTCCTTCTTCCCAGGTGCATGATCTTGCATTTTGCAATATTGAGGGATAATTTCCACTTCCCGGCCCATCCCTCCAGTCTCTGTCTCTCTGCATCCTTTCCGCTCCACCCTGTATGTCCACTCTGTTACTGAGTTTGACATAATCTACAAACAGGCTGCTGTACCCTCCAGCCCCTTCTGCAATGTCGCATATAGATGTTAAACAGCAGGGGTCCCATCACGGACCCCTGGGGCCTCCTCATGACTCCCACCTCACCCCAGGGACCTCGTTTACCAACACCGTTTGCATTCTTCCGACCAACCCGTTGCACACCTACTCAGTAACTACTTTCCCTAGCCCTAGACATTCCAATCTGTGCACCAGCCTACCATGCGGCAATGTATTGAAGCCTTTCACAAATACAGGTAGACCCGTCCACCAACCCCGAGCCACCTCCCTAGTGACCCCATCAGAAACCTTATCGGATTCATCTGACAAGATGTGCCCTCCCATGCAGTTCTGACCATGTTCCTCTCATATGGGGGGGGGGGGCACTGCAGATGACTATGCAGCATATGGGGCTGGTGTATCTCATGTATGTGGTAGACCAATCAGACTGTCACCCTGTGCCCTCCCCTGTTGCTTGTCCAGGTGGGCCCCCTGTACATGGCTATGGGTAATAGCACTGTACCCAGGCCAGTGCAGTCCACCCACCCACACCCAAACATTCCACCACACCTGCCTGCTAGGCTGCAATACCTCCTGTCCACCTTTGTGGGGTATTTAGGTGGCCCTGCAAAGCTGGAACTGAGCATGCCGGGGGGTATGCAAATTGCCTGAATACATTCCAGTAATGAGATGCAAATGTGCTGTTTGCGCACAGACTGTGCAGTGAGGAAATTTGCATATCCTGGCTGAATATTGCAATTCTTTGTGCTGCACAAGTGGTTTTGCATCACACAATTCCTTATGCTCTGCACTGGGCTCTGGGCACCTGCTGCGCCGTGCATCTCCTACTGCATAATCGTGCATGTTCGGGATATTCAGCCACACATGGCGCGATCGCATCTTCCAACACATTTTCTGAATATACCATTTTTTGGGGGCCGGCGCATCTTGGATGCACGGCACAGGCCCTTGCGCGATTTTGCAGGGGACTTTTGAATATGGGGGCCAAGTTTTTGAAATCACCACTACTAGGTCCCAGCTTAACTTTTCCAATGCAAGAAAAAGTGAACACATGACTACCTTCAGTATTCCTAACCTGTACTGCCAATGAATCATCTATGCCTCTCTTAGCTATACTTCTTAGGTGTTCATTTATACAGATTTTAAGTTTCCTATTCGTTTTACCTACAGAATATGAGCCACATGTACAAGTAGCTAAATATACTATTGCTATCGAATTACAATCAATAAAACCCCTTACGGTAAATATTATATTATAAATGTCAGGAACAGACAAGCATTTGTCAATGCCGAATGTTTGCTTGCTGGCATTGGTAGTGTAGGAATTGGAGATGCATAATAGGAATGGCAGTGAAGTATTTAACTGAAGCCAACCCCACCACCACCCTGCAGAGACTGACAGGCGTTGGGGTGCGCCTTGGGGTCGTCGGGCATAACGGCCACGCCATTTCACTACACCTTACCCTGCAGACACCAAGTGTCACGGTGTGCCTTGAGGTCTTTGGGCCTTATGCTCACCCCATTCCATTAGGAAATATGGTGAGATGGGTGCAGTATAGGAGAATGGGGTGAACTTTGGGGCCGAAATCCAAAGCACAACTCGATGCCTGTCACTGGCTGCAGGTGTGGGTGGGGTTGGAATGGCACTAGTATTACAAGGCTACAATCCAAAGTCACACCCCTGATGCCTGTCAGTCTCTACAGGGTTGGGCGTTGTGGTCGGAAACCCTAACGCCTCAGGCGTTCTTTGGTATTTTCACTCAGTTTTCAACATGGGTTTTTTGTGACCCCCCACCTCATGAACAGTGCCAATCAGCTTATTAGCTGAAAGCTGATTTTGCACAGCGACTACTCCATTTGGCACCACAGGTGCAAAAACACATTTCGAACAGGATGTGAAAAATGACAGCTGTACTGTTCATGAGGAGGTGTAAAAAATGGCAATGTTGAAAATCTGGAGTGAAAATATAAAAAAACTGGTGAAGTCACGAGTGTGCGTAGAAAGTGCGCAATGCACATCCATAATGTAATTAGTTTGGGAATTTTTTACAGCAGATTGTCAACACAGGCATTTTGGGACCTCCGCTCATGAACAGTGTCACTGTCATTTTCTTAATCTGTCCCGAATAGCGATTTCTCACAGCGACCACACATTTCTGTGCTGGAAGTGCGAAAAACACATTTTGGCCAGGGTGTGAAAAATGACAGCTGTACTGTTTATAAGGTGGTGTGGAAAAATGCCAGTGTTGAAAATCTGGACTGAAAATATTACAAATTCATGCACTTACGAGGGTGCGTGGAAACTGCGCAGTGCACACTCGTCAGTCATTTTATGGACTTTTATCACCAAATTTTTAAAATAGCCATTTTTAAGACCTCTGCTCATGAATAGTGTCACTGTGATTTTCTTAATATGTCCCGAACGTTGATTTCGCGCACCGACTGCGCCATTGTGCACTACATGCGGGAAAATACATTTTGGGCGAGATGTGAAAAATGGACAGCTGTACTCATAAGGAGGTGTGGTAAAATGGCAATGTTGAAAATATAAAAAAATTTGCGATGCTATGAGCGTGTGTAGGAAATCCGCAACGCATGCTAATAAGTCATTTTTGGGAATTTTTTCACCAAATTTTCAACATAGGGTTTTGGGGGGACCTACCTCATGAACTGTGCCATTGTTGTTTCGTTACTCGGTCCCGAAAGGTGGTTCTGCGCACTGACCTCAAAATCACCTTTCAGGGCTGAATAACAAAATGACCGTGACTGACAGAGTTCATGAGGTGGGGCCCCAAGAACCCCATGTTAAAAAATTTGGTGAAAACATTCCCCAAAATGGCTGAGAGATGCACCAAAGTTTGAAAACCCATTTGCCATTATACTGCTTACCGGTATTTCTTCAGTTCGCGGTCGGCTTTGAAGAGTGCAGACGTGTTCCTGATCCACTGAAGATCGTCGCGCTGGGCTCCGGAGGCAAGTGTGGGGTCAGGGGTGTGTGTGTGGGGAGCTGGGTGCGCAGAGGGTGGGTGCAGGTTGGGAGAGGGGGCAAGATAGGCAACGAGGGAGACGTGGGACTTTTGCACGCTGGGGTGGGCTCCCAGCATGGCAGCTGGAAGGTTAATTTTTTTTGGGGGGCAGCAGTGGAGCCGACAGATTGGGCTCCCCCATCGGCCATACTGACTTTTGCCATGCTGGGTGGGCTTCCAGCGTGGCACCTAGAAGTCTGTTGGTGGGGGGGCAGTGGAGCAGACAGCGGGATTGGGCACCCCTGTTGGTCATACAGTGTATGCTGGAGGAGAGGCGCATGAGCAGCTGGATGGGCTCCCAGCATGTTACGTAAGTGTTCGTGGGGAGGAGACTAACTGTCTGTGACAGTTCAGATGCAATGAGAGCGTACATGTAGGCAATTTGCATGCTGCCAACGGCAGTATACAAATTTCCTACACGTTACCACGTGATTGTAGCATTGTTTTCCTCAGAACTGTACGCCACTGCATCTGAACAGCTGTCATAGACAGCTCGGGTATTCATTGACGCGGTGCAGCCGCGCCTGCAAAAGGCACCTGGGCATTGGAAGTGGGGGAGGCACACCTACGAAAACTTGTATGGTGGCACTATGTTTCTTGCACATGCAGCAAGCAAACATAAAAAAACTACTACCCTAATTTGAACTCTCACGTAATTCGCAGCTCAAACATTGATGTGTACCTTTGAGTAAAGCCTGAATTGGCACATCCTTTGTTGTAACAGATATTTTACCTTCTGTTCTTTTAGATGGCATCTGGCGTGTGTGTGTGTGTGTGTGTGTGTGTGTATTCTGGGTTTTAGCTACCAGTTTATGCATGTACGCATGTTTGCTTCTCTTCTCTCCCCTCCGTTTTCCTTTTATCTTGTTTTTATTAGTGGTGTTCAGGCCCTTCAGATATGTAAACATTTTATGTAGTTGTGTTTTTTTTTAATGCTCCTGCTATTACAGTTTTAGGTGCTTGTTCTCTGAATAGATACAGTGGTTTGCAAAAGTATTCAACCCCCTTGAAAATTGTCAGATTTGTCTGGATTACAAATGATATATTGAGATTTTGTTCTGTGTAATATTTATTTAAAAGACTGACTCTCAAAATAATTATTTTAAAGTGACATTGGTTTTATGTTAGAAAATATGTTTAAGAAAATAAATAACTGAAATATGCTGTTTGCATAAGTATTCAACCCTGTGCTCTGGAAGCTCCAAGTTTACACAGATGAAAAATATTGCCCTAACGAGGATACAATTGGCTTACAATTGGCCTCACCTCTGAAACATTAAAGTAGCTTACATTTTCTGATAACCCCCCTCAGTTTAATGACCATTGGTCAGACTGTGAATCTGAAGGAAGGTGTGAAATGAAGACTAAAGCGCATTCTAAGGAAGTTAGAGATAAAGTAATAGACATGCATACATTAGGAAAAGGGTACAAAATAATATCCAAGTGTTTGGATATCCCAGTGTGCACTGTTGGATCAATAGGGAGGAAGTGGAAGCTGCATCACACCACCCAGGTACTACCTAGACAAGGCCGTCTCTCAAAACTCAGCATCCGAACAAGGAGGAGACTAGTGAGGGAAGCCACAGAGAGGCCAACAATCACTTTGAAGGAGCTACAGAGTTCAGTGGCTGAGAGTGGAGTGAAGGTGCACCAGTCAACCAGATCAAGAGCTCTGCATAATACTGGCCTGTATGGGAGCGTGGCTAGAAAGAAGCCATTACTCAAAAAGAACCATATCAAAGCACATCTGGAGTTTGCCAGAAAGCATGAGAGTGACCCAGCTAAGATGTGGCACAAAGTTTTGTGGTCTGATGAGACCAAGATAGAGAGTTTTGGCCAAAATTCAAAGCGCTGTGTGGCGCAAACCTAACTGCCCATGCCTAGAAAACACCATCCCTACAGTGAAGTATGGCGGTGGCAGCATCATGCTGTGGGATGCTTTTCATCAGCAGGGACTGGGCATCTTGTTAAAATTGAAAGAAGAATGGATGGAGCAAAATACAGGGAGATACTGCAAGAGAACCTGCTTCAGTCTGCTAAAAAACTGAAGCTTGGGAGAAACTTCACCTTTCAGCAGGACAATGATCCCAAGCACAAGGCCAAAGCAACACAGGAGTGGTTAAACAACAAAAAGGTGAATGTCCTACAGTGGCCAAGTCAAAGTCCAGATCTCAATCCCATCGAGAATCTGTGGCACTGTTTGAATACTGTGGTCCACAAGCGTTACCCAACCAACCTGGAACAAATCTGCCAAGAAGAATGGGCAAGAATCACTCCCGAACAGTGTGCAAGGCTGGTAGATACTTACCCCAAAAGACTTAAAGCTGTTATTGCAGCAAAAGGTGGCTCTACCAAATACTACTGTGTAGGGGTTGAATACTTTTGCAAGCAGCATTTTCCAGTTTTTAATTTACTTTAAAAGATGTGCTGATGGATAATTAATTTTGGCTTTGAGGATATACTGTTAGAGCAAATGAGTTTGCTATAAAAATACTGACTGGAATAATATATGTAAGTCTCTCATTTGTAATCCAGACAAATCTGACAACTTTCAAGGGGGTTGAATACTTTTGCAAACCACTGTATATATGCTTCATAATGAAATTAAGTGCATGTTGCTTTAATTCATGTATTTTAAGCGGGGACACGTGTTGATGATGCTTTTTGACAAAGTGCACCGTTTTGGTGCGAAACGTCAGCAGAAAAGGGCGCATGTCACCGGTTATGTCTGTACACATTTTTTTTTCACTTAAACATTACACATACTTCTAGCTATCTAAGTGATATTTGCAGTTTTTACCAGTGAGCCCTGCTCCCGTCCGAATCTTGTGCTGGAGGGCCAAACTGGTCCCAGTTTGCACTTTGTGTTCGAAAACGTGTGTTTTTTTTTTTATTTTTACTTTACTGTTTACTGCAGTATGTATTAGACTAGTTCTGCTGACTTGTATGCTGGCTGCATTTTTTTATAACTACAAATCCCAGAATATCCTGCAGTTGACATCCGGAGCGGCTGCAGCAGTGGGAGAATTCAGTAGTCTGCAGTGCATGTTAGAGCTTTATAAGTGTTGATCAGATGCTTTCCAGTCGGTGTTCTCTGGGGCTAGTCCTCTGTGACTGTACATAGCCCAGGGGACGGGTGGGACCAGCACACAAGATCTGAGCTTTTAAAAACTCAAACATGCACTGCAGGCTGTTGAATCTCCCACTGCTGCAGCCCTCTTTTGATGTCGTGCAGGGAATTCTGGGATTTCTGATTACAGAAAATGTCAGCAAGTCAGAAGCAGTCTGATACTTACTTATATTGCAGTAAACAGTAAAAGGAAAAAAAATGTTTTTGCATACAAAGTGCAAACTGGGACCAGCCCCACACTTGAGTGTTGGAGCTTAGTGCTGACTGTTCCCCATTAATGATGCATAATTATTGTACGTTCTTATTCCTGTTAGAAGTGTACAAGCATTTAGGATCTGGTATATACATTATTTCAGAAAGACTTGTATGAGTCAAATTTTTAATTTCTTTATGTCAAATGATATATTTTCTATACAAAATGTAAATTATTTACAAAATGAATAGTAATTTTAGGAGCAGTATTTTTTTCAGATGATCTTTATTGCCATTTTAAAGGTCTGTTGATGCCTGAAGGACAACTTCTGTATTCAGGCACAAGTTGGATTAGATTTCATATTTTCTGCATTTGTATGCTTGTTTTATTACTGTATTACCAAGGCATTATGCAAGAAAGTGTTATTCCTGTCCCTTAGACTTTGGCTACTACTTTTACTTAGATATACAGGAAGTCAAAAATCTGCTGCTTGTGACATAATTGTTCCCAGAGCAACTTACTTTATTGCTATAAACACAGGATTGGGACATCTTCCTTGTGATGCGAGTAGCTCTTCAGTATCCAGGGAGCTGTGTAAACTTCATGCAGCCAACAAGATGCAGACTTTTTTTTAAAAATGTACTTTGTATTTTCAGTCCAGGTCCAGTCAGCACTCGGGCTGCAACCAGCAACGTCCCAGCCCTAGCCAGCTTGTCTGTTGTTCTTCTGCAGACCCACCCCCACCCACTGTGGGGCAGGCGATGGCATTTTCTCCCCAGCATAATCTTGTGCTGGTGCATTACTGTTTAAGCCCAGCCTCGATAACTCCCACCACCCTAGCGCTATGCAGCCTGTGTAGCAGCCATGTGCTTGGCTGCACAGCATCATGCACACACCCCCCTGGTGAAGGAGCAAGCTTCCCTAACCAGTCGTAAAGGGTCCGTGCCATGGTGGGCAGCAGCACTGACCCACCCCAGCCTGGCTGTCTGCCTGCCTGACTGAAAGGGCCCGAGTACACTTTCCAACCTGGGTTGCCACATGGAAGTGCAGTGTGCTTCCGCTGGACCACAGAGCAGCCACAAGAAGCAAACGTTAAATGCAGAACTTCTCTACAGATTGCATGGTTGTTTTTTTTGGGGGGCGGGGGGTGTAAATCCTTGCAAATTTTAAGATGTTACTGTAGTTTTCTTTCTCTACTCATACTAACAGCAAGAATTGTATTAATACAATCTTAGTAAAGCAGAGTTTAGTTAATTTTGTGCGATTTTCAGAAATGTATAACAAATGAACAATTTCTGGGGACACGAGTTTCTGAGGCTTTTAGCCATAAGCACATAATGGGGAACCCCATTTTGAAATGGGGCTGCCCCTGGAGTATACCTTAAAGAATAATGCAGTAGTAATGTTCATGAAACCGAGAGAGATCATTTGCCTGTAAAATTGTGAAGCAAATTCTGTTTTCACTGTGAGAATTTACTGACCTACTTTACTTTTCACTTACAGCATCTACCTTATGAGTTTCCATTGCAAGCTGGTATTCATCCACGCTTAACGATAACAATTATTGGTGAAGTTAAGCAACAGAACCCTGACAGGTAAAAATGCAGTTTGAAAACCCCAGTTAAATTGCAAGAAAAACAGTTACATGTTTTTTTTAAACTAGGTTTTGCAACCACTGGGGCCCACCACTTTTTGGTGGGTTTCATCCAGAATTGGTACATGCCCTGGTCATTGAACCTTTTTTTTTGTTTGTTTGTTTGTTTTTTTTGGCTGGCTGTCTGTTTTTTGGAGTGACACAGTTAACCCTTTTCAGACCACAAATGCCTTTGAAGTGATTTTCCAGAGTCCTATGAAACAACATAGTTGGTTGCCATTAGCAGGAATTGAATCTGATAACACCCCCATAACCAAATTTGGATTTCATAACAATTCAGTCTATTACTTAGACATTTGTAACATGACAAAACTAATAGTAGTCCAAACAAGCAACATAATTGGTTGAACTGCGTCAGGTGGCACCAAAGCAACACAGCATTATTCCACTACTAATGCCATGTTGCTAGTGAAGTATTAAAACGAGCCACAGAGGAGAAAACAGCATTGTTCCGAAACCGCACAGCCAGAACATCTCCAATATCTTGTCTGTCCTACTCCCCACCCAAATGGTCACAATTCTCGCTCAGGCTGAGATACCTGTAGAAGCTTGTCCACCAGAACGAAATCTGCCTCCGGAGCACATAGAAAGAAATGTGCACATTGTCAGCAAGTGTCCGAAGTACCCACAGTAGTCACGAGGTAAACAAGCACGTAGTACGAATCCAGTACATTTGAATTACTACGGTGCTGAAAGTCCGGCCCAGGCAAAGGACCAGCAACATAATAAAAATCGGACAGTAAGAACAAAAAAGGACATGGGAAACGCCTGCACAGCAACTCCGTAATGTGAGAGAGAGGAAGCATGTCACGAGCAGGTCAGCAAATATGCAAATCTGAAATAGTTCACTGCCGAAATGAAAAAAGCAAGATGAGGCAATCCTTGGCACGCTACAAAAAGAATAGCCATTCACAATTGCCCAGTTTTCATCTATATGATTTAAAGGAGGCATTGTAGGACTGTACGCAAAAGATGCGTTTTGCAACATCTGTACATAAATAACGATGTCTTCTATTTTTTAAAAGTACAGTAAAGATTTCATTCAGCAAACAAAACTGTCTAGAAATCATGTTTTGAACAATAAATATATTTGGTATATAATAATCTATCCCACAACCATGTTATACAAGCACATTGAACCACTCCGAAGGCAGCATCTAATGGGGAATTAATGCATGGTTGGGCCGTTGTCTCAACCATGCATTAATTCCCTATTAGGTGCCACCTTCGTCGTGGTTTAATGCTTACGTGTATAAAAACTGGCTTATTGGCCCTCAGACTTTGTCCAAGTTCCTTCTGCTTTTCTTGCCCAAAAGTCATAATTTGTTTCTCGCAGCAGCAGCATAGTTTATGTGGCAGTGGGCTGTGATCGCATCTGCAGTGGGTTCTGCCTTCAAAGTAGGTACAATATAAGAAGGAATAGATGGAGCCTTTCTCCCTTAAACCATTTAAATGAGAATGACTTCAATAATGCAAATGTGGAATCCACATTTGGGGAATAGTTATGTAACCGATTATTTTTTTTTTATGCCAACTGCAAGTTTCTTTTGCTAGAAAAGTTGAATTTCTAGATATCACATTGTTGCTAAAGATTTTTTATATTTTTGGGGGGTGGTGTCTGCCCTCAGACTTTACTCCTTTTCCTGTTTGGAAGTCATAATCCCCTGCTTGTGACATCAGGAATATTTTCATGGCAACATGCTGTAACTTAATAATTGGTGGATTATGAATTCACAGCAG
The DNA here is from genome assembly GCA_016271365.2 of Neoceratodus forsteri. Classification (NCBI taxonomy): domain Eukaryota; kingdom Metazoa; phylum Chordata; order Ceratodontiformes; family Ceratodontidae; genus Neoceratodus; species Neoceratodus forsteri. Next base: position 796,703,627 of record CM028134.1, on the reverse strand, counting down.
GAATAAGCTATGGAAAACAATGAAGTCTAAGGGAAAAAGATCCTTTTTTTTTTTTTTTAATGAAAAAGTCTTCAGTACCAACAAGTTGAAGATCCTGACATTCAGGTGTGGGGTAATTTTGTGTGCCTGAGGTCTGCTAATGCCAACTGTGACTGTTTTACTGAAAACTGGGAAATCTTTCTAGAAGGAATTTGTCTTCTATTAAATCTAAAATGTGCACATTTTTTCTTAGAAAAGTTTTCAAATGAGGGCTATAATGAAGTCACGCGCCCCTGGCCCCCAAACTCGGGCAGCCCGGCAGGACCTCCTGTTTGCTGAGAAGAGTCCCCCCTTTTTAAGAACTCGTGAGCAGGAGCAAGGGTTCAGGAAGACTTCCCAGCCTTCCTTTTCCCAGTGGAGGGTGTATTCTTTAGTTTAGCTTCCCTTGACTCTGCACTGCTTTCAATATTTGAATTCCACCACGGCCACTAGGTACGTCATGCCTAGGTAGTTTTATACGCTAGCCAGGCTGTTCTGTTTTTAGGCACTTGGTCTTTCAGAATCCTTCTATTTAAAATGTTAAATCACACAATCAGACCCCAGGCAGAGTTGATAAAAGTTTACTTAACATAAAAAGTAATACAGAAAAGTCTACAGTTTGAAAGAACTTTGTAATGCAGACAACAAAAGTAAAACTGGATGGTTACAGAAAACACTAGATGCTGTATTCTAAACTATACCTGTCAGGCCTTGGGGATAGTTCAGAGGGGTGGTGTGGCCTGTGGGGGGCCTGTGAACAGGGCGGACAGATTTAGGTACAGGATCGACAAATCCCATAGCCCGATGTCCTGGGCTATCAAATTTCAGCTAGGACAAGCATTTTTAATCAACCACTTGCCCACGGACAAGCATTAGTCTGCACATCACTTTTTAGGTACATACCTCTGTGCTTTGACATCTAGCCAGGAGGGGTCACAGCCTCTGAGGCTGTGGAGCTGATTTTGTTGTTGCAGAAGTGGCTTACCGGGTGTGCAGGCGCGGTATGTGTAAATCTGTTGGGAAGCTCTTGAATACAAAGTTGAAGTGGTGGCTGAATGAGCAGGCATGTCCCAGGATTGGTCAAGTGATGGCAAGTCATGTGCCGTGTGTTCTGGCATTCAGCAGGTGAGGTTAAGGGGTGCGAGAGCGGCAAAGGAAAGTGTAGGTGTCAGGCGATTGGGTAGGAAGTGGGTCATAGTTTTATTATGGCAGAGACTGGAAATAGTTTGCACAGTGCCTGATCATCAGAAGAAGCGCTGTGAGTGTGCTGGGTAGCGAAGGGGAGCTGGGGAGATCAAGTCAGAACCCACACAGTGGCATGTGACTGTACCTGGAGCAGCAGGCCTTGCTCAGTTGGGCAAGAGACACAAAGTAGTGTACTGAAGACACCAGTTAGCCAGCTGATGGCAAGTAGCGCTAGTGCTCTTGGAGTGGAGGTGACCATCGTGTGAGGCAGAGGGCAGCAAAAAGGTATGGATGGAGTCAGCCTCCCTTTTAGTCTCCCCTAAATACCTTGCTAATATTGCCCCAGAACACTAGTGTGCAATTTCTTGTCTGTTTCATTGAGGTGAAGTTGCTTTTGCTTTTCAAACAACATGAAGTCTTGCTGTATTCTGACTATTGCAGTTAGGTCCTGCCTTTCAACTGCCCCGGAGAACAGAGAGTTAACTTTCCGTGGCCAGCATGGAACGTTCATTGCGAGCTCGGTTGAAGCCCCTGTCTGCTGTTGTTTAAACTCCAACCATCAGATTCTTTACTCCGCCTCACTGAACAGTCGCTCCAGAGATTTCTCCTTTGCTCGGTTCAAAAAAGTGGGTTAAAGTGTAGTTTTTAGCTCAGTTTCTACCAAATTTCTGCTACACGAATCTGTTGGTTTGTCTCTGTCTGTAGTACTGTGAGTACTAGATAGGTTTTACATTTAGTTTCTGTGTGGAACTTGTAAATTTCGGTTCGGTTTGAACCGATCAGTTTAGTCTTAAAAAGTGTTTGAATTTACTTAGAGTGTGGTAACCGGTCCGCATCGATTCTTAAAAAAAAAAAAAAAAAAAACTGATTTAATTAAGTTTTTTTCCAAGACCCGTAACATGATCAGGAACCGATAGGGGAGTCTTGCCTGGTGGATTGCTGAAAAAAGGGTAAGTTTTGGATAGGATTGGCCATGTCTGCGAAACTCAAGAAAAAAACCGGGCCCACTGGGTTTCAACACTGCAGTGTGTGTGGGGAAGCCTTTGCTAAGGCTGATCTCCACACCACCTGTGTTTATTGTCTGGGGTTTGACCACCTCGATTCAGACTGCCAAATTTGTAAGAGTTTTCCCAAAGCTACCCTGGATAAGAGAGTAGGTAGACTGAGGGAAAGGGAGGCCGAGAAGTCCTCTGACCCGGATGGCCAGCCCGGTTCGGTTCCGACCGAACCAGAAGGAGTGCCCTCTGACCAGGGTGAAACTTCAGGCAAGAGGAGAGCAGATTCTGAGGAGTCTGTTCCAGTTAAAAGAAAGAGAAGAGAAAAATCATCTGGTTCGGATCCACAAATTAATTCTCCGACCGCTGATGAGATAGCCAAAGCGATAAGGATAGTGCAATCGCTAACCTCGGTTCCGGCCGAACCGGCACCATCTGGCAGGGGCTCGGTTCGTTCGGTTCCGGATTACACTTTAGAAGAATTTTATGAATCGGAGGAGGAGGAGAGTATGAGGGTGGTGATGATAATGATGATGGTGATTATGAAAGTCTGGATGTGCCTATTGACCCGGACATCTCCCCAGACAGACCTTCAGGTGTTTCTCCTCCTAGGCTTTCTGAGTCCCCTTCCCACTTTGTTTTACAAGAAAGTGGCTGAAACCCTCCAGCTTCCAATGGAAGAAGCAGTAGAGGATCAGGAGGAGCCTGATTTTGTTGAAATGATGGACATCCCAGAGTCCAGGAGACTGTCTATTCCCCTCCATAAATCTTTTGGGAAACAGACAATTACAGTTCTAAAGACTCCTAACTCCATACCTCCTGTGGACAGACGAATGGACAAGAGGTATATCCTTTCAGGCTCGGACACGGAGTTCCTTTCTCAGCAATGCAGCCGTGTTGGGGTAGTGCAGGCTGCTGCCTGTGATAAGGCAAATATTCCCTTGGCATCCGCCCCAGATAAGGACTCCAGGAGGATTGATGCCATGGCAAAGAAGCAGTACGTGGCAGCATCTTTGGGACTCAGGTAGGCTAATTGTATGGCCTGCACAGCTAATACCAGAAGTCCAGGTGGGACAATGTGCTGGCTCTGGCCCTGACCAGCTTGCCAAGGAGCTGGAGCAGGTGGCTGCGGTTGGGATTGAGGCATCCACAGTGCAATTTCATGCTACTGTGGACTCCAGTGATGTTTCATCAAGAGTCATGGCTACATCTGTGGCCCTTCGGAGGATGGCTTGGCTCAGATATACTAGCCTATCACAGGATACCCAGGCTAAGGCCATGGATTTCCCTGTCATTGGTAATTCTCTGTTTGGGGAGCAGACAGAGAACTACATGAAAAAGATGGACGACACAGGACCACCTACAGGGTGCTCAGGCCAAGAAAGGTAAACCACTCCTCAAAGACAGCACTCCAGGGGCAGGGGCAGGCTCTTTCAAAAGCCTTTTACCAAGCCCAGGCCTCCTCCTCCTCTTATGCTCAGAGGGTTCTTCAGAGGAGAGGCAGACGGGGAATGAGCAGGCCTGCTTCCACCCATCTGCCTAAAGCCCCAGCCAAGCAGACACCCTGATGGGTCTGCCTGGGCCGATTCTCCACTACCTGTAGGGGGAAGGCTGGCTTACTTTGTCCAGGACTGGAAGTCTCTGACATCAGACAAGTTGGTCCTGTAAGTAGTAAGCCAGGGACTGGTTCTCATAGAAACCTAGAATGTGACGGCAGATAAGGACCGCTTTGCCCACCCAGTCTGCCCATTTCCCTACCTACTGGATAAGCTGCAGATCCTAGTTAACCAGCAGCCTACTTCTTCCTACCCCACCCCCAGAATTGCCTTATGACTATCCCATGCATGCTTGAATTCCACCACCGTTTTTGACTCCACAACCTCCTCCGAGGCATCCATTCCATCCACAACCCTCTCTGTGAAAAATACTTCCTTAAATTACCTCTGAGCCGCCCCCTCTATCTTCAAATTGTGCCTCTTGTTCTTGCACACCTCTTTTTGAAAGATGCTACCCTCTTGGACTTTGTTGATTCCTTGAGGTACTTAAAGTTTCTATCATGTCCCCTCTCCCTCCTTTCCTCGAGGCTATACATATTAAGCTCCTTAAGTCTTCTTCATATGTCCTCCGATGCAGACCCTGCACCATTTTAGTTGCCCTCCTGGACAGCTTCCATCCTGTCTATGTCTTTGCAGAGATTGGGTCTCCAGAACTGCACACAGTACTCTAGATGGGGTCTCACCAGCTGTCTGTACAGAGGGATAATAACTTCCTGTTTTCTACTGGTGATGCCTCTCCCTATGCATCCCAGTATCCCCAACCCTCCTTGCTGCCCTCTCACATTGCTTGCCCACCTTTAGGTCATCTGATATGACTACCCCCAGGTCCCTTTCCATTTTTGTTGTTGTTAGTATTTCACCTCCCATTGTGTACTCTTCCCCTGGGTTTTTGTTTCCCAGGTGCATTACCTTGCACTTCTTAGCATTGAATCTAAGCTGCCATACATTTGACCATTCCTCTAACCTTGCCAAGTCCCTTCTCATCCTTTCCACCCCACCCTGTGCATCAACTCTGTTGCAGATCTTAGTGTCATCTGCAAAGAGACAACTTTTCCTTCAGTCCTTCTGCAATGTAAGCTTATAAAGACATTGAAGGACTAGTCCTATACTGAACCCTGCGGTACCCCTAGTAACCCTCCTTTCTTCTGAGTGGACTCCATTTACTGTTACTCTCTGTGTCCTATTCTCCAGCCAATTCTTTACCCAGGCTGTCATCTTGGGACCCACTCCCAGGCTGGCTAACTTATATTTAATCTTTGTGTGGGACTGTGTCAAATGCCTTCTACAAAGTCTAGGTGAGGCCATGTCACAGCCCTCCCTGATCTACTACTTTGGTCACCCAGTCAAAGAAATCTATCAGATTCATCTGGCATGACCTTCCCGCTGTGAATCCATGCTGCCTAGGGTCCTGTGCCCTTCTGGCCTCCAGATGCGACAGTTCTTTCCTTTAGAAGTGATTCCATCATTTTCCCTATCACTGAGGTTAAACTAACAGGTCTATAGTTTCCTGCTTCTGCCTTGCTCCCACTTTTGTGAGAGAATCGCATCTGCCCTCCTCCAGTCCTCGGGTACCACCCATCCTCCCATGATTTGTTAAAGAGGGTAGTCAGTGGTGTCACTAGTTCTACCCTTAGTTCTTTTAGAATTCTGGGATGAATCCCATCAGGCCCCATTGCTTTGTCCACCTTCAGTTTTAAGAGTTCTTTCAGAACCCTTTCTTCTGTAAATGGGCTGGTATCAACTTCTGTATCCAGAGTGTTACTACTTGTTTGTTTTATGTACCTCCCCTCTTCCTTTGTAAATACTGAGCAAAAATATTTGTTTAGTATCTTTGCCTTTCACATTCTCCCTCTGCCCACCCTCCCTCCCTTTATTAAGCCTCACTATCCCTCCCTTGGTCTTCCTTTGCCCCTGATGTACCTATAAAGGTTTTATTCCCTTCTTAACTGAGTTGGCTATCTTTCCTCAGTTTGGGCCTGAGAAATCAGCTTCAAAAATTTTCCGAGATGAGAACCAGATCCTTTCCACCTGCAAATCCATCAGAGACCCTTGCCCTAGAGGCAGAGGTTTCTTCCCTCCTGGCTCTCAGAGCCATAGAGAGGGTTCCTACCCTACACAAGGGCAAAGGATTGTACTCCAGGTGCTTCCTAACTCCCAAAAAGACAGGAGAATGTCGGCCCATCCTGGTATCTAAGATATCTGAACAAGCACCTTTAAAATCAAAAGTTCAAAATGGTGACTCTGGGAATAATTTTGCCTCTCTAAGGCCAGGGACTGGCTAGCCTCCCTGGACCTTAAGGATGCCTACTTTCACATTCCCATCAGGTGCTCCCACAGAAAGTACCTAAGGTTCGAGTTGCCCTCATGCCACTGTCAATTCAGAGCAATACCGTTTGGCCTAACATCAGCCCCAAGGGTGTTCACAAAGTGCCTGGCAGTAGTGGTTGCTTTCTTAAGGAGAAAAAAGATTTCCATCTTTCCATATCTGGACGACTGGCTCATAGTGGGTCAGTCTCCAGACCAAGTCAAGTCACATCTGAAAATAACTCAGCAAGTGCTCACTTCCTTAGGCTTCCTCCTCAACCTTCCAAAGTCAGTTCTCGAGCCAGTATAGCTCCTCAACTTCATAGGGGCGGAGCTGGATACAGTAAGGGCAAGAGCCTTCTTTCTCCTGGACAGGGCAAGGACCTTATGGAACTGGCCTCTTCATTCACCCTACAGGTGTCTCGACCAGCAAGGCATTTCCTTCAGCTTCTGGGCCACATGGCAGCTTCCACAGCAGTGGTCCAGGGAGCAAGATTCCAGATGAGGGACATTCAGTTCCACTTAAGAGCCTTCTGATCCCAAAGAAAGGATTCCCTTACCAAACTCGTCCCAGTGACTCGAACCCTGATCCAGGCTTTGCAGTGGTGGCAGGATCAGGACAATTTGAGACAAGGAGTTCATTTTGTCACTCAGTCTCATTCAGTGATACTCACCACAGATGCTTCCCTGCCGGGCTGGGGAGCCCATCTGGGGGATCTTACCACCCAAGGACTGTGGTCACTTCAAGAATCTCTGCTTCACATCAATCTCTTGGAACTCAGAGCAGTGTTTCTGGCACTGCAAGCCTTTTCCAAATCTGTACAGAACAAGGTGGTCCAGATCAGAACAGACAACACCACCACCATGTGGTACATCAACAGGCAAGGAGGCACTCGGTCTACGGCCTTGTGCACAGAGGCAGTGAAGTTGTGGTCCCTGGCCTATTCCTTGCAAACCTCTCTGATAGCAGTTCACCTCCCAGGGAAGGACAATGTCCTAGCAGTTGCTCTCAGCAGGATATCCTAGGGCCATCATGAATGGACCCAAGATCCCTAGTTTTGAAAGTGATTTTTCTCAATATGGGCACTCCACAGATAGATCTTTTGCAGCCCCAGACAATCACCAACTTCCTCTCTTTTGTTGCAGACCCCCAGTCTTGGGCTCAGTCCCTGGATGCTCTGATTCTGAATTGGGAAGGAAATTTCTGTATGCTTTCCCCCCGTTCCTCTCCTGTTCATAGTGTTAGTCAAGATCAGGTCACAACCTTGCAGAGTGATTGTGATTGCTCCAGACTGGGCCAGACAGCCCTGGTACCCCCTGTTGCTGTCCTTAGCAGTCCACCTTCCCCTGTCTCTTCCCAGGAATTACAACCTGTTGACATTCTCTCAGGGGACGATTTGGTATCCAAACCTCAAGTCTCTCAATCTCAAGGCATGGCTCTTGAAGAGTTAGAGTTTGCTGATCTGCACCTTTCTCAAGGGGTTCTGGATATTATTAAGGCTTCTCGAAAGACTTACAACTCCAAATGGAAAAAGTTCACTATTTGGTGCTCTAATAAGCATATTTCTCCAGAATCTGCTGGGTTGCCTACAGTTCTGGACTATATGGTCCATGTTAATGGCTTAGGACTTGGGTCAGCTACACTTAAAGTGCATTTGGCAGCTGTTTCTGCCTTCTTGTCAGTAGCAAGCCCTCTCCCTGTCAGCCCATCCTGTGTTTTGTAAGTTCTTCAAGGGATTGCTGCACCAATCCCCCTTAGGGACCCTGCTCCTGCTTGGGACCTTAATGTTTGCATTGCTCAGCTTATGCACCCACCCTTTGAGCCTTTGTCCTCTGCAGAGCTTAAGTACTTGACTTGGAAAACTGTGTTTTTGGTAGCCATTACATCTGCCAGGCGTATCAGTGAATTGCAAGCCCTGTCAGTGGAGCCTGATTTCATCTCTTTTCATAGAGATAAAGTGGTCCTAAGAACTAACAGGAAGTTTTTGCCTAAGGTGGTTTCAGATTTCCACCTTAATCAGTCTGTCTCCCTGTTTTCTTCACTGACCATTCCTCCTCTGGAGAGAGGAGGCTGCACAGCTTGGATGTTAAAAGGGCCCTCAGCTACTACATAGAGCGCACCAAGGGTCACAGGTTTGAATCCCTCAAGTTGTTGTTCACATATGGAGAGGTCGGTAAGGGCAAACCTGCCACTAAGAGATCTATTGCCAGGTGGATTGTCTCTTGTATACAATTCTGCTATGAAAAACTGGGTATAACCCCACCCTCAGGCCTGAGGGCTCACACTGCTGCCAGGGACATTCCTATCTTAGAAATTTGTCAAGCAGCCACCTGGAAAAGAGTCCATACATTCACCAAGCATTACTCTCTGGATGTCCAGGCTAGGAGTGATGCTTGGTTTGGCACAGCAGTACTTCAGAGCCTATTCCCAAAGTAGGTTCTGTCCCTCCTCCATGGAGGTACTGCTTGGTAGTCTGCAGTAGTCAGAATACAGCAAGACTTCATGTTGTTTGAAGAAAAATTACTCACCTTAGTAATGTTGTTTCTTCTAATGAGTCTTCAGTATTCTGACCTCCCGCCTCCCTCTCAGAACCTGGTTTTGGGATGTGGGTGGGCAGGAGCAGTGTTGGCACCTAGGGTGCCCCTTTCTCCTCCTTTACTTTGGGTGTGTGTTGTTTTTGTTTTTTTGGGGGGTTTCCTGACTTGAGTCTTTGCTTTGAAACCAAAAAACCCTTTTTAATAAATTTAGTTGCCAGTTGGCTAGTGTGAGTTTTACAGTTTCCACACAGAACTTCTAGTGATTATTGCTCGTAAAGATCTGACGGTTGGAGTTTAAACAGCAGACAGGGGCTTCAACCGAGCTCGCGCTGAACGTTCCATGCTGGCCATGGAAAATTAACTCTTTGTTCTCCGGGGCAGTTGAAAGGCAGGACCTAACTGCAATAGTCAGAATACAGCAAGACTCCATTAGAAGAAACAACATTACTAAGGTGAGTCATTTTTTTCTTTTGGGAGGAGAGGGTAGATTAAAACTGACGAATTGTGAACTGAGACTGAGGCATCATAAGAATGTTTGTTTTTTTCTCAAGTGAAGAAACATGATACTACCATCTAATAATTATTACAATAATTTGTTTCTTAATAGTGTTACACTTAGTTGTTTTGTGGCATCTATCCGGATGCAAAATAGGTAAACAGATTGTAACCACCATCCCCAATCTCCCCAACACTGCTATAGATGTGTATGATAGTATCTTATGCACCAGTGTCTCCCAGGGATATACAGATATTTTTGTTTTATTTTAGAACAAGGTGATTTTAAATTGAATAACCAATAATAAACTACAGACTGTGATTTAAAGCATTTTGTGATGCACACACCAGGGGTTTGTAAGGTATAAGCGCAAAGGTTAATTGTCCTTGCACCTCTGGGGAATGCATCAGAATGTGTATTGGATTTATAAAATGGATTTTTGTGATATCTGCTATGTCATCACAGTATATGGTGTGTTCCTAATGTGCTCTCAACTGATAATTGTGTACAGTAACCTGATTGTGTTGGTACTGCTTGAAAGGGTGGGGTCGGAAGGGGCACTGAACTTTACCAGGTGGGAGACCAATACCTGTCATGTCTTATTACTAATGTTCTGGTAGTTGAAGCAGACTGACTCAACCTGTAGTAACAGCAGGGATTGACAAATTTCAAAAACATACATGATCTTGCCTGCTTCTTAATGTTCTACAGCTATCTAGAATTAATGGTAGAACCCCCACACCACGTACCTTGTTGCTTCATTATGTTTCTGTAATTTCCCTTGAAATATAGCCTTCCAACCATGGACTACCACTCAAAACACTGGGACTACCATTTTTGGCAAGACCAGTTGTCCTGGAGTAGCACGTAATTGTCAATCCCTGTTGAGGTGGTGGGTACCAGGAGGTGCCTTGGGGTGGAATGGGTCCAGGAAAGTGGTCCCCCCTGCCTGGATCCCATACCAAGGGCTCCACATGGAGTGAGCAAATGACATGCTCTCCCATGTCCACTCATCTGACCCCGGCGGTATTGTGCAATTTCAGGTCAGTTAGGAACAAGACAGCAATTATTGCTGATCTTGTTCGGACATCTGACCTGGCATACATCGCCGAGACTTTGCTGGACGATGATGTCGGTCCCATTCTGGAGGCAGCAGTGCCGGCTGGGTACTCTGTGATACACCGCCCGAGATTGGATCGCAGGGACGGGGGTGTGGCCATCTGTTTTAAGATGGAACTGAGCCTTGTAGATGTGCCAGTGTGGACTACCAGATCCTTTGAATGTATCTTGGGTGCAGGTGTGGGCTGTAGGATACTTCTCATCTACCGTCCACCCTGTGATGAGAAAGTATTACTCCAGGAAGTCGCGGACTTCATTGTTGACATGGGGTTGGAGTCGCCCAGTTGGTTGGTCCTGGGCGACTTAAGTGCCTGGGTTGACAATGAACTATCGCATTTTGGACAAGATTTCCTCCAACTGATGATTTTGTGGGGCTTCACTCAGGTAGTTACCGCAGCTACCCATAATTGTAGTCACTCTTTGGACCTGGTATTCCTCCTGGGGATGGAGATTTCTGATTTGGTGGTGGAACCAGTTAGTTGGTCTGACCATAACACTAAAGGGTTCAGTTTCATGGCCCCCAAATAAACATGCCCCTGTGGAGATGGTCCGGTACTGCTCTTTAAGGGGTGTTTCCGCTACTGGTCTAATGGCGGTGCTGGACCTATCGAGTAGGCCATTGGGATGCGAGGAGCCAGGTGACCTACTGCAGCATTATAATAATGCTGTACTGGGTGCCCTGGACTCCATTTCTCCTGTCAGAGTTCGCTCACTTGCTCTTTGGCCTCGGTCCCCTTGGTATGATGGAACCTTGAAGGAGTTGAGACGAGTAGGGTGAAGGCTGGAGCGTTGCTGGCAGAAATCCCACCTGGAGGATGACGGACTTACATTGATGTCCCATTACAGGGACCATCACCGGCAGTCTTCAGTAAGAAAGTAGAGTTCCCTGTCTAGGGCGATTGCTGCTGCAAGGAATCAGCCGGCTCATCTCTTCCGAACTGTCGATAGGCTGTGCAGTCCAGCCTGTTTTAGAATCTGAGAGCTTTTTCAAAAGTTAAGTGTGAGGTTTGTTCAATTCTTTGCAGATAAGGTTGCCTCCATCAGGCGGATATTCGCTCAGCACACTCCAGTGAGCAGAGAGGTGGTCGGTGGGAGGTCAGTAGCACCGTTTGTCTGGTCTGACTTTGACTGGCTGGCGATCACTGATATTGTGAAGATTGTCCAGGGTATGCAACTGACTTGCTGTAGTTTGGATCCTGGTCCAACCTGCCTCCTGGTGAAGTGTGTGGAGGTCATCTGACCAGTCCTAGCTGAGATAGTCTGGAGTTAGTTGGAAAAGGGGGTGTTCTAGGGACATGGATATGTTGTTCATCCACACTCATTGGCAGTATCCTTGCCGCTTTAAATCTTGCCGGAAGGTCTTCAAGCTTGCTCCTCCCACCCACCCGGGTGGTATAACTCTCGGCTCCGCCCCATGACGCCAGATCTTCCTTACCGCTTGGAAGCTCAGGTTCCCTCCTTAACGCTCTGCGTTTGTGACTGGTTCCTATTTCTCCGTTTGCGGATTTAAAAATAATATTTTCAAAAAGACTTCAGTCTTCGATCCCTCGCGGCTGCGATGGATAAATCGACTCCCGGATTTCGGAGATGCCCATGCGGTCAGAAGATGTCTCGGACGGATCCACTCCGCGTGTGTCTACTGCTTAGGCCTTGAGGCAGACCGCAGGCTTGCGACCTGTGCTCATCTTTCTCGGCCTACGTCCTCGAAGACCGTGCTGCCCGGTGCAACTGGGCGTCGAGCGTTCCCTCGGTGAAGTCAAGGAGGCCCGGTTGGCGTGTACATCGCGTGGCCCAGTCGGCGGATCAGCTCGGCGGATGGTCGCCCTCAAGAGGAGGCGCGCGGTCAGACCTCTCCCTGCCGCGCATTTATCCCGCCTCTCTGGGTTCTTCCTACACGGCTTCTTTATGAGTTTTGTCTGTCCCTCTCCACTAAAGGAGAAGGGCCTGCGTCTGCTGGACCTTTTCTCGGTCAAAAGAGGACAAGGTAAGTCCCTCCGTCGACGCTCTTGGGGCGGGAAAGGTCCCTCTCCCGGGCCGTCGACCGTCCGGCTTCGATCGACCGCTCGGCTCGACCACTGGCCTCACGGTCTCCCGTCAGGTCAGTTGACCGAGACTCCACTGATGAAGTCGAGATTTTCTCGACCCATTGGACGGGCTGTCGCCTTTAGCAGCCGAATTCCCTCTCCCGGTTCCCCGGAGGAGTTGAGGATCCGTGGGCTCGCCTGTGCCTCGGTTCCGGGCACCCTCGGATGGACCTTCCGAGCGAAGGGGTGTCGGTTCCGGCCGACACCTCCCTGCACCCGACCCGGAAATTCCGGGACTCTGGTCTCGGTCTCCGGACCTCTAGCGGTCCAGCCCGTTCCACCGTCATAAGCGGATCGGTCTCGACACGGTGATAGCGGCGTGCGCCGCTTCATCATCGTCCTCCTCCCTCTCGGATGAGGCCTGGCGTAAATACGTCGGCGATGCCGAGACCTTATGTTGCAACAGCTCCTCCTGGCGGGAATAAGCCGACTCGGCGCCTTCCCGGCCATTAAGTAGCTGTCACGGGCAGCCGACACAACCCTCGACTTGCCGAGGCCTATACCAGGCGGTTGTTCGGCCAAAACCAGCTGCTCCACCGATTGCGGTGGAACCTCCGCCTCCACAGCCACCAATTGGGGCTCCGACCAAGATTCTCGATCGGCTAAGGTTTTACCCCATCGGCTGTCAGTTACCCTCACTCCCGACCGACCTCGGCAGGTGAAGGGTGGCTCAGGCCAGAGGCAGCTCTTCGAGGACTCTTCCGAGTCCGAAGATGATTCCTCCTTCTTCTCCAAGCGACTGGACTTGGTCTTCAGGAGGTCAGCCAATGGGCGATAGCCCGTGCGTCCTTCCTAGGACTGCTTGGCTCATCTCGGAGTCTACGGGATGGAGCTCGAACCCGTTCCAAGCAGGCCAGGTATCCCCTCACGGAGATTCTGGACCGGGATTCTCCGGCCGGAGGCCTTTCCGGTGGCCGAGGCCATAGTGGTCCGGCACTGGAACTTTGGCAGCCCTGCTTCCTGCCCTGCGCCTTGGCCAGGATGGCCAGGAAGTCACCGGTCCTCGGTTCCTTGTCCGGTTTTGAACACCCCTCTGCTGAGGGTTGGTTACCGACAGCGTTTTCCGCGCGCCCGGCAACGCCAGGATGTGGACAAACCTCCTGACCAGGGGTCAAGAAATTGGACTATGTGGGCGAGAAAAGTCACGCTTCGTCCTCTCTCGGCCGTCAGGCCAGTTCGGCCGTCCTCATGGCACATTTTCTCATGCCCTGTTGGGCTCCCTGGATGAGGTCATCCCTCATCTTCCCCCGATCTGCAGACTACGGTTAAGCAGAGTGCGGGACCAGGAGCAGAGCAGTGGCCAAACAGCAGCTCCAGACTGCTTTGGATGTAGGGACTCATGTGCCAGATCGGTGGCGGCCGCGGTGGCTATCGTCGGCGGGCTTGGCTGAGATATCCACCTTTGCCGGATACCCAGCACAAGTTGGCGGATGTTCCCTTTGGGGACTGACCTCTTGGCCCTGGGGTGGAAGGTCACCTGCAGAGGATCGAGAAGTCCAATGCCCCTTGGACTCGGTCTCTTCCGCTCAGAAGGACAAAGGCACTAAACCACAGCCTCAAGCCTTGTCCTTCTGGCCTGCCAGCCTTGCGCCCAGCAACGTCAGGGCCAGCAGGCTCGACCTTGGCATCCCAAACCAAACCGCCCGGCTTCCCTCTAACAGGGAGGCAGGGAGGGAAAGGGCCCAGGAGGTCCCTCGGCGGTCCCTCCTCCAAGCCTGCCCAGTGGCGGGCTGAGGTGTCGCCCCATCCCGTCACCTTACCCTAGGTCCCCTGGAGGCGGCTCCAGCACTTCCGTTCCGCCTGGTCCGCTGTTACCACGGACAGGTGGGTCTTCGAGAGTGGTGGGAAGAGGCCTACCTCTGGAATTGAGCAGGCACCACCCTTCAGGCCGTCGCCCCTCGGAGCCGGATCCCCAGCCTCACTGGCGGCTCGTCGAGCCGACATCACTCTCCTCCTCCAGAAGGAGGTGGTAAGAAGGTGGTGGACCTCCTTCAGACCCAGGGTTTGTGTCCAGGTACTTCCTGGTTCCGAAGCGGACGGGGCTGGCGCCCCATTCTCGAACCTACGACCTAAACAAGTTCCTAAGTCTCGGAACCTTCAGGATGGTCACTCTGGCTCAGATAATGACCATCCTTGGAGCTGGCGTGTGGTTCTGCTCTCTGGACTTGCAGGGACGCGTTTTTCACGTCCCTATCCGTCCGTCTCACCAGAGATTCCTCTTCCGGCGGAAGGATCTCTCTTGATTCAAGCCATGCCCTTGACTTGTCTCCAGCTCCCAGGGTCTTCACCAAATGCATGGCAGTGGTGACAGCATTCCTTTGCGCCGAGGGGTCCGGGTGTACCCTTACCTGACGACTGGCTGATGGCAGCTCCCTCAGGAAGGAGGCGGAGTGGTCCAGAGATCTGGCCCTCCAGGTCTGCTCTCAACTGGGCCTCCTTATCAACGAGGCCAAGTAAGACCTCGAGCAAGCAGGTGATTTTATTCAGCCGGGCGCAGCTCGACTCTCTTCGAGCCAGAGCGCGGCTCCGGCGGACAGGGCGAGTTCTTTCCTCCTTTGCCCGATCATTTCTGGTTGGGCAATTCGCCCTACCGGGACTTCCCTCGCCTCCTGGGTCTCATGGCGGCCTGTGCCAGCGTGGTCCGTTGGGCCCGCGCTGGAACGATGCGCCTTCAGTGAGGACTGGACCAGCCAGTGGTCCCTGCGCGCTGCGATCCCTTGGACGGACCAGCTTGTCGCCGGTGACACAGGGATGTGGAATGCTCTCCAGTGGTGGACCGTTCCAGATCATTTGCAGGAGGGGGCATCCCGTTCGTCGCCCGAGCCGGCGGTCTCTCTGTCGACCGATGCCTCTCTGATGGGTTGGGGTGCCCATCTGGGGAACACGGGCTCATGGCCTCCTGGTCCCTTGGGAGTCCCGATGCCACATCAACCTGCGGAGCTCCGGTCGGTCCTGGCTCTCCCGCCCGCTCCGTTCCTCCGGGGTCAAGTGGTCGAGTCCAGGCGGACAATACCACGACCATGTACTATCTAAACCGCCCAGGCGGGACGCGCTCCATGCCTGTGCAGGAAGCTCTCCGCATTTGGTCACTCGTGCGCAGCCTGGAGGCGGATCTCCCTAGCCATTCACGTGGCGGAGCCTCCAACACCCTGGCCGATGCCCTGAGCGGGATGGGGGCTGCATCCCACAGTGGTCTCTCCCCTGCGGAGTAGTACAGCATCTGTTCTCCCTTTGGGGCACACCTCAGGTGGACCTGTTTGCCTCCATGGAGAGCATGCTGGCTGAGTCTGTTCCATGCCGCCCCCTCAGCAGGGGCTCGCTGCAGGGGATGCCTTCTCGAGGCAATGGACCCCGGGCCTCTTTTCGCCTTTCCCCCATTTCCCTTGATCCACAAGGTGCTTCTCAAGGCGAGGGAGGACAAGGCGCAGGGTGATTCTGATAGCCCCGAGACTGCCTCGCCAGTTCTGGTACCCAGATCTCCCTCGTCTCAGCTCCAGGACTCCTGGCAGCTTCCAGCTCGCCCGGACCTGCTCTCAGTCAATCAGGGAAGGTGTTCCATCCGGACCTTCAATCCCTGCACCTGGCGGCCTGGTTCCTGGCGCTAGAGTTCCAGGCTTTGGGTCTTCCGGCGGGGTCCTCAATGTAGTTGAGGCGTCCGTGAGAGTCGACCAGAAAATGCTATGCCTTCAAATGGAAAAGGTTTTCCATTTGGTGTCAGAAACAGAGGCTTGGACCCTTCCTCCTGTTCCTTGGCAAGCATCTTGGACTATTTATGGTCCCTTTCTAGTCAAGGGCTTGAGGTCGGCGACCCTAAGGTGCACCTGGCAGCCATCTCTGCCTACCGGCGCGGGCGGGAAGCAGTCGATGGCGAGGAGAAGGTGGTCTGGCGCTTTCAAAGGCCTTGATCACATTTCCCTCCAGTCGGGAACCCC
Organism: Neoceratodus forsteri; assembly: GCA_016271365.2. Lineage (NCBI taxonomy): Eukaryota > Metazoa > Chordata > Ceratodontiformes > Ceratodontidae > Neoceratodus > Neoceratodus forsteri. Next base: position 796,687,400 of record CM028134.1, on the reverse strand, counting down.
ACCTCCGTGGGATCTACTGCTGGTACTGGCAAAGCTCATGGGCAAGCCATTCGAACCTATGCACAGGTGTGCTCTCTCTCACCTGTCGTGGAAGACCGCCTTCTTGGTGGCTATCCGTCAGCCAGAAGGATGGGAGAGCTCCAGGCGCTTTCCATCGAGTCTCCTTACCTGGTCTTCCACAGGGACAAGGTTGTCCTCTTTACCGAAATTCCTTCCAGTGGTTGTAGGAGTTTCCCACCTTAACCAAATTGACTCTGCCGGTGTTCTACCCCAATCACACCACCGGAGGCGAATATAGGCTCCATACTCTGGATCTAGAAGGCAACTATTATAAGGAGCTACGGCTGAAATTCGGGAGAGGTTCGCCAGCTGTTTGTCACCTACGCTGAAGCAAGATCTGGCAGACCTGCAGCCAAGCGGACGATAAGCAGGTGGGTAACCTCCTGCATAGATCTCTGCTATAAGTTAGCGGGCATGGAGCCTCCCAGAGGATAAGAGCTCATTCTACCCGCCATACTGCTGCAAGGGTGGCTGCTTCCAGGGCGTCCTATCCAGGAAATCTGCAGGGCTGCTACCTGAAGTCAGCAAACACCTTCATTACCCACTACCACATCGACCTTGAGTCACGCCTGGGATGCTGGTTTTGGGGCCTCGGTTCTCCAGTCTCTCTTTCCCAAGAAAGTATATGAGGGTGTCGTCTTGCCTCCCTCCTCCCGGAGAACTGCTAGAGTCTGCCAATGAGTGTGGATGAACAACATATCCATGTCCTAGAAATACAGGTTACTCACCTGTAACAGGAGTTCTAGGAATGGTATGTTGTTCAATCACCGACCCGACCTCCCGGCCGGCGCACAACCTGAGCTTCCAGCGGGCCAGATCTGGCGTCATGGGGCGGGCCGAGTTATACCACCCGGGTGGGTGGGAGGAGCAAGCTTGAAGACCTTCCGGCAAGATTTAAAGCGGCAAGGATACTGCCAATGAGTGTGGATGAACAACATATACCATTCCTAGAACTCCTGTTACAGGTGAGTAACCTGTATTTTCCTCTCCCCTTGAAAGAGGCAGTTGTGGCTCCCCTTTTGAAGAAACTTTCCCTCGACCCAGACTGTCTCTGTAACTACAGACCTGTCTCTAACCTGCTCTTCGTGGGTAAGGTTATCGAGAAGGTAGTCGTGTTGCAACTCTGACCATCTTACCACCCACGATGTCTGATCCTCTCCAGTCTGGGTTTAGGAAGAGGCATAGTACAGAGACTGCCCTTGTTCGAGTGCTAAATGATGATCTGGTGGTGTGCGATTGGAAGAGCCATTCAATCTTGGTGGTTCTTGCCTCACTGCGGCTTTCGACACTGTGGACCATGGGATTTAGCTGGAGCGCTTGCGGCTGATCTGTGATCAGCCCTCGGATGGTTCCATTCTTTTCTCACAGGCAGGCTGCAGAGAGTGGTGTAGGGATTTTTCCTATGCCCTTTTCCCTGACCTGTGGGGTTCCATAGGCTCTCTATCTCCCATGTTTGCGGTATATATGCTGCCACTAGGAGACATTATAAGGTGGTATGGGCTGAGTTTTCACTGCTGTGCAGATGATGCTCAGCTCTACATGTTCTTTGGACCCGATCAGGATCATACTCTGTTTTTAATAACTGCCTCGCCGAGATCCAAGACTGTATGAGTGCCAGCTGATTAAGGCTGAATCCAGATAAGACGGAGGTATTGGTTGTGGACCCAGGTTGTCGGGAAGAGAGGTCCTCTGATGTTTCGCCCTCTGGACTTGTGCTGGGGGTCACTCAGCTGAGGTCCTCTGAGCAGGTGCGGAACCTGGGCATTATTTGTGATAAGGAGCTGACACTTTAATCGCAGGTGTCTGCCGTTGTCAAGTCCACATTTTATCATCTGAGGAATATCGCCCGGGTAAAACACCTTGTTTCACCTGACGACCTTCCGGCGTTGGTCCATGCCTTTGTGACCTCCGTCTTGATCACTGCAATGCTCTATACCTAGGGCTTCTGGGGTGGACCTCTGCCACCTGCAGCTGGTGCAGAATCGGCAGCAAGGTTGTGGGGCTTATCACGATCTAGCCATGTCGCGCCTTTGCTCCGTGGGCTGCAGTGGCTGCCAGTGCGGTGGAGGATCACCTTCAAGGTCGGTTTACTGACTTATAAGGCCCTACACAGACAGGGACCACACTATGTGCAAGACCTCCTGTGTCCCTACCGCCCCTTCCGTTCCACTGACTAGGGATTGCTAGAGGTTCCTAGGGTCCGTTTGAAGACCTCAGGGATGAGATCCTTTGCTTTTATTGCCCCGACCCTGTGGAACTCTCTACCTCGTCAGGTTAGAGAGTGACTGTCCACCGAGACTTTAATGCTGCATTGAAAATGTGTTTATTTTAATTTATCATTTTTAGATGCTTAAGAATTGGTAAAACTGTAAATTTTGAATGTTCTAACTTATTATTTTAATTTGTACTGTTTTGTTTAATGTTGTACAGGCACTTTGATAATTTGAAAAGCGCCTTTTATATATAAATTTGACTTGACCTTGTTTTGATAAAGTTCAGGCAAGATTTCAAATGCCCTGGTAGAGATGACCGTTCATTAGGCAGTAGTCCTTGACCCAGGTCTCTCGATGTCCTTTTAAAAAAGTATCCAGGTGCTGTTCTTGTTGAAAAGTCTTGGTTTCCAAAAGTCTGACTTAAAATCAGAATTTTCTGTTCGGTATGTGAAGAATCTAATTCCCACACACTTAGTCTGGTTTTAAAGATTTTTCCAGGCCTCACACATACCTTCTGGTGTAAAATATATGCCAGTTGGACAGACTGTCTGCCTTCCAACTACTGTTTTTCAACTGCTTTGCATTTGAAGTGTGTCTGATATACTTGAGGGTCATTTTAGGACACACTCTCTTATTTTTTCTGTGGTGGGTTAATGATTCCAGGACAATACAGATATTAGGGTGCAACAGTTTACCTTTACTTGTAGGTGTCAGTGGTTCCATGTCAATCCCAGTGACGTCTGGTCCATGCATTTGGCTTAAACTCTGACCCCAGGTCATTACATTACCCATTCCCTATCATGGAAACCACAGTGGGATGTTTTTGTCTTCTTGGGGCCATATACCGTCTTCCTTTATCTTGAAATATAACAGGTCCATTCTAGCCTTTATAGAAATGTTATTTTACAGATACCTGTTAAAGGGACAGTGTCTTAATTCCAAAATACATTACAGAATGTACAGTATTAACCCACGTAAATAGATCTAGGCCTATCATGCGATATTCCTCCCTCCTAAAACAGAACCTGGCGGGGGTGGGAGACACGCTCCTATTGGAGGCAGTTTGTCTCAGTTCTGTTATAGATCCAGTATGCGGGATAGGCTGTCAGCATTCTCATATTTGGATCCAGGCCTATACTCAATCTCCGTGTCATAAGCCTGCAAGGCAGTACTCCATCTCAGAAGTTTCCTGTTCGTTTTCCCCATTTGGCCCAACCATATTAACGGGTCGTGGTCTGTTTGGACCTTAAAATGCCTCCCATAAAGTATGGTTCAAGTTTTTTTTTGATACCCAAACTAAGGCGAGACATTCCTTCTCCACTGTTGAATAGGCTTGTACCCGTGGAAGCAACTTCTTGCTTAGGTATACAATAGGGTGCTCGCTGTCTTGATTGGATACTTGGCTGAGGACTGCCCCATTCCCACATCTGGGGCATCTGTCTGTACCACAAATTACCTGTTGTAGTCTGGGCTCGCCAGCACTGGGGCCCTACACAGTGAGGTTTTCAGCTGTGTGAAGACCTGCCCACAACCTGTGTCCCATTTTACCTTCCTAGGCTTATTCTTTGTCAGCAAGCCAGATAAAGGAGCGGCCAGGGAGCTGTAGTTGGGAACAAATTTTCTGTAATACCCTGCTGTCCCAAGAAAGCTCCTGACTTATCTCTGGATTTCAAGTGTAGGCCATGATGCCGTGGACTCTTATCTTTGCTTGGTTTGGGCAAAGTTGGCCGCGCCCCACATCATGTCCCATATAAGCAACTTCAGCAATGGCCACCTGACACTTTTCTGCCTTGACAGTCAAACCTGTGGCCTGTATTCGGCCCAACACCTCCATCAGGTGTTTCTCCCAGCTATTGCTGAAGATTGGTATCGTCCAGGTAGGTGACTGCAAAGTCCTCCGTATGCTGAAACACCTGATTTACTAACCTGGAATATAGCAAGGGCATTCTTCATCCCAAAGGGTATGACCTTGAACTCTAATAGGCCGATTGGGGTGATGAATGCTGATCTTTCCCTAGCCCTGTCTTTCAGTTCCACCTGCCAATACCCCTTTGTCCGGCTACTGTACTCAAGTATGTTGCCCCTCCCAGTTTGTCAAGTAGTTCATCTGTGCATGGCATTGGGTGGGCATCAGATTTCATGATGGCGTTAAGCCCACAATAATCTACGCAGAACCATGAAGTCCATCCAGTTTTGGTACAAGGACTACAGGTGAGGCCCAGAGCTGTGGGACTTCTGGATCACCCCTCGATCCAACATCTTCCTCCTAATGTCCTTGAGGACCATCTCTGACACCTGGTGAGCTGTTCTACATATGGATGCTTCTGTCCCCGTGTCTACGTCATGCACCATTAGTGGTGTCCATCCAGGCTCTGCCGTAAATAAAGGGCAAAGTCTCACAAAGGGTCCTCAATTCTTGAGCCTGTCCATGTGTCAACTGGGGTGACAAGCGTGATGGTCTCCACAGATGACGCCTGCTTGCTCTTGTCTAACAAGTAGAGAGGGGTCTTCCCCACCTAGCTCCTCTCCAGGACTGCAAACTGCAAGTACCATTTCAGCCGTATTAAAATATGGCTTCATCGTGTTCACATGATGATTCCTGTGAGTGTGTTTAGGTCCGTAGCTACAGTGTAATTAACGTTGTTTATCTGCCATTTTACCCTTGTATGGCCCTGCCCACTCAGCTTGCAGCTTGTCCTTCTGGACCGGGATCAGAACCATTACCTCCCGTCCTGCCCCGTGTGAGCGAGCTCTGGCTCCATGATCATACCAGCTCTTTTGTTTTTGCTGGGCAGCTGCCAGGTTGCTCTGGGCCACGCCCATAGGCTTCTTCAGCATCTCCCTGAATTTTAACACATACTCCACTATGCGAGTCCCCTGGGTGGCATGATTACCTTCCCAGTCCTCTCGTAGTTAAATGGGGGCCCCTCCCTGCATCCATACAAAGCTCAAGGGTGAAAATACTGTTGACTCTTGTGGCATTTCCCTGTAGGCAAACAGGTGTGGCTGGTATTTTTCCCAGTCCTGCCCATGCTGTTCTGCAAATGCCATAAGCATAGCTTTTAGGGTCCCATTAAATCTCTCTACGAGACCATTGGCTTGTGGGTGGTAAGTCATTGTGCACCTCTGTACAACACTACACTTCTCCCACAAACACTTCATTGGGTCCGACATAAAGTAACCCCCTCGATCAGACATGATCTTCTGTGGAAACCAACATGGGAGAAAATCCTCAGTAAAGCATCTGCCACTTTGTCCACCTTAGTGGAGGACAGCACAGTGGTTTCAGGATAGCAGGTAGCATAATCAGCAACTGTCAAAATATACCTCCCTTCCCCCACCAAGGAACTTGGGATATTCAGAGGACTCACAATATCCATTCCAACCTTCTGGAATGGCTCTTCCTCAAGTGGTAAGGGAATCATGGCAGCCTTAGCTTTGCTTCTGGCCTTCCCTATTTCCTGACACCAGTGACAGGATTTGCAGTATTTCATAGGTACATAGATACATAGACAGTGTCTGCAGAAAAGGGCCTATGGCCCACCTAGTCTGCCCATTTGAGCTTGTAAGTTCAGTTTGTTTTCCTAGAAGTCTATTTCCCCTTACCCCTGACCTCTAGAATTCCTTTATGTCTATCCCATGCATTCTTAAATCCCGTGATTGTTTCAGCTCCCACCACTTCCTCTGGCAGGGTGTTCCACTTGTCCACCACCCGTTCTGTGAAGAAATTCTTTCTCATGTTTCCTCTGAATCGTCCTCCCTCCAACTTCATCCCATGCCCTCTAGTCCTGAAACATCTTTTTCGCTTAAAAATAGTGTTTTCCTGCACCCTGTTCCTCCTGTAAGATACTTGTATGTCTCTATCATATCCCTCTCCCTCCTCTCCTCCAGGAGTACATGTTCAGTTCCTTCAACCTGTCTTCATAGGACTTGTGATGCAACCCATGCACAATCTTTGTTGCCCTCCTCTGAACCTTCTCTACCCTGTCTATGTCCTTACGTAGGTATGGTCTCCAGAACTGTACACTGTACTCCAGGTGGGGCCTCACTAGTGTCTTGTATAGCGTATTTCTTCACCTTCTTGGTAATATTGGGCCAATAGAAATTGTGGACTAAGCACTGCGTAGTGCGAGCAATGACCAAATGTTCGGACATGGGAATAGCATGAGCTACCTTGAGCAATAACTCACGATACTCATGGGGAACAACAAGCTGCCTGTCCATCACCCCGTCCAATGTGTATTAACAGTCCATTTTCCCAGTACACCCTATGTTTTCCATCACCTCTCTGTGTTCCAGCAGACTCAGCACAGGCCCTCGGCTTCTCTAAGCTAGGGTCTGTCCATTGTGCTGCTGCTAAGTCTTCCAACTTACCCGGAACATGGGGCAAACCCCCATCAGTTCCCAGGCTGAGGTCCATAGCTGTGGCAGTAGGGGACTCTGTATCACAGCCTCCCCATCCCTCCTTAGAAAAACCTTCAGTAGCAGTTGGGTTAAATGCCACTAGGGGAAGTTCCATCCCCCTGTTGTTACCCTCTTTTACAAGAGCTGCAGGTTGTCTGGCCTGTCTCTCAACCTCCTCTTTCTGAATCTCTCTGGGGTCCTAAGGATCACAGGAGCGTCTGTTGTTTTGGCTCTTGGTCACGGCATAAACCATTCCCTGTGGAACATCATTCTCCACAGTAACGTCCATAAGTTTTTCAGCTACAGCCACCTCCCTTACCCTTCACCTGCATCTCCCCTATCCAGAGTAACACTGACTAATGGGTAAGTTTTCTTTCCCTGTAATCACACAGAAACAAACTGATTTGGCAGTATTTTGTTCAGTCCCCACCAAATCCCCTTTCACCAGGGTAGAGATGCTCCCGTATCCTGTAGCCCCTAGTTTGCCCATCCACCGTGACTGGGTGAATGTGCCCCTCATATTGTCAGGGAGAGCCTCATGGGCTGTTGTCTTTGATTGCAGAAGCCCTTTTGCCTTCTGGAATTTCTTGGGAAACTGCCCAGACAGATGGCCTATCTGGTGACAGTACCAGCATTCATCATGTTTCTTGTCCCCAACCTCCCTTTTGGGCACCTGGGGGTTCCCTTCTTTTTGCAAGGGCGTGTAGTTTTTGTTTGTCCAAAATGCCCACTTTTCCTTTTCACCCCTGAATTCTCCTGGGGAGCAGCCCTGCTTCAGGCATAGCGATCCGCCAGCTCTGCAGCCTCTTTGACAGCCTTAGGATCTCTGTCCTCTAGCCAAAGCTTCAAGTCAGGTGAGCAAATCCAATAAAACTATTCAAGCAATACCACCCCTTCAGTAGCTTCAACAGAATCTGCTTTCACCTCTTCCCACCACCGTTTTAAATATTGATACGGTTTTGTGGTTACCTCCTCAAAGCTCATTTCCAGTCCCTTTTGGAGTTTCCGGAACACTGCTCTGTATGCATCAGGGTTCAGATCATATTTTTTAACAAAGCAGTTTTAACTTGTCAAAATCTTTACTTTTAACATTGTCCATCTACCCCAGTGCTCCCTCCCTTGCCAATAAGTAGTGGAGACAGGTTAAAAGCTCCAGGTCTGTTTGGGCAGATTGGCCTAGATACAGACCTTTTCAGATGAATTTAAAAACATGTCCATATATTCCCCTCTTTAAACCTGGCAATTAATTTTTAATTTAACTTGCCACCTCCCCCCACCTCCAGGAGGTTCAAACCCAACTCCACCCTTACCTGCTCAGGGTTGGTGTCGGTTGAGTGTCAGCTTTTCAGCTCATGTTCCCTCTGGGCTGCCATTCGTCAGCCTCTGCCTCGCACTGTTTTTCCTTCCGCTTCTGTCTGGCGCTACTGTTCTTGGGCCTCTTTCTGCTGCTGTTCTTGACCTCTCTCTGTAGCGTCGGTCCTCCACCTCGTGCTGTCATTCAACCTATCTCTGTTGCTGTCAGTCCTCCATTTCCATCTCAAACCTTTTTGCTCCATCTCAGGCTGTTTCTCCTGCATCCGCAGCCTCCTCAGCTCAAGCTCTTGGTCTGTAGATGGCTCCATCTCCTCTGGGCTCTGGACCTCTGAAGTCACCACCTCTGGCACTAAGTGGGGTGGCACTTCTCCATCTCAGCTGCTGGAAGGACCTCTGAGTTGCCTTTTATTTTGGTTTTCGTAAGGAATGCCCTTCTCCCCACAGATCTTCTTCAGTTGTTCCAGGTTCATCTTGCTGTACTGGACAGACATTCTTTTACAGTATCTACACTACTCTGCTGAAAAAAAAATTCAAACGGGATAGGGTCTATTGTCTGCAAACAAATTTAGTTTTCCCCTTTCCATATTCTGCCTTTGATTGTGTGATTTGTTTTTGCAAGACTGTTCAAAATCCCAGTAGCTGGTACCAAGTCTGTCACGTGCCCCTGGCCCTCAAACCCGGGCAGCCTGGCAGGACTTCCTGTTTACAGAGAGATCCCTCCCTTTTAAGAACTTCGTGAGCGGAGCAAGGGTTCAGGAAGACTTCCCAGCCTTCCTTTTCCCAGTGGGAGGTGGATTCTGTAGTTTTGAGTTCTTTTAACTCTGCACTGCTTTCAGTATTTGAATCCACCACAGCCACTGGCTACGTCTTGTCTAGGTAGTTTTATCACGATAGCCGAGTGGTTCTATCTTTTAGGCACCGGTCTTTTCAAAACCCTTTGGTTTAAAATGTTGCATCACACAGTCGGACCCCAGCAGAGTTGATAAGAAAATCGAAAAGTTTACTTAACATAAAAAGCAATACAGAAAAGTTTACAGTTTGGAAGAACTTTGAAATGCAGACAATAAAAGTAAAACTGGATGGTTCACAGAAAACACTAGATACTATATTCTAAACAATACTGTGTTTTGATGTTAAAGTTCAGACAAGATTTCAAATGTCCTGGTAGAGATGACGGTTCATTGGGCAAGAGAATTTGTAGAAGTCCTTGATCCAAGTCCCAGGATGTCCTTTAAAAAGTCTCCAGTTGCTGTCCTTGTTGAAAAGCCTTGGTTTCCAAAATTCTGACTAAGTCAGAATTTTCTGTTCAGTATGTGAAGTTGAATTCCCACACACTCTGGTCTGGTTTTAAAGATTTTTCCAGGCTGACACATTTACTTTCTTGAGTAAACGTATATGCCAGTTGGACAGACTGCCTTCCAACTACTGTTTTTCAACTGCTCTGCATTCGAAGTGTGTAATATATATGTGAGGGTCATTTTAGGACACATCCTCCTTATTTTTTTTGTCTGTGCTGTGGTTAATGATTCCAGTACAATACAGATATTAGGGTGCAACAGTTTACCTTTCCCTGTAGGTGTCACTGTGGTTCCATGTCAATCCCAGTGACATCTGGCCCATGCATTTGTCTTAACCTTTGACCCCTAGGTGATTACATTACCCCTTTCCTATCATGGAAAGCCACAGTGGGATGTTTTATGTCTTCCTGGGGCCATATACCCGTCTTCCTTTATCTTAAAATATAACGGGTCCACTCTAGCCTTTATAGAAATAAATTATTTTGTAGATACCTGTTAAAGGGACAGTGTCTTAATTCCAAAGTACATTACAGAATATATAGTATGAACCCACATAAATGGAGCTAGGCCTATTATGCGACAGATGGTCTAGCAGTATTGACATTATGATCACTAATGCTAGGGTGGTGATATAAAAATGGTGAGGGCAGTTTTCTTCCTTGTCAGCCCATGCGTGAAAATCTTGTTTTCTGGAGGAGAAAAAAAATCAACAAAAGCATTTTATATTCTATTTGGTTCAAATGAATTTTTAGCTCAACAGTAAGGGCTCAGACTGGTTGACTGTGCCCTTTTCAGTTTATTTAAGCTGTTGTTCATGCTCAATTCAAACAGTATGTTAAGAAAATGGCTGAACAGGCAGAGATTTTGTTTTACAATCCCGCACCCCCTGCACCTCCCCCACAACACCCTGGTACTTCCTTCCTTCCTCAGATCAGGCATTCTCTGGTCCTGTATGCCCTCCATGCACTCCTGCTGTACCAGTCCAGATAGTCTTTCAGAACTCTTCCAGGGCTTAGTGGCTTACCCCCATGTTGAAACATAAAATTTGATGGCAGAAAAGGATTGCTTTAGCCCGCCTAGTATGCCCAGATATTCCTTTCCTATTCTGTCTTTGCAGACCCAGTCTGGTCTCCATTGATCCTCCCCCCTCCCTGCATTCAATCTCTTATACCTCCATGTCTGTACCATGCATGCTTGAAGCCCTCCACTGTTCTTGCCTACACCTCTTGCGCTGACAACAGGGATTTATTTAACTCTAAAAATTGATTAGCGTTTTTCTCATAAAAGTTCTAAAACATTGTGAAAATGCATAGCACTTGCCTCATTGTGTTTAACATACATAATACTTCTAGAAAACTTGTATAAATGCTTTCTGTACAGTTAGTATTGCCCCAAGGAAAAAAGTGCTAATCAATTATTTAAAACCCTGGACAGTCTGTTGCAGACCCAACACTACCCTTTCAGTAAAGAAACTATTTCCTCACATCATTCTAGAATTTCTTCCTCTCTCTCTCTTTACTGCGTGCCTCCTGGTCCCAGTGTTTCTCATTTGAAAGAGACCCCCCTCCACACCTATACTCTCTTTAACCCTTTGAGGTACTTGTGGGTCTCTAATCATATCACCTCTTTCTCCTCTTCCATGGTGTATATGTTGAGATCCCACATTCTCTATAGGGTTTCTCTTGCAAACCATGCACCATTTTAGTTCCCCTCCTCTGAACTGCCTTTACTCTGTGTCTTTCTGAGCTGCAGTTTCCAAAATCGAACACAGTGCTCTAGGTATGGCCACACAGCGATTGATATAACAAACACCACCTCCCTCCCCGTGCTGGAGATAACCCTTCTTTGCAGCCCAGCATTCCACTGGCCTTACCCCACTGCATTGTTACACTGCCCTGCCACCTTGAGGTCCTTGGATATGATAACCCAGATATGTCTTTCTTACCTAGTGACAGCCCAAAAAAAAAATCCTATACTCATCGTCAGGGTTTCTATTTCCTAGGTGCATTGTTTAGCACTAGAACCTCAGCTGTCATGTTTTGACCATTCCTTGAGTTTTCCTCGATCATTTTTTTTTTTTTGGGTGGGGTCTCCTCTGCTCCTGGTTGGCCCTCTTTGAGCCACCTAGGTCTCTCTGCACTGCTGTCCGATGCCAGCCACCTCCACCTCACATTGCAGTCCCTGGGGTAATCCGGCGTGTCCCTTTGCTGGAAGGGCCCCTTCTCCGAGGGAGATAGGCACTGGTGGCGTGGCCAGCACACTCTATGTTTCCTCCAGGTGCTGCTGACGTGGAACTTGGGCTGCATCAGGAGCTTAAGGCAGCAGAGGCTAGTGGCTGTCATCCAGCGGCCATGGAGCATTTTTCCTGTTTGCTCCCCCGGGGGTATGGTGTGCCACTGACGTCTACCACGCCCCTTCTTCTAGGTCTTCGGGATCCAGCGCGTTGCCATACTCCCGGCCTCTGCCAGGAGTCAGCAAGCACCGGGTCCGCACCCCCGAAGGCGAGCAGCGTACAGACACTCAAGCCTTCTCTCCTCGGGTGGCCCTCCAGAACATGGGTCGCAGGCGCCGCAAGTGGGAATCCAACCGATGTGCTGAAGGGCCGAGATCGCTTTTTTCCTCACCCTCCCCAAGTGTCCACCCTGTTGCAGATTTTTTTTTTTTTTGGGGGGGGTTAAATATTTATGTAGCTTTTTGCCCCACTCCTAACGTCGTTGCTCTGCCCTGGTCATGGTACCCCCATGACTCCCACCTCCTGCTTGGCCTCTGCTCTCCCGGTTACCCTTGGCTTACCCCCAGGGGCCGGGGTCACGGCACCGTAGAGGGCACCAGTACCGTGAGACCAGTAACTGGTTAAGAGAGCTTGGCTTGGAGTCTAATCAGAGCCCGGGGGCAGGGCTTCATGGAGATGGCAGGAACAGAGTTTTTTTTTTTTGTCCCCTGTAGGCTGGGGCAGTGACTTACAGTGACGTCCTGCCCCAGAGATTCTCGACCCTGTCAGTGCAGGGTGACAAACTGGCCTCCACCACGTGTTTCTCCTGCACTGAGCACATGGCCCCCCTCCCCCCTGGAGAAGGAGAGCAGTCCTGGGGATGCTCTTTCTCCCTCCGACCCGGATCCGTTCCCGAACCCGGGTCGCCGGCGTAACAAGTGGAAATCCAGTTGCTGCGCCAGCAGGCCGGCAACTGTTGCAGATTTTGGTATCATCTGCAAAAAGCATACCTTCCATTCCAGCTCTTCTATAGTGTCCCCTATAAAGATATCAGAACTGGCCCCAGTACCAAGCCCTGTGGGGCCCACATGTTGGGACCTTGACAGTTGATGCATTCCTCTGCCATGAGCTGTGTCCTGAGGTGGTGGAAGCAGAGAGTGGTGCCGACTGGAACTTTCAGAGTGATTTAGCCTGGCACTGTCATGACTTGGGAGGGAAGGTTCCCTTGAAATCCTGCTCACTTCCCCTGTGAACCACGATGACCACCCACCACACCATCCTGTAGACAGGAGCTGGCTGATCTTGTCTAGTCACCTAAGATGCCAAAGCTATAGATGGCGCACAGACCAGCTCTCTCCATTGGAATCTGAGGGCACTGCTTCCAAATCGCTCCCAAACCCTACCAACCTATGTCGGGGGAGTTGGGTTGGGACTGAATCTCTCTCTAGTCTGCCATGTGGACCTGTTCTCCATTATTTTTCCCCTCAAAGCCATCCTTCAGGGACGTACCCTGTTCAGGCTGTATGAGCCATCATGTAGACGTCCTGGCTGTTTGTTAGTTTTTTTCCCCCAGTTTTCTTCCACAGCCCATCCCCACCCCAGTGATGTGGGCTATGCTTCCATCAGCCTCAACATCACAGTTGTCCATTTGCTGAAAGTCAAGCTCCCTTGGTCAGCCATAGCAGTTGCTGTGACACCCGAACTCCTCCCCAGCCGAAGCGCACTGTTGAATGGCAGCTGCCTCAACTGGGCCTGCCCCCTAACATGGCGACCCAGCTCCACTCCTTAATCCGGGTTGCCTGGACAGCAGTGCGACGTGCTGCTGCTGAGCCATCGGAGCAGGCCAACACCACCTGTTTCTAATATAACATGCTGATGCTGTGAAGTTCAAAGAGCAGCTCAACCGTTAGTAGTCATTCCTAAAATAAAGATTTCAGCTATCACAGATTACCAGGAATACATTTAAAGGGCGCTTCGGGCTAAACAATTGCAGCCATCGCTGCACAGATTGGAGCTCAGTACCGCCATCCCCTGCAGTCACCATACACAGTACCTTTTTCTAATACCCGAGCTCTCGTAAATTTAGACAATCTGAGATCTGTAGCTGGCATTTTGTAACGGGGGTGCTGACCACTGGAGATCTCTCTGGAAACCACACAATATGCTGATGTTCCACTGCCCCTTCTGTATTGTGCCCATATGTACGGAAATGTAGGAATTTTCATTTTTCATGTTTCTTACGCTCAGCACTATTTTTACAAAATGTGCCTAAATGCCATGTGTTGCAATACAAGAAGGGGCAGTGGAACGTCCGTATATCGCATGGTTTCCAGCACAATCTCTGATGTCAGTACTCCCGTTGCAAAGTGCCAACTGCTGCTCCAGGATTATCGGAATTTGAGCGCTCGGGTATTTAAAAAAAAAAAAAGATGTATATTGTGAATGGGAGATACTGGAGCCTCGATATGTGCAGTGATGGCTGCATTTGTTTAGTTGGTAGCTCTCCTTTAATGTTCAGGTTTTCTTTCTTGGGTTTATCACCTTTTGGTAGCGTGTCTAAGACTTCTGTACAAAAAGCATTTGACTGGGGCCGACCTGGTGGCACTGAGCGTTGAGGCAGTGGATGCCACACCTTTCATCACTCCGGCAACACATGTTCAGAGGTGAGCAAGGGCTGCCAGGAGTGGTCTGGGGGCCTGGGCTGAGGATTGTAGCAGTTGCTGGGCTGCTCTCCTCTCCCGGATTGGGGAGGCTAACTGATCGAAATTAGCACCATTCCACTAGTCAAATGCTGGTAGATTTTCTTTCGTGCTAGTAAGATTTTCCTGTAACTAGCCCTACGGGCTTGTACTGGAGAAAATATTTCAGTAAGTATACTACCTGGGCTAGTGGAAAAGTCTGTGGGGCGAATGGATTTTCCCTGTTACTAGCCGTGCTATGTAGTGGCTGCAAAACTTAATTTCGACCCCTGTTCTAATCACCTCACTCTCGAATGACACCCAGTGGAGGCTGGATGCCAGGTTAAGGGAGGTCCAGGGTACTGACGAATGTCTGGTGGGTGGAAGGAGCATGTGGTTTCCGGGTGCATATGTTCAGTTCCATGTATGCGCACTTGCCTGTGCTGCCACTGCTCTGGGAGGGAAGGGAGAAAAAACAAAAATCCATGTCTCCCCGTGGACGTATGTGACAGCCCCTCCGCTGTCTGACACCGCTCCTTGCAGATCCCCATCAGCCAAGTCGGTGGGGGGAGAGGCTGACCAGGTTGGGGGCAGAAGGGGCCTGATGACAGAGTAGGTGGCCACTGGGAGCAAACACCTATAATAAGCACTTGCCTGTCCCCAGTGCCTTAATGCCACTAATTGTCTGTTTTCCAAAATGGCTGATTATGTTTGGCCAGATTTTAAAATCCATTTTTCCCCCCATTCCCTCCTAAATTGAGTGTGGCTCAACCTGTTTTAAGAAAAAAAATGCATCAAATTTTAGAGCAACAGTAAACATTGGTTGTATATGTGAGCTTTGCATGACAAAGTGGCACAGAGTAGGTTGTTTGTGGCATGAAATAATTGTTGAAAGTGGGAGGTATTGTGGACAAAATTGGTATAAATGCAGAACATTAATGCAAAAAACAGAAAAATTGCTAATTCCATTTTTTCCTCAAATGGCCATTTCTATTGTTCCGTTTTCATGGAAAATAGGCGGCCCTACTTTTTGACAGCATAGTACATACCATGACAGCAGCCTGTGATGTCACAAACACAGGATTTATGTGGTCAGTCAAGGATAGTCTGATACTTTGGAAAGAGCGTTGGCTAAGTACTGCCTTATCTAAAATGTTTAATAGAGCAGTGACAAGAAACTGAATAAAAATGCTAGAGACCACAAAAGCTAAGCATATCTAGGGGGATCAGTAGTAGGAGAGGAGGATATACTGCCAGTGTGCAGGTCACTGGTAAGGCCGCATCTGGAGTATGGAGATCAGTATTGGTGCCTGTCACAACCCCACTCAGCAGGTCAAGCCCTCTGCTCCCACAGTGCCAGCCTCCGAGCGCAGTATTGTGAACAGGGTAACCCTCCTGTCTGTTTTATGGGTCCGAATCACCTTTGATCTCAAGTTCTGGAGGGATTCGAGCTGTGAACCTTCTGCTAGTGTACCCAAATGTACAAGCTCAGATAATTCTGCTCTTCGGGGAAATGCCAGATATCTTTTGAATACGGGCACCTAACCAAGTATACAAACTGACCCCTTAAAAACTCTATGAAAGACCTTAGAAAAATTCTTACCTTTTCCCAGTTTGGTATACCATTAAGCTTATGAACAGTGTCAACTTTAACCATCTGTACCTCACAGGCAAAAGAATTTCAAGACACGGCAGTCTCTTTAAAATAAGAGGTTTACTTAGAAAATGGATAAAATAGGTAAAATGTAAACACATAACCATATATCACAAAGCATACAATCACTTAAAAGAAAATGAGGAAAATGTGCAAACTCCTACCACCATAATACAGTGAGACTTGTCTATCTAATGTATTGCCTTCTAAAACAGTGCTTAAAGTAGATGTTTCAGAGTTCAACAGGAATGTCTGTGATGAAACACAGAATACAATTTTTAAAATGCTGTTTCTCAACCCCTTCTATGAGGTCATCTCACTCCTCCTCCTTCCAGAATATAAAAATGATCCAAAACAGGATGTCTTATCAAGAGGTATATTAAATACTGTGACTTCAGCAAACACCTCATTTTCCCAAATTAAGACAGTCTTTAATTTCCCTCTTTGATCTCGAGCATTCCTCTCCCCATGGCACATCTGAGGATTTTTATGACTTGGCACCATAGTGAGATAACAGGTTTTCTTCCTGTAAATGTCATAAAAGTTGATGATCTCTATCTTGGCAGCTGGTCAGCTACAGTTAACACACTCAGCTCTAGAATGGAATCTTGAGTGAGTGCTGTATTCTTGTGTAAAAATGGTTGTTTTCCTGAGCAGTTAGAATGTTCGGAACTAAAATGGTAACACTCGAGTATAAATAACTAAAAAAGTATAACTCCTATCACAAAACTTACAGCACGAAGTTTGCTCACAATAAAAAAATCTTTAAAATGAGGGGTCACACATGTTGATGCTTTTTTTTTTTTTACAGAGCATATAACGATAATTGAAATTTTTTTCTTTAAAACAAAAACCTTAGAAGTGGCAAATGTCTGTATGATGGTTTTCCATCACACCAACATCTGTGCATTACACTGCCACAGTTTAGATTATTTCTGATCTGTTTTACATAATAAAACGGACCATAAACTAAGACATGTGCCAACATATAACACCAGTAAACCGACTGAATTCGGAAAAATGCTCTGCACAACTGCCCACATGACTCACAAACCACGATAGCTGAAAAAGTATGCCTCCTAGTCCCTAGACACCTGCACGGAAAATGTTCACAGTAACAAGAGCTTTAAAATGATGGGTCACTCATGTTGGTGGCATTTGCAAATTTTTTTTTTTTACAGTTCCTGAATGATAAAGAGCATTTTTTTACATTTTGTTCTCAAATAAAAACCTACATTATAAAAAGTACACCTCCTAGACCCCAAACACCAGCATAATTGTCCACATTAGAGACCTTTCAAATGATGGGTCACACACGTTTCTAGTATTTAGTTTTTTTTTTTGTTTTGTTGTTTTTTTGTTTAACGTTACCTGCAATGGAGAAAAATAGCATTTTCTTCACTTTTTAACCCAAATTAAAACCTAAAAAAAAATCTGAAAGGTAGCAAATGTGTCCAATATAAAGTCAGTATTCTGGTAGGTAGGAATGTTTCCTACCGACCTGTACTTTCCAGTAAACTTATCCTGATTGGTTGATCCAGAAAGTGCATAAGAAGTGCAGGACGCACATATGTGCTCTTGGGATGAGAAGTGAATACCTGACGCATATATGCGCTATGGGGACTAGAGGAATTTTCCTGATGACGCACATATGCGCTGTGGGGCTGAATGAGTTAAGTCAGATAAACAGGAGACCCTTAATTATGTCTTTCTAGTCTTTAATTGTCTCCTGGCTTTCAGGTTAACATCTTGTAGCTGGAACCTTGGGGTGGGGGTCATCCTACAGGCTGTCTCATGAGACACTCAATAATACATTTTTATATTACAAAATTCATTGAACAATCAAAACCAGCTGGCCAAGTGTCACAGTGCCCACATCTTAAAAAGGACAACCTGCTGGAGAAAGGTCCAGAGGAGGGCTACAAAGATGGTAGTGGGGCAGCAGGATAAGGCATACGAGGAGAGGTTGAGGGCACTGAACATGTACTCCCTAGAAGACAGGTGAACGAGAGAAGGGGACATGATTGAGACATTCAAGTACTTGAAAGGGATAAATAAGTTTGATAAGGAGTCTCTCTTTAAGCTGAATGGCAACCATAACACTAGGGGGCACAGTCTTAAGCTGGAGGGTGGGAGGTTTAGGATAGAGGTCAGGAAGCACTTCAGAGAGGGTGGTGGACACTTGGAATGCAGTGCCAGAAGTGGTCATCTCGTTGAAGACAGTGGGCAGCTTTAAGAGAGGCTGGGGTAGATATTGGGCGGGGGGGAGAGTAAGGATCATGGGTAGGGAGGATGGGAGGAGTGGGGAAGGAGGGCAGGGACATTGGCTCAAGCTGTGGACCCTACAATACGAGCAGATTTGATAGACCAAATGGCCTTCTTCTGCTGGCTTCTTCGTATGTTCATATAATTCCTTTTAAATCAAGTTGTGCTGAGCCTTTTAATATTAGTAGCACATGCTCTTTACCTTGAAAAGTACAGTTTAAAAGTGTTTTATAAATATGTGTCTTAAAGAATGAAGGTTTGGGCATTTTATATGCCTCTGCAATCATCCAGTTTCCATTTATTTATTTATTTGGTAACGGATAGGCCCACTAATACCAGAGGTCCCCACCCCCCGGGGCAATCTGGGATTAATTAGATAAAAAACAAGTACATAAGGAGATACATATTACACTGCTGCTTACAAGGCGAGCAGTATGTATCAAACACTGGTTAATTAGACAGTAATACCAGTAATTAAGACAGCAACTTGGTAACAGTAGACAGTTTCTCACTCCACAAGCTAAGGCATTTGGTGCGCTTAGGTTGAACAAACGAAACAATAAGACATTTACAAGGAGATCAAGCACATTTCAAGTTCAGAAGACAGGTGCAATGTTATGTTAAGGTATGCAAACACAAGCGTACTAGGGCATAATATATATCATGATGCGTAAAATATAGGTCAGTATGTTATGGGACATTCGGCGATAGCAGGAACATAGGCAGCCTTCCAATTGATATGTCTTTAGCCCATTTCTGAAGCAGGAGAGGGTGTTAAGAGTTTTGTTTGCATACCTTTTCATCGTGTAATTTGTATTCAGCCAACCGTTTTTGTTTTTTTTGAAAAAGAAGAATCCAATGGAATCCTAGTATTATGAAGTCAGAAACTCTTAACTGACAAGGCTGGTAATATATTTTATTAGGAAAGTTCAAATCTGTTTTCAGATTTTTATGGAGGAACAACATTTTCTACCACCAAAATATTATGTATTTAAAGAGGACCTTTCCCAGTCCTTTTGACTTTCATGCATAATTTACCCCTTCTTGCAATGATTCTGGACTTGTATTTCATTACTGTCTGGTGCAGTTAGTTTTTGCATTCTGAGCTGCTAACAACTGCAGGGTGTACCAGAGGTTCTATAGCAAGCCTGGTGTTGCTGTGGGCTTAAGGTTGTATTGCTGACATCACTATAGGGCAGAGTCAATTTCACACACCCCCAAAAAAAAAAAACATACTGACAAGGCATTTGGATTTTGGCATAATGCATTGCTAACAGGGTGTCTTGGGGACGGTGAACACAGTGTGTACACTGAGTACTGGTAGGTTTCCCTTGCAACATTGTTGCAATCCATGGCACTGCAGTGCTGAAGTCACCCTTTAATCCTATAGCGATGTCATCAGAGCCTGCAGCTGAACAGCAAAGGCAAGTTCAGCAGGGCTCAAAAACAAATCCAAATTATGGAAGGCAGAGTAAACCTTGGCCAAAATAAGTGCACACACTCTTTCAGGTCTAGTACTGCATATAATGACTACAAGCTGTAACTTTTGGATCATATCATGAAAAGTGCTCTTTAATACAGATATTTCTTTTTGTACCCACTGTGTGATCTTTTGTTATAAGTTTAGCAAGTGACATTTTCTTCATAACCAGATTTTACTTTGCAAGAAGAAAAGAGAGCGAATTATAAAAATCGTACAGGTGAACCACAGTAGTGCAAACCTGTAAAAGGCAAAGTTAGTTGTTGAATGAAGTATTTTACTTCATTTGAAAAAGAGAAATATATTTAGTTTCTCATTGAAATGCATTGGATTCCTAAGTAGCTGGCAGTTTCTGACATCACAACACAGAATTCTAAAAATTATTTTTTAAGAGAAGTGTGATAAGCAAAGATAACCCATTTATTTCACTACACTAATATATTAAAGTGGAAAGTAATTAACGCATCAAAATATAATAAAAATATAATAAAATGATTGTCTATTAGAAGTAACACTTGCTATTTAATAAATTGGGTAGAGCAGCAGAGATGGGTGAGGTAGATGGAAGTGCCTCCTCAGTACAAACCTGCTATGGCGCCCGAAGTAAAGTGCTTAATATTTTCCTAGTTTTGAACAAAGAGATGCAGTTCAGTTCTGTTGAGCTGTGCTGTCTGCACAGCAAGACAAGACATGGGCAACCCTGAAAACCTGCTGCTTTCCTTCAGTCAAATTCAAGATGTTTTAATCAAGTGCCAGCAGCAAACACCCACGTTGTTTCATTGTGTGAGTGTGGACTTGCTTGCCAGCTGCTGACTAGCAAGCATGGTAGCTGAATAGAAATCCTGAGGAATTAAAAGTCCTGTGCCATAGGCCATGATGCAGAGCGGCCAAAACGGTCAGGATGGGCCAAACAGCGATTTGGTTCTATAGTACTGATCTCTGATAAGAGGACTCTGTCAGACTGGGGTGTGGGTGTGTGTGGGTGGGTGTGTGTGTGTTCAGAAGTATGGCAGTGGCATGTGGATGGGACAAAGGAATGGTCACTTAGCAGCAGGCCTAGTATAGTAGCTTTCAGTCTGAAATGAGAATGCCACAAGGTTTACTGCACACATTTGGTGGGGAGCATCAGTGTGAGAGTTAGAAGAGGCGAGTAGAAGGAGTGAGACTAGCCCCTTTCTCTGGTGCTTTGTACTCCTTTTCGGGGAGACCCTGGTTTGTACTGCGACTTGCCCCATCTCCCTCACTCCATTCTTAGGAAACCAGGATACACTGGGGGCAGCATGCTCAGAGAACGGTGATGGGTGGGATTCATATGCCTGGTGCTTGAACACCTCATGTGGACTGTGGAGAGCTTTGGTGTTATGGGTAACCTTGCAACATTGGCTGTCTTAAAACTCACACACACATGTACGTACCTGCTAGCTGACAGACTGATGCCTTTCTTCAAGGTGGTGAGTGGGACATTATCACCAGGACTAAACTCTGGTTCCATGACTTGGGGTCTGCTTGCTCTGAAACAGAATTTCATTGTACTCCGCTTATTTTTCCAGGTCACTGTTAATATTCATATACAGATATAGATTTTAGTTGTCATTTCTGGTAGTCCTTTATTTTGAAAGCAGTTTTTGTTGAGTTAAAATCAGCACTTTTTTTTTTATACAAGACATAGCTTGGCTGTGCGACTAGCAGCCATACAAGTTTGACACTAGTCACATCCGTTAAAATGCTATATCTCAATAGTGGCAAAATCTAGTAAGTGAAAAAATTTAGACAAAGAAGCAAGCAGTAGATACTTAAACAGATGATGTACAGCTAGGGTCACCTCCCCCATTTCAGCAGTATCTGTCCTAATAATACTGCTGACTCCCACTGCCCTTTCTTAGTGACAATGAGGGCTTACCAGGGTTGGGTAAGGAGAGACTGGCCTGGGCCCTTGCCGTGGGAGGTTGTTTGTGTGGTGGTGGTGGTGGTGGTGGTGGTGGGGAGTCTGAATGGACCAGAGTCTTGATGGCCAGCAGTGGGGGCAGGAGCAACCAGATGTCAGGAAGAAGAGAGATGAGTAACCATGTCAGGGATCGAAACACTTTGTGGAAAAAAAAAAGTGAAAATCGTGATGAGCAGAAATGTTAGGTGTGGGCCAGTGCCAGAAAGATTTTGGGAGGAGGAAAGAAGAGAGGAAACCATCCGTAAGATTTGACATTCCTCCAGCTTCCTTTTCTTTGGATAGTAGAAATTCAGTAGAGGAGCCAGGTGGGTGAGATCATCATAGGCCTGCCCAGGCATGCCAGGGGGAGGGCAGAGATCAGGATGAGGAGGAAGAAGTCCGAGGGTCCAGGAGGAAGCACTGGTAGGGTATGGTAGTTATGGACAGAGAAAGATGTCCAGGAACATGTTCTTCAGCAAATTCTTGCCAGGCACTAGTTGACCTGAAACAAAGGAAGCGTTAGCAGTAGCCCCAAAGAAGATGGGAAGATAGAATGTCAGTAGTATGTCAAAATACTATCATAAAACATAGAAGTTAACGCAGAGGACTGCAAGACCCATCAAGTCTGCCCATTTCTTTTCTATCTTATGAATGTGCCATCTGCCTTTGCTCTGTCAATGGCCGATCTATTCATACTCATTTGTATTGCTCCCTTATGCCTATTTGAAGCCCTGCACTGTATTCGTATCCACCACTTCCTGAGGTAGGCTGTTCCATGCATTCACCACCCTTTCTGTGAAAAAGAACTTCCTCACATTACCCCTTAATCGGCCTTCCTCTAATCTCATGCTGTGTCCTCTGGTCCTGCTGTTCTTACACTGAAACATGTTAGGCTCGTTCACATTAATACCCTTAAGGTGTTTGACTGTTCGATCATATCCCCTCTCTCCCTCCTTTGCTCTAGGGTATACATATTGAGCTCCGTTAATCTGTCCCCGTATGTTTTATGATGCAGTCCCTGCACCATTTTGGTTGTCCTTCGCTGGACTGCCTCCATTATGTTAATGTCCTTGTGAAGGTTCGGCCTCCAGTACTGAATGCAGTACTCCAGATGGGGCCTAACCCGTGTCTTGTAAAGAGGGATTATTACCTCCCTCTTATGACTTGTGTTACCACTACTAATACACCCCAACATCCCCCTAGGCTTACCTACTGCTTTAGTGGTCTGCCTGGATGATTTCATGTCATCTGTGATGATGACGCCCAAGTCTTTCTTCCCTTGTGATTGCCAGCAACTCCCTTCCCAACCTATAGGTGGCTTCAGGGTTTCTCTTCCCTGTGTGCATGATCTTGCACCACTTTGCGTTAAACCCCAATTGCCACTCTTCTGAACATTTTACCAGTTTATCCTGATTTCTTATCATTCTGGCCACCCCATCTGGATCAGCTACTCTGTTGCAGATCTTGGTGTCATCTGCAAACAGATAAACCTTACTCTCCAGTACATCTGCAGAGTCACTGATGAAGATATTGAAGAGGACTGGCCCCAGGAGTGATCCCTGAGTTACCCCACTTGTGACTTGCATCTCTTCTGACTGTATACAGGGCTAGAAATTTGTTGTAAAAAGCGGTGTACCGCATGGATTACCGGTTCCCCAAATCTGGTATTCCGTCCCAGAAAATGGTATGTCACCCCCCCTTTTTTTTTTTTTTGTATACCTGCTAGAAAATGTCACCAACCATTAGTACATCCTTGTTTGACTAAATAAAAGGCAAGAAACAAGTTCTAAAAATTCTACATTCATTTATTTTTCTGTATTTTTTTTTTCTCTTTACCTTGTATGTAAGGTGTTGAACTTCCACTTTATTCTGTGCATGTACAGAAAGAGTGATGCACAGAATGAATGTAGCAGCCAGGCATTACATACATTTTTTCAAGGTGCTTTTGCAGCACTGACTGACCGCCATCTCATCACAGTTGATATTCATTTCACAAGCAGCAAAAAACAGTCTGTCTGAAATCCATGGTAGAGTATAGACACTCACACTACATTGTAATATTATAAAAGACAAAGAACCTCTGTGCACAAACACTGAGGCAAGGGTTACCCCAAAGGGCATTTGGCTGGGAAGCCAAGTTTCAAGAAAATACAAAATCACACATGCCCACACAATGCAAAGCATCAAGGGCTGCATATGCAAATCACCACAGAATGTTATGCTGGTTCAACTTTAAGCAGAATTGCATGGTGCCGAAAGGCCTCTCACACAGTTTGCAAGGGTGCTAACAGATGACATAGACACGTGTTTCGTCCCTACCAGGACTCATCAGTATGCCTCTATTCATAATAGCCAAGCTACATTTCCTGTCTCCTCTCTCTCTCTCTCTCACCCCTCTTTCACAGAATGATGGCATTGCTCACTCTCCTCAACTCTCTCCCTGTTTACTTCCTATACCCTTTCCTTGCAAACCTCACACTACCCCTTCTGCCACAAAAATACCAACGCTACTGTCCCCACCTGTAATTGTTCCTCCTTCAGAGACCCTCTCATATCCTCCCTACCTCCCTCTTGCTCCTTGCCATCTGCTCCCTACTGCTGTGGTCCCCCTCCTTTCTTTATAGCCAAGAAATACTGCATTTTGCCTGCTTTCACTATGTTAACAAGCTACCTCTAAGTGCTGGCCCCACTCAGTGAATTCAAAATTGACCCTCAAAAGTGCCTTATCTGGGACCGCCATCATCCTGCTGCTTCTTACGGAAATATCCACCCCAATCCTGGCCCCACTACCCCACCCGCACCTCCATGCAGTCCAAAGGCCTGCGACTGGCCGCCATTAATATATGTAGCCTCCAAAACAATCTCACATCTCCAAGCATGGGTCTGCCTCCACAACCCTGATGTACTAGCTATATCCGAGACGTGGCTATCTTTAACCATCCCAGATTCGGCTGTTCACATACTGGTCTACACACTTTTCAGATCAGACAGGCTGGATAGACAGGGTGGTGGGTGTGCGATGTACCTTCAGGAACCCCTGCAAGGCACAATTGCTACATTGAACCCCATGGCAGGTGCCCAGTCCCTTACCCTTAAGTTAGCAGTTGGCAAGTCGGGTAAATCCCTCTACCTAATGTCAGTCTATATACCCCCTCGAAACCAAAAGGAGGCTTTCTCCTCCATCCTCAACATCATCGTCCAACTACCAGAAAACTCAGAAATCATTGCCCTAGGAGACTTCAACAGTAACTGGCTTGCCCTCACACATCCTCCCTCAAGGATGCAGCCACGTGTAATCTCTCACAAATGGTCCCTAAGCCCCACTAGACTTGACCAATGCTGGGGCACTAGTTCTCTCCTTGATCTCCTCTTCACAAACCACCCTGAGCGCAGGGGATGTCCAGGTCCTCCCTGACTCACTCAGTGATCACTCCCAGTTACCTGCTGCTGGTCAAACAGCTGGAGGCCCCCAATCTCCTTGTATTGCCAACTAAAAAGGGTCCCTGGCACATCTCCGTGACCACCTTCTCAACCTCGACTGGTCTCCAATAGATCACCAGTCATCAGTGGATGCCGCCCTGTCCTTCTTCATCAGCTCCTTCCAAGCCGCCTGTGACATCTTTGTCCCCTATGTTAAGCGAACTGAAAAAACAAAATCCTCCCCTTGGGTAAATCTGACCTTGCTCGACCAAATGAAGGCCCGTGATAACCTATGGCACCGTGCCCGTCACTCTGTTTGCCTCTCGGATCGCCAGCTGTACCGTGCCGCCTGAAACTCATGTACCTGGGCTATCTGCAAGGCAAATGCAGCCTTCTATCAGTCCAACCTTACTGCCACCTGGGGAGAGATTCTGGGCTAATATGAAGGAACTAAGCAGCAAGCCTCCCACCCCTCTCCCCTCTGATTGACATTGATGGTTTGTCCACCCAAGACCCTGTTAAGATGGCTAATGCCTTCAGTGTGTCTTTCTGTGACCTCAGCTCTATCTCTCCCCCCCCCCCGATTTCTTTACCACAAGCAATGGACAGTTTCCGCCACCACCAAGTGCCCCTCCTTTCTACTTTAGAATGTTTCTCCCCTAGTGTCAGCTCGCCCGTATCTTGCCAAATTTCTGGGTAAGACAAGGCACAGTGGTGATTCTCTTGATGCAAAACTGCTCTCATTAACCTTGGATGCCATCCTAACCCCACTAACTAAAATACTAAACATGTCCCTTCACCTAGGGTAGTTCCCTACCCCATGGAAAAGGGCGGTCATCACCCCAGTTCATAAAAATAGGGACCGCACCTCCTGTAGTAGTTATAGACCCATCTCTTTACTCCCTCCCATCTCAAAGGTCCTGGAAAAAATAGCTGCTAATCAACTTACTGACTACTTGGACTCGCACCCTCTACTGTGCCGACAGCAGCATGGGTTCAGGAAAGGGCACACCACCACTTCTGCCCTGCTTGAGTTTACCTCATTCATCCATGAAGCCCTTGACCAGGGAGCCCTGGCTGGATATGTCTACACTGACCTCTCCAAGGCTTTTGATACCGTTAATCACATTATGCTGAAAAACTCCCTCCTCTCCGTTGGTATTTTCCAGAAAACTGCTGATTGGTTCTCCAACTATCTCCATGGCCATACCCAGCAAGTTAAAATTAATAGCACTCTTTCCGCCTGCCTTCCAGTATGGTCTGGTGTCATTCAAGGGTCCATCCTTGGCCTACTCCTTTTCTCCCTATACCTAAACTCCCTCCCTCTGGCCTCCACTGAGCGTCTGCTCCTGTATGTAGATGATGCCGTGATCTTGGCTGGCATCCTGGCCCTATTCAGATCCAACAAGCCTTCCAGGGCTTCTTCACTGAAATTGAATCATGGTTTACCTCCATAAACTTGTCCTCAACTACAATAAACAAAGGGCGTGCTATTCGCCCACCCTCAACACAAGCACAACACGACCAGACTATATACTAAACTCCAAGGGTACCATGCTGGAATCTGTCACCAGCTTTAAATATTTAGGGGTCACCCTGGACTCGGCCCTTACATTCTGGGAGCATATAGCTTTGACTTGCTCTGCTATAAACGTTCGAATTGGAATCCTATATAAATACAGGCCCTACCTCCCTCCAGATGCCCTCTGTTTAGCCGTCTCTAGCTCCATCCTTTCCCTGGTTGACTGTGGCATAGTCATAATATGGCGCTGCCTCCGACACTGCCTTGTCCAGCATTAAGCACTCACTTAAAGCCTGCTGGGTTGCCACTGGCTGTGATCGCCTCACACATACCTGTGAACTTTACAAACAGTCATGATGGCTAAACTTCCAGGGGCACCTACTTTATCAGTACTGCTTATTGTCCAAAAAAATCCAACTAGGATTAGCCTCTCCAGACTGTCTCACGCTTCTACAAACGTGCTCGCCTATGCGGGCTATAAGACACTCTAACTCCACTACCTTTCGCATCCCGTTCGCCAGGACCACTGCCTTCCAAAGATCCTTTTGTTACAGGGTGCCACAATGGATGAAATCCCTCCCTGACACTGTCCTGTCCATTCCTAGATTGGGACCTTTTAAACCTGCGCTGCGCACCCATATTGTATCAAACTGCTACTGTGATTGCATATAACTCCCATATTTGTGCTAGTATCTGTTTGAAAACTGTCTACCACTGTTTCTTAGTACATGATTTATAATTTATGCACCTGTGGTGTAGTTTTTTTTTCTCTCCTTACGTATTATCCTATTTTTTCTTTATCTCTGTTTATCTATGTACCGTTCATAACTCTGTATTGTCCACTGTTCAATGTATGACGCGGAGCCTTTGCAAATGAGTCCCTGACTCAAAGGGTTGTAATTCTTAAACTTGTATAAAATAAAATAAATAAATAAATAAAAGAAAAATAAAAAAATAATGTGATGCAATTTAACCCAAAAATGCAGCACAAAATCCTGGACAGTCATTTTGCTTTCAGTGATGACAGTGAGTGTATGCACAGCTGAAATGTTCAAGCAGCAATTGACATTCATTGATGACTGAGTATCTTTTGTCGTCTTGGTTTTTGTCTACCCCATCAGGACGACACTACGAAAACATCTGGCTAGTGTAAACAGAAGCTCGTGATTCAGTTAATCCGACATGATTTGTTACAGCACCGTGACAGTATGTGATAGTTTTATTACCGTGACATGACCAATTGGCCAGATTTTACAAATTTAAAACACCCTGCTCCTAAATTGTGATAGATTTTTGTAATTTTTACATGAAATCCAATTTGGCCAGAATGTTACTGTACCGTTCGTAATCTAATTTTTGCTGTGCTGAGTGGTCCTATAAGCCACGTCTCCTTGTTGGTGCATGAACACTCCATGATTATTTTATTGGGAGTCATAGAAACATAGAAGTTGACGGCAGATAAGGACCGCAAGGCCCATCCAGTCTGCCCATTTATTTTTCTACCTTATGAATGTGCCATAGGCCTTTGCTCTGTCAATGGCCTATCTATTTATACTCATCTGTATTGCTCCCTTATGCCTATCCCATGCCTGTTTTGAAGCCCTGCACTGTATTCATATCCACCACTTCCTGAGGTAGGCCGTTCCGTGCATCCACCACCCTTTCTGTGAAAATAACTTACTCACATTACCCCTTAATCGGCCTCCCCTAATCTCGTGCTGTGTCCTCTTGTCCTGCTATTTTTCTTATATTGAAACATGTTGGACTCTCTCACCTTGTTAATGCCCTTAAGGTGTTTGAATGTTTCAATTATATCACCTCTCTCCCTCCTCTGCTCTAGGGTATCCATATTGAGTTCAGTTAATCTGTTCTCATATGTTTTCTGATGCAGTCTCTGCACCATTTTGGTTGCCCTTCTCTGGACTGCATCAATTTGGGTAATGTCTTTGTGAAGGTGTGGCCTCCAGTACTGCACGCAGTACTCCAGATGGGACCTAACCAGTGTCTTGTAAAGAGGAATTATTACCTCCCTCTTGTGATACCCCTGCTAATACACCCCAGCATCCCTCTAGCCTTATCTACTGCTGTAGAGGTCTGCTTGGATGATTTCAGGTCATCGGTGATGATGACACCCAAGTCTCTTTCTTCCCTTGTGACTGCCAGCAACTCCCCTCCCAGCCTATAGGTCACTTCAGGGTTTCTCTTCCCTATGTGCATGATCTTGCACTTCTTTGCGTTAAACCCCAGTTGCTACTCTTCCGACCATTTTGCTAGTTTATCCAGATCTCTTCTCATTCTGCCCACCCCATCTTAATCATCTACTCTGTTGCAGATCTTGGTGTCGTCTACAAACAGACAAACCTTACTTTCCAGTCCATTTGCAGTGTCACTGATAAAGATATTGAAGAGGACTGGCCCCAGGACTGATCCCTGAGGTACCCCACTTGTGACTTGCATCTCTTCTGACTGTATACAGTTTACCACCACTCTCTGTTTTCTGCCCGTCAACCAGTTTGCCACCCAGTTCACCAACATCTGACCCACCCCGAGGCTACCCAGCTTATTAATCAATCTTCTGTGTGAAACAGTATCGAAAGCTTTGCTGAAGTCAAGGTAGGCAACATCAACTGCTCCCCTTGGTCCACCACTCTGGTTACCCAGTCAAAGAAATCTATGAGATTAGTTTGACAGGACCTTCCTTTGTAAACCCATGCTGTCTTGGATCCTGTGCTTCTGTGGATTCCAGGTGTTGCACTATCCTTTCCTTAGGAGTGTCTCCATAATCTTTCCGCTACTGAGGTAAGACTGACTGGTTTGTAGTTCCTGCCTTCCCCTGCTACCACTCTTGGGCTATACTAAGAAGGGAAGAAAAATGATGAGGACAAAGATACTCTGTTCACATACCCAAATCTGGACTACATGGTGCTCAGCTGCCTACCTCAGATACATTCCAGGCACATTTAATTGTGAGAGAAAACAGTACCTGATTGGTGTATTATTTTCAGCTGCCTCATCGACTTGTACTTGACTGATGGACTGTGCTACTAGGACTGGCTATCCGTGCTGCTGCTGCTGCTCGACAAGTTAGCATTAGTCTACGCAGCCATGTCTTTTATAACAAAAGTGAAATTAGTAGAACAAGGACTGGGAGAGCTCACAGATTTGACAAATTAGACTGTACTAATCAACCTACATGACTTGTAAATCTGGTGGCACTGTGACCAGGCAAAATTATTTTAGCCACCAAAAACCTGGAGTGACACTAAGTTGAACTGATTGCAGATAGCAGTATTAACTGTTTTGTAGGAAAAATGAAGACATTTAGTCCAAGCAGGACTCAACAGTTGGGTGGCAAAGAAAGGCCAAACCTTAAATGTGGAGGACATGATCACAACAATTCATGTCATCACGAGAGTACTCAGTGATGCAAGAACCCCCACAGTTAAGTTTCCTGCAGAACTAGTAGTACTAGGGCACAACAATGACATGGGAGTACATTCAAGTTCTTCATCAGATATAACATGAGAATCTTCATCAGACAAGTTTTTCAGAATGTTTCAGATATGAAAGATTCATCTAAACCTACTTCAGAGTCTGAGCTGTCTGCCTCTTCTTCCTCCTGCTCATTGCTTTTTGTTCCGTGGACCATATGGCTGCAAAGAAGGCCTTTTTCTGTCTACCATTTTAATCAGTACTCAACGACTGGAACTGGATCAAATTCCTGTTCACTTGGTGTATGTAATGAGATCCTTAAGTCTGAGGCTGTCCTTTCCTAATGAACCTGCCTGTCTAATTTTATTCTTTTCATTAGGCTAAACCCATGTTCACAAACAGCTGTACTGGTGAGAGTACGACTTAAGGTTACTAGTCCCAAAATAGTGTGGCATTTGCCTTGGCAAACCTTATGACTATTTGCCACTTTGCTTCCAGCATTGGCATACCTTTTGGGGGCGGAAGACAAACATGTAATACCCTGACCTGATCTGCAGCCTGACAGTATTGAGAATTTGCTGATTGTTAGTGGTAGAAGAAGAAAAATCACCTTCTCTTTGTGATTTTTTAGTTTGGTCTACTCTGCTACACACATGTCTGGATCTCTCTTCTGTTCTGTGAGGACTGGTCTGAACTCCTCTATGACACCAGCTACTGCATCCTCCACATAATCTGAAACAAACTGGAAAAAAACTGTCTCACCTCCCATCTCGCTAAGCTAAAGATGATTCTCCCAGTGCCACCAGTCAGTTATTTTCCCATCCTAACACGCCTGTCAAGTCCACATGGCTTGTTGGCCACTGTTTAAAGTTCACGGTGTTGTTCATGGCCACCATAATGGTGCAAGTCTTCAAACCTGTTTGTGACATTTAGGATTATGGCTGTCAGTAGTGTGTGTCTGTCAACGGGAAACTGGTCCACTTCGTCAAGAGATAGGGTATGTCCAAGGAATTCAGGTCCCTCCAAGGCATCAAGATTTCGCAAGTGCTTTCCAGGTCTAGAACGAGAACAAAAGGAAAACACACTTATCCCCTGGCCTGACAGATTTATTTATTTATTTTCTGGCTAGGGTGGAGCGAAAATACTATAGTCTAGCTAACCAAGCTGGAAAATAAAAATTACCTTGTTTTCAGCTTTACAAGGTAGTCCTTCAGGTCTTGAAGTGATTCAGACACCTCTCCCACTGATGTATCATTTGCTTGAAGAAGCAGGCTGACTTTCTTGAACTCTTCCAGGATGTCTTCCATCAGGTAAATGTAGTGTAGACATCTCCAGGTCTGCATGGTCTTCAGGTAGCCCTTGGCCTTCGCAGTTTGGTCTCCTCGGGATCTTCCAAGTTGCATCTGAGAAGACAAAAATTGGCACAAGTTGTTGCTTTAGTAGTTCCAATTTTAAAACAAATCTAGACTGTGCTTAAAATGGAGTCTGGGACAGTACATACCTGTTGGAAGTGCAGCAAGATCCCGGGGTAGTCTGTGATGAGCACTTTCAGTGCTGCTAATGTGTGTTGTGCCCATCTGATTCCTCCTACTCTGGTTGGAATAAGGCATCTTGCTCCCGCTGCCTGACAGGAGACTCTGATTTTTACAGTTTGGAGGTGAAAAATGATAAAACAGATCCCCAGCAGTAATTGGTCTATTTTTTTTTTTTTTATGATACGTGATGTTTTTTAAGGCATCCTTCAGGGCTAACTCCAGCCTGTGTTCATTGCAGTGGATTTTGTCTAGATGAGGACAGTCCTTTTTCAGTAGTGTGGCCACCCCCCTCTTCTACCGGTCATCACTGCTGCCCCATCGGTGATGAGCCCTACCAGTTTGTTTTTTCCACTCCGCTGACTCTGTCTGTGACAGCATGGCCTGATTGATGCATGCCGTGATTGATGCTGCATCAGCTTTGTGTAGATTTTCGAAGGACACGAAAAAAAAAACACCTGGCATCCCCTTGTTTACTGTTCTTATGTAAATTATTTCCTGTTCTTTTATACTGGAATCTGTAGCACCATCTATCATTACGGACATGGAGTTTGCATTCTTCACCACATCCACCAGCTTCTTACGTTCCACGTCAGCAGTATTACTAATGAACATGCGGCATGATTTGTCATTGTGATAGGTTTCCCCAAAATCAACCCCTTTACATTTGTCAAGGTCACACATCCACTGGAAGTCTGTATATGGCCTAGCGTGTTTGGCTAAGGCATGTGCATTTCGAATTAAGATCTACACACGACATGCCACATTGGAGTTTAGCATTTCGATTGCTCTGTCAGCAGCAGATGCCTGCTGGGATTCAGCTACAAATCTGGCATCAGCAAGGGAGTGCTTCTTAGACTTGGCATGTTTTTGTAAAGACTGCTCTGTGAAATTATTGCAGCCCCCTTCATAATATGCTGATGTTGTGTCTACAGTGTCTGGGAATTTCCTACATGCTTTACAAAACATTGTTTTTCTTGGGGTCAAGCTCAACCTAAGCGTACTTTGTTACCCAGTGTTCTTGAAAAGTACGCACTCGTTTACTTTTGTCATAAGCAGCATCTCTCTCCTTTTTTCTAAGAGCCTCCTTCTCTGCTGTTGTGATCTTAGGGTTCTTTACTTCATTCCAAAAACGCCACATCTTGGCAGTTCTGGCAGTTTCTTATAATTTGCCACAAAGAAGCACGCCCTAACCAAACAGGCAAGGGGCAGTGGATGCAGAACGAACTGGGATAAATCCACCTCGTGACACCCCAGAGAGAATGGGTCCCCGCAGCAATCGAGATAATTTTCTATGCAAGGTGAGTATCAAGCAGACTTACGATCACAATTTATTTTTAGCTGTGGGGGCCTCGCTAAAATATTTTTGCTGTGTTGCAGATTCAACTGCAGAGGGGAGTGAGTCAGTGTTGAGGTTTTGTTAAATTCGTCCTCAGTTCTTCTTGGCCAATTGTCCAGAATCTAAATCCCAACCCCCCAACAGGGTGAAGTCTGCCCAGAAAAGAAAATGAGCTGCACAAATAAAGCTGCTTCAATGAAATGTTGGAGCCTGTGCTTTTTTTTTTTTTTCCCCCAATAAAAAATGTAACATTTAAAAGATGTCTGGTGTGCCTCTTGGGAGGGTACCAAGGGAAAACATATGCCTTTTGTGCCTCACCAAATCCAGGCATTAGGGCATGATTGCCTGTTTTGTGGCACAGTGCCCCTCCCTGAGTGAAACCGGGCAATTAATCTATCTCTGGGCTGGAACATATGCCCCGAGTACTGTCAGGCAATTGGTTTTCCCTTGTTCTGTGCCCAAAAGGGCTAAAACATTTTTTTTTCTTTTTCAGGCTTGTTGCCTTTTTGGTTTTTTCTGTCAGTGTCCTCTCTGTAAAAGTTTTCCCTTGTTGGCCTTTTTCATTTATTTCTCCATTTTTAGGCAGTCTGCCTGACTTTTAAAAACTGGCTAGTCTGCAAAACACAGCAAAATCTGCCGTCCGTTATTCCAGACCCCCCCCCCCAACTGTTTCCTAAGCTCACTGATGCTCAAAATGTCACAGAAAATCATTCCGCATTCTCATATCCACTCTCCCTCTCAATAGTGACTGTACTGTTCATTCCCTGCACCCTCCGTTTCAGTCAGCCCTCTTCTCCCCCCCCAATTTACCAGACGGAGTTGCAGTGATGTCCGGAGAGAGCCTGGAGTGAGAGAGTCCTGTCAGTGTGTTTGCCACCCCGGGAGTGAGGGAAAGCAAGTGCGCAGTGGCTCAGCCCAAGACCGAAATCTCGCCAGTGAACATGAGATTTCGATGTCTTGGGCTGGCAGACAAAATGCCGCATTCCGGTTGGCTGGAGCATCTTAGGCGCCAAACAGTCTCCAGAGCTGAAATGGGAGCAAAAGAAACCCCACATGCGGTTGCTTGAACCTCACTCCTTAAAGCGGTATACACCACGGTTTACCGTTGGGGGGGGTTGCAGAATCTGGTGTTTCGTGCTAGTTTTTGGTGTGCACGGAACACCATTTCAATGGGAATTTCGAGCCCTGGTATACCATTTACCACCACTCTGTTTTCTGCCCACCAACCAGTTTGCCACCCAGTTGACCAACTTCTGACCCACCGCAAGCCTGCCCATCTTATTAATCTTCTGTGTGGAACAGTATCAGAGAATTTGCTGAAGTCAAGGTAGGCGACATCAACTGCATCCCCTTGGTCCACCACTCTGGTTACCCAGTCAAAGAAATCTGAGATTAGTTTGACAGGGCCTTTGTTGTAAACCCATGCTGTCTTGGATCCTGTGCTCCCATGGTGCTGAGCTGTGGGCCCTGCCCTACCTTCTCCTCAGTAAATACTGAGCAGAAGTATCTATTTAGGATAGATGCTTTTCCTTGGTCCTCCTCCACACACCTCCACATACTCTCCCTTATCCCCTTTGATCTTATCAACCCCCTCTGGACTTTCTCCTTTCACTAATGTATCTATAGAAAGTCTTGTCCCCTTGTTTTACTGTTTGTGCTAGTGTTTCCTCAGTGTGGGCCTTTGCCTGCCTTACTGCCTTCCCTGCTTCCCTTAGGGAAGTTTGGTATGCCTCTCTATCTTTGTCCCACTGCATTCCCTTACATTTCCTGAAGGCCAGTCTTTTGGCTCTGACCTTTTCTACTACTGTTTTTGAGAACCAAAGTGGTTTGCTCTTGCTTTTCTCTCTAACACAATGGGATGTTGCTTCAAGTATTACATCTTTAGTGCTTGCCCACTTTACCCATACCCCCTCACCTGTATTTCGTCTGTGTACATGATTTTCCATTACCCAAGAGGCAGATGGAACCATACTGACGAGTGTCACCTGGTGACTGGCCACAGTAGAGGAGTGGGACTGGGCTGCTGCTGGTGTGTTGCTCCTAGATCACCATCACAGGGATGTTATGTGTCCGTTCAAGTGCCATGCCAGCAAAGATGGGTAACCGGTGTGCCAGCTGTTGGGGAGCCATACAACGCAGTCATAGACTGGACCGAGCAGACAGGAGGGCTGTAGTACTTCAGTGGCATTCAGTCGTGGTGGTAATTCTTAAACAAAACAAAAAATAAAAATCGGAAGCTATGACAAAAACTTTGACTGCAAGCAACATAGAAATTTAGGTTGTGGTAAAGGAACATGTTGCAAAGTGTGTAACTGATGCAAGTAATCGGCACAGTTCTTCTAAGCTGTGGAAAAAAAACTTGCTACCAATCCAAAACTGCTAATTCTAAATTGGCACACTGATATCGTGGGTAAAGGGGTAACAGTTGGAGTTTTTCTTGCTATTGGTTGGGACATAAACATATGGCAAAAGGTATTCTCAACCAATTGGAGTCCAGGACTTTTCTGACCCATTCAAGTTTTGCAGCGTCTAGCCAGAAGGGCAAGTGACTGTTAAATCTGCTGGCCCAACAGACTTTTCCATTGGCCCAGCTAATGTACTTATTGAAATGTTACCTTTTCTGCTACAAAACAGCAGGGTTAAAAGAAAATGTCACTTGCCTTATACAAAATCGCCATTATTTGGACAATGCAAATTCTGACCTCGTGTGAGTCAGAAAGGGACCCTCCCCAAAGACTATTCTAACACCATCCAGAGTTCAAACATATTCTTTGTTTGCCAGTGGCTAATAGCCACTGCTGCAGAGTTGTGGTAAGTCTGAATGATGACAACAGGGCCAGGTTCAGACTCCTGGCTGCAGAGTTCAAGTACTGTTGATAACTGGTACAAACCATGCTAGTTAAACACAAGCAGACCCCTACTCCACTCCAGGTACTCTGTTGACCAGGCTAGCTGAACTCCTCTCCTCTCCCCTCCCTGTATATTTATGGTGCCTGTATCAAGGGCTGCAAACTAGGTCTTGAGTCACTAGCCATCAGGGTTAGTAGCATGGAAAATAAGAAAAAACACAGAGTTGATCAGACACAGGCTAACGTAAATCAAATACAGTTGAAGCCAGTTAATCGGGACGTGCTTAATGGGGGCATTCGCTTTAAGGGGATGATCCCCCAGTCACCGATTAAGTGGCTATGGAAGTATCACACCTTTAAAGAGGCAAAGGAATCCCTTTAATGTGGCAGTTTCCTCTGCTATCCTCTCGTTGTCACCTGCTAAGATACTTGACATTTCGCAGCTAATCAAATTTAAGCAGTACATACTGCATAAAAAGTCACAAACTGCTGATCGACATAGTTGTCTCTTGCTGTTACCTGTGCACATTTATCTGTCCTGATGAAGTCTAAATGAGTGGATCTTCCCTTGGCAGACAAAGTGAAGCTTATTGGAGCACTGCAGGAGACAAGTGCATCAATGTCCAAGGTTGCTAAATAAACTCCGTACTGCTTTTGAACACTTTTCAAAAAATGTTCTTAATAAAATAAAGTAACATTACCTAACTTGAGATATACAGCACAAAATCACAAAAGAGCTGAAATCTGTACATGCTGTTTTAGTGTTAATATATGTCTCTGTTTGTTCCTGATGTTTGTTTGCTCTGTTGTATCTGTACGTTGCGTTTTCTGGATCTTCTGTTATTAGAGATGCCCGCTTAAAGGGGAAGAAGGCCCATCCACAGAGGTGTCCCCTTTGAGAGGCTTCAGCTGTACCTTTATTCCACTTCTAGAACACAGACTGCTCAAAACAGGTGCACTAAAAGCACAGCAAGGGGAGACAGACAAACCGCAACATTTCATACAGCAGTGTGCTTCAGCAGGATGCAGGGTTAGAGCATGTTCAAACTGGCACTTAAATACTCTTAATTAGCACTGTACCTTTAAGCAGCTGTTGAGTTAAGTACGCTATTTTGGGTAAGAGTTTTAAGTATTTTCAGGGCAGCAAAACATTTGTAGTCCTTTATGATAGAAAGAGTGTATCAGACTTAAAATGCCATAAGTAAAGAGAGCAAAAATGTAATCTAAGGCTGCCCGGTATATTACAGTTCTGCATCACAAATAAGTGTGAATGATGGGGAATAAACTATAAAAAGGATAGCTAAAGTCACTACCTGACCCACAGTGTGAACACTTTAAGTGAGATGAGTGGGATAGAAAACACAGTAGAACAAAATCATGACCTCATAGATACAAGTAGGGTAGTCGAGGGTAGGGGATGTCCAAGGGCACAAAAACAGAGCTATAAATTTATGGCTTCACTGCAGGAGCCCCAGGATGTAACCTAAGATATATTGTATTTGGGATTCCTAGTAAGCAGAAGTTGGACCATTTAGTTCAATTTTGTGTGTCCTTAAATATTGAAGTATCTATGGAACATTGGTTGAAAGTATTTGTGTACTGTACATATCACAGAAGAATGAAAAAATTGAGACAACTAAAATTTATACCTGTGAAGGATTAGATTTCGATGATAGACTCCATAAGTTAAACCGATGTCTCTTCAGACACGTAGGATTAGAGGTGACCTACTGTTATGTTACGACATAATGTAGGATAATTACCTGCTGAATGAATTGGATCTGACCTTCAGAAATGATAACATGGGCACCAGGGGGTACCCATTACAATTAAGGCCCTAAAAGGTCAATACAGATAGGAGGAAGGCCTTCTACACACACAGGGTGGCAAACCCCTGGTACAGGCTGCCACTGGAGCTTATCAGTAAATATAAAAAAGAATTCAAAAGAAAATTAGTTAATTACATTTTAAATGGAAACAACTTGACTTATTATGGGTGATCTGGCAGTAGCAGATATGGGCCTACAACCTCCTTGGCTCCTTGCACCTTAGTAAATAGTTTTTATTTGTGTTATTTGCCATTGGTTGTTGTAATATAAAATGTATGGCAAAAGAACTGCCTGAGCTAATCAGAGACCAGAATTTTCCTACCCATTTTAAAATAAAATTTTGCAGCTGTCAGCCAGTACGTCTAAGGTAAAAATCCACTGACCTCACAGATTTCTTCCGTAGGCACAACTGAATGTACTTACTGAAATGGTACCTTCCCTAGTGCAAGACAGCAGGGCTAGTAGAAAAATTTTCTAGCACCATAAATCTACCATCATTTGGCTAGTGGGTCAGTGCTAATTTTGCCCTCCAAGTACAAGTTAGAAATGGACTTCCTTCCCCAGGCAATTCTGAAACTGTCCAGATTTCTTACCTATTCCATTTGCCAGTGGCTCATGGCCACTGCTGCAGAGTTGTGACATGTCTGAATGATGACAGCAGAGCCCAGTCCAGAATCCTGGCTGTAGAGGTCAGGTACTGTAGATGACTGACTGACTGGTGCGACACAGCACAGTGTGAGTATTGAAATGGCAGTGTGACTATTAACAGTGTTTCCTTGATTAACTGGTAGGAGCCACTCCAAGTACTCAGTTGACCAGGCTAGCTGAACTCCTCTCCCCCGCCCCATATATTTACGGAGTCTGTATCCAGGGTTCAAATTTAGGTTTTGCGGTCACTGGCCAGTGGGCTAGTTGCAGAGAAAATGCACTGGCTTAAATGGCATACAGTATAACCCTGATTATCCTAAGTGTGGGGGGGCCATAGAAAACATTCGGATTATCAGAGGTTCGGATAAACGGGAGTAGACGCTGTGCTCAGTTAGTTTATTACATAAATTCACTTTGCTTGAAAAACGTTTCAATCATGAACTGTATTCACACTTCTTAAAATGATCTTTCAAGTAAAGCAGTATGTGACATAAATACAGTACAAAAGTTAAAATTTGGCACACTTCTTAAAGTGATCTAAGTGCTTTTCAGAAATTCAAGTACGTGTAAAGCAGTGAGTGACAGAAATAAACGTACAAAAGTTAAAAACGGCACACTGCTGAATACAGCACAGTTAACACACAGACCTATGATACTGTTCAGTCTCGAATACAGTTCTGTATAGCAGAGTCCGGAAAGTCAAAGTAAAATTACTTCCAGCTCTTTAAAGAACCTCGTAATTGTGGATTGCTTTTCCCTGTGTTGCAGGTTTTTTTGGGGAGAGATTGCATTTCTTAGTAGCAGGTGTGAATGCAATCTACACTGTCTGTTGGTCTCCTTATCGTCTTCGCCATCTGGAGCAACCATTACTGAGGGGTTATTCTGGGCAATGTTAAGGATGTCATCGTCCAATAACTCGCCATACCCAACATGCTCGTCACAGGTAACGCACTCCTCTCTCACCTCGGCACTGAATTTCATTTCTTGCACTAATAGCTGAATGGTTAAAGTTGCCTCTTGTGTGCTGGTCTGGTTGCAAGGTATTTTTTGCTGCTAGCTCTGGATTCGTGAGCTCTCGTCTGGGTTCAGTCAAAATCTGGGATTTTTCCCCAGCATTTTCTAATTGTGTTATGCCACATTTCAGCCCAGGATTCAGCCAACAAATAATGGGCATCCTTGACCGCTAATTTTTTAAACTGGTGAGCAATTTCAACAATCTGGAGCACCTGCTACATCTGGAATATGTCCAAGACACTGCACTTTCTTTTTGTGGCCATTACTGCTTGCCTGACTAGATTGCCTCAGGACGGATATTTAAGTGTTGCATAGCAGGTAATTGCAGCTCGCTAATTGGCGTAATTACAGCAAACTGAATTTTAAAGCAGAAGCCACAGCAAAGTACTGAAGGTAATCGGGTGCAAATGGGGAAAACATTGCGGTTTCAGATAATGTTTTTTTTGTTTGTTTGTTTCCCGGATAACCGGGTTTCAGATAATCGAGGTTATACTTTTACTTACAATATTAAAATGTTACTAACCCCCACACACACACACACAATGAAGCAAGTTAAAGAAAATGTTTCTAGCCCAGTATACAATCTGTCCACATTTGGCTTGTGGGCCATGGCGATTCAGATCTAATGCAGAAATCATTATTTCAGACTTCCTAACAGAGGAGAGGTGAACCAGATTAGTAGATGGGAGCTGGTCAGGTGCAAATTCAAAACAAAAGCATAGAAACCAGACACTCCTGAGAACGTTTTCTCATTCAAGTGGTTTTTATTGTAGCTTGTTGTTATGCACAGACCCTCACTTTAAGCCTGTTTTGCCACTAGGCACTTCATCAGGGAAGAGGATCTATTGGTAAAACAATTATATATGGTTATATACACTACTGTATATTTCAGTATTTACACAACACTGAAAATTCCTTCAGTGCTTCCAAACTGGTATCCGAATCAGTTATTCAAATGTCCTAGTTCGCATCTCAGACTACTGTATTCAAGCGTCTTGAGTATTATTTACCAATTATGGCAAATTCCTGGAGTCCGGAACAGTTTTTACAAATTTAAACTAGAAACATAATTCCTCTATCATGCATGCACCACTCTTCCTGCTGGAGGGGCTGGAGGATGCAGTCGCTTTTGAGGGGTGATACAATACAGAAAACTTTTGCTGTAGCAGTATGTGTAAGTATTATATTCACTGCAATAATGTTTCAGTATTATGCAAATGTAGTAAACTCGAACCTACCTAGGCTATAAAGTCTATTAAAGATTGTATCATTCGACTTGACAAATAGTTTCTACTTGTGAACACCTATATCAGCGATAACATGTTCATTTTTAGGCAGCAATCCTTATTCTGTAACTCCTGACGTAATTAATCCCACTAGTTTATGCAATTAATCCCACTAGTTTACAAGTCTCATGCTATATACCGCATGTCTGTTTTTATGTAAACAGTTCATTTTTCCATTTGCTGTATTTATAACATCACTTTTTTAACTATATTTCAGCTTCTCCCTCTATAGACTTCTCATTAGGCACTTGGCTCGAGATTTCTTTTCTAGTAAAAATTGAAATGATAATACTTAATATTTACTTCATGATAAAATCACATTTACACTTTTTGTGTCCTTCGTATTTCTCAGTGCTTTTTTTTTGAACGTACTACATATACATTTCTTTTGTTTCAAAGCATCATACCTTGCATCTCTAGATGAGTTTTTTTTTTTTTTTTTTTTCCCCTCCCAAGAATCAAATCTAATTGTAACAGTCTCCTAACAGGAAAGAGCACATTTAGTCACTTTTATTCACTTAAACACTTTCTGTAACAAGTGCTAGTACTCCCCTCCCTGGCTCACTCACCTAGTGGATTCAGTCTGTGTACGTGGCAGTCTGCTAGTGTTAACTGTGCTGTCCTCTCATGAGTGTGCAGTTTAAGTAGGACTGAGGCATAAGGGCAGAGATAAGTCCTCCGATCATCTGTGACCGGTGTAGGATGTCGTCGGTGACATCATGCATCCTGGAACTGGCACTGTTGCTGAAAGATGGCGGCTGGTTAACAAGCAACCATACAGCATTGATGTCCCCATAACCAGGGATTGAGAAATCCTATAGCCCAATGTCCCGGGCTACAGTTTTCTGCCACTCGACAAGCACTTTCACAATACTAAGTTGTCCTATGGACAGCCAAATTAGTGCTGCCTTTTGCTTTTGAGTTTTTTTTTTTTGGTGCCATTTGTTGTTGCTGCCACCACTAGATGTTCCCGTTTTGGCTGTTGGGGACAGCAGAGGAATGCTGGTCACATGATCGTGAGTCCAGCTCACCACGTGTGTGTTGTATAGCAGGGAGCGCTGCTGCCGCAAAGCAGAAGGATGGAGCACCAGAGTGAAGGAGCGCATCTGCGGCAGTGGGGACCTCCTCTGACCTGCCCAGCCATTGGATCATCAACACCCAGTGACACCCACAGGACTGACAGGTGTCAGTTTGTTTAAGGCTGCCTGTCTGGGCATGACGGAAAGGGGGGGGGTTGGGTGAGCTGAAGAGTGGACGTCAGTGCTCCAGAAACTGGAGACTCACCATTTTCACTGCAAATTGCAGAGAGGTGCAGATGCATTGTGCTCGGAGACTGAGTTGACTTGGTTTAGTGGGGAGCGTCTTCCATTTCAGACCAGGGCTTAGTCAGACTCTGTCCTACCATGCAGGGTTTTGTGAGGGGGGGGGTTGCCAAGGAAACACAGAAGTGTGTTTTGGGACAAACACACACACACACACACACACACCGTTGAGTGAAATGTGGTGGAGGTGGGAAAAGACTTAGTCTGGTTGGGTGATGGACACTGTAGGGTAAACAGATTGACGACCCTGATCAACAGAAACAAAAACTAATCTGTTTCTTAGGGGGGGAAAAATACTCTGACAAAATCAGACGACCTGAGTCACATTGACCCAACAACAACTACTAGGCAACTAGAAAGAAAGTTGTTTGTAATTCAACCCTTCCCCCCCTGACAAAAAACGGAGAACACAAAAGGGAAGGGAACGTTGTTTAACCAGGAGTAGCATACTAAGCTGAAGCTTATTTCCAGATGCAACCTGGGAGCACAAGGAAGTTAAGTGACTTGCTCAAGATCACACAGTATGCACCTAGGCAAAAAGAGAATATTAAGTAGAATGAAAATAGTGCTGTTGTACCGTAGTGTGCATACAGTTGAGCAAAAAGGATGTGGGACACAGGAAGGGCAGGAGGATATTTGTTGGTGTGTTTGGGACGACTTGGGCAGTTGGGGTGACAGGAGTGCTGTACAGGTAGAGAATATAAAGTGCAGCACAGTGACCACAAGAAGGGTGTGGGTTTGTGGGACACTTGGGCAGTTTGGAGTGAGGAGTGTTGTACAGACTAAGAGAAGGATTTTAAGGAAATTCTTTGTGCTGTGTACTGTAATTTAATTAAAATATATACTTTGGACTCTGCTGTGTACTCTTTTCTGACTGACACCTGGAGGGGCCTCTGGTCAGGTGGTCTTTAACATTATTGTTTTGTTTGGGCACTGTGCAGCAAAAAGGGCGTGTGACTTGTGTGTTGGTCTGTGGGGCACTCAACCAGTTGGGTGTGGCAGATTAAGACAAGGATATTTAAACAAAAAGGAAATTCTTTACTGTCCAAACTAAATCATCATGTGCTTTGTTGCTAAATAATATTTAAAAAAAAGTTTCCTTCAAATATAGCCTTCCGACCATGGACTGCCACTTGTAACACTGGGACTACCATTTTTGGCTAAACCAGTTGTCCTTGGACTAGCACAAAAATTTGTTGATCCCTGACCATAACCAGAACAAATCTTTCTGGCTAGAGGGTGCACGCTACCAACCCCTGTACCCCAACAAATATGTGTCTATTTTATAGGATCTTGTAAGGGGCATAGTGCTTGGACCTACCAGATTGCTTGAATTATGCTTAAGCGGCTCATAAGAGCCTTTTGAAGGTTCTATCTCTAGGTAAACTCGGTGCGTGTTTAAAAAAAAAAAAAAAAAAAAATTTGTAAACGGATGGGATGTCCTCCCAGCCCCAAAGTGGATGTCGGACCTTGACCTTTAATCAACAGTCTAACTACACAGTATATACAGTCCTTTATTTCAAGTGTAGACCTGCAGACTCTTAATTATTTCAAAACATAATTTTTAACAGATGCATTGGGAACATTCAAACTAGGCTGCAAGAAGCATTTCTGCAGTTCGACTTTCCTTGGTAACCATTTGCTGATCCTGAATGCTAAAAAGATGCAGACAGTGCTTTTTGGCGATGGAGCTAAAAATAATGCCCCTTTAGAAATTCAAACATTGGATGATGTACACATACAACAAGCCACAAACTATTAAGTATCTGAGAGTTTGGCTGGATAA
Organism: Neoceratodus forsteri; assembly: GCA_016271365.2. Taxonomy (NCBI): domain Eukaryota; kingdom Metazoa; phylum Chordata; order Ceratodontiformes; family Ceratodontidae; genus Neoceratodus; species Neoceratodus forsteri. Next base: position 796,643,919 of record CM028134.1, on the reverse strand, counting down.
TAAATTAAAATGGTATGTACAGCTTGACACGATAGAAAAAAAAAATCTAAGTAAAAAAACTGGGAATACTTTATAGGCTAAAGCATTTTATGTCCACTGAAGTATGTAAAAGAATTATTGACACCAAGATTCTTCCAGTTGTGGACTATGGTGACGTGTGTGTTGGGGGCATCGAGGACTGGACAAGCTCGAAGTGATGTACAGTAGACTGGCTCACTTCGTTCTCGATGCCCCTAGGAGAACGCACCGCTGTGATTTATATAGAGCCCTGAATTGGCTGAGACTTCAGGAAAGGAGAAGCTGGCATCTTTTGGCCTTTATGTTTAAACTGCAGAAGAAAGAAAGAATTAATTTGTCGGCTGTATTCTGTTCTAGATACATTCGGGATTTGTGATACCAGGGCGTGTTTGAGATTTTTACGGGGTCTAGAATACGTGGTTCCAAAATGTAATCTGGGAGTTGGGAGGTCTTCAGTATCTTACAGAGGGCCGATCTTATGGAACTCTATGCCCATCTGCTTCAAGGGGGTCAACTCAGTATCTGCTTGGGTTCAGTAAAACAATGGCTTGTTAATAGGATGGCGGAACCTTTGCATAGTTGTTTTAGAGGGAATAACATGAAGTGGCAATCCTTTATGTAGTGTTTTGTGATTGTCAAACACTTGTCTAACCCTTTGTTGTATAATTAAACGTATGTATGTTTAAAAATGTTATATATACTGTGTAAGCAACTATGAGACTACAGAAAAAGACCGCTTTGGAAATGAGCATTGCTCAATGGAGATTTTATTATCCCCGTTCATAACATTTTTATGAAAAAAATTTATTAGTATTACTACATTAAATATAGAATGATGCATGAGGTTGTGTGTTTCTGATTTTACACACAGTGATGGATGCGCATAAAGCATCCAACATGAGGATGTATGTAAAATCTAGTAAACACACAACTATGTTTTATTTTATATAATTGCTGGGGAGCGTTTTCTCACCACAGCAGTTATATAAAACTAAAACAGCTGAGCCATGGTCTGGTGTGGAGGAAGTGCAATCTGCGGTCGAACGGCTGCTGAAACGTTTTTCTTTTTTTTTTCTTTTACAGTTTAGTAGCGAGGATTGAGGAGTCAAATATCTGAGGCAAGGTTGTTTTGTCTTTTTCCTTTTTTTTCCCCACATACTGCCAAGTAATTCCGGTGGTGTCTGGTCGACAGACGAAGTGTTTGCACCGAGAAAAAGAGGCACGTGCGTGGAGCATTGGAAACCCGGTGCATGTTCACCATTATAACACACTGGTTATAATGGGGTTCCATATGGGAGAAAACGCTCCCCAGTTATTATACATCTGTTTAGCCTTTAGCAACACCATATTATCCAAATTAATCTCCTACAATACCCCATTTTGTGTTTTTTAAAACCATTATCTGAAAATTTTTGTTTGTATTCTTAAGCCATTATCTTTTTTAATTTGATTGTGTTTTGTAAAAAGTGCTACACAGTTTACACACATTCTTAGTACACCACACACCCGAGAAACTCCAGATCCATAGTCCCAGCACTAAGATTCCTGCATGTATTGTCCAGTAATAGTCAATGTCCACATAAATTATCCTATAATGGTGACTGATGTCCATAATCCAGGGTATTAAATAAGCCAAAAAAATTGGGTAGCAGTTTTACACGTGAAAGTGCTAATCAGCTGTAAAAATGCATAGAGCTTGACACAGAATGGTTAGCAAAGTTTAAAAATATATATAATTTTAATAATTTTATCTAGTGTGCCATAGATTCAGTAGAAAAAAACATGGTTAGCTGTCTACTGCTATACATTTTTTGAAATGGTTAGCATTTCCCACTGTTTTGCATAGCGTTTTGCTATGCTATACCAGCTGTTTAAAACCCTGTAATCAAATGTTGGAATGCTTGTCAGAGAGTCCTCACAAGCAAACGCTCCATCTGCTGTTTTTATAGTGACCAGTTCTCTGTCTTGGGGTTTTTGGGGGAGCGCGCGTGGGCACAGGATTGTCCTTGAAGACAGCTAGGCTGTTAAGCCATAAGGAACTCTGGGCTCAACAGGGTTGCTGCAGGGAGGTCAATGGGTCACCAGCACGCTGCCCAGTACTCTTCCCTGTTTATACCTGGCAATCAGTAATAGTGGCAGAATTGCATTTCCAGCACGTTTCACATCTCTCTCTCCATCGTTATATGCCACTCTCCCTCCCTTGTGTAGGGGGAGCTACATGCTGTACTGCTCAAAATTTCAGAGATGCTACAGAATGTCCTTCTTGGGCAAAATGTTGTGCCACAGGTGATCCTTTGATCCTTACTCATAGGTTACTTATATGCTCACTAATTCTTGGTTTTAATGGTCGGTTTATTTTGCCAGCATAGTATTTTGAGCAGGGACATGTCAGAACATATATTACATGGTCTAGGTTGCAGTTCAGGAATGATTTAATGGGGTATTTTGTACTTCCATTTGGATGTGTAATTTCTTTCTTTTTAGAAGTATTATTAGTGGCTGAATCTAACACATGGGTGCATCCCTGGTTCCAAAGGGCCCAAAAGTAATTGTCCCCCTCAGCTCGCTTAAGGTGTTGAATTTTTTTGAGGCAATGATAGTTTTTCTCCCAAATTCTGGGATTCCTAATGGTTTCAGTGTACCCCAGTGTGTGTGTCAGTGATTCTTTTTATTGGCTCTGTGACTGTCGAATATTGCAAAGGTGGGACCATCGTGTCACTCCTTTGCCCTGTGATCCAGTCTATCATCCCTCGTTTTTTTTTGTTTTGTTTTGTATTTTTCCGTCCAGGCTATAGCTTTATTCACTCTTCTTTAGTTGTACCCTCTGGTGAGAGATCTCTGCCATTCAGTCTCTCTGTCTTGTCATTACTACAATTCCTCTTGACCCTAAGCATTTGTGAGTGTGGAATGCTGTCTATCAAGTGTTTTGAGTGGTAACTTTTTGCATGCAGTAGAGTGTTTCTATCGGACTCTTTCTGCAGATTTTGCTCTGTAGCTTCCCATCAGATATAGGCCATTTGGCACCATACACTCTAGCCAGTCAAAATTATTTCATGGTGACTTGCATATACTTTCCATGATGCCCTGCATTACTGGAGTATGTGTGATTTTGTATTTCTTTGAAACCTGGCTTTATTGCCATGGCCCTTGCTGGGTAACCCTTGCCTCAGTGCCTTTATGCTGAGGTTCTTTGTCTTTTATAACAGATTCTAAGAGTAGTAAATAGCCAAACATATTATAGTAGGCCAGGAAAAGCCTGAGATGAAAGTCCTTTTTTCAGCTTCACTTTAAAGACTTCCAACATGGTGGAGTAGAAGGCTGGGCCACTAATGGCTCAAGAAATAGTGGCAGATGATTGGGCAGTCAAGCAGGTTAGGTCTCTCTTTCAACATGATTTTTCCCCATTATAGGCTTCCTTATTTTGACTCCTATGGCCCTTCTGTTCTCGTTGGCTCCTTCTGCGTGATGTGGGCCTTGAGGTCAGACACACTGTTCTATCCATGTAGTGTGTCAGATAGGGATGGGAATTTCTGGAGGAGATGTGTGGCTGCCTCCTGCCGTTCTGGGTCACCAGAGGGTAAACGGATAGCAAGATGCCCTGAACTTTCTCCTCTGAGACATTGCATATCCCGTGGGGACTATGGCTGGCTGACCACCTTCCTGACTAGTATCCCAGGCTTGGGAGTGGAACCAGAGTCCCTGCATGGCAAATGAACACATCTGCCATCATGCCATGGAGGTAGATGGTTTGGAAATGGACTGGTATATAAAATGGAATAAAAGCACTGGGGCATGGGATGGGAGCAGCATATTTTCACTGGTGCACTGGCTCCATGTCTCCCTAGTATGGAACTCTTTTTGGGTATGGGTAATGTTTGGGTCGAGTAGCCAGAGATTCTGTGAAGAAAAAAAATACCACTTGGCTTATAATATGGCTGATTTGTTTCTGAGATAGCCAGAGGCTCCTGTTAGATTGGAGAGAGTGTGTGTGTGTGTGTGTGTGTGTGTGTGTGTGTGTAGTTGTATAATAGTAGATAAACGTAGATTAGAATTATTCATTCTGTACCTGGGCACCTTGTGCATTCTCTTCTAGAGAAATCAAAGGAAACGATATGTCAGCTTTGTGATAGTATTCTATTAAAGAAATGGAAGCAGCATATAAAGCAACAGTGCACAATGAAAGGGTCTATGGTGTCTTATCACACCTTCCTGCCGCAGTCTGTTTTGTATAGCACTGATATTACAGTGTTGGTAATTGTTTTGGATCAAGTACAGTGAAAACATCATTTTTAACTGTCTCAGAGTTGGTGGAAAGTTTCACATATTTGGATCCATGTGGGAAAAAGCTCTCAGACCCGCACACGATTGTTCACTAGGATTTAGAATGCTTTGGTATGTGTGGACCAAAAGGACAAGGTGCATCTATTTCAGGCTAGATGGTTTGTTAGAGGCTGAGGTGAGTTGCCTTTTCCCCCTGTCTAAACCGCAAGAATGAGACTGGTAGTTCCTACTAGCAGCTTAAAAGTGGCAGGATCAACCAGATAAGTGTTTTTATCTCTTTTTTTTTTTTTTTTCTTTTATTACTCTTTAGTTGTAAAATCGTGGCAGGATCAACCAGATAACTATTTTCTAGAACTTTAAAGCTATCAGAATCATAGCAGGATCATCCAGATTACCTACATGAAACACTTAAGTTCTGCCAGACAGTGACTACTTTTTGCACCGCCCCCCATATTTGTGACCATTATATAAGGTTGATAATCCACTACAGGGCATGCAGTCATGCTCTGATGTACAGACGTCTTGGGTGGTTGAATGCGCTCAGCCTGTGGTCTCTTGCGTCACGAAACGCACTGCAGTGTGCATATATCGGAGCATGATTGCAGGCCCTGTAGTGGATTATCTATTATATATGTATGTATGTATAGATATGTGTGTATATATTCACTGCAAGAAACTACGTTAATGCATCAGTTAGGGTTTGTATTAAAGCAGCAGTACTACCAAATCAGGAAGTGGAGTATGAAAAGACTTGCCTGCTTCTGTTGGAAGCTGAAAAACTTGCTTTACTGCAGAGAAAAACTAGAATGCATTTGTGGAACTGGGAACCTAGTAAAACATAATTTTGTGGGGACTAGTTAGGAAGGTAAGCTACGCTTTCTACAGAAAGTTTCATTATTTTCTTATTGGCATTAAGAATTGCAGGATCCCATTAAAGTGTAGTAATTTTATAACCAGAGGGGGTGAAATACAACTAAAATTGCTTGATTTCTGTGCTAGACACATAGGATTTGGAAGGATATTTGTGCAGTATTTTAGAAGTGTCCAGCCGGCTGAGCAGTGAGTTCGTTTTTATCCCTGGACTCAGTAGAGTGGTTTGTGTAGGAGCAGTGGTCTAGTAAATTGTGGAGTTGGTTGACTTACTGTAAAGGGCAATACTCACCATGGTGGTGGAGCAGTGGTGTATTTGATTGTTTCTAACAGTCACCAGTGGTTGTGGCCTACCCACCCACCTTCCCTCACCCACCCAGGCGTGGCATTTCCTTTATAGCAAGGTTCTGACATCACTTCCTCAACAGGTCTTGGGGCAGAAGTGTCATAGTCTTAATTACCCAGCACAGTGCATAAAGGGTAAGTACACAAAAAAATTGTTTTATATATTACTCATTGTATATTATAAGGAAGAGGGACATGTGGGGAGTGGTGCAATGCACTGGCTGTGGGGCAGCAATTTTCCGGGAGACATTCTGGAACCTGTGTTGCTGCCCCATTTGCAGGCAACTGTCAGCTCTGAGGGAGGAGGTTGCCCACCTCCAGGCTGAACTGGCAAGGACAAAAGAGGCCTCCCCCACCCAGAGAGCACCAGTTCCACAACCACTGCCTCAGAGGTTGCCATGTGTGAAGAGCAGATGGACCACAGTAGGTTCTGGGAGGGTGAGGGTGGTAAAACAGAGGCGTAGACCCAAAGTTGTACCTCTACGCAAATCATATGTCAGTCTGACAAATCAAGGTTCCTCTATGATGACACCCTCATTGGAGACCAAGAAGAATGCTGGGGACATCCACAAAAGAGTGGCAAGGGACACCACAGGGGAAAGAAACAGCTTCTGATTGGGTACTCGGTTGTTAGGGGTATAGACTTGGGGAAGGGAGGGGAGAGGGAAGTAAGGTGCCTGCCTGGTGCCATGGCTTGGAGGGACAGGAAGCAAATCCTCAGGATTGCAGAAGCAGCATCACAGGAGAGGAAACTAGATATCATTGTCCACCTCGGGACAAATGACCTAGCTAGGCATGAGATCTGTGCAGTGCAGGATGAATTTGTGGAGTTGGGGAGGGGCCTCAGACAGGTAGTAAGCACGGTAATCTTCTCAGAGGTGCTGCCAGTCTATGGCAAGGGTGAGGCTAGGGTACTGCACACCATGAAGTTTAATGAATGGTTGCAAAACTGGTGCAGAGCACAGGGCTTTGGCTTCATTGGTGACTGGGGGTCCACCTGGAGAGATGAAGGTCTATACTGGCATGATGGTCTGCATCTGTCCAGGAAGGGAAACATGCTCCTAGGTGACAGGTTTAAAGGCTTCCTTGGCAAGCTTTTAAACTAGCCAAGGGGGGAGGTGCTAACAGGAAAGTTCAAGCCTCTCCCCACAAAACATAGGAGGTAGTAGGGTAAACACTGAGGTACAGAGCTTGACAGAGGGCAGGAGAGGGGTAAATGGAAAAATGGACAAGGGCAGTAAGAGCAGGGATGGGGTAAAAAAGGATAAAGCCAACATTAAATGGAGGGCAATGAGTACTAATGCCCGCAGTCTTGGAAACAAGCTTCCAAAGCTAGTAGCCCTGATGGAAGAGGAACACTCGGATATTGTGGCAGTCACAGAAACATGGTACACAGAGAACCATGACTGGGATGTCAACATACCAGAGTACACAATCTACAGAAGAGATAGGGAGGGCAAAGAGTAGGGGGAGTAGCTCTCTACATAAGGGAAGGGAGCAAAGCCACAGAACTAAAAAGTAAAGGGGGAGGACAAGAGGAACTCTGGGTCACCTTGGAGACAGGGAATGGCATCACAGTCCGCACAGGGGTTGTATACAGACCCCCGTCTCAAGGGGAGGAAATGGACAAGAAAATGATAGAGGGCATTCTCAAAATGTCTGAAAAAGGGGAGATACTGTTGATGGGGGACCTGAATATGCCAGATGTTAACTGGGCTACATGGACTGCAGCCACATCCAAGAGCAGGGTCATTCTCGATGCCCTACAGGGGCATGCCTTGGACAACTAGTGGTGGAACCCACTCGAGAGGGAGCAATATTAGACCTGGTACTCTCAAATGGAGAGAGGATCACAAATTTAGAAGTCAGTAGACATCTGGGAACAAGCGACCACTGCACAGTGTGCTTCACAATAAACACAACCATGGAGACGAGCCATACGAAGACAAGGATACAGGACTTTAGAAGGGCTGACTTTGGCATAATGGGTGAATACCTGAGGAATGCATTAGCAAATGGCCAGAAAGGAGGGGTGGAAGAACAATGGAGAAAAATCAAAACTGTCATCATGGAGGCAACAAGCCTTTGTGTGAAACAAATAAAACAAAGCGGAGTAAAAAACCACTATGGTTCTCAAAAGAGGTGTCAGGGAAGGTTAAGGAGAAAAAGGCTGCATTCAGAAAGTATAAGGAATCACAGACTGAGCACAACAGGGAACTGTATCAATTAAAGCAGAAAGAAGTGGGGAAGGTAGTCAGAAAAGCAAAGGCCCAAACCGAGGAAAAGATGGCCAATTCAGTTAAGAAGGGGGATAAAACCTTTTATAGGTACATTAGGCAGCACAGAAAGGTTAAGGAAGGGATAGTGAAGATTAATAAAGGAGAGGGGAGGTGGGTAGAGGGAGACGGTGAAAAGGCAGAGATATTGAATGAATACTTTTGCTCAGTAGTCACAAAAGAAGAAGAGGAGGAGTTACCTAATCCAAACAGTAGAAGCACTCTGGGTAGGGGGGTTGACGCCAGTCCATTTACAGAAGAGAGTCCTGAAAGAACTCCTAAAACTCTAGGTGGACAAAGCAATGGGGCCTGACGGGATTCACCCTAGAATCCTAAAAGAGCTAAGGGAGGACCTAGTGACACCACTAACCACACTGTTTAACAAATCATGGAAAGATGGGGTGGTACCTGAGGACTGGAGGAGGGCAGATGTGATTCCCCTTCACAAACGTGGGAGCAAGGCAGAAGCAGGAAACTACAGACCTGTTATTTTAACCTCAGTGGTGGGGAAAATGATGGAATCACTTCTGAAAGAAAGAATTGTTCAGTACCTAGAGGCCAGCGGGCACAGGACCCAAAGCAGCATGGATTCACAGCAGGAAGGTCATGTCAGGCAATCTAATCAATTTCTTTGACTGGGTGACCAAAGTAATAGACCAGGGAGGGGCTGTGGATATGGCCCTACCTAGACTTTACAAGGCATTGACACAGTCCCCACAAAAGATTAATAATCAAGTTAGCCAGCCTGGGAGTGGGTCCCAGGGTGGTAGCCTGGGTAGCAAACTGGCTGCACAACAGGACACAGAAGGTAATAGTGAATGGAACACATTCTGAAGAAAGGGGGGTTACTAGTGGAGTACCTCAGGGCTCAGTACTGGGTCCAGTCCTCTTTAACGTCTTTACAGGTGACATTGCAGAGGGTCTGGAAAGAAAGGTATGCCTCTTTGCAGATGACACAAAGATCTGTAACAGAGTTGATACACAAGGGGGGGTAGAAAGGATGAGAAGGGACTTGGCAAGGTTGGAGGAATGGTCAGACATATGGCAACTTAGATTCAATGCAAAGAAGTGCAAAGTAATGCACCTGGGAAATAAAAATCCAGGAGAAGAGTACACAATAGCAGGGAGGTACTAATGACAACAATAATGGAAAGGGATCTGGGTGTAGTCATATCAGTTGACCTAAAGGTGGGTAAGCAATGTGAGAAGTCAGTAAGGAGAGCCAGGGAATACTGGGATGCATAGGGAGGGCATCACAAGTAGAAAAAGGAAGTGGTTATCCTCTGTACAGACAGTTGGTGAGACCCCATCTGGAGTACTGCGTGCAGTTTTGGAGACCTCATCTACGCAAGGACATAGACAGGATGGGAATCAGTCCAGAGGAGGGCAACTAAAATGGTGCAGGGTCTACATTAGAAACCATATGAAGAGACTGAGAGAGCTTAATATGTATACCCTTGATGAAAGGAGGACAGGGGACATGATAGAAACTTTTAAGTACCTCAAGGGAATCAACAAAGTCCAGGAGGGTAGCATCTTTAAGAACAAGGACACAATTTAAAGTTAGAGGACGGCTCAGGGGTAATGTGAAATTCTTTTCACGGAGAGAGTGGTGGACACATGGAACCGCCTTCCTGGAGAGGTTGTGGGGTCTAAAACAGTGGGGGAATTCAAACATGCATGGGACAGACATAAGGCAGTTATAGTGGGGGGTTGCAGGAAGTAGGCTGTTGGTTAACTAGAATCTGCAGCTTATCCAATAGGTAGGGAAAGGGGCAGACTGGGTGGGCCAAGTGGTCCTTATCTGCTGTCAAACTCTGTTTCTATGTAAAATTTGGCTTTTTGTCTGTAAGCATGTGGCAAAAGTTCCAGTTTCCATACCTGTAAATATTTTTATTTTCAGTCATCTTCAGTTTTTTAGATATTTGCAATTTATTTGAATTGTTGTAGCGCTACAATAGATATGCCGGCTGACTAATTTTCAGCTGCGCTTTTCCTTCAGGTCACATCACGTCATTTGACTACAGCAGTGGGACCCTGTGCTGACCATTTCTGACATCCCTGCAAGTCATACACATGTGCAGTTGGCTGCAGAGGGGGTTCCAGTGTAACATGCTTGGTGACAGAAACGTAAACAGAAGCAGAGGATAACTGAGCAAATTACTCCATAAAAGTACAATGCCAGCGGGAAAGAGTACCAGGTATATGATCAGCAGAGCACAGGGAATAAACTGTCAAAAAAAGCGCAGATGTTTTTTTTTTTTTTTTTTCGTAGTACTGCTGCTTTAAAGTGTCAAAAGCTGGGACATTTGAAGTTAGGGTTTCCAACCATAACTCCCAACCCCCCAAACAGCAAAAGGACAAGACCACATAAGCAACCACAGACGGCCATCAGGTAAGACAAAAAACATACAACAGTTGTCGCTGCAGAAAGAAATACACAGTGCTGGTGGATTCCTGGAACATCTCCCAGCATAGGTGCTGGGAGCAAAATGGTAATGGAATTCAAGAATGCATGGGGTAGGCATAAGGGAACCTTAGTGGTAAGGAAAGGTGGGGAGCCAGAGATAAAGTATGGTCTCGCCCCCTGTGGTGTTACAGCATGTGAGCAAAGTGAACCTTTCAGCCTTTCTATAGTCTCATGTGTAGCCATGGACACCGTAAAACATGCAATTGATGGGCCTGCGTTTCTGCAACTGCCATATGTAAGACATACACACTGACCTCTGGGTGCAGAAGTGCAAATACCACAAAATCCATGATATGAAAAGTGCAGCGGTACTTCTGTCTGTAGAAGCAAAGTCCCCTGAGGGTCCTGTGTCTGTTCAGAGGTTTTCTGTATGCAAGGGGGCTGCTCTTCTGGAGCCAGAAATTGGTATATGTTTTACACCTTTGACTGAAGAGACACTGGACCCTCTTTGCTACAGAAAGACTGGCCCCATACGGGCATAGAGAAAAGAGAAAAGTCTTGTAATTTCAATACAATGGGTTTGTATCTGGCTGAATGGGCCTGCGTTTATGTGTACAAAAGCAGTGTGGTGATTTCAGTATAGAAACACAGAAACATAGAATTTGCCGTCAGATAAGGACTGCTTTGCCCACTTAGTCTGCTATTTCCTACTTACTGTAACACCGCAGACCCTACTTGTTCTCCTGCTGTCCCCCCTTTCCTTACCAGTAAGGTTTCCTTATGTCTAACCCATACATTCTTGAATCCTGTTACCGTTTTTGCCCCCACCACCTATGCTGGGAGGATGTTCTAGGCATCCAACAGTATCAAGGATTCCTATCTGCAACGACAAGTGAGTATATATTTTGCATGCCAAGATACAAATCAATGAAGGTAGCACATCGGTGTTGCTACGTTTGTGTAATCTGGAAACAGTTGTGTGTCGTTTGTCTTATCTGATGATGGCTGGCTGTGATTGCTTGTGTGGTCTTGTCCTTTCGCATCTTGGGGGGTGGTGGTGGGGAGTTAGGGTTGGAAACCCTAATGTCGAATTTCCCAGCTTTTCACACTTTAATGCCAACCCTAACTGTTGCATTAACGTAGTTTCTTGCAATGAATTTCCTTACTTTTTGATATAGTGTAATCGTAACCTAATTTATTTGTGGGAGCACAGGGCCCAGAGAGGACTGCGCTCTCACTCATGTATAGTGCTTGTGGCCCTGCGCTCCCAACCATGTATAGTTTTTAAGATGGAGTAATGGTATCCTTATTTGGCCCTGCACTCCCATCCCTCCATAAATACATACATGCATGTAGCTGTGTCATTCGTAGGCTGTGTGTGTGTGTGTTTGTATATGTATATATATATATATATGTATGTGTGTGTGTGTGTGTATATATACATATGTATGTATATATGTCTGTATGTTGTGTGTGTGTGTGTGTGTGTGTGTGTGTATATATATATATTGCAAAATACTTAGTTAATGCATCAGTTAGGGTGGGTCCCACAGAGACAAAAGCAGGGAAATGAGGCATTATGGTTTCCAACCCTAACACCCCACCCTATCCCTCCACACACCAACAGGCGTAGAGGTGTGCCATGGAGTCATAAGACCCCAGATGTCGAAAAAGGGCAGACTAGAACAATGCAGTATCCTGCATCGAAGTACTGTGCAATGTGCTGCACAATGATCCCACCTATTCATAAAGGAGGCGACAGGTCGTCAGCCAACAACTACCGGCCAATCTCCATCCTCCTTCCCCTCTCTAAAGCCCTGGAGAAAGTGGTGGCCATTCAAATCACTGATTATCTGGCTAAGCATAACATCTGATGCCCAGAGCAACATGGCTTCCTGCAGGGTCACAGTACCAGCACTGCCCTTGAATTCTCCAACTTCCTACACTCCTCCTGGATACCAGCTCCTAGCTGGTGCAGTGTTCATTGACCTCTCAAAGGCTCTTTCGACACTGTCTCCCATCCACTGCTGCTGAATGCACTCTGCCTCACTGGTCTCGGCTGGCCCCTGGCATGGTGTGCTAGCTATCTTGACACTCGATCCCAGTGTGTCAAGATTAATAGCACACTCTCCGATACCCGTCCCATTCTCTGGGGTCCCCAAGGCTCCATCCTGGGCCCCTTCTCTTCTCACTGTATCTGAACACCTGCCCAGTGCATGCTCTGGCAAAATTCTGCTGTATGCAGACGACACTGTCCTGTTTGCCACCCACCATAATCCCATCTCCTACAGGACTCCTACAGCAGTCTTTCAACAGTGCCGAGGCTTGGTTTAAGGAGCGCAGACTCATCATCAATCTTAAGAAAACCAAAACTATGCTCTTTCACACCCAAAACAAAGCTAGCAACCACCCACTCTATATCCTTCCAAGCACCAACCAACCACTGGAACAAGTCGACTCCTACAAATACCTTGGGGTTACCTTGATTCAGCCCTCACATTTCACACCCACATCGACACCCTAACATCCGCCACCAACACACGGCTTGGCATCCTATTCCGCCATAAAGCTGCTCTCTAAATGCTCTCTCCGGCTAGCGGTTACATCGTCCGTTCTGTCCCTTGTAGACTATGGTCTACCAGTATACGGTGCTGCCGACACCACTGCACTAAACAAAATTCACCTAACCTTGAATAAAGTGTGCAGATTAATTACTGGTGCCCCCAGACTCTCACACACCTGTCAGCTATATGTCGATGCTAACCTGCTTACCCTGGATGAACGGCTCCTATACCAGACCTGTCTCCTCACCAAAAAAACCCTACTCGGGCTCTCCCCCTCTGGGGTAACAGCATCCATCCACCAGAGCCCTCCCACCATTGCAACACGGTCTTCCTACAAGACCACTCTAAAGGTCCCCAGAACAAGAACCAGCCGTGGCCAGAGGTCCTTCAGCTATAGAGCCCCAACCTGGTTTAACTTCTCCCTGCCACCATCACCAATGCCATCACCATCTCCACATTCAAAACCGCACTGAACCACATCTTCAGCACTCGTAACTGCTCCTGTCTCTGAACATAGCCTCCACTCTTTATTTCTCTCCTGACAATGCCCCCGGCAGCTCTCCACCCAACCATCCCTCACACCATGTCCACCATGCCTAGGTTTAACCTGGCCAGTGCCAGCTGTTTCAATGTTTATCTACCAGAATTGCTCACTTGATACCAACTTGTTTAATACCTGCTATCGATTACATGTACCCTGTACCCAATTGTATCTGTCTGACCACAATGTGACGTGGCACCTCTGGTGAATGCCTACTGATTTTTGGCAAATCTTTGCTATGTAACTGAAACGCAATGTATGTCTTTATGTGACGAAGTACCTTTGTAAACGAGCCTCTGGCTCAAAGGTTGTAAACTGATTCTTAAATAAATAAAAAAATAAATAAATGATTTTGTATCGGAAAGCATTGTGTGGCACATTACAGTACTTCGATGCAGGATCCAGCATCGAAATTTGCACACATTTCGATGCAGGATTCTACATTGAAGAAAAGACCTAGGGGGCAGTTTTCTTCTTTTCACAGGTGTTTACACACAAAATACATTTGGGCACATGGGGTTGGGCTCCCAGTATGCCCAGTACACACCATGTATTGTTCGCACAAAGCTCACAGCAGTGGGTCTTCCATGACTCTGCAGCCAGCAGCATGCGTTCCAGCTGCGGCTGCAGGGGTCAAGAAAATACCTCTCTTCTCGTACAGAGAACGGACTCCAAGCCATTCTCTGTATCAGCTGGCACCCAAGAGAAAAACTTAATTGGGTCTAGCTTAAAACACACCCCAAAAAAAAATCAGAAAACACCCAAAGAGGTTCTCTTTAGCTTTTTCTAATTTAGAAATTTTTTTTTTTCTGCTTAAAATTTTTGGTGCTTCAACATCCTCGCTAAGCGGCAAAACAGGATGGCGACCGCAACACAGCTCAGTCGATCGCAGGACTGTGAACTGTGCGAAAAATACCAGCATTCTTTGCAAAAATGAAGCTGCTATCTTTGCACAGTAGTCCTGTTGCTCGAAAATAAGCTGCTATTCGCACTATACTCCTATTGTGTGAAAAAAAATCTTTTATGTCTGACATAAATTTTCCCATAGAAAACGATGGGAAAATTAAAAATGTCATAACTTTTGAATGGATTATTATTTTTTTCACCAAACCTTCAAAGGGCACATCTGTGACTCAAAGGCTTTCTACCCAGAAAATTTCAGCCCACAACCTAAAGCTGTTTTTGAGATCCAGCTGTAGAAAGAAATGTCAAAAAGTCCTGATTTTCAGTACTTTATATCTCAGAAACCACTTGAAGGATTCCCTTGACATTTGGCACATCAAGAGACATACCCCTAGAGATTATGCGTACCGAATATCATGCAAATCCATTGAACGGCTCCGAAGTTAAGGTTCAAAGTTTGGACTTTAATATAGAAGTGTAGTTTCACGCCAAACTGGTGTGTGTGTGTGTGTGTGTGTGTGTGTGTGTGTGTGTGTGTTTAGAAGGGATATGCAATGGCGACATGTTAAATGATTTTTGTGCACAAGAGTAGTTTGACCTCGGGTAAATGAGTGGCGTAAGCCACGAGTGATTTGGCCAAGGTCAAAACGCTGAAGCGCACATAAATCATTTCTAGTTCCCCACTGCATATTCCATTTATGCAGTAGGGATTTTTATGTGTGCCTTTATTTACTTTTTTTTTTTTTTTTGAGTGGATTTTATTTGTGCTTCACTGTGTGTGGATCCGTGATTTTGTGCCACTTGTTAAGGTCCCTAGCATGGTTGCTAGGGATGCCACATTGCAAGTGCAGCTTGGGAGGGTAGTTTTTGTGCATGGGCATGCTGGAGAGTTTTTTTAGAAAGATGGCGATTTTGAAAAAGACTGCATTTTCTTTGTTTTAAATTTAATGTGAATCACATATCTGGTTGACCCTGCAGTTTTTTCCGGAGCGAGCATGCTGGCTTGCTTTGGGACAGAGTGAAATGGTGGTCAGCGGTCACATTCGAGCAGACTTGATAGACCTCTAGGCCTTTATCTGCTGGCAAATTTCGTATGTTCGTAAAGCGAGTGTAACCAGGAGCTAGAGAGGAGATGGAGGATTGTGTATGAACAAGCATACACAACAAGGCAGTTGTGATCGAGAGGTTTCCATGGTAAACAGAGACCTCGAGCATAGCTCGAGAGGTCCGTTACCACGGAAACCTAGATCCTGCAACTGCCTTGTTTGTGTATGCTTGCTCAAACACAGTATTTTATAGTGTATGGACAAGCATAATCAGCGCTCCGTGATTCCCCCAAACAAGTCTACCACTTCAAATAAGGCTTACTTCGGGATGTGTAGCAGCGCGCCGACTTCCGCATCGCCGTGGGCTGCTCAATTGTGCATGCGCAAATGCATTTGATCTTGTTGTGCTGCACCGGTGACGTACTCAGTGCAGCACAGATAGTGACGTACTGAGGTAAGTACAGCAACGCTGTTGGGAGCATGGATTTCCATGCTCAGCAGCGTTCTACCATATACTGTGTCTTTTGGTATGTGTGTTTGTTGAGGGGGTGACGAAAGTATACAGTGTGTACCTTTGGCTTGGTGTTTAGAAAATGTTCTGTTGTGTGTTCTGTGGACTTTTGGATGCTGTTGTATAGAGAAGGGAACGAGCAGTCAGAGTCTTCTGTATGTTGTGTTTTTTAATGGTTTGTTTTTACATGATGGTGTAAAGTATTAGAACTGTGGGGGGAAAAAAAGTGGTATTGTGTAAGTAGTGCTGGTAGGAGAGGGGGGATGGTTGTTAGGGTGGGTGTAATAAACCTAAGGTTCCACAATTTAACACCAAAGGAAATGAATTGGGTTTACTACACCCCCTTCTGGGAGTGGGGGTGGGCAGGGGGTGACCTTGAAAAGGCAGGGATACGGAACGAATACTTCTGCTCAGTATTCACGAAAGAAGAGGAGGGGGTAGGTACCTAAACCAAAGAATAGAAGTACTGTGGATTGGGGGGTCCATACCAGTACAGTCACAGAAGAAAGGGTCCTGAAAGAACTCTAAAACTGAAGGCGGACAGAGCAATGGGGCCTGATGGGATTCACCCCCAGAATTCTAAAAGAACTAAGGGGAGAACTAGTGACTTCACTAACTACCCTTTTTAACAAATCATGGGAGGGTGTTGTGGTACCTGAGGAATGGAGGAGGGTGGATGTGATCCCCCTTCACAAAAGTGAGAGCAAGACAGAGACAGGAAACTACAGACCTGTTAGTTTGATGTTAGTGGTAGGGAAAATGATGGAATCACTTCTGAAGGAAAGAATTGAGTACCTAGAGGCCAGTGGGGCACAGGACCCAAGGCAGCATGGAAACACAGCGGGAAGGTCATGTCAGACGAATCTAATCTATTTCTTTGACTGGGTGACCAAAGTAGTAGACCAGGGAGGGGCTGTGGACATGGCCTACCTAGACTTTAGCAAGGCATTTGTCACAGTCCCACACAAAAGATTAATAAACAAGTTAGCCAGCCTTGGAGTGGGTCCCAGGGTTGTAGCCTGGGTAAAACATTGGCTGGACAACAGGATGCAGAGGATAATAGTAAATGGAGTTCACTCCGAAGAAAGGGGGGTTACTAGTGGGGTATCGCAGGGTTCAGTACTGGGACCGGTCCTCTTTAATGTCTTTATAGGTGACATTGCAGAGGGACTAGAAGGGAAAGTATGCCTCTTTGCAGATGACACAAAGATCTGCAACAGGGTTGATGTTCAAGAGGGGGTGGAAATGATGATATGGGACTTGGCAAGGTTGGAGGAATGGTCAGAAGTATGGCAGTTTAGATTCACTGCAAAAGAAAAGCAAAGCAATTCACCTGGGAAACAGAAACCCAGGGGAAGAGTACACAATGTTGGGGGGAGGTACTAATAACAGAAATGGAAAGGGACCTGGAGGTAGTCGTATCAGATGACTTAAAGGTAGGCAAGCAAAGTGAGAAGGCAGTAAGGAGGGCTGTGGGGATACTGGGATGCATAGGGAGAGACATCACCAGTAGAACACAGGAAGTTGTTATCCTTCTGTACAGACTGGTGAGACCCCATCTAGAATACTGCGTGCAGTTCTGGAGACCACCTCTCTGCAAGGACATAGGATGGAGGCAGTCCAGAGGAGGGCAACTAAAATGGTGCAGGGTCTGTACCAGAAGCCATATGAAGAGAGAGAGATTAAAGGAGCTTAATATGTATATCCTAGAGGAAAGGAGGGAGAGGGGGGACATGATAGAAACATTTAAGTACCTCAAGAAAATCAGTTAAGTCCAAGAGGGTAGCATCTTTCAGAAAAAGAGATGTGCAAGAACAAGGGGGCACAATTTGAAGACAGTGGGGGGTTCTGCTCAAGGGCTGTAATGAAGAGAGGATAGTGGATGCATGGAACGGCCTTTCTGAGGAGGTTGTGGGGTCAAAAACAGTGGGGGAATTCAAGACATGCATAAAGTAGTTCTTGTGGGGGGTAGGAGGAAGTAATTTAAGTAAGTTGGTTAATTAGGATCTGCAGCTTATCCAATAGGTAGGGAAATGGGCAGATTGGGTGGGCCAAGTGGTCCTTATCTGCCATCAAAATATATTTCCCTTCTGGGTCTACACATACAAGTCTGTGTGCGTATGTATATGTGTATCTATATATAGCTTATGCAGTAGGTGTAGACATGATATCCAATAAATACATTTCCTCACATGTTGAATCAGTTTTAGAACCATATATTCGACTGAGAGTCAATCACCTCCCCATTCCAGCACAACTTACACTCACTTTCTTCAGCTTCAGTATACCACAGTGTCAAAAGTAAACCATACTACCCACAGAAATTCCCACTCTGTGCTCCTTCACAGCACATCCACCTCAACGTGCTCTAACTTTCATTGAACAGATAGAACAATTTCTTTTTAAACAACTTTTAATCTCAAACCAATAGTATGGTTTCTTTCTTCACCCGAGGCCACACCACACTGTAGGCATATAATAAATATATATACAATGCGGTTTACTTGGTCCTTTCTAATGTCCTTTCAAATTAGTACTTTTTTCATCTTTCTCCTCAGACGAGCTGTTATTGTCAATCCTTTCAAAGCCTTAACATCGCTTCAGCCACATGCAGCGCTCGCTCTCAGATGGCTGGCTCTCAATTACATAAATCAAATATGCAGTTGGGAACTTGTAAAATAAATGATCTGCACTCAGGTAGCTTGTTTTCAGACAAGTCACCGTGGCTTGCGTCACTCGTGAGGTTATGATGGATGGAGACATATATATTTAACAAAAAAATTTCATTAATGCACCAGTTAGGGTAACTTAATGCCGGAAAAGTGGGAAAATTTGGTGTTAGGGTTTCTAACCCTGACTCCCACCCTCAAAGGTGCAGTGGGGGTTGGGAGTTTCTGGAGTGCTGGCGAATCAGTGGTGGGTTTTTTCTTGGGATTGTCACGAATGCCCCCAAGCCCATAAGCCTCCAGGTCAAGCACAAGGTCCAGCCCAAGCCAGTGCCTCATAGTGATATATTATTCAAAGGTAGAAAATGTCTCTCCACATGTTGCCAACACAGTTTGTTGTAGCTTTTCATGCAGGGCCTTGCAGGCACTGTATGAAGAAAGAAGATCATGTTTGACATTGTTTACTCGGGGAACTGGATGGGCATTAGGCTGACTACCCCAAAGATGACCCCACCACTGATTTGCCAAGACTAGAGTGATGCAACATCCTCATTTTTCTTCCTTTTGCTGCTTGGGGAGTTAGGGTTGAAACCCTAATGCCACATTTCCTGCTTTGTGGCATTAAGTTACCCTAACTATTGCATTAATGACATTTTTTGCAAAGAATTTCCTTTTTTTTTTTTTTGTGGAGATAGTGGAATCATATCCACGGGTAAGCAAATGCAGATGTGCAGGGCCCTTTGGGCCGTGCGCTCTGGGAAGACTCCATCTGCTCACAAGAGTGCAGGGCCTGGCACATTCACTCTTCATGCATTCCTTGTTTATCATTTTTTATTTAGTTTTGTCCCCAAGATTCCAAGATAGTCATTTTATTACTGCCCTTATAAGCGTGACATGTAGCATTTAAAGTATATTGGCCAAAATGTCGCGTCACAGCAGAAGTGTGAAAAGACAACTCATCCAGGGTTTAGATAATGACACCTGTCACATTTATGAGGTTGTTTGGAAAATACTGAAAGTTTGGAGTAAAGCAGAATGAAGATCTGAAATTTCTGTTCTGAGCATGCTCAGGTGGGTATCAAACATCTACCCAAAAAGCCCTATTGAGCATGCTTGGAATTGAAATTTCAAATCCTTGTAACTTGGGAACAGATTTAATATTTTTTTCACCAAAACCGACGAAAGGCACCATTCCGGGGCAAGCCCTTTCTACCATGAACATTTCCCACCAAAATTCCAAACCATCTGGGCACTAGGCAATAACCAAAAATACACATCAACCCCCGCTGGTTTTTTTTTTTTTTCCTGCCCTTAAGATGCACTATGCAGATCTCAAAATATGCACATCCGACCAGAATGAAACTTGGCACGTCGAGAGACTTGGCCCCCAGACTGCACATGAAAAATTTTGTGTAACTACATTGAATTGGGGAGATATGCTGTTAAAGTGCAAAGCTATGGTTTAACATTAAACCGCCTAGTCAACCGTAACTGTAGTGGCAGTACTGTGCCACTAAAATATGTTTTTGTTGCTCCTTCTCATGGGCCCCACATACTTGGTCCACAGTGACATCTCAGCCACCTTCAGAGCTTGCCTTGTTGGTGGCCCAAAACATGTTGGTGGTCTGAATTCAGTGCTTTTGTGGCTGGCTGTGCAAGGTCCGAGAGTACCACTATGCATCTTCCAAGGGCCAACATTTTTCATTCACTCCTGGATGTCCGTGACAAACTCTCCATGCGCATGCGCGTGTAGATTCGTAACATAATGTGGAGTTAACAGACATCCTTCCTTCCCAAGTTGCTCTTACCAAACTTCCTCCACCCATGGTTTTGCAGGTGGCAGTTGTGTAGTGGATGCAGTCACTTACCCTTCCAGGAGGAGAGCATCCTTTGGGACGCTCAGTCCTCCTTACCCTCCTGAGCCTTCGATGACTAAGGCTTGCTCTCAAACCCAAGACCACCAGCATCACAAAAGTGGTGCTGTGTTGCCACAGCAGTGAGCCCTGTGATGCACCGATCTTTTGTTTTGAGATGCATCACTTGAGAATGATTCACCAGATAACTCTTGAACATGACAGCATTACCCCTCATACACTCGATACCTGTAAATTAACTAATAGAAGACTACTGGCTTGACTTGTTAAGCTCAAAGGCCTTCGTGAAGTCCACGAAGGAATCCTTGGTTTCTTATACTTTGTCCATGACTTTGAACACACAATTTGTGAACCTCATCAGGGCTGTTATCATGTTGTGGTGTTTTCTGAAACTGAACTGGTCTCTGGCCAGTAGGCTTAGATATTCAAGTACGTAGTCACTCAGCTACTTATGTACAGTTTTTTCCTGTATCTGAGCAAGTGCTAGTTAAAATTGAGATTGGTCAGGGGTGGAACCAACAGCTGACCCAAGTAGGACAAATGAGGACCAAGCTCCTCAGAATTTGCATAAAAGCACAACATAACATTGTATGAGGCTAACACTTTGTCAGGCTGTACTTTTATATTACCTAGAATACTTTGTAGCAGTTTGAAGGTTTTAAGATGGGAAGAGCAGATTGGTTAATGCTGAGGAAGCCAAATGAAAAAACATAAAGGAGACAGCAGGCCACAGAGAGCATCGGAAAGTGGATGAAGGGCCACTGAGGGCAAAGTGCTGGGGGACCCTCTGTGACTAATCCTTAAAGTAATACAAACCATTGATAAGAAGGTTAAGGCTTTCAATGCTTGTGCCACCATGCTGGAGACAAAAGTCAGGAAAGGGCAAACAGAAGCAAAAGAGGTGTTGGAAGTGGCCAAGAAAGTGACTGTCGCTACAGTGAAGCTGAGTAAGGAGAACGGCAGTATAGCGCAGTGGTCTAAGGCTCTGAGCTGCAAATCTGGTGACATCCAGCAGACCAGACCTGGGTTTGAATCCCACAGCTTCCACTTGCATACTGTGTGACCCTGAGCAAGTCACTTAACCTCCTTGTGCTCCCAGGTCGCTCCTGTAAAAAAGCTTTCAGCTTAGTGTGCTATACCTGGTTAAACAACTAAATAAAAAATAAAAAAATAAAAATAACTATAAAATCTAAAGAGGGTGGTGAACATCACATTGTGAGCCTTTCAGAGGGCTCTGGGGGTGCAGATTCCAAAAGTGTTAGTATAAACTGGAGTACAAGTTGCCTACTATAGGGGGGGAGTCGAGAAACCGATTCAGGCCACCAGATTGTATCTCATTATAGCCGCCTAAGTACATAACCTGGAAAACCACACCAGAACTTGCAAATGGTACTAGGAAATGCTGGCGAACAAAAAAAACAGTCCTAGCAGCAGCTTAACATGTTATCCTGTAAAGGAATCCCTGATCTTACTTCGAGAGGGCTCTTGCAGTAGGTAATTACATATAGGACTGATGTCGGCAGGACCCCATGGAAAAATTTCTAGCTACCCAGTTCCTGGCGAGGACCGCCCCTCATCTGGTGACGTGATCAGAGACATCTATATAAAGAGGCGGTCCCTGACGCCGTACCAGTACTTCCCGTTATGCTCATGCAGCGCCAGAAAGTTCTTGCTCGCCAGCTTCCCTTCGCCGGTATTTTACCGAGTATTTTCGCTTTTTGCTTCAGTCGCCAGTACATCCGCCAGTGTATGTCGCCCCCTACACCTCCGAGCACAAAAATAAGTCGCGACTGATGCGGTGCTGCCAACCCTGCACGAGGACAGCCGTGCCCTGTGCCTGTTCTGTCTAGGCCCCGATCACCTGGTCGAGAAGTGTCAGCACTGCCTCAGTTTTAACGCGGCTACCCGGAAAACGCAGCAGCAGTCCCTGGAAGGCCACATTCTGAAGAAAAGATGAGCTCCATGGAGAAGGAACTCAAAACTGCAGCAGGCGTCCACTTCCCCGAAGGCCATGGAAGAAAAAGACAAGGAGATGCACGGGACAAAGGCTCCTCCACTGTGACTCCCTCAGAGTCGCCCGTGCTTCAGGTAACATCCGCTCCAGGGACCACTCCTCGTGATGGCCTCAGAGCTTCTGAAGCGGCGTCCGAAATATAACTAGCTTCCGGGTGCTAGGCGGTATCGGCCTATCTGGGAATTAAAGCCCCGGTATAACCGGCAACCAGCGTGACCTACCCCAACACGAGGTGGCTCAGTAAGCGGACATCGCTCCTCCCTCCCCTCCGTCAGCGGAGAAGGCTGGTAAGTCGCTACGACCCAACCGCCCGGCACGCGGTCCTTCTTCCATCGGACCAGGCCGCTTCTCCACGCAGTCTTCCTCCGGGATGGATCCCGTAAGTCAGACTCCAGCCCTCCAGCACCCGCCCGGATCTCGCTGAGAAGCCGCATGTCGGTTCATCCGTCCGTTCAGTGAAAAAGCAGACACCGGACCCCCCCACGTCAGTCGTCCCCGGCTCCCTGCAGACTTTGCTGCTCTCCGGGGACCCTGAGTATCCCCAGCCCGACCCCGGGGATTTTTCCCCTCCATCCCCGGGCGATGCTGGTGTTCCGCCTCCGTCAGACCGCCCACCTGCAGGTCCGTCGGATCTGACATCAGTTCCCTGGCGCGGGATCTCAGACACGGTTTTACCGATTTCGGACGACATCCCGCTCCCGGATGTCGCCCCGACGCCGGGCCCTCTGGGCCTTCAACCTGGACCGCCCGTGAGGCCTCGGCCGGGCCATCTGCTCCGGCAGCTCCTCCGGCTCCCGAGTGCCCTCCATCCTATCCGAGCCCGTATCTGGGACCACAGTATCCGGCGTCACAGTACCCGATGCTGGTCTTCCGGCGTCACAATATCCGACATCTGGTTTTCGCCGCCGGGTTTTGGATATTCTCCGTATGGATATAATCCATCCATATCCCTCCTCCTCCTCCTCGCCTACAGCCCCCTCAGCCGCTGGTGGATTTGCAGGAGACTCTGGCCTCCTGGTGGGCTGAGGCCAAGGCTCAGCTCACCAGAGAGGTGGAGAGTCGCCTACCGACAATGGTGCCGGTCCCGGTTCCCGTACGTCCACGGCAACACACTCCCTCACCACCTCCGGACACCAGGGCTAATACTTCTGGGTCCAGAGAGGGGCAGGACATGCTTCCTCGAGGGCTTCCCAAGGGGTCCGTTCCTCCCCCGGGTTGGGAAAGGGAGTCTTTTTCTTCTTCCTCCTCTGACTCCTCCAACGGCTGCTCCGAAAGGGACGACGAGCCATGCTCTCCGTCAAAGCCCAGGCCAAGGACTCCTCCGAAGTCTCCTCTGGAAGATCCTTCCTTTACGGAGTTGCTATGCAAAATCCAGTAGGTACATCAGTGGCAATCTTTGGAATCAGACCCTCAGCGGATGAAACTTGCCGAGCATCTGGATCTGCCCGTGACAGCTCCTACCTTGGTGCCACCCTGGATCGAGCCTCATGCTGACCTTGTTACCACCACTTGGAAACAGCCGTCTGCTCTAGCCCTACTTCTGCGGAAGTCGAACAGGCTATACCAGGCTCCCGAGGGTGTTGACTTTTTAGATTCTCACCCTCGTGCTGACTCTGTAGTGATTAACGCTGCTCACGGCTGGTTGGCTAATCCAAAATACCTTAGCTTGTCGCCACCTGACAAAGAATCCCGCCTACTGGACCAGTATGGTAAGAAGATTTTTGCTTCTTCCACGCTGAGGATCAGGGCCCTGAACTATGTCGGTCATATGGGGGATTACCAGAAGGCAATTCTTACTCAGGTGGAAGACAAATTGGACTCCCTGCCGGACTCTCGGGTCAAGCAGAGAGTTAGCTGACCTTGTCCACTCTGCGTTCGGCCAGTCGACACATGCTTAGTCGACCTACGATGCAGTGGACACTGCTGGGCGAGACTCAGCTTTACACGTGAAGCTGCGTCAAATCACGCGCGGCTCCGTGTGTCAGGGTTGGTCCTGGAAGTTTAGTCCGCTATCCAGGAAGCACCCTTCCGAGGGTCGGTGCTTTCGGTGGCGATGTCAAGAACATCATCACAGATTTGCAGAAGGGGATGGCACTAAAGTCCGTTAACTCTTATGTACCATCCCCACCACCATAGCGCCGTCCCATTACATGAGCGGAATCGGCCCAATGTGAAACCTCTGGGAAAGCGGGCCACAAAAGCATTTGGGCCCCCACCCAAAAAGCAGAGGTGCTTCAACTGTGGCGCTGCCCACACCACCTGACTCCTCTCTCCCACAGCCTCCGGACTCCTGGAGGAACTGGTAGGAGGGAGGTTTTCCCTCCATCTTCCGGGCTGGGAGAGGATAACATAAGATTCTTGGGTGCTCCAGCTGATCGCAGAAGGGCACTCAATATACAGAAACAGCCTCACCACCACCCCCAAAGGTCGTTGTATTCCCGGGAACATCTTCTCTTGGTCCAGGAAGAGATTTCAGCTCTGTTACTGAAAAAAGCAATAGAACCCGTCCCTCTTCATCTTCAAGGGGCGGGTTACTATTCCCACTTCTTCCTGGTCCCAAAGAAGACAGGAGATCTAAGACCCAGTCTAGATCTCAGTTCCCTGAATCTTTTTGTGGAATACAAAAGGTTCAGAATGCTCTCTTTGCAGAGCCTTCTACCCCTCCTCCGTTGGGGACAATGGCTGTGCGCTCTGGATATGCAGGATGCTTACCTGCACATTTCCATTCACCCGTCTCACCGCAGATATCTTCATTTTGTGTTCCAGGGGGACCACTACCAGTTCAAGGCACCTCCTTTTGGCCCATCCTCGGCTCCCCGAGTATTTACCAAATGCCTTGCGGTGGTGGCGACCTACCTGCATACTGGGGGGCAGGTTTTCCCGTACCTGGACGATTGGCTTCTGGTGGCCTCGTCCAGGAGAACTCCTGCACTACCTCGCTCTTACCCAGCAGGTTTTTGCCTGCCTGGGTATTACCATCAACCATTCCAAGTCTCACTTGATCCCATCTCAGAGACTACAGTTTATAGGGGCGATTTTAGACACGACCATTGGCAGGGCCTTTCTGCCACCGGACCGGGCGTCCACCCTCCAGCCTCAAGTAAGTCTGTTGTCTGGCTGCAGGCGGGTCAGTGCAAGATCAGTCCTTCGCCTTCTCGGGCTCATGGCGACTATCACGACAGTCCCTCGTGCTCGGCTTCACGTGAGAGTTTCAAACAACATGAAGTCTTGCTGTATTCTGACAAATTGCAGTGAGGTCCAACCTTCGAACTGCCCCGGAGATGAAAGAGTTAACGTTCCATGCCAGGCATGGGCAGCTGAACTCGACTTCGGTTGAGACTCTCTGTTGCTGTTTGAACTCAAACCGTCAGATTCTTTACTCCGCCTCACTGAACAGTCGCTCCAGAGATTTCTCCTTTGCTCGGTTCAATTTGTTGGTTAAAGTGCCGTTTTTCTCGGTTTTCGACCGAATTTAAACCGTAACCTATCGGTTCAGTCTCTGTCTGTGGGATACGTGAGTACTAGATAGGTTTATTTTGTTGTTATTCTGTGTGGAACTTGTAAGCGTGGGATCGGTTCGGTTTGAACCGATCAGGTTGTTTAAAATCTTTATTTCTACTTTTGAGTGTGTAGTTACGGTTCTTATCGGTTGTAAAAAAAAAAAAAAGATTTTATTCGTTTTTCACGACCCGTAACACGGTCAGGAACTGATAAAGGTGTCTTGCCTGGCATTGCGAAAAAGGGCAAGTTTTTGTTAGGACTGGCCATGTCTGAGAAACCCAAAAGAAAACCGGGCCCACTGGGTTTCAACACTGTAGTGTGTGTGGGGAAGTCTTTGCTAAGGCTGATCCCCCAAGGAAGGCGGTCGGTTCCACCGGTTCTGGATTATGATTGAGAGGAATTTTATGAACCGGAGGAGGAGGAGGAAGGAGAGTATGAGGAAAGTGAGTGTGATTATGAAAGTCTGGATGTGCCCATTGACCTGGACATCTCCCCAGACAGACCTTCAGGAGTGTCTCCTCCTAGGCTTCCTGAGTCCCCTTCCCACTTTATGTTTTACAAGAAAGTGGCTGAAACTCTTCAGCTTCCTATGGAAGAAGCTGTGGATGACCAGGAGGAGCCTGACTATGTTGAAAAGATGGATATCCCAGAGTCCAGGAGGCTGTCTATTCCCCTTCATAAATCTTTTGGGAAACTGACAATAAAAATTTTAAAGACTCCTAATTCTATACCTCCTGTGGATAAGAGAATGGACAAGAGGTATACTCTTTCAGGCTCAGATACGGAGTTCCTTACCCAGCAGTGCAGCCATGTTGGGGTAGTGCAGGCTGCAGCCTGTGATAAGGCCAATATACCCTTGGCTTCACACCCCAGATAAGGACTCCAGGAGGATTGATGCCATGGCAAAGAAACAGTACATGGCAGCATCCTTGGGACTCAGGCAGGCCAATTATATGGCCTATACTGCTAGATATCAGAAATCTAGATGGGACACTGTAATGGCTTTAGCAAAACAGGTCCCTGGCCAGCTTGCCAAGGAGCTGGAGCAGGTAGCTGCGGATGGTATTGAGGCATCCAAGGTGCAGTTCCATGCTGCTGTGGACTCCAATGATATTTCATCTAGAGTCATGGCTACATCTGTGGCCCTTCGTAGGATGGCTTGGCTCAGATGTACTAGCCTGTCTTAGGATACCCAGACTAAGGCCATGGATTTTCCTGTTGTGGGTAGTTCTCTATTTGGGGAGAAAACAGAGAACTACATGAAGGAAATGGACTAGTTACAGGACCACCTATAGAAGTGCTCAGGCCAAGGAAAGGCAAGCCACTCCTCAGGGGCAGCATCCCAGGGGCAGGGGCCGGCCTTTTCATAGGCCTTTCTACCAAGCCCAGGCCTCCTCTTCTGCTTATGCTCATAGGGGGTTCTTTAGAGGAGAGGCAGGCGGGTGCACAAGCAGGCCTGTTTCCACCCCTCAGCCTAAAGCCCCTGCCAAACAGGCACCCTGATGGGGTTGCCAGGGCCGATTCTCCACTACGGTGAGGGGGCAGGCCGGCTTACTTGGTCAGGACTGGATGTTTTAACATCAGACAAATGGGTCCTGTAAGTAGTAAGCCAGGGACTGGTTCTCAGCTTCAAAAATTTTCCAAAGATGAGAACCAGATCCTTTCCACCTGCAAATCCTTCAGAGGCACTTGCCTAGAGGCGAGGTCTCTTCCTCTTGGCTCTCAGAGCTATAGAAAGGGTTCCACCCCTACACAAAGGAAAGGATTGTACTCCAGGTACTTCCTCGCCCCAAAAGACAGGAGAATGGCGGCCATCCTGGATCTCAGATATTTAAACAAGCACCTTTTAAAGCCAAAGTTCAAAATGGTGACTCTGGGAATAATTCTACCCTCTCTAAGGCCAGGGGACTGGCTAGTCTCCCTGGACCTCAAGGATGCCTATTTCCATATTCTCATCGGAAGCTCCCATCGAAAATACCTCAGGTTCGAGCTGCCCTCAGGCCACTACCAATTCAGAGCAATGCCCTTGGTCTAACCTCTGCTCCAAGGTGTTTCACAAATGCCTGGCAGTAGTAGTTGCCTTCCTAAGAAGGAAAAGGATTTCCATCTTCCCATACCTGGACGACTGGCTCATAGTAGGCCAGTCCCCAGACCAAGTCAAGTTACACCTACAGATAACTCAGCAGCTGCTTACTTCTCTAGGTTTCCTTCTGAATCTTTCAAAGTCGGTTCTAGAGCCTGTACAGCTCCTCACCTTCATAGGCGCAGAGCTAGATACAGTAAAGGCAAGAGCCTTCCTTCCCCTGGACAGGGCAAGGACCCTTATTTCACTGGCCTCTTCATTCATCCTCCAGGTGTCTCGACCAGCAAGGCATTTTCTACAGCTCCTGGGGCACATGGCTGCTTCTACAGCAGTGGTGCAGGGAGCAAGATTTCAGATGAGGGACATTCAGTTCCACTTGAGAGCCTTTTGGTCTCAGAAAAAGGATCCTCTGACCAAACTGATCCCAATGACTCGAACCCTGATCCAGGCTTTGCAGTGGTGGCAGGATCAGGACAATCTAAGACAGGGAGTTCCTTTTGTCACTCAGTCTCACTCTCTACAGATGCTTCCCTCTTGGGGTGGGGAGCTCACTTGGGAGACCTGACCACCCAAGGGTTGTGGTCTCCTCAGGAATCTCTGCTTCACATCAATCTATTAGAACTCAGAGCATTGTTTCTAGCACGTCAGGTTTTTTCCAAGTCTGTTCAGAACAAACTAGTTCAGATCAGGACAGACACTACCACCACAATGTGGTGTATCAACAAGCAAGGGGCACTCAGTCTACAGCCTTGTGCACAGAAGCAATGAAGTTATGATCTCTGGCCTATTCCCTGAACACCTCTCTTACAGCAGTACACCTCCCAGGCAAGGACAATGTCCTGGCAGATGCTCTCAGCAGGATATCTCAGGGCCATCAAGATGGTCCCTGGATCCCCTGTTTTGAAGGTGATCTTCTGCAGATGGGGCACCCACAGATAGATCTTTTGCAGCCCCAGACAATCACCAACTTCCCTCTTTGCTGCAGGCCCCAGTGTTGGGCTCAGTCCCCTGGATGCCCTAGTTCTCAATTAGGAAGGGAAGTTCCTGTATGCTTTTTCCCTTCCTCTCCCTGTTCAAGGTGTTAGTCAAAATCAGGTCTCAGCCCTGCAAGGTGATTCTGATTGCTCCAGACTGGGCCAGACAGCCCTGGTACCCTCTCCTGTTGTCCTTAGCAGTCCACCTTCCCCTGTTTCTTCCCAGGAATTATAACCTGTGCTCAGGGGAGGGTTTGGTACCCGAATCTCAAATCTCTCAATCTCAAGGCCTGGCTCTTGAAGAGTTAGTTTGCTGATTTACACCTCTGTCAAGGTGTTATGGATATCCTAAAGGCTTCTCGGAAGCCTTCCACCAAACTTTACAACTCCAAATGGAAAAGATTCTCCATATGGTGCTCTGGAAGCATGTTTCTCCAGAGTCTGCTGGCCTGCCCACAGTCCTTGACTATATGGTTTATCTTAATAGCTTGGGACCGGACCAGCTACACTGAGTGCACCTAGCAGTAGTCTCTGCTTTCCTTTCAGCAGGTAAGCCTTCTTCCCTCTCAGCTCACCCTGTATTCTCTAAGTTTTTCAAGGGATTGCTTCATACCAATCCGCCATTCAGGGACCCTGCCACTGTTTGGGACCTTAATGTTTGCATTGCTCAGCTTATGCAACCCCCTTTTGAGCCTTTGTCTTCAGCAGAGCTTAAGTACTTGACTTGGAAAACTGTTTTCTTGGTAGCCATCACTTCTGCCAGGCGCATAGGTGAGTTACAAGCCCTGTCAGTGGAGCCTGATTTTATCTCTTTCCATAGAGATAAGGTGGTTTCAGACTTCCACCTTAACCAGTCTGTCTCTTCCTGTTTTCTTCACTGACCATTCCTCCTCTGGTGAGATGAGGCTGCACAGCTTGGATATGAAAAGAGCCCTTAGCTACTATATAGAGCGTACCAAGGGTCACAGGTTTGACTCCTCAACTGTTCCTCACTTATGGTGAGGTTGGTAAGGGAAAACCTGCCACTAAGAGATCCATTGCCAGGTGGATTGTCTCTTGCATTCAATTTTGCTATGAAAAACTAGGCAGGACTCCACCCTCAGGCCTGAGGGCTCACTCTACCAGAGGTACAGCTGCTGCCAGGGATATTCCTATCTTAGAGATGTCAAGCAGCTACCTGGAAAACAGTTCACACTTTTACCAAGCATTACTCTCTGGACATCCAGGCTAGGAGTGATGCTCGGTTTGGCACAACAGTGCTTCAGAGCCTATTTCCTAGGTAGGTTCTGTCCCTTCTCCATGGAGATACTGCTTGGTAGTCTGCAATTTGTCAGAATACAGCAAGACTTCATGTTGTTTGAAGAAAAAATTACTCACCTTAGTAATTTTGTTTCTTCTAATGGAGTCTTGCTGTATTCTGCCTCCCCTGCCTTCCCGTCTCAGAACCTTTGTTTTGGGATGTGGGTGGGCAGTAGCAGTGTTGGCACTCAAGTGGTGCCCACCTTTATTTATCTCCCCTTTTCTTTGGGTGAGTGGATGTTGTGTTTGTTTCATTTTGGGTTTCCTAACTTGAGTCTTTGTTTTGGGACCAAAAATCTGTTTATATATTTAGTAGCCAGTTGGCTGAGTGTAGGTTTACAGCTTCCACAGGGACGCTTAGTGAGTTTAGCTCGTAAAGATCTGATGGTTTGAGTTCAAACAGCACCAGAGTCTCAACCGAGCTCAAGCTCAGCATTCCATGCCTGGCATGGAAAATTAACTCTTTCATCTCCGGGGCAGTTCGAAGGTTGGACCTCACTGCAATTTGTCAGAATACAGCAAGACTCCATTAGAAGAAACAACATTACTAAGGTGAGTAATTATTTCTTCTCAGTGGACACTCCGCTCCCAATGGGATCAGTTGGTGGACGACTTAAATCACCCAGTTCTAGTCTCCTCACCAATGCTCCGAGACTTGCAATGGTGGATGGTTCGAGAGAACCTGCTTCAAGGAGTTCCTTTCTTTCTCTCCCCCTCCCCCCCAAGATTCTAACCACAGATGCCTCGGGCGAAGGTTGGGGAGCCCAGCTCGGTCCCCATCGGACACAGGGCTCTTGGTCCAAGCTCGAACAGACACTCCACATCAGTGTGCTCGAGCTTCGGGCAGTTTTGTGCACTCTCCAAGCCCTTCACCTCTACATTCTTCCCAGCCACCTAGCCATCCAGACGGACAATATGTGCGTGGTTTGGTACATCAACAAACAGGGCGGGACTCGGTCCTACCCTCTCTGCAGGGAACAATGAGGGTTTGGGATTGGGCAACACAAGACGACCTTCACCTCACAGTAATTCATGTTCCGGGAATCGACGACACCTTGGCAGACAAGCTAAGTCGCTGGTCCGCTCTGGCTCACGAGTGGTAACTAGACCAGGGGGTCCTAGAAGGTATCTTCTGACACTGGGGAACACCACAGGTCGACCTGTTTGCTTCTCCTCTAAACGCAAAGCTTCCCGACTACTGCTCGCTTGTTCCAGAGTGAGGCGTTTTCTGGAGAGACGCTCCGTCTCTAGACTGGAAGGACAGATTCGTCTATGCCTTTCCCCCAGTTCCTCTTGTCCCACGAGTCTTGCAGAAACTAGTTTCAGAAGGAGCACGAATGATTCTGATTGCTCCTTTCTGGCCCAGGCAAGTTTGGTTCTCTCTTCTACAGCAATACTCGGAGGATCATTCTCTTCCTTTTCCTCTATCACGAGGTTTGCTGACCCAGGATCAGAGGACTCTGATCCATCCAGGTCTCAAGTCACTTCAGCTTCATGCACGGCTCCTGCAGACTTGGCTGAAACTCACTTTGGGGTTTCTCCCCATGTGGCGGAGATCTTGGTGGAGGCTGGAAAACCCTCTACTAGATCTTCATACGCCATGAAGTGGAAAAGGTTCACTATTTGGGCTGCTTCAAAAGACGTGGAACCCTTTTCCTGTTCGGCTTGGCTACTGCTGGAGTGCCTATGCCATCTCTTTGACCTGAGTCTGTCACTCTTCTCTGAAAGTTCACATGGCGGCCATCTCGGCCTATCATGTTCCCTTTGCAGACAAGACATTTGCTCAACTAAGACTTTCCTCAGAGGGGTCCTCCATCTGAGACCTCCTATACATACTCCTGCCCCTCCTTGGGATTTGAACTTTGTTCTTGAGAAACTTACTCAGCCTCCTTTCGAACTGGCAGCTTCCGTAGACTTGAAGTTCCTTTCATGGAAGACTCTCTTCCTGGTGGCCATTACTTCCGCTCAGAGAATTTCCGAGCTCCAGGCCCTGATGTGTAAAATTCCATACTTTATTTTTCACAAGGAACGTGCGACTCTGCGCACTAACCCTAAGTTTCTCCCTAAGGTGGTAGGTAGGTGGTCTACTCTGAACCAGTCCACAGAGTTACCCACCTTTTTTACGCAGTACTCTGATCAAGGGGAGTACTTACTCCATACTACGGACGTTCACTGGATTCTGAGATGCTACACTAACAGGACAAAAGATGTCAGGAAGACCGATCAATTGTTTCTCTTTTGCACCCAAAAGGGAAGACAGTGCTGTTTCAAAACGATGCCTGTCTAAATGGTTGGCTCATTGTATCACTTTCTGTTATGGCAAGTACAACAAGACCCTCCCGGGTCAAGTAAGAGGCCACTCCACTAGGGGAGTCGCCGCCTCAGCGGCTTGTTTCAAGAATGTGTCAGCGGGGGACGTCTGTGCTGCTGCCACCTGGACCTCCATTCATACCTTTACAAAACACTACAGTTTGGATATTGCCTCTTGCCGTAGAGCAGGCTTCGGGCTGGCTGTCCTGCAAGGCCTCCTGTCTTAAGGCTTGCACAGCTAGAGGTTCTACTTGGAGTGATTTCCTCCTCCCATGTGCTTCTCCTTGTTCCAGACTGCTTGGGACTCAGTCCTATATGTAATTACCTACTGCAAGAGCCCTCTCGAAGTAAGATAGTACAGTTACATAAAAACTTAATGTAACAGTAGATCTTCGAGAGAGGCTCTTGCAGTAGGTAATAACCTTCCCGCCTTCCATCCCCCTAAGCTTTTTCAGCTCCTTTTCCATTGAGGGAAATATCTGCTCCTCTCTCGTCCGGCCTCTTTTGGGCTGTGGCGGGAAAGAACTGGAAGACTGGCGTCGGGGACCGCCCCTTTATACCGACGTCTGCTGGTCACCTGACGCGGGTGCGGTCCCTCGCCAGGGACTGCTAGCTAGAAATTTTTCCGTGGGGGCCTGCCGCCTGCCGACGTCAGTCCTATATGTAATTACCTACTTCAAGAGCGCCTCTCGAAGATCTACTGCTGCAGTAAGTTCTTACGTAACTGTACTTTAAGAGTTTCCAGACATAACATTCAGCATACGCATGAGGAGGAAGGCATTTGACAGAGTTGAGTCTCAGCTCAGTGCATTGGGGGAACCATTTGTTAATGCTACCAGTATGCCTTTGGGTCTGCTATGGAAGTCATACCTACAGCAGAGCAGCCAGGATACACTGCAGTGTATTCTTACTGCATGACAAAATTGATTAACTGCCAGTGAGACCGCCTGCTGCAGTATTACATCCTGACCGGGTCCACTGTATGTATACTTGGACTATAGTGCTGTTGGCAATTTTCTAGTTAAGATCCAGGTTAAGTTTAAAACTAGGAGTGCCGGGGATCACTTGAACTCTGATAGAGACTATAGGCCTGTTCACACGGACTGTTATTGGTGGTGCACAGTGGCCAGAGCAGTGCTGCTGTGCCCGTCTGAACGTCGCTGTTTTTCCGATTTTGCATTGCATGACATTGTCACTGTGATCCTTCTTTCCCTGGGATTGCATTGTGATTTTGCAGTTTTCCTTGGCTGTCTGAACAGCTGCACCCACCTACGACGACTGGCATGCTTTTCCCAGCCTACAGTTCCACAGAAACAGGAAGTGAGCTAGAAGTCCTTTGGTACAGTAGAGTTTAATTTTCACTGTTGAAAAGAATTTCTGCCCAAAGATTACAAAACGATGAATTAAACCATCCTTAATGTGACCAAAAACTATAAATTGGGATGGTTTTCAGAATCTTTGCGGTTGCTGATTTCGAACACACCAACAAACATGGTGAACAAACAAGTCCAGATGGCATGTTCTCGGGATCAGCGACTGAAAAGATTTATGACAACCATCCCAGTTTATAGTTTTTGGTCACATTAATGGTGATTTTATTTAGTCATTTTGTAGCCCTCCTTACTGATTGTGGCTGGGCAGAGGATATGAGGTTGGCGCTGGTTGCACGTAGAACTCCACCACCGGAACACTCCTGGAACTACCAGAAAGAAAAAAGTAAATCCGCAACATTGCTACACAGTGATTATGTGTGAATGCTGCTCTGTAGCGTTTCACAAGATGCCACAGGAATGATTAGGACGGTGACATTGCAGCTGCTCGCTGTGTTAACGAGCCATATGTGTAAGGTTTTAAAGTTTCACAATAATGTGACTCACTGTTAAAACACTAGTGAAAGGGATACAAATGAAACATTTTTATTGGTAAAATAGAATTGGATGAGGTGGGTGGTTGTCGAAAATGGCTGTTCATGTGCACCTTTTGTGAAGCAGTGCTTCTTGTTGTCATAATCCCTGCTTCATGTTTGCTCCTGTGTTTTTACTGGAACGTTCATAGTACACCACTTGGTGCCATGTTGGTCCTGTACATGCATAATCTTCTGTATCAGTATTTTGATCTGCTACTGTGCCACTAGGTGGCATACTGCTTCTGTTAGTCTTTGCTAACTGTTTCATTGAAGTATGTTTCAGAGTCACTTCAGGCGTTTTAAATGTTACATGTTAAAGGTTATTTTTCTGATGAAGAATTCTATGAAATGCGAAAGCTCAAGCTCCTGTGTTCTTTTGTGACATCTGTGTTGATCCAAGAAAAGGTATCGGATCTTTTTTTTTTTTCTTTCCTTTTCTTTCTGGATCTTTTGCCACAGTGACCAATATAACAACATAACTAAATGTTACATAGTTCATACTTTTGAGATAATTTCTGAGGACACACAATCCGAATGCCTAATTATAGGTTTGGTCTGATGGAAGATGGCCATAGTTTAGTCGAAGCGAACATCATGTCTGTCCCTTTGTCATGGTAGCAAAGTCTGATTAAAGGACTATTCACACAAGCTTTTGTGCGCGCCCCCCCCAAAAAAAAACCCAGTGAGTAACTCACTGAAAATGTGTTTTCATGTCTGCAAAAGTGCTACTATCCCTATAACGACACTGTCTTTGATGTGAAAGATATACTGAAGACTGTGGCTATTGGGTATGCAGTTATATGGTATTCAGGCTACAGATACTGTGGTTCCAACCCATTATTGGTCACTTTTTATTAATGTCTAATTACTGCTGATGAATGCCTAGGTTGAAAACTTCATTAGGACGGTCTCTCCCACTCCCATATTGTTTTCAGTACTTTGCAATCCATCTTTGACTGTTTAAACTCCTCACTTTTGACTTTTAGAATGAAGTAAAAAAATTATTTAATGTCTGAAAGTGAATGTAAGTGTAGTACTTGATTGCACTGTTAATTTTTTGTATAACATAGCGTTTTAGTTTTATGTATTTTATTGTATGTATTGTTTGTATGTTAATTGGTCGACCATGTAAATGGGTCTTTGGCCCATGGACTTTCCAGTGTAAATAAATAAATAAAGCAAACAAATGAAAAACATTTTCATGACCCTTTTATGATACAATTTGTCCTGGTTGTAGTAAGGAGAGATTTCAGTCATCAACTGCTGAATTGCAGTATTGGCAATAGGAGTGTTACTACAGAAGTTGGCAGTGTAAGGAGTAGGGATGGCGAAGTTGTTGAAACAGTTGACCACGTCAGCTGGTTGGACTTAGTCCGCACTGCAGTCAGTGATATTTGCAGTGTGTTTGTGATCCATAAATTATGTTCCAGAACTCCTTTGAATTTTTTAGGTTAATCTTTATGGAAGCCTATTTGGCCTTACTGAAATTAGATTTGTAGAAGTGTCAGACTTCTCTGTATTCTCTACCATTCAAGAACTCTGATTAGTCTGTTTGTTATTCCAGGCCGTATCTCCTAGTTTGAATTGCTGTAGGATCTCTGGCTTGATCCACTGTCCAGTGTTACCCTTTACTCTCAGTCCAATTAGTGGAACTTGTTTGTTGCTCACTTCTTGGACAGAAGAAATTAAGGGCTAGGTTTCCTTCCATTTGTGAAATATTAAAGATGAAGAGTTAACTGATGCTTAGGCGTGGATGAAGGCATTCTCGGCTGATTTGCTGTTGCTTCTTCCCGCTATGATTTTGTTGGGACTCATGTTTTATTACAATCCATATGGAAACAAAGGATTGATCACACACAGTCCGATATCACCCCCATAAACAGATGTGTCTTGTGTCCGTGACAGTGACCCTGTCCGGGAGGGCATGTATGTGTTTTGTTTTTGTGTATTAGCCTGGCTGGGGTGTCGGTGATCTTGAATCTGAGTTGCTGGCACAGAGCTACATCATGCTTCCATTGGGCCGTCTGGTGGAACAGCTTCATTATATATCTTTAATTTGTTTTCTGTGGTGTTTGATTTAGTTTACTTTCTTTCATGTTACGATTTACTCTCATGCACTGTACTGTCAAATAGCTCATTTTACAGACGGTTAACATCTAGTTCAGTATTAGACTACTCCCATTTGGTGTTATCTGATGAAAAAAGCAAGTGGTTAAAAAAACATAGTCCAAGGATAGTACAGTTTACAATAAATACTTTGTAGAGACATACAGTAGTATCAAATTCAGAGTGCTGTAGGACAGCAAAGCTCCATAGATTGTTACAACGTGGGAAGCTGTAGATAGAAGTTGGGTGAAGTTTTCTGTTGCTCTACGCTTAACTACTACACCTGTGGCTGAAGATCTAGGCCCCCTTTGTTCCTTGCACAGGCAGAAGTTGCCACAGTATGGACCCAGCCCAACTAGGGCTTTTTCAGCAGACTGCAGCGGTAATCAATGTGGACCATTCCCAAAGCTCCTGTACTTAGGCTCTGCACCTACTCATAACCAACTATCAGGCACAGCTTGCCCCATTTAAAGGGCAGCTGCATGCTCTGTTTCCACTCATGCTTGGTGACTCTTGTGGCAGCCTGCCCTTAACGCATTGCTTCAGATAAGCTTTCGTATGAAGTCCAAACCATCCATTGCTTAATCTGAGACAAAACAACCACTCGGGACAGAATTAATTCAAGCCCTGCCTCCCTTTGCCCGATTAGCTAAGCTTGGGAGCAGAGCATCTTGAGGGGATGAACTCTGAGAGAGGTCCATGTTGATTGACTACCTTCATAGGCTGCTGAAAAAGCCCTGGAGGGCTGGGTCCATGGTATGGTGTCTCCTGCCACTGTTGGAAACAAAGGCATGAATCTTTAACCACAAGTGTAGCAGTGGAGGTGAAAAGCAGTACCACCTGTCACTGTGGAAGCATTTGACTGGAAACTTTACTGGGTGAAGTGTCAACAGCCATATTTTTCTCATGCACCAGAGTTATTTAATTTCACTTTTCAATGCCCGTAGTGAGGGGAACTGGCAACCAATTTGCTTTTACAGGAGCATCTATACAGCCTCTTGCAACATCTACCTTCAGGAGCTGCTTGAAGCGGAGTATCAGATTTCCCTGGTGATCCAGGTCTACTACTGCTCATCTTGTGAAATGTTGCAGAAGATAAACTTAAGAAAATCATGAAATTGAAACTGCACAGTCAGGAATACTCACCGCTTAGTCCTTCTCCATGTATGAAAATTGCATTCTTGGGGCACCAAACTCAGTTGGCCTTTCTAGCTCCTGGTGATCACTGAAGAATTAGTAGTACTTCTGGCTTATTTTGCTCTAAAGCATTCATCTTTATTTGTACCCAGATGTGGTTTAAACTGCCGCACTTAAAAAAAAAAATAAATAAATAAATAAATAAAACTGCAACCCCCAAAAAAAAACTGTTAAATGCTGACTTGCAACCAGGCATCTGATCTCATTTCATTGCACTGAAACTTCAAGTCTTACTGACTAGAGCTCTTCTTTTTAAGAAATTCATGGATTCATTGCCATTAACCCACCTAATTAAATTTATATTTTAACTTCTTCCTAGCTTTGTTGTTGATTTCTTGAGAGGTCCTGATAAAGCCTTCCATATGAACCCACGGATTAGAGAGAGAGTTATTGCTTGTAATTCTCTTATGAACAACAGCTGGGGTAACGAGGAAAGGCACTCCAACTTCCCATTTGTTCCTGGACAGAGATTTGAGGTAAGGACTTAAGTCATAAATCCAGTACATTTGTTAATATCCATTGCAATACAGAAAGAAGTCTTTAAATGTAGGTCATAACAGTCCCTTTAGTTCGAAGATGGTATTGCCTCGAGATGAAATTGTAGTCCTTCCAAGTAGTACTTCATCCATCTTTTAGTCACCGGTTTTCCTATTCTAATTTTTTTTTTTTTTCCTTTTACTCTGGTTGGGGAGGGAACTCGTAGAGGATGGAAACCTCTTTTACGAGATTGTTTATGCAGGGAAATGGGCGACTAAAAGTCAGGTAAAGGGCTGCTGAATGTTTCTGATGTGCCTTTTAAATACACCAGCCACTGGCTAGGTTGTGCCAGTTGTATCTAGTATATATTCATCATATATAGAACATGTTGCACTGTAGGTTTTATGTAATTTTTTTTTTTTTACTTCTCAATTTTATCCCCCTGCCTACCGGGCACATTCCATCCTCTCCTTTGGGGAGCCAGTCCTTCCGTTGCCTCTGCCGCTGACCCACCATCCCTGCTGCACCAATGGTCCACTGACCTGGCGTATCCCTTCGCCGAGGGGGGGCCCCCTACCCCAGAGAGGGCGACGGGGTGGGGAGATTAGAGTGCCTGAGCACTCTTTTGCTACTGGGCAGTGTGGGGATATTGCAGCCCGGATGCTTCGCAGCAGAGAGGCGCAGGGAGGTGGGGCTGCCGTCATCAGGTCGGAGACATGCCATTTTCACGTTTTTCTTGGATAGCCCACATTGCGACACTCCTTGTAGTGCCTCTGGACTCCACCGGGGGCCGCTACAGAGCGAAGCACTTTCCCTAGCCCACCCCAGGAAAGGAGAGCAGTCCTCCGGATGCTCAATCCTCTCCTCCCTGCCAGCCCCAATAACCTGAGTCCATTCCCCGAACCTGGCCCGCCAGTCTGGTTCGAGGTGTGGTGTCCAGCGCCGCAGACCCTCTGTGCCACGGGGCTGGCTTTGTTCTTCCTTTAAACGTAGTTTTACATATCTTTGTAACTGAAAATAAAATTTGAATAAATTTCACAGCTGCCTTCTTTTTTTTTTTTTTTTTTTTTTTGTTCATGTGGGGGATTGACTTTTCTGGGCCTCCCCACCCCCAGGAGAAATGAATATCACTAGTCATTCTCGCAGATTTATGTATCCCCTAGGGAAGGAAGATCATTCTTCAGACTGAGACTAACCTATTGGCACTACTAACCCCCCAAGCTGGGGTCTGCAGCTTCGTTGTCCGGGATAATTTTCCTAGAAGTGAACCTACCTGAGAATAAGATTGGGTTTACGGCCCTTCTAGGATAGGATGAATTGGTTACGTAAAGTTACTAACGCCTCAGATACTTGCCTCCCCCCGCCTTTGCATGGATCCCTGTAAGCTCCCTCCACAATGATCAACTTTTATATGGGTTCCATCTCATTTAATGGCCCTATCCCTCCCTCTTTTGTCTGCCCCCCACACTTCTCCCTCCCTTCTTCCTTTTTTGTGGTTGTAGTAACAACATAACTTGTGGAAGAGAGCCAGCCAGGTCTATTGCTTGTCCACTTTATCAATTGTGTGTACTTTTACAAAGTCTACTAATGTTTACTTGCTCCTGTACAATAATAGGACTGTCACAACACTAATTCACCAAAGCTCTAGCAATCTATTCATTTTCCATTGTGTTCTGCTTAAAGTACTAAATTTAATTAATTTGTTTAATTAGTATTTCGGAAAGACCTTTTGAGCATAAGCTCTTTTACAAAGGTTCCACGTCAGGGTGGACAGTAAGACAATACACATATTCAAGTGGTTACAGAGGCCTGATCATTGGGCATTAAAGAGTGATTACATGACAATTGAGAAATAGGAGAAAAAAACTGAGCAGTTGTGGTTGAATACTAAACTATTTCTAATCGGTTGCCCTAGGTAGCACACCCCTGGAAACCTCCAGATCCTTTGATAGACTATGGCAGAGTAACTGCATAGGGTTTAATGCTATCCCAGATGGCGAGAGGCTGGGTGACAGTGAAACAGGGGGACTGGGTTTGAAACCAACTGCAGAGGGCGAGAGGTGGGGGATAGTGAAACGGGGGCTGTGATGGGGAGCAGCTCCAGAGGGCTTTGTCGAGTATGGTGTGTGTGTGTGTGTGTGTGTGTGTGTGTGTGTGTGTGGTGGTGGTTTGGGAGGGCCAGTACCAAGTGCGTTTAAAGAGGACTGATAGCTTACTTAAGCCCTTGGCTAGGCTGGAATGGAGGCGGGGTTCTCTAGGTAGCCCTGCTGGGTGTTACCTTGGGGGTAGGCCTGTCTATCAAGTGGGGCCTGAGATGCAGGTGCGTTTTGAGTTAGACATTACGTGCTGTTTTGAGGCCTACTTTGAATTGAGACAGGCTGTTTGTAATTTCATCGGGAGTTCATTTATCCAGAGGGGGGCCCGATAAGAGAAAGCATGCTGCCCTAGTGAGGTTCGGCGGAATGGCATGGACAGTGCTCCATTCTTCCTCCGTCTGGTGATGTGTGTTGAGAGAGAAGCCTCGAGCAGGTTTCCTATGCAGGGTGGGGTTTTTCCGAGGAGTGCCTTCTTTCCCAGGAGGCAAGTTTGGTATTTGATCCTGTCTTTTAGGTTAAGCCAGTTTGTACGCTCATACAGGGTGCATATATGAGTGTAGTGATCTGCACACAGGGTGAGGCGGCATGCCATATTGAGTGCAATTTGGACCCTTTTGAGCACTGTATCAGTAGCAGCTCCATAGACCACCAGCCCGTAGTCTA
This sequence comes from Neoceratodus forsteri, assembly GCA_016271365.2. NCBI lineage: Eukaryota > Metazoa > Chordata > Ceratodontiformes > Ceratodontidae > Neoceratodus > Neoceratodus forsteri. The sequence goes on along the minus strand of CM028134.1, from coordinate 796,602,988 downwards.
TCGTGGAGAGTATGATGCTGGAGACTGAGATTCGGAGTGCTTCTGGAGTGTGGGATTTCTTATGCCTATAAAGGACCCTGATCTTTGCGTTTACCACTTTGACAAGGGAAAACTATCACTGCACTAATAACTGTTCACTTCTGTGTAACAGTTTCTGTATTGCATACATTGCACAACTTGAAGTTTGAAAAGCCCAATAAAAATGTTCATGGCAAAAAAAGAAAATAGAGGGTATGTTGCTGGCCAGGCACTGTACCAGTACTCTACTCCACACCTGCCAGGTGCCCTGGAGTTTTCTCATCTGTTGGGCCCTTAGTCAGTCTGATTGTGGAACCAAACTCCTCAGTCAGTTGTGGTGGAGAGAAAGGAGCAAGGCAGAATGGACAAATGGCCCTGGGCTGCTCAGCTGGGGAGACGGAGCTCAAGAGCATCATTTTACAAGTGCTCCACCAATTTTTCTGGTGTTCCGCTACTCCTTGGGACCCTCCCCCCTTTCTACTAGGATGTAGCAGTGTGTGTATATGCATCAGATGTCTGAACACATTTCATTTGCTGATTTTCTTCCCCGAGTGCTCCCAGCATCACAACCACCCTTTTAGGTCCATCACACGTTGTAATCAAGTTATTGTAATATTTGTAACTCATTAAAGAGCAGGTTTCTACCCTGTGTGGTGCTGCTGTCCCCCAGCCGGCTAGATGACTTACCCTCTCAGTAGCGTTTTCACCAAGTGTGGCATGAAAGCTCCTTATATTTTAAAGATATATCCCTCGAGGCCTGGTCTGGTGCGCCAGAGGGCTGAGGCGCTTGGACGCCCCGCCTGCAAGACACTGGCAACCCAGGTTCAGGAGCGAGCCTGGCCCGGAGGCTCGGCACGGGGTGGAGCTGGATGGAGCAGCTGACAGGCAGCTGTCCTCTCCAGGGAGGTGGTATGACATCCCTCGCTCATGGTTGCCCCTGGTGGGAGGCCAAGGGGGGCTGTGCCAGCAATAGGCCAGTGGGGTGGGTGGAGAGGGTCGTTACCAGAGCTGTAAGGCGCATGCATGCGACCTCCTGGGGCCCTCGGGTAATAATGGGGAGAAAATGGAGGAAAAACAGAACCAGCGGCAGGATGGTGACCGACTCTCCGCAGGCATCGCTCCCGGACCGGGCGTAAGGTAAGCCTCAGTAATTCCGGGGGATGGAGCTGGGGGAGCCAGTCAGTTGGGAGCCATTCGGGGGAGGAGTATAAAAAAAAAAAATATGTATATCCCTTGTAAAATTAAAATCGTTAGCCAGTGCTAAAAACAGACCAACTTACCAGTCCTGAAAACACACCCCCACGTCTGCCCATGCAACCCTGTTTTGTGATGTCACAGAACGAAGGTTGCATGAGCGCGCCCCATTTACTTGTATGGGGTTGGTATTTTCCTAATAGTTTTATACCCTTTAGTGTCGAGATTTTATTCAGAGTGATTGACTAATAGTGTCCCTGTTAGTCGATCGATCGCTTTGAATAAAATCCCGACACCAAAGGGTATAAAACCATTTACGAGGGATATATCTTTTAAACTATAAGGAGTTTTCATGCCACACTTGGTGAATGCACTACTGAGGGGGTAAGTCATGTAGCAGGGTGGGGCAGGCAGCTACCCGGAACCTGCTCTTTAAATCTGACATTATGACTTCAAAAATGTGTATTTGACATGCTCATGACATATATTACAACACATAGGATAGTGTATGGTAGCCCATACACAACAATGCTATTCTTACACCGAGCGGTTACCATGACGTCAGGGACCTCGAGAGCAAAGCTTGAGATGTCCCTTTGACGTCATGGTAACCACAAGGTGCGAAAAGAGTGGTAGTTTATCGGGGCTACTGTACACCATTTCATACAGTGTATGGTACATAAGTCAAAATCGCTTGCTTTTAATGGTGTCACAAGCAGTCCTTGCATTCCGCGAATCGTAATTCTCCACCATCTGCCCGGCGGCCTGCTCGCACATGTGACACTTCATCTGCCGCTAGCCCCATCAACAATGCTGATGGGGGCGTTTGCATTGTGACGTAGATACAAACGCAGAATTAAGTTCTGCATTAGTGTCTACGTTACTCCTGCAGCAGAACAACTTTTTATGGTGTCTGGATCTCCATACACAATCATTTTCTACCATACACTAACCAGATATGAAGAGCACGATGAATTATAGCACTTATTGTGGAATGGATGCTTTTTAATATTCTTTACTGTTCAAATCCCCCTAAACTGATAACCTGCCCGAGGCAAGAACAAAAAACATTATGTTAACGTAAAAAGGAATGCTTTGCTAAAATTGGTTGGGTTGTCTGCGCTAAATAAGCCTTATAATAACGAAAAGATGACAGACGTACACCAAAGATTAAAATCTGCTAATTTGTTTATTTTGTTTTTTCCCAACATGTTTAGCTTCGTATTCTGTGTGAACAGGATGCTTTCAAGGTAGCAGTGAATGGTGCCCAGGTTTTGGAGTTCAAGTATCGACTGAAAGCATTAAATGAAATCACTAAAATTAGCATCTCTGGTGATGTCAACCTCTTTCAGGTTTTGCCTAGCATGAGCTAATAGCTGGATGACCCTTCCCTCTGGATTTGATTCATGATGTTACTGAATTTGTTTTTGAAGTGTAATGGAAATACTTTAAGCATCAAATTTAAAGCTCTGCCTTTTGGTATGTTCACTTTTATATATACAGTATGAATGTAACAAACCATGGCAGAGTGACACATTTATGAAGGATGCATGCAGTATTGTATAACCTATACTGCAGTATGTTTGTATGCCTCTCTAGCATGACCATCACCACTCACACATGCATGTATTCAGATATTCATTGCATTCAGACTGTGTAATGTAAATGGCTTCTTGAAAGTTAAAAGCAGTCTACCATGCACGTGTTCCAAGGTTTTGGGGGGTTGTCAAATGGGTTTTGTATAGTAAATAAAATCGGTATTTATTTCTTCAATGTTTTCTGCATAAGATTTATATTTTCTCCGATTTATTTTCTGTCCTCCAATTGGAACGGCCAAAGCCAGACCTTGTTTTGTGCTATATCTCAATTGTGATTAAATGCATAACTTTGTAGCAAAATAGTGGTGGGTTCATTTAGTTCACTTAACCGATCAAAATATAATTTAAACACATGTCTGTCTGATTCACTGCTTTTTATGCCATGCAACCCATGGCATATACCTTCTTGCCAAATGTGATAGTGAGTTTGAAGGGAGAGCCTGCCCTGCAGGAAGAGGTGCCAGTGGTAGGGATAGGTTACAACACACTGGGATGCCATTCCGGTAGTGAAACTGAAAGCTTAACTCCCTTCCAGGAACATTTTGGGAAGGATTTCTGCTCTGTGAACCAGGACCAGTTTGCTAAATGTTCTAAAGAAATGTGCTCCAAAATGCATGAACACGGGCCAAGTAAAGTGTAAAAATGCAAAATCTTATGGTAAGCAAGCTGTCAGACCCTCCATAAAGACTGTATTTTTTCACTGAAGGTGGTCTGTCTTCCTCCAAGTGTTCTGCCATCCACTGCTGGAGCTGCCAGTACTAGAACAAACACATCATGACGATTTTCTAATTGGGGTTTTCCTTGCAGGTCAAATATACAGTCTCTGTCCAGCCAGAAATATAAAACAGTGAGGTCTTGAGTGCATCTTGCCACTAAATTCCTATGTCTACCCAGTGGTTGAAACGGTCTATCAGCCAAGCCAGAAGTCCTGCTAGCTCTGTTTATAAAATGGTAAAAATTATACTGTGATGGGAGATCCCGAGGTTATGCATGGATTACCCTCTGTCAACAAGCTTGGTTGTCCCTCAGCATGCCTTCAGAAAGACTATGGGACGTCCGTGACATTGTTCAGGTATACAAACAATGCTTTTTGTGCCAAGGACAACTGGAGCAGTGTTCATGGATCAAACAGAAGCCTTTGTTCAAACAACATGAAGTCTTGCTGTATTCTGACAATTGCAGTGATTCCCAACCTTTGAACTGCCCCGGAGAACAAGGAGTTAACTTTCTATGCAGGGTATAGAATGCTGAGCTCGAGCTTGGTTGAAGTCTCTGTCTGGAGTGTTTTGAACTTAAACCGTCAGATTCTTTACTCCGCCTCACTGAACGGTCGCTCCGGAGATTTCTCCTTCAGCTTGGTTCGAAAGTCTGTTAAAGTTTTCAGTTTTCTTTGTTTTTTAAACCGGAAAAAGTATCCGCATAGTCTGTTCGGTCTCTGTCTGTGGTGCCGTGAGTACTAGATAGGAAGTGTTCTGTTTTTCTGTGTGGAACTTGTAAACGTGCGGTAGGTTCGGCTGAACCGGCCATTTGATTATGAAATTTGTTTACTTATTGTGTGGTTATCAGTTCTTTAAAAAAAAAAAAAGTGTTTTAACTTTTTTTCAATACCTGTGACACGGTTAAAGGAACGATAAGAGATCTTACCTAGCGGTTGCCAAAAAAAGGTAAGTTGGTTAGGTTGTCCATGTGTGAGAAACCCAAGAAAAACGGCCCACTGGGTTTCAACACTGCAGTGAGTGTGGGAGGTCTTTGCTAGGCGAGGCCCACACCACCTGTGTTTATTGTCTGGGGTTTGACCACCTCGATTCAGACTGCCAATATGTAAAACATTCCCAAATCTACCCTTGAGAAGAGATTAGGTAGACTAGGAAAAGGAGGCGAGAAGTCCGCTGACCGGATGGCCAGCCCAGTTCAGTTCGACTGAACCAGAAGGAAGTGCCCTCTGACCAGGAGCGTTACTTCTTCGGGCAAAAGGAGAGCCGATTCCGAAGGATCGGTTCTGACAAAAAGAAAGCGCAAAGATAAATCGACCGGTTCGGATCCAGAGGTTCATGTTCCGACCACCGAAGAGATAGCCAGGGTGATACAGATTGTGGAATAGCTCCTTCTGGCAGGGGTTCGGTTCGGTTGGTTCCCTGGTTCAAGAGTATACCCTTGAAGATTTTTATGAACTGGAATTTGAAGAGGAAGGGGAATTTGAGGATGATTATGTAAGTGAAGGTCTGGGTGTGCCTGTGGAACAGGACATCTCCCCAGACAGACCTTCAGGTGTTTCCCCTCATAGGCTTTCTGAGTCCCCTTTTCACTTTATGTTTTACAGAAAGGTGGCTGAAACCCTCCAGCTTCCTACGGAGGAGGCTGTGGAAGATCAAGAAGAGCCTGATTATGTAGAGATGATGGATATCCCAGAGTCCAGGAGACTGTCTATTCTCCTCCATAAATCTTTTGGGAAACAGACACAAAAAATCTTAAGTCTCCTAATACTATACCTCCTGTGGATGGAAGAATGGACAAGAGGTATACACTTTCAGGCTCTGACACGGAGTTCATATATCAACAATGCAGCCATGTTGGGGTAGTGCAGGCTGCTGCCTGTGACAAGGCAAATATTCCCTTGGCTTCACACCCCCTTGACAAGGACTCCAGGAAGATTGATGCCATGGCACAGAAGCAGTACATGGCATCTTCTTTGGGACTCAGGCAGGCGAATTACATGGCCTATACAGCCAGGTACCAGAAGTCCAGGTGGGGCACTGGCTAAATAGACCTCCCCCCAGCTAGCCAAGGAGCTGGAGGCGGTGGCTGCAGATGGGATTGAGGTATCTAAGGTTCAGTTTCATGCTGCTGCTGTGGACTCTAATGATGTGTCAATAGTCATGGCTACATCTGTGGCTCTTCGGAGGATGGCTTGGCTCAGATGTACTATCCTCTCTCAGGACACCTAGGCTAAGGCCATGGATTTTCCTGTAGTGGGTATTTCTTTGTTTGGGGAGCAGACAGTGGATTACATGAAGAATATGGATGAGTACAGGACCACTTACAGGAGTGCTCAGGCCAAGGAAAGGCAGGCAACTCCTCAAAGGCAGCAGTCTAGGGGCAGGGGCAGGCCTTTTCAAAGGCCTTTTTACCAAGCACAGGCCTCGTCTTCCTTTTCTCAGAGGGGGTTCTTCAGAGGGCGAGGCAGAAGGGGGATGAGCAGGGCTGCATCCACTCCTCAGCCTAAAGCCCCTGCCAAGCAGACACCCTGATGTGCCTTTCCGGGTCGACTCTTCTATTCAAGTAGGTAGGGGGAAGGCTGGCTTACTTTGTCCAGGACTGGATGTCTGTTACATCAGACAAGTGGGTCCTGGAAGTAGTAAGCCAGGGACTGGTTCTCAGCTTCAAAAAATTTCCAAAGATGAGAGCCAGATCTTTTCCACCTGCAAATCTCTCGGAAACCCTTGCCCTAGAGGCAGAGGTTTCTTCTCTCCTAGCTTTAAGAGCTATAGAGAGAGTACTTACCCTACACTGGGGCAAAGGACTGTACTCCAGGTACTTCCTGACCTCCCCCCCCAAAAAAAAAAAAACAGGGGAGTGGCGACCCATCATAGACCTAAGATATCTAAACAAACATCTTTTAAAACCAAAGTTCAAGATGATAACTCTGGGAATAATCCTTCCTTCTCTAAGGCCAGGGGACTGGCTAGACTCCCTGGACCTCAAAGATGCCTACTTTCACATTCCCATCAGGTGCTCCCACCAAAAGTACCTCAGGTTCGAGTTGCCCTCAGGTCACTATCAGTTCAGAGCAGTGCCCTTTGGCCTAACCTAAATCCCAGGGGTTTTCACAAAGTGCCTGGCTGTAGTAGTTGCCTTTCTAAGAAGGCGAAAGATTTCCATTTTTCCATATCTGGACAATTGGCTAATAGTGGGCCAGTCTCCAGACCAAGTCAAGTCTCACCTGCACGTGACCCAGCAAGTGCTCAGTTCTCTAGGATTTCTTCGCAGCCTTCCCAAGTCAGTTCTCGAACCAGTCCAGCTTCTTACCTTTATAGGGGCAGAACTGGACACATTCAGAGCAAGAGCCTTTCTTCCTCTAGAAGGGACAAGGGTTCTTATGGAACTAGCTTCTTCCTTCAGCCTTCGGGTATCTCGACCAGCAAGGCATTTCCTCCAGCTCTTGGGACACATGGCAGCTTCAACAGCAGTGGTCCAAGGGGCAAGATTCCAGATGAGGGATATTCAGTTCCACCTGAGAGCTTTCTGGTCTCAGAGAAAGGACTCCCTTACCAAACTGATCCCAGTGACTCTGACCTTGATCCAAGCCCTCCAGTGGTGGCAGGATCAGGACAATTTTCGGCAAGGTGTCCCTTTTGTTGCTCAGCCTTGTTCAGTGGTCCTTACCACAGATGCTTGTCTCCTGGGCTGGGGAGCCCACCTGGGGTCCCTTACTGCCCAGGGGCTGTGGTCCCCAAGAATCCCTTCTCCACATCAATCTTCTAGAGCTCAGGGCAGTTTTTCTGGCTCTAAAAGCGTTCCCACAGTTAGTACAGAAGAAGGTGGTTCTAGTCAGAACGGACAACACCACCACCATGTGGTACATCAACAAGCAGGGAGGCACTCTGTCCACGGCCTTGTGCACAGAAGCCATGAAGTTGTGGTCCCTGGCTTATTCCCTGCAAACCTCTCTTGTAGCAGTTCACCTTCCAGGCAAGGACAGTGTGCTAGCAGATGCACTGAGCAGGATTTCTCAGGGCCATCACGAATGGTCTCTGGATCCTCAGGTGTTGAAAGTGATTTTTTCAAGATGGGGCACTCAAGAGATGGATCTCTTTGCAGCCCCAGACAATCACCAACTCCCTCTCTTTTGTTGCAGACCTCCAGTCCTGGGCTCAGTCCCTCTGGACACCCTGTTCCTGAATTGGGAGGGAAGTTTCTGTCACCCCCCTTCCCTCCTGTTCAAAGTTTTGGTAAAATAAGGTCTCAACCATGCATGGTGATTCTGATTGCTCCAGACTGGGCCAGACAGCCCTGGTTGCTGTCCCTAGCAGTCCGTCTTCCCCTGTCTCTTCCCAGGAATTACAACCTGTTAACATCCTCTCAAAGAAGGATTTGGTACCACAATCTTCAGTGTCTCAATCTCAAAGCATGGCTCTTGAAGAGTTAGAGTTTGCAGATCTGCATCTTTCCCAAGGGGTTCTGGAGATCCTCAAGGCTTCTCGAAAGACTTACAACTCCAAATGGAAAAGATTCAGCATTTGGTGTTCTAAGAAGCATATTTCTCCAGACACTGCTGAATTGCCTACAGTTCTGGATTATATGGTCCATCTTAATGGCCTAGGCTTCAGACCAGCTACTCTCAAGGTACACTTGTCAGCTGTTTCTGTGTTTTTGTCTTTGGGGAAGCCTTCCTCACTATCTTCCCAGCCTGTGTTCTGTACATTTTTTAAAGGATTGCTTCACACCAATCCTCCTTTTAGAGACCCTGCCCCTGCCTGGGATTTGAATGTTTGCATTGCTCAACTTATGCAACCCCCCTTTGAGCCTATGTCTTCAGCAGAGCTTAAGTACTTGACTTGGAAAACTGTGTTCCTGGTAGCCATTACCTCTGCTAGGCGTATCAGTGAATTGCAAGCCCTGGCAGTGGAACCCGATTTAATCTCATTTCACAGGGATAAAGTGGTCCTTAGAACTAATAGAAGGTTCTTGCCCAAAGTGGTTTCAGACTTCCATTTAAACCAGTCTGTCTCTCCCCTGTTTTCTTCACTGATCATTCTTCCTCAGGAGAGAGGAGGCTACGCAGTTTAGATGTTAAAAGAGCCCTTAGTTAACTACATAATGTACCGAGGGTCACAGGTTCGACTTCCCCAGTTGTTCCTCACTTATGGAGAAGTGAAAGGCAAACCTGCCACCAAAAGATCTGTTGCCAGGTGGATTGTTTCTTGTATACAGTTCTGCTATAAAAACTGGGAAAAACTCCACCCTCAGGCCTGAGGGCTCATTCCACAAGAGGTACAGCTGCTTCCCTGGCTGCTGCCAGGGATATCTCTCTCTCTTAGAAATTTGTCAAGCAGCCACCTGGAAAACAGTCCATACCTTTACCAAGCATTATTCTCTGGATATCCAGGCTAGGAGTGATGCTCGGTTTGGCACAGCAGTACTTCAGAGCCTATTCCCAAAGTAGGTTTTGTCCTTCCTCTTTGGAGGTACTGCTTGGTAGTCTGCAATTGTCAGAATACAGCAACACTTCATGTTGTTTGAAGAAAAAATTACTCACCTTGGTAATTATATTTCTTCTAATGGAGTCTTGCTGTATTCTGACCTCCCTCCCTGCCTCCCCTCTCAGAACCTGTTTTTGGGAAGTGGGTGGGCAGGTGCAGTGTTGCACCCCAGGGGTGTTTTTTGCTTGCACCCTCCTCCTTTTTGTTTGGGTGCTTATTTATTATTATTTTTAGTACATTGGGTTTTGTTTTTGGGTTTCCTGACTTGAGTCTTCCTTGGGAGTCCAAAACTTTTTTCAGCCAGTTGGCTAGTAAGAATTTTTACAATTTCCACATAGAATTTTTAGTTTAGTTGGGCTTGGAAGAATCTAACGGTTTAAATTCAAAACACTCCAGACAGAGACTTCAACCGAGCTCGAGCTCAGCATTCTATGCCCTGCATAGAAAGTTAACACTTTGTTCTCTGGGGCAGTTCAAAGGTTGGGAATCACTGCAATTGTCAGAATACAGCAAGACTCCATTAGAAGAAATGTAATTACTAAGGTGAGTAATTTTTTCATCTTCTTGACCATGGCGCGTTATTATCCAGATTCGGTGAACTAAGCATTGCTACAGTGGCATCTAGATGCTTCCAAATTTAGCTAGAAGAACATAAGCAGTTAGTAAAGGTTTAAGATGTTTCTCACTCCATTGCATCTAGTAGTTGAGGGAGCCATGCGGTATCTTCAATTCAGTCTTCCGTATTGGCAGATACTGAGTTTTTGTCAGCAGCACAGGGCCACCTGCCACTCCCCACCATTCCTCTTCCTGCCGCCATTGAGGTAGAAATTTCTTGCTCTCGTGCCGTCAACATAGCTGAGAGCTGCACAGAACCTTTGGTCTTTTTTTTTTTTTGTCTTTAAACATTTTAGGGTTTGTTGCTCAACAGTCTGTTTTGCAGCATCCTTAACCATCTGCAGATGCACTGATCAGACTGAGTTCAGGGAACTCTTATTAGTGAGCTGCCAACACAGCCAGCTGCCATTTTCTCCTAACAGTTTAATGCAGGGTTGCAGATAACACTCTACTCACCGCCAGCATCAATTTTGGAACAAGGCTAAGCAGTGGAATTCATCCATTTACCCATAAGAAGACTCCAGCATGGATCTATGCAAAGGTGACTTCAAGAATGCAATTGGGCAGCAAACATTAAGTACTACCATTTACCACACTTGAGATACTTCAGCCTGCGTCTTTACAAACAGCACTAAAGCAGGTTTGAAGAGGTTGCCCAAGAATGTAAAATCTTTTTTTGTTATAAACAAATGCGTTATGTTGAGATTCTGTTTACAAATATTCCTGTCACTATTACAAGTATGGTACTGTAGTTCTGTGCTGACACATTAGTGCTCACTGCCAAATACATAATACCTGCCATTTATGCATACACAATGCTTGTGAAAAGAGTGACAGAAGGACTGTTTTCTAACAAGTTACCAACAGACTCCGGTAAAATAAATACAAAGGGCAGCATTGTCAAAGTGAGCAAAGTGTAGGACAGAATCCTCTGTTGGTGAGCAAAGCTGCCAAATGTGCAAAGTGATGTAATGGAACAGGTGCAGGGTCAAGTTTGCCCATGGAAAGTCTGTTCCATTATACTCCATGGGAGCACAGGGCACCAAAGGAGCAAAATGCAGGCAAAGCCCCTTGCTGGTCTTGGAAGGAGGCACATCTGCTGAAAAGGCATAGGCAGGCCTTACACACGCACAAAATCATTTGTTTCTGGAGCAGACAGCTTTGTCCTGTGTATACACCCCCCCCAATAATGGAACCATGATGTACAAATGCCCATGGATAGGACAAGCGGGTCATTTTTATGTCTGACACCCATATTGCAATAGGACGTGTAGTCATTCATTCCTCCAAACTGGTGCTGGCTAAGTGCTCCACACTGCAGTCTGTGGTCACTAGTGCTGCTGGTCCAACCAAGGATGCAGTACTAAAGCCTCCATACCTGCAGATATATCTGGTTTCCAGTGGTCCTTCTCTTCTCCCTCTCTCCCCCCATCAATCCCAGAATCACATATTAAGAACTATCCCAGGCATCCAGTATGGTTACCTCCTCCTGCATCCAGTCCCTACTAACATACAAATAAGTATCTTTGGTGTGTAGAGGCCCCACCCACAGTCGATAATGTGGGGTGTGAACTCCTACCCCTTGCCCCAGTCCTGGCATTGACCGATACATAACTTCCAACCCTACTTCCCGACCTCTCAGTCCTGTTCTCTTAAGTAACCCTGCACACACCCAGTGGTACCCAGCACCCTTCTCTACCCCTTCAATGCCCATAATCAGCTGTTACTACTTGCAGCATCACAGTTATTCAGTGTGAATAAATTGGTAATGCGATAAGCTGCTCCCTGGCCGCTGCAGGGGACTGTTTTGTTACATGGGGCAGTTGGAACTGTATCCTTTGGGCATTGAGTGGGGGGAGGAGGGTGCTGGGTGCCAGTGGGTTTTTTCAGTGAATAGGACTTGGGTGGGGGGATGAGTATTGAAAATTATGTAATGGTTGGTGCTGGGACTAGGCGGGAGGGGTTCATACCATACATTTTGTGTACTGTAGAAAGAATGGGGGTTGGGGGCTACTGGGGTAGGTAGTGGGGCCACTGGACACAAGGGATACTTAAATGGATTGGGTGAGGAAGGGGACGCCACTGGGCCCCAGGGATGTTTAACAGCGATTCAGGGATTTATTTTTTTGGGGGTGGGGTGCGCACTGGACACCAGTGATAGATGATATTTGTGAATTGGGTGAGGGTTGGGGGACCACTGGATGCCAGGTAGGTTGGGTTACTGGGGGATGGGTGGGTTTATGTGGCTCAAAGCATCTTTCACCATCCCCAGATTTGGGGAGGCTTGGGTGGTGGTGGCCAGTGCTTTGCATCCTGTTAAAAAGGTAGTTTTTTGCTGTCCGGATCTAGCACTGCTCCAGCAGGTTGTTTGCACAAGCAAAAGGCTTCCATTATTCTGATGTGCACATGATAATGACAGAATAAATTTTCTTCGAGGATATCTTTCATCAAGCCATACCTGTGGAACTATAGACGCCAGGCACTAGGACCACACAAAAACGTTTTTACTAGCAGTCTTCTAGGGGCTGCTCACGACAAAGTCATGTGTCAACTCCTCACCATATAAATATGGGCTGCCCCGTACCTTAGTTCTTTTTCTGTCATCCATCATTTCACATCGAACTCCACGGAGAGACTGCTGCTTCAGTCAACCACCAAATCTTTGATTTTTCCACTTTGTTTTTTCTCACCCTAGTTAGTTATCACTTTATTTTTTTAAATGATCCTCCTTGTGTTATGCTGACCGACTCCGTGAAACTCTTCCGATATTGCGAGTGCAGTAGGAAAATCGACAACCACAATGCCTTAGTCTGCTGTCTCAGCAAGGCATATGACATTAAGACCTATGAGATTGGCTGCGTCTTTAACCAAGCTACCTGACAGCACCGCCAGAAAGCCCCTACAGTCCTTCCTCCTAGCACAAAAGATGGTTAGAATGGAGAGAGAGCTCCAGGTAAGAAACTCTTCCACATTGTGGCACAGTCTGTGGGCTCCCATTCTTCCAAAACCTGGGACAGTTCTGGGGAAAACACAAGCACCGGGAGAGGGGGTGGATTAAGGACAACTCCCCCCCCCCCCCGCCTCTATGGGTAGCAGCCGGTGCAGCGGCAGCCGCTTCGGCAGCGACACTTCCTGCCACCAACAGCCTCACTGCCACAGGGTCAGCTCTGGCAGTGAGTTCTGCCAGGCCTTCCAGGGCCAGAAATAGTGCATTGACATTGGGCCTTTTGATACCCCAGCCGATGCTGCAACCCCTGCCTCTCAGACCTCTGCTTTCTCAGGGATGTCTGGCAGAGGGCTCCATCAGACCTACTTTGGCCGGCAATGGCCCGGCGACATTGGGGTTCCTTCCTCCCCTATCGACGCTGAAAACCCAGTCCTCCCCCCCCCGACGACGTCATAAGGTGCCCTGGCGACATAATGACCATGTTCTCCTCCTTTATGGAGACCATTCAATGCCTTGCTCCTCCTCTGCGCACAACGATGCCGGGGCCTACCAGCCCCTGCATTGACACCTACCATTTCACGCCCTGCTCCTTCCAGGGTGTTAATGTCTTTGTTGCCTTTTGTTCACTACTCTGGACAGTCAACAAGAATCAGGAGTGCAGTCCTTGCTTCATCCCACCGGAGGAGGAGGAGGAGGAAGGGGATATGAGCTCGTCTAGGTCTAACATACTAGACGCCAGCAGAGTAGGCCTATTAGTCTATCAAGTCTGCTCATGCTTCAGCACCCTGATTGGGTACCGTAGCCCTCTGTCTACCTCCATTGTTTCCTCAGGAGGTGAAGACTCCACCAGATATACCTCCATGATCCCCCTCCTTCATCTCAATGATGAAGCAGCTCCAAACTGCTATGGAGTTTGATGCTGAGGAGCAAGACATTTCCTGGTCAAATTTCTGGAACTTCCAGATTCTCCCCTTCGTCAGGGGTCATGGCCAAGGAAGGATAACGTCACACTTAAATACCCCAAGGACCAGCCATTACAAAAGCAAAGATTTAAGTATGTACAAGTGAACATTGTTGTTACAACACTGTGTTGTGATTGCCAGACTCTGTGCTAGCTAACGCATCCAAACTAGCTAAAGAAAACAAAATTTAACATTATGAATTGGTAATAAATTGCTATTTTTACTTAACCTAAAAGTCCAGCTCTTTAAACATTTGTAAGACTCTACCTGAGGGACTTCCCAGCAAGAGCGATATGAACCAAATTAAATTCGTGCAAAGGGCAATCACAGTGACAAATAATATAAACTCTAAACAAGGTCTATAAGATGAATGTAACACTGGAAATGGAGGAGGGAGTCAACAAAACTAAAGGAAAACATGCCAAGGAAAGGGGGAAAGGCGAACCAGATACGGTGTATTTGAGTGTGATGTTCTCTTTCCTAGGCTACGCCCCCTGATGAAGGGTCGCTTGACTCAAAGTGCCACGGCAAGTTTGGGGTGTTAACCACCTGTTTATTTTGTAACCAGGACAATAAAATTTGGATTCTAACCAAACATTTTTAGTCTGAAGCCTTTGTTGGACAGCATTTAGCATTGCGTGCGAGGCACCTTCTTCTGACTTTATCTTGTCTGACCTGCAGTCCTCAGGAAGGACTCTGCGGTTGGTTCACTACCTTTACCACACCCAGCCAAAATGTGGGTAGAGGGTGCCCTTTCATTGTGCCACCTACAGACCTAAGGCAGGAGCCCGACAGCAGGGCAAGCGCAGAATGGGTGCAGCCTTGCCTGCTTCTGCCTCCACAGATAAAGCCCATAGAGGTGGAGGTGCAGCCCTAGCTGCTGGGCCTGCTTCCGCATGGCTGCTTACAAAACTCTCATCCTCCAGGAGAGGGCGGTATGGGGGTCGCTTCTCCCTCCCTCCATCTGGATAGGTGGAGGGAGGGAACAGATCCTGCAGCTCACAGAGCAAATTTCACACTCCTGAACTTATGGATTGGCCTCCAGACCTATCTCCAGTGCACTTCAGCTACTCTCCAGACCACATACCAGTGTTACTGGAGAAAAATCGCACAACGTTACAGAAGAGGACTGTAGAGCCAGTTCCTGGGAATCGGAGGAACAGAGGGATCTATTCCCACTTCTTTCTAGTCCCCAAGGGATTTGAGGCCCATCCTGAACCTGAGAAATCTGAACTTCAGTATCCAGTATAAGAAGTTCAGGATGGTAACTTTGCAAGGCTTGCTGTTCCTACTGCAACAGGGAGACTGGATATGCTCCCTAGACATGCAGGATGCATACCTACACACAAAGATTTGCACTCCCTGTAGGAAGCAACTCTGGTTCCTGTTTCAGGGGAAGCACTACCACTTCAGGATATTTCCTTTTGGCTTGTCATCTGCGCCATGGGTCTTTACCAAATGCTAGCGGTGGTGGAAGCAGCCCTCAGTATGGAGGGGCTGTATGTCTTCCCCGTCTGGATGACTGGTTGCCCAAAGAGCAACTGCTTCACACCCTAATGCATACCAGACAACTGTTCACCACTTGGGGGATCATGTCTCATCTGCTCAAGTCAGTCTTGACTTCTTGCTAGCACCACCAGTACATTGAGCTATATTGGGCACTTCTTGGAGCACCCTTTCTACCTCAGGACAGGGCAGAACACGCCTCATTGCACATGCCCAGTTACTTTACAGCAACAGGTATGTCACAGCCACGGCTGCTGGGCCTAATGGCAGCAGCCATTGTCACGGTTCCCCTGGCCAGGCTGCACATGTGGATTTCCCAGTGGACATAGAGTCCAATGGGATCAGCACACCAATGATCTAGAACACAAGGTTCCAGTCTCTTCACCGGTAAAGACGGTGCTTCAGTGGTGGCTAGAACCCAGCAGTTTGCTCAAATGGGTTCCCTTCCTGAATGCCTGATTTAAGAATGCATGGGACAGGCATAAGGAGAGTTCTGGTAGTTTGTGGGGGGGGGTGGAGGAAGAAGGGGTCAACCTAGTTCTAGGGAAGCTTGAAGAAACAGTGTGTGCACAAATGGGCAGACTAGGTGGACCATAGGCTCTCCTCTGTTAACATCTATGTATGTATCCCTTCCCTTCATCAGATCCTCTCTGCAGATGCCTCCGGGATGGGCTGAGGGTTGCATCTGGGGCCTCACCAGGTCCAAGGTACATGGACCGTAGTGGAGAGTTTGTTTCACATAAACATCCTAGAGATGAGGGCTGTTCTGTATGGCCTGCAAGCCTTCCAGAATTACCTGTCCCTGGGGCCTCTGCTTGTATAGATGGACAATATCAGTGTAGTACACTACATAAGCAAGAGTGAACTCATTCATACCCCTGTACAGGGTAGCGATGAGGGTTTGGTACTGGGCTCTAGACCAAGGTCTAGAATTGTCGGCAAACCATGTTCCAGGTGCCCAAAGCATCTTGGCAGATAGACTAAGCAGGTCGCAGTCCAGAATTCAAAAGTGAAACTGCTGATCTTGGCAGTGGAAGACCTGTTTGACCGGTGGGTCACCCAAAGTTGGACCTTTATGCTCCTAGTGAACACAAAACTGCCGCTTTCAAACATGAAGTCTTGCTGTATTCTGATATATGCAATTAGGTCCTGCCTTTCAACTGCCCTGGAGAACAAAGAGTTAAACTTTCTATGGCCAGCATGGAATGTTCTACGATCTCAGTTGAAGCCCCTGTCTGCTGCTGTTTAAACTGCAACCATCAGATTCTTTACTCCGCCTCACTGAACAGTCGCTCGGAGATTTCTCCTTTGCTCGGTTCAAAAAGTCTGAAGTGTCGTTTTTTGGTGGTTTCTACCGAATTGCTGTTACTGCTCAGTCGGTTCAAGTCTGTCTGTGGTACTGTGAGTACTAGATAGTTTTTCTGTGTAGTTTCTGTGTGGAACTTGTAATTGTGGATCAGTTCGGCTGAACCGATCAGTTTGAGGTTAAAAAAAAAAAAAAGTTGTGATTCATTTAGAGTGTGGTAACAGGTCCGTATCGGTTCTAAAAAAAAAGAAAAAACAGATTTTATCACGTTTTTCCCCAAGACTCCGTGACACGGTCAGGAACCGATAGGGAGTCTTGCCTGGAGGATTGCCGAAAAAGGGTAAGGTTTTGGATAGGATTGGCCATGTCTGAGAAACCCAAGAAAAAACGGGCCCACTGGGTTTCAACACTGCAGTGTGTGTGGGGAAGTCTTTGCCAAGGCTGATCCCCACACCACCTGTGTTTATTGTCTGGAGTTTGACCACCTCGATTCAGACTGTCAGATTTGTAAGAATTTTCCCATATCTACCCTGGAAAAGAGATTAGGTAGACTGAGGGAAAGGGAGGCTGAGAAGTCCACTGACCGGGATGGCCAGCCCAGTTCGGTTCCAACCGAACCAGAAGGAGTGCCCTCTGAACAGGGCGATACTACTTCGGGCAAAAGGAGAGCCGATTCTGAGGAGTCTGTTCCGGTGAAAAGGAAAAGATGAATCGTTCGGTTCAGACCCAGAAATTCATACTCCGATCGCAATGAGATAGCCAAGGCGATAAGGATAAGTAATTCGCTATTTTCCGGGTTCCAACCGAACCCACCATCTAGCGGGGGTTCGGTCGGTTCCCCCGGTTCCAGATTACACTTTGGAAGACTTTTATGAACCGGAGGAGGAGGAAGGAGAGTATGGGGATGATTATGAAAGTCTGGATGTGCCTATTGACCTGGACATCTCCCCAGACAGACCTTCAGGTGTTTCTCCTCCTAGGCTTTCTGAGTCCCCTTCTCTCTATATGTTTTACAAAAAAAGTGGCTGAGCCCTCCAGCTTTCTGTGGAGGAAGCAGTAGAGAATCAGGAGGAGCCTGATTTTGTTGAGATGGACATCCCAGAGTCCAGGAGACTGTCTATTCCCTTCCACAAATCCTTTGGGAAACAGACACATAAGATTCTTAAGTCTCCTAATTCTATACCTCCTGTGGACAGACGAATGGACAAGAGGTACACTCTCTCAGGCTCAGACACGGAGTTCCTTTTCCAGCAATGCAGCTGTGTTGGGGTAGTGCAGGCTGCTGCCTGTGATAAGGCAAATATCCCCTTGGCATCACCCCCGACAAGGACTCCAGGAAGATTTATGCCATGGCAAAGAAACAATACATGGCAGCATCTTTGGGACTCAGGCAGGTTAACTATATGGCCTATACAGCTAGATACCAGCAGTCCAGGTGGGACTCTGTGCTGGCTCTGGCTAAACAGGCCCCTGACCAGCTTGCCAAGGAGCTGGAGCAGGTGGCTGCAGATGGGATTGAGGCATCTAAAATACAATTTCATGCTGCTGTGGACTCCAGAGATGTTTCATCAAGAGTCATGGCTACATCTGTGGCTCTTCGGAGGATGGCTTGGCTCAGATGTACTAGCCTCTGCAGGATACCATGCTAAGGCCATGGATTTTCCTGTAATTGGTAATTTCTGTTTGGGGAGCAGACAGAGAACTACATGAAAAGATGGATGAGTACAGGACCACTTACAGAGTGCTCAGGCCAAAGAAAGGCAAGCAACTCCTCAAAGGCAGCAGTCCAGGGCAGGCCTTTCCAAAGGCCTTTTACCAAGCTCAGGCGCCTCTTCTTTCTCTCAGAGGGTTTCTTTAGAGGAGAGGCAGGCAGAGGGATGAGCAGGCTTGCATCCACCCCTCAGCCTAAAGCCCCTGCCAAGCAGACACCCTGATGGGTCTGCCCGGGCCGATTCTCCCGTACCAGTAGGGGGCAGGCTGGCTTACTTTGTCCAGGACTGGAAGTCTCTAACATCAGACAAGTGGGTCCTGGAAGCAGTAAGCCAGGAGCTGGTTCTTGGCTTCAAAAAATTTCCCAAGATGAGAACCAGATCCTTTCCACCTGCGAATCTGTCAGAGACCCTTGCTTGAGAGGCAGAGGTTTCTTCTCTCCTAGCTCTCAGAGCTATAGAGAGGGTTCCCACCCTACACAAGTGCAAAGGATTGTACTCCAGGTACTTCCTAAGCCCCAAAAAGACAGGAGAATGACTGCCCATCCTGGACCTAAGATATCTGAACAAACACCTTTTAAAGCCAAAGTTCAAAATGGGGATTCTGGGAATTATCCTTCCTTCCTTCTCTAAGGCCAGGGGACTGGCTAGACTCCCTGGACCTCAAAGATGCCTATTTTCACATTCCCATCAGGTGCTCCCACAGAAAGTACCTCAGGTTCGAGTTGCCCTCAGGCGACTATCAATTCAGAGCAATGCCCTTTGGCCTAACATCAGCCCCAAGTGTTTTCACAAAGTGCCTGGCAGTAGTGGTTGCTTTCCTAAACAGAAAAAAGATCTCCATCTTCCCATACTTAGACGACTGGCTCATAGTAGGTCAGTCCCCAGACCAAGTCAAGTCACATTTGCAAGTGACCTAGCAAGTGCTCACTTCCTTAGGATTCCTTCTCAACCTTCCAAAGTCAGTTCTGAACCAGTACAGCTCCTCACCTTCATAGGTGCAGAGCTGGATACAGTAAAGGCAGAGCCTTCCTTCCCTGGAAAGGGCAAGGATCTTCATGGAACTGGCCTCTTCATTCACCCTTCAGGTGTCTCGACCAGCAAGGCATTTCCTTCAACTTCTGGGCCACATGGCAGCTTCCACAGCAGTGGTCCAAGGAGCAAGATTCCAGATGAGGGACATTCAGTTCCACTTAAGAGTCTTCTGGTCCCAAAGAAAGGATTCCCTTACCAAACTAGTCCCAGTGACTCGAACCCTGATCCAGGCCTTGCAATGGTGGCAGGATCAGGACAATTTGAGACAAAGGGTTCCTTTTGTCACTCAGTCTCATTCAGTGATACTTACCACAGATGCTTCCCTGCTGGGCTGGGGAGCCCATTTGGGGGATCTTACCACCCAAGGACTGTGGTCACCTCCGGAATCTCTGCTTTACATCAATCTCTTGGAACTCGGAGTAGTGTTTCTGGCACCGCAAGCTTTTTCCAAATCTGTACAGAACAAGGTGGTCCAGGTCAGAACAGACAACACCACCACCATGTGGTACATCAACAAACAGGGAGGCACTCTGTCTACAGCTTTGTGCACAGAAGCAATGAAGTTGTGGTCCCTGGCCTATTCCCTGCAAACCTCTCTGATAGCAATTCACCTCCCAGGGAAGGACAATGTCCTAGCAGATGCTCTGAGCAAAATATCCCAGGGCCATCATGAATGGACCCTAGATCCTCTAGTTTTAAAAGTGATTTTCTTGAGATGGGGCACTCCAGAGATAGATTTTTTTGCAGCCCCAGACAATCACCAACTTCCTCTCTTTTGTTGCAGACCCTCAGTCTTGGGCTCAGTCCCCCTGGATGCTCTGATTCTGAACTGGGAAGGGAAATTTCTGTATGCCCCCCCCCCCTTCAAAGTGTTAGTCAAGGTCACAGCCATGCAAAATGATTCTGATTGCTGTAGACTGGGCCAGACAGCCCTGGTATCCCCTGTTGCTGTCCCTAGCAGTCCACCTTCCCCTGTCTCTTCCCAGGAATTACAACCTGTTGACATCCTCTTGCGGGAGGATTTGGTACTCGAATCTTCGGTCTCTCAATCTCAAGGCATGGCTCTTGAAGAGTTAAGTTTGCAGATCTGCATCTTTCCCAAGGGGTTCTGGATATCCTTAGGGCTTCTCGAAAGCCTTCCACCAGAAAGACTTACAACTCCAAATGGAAAAGATTCAGCATTTGGTGCTCTAAGACGAATATTTCTCCAGACTCTGCTGAGTTGCCTACGGTTCTGGACTACTGTATATGGTCCATCTTAATGGCCTAGGCCTCAGACCAGCTACCCTTAAAGTACACTTGGCAGCTGTTTCTGCTTTCTTGTCAGTAGGCAAGCCTTCCTCTCTATCATCCATCCTGTGTTTTGTAAGTTTTTCAAGGGATTGCTTCACACCAATCCCCCCCTTTAGGGATCCTGCTCCTGCTTGGGACCTTAATGTTTGCATTGCTCAGCTTATGCAACCCCTTTGAGCCTTTGTCCTCTGCAGAGCTTAAGTACTTGACTTGAAAACTATGTTTTAGTAGTATTACCTCTGCCAGGTGTATCAGTGAATTGCAAGCCCTGTCAGTGGAATCTGATTTCATCTCTTTCCATAAAGATAAAGTGGTGCTAAGAACTTAACAAAGTTTTTGTTCAAAGTGGTTTCAGATTTCCACCTCAACCAGTCTATATCTCTCCGTTTTCTTCACTGACCATTCCTCCTCTGGAGAGAGGAGGCTACACAGCTTGGATGTTAAAAGAGCCCTTAGCTACTACATAGAGCATACCACGGGTCACAGGTTTGAATCCCTCCAGTTGTTCCTCACGTATGGAGAAGTTGGTAAGGGCAAACCTGCCACTAAGAGATCTATTGCCAGGTGGATTGTTTCTTGTGTACAATTCTGCTATGAAAAACTGGGTAGAACTCCACCCTCATGCCTGAGGGCTCATTCCACTAGAGGTACAGCTGCTTCCCTGGCTGCCACAAGGGATATTCCTTTCTCAGAAATGTGTCAAGCAGCTACCTGGAAAACAGTCCATACTTTCACCAAGCATTACTTTCTGGATATCCAGGCTAGGAGTGATGCTCTGTTTGGCACAGCAGTACTTTAGAGCCTGTTTTCAAAGTAGGTTCTGTCCCTCCTCCATGGAGGTACTCTTGTAGTCTGCATATGTCAGAATACAGCAAGACTTCATGTTGTTTGAAGAAAATTACTCACCTTAGTAATGTTGTTTCTTCTAATAGAGTCTTGCTGTATTCTGACCCCGCTCCCCTCTCAGAACCTAGTTTTGGGATGTGGGTGGGCAGTGCAGTGTTTGCACCCTAGGGTGTCCTTTTTTCACCCTCTTTTAGTTTGGGTGAGTGGTTGTGTTTGGATGTGTTTTGTTTTGGGGTTTCTGACTTGAGTCTTCCTTTTGAAACCAAAACCCTTTTATATAGATATAGTTGCCAGTTGGCTAGTATGAGTTTTACAGTTTCCACACAGAACTTCTAGTGAGTATTGCTCGTAAAGATCTGGACAGTTTGCAGTTTTAAACAACAGCAGACAGGGGCTTCATCAGAGCTTGTGGTGAACATTCCATGCTGGCCATGGAAAGTTTAACTCTTTGTTCTCCGGGAGTTGAAAGGCAGGACCTAACTGCATATGTCAGAATACAGCAAGACTCATTAGAAGAAACAACATTACTAAGGTAATTTTTTCTTTCTGCTCGCTCACTCCAGAGACTGGAGTTTTCTAGCGAGACGTGTGCCTCTCTTGGAAAGGGAGGTTCTTCTATGCCTTTCCTCCTTCCCTCTAATTCAGAGGGTACTGATCAAGCTTCAGATGGAAGGAGTGACTCTGATGCGTTGCTCCCTTCTGACTGTATCAGATCTGGTTCCCTTACTGCAGCAGTTGGCGGTGGAACCTCCAGTACCCCTTCCCTGCACAAAGGCTTGCTATTACAAGAGCAGGGCAGCCTGGTCCATCTGGACCTCAGGTCACTCAATCTTCTTGTGTGGCTCCTGGAGACATAGCCATGGCTAGATGTGGGGTATCCCAAAAGGTGGCTGATTTCCGGGTGGCTGCTAGGAAGCCCTCCACCAAGGCCACTTATTAAATGAAGTGGAAGTGCTTTGTCCTGTGAGCTGCTTCCCATCGCTTGGACCCTTTCACTTGTCCAGTGAATCCAATTCTGGAGTACTTGCTATCCTTCTCAGGTACTGGACTACAATACTCTTCCATTAAAGTGCACCTGGCTGCCATTTCAGCATTCCATGTGACTATTGATGGCCATACGGTGGTACAGCTGGAGGTGTCCCATATGTTTTCGAGAGGCATTCTTCATTTGAAGCCTCCCATCCGCAATCTAGTCCTGCCTTGGGACTTAAATTTTGTGTTGGAGAAACCTGGATGCAAGTTACGAGCTGCGCTTTTATGTCATGCAAAGCATTATTTTTAGTTGCCATCACTTCTGCTTGAAGGATTTTGGAGCTTCAGGCTCTGATGTGAGCGCCTCATTTGGTTTTCCACAAAAGTAGGGGGTGTTTGCGTACCAGCCCTAAGTTCTTCCCGAAGGTGGTGTCTAAGTTTACCCTGAATCAAACCATCTACCTGCCTGCTTATTTTCCAGAGCATGCCAATCCAGGGGAAGCATTGCTCCATACCGTAGATGTACATGGAATACTACATTCCGTGTACGAAGGACTACAGGAAGTACTTGTAGTTTTTAGTTTTCTTCGCCCTTGGGAAAGAGGGCTTACTGGTTTCTAAACAGTGCCTGTCTAAATGGCTGGCCAACTGTATTACTTTTTGTTATAGGAAGTACAGTAAGGAGCTTCCTGTGTTTGCGGCCATTCAGCTAGAGGCTTGTCCACTTCTGTTGCCCATTTCAGAAATGTATCAGCTGCAGGCATGTGCTGCTACAACTTGGAGTACTGTCCGCACTTTCACTGAACATTACAGTCTGGGCATTGCCTCTAGGAGAAGGGAAGTCTTCAGCCTGGCTGTTCTTCAAGGCCTTCTTTCTTAGGCCTATAGTCTGTAGCCACCCAGACTGTCTCTCTGTCAGTACTGCTTGGGACTTGCTCCATAGGTATAGCATGATGAAAGATATCCTCAAAGAGGATAGTACAGTTACAAAATAACTTACTGTAACAGTAGATCTTACTTCGAGGTGGAGCTTTTGCAGCAGATAACCCCATTAGGACTGTGACGCCAGGCACTAGGACCCCACGGAAAGATTTCTAGCTAGCAATCCAAAGCAGGGGACCACCCGCTGACACTGGCCCAGCCTCTATGTCATGTATGGTATAAAGGGGGTTGTCCCCCAGCACCACCTCAGTTCTTTTCCCCCCATCGACCCGTGCATTTCGGCTCCACAGACTCCTCTTGCTCCAGTCGACTACCATTTTTTTGCACTTCACAGAGTTCTTTTCATCATGATTACCAACACTGAATCATTCCCAATGCATGTCTTCTCAGCCTTCCCCTTTGTCTGAGTGGTGGAAATCAAACTGTGTGTGCGATAAGCAGATCCCGGCCCGGGATTGCCACTCTGCTTGTGTTATCTGCTTGGGCCCAGACCACAACTCGGATGATTACTGGCACTGCCAGAAATTCAGTAGGAGGACCAGAGTCCGCTGCTTGAAGGCCCTCAAGAAGTTTCTCCTCGAAGAAGTGGCTGCCATGCAAAAATCCCACTCTGGGCATAGCTCGTCTTCCTCTTCAGTCAGGGATTCCTCCCCCAGAAAGAAGAAATCAGGAAATACCATCACAGGGATAAGGACAGAACCATGTCAGAATTGCGTCCTTGATCCCCAGATAAGTCTGCTAGGGCCTCAACCTCAGATGCCAAGTCGGATTCAGCTCCTCCAGTTTCTCTGGCTCTTCCCAGACACCCACTAAGAAGCCTCCCGCCTCTTTCCAGTCACTTGGTGGGAAGGCCTCTGGGGTTGAGCTGTCTGAAGCCCCCCATGTCCCTGGTTATCAGACTCCTCAAGCTTGCGTTGGGGTCTGTCAGTAGGACAGGCATCTTCCTCATCAGGTAACTGGCCAGAACCTGTTGTCCGTAAGGCCTTAGCCTCGGGTCGTCCAACAAGCCCAAGGGGTCGGACAACACCAGCGGGCTCCAGGAGCGCAAACGCCACAAGATGCATCGATCTTACTTCGAGGGGGTGCTCTTGCAGTAGGCTATTACTATTAGGACTATTGCCACAGGCCTTAGGACCCACCAGAAAAAACTTGGCTAGCAGTACCCAGCAGGGACCACCCCCTGACGTCCGCTCCGCCCCAGCGTCGGTCATGCTACAAAAAGGAGGCAAACTCCGGCACCACCTCAGTTCTTTCCTGATGCGACCCGCTCACGTTGGGAAGTTCTTAATGAGTTTTTCCATTGCAGTTCCAGCAAAACTGTTCATTTTTCTCAATTTAGAGTGTTTTTTTCCTCTGCATTCATTTTTTATGTATCATTGTTATCCTTCCTCTCGTCTTCAATACTGTTGCATGTCATCACCGTCTGTCTCCTCCAGTCCCAAGAAGACGAATTGCGCTTGTGGCCACCAAATTCCATCGAAGGGTGGCTACAACCAGTGTGTCTTGTGCCTGGAACCAGACCACGACCTCAAGACGTGCGACATCTGTCAGGGGTTTACTAGCAGGACGAGGATTAGACACCTGAAGGCCTTGAAAGCCCACCTGCTTGAGAAAGGGATGGATGTCCTGCAATCTTCCCCTGGAGACGAGGGCAAATCATGGGAAAAGGCACAAGTCCCATGACAAGCGCTGTAGTCTCTCGTCACTGCTCCCGTTCTCCTCGCAGGAAGGCCTCTTCCTCCGGCTTGGGCGGGCCCGACTGCTCCAAGTCCAGGCACAGAGAAAAATCGAGGCCTGAAGCTCCCGCCAAAATACCGACGGTCCTGGCAGGAGTCTCTTCTTCTACATCCAAGCCAAAGGCAGTCGGCTAAGGCTTCTTTGGCACAAACCTCGGCCCTGCCGAAGAAGACCCTGACTACGACTTCACCGGATGCGGGTAAGCCTTCTGGCAAGGACCGTGACCCCAAGGCTAAGGCCTCCCCCGGGTCTTGCCCTCCTAAGTCGGCCACCACGGATCCGGTCCCGGCTGTGACACCGGCGCCGGTCAAAGTGCATGTGGCTGACAGGGCTTCCATCGTGCTGGCGCCGGTCAAGGTGCAGATGCTGGCCCCTAGGGCCTGTACCCCGGAAGGCTCATCCTCTGGCTCCTCCCCGCGAGACCTTCTGGACCCCTTTACTTCTCCGATCCCCCCACAGTCGGCGGCATCTTGATTTACCAAGGAGGAACTAGGATAACTATTTTCCTTTTGGTGGAGCTGGGTCCACAAGGGCACAACCCCACCTCAACTGGAACCAGCACCGGTTCCAGACCGACTGGACAACCAGAAGCCGGGGGTTTGCCTGCGGGCTCGCCTGCAAAAACCCTGAGGACCAGCGCGCGTCCTGTGTTCCTCGATCCCTTCAGGCCATACATTCACGGTCATGGTCTGGAGACCGCGGATGGACCACGCTTTCGTCGGTCAAAGTCCAGAAGCAGATCCTGCAGCCGCCACAGGTCTTCATCTAGGCAAGCTCACTCCAGTAGCTGACGCTGGTCCCGAGACAGGCATTGGTCTCCGCTCTGTCGTTTTTCCAGGAGCTGTCACCGGTCTCTGGATTGGCATCTGTCAAGGAGTCACTGGCGTTCGTCAGACAGTAGTCGCTGGAGATGTACTTCAGACATCTTGAGGACTAGGAGCAGATCTTCCTCTTCATTTGCAGGAGTTGGATCTTTTGACGATGGAGATCTACCCCGTTCACCTCAAGACGATCCCACTTTTATGGACGTCATGAGATGCATCCAGGCCTCTAATGAATGGGAGACATAGGACCTAGATCCAGAGCACTGGAGACTGGCTCATTACCTGAGGCAGAAGGAGCCCAAATCCCTTGTGGTGCTTCCTCTGGTTGACACATTCCAAGACCTTACCAGGACAACTTGGAAGCGAGCAGCCTCAGTCCCAGCTGTTCCTAAAAAGTTGGACAGGCTATACATGGCCCCGAGAGATGAGCCTTTCTTGGCGGAAAACCCTCTGGCGGATTCCACTGTGATTGTTGCTGCCCATGACAAATCAAAGCAGCCAAAGCATCTGAGCTCCCAGCCTCCCGACCAGGAGTCCTGTTAATTGGACCAGCTGGGCAAGAAGGTCTATTCTGCTTCCACCTGCTCCATCCGTTCCCTTAATTTCCTCACGCATATGGTCCAGTACCAAAATGTGCTCTGAGAGAAGGGACAGGAGCTTGTAAGTGCCTTGCCAGATTCTGCACAAAAGACGAAACTTCTAGCTGTACTGAAATCGGGCTCGGACGTAGGCACACATGTTCTGCGAGCCTCGTACGACACTGTGGATACGGCAGCTAGGGCGGCAGCGTTGGGTGTCTGCCTTCGCCGCCATGTGTAGCTAAGATGCTCTGGCTTCCAGAATGATCTGCAGTCCAGAATCGGGGACCTTCCGTTCCACAGTTCCATCCTCTTTGGGTAGGAGACTGAGGGTTTGATCTCTTGTCCCCAGGAGCTGGGCAAGTCTATTTGACCCTTCCGCCAAGTGTTAGAGGGGACCAAAGATGCTTCTTGAAGTGGGCATTACGTAAACCCTCAGCCCAGTAAGCCTGTGGTAACAACCAGGGACAGGGGTGGCTTCAAAAGGAAAGCCGGAAACCAGCAGCCTGGTGGTGCACCCTTTCGAGGCACCAAGTCCTTCCACACACCCCCGGCTCTTCCCAGTGACCCCCCCCCGGCCCTTCTCCGGTGGAGGCTTCAGGGGAGGCAGTAGGGTGTCACTTCTCCCTCCACCTGGAGGGATGGAGCTCTATTTATTTTTTTATTTTATTTTATTGAAATCTAGGATTACAAATACCTTTGAGCAGGAACTGCTTGTTTACAAAGGTTCCACGTCGAAGGAATGGGGGTTATACTTAAATACATACATACAAAGGTCAATATAATAATACATAGTTACACAATAAAAAGAAGTAAGAGACTGAGGCTTAGGAAATTCCAGTAATTCAAAATGTGCCAAATGTTAGGTAGTATGACATACCAGCCAAGGGCAATCTTAGAAATAAGCACTGCAGGTGAGAGGGAAGGGGGTATGCAGGCAGGAAGGCCATTGTCGGAGGATAGAGGATGAGGGTAAGAGCTCTAAAGGGGAGGGATAAAAGTCAGGAAATGCTCGGGGGGAGGAAAGGGGGAGGGGGCAAGGGGGTAGGCAGGTAGAAGGGGGCAAGGCAGAGAGAGGTAGATTTCAAGACTGAAGTGGAGGGCAGTGAGCGGTGGGCCCCTGATTAGGCGAGGCAGTCACAATGACTAGTTGAAATGAGAGAAAGTTGGAGTTGTCTCTTAAAAGGGCCAAGAGCAGCAGCAGTAAGAGTTTCTTTGAGAGTATTACACCACTGTGGTGCTCTGTGGGCAAAGGCCCTCTGGCCCATGGTAGTCCGGCATCTGGGGACAAGGAAGGTTAGTTGTTAGTTCGCTGGGTGCTGTGGTGGTAAATGAGGAGCTTTTCAGTGCCCAGGGGCATGACCCCAAGGAGGACTTTTTTGGCTAAGAGGCAGGTTTGATATTGTATCCGGCTGATGAGAGGAAGCCATCCTGCCCGAGTGTACAGGTCACAAGTGTGTGTAAGTCAGTCAGCCCCAGTTAGCAGCCTGCATGCTTTGTTGAGTGCAACTATAATTACGCGGAGGCAGAGCCATAAATTGCTAGCCCGTAATCGATGATGGAGGTGTCAGAGCTGTTGATAGCCAACCGGAGAGTGTCAGGAGTCATGCAGTGTTTGTGTCTGTAGAGCAGGCCTATATGGATGTTAGT
The DNA here is from genome assembly GCA_016271365.2 of Neoceratodus forsteri. Lineage (NCBI taxonomy): Eukaryota > Metazoa > Chordata > Ceratodontiformes > Ceratodontidae > Neoceratodus > Neoceratodus forsteri. Next base: position 796,575,056 of record CM028134.1, on the reverse strand, counting down.
GGCTTTGGCAACAGAATCTATGTGCCGATGGTAGGAGAGTGAGCTGTCCGATGTGACACCTAGGTATTTAAATTCAGGAACGTGTTCAAGTAAGGTCCCTGTTTGGTTTAGGATGGTGAGGTCACGGGATTTGTTCTTACTCCTGGCATTGTAGAAGGTCATAACCTTTGTTTTGCTGTAGTTCATGACCAGTTTGTGTGACTTGAACCATTCTTCGCTTCGCATGAATTCAAGCTGTAATTGTTTCTCGAGGAGCTCTGCATTTTGGTGGTTGGTGAACATGACTGCGTCGTCCGCATAGAGCAGTAATTTCTGGTAGTAGACACTGGGAAGGTCGTTGAGGAAGAGGCTGAAGAGTAGTGGCCCCAGGATGGACCCCTGTGGGACCTCTGAAAGGACTGACTTTTTTTCCGAGGTGACCCTGGCAATCCTAACCCGTTGGACACTCTCCCCAAGGTAGCTTGAAAACCAGAGCAGGGCTTCACTGGAGAGCCCAATGTTTGATAATTGCTTGAGTAGGAGTGGGTGGTTCACAGTATCAAAGGCTTTTGTAAGGTCGATGAATACTGCCCCTACACAGTTTCCTTGATCGAGCGTGGTATGGATGAAGCCCGTGAATTCTAATAGTGCAGTGGTGGTACTGTGCCCTTTTCGGAAACCATGTCGCTCAGGACACTGGATGTCGTATTTTTCCAGGTAGTTGACTAGTTGGTCTGAGGCGATGTGCTCCAGGGCCTTAGACAAAGGAGGGAGGATGGAGATAAGTCTGTAGCTGGAGTGCAGTGATTTGTCTCCACTTTTGTGTACCGGTGTGATGGTCGCCTGTTTCCAGCGAGATGGGAACTGGGACATCCTTGGTGATAGGTTGAGGACCTTTTACTATTACATCAGACCAGTGGGTCTTGGACATCATAAGGAGAGGTCACACGCTGGAGTTAACTCAGATCCCTCCAGAAACTCCACCAAAGTCCTCGAGATACTCTCCTTCTCACATTCCTCTCATAGAAGGAGAAATCGGGTCTCTCTTGCAGAAAAGGGCAATAGTCCGTTCCTCTGCGACAGCAGGGAAAGGGATATTGCTCCCATTTTTTCCTGGTTCTAAAGAAGATGCAAGATCTTCGGTCCATCCTGGACCTCAGCTCTCTAAACAATTATATATAATACTGAAGGTTCAGGATGGTGACCCTTCCAGGTCTCATTCCTCTGCTGCACCATGGAGACTGGCTCTGTTCCCTGGACATGCAAGATGCTTACATGCACATCAGGGTTTTTCCCCCTCACAGGAAGTTCCTGAGGTTCTACTTCCAGGGGGAGCATTATCAGTTCCAGGTTCTTCCATTCAACCTCTCCTCCACTCCTCAAGTCTTCACCAAATGCTTGGCCGTGGTAGCTCTGGCTCTAAGGTGCGAGGGGCACTGCGTCTTCCCTTACCTCGACGACTGGCACCTTGTGGCACCGTCGAGAGAGAGCCTGCTTCAAGCTCTGAGACACTTATACAGTGTTCCGAAAGGTGGGGATCACCCTGAATCTACCAAAATCTTCCCCAGAGCCCAGCCAAAGACTCACCTTTATAGGGGCCGTCCTGAATTCAATCCAGGGCATGGCGTTTCTTCCTCGATAAAGAGGAGATCGCCTGAGAGAGGTGGCCAGTCCGGTACTGGTAACCTCTGAGGTCCCAGCCAGGACCTCCCTCAGACTTCTGGGGCATATGGCGGTGGCCATCCCGGTAGTTCCCTTGGCCCACCTCCACATGAGGGTCCTACAGTGGATGCTCAGGGTGCAGCGGGACCAAGGCTCCGATGATCTGGACCATGTTGTCAGGATCTCAGAGCCGGTCAGGAGGACCCTACGTTGGTGGTTGGACCCTTTGAATCTAGACAAAGCGATTCCCTTTCGTCAGGAACCCCGCAGACTCTGACGACTCTGACAACAGATGCCTCCGATTTGGGCTAGGGGCGCACCTCAGGGTGTCTGGACTCCGGAGGAGTGCAGCCTCCACATCAGATGTTCTGGAAATGCCCTACGGGCCTTTCAAGAGGACCTCACGCCAGACTCTCTTCTCGTACAGACTGACAACATGATGGTTGTTTTTGACATCAGCAAGCAAGGGGAGACTTGCTCCTACACCCTGTGCACAGAGGTGATGAGAGTCTGGTATTGGGCACTGGAGCATCACATTTTGCTGTCTGCCATCCATGTTCCAGGTGCCCAGAATGACTTGGCAGACAGCCTCAGCAGGTCTCTGTCCAAGGCGCACGAGTGGGAGCTGCTACAGTCCATAGAGGACAAGTTGTTCGACACATGGTCATCAGGAGCTGGACCTCTGAGTCTCCACGCAACGCTAAACTACTAGTTTTTTTGCTCGCAAGAGCATGCTCCTGGTGTGTTTTGGCCAAACGCATTGTCCCTTTGCTGGGCAGGGAGGTTTCTGTACGCCTTCCCTCTCCTTCAGCGAGTGATGCTGAAGGTACAGGCCGAAGGGGCTCACATGATTCAGGTCACCTTGCTGTTGCCCCGGCAGATTTGGTTTCCACTACTTCAGTGGTTGTCCTCAGAACCTCCAATCCCGCTGCCAATATGCTCACAACTGCTGTTCCAGGACAGGGGCAGGCTGGTGCATCCGGATCTCGGGTCCCTACACCTTCATGCTTGTCTCCTACGGACTTAGTGAAATCCAGGTGTGGGGTCAGTTAAGAGGTGGCGGACATCCTCATTTCTGCGAGGAAGCCCACGATCCGCTCCATTTATGCCATGAAGTGGAAGCGGTTCTGCCTTTGGGCTTTGTCCCACCATCTAGATCCCCTTTCCTGCTCGGTGAACTCAGCATTACAATATCTCCTCTCCTTATACCAGCAAGGCTGGAGTTATTCGTCCATAAAGGTGCACATGTGGGCCGTCTCTGCTTATCATGCCCTGTTTGGAGACGGGACCCTGGCTCAGTTGGACACGGTCTGCACCTTTTTATGGGGCATTCTGCACTTTCGACCTCCCATCAGGGATCCTAGCCCTCTCTGGGATCTCCTTTTTGTGCTGGAGAAATTGACTCTTCCCCCTTTTGAACCCACAGCAGAATGTGAGCTGCGCTTCCTTTCCTGGAAGGTTACTTTTTTAGTTGCTGTTACTTCAGCTCAACGAGTTTCTGAGCTGCAGGTCCTGACGTGTAAAAAGCCTTATATTATTTTCCATCGGGAGAGAGTTTCCCGTAGAACAAACCCCTATGTTCTTACCTAAAGTGGTCTCTGAGTTGACCTCAACCAGTCGGTTGACCTTCCAGTCTATTTTCCTACCCCTACTAATAGGGGAGAGTCTCTCCTGCACACATGGGATGTCCACAGGGTGCTGAGGTATTACCTTAAGTGGACAGCGGCACACCGCAAATCAGAGCAGTTATTTGTGGCCTTTGCACCTCAACACCTGGGCAAACCGGTGTCAAAACAGACCATTTCCCATTGGGCTTGTACACTGCATAGTGTACTGCTATAACAAGTAAAACAAACCTCTACTGGGCCCGGTCAGAAGTCATTCCACTAGAGGAGTCTTTACCTCCATAAAGAATGTCTCCCTTTGAGACATCTGTGCAGCTGCTACTTGGAATTCAGTGAACAACTTCCTGAGGCATTACAGTCTGGGCATTCCAGGCGCCAAGCCAGTTTTGGCCTGGCAGTTCTTCAAGGACTCTTGTCCTAGTTTGTTGAAATACAACCATAGGCTTTCCCATCACTTCATCTGTCATCCTACCTCCTGGGACTAGTCACCTCGTTGGTGCGGGACTGCTTGGGATTCTGTCCCTAATAGTAGTAGCCTTCTGCAAGAGCTCCCCCTAGAAGTAAGATAGTAGTTACGTAGGAACTTACCATAACAGTAGATCTTTGAGAGGAGCTCTAGCAGCAGGTGCTGCATTCCCACCCTCCGTCCCCCAGGAGAATTTTTCAGCATGTCTGGGATGGGCTTTGCCCAGTTTTCTCGCTGAGTTCTGTTCGCGGGTCTTGGCGGGGGAACTGAGGTGGAGCTGGGGTCCTCCCCCTTTTGTAGCATAACCAACATCGGGGCAGAGCCGACGTCAGGAGGCAGTCCCCACTGGGTACTGCTAGCTACGTTTTTTCTAGTGGGTCCTAAGGCAGTAGTCTTAATAGTAATAGCCTGCTGCAAGAGCTCCTCTCAGAGATCTACTGTTAAGGTAAGTTCTTGCGTAACTGTACTTTCACTGCCTCCCAAGATGTCAGGAGGCATCATTCGCCTCCTCCCAAGAAGTCAGCTAAGACTTCGTAGTGGCGCCAGGCATTTGCGCCCATCTGGCTGAAACACAGAACTGGACCAAACAGCACCTGCAAAGCCGACGCCAGTTACCCCACGTCCGAAAGATGACCTGGCGGCGGGTGACCGGGAGACCACCTCCAAGGACCTCTGAGACTGAGCTCCAGCTCCACCGCCCTCACCTCCGCCTCGGGAGCCTGATGACCAGACGTCCGGGGGTGGGGTCCCCCAGTGCCAGAGGATGTTGCTCCACCAACGCCTGATGCAGAGGACCAGCAGATCCTGCCACCAGAATGGGTTGTCCCTGAAGGGCCAATGCCAGGGGCCCCTAACATCTCCACCCAGTCTTCAGTTCCTCAGCCAGGCCCTGTCGTTCCCCTAGCTGAGGTTGGGGCATTATTTAATAGTTGGTGGAATACTATCAAAGGGGACCTTTTACCCAGGATGCTGGAACTGGCCCCGCTCTCCGCCGGGGTCACAGACACACTCTTCCCTACCTCCTCCAACTCTGGTTCGCCCACCATTGGGGGATGAAGGACAAGGGTCTCCAGTCCCTAGGCAGCGCGGTGGCCACCCTTCAAGATCCTCTTCTGAAGGATCCTCTGGGGACTCCTTGTATGATTCCTCAGAGGACTTTTCTCTCTTGTCACAAGATACCAGGAAGGATTCTCCAAGATCCTGTCCGGATAGTCCATCATTCTTAGATGTGATGAGACACATCCAGTTTTTAAATCAATGGGAGACAGAGGAGTTGGACTCTGACCATTGCTGTTTGGTGAAATTCTTGAGGAAGCCCTTGGTGGTTCCACCGCTAGTGGAGCCCTTCCAAGGTGGCATGGTATGGTAAAATTTTATTTATACAGTGATAAAGCCATTAGGGTTCCGAAAATCCCTATTCACAAGGCTTACCTGTTTACATTATACAAAAGTAGTTACAACTTTACATTTGTAGCAGTACAAAATTACAGAAAATGCAAAAACAGTACATTACAATTTTTACAAACTCATCAAAAACAGGCATAAAGTTGTTTACATTTTTACATTATTTTCACCTAGATGTTGCTAGAGTCGCTTGGAGGCAATCCCCAAAAAGGCGGCTCGCTTGAACAGGACTCCAAGGGGAGAGCCCCATTTAAGTGAGCAGTCTAAGGCAGACTCGGTGCTGACCGCTGCTCATGGGAGAGCCCAGCAGCTGAGGCATATGAGCTCCAAGCTCCCAGCTACCAAACAAAGAGTCCAAAAAAATTGGACCAGCTGGGCTGTAAGGTGTATTCTTCGGCCGCCTGTACAGAGTCTGGTTGCTTAACTTCCTAGCTCACATGGTGATGTTTCAAGTCACTGTGGAATAAAGCCCTGGACCTGGCTCATGCACAGCCTGCCTCCGACAATAAGGTGAGCTCATGGCTGTTCTGCAGCCTGGTGCGGACGTTGGAAAACATGTCTTGAGGTGCTCATATGATTCGTCCAACACTGCAGCAAGGGCAGCTGCCACAGGGGTATGCCTGAGATGTCATGCCTGGCTGCGGGTCGCAGGCTTCAGGCAGGACTTGCAGAATGCAATCCTGGATGCCCCTTTTCAAGGGTTGGTATTATTCAGTCAGGAAACAGAGAAACTTATTACTAGTGTGCAGGACTCTGGTAAGGTTGTGTCTGATATCTATAAAATGTATAAATCCGAACTGGCAGCTACACGTCGTTCCTTTCGTAGACAGCAAGGAAGATGTCAACAACAGAGAGGGGGTTACAAAAGGAAAGGTACCCTTCTGGAATGCAAGGCCCCATAAATGCCAAGAGTGCCAGGGCTGCCTTGCCCACTCCTGTCAGCCTCAGCATGACTCCTTGCCTGCCCCCCTTCCTCCAGTGGAAGTGCAAGGGGAGGCAGTCAGTGAGGAATTCTCCCTTTACCACGACGACTGGTCCAGTGTCACCACGGATCAGTGGGTGCTTCAGATTATAGAAAGAGGCTATGCCTTGGAGTTTACTCGGGTTCCACCAGACAGCCAACTCTTCAGTTCTGTCACATCGCTCCCCATCCCATGCGGCTCTCATCGGGGCAGAAATCCAGACCATTCTGGAGAAGAAAGCAGTCCAGGTAGTGCCACCATCGCAGTGGGGATGGGGGTTTTACTCTCACCTCTTTCTCATCCCCCAAAAAGACTGCTATGAAGGATAAATCCTCACCCAATTTCCTCCACTGCCCGAATGGGCACAAGATGTCTCACACTGATCCGCATGCCACATGCGTATAGTGCCTGTGGGTCGGCCATGACACTCAGGCTTGTGAGATGTGCCGCGCATTTCACTCGAACGTCTTAGACAATCATCTCGCACGGCTTCAACTGGGCAGACCGGAGAAGTGGAATCCGCCAGTCAAATCTAAGGAAGCCTAATGGGTGGTCTCGGCAGCTGCGGGGTCCGCTGAGCAGCTCAAACAAATGAAAGCTTTCGAGGAAGAGGCAGCGCAAGCTGTGGATCGATCCTCTAAGTCCTTCGTTCTGCTCAGCTTGGGCTTCACCTTCTCGGGTTGTTTTAGAGAAATGTCAGTCCCTTCCCACCGAGGGCTAAGGTCCCTCTGGCACATATGCTTCGTGGTCCCTTAAAAAGGAGAAAGAACCGAGAGATTCTTCGTCTCACCGATGACGTTCCTGGGATCGTGAGAGATCTCCGTCTCAGGAATCACCTGTCTCGATTCCGTCAATGCTACGAAGATCTAATGTGACAGCAGCTGATCCTGTCCGGCCAGAAGTCTATGCCGGCTTCTACTCCAGCCATTACTTGGCTGTCGCCTCCTAGGCCGAAGCAGACTCCTCCGGAGCTGGCCCACACAGTTCCTCCTTCGGAACTGGTCAAGCCCATTCTGGTTCGGCCAAAATCGATCTCTCCAATGATCCTGGTGGAGCTGCCACCCAAACAGCCTCTGTCGGGGGGGCTCCTGCCAGAGAGTCTCTGTCTGTCCCGGGCTTCCCGCATAGGCTTTCTGTCACCCTCAATCCCGACCATCCTAGGTGGATGGAGGGAGACTCAGGTGGCCAGCCAATTTTATCCAGACTCCTCGGAGTCTGGGGACTTGGACCTTTATTCCCACCCCCTGGATGAGGAATCAGTCAGTAGTCTCCCGACGGAGGAAGGTCCCTCTTCTTTATGGGCATCTTCCATCTCATCTCTGAATCCACAGGGATGCCTCTGGAACCCGTCCAGAAATGGGCTGAATATCCCCTCACTGATGTTATCAAATGGGGATTCCCCGACAGAGGCCTTCCTAGTGGCCGAGGCCATTGTTAGTCCGGCCTTGGAGCTCTGGCAGCACCCTGCCTCCTGCTCTGTGCCATCTGCCTGTATGGCCTGCAAATATATGGTGCCCATTGGGTCCCTTTCTGGTTTCAGAGCGCACCCCTCTGCGGAGGGTTTGGTGACCGAATCTGTGTTGAGATGCTTGGGTAACTCGGAAAACACTGATAGGCCCCTGGACAGAGTCCAAGAAATTGGACCATTCTGCCCGGAAAGGCTGTCTCGCCTCATTGCTGGGCCCTTGTCAGGCAAGCTCGGCCGTCGTCATGGCAGACTTCTCATACCCTCCTTGGCTCCCTCGATGAGGTTCTACCTCACCTCCCCGCAGACCTCCAGACTATGGTCAAGCAGGTCCATGACAAGGGTCGGGCTGTTGCAAAACAGCAACTCCAGATGGCTCTGGATCTCTGGGACTCTTGCGCCCGCTTGGTGGGGGCTGTGGCTGCCATGTGCCACAGGGCTTGATTAAGGGTTTCTACCTTCATGGCAGATATCCAACACAAGCTAACGGACCTCCCCTTCCTGGGTACCGATCTCTTCGGCCCAGGCGTGGACGGTTGCCTCCAATGCATCGAAAGGTCCAATGCCACCGTGGACTCTGACTTCTGCACAGAAGGAATCTCAGGGTTCAAGAAGCAGAAGAAGCTGCCATTTCGGCATTCTACCCCTGCGGCCAAGCAGCCCTATTTTCAACAGAGGCAGCAACAGCAGGCACAACCTTGGCACCCTCGGCACAAGTACAGGCCCCTGGCAGCCCATAAACCTGGAGGTTGGGGTTCAGTAGGTCCCCAATCCGGATCCTCCTACTCCAAGCCTACTCAGTGATGGGATAGGGGTGGCCACCCCCATACCTGTCACACAAGCTCTGGGTTTTGCCATGGGGGGCTGGCTCCACCACTTTCTTTCCGCCTGGTCCGCTGTTACCACGGACAGGTGGGTTCTAGAAGTGGTCGGCCAGGGTCTGCCTCTGGGCAGAAGGAGCCCTATTTGAGTTCCGAGTCATGCTGTTTGGCCTGTCATTGGCACCACGGGTCTTCACCAAGTGTGTTGCAGTGGTGGCAGCCCATCTTCAGTGTCGAGGGGTCAGAGTCTATCCCTGTCTCGACGACTGGCTCTTAGCGGGTTCCTCCAAACAGGAGGTGGAGAGGTCCAAGGACCTGGCCTCCAGACCTGCATTGAACTTGGTCTACTGGTCGAGACCAAGTCGAAGCTCGTACCTTCGCAGGTGATATGCTTCATCGGGGCAGAGCTTGACTCTTGCCGAGCCAGAGCCCTGCTCCCTATAGACAGGGTGGAGGTTCTCTCCTCCTTTGCCCAATCATTTCTATTTGGGCACTTGCACCCTGCCTGGGACTTTCTGTGCCTTCTGGGGTACATGGCGGCCTGCACCACTGTGGTCTGATGGGCCTGGTGGCATATGCGCCTCCATCAATGGGAGCTGGCCAGCCAGTGGACTCAGCATCACAGTCAATTCGACCAGCTGGTCATAGCGACCCAGAAGATGTAGGATGCTCTCTAGTGGTGGACCGTCCTAGCTCATCTGCAGGAAGGGATCCCGTTTGTCCGTCCCAAGCCAACGGTCATCCTCATGACTGATGACTCTCTCACGGGCTGGGGCTGGGGTACCCGCATGAGGAATCTCAGAGCCCATGGGTTCTGGAATGCCGAGGAATCCAGATATCATATCAACCTGCTGGAGCTCAGAGCAGTCAGACTGGCATTGTCAGCATTGGCTCTGCTCCTTCGGGGTCAAAATGGTGCAAGTCCAGATGGACAGTACCACGCTCATGTACTACCTCAATAAACAGGGTGGCACGCACCCCTGGCTGTTGTGCAGGGAAGCGCTCCGCATCTGGACCCTTGTCAGCTGACTGGAGGCAGATCTCCTAGCTATCCACGTGGCAGGAGCCTCAAACCAACTGGCGGATGCTCTCAGCCGTGTGGGAGAGACGTCCTACAAGTGGTCTCTCCATCCAGAGATAGTACACAGCCTGTACTCCCATTGGGACAAACCTCAGGTGGATCTGTTTGCCTTCAGGAAGAATACAAAGCTGAGGCTGTTCATGCCTGCCCCGCTCAGCAGGGCTCGCTGCAGGGGGATGCCTTCTCGAGGCTGTGGACCCCAGGCTTCTTCTATGCCTTCCCTCAACTACCCTTGATCCACAAGGTGATCTTCAAGGTCAGGAGGTACAAGGCACAGGTGATCCTAGCAGCCCCAGACTGGCCCTGCTAGTTCTGGTATCCAGATCACCTCAGCTCCAGGCCTCCGAGGCATCTTCCAGCACGCCTGGACCTTCAATCCCTGCACCTGACAGCTTGGTTCTTGAGTGGCTAGAGTTCCAGGCTTTGGGTCTGTCTTAGGATGTACTCACAGTAGTGGAAGCATCCAGAAAGGAGTCGACCAGGACGTGTGCTATGCCTTCAAGTGGAAAAGGTTTTCCATTTGGTGTCAGGGCTAGGGTTTTGACCCTTTGTCTTGTCCAGTGGCTAGTATCCTCGACTACTTTTGGTCCTTGTCCAAGGGTGGTTTTTGGTCCACGACCCTTGAGGTGCACCTGGCAGCCATCTCAGCTTACCAGGCACAAGAGAAGGGTTTCTTTAACACCCTCAACCACATATCCCCTCCGGTGCGTGAACCTTCACCACCGTGGGATTTACTGCTGGTACTGGCAAAGCTCATGGGCAAGCCATTTGAACCAGTGCACAGGTGTGAGATGTCACATCTGTCATGGAAGACTGCCTTCCTGGTGGCTATCATGTCAGCCAGAAGGACTGGGGAGCTCCAGGCACTCTTGATAGTCTCATCTGGTCTTCCACAGGGACAAGGTAGTCCTGCATCTCCACCTGAAGTTCCTCCCGAAGGTGGTGTCGGAGTTTCACCTTAAACAGGTGCTGACCTGTTTTTTTTTCTGTTGTGTAGTATCCTTAACTAAGTCATCCCTATTATTTGTATGTGTTAATTCTTATTTGAATTCTTTCATACTTCTCATTGTAAATAATCTGAACTTTGTACTCTGTTCTAATGTTTAGTTATTTCTGTCTGTACCTTTTTTCTGTGTTGTGGTTCCTTTGTAAATGAGTCTTCGACTCAAAGGTGTTCCGAATTACTAATAAATAAATAACTCTGCCTATGTTCTATCTGAACTACACCTGCAGCGAGCGCTCTCCTTATATGGAGTGAATGGTGGAAGTTCGGGGAGAAGTTCACCAGCTGTACCTACACTGAAGCTGCACCTGGCAGACCTGCAGCAAAGTGAACGATTGGTAGATGGATTACATCCTGCATTGATCTCTGCTACCGGTTGGCGGGCAAGGAGCCACCCAGAGGGATAAGAGCTCATTCTACCCACCATATTGCTGCTTCGGTAGCTGCTTCCAGCAACATCCCTATCCAGGAAATCTGCAGGGCTGCTGCCTGGAAGATAGCAAACACCTTCATTACCCACTACCACATTGACCTAGAGTCATGCCGAGATGCTGGATTTGGGGCCTCAGTTCTCCAATCTCTGTTTTCCAAGTAAGTATAGAGTGGGTGTGCATCTTGCCTCCCTCCTCCTGGGGAACTGCTTGCAGTCTGCCAAACAGTGTGAATAGAAAAACATGTTCACGATCCTAGAAAAAACGGTTACTTGCCTGTAACAGTAGATCTTACTTCAAGAGGGTTCCTTCAGTAGGTCATCACATATAGGACTAGCGCCACCTGGCATCTGGCCACACTGCAGACTTTTTCTAGCAATACCTGACAAGGGAGTGCCCACCTGATGTCATGTGACTGACGTCAGCGTGATGCTATATAGTGGACGGTCCCCACGCCTGTTCTCCAGTTCTTCCCTGCCGTCGCCTCGTGTCAGTCGCATTGCAGACTTCCCAAGAAATCATTGTTGAAAGTGCTTTTTTTTCCCTCATCTGTTTTCACTGCGCTTTTGTTCTTCAAACTTGCAAATTTTCTTCTCTGTTTCCTCTGAAGAAGTGTTCCACCTGTGGCACACAAATTCCACACAAGGACACCCACTTGAAGTGTATGATCTGCTTAGGCCCAGACCACCCAGTTTCTTCTTGCCCAGACTGCCAGCCTTTTAACCAGGCCACACGTAAAAGGAGGCAGCAGGCTTTGGAGGCCCATCTTTTGAAGACCCGGCTGCCATCTTTAGAAAAGCAGATGGAGCAACCCAGTCTTCGTCTCCTTCCAAAAAAGAACATAGGAAAGAAATGCATGGAGCGGGAATGCTTTTCGGAGTTGTCCCAGCCTGAGGACTCCCGGCCCTTGACCAGCAAGGCTTCTTCCCAGCCACCGCCTAAGGCCAAGCTGGCATTGAAAGGTAAGTCTGACAAGTCCTCCCCTGCAGGCAAGTCTGTCGCCGGCTCCTCTGACGGCCACACCGTGCCTGCCGTTAAGTCGACCCCGGCTCCTCTTGGGGATACATGTGAACCGCCTGGTAAGACAACTCCCCAGGCCTCGGGGACCCTTTGCTTCAACCTGCCTAAGTCAGAAGGGCTCCTCTCCCTCCCGCCCGGCTCCGTCTGGTCAAATTACGTCCCCGGCGGGTGCTCAGATCGGCTCTTCGACTGGGCTAATGGCGCCCAGCCCGCGTCCGCAGAACCCAGGGAGACTGACCTCTCCCCTTCCTTCTTCGCTGGTAGCTTCCCCGGTCCAGGCCGCTACTTCGAGCGATGACAGTGTAGAACCCCTGGACGTTGTCCATCCTTCCGGGTCAATTCTGCACTCCTCTGACTGGGTCGCAGGGATGGAGTCTCCTCCACAGCTGTCTGGCTCTTCTCCGGAGGCCCTTCCTATCCCTTCTGGGAGGATCACTCCTGACCCAATCGAGATCCCTCCGCTGGATCCAGCAACAGTCCCTCCAATGCCAGACCCTCCTACGACGGTCTCTGAGACTGGGCTCAGTCATCTGCCCTAGCGTTTGGCTCTGGTGCCAGACATGGTCCCTCCGTTGGAACCCCTTCATCCGGCTCCGACGCCGGCCCCTCCAACGGACCCTGTTCCGGATCGGATGGTGCCAGTCCCAAAGTGGTGGTGCTGACGCTGGCTCCCCCGACGCCAGACCTGCCACCAATTTATACGATGGCAGGCCCTACATGTGTTCCCCCTCTGTCCGATCTTCTGATGTTCGGCCTTTATTCAAGACACTGGACTGTCCCGCATCACCCCTTGGGACCACCTCCTTGCCTGTTCTCCTCCAGATTGGAGTGGCGCGGGGCATTATTTCCGGGGTTATGGCTATCTAGGTTACCAGGGGTATCACTACCCTCCTCCCCCGGTAATCCCTCCTCCTCCTCAGGCTCCAGTCCAACCAGATTTCAAAACTCATATTCAGTCTTGGTGTCAGGGTGAGCGCTTGGAGCTGGTATCTGACCTGGAGAGCAGACTCCCACCTCTGCACTCTCCTAGGTCTCTGTGCCCAAGGAGCTTGTCCTCTCTACAGTTCACATCCCGCGAACATCTCGCAAGGATATCACTCTTCTGGATCTTGGAGATGATCCGGACGTGGGGATGAGGAGAATGATGAGTCGTGGGAAGAGCCCTTGGATCACGAGTCCTCAGTCCCAAAGGGCAAGGTTTCCCCAAATCCCTTCTGGAGGACCCTGCCTTTTCGGACCTCCTGAGGGCCATGCAGAACTACTTTGAGTGGGAGTCTGAGGAAGAGGATGCAATGGGGCAAAGACTTACCGAACACCTGGAGTCTCTGTCCCCCCATAGATAGGACCTCATCTCTGCGGTCTGGTAGATGTCTCATTTCATCCCAGCTATCCCCAAGAGGGTGGACAGGTTTTACTGGGCACCCAAGGATGCTCCGTTTCTTAACGCTTATCCGAAGGCGGTCTCCATTGTGATTTCAGCTGCTCATGATCACTCTTCAGCACCCAAGCACATGAGCACCTCTCCTCTAGATAAGGAGTCGAGGCAGATGGACCAGTTCATTAAGAAGGTCTATTCTTCAGCCACATGTGCACTTCGGTCCCTTAATTATGTGGCCCACATGGTGTTGCACCTGTAACAGTAGATCTTCCATGGAATGATCTCTTGCAGTAAGTCATTACTTCTGGGAGTTCCCGATAGATGTTGCTCCAGCACGGAAGTTTCTTCCAGCAGTCTCCACACCAGGGACCACACTTCCTGGGCTGTACCTATAAAAGTGGGTGGTCCCTGGTAATCTCTGTTCATGTTGCCACCGGCTTCAGCTCTGAAAGCAACTCTTCTACAGCAGCATACGACGTGGATTGAACACATAGCCTGGGCTTCACACAAGGCACCAGATTCCTGTACTTGATAAGAATGCTACAATGGATGTTTCCCTGTCATACATGCAGGGTACTCAATCAAAGGGCTAAAACAACTTGAGTCCTCTTCAAGAAATAAAACCGTGAAGGAAACACCTTCACCTAAAGTCCTGCCTGACTGCCTTTCAATGGTCATACCTCTGACACATGGATCATCAAGAAGACATTCATCATTGACAGACAATACACCCCCTGTCGATGGCAGGCACTTCATCAAAAGAGCACAGAGATACAACCTCTCATAGAAAGGAACATTCCTCAATGATGGGTCGTCATTCCTCAGCCGAGAGCCAGAATGGAGGGCACGTCTCAGCATGCCCCTGACTCATTGGCTGTCATTGCACGATGATGCTCGGGGTGGGATGAAAAAACGTGGAAAATACTCCCCCATGACGGTGCCGGTAGACAGGCTTGGAGGGTGGCACGCAGGGATTCCAGGGGCTCCATGCACAGGCTGCACACTCACACGTGTCTGGGGGAGTATCGGGCGGCTCCTTCACCCCGGCCGGGTGGTTATCAGGTGGATTTAGGGCTCAAGAGCAGGGCACCAATATGTGCGGGATATCTCCTGGAAGGATTCCGAGGGTGGGTCATCATTGAGGCCCTGAAGAGAGGGGCCGACGTGGGGACGGTAGGAGTATAAACATAAAGTTAAAAAAAAGTGCAAAATAATGCACTTTGGGCACAGAGTACAAAATGGGTGGGGTGTTATTGACATCAACCAAGCAGGAAAGAGACCTAGGGGTAATCATATTGGATGACCTAAAGGTGGTCAGGCAGTGCATCAAGGCAGTTGGGAGGGCTAGTGCACTGCAGGGATACATAGGAAGGGGTATCAACAGCAGAAAGAGGGAGGTGGTGTTGCCGTGTATAGATTGCTGGTAAGACTGCACCTTGAGTACTGTGTCCATTTCCGGAGATCACATCTCCGAAAAGACATAGGGTGGAGGTGGTCCAGAGGAGGGCAATTGAAATAGTGCAGGGTCTGCATCAAAAGAAAATCCAGAAGATAGCATACTCCTCCAAACAATGAAACACTCTGCCAGAAAATGAGCTCAAATGTGGTAGTTTATTAACACAGTTGTTTCACTGTACTTCAAGTTCAATTTTCGTGCATCAGTGCAATAATGTAATAGCAGTCTGATCATTCTCACTCCACAACCAGGTCCCCAGCGCTTCAACTCTGAACAGAGCCTTCATCAAGGGGTGTTGTAGGCAGTACGGCAGCTTGGATTAAATACTGCCACAAACACGATATCATGACTACACTTAAGCCATTAGATGAAAACAAATAAATTCCCATAAATGTATAAAAATATATTTCTATACTGAAATTTCTATCAGTGTAATCACTTGTCAGTACTAATTCCTGAATACATAGCATGTCATTATTCTATGCATCACAGTTTATTCATGTTTTATAAGACTAGCTGCCTGCAGCGTAAACACCATAAAAATAGTCTTTTTTCTTTGGCTGCCAGCCAAGCCAAAATGATTTTTTAAGTGTAAGAACTGTAACATCTGCACTCATGCAGTACAGGGCAAAACCTTTTAAACATCCACAGATCAGGAGTGAAGCAGAAATCTGAGACTTGGTAAACTGTAACACCTCTTTTGTGGTGTCTGTGCTGTGGTGTACATGTAATTTAATATATGTGGGAAAAACAGTAAGAAACTTGAAACTGAGAGTCCAGGAACAAGCAAGATCCATAATTAATAACAAACAAGATACCCCAGTAGGTAAACATTTCTCCACAGTACATGGATCTGACCCAGAAGACCCAAAATTCATGGCTTTAGAAATGGTACCCCACCCAAAAGGGGGTAGAAAGAAACTACTATTACAAACAGAGAATGCATGGCTATACAAATTATCCAGCATTAAACCTAGAGGTCTCAACAAATATTGGGACCTCAAACCACATCTATAACCTCAGAAGCATTAAATGTTTAACATCATTGCCCTTGTTATGTGACATTTGGAATGTCTTGCATATTATTGTTAATTCTGAGACTTGACCTTTTCCGTATGTTTTGACCTCCCTGTTTTTTTTGTCTATGACTTTGTGATATAACTGATGTTTTTGCCAGAAATTGATTCCAGGGTTTCTTTTCATCAGTGTTCTAAATATGTTGTAAAAATATTTTTTGATTTGACTGGTCGCACGTCTTTCCCTATCTATTCCTTTTCTGTATCTACTTTCACTCCTTTATGACTTTTGATTTTGGTGTAGATCCCCAGTCAGTTTTACATTGGAGCATTACCAGTTGGCTACTAAGGGACGGTGATCGCATGATGATGACATCCAAATAATATCCTCATCTTTCTATCTGTCTCAATTTTATGGTATTTACTCTGCAGTGCAGGCCGCTAGTCCTATAAAACATAAACTATGATGCATAGAATAATGAAATGTCTGTTCAAGAATTAACACTGACTAGTGATTACACTGATAGAAATTTCAGTATAGAAATATAATTTTTACTTATGTGAATTTATTTGTTTTCACCTTATCATTTAAGTGTAGTCATGACATCACATTTGTGGCAGTATTTAATCCAAGCTGCCGTACCTCCTACCACACCCCCTGGCAAAGGCTCTGTTCAGAGTTAAAATGCTGGGGACCTGGTTGTGGACCGAGGATTTCACTATGCATGAAAATTGAACTTGAGGCACAGTGAAGTAACTGTGTTAATAAACTACTACATTTGAACTCATTCTCTGGCAGTGTGTTTCATTGTTTGGAGGAGTGCACTGTCGTCTGGATTTTCTTTGCGTTGGGGTTCAGCTACCCTGATAGCAGCACCTCCTGATAGTGGTATTCGCAGCACCTGTGTGGAGACATCAGCATCAAAAGCTCTACGGGGAGAGACTAAAGGATTTCAATGTGTACACTCTGGAAGAGAAGAGGGAGAGGGGGATATGATAGAGACTTGTAAATAACTCACGGGGGTAAATAAGGTACAGTAAGGAGTTATTTTTCAGAAAGGAAGGTGCTCAAGAACAAGGGGACATGCTATGAAGCTGGATGGGGGTAGATTCAGGAGAGATGTGAGGAAGTACTTCTTCACAGTAATAGTGGTGGATTCCTGGAACAGCCTTCCAGTGGAGGTGGTGAGGGCAAGAACAGTGGTGGGGTTCAAGAATGCAAGGGATAGGCTCAAGGGAATCATGGTGGAAAGGAAGGGGGTGGAGGGAGAAAGAGCTATAGATCAAGTAGGGTCTGCAGTGAACATGCAGGCAGGGAAAAATGGGCAGACTGGGTGGGCCAAGCGGCCCTTGTCTGCCGTCAGTCTGTGTTTCTATGATACAGTCTACTATATTATTATAAACAGTAAGTAAACCAAAATGTTTGTGCACATGAAGTGTACATTGGGACCAGTCCCACATTTGAGTGTGGGGTCCAATGGTGGTGACTGTTTCCCTTTAATTGAATGTGCTTAAAATGAACTTTCATGGAGACCCTTATCCTTCCAATAAATGGATCACATATGAACTGCCACTCCATGTGTTGTGTGATTTTTGGTACCATCTTATCTGGTTACTGTTGTTCGGAGAGGTAAAGGGTATGGCTGTAGTGTCGTACAGTTTGAAAGGGGTTCCCACTGAGCTGAACAGTCAGATTTTTCTAGACAATGGAGTCTCCCTGGGTCATGCCCACCCCCATCAGGGCACATATGACAATCATTTGTCAGGCTGTGGGGGTTGCAGTAAGATTGATCAGGCTCGTAAAACCACAATAAGATGTGACAGATAAGGATGAGACAAAACATGATGATATAACACATTGGCAGCTGATCACTTGCTTTTCAAGCTAGAGAAAGGGTGCAACCTGGCAGCGCTGATCACTGGTGTGGGGGACACACAGAAAAAGGCAAAACAGAATCATGAAAAGCATTAAAGATTATAGCATCTTCAAATTGTGGTCTGCTACTCATTGTTGGAATGTAGTTGAAAACTGGAATGCCCTGACATTTCAGCAGTTACAATATTACCTGTGGAGGGATATTCAGGCTAAGATATTTGGGAGTGGAGTCACCATTAATGGAATTGCAGGGGCATTGAGTTTGTGCATTGCGTAGGGACTCGATATTAACTGAAATGCTCCTGGAACCAGGATGCCCCCCAAATCCCCAGTCACAAAACTGATGTGAGCAGAAGACTTGGGCAGACAACTTACAGGTACATACTGTGACGCTTGGCCAGCTGATTATAATTGTTATATGATATTTGCAATATAAAAATATTGCCTCTAGGGAAAACACCAAGCTGAGGCTGTATCATGCCCACCTCCCTCAGCAAGGCTCGCTGCAGGGGGATGCCTTCTCGAGGCCATAGACCCCAGGCCTCCTCTACGCCTTCCCTCCATTTCCCTTGATCTACAAGGTGTTACTCAAGGTGAGGAGGGGCAAGGCAAAGGTGATTCTGGTAGCCCAAGACTGGCCGCGCCAGTTATGGTATCCAGATCTCCTCAGCCTCAGCTGCAGGCCCCCGGAGCGGCTTTGTACATGCCCGAACCTGATATCTCTGAACCTGGAGAAGGTCTTCCATCTGTACCTTCAATCCCTGCACCTCACTGCCTGGTACCTGAGTGGCTAAAGTTCCAGGCTTTGGGTCTTTCCGAAGATATCTACACTGTGGTGGAGGCATCTCGAAAGGAATTGACCAGGAAATGTTATGCCTTCAAATGGAAAATATCTCCTGACAGGAAGATCATTGTTTGTATAATTTTTTATATTCTAAAAGGAGGAGCTAGATGACATCATAGAAGGGGTGGAAACACATTGTTTTAAACTGTTCTGTGTTTCAACTGAGGGACATTTCTGTTTGGGCTCTTAAGAAACAACATCCAACTATAAGCACTGTATAGAGGTACAGTAATACATTAGACAGAAAAAGTCTAATTGTATTGTGGTAGGAATTTATGTTTTGTACCTTAACCTTTGTGCTTTTAAGTGATTGGATGCTTTTTGATATAGTGTTCTGTGTTTACATTTAACATATTTTTATCCATTTGTAAGTAAACCTTTTATTCCAAAGACTGCCTGGGTGTGTCTTTGAAGTTCTTTTTGCATGTGATGTATAGAGGATTAAGATTGACAAAAAACTGTTCAGAGCTTGATGGTGTTACCAAACTGAGAAAAGGTTAAGAATATACCTACGGTCTTTTATAGAGTTTTAAGGGTTCATTTTGGATACCTGGTTAGGTGCCCTTAGGCGAAAGATATCTGGCATCCCCCAAAGAACAGATTATCTGAGCCTGTACATTTCAGTACGCTAGCATAAGGTTCACAGTTTGAATCCCCCCAGAACTTGAGACTAAAGGTGATTCAGACCCATAAGCAAACAGGAGGGTTATCCTGTCTGTTACCTGTTCACATTACTGCACTCAGAGGTTGCACTGTGGGAGCAGAGGGCTTGACCTGCTGAGTGCGTTTGAGACTCATAATACCATGTAGGCCAAAGGCAGTGTGTTCTAGTGGTTCGAGCACAGAATTGTGAATCAGGAGATCAGAGGTTTAAATCCCATCAGTAACAGTATGACCATAAGAAAAGCATTTGACCACTTTGCTTTAGTTTTCAGACTGAAAAACAGAAAGAGTAGAAGTAACCCACCACCATCCCCATCATTAAACACAAGATGTTTCGGACCTATACTGTATTCTAAAATACTGTGGTACCTTTATGTGCCATTAAAAAGCCCGCCAAGCTGTGTAGGCAACCCAATATTCTGTTTAGGTGGGAGGTTAAAGAGGGACTTGTGGTCAAACGAATGCTGTGTTCAGTAGCCAACATCAAACCATTGACTTAAACCGTCACTCCATAATGCTTCCAGTACTTGTTATTTTCATCCCCCAAATCTGGAGCTCAGATTTAAACTTGTTTTGGGATGATATATGCACCAACAGCCTGTAGTTTTTATTTCTGAATACACATGCACTTCCTCACCGAAGGAGTCCTTTAGCATTAGTAACTATGTGCAGATAGCTGGCCAGTTGTTGCTGCCCTGGAGGTGTGGCTTATGTAAATAAATTTTGCATCAGCCAATCAGGATTCAAGAGGAAGTGTGATGAGGAGTTATTAGCCCTAGAGGGCTCCAGAATTTTTTCTCTGGCTGTCTGAGCAACACTGCCTCTGAGGTGTCTCTCCAAAACTTCATATTAGAGCTCTAACTTTAGTTTTGTGGTAAACTTTTCCTCACATTATTACTTTTTTGCTGTCTGGAGTGTGTTTATAGTGTTTTTTAGCAGTTCCCGGGAACTGCTATTTTTCACTGAAACCCACTGTTAAATTCTCCTTATTTTTATCGCGTCTCTATTGTTCAGCAGTTCTGAGTTTTAATTATGGTTACCTCTAGCAAGCAGGAGCCAGCAATTTTAGTATTATTTCTTCATTTTTTACATCAGGAATAGCGTTTTTTTACCGTGAGGGAACCAACTCCTTTTGAAACCCAAATTGACTTGGAACTTTCATGCGCTGGGGTTCTCTGTAGTTTGGCATGTCAGAGATCCCAAAACTAAAGAAGTGAACTTGACCTACAGATTTTGGAAATTGCCTTGAATGCAACAGAATACTTGCTAAGGCTGATAAACATAATTTGTGCTTAAGGTGCATAATTTTTGCTTATTTGTAATCCTAGTACTCAAATAAAAATAAAAAAGGTGCATAGATTCAGAGCATACCTGTTCCATTTGCTCTAGCTTTTGTAAAAAAAAAATACCTCTGAGAAACAGAGCAAACAGATTAAAAAAAGATGGCTGAACTGAAATCAAAGGCTACCGATGAGGGGCCAATTAAAGCAAAAACAATTCAAATGGGGTGCTGATGAAGCCTCCACCAGTTCAAAGCCAAAGAAAGGTGCTGATGAAGTACCAAAGAATAAAGCTTCCAAAGGGGCTGATGAAGTTCCTTCAAAATTAAAAAATAATAGAGGTGCTGATGAAGTGCCTGGTACAAAAAGGAAGCATGACCAAATCACTGATAAAGTGGCCACGAAAAGACAATGTAAAGACAAATCTGCCTCTGTTTCTGCCGGGCAAGCCAAGGGTGAGGCAACAAAGAGCAAGAAACATAGAAAAACAACACACACACAACCGCAGAACCTCCCTGACTTCAGCAAGGAGTTGTCGTCTGTGGAAGAAGTGGCTACAGCCTGGCATGTGTTTCAGACCCTCCAGGGCATGGGGTCTGTGTTTTCTGCTGTGGCCAGTAAGCGTTACTGTGCAGCACCTTCAGCGTCAGGTGACTACCAGAGAGATGAAGAGGAAGAGTACTTTGATGCCACTGAAGGAGAGGGCATCTTAGAACCAGATGTTTCCCCAATCCTAACTTTGGGGCATCCCCTAGTGAGCAGGTGGATGCCTCCTCTGTGTTAACATTTATTCAGCATATGATAAACACCCTGGACCTCCCTACCCAGGAGACCACCTGGAATGATGATGAGGACCAAGATTATAGGGACATGAATGGCCTTCCTTCCCTTAAAAAACTTGTCTTGCCTATTTACAAGGCTGTTAGAAAAAACACTATGAAGCTGCTTCAAAACCCCACTTCTCTGTCGGGTTGACAAGCGGGCTGATAAAATATACCAGTTGCTAAGAAATGACACTGAGTTCCTGTCTGTGTACCTTGGTCATGAGAGTATTGTACAGCAGACAGCTTGTGAGAAAGCTGGGGTACCCCTGTCATCCCTGCTACCTGACAAGGACTCCAGAAAAACTGATTTTATGACAAAAAAGATTCATATAACAGCTTCTTTGCTCATTCGCCTTTCCTCCTACTTGGCCTATACTGCCAAGTATCAGAAGGCACTTTGGAATTCTGTCCTGGCCATTGCTTAGCATGACTCTGAGAATGGCACAGGACCTTATAGAGACTGCAAGGACTGCCCTGGAAGCTACTAAGTACCAATTCCACGTGGCAGATGATAACAATGATGCAGCCTCCAGAGTTATGACCCAGGCCATATCCCTCAGGCACTTTGCTTGGCTTAGGACTGCTACTCTTGCACAGGACACACAGTCTTAAGGCCATGGATTTTCCCTGTGACCAGAATCTATTGTTCTACTCCTTAACAACTGACTGCATGAAAAGAGTAGATGAATATAAAACAGCCTGGCAGAGTAACTCATCTAAACCAAAAGCCTCTACCTCGCAGAAGCCTCATGCCAAAGCCAGTAGAGGAATGGAATGCTTCCCCAGACCTTATTTTCATTACTCCACTCAGTTTGACTACTCTCGACAGAGGTGGTATTACAGAGGAAGGGGTCAAAGGCGGGCTACCTCTACCCCATCAACAGCTATCCAGCCTAAGCCCTGACTTTTAGGCCAAGGTTGCCTCTCCTACTCCTGTAGGGGGCAGGCTCTCACACTACCTCCATGCTTGGACCCTGATAACCACAGACAAGTAGGTCTTGGAGGTAGTGGAGAAAGGTCTGCCACTTCAATTCAAAAAGATGCCAGACCTAAAACATACCCAGGTACCCAAATCTCTAACCCCAACAGAAAAACTCCTGTTGGAGTTGGAGGCAAATAATCTCTTTGCAGCAAAAACCATAGAGAAGGTCCCTGCCCAGGAAAAGGGCAAAGGCCTCTACTCCAGGTACTTCCTGACACAAAAGAAAACGGGAATGGAGACCTCTTTTAGACCTCAGATACTTAAATAAGCAGCTGCTGAAACCCAAATTAAAAATGGTCACCCTCAAAACGGTAATTCAGTGCTTGCAGCAGGGAGACTGGCTAGCCTCTCTGGATCTAAAGGATGCATACTTTCATATACCCATAAGGAAGTCACACAGAAAGTTTCTAAGGTTTAAACGTCCTTTAGGACATTACCAGTTTTCTGCAATGCTCTTTGGCCTGACATCTGCATGAGGGTGCCTGTTCCCTGGGGATTGCTCTGTCAGCCATTCACGTCCCAGGCAAGGACAGTACCCTGGCAGACACCCTAAGCTGAATCGGCCAGGGGCGCAGAGAGTGGACTGTGAACAGGCAAGTGCTGGGCACAGTGTTCAGAAGGTGGGGTACTCCAGAGATAGACCTGTTCATGTTCCCTCTCAACTTTAAGCTTCCTCAATATTGCTGCAGGTCTCCACTTCTGGGAACCCTCCCAGTGGATGCCATACTTCTGGATTGGTCAGGGAGGTTCCTTTATGCCTTTCCTCTCTTTCCCCTAATATTCAGGGTGTTGCTGAAACTCAGACAACAACCAGCAGCAATGATTTTAGTGGCACCAGATTGGCCCAGGCAAGCCTGGTACCCTCTCCTACTATCCCTGTCCTGCAGCAGGCCCATTCGCCTGCCACCAACTCACTCCTTGCTGACTCTTCCTCAGACAGGGGTGACTTACCCGGACCTGCATTCTCTTCACCTCAAAGCTTGGCTGTTGAGGAGCTAGAGTTTCCATCCACTCAGTACTCTGAACAAGTCCTCAAGATCTTGAGGATGGCTAAGAAGCCTAACACAAAGAAGACTTATGCAGCCAAATAGAAAAGATTTTCTGTTTGGTGCAAGGGGAAGGTAATTAATCCTTTGGCAGCACCTGATGCAAACCTGCTGGATTACCTGGTGTGCCTTCAATCCTCAGGCCCATGCCTGAAACTACACTTGGCTGCAATTTCTGCCTACCTTCCGGTAGTAAAGAAAAGATTTATTTATTCACACCCATTGTTTAAACAGTTTTTTAAAGGCCTTCTCCATCTTTAGCCACCAGTCAGGGAACCTGTTCCCCCCTGGAGCCTAAACCTTTGCATCGTTCAGCTTATGGAGCCTTCCTTCGAACCTATGTCTATGGCTCACCTCAAATATGTCACTTGAAAAACTGTTTTTCTGGTGGCCATTACCTCTGCAAGGAGGATTTCAGAGCTACATGCCCTCTGTACTGAGCCTAACTACATCATCCCTCGTAGGGATAAGGTTGAACTCAGAACAAATAGGAAATTCCTGCCTAAGGTGGTCTCCGAGATCCACCTTAACCAGTCAATCACTCCCTGTGTTCTTTACAGAGAATTCCACCCCTGGAGAGCAAAAGCTCCATAGTCTGGGTGTGAAAAGGGCCCTGTTCTACTACCTGGAGCACACCAGGCAGTTCAGAGGTCCCTCCACTCAGTTGTTCCTTACCTACGGTGAAGTTGGTAGAGGAAAACCAGCCACTAAGAGAACTGTCTCCCGTTGGATAGTCTCTTGCATTTGCTTCTGTTATGACAAGGCTGGTGAGCAGCCTCCTGAAGGCCTTAGGGCCCACTTCACAAAGGGCAGTGCAACCTCTTTTGCAGCTGCAAGAGACATACCTTTTCTGGATGTCTGCAGGGTAGCTACTTGGAAGACTACAAACATTCACTAAGCATTACTACCTGGATGTGCAGTCCAGGTCTGATGCCAAATTTGGCAGGGCAGTGCTGCAGAACCTCTTCCTTAAGTAGGTTCTCTGCCCTTCTCCCAGTTAAAGTCTGCACATAGTTATTAATGCTAAAGGACTTCTGGGGTGAGAAAAAAATTACCGTAGTAATGTTCTTTCTTCCATGGGGTCCTTTAGCATCAATAAAGCTCCCACCCTTCCTCCCGATATCACCTATTAGGGGAAGGGCTCAGTTCTGCTATACCAAATTTGCCTTAGGGTGTTTATAGGTCTTAGCTAAGATTGTTGTGTTTTTTAGTTCATGCTTTTTGCATGTCTTTTAAATCCTGCTGGTTTACTTTTTGGGGCATGCGTCCATCCATCTTCAAAAAAATTCTGGAGCCCTCTATGGCTAACACTGCTCAGCACACTTCTTCCTGATTTCTGATTGACTGATACAAAATTCATTTACATAAGCCACATCTCCAGGGCAGCAATAGCTGACCAGCTATCTGCACATAGTTATTGATGCTAAAGGACTCCATGGAAGAAAGAACATTACTACGGTGAGTATTTTTTTCTTCTCACCCCCACTCCCCCTGAGGCTCCCCACACCCAGGATCACATTACTTGTAAGAATTATATGAAGCAGTGAAGTACTGTCCAACACTATCCTGGACCAGTTTCTCATGTTCTGAGGCCCTTAAGTGGGTTTCCTGCAGGAAAGCAATCTGCATTCTGTGCCTCTTTGTGTATATAGTACATTTTTTTCTTTTAATATAGTTTTCAATTTTCAAGGTCAGTACAGTGCATGACAATAGCTGTAAAGCTGTGAATACATTCTGTCTTGGGTCTCATCATTTTATACTTTCACACACAGCAGAAATTGACTATTCAATGATGTGTCCCTCACCCACCCCTTAGGAACAGTGCAGTGTGGGTGTCCTGTGGACTTCAGGCATGTTATACAGCTGTTACACAGATGTAGCACTGCTGCCTGTCCCATACTGACTGCAGTGTTACCTATGTGCTTGGTCGGGCAGGGTGCAGCCCCCACCGGGGCAGGGAGGGCTCTGCTGGGTGGCATGGTGATGCATTCACTGTATTCCCACCCATTAGAGTGCTGGTTGTTCACAAGCCCACTTTCTGCAGTTGATGAGGACCATCAGGGTGACCATGGTCCTCCAGGTAGTCACATCTGGGATAGTGGGGGTTAGGCTGCACTTTGTGATGGCTTTCTTAGCGATCGTGATTAGGAGTCCCATTAAATAATGAGAATTGGGATCCCTGAGGCCCCCTGGGTATTGGGGCCAGTCTGCCAGATAACTCCTACAGCTCTGACTTCAGAGACTGGAGGAAGGGTTGCAGGTGATGGCACACCCACATAGCATGAGTATGTGTGGCCTTATTTTTTCCACAGCCTCGCCAGCATTTGTAGTCCTGTTTGGGTACATAGTGGGCCATTACTACTGGTGTTTGGAAAAATCTGGTGAGGTGCTTCCTGGCGTACTCCCTCCATTGGTGGGAGATAGTGACCCTTGATGATGCCTGGCATACTTTATTCCATGTGCCCTCATCAATGGGGATATCAAGCTCCTCTGCCCTTTTTGTGCTGCATCCATTGAATTGCTCCCTGAGATAGATTGTAAGGCTTGATACAGCAGCAAAATCATATGCAGCCTAGCTTCAGTTTTAAAAAAGGCAATACTGTAGGTGACAAGTCCGGGATACATGTGTGGAGTAAGGGCACCAAAGGGGAGAAACACAATAAAATGCCTTAGCTGCAGGTAGCAGTAGACATTTGTTCTACAAAGATGGTAGTGGACCTGTATGTCCTAAAAGGGCAAGATGTCTGACCCCTGGAAGAACTGAGAGATGTACTGTAAACAGTATCCCATACCCTGTACCCATGGTCAAGCCGATGGGGGATAAAGTCCTCTAGTCACGCTGTGGGGCACAGCAGAGGGAGAAATAGGGTTAGGTTTAGTGTTTTTCAGATGGAGTGCCAGATTTTCACTTGATGTTGCAGCCATGGATTCAAGTTGCGCACCAGTTCTAGGATCAACCCTCGGTGATACGTGGCCTCCTCAAATTGATGATTGAGAAATATGGTAAGTTCCACGCCCAGCCATACAGTATGTTGCCCAGTCAGATGGCAGCAAAAAAGGAAACGCATGTGGGCAGCCCAATAGTAGCCTTTTAGTTTGGGGAGGGCCAGTCCACCTTGGCACATTAAGCAATACAGGTGTGGAGGACAACAGTAAACGTAGGCCTCAACATGAGGTGCAGGAAATTACAGAACAAGGGGTCATTACTTAAAGTTCAATTACATAAGAATACCAGGTGTCAAAGAAGGCCAGCACACAGTTTAAAAACACATTGTCACAGGCCAGGCAACAGACTGAAATATAAGTCACAAAACACAGAGACCAAACATAAGTCTCATATATGATGCATAAAGTGTAATATGCATTTAGATATACTAATAGTCCACAGGTCAACGAGCAGACTTCCCCTTAACAAATGGTGATGGGACTTCAAATAGGGAGGCAACAGCAGAAGCTCTGAAAAGTTGGGGAAGAGAACAGGAGTGGTAGTGGTGAGTGTAGCAAGGATGATACACTGCTAATAGGTGGGGTTGGGGGGAACGTAGGGAGCAGTAGCGTAGCAAGTTCCCAGATGGCCTGGGTGCAAGGTGATGTTACAGGGCCCCTCCCTAGTTTTGAATAAACATCAAAATTATGATTTGGGCCCCACAAACCTCATGGGCCCGGGTGCCACTGCACCCTTGTAGCTACGCCCCTGGTAGGGAGGGGATGCCAGAGATTACCCAGGAGAGCAGTGACATTTGGTGTCAAGACAGTAGCCACTCTTTGAAATTGATTTTGAAGGAGAGATGGGAGGTGGAAGAGCAGAGAGATGAAGGGAGTCTGTTCCTTAGGGAGGGGGCAGAGATGGAAAATGCCTTACTACCCGTGGTAGAGGAGATTCGTGGAATTACCGGGGGGGGTGGATGATTCGCGGAGGCTCCTAGCTGCCACTCTGCCCCTGAGGAGGGATGAGTACAGGGACAGGTGACTGACTCTCAGAGTATTGTCAACTAAGCAACCAAGGGCATAGTCGAACCATTATTGCAGTGGGAGCCAACCAAGTGACTGGTACAATACACTATGATGGGTAGAAAAGGGGGCATGGAGGACAAAGCGACAGATACTGTTGTAGACTGAGTTCAGTCTACAGTGCAGAGCTGAGGATATGAGGGAATAGACAGGAGAGCAGTATTCAAGAAGCGGTAGAAGGTTTCTTTGTGCAATTGCTAGGCATGCCTCATAAGAAAGGAATTGATTTAGGCAGTAGGCGGCACCTAGCTTATTCCAGTCTTTCCAGTAATTTGTGGGAAGAGAGAAGGGAATGTTTTAAAAAAGATAGAGTGCACTGGACAGTGTGACCATATGCACAACTTCTATCCTTCGGGTCAGGGAGAGCGGTAGCATACCCCATCTGTGAAGGTCATTAGGCAGGGCCTGGGCACACAGGGTATAGTTGTCCTTGTATACCGTGAATGAGGAGTGGGCCACATAGATTCCTTGGTATTTTAGTATTAGCAGGTCCTGTCGAAATGGGTAGGTCTCATAGATGGCTGAGGAGGGGTATAGTTGAGACTTAATGTCTGTGTTTTTGACTTATTCAGGCGATAACTGGACACTTCCCCATATCTGTATCATTCTCAATATGAAGTAGGGCAAACACCTGAGGGAGCGCCTTTTCAGGATCTCTCGGGTATAACAACACACTATCTGTGTACAGGCAATACGGTGTTTCATCCCCCCTGCCCACAAACACACACACTGATCTGTCCTGGAAATGCTGGCCTCCCAAATGTCCTGAGCCAGAGGCTCAATGTAAACCATGAGTAGCAGGGGGACATGGGGTCCCCTTGGTGTGTACCCCTGTGAAGTGGAAACTCTGGGGAATGTTGCCCACTGACCTTCATGCATGCTTTGGGGAAGTAACAGTGCCATTGCAGGAGCCAGATAAATGAATCCAGTAATTGCAGTGTTCCAAAGATAGAATGGAGGAACTGCCAGGTGACCTGGTCAGAAGCCTTTTCGGCGTCGAGGCTACAGAGTAGTGATGGGGTTTTGAATTGCTGCATCTGGTGGATGACATGCAGAGTTCGACGGATGTTGTACATCCTTGTGTGGGAGCACCATCTGCTCTGTGTATGAAGGATGGAAGGAGTCTGTCTACATGTTTAGCCATAATGGACATAAACAGTTTATAGTTGGTATCAAGCACCGAAATGGGATGGTAGGAGCAAAGGGTGTTTATCAGGTTTGGGAATTACTGATCTTATTTCGAGTTAAAGCTATTGCAGCAGGCAATAACCATAAGGACTAAGCCGCCAGGACCCCACAGAAACCTTCTAGCTAGTAGTCTTCAGCAGGGGACCACCCCTGATGTCGGTCTTCCCCGTCATCAGCCAGTGGTATAAAGGGGGTGGTCCCCAGCCCCACCTCAGTTCTTTTCCCAATGTCGACCTGTTTGCATCGGCTCCTCAGATGCCTTTTCGCAACAGTTCGACCACTTTCACGCCTTCAGCGTTTTTTGCCTAATTTCTGATGAAAATGTCTTTGAATTTATTTATTTTCTGCATGTCTTCATCTCCGGTGTTGTCTGTTTCATCCACGAAACAAAGAAAATCCAAGTGTGCCTATGGCAAGCTTGGCTGCCATCGAAGGATGGCCACAACCTTGCCTTTTTTGCCTAGGCGCGAACCACAACACTGCGGCCTGCGAGCACTGCAAGTACCTTAATCAATGAACTTCGGATCTGCCGCCAGAAGGCTCTTAAAGCACACCTCCTTGAGAAGCAGCTTCCAGCTATGCAGAGTCAGCCAGCGGGGAACAGTCCTTCATCTTCTTCGGTTTCCACTTCCTCCACCTCAAAGCCGCACAAAGAAAAACTGCCTCAGGGAAGCACAAGTCCCGGGACAAGAACCAGGAAAAGTGCCAGGGATGCTCCCGCTCCAAGTCCTCGCACCACAAGAAGTTGTCTTCTGGTTCCTCATCCCACGGGATCAGACCATTCCTCCCAGCCTGCCTACAACTCCTCCGGGCAGCCAGCAGCCAAGCCCACTGCCATCATCCTGGCATTGGGCGGAGGCAATATGGGGTCAGGGACTTCAGTTTCTACTCTGACACCCCTTAAGATGAAGGCCACACCAGTAGCATCACCCTCTGCTTTGGGGGCTGGGAACAGTCAGAAGCAGTGCAGTGATGCTTTGGCTCCTGTCCACCAGGTTCCGACGATGATCTCGTCCAAGGCCTTGAACAAGATGCCCCATTGTCAGGGACAGGTGTCAGGGTCACATGACCACCAGACACTTTCACACCGCACTTTGTTGCCTTCTCCTAAGGCCCCAGCCAAGCCATCGGCTGCATCCACCCCAGACTCTGCCAAGCAGCCGCCTACTAAGGGGACATCTTCTCGGGTGTTGGATTGGGCTTTGTCTGTCTCTTCGCTGACCCATTCTCTGTCGCTGATTGACATAGACTCCATGGTCAAACCTAGGTCAGATGAGACATCTAACCGCCCTTCGGCTCTGCCGCCGTCTCGGACGCAGGACACCCTGATGCCAGGTGCTCTGACATCAGGCAAACTTGACACCAGCCCCACGATCATCAGCCAGCCGGTCAGGTCCGCAGTTCTCTAAGGACCAGATGCAGGAGCTGTTCTCCTTTTGGTGAAGCCAAGTTAAAAGGGACTTGCTCCCTCCCAAGGAGCCCATAACTGTTGAATCCGAGCCAGAGCTGGATCAAGACATGGACCAGGAGCTAAACCAACCGACTCCTGCTCCCAAGAGCAATACTCCGAGCTTAGAGGACCACCAAGATAGACTCCCACACAGAGGGTGGCGCCACCACAAGTATTCCCATTTTTCCAGTTGTCGCCATCGCCGGTCTTCCAGCAGACGCCGGCATCACAGTGGATGCCGATCCCATGGCTAACATCGGTCCCATGACAGATGGCACTCTAGCTCTTCACCCCCCCTTCGGTGGACTCTAACAGCAGTTCCTCGCCCTTGGGCTCTGACCATTCAGAATCTAGGGGTCGCCCTTCCTCCCCGGACACTAAGGACACCCCCAGGTTGTCTACTGAAGACCCAACATTCATTGACGTCATGAAGCACATCCAGGCCTCCAACAGGTGGGAGACAGAGGACCTGGATCTGGAGAAGCAGAGATTGGCAAATTACCTGAGGCAGAAGGATCTCAAGCCTCTAGCGGCGTCTCCTTTGGTAGACACCTTCCAGGACCTTACAATGTTAACCTGGAAGCACCCATCCACTACCTCTGCCATCTCCAAGAAATCAGACAGGCTGTATAGAGCCCATAGGGAGGAGCCTTTCCTGGGGGAACACATTATGGCAGACTCTAAGGTGATTACGGCTGCTCATGATAGATTGAAGAAGCCTAAGCACCTGAGCACTCAGCCTCCCGACCAGGAGTCCAGATTCATTGACCAGATGGGCAAAAAGGTCTATTCATCCTCCACTTGCTCCATCAGGTCCCTTAACTTTCTCACACATATGGTGCAATACCAAATGCCCTGTGGGAGAAAGGTATGGAGATAGCACAGACCCTTCCAGACTCAGCACAGAAAATCTGAGCTCCTGGACCTCTTTAAATCAGGGTCGGATGTAGGCACCCACATTCTGCATGCCTCATAATGATACTGCAAATATGGTGGCCAGAGCAGCAGCTTTGGGTGTTTGCCTCAGATGCCATACCTGGCTTAGAGTCTCCAGATTCTCCCAGGATCTGCAGTCGGGCATTTTTGACCTCCCCTTTATGGGCTCGGTCCTCTTTGGAGATGAGAGAGAAAACCTAATCACCCATCTCCAAGGCTCTGGGAAGTCCATTTGGCCTGTCCAAAAATGTATAAAGGGGACCAAAGACCCTTTAAGAAGCAGCCATTTTGGAAGCCCTCAGGTCAGCAAACCCATAACCAACTTCAGCAGAGGGGATGCTACAAAAGAAAGACCACCTCCCAGACTCCTGGAAGCTCTGCCTCTCGAAACCCAAAGTCCTCCCAGGCCCCTTTGCCTACTCCCAGAGCAATGCAGTGACTCCTTGCCAGACCCCTCTCCTGCAGCAAGTCGTAGGGAGTCACTTCTCCCTCCATCTCAAGGGTTGGAACAAAATAACCACTGCCACTCCAGTGGCCCGGGTCGTGCGTGAAAATGGTCCCCTGGATTAGTGCATTTACCCGGTTACCAAAGACATTAATAAATAAATAAAATAACAACAGACCTCTGGGTTTTACAACTCCTAGAGAGAGGTCATACTCCAGAGTTCGAACAAATGTCTCCAGAAACTCCACCAGTGTCCTCCCACTATCTTCCTTCTCATGTCCCCCTGATCGAAGGAAAAATTCAGACCCTTCTGCAAAAGTGGGCTATAGAGCCAGTTTTCCCATCGCAATGGGAAACGGGGTTTTACTCTCACTTTTTCCTGGTTCCCAAAAAGACCGGGGACCTTTGGCCCATCCTGAATCTCAGCTCCCTGAACAAGTTTGTTGAGTACAAGAGGTTCAGGATGGTCACACTGCCAGATCAGATTAGCCTCCTGCACCGAGGGGATTGGCTCTGTTCTCTAGATATGCAGAACACATACCTGCACACACTAGTGTTTCCATGCCACAGGAGGTTCCTGAGCTTCCTCTTCCAGGGCCATCATTATCAGTTCCAAGCCTTCCCATTCAGCCTATCCTCTGCCCCTAGAGTCTTCACCAAGTGACTAGTGGTGATGGCTGCAACTTTACGACAGAGCCTTTACATCTTTCCCTACCTAGACGATTGGCTCCTAGCAGCCCCCACAAGGGAACAGGTGGTTCACACTCTCTGAGACACCTTTACACTCTTCTGAGAGCTGGGGATCACCTTGAACATCCCAAAGACATCCTCATGGCCCAGCCAGACTTCAGTTCATCAGGGCATCCTAGACACAGTTCAGAGCAAGGCCTTCCTCCCCTCAGACAGGGTGGATTGCTTTCAAGATCAGGCTTGAATGGTATCCTCAGCTCCTCATGTCCAATTCTACTTGAGGCTCCTCGGCCACATGGCAGCAGCCATCCCTATAGTTCCTATAGCTCGCCTCCATATGAGGGTCCCTCAATGGACACTCAGGGTGCAATGGGACCAGAGGTCTGATGACCTAGATCAGATGGTCTTGGTCTCCAACCCAGTTTTCAGGACACTAACCTAGTGGCTGAACCCTCTCAATCTTTCAACAGGAGCCCTCTTCTGGCAGGAGCCCCCAAGATGAGTTCTGACCTCAGATGCCTTGGGTCTTGTTTGGGGTACTCATCTGGGGAACAGACAGACCCAGGCGACCTGGTCACCAGACAAGCAATCGCTCTACATCAACGTTCTAGAGATGTGAGCAGTCCTGAATGCCTTGCAGGCCTTTCAAGCTGACTTACTTCCAGGCCCTCTACTCATTCATAGTCCTTTACATCAACAAGCAAAGGGGGACTCACCCTTACCCCCTCTGCAGGGAGGCAATGAGGGTCTGGTATTGGGCACTGGAACATCACCTCGAACTCACTGCTGTTCAAGTTCCAGGTGTCCAGAATGTCTTGGCCAACAGCTGAAGCAGGGCTCATGAGTGGGAGCTCCTTCAGTCAGTGGCAGACCAGCTCTTTGATAGATGGTGCCGTCCAGAGTTGGACCTCTTTGTGTCCCCACTCAATGCCAAACTGCCCAGTGTTTGCTTGCTAGATCCAAGGCCTGGAGTTTTCTGGTGAGATGCATTATCCCGCTGTTGGACAGGGAGGTTTCTCTATGCCTTCCCTCCCTTTCCCATTTTACAAGTCCTGAATGCCCTACAGGCCTTTCAAGCTGACTTACAAGGGCAAAAGTATTAGATTTCAGGAGGGCGGATTTCAATGAAATGAGTAGATATTTAAAAGCAGCCCTGGAGAAGGTAGAGGTAATGGAGGGGGTGGAGGAACAGTGAGGGAGACTAAAAGGAGCCATTCTGGAGGTAACTAACCAATGCGTTAGGATAGTGGCCAAAGGAAAAAGAAGAAAGAAACCACTATGGTTTTCTAAAGAGGTGGGAGACAAAGTAAGGGCTAAAAATGCAAGTTTCAGGAAGTATAAGGGGACCTAAAGGGTGGAGGACAGGGAGGTGTACCTTGAATGTCTCAGAGAGACAGGGAAGGCTGTTAGGAAAGCCAAGGCACAGACAGAGGAGGGTTTAGCATGGTCTGTGAAAAAAAGGGAGAAGACATTCTATAGGTACATCAGCGATAGAAGAAAAAATGGGGAGGATTGTGAGGCTCAAAAAGGAGGAGGGAGAGTATAAGGAGGGGGATCTAGACAAGGCAGAAATATTGAACAAATGCTTCTGTTCAGTAGTCACTGAGGAAGGAGAGGGTCAAGGACCACAGTTGGGAAGCAGAGGCAATTGGGGTTGGGGGGGAAATGGACACCAGTCCATTCACAGTGGAGAGAGTTCTGGAGGATCTCACAAAGCTGAAGGTGGATAAAGCCAAGGGGCCAGATGACATACACCCAAGGATATTAAGCGAGCTACAGAGGGAACTAGCAGCACCTCTGGCGACCCTGTTCATAGAGTCACTCAACACAGGCATCGTTCTGGAGGACTGGAGGAGGGCGCATGTAGTCCCACTGCACAAAAGTGGCAGTAGGGTGGAAGCAGAGAACTACAGGCCAGTCAGCCTCACCTCAGTGGTGGGGAAGATCATGGATACACTGCTGAAAGAAAGGATAGTGGCACACCTGGAATCCATTGGTGCCCAGGATCTGCGGCAACACTGATTCACATCAGGAAGGTCTTGTCAAACGAATCTGATAGATTTTTTGATTGGGTGACTAGGGAATTGAATCAGGAAGGGGACATAGACCTTGCCTACCTGGATTTCAGCAAAACCTTTGATACTGTTCCACACAGAAGGCTGATTAACAAGATAAGTAGTCTGGGCATGGGGCATAAGGTGATACAGCAGGTTAGAAACTGGCTGACAGACAGAAGGCAGAGGGTGGTGGTAAATGGGATACAATCTGGGGAGAGAGAGGGGTGACCAATGGAGTGCCACAGGGATCAGTACTGGGACCAGTCCTGTTCAATGTCTTCATTAGTGACATTGCAGAGGGGCTGGAAGGAAAGGTCTGCCTATTTGCAGATGACACAAAGATCTGCAACATGGTGGATACTCCAGAAGGGGTGCAGATAATGAAGAGGGACCTGGAGAAGCTTGAAAGATGGTCGGAGGTGTGGCAACTGAGGTTCAATGCAAAAAAGTGCAAGATAATGCACCTGGGTAGGGGGAACCCTGGGGAGACCTACAGGATAGGGGGGAGGTGCTGACCATCACCAAAGAGGAGAGGGACCTAGGAGTTATCATATCTGATGACCTGAAGGTATCAAAGTAGTGTGCAAAGGCTGCAGGGAGGGCCAGTGGCATGCTGGAGTGCATAGGCAGTGGTATTACTAGTAGGTGGCAGGAAGTGGTGATGCCATTGTATAAAACACTAGTAAGGCTTCACCTGGAGTACTGTGTGCAGTACTGGAGACCACACATGTGTAAGGACATAAACATGGTGGAGGCTGTCCAGAGAAGGGCAACAAAGATGGTGCATGGGTTGCACCACAAAACATGAGGAGAGACTAAGAGACCTCAGTATGTACTCACAGGAGGAGAGAAAGGGGTGACATGATAGAAACTTTTAAGTACATCAAGGGCATAAACAAGGTGCATTTGGGAGATCTTTTCCAATGTAGAAAAGATCTTACTTCGAGAAACAGCTCTTGCAGCAGGTTACACCATTAGGACTAAAGCCAGCAGGCGCCAGAACCCCATGGAAATTTTCTAGCTAGCAGTATTCAGCGGGAACCGCCCCCGATGTCGGTCCCACCCCTGACATCAGGCATAGTACATAAGGGGGTGATCCCCCAGAATCCCCAGTTCTTTCCCGCCATCGAGTCGCCAGCATCGGCCTCTCGGTCTCTACCTAGCGTATGACGACTACGGAACTTACTGTGTTTTTCAAACTGATGTCCTCTCCAACTCCTTCATTTGAGGGTCACCTGTCCAAGTGTGCCTGCGGAAAAGAGATTCCTTTCAAGGATCCTCATTCCTCTTGCGTGCGGTGCCTAGGCCCAGACCACGATATCAAGGCCTGCACCTTTTGCCAAGGGTTCAATAGCCGCACCAGGATCTGCCATCAGAAGGTACTTCAGGCGTATCTTCTGGAAGAAAAATTGAAAAGGATGGACCAAGAACCTTACTCCAGGGGAGAATCTTCCTCTAAGGCCCATAAACATCGAGACAAGCACCGGAAGAAAGTAAGGTCCAAATCTCTGAACCGGGCCTTGGACTCCCACAGCTCAGGCTCCACTAGATCGCACTGCTCTCCCTCCAGGGCTTGGTCTCAGCACCCCCCCTGGTTAAGGTCCGGGCTTCAGACAGCTCTTCTATGCTCCAGCTTATCAAGACTTCGAGGCCCTCGGCTTCCTCCACTCCCTCCAAGGCCTCTTCCAAGTCTTCTGAGCGCCATAAATCTTCCTTTTCTACCAACTTCGGGACACCGACTCCAGATCGGTCTCCCAACTTCCCAGAGGTCCTGATCCAACTCCTAGAAAGACCAAGGATCTGACGTCTCTGAAGCGGGTGTCAGACCCGATGGCCAAGCACCTGATGTTGGCTAAGCACTCCAAGTGGGCCAGGCGCTCTCCAGAACAGAGGACACCAGCCAGACACCAGTCGCCGGCCGGGCGTTCATCGGATCTGAAGGCGTCGGCCAAGACTCCGACGTTGGCATCGCACTCTCCAGAGCGGAAGACCGTCCCCCCGTCATGGGCAGACGCCAGTCACAGGGACTCTATGGAGGAGGACGCTACACTGCCCGAAGACCAGGCGGGCGACACCGGGGATGCCGGGCTCCCACAGGAACCTTCCCCGAACCCAGAGACACCCGCGGACCCGATGCCCGACCCCGGCGACAGACCACCGACACCAGGCCATTCGTCGAGCATGAACATAGAAAAAGTAAAGGAACTCTTTACCTTCTGGTGGAACACTATCGGAAAGGATGTGGTCCCTGTTAAATCTCCTCCTCGTACTCCTTCTTCACCTTCTTCGCCCCCTCCTCCACCAAAGGGACCAGCAGAACGACCACCAACCCCTAAGAAGCATACTCCACCTCCTAGGGGCAGATCCAAAGACAGGAGAAGGCCTCCCTCAAGATCTCCATCAGGGTCTCTCAGCCCCAAGCGACCCAGATGGCGTCGGTACACTCCACCAGGGAGGACTCCAGATCAGACACCTCAAGCTACTCCAGATCTCCTTCTCCACTCAGCATCTCCTCTCCTGACCCACATAACCTCCCCAGGTCTCCTCTGGATGATCCCTCTTTCGCTGAGACCATGAGGCACATCCAGGACATCATGGGGTGGGATGCTGAAGACCTTTACCCCGAATGACAATGCCTTGCCCGCTATCTTCGGCAGAAAGACCCAAAGCCTGTGGTAGTACCCCCCCTTGGTAGACACTATTGTGGACATCACCAAGGCTGCGTGGAAGCGTCCGCACTCCACTCCCACAGTGCCGAAGAAGGCTGACCGCCTGTACAAGGTCCGAGAGAGGACCAGTACTTGGCTCAACAACCTCTGACAGACTTCTGGTCATCACGGCCTCACATGACCGGTCTCAAAGACCACAACATATGAGCACACAGCCACCGGACCAGGAATCCAAGCAACTGGATGCCCTGGGGAGACGCACGTATGTGGCTGCTACATGCACCATCAGGCCTCTGAACTACCTCACCCACATGGTACAGTTTCAGAACGCCCCATGGGAACAGGGCCAGGACCTGGTCAACAAGCTTCCGGATGGCGATCAAAAGGCAGAGCTCCTCAATCTTCTCTGCACAGTGTCAGATGTGAGTACCCAAGTGCTACAAGTCGCATACGATTCTGCAGACTCATCTGCCAGAGATGCAGC
Source organism: Neoceratodus forsteri (assembly GCA_016271365.2). Classification (NCBI taxonomy): domain Eukaryota; kingdom Metazoa; phylum Chordata; order Ceratodontiformes; family Ceratodontidae; genus Neoceratodus; species Neoceratodus forsteri. The sequence continues at coordinate 796,537,842 of CM028134.1, read as the reverse complement.
TTCAGGCGTTTGTCTCCAGAGACACTCTTGGCTCTGCATCTCCAGCTTCACCCTGGACGTACAGGAGAACATTCTTGATGTTCCGTATAACGGCGAAGTACTCTTTGGTGAACCCTCGGAGAAGGTGATCACCAAACTCCAGGATGCTGGGAAGGCAGTCCGGTCTGTACAGGCCATGTACAGATCCAGGCCAGGTTCCTTTCACAGGAACCAGAGCCGTTTTCGCAGCCAGCATCAAAGGCAGCAGCCACGTTCCAGCCAGCAACAAAGGGGCACTTTTCAGCGTAAAGCCCAGGCGAAGTCGTCCCCAGGCAGAGGCCAATGTTACACGAAGTCGGCACAGCCCGCAGGGACCAGTGCTGCCACAGCATGACTCCTTCCCGGCCCCGGCCCCTCCTCTGGATCAATGGGCGCAGAAGGTCGGGGGTCGTATCACTCACCACTTTTCAGGGTGGAGGTCGATTACCGCCAACCGGTGGGTTCTTCAGTTGGTCAAGAAAGGCCATTTCATAGAGTTTCTCGACCACCCACCAGCCAGACCTCCCCTGCCATCCCGTTACTTGGGTCAGCATGCCCTGCTCATACAGCAGGAGGTGCTCGTGCTTCTGGAAAAAGAAGCTATAGAGCATGTACCATGGAACCAAAGAGGTCTAGGATATTATTCTCACTTCTTTCTGGTTCCAAAGAAAACAGGGGACCTCCATCCGATACTGGACCTCAGCAACCTCAACGAATCAGTCCTGTACAAGCACTTCCGCATGGTGACCCTCCCAGGTCTGATTCCCATGCTCAAGCAGGACACCTTTCTAGCGTCCCTGGACATGCAGGATGCTTACCTGCACATAGCCATTGCTCAAGCACACAGGAAGTTCCTGCGCTTTGAGTTTCAGGGTCGCCATTACCAGTTCCGAGTTCTTCCCTTCGGGCTGTCATCCGCACCTCGGATGTTTACAAAGTGCATGGCGTTCATAGCGGCATCTCTGAGGAGACAAGGCCACTACATGTTCCCCTAGACGATTGGCTTCTCATGGTGCCCTCCCGGGAGGCTCTGATGTCCGCCATTCACCGTACTCAGTCTCTGTTTGAGACATTGGGCATCATCATCAAGTCATGAGAAGTCACGCCTGGTTCCATCTCAGACTCTGCAGTTCATAGGTGCAGTTCTGGACACCGTCCCGTGGAAAGCCTTTCTCCCCCTGGACAGAGCGGAACACATCAGATCCCTCATCAGGGACTTTTCGGCGAAGACGACCATTCCTGCAAGACTGGTTCTTTGCCTGCTCAGACACATGGCTGTGGCCATTGCAACAGTCCCGCTAGCCTGTCTCCACATGCTGGTAACCCAGTGAATGTTAAGGGTCCAGTGGAATCAAAAGCAAGACCATTTGCAGCACCCAATCCGGATCATGAAGGCTGTAATCCGGGATTGGCAATGGTGGCTAGATTCGAGGAATCTATTGGTGGGAGTCCCCTTCACTGCGCCGTCTCTGATTGTGACATTCTCCACAGATGCCTCAGGTCTCGGATGGGGAGCACACCTTGACGGTGTTCAGTCTCAGGGCCTGTGGATGGCCCAAGAGTCTCATCTCCACATAAACATCCTGGAAATGAGAGCAGTTCTTCACGCCCTGCAGTCCTTCCAGTCGGAGAGCCCTCCGGGTACTCTTCTGTTACAAACAGAGAGTTCCGCGGTGATGTATTACCTCAACAAACAAGGAGGCACCCACTCCTATCTGCTTTGCAGGGAGGCCATGAGGGTGTGGGATTGGGTTTTGCAACACGGTGCAAACCTCATTGCTGTTCATGTCCCAGGGGTGGACAATGTTGTCACATATGGTCTGAGCCACACTCAGGCCAAAATCCATGAATGGGAACTACTCCAGGAGTTAGTAGAGGATCTGTTTCTCAGATGGGGTACTCCAGAATTAGACCTTTTCGCATCCCCATCCAATGCAAAACTGCCCAATTTTTGCTTGCTAGATCCAAGGCCTGGTGTTTTCTGGCGAGACGCGTTGTCCCTCTCCTTCAGCGGCCAGATTCCTCTATGTCTTCCCCCCTTTTACATTGATCCAGAGGGTTCTTATGAAACTTCGCAGAGAGCAAGCGACGCTAATACTTATCATGCTGTTTTGGCCCAAGCAGATCTGGTTCCCTCTTTTGCATCAGCTGTCCTGGGAACCTCCAGTGCCGCTGCCAATCAGCTACCTCTTGCTGTCTCAGGAGGCGGGTTCCTTGGTCAATCCGGACCTACGTTCCCTGAACCTACACGCTTGGCTCCTAGAGACATAGCCATGATGCGACACGGGGTCTCGCAAGAGGTGGCAGACATTCTGGCTGCTGCTAGGAAACTGGCCACCCATGTGACCTACGCCATGAAGTGGCGCAGGTTTTGTGTATGGGTTCAAGCATGCAGTTTTTCACCTTTGGATTTTCCAGAGAAGTTGGTCTTGGACTACCTACTGTCCCTTTTCCAGACAGGCTTGGCTTACTCCTCGATTAAGGTACACCTCTGTGCCATCTCAGCCTATCACATTCCTATAGGCCAACGCTCTATAACTCAGTTGGACACGACACAAGCCTTCCTGAGGGGTGTCCTCCACCTTAAGCCCCCGATTAAAGATCCGATTCCACCATGGGATCTACCCTTTGTCCTGGAGCAGCTTACGCTGCCACCCTTTGAACCAGCCATGGATTGTGAGCTATGTCTTCTTACTTGGAAGACGTTGTTTTTAGCTGCTGTCACCTCGACCAGAAGAATTTCTGAACTCCATGCACTTATGTGCAAAGAACCTTATTTGGTGTTCCACCAAGACAGAGTATCCCTACGGTCTAATCCTAAATTTCTGCCTAAGGTGGTCTCAGCTCTCACTCTTAATCAGGATATCAATCCACCAGTGTATTTCCCTAAGTACTGTAATCGAGGGGAAGCCCTCCTGCACACTTTAGATGTGCATAGGTGTCTCAGATACTACCTGACCAGAATTAAGCTCCACCGAAAACCGGACCAGCTTTTTGTCTCCTTTGCCCAAAGGTTGATGGGAGCTCCAGTTTCAAAACAGTCGCTATCCAGGTGGCTCATTCAGTGTATCACGTTCTGTTACCAGAAGCGCAACAAACCCTTACCGGGCATGGTTAAGGGTCATTCCACCAGAGGGGTGGCTACCTCCTTTGCAGCTTTAAAGAACGTGTCCACCTCAGCTATTTGTGCTGCAGCTACTTGGAGCCACGTACACACTTTCATCAGGCATTATAGCCTGGACATTGCATCGAGGCGAAGAGCAGGTTTTGGTCTAGCAGTCCTTCAGGGACTTCTGTCCTAGGCTTGATTTCATTCAAGAATTTCTACCTTCCCTCCTCCCAATGGTATGGGATTTCCATGATTGCTGGGGAATCAGTCCTAATGATGTAACCTGCTTCAAGAGCTGTTTCTCGAAGTAAGATGGCACAGTTACGTAAGAACTTACCGTAACAGTAGATCTTTGAGAACAGCCCTCCCGCCATCCCTACTGGAGGTAGATTCTAGTCCCAATATACTTCTCCTAAGATCAGGGATTTTCAGCATCACTCTGATTGCCATTTGATGGTGGATCCTCAGTCTCCTCTTCTGATGTCGTCCAGCAGCTGGGAGTCTCCAGCGGGAGAACTGGGGATTCTGGGGGACTGCCTCCTTATGTACTACGCCTGATGATGGGGGTGGAACTGACGTCAGGGGTGGTCTCCACTGAATACTGCTAGCTAGAAAATTTTTGTAGGGTCCTGGCGCCTGCCAGCTTCAGTCCTAATGGTGTAACCTGCTGCAAGAGCTGTTCTCGAAGATCTACTGTTACGGTAAGTTCTTACGTAACTGTACTATACCAGAACAAAGGGGCACAATATAAAATTGGAGAGGGGGGATTAAGAGATAACGTGAGGAAGTTTTTCTACACGGAGAGGGTGGTGAACACTTGGAATAGTCTGCAACAAGGGGTGGTAGGGTCAAGCACAGTGGAGGGGTTTAAACATGCCTGGGACAAGCATAGGGAAACCGTGGGTGGGAAGGGAGTGATGAAAAGCCATTGACCACTTAGGGTAAGTGGATGCATACATGTATAGGGCCTGTGGGCAGAGTGGATGGGCCTAGTGGTCCTTATCTGCTGACAATTTCTCTATTTCTATGTTACAGTGGATACTTCTGAAGTTACAGGCAGAGGGAGCAGAGATGATTCTCATTGCCCCCTTTTGGTCTTGGCAGATTTGGTTCCCACTACTTCAGCAGCTGCCAGTGGAGTCTCCAGTTCCTCTGCCTCTGAGCTCACACTTGCTGTCCTAGGACCAGGGCACTCTTGTCCACCCAGACCTCAATCTCTGTATCTTCATGCGTGGCTCCTGCAGGCCTTGCAATGGCTAGCTATGGGGTTTCCAGCAAGGTAGCGGATGTCTTGGTGGCAGCCAGGAAACCCTCTACTTGATCATTTTATATCATGAAATGGAAAAGGTTTTGCCTGTGGGCTACTGCACACCAGATTAATCCCTTTTCCTGCTCCACAAACTCCACGCTTGAGTATCTCTTCTCTATTTGAACAGGGCTTGAGCTACTCCTCCATCAAGGTGCACCTTTCCGCTGTCTCGGCGTACCACGCACTGGCGGAAGGCAAAACTCTCACTCAAATGGATGTGTCCCATATCTTTTTGTGGGACATTTTGCACCTAAAGCCTCCCATCCGAGATCCCATTCCTCCATGGGATTGCTTCTTTATGTTGGAGAAGCTCACGCTTCCCTCATTCGAACCAGCCTCGGATTGTGAGCTACGCTTCCTGTCATGGAAAGCATTATTTTAGTTGCAGTTACTTCCACTCAAAGAATTTCAGAGCTTCAGGTTCTGATGTGTAAAGAGCGTTATTTGTTTTTTGATAAGGCCAGGGTGTCCGTGCGTACAAATCCTAAGTTTTTCCTAAGGTGGTGTCAGAATTCACTGTAATTCAAGACATCTGCCTGCCTATCCACTATCCCGAGTACTCTAATTGGAGGGAAGCATTGTTACATACTCCCGACGTTCACGGAACGCTTCATTATTACTTGAAGCGTACCACTCCCTTGTGGAAAACGGATTGTTTGTTTTGTTTGCGTCTAAAACTCAGGGTGTTCCAGTTACCAAACGGAATCTGTCTGAATGGTTGATCATCTGCATAGTTTTCTGTTATGACAAGTACAATAAGCCCTTACCGGGACCAGTAAGAGGCCATTCCACCAAGGGGGTAGCCACTTCCTTCGCTTCGTTGAGGAACATTTCCACAGCAGACATTTGTGCAGCAGCAACCTGGAGCTCTGTTCACACCTTTGTCAAGCATTACAGCTTGGATGTGTCTTCCAGACATAGGACTGGGTTTGGCCTGGCAGTTGTCCAGGGCCTCCTCTCCTAAGCCTCTAGTTGGACATTTTCAGCCTCCTCCCGGACTTGCCTGCTCCTTCTCCCTTGATTGCTTGGGACTTGGTCCTTATGATTGTTGTCTGCTGCAAGAGCTCTAACCTGAATTAAGATAGTACAGTTACGTAAGAACTTACCATAACAGTAGATCTTCGAGAAGAGCTGTTGCAGCAGGCGCTACTTTCCCTCCCTCCTTCCCCCTGGCTTTCTCTCTGTTATTCTTTTTTCTAGGCAAGAATCTGCCCAGTTCTCCTTCTATTCCAGACTCTGGGTCTCTGGCAGGAGATCGGAGGTGGGGCTAGGGACCGCCTCCTTTATACCCTTGGCTGACATCGGGGAGGGCAGATGTTGGAAGTGGTCCTCCGCTGAAGACTGCTGGCTAGAAGGTTTCTGTCAGTTCCTGTCGGCTTAGTCCTTATGGTAATTGCCTTCTGCAAGAGCTCTTCTCGAAATTCTACTGTTATGGTAAGTTCTTATGTAACTGTACTTTATCGTGGCATAAGACCAGGATGGAGAAGGTTCAATAGTTCATTGTAGGCTGCCAGTAGGGGCAGGAACATGATCTCTTTGTTTTTTTTTATTGAAATCTGTGCCATAGACATCTGGATCTTACTTCGAGAGAGCTCTTGCAGTAGGTACTAAGAGATAGGACTAAGCCGCCAGGTGCTAGGACCACACGGAAAACTTTAGCTAGCAGTGTCTGGCGGGGGACCGCCCACTTCATGTCACGTGACTGCTGTCAGTGTGGCGCTATATAGTGAGCAGTCCCCATGCCCCCCTCCCCCAGTTCTTTCCAGCCGTCACTCTGCCAGGTTGGACATCGCGGAGAACCTTGTTTCTGTCGACACTATTTTGGATGATTATCTCTTCTTGTTTATTCTTATTTATTCTTTTCTACATAAAGTATGTCTTATTTACGCATCATACATGTCATCTCCAACACCTCCCAATTTGCATAAAAACAAGTGTGACTCCTGTGGGACTCAGCTCCCTCATAAAGATGGCCTTTCCCTCTGCCTCTTCTGCCTGGGACCAGAGCACAAGACTTTGGACTATGAGGCCTGCCAAAGTTTTAACCCCGGCCACATGGACATGCCATCAGCAGTCCTTGGAAGCCCATTTATTAAAATTAAAAATGGCATCCATAGGCCAGCCTGGTGGTACTGAGGGCTGAGGTGCTGATGCCTTACCTTGCGCTATGCCGGTGACCCGGGTTCGGGAACGACCTCAGGTTGCCATGGAGCCAGCTCGAGGAGGGTAGATGTGGGATTGAGCCATAACTTGTGGATCTCCCCTCCAAAGGGGTGGATGCCCACTCCTCCATAGTCCTGCACCCACCGGGTGGAGGTCCGGTGGGATGTGCAGGTGGCAAGGAGCGGTGACGTAAGTCTGGAGAGGGGCGGAAGGGGCCACTGGATCCTGGCGTGTGCATTCACCTCCACTCGTGCACACTCATGTGCATGCCGTGGACTTCGGGGGGCGGGTTTAGAAAAGCCAGAAAAATATTAAGTATGTATGAAAAAAAATGGCATCCATGGAGAAGGAGCTGAAGAAACACAGGAGCTTGTCCTCTTCTCCAGAGGGCCATCACAAGAAGAAGCAGGACAAGGAGAGACATTGAGACTGGGAATGGTCTCCATCCTGTCTGTGGCAGCCTCCCAGAACCATGGACATGGAGGGGCCCCCAGCCAAGGCCGCTTCTGCTGCTGTGTAGCAGCCATTGTCCCCCTTCCCGCCAGGACCGATTTCAGTTCCAATGGGAGTCTCTGGGGTAAAGGAGACACCTTCTACCCTTAGATCTCTCAAGACTATGGGGTCTACAATGAGTAGTACGGCCAGTAAGTTGATCATCGGCTCCTCCGATGATTGCGCAACCACGCTGTTAAGTCATTTTTCAGCTCCTCTGATGTGCACCAAACCCCGGTTCCTCTTGCAGGCTCCAACAGGCCTGACATCAAGGAACTGGACCAGTTGCTGCCTGAGCCACAGCTGATCCCAGAGGGTCCTTCTCCTCGGGATTCTCCCCCTCCACCTCTTGAGGTGGTTTCTCCAGTTTTCCCAGTATGACGGGATCTGGAGGAAGGAGAACAACCATCAGGCATCATTCCACTGCCAATGATGGGATCGCCCTATGCCTGACTCACCACTGGACCCGATGACAGTAATACCGGTCCCACAGGGTACTTCAGGTCCTTCTTGGCCGCCATCAGGCCTGATGCCAGACCCTCCTAAGGGCCCTTTAGACAGGCCATCAGGCTCTCTGCACCCACCATCGGGCCCACCATTGTACCCCTCGGCTCCCCAATTGGTTCCTCCGCCAGATCCAATGGCCCCTCCATCAGGGCCATCGCCAGGCCCCTCAGGTGCTCCACCAAGCTACCTGACACCCAGCTACCCAGTGCCATAATACCCTCCAGGGTTTCTGACACTGGGGTATCCAACACCGGGTCTTCCTCACTGCCCATCGCTGGGCAATTCCCAGATGGGATTCCCATCACCTTATTACCTGGTGCCAGGCTGTCCAATGCCAGGGTATGGACATCAGGCTCCACCGCCTCCACCTCCACCTCCAACCTCCACCCCAGCCTCAGGTGGACCTGCAGGCAATGCTTCATCCATGGAGGGACGAAGCAAAGTCTCAGCTCATGTTGGAGCTTGAGAAATGTCAGTCTCCTGCTACCCCAACGTCGGACACCAGAGAACTGACACACAGACATCCTCTGTCGATGGAATCCAAGTCTTTGATGTCAGGTTGGTCTGCGGAGCCTTTGCCTCAACTCGAGCGTCCCACAGAAATCTTGAGATGTGTGGACCTCTTGAGACTGGTGGAAATCCCTCTACCCAGACTCAGTACTCCTGATGACAGCCCGGCGTCATAATCTGAACCTGACTCAGCCATTCAGGATTGGATTACGAGTCCCCTTTCCTGGATGAGTCAAAACCGAGGGAATCCCCAGTGTTCCCCCCAAGGGTCCTTCCTTTATGGAACTCCTCAGAAAGATCCAGGCAGCCTACAACTGGTGCAGGGAGGAACAAGATCCTCAAGGCCAGAGGCTTGCAGAGTATCTGAAACTATCGGATCAATCTCTGACTCTCATCCCACCATGGATAGACCCTCACGAGGATTTGACCTGCACAATATGGAAACAACCTGCTTCCCTAGCACCAGTGACGAGGAAGGCAGATGGGATGTACTAGATGCCAGAAGGGAAGGACCACCCTAGTGTCCATCCTAAGGTCGATTCAGTGACCATTAGTGCTGCCCACGACCATTTGTACAAACTAAAACACCTCAGTACTTCTCCAGACAAGGATTCGAAGGTACTGGATCAGTTTGGGAAAAGGTTCTATTCCTCATCCACCCTGGCCATTAGAGCACTAAACTGTGTTGCATATATGGTAGTCTACCAGAAATCCATTCTGGGTCAGCTAGAATCCAAGCTGGAGTAACTTCTTGACTCTGAGCTCAAGGAAGACCTAGCCGATATGGTGAGGTTGGCTAGGTCCACTAGCTGACACACACACTGAGGGCCACTTACGACATGGTGAATGCCTCCACAAGGGGTACGGCTACAGCCGTCAGCTTACATAGGCACTCATGGCCAAGGATCTCCAGCCTGGCATCTGAGGTCCTATCAACCATCCAGGATGCCCCTTTCTGGGGCCCTGTCCTCTTTGGAGGGGATGTCAAAGATATTATTACAGATCTATAGGACAAGGGCAAAGCTTTACGCTCTGTCCAGTTTATGTACAAATCCCCTCAAAAGCCTAAGCAGCCCTTTTTTATCGGTAGTAGAGGTGACAGCAAAGGCCACAGCAGAACCAACGTCAGACACCATCGGCAGGCACTGCTCCCCCCGGCTAAAACCCATAGAGCCTTGGGAACCACACCCTCCACCTTCCCCAACACCTCGTGACTTGCTCCAACCCCTCCCACCCACAGACCCAGATCAAGGGGAACCGGTAGGGGGCAGGTTTGCAAACCACCTACCGGGCTGGGAAGCAATCACAGTGGACTCGTGAGTACTTCAGTTCATAGCCAAAGGGTACACAATCGAGTTTCTAGAGAGACTGCTGGAGCATGCTCCAAGTCCCTCTTATCCTCCGAGTCACATCCATTTGCTCAGAGAGGAAATTGACTCTCAGCTGCAAAAAGCAGTGATAGAACTCATTCCCCAGAGTCAGATGGGCAGGGGATACTGCTCACACTTCTTCCTAGTCCCCAAGAAGATGGGCGACCTCAGCAGTCTGAACCTCTTTGTAGAGTACAAGAGGTTCTGAATGATATCCCTGGAGGGTCTTCTTCCCTTGTTACACCAGGGACATTGGCTCTGTGCTCTGGATATGCAGGGTGCATGTCTGCATATCCCCATTTTCCCATCCCACCACTGCTTTCTCTTTTCAGGGAGAACATTTCTAATTCAAAGCTCTCCCCTTGGGCCTGTCGTCAGCACCCAGAGTGTTCACGAAAAGTGCCTAGCGGTGGTTGCTGCGGCTTTACTCAGACAGAGCATTCATGTGTTCCCCTACCTCGATGATTAGCTTCTTTCAGCCCCATTGATGGACATTCTAATCAGGTCCCTATCCAGTACCCTGGACCTTTTCCATCAGGTGGGCATTTCAGTCAAGTTATCCCAAATCCCTCCTTATCCCTTCACAGCACCTTCAATTTATTGGGACAGTGTTGGATACAGTCCAGGGGAGAGCCTTCCTCCCGCCAGACAGAGTGGAGACTCCATCAACAAGCACATATGGTGACTTCACAGAAACGGACCTCCACAAGGTCGATCCTTCGCCTGCTGGGTCTCATGGCAGCTGCCATTCCGACTGTACATCTGGCCAGGCTCCATATGTGGGTCACACAATGGACTCTCAGAGTGCAGTGGGATCAGAGATCAACCAACCCGATGGCTCGGGACCTCTTGTGGTGGCAGAATCCAGACAACCTTTGAAAAGGTGTCCCCTTCCAGCCCCCTCCTCACTCCCAGACCCTGATGATGGATGCCTTGGGACTGGGATGGGGAGCCCATTTGGGAACCCACAAGACCCAAGGTTTTATGGGCTCAGAGTGAACTCTCCCTCCATACCAGTGTACTGGAGATGAGAGCTGTGCTGTACACCCTTCAGACATTCCAGCACCACCTCCAGCTGGGATCACTCATGATCCAGACAGACAATATGTATGTTGTCTGGTACATAAACAAACAAGGAGTACTCGCTCGTACCTACTCTGTCGTAAAGCGATGCGAGTATGGTACTGGGCAGTACAACACAATCTCCACCTCACGGCAGTGCATGTCTCTGGCATTCAGAACATCCTGGCAGACACACTCAGCCACACTTACGCCAGAGCCCGTGAGTGGGAGCTGAGAGTCTGTGGTAGACGAAACATTTGCCATTGGGGTCAACAAGACCTCGATCTGTTTGCATCCCCATCCAATGCAAAACTACCAACTTTCTGCTCACTCGCTTCAGGGTGTGGTGTTTTCTGGTGAGACGCGCTGTCTCTATGCTGGACAGGGAGACTCATAGAAGCAGAGAAGTTGATGGCAGATAAGGACTGCAAGGCCCATCCAGTCTGCCCATTTTTTCTACTTTATGAATGTGCCATAGACCTCTACCCTGTCAATGGCCTATCTATTCATACTCATCTCAATTGCTCCCTTATGCCTATCCCATGCCCATTTGAAGCCCTGCACTGTATTTATATCCACCACTTCCTGAGGTAAGCTGTTCCATGCATTCACCACCCTTTCTGTGAAAAAGAGCTTCCTCACATTACCCCTTAATTGGCCTCCCTCTAATCTCATGCTGTGTCCTCTTGTCCTGCTATTTTTCTTATATTGAAGCATGTTACTCTTTCACCTTGTTAATGCCCTTAAGGTGTTTGAATGTTTCGATCACATCACCTCTCTCTCCCTCCTTTGCTCTAGGGTATACATATTGAGCTCTGTTAATCTGTACTCATGTTTTCTGATGCAGTTCCTTCACCATTTTTGTTGCCTCTGGACTACCCTCCATTTTGTTAATGTCCTTGTGCAGGTGCGACCTCCAGTACTGCACACAGTACTCCAGATAGGGCCTAACCAGTGTCTTGTAAAGAGGGATTATTACCTCCCTCTTACGACTTGTGATACCCCTACTATTACACCCCAACATCCCTCTAGCCTTACCTACAGCTTTCACGTACGCCTTCTCTCCCTTTCCGTTACTACAGAGGGTGTTACTGAAACTACAGGCAGAGGGAGCACATATAATCCTGATTTCTCCCTACTGGCCACATCAGATTTGGTTCTGCTGCTTCAACAACTGTCAGTGGAATCCCCAGTTCCACTGCCCATCTATCAAGACCTTCTGACTCAGGAACAGGGCACCCTGGTCCATCCGGGCCTTCAGTCCCGGATGAGACATTAAACCGAGGTCCCATCTGCCTGGATTGGTGGTAGTTCAGGTGGATGATAAAGATCCCATGGCACTTATTGAAAAGAGTAGGGGAATTGTTTATTGCAGAAACCAAAAAACATCAATACAGGGCATTCATAGTAAACAGAAATAATTATAAAATGATAACTTATACATCACTGTAGAAATATCAAACAAAAATAGCAGAAAAATACAGGAAAAAAAAACAGACCATATTAAATCCAGTAGACATGCTTCCAGTATGCGTGGAATAAAGAAATCGGAAAATGATAGAATTCAATGTCCTTTTGTGTCCGTAAAGCTGATTCAATATGACTTATCACCACCATAGGTAAAGTATAAGTATGCTGTATGGAAAAAGAACATCTCGCCTGCCAGAGATAAAACTTGATGCAAGTAAATATCACATTAAGAGTACTAGGATGAAAACGGGAAAAATACCCTGAATAGTCCCCCAACACCAAACATTCATAGGTAACCTGACATGCCATCCCCCACCCCCACTTAACAGACAAAGTGGACCAAAACTGTACAGTATACGAACAAGTATGAAAAAAATGAGTCTGAGTTTCTTCAATGCCCACACATTCAAAACGAATACAGGTCCATTCTGCAAGAGCCTTATGTTTTAAATTCCCCTTAACCCCTAACCTCCCATGACAACTTAACAGGATACATCCCACATCCGGACAGGAATCCTCCTGTCATCATCAACTCTAGAGCTAAGTGTAATTTTGTGAGAAACACCTGGGAAAATCAACCCGTACTAAACAATTCATAGACATTATACTCTGATATATACCCTTCCGGGAAAGCCGATAAACCTCGTCTTTAGCCACGCTCCACATACGAAGTTTAGCCGCCACTACCGGCAGAAAGGAAGGCACTTTATAATTGGATTTCACGATAGGTGCTTCTGTGGACAACCACATCAAAAAATCTTGAAGCGAAAGCAGAGTCCAGGCATCCCAAGGATGAGAGGGATTTAACGACACCTCTTTAAATGTAGCTTTAATAAAAAAGGAAAAATAAAAAACAACCAGATTAATCATGCCAAGACCACCCGCCTTAATTGGAAGATATGTGAAATCCCGCTTAACCGGGTTTAATCGGCTTCCCCACAACATTTGAAAAAAAATACTATATAAACGGGTTTCCTGATGCCTAGGTAAAGGAAAAATTGAACTCAAGTAAAGAAACAGAGGGAGTAAAACCTTTTTGATTATTAACACACGTTTCTGTTTAGAAAAAGATCAGGTTTTCCATAATTGTACCTTCTTTTCACCCAGCACAATGCGAGGTTGCCAATTAAGATCATTTAAATCTCCCATCCCAAAGAAACAACCTAAGATCTTAATAGGCCCCGTAGAGATGGTTATCCGCCCGATCATGGAATCAAAAACCCCCTCCTCTAAAAAAACACCAGCACTTTTTTCATAATTCACTGATGTTCCTGAAAGCAGACCAAACTGGACCACAACATGCAACACAACAAGGCCTTCAGCTGTATTACGAAGCAGAAAACACATGTTATCTGCGTAAACCTCCAAGCACTGTGTCGGAACCGCTGGAGATGGAGATAATCCCTGAATGTGAGGATGATGAAGGAGTTCCCGAACCAAAGGGTCCAAAACAAAAGTATATAACAAAGGACTAAGTGGGCAGCCCTGGTGCACCCTCTACAAAAATCAATCCCCTCCCCAACTAATCTATTAACAAGGGGAAAATTTGGGGCATTACTATATAAAAGTGCCACCCAGGTTCTTAGTTTCATGGAAAACCCATACCGCCATAGGACATCAAATAAAAACCCATGTGCCACCTTATCAAAGGCTTGGGCCTGGTCCAAGGAAAGTAAATAACTGGACAATTTCCCCAACCGTCCAAGCTCACACACATTCCGAAGTAGGGCCAAATTTTGGTGGATGTGTCACCGGAATTGAACATGTTTGAACTGGATGTACTAAAGAAGAAGCAACATGTTGGAGCTGATGGCACAAAATTGCGGAAAAAATCTTATAATCTGTATTCAGTAAACAGATCAGTCTCCAATTTTCAATGCGATGCTTAACCCCTTTTTTAAATAAGAAAATGGTCAAGGCATCTGAGAATCCACATGGCATCCGTGAAGATTCTAGAATCTCATTAAAAACAGAAGCCAGGATGGCACTGATATCATCTATCATGATTTTGTATAATTCATTAATTAAACCATTAGGGCCTGGTGAGATCCCTGACTTCAAGCGAGCTACTTCTGATTTAACCTCATCCAAGGAAATGGGCCTATCTAAAAAAAGGGAATCAGAGGAAGAAATATTAGGTGGAGGAAAAGAAAACAAATCCTCCCATTTAATAGTGGGCTGGAAAGCCCTTCCATGTTGAGTTTGCAAAAAAACCCGGACTATGTGTAGCATGTCAATATCAGCCTTGCGTAGTACCCCCCTGTGATCATAGAGGCCATCCATAAGTTTACTGTCCAAGGCTTGCTTACAAGCCGAAAAAGGATCCGAACTTGGTGAGGATTTAAGCCCATAAGACAGTTCATCATGAATTTTACAAGCCTTCCCATAATGATAATTTCTCATGGTTTGTCTTAGCACAGCTAGTTGCTCCTGTATCTGAACATTGGAGACAGAGGGAGTGACATTAATTTATAAAACTGTGCTCTTTGTTTTAAATATGCAAGATAATCTGCTGACTGGGTACTAAAATGATAAGCCTTGGAAGTCATTCGAAACTCCAGTTTAGTATCCATCCACCAATCTCCCAAGGGATCGTACATCCCAGCTACCGAACGCCTCCTGTCCAACGCCTGAGATAAACATAACTGAAACTGCTCAGTAGCAAGAACAATCGGATTCATTTTCCGTCGAGCCGGCAGAGCAGAAAAAGACGGTGGAATTATAGACAGTGAAAATCTTGCCTTCAATAATAAATGGTCCGAAAATTCACAAGGGGTCAAGAAAAAAACAGAAGGCAGTACATATCTAGAAGTAAAAATAAAATCAATCTGAGTCGCTAGACTGCCACGTTTATAAGTGGACCCTGAATCGGAATGAAGTGCTCTATAAGCATCTGTCAAGGAGGCCATCTGAACTAGTTTGAACAAAGCATGGGAATCACAATATACTTTACACTACATCTGATCCTTAAATCTGACATCCAGCCCACAGTTGAAATCACCCCCCCAAATAATGTTTCTAGGGGTAGACAGGTACTGCTGTATTTCCACAAATAAAGCAATCCTGGCTGATTTAACCTGGGGAGCATAAATGTTAATAAGGAGGAAAAAACCTCGGCAGACACAATTCAGGAGCAACACCCTCACAGGAGCTATGTCTACCAATCCAGTAACCTGAACAAAAGGATGGCAGAATAATATCCCCACCCCGTCTGCTGCATCAGTACCAAAAGACCAAAAAGAGGGTCCAGAATGCCACAATTTCCTAGTAGAATTTATGTCTGTAAGAGTAGAGAAATGCATCTCCTGCAGTAAAATAATATCTGCAGATAAGGATTTACAAAAATGTAAAAGCCCGAGGCATTTTTTAGAATTCTTGAGGCTACAAGAATTCAGAAACTACCGTTAAAGAAGCCAGAGAAGCAGGACTAAGACTTGTCCTTCTTACGTTTCCTTCAGCTTCTTCTTGATTCCAGCAATTCAGAACCTCCTTCATCATCACACTCCATCCCAGACAAAACCCCAGAAGCAACAGATAGATCAGATTCAGAGTCCCCATCTGCATCCTGCAAAACCTGAAAAGTGTTATGCGTGGGGGTGATAGGTGGTATCCCAATCTTTTTAGCATGAGACCGAGTCACACGTCTCGGATGAGGCGCCTGAAACTCAGGAGCTGGGGGGAGGCTAGAATGGGCATGATAGGAGCATTGAGCCCCAGACCCTCTAGTGATTGTGCAACATTGGAGGGCATACTAGAGGAGCCAGATACCACTCCCTCAGGAGGAGTTGAAGCTGAAGGATCCGGACCAGGAGGATTAGGGCCAGGGGGGGCTGTCTCCTCCGTAAAAGGCGTAAATCGGTCCTGAGCATCCGAGATCAAGGTTTCCTTATCTAGGCCCCCTGAATTGTTTTGGCCCGCATGTGGACATTGGTGGTAAGCATGCCTCTGGGTATCACAAAGATTGCAGCGAAAAACATTGCGGCAAGTACCACTGTCATGATCCAGTTCTCCACACAAAGCACATCTGATTTTATCACATGCACTACTGAGATGGCGTGGGCTCCCACATTTATAACATGCCTTGGGTTGGCCTGGGTAAAAGCAGACACCTTGATCCCTCCCCAAGAAAAAACTATTTGGAATATGTTGAACCAAATCCCCCACAATATGTAATTTTACCTTGAACTTCCAACTACCTGTCCAAATACCCTCCCCATCAATAACTGGTTCAGGAGGCCCCAATACAGTGCATTTACTCTCCAGCCAATACAGAATGTCCCCACATTTACCCCTTCATTCCGGAACATAATATGCACAGTTTTAAACAGTGGTTTTGTGATGGGGATAGCCCAGAATGGAGTCCATAAGGGAGTAGCTTTTAAAGAATCATACTTCTGCCAAAATTAATCAAGGCCCACAAACGATTTGAAACTAACATCAAAAGTTTCTTCCCCATGAATGTTAATCAGGGCATAAATGTCTGATGCCCGAAAGTTCATAGAACCTTTGAGCAGCCTGCGGGCCACAAAGAATCGATCAGGCTGCTCCTGAAGGCCCCCCCTGTACCTGAGATGGACTGCATTCCATCTGGGGGCCTGTTCCAGGTGATTGTTTCTAAAGAGGTCTGAAAAGCGAGGACCTGTGTGAAAACGTTCTCTTCTAGGAGAAGAAGGAGGGGAAACATGCGATTTCCCAGAAGAGGCCCCCAAGTCTACCCCTGCAGCAAAAGATTGTAAAGTCTCACCAACTGGAGCATCATCTGCCCCCACCAGCGGCTCCAAAGGCTGTACCGTCCCTGAAGACTCCGTAGCAACCGTATCCTCTGTCGAAAAAGAAACCCATTCGGAATCAGGTATCCACCTGCCATCCTGCCTCATCTATCCTGCATTCAGCAGGGCAGTTTCTTTGCTCCAGTCCCTGGCTGGAAAGCTCTTTGATGTCGCCTTTAACTTCCGCGTGGCTCCACGTTCCTTCTCTGGTTGGAAAGGCAGCCTAGCCGCACCAGGAACTAGCGAACCCTCCTCCTCCACAATCAGAGGTTCTGTGCACCACTCGCCATCCTGCAAATCATGTGGGCCACCAACTTCCTGATTCTGAACTGCAACAGCATCCATAAGCTCCATATTGTGTTGTGTTATGGCTTCCACCTCTCCCATAGCGCGGTATTCTCCACGGCTTTCTTGAAAGTGCTCCCGTGGTGTACATACAGCAGAACTCTTCACCATTCCATTCTCAGTATCCGTATCAGGAAGAAAAGCTCCCCTGCCTTCCACAGACTTTCCATCACCTCCACCAGGATCTGGAACAGCTGCCATCTTGGAGTCACCAGCAAAAGGGTCCCTCCTGCTCACAGGAAGTAGAGGAATTTCCCCGGTGTCCGGGCCAAATTTCCCTCATTCACTAAAAAAAATATCACCAACAGGTTAATCTGGTTCAAGGTCAGTTGGCATTCATCTGTATCCCCCTCCCCTGAGTTGTGCCTGAAAATAGGCAGGATTTGTCTAGTGCACTTACCCGGTCAACAAAAACCAAATAAATAAATATGCATGCATGGCACCTACTAACACAGACGCTGCTCACTTTGGAGTATCCTCTAGAGTGGCACAGGTACTAGTGGAGGCCAGAAAACTGTTCACTAGATCCACTTAAGCAATGAAATAGAAGAGATTTTCCATATGGGCCACGTCCAAAGAGTGGGACCCCTTCTCCTGCCCTGTTCTGCAGGTCTTAGACTATTTGCTGCATCCCTCTGACCTTGGACTTAGTTACTCGACCCTGAAGGTCCACTTATCTGCCATTTCTGCCTACCCACATTCCAGTGGATGGCAAAACCCTGGCTCAATTGGAAGTATCCAAGACATTCCTAAAAGGGATTCTTCATTTGAAACCCCCAGTCAGGAGCCCTGCTCCTCCCTGGGACCTGAACTTCATTTTGGAAAAGCTCACGCTGTCTCCATTTAAACCAGCTGCAAGTTGTGACATGCTCTACCTTTCGTGGAAAGCGCTCTTTTTAGTTGCCATTACTTCGGCTCGAAGGATTTCCAAGCTTCAGGCCCTGATGTGTAAGGAGCCTTATTTGATTTTTCACAGAGACTGGGTGGCTCTGTGTACAAATCCTAAGTTCTTACCTAAGGTGGTTTCAGAATCCACCTTAAATCAGACTATTAGGTTGCAAGTGTACTACCCTGAGCATTCTAATCAGGGTGAAACAATTCTACATACCCTTGATGTACATATAATTCTTCGTTACTACACTAACTGGACAAAGTCAGTCCATCAAACTGATCAGTTATTTGTTTCCTTTACGCCCAAAAGAGAGGTCACAGCAGTTTCAAAACAGTGTTTGTCCAAATAGTTGGCAAACTGCATTACCTTTTGTTATCAGAAGTATGACAAACCACTCCTGGGGGAAGTCAAAGGGCACTCAACCAAGGGCATGGCTGCTTTTACTGCTTGTTTCAAGAACGTCTCTGCCACAGATATTTATGTGGCTGCCACTTGTCCATGCCTTTACTAAGCATTAAAGTTTGGACATTGCTTCTAGGCGCAGAGCAGGCTTTGGCCTAGCTGTTCTTCAGGGACTCTTGTCCTAAGACCCCTGTTACCTGCAGACTTGTTCCTACCTCCTGTGTCTCAGACTTGTCTGATTGTGACTGCTTGGGACTCAGTCCTATCTGTTAGTACCTACTGCAAGAGCCCTCTCAAAGTAAGATAGTACAGTTATGTAAGAAGATACCGTAACAGTGGATCTTACTTCGAGTGGGAGCTCTTGCAGCAGGCTATTACAATTAGGACTATATGCGGGCACCTAGGACCAGTAGGCCTTTAGCTAGCAGTCTCCAGCAGGGGCCACCCCCTGATGTTGGCTCCACCCTGACGTCAGCCAATGGTATATCAGGGGGCTGTCCCCAGCCCCACCTCGGTTTTTTCCACCGCAGATCCACTTCCATTGGCTCTTTGGTTGCCTTTAGAACTCCTTCCAGTAGTTTTCAGCAAAATATTTCTGTTTCTTGTTTTTTCTAAGTCCGTTTATTCGTTCTTCTCGTTCTCCTAGATGTCAACTTCACCATTGTCAGTTTCCTTGTCTGGACAGAAGAGGCAAAGTGCTCCTACAGATGCCAGATGCCAGTGAAAGACTCCCACAAAGCCTATGTCTTTTGCCTCAGGCTGGAACACGACACCAAGACCTGCTCGAGCTATCATGGCTTTACAAGCAGGACTAGGATCTGCCACCTTAAGGCTTTAAAGGCCCATATTCTTGAGCAACAAGTGGCCGTGATGCAATGCTCCCTTGGGGAGAAGTTTTCCTTGTCCCAGTCCTCCAAGCATAAGGATAAAAAAATGGGACTGGGACTGCCGTAAGTCCCGCAAAAAGGATTGGAACCGGTCTCAGGGGTGTTCGCACTCCTGGTCTCCCTACAAGAAGTCCTCCTCTGGGTTGGGTGGCTCAGATCATTTCTGCCACTTACAGCATTCTAATGGCAGGTGGGATACCACTGTTCCCTCCAAGACACCGACGTCAGGTAATGGTATTCAGGACCCGGTCTCGGTACCGGTGCCCCTCACCTTGAAGGTGAAGACCACATCCTTGCAGCCCCCCTCCGCCTCAGGAGTTGGAACCTCGGGTTCCTCTTTGGTGTCTGCCTCGGCCCTGCCAAAGAGGGTCCCATCCACACCCATTCCCGGGGCTCCAGGTCCAGCCTCAACCAAGAAGGAGTGGGAGCCAGGCTCGAAGCCGGTGTTACATGAGGTCCCTGCACCCTAATTGGTACCCTCAGAGGTACACCGTAGACAGCTAGTGCTTTGGCATATGTTATACTAACATATAGGGCTAAGGGCATCTACCGTACAAGGTTAGATGTCAGGATATGTACAGATATTGTTGTAATACACTTTGCTTGCTAATACATATATTCTTCTATGTATTTTCTGTGTATTTCTTACTTGTAAGATGCCAAGACACCTGTGTCCTTGGAATGATTATGATATGTAAGTCGGCATTGCCACCTTTTGGTGATTTGTACTACTACACTGAGTTATGTAAGACTTTGTATAAGAACTCTGTTGTTCACAAACTGATGACTACTACAAAATTGTATAATGTTATCTTGGACTGTGGAGCCTCCTCTAATTTAGCCAATAGGGCTCATCTCTGTAACTAGAAATGTTTCTATCTTACAGTAACCATAGTAATTTTCATAGGTATATAATGTGATACACCAGTCTTGTACCTCGGAGATCCCAAGAGACACAAAGAAACCTCGAGGTATAGGGAACGCTAAGCACTGGCTTCCGGTTTGTATTGGTAAGAACTGCTTAGGGCAACTGTGATTTTATCCTTTTTGGTAGTAATAAACAAGTTTATTACTCTTATGCAACGTGTCTGTGATTACTTGCATTCCCAATATTGCCAAGAACCTGAAAGTGAGGTTTAGACCTCCTGACAATTGGCGACCGTGGGCAGGCGATATTTGGTGTTTGTAAATTTTCACTTGTTGCTATAACTTTTCCCTTTCCCACGGGGACAGTAGGTGTACATTCCCGTATCACCTCTCCCGTTTTACAACCAGTTTGTAGTCACTTACAAAGTCTGTCTGTCTTCCTTTCGGGTGTGGTCAATGCCGACTCGACTCACTCCATTACAGCTTTGAATTGTAAGCCTACAACTTTTACAGTAGCCCGACTGTGCATAAAGTGCTCCTGCTGTGGATCAATACATAGCACGGTGCCTTTTTCACAGTTTGAGTTTTCATTCCCTCGCACACAATGGCCACCATATCAAACATCTGCGCAGAACTGAGACTCGATGTCTCGAACTTCCTTACCTCCCATGGAGGATGGGCTGACTTCACGCGGGACGCAAGTCAATCTGAAAACCTTATACTGGGGTTTTCAACCCAGTACACAGAGACGAGACCATCAACCAATAAGTGTCAGGCTAAAGGGTTGATGGTCGCGGCTCTCTATGCTACTGTGGAAGCCTCCGAAGTGAGGTTTAGAACCCTTGATCTGCAAATTTCATCTCTTAAGCAACAGATGGGTTTGCAGGAAATGGAATGTATTAGACTGTAGCAGAACTTGGAGTCTGAGCTCCAAACTCTGCGGAATGAAAAGGATTCTCTTTTGCATCATTCAGCTCAAGCTGGAGAACAGGAACTTTGTATGTTGCAGCAGGAGTGTGAAAGTTTGAGACAGGATAAGGGACAAGCTTTCCATATGAATGATTTGCTAAGAAGCTGCAAATGCTTAGTTGAGTGAGGAGATGGGAGAGCTATAAGACAAGATGAACCAGGTATGTAATGACTTAGAAGTGGCTACTAGGGACAATCTCGAACTGAGCACTGCGTATAGAGTGTTGCAGAAGCAAATGCAGGATGAGGTTGATATGGATGTTGCAACTGTGAGTCATGCTGAATGTAAAAGTAAGATGGCAAAACTACGCCATCAGTGGGAGGTTCTGGCTGGACATGTTAAGGCGATGGGAGGCGTAGCCCCTGCCTTACACACGTCATCTGAAGGGGAGGTATCAGATGATGACACCTCTCAATATAGCACCCAGTCACACCCCTACTATGGCCCAGAAACCCCACCCAGCCATCCACAACATGGCGGGTCCCCATTCCACCCACACCATGTCATACATCATCGACGTGACGCTCATCATGGGAGGCGTCAACATGGCGGCCCCCATGATGGGGGGAGCAGGCCCAGGCCTGGTCCCAACAGCACCACCAATAGCCGTTATTAATGTGGAAGATAGGCAAGGGATAGAAACGATGATTGAAACAGCAATAGGCAATGTACCTCTTCCTGAGAGAAGTAAACGGGCCATTAAAACCCAAATTAGGCAGCTTCTACAAGAGGCTGGCACTCAGGGTGGTATTGTTCATACTGTGGCCGAGGCTGCAGCTTGGGCCACCCTAGACAGCACTCGAGACAATCTACCTCTGCCTGATCGACCCAATAATCCCCTACAAATGGCCTATTCTGTTCAACAGATAGCTGACAGTATCGGTCGGATGAACCCATCCGACAACCTCAGCTGTCACTTAGAGAAGGTGCGTTCTAAATGTGAGATGCTTAGCCTCACTGCAGAATACCAGGTCCAGATACTACAACAAACTATTGATCCTAGTTTGTGGGCCAAACTCCCCGATGCCATCCGCCAGGATGGGAACGCCACTGTTGATGAGGTCGCAGCTGAGCTCATTTCTGCTCACAGCCCAGGTGTAGTAGGAGTGATGTTTGCATACCCTGTAAAACAGAATGCAAAGGAAAGTCCAGCAACTTACCACCAGACACTTTGGATGGCCTACCAAGCAGGAAAGCACTTGGCACAAGAAGCTGCGGATGTAGACCTTATTGAGTATAAGACCTTGTTCCTTAGGAACATGATTCCTGCAGTACGAGAAAAGGTAGAGCCAACCACCTATCCCAATACGGACAGGTTTGCCGACATCCTTCAGAAAACCGAAAGAGTTTACCAACTCTACATCCGTGATCTGGGCTCCAGTTCCAAGAAGGTAGCCACCATGGAGCCTGCTTGAGAGGCCACGACGCACTACACTGTGGAAGGGCAGGCCCAACATCAACAGGCCCCTCCAGCTGATAACCAACACCCCCAGCAAATCCAACACCAACAACAACCACAACAGCAGCAACAATGGGGTGGGAACTGGAACTGGCATAAGAATAAGAAGCATAAGGGTAAGGGTAAACCACAACAACAAAGAATAGGCCCTTCATATAGGGAGATAGCTGAGGAAAATCGGAAATTTCGATAGCTCCTGGGACAAGTGCGCTCTGTAGCGGATGCTGTTCCTGCACAGGCCCTTGCGGTTGTACAACCGGTGATCCAGACCCCAACGGGTCGTGGGGATACGGGAAGTGCAGGCCTTCAGGCCCATACAGGCCTGAACCCAGAAGCTCCTCCCTATATAGCATCGGTGCAGCATGGTGAAGTGATTCACAGGAGTCAGGCCCAACCTCTCCATGCTTCCAGTAGTACAGATTGACAATTACAGGCCCCAGTCCAGATTGTAAACAAGCTGGTCTTGGATACAAATGGAAGGCCCTGCACCGAGGACAGGTGGGGGGCCGCCTACTTGTAGTATTGCTAGATACAGGTGCGACTGTGTCTGTATTACATGATGAACACTCAGACACATCTCCTTGGTCCACCGGACGGAGGACCAACATGTCAGGAGTAGATGGTACTAGGCTACCTGCATACCGTTCTCTACCCCTACTGGTAGAGCTAGGCCATTTGAAGGCCTCACACACCTTCCAAGTGATGGTAATGCATGATCATCCTAGTATCATAGGAATTGATTTCCTCGTACCACATAGCTGTGTGGTGGATCTAGCTAACATGCTACTGATACAGATTCAGGGTCAATACTGCACCATTTTGATCCCTGATTCACACGTTGTGGCGACAATCTCTGCCAACAAGAAAGAGTATGACGTCATAGATTTGTTCAAAAATCATGAGCTTTTTCCAAAGCTTCTCCCCATTTTGCAATGACATTTGGAAGCATTTGCAATTAACAAACATGACTGTGGCAGAATGCATACTGTCATCGAAGTGCCAGGCCCAGCACATGAGAGGCAAAGGCAGTATCATTTTCCAACTGAGGCCTTGCCTTCTCTCAGAGAAATAATCAAGTCACTTCTCAAGCAAGGAGTAATCAGAACTTGCGTTTCTAATGCTAACTCCCCAGTGTGGCCCGTGAAAAAACCCACAGGCTCCTGGAGACTTACTATTGACTACAGGAAACTGAATCAGGTCACCCCCAGTTGTTCCCCAGCTGTGGCATCAGCACCCGATGTGCTACGACTTTTGACCCCGACCTGAAATGGTTCAGTGCCCTGGACATCTCCAATGGTTTTTGGTCATTAGCATTGGCCCTAAACAGTCAATATAAGTTTGCCTTCACCTTTTTTTAACTTCAGATGATTTATTGAAGTCTCAAATATATGGTACAATTAATAATTCCCCATAAGGGGAAACATAGTCAGCAGATACAGTTTGTCATGAACTTTGACACAATAAAATATACTATTACCATATTAGTTTCAGCTTAAACAAAATGATTTCCATTTTATAAGGCTGTTTCCAGGCCTGACAAAAAGTTCTCAATCGAGATACACACTATTTAAGGTCCTAGGCCTCTAGGGGATGGATACAGTCTTGCAGTGTGCACTTAGTCATCGACTTAGTCAGCCATTGAATAGGTATTCAGATATAGGAAAGTATTTATCTATCAAAACTGCTCTCTTAAAGCTAAGGATTACTTTACTTATGAAAAATAAGTTAACAAATAAAAAGAATAAACATAACTTGTGTATGCACAGTGATATTATTTCTCATATACAGTATACAACGTTCTACAGCATTTGGCAGATACCTTTACCTTCCTCCCCCCCTTAGAATTAAAATGTTCTGCTCCTCCCTCTCTAAATCTGCCAAGGTTGCCATAACTCTAGAAATCTTTCCTTTCTCAAATGTATCGTATAGGTAATATTTTCTAAACGCTCTATCTCTTCCACCTTAGAAACTCATTGTCCCAGGGATGGAGGGTCCACAGATAGCCATTGTATCGTGATGCATTTTAGAGCTGCAACCCTCAATATCTGGCATAGTTCTGTTATTTTCCATTTCTTAGAGGACAGGGTGGGGAAACCCAGCACCAGATCTTGAAAAGTGAAAGGAAGGGGGATATTACACACCTGTACTAAAGTGTCATGAATACGATGCCAGAACTGTTGTAATTTACTACACCCCCAAAAGATATGGTAATGTGTTCCTTTGGGTTCCCCCCTCCTACGCCAACAGGCCGCCATGGCTTGTGGGTTAAAGTGCTGGGTAGTCACCAGAGTCCTGAAATAATGCATCAAAATTTTCCAGTTAAACTCCCGCCAAACCATTGCTGATGTCACCTGCTAGTCTCTTTGGAGTCTGCAAGCCCACTCTTTCCTTGGGATGTCCTCATTGATCTCTGATTCCCACCTTTCTCTGATCTTTCCATCATCTGGGCCCCTATGCGGGAGGTGAGAACTTTATACAGGATAGATAAGTAACTCAAATTATCCTTAATCCTTATAACATCCCACCAGTATGTCTCTAATTGTGTTAATTCTCTACTGATCAACTGAAGGTTATCTCCCGTATTTATAAAGTGTCTTGTTTGAAAATATCTATAGAAATCTTCCCTGCGGAGTGTGTATTGCTCCTTAAGGGTAGTATATGGGAGGCATCCTGTTCTATCTATCATTTGTTTGAAGGTAGTGAGGCCTTTATGCTCCCAATAGGCATATCCCTGATCCAGTCTGGGTGGGATAAAGCCATCTGCATGCCTAATCAAAGAGAGTGGGCCTAGTGTGTTCAGGGTTTGTGTTACCTTCCTTAGTTTTAAGAGAATGCGTATGGAATGTTTAACCTATGGGTTAGAAATGGCAGGCCAAATCAGAGGACTTATGGCACCTGTGGACAGTGCCCATAATTTACAATTTTCCCCCACTGCCTCGGCCACCATTAAGTACCAGCCTGAGTCCATACGATGTTGTTGGACCAGGTAACTAGCTGTGCGCCCTGGCTGCTAATAGTAATCATATGTGGGGAGTCCCAGGCCTCCATCTCCCTGGATCTCATCAAGATTTGAAGGGGTAGCCTGGGACGTTGTCTCCCCCCCACACAAATCTGGAAATGTTCCTAGACAATTGTGTCCAAAAATATAGTGGATGGGGATTGGAAGGGTTTGGAACAAAAATAATCTAGGCAATACATTCATCTTTATCACCTGAATTCATCCATATATAGTAAGGGGTAACAGTTCCCAGCGGGCATAGTCTGCTTGCAGCTTTTGGTATAGTTTAAGCAGGTTATTTTTAAATAGTCTGGTAGTATCTGCTGAGATTTGAATCCCCAGGTACCGGAAGGTATTTCTCTTAGCCCACATAAAGGGAACATTTTCCTTAAGTTGCCGTGGGAGATTCCACTTAGCACTACTGCTTCAGATTTATTTAGGTTAATTTTATAACCTGCTAATAGACCAAATTTCCTCAGGGATTCTAACAGATGGGGCAATGAGATCTGGGGATCTTTTAAGAAAAAAAGTGAGTCGTCCACACAAAATGCCACTTTCTGTTCAGCTCCGCCTGTCTGGATTCCCATAATGTTTGGATTGTTACGTATCTGTATGGCCAGGGGCTCCAATGATAATGCAAAAATTAGCGGTGAGAGGGGACAGCCCTGCCTGGTACCCCTCTTCAGGGGGAAGTGATCCGAGACAAACCGTTAACCCGGGCTCTAGCCTCTGGTCTATGATATAAGGCCGTTATGGCCGATACAAAGTGTTCCCCCAACCCAAATTTTGACAGGGTGGCTGACATAAAGTGCCAGTCCACCCTGTCAAAGGCCTTCTCAGCGTCCATACTGATCGCCAGCTGCAAGGAAGTGGAACCCCTCTGTTCCGTAATAATGTTTAACAACCTATGGATATTGTCTTGAAGAAACCTCCCTAAGATGAATCCCGTTTGATTATGGTGAATAAGGGTGGTTGTACACTTCTGTAGTCTATCTGCCAATATCCCTGTAAAAATGTTTAAATCTACAGGTAATAAAGATATTGGGCGATAGGAGCCACAGGTTTCAGGATTTTTATCTGGCTTCAGAATCACTGATATCTGAGCCAAATTCCGAGGCTGGGACTGCTTGTTTACTAATCAAAACCTCATTACAGGTGGCAACTAGCTGATCCAGTAATTGGGAAGTGAAGCCCTTATAAAATTCGACTGGATAGCCATCTAGCCCTGGGGCTTTACCATTCTTCATCTTTTTAATTTTAGCTACTACCTCCCGGGGCGGTGATTGGGGCATTAAGGATTGCTCTATCTTCTTCTGTTAGGATAGGTATTGGAAGCCCTTCCAAAAAGGATTGTACATCTGTCTGATGACCGGGAAGGTTCTCAACCTCATACAGGGTAGCGTAAAACTTTTTAAATCTCTGAAGTATTTCATTAGGAGCAGTTGTGGTTTACGCCCCCTCCTCTCCCTGTAGGCGTAACACTGCTCTACTAGCTATTTCTTGACGAAGTTGCCATGCTAACAGCTTCCCGGCCCGATTGCCCTGTTCAAAGTATTTTTGTCGAGCATATCTTAACTGTCCTTCGATCTGAAGGTCCAACATCTGATTTAATTCCTGTCTTGCTTTGTCTAGG
The DNA here is from genome assembly GCA_016271365.2 of Neoceratodus forsteri. Taxonomy (NCBI): domain Eukaryota; kingdom Metazoa; phylum Chordata; order Ceratodontiformes; family Ceratodontidae; genus Neoceratodus; species Neoceratodus forsteri. Next base: position 796,510,610 of record CM028134.1, on the reverse strand, counting down.
TCACTCTTAACCTGTGGGTCCTGATGGGTCTGGTGGGAAATCTCTAATTGTGCTATGGTTTGCTCCAACTGTACTCTCTTAAGGGCGTGTTCTTTTTTAAGCCTAGCTGAATACCTAATTATTTCTCCCCTAAGACAGCATTTGAGAGTATCCCACCTTATCCCTTCTCCTGTCTCTCCTTTAGGGTTGTCTAACTCAAATTTTTGGATCATGCCCTTGATCATTTCTTGAAAATCTTCTCTTGTGAGAAAGCTCACATTCAGTCTCCAGCTTGACTGTATAGGGGTGGGGGTATAAAACAATTAAAGGGCATGATCTGAAACTGTGATAGAGCCTATATCACACCTGTCTATTTTCTGTATCCAGTTAGTAGATATTAGAAAATAATCTATTCTAGAGTACCCCCCATGATGGGGTTAATAATAAGTGTAATCTCTCTCCCTAGGATGCATAAATCACCAACATTCTGATAAACCCAGTTCCTGATTAAGGCATAAAATGAGCTTGCCCAATCTTGAGGGCCCTCCCTAGTTTCTCCCCGACCTATCCATTCCTGGGTATATGACCTCATTGAAGTACCCTCCAATAATTACCATACTGTGGGGGATCAGTGACTGCCTCCTTAACAATTTTCTCTATAAAAGCGAGCCTAGGTACTTCTTCATTTGGAGCTTATATGTTTACCAGAATACATGATTGACCTCTATACAAACCGCAGAGTTGGACGAACCGTCCTTCCGGGTCTGTTCTGACCTTCGAGACTTCTAAGGGAGTATCCCTTTTTATCAATATTGCCACGCCTCTATGGTGTGGATTAGTTTCAAACTGAGAGGAGTACACACTTCCCACCCAAGATCTTTTTAGCTTAATATGTTCTGCTGCAGTCAAATGCGTCTCTTGTAAGAAGGCTATTGTAGCCCGTTGCCTATGGAGATCTTGTAATATTCTGGCTCTTTTAATAGGACTATTAATCCCACGCACATTGAGCGTGACTACATTAAGATCAGCCATTGATACAAGGGAGGGTTAGGTACCAACTTTCAATCTGAAGGAGGGGAGATGCCTGCCACTCAATATCTGTGTGCTGTACACCACTGTGCATTTTAAATAACATTACCAACATTTGCCCATAACAATACGCTACAGAACATAACTGGAACCTGAATAACTGTATAACCCAATGAAACATAGTTGTCTTCAAGGTGTTTTACCCTATTTCCACCCTCTTTTAGATCTCACTTGTTAGAGTAGTGGTTGGAGAGTCCCAACTTTGTGAACCCTCCGTCTGGCTCAGGGTGTGAAACAGCCTGATGGCCAGAAGGACATGCTGTTAACACCAACCCTAAGGGTACCAGATAGCTTTAACTTTGTATCTGGTGAAAATCCAGTCAGAATTTAGAAGAATCCCGCCCCGCCAATTCTTTCTTCTCACTCAGATCACATATCCCTTATGTCTGTGTGTCTGAGGTGATGCTCTGTCCTCAACAGTGAGAGAAAACAAAAAACCCCCACCTCAAACTCTCTATTCTGGTAAAGACAGGGAGGAGTGTAAAAATATAGTGTGATCCGGCCTACCCAGTGCCCCCCCCCTTCAGGACCCTCTAAGGGGTGGGCAGGGAGACTCTTCTGAAGGCCAATAGCAACAGACCCCATTTGATCCTATGCTGTCTGTCAAAACCAACTGATCGAAGCCAGAAAGCCAGCTCAATGCCCTCTGAGTGCGACCGTGCAACTCCATGTTGATTTAACACTTGTTAGGACCACGATATATGGAGAAATGCTTTCCCACGAGGGCTTGTATGTTTTTATTGTTTCATTCCCTCACCAGTGGTTCTCTCCAAAGGACAGACCAATCTGGCCTCTGGGAATTCGACATAGCTATAGCTCCTCTTGGGGGGGTATTTTAACATGCAGCTCAATGCTAGTGCCAGCATTTATTTGCCACAATCTAGCCTCCTGAGCTATTTAGATGGTTTATAATTGAAACGTGGTCGCAACACTAAGTCGCAGGTGCTCACGCTGACCCTCGGTTAATCTGCTCAGCCCCTGACATTTCCAGCTTAGATGCACTTGGCCTCCACAGATCTACCCCCTTCAGGGTAGCTAGAGCACCCAAAACCCACCTCTACTCCTCCCACCATCAACAGCTATTAACGGGAGCTTTAACTGCTTCCACCTTAAAGTTAAGCCAATTATTAATGTTTTATGCAATCAGACCCTTCCCCACTGCTGCACTAGCAGGGTACATACTGGAGGTGCTACTGATACTAGCACACGTTATTGTCCTCCATAAAAATAAGTCACTCACAGTCCCTTTCACTGAGGAATCTCCTAATTTTTATAACCATTCTTCAAGTTAGCTGGTCTTCTGACGAGTTTTCTTTCTCCCTCGAGGATACTCTTTCCCCACTGGATGTGGTGTTCGATGAGGTCGGACTGGCGTTGGGGTCTTTGCATAGGCCTACTGCTTCCCACAAACTGGAAATGTCCAGGCAGTCATGTAACTCCTTTCTTTTGGTTCCCACCTTCTGCCAGGCCCTGTCATTCAGCCGATCTCTTCAGAGTTGTACTACCTCTTGAGGAATCTCCACATCCAACGAGAAAAGGAATTCTTTAGCTGCCATCAGGTCAGGAAATCTTCTGAAGCCATTTTCTGTAGATATTTTCAATTTGGCTGGGTATTCCACAAATGCTTTTATACCTTTCTGTTGGAGAGTGCGGACAACTGCTAGCACATTTCTGTGCTGGGTGAGCAATTGAAGGGTGTAATCTTGCTCAAAATAAAGTCTGGTATCACTGAGAATTACCTCCTCCTTGGACCAGGCAAGTTTTAATACTTCCTGCTTGGTACGAAAATCTAAAAAGGCTATCACCAAGGACCGAGGGTGGGCTTTAAGGTCCTTCAGTTTGGGCATCAAGGAGCGATGTGCCCTAATAATTTGTAAAGGTTTATCGACTGGCCATCCTAAGATCTCAGGGAGAAATGATTCCAGGAAAGTAGGAACTGGATCCAATTCAGTACCTTCAGGTAACCCATGTATACGAGTATTATTGCGTCTGTTACGGTTTTCTAGCTCCTCTAACCTGATTTCCAATTGTTGCTCCCTCCGGTGTAGGTCTAGGAGGGCTGTGTTGTGAATATCAGTGGTAGTAGAATACTCATTCAGCCCTTTTTCCAGTTGCTCCATTTTTTGGGCTATGAAGTCTAGTTTTTGGCGATCCTCCGTAGCTCTGGTCAGCAGTCATTCCAGAGTTGCACTCATTTTCTGAAGAGTTGCACATAACTGTTTGGACGTTATTGTGCACTTCTGTTCCTCTGCCTCCTCGGCAGTTGGTGAAGGGCATGGCATAGCCGTAGTTGTGCAGGCCGGAGTGGCCTGAGTAAAATCAAACAGTGTTTTATGTTGTTTCGGCTGCTGAGTGCTTGTTTTCTCTTTCATTTTATGTCTTGAGGACATCGTTGCTTCGTTTTCTTATTATTGGAGATTGGGATGGGTCCTTTAGCTTAGTGATTGTGGTGGATTAGTCAGCGGCGGGTTAGAGCTTCCAAATCAGGCACCATTGGGTTGGTGCGCTCACCGGAAGTCTTTGCCTTCACCTTTGAAGGAAGACAGTACACGTGGACTTGCTTGCCGCAAGGATTCCATAATAGCCCGTCCCTGTTCCATCTGCACATGATGGATGCCCTTGAGGGTTTCTCTACTCCCCAATGTCTCTTGCAATATGTGGACAACCTGCTGCTGGCAACTGCCACACAAGAACAACACCTGGATCTCTTGGATGGACTACTGACTCTCATTCAGAGAGCAGGCCTGAAATGCAATCCAGCAAAAGCACAACTATGTCAGAAAGAAGTGCTTTTTCTGAGTCTGAAAATAACTGACCCGGGTTGGAGCCCTACCTGGAAGAAGATACAGGGATTGCAGGACTTGCCATTGCCCACCAGCGTGGCAACTCTTCGAGGGTTTCTAGGTATGGTGAATTATTCGAGAGATTTTATTTGTGATTTTGCTCAGAAAGCTGCTCCTTTGTATGAGTTACTGAAAAAGAACATCCCATGGACTTGGGGCCCTATACATACCCAGGCTGTGATGTCACTGAAGCAGACCTTGGCCTCCACCCCAGCTCTGGTCAACCCCAATCCAGCACTACCATTCCATCTGGAATGTGCCACTTCTGACATTGCCATGTCAGCAGTGTTGGCCCAGATGGTTCATGGCACCTTGAGACCTATTGCATGTGCATCACAGCTCTTGACCCCAGTGGAACAGAAGTACAGCCTTTGTGAAAGGAACCTTCTGGCCACCTACTGGGCTGTCAAGCACTTTCTGTATATCATTGGGTACTCTCCACTGATCATCAACACCAACCACACCCCAACTACCTTTCTGCTCTCAGACAGAGTGAAGGATGGGTCAGTCTCCAACACCAGGCTGACACACTGATCACTTCTTCTCCAGGATAGAGACATACAGGGACATCCAACAAAAATTCCATCTATGCTGGCTCATGGACTCCTCTTCCAAAGGGAGCCCCATGACTGTACACTGCAGCCACATGATCTTCCAGATCCAGGTCCTTTCCTCCCTGCCACACCACAAATACTAGATAACACCTCTTTGTGTCACATCTTTACTGATGGTTCAGCATCATACTATCAGGGAGAACAAATTGCAGGGATGAGCATTCTAGTGATTTACCCTTATGGGAACACTGTTAAAATATCTAAGCATTGCAGTGTAGCATCATCACAGTATGCAGAGATGGCAGCGGTGGCCTGTTCCCTCGAGTTCATCCAGCATGGGACCGAGGATACTATTATTTTCACAGACTCTGATTGGGTTTGTTGTTCTCTTACAGAATTCCTTCCTTTCTGGCAGAAGAACTCCTTCCTCTCCTCTGATGGCAGCCCAGTGAAGTACAAGGAATTGGTGATATATATACATTCACTGGCACAAAAATTTGCACACAAACTCTCTGTACACAAAGTCAAGGCTCACTCTCTCCATCATCCCTATCATGCTTTCAATGACACAGCAGACACCCTTGCCAAGGAATGGGCTCGAGGGGGGGACACCTGGATGATGGACCATGCAGAGGCCAATGTGGCCATACACATTGCAGCACTCAGGAAGAAACCTGAACCCTTTTCCCCCTTGGACCTCTCAGCAGCCCAACGTGTTGATACTGAACTCAAAGAAGTGTTCAGATTCCTTGACAAGGGTACCAAAGAGAAACTTCCCACACATAACCCCTACCGGAGGCATGAAGGTAAGTTACACTTGTCACCAGATGACAAGCTCATCTGGTACCAACCAGATGATTCCATCACCAAGTTGTGGGTAGTCCCCAGACACCTCAGGTCCGAATTCTTGCACCAAGTGCATGACACACCCACTGGTGGACACCAGGGAGTGGAAAATACCCTCCAAAAGCTCAAGACCACTGCCTGGTGGCCTGGTGTCACCAAAGATGTTAAACAGTACATAGACAATTGTCTTGTTTGTGCACAAAACAACCCCATCGTTACCAAGCGAAATGCTAAACTCCTACCACGATGACACTCTGGCGCTTGGCATGCCATACAGATTGATTTTATTGGCCCTCTGACCAATACCAGCAGAAATAATAAGTATGCTCTTGTGGTAACTGACCTCTTCTCTAAGTGGGTTGAAGCTTTCCCCACCAAGACATGCACTGCTTAAACCACTGCCAAAATCCTGGTGGAACAGATTTTCTCCAGGTGGGGCCTACCTCTTAAGGTAGACTCTGACAAAAGAACCAGTTTTACAGGTGAGTTGATGAACGAATCCCTTGAACTCCTTGGAGTTCAACAAAAGCTCCACATACCTTATCACCCCCAATCTTCAGGTCAAGTAGAAAGAGCCAACAGATGAATCAAGCAAATGCTTTCCAAATTCATTGAGAACAATCCCAAAACCTGGAAATCCCTATTGCTGTTACTCCTTATGGCAATTAGGGGCACACCCTCAGCCACCACCCAGCTCACACCCTTTGAGGTGATGACTGGAAGACAGATGAGATTACCTGAATACCTGTTGTTTGACCTGCACACCCCCACTGCAGACCGTGTGTCTGTAGATCAATATGTGGAAAAACTCAGAAAAGACCTCATACACACACACTTGTATGCCGCCAACTGCATGCTTAAGGCCCAGCAACAATCCAAAATACAGTTTGACAAACATGCACAAGAAGTGGATTGGTAGGTTGGAGATCAGGTAATGGTACTCCGATTTGCACATCCCTCCCATTCCTTCTCCAATAAATAGAAAGGTCCATACCCCATTGTCAACAAGCTCAGTCCGGCAGTCTATCAAGTTAGACTCCTGCATAACAATCAACTGACTGACAAATGGTTACATACAAACCAAACGAAACTGTATAAAGGAGCTTAATTACTTTTCCTCACCCCATTGGGCGGAATAGTACTAACTTACTAATGTTTGCGTTTGCTTTTCAGATACACAGCTATCTTGCCAATCTTGTTCCATTATCTCCTCATCTCAGGAGTTATCCTCTGCATCCAAGGCATGGTACCGAACCTCCTACCACACCTTGATCATCCAGCATCTCCTTTACAGGGAGTATCCATCAATATACCCGATAGTCTGATTACTGTCCAGGAAGGTTCCGATGCTTACCTCACTGCCTCGGTTGTTGCTCCTGATAAATCTACCCTACAAATTGAGTGGCAAACCACATCGCAAGGACAAATTCTCCCTGTGGCCAAACTCTCTAGAGGACCTTTCCAGGGTTGGCCCAATGCTAAATTATCCCCAAATGGTTCTCTGTCCTTGTTACAAACTGCATTAAGACATTCTGGTTTGTACAACATTACTGCCTTAATTGAACCTTCGTACTGTAATTCTTTGTCTAAGGATTCTGCTCGAAAATTTTGTGCTGTACACCACATGGCTTCTGCAGCCATGTATCTCTCTGTGTTACCACCCACTGATAAACAGCTTTTGGAATGTCCAAAGCACACCCCTGGTCCCTGTAGTGGTCTAACAGCCACTGCCCTCCTAGGTTCAATAATTAATAACTTGCAATTTATGCATATACCTGTTTTGTTTAATCTTACTTACTGAAATATGAAAGAGTTTGGTATGTGTCATAATACTAATACATCAGCATTTTATAGTTCATTATTGCTTGATAGTTTAGCTGCATTTCAGATTCATATTCAAGACACTATTGCCGGGGTCCATTCTACTGAACATAGAGGCAACTTCAGGAGAAAATCCAATCCTGATGCTCAAAGTCATAAACATAATACACGTGAAGTTGACAGTTCTGTTGTCACAGGTGCAACAGGTACTGTCACAGGCCTTTATGGTACGGCTATGTCTATTTGGAATAAAGCAGACATTGCTGCTATCAAATCTCATTCTGCCAAGTTCTCCACTGGTTTGGTTAACAATATTTTACCCCCATTATTGCATGGTGTGGATGGCCTTAGTCAGGAAGAAAGATACACTGTATACAACATGCACGACATTGGTAAGGCATTTACAGACTCTAAAGACAAGATTAACGCATTCATTGCACAGAAAAATAAAGAAGCAGATAAACAATACATTGCTAGAGAAATCCTCTGCTCTGCCTACGGCTCATACATTATCACTACCATCAACAATCTCCTCCGTGATCTAGAATCTGGAAGGATCCCTGATATCATACATGACAGACGCATTTCCAGATGGTATTGTCCATGATGTAAAACTCCTAGCTGTATTGCCATGTGTATGAAACAAACTCTAACCATTCCTCTTTCTACAGCTAGGAACCTGGGGTTTGTGACCAGACACCCTAACACTGATCCTTGTTTCACTACTAAGAAATGTTCCATAAGAGATACTATGTTTGTTTCTTTTACTGTCTCTTTACCATGTTTTGATCCCACTACAGTCGTTTGACATGCTTGCACTGGTACATTCCATTGGGCATTTGAACGAAGACATCTACAGAGAATGCCTGGATCTACCGCCTCTATTGGTTTTCCATCCTTTCCTGGATGCCTGGGTGGCTCCGCACACAAACTGCTGTGCGAAGAAGCAATATATTTACTTGTGCCGATGTGATGTATTTGATGTTATTCAACCTGTTTGTGGTTATTCTCCAGATAGCATTGATTGGACTTTCACCATGGATGATGACATCACCAAGAATGGCACGGATTTCTCAGACTCAACTTTGGCTCCAGATAAGAGCTACCAATCATACCATGAGGAGGTTCATTGCCTGTCAACATGGATTTCAAAGACGGCCTACAACTGCCCTGTCCAGTTGCAAAAGTGGAGACTCCCTACTGTTCGCTCTCAGTATAATTCTGATGGGTAGTACTGTGTGGTAACTTGCTTTAAAGGCTATACTTATGGATCTGTGACATGTGCTATTGATAACCCCAGTTTTTGTTTTGTCCCCCGCCAGAAGACTGTCATTGGACATACTGTTATATCCCCCGTCCCCCTCATAGATGCAGACATCATTGATGGTACCCCAATTATCTGTTCCCACTGTCTGAATACTTACCATATTTTAATGTACACATAGACCCACTTACACTTACATTAAAATCACTTTTAGACAGGAAAGACACACACCTCATCCACATCAGCAATAATATGACCAAGGCCAATGAAGCTATCCTTTCATTGATTAATGATGGTGACATGAATAACGCATTGACTAACACCTGGTTAGAAATTACTTTTAAAGGTTTTGTTATTATACAAGCATTTTTGATCTTTACTTTGATTATGATGCTCTGCTGCCTATGGCGCACACTGCGCCAACACCGTGAGCAGCTCGAGTTCCTTTACAAGGCTTGCACGTCGGGTTTGTAAACGACTGCTGCTCCCTGACCTTTCCCTAGATTTGCCTGTGTTGCCCTTGGAGACAACAAGGGGGGGAATGTTACACGAGGTCCCTGCACCCTAATTGGTACCCTCAGAGGTACACCATAGACAGCTAGTGCTTTAGCATATGTTATAAATGGGCAGACTGGATGGGCCTTACGGTCCTTATCTGCCGTCAACTTCTATGTTTCTATGTTATACTAACATATAGGGCTAAGGGCATCTACCGTACAAGAGTAGATGTCAGGATATGTACGCATATTGTTGTAATGCACTTTGCTTGCTAATACATATATTCTTCTATGTATTTTCTGTGTATTTCTTACTTGTAAGATGCGAGGTCACCTGTGTCCTTGGATTAATTATGATATGTAAGTCGGCATTGCCACCTTTCGGTGATTTGTACTACTACACTGAGTCATGTAAGACTCTGTTTAAGAACTCTTTTGTTCACAAACTGGTGACTACTACAGAATTGTATGTTACCTTGGACCGTGGAGCCTTCTCTAATTTAGCCAATAGGGCTCATCTCTGTAACTAGAAATGTTTCTATCTTACAGTAAGCATAGTATTTATCATAGGTATATAATGTGATACACCAGTCTTGTACCTCGGAGATCCCAAGAGACACATAGAAACCTCGAGGTATAGGGAATGCTTAGCACTGGCTCCCGGTTCATATTGGTAAGAACTGCTTAGGGCAACTGGGATTTTATCCTTTTTGGTAGTAATAAACAAGTTTATTACTCTTATGCAACGTGTCTGTGATTACTTGCATTCCCAATATTGCCAAGAACCTGAAAGTGAGGTTTAGACCTCCTGACACCGGCATCGGCTCATCAACCCTCTACGGCCCAGTCAACCAAGCCAAAGCTGACAACGGCTGCTAAGCCAGATGGCTCTAGACCTTTGATGGCACAGGACTTAGAGTGGACGTCGGCTAAGGCATCGCCGGTTACCAACCATTCGCTGGTCCATAGAGCCTCCACTCCTGAGGACCTAGGAGATGATCCTTCGCCCAGGGACATCCCTGACCTCTCGTCTTTGTCCATACCTCCTCGCACACTGGACAAACCCAAATTCCTGGGAGGTTCTGCCATGGTGCAATTCAACAAAGAAGAGCTCACTGAGCTCTTCCAATTTTGGTGAGGTCAAGTAAAGAAGGATGTATTGTTGCCACAGCCAGATCCTACTCTGGCTCCGGAGGAAAGTAGGGGTAAAGGTCGGGATGAAAATCCTTCTTCCCCATGTCTAAACCTTCCCCTCCAAATCTAAGCTAAAGTCCCGGTCATGCATAACCGTGGCCGGTCCAAGCACATGGAACATCGCCACAGGTGACGCTCACAATCTTCCAGCCACCATCATTCCTAGAGCAGGAGACAGTCTTGTAGCTGGCATCAATCTGGCAGCCTTCTTAGGCATTCATTCAGCTGTCGGCGGTCCCTAAGCTGTCATTGGTCCCTCAGCCGTTGGTCTCATAGCCGACGTCGGTCAACCAGCAGGCGACTCTCACAGAAAAGGAGCAGATCTTACACCCATTCAAGATCGGCTTCTTACTATTCAGAGGGCCATGGTTCACATCCCAGTTCCTCTGGGTCTGACTGTTCCCTCTCCAAGATAGACCAGTGTCCCCCAATGAAAAGGACACCCAAAGGTCCCTTCCTGATGATCCCACATTCATGGACATCATGAGGCACATCCGGTCCTCTAACGGATGGGAGACAGAGGACTTGGATCTGGAATGCTGGAGGTCAGCAAAATACCTGAGACAGAAGGAGCCGAAGCCTCTGGTGGTCCCTCCTCTTGTGGATACCTTCCAAGACCTTACTAGGATTACTTGGAAGCATCCCTCTACCACACCGGCAGTTCCTAAGAAATTGGACAGGCTGTATAGCGCCCCAAAGGAGGAGCCCTTCCTGGCAGAACACCCTCAGGTGGACTCTATGGTTATTACAGCTGCCCATGACAAATCCAAAAAGCCTAAGCACCTCAGCTCCCAGCCTCCTGATGTTGAGTCCAGATTCTTGGACCAGGTGGGCAAAAGGATCTATCCTGCCTCCACATGTTCCATTCATTCTCTGAACTTCCTCACGCATATGGTCCAGTACCAAAATGCTGTGTGGGAGAAGGACTTAGAAGTGGCTCAAGCTTTGCCAGACTTGGCACAAAAGATCGAGCTTCTGGAGATTTTGTAATCGGGTTTGGACATAGGCACTCACATATTAAGGGCCTCGTACAACACTGCAGATACAGCCTCGAGGGCAGTGGCTTCCAGCAATTGCCTTCAACACCACGTCTGGCTTAGAGTCTCATGATTCTCCCAGGATCTGCAGTCTAGAATCCTGGACCTTCCTTTCCAAGGTTCTGTCCTCTTTGGGGAGGAGATGGAGAAACGCATCTCTTGCTTTCAAGACTCAGGAAGTCTATCTGGTCCATCCAAACGTTATATAAGGGGGACCAGAAGCCATTCCACAAATGGCAATTTTGCAAGTCCTCAGGGCAGAATGACTGTGGCCAATTCCCGTGGGGAGGCGGCTTTAAGAGGAAAGCCACAACCCAAGCTTCTGGGAGTTCCACCTCTAGAGGCCCCAAGTCCTCCCAGCCCTCTCTGCCAATTCCCTGAGCTACCCAGTAACTCGCTACTGACCCTCCCTCCTCCAGCAGAGGTATTGGGGGAGGCAGTAGGGGGTTGCTTCTCCCTCTACCAAGAGGGATGGAGCAACATTACGACAGACCTCTGGGTTCTAGACCTAATAAGGCGAGGACATACTCTCGAGTTCACTCAGATTCCTCCAGAAGAACCACCAAAGTCTGCCCATTAACCTCCTTCACACATCCCTCTGATAGAAGGAGAGATACAGGCCTTCATGCAAAAATGGGCGCTAGAGCCGGTTCCCCAGAGACAACAGGGAAGAGATTATTATTCCCTCTTTTTCCTGGTTCCAAAAAAGACTGGGGATCTTTGTCCCATCCTGGACCTCAGCTTCCTAAATCTGTTTATAGAGTACAAAAGGTTCAGGATGGTCACTCTGCCAGGCCTCATTCTCCTCTTGCACCAGGGGGATTGGCTCTGCTCCCTGGATATGCAGGATGCCTATATGCACATAAAGTTCTTTCCTCCCCACTGGAAGTTTCTGAGGTTCCACTTGCAGGGGAGGCATTATCAGTTCTGGGCCTTACTATTTCTCCTCCACTCCTCGAGTCTTCACCAAGTGCCTAGCAGTGGTGGCTGTGGCTCTCAGACACCAGGGCCATTACGTCTTCCCCTGCCTAGATGATTGGCTTCTGGCAGCACCATCCAGTGCGCAACTACTGCACACTCTTGAAGACACCTTTATTATCTTCCGAGAGTTGAGGATCACCCTGAATCTTCCAAAGTCTTCCCCAGAGCCCAGTCAGTGACTCCTTTTTATAGGAGTGGTCCTCGACACAGTTCAGGGTATGGCCTTCCTCCTGCAGGACAGGGGGGATCGTCTACGGGTTGTATGGCCCCACAGGTCCCAGCCAGGACCTTCCTCAGACTTTTGGGGCACATGGCGGTGGCCATCCTCACAGTTCCTTTGGCTCGCCTCCACATGAGGGTCCCACAATGGATGCTCAGGGTGCAGTGGGATCAGAGGTCAGACAATCTAGACAGTCTAGTCAGGTTCTCCCACCCAGTAAGAAGTACTCTTCCTTGGTGGTTGGACCCCTCCAACCAGGCACAAAGGGTCCCTTTCCAGCAGGAGCCCCCAAAACGGATCCTAATGACAAATGCCTCCTGTCTCAGTTGGGGCGTTCATCTGGGAGACAAACAAACCCAGGGGACATGGTCTCAAGATGAGCAACAGCTCCATATCAATATTCTTGAGATGCGAGCAGTCCTGAACACCTTGCGGGCATTTCAAACAGACCTTTCGTCAGGCACTTTTCTCATCCAGATGGACAACACGTCGGTAGTGCTTTATGTCAGCAAGCACGGGGGCACGCATTCTTACCCCCTGTGCTGGGGCAATGAGAGTCTGGTATTGGGCACTGGAACACCACTTAGATCTCGTTGCTGTTCATGTTCCAGGCATCCCAAACATCTTGGCATACAGTCTAAGCCAGTCACAGTCCAAGGCGGTATCCCGTTATATTAGCATGGCAATAATAGCAAGTCAAAAACAGCAAGTAAATAAGAGCGAAAGTGAATACCATGACCTGCAGAAAACAGTAACTATGCTGAAATGGCGAATGCTATGGTTTCCATAGTCTCATAATCACGAATACAGAAACAGCGCATGCTACAATCGCGAACTGCTAAAATGCAACTACCAGAGGATGCTGTGTATGTGGATCCCTGGCTGAGACCAACATCATAATAGCGACTATAATCAAGAAAACAAAACACAATCATGAGGATTGTGATGACATTGGGTGTTCTTTTATTTGATTTGTTTTTAAAAAGTCTGTTATCTCCTCGATGGGACATATCGCAATTGGAATTGGAAATTGTATGCTAACCCTCGGAGGTAGTCATACCTGTTCCGTGTTGCATATTGACTGACAATGACCTCGATACGACTGTTTCTGTCTTGTGCTTCTGACACCAATTGCTCAATAGTGAGCTCTGTCAGTCTCTTTTCCTCTTTTAGACAGTCAATTAGCTTCCACAAGCTGGGATGGCATGATCCAAGACGGCTATTGAACCCCCTATGCCATCCTTCAACGGCGATGTTTGTTCTTGCTGTGCCTCTGGTAGTTGTATCGTAGCAGTTTCACTGCACAGGTGGAAAGTGTGCTCTTCTTCGGCCAGTACTTCCTCTGTGTCTACCAATCCAAGTTGTCTCAAAATAATTGAGTAGTGGCATCAGCAATTCCTCATTTGTCACAAAAAAATCCTACTCTCTCATGTCATCAAAGGTAGATACCACATCATCAGCATGCATGAATGCAAGTGAAAGCAGCATTCGGAGGTGTAGTGAAAAATCATCAGCAGCACAGTACCTTTCTTGTACATCAGGGTACTTCTGGATCCTTCTCCATACTGCCTGTGCATAGTGAAAGAAACAGCCTCTGGCATAAGTATTAGGGAAGACATCACTGAATGCCTTCCAAGCGGATTTTTCTAAATCCATGATCGCGGTCTCAGGGGACAATGCTGTGCACTGCTCACTGAAGGTTTTAAACACCCTTGCATAACAACTGCTTTTCCGTGAACTCATCAGAACATAAACAGCAGTAATTACTTTGCCTGACCTAAGGCAGTGAACTGTACAAAGTTGCTCAAACAGAGCAGGGCAAGATTTAAATGTGCTATCAATCATCCAGTCACTTGTCTCTCTCAGCAGCTGTTTGTTTGCCTCTGTTGCAAAAATTAAGAATCTGTCCGGTTCGCTCCCACTATCATAACATAAGAAATTTTCACCTGACATTGTTAAGGTGAACTCAGTTGTTATAACAAGATCTTGTACTGTAGCTGGAGTAGCAGGAAAACCTCTCTCGACCTGTCTTATACTCTGCATGGTACACTTGATTAAGGGGACTGCAGGTAAATGACCAGCTAAGGCATCATGAGCTGTACTAGTACACTGCAGTACCACCTGTGAAGTTGTCTCAATGCTAGTTCATGCTCTTTCTCTAATGTTTGCCATAACTTTCCTGGCACCCACATCCTCAGCATCAGCAACGTGTGTGATTCTTGCATTCTTTCACTACCTCATAACCCACTGTGTGGATTCGAGCTAAACAACTGAATTTGTGCGAATCCACACAACGCCAATATATTTTCTCAGTTGTTTCCTTGTCCTTTCGGTACAGATATCCATGGAACAAGGCTAAGGGCCTACCTTTTTGGCTGGTAATTTGCTCGAATTCCATTGCTCTATCCAGTACGCTACACACCTTACTGAAGAGACCGAAGCACTGTTAACCGCCATTTTAAATAACTGGTTACCAGATAACAAAGTATCCATAACAACAGATTGGAGAACATTGAGACAAGGCATTCTGTGGGCAAAATAACTGGTTACCAGGTAACAAAGTATCCAGAACATTGATTGCTAAAAAGACGAGCTCGCTATTTTGAGAAGTACTGCAGTTTTGCCTCACATAAGTGACACTTGCTATAGATGAATCGCTGATTTTAACGTCACTATTAAGTGATCGCAATTTTCACATGGAACTGTCCAAGGCTCATGAGGGGGCACTCCTCCAGTCAATAGCAGATCAACTGTTCGACAGGTAGGGCCGTCTAGCGTTGGACCTTTTTGCATCTCCACTCAACACCAAACTGCCCAGTTTCTGCTCGCGAGAGCCCATGCCTGGTGTTTTTTGGCCAGACACATTGTCCTCCCTATGTTGGACAGGGAGGTTTCTGTACGCCTTCCCTCCCTTCCCGGTAATTCAGAGGGTTCCTCTGAAACTTCAGGCTGAAGGAGCAGAGATGATCCTCTTTGTGCCACTCTGGCCTTGGCAGATTTGGTTCCCACTACTTCAGCAGCTGGCAGTGGAGCCTCCAATTCAGCTGCCGCTGAGCTTGCACTTACTGTCCTAGGATCAGGGAACATTGATTCACCCGGATCTCAAATCCCTGCATCTTCATGCCTGGCTTCTGCAGACATAGTCAAATCCAGGTTTGGGGTCTTCCAGGAGGTGGCGGATGTTCTCATGGCAGCAAGAAAGCCCTCTACTAGATCCACTTATGCTATGAAGTGGAAGCGTTTCTGCCTTTGGGCTTCACCCCATCACTTGGACCCTCTTACCTGCCCAGTGAACTTGGTACTACAGTATCTCCTCTCCTCTCCTCTCCTTGCTAAATCAAGGCTTGAGCTACTCCTCCATAAAGGTACATCTCTCAGCAATCTCTGCATACCATGTACCAATGGAGGGAAAGACACTTGCCCAACTGGATGTGTCCCGCACCTTTTTGAGGTGCATTTTACACATTAAGTCTCCCACCCGCGATCCAGTACCCCCCTGGGATCTCCTCTTTATGCTGGAGAAGCTCACCCTTCCCCCTTTTGAGCCTGCCGTGGATTATGAGCTTCACTTTCTTTCTCAGAAAGTGTTAGTTTTGGTTGCAGTTACTTCTGCTCTGAGAGTTTCTGATCTCCAGGCCTTAATATGTAAGGAGCCTTATTTAATTTTTCATAGGGACAGGGTGTCCCTGAGAACAAAAGTGGTTTTAGAACTGACACTGAATCAGGATGTCAGTCTTCCAGCATATTTTCCAGGTCACTCAAATAGAGGGGAAGTGCTCCTGCATACTTTGGACATCCACAGAGTGCTGAGGTACTACCTAAAATGCACTGCTCCACACCGTAAGATGGAGCAGCTGTTCGTGGCCTTTGCACCTTGATGCCAATGCACTCAGATGTCAAAACAAACTCTGTCAAAATGGCCGGTCAACTGCATTGTTTACTGTTACAATAAGTACAACAAAACCCAAACGGGCTCGTTAAGGGTCATTCTACTAGGGGAGTGGCTAGTTCATTTGCATCCTGGCGAAATGTCTCTATAGGAGACATCCGTGCAGCAGGCTACCTGGAGCTCAGTGCATACCTTCATTAAGCACTATAGTCTGGGCATTGCTTCTAGACAAAGAGCAGGCTTCGGCCTAGTGGTTCTCCAGGGCCTCCTTTCCTAAAAAAAAAAAAAAAATGCCCTGTTAGCACTGGTGCTTACAGCCGCCTCCCAGTTTCTCTGTTTCCTTTTTGCGGGACGGCTTGGGATTCAGTCCTAATTGTAATAGCCTGCTGCAAGAGCTCCTCTCGAAGATCTACTGTTACGGTAAGTTCTTATGTAACTATACTATCTTCGAGACAGGCTCTTGCAGTAGGTACTGCTTTCCCTCCCACCTTCCCCCTGGGTTTCTTCTACTACTTCTCCTTTCATAGCTTTATAGCTTCAGGAGCACACTCCTATCTCGCACCTTTCTAGGTCACTGTTCAGAGAACTGGAGGGCGGTCATGGGGACCACTCACTACATAGTGCCATGCTGACATCGGCCACATGACGTCTGGTGGACAGTACCCCACCAGACACTGCTAGCTAAAGTTTTCCGTGTGGTCCTAGCACCTGGTGGCCTCTCTTGAAGATCTACTGTTACGATAAGTTCTTACGTAACTGTACATCTTACTTCGAGTGGGAGCTCTTGCAGCAGGCTATAACAATTAGGACTATGCTGCAGGCACTAAGACTCTCTGGAAACCTTTTCAGCCAGCAGTTTACAGCAGGGACTGCCCCTGACGTCAACCCAACCCCGACATCAGCCCTGGTACAAAAGGGGGCGGACCCAGCTCCACCTCAGTTCTTTTCCCGCTGCGTCCCGCATGTGAGAAGAAGGCTTCAGTTCCAGCTTGCCAGAAACAGCAAAATTTTAGTATTAGCAACCCGTTTTTTGTACCATTTTTGATGGTTTTTTTCCAGTGTCATCGACGTGACGTTTTCGACGTTTTTTCAGTCTGGTCGATGGATGTCTTCACCGTCGTTGGTCTCTCCAGAGCCACACCAAAACAAGTGCGACTGTGGGAGGCAGATCCCTGCCAAAGATGGGCACAAGAGCTGTGTCTTTTGCCTCAGGTCTGACCACGATACCGCGACCTGCTCAGCTTGCCAGGCGCTCACCAGCCAGACCCGGATCCGACGTCTTAAGGCCCTGAAGGCATTTCTGTTAGAAAAGAAGATGGATCTGCACTCCTCCAAGGGAAAGCATAAGGAGAAGACTAAGCACCACGGGAAAGACCGTAGTCAGTCCCGGCACCGGTCCCGGTCACAGTCCCGTTCTCATTCGCGGCCCTCTCCCAAGAAGGCCCGTATTTCTCTGGGCTCAGGAGAGCGCCCAAAGTCTTCCAAGGCCAAGGCTGGCCCATCAGGAGATAAGCCGGCCAAGCCAAAGGTAACCCCGCTAAGGGTTGCCACCAAGCCCTTGGAGGTGAAAGCTGTGGCTCCACCTCTCAAGGCACCAGTGCCGCCTGCTAAAGGCGCACCTCCGGAGCCTAAGGACTCTCCAGCGCCTCCCGGCAGCACACCGTTGGTCCCACCACTGACGCCAGTTGAAGGGGCAAAGGGTGAGGGAGCAGCCATGGAAGAGCTGACGTCCCCATCTCCCAAGTCCTCCTCCCCCTGGGCTCTCAAGAGGGCTCTCCTTCATGGGCCGATGTCCCGGATACTCCCTTTCCAGGCCAAGCTGCCGAACTCTTCTCGAAGAACGAGCTGCAGGAGTTGTTCTCCTTTTGGTGGGGACAGGTCCAGAAGTGAACCCCACCCCCCATCGCCAGCCCAGACTGGACCCAGTGGCCAAACCACAGCCGTGTGGTCAGCCTTCCGTAAGGAAGTCCCCAGAGCGACCACCTACACCTCCTTCCAGGGCTCGTTCCCACGTCCGGTCCAAAGACCACCGCCGACAATCCAAGGACTCTGGAGACCGTCGCCAGTCCAAGTCTCGTACGTGCAGCCCTTCTCATTCTCCTAGATGAGAATGCTTCCGATGTCGGTCCTCTGACGGATGTCAGTCTTCGCACCGTCGCTGCTCTCGGGACCGGAGCCGGTCTTTGGTCCGACGTCGGTCCCCCAGTTACCGATGACAGAGGGGGTCTGGTCATAAGGAGAGATCGGACTATTCCAGATCTTGTAGTAAATCTCCCTCTTCTTCATCCTCATCTTCTTCCTCTCTCAGCTTAGAGCGGTCCCTGAGAGAGAAGGACCAGCCTCGCTCACCTCCCAACGATCCAACCTTTATGGACGTCATGAGGCACATCCAGGCCTCCAATGAGTGGGAAATGGAGGAACTGGATCCGGAACGCTGAAGATTGGCAAAATACCTGAGGAAAAAGGAGCCAAAACCATTGGTGGTACCTCCTTTAGTAGACACTTTCCCGCACCTGACTCAGACTACCTGGAGGCATCTGGCTTCCATCCTGGCTGTTCCCAAGAAATCAGACAGGCTGTATAAGGCCCCGAGGGCAGAAGCTTTTCTAGCAGAGAACCCTCAGGTGGACTCTTTGATCATCACGGCTGCCCATGACAAGTCCAAGCAACCGAAGTACTTTAGCTCGCAGCCTTCCAATGAGGAGTCTCTGTATTTGGACCAGGTGGGCAAGAAAGTCTACTCTGCCTCCACCTGCTCCATCTGGTC
Organism: Neoceratodus forsteri; assembly: GCA_016271365.2. Lineage (NCBI taxonomy): Eukaryota > Metazoa > Chordata > Ceratodontiformes > Ceratodontidae > Neoceratodus > Neoceratodus forsteri. The sequence continues at coordinate 796,491,629 of CM028134.1, read as the reverse complement.
CCTTAACTTCCTGATGCATATGGTCCAGTACCAGAATGCTCTGTGGGAGAGGGGACAAACGCTACTGAAAGCCATGCCAGATTCTGATCAGAAGTCGGAACTTCTGGATATTATGAAATCGGGCTCTGAAGTAGGTTCCCATGTCCTGAGAGCCTTGTACGATACTGCAGATACGGCAGCCAGGGCAGCCGCTTCAGGCACCATGCCTGGTTGAGAGTTTCTGGTTTCCACCAGGATCTGCAGTCTGGTATCAAGGATTTGTCATTTCAAGGTACCGTGTTGTTTGGGCAGGAGACGGAAGCTTTGCTTTCTTGTCTACAGAAGTTGTTCAAGTCTATCTGGTCGGTCCACCAAATGTACCATGGTGACCAGCAACAGAAACGGCCATTTTGCAAGCCCTCTGGTGGTCAAGGTGGACACACCTGTGGTAATCAGCAGGGTCAGAGAGGCGGCTTTCATAGGAGAGCCAGTAACCAGCAACCTGGAGGCGCTCCTACCCGTGGACCCAAGTCCTCCCAGGCCTCTCTGCCTACGCCTGGCTCAGCCCAATGACTCCCTTCCACCCCCCTTCCAGAGGAAGACTCAGTGGAGATGGTCAGGGGCCACTTCTCCCTTCATCTCGAAGGGTGGAAGTCGATAACTGTGGACCAATGGGTCCTGGACATCATCAGAAGAGGACACACGTTAGAGTTCATGGCGTTTCCTCCAAATACTCCACCGAAGTACTCCCGATATCCTCCTTCTCACATCCCACTGATAGAAGGAGAAATTCAAACCCTCTTTCAGAAAAAGGCAATAGAGGTAGTCCCCTTGCATCAGCGGGGAAAGGAGTTTTAGTCCCACTTCTTCCTGGTCCCAAAAAAGACACAGGATCTTTGACCCATTCTGGACCTCAGCTCTCTCAATCTCTTTATAGAGTACAAAAGGTTCAGGATGGTGACCCTTCCAGGTCTACTTCCCCTGCTGCACCAAGGAGACTGGCTCTGCTCCCTAGACATGCAAGATGCATATATGCATATTGGGGTCTTCCCTCCCCACAGGAAGTTTCTGAGGTTCCACTTCCAAGGGTCTCACTACCAATTCTGAGTTCTTTCATTTGGCCTCTCCTCTGCTCCGCGAGTCTTTACAAAATGCTTGGCAGTGGTGGCTGCGGCTCTAAGGCACATGGGGCACTACATTTTCCCATACCTCGATGATTGGCTGCTTACAGCCCTGTTAAGGTCATGCCAACTTCATGCCCTCGGAGACACCTATACTCTGTCCCGAGAGCTGGGGATCACCCTGAACCTTTGGAAATCATCCCCCGAGCCCAGTCAAAGACTTGTCTTCATTGGAGCGGTCCTGGATTCTATCCAGGGCATGGCTTTCCTACCCCTGGACAGGGGCGATCACCTGCAAGAGATTGCCAAATGGATCTCAGTAACTCCTCAAGTTCCAGCGCGGAACTTCCTCAGGCTACGGGGGCACATGGCGTCGGCCATTCCAGTCACTCCTCTGGCCCGCCTCCACATGTGGGTCCCACAGTGGATGCTCAGGGTACAGTTGGACCAGGGCTATGATGATCTAGACTTTATGGTCAAGATCACTGACCCAGTCAGGAGAACTTTGCTTTGGTGGATGGAGCCCCGGAATTTGGAGAAAGGGGTCAAGTTTTGTCCGGAGCCACCGAGTCAGACTCTTACAACAGATGCATCAGATCTGGGATAGGGAGTGCACCTGGGTACTTATCAAACACAAGGGGTTTGGACACCCGAGGAGCGATCTCTCCATATCAATGTTTTGGAGATGCAAGCGGTTCTCTATGCCTTACAGGCCTTTCAAGAGAACCTGGTGCACGGCTCTCTTGTAATTTAAACAGACAATATGCCGGTCATCTTCTACATCAACAAGCAAGGGGGTACTCACTCATATCCCTTTTGCAGGGAGGCAATGAGAGTCTGGCACTGGGCACTGGAAATGCACATTCTGTTGTCTGCAGTGCACGTTCCAGGCATCCTGAACAATCTGGCCGACAGCCTAAGCAGGTCTCATTCCAGAGCAGATGAGTGGGAGCTGCTACAGTCCATAGCAGATCAGCTCTTCGACAAGTGGGGTCATCCAGAGCTGGACCTCTTTGCATCACCACGCAATGCCAAACTGCCAATTTTCTGCTCGCAAAAGCACGCGCCTGGAGTTTTCTGGCCAAACGCGTTATCCCTTTGTTGGGCAGAGAGGTTGCTCTATGCCTTCCCACCCTTCCCTCTCATTCAGAGAGTCCTGCTGAACTTACAGGCAGAAGGGGCTCGAATGATTCTAGCAGCCCCTGATGGCCTCAGCAGATTTGGTTCCCACTCCTGCAGTGGTTATCCATAGACCCTCCAACTCTGCTGCCCATATGCTCGCAGTTGCTATCTCAGGATCAAGGATCACTGGTCCATCCGGATCTTTGTTCCTTACATCTGCATGCTTGGCTCCTTCAGATGTAGCTCAACAGAGATACGGGGTTTCCTCGGAAGTGGCGGCAGTCCTAGTGTCGGCAAGGAAACCCTCCACCCGCTCCGCCTATGCTATGAAATGGAAGCAGTTTTGTTTGTGGGCCTCGTCACAGCATTTGGACCCCAGCACCTGTCCAGTGAACTCAGTGTTACAGTACCTCCTCTCTTTGTACCAACATGGCCTGAGTTACTACTCTATTGAGGTGCACATGTGGGCTGTCTCCACCTATCATGCTCTGATTGGAGACAAGGCATTAGCACAGTTGGATGTAGCCCGCACCTTTTTGAGAGGAATTTTACATATGAGGCCTCCCATTTGGGACTCTATCCCACCCTAGGATCTCCTTTTTGTGTTGGAGAAGCTCATCCTCCCTCCCTTTGAGCCGGCAGCAGATTGTGAGCTGTGTTATCTTTTTTGGAAGGTGTGTTTTTTGGTTGCTATTGCCACAGCTCGAAGAGTTTCTGAGCTCCAGGCTCTGATGTGTAAAGAGCCGTATTTGATTTTCCACAGGGAAAGGGTTTCCCTTAGAACAAATCCTAAGTTTCTTCCGAAAGTGGTCTCGGAGTTGACCCTCAACCAGTCAGTTGACCTTCCAGTCTATTTTTCTTCCCCATCTAATAGAGGGGAGGCTCTCCTTCACACATTGGATGTCCACAGGAATTTGAGGTATTGCCTCAAATGGATGGCTACACACCATCAGTTGGAGCAACTCTTTGTGGCCTTTGCACCACAATGCTTGGGCAAACTGATGACCAAGCAGACGATTTCGAAGTGGATCATCCACTACGTATCCTTCTGCTATGAAAAGCACAATAAGCCCCTACCGGGTCCGGTCAGGGGTCACTCCACTAGAGGGAGTGTCTGCTTCTTTTGCCACCCTGAGAAATGTCTCTATCAGGGACATATGTGCGGCCACTACCTGGAATTCGGTGCATACCTTTGTCAAGCATTACAGCTTGGATATCGTCTCCAGATGCCGTGCTGGTTTCAGTCTGGCTGTTTTGCAGGAACTTTTGTCCTAGGCCTCTGAAGTCAGCATATTCCACCTCCCGGGGTCGTCTACCTCTTTGGCGTGGGACTGCTTGGTATTCAGTCCTAACTGTTATAGCCTGCTGCAAGAGCTCCCACTCGAAGTAAGATAGTACAGTTACGTAAGAACTTACCGTAACAGTAGATCTTTGAGAGGAGCTCTTGCAGCAGGTTCTACTTTCCCACCTGCCTTCTCCCTCGAGGTGTGCAGATTCATCTTCATCTACATCTCCATCGAATACTTCATCTCCTTCTCTTGTCAGGGCTTGTTCGTGGGCCTTGGCAGGGGAACTGAGGTGGAGCTTTTGTACCAGGGCTGACGTCAGGACGGGGCCGACGGGGTGGGACCCTGCTGTATACTGCTGGCTGAAAAGATTTCTGGAGAGTCCTAGTGCCTGCGGTACAGTCCTAATTGCTATAGCCTACTGCAAGAGCTCCTCTCAAAGATCTACTGTTACGGTAAGTTCTTAAGTAACTGTACTTTTCTGGTGCCTTCATAGCTTCAGAAGTGCGTATCACAAGATCCAACTCTTCCTGGGTAATGGCGTTCAATAGCTGTGCACCTATTTCCTGGGGAAGTGAGGGCAGCTGGAGATGCTGCAAGAATGAATCTGTTCTCCTGTTGTGGGGTGGATTCTGGTGTACATAGAGACTCACAGTAGGCTTGAAAAGTGTGCTATTCCCTGGTAGTAAGGCATGTGCCATTTGTAGGGTGTGTCAGTGCAGTGACCATGGCAGCTTTCCAGTGCTTCCTCAGCTGATATGCCAATAACTGGGTGGAACTGGCACCTAATTCATAAAAGCACTGATAAAAAAAGGTTATCACTAATTCAGTCTGCTCAAAAATTAACTTATCTAGGTCTGCTTTGACTTTGCAAGCTGTGAGGTGAGCGACTGGTCTCCCTGTTGGTGCACCATTTGGAGGAAGTGCATAGTGTCCTCGAGGGCCTGCCTATGTTCCAGTCTGTCTTTCTTGAGACTGGTGGAGTATTGAATGAGGTATCCTTTCAGAACTGCTTTGAGCATGTCCCACCACAGGGTGATCATGTTCTGAGTTTACCCGGAGAATCTCCTCCAGTTTTTCCTCCATATATGTGAAGAAGGAGGGGGATTTCAGTAAGAATGTGTCGAGGTGCCAATGTGTTGACTGTCGCTCGAGTCCAAAGTCCCAGTTTGACCTGATTGGGGCATGATTGCAGAGAAATATATCACCTGTGGCACTGTGGGTAATACTAGAAATATGCTCCACCTGTGTGTACTAGTAGTCTGTTGTGGAGTAGGTGTGATGCATCTGTGAGTTGTGGGAGGAGCTGTGTTGTCTGGGGTGCAGTGTCCTCCAGACATCTGCACATTCGATCTCCTGTGTCAGCCTTTGAGGAATTTATGGGGAGTCAGCTGTTTACAGAGATTCTTTTTAGAGGAGTCTTAGAGTCATATTCAAATCCCTTGCCATTAGTAGAATCTCCTTGGTGAAAGAGATGTCTGGTCTATCAGCTGCATGATGACCAGTGTATTGGCGCCTGGGGGAAATATATGTTCCCCAGGATCACCTCCTGTCCATGCAGTGCTCCATGTAGCAGACCCAAGTGTCCCTCTGGAGTCAGCCAGCTCTGGTGTTCCACAAACTGGGTATGCCTGGGAAATAGTATTACAACCTCCCATCTTTACACTTCTTCATAGGAGGAAGAATATTCCATGCTAAAGCCTAGCTTCAGTAGCTTGGTGTGTTCTTATGGAATGAGGTGTGACTACTGGAGAAACACCAGGTCCGGTTTTGTTTTCTTGATATGGACTAGCATTTTTGCTCAGTGGATCAGGTTGGTCAGGCCATTCACATTCCATGAGCAAAGATGTACAGTGAGGGCACTCATTTTAACTAGTTGGTAATAGATGCAGGTATGTACTTGTCCCTGGGTCACTCCCCCCCCCACCCAACATCCACACACGCATTGCATTTCTACAGTACGGGCATGACCTTTTTCTAACAAAACATGCTGTTGTAACTGTACAGGCCCCAAACTGGGGAGAAAATTCCTTGACTCCTGGACAAATGGGTAGTAGAGATCAGGGTACCTGGGGGGTTCTGAGCTAGGAGAAGGATAGCTCTCTGTGGGGAGAGACAGTTTATAAGGATAGGTGAAAAAAGCAGTCCAACTGAGTAACCGATAACAGTGTTGACAACTGTGCCAAAAACTTCCAAGTCAGGGGTCTGTATTTGAACCGTGGGGGCTGGCCCAGCCAGCCTGGAGGAAAGTCCTTTCGAGGAGGGGCCGCCGGCCATAATGGTGTGGGAGAAAGTGAGTATGGGTGGACACCTGCACCCTCTTCTGGGAAACAGAACAACATGCACAGTTTGCATTTCCAGCTTAGGGGAGCAAAATAGTAATGTTGAGATTACATATGGCAGTCATAGGGTATCCCCAGCCACATCCACACAGGTGGCCTTTCTAGGAGACCCTTTTAAATAGCCTCCTGTCTCCAAGAGTAGGGAAATCACCACTTGGGTGGCAGGCAGTGCGGGCTCCATTCCCCAATAGCCACCAGAGGGGGGGAATCTCATCATGCAGAATGCAGCAAGACAGAAGTGCTCCTTTGGATCAGGTGGGCTACAAAAAGTCACAAGGCTCATATGGCCGGTAAAGACCAGCAGCCCTTCCCCCCCTTTTTTTGCGGGAATACTCAAATAAGTTAACAGATAAGTTCTAGGGCTGTAGGATATGGTGCACTATCCACACTGGCAGTCTTCCCTTTCCCCCTTTAAATCTGCTGGAACGTCCTCAAGTTACACTCCTCACACCCACCCAGGTGGTATACTCCTTGGTTCTACCCTGTGATGTCAGATCTTCCTTTCCACTGGAAGTCAGGTCTACTCCTTCTCATCTCTGTGCATGATGTAGGCCTATTCTGAGTGCGCCACTGGCAAACCTTTTTTCTAACCCTTTTGTGCATCTACTCCTTGGTTCTGCCTCATTGCTGATGCTGCTGTGGAGCAAGAGGAATCTAAATCAGGTCCTGCATTTAAGTACCTCTTATAATGGGCATGTTTGTGCAAGCAGGTTTTGCCCATTAGAAGGGTTGTCCACTATATCCTAAGGTCTTAAAAGATCTCTCCTCTACCACAGCTCACATACAGGAGTTAAAATCAGAACATGCCTCCTCCTCTCCTAACCAAGGGTGTGGGAAACTGCTATTTGCAGCAGATTGGGAACTGAGCAATAAACAAGACTGGAAAGATTCTGTTGGACAATACCTGTGTTGATTGGAAAATCAGGGGACTGATCAGTAAATGTGATTGGTAAGATTTTGCTGTACAATACCTGTGTTGATTGGGGGATCGTGGGATGAGCAGTAAATGTGATTGGTAAGATTTTGCATACCTGTGCTGACTGGTGAACCATTGGCAAACCTTTTTTTTCTAACCCTTTTGGGCATCTACTCCTTAGTTCCACCTCACCACTGCTGCTGCTATGGACCAAGAGGAATCTAAATTGGGTCCTGGAGTTAAGTACTGTATTGCATTCAGTGCAACCAATAGATGTTGAGGACAGTCCAGCACACTTCATGCATTTACTGCCTTGGGACGGAGCATGATGTTACCGCCTAAGGCCTATGCAAAACTCTGTTGCGATCACCCCTAGAGGACAGCATCCAGCCTCCTGTGCGACACCCTTGGCCCATATGGTCTGCAAGTATGAAGTCCCTACTGGCTCCTTGTCCAGTTTCTCAGACCACCCCTCAGCTGAGAGGCTATTAATGACCAACTCCATTTTCTAGAAAACTGGCAATGCTGAGGACATGGATAAGCCCCCTAATAATGAGTCCAAAAAGCTGGACCACGCAGCAAAGAAAGTTTACGCTGCATCCTCCCTGGGTCTCAGTCAGGCAAGTTACACCCTAATGATGGCCAACTTTGGTTACTTTTTTTTTTTAACTCAGAAAAGTTTTTATTGATCTTTTACCAGCAGTAAAGCAGATACAACAATGAAGAAAAGTTAATGAATACCATTATAGTGACAACATTTTTATGAAGAGCTACCGTTTAAGTTGTCAGAACATCAAGTAGAATGTAGAGAAGCAAATAAGAAAAAAACAAAAAAGCCCCAAAGAATATGTTCTGGGGGAACCAGGAGTATTTGTCCATGTACAATAAAGTGTCCAGAGGAACCTGGAGCATGGACTATGCTCCTTGAACTTATCACAGCTACCAGTCCCTAGATGCAAATCTACTAAAGTTACAAGTGTCTTTTCCCACTCTGCTCCTAAATATTGGAACTCCTTGCCACCTGAGATACGTGAGGTGCCAAGCCATTGCATCTTCATAAAAAGACATTGAAATCTGCTTTTTGACCTTGCTAGTTGTACCTGTTTTAACCCACCCTAGACCATCTACCCTTAGAACCTTTAAAGACTCCTGTCCTCTGACCATGCTAGCATACTTGTGTATCCAGCATCTCTACTTTGCTGCATATCCCATCCCAATGTTCCCCTCCACCTTTCTCTCTTTTCTTCTGTCCTACCTCTACCCCACCTTTTCCTCCCACCTCTTGGAGCCCTTCATTTCTCCAACCAACTCCAGAGGAGGCCTGACACAGCCTCCTAGTAGTACTACTCCAAAACTTCCCTGGTGTCTCTCCTATCTCATCTACCCCTTTTCCCCCCTGCTCATCTTTTACTTATGTCCCTCCCCTCCCCGGCTGCAAACTCACCTCCCAATATCCTGAACCCTATTCAGGATCCTTGTACTCATTTAACCTTCGTAGTCTTAGTTCCCCCACCACCTGCTCCTCAACCCTGTGTACTTTTAGCTAATTTGCTCTATTCTTTTAGACTTGTCTGCTGTGCTTTTCAAGATTATGTTCCATACAGTTACTTCTGCCCCTTATTTCTCAAATGTTGAAAATCCCTCCTAGCCAGTTGCCTTGTGTTAGGCTGTTTAATTGTGCTGCTGCATTGATCTGCTTTGTTTGTTGCACTGCTGCATTGTTTTGCTTTGTTTGTTTTAACACTTTGACGTGAATTTGTTTGTTTGCCTTCACTGCTCTTCGAATGTATTACCACCTTATTATCACCTGGTTTTGGATCTTGATGTAATTTGATGTCTGTTTTTACCTTTAATGTCCTTCCAGTAATTTCCCAGGTCGTGCCTGGAAATAGTCATCTTCATGACTAGCGCACCTTACCTGGTCAACAAAAACTAAATAAATAAATAAACTAAATAAATGTGGTTACCATATTCTTATATAGAAAGGGGAGTTTATGATTTATAGTAAATTAAGCATATCTCGGGTTAGCTCACCAGCAAATATTCACTAAAAATAATATTTTGAACAGAAAACCAGAATAAATATATACACCTAAGCTGTCTGGCATGCACCCCCCCCCCAGTACAGGCTGAATAAAGCACAAAGACTGTCCTAAGGGGGCCCAAAGCTCAAGATCCAGTTTGGGACCAGGAACCCATCTGAGACCCCACACACAAATCCTGACACGTCACTCTCAATCTAATCATTATTTTCCATTGTGTGTCCCACCATCTGTTCCTGCCATGGACGCCAGATGGTCAAAAACTTCTCCAGCACTTAAACATATAGTATATGTTATCTATTCCATACGTTCCATTTCTGTGACCCGGGCTATCCACTGATTCACTGTAGGGGGATCAGGAGAGAGCCATTTGGCGGTTATGCACTTGAGAGCAACAACCCTCAGTACTTGTCCCAATTTTGCTAGTGGACTCTTCAGGCCACAAGCTAGGAAACCCCAGGACAAGGTCTGTGAAAGCGAAGGGCATAGAGACACCGGTAAACCTTTGAATCTCCCCATTCATAGCATCCCAAAACTCATCCAAATTAGGGAAACTCAAAAAAATTTGATAATTAGTGCCTCTAGGCTCCCCACATTGCCTCCAACATGGCTCTGTAAGGTTAGGATTGAAACTCTTTGTTATCAGAGGGGTTTCGGAAAAATCAGGTCAAGATCTTCCAGTTAAAGTCTCTTCACATTGGAGATGAAGTAACTTTCCATCCTCTATGAAGCCTAGAAGACCATTGGGCCGGTAAGATCACTGCCCCACTCATTCATTCCCATCTACTCCTAATCTCGTCTAGCGGGGAAGGGTGCACAGGGATGTAATTGTGTATAAAACTGATATATATCTAAATTTCTCTTTACGCTTGATAACGTCACAGGAGAAAGATTCTAACTGTGTCCAATCCCTACGTACGTGTTTCAGAGTATCTGCGGAGTGTACAAAGTTCTACATCTGCAAATAACAGAAATGGACCTCCTGATGTGGGGAATAGGTATCCCTCAGTCAAACAAAAGGGAGGTAACCTGCATGGTCTGTGCATTGGAAATTCAGTTAGTTACTGATGGGAGTTCAGGACCATGTCCTCATTTGCCTCTCTGCTGACCTGCAGCTGGTAGTTAAAATGGTCAGGGACCAGGGTCAAGTGCTGGCTAAACACCAGCTGCAGACTGCCTTGGACATCAGGGACTCTTATGCCCATTCCATGGCAGCAGCTGTTGCGATGCATCGCAGGGCCAGGCAGTGGATTCCCACCTTCATGATGGGCACCCAGCACAAATTGGCTGATGCCCCCTTCTTGGGCTCCAACATTTTTGGCCCAGAGGTGGAAGGGCATCTCACCAGGATTTTGAACTCCAGTGCCACCCTCAAATCCATGACATCCTCACAGAAGGACCATAAAGGGCAGAAGCCAAAAAAAGAAGCCCTTTTAGTTTCGAGTCCTTTCAGTTGCATCAGCCCATGCAGAAGCAGCCCTAAACAAAGGCAATCTCAGGCTTGGTGACCCAAGACCAAGTTTGCTAGTCAGGGCACCAAGAAGAGCAGTGGTAAGGGTGGTGGTTCTCCTCCAGCAGCCGGTGCCGGTGCCCCTTCCAAAGCCACCCAGTGATGGGTCAGTGGGTGTCTACCTCCTGCCCCTTCCAGTCTATGCCTCAGCTCCCCATGGGGGTCAGCTTCACCATTTCTGGCACAAACTGATCTGCCATCACCTTGGACAAATGGGTGCTAGACATGGTGGGTAGAGGGTTGCCTCTCGAGTTCAAGGCTTTCCCACCATACCAAATCTATGCACCAAGAGAGTCTGTGGTGTCACAGGACATGCTGTCCTCCCTCATGGAGGATGTTGCTCAACTCCTAGAGAAAGGAACTGTAGCTCATGTCCCAGACTCCACAGCAGACCGGAGTTTCATGTCCAGGTCCTTCCTGGTTCTGAAATGGAGGGAGGGGCTGGTGCCCCATACAGGATCTTCACGATCTAAATCAGTTTTTGAGGAAGCACAAGTTCAAGATGGTCACTCTGAACCATCCTTGAGCAGGGCACGTAGTTCTGCTCCCTGGACTTCCCGGATGCCTTCTTCCATATTTCAGTTCATCCATCCCAGTGGTGGTGCCTCCAGTTCCGCACAGACAGGGTTCTTCATGAGTTCCAGGTCATGCCTTTCAGCCTCTCCTGAGCCTCCAGGGTCTTCACCAAGTGCATTGCAGTGGTGTATGCATTCCTGAAGTGCCAAGGGGTCTGGGTCTATCCATACATGGATAACTGGCTGATAGTCGGATCATCCAAGGAGGCAGTGGAGAGGTCCAGGGACCTGGCCTTGCAGACCTGCAGAAACTTGGACCTTCTGGTCAACCTGGCCAAGTCCAAACTCAAACCCTTGCAGGAGATCCACTTCATTGGGGCAGAGCTAGACTCCCTCCTGGCCAAGGCCTGAATCCCTGCAGACCAGGAATCAGATCTTACCTCCTTTGCCCACCCATTTCAAGTTGGGTACCCACACCTACAGCCAGGGTTCTGCAGATTTCGGTTCTAGGCTTTTGGTATATTTTCTAGTTCTGGTTCTGGATCAACTTAAGTGTTACTAAATTCCCTTTATAGTGCTATATATCTATATATCTATATATATAGATATATAGTTATATACCTAAAGAAAACAAAGTCCATGCTCTTTTCCCATCGGCAAAACAATGCCAGAAACTTCCCCCTCCACATCACCACCAGCACGCCCCTCCCCCTGGAGCAGGTTGCATCCTATAAGTACCTGGGCATCACCTTCGACTCCGGCCTTACTTTCCACGCCCACCTCAAAGCACTGTCATCTGCTATAAAGTCCAGGATCGGTCTCTACCCCGCCATAAGACTGTCTCCCTGAACCCGCCTTAAAACTAGCCATCACCTCATTGGGTATTATCGCTGCAGCGGATAGGCCACCTGTCTATGCTGCTGCTGATGCCTCTGCCTTATCAAAGTTCAGACCTCTATTAATAAAGCATGTAGGCTCTTACGGTGCCCACAGCAGAACCCACACACCTGTTTACTATACTCTGCCGCTAAAATACTCACTCTTGAGGAAAGACTGAATTATCAAACCTGCCTACTGGCCAAAATCCTTGTCAGGACTCTGCCCTCCTGGGGTCTCTGGACCTTTGCAGTGCGCTGCTAGGTCACTGCCAACCAGTATGCCGCCACAGCCACTTTCATAGTTCCCAGGCGAGGGCCTCTCGCTGCCAAGATCTTTCCATCACCAAGCCCGTCCTGTTTCAACTCCTTCCGAAACTATCTCCAAGATCCCTGGTATTGGCCGCTTCAAAATTGCCCTTCGCCAGCATATTATTGACAGCCGATGTTGTAAATGCTTGTAGCTGCCTCTTGCCTGTCCCCTCTGCCCTATGCCAGTCCCTACTAATACCTTTTCAAACCCCTCACCCACCGGTCTTTTATATCTACATATTAGCCTGACATGCTCATTTATGAATACTGTAACTATTATTGTTTCACCAATGTTATTTACCTACTTAACTTGTGACTTGCTGTCGATTTGAATCTCTTGTTGCTTTTTACCTATGTTAGTACCTTCCACAAGTTTAATCCAGCGCAGCCTAGCTGTCTGCTCTCTCCAAGTGTATATTTCTTTTTTTTTTTTTTATGTACCCAACCTGTTTTGTCATTCCCCTGTCTCACTTTATTGTTGTCTCCCCCCCCTTTTTTTTTTGACGAGGTACCTTTGTAAACGAGTCTTTGACTCAAAGGTTGTAAAACTGATCTCTACAATAAAAAAAATAAATAAATAAAATATATATATGTGTGTATATATATATATATATATATATATATATAGTTATATAGAGACAGATATAGAATATATATATATATATGTATATATATATAAAACATGGAGACAAGACGACTGATTTCACATTGTTAACTTTATTCAAATCAGCGTTACTTTTAGTAAAAGAAACTAAAAAACAGGTAAGTACAAGTTCAATTGTAAAGTATAAATGTTCAAGAAATTTAACAAATACAGAACAAGCAAGTGTGTTAGCTGATAGATGAAATCTTCAGTCATCTATAACTTGCTTGCAGAATGAGAACACTCACTGCTACCGATGCTAGCTGGCAAGCATAGGTACTTCTGGCAAGCTTTGCTAGTTTTGGGAACAGGTGTCTTCCTGTCTTATTCCAGAAGTCAAGGCAGTTGTCAGTATAACTGTCATGTTACTAACATACTAATTGCCAGCAGATTAGGCCTTACGGTCTATCAAGTCTGCTCGAACCTCAGATCCCTCGTTGGGTGCCAAGGCCCTCCCCCCCTCGGGTTCCAGAAACCCCTAGCATCCATCCCCACCCCCCTGGGCCAGGCCATCATTTGATACATCCGCTTTCTGTGTCTGTCCCACCCTCTCTTGAAGCCCTCCACTGTGGATCTCTGAACCAGCTCACCAGGCAGTGCATTCCAAGGGTCCACCACCCTCTTAGTGAAAAACCTCCTCCTCTTTCCCCCCTCACCCTTCCAACTTCAAACCACGCCCTCTGGTGATACCTCCCTGCTTTAGTCTAAATATCCCCTCCATGTTTACCTTATTTATTCCCTTGAGGTACTTGAAGACCTCAATCATGTCCCCTGTCTCTCCTCCCTTCCCCTCCAGTGAAAACAGGCAGAGCTCCTCAAGTCTGCCCTCACACGTCAAATCCCCTAGTCCTTGTATCATCTTAGTTACCCTCCTCTGTACCCTCTCCAGGAGCTGTATGTCTCTTTTCAAGTGTGGTCTCCAGTACTGTACACAGTACTCGAGGTGTGGTCTAACCAGTCCATTGTACAGCGGCAGAATCACTTCCCTGCTCCTAGAGGTGATCCCCCTTATGATGCATCCCAACATCCTGTTTGCCTTGCTAGCCGCTCTCCTGCACTGCTCAGAGTTATTCATACATGCATCCACCATGGCCCCTAGGTCTTTTTCCCCTGTTGAGGCCTCCAGCACCTCCCCTCCCAGGGTGTACTTGTGTTTAGGGTTTTCCCACCCAAGATGTAACACCTTGCACTTGGTGATATTGAAATTTAATTTCCATGCATGAGCCCAGCTTTCCAGGGTGTCCAGGTCCCCTTACAGTGCCAACCTCCCCTCATCCCCCTCAACTACTGCTCCCATCTTGGAGTCACCAGTGAAGAGACTCATTTCACACCCTATACCCTCCCTGATGTCTGATATGTATGCATTAAACAGGATTCTAAATATATTTTTAGTTCAGTGGATGATAATGATCTGGTTGCTGTTGAAGAAGGACCACCTAGACTGGATAGCATGTCCTTGACATCAGTTTTTGGCCTTTTTGCTGGTGGCTCATCATCATTGGATTTTGCTTTGATATTGACAGTCATTACTGACTTCAGTGAAGAAATCATTTCAACATCTGTAGGCAATACTTCATATAGCTGGAGAAGTGTAGAATAGCATGGATAGACTATTGCCTCCATGTGGGTTCTCCTCATCTCACATGGTCTGGGTTCAGGTTCAGTTCGGGTTCATCTGTTATTTACTTTGAGGGTGCTAGTGTGGTTCAAATCTGGCAAAAATTGAATAGTTCTGGTTCGGTATGGGTTTGGTTCTCAAAAGAACCCTGGCTCTACCTGCACCCTGCCTGGGACTTCCTGTGGCTGCTGGGGTACATGGCATCCTGCACCAGTGCAGTCAGATGGGCCTGCTGGCAGATGCACCACATGCAGTGGGAGCTGGGCCACCACTGGTCTAAGCGCATAGGTCACATGGACCAGTCAGCTGTGGTGACCTAGCCAATGTGGGATGCCATCCAGTGGTGGCTTATCCCGGAACACCTGATGTAGGGAGTCTTGTTTGTCTTCCCAGAGCTGACCGTCACCTTGACTATTGATGCGTCTCTGGTGGGATAGGGAGTGCAGCTGGTGGACCACAGGGTCCACAGGTTCTTGACCCTGAGGGAGTCCCAGCACCACATCAACCTACTGGACCTCTGTGCAGTGCACCTTACTCTGATGGAATTTGCTCCATTTTTCATGTGTCAGGTAACGCAATACCACAACCACATACTACCTGAACAATCAGGGTGGTACACACTCCCTTCATCTGTGTCAGAAGGCTTTCTACACCTAGACCCTCATGTGCAACTTGGGTGCAGATGATCTGGCTATTTGAGGTGCCGTCTTTCGGATAGTGGTAGTTCAGGCGGATGTTAAAGATCCCATGGCACTTCTCAAAAAGAGTAGGGGAATTTTTTTTTGATATCACAAAATATCAAAATAAACAAAACAAGATTACTGCATACAGAAATGAATTGTAACAAAATCACTCAAATTTCCAGGTATTAATGCATACTTGAAACAAAGAAAAACAGAAAAAAAAAACAAAGTACAAGAATATGCAACGAGAACATCAAATAAGAGAATATAATACAAGAGTATTCATGACATTTCTAAAAAACTAAAAAAACAAAAAATAATACCCCCACCTATTAAAATCAATAGGGGGAGAGAAAGAAAAAACACAATTCCATTATATTCAACAAAAGCAGACAAAAAAATCAAACGTTTAAATGAACATATCCATACTCTAATAATATAATTATTCAAATACAGTAACTCTAAGACCATTCCCCCTAACCTACCAAAATGATGGTAAGAAAATTTAAAACCCAGACTACCTAATTCCCCAATCTCCCATAAGCATCAAAATCCCCAATAATCATCTTCAAAGTTTTCAAACTCACTGAATAAAAATCACTAATTCAAAGTATTCCCAATGCTGGGCCCAAACCTTTGAAAAAAAACATAAAGATTCTTTATATTTGAATGTTTTCAAATCACTAAGTACCAGATGATACAATTCCAATACTGGGATTTCCATTTGTTGGAGTGCCGATCTACAACGGCCAGTCCATATCCAGTATAAAAAATGCACCATAATCATACGCAATGTACCATGAGGAATGGACAGTTGAGATCCAGGAATAACACCATAAAACAATAATCTAGAATCAGGAGGGAAATCCAATTTCAAAATACCTGTGTTCCTAATTAGTTCCCAAAATTGCTTAATATATGGACACATAAAATACAAATGATCCATAGTCTCAGTAATCAATGCACAAGATTCTCTCAAGCAATATCGGTGCTGTAATTGTTTATGCTTCTGATTTCCTCGTACATTCACCCTCCCATGAAAAGCCAACCATACTGTATCCCACATTTTCTCTGGGATCCTGTCATCAGTAACATATAGAGAAATTGACTTTTGATCCAACACTGTTAAACCTGCAAATGGGTAGTCCACAAAACACTCCATCATAATTTCCTCATACAGCAATTTCCTAGGGATACCAAGAACAGTCATATTTCACTTTCCACTGTTTAACCCTATCAAAAACTCCCAACCACTGGTTATCTAGTGGAGGGCTATGTTTATTTTTATGTAAAAAGGCCTCCATTTGCCAATCTAACAGTACCCCTTGTAATTTAGAGTGACCCCAGTTTGTCCATAAAGCCATTTCATGTTTCATTAAAGGAATCAAATTATTATAAACAAAAATGGTAAAGAAAAAACACAGTGGATTGATCATATGAACTCCTCCTTCCTTTAAAGTTTTATACAGTATATTCCTTTTAACCGGATTTAATCGGCTGCCCCAGAAACAGGAAAAAAAAACACGCCAACAATTTTGTCTCCAATGAACGAGGAAGAGAAAAGACTGTAGCAGTAAACAAAAATACCAGAGCTAAGAAAGTATGAATCAAATAAATCCTTTTTTTCTTAGACATTTTCCAGACATTCTAACGATTTACCTTATCCATTCCCATTTTTAATGCTCGGTACCAATTATCTCTTGCCAAATCCTCACTCCCAAAATAAATACCTAAGATTTTGCAAGGGACCTTAGTGATTGGGATGTCCGCCACTTTTAGTAGTGGGGTATCAAATCCCTGTACTACCAAACACTGAGATTTTGAAGGGTTTAAACGTTCACCAACTACCGCCCCTAACTTCTGAGCCAATTCATATGCTACTTTAAGCGACAATTCGTCTTGTGCTAAAAGACAGTTATCATCCGCATAAGCAATTATTTTAATATTTTGTGCTACCTCAACCCCCAATCCAACAATCAGTGGTGATCTTTGCAAAATTCTAAGTATAGGGTCAATACAGAACACATATAATAGAAGGCTTAAAGGGCACCCCTGTTTAACCCCTTTCTGAATCCTACACTGTTTCCCTATATATACATTCTCATAAGGTCTAACAAAGGCCAATGCATAACATAACTTAACCCACTGAACAAATAAATCCAGAATTCCATAAGAATGTAAACATTGCCATAAGAAATTATGTGAAACACCATCAAATGCCTTAGCCTGATCTAAACTAAAAATAAATCCCCCTTCAGATTCAATTCTCCCATTATTCCTCCCTCCATCCATTATTTCCCTCAATAAACACAGTGCATCCATATTACGTCTCCCAGGTACCCCACAGAACTGTACAGGACTAATTAACTTATTCATCACTGTGGACAACCTGTTCCTCAGTAGTTTTGTAAGTATTTTAAAATCAACATTTAACAGGGTAATTGGACGCCAATTATTTATGTCCAAAATTTGTCTCGACTTAAATAGAAAGATTAACAGCCCCTCGTACATTTGCATAGGAAGACAGAAATCCCTTATCATATAATTATAAATCTTCAATAATTCAACCGGCATCAGCTCCCACAATAACTTATACAATTCTTCTGGGAGGCCATCAGAACCCGGAGAAATATTCTTATGTAAACTCATAATAACTTTCTGCATCTCCATGACTGATAAAAAAAGGGGCTATCAAAGCCTTTTTCTGAGATTCTGACACTTTTGGAAGATCAGCTGCTTGTAGCAGAAATGGAATAAAGGGGGAATTAACTGGCACCTCTCCAAATGTTTTTTCAATATGTGTTTCTAAATACTCCATAACAGTAACATTATCAGTAAGCAACATCCCCTGATCTGTAGTCAATCCAACAAAACTTTTCCTCTCCCTCTGTTGCTGACTATCCAAAAATGGATTAGTTTGTTCTGCCTTTCCCTGTGTCCCAAAAGATTGCTCCTTCTGGAGAGACACTAGTCCATTATATTGGTACAAAGACATTTCCGTGCATATTTTGGCAATTTCTTGCTTCAAATCCTGACCCCAAGCAACCTGATTAGACAATAAATTTTGAAGTTCTCTTCGAAGAGCCAAATACTTAGATTGAGCAGTCACAGCCTGAGTTCTAGCTTTAAACTGAAAAAAATTGAATAATACAGATTTTTAAATCTTCCCACCACCGACCAGTCTCTCCTTCTTATAAAACATAGTAGAACTTTTGTCAATTATTACTGAAGTCAATTCTTGTCATATTTCAGCATTTAACAATAATGGCATATTCAACCTCCATTAGCCAGGCCCTGATTCTCTAGGAGAGGGGATTGCAACATGAATTCCTATCAACATATGATCTAACGTTTCAATAGGCAAATTACTTAAAAGAAAAACCTCTAATGTTTTTTTAAAGAAAATGAAATCAATTCTAGATGATAAAGCCCCTCTAAAATAAGTTGGACATGCTCTAGTTCGTCCTTGAATATGTGCATCCTTAAGGCCTGCATGGTTAATAATTCTATTCAAATACACTTTATCACAATATTGCTTACTGTCTGGATGTCTCTGCTGGAAATTGACATTGAAATCCTCCCCAAAAACATTTGCCTGCTAGTATGCAAGAATGGTTGAATTTTAGCCAATAAATCTATACGCAGAGCCTTCATTTGAGGGCCATATATATTCACCAAATGACAATGAAAAGAATCTAGCTCAACATCCAATAATAATGCTTGACCAGGCTCAATATCAACTAACCTTTCTAATCGAATAGTGGAAGAAAAAATTCTATACCCACCCCACAACATAAATCAGATCCAATGGACCAATAAGAAGGTCCCCATGCCAATTCCTTGGTGGCTGTTTGTATCTCTATAACAGAATGCAACCTTGTATCCTGTAAAAAAAAATATCATACTTTAAATGATTCAAAATAGAAAAGGTTGTAGTTTGTCTAACAGGCGATTTTATACTGTTTGCATTTAAACTAGCCAATTTAAGGTGAACAAGCTCAGGCTTCAATTTTGCACTAGATCTTGTCCATCTTTTAGATGGTTCAGCAGCACTATGCCCCACATGGGCATCTTCCTCCCCTTGTGAAAGAGGAGGAGGTACAGAGTTTTGTTCCATAGGCTGTTCCACATCAACCCTATCCCCCTATGATGTGAAGGCTTCGAAGCATTTCTAAAGGGGTAATGGAGACAGTGGTAGATGACCTGAAGGCATCACAGGCTCTGTTCTTGTAGAGGAAGTAGGTGTCTGAGGAGGGCATACCACTCCTAGGATCTGTTACAAATCCACCTCTGAAACGCTTCCTTCTTGAGAAGGAATGATCCCCTCAGCTTCTACCAGAAGGGGGGGGGGTATTATCGGTATCCACCGGAGGCCTACGAGGTGAAACAGTGCCAGTTCCTTGGAGTATAGGCAATGGGTCAGCAACCCCTTTTAGAAGCTTTGGGATCTCCTGTACCACGGACCCTCTCACCACGATGAATAAGGGATGAGTACTGGCAGAAGGAGATCTAGCTTGAAAGGGAGTGCCCCTAGAGTGCCCCCCTGAACTGCTACCTCTGCCTCTACCTCTTCTCCTAGCAGACATACCAAAGTCCATACCAGCCTCATTATTCTGAACAATGGAATGTCTTGCCCTTGACAGCAAGACATCCTGATCAGAGGTTTCCTCTGAATTTCGGGCAGCCCAGGGGCAATCATGAAAACTATGTTCATCATCCCCGCAAAGATTGCAAATGGGGGAAGCTGAACATTGATTCACTGTATTACCTAATAATCCACAATGAAAACATCTGACCGTGTCGCAATCTGTATTCAAATGTGATAAGGACCCACAACAGTAGCAGCTCTTTGGCTACCTAGCGTAAATAAGAATTCCTCTGTCCTGACCCAAAAAAAAAAGGAGCTCGGTAGATGTTGTATCCCTTGTTCAGTTTGATTCAACTGAATCCGGAACGTCCATCTCCCAGTCCAGAAACCATTATCATCCATGATGGAACATGGATGGTCAAAGATAGTGCATTGTTTTTCCAGTCAGAAAATTATGTCCTTAATATCTACCCCTTCGTTTCTGAATAATAATGTGATTGTTTTAATGGTAGGTTTAGTAATAGGTATTGCTAGAAATTCCTTCCATTCCACAGTATCTTTCACAACATAATACAGTCTCCAGAATTTGTCCAGTAAAGCCATAGTACAAAAACTAATGTCATACATATGATCTCCGGGTGTGTGAATAAACGCATATACCTCTGCAGAGGAAAAACCCATAGAATCCATCAGAAGCCATTTACCCACCCATAGTCTGTCTGGAGAAATAGGAGCCAAACCTTTATATTTAAGTCAGATTAAAAATCTTTGCTTAGCAGCCGTCAGTGGCGTATGAAATAAGCCCGCATAAGTCGCAAGGAGTCTGCTACCTGAACCCACATCTAAATCTTCAGACCTTTGGTCAACAGCATTTGCAGTTCCCTGCCCCATACCTATAGTTCCCTGATCATCTCCTTCAAGTTGTGCACCAGCCATAGTAACTGTTGGATTGGAAGCATTCGGTAGAGAATCATCAAGCGCCACCATATCCTGGTCTGACACCCTCGACACGGTGTCTGACGCCATAGACATCTCATCTACCTTGGTCTCCTCCAACACAACAACAGGATAATCTGACAGAGTTTCAACAGGTACACTAAATATCTCACCAGCAGCTTGTAAATCAGGTGTAGACTTTGTTAGATCAGGCACCAAACCAGGGGAACCAGGAATGGGAATTGCAGGGTCAAGAAGCCACCGCCCATTTGTACATTTCCAGCCCGCTCCACAGAGCACCCCTCCTGGAGTCCAATCTGAGGGAGTTCCACTAACGGTAGCACTGTCTGACATAGCATCAGTACTGAGATCCTCTGGTAAACTTTCCGGTACAGTCCCCGGTAATGACTCCAAATCCACACCCCCAATCAAACGCTTGCTTGTTTCTTGTAGAGGACTTGCCACAGACCTCTTTCGTGTTTTTTTTCTTTTCCTTCAAATTTGTTTTACCTCTTAAAAACTCCTGTTCAGCTGCTGATAACATACTCCGTAATTGCTGCTTTTTCCTTGTGCAATTCTGCTTGCAACAGTACCTCACCAGCCATCAGTTCATCCTCTGTAGCTACTGCAGCAACTAACATATCTTCGTGGGGTTCCATATCAGGCATCAATCCCGTATCATGTGCAGTTACGTCCTCCTGAACAAATTGGTCAGACTCCATCCCTCCAACAACAGGTCCTACTCCAGCCATGACCAACCTCAAAATAAGGTCCTCCTGTCTTCCTGCAGAGCTTCAATGCCCCCTGCAGAAAGAGTAGGGAATTTTCCTGGTGCCCTGTCCAAATTTCACCTCATTCACTAAAATACCATCAGCAGCTTAATCTGGTTCAAGGTCAGTTGGCATTCATCTGTATCCCCCTCCCCCCCCCCCGAGTTGTGCCTGAAAACAAGCAAGAATGTGTCTAGTGCACTTACCCGGTCAACAAAAACTAAATAAATAAATCCGTGTAGTGGGAACCTCCAACCAGCTAGCAGACCTCCTCAGATGGGTGGCTGAGGTGTCATACGAGTGATCCCTGCATCAAGAGGTGGTGAACTACCTGTTCTCCTGGTGGGGCACGTCACTGGTTAGCCTGTTTGCAAAATCTTTATCATCATCATCAATTTATTGGAAAGCAAATTTAGAGAAACTCGCATTTATAATTGCATCTAAGTACAAAAATGTTACAAAACATATTATAATATACAACTAGATAGAGACAAATAACATGAGTAATATAGACAACACATTACTTAAAATTCTACATAATGATTGTAAGGACAATGCTGATAAAAAAAAAAAAAATTCACCCATAGCAATCACGGTGTGCTATATGAACGTGAAGCTGAAGCTCTTTTGTGCCCAGCCCCCACAGTGCGAGGCACTGATGGAGGATGCCTTCACAAGGTCTTGGACCCCAGGTTTCCTCTATGCCTTTCTTCCGTTTCCCCTGATTGACAAAGTGCTAGCCAAGGTGTGGAGGGACAAGGTGTGGATGATCCTGGTAGCCCCAGACTGGCCACACCAATTTTGATACCCAGATCTCCCCAGCCTCAGCAGAACTCAGTGGTGTTTGCCTCTGTGCCCGGATCTGCTCTGTTGTCACAAGGGAAAGGTGCTGTATCCAGATTTTCAGCCTCTGCACCTCAGAGCCTGGTTCCTGAGTGACTAGAATTCAAGACTTTGGGTCTCTCGGAAGATGTTCTCTATGTTATGGAGGCTTCTCAGAATCAACCGATCAGTGCTATGCCTTCAAATAGAAACATGTTTCCATTTGGTGCTAGGGCAGGGAGTTAGACCCCCTGGCCTGCCCCTTGGCTAGCATTCTTGATTACCTGTGGTCCCTTTCCCAATCGGGACTGAGGTTGACGGCTCTCAAGGTGCACCTGGCAGCCATCTCTGCATACCGGGTGTGGGCTGGTATGCCGATGGTGACACATGAAAAGGTGGTCAGGTTTTTATTCAAAGGTCTGGATCACCTGTCCCCACCAGTGTGTCAACCACCACTATCTTGAAATGTGTTGCTGGTGCTGACAGTGCTCATGGGCAAGCCATTTGAACTGATGCATAGATGTGAGATGTCACACCTGTCGTGGAAGACCACCTTCTTGGTGGTTACCATCTCTACTAGAAGGATCAATGAGCTCCAGCAGCTCTCGATGAAGTCTCTGTATGTGTTTCACAAGGAAAGTTGAAAGTTGTGTCAGAGTTTCACCTTAATTAGGTGATTAGGTTCCCAGTGTACTTTGATAAGCACAGGTTCCACTTGTTGGATCTGGGGCAAGTATTCACTTACTACAAGGAGCACATGGCTAGAGTTTGAGAGAGGTTCACCAGCTTTTTGCAACATACACTGAAGCCAGACCTGGCAGACCAGCAACAAAGTGGATGATTGGCAGGTGGGCTGTCTCCTGCATCAACCTCTGCTGCAGGTTGGGTGGTAGGGAGCCTCCGGTAGGGCTAGGGGCTCATTCCACCAGACATACTGCTGCTTCAGTGGCTGCTTCCAGGGACATCCCTATCCAGGAGATCTGCAGGGCTGCTACCTTGAATTCAGCATGCACCTTCATTTCCCACTACCATGATCTTGAGTCATGCCAGGATGCTGGTTTTGGGACCTCTGTTCTCCAGTCCCTGTTTGCCAAGTAGGGGTGTGTGCCTTTCCCCCTTCTCCTCCCAGAGAACTGCTTGGAGTCTGCCAGAGTGTGGATACTGCACCATATCCTCATCCCTAGAAATTAGATTTACTCACCTATAACTCATAGTTCCAGGAATGGTAAATGGTACTCATCCACACAACCCACCTGACCTCCCCTGGCAAATGGTACACAGATCCCTACTTCCAGTGTGCAAGATCTGACATCAGGGGGCAGAGCCGAGGAGTATACCACCCAGGAGGGTGGGAGAAGCTTACCTTGAAGATGTTCTGGCAAATTTAAAGGGGAAAGGAAGACTGCCAGAGTGTGATTGTCCACCATATACCACTCCGAGAACTATGGTTACAGGTGAGTAACCCTCATTTTTGTTAAAGGCAATAATCCGATAATAGTAGGACCTTCAGGGTACATAGTTACAGTTGTTGGCAGAAAAAGACCTCATGGTCCATCCAGTCTCCCTGGTTCTAGATTGTTTCCTTCTTCTTTATCACAGATCCTGTCAGACCTGTGTCCTTTCTTTCCCCCTTTTCTGACTTCACGAGTCCTCTGTGCATATCCCGTGCATGTTTAAATGCCTCCACATTGCTTGCACCCACCACTTCCACTGGTAGCTTGTTCCAGGGTTCTACCTCCCTTTCCATGAAGAAGTACTTCCTCACATTACCCCTAAGTCTCCCCCTTCCAACCTCATACCATGCCTCCTTGTTCTTCTGCATTTACTTTTTTGTAGAAAGCAGCCCTTCTCTAGTTTATTTATTCCCTCGATGTATTTGAATGCCTCTGTTATATCCCCCACCCTCTAACCTCCAGTGTGTACATATTTAACCCTCATAGCTTTTCTGATGCATGCCCTGGACCATCTTGATAGCCCTTCTCTGTACTGCCTCCACCTGTTCAATGTCCTTTCTGAGATGGGGCCACCATAAATGGACACAGTACTCGGGGTGAGGCCTCACTAGTGACCTATACAAGGGCAACAGTACCTCTCTCTTTCTACTTGTTATACCCCTCCCTATATAACCCAGCATCCAGTTTGCCTTCCCCACTGCCCCCACACTGACCTGCCACTTTGAGGTCATCTGTGATGACTCCCAGATCCCTTTCCTGATTAGTTGTTGCCATCTCCTCTCCCTCAGTTGGTACGTTGCCCTTGGGTCCTTGTGTCCGATATGCATAATGTTACACTTTTGGGCATTTTTTTTATTTTGATTTTATTAGTCTCTAGGATTACAAATACCTTTGAGCAATTGCTGCTCATTTACAAAGGTTCCACATCAAAGGATTGCGGAAAAAGATACATACAGAGGTAGACCATGGTTACAGGTATAATACAGTGAAGGCAAGGCTTTAAATTTAAAGTACATAGTGGAGAGACATTATGAGCAAGACGTTTCAGTGCAGACAGTACATTATATAGAACAGATAGTGATTGTAGGCTAGTAAGGTTAAAGAAAGTGGTGGGCAGGCTGAAGGGCCATTGTCAGAGGGTGATGGCTGGGTAGCATTAGTGCAAGGTAGGTTGGGGTTGGGGGACCTGAAAATCTGAAAGTGCCTACAAGAGGGGAGGTGGAGGGTAAGGCAGGGTGGTGGTGGGGAAGGGTAAGGGTAGGAGGAGGGAAGCAGGTGACAAGTGAAAATGCTGGGGGGGTAACAGGTCACCTTAGACTGGGGTGAGAGAGGAGGCTGCCACTAGGAGAAGCAGTCACATTGCATGGTTGATGTTAGGTATTTAAATCCCAGCTGCCATACCCTGACCATTCCTACAGTATTTTTAAGTCCCTTCTCATTCTATCTACCTCCTCTGGTGTGTTGACCCTGTTACAGATCTTTGTTTCATATGCGAACAAGCATACCTTCCATTTTAGCCCCTTTGCTATTTTACTGATGAATACATTGAACAGTAAAGGCTCCAGAACAGATCCCTGTGACACCCCACTTGCCACCTCCCCCTCCTCTGATCTTACCCCATTTACTACTAAACGCTGGCTGCTGCTGCTCAGATAATTGTGCACCCACCTTACCACTTTATCCCCACCCCTAAACTACTCAACTTGTTAACCAGTCTCCTGTGCGGGACGCTGTCAAAGGCCTTCCTGAAGTCCAGGTAGGACACATCCATTGCCCCCCCTTCCCGATCAACCACTCTTGTCACCCAGTTGAAGAACTCCAACAGGTTTGTTTGGCACAATCTTTCTCCTATGAAACCGTGCTGTCTTGGATACTGCAACCCATTTTCGGACAAGTACGCCACCATCCCTACCTTTATTAATGTCTCCTTTATATTCCCCACCACTGATGTTAGGCTTACTGGCTTATAGTTTTCTGCCTCCTCCATACTGCCGCTCTTGTGAACTGGTACCATTTACTTAGTTAAGAGAGACAGGATTTAACAATGTCTGTGACCTCCCACTATGTACCAAGCCTTATCCAATCCAGTTTGTAACTGTTTCAAGGAGGCCACCATATGGGCTCCCAGTGTCTACTAAAATAAGGGGCCTGTCAGTAGTGAAAATAAGGCAGAGTCTAGGTTCCGTGATGCATAGAGAAAAACAAAAATCTGCCCCTGCATTGGTGGCAGGCCATTCACCTGCATGTATTTCACGCACACACACCCAACCTGACAGGCAACAATATGATCCTCAGAGAACCATTTACGTATTTAGGAGGGACAGGGTTGAATAATGTCCATGACCTCTTGCTATGTACCAATCCTCATCCAGTCTGGGTTTGTTGCCATTTCAGGGGTGCCACCACATGGACTTCCAGCGCTACAAAAAAGGCTGTCATTAGTTAGAGTGAGGCAAAAATCTAAGTTCCATGTGATAAGGAGACAAACATCGGGTATTTTCCTATGCCTCAATGGCAGGCCGCTCACCCACCTGTAGTTCACCCATCCCCCACAACCCTCCGAAGACCAGCAGGACAACAACTATTTAGGGGTAGCCACACATGGTTGGAGTGAGAGAGGAGCATAATTATAGATGATCAGCATGTCTACCACCCCAGGGGTCCCTTCTCCTACACAGTGAAGGCTGAGTAGAGGATCTTACCATGAAAAGCTGTCCTCGCTGCTGAAAGTCTGCCACCATTATTGAGCTGCAACCATGGAGTGCACGTGCTGCTATGCTACCTCCATCACACCCTGCACGTGGGTTTGCTCTCAGTGGCCGCTTATAGTTGCAGGGGGCTTCTGCTTTTCATGAGGGAACGTGGGCACTCAAGGAAACTTCTGGTCCCTGGCTACAGGCGAATAGCCTTGCAACACTCCTTCTTTGTCACCTCCAAATGAGGGGACTCTTCTGTGGGCACACTGTTAGGCTGGGATTACTGGTGCGGCCCCCTGATCCGATCTCAGGAGGTACGTTTTGGAAATTCATCATTGACCACACCATCCCCATTCATAATGTTACACTATACAATTATTTGGTAAATTTCTGCTGGGCCATGAGGGAGTGAGAGGCATGGGGCAAGACAGACCAGGATTATGCGGCAGTGGAGTGCCTCAGGTTGTTGCTCTGTGCTTTGCATTCTGCACCATAAGCCCAGTCCTGTAGTCGTTGGATGGAGGAGTGGAGCTGTAGGATAACCCGCTCCATAACAGTGATGCAGCCATCCTGCTTAGTGAGTTGGTTGTCTAGGCCCATGATGCGCTTTTCAATTTTGTTCATATCCGTTCTTGCAAAATAAGATATTTATATCGTATACTTTCAGCAATGTCCTACATTTTTTGTAATGCATTTTTTCTCCACTTCCCAATCCCCCCCCAGGCCACACCTGGGAATGAGCCTCAGCTCAGTGCGCCTCTCCCAGTTTATTTATTTATTTGTTTTTGTTTACCGGGTAATTGCGCTAGACATAAAAATGCCTATTTTCAGGCATGACCCAGGAGAGTACAAGGCAAAAAAAACAGTTCAAATAAAAGGTACAGGGAAGCTAACAGTTACAAATAGAAGTAAGGACAGTGAACAGGAAAGCAAGTGCGTTTGGAGATAAATTTTACACAGCAGTAAGTGTACCATAATCAAAATTGGGAAAAATACACTAATATCATTCAGATAAAACTAACACAGAGACAAAAAACAGTTCAGTAGATAATCAATACTAAAGACAGCAGTTTATCATGAGAGAGAGGGGTAGGTTTAGCAGGTTAGGGAGAGAGAAGGAGTGAAGAAAATACAAGTTATAATAGGAACAAGTTAACTGAAATGAGTGCACATAAGGGAGAACAGTTGCCGACTAGTGGGGGATGTATGTAGCAGGAGAAGTCGGACGGTATCAGTGGGGATAGAAACAAGTGCAGGGGTTAGCAGCAGCAAGATGGTTGCGCAGAACTTGTTTAAAGGCAGTATAGCACAGTGCGTTAAGGCTCTGAGCTGCAGATCTGGAGACCTGGGTTTGAATCCCGCAGCCACCTAGGTACATACTGTGTGATCTTGAGCAAGTCACTTAACGTCCTTGTGCTCCCAAGTCGCATCTAGAAACAAGCTTCAGCTTAGTGTGCTACTCTTGGTTAAACGATGTTCCCTTTCCCCTTCCCTAAAACTGGTATGAGTAGGGGAGAGATGGATGGCTGCCGGTAGTGAGTTCCATAAGAGAGGAGCAAAGTGGGAGAAAGCCTGTGAGCCTATAGCCAATATTCTAAATAAACAAATAAATATGTAAAACCTACCAAACAAGATGTACCTCAGTGCAAGGAAAGTTGTCACTTCCGTATGGTGGTTCCAGTAGCGGTTGCTGATGTGGCATGGGTTGTAGCCCTGAGATGCTGCACAGAGTCCTTTGTGGCATCCATTGTCTGCTACTTCTGCGGCACTTGTCTGCTTTCTTGTGCCACAGTTACTGCACTAGTTTAGACACTAATATGCTCCAGGACAGTTGCTGCTGCAGTCCTTTGGGGATCAAGACACTGTGATTAGGGAGGTCTTGAGTGACTTTCTCTGCTGTTTCATAATATTGGATCCAGGATTCCAGGTATGCATCAGTTTTGCAAGGTATGGGGTGAGGAACTGAATGTCTCACCCCCTCCCTGCTTTTATAATGGGAATGTAGGCATGTCTTTTAGCCATAACTGTGGAGGAATAGTCACTGTCCACATACAGTCTCATTCCCTGGTCTTCAGCTACCTTTTTCTGCCAGGCAATATGTAAGACTTGTTCCTTTTCATTTATCTAAAAAAGCAAAGAACTACTGAGTTGGGGCTGGCTGTCAGGTTTGGGGCCCAGCGCTCCGTGGGACTGCTCCAGCTCTAGTGTACAGTCAGCTGGAATGGGCAGGATGCCACAGATCATGACAGGGAAGAACTGCATATTTGTGCCCTCAGCTCCCTCTGGTTGGTTATGGATTCTCAGGTTATTGCTCTGTGCTTTGCATTCTGCACCAACAGCTCAGTCTTGTAGTTGCTGGATGGAGGAGTGGAGCTGTAGGATAACCTGCTCCGTAACACTGATGCGGCCATCCTGTGTAGTGAGTTGGTTGTCCAGGCCCGTGATGCGCTTTTCAATTTTGTTTAAATCCATTCTTAGGGCTGATGTGGTTAGTTTCATTTCTTTTCAAGACCCTCTCATTTCCGAAATCATAATGTCCATTTGATGTTATAGAATGAGTGTGCTCAGTATGGTGGCCCCCTTCTTAATATGGCGCATGGTCCAGGCTGGCAAGGAGCTTTGACTGTTGGAGCCTCTGACACTGTATCTGTAGCCATCTAACTCCAGTGGTGAAGAGGCCCAGCTAGAATTCTGCATGTTGTAGGCAGTTTCTCCTTTTTGTTGTTTAAACTCAGTTTGACAATCTTTGTGAAGTTTTTAGGAGAGGTTTTTATATGCATTCCCGGATGGAATTCTGAACACAAGCTAGTCACAGGTGCATGACATCAACAGAAGTCCTTCTGTTTTTTTTTTTTTTTCTGGTGAGGAAAAGCCCCAGACATTCCAGGTATATAGCATTATCTTATTCATATCTATATCTAGCCTCCCTCCCACCACCTGCCCTCTCCCTTAGATCCGATGACTCTCAATTAATGGTAGTCCCCCTTTGGTCAACTACTGTTGGCCAGGCTGCCGTCTCACATCGCTTCCCCAAAATATGGAATGCACTTCCGCACCAGATCCGCTACTCATCTTCTCCCCACTCCATCTCCTCGGCACTTTACAACTTCCTCTCAGTAAATTGTATCAGTGGTTATCCTGCCACCCTACCTTATCCACACTCACTAACCTACATATTACCCCTTACCTAACCTAACCTACACCTTACTTCCTGCTGTTCCCTCTTGCCCCTCCCCCATTCCCCACTCCCTCCCCTTCCTTTACTTCACTTTCCTTAACCACTTCCCCATGACAGCTGACTAATGCGCTATTATTATCACCTTGGGATATTTGATCGCAAGCATCTAGTACTTATTAGTCCCTCTAGTCTCCCAAGGTACATAAATCCTAATGCTGATTTTAATTGTTGTTTAGAGATTTTATGTTAGCTTTGCTGTAACCTCCAGTACTATTGCCTGTCATGTTACACAGTATCCTGTAGTATCCTTGTTGTGTAGTATATAATTTCCCCTCATCCCTTTCCCACCAGGATGCACCATGAGACAAACAACCTGTTGTTCAGTGTGCCTTTCCTGGTGAAACTTTTCAATAAATAAATAAAATATAATAAGATTCTCTTTGAGGTATGCTGGAGGAAGGGCTCTTGGCCAGTGACTGGTATCAGGAGTCTCATGCCAAGCTTCTCACACCACTGAAATGAGTCAAAATTAAATTGCATTTCAGAAATAGCATTATGTGACTGCAGTATAACAACACAAACAACCATCTTAACAAGCACAATTACCAGTAATAAAAATGTAAACTTAAACATTGATCCAGACCTCAAGGTACGGTGAACTAGCATTCCACCACCTCCACAGTTGCTTTCCCTAGGGTGTACAATTTGTCATGTCTTCCCAACCTGTGACAGTGGTTCTACATTACTCACCCCCCCCCCCCGATCATCAGTGGGCCCCACTACTGGCACTTCTCTGGTATACATTTTGGTTGCACAGGAGATAGAATAACAACCCCTTTGGGCCTGTAGTAGGAAGTGTCGGGCACAATGGGTGACAGAGCAATAAGCACACCTGAAATTCTAGACATGCTTATAGGAAAATATGCTGTTATCCTGGAGTGATGGCGCTTGGCTGAGCTAAACTTTACAGGCAGGCTGCTCTCTACCAAGTACAATTCATAGATCATCAAGGGCCGGATAGTCAAAAAGTTTAGTTGTGTGCAAAGTTGTGTCCACATTGTGCAGAAATCCCATATTCAAAGGGTCACGCAGTGAACTCTAGATTCCCTAGCATGCACACACAAAGGAAATGTACGTAGCATGCAAGGGGGGACAGAACCATGCATACCAATGAAACATGGTATTCAACATGTTAACACTGTACAATGGGGTTAGCGCAGGTCACTCACATATTTGTCTCACATTAGAAAAACAGTAAAGACCGTGAATCAGAAACTTGGTGCCTTGTATCACATTAAAGATTGTCTTGCTAGAGAAGCTCTGGAAACTATAACTAAAAGTGTGTTACTGTCCACATTTTATTATAATTCCTTTTTGTTAACTAAATTGGCAAAAAAAGATTTGTATCTAGTTAACAAAACTTTTAATTCTATATGCAGATTTGTTTTGGCAAAGCCCTACAGAATGCACTAGGTGCTTTTTACGACGCCCTTGGTTGGTTGCCCCCTAGATTGACCTATCTATATAACTTGGGTTGTATGATTAACCTAACACTTCTGGGTAGTAAATCTCCTTTATCTGCCTTATTAGTAATTAGAGAGGGACCTAGACTGCTTCGTTCCTCTAATGTACTTTGTTTATCCATGCTTAAGTTTTCTACTTGTATGGGAGAGAGGGCTTTTTCTGTTTAGAGTACTATTCTCTGGAATTCTTTGCCTTCCAACTGTGAAAAATGCCATAAAAAGTGTAACATTTGAAAAGGTTTTGTGGTTCTGTTTAGTCATTTGCAATGCTCAACTTTATGTAGTTGTTTTTAAATATATGTACAGTATTATATTTGTACTTGAAGCATGACTGTATTTCGTATTTTTTGTATACCATCTTAACTTCTCATTGTTTGAAGCTCCGGGTTATTCCTAAAAACGGGCCTTGGCCCAGTGTGCTAACCTGGTAAATAATGTGAATTGAATTGAATTGTGCCTATAAAAAGGCCGACATAAACTTGGGCAAACCCCAAAGGCAAGCGGAGACACTGCAGGCAACAGTCCAAGATGGTGTTCGGGGAGCATACTTAGCATACATGCTGCCGGAGGCTGTACAGCAGGAGAAGAGGGCAGATGCCCACCCTGGACCCGTATGTACACCATGGAGGTGCTGTTCTGCACACAGTACCATTCTCAAGCCACATATGAAGCCTTCAGTGATGACCAGCTCACGGGCCAGTACAGGCTTAACAGGCCCATGCTGAGGCAGCTCTGTGAGCTCTTGCATGACCAACTCTGGACTGAGACCCAATGCAGCCATGCATTGTCCATTGAACTCAATGCTGCAGTGTGCTTCCTGGCCACAGAAACATTTCAGACACTGGTGGGGGACACCCCAGCATCTCTCAGCCACCTTGTGCCTGTTGGGACAGTTCCTAGATGCAGTGTTGGAACATGCTGGCGAGTTTATCATAGTCCCCAGCACCACAGCATAGAAACAGAGGAATTGATGGCAGATAAGGACTGCATGGCCCACCTAGTCTGTCCATTGTCCTTATCTACTGAAATACCAATACAAACTGGTCAGGCTGGAAAAATCATGATTCTTCCAGTCCACCCTGGAGGTAAACAAACACTGTTCTGCTAAATTTTGGCAGATCCTGAAAGATGTCAAAGGCATTCTCCTGCCACCCCATTCCCAGCCAAAACTGTGGCAAATAACACATACCACACAGACAGGTCTAAGATCCTTGATCAGCTCAATAATCACTTCGCTACTACAGGCCTCGCATTTGATGTGTCCCCGGTTAGCAAGCTGGGTACCACAAATACAGCTGGCTTAATCACTAATCCTACTTCTGCCCCGTGTCAGCCACCCCTTCTTCAAGTTCCTGCCTGTATCCTTTAAACAAGTGGAGGGCCTTCTCCTCTCGCTGGATACCTAAAAGAGTGCGGGTGCTGATTCATTGGAACCTTTCTTCCTAAAAGCCGGCTATTATTATCTGACTGCACCAATTGCCCATCTTTTTAATAGTTCTCTAATCCAAGGGGAATTGCCGCCTAGCTGGAAAATTGCACATATTATCCCTCTGTTCAAATCAGGAAACCCCACAGACTTGAATAACTACAGGCCAATCTCACTGCTTCCTGTCTTATCCAAGTTACTTGAAAAAGTTATCAACTCTCAACTAAGGGAGTACCTGGATTGTGAAAACATCCTGAACGCAGCCCAATCAGGCTTCAGACCTAAGAACAGCAAGCCCTAGCCAAAGTGTCAAACGACTTGCTAAAAGCTCTGGACAATAAACAGCACATTTAAGCACTCTTCCTTGACCTCAGCAAAGCTTTTGGCACGGTTGATCATTCCATACTTCTTGATTCTCTGGGTAGCATTGGTCTAACCTCTTCTGCAATAAAGTGGTTCCACTGCTACCTCACAAATCGTAAACAACAAATTAA
Source organism: Neoceratodus forsteri (assembly GCA_016271365.2). NCBI lineage: Eukaryota > Metazoa > Chordata > Ceratodontiformes > Ceratodontidae > Neoceratodus > Neoceratodus forsteri. The sequence continues at coordinate 796,458,778 of CM028134.1, read as the reverse complement.
AGCTCAAAGTGAACTCTCCCCACTTAAAATACTGCCCTGAGGTGTCCCGCAAGGTTCTATCTTGGGAACTATCCTCTTTGCTCTTTATATCAACAGCATCGATTCTGGACTTCTTGCAGGAAACGTTCACCTCTTCACAGACGACACAGTCCTCATACAACAAAACCCTCTCTGGATCTTGCTTACAAGGAGCTACAACAGGATTTCATCATCCTCCAACATAACCTGCTGAATCTGAAACTATTGTTAAATGCCAAAAAAACAAAAGCCATGATTATCTCTCCATCCTCTTCCCACAATAAGGGGACATCTGGTACTCCACAGATTATCACCCTCCTTGGTGAACCATTAGAATTAGTGGATAAATTTAAATACCTGGGAGTCTGGCTGGATAACAACCTCAACTTTGGTGCTCACCTAAATGAGTTAACGAAAAAGCTAAGACAGCGCCTTGGTTTATTCTACCCCGTAAGATGCCTATTCACCCTGGTAGCTAGGAAGCGGCTGGTTCAAACAACCTTTCTTCCCTTGATTGACTATGCCGACTTACTATACACTCATTGCCCCCAATATGAGCTCCAAAAGCTTGATACACTCTGTCATTGCAAATTGAGATTTATTCTTGGCTTGCCTTTGCAAACTAATACTGCTTGTTGTACCAAGCATTAGACTGGCCGTCCCTTTCCATTAGGAGGCAAATAAACGCCCTCATGTGGCTCTACCGGGCTATGTCTAACAAACTTCCGATCTATATCTGCGACCTCTTTGAACATTCAAAAGGTATCTATGGACTAAAGAACTCCTCCCATGTACTCATTAGGATACCATGGACAAGGATACGTCTTGAATCAACTGCCATTAGCTCCTTCTTACCAGCACTCTGGAATAACATGCAAAAAGCACTTAAACTCTCCCTTTTGCCCAGCCCCTATATATTCAGACAGCTGCTCTACAGATGCCTGAAAATGGCATGTGACTGCTACAGGTAAGCATTATCCATCTTGACTGGGCACCCCCCTAACTCCAGATTGGCTGGCCTTCTTATTCCCCCTGTCAGCCGGCATCCCTCTAGGGTAACCACCCCCCTCAACTTCCTCCCTTCTTCCCGAAGAAACCCCCTTGGGGGCCTTCACCAAGTAGGCTGCCTGCTTCCCTCTCCCTTATGTGTCTGTCTCCCTCTTTTCCCACTGCCCTTCCCTGTGTCCTTGCCAATCTCTTTTCCCACTGCCCTCCATCATCTCCCTTTTTCCTCCCCCTCTGTACCCCACAGACTTCTATCAGCATATGCTGCATTTAAATGTTTTTTCCTTTTTGCACTTGCCATACATGTCTTGCTACAGCTATACTGTATTTTATCCCATAATACTCTGTCATAATGTCTGCTATTATATGAATTGTTATGTACTGAATACAATTTTGTCCTATGTGTCCAGGACCATCTTGAAAATGAGCTTGCTGTAAACTGCCTGGTTAAACAAAGTTTGATTGATTGATTGATACCACAGACCCTACTTGATCTCCAGATTTACCCTTACTTTCCTATCACTAGGGTTCCCCTATGCCTATCCCATGCATTCTTGAATTCCCCTACTGTTTTGGCCCCTACAGCCTCTGTTGAGAGGCTGTTCCATGCATTCACCACCCTTTCTGTGAAAAAAGTATTTCCTCACATTACCTGACTCTGCACCCTTCCAGCCTAATATCATGACCCCTTCTTCTTGAACATCTTTTTTTCTGAAAGTTGCTACCCTCCTGAACCTTATTTATGCCCTTGAGATATTTGAAAGTCTATCATATCCCCCCCCCCTTTCCTCTCTTCCATAGTATGCAATTGCAGTCCTCTAGTCTCTCCTTATATGGCTTTTGGTGCAGATCCTGAACAATTTTTGTTGCCCTTCTCTGAACTGCCTCTACTCTGTCTATGTCCTTCTGGAGATGCGGGCTCCAGAACTGGACTCAATACTTCAGATGAGGTCTCACCAATGATTTGTTTAGTGGTATCACTACCTCCTTTTTTCTGCAGTGATGCCTCTCCCTATGCACCCCAGCATACCACTGTCTCTCCCCACAGCCTTTTCACACTGTTTGGTCATCTTTAGGTCATCAGCTATGATTACAAGTCCCTCTTCTGTTTTGTGGCCATCAGCACCTGCCCCCCCCCATCATGTACTCTTCACCTGGGGTTTCTGTGCCCCAGATGCATGCTTTTGCACTTCTTTGCATTGAATATCAGCTGCTACATTCTTGACCACTCCTCAAGCTTGCTTAGGTTCCTTCTCGTTTTTTCCACCCCTCCCCAGAGTGTCAACCCTGTTGCATATCTTAGTGTCATCCACAAAGAGGCATACCTTCCCTTCCAGCCTCTCTGCAATGCCACTTATGAAGACATTAAAGAGGACTGGCCCCAGAACTGATCTTGTGGCACCATGCTGGTCACCCTCCTCTCCCCAGACTGAACTCTGTTTACCACCACCCTCTGTGTTCTATCCCTCAACCAATTTCTAACCCAGTTTACCACCTTTGGACCCATTCCCAGGCTGCCCAGCTTGTCTACAAGCCTCCTGTGTGGAACGGTGTTGAAGACCTTGTTGAAGACCAGGTAGGCTGCATCCACTGCCCCTACCTGATCCAAATCCCTGGGTCACCCAGTCAAAGAAATCCATCAGATTTGTTTGACATGACCTTCCCACTGTGAATCCATACTGCCTTGGATCCTGTGATCTGCTAGATTCAAGATGTACTACAATCCTTTTGTTTAGTAGTGATTCCATTATGTTCCCACCATTGAGGTCAGGCTGACTAGGCTGTAATTTCCAGCCTCCTCCCTGCTCACACTTTTGTGAAGAGGGACTACATCTGCCCTCCTCCAGTCCTCTGGAATCACACCTGTTTTCAGCTATTTGTTGAAAGTGGTGCTGCCAGCACTTCTCTAAGCTCCTTCAGTTTCTTTGGATGTATCCCGTCCAGCTCCATTGCCTTGTCCACTTTCAGGTTTGCGAGTTCCTTTAGGACACTCTCCTTCATGAATGGACTGGAGTCCACCTCCCTTCCACTGAAGCTCCTGTATTTTAATTGTAGTCTTTCACCTTCCCCTTCTTCTGTAAATACTGAACAAAAATATTTGTTCAGGATTGTTGCTTTTTCCAGGTCCCCCTCTGTACATTCCCCTTGTTCCCTTTTTAGCCTTACCCCCCCCCAACCCAATATTTTTTCTTTCACTAACGTACCTGAAAAATGTCTTGTCCCCTTTCATCTTTAATTACTGCCTGGGCTATGTGACACTTGGACAGCTGGTTCTGATCACTGTATCATTTTTGTAATATAAAAATGTGTTATTGACTGTCTCTCATGAGAGATGCTGAGACAGCATGTGAGATCACACACACACACACACACACACACACACACCCAGGTTTTAGATACAAGGTGTTACCTGGAAGGTCAGGAGCTAATTACAGACTAGAACAGGCCTTAATCAAGGATCTCCTGTTTATCTAAGTTAAATATAGCTTTAACTGCTAAGAGGGAAATCAGTATCCATTTTATGATGTTTTGAGGAGAAAACCAGGTTATGGCACACTGGTGCAAAATCACAAATGCTTTGATGTCTGTGTGTGAGAGAGGATACTGCTCATAGATGAAAGGAAATTTACAGACTTGATTGGAGAAGTCACATGGGGAAAGGAGTTTCTGCTGATGTAACCTTAATTAACTTACCTTCTAAAATGATAAAACATCCTGGGTGTATGATTTTTAATAAACACAGGGGGAGCTAGGTGACCTCACACAAAGGGGTTGGCAAAGACAGTTTTTAAACAGTATTCTGTTTTCCATTTTCACACAAATGTTTGGACTCTGAAAAAGAAACATCTTCAGCACTGTGAGATAAGGATACCTTAGAAAAGACAATTCTAAGAGTACTGTGGTAGGATATTTTGTCTGCACTTTTAAACCTGTTTTGTTTAAGTGATTTGTATGTTTTGTGATATATGGTTCTGTATTTTATGTTTTACATACTTTCATCTATTTTAGTAAAACTCTATTTTTAGAGCCTACTTGGTCTGTCTTTGAATTTCTTTCTTTAACAAGTGAAGTTTATATGGTTAAAACTGACACTATGCATAAGCTTGAATGGTGATACCAAACTGGAAAAAGGTGAGAGTCTAATCTGAGGTCTTTTATTAGAGTTTTTAAGGGTTCATTTTTATACACCTGCTTAGGTGCCCGTAGGTAAAGATATCTGGCCCCCCGAAGACAGAATTATCTGAGTCTATGCATTGGGTACACTAGCAAGAGGTTCACAGTTTGAATCCCTCAAGGACTTGAGACCAAAGGTTGATTCAAACCCACAAAACAGACAAGAGGGTTACCCTGTTTCTGTTAACTGTTCACAAGACTGCACTCGGAGGTTGGCACTTTGGGAGTAGAGGGCTGACCTGCTTAGTGGGTTTGTGACACACTCCCCTTGTTCCCTTTTTAGCCTTACAATACCCCCCCCCGGGTCTTTTTTCTTTCACTGATGTACTTGAACAATGTCTTTTCCCCTTTCATCTTTCATTACTGCCTGGGCTGTTTTATTTTCTGTTTGTGCCTTTGTGCTCCTGACTGCTTTCTCTGCCTCCCTCTTTTTTTTCCAGATAGAATTCCCTGTCCTCCTCCCTTTGTGTTTCCTTGTACCTCTTAAATGCCAACCTTTTCGCTTTTACCTTCCTGGCCACTTCCTTTGAGAACCATAATGTTTTTTCCTTCCTCTTGCCTTTGCTTAATTTCATAATGCAAAGGTTTGTTGCCACTATAGCTCCTTTTAGATGTGCCAGCTGTTCCTCTATACCCCCCCGGCCAGGGCTTGCCTGAGACTTATCCTGAACTTTGCTAAGTCAGCCCTTCCGAAGTCCAGGACCCTCGCTTTCATGTGTTTTGACTCCGCCATTGTTCTCACATTGAACCACACTGTACGGTGATCACCGTACCCTAGGTCCCTAGGTGCCCCCTCCACCATTACATCTGTAACTCTGTCCCTGTTGGTGAGTACTAAGTCCAATAACGCTCCCTGCCAGGTGGGTTCTACCACTAGCTGCCTGAGGCATGCCCCCTGCAGTGCATCCAGGATGTCCCTGCTCCTGGCTGAGATTGCAACTGGGACATCACAGCTGCATGCCAAAGACATGCTCTATGATGTTGCATTGTTGCAACATCATATGCAGGAAAGGGCATAGGCACAGAAACCATGTAGCATCTTCATCAAGTTCTGCACCTGTCCTCTGTAGTCGGTGCCATTGACTGTGATCATGTTGCCATCTGGCACCCACTGGTGATGGAGTGGACACCTATCTCAATAGGAAAGGGTATCACTGCATCAACTACCAGGTGGTGCGTGAAGCAACAGGGAAAATCATCATTGTCTTGGCATGGTACTGTAGCAGCACCCATGATGCCTTCATGTGGCATAACTCCATCTTGTGCAGGAGGTTTGAAAATGGGAACATCCCCAGCAGCCACCTCATTGATAAGTACACCCCACAGGCACTCCACCACAAGCCCCATATGGGGCATGAAGGTGTAGAACCATATATGGACAATAGGTCCTGGGTATGCTAGGGTCAATGGGCAGACTGAATGGACCACTGGTTGTTGCCTGTCTTCATTGACCTGGTGCCTATGCTGTTATTTGACATTAAACTATGCCCTTTATCTTCACAGGGGACAGTGCCTATTCCATGTGTCTGTGACTCCTCACACCTGTCCTTTGCCCTGCATCTATAGCAGAGAGCAGGTACAATGTGGCACCCCCCACATGCAACATTGTAGAGCATGTATTTGGCATGCTGATGTCTTTGGCATGCTCAAGATGTGGTTCCATTGCCTTGACCATTCTGGTGGTGCCTACAGTATGCCTCTCACAAGGCCTATACCATATTCCTAGCCTGTTGTATACCACACAGTATGGCACTCAACTGTTGGATATGTCTGCCAGCCACAATGCTACAGTCTGCATTAGATAGGGAGGCAGAGGATCAGGTGATACTGGAGCAGCTCGACAGGCATGATCTGGGAATGGCCAGGAGAGCCCAGGAATGCAGATCCCACGTCATATGTGACATCTACAGACCTGGCAGGTGAGTACAGACCACACAGGACACTGTAGGATGGTTCAGTAATGTATAAATCTATTAAGGCACAGGCCAGGCACCGCCAACAACAACAACAATACAAGCAGTGCAGTAAACTTAACAAGGGGGTAAAATGATGGGCACAACACAAATGCCATGCTACTGGGCAAGGGGGGTGTGAATAGAGAACATAGATGCTGACGTCCATGGTCGCCAGTGCTCCTGAAGGGTGCCAACACAGATACATGCCATCCAGGCCTGGGGAGGCTGTGGGTGCATGGCACAACTGGCCCACCTGCATGGGGATAGTCTTCTCAGAAAAGAAAGTTATTGGATATGTACACTTAAAAGTATTAAACCTCTGAATCTCAATGATCAATTGGATCTGAAGCCTTTTCTACGCTGACAGAGCTTTGAATGTAAAGTGACGTTACTGTCTGCATCTTGATTTTACTACATCTAGGTGTTTGATATTCCTATGGTCTAATTTGTCTTTTTTTCTCTCTTCTAGGTGCTGCTTCTATCTTCTTTCTCCCTGTTTTGATGAGTATGGCACACATCTGATCTTCTTCATTTTACCCTTGTGTGTTTCTCAGTCCCCCACCTCTTCACTATTCCATACAACCCCATATTTTCCTTTTCCCCTTTCCCTCTTATCTAACCCTCTCCCGCCACCCTTTCTTTCAACTTTCCCTTTGTTTTGGTTTGTACTTCCTTGTTTTAGCTCCATCTAGTACATACAGTTAGTATTTTAATCCTGGAGAAGTCCTAGATTGCAGTGGCCGTTCTCATTTCTACCTATATTTCTAGTTCAGTATTGACATTTATCTTCTGAATATAGTGAGCTCAATAATGACGCTGTCTCCTTATGATTTTGGTTTGCTATTGTTTATGAATTTAATATGCTTGAGACTGTCCATATGATGTCACGTCCAACTAATTTTTTTTTCTGTGTGTTATTTATCCCTCCTATGTGCTTCCATGCTCCGCCACTCCTTCAGGCTGCCTAGGCACCTTCTGACCCACCTGTCTCCTGTGAGCCTCCGATCTCATATAGCAGCTGCCCCCAGGGTAATCCGGTGTAACCCTTCACCGCATGGGTCCCCCTCCTCTGAGGGGGAAGGTGCCGGGGGGGACCAGTGCAACACTTCACCCCAGGCTGCTGCTGAGGTGGATATGGCTCTGTTGAGGCTTCAGTGGCATCAGAGGACTAGCAGCCATCATCTGGCCAGGCATGGAGCAGTTTTCCATTTTTCTGATTCCCTCACTGTGTGATCGTGCAGTGCTCCTGGTCTCCACCAGAGGCCACTGCCGAGTGACACTACCCTGCAGCCCCCCAGGAGAGGAGAGCAGTCCCTTGGATGCTCAATCCTTGCCTTCCCCTGCCAGCCCCTGGCATCCCAAGTCCATTCCCGAACCCGAGTCGCCAGTGTGGTGTGAGGTGTGGCGTCCAGCACCTCAGCCCTCAGTGCCACCGGGCCAGCGTCCATCTAATTTTAATAACATGAATATTCATTTTTTTGTACCTGTCTACAGCAATGTGTGACTCCTACAACCATGCCCCCTGAGGAGGAGTGTGAGACTCAAAGCGCTGTTGCAGTTGTGGTTAGCAGCCTTGTTTGCACCCTCACTTTCTTTCAGATGCTAATAAATCTTTATTTCAATATGTGCATTTGAAGTGTGGCTGGTCTTCTCTGAGCGTGGTACTTTTCTTTGCTACATTTGTATTGTCAGGCTGGCTGCCTGTTTCTACCAGCACCAGCCCTGCACCATATTTCACAGTCTAATCCTTTGGAGTTTACTGCATGTGGGTAGCATATGGGGACACAAAATCATAGGCCATGTTGGGGGCGCAAAAGGGAGGTCTACAGAGATACCTGGCAGGCAGGGTGAGGGCTGTATGCCAAGTCAGCCATGCCAGGGCCAGATGGCTGTGGCCTTGATACAGGGCAGCTGGAGATGTTGCAGGGGTAGTGGGGACACCCTGGTGATGGGGAGTGGCCATGCATCATCTAGCATCTTTCCCCGACCACCACCCCAGATACAGACCATCTTCCTGTGCAGCCCCCTCTATGGTGGGGAAGTAGACCTCAGCCATGGCATGGAGATGCCTGTGGTGACAGTGTCACCTGCCCCCAGCTGCATGCCTGTGGCTTACCACCCCTGGGGAGGGTCAGGTCATCACCTGGTGTGTGCAGTGTCCTCAGTGATCTGAGAGTCTTGGGTGTTCTTGACCTGGTACCGTGTGGTGCTGGTATATGCCTCACTGTTTGTTGTGGGGTGGCACTACTTACACTGGACAGCTGGCTATGGCCAGCTCTTGCACTGCCTATCACAGTGGATGTGGCCTTCCGCACAGCACCACACAGGTCCTTTAGGATAGCCACGAGCTCAGCATGTCATGGCTCTGCCTGCTGCTTGGCATGCTGCATGTCATCATGCAGTATTTGGTGGAGGTTTGTCGGCTCCTGCTGCACAGCACTCTGTGCCTCTGTGGTGGACCTCAGCAGCTACCTGATCTTAGCCATATCCTGCTGCTGCCAAGGACTGTCCTGTGGGACTGGGTTGAGCTGCACCCACAGTCGATGTATGGGCTGGGACTGCACTGCGATAGGTGCAGTGGTTCATGGTGGGTGTGGTGAGCCAGCTGTTTCTGGACAGTTGTAATGGGTGTGGGGTGACAGGGCCATAGACATGCTTCTGGTGGCTTCATGGGGAGGTGCAGAGGTGTCCTGCTGTGAGACAATTGTGGCGGGTGGTAGGACGGTGGTGGTGGGGTCCTGGGGTGGCACAGCCATGGCTGTTCCAGGGAAAGAAGTGAGCAGCATCCATGTGCCTGCTTGGTCATGCGGTGACTGCAGCTGGTCCCCAGTGGTGTTGTGGCTGGCTGTGGGAGACTGCCTATCCTTGGTGGAGGCCTGCTCCGCCTACTCCAAGCTCTCAATGTACGGTTCATCATCGTCATCTTCCAGGACTTCCTTGCAGCCATCCTCTGGGTGGTGTAGATGGGTGAGCGGTGGGCACTGCACATGCCTGGATGGTCCTTCGGTGTCCTCTTCTGTGTCTGATTCCATGGACTGTGCTGTAGAGAGATGACAGGGGCATTAGATAGAACTGTATCAAACTGAGTAGTGTACAGGCTGAGGCAGGATGCATGCCTAAGCAAATGGTGCCATACGCCAACATGGTGTGAACAGTACAGAGCCCATACCCTGCAGTGAGGGGCACACCCCTACACCAGGAACACACACACCATCACCATGGGGGACACAACCCATCACCAATGTCACCACAGACCATCACCAGTGTGCGCGCACATACCTCACATATACCTGCACCCAGCACCACGGTGTAAACACCCCACCACCAGTGGCCAATCACCCAGCACGGGGGGCACAAACCCCACCACCAGGGAAAATACAGGCAGCACCAGGGCACACACACCCCAGCTGACCCAGGCACATCCCACCACCCCAGGGTGCACACATCCCAGTCCTAGACGGTAGATGGACAGCACCACATGGTGCACTGATGTCGACATGCACAAAATTGGCCATGTACTGGGTGAAGGGGTCACAGCAGTGTTGTCCACACCCCATGCTGTACTCTGCCATAGCTTCAATGTGCACCCATACCGGTGGACAACCACAGCAACAAATCTGGTCTACAGGAGATTGCCCAGGCAGTCACTCATATGGCTGGGCAGGTCTGACCTAGTTTCCATAACTGCCATCTGGCAGTCCAGTCACCTCCATAGGCTGTAGTGTAGATGCTATGACCTCCTCCCCAGGATCCAGGGACCAGGTAGTCCCTGTTGCTTGTGGGCCTCCATCTGTGGCATGCATCTCCCGGCACTCCATCTCCATTGCCTCCTTCCTGCACCTCTTCAAGTCCTGGAAGCACTTTCTCAGTGCTTTCACAGGCCTGTTCCACCCACCAACGGCATTTACCTCCTCCATAATCTCATCCCGGGCTCACCAGACATGAGCATCAGTGCTTTTGCAGCAGGCCATCACACCCTGGCCTTGTAGGCCTATACCAGCGAATGCAATTCTTCCACACTGAAGTGGTGGGCCCACAGTCTATCACTATCTTCTGTGGTACCAGCCAGACAAGGGGGTGCAAGATGGGTGACTGGGGAGTACATGCAGTGGAACACAGCAAAACTGACCACAAGTCACACTCTCCCCAAACCGTACACCATGGATGTGTCCCAGACATGCATGCCCCTCCACAGCCCTAGACCAACTGACACTGGCCCATCCAGGCATGTACCCAGCACTGATGATGGTCACAGATAGGCTGGAGTGGACAGTAGCAGGGGCCCACCTACTCCAGGGCTGCCCACATGGATGAATGTCTGTGCAGGGGCACCTGGTCTGCAGTGTGCTGATTGGCCGGAGGGTCCCCTCTCTGACATGATCACACCACTACCAATGGGGGTGACCTCAGCACCTAGCCTACAGGTCCACCAGCAGCATGCAGTCTCATGTAGTCTGCTACAGGATCAACAACACCCCCACAGGACAGGCAGTGCCTAGACAATGGGAGGTGATGCACCCCCACCACCACAAAGTCACTGTTGCAGGGCTCCCACAACTGCATAGTACTTCCCATAATGTAGAGGGCATGGGACATGATTCAATGGACTGTGTAACCCTGGTGCTACCATGAATATTTGCGGACATTATCTGCAATATCCACCACTGCAAAACATGGAATGTTTTACTTTCAGAACACTGCAGACCCAGGCCCAGTGATTCAGAGGCACTACACCCATGCTGCTGTGTCAAGCACGCTGCAGCAGAGTAGCACATGTGCAGTGGTTCCTTGCTGCGTACAGCAAGGTGCTAGTCACCTGCAAGCCCTGTTGTCACATCAACCCCTGCATGGCTATGGGGACACTTGTCCACTCCCTGGCTCCAGGGCCATGTGCAGTACATGATGTACAGTGGGACTGCAACTCCTGCCTATTACACTCGCGTCTATATTGTCCACATGGCTGGATGTCCCATGCAGCCACCCTGGTAACACCGGACAGTTAGAAGTGTTGGGTAGCCTAGGCATGACTGTCCACTACATGAACATAGGAACAGTGCTCTGTGGGACAGGGATTGTTCTGGAACTTTCTGGGGGCTCTTGCTATGTCCATACTTCTCCCAGATTATCAGGGGTGTCTCTAATTTTGCCTGCACATATTCCTCTGTCCTGTGTAACATTTGTGTTTCTGTGTCCGAACAGTGGGGTCTGTATGCACAAAATTCTGTTAACCATTACAGTTACAGACTTATTCAACTTCGGAACATGCAGCTTACACTAAGCTTCTTATTCTATTAGCCTTCTGAGGGAATATAGCCAGTTTTTAAGATGTGTCCTTAAGTGTGAGTCTTTGACCTTGATTTGTGTTAGCCTTGTCTCTGATATCTGGGGCAACAGGTTGAGAGGTATGGCTTTGCATCATGCATCTGGGGAACATGCTATTAGTGACACATACACACAGGGAACTGCAAACATCACACAGCCTAGTGCACTCCACTGAACACTTACCACCATTCACCTGCAGTTCCACTGTGATGTCTGGGTGCTGCACTGTGCCAAGGTATAGTTAATATATGAAGCACTGTCTATAATGACATGCTAATGTGGCTTGTTGCCCAAGGACAGCCCAGTGACCTCCTCTGCATACACTGGTTGAGTATAGCAGGGTTACCTGCTGTGCTATCCGGGATTGCTCTTGCGCAAGTGTGTGTGCCGCACAATCAGTTACACATGCTACAGCCCTAGTGCAGGCCTGGTGACATGTCCTGCCTAAGACGCCATTCATTTTTTTTTGCCATTCACATTTTATTCATTTTTGTGCAGAGGCAACATATATAAAACATGAACATAACAGAATATAATCTATAATATTACAATAATACCATAGCACATGAGACTCCGACTGTCACAAGTTCTCTTCAAAAAGAAACCCCCCCACTAACCATAACAATAAAATATCCCTCACCCCCCTCCCCCTCCCCTTATATCCCACTTCCCTCCCATTCACAAGGCATTACCAGCTATTTACCTCCTATGGGGTGTGATCTAAGTTCCAACAAATAAATTGAATACAGTGGGGCCCAGATTTTCTCAAATAGAGGCAATTGATTATGTAGAGCAGCTATCATCCTCTCAATCCTAAGAGTGGCCAGAAGTTCCGCCAACCATTCGAAGTAAGAAATCCCTAGATTATCCTTCCAATGTCTCAAACTAATCTTTTCACCGTAATGGAGATCAAGGCCATGGAAATTTTCTATTTCTGACGAGAATCGGACATATCTCCCAACAAACATACCTCAGGTCTAAACATGTCATCCAGACCCAACAGAGGGTCAACCTTTTCTTTTATTTCTGTCCACAATGGAGTGATTTTTGGGCAATCCCAAAAAATATGTAAGAGATCCCCCTTATCCTGGTCACATCTATAGCACTTAAGACCACTCAACAACTTCAAATCCACCAGTTTTTGAGGGGAATAGTAAATATTATGCAAAATTTTAAACTGTATCAGCCTCAATTGATCCTGTCGAATAAACCTATGACAACCCTGCCATATCTCAGACCAGTACAAGATTATTTCTGGAAACACCGTCGCTCAATATGAACTTGGGGCCAGGTTCCCTGAATAAGCCCAATAAAATAATACTGTGTAAATCTTAGAAACTGCCTGTGGGATTCCTACTAATAGGCCTAGATCCGCCAAGAAGGCAATCCGGGGGGGTTGCACCAAGTCATTCCCAACCTTCTGTATTATTAGATGGGGGAGTTGATATATTTTGAAAATATCTCTGGTAGACAAGTTGAATTTGTCTAATATTTCCACATGAAATTGGAGTTCCCTCCTCATTAAGAAAGTCTTTCAGGAACATACATCTGGTAACAACAACCAATCAGTTCTGATGGGCCTACCACCTATCAAGAAGCGAGGATTACCCTAATGGGCTGAGCCCAATCTTTGACCTGATCATATTTTAAAAACTGCAAAGCTGATTATGGATCCTTAATGACACTCCTATGGGAGATTCCTTCAAAGAAGGAGGGAGTACCTTGGAGGTGGAATAAAATAGGGCCTCAGGGGAAATACCAAAACTTTTAATACGATTAATTTACAGATTAACCCATGGGGCCCATAATCTGACGTTAAAGAAAGATCTTTATATAAGGCCCATCTACCATATTTATTCAACTGAGCTGCCCAAAAATAAAGAGCAAAATGAGGCAGTCTCAAACCTCCGAGTGGTTTGGGGCCACCAATTTTAGTAGGACATCCTAGCTTTTATAACCCCAGACAAAATCAGCTACCATCTTATGGAGTTTATTGAACCATGACATCGGAGCCAAATGTTTAGCATGCTCAAGGGATAAAAAGTCTAGGGAATATATTCATCTTAACTATGTTTATTCTCCCCATATCGACAATGGAAGTCGCCCACCTTTTAGATCTAGCTCAATAATACGAACCAGGGAATCTAAGTTTAACTGATTAATCCTTACCAAACTTCGCCACAAAGTAAGACCCAAATACTTAAAGGAATTAGAATTCCACCCCAAACCAAGCTCAGTAATTTCTGCTTAAATAGTTTGTTATTAAGGATAAACCACTGTTTTGTCTGGATTCAATTTGTAATTAGAGAAGACCAAAATTGTGTATTAGTTTCAACAAATTAGGAATGGACCTACTAGGCCTCGAAACATAAACCAAGAGATCGTCTGCATATGCCATAACTTTAATATTTTGTTCCAAAATTTTAATGCCCTCGATCTCTCGGCTACTCACTATACTTCTTATAAGAGGCTCTAGGTACAAGTTAAATAACAGGGAAGATAAAGGACAACCTTGTCTTGTACCTACATGTAATTTAAAGGGATTTGAAATGGCCCCATTACAAGTAATTCTAGCCGAGGGTTTAAATACAATGCTCTAACCCACTCCAAGAACTTTTCAGGAAAACCAAATCTATTCATTACACGAATAAAACCCCCAGTGTACCCTATCAAAGGCCTTCTAAACGTCCAAGGAGACCAGCCATTGGAAGGTTGGTCTCCTGGAGACCGAGAAGGCGATGTAAAGTTCTGAAATGGTCAGCTGAGGACCTACCTTCATAAAACCTACCTGTTCTGCACCTATCAATTTAGATAATATTTTGTTAATTCGATCCGCCAACAATTTAGCCAAAATTTTGACATCATAATTCAACAGCGAAATAGGTCTATAGCTGGCTGGCTTTTCAGAGGCCTACCGGTTTAAGAATTAAAACTATAAGCGCCTCTGAAAGAGTCCTATCACCTCTTTTCCCAGTCAGGATATACTGAAATAGTCTGAGTAATAGAGGAGCTAATTGCCCAGAAAATTTTTGTAAAATTGACGAAAATCCATCTATGCCCGGTGTTTTATCTATAGGTAGGTTCTTAATAGCTAACTCTATCTCCTCTTGGGTTATATCCGCATTGAGGGAGGCTCGATCGGATTCGTCCAATATGGGAAGTTTCAAGCCTTCCAAAAAAGCCGACACTTCTGTCTTAGTGGGTGGGAGTTCCACAGCACCATATAGGGATTCAAAATATTGTCGGAAAACATGAACAATTTCTTCTGGGGAGGTCTTGACACAACCATCTTCCTCCGATAAAATCCCCTCAATCAAATGGGAAGATTCAAGTTACGCAATATGTCTAGCCAGAAGCTTCCCAGACTTTTCCCCCTGGTCTAAATAGTTGGCTCTTGTCTTAATTAAAGCAAATTCTGCCTGTTCCCCTAATATTCTAAGATAGGCATCTCTCACCTTAGCTAATTTCTCTTTATCTTCCTCTCTCGAATTTAAGGAAATATTGGATTCCAAAGTCCTGATTTGTGCTAGCAAGTCCAACATGATACCTTCCTTCTCTTTCTTCCTCTTAACCGCCAGGCTAATTAACACTCCTCTCATATAAGCCTTAAATGCCCCCCAGAAAATATCTGGACGGACATTGTCATTCAGGTTATTTAGAGTGAACTCTTCTATTTGCTCCGACAAGAATTGGGCCACCTTAGGTATTCTCAGGATCTGATTATTCACTTTCCATCTATTACCCCTTTTCATAAGAGACGGAAAGGAAATTGAAACCGTAACCGCTGAGTGATCCGAAAGCGGACCTGCTACTATTTCCGAGTCAAGAACCCCCTTAAGGAGAGTTCGAGAAAGAAATATGTAGTCAATTCGAGACTCAGCGCTGTGGGCTGGAGAAATGTAAGTGTACTCCCTAGACTTTGGGTGGAGAACTCTCCAAACATCTGACAAACCTAGTCGATCTAGTAAATCTCCAAAGGCACGAGAAGCAGGGATGCGATATGTTTGCGATTTGGTAGATCTGTCCATTGATGGATCCAACGCTAAATTGAAGTCCCCTCCCAAAATCATAGGGCACTGATTGAATTGTCCACGTTAGGGCCATACACGGAGCCTACCAGAATCTCAGTATTCTGCAATTTCCCTTTAACCAGCACATATCTGCCTTCCCTATCTTGGACCACCTGGGTTGGAGTAAAAGGCACAGATCTATGCATTAAAATCATAACACCCCTACTCTGAGTGCTGCCCTGAGAAGAAAAAACTTCCCCTATTTGTAGCCTCCTCATACAACTAACCTCTTCTTGAAGTAAATGTGTCTCCTGCAAAACACTATCTTCGGCTCACAGTGTCTATATGCTTCAGGATCTTGTATTGTTTAATTTTATGCGCGCCTTTTACGTTCCAAGTGAGAAGTTAACTGTTACATCTGTCCCCATACTTATTCATCAGACCTACAAAGTAATGTGACCATCCATCTATGGTGTAACCAAGCGTTAAAACCTACAGCCTTGTGGCCACCCCCAAGACCCACATTCTCTAATCCTACACAAAATACTCCCACAACTATTATTCTGCCAATACCCCCAAAAAGACCCAGCATCCCCCCACCCCACCCCTTGCCCCATTTTCTTCTCACGGCCCATGACAACAGCTCACTAGGCTTATCCTCCAGCGCCCACCCCCGCCATCCCCCCAACCTATTAGTAACATCCAGATTTGCACATGCCCTCATAACATTACTTATTCCAACATATATCTGATTAATTAATGGTACCAAACCCCAAGATCCCAAATACCCAGTTCTCACTCTACCTGTAATTGATACAAACCTAAATAAGGCAGGAGTATAAGAGGAAATAATACAAAGGAACAATGCTATTACCTGGTTAACTTCATAGCCAAATATTAAAAGTAAACTTCCCCAAATAAGTCAAAGGGTAAAAGTCAGATCAAAATGGGGACACACCCTCTTTAAAACCCCAACGCGATCACTAACATATCTAAGCCATTCCCAGATTATATAATAAAGTATTTGCTCTGAGCCAGCATATCAAACTTAATGTAAATCTTCAACACCCTCTTATGATCAATGTAACAAAATAGGGCAGGTCTTGTTATCCGAGCTGGTGTCTGATACTGTCCAGATTGGGCATAAATCTAACCCTGAATTTTGTATAACCCAACCTAAAATCAGTAATTAACATTCTTGGTACCCACAGTAAAGTTAATAAAATAATATAACAAGGTTCGATAAGCCCACGAGCATAGCGTCAAATTCAGAATTACAGGAAGAGATCCACTCAACCCCTTGTTTTAAAGCAATTCACTACATATCAACCACTTGCTAAAATAAAATGACACTTATCACAGTCCACTTAGTCCCAGAACAGTATCCCAGAAAACAAATCTAGAGCTGATTCCACAGCATTTGTTGCGAGCTCCCACATCCTCCCGGCCAATAAGTCTTCAGCACCCTCTTATGGTCAGCGCAACAAAATAAGACAGTCTTTGTCATCCTAATTGATGGCTAATATTTGTCCAAGGAGGGCATAGATCCAACCCTGAAATGTGTAAAGACCCACATAGAAGGCAATAACTTACAAGCTTCGCTGCCCCAGGTAAAATTAACAAACTAATATGACAAGGATAGGTAAACCTACGAGAACAACATCAGATTGAGTGATACAGGGAAGAGATCGCACTCAACCCCTTATATTAAATCGATTCTCTGGAGAACAGATACTTGCTGAAACAAAATAAAGATTATCACAGTTAGCTTAGTCCCAGAACCATATTCCAAAAAACGAATCCAAGGCTGGTTCCACAGTATCTATTGCGAGCTCTCACATTCTCCCGGCCACTCAGGTAACTTTAAAGAGAGTAGGGAAGGCCAGTTGTAACGCAGCTGCCGCAGATTCGTAGGTGTCGAATGCCTTCCATTCTTCTGCAATGAATACCTGGAATTTCGCCGGGTAGCCCATACGAAATTTAATATCAGCTGCAATTAGCTTCTTGATCAGCGGGTGATACACCGCCCGTTTTTGCCTGATCAAGAGTGGCAGATCTTGGGCTACCCTAATTCTAGAACCTTCCCAATATAATTCTTTGTCTTCTTTAGCCTTCACGATGAAAAGTTGTCTCTCCTGATAATTAAGAAAACGAAAGATAAAAGTTCTAGGTGGCGCATTTGGAGGGGGTAAAGGGCGCAAAGCTTGATGAGCCCTCTCTATAACATAGGAAGATCCAAATGGTGAGGGTCCGGCTATTTTCTCAACCAGTTTTTGGGCAAATTTGGTCGGATCATGCCCCTCAGCTTTTTACGGTAGCCCAATGACTACCACATTATTTCGGCGACTTCTGCCCTCCAAATCTTCAATCTTTAACTCCAACTTGCTGATTTTCTGGTTTAGTTTGTTCACCACTGGGTCCAGTTGTTCTCTGCTCCCCTCTAAAGATCTAATACGTGCCTCATTGTCAGCGGCTCTGGGCAAGATCCTCTAAAGTAACAGTAATATTTTTAATTTAGATTCGCCATATCCTGGATGCTGATCTTAAATGGAATGAAACTCCCTCTAGGAACCGTGATAGAGTTAGGGTTCTTCCTCTAGGCTACCATCCCCCGAACCCTGAGCCGGCAAGGAGGCCGAGGCCTTGGATTTCTTAGCGGCCTTCTCCGGAGTCGCCGGTGGCGTATGTTTTGGGGGAGGTTGACGCATTTCTGCCTCCATAAAAATTGTACACTCAGGTTCTCCTCTGTATCTGATACCGAAAAAACCTCCTCAGTACTAAATTAATAGGGTTTGATATTGCAAATGATAGATGGCAAGTCGGAGCGCTTGGAGACAGCAGCTACTCCGTGCACTGCATCACGTGACTCCCCCCTTCCCCTAAGATGCCATTCAGCTGTTCAGCCTTGCGCACTGCAACACTGTGTAGCCATGTAGTGCTGTGCTACAACTCGTGTGAACAAGAGGCTTCTTGCATTCCATGCACATGCCACCCCGTGCTGGCTGCATGCCCCTGCCCCGGACGGGCATGTTGCACAGTACACCAATGCACTGCACAGCACTACTTATTAATTGTAATATGCAATGCAGCACAGGCCCTGAACCAGGAAGCAGCATGCCAGGAGGCTGTGCAGGACATATAAGGCAACAGCTATGAGCTCTGGATGATGCAGTGCAGTCATGCAGTATGACCACCAGTGGTTGTCTGTTGAGGTAGCCGACTTGGTGGTCACCAGGGAGGAGGAGGAGCTGCTAGGTGAGGCATTTGGGATGAATAGGCCTTGGTGTAATGTCTGGGCTTCGGTGGGTCATTGCCTGACCTGTAGGACAGGGATCGCCCACACTGGGACCAATGCCACCACCAGCTCAGTGACCTGCAAGGAATGGAGCATGCAGGCTGAAGAAACTGGGGGATATGGTCACCAGGGCACCGTGCCAGTCCAGAACTATACAGCTGGGTGGTAGGAGGGTACGTACTTCTCAGCTGGACATGATTTTCTGGGACGTCACTGATCGTGCCTCAAAATTTTCCTCTGTTCCTCATAAAAGTTGTGTTTGAGACAGAACAATGGGGATCTACGCATAAAATGTCAGACATTCATATTACAGACTAGTTAATTAAAACTTTATTTTTAAACAGGATAAAACTTTAGGTCCAAAGGACCTATCTTCAAAGTTGTCCTGTGTACATACATACAAACATTCTATCAAACAATGCACATATATCATACATACTCCATTACATTATAAAACAGACAGCTGTTGCAACAATAACTTACATAAGATAGACATGGTTGATATTGTCAATAACAAGCACATTCTTCATGATAAGTTACCAGTATATCAATTTTTTTATTTAAAAATGGATAGCCTGTGCAAATTTCTTCTTGATGGGGATATTTAAGTCCACAATACTGCAGCAGAATACTGAAAGGTCATTTGACCAAATCTGGTTCTGATTTTGGGGATTTTTAGACCCCTTTCCACTTTCCTTAACTGGCATTGTTGTTCCTTATTCTCTTGTTGGATACATAAATTTCCCCTGATCAAGCCCTCCCTGACTTTGAAAATGAATATGGCATATTGTTTTTTTTAAATGAATAGCCAAACTGTCCCAAGCTAATTGTTTGTACATAACACAGTGATGGGTCATGAAGGGACATCTCAGGACGAATCTAGCTAACCGATTATATACTGTATTTACCCTGTCCAATAGTTTAGTACCGGCAAAGCCAGAGACTAGATTGCCATACTTCAGGACTGGAAGAATCAATTGTGTTGCTATTGTTTTTCACATTTGAAGAGATACAATTGATGTTGATCTTCTTAATGCATCTATTCTTGTATTCACTTTTTTCATTATGTAATCAATGTGGTTTTCAAAGGTCAGTGAGCAATATATAATAACTCCTAAGTCATTATAGATAGCTAAGTCATTATAGATAGCTTATTAGTTAGTATTTGTCCTTTTCTGGTAGTGACATCCACATGTGGTATTATTTGATTTTTGCTTTTCTTATTTTGAAAACATATTACCTTTGTCTTTTTACTGTGTAATACTGATTTTGATTCATAAAGCCAGTCCTGGAGTATGTCAAAATCAGCTTGAAGCTTTCTTATTATCTGGTCTTGGGTTTTTGCTGACGCAAGCAGCATGGTATCATCTGCGTAGAGCCTTACTTGGGTACTTTGGATGTTCTCAGGCAAATCATTTACATAAATCAAGAACAGTAATGGCCCCAGGATTGAACCCTGGGGCACTCATCTAGTCAAGTAGCCTAAATCCTGTAGTTGGTTGGCAACTTCTACCCATTGTGTTCTTTGCCCTAAGTAAGATTAAAACCACGTAAGTGGACCATAGGCCATTCTGATCCTTTCCAGTCTCTCAAAAAGAATGGAATGGCCCACTAGGTCAAAGGCTTTGTACAAATTGATGAACACTGCACCCCCGAGCTCCCCGGCATCCATAGCACTTGCTTCTTTGTCCACGAAGTCCACGAGTGCGGTGCCCATTGAATGCCCTGCCCTAAAACCGTTTTGGAATTTGGTTAATTTTGAATACTGTTCTAAGTATTCATATAGTTGGTTGTAAACCATTTGTTCTATCAGCTTTGAGAGTATGGAAAGGAGCACAATCGGCCTATAATTAGAAGGGTCATTAGGGTTCCCCCCTTAAAGATAGGGAATAATTTTTGTTATCTTCCACGTATTGGGAAATTTTCTTTCAATTAGGCTTTGATTAAATATTCTTGTTAGTATTGGGGTTATAATTTGTTGGGCATCTTTCAGGAATCTTATTTCAATTTTATCTAGGCCACAAGATTTACTGGGATTAAGTTTTTTAATTTCTTTTGCTACTTCCTTCATCTTGATTTTTCTAAAATAAAACTTTGGTAAATTGGATTCCACAATTCCATTTTTATTATTCTCAGTATTACTCTTTACAACGTTTGGGATAGCAATATCCAGCAAAGTAATAAAATACCTGTTCAATATATGTGCAATGGATTTAGGGTTTAGGGGAACTCCATTTTTGTTTATCATTTTGTTGTTCTTTAGAAAATGCAGTTTGTGATACTCCCCTTATTCTACCAACTTTCTGAGTGAATATTACCAGTCGTTACGTTGTGTTCCTGAGTTTGGGTCTCTATCCCAGATTTTTGGAAACCTTGTCCCTGATTTATGCGACATTAAGTTGGGAGGTATGGGGGAGGGGTGGGCATGTGTAGAGGAGAGTGGTATTGTAAAGTGTGCAAGGCAACCCCCCCCAGACACTGTACATGCATCCTGTGTGCCCTACGTGCTCCTCTGTGTACAGTGGGCTATGCCCTGTGGCATAGCCTGATAGCTGTATAGTGCTGACCAGCCACCCTGACCCACGGGACACCTGTCTGTCCTGTGCATGACCTGCACCACTATGGTTGCTAGGGGATGCACTGTCCAGCTCCTCATGGTGGGGGCTGCTGCCTGGCTATGGTGGTAGGGGCATGGGCATGAGGGCCATCTGAATAGTGGCATGGCTTGACTGCCTGAGCCCATATGCTGCCTACGGGGTTCCTGTCATGACGCTGCCTGTTACATCGACAGCATGGTCGATACTCACATGCAGTGTCTGTGTGGCTGCCTTGGGTGCTGTATCCAGCAGAACGTGTGCTGTTCTGTGGCTTATCATATGAGGTGTCTACTGTGTACCACTGGACCATGGGGCCTCATGTGCCAGGGTCCGCAGGTGGTGTGCATGGCCATGAGGCGTCCGGCCATGTATGGGACAATGTGTGGACAAACACCACAAACTCCTGGGCATTCCACCACTCTGCCCCCACCCCGTGGTGTGTGTCCTGGTGCATCATGTGTACCCATACATAGCATGTCATGCCAGGGGCACCAGTGCCAGTGAGCAGTGGCCACAATCAGATTGGCTCACTAACACCTGGACAGTGCCATGTGGGTCCCTCCATTGGGTATCTGGCCACCCTGTACATTCTGGATGCTGTAGTGCAATCAGCTCTGTTATAGTTACATGGACCCTGTATGTCACTGTAGGATATAAACACAGGGTTATAGTATATTATTGATGGGGTCTACCGATATATGTGCATCACCCTGGCACTCCCCTATTGGGTGTCCAGGTGGGCTCTAGTGTCTACATTCCAGGTGGGCCCACTGTACCCTGGTCTGGCCCTGGCAGTAGTCAATACACAGGGTAGCATGCATTGTGGATGTCCCCACTGGGGGGGGGGCATGCTATATGTGTGCATATCAGGACACTTGTGTGTGATGCCACTGGTCAGGCCACTGGTACCATGCAGACCCACTCGCCTCAGCCTCTGAGCATGGTGTATGACGTGGCTAGGCCATGGTGTGGACAGATGCACAGTTCTGTGTGATCCTGTATACTGTATGGGGCAATGTGTACTACTGCAAGGAACTGACTACACCTCTCTTTTCCTGTCATGCAGCTCTCAACTCACAGCATGCATGGGACCAAGAGGAGCAGGCATGGAGCCTGTGGTGCAGGAGGGAGTCCTGGGAAGTGTTGGTGGGCTGTGGTTGTGATGGGGCCCAGGGCAGACCTTCAGAGGGGTGGTGTTCCAGTGAGTAGGTTACCATGTGTGTGTAGCACCTGTGGTTACATGTGTATATGTGTGGGAGCCAGCACTGGTTGTGTGGTGGTGGTCATGGCATTGGGTCTCGCCCTCCACAGTGTTTCCTCAATTATATGGGACTCTGGTATCATGGTGCTTTAGTCACCTGTGTGCCCAGAATGCACAACATGGTAGGTCCTCTGCACTGCTGGCCTCTTTGGTGCCACATGTGGTCTGTGGCATGTTCCAGTGGCACACCGCCAGCCTGCTGTATTGGTATGTGGTGACGGGTGGGGGCCGGGGCTCTGGTGAGTGGTGCATATCAGGGACCAGGCATGCACACCTCAGACCACAGCCATGGTAGTGTCCACAACACACAGTGCTGCCTTGGCTATGGTAACCCAATACATAGAGGACTACTGGCCACGCACTAGACATGGTGGGGCCATGCGACTAGTGCCCTGCATGGGTCTTGTAGTGGAAGACATCCCACAATCAGTGTAGGGGAGAGGGGCACAGCTGGACAGTATCTACAGGGGTCCATGGGGTTGATCACTGGGGCTAGGCTCAGGGTGCCACAGTCTTACATGTGGGCAGCATCACTGAGCTACCATGGTGCTGTGCCAGCACCTTTACAGTGACTGTGGTGACCCATCAACCTCGGTCAGATATGGTATGGCTGCTACATGTGGTGACCATAAGGGTATATAGGATCACCACGGACCTACCAGGGGGGCCCCACATGGACATGTCCAGGCATCCTGGTGGTCATGTCCACTTGGGTTACACTGTACCTATAGTGCATGGGTGACAACTGAGATATCAGCCACATCCAGCCTCAGTGCATAGCACACTGGTGTTCTGTCAACAGGTGACATGGTGAGTCCTATGTCCTCCCATGTACAGCACTGCAGTAGTAGCATACACTATGGGCCTGCACACAGTACTGCCAGCCATTTCCAACCTTGTACAGCTGTGTTGTATGCCCCATGTGTGGGTACCTGTTCCCTGTCCCGGCTGTGACCCTGGGAGGATCATGGCTGTCTGTATCCGTCACACCCGAGTTTTTCAGGTGGCAGGATACCTGGACAGTGGCCAAGGGTGTGTTGCCGCCATGCCCATGGGACATGCCTCTGCCTCACGGACCCTGGTGCAGTGCTGCTGGGGGCTGTGCCACTCAGTGTGGTGTATCTCTGCCATGCCCGCCAATGGTGTGCATGTATACCATGGCTGGGCTACCACATGTGCTGCATGGGACAGCCATGGCAATGCATCCCTCCAGTGTATGGGTCCAGTGTGCTTTACATGGTGCGCTATGTCCAGTCCATTGGGAGTGTTGGCCAGCTGTCCTCCCCAGGTGGCATGGTCAGCACATGTACTAGGTAGATGTACAGTGTTGGTGTATAATGGGCAGGACTTGCATTCACAGCTGGCTGATTTCTTTTAATTTCTGTCCATAGGTGCATGGCAGAGTCCAGACCACCACTGGCAGTCTGAATGTTTCAGGGGTCAGGATGACCTACTGAGGCAGATGGTGAGGCAGTAGTGCTTCATCTTATGGTGGCTCGAGGAAATCAGTGAGGCAGTCCAGGTGGTGGCAACAGTGGCCTGGCTCCTAGACCTGGCAGCACCTCCTTCACCAACCACACTCCCACCAGCGCCATAAGGATGAATTGGCACAGCCACCCTTTTGATGACCCCTTGTGGACTCACCCTACTCCATGTTGCTCCCCACCCCTGTTTACCCTTCCTGTTACCCTTTTTTCTTCTAGCCTGTTGCCATGTGTTGTTAATAAAGTTTATTTTTGTTACTGATGTAGCTGTGTTGTGTGTCTGTCCTTGGTGCAGTCACTGTCCACCCACAGCCACCCGTGTTGTGCTGTTTCATACCCACTGCCCTGCACAGGGTTGCACCTTTGCATACCTGCCTTCATGGGCCACACTGTCCTGAGTGCTCTATGCAGTGCTGCATTAGTGCTCTGCATTGCCTGCACTACACAAGTTTGCACTGTGCCATGGCTACCCTATAGTTAGATGGCATAGCACCAGTGCAGTGCCTCTGAATATATAGTGAGCTATGGACCCAGCACAGGCACTATCGGTGGTGCAGTGCAAAGTGCATCTGTGCAGATTTTTGAATATCTGGCCCCAGGTGTTTTACCTTACACCTGTACCCCCCTCCAAACTTTACAGTAATCCCTGTACTTTAGTAATGAAGATCACCAACCTGAGCCCCTCACCTGGGTTCCATAGCGCTCGAGTCCAATATTCACCATATCCTGTTTCAAGACAGTTTGGGTCATTACTGCATTTGTTGAGCTTGTCTGTGTGGTGAACTTCTGATGTACCCAACATGCCACTGGTGCCTCAGCCATTCTCAGAATCTACCTTGTCCCTCACCATGCACAACACAACTGTTATCTAAGTAAGCCTGCAGAAGTAAAGCATTAGCAGACATGATACAATTGGCAAATCTGATGTGGAAGTGGTCATACTGACGGAAGAGGCTAAGGTGAAGAAGACAGCACTGGCAACTAAAAAGAGACAAATTCTTAAGGTGCTGTGTTGCCTATTGTTCCTCCACCAATACATTTTAAACCCACAACCTGACTGCTCATATAATGAACCCATGATATGTGCTGGCCAGGAAATTTCCAGGGGAAAAAAAATCATACCCCGTAGCTGCAACATCCACAATGGTCAGATAAGAAGAGGGGCATTAAGTAGTGGGTCACTTGTAAGAATGGTAGATGGGAGTCTATTAGGCTTTAATGTTAATTATATAAATAAGGAATGGGCACTCCTAAGTTACTGACTCACTGTCTGAGTCTCAACATAGTAAAAGAGCCAACTGTGCACTTGGATAAAGCAATAAAACTTCGGGAAAATTTGGGCATGGGGGGCGTTCTTGTAGTCAAACCTCGAGCAAACCTCTTTACTCCTAATGGAGTTGTTGCTGGATAAAGTACTTTGCTGCTGCAACCTCTTCAAAGCTGTAAGGGTGACCATCTTTCCTAATGGTAAGTACTGCTGGGTGCTAAACCAAAACTCTACATCCCCCTCCCTCATACTCATTCATTATCGATCCTAATGCCTTCCACTTACTGTACGCCCTTTTTAAAGAATCCTGCAGTAACAGCTGATGACCTTTACTCTTCAATTTCTTTGTTTTGCAGTAGGCATACAACATCTTCAGTTTATCACTGAAGCTGTGGAGGCAGAAACGAGCTATCACAGTGGGACATCTGCTAGAGGGTTTGGTGCCAGGGCCCTGTGTGCCCAAACAGCTGTAATTTTCCACCCTTGCATTCCAGATGTAGCATCTTGGGCAAGTCTCAAGGAAGGCCATGGTATCATGACCCTCAGTACCCTCCTATAGTCCCCTAAGGCAAAGATGTTCTTTCTTTCTTTCTTTGTTCCGCTGTTTAGCCAGTAGCTCTCTCAGTTCCACCAGCTCTCACTAGAGACCCTGCACCATGCTCTGCCACATCCACATACAACAAACTTCATTTCTCTGCCTCTCTGTCTAGCATGCTTTTGGTCTGGAGGCTTGTTGAGTTAGGATCCCAACTTCAGTGGATATTCTTCAGTTTAAAGGACCATATGACTGGGATCCAGTTGGAAATTTTCTGACTCAGCATCATCATCACGTCATCCAAGACCACTTGTTTGGTGCTGGTTTCCAAAACTCCATCAGGACCATAGTTTTTTGAGTTCTTCTGTTCCCTAGCAGGTTTATCCAATGGTGTCTTCTGATATTCTTCTCACCAAGCTTGGCTCTACAATCCAAAATATGAACACATAGTTGTGCAAAAGGATAATGTTAATATCAAAATAATAAAACCAGCAATAAAACATTGAGTGCACTCTCCCAAACACAGCCAAATGTTTTCACCCGGCTCTCAGGCCTTGTCAAGGCTGATGAAGTACCAGGTGTAAAGCATTTAAAAAGCACCTTCTTAAAGAGGCATGATACAATTACCTCAAGCACTAGTACATACACATATAAATACCCCAACCTTACACCTATATCAAAAACACAATACAGTGTTAGAAAAACTCCAGGCTACTAATTGCAATATGCATATAAAGTGCTATACATCCAAAACATTGTGAATGATTATATATACAGTGATAAATTCAGAGAAGGAAGTGGGGCTATGGGGGAAAGGGGAAGAGGAAGGGGTAGAGGTAGGGGAAAGGATGATTTGAGGGTGGGGGATGGGGAAAGAGGAAAAAAGGGGAAGAGGCATGGTGGGGCTGGGGAAAGAAAAGCTACAGTCTCTCCAATTAGTAAGTACTGTGCGTATATAAGCTATCACAGAATTTCATAATATGAGGAATTAAATATTGATCCACATACATTATTTCCAAAATTGCACATATCTGATTACCAATTAATTCACATGCATTATAGAACTGGAGACTGTTGAAAATGATCATAGTCATTCAATCCAGTTGGATAATATGACTTAAGATAATACTGCTAAAAGGCTTCTCTTTGAAGTAAGATTCTGTCTATGACTCCACCCCTTATTTTCTCATAAACATGTTTGATGGCCTGAAAGCCCAATTAATGATCCATACCCTTTGCCTCACGATGTTGTGCTAAAGTACTAATTACATCTTTCTTTTCAATACTCCTAATATGTTGCCCAATTCTTTGCTTTAATTTCTGCCTTGTTTTTCCCACATAATAAGTAAGACATTTATTGCACCTCGCATAGTAT
Organism: Neoceratodus forsteri; assembly: GCA_016271365.2. NCBI lineage: Eukaryota > Metazoa > Chordata > Ceratodontiformes > Ceratodontidae > Neoceratodus > Neoceratodus forsteri. The sequence goes on along the minus strand of CM028134.1, from coordinate 796,431,480 downwards.
ATAACATTTATTGTGTTGCAGGTAGCAAAATCATGTATCGAGTAGCTTCTATCAGAAATGGGATGTCTAAACTCTGCTTCTTCAACCACACATTTACAGAAAGAACAGTTACCACATTTATGTGTATCTGGTGTCAAGTGTCTATGTGAGGCATTTTTATGTTTGCTTGCACACATGTGCAAGAAACATAGTGCCATCATCCGAGTTTTCAAAGGTGTGGCAGCCCTTTTCCAATTCAAGCAGTGTGTTTGCAGGCGCGGCCGCAGTTCTCCAATGCCTGCTCAAGCTGTCTATGACAGCTCCAAAATGCAGTGTAGTACAGCTGAAAGGGGGAGCTACGCTTCGGTGAGCAGCGATAGACATCGCCTGCTCATGCGCGCTTCCCCTACACACACACACACACACGCACACATACTCGTGCTGCCCCCACGCACACACCATGGCAGGGTGCCCAATCCCGTCGGCTGTGCTGCGCTCCCCAAAGGCCTTCCACATGCATGCTGGGTGCCCACCCAGCGTGATAACTCATCGTACTATGTGACAGGGGTGCCCAATCCCTTCGGCTCCACTGTCTTCCCCAGGTACAGGGTGCCACGCTGAGGCCCACCCCAGCATGGCAACAGATACTATGGCGAGCAAGTGCCCAATCCCCGTCGGCTCCGCCCCCAACCAGCCGTCCTTGTGCCTTGCTGGGAGCCCACCCAGCGTGGCAAGCGTCCTCGTCGTCATTTAAAAAAAATGCAAATAAAAAACTGTCCCTCGGCTTCTCCTGCCCCCTCCCACAACCCGCACCACCCACTGCGCACCTGCCTACCCCACCCCCCTCACCCCATACTTACCTCCGGACCTTGGCGCGCGATCTTGGTGGACGGGAACACGTCCGCACTCTTCAAAAGTCGACCGTGAACTGAGGAAATGCTGGTAAGCTGTATAATGGGATAGATGGGGTTTTCAACTTTGCTGCATATCTCAGGCATTTTTGGAATTTTTGCCAAATTTTCAACATGGGGTTTTGGGACCCCTTCTCATAAATACTGTCACTGTCATGGCGTTATTCAGGCCCGAAGGGTGATTTCGCAGTCACTGCACAAAATCACCTTTTGGGACCGATTAATGAAACGACACTGCAGTGTTCATAAGGTGGGCTCTCAAGAAGCCTATTTTGAAAATTTGGTGGAAAAATTCCAAAAAATGACTGTTTTACTAGCGTGCGTTGCGCGGTTCCTACACAGGCATAAGTTCACGAATTTTCTATATTTTCACTCCAGATTTTCAACATTGCTATTTTACCACACCTTCTTATGAGCAGTACAGCTGTCATTTTCACATCTCACCCAAAACATGTTTCTGCCCTTCTTAGCGCTGTGGCGCGGTCGATTATCATGAGGCATCAATATGCAGGACAAATTAAGAAAATCACAGGTGACACTGTTCATGAGCAGAGGTCTTAAAATGGCTATGTTGAAAATTTGGTGAAAAAATTCCTAAAAATGACTGTTTTACGAGCGTGCGTTGCGCAGTTCCTACACACGCTCGTAAGTTCACGAATTTTCAATATTTTCACTCCAGATTTTCAACATTGCCATTTTATTACACTTCCTTATGAACAGTACAACTGCCATTTTTCACATGTCACCCAAAATGTGACATGTAGTGCACAATGGTGCAGTCGGTGTTCGAAAGCAATGTTTGGGACAGATTAAGAAAATCACAGTTACATTGTTCATGAGCAGAGGTCTTAAAATGGCTATGTTGAAAATTTGGTGACAAAAGTCCATAAAATGACTGTGTTATGAGTGAGCATTGTGCAGTTTCCATGCACCCTCGTAAGTTTATGACTTTGTAATATTTTCAGTCCAGATTTTCACCAGTGGCATTTTTCCACACTTCCTTATGAACAGTACAGCTGTCATTTTTCACAACATGGCCGAAATGTGTTTTCACACTTTCAGCACAGAGATGCGTGGTCGCTGTGGGAAATCGTTGTTCAGGACAGATAAAGAAAATCACAGTGACACTGTTCATGATCGGAGGTCCCAAAATGCCTGTGTTGACAATCTGCTGTAAAAAATCCCCAAACTAATTACATTACGGGTGTGCGTTGCACAGTTTCTATGCACACTCGTGACTTCACCAGTTTTTTTAATATTTTTACTGCAGATTTGCAACATTGCCATTTTACACCTCCCCATGAACAGTACAGCTGTCATTTTTACATCCTGTTCGGAATGTTTTTGCACCCTGCGGTAGCTAAATGTCGTAGTCACTGTGCATAAGCAGCTGCCAACAAACTGATATTGCCACTGTTCATGAGGTGGGGTCACAAAAATACATGTTGAAAATTTGGATGAAAATACCAACAAATGCCTGAGGTATTAGGGTTTCCAACCATAACGCCCAGCCCTGTAGAGAATGACAGGCATCAGGAGTGTGACTTGGGATTCTTGCCTGTAATGCTCATACCATTCCACACCCTGCAGCCAGTGAGAGGCATCAAGGTATGCCTTGGACTCTTCAGCCCCAAAGTTCACCCCATTCTCCTATACCACACCCATCTCACCGTATTTCCTGATGGAATGGGGTGCGCATAAGGTCCAAAGACCCCAAGGCACACCGTGACACTTGTCAGTGTCTGCAGGTGGGTGTGTGGTGAAATGGCGTGACCATTATGCCTGACAACCCAAAGGCACACCCCAATGCCTGTCACTCTCTACAGGGTGGTGGTGGGGTTGGTTTCAGTTCAATACTTCACTGCCTTTCCTATTACGCAGCTCTGTAACTTCTACACTACCACTGCCAATGCCAGCAAGCAAACATTCGGCATTGACAAATGCTTGTTCCTTTTGTTCTCCCAATGTACAGTATGGGCCAAATGGTCATGTAAATTTGTACCCCTCCTAAAAATCAAACTTGAAACCTTTTTAACTATTTCAGTAAGTTTCCTACCTGTTCCAAGAATATGTGAATTCTTTTTGAGTACATCCTGTACTAAATACGCCTGTGGAATAAAAATGGTAATAAAATCCGTTGTAGTTCTAATACATCTATTATTTTGACTCCTAGGTTCCAAGATGGATTTTTAGGAGGGGTACAAATTTACGTGACCATTCAGCCCATACTTTACATTGGGAGAACAAAAGGAAAAATGCAACACATAGACACTTGACACCAGGTACACATACATGTGATAACTGTTCTTTCTGTAAATATGTGGTTCAAGGAGCAGAGTTTAAACATCCCACTTCTGATAGAAGTTACACATTATGAGGTTTTGCTAACTGTAGCACTACAAATGTCATATACTATGTGAGGTGCAATTAATGTCCTGCTTATTATGTAGGAAAAACAAGACAGCAATTGAAGGAAAGAACTGGGCAACATATTAGGAGCATTGAGAAGAAAGATGGAATTAGTGCTTTAGCACAACATTGTGAGGCAAAGGGTATCGATCATTCATTTGTCTTTCAGGCTATGCAGTGCCTTTGTGTCACATTACCCAAGGACAGCGCTCCCTAGCCTCCAGGGGCACTAGACTGTTTAACAGCCTCCCCGACTGTCTCATTCAATGTCCATCCCTAGGAATATTCAAACATAACCTGAAGCGGCACCTCTTGGCAAAATCTGGCTGTACCCGCTCATAACAATGCCCACATCACCAATTAATTTTGTTCCCTTCACTTTTACGCTCAATGATTTTTATAGCTGCTCTGTAAACCATGTATATTGATTGACTGCATCTCCTCCACCACCATGTATATAAGTTCCTAGGCTTTCCTACTTTCAGTGTGTTTTACAGTTGCTGTCATAACCATGTGCATATTTTGATTGCATTTTCCCACCATCATGTATATTTTATTTCTTGCTCTCTTGTGTACATACCTCTTTGTATATTTTCTATGCTTTGTAGTCCATGACTGGACACTTGAGAAAATGGGCAGACATGCACACATGCCTTCCAGTATAAAAAATAAAGATGAAATGAAATGAACATGTTTATGAGAAAATGAGGCGTGGAGACAGACATAGACAGAATCTTACTTTAAAGAGAAGCCTTTTGGCAATATTATCTGAAGTCATATTATCCACCTGGATTGAATGACTATGATAATTTTCAACTGTCTCAATTTCTATGATGCACGTGAATTGATTGGTAATGAGATATGTGCAACTTTGGAAATAATGTACGTGGATCAATATTTAATTCCTTATGTTATGAAATGTTATATCTTATATGTTGCACAGTACATACTAATTAGAGGAGATTGTAGCTTTCCTTACCCCAGCTCCCCTATGCCTCTTCCCATTTTTTGTCTCTTTCCTGGTCCCCCCTCCCCACCCCAAACCATCTTTCCCCTGCCTCTACCCCCTTTCTCTTCCCCTTTTTTCCTCCTCACTCCTCCCTTCCTTCTCCAAATTTATCATTGTATATATAATCATTCACATTGTTTTGAATGTATGCTACTTTATATGCATTTTGCAATTAGTAGCCTGGAGTTTTTGTATCACTGTATTGTGTTTTTGATATAGATATGGGGTTAGGGTATTTATGTATGTATGTACTAGTGCTTGATGTAATTGTGTCATGTCCCTTTAAGAAGGTGCTTTTTTAAATGCTTTACTTCCTGGTACCTTGTTAGCCTTGACAAAGCCCAAGAGATGGCTGAAAACATTTGGCTGTGTTTGGGAGGGTGCGCCCAACTTCTTACTGCTGGTTTTATTATTTTGATTATAAATATTATCCTTTTGCACAACTACATGTTCTTATTTTGAAGTGGAGATTGTAGAGCCAAACTTGGTGAGAGGATACTGTCTGGTACATTGCTTTTTGCTCTGGCCTGAGACATTTTGGTAGCCGCCTGTTTGGTCTTCTGATATTCCTCCATTCCATTGTTGGCCAGGAGGTGTTGAAAGCTAATTTAACAAAAAAAAAAAAAAATCAATCCATATAAAATGTTTCTATCAACCAGGAAGTGGGAGCCTAGAAGAACTAACAGCCTATACAGCCTTTGCCCCCAGTATGCGCTCCAAAAGCTGGATACACTCTATCATTGTGCATTGAGATTTGTTCTTAACTTGCCCTTGCAGATTCATCACTGCTCATTGTACCAAGCATTAGATTGGCTGTCCCTCTCCACAAGGAGGCAAATAAACACCCTCATGTGTTTATTCCGGGCTTTGTCCAGCAAACTACCACCCTATATCTGTGACCTGTTTGAACGTTCAAAGGGTGTCTATGGACTAAGGAACTGCTTCTTTGTCCTCCTTAAGCTATCACGAACAAGGACATGTCTTGGCTCAACTGCCAAAGCTCCTTTTTACCAGCTCTTTGGAATAGCATGCAACAATTCCTTAAAATCTCCCTGTTGCCCAGTCATTTTATATTTAGGGGGCTGCTCTACAGAGGCCTGAAAACGGTGTGTGATTGTTTCAGGTAAAGCCTTGCCCTACTCAACTGAGTCCCTTAACCTCTGTAATCCTGCACCACCTATTTCCCATGTCAGCCAGCATCCCTTTAGGGCAACCACCTCCCCCCCACCTGCCCCCTCTCATCAATTAGCTTCACAGGGGGCCTCATTCTATTAGGCTGCCCTATTTTTCCCTCTCTACTATGTGTCTGATACACTTTATTCCCACTGCTCTTCTCTATGTCTCTCCTTCCTCTCCTCACTTGTACTCTATAAGCTTCAACCTGTATACGCTGCACTTTAAATGCCTATATTTGCACTTGCTTTACATGTCTGATTCATCCAAGTACTGACTTTATATATTGTAACCGCCTGTACCAATGTCAACTTTTGTATGAAGTGTTGTCTACTGTAAGCAAAAGTGTCCTCTGTGTCCAGGATCATCTTGAAAATGAGCTTGCTCAATGATGTAACTGCCTGGTTAAATAACGTTTTATTGATTGATCAATTGAAGTGTTGTCTGTTCAGATGCTTATGAGTGCCCTGGGGCTCTTTTCTGATGTCATTTACTCTTTGGCCTGTGTTACTTCTCTAACAGTTCTGTCACATGAAAACTGAAGGTGTTTCTCATCTGTTGTTTTATTTTTGATGACTTCAATTAATTCCATCTTTGCCTCCTTAGATTTAAATAAAAGATACTTTAATTGGAAGCTACTGTTGATTCCACTCCAGATGGATGACTGGGTGAACACCCTACCACATAGACTTTTTTGACTTTGTTCTTCTTGTATATCAGCACTTGGATGCTGAAAAGACCAATTGTTGGATTGATGTGAGGCTTTGGGGGAAAAATCTTGATCTGAGGTGCAAGCACAGTTTTTCTGTATATAGTTTTGGGGAAACAATTATCTGTTGATTGCAACTAAACATAGTTACCAAACTGATTTCACAGATCTAATGTTTCTTATCAATATTCACAGATTGTTTAAAACAAACCAGTCTGATGCAGTTATGCCTTTTTACCTGAACAGTATTGTCTAGTGTTTGTTCATGCTATGAGCACAGTACCTTGTAATATAATCCCCTCTTGAATATATCCTAAACAATTTTAACTAGAACTGGAAGAACCAGTCGGGAAACCTGAGAACAGGAGCCTCCAGAAATGGGGAAGAGTGAGGTATTTAGGTCATTTTAAACACCCCCTTGTGAGGAATGTGTGGTGCAGACACATTGCTTTCTTCACTACCTCAGTTTTGGAGTATCAGACTATCCAGATGTAAAATGCAACTGTCAAGGGAGTCAACCCTAAAATCCTGAATCATCCCATTCTGAGTTTTAACTCGCAAACTGAATCTATACAAATGTTTTTGTTTTGCTTTGCTAACTTGTCAGGGGACTCCTACTAAGTTAGCACTACTGTGGCTAGGTTTTTAAAGTTAACTTGTTTAAAAGAATCTACCACAGTATTTGATATAGCAAATTTTTACAAATCTGTTCTGTAGTTACAAGGAACAAAATATATTGTATTCAATACAGCTGAAAGATGATAAGTTAGTTGTGATGTATCATACATAAATTACTATTTTAAAATTGGTACTAGGAATCCTGTAGCATGATTGGCTGAAACATCTTCTTACCTATATGCAACCCCCTTGTTCCCAGAGGTTACTAGAATCCCACTTAGAATCAGTGACAGGCAGGGAGAGGCAGCTAGTGAAATGGCAGTTAAATGGATTTCACAGTGTCCCACTCTGGTTTTTTTTTAGTCTCAGCTGAACTGGAGTGGTGATGTCACTTTAGAACTGTCGCAGCAGCATAAGCCACATTAGAATGCTAGCTGGGGGAGTTAGCTATAGAATGTTGAGTTAGAGCTCAGTAGTCTGGATAAATAAAGATTTGATTGATTGATTGATTGAGTTTGTTCTTACCCTAGAAGAAGAACATAGAAGACCAGAGAGTGAAGTGGTAGAGACCGTTCCTAGAGGGTTTTCCAGTACCCCATCCCCGGAGGGATGGGGGGGATTCCAGGATTCAGGGGCAATCCCCTGGTCCAGCCTGAACGGTGTTGAAGCTGCCTGAGATTCATCTGCTCTGTGAGTACCCAAGATGTTTGTGTGGAAAAAGCCCTGGGGCACCTGCATTCCTGTGGTGAGTTTTGCTCTGAGAAAGGGACTCCTGTCACCAAGACTGTTTCTGTTTAAAAGTGTCTGCCTGCTATGGGGTCCGGAGAGAGACTTGCCAAGTACAGAACTTTTAGTCCGTGTCTGATTTAAAAATGTCTGCTAAAGTGGGGGTCTAGTGAAGAGACATTGCCAATTACGGAACTTTTAACTTCAGGACACTTCAGAGGTATGTAAACTAGGATGTTAAATATGAAAGACATTTCAAGATAGCATCTACAAGAGTTTCTGAGAAGGTTGTTATTAACCAGATGAATGACCGAGTATAAATTTGGAAGCAAAAGGTGGGAGACCCCCCCCATCTGGAGTAACCATGTTTACCTCTCTGGGTTCAGTTTGGGCACCTTTGTTTTCTCTCAGTGCATTTGGCCAGTGCCTGAAGAAAGTACCCAGATGTGGGATTCTGGATTTTCTGTGAGCCTGACTGTGCTCTTTGGTGGTCAAGGGTGCCACCAGTAATTCCTCATGAAATATGGGAAAGTTTCCTAGTACTGGCCAAGGGTGCCTAGTCAAGGGAAGTATACCAGTTCTGGCCATGTGTGCCAAGATTCATTCTGAACCTGAGGGTTCACTGCGTGTGTGCTCTGTACCTCAGTAATCTGCATTACCAGTGGGAGTAGCCCTGTGGAGGTCAATCTTTGCTTTGTATTATTCTCTGTGTATGTGAATAAAAGCCACACTCTAGAATCCCAGCCTGGTTTGGACAGTACTGTTATTGCTTCCACTCTTTCTGGATTTACTTTGGTGCCCCTGACCAGAAGTACAAACCTAGCATAATTCTGAGCAAACATTTTCTCTCAGGGACCCAGGTTGATGGCCATGATAAATGGTCCCCCCAGGTGTGAGCCAGGTAGTTGCCACACTTGGTTTGCCTGTCTGAGGATAGCAGGCTCCAAAGTAGAAGTATTGGTAAACAGAACTGTTGTAATAACAACCCCCATCCCTCTCGTTGACGCCATGTGTGAGAGGAGCAGCCCTGCTAGTTAAGCTAGGGGGGCCAGTCGGGGGAGGTTACAAAATGGAGGCACCGCTGAGGATTTGTTTTGGATTTGGGAGAAAATGAGATGTTTGCTCAGATTGTGGCTAGCATTTTGTCTGTCTGCAGTTGGTAGCTCAAAAAATCGGAAGTTTTGCACATAAGGGATTTGATGAGAGTAGTGCCATCCGTATGTGCCGCTGTGTGCCTGCTGTTTATGTGCTGCTGTGATTGTGCCAACATTTACCAAGGAGCTGTAAAGCCAGATTGTGTATGCCCCTTGTCCTGCATCAAAAAGAATGTTTGCCAGCTTTAATTTTCAAGTTGTGACAGGAAAAATTATTGTGAACTGTGGGAAACAAAGAGATATTTGTGCCCTGACAGTTTAAAATGCTTGCTGTGTGAACTGGGGGAGTCACTGGAGAAAGTGAAACACAGAAATATAGACTTTGATGGCAGATAAGGACCGCTTGGCCCACCCAGTCTGCCCATTTCCCTACCTACAGGATAAGCTGCAGATCCTAGTTAACCAACAGCCTGTTTCTTCCTACCCCCCCAAAACAATTGCCTTATGTCTGTCCCATTCATTCTTGAATTCTCTCACAGTTTTAGACCCCACAACCTCCTCAGGAAGGCTGGTCCATACATCAACCACCCTCTCTGTGAAAAAATACTTCCTCATATTGCCCCTGAACCGCCCCCCTCTATCTTCAGATTGTGTCCCCTTGTTCTTTCACATCTCTTTTTCTGAAATATGCTACCCTCTTGGAATTTTTTGATTCCACTGAGGTACTTGAAAGTTTCTATCATGTCCCCTCTCTCCCTTCTTTCCTCAAGGGTATACATATTAAGCTCCTTTAGTCTTTCTTCATATGTCTTCTGGTGCAGACCCTGCACCATTTTGGTTTCCCTCCTCTGGACAGCCTCCACTCTGTCTATGTCTTTGCAGAGATGGGGTCTCCAGAACTGCACACAGTATTCCAGATGGGGTCTCACCAACTGTCTGTACAAAGGGATAACAACTTCCTGTTTTCTACTATTGATGCCTCTTCCTATGCATCCCAGTATCCCCCAGCCTTCCTTATTGTCTTCTCACATTGCTTGCCCACCTTTAGGTCATCTGATATAATTACCCCCAGGTCCCTTTCCATTTTTACTGTTGTCAGTATCTCACCCCCCATTGTGTACTCTTCCCCTGGGTTTTTGTTTCCCATGTGCATTACCTTGCACTTCTTTGCACTGAATCTGAGCTGCCACACATTTGACCATTCCTCCAACCTTGCCAAGTCCCTTCTCATCCTTTCCACTCCATCTTGTGTATCAACCCTGTTGCAGATCTTTGTGTCGTCTGCAAAGAGACATACTTTTCCTTCCAGTTCCTCTGCAATGTCACTTATAAAGACATTAAAAAGGACCGGTCCCAGTACTGAACCCTGAGGTACCCCACTAGTAACCTTCTTTCTTCACTGTGCACTCCATTTACTACTACCCTTTGCGTCCTGTTGTCTAGCCAATTTTTTATCCAGGCTACCACCTTGGGGCCCACTCCAAGGCTGGCTAACTTGTGTATTAATCTTTTGTGTGGGACTGTATCAAATGCCTTGCTAAAATCTAGGTATGCCATGTCCACAGCCCCTCCTTGGTCTACTACTTTGGTCACCCAGTCAAAGAAATCTATTAGATTCGTCTGACATGACTTTCCCATCATGAATCCATGCTGCCTCGGGTCCTGTGCCCCACTAGCCTTTAGGTACTCAACAATTCTTTCCTTCAGAAGTGATTCCATCATTTTCCCTACCACTGAGGTCAAACTAACTGGTCTGTAGTTTCCTGCCTCTGTCCTGCTCCCACTTTTGTGAAGAGGAATCACATCTGCCCTCCTCCAGTCCTCAGGTACCAACCCATCCTCAGATTAAGCTGTTGTTGTAGGGAGCTACCCTGATATTTACTCACGATACCCAAGACTGGACACAGGCTGGACGAAAATTGAGACTGCAGGTGATTGATCTGGAATGCCAGGAGAAACAGGGCCCACACAAGTCGCAGAGGCGTTGTTCCTGTTCAAGCATGGAGCAGGGGGCTGATCCCCAGGCAGGTCTCTCATCGATGGTTTCTCTGTGCAGTGGGTAGTCTGGCTAGGCCAGTCTGGCAAAGCCCAGACCGCATGGAGACAAGTTCGGAAGCAGTCCATTTTGGGCTGGATATAGCTTCCAGCAAGCAGAACACAGTTCAAACAGCAGGGAACTAACTCACAACCCACTAGCAGCTCACAGCACATTTACATGTACAAGAATTCTACTGTACCAGGCAAAGTGCTCCCCGGTCACAATTGTAAAGTCTCTGCACACACCGGGAGCTTAGGGGTAGCTGGAACTCCTGACAGGCCGATCACATTCAGCAAAATCTTCGGTCTTCTTAGGTTGAGCCTGGCCCACTTCAGTAGCTTACTTTAGTCACACAAACTTGGATTTAGTCCAAAATAATTCTCTTCTCTCCCTCTCAGGAGCAGCAGGCAGATATGGAGGCCAAACTCTCAGCCTTTTCATAGTTCTCCCATGCGAATCCACTCAGGATTGCTCTCAGAATCACTTCAGAATCACTTCAGCTCCTCTTGCTCAGCTTCTAGCTTAGTTCTAACTGAAAACTGCAAGCAGCCAGGGACTTCCCCAAGATCCAAAAGATTTGGTTGGCTGATTTGGCTGTCAGTCAAAGTAAGAGCTCCCCCTTCAGTTGCAAAATAGGCGCAAAAAACTCCAAACTAAAGTTCCTACAGATTTTGAATTCAGACAGCTCCTGTAGTCCGGCTACATTTTAGGTCCCACCAGAACTGATTGGTCCAATTTGCAGTCCAGGACCAAGATAGTGGAGACAAACAAAGCAGTCCTTGCTACAAAGAGAGCAGGTTAGACAAACTACATTATCATTATCATTCTAAATGGCTTTCAGCAAACGGTCACATCTTTCAACAGAGCTCCATCTCAGATTACTCATGCTGCAATTAGGCAGCTCTTAAAGAGACAGTACACAGAGGGTATACAAGCTCTGGTAATCACATTTAAACTGCTAAAACACAGGACACCATCCTGGCAGTGAGCATTTAGGCAAGCTCAAGGAAGACTTTTTGGGAACCCTATTTGTGGGGGTGGTTACACCCTTCCCTGCCTGGGAAAACTTGGCACCCATGTCAAGTCTGTACCATCATAACATTGAAAATGCAACATATACAAGATATTTACGCCATTAGCATGCTATACAAGTACTATCTGATTCATCAATTAGCATAACTTGTCACTTTACTAAACATTTCAATGTACTCCACTATGTAATTTCCACTCTGACAATACATTATGCATATTTCACACAGGTAAATTGAACATTACTATACAGAATCATGTAATAACTTCTTGTACTCTAAACAATGCAAGAGGGGGCCCTTCTCTATCAGCTAACTTGGGGTTGGATAGGGCAGGGGCACCATGGTGAGAGGGCAGAACAAGTAACCAGGAATGGGCCATCAAGCTCAATTTGGACAGTGAGGTCTGAGAGACATAAACACCCCTTTGTTTACTACATTGAGAGGCAAATCCACTGGCCTCCCAGGGGAATCATAACTGAAGCGCACCACTGGCTTGACAGCTCAGACAGTCTTTCTGGGGTGAACAACCACAGTCTCTGTACTTTCAGAAATGGTCTTGGAGCTTTCATCACTTGTGAGGGGTGCCTCTGCATGAAGGGGAATGTCCAAGCTGGGAGCACTGTTAGCCCGTTGCTCTGTAGTCTCTGTTTCTACAACACTTGGCTCATTTTGAAGACACTCTGGCACTGAAGGAGGGTTTTCAGCACTCTCATAGTGTTCCTCAAGTTCTGGCATGTCACCAGAAAGACTTGTACCATCAGCCTCTCCTTCAGGCAAATCGTACGGTTCCATGATACACAAAGACTCAGCATCCTCAGACGTGCTACTTTGCACTTCACCTTCAGGGAGCATTGGCTCCAAGGATGATGCCAGGGCGTTAGGCAGTCCAGAAGGCCCAGCTTCATCCCCATAATTCAACATAGTATTTCCACGAAACAACTGACTCAGTTCATATGAGGGGTAATAGGCATTATCACACTCACTGTCATCCGAGTTAGACTGGCAGCCACTGTCATTCTGGGCCTGCTGCGGGAAAAGTCTTAAATCAGCAACCACGGGGGCAGGCTGACTCTGTTTCTTTCTTGCAGCAGCACGAGTCATTGGTCCAGGTGAATCAATCTCGGTGGGTTCAGCCTCAATTATAACTTGACCAATAGGCAGCAAGTGGTTACGGTGCATGGTCTTGACAGCTTTGGAGTTATTCTCTGGGCGCACTTTGTACACTGGCAAATCATCCAGCTTTCCAACTATGACACGGGGAAGATGGTGTCATCGATCAGCAATTTTGTGTTTACCATGCAATCCTAAATTTCCCAACAACACACAGTCTCCAGGCCTAAGCTCTTGAGCCTTTACTTTTCTATCATGTCTCTCTTTGTTGGCTAGATTTCTTTTGGTGGCCATTGTCTGGACCAGTTGATAGGCATGGTTCAATTGAGCTTTAAGTTTTTGTACATATTGCAGGTAATCTTTGGCTCAGACCCCATTGGGAGAAACCCCAAAACAGACATCAACAGGCAGCCGGGCCTCTCTCCCAAACATGAGGCGGTAGGGAGAAAACCCGGTAGCATCATTCTTTGTGTAATTGTATGCGTGTACCAAGGTGCTAATCTGCTGGCTCCATTTATGCTTATCTTTTGGTTGGAGGGTCCCTAGCATGTCTATTAGGGTGCGGTTAAAGCATTCAGGTTGAGAATCCCCCTGCGGGTGATAAGGGGTGGTTCTTGACTTTCGCTCCCCCCATAGAGAGAGAGCATTTCTTTGATTAGCCGACTCTCAAAGTCCTGGCCCTGATCAGAGTGAATTCACTGGGGTGCACCATAGTGGACGAAGAAATTTTCCACTAGCACCTTGGCCACGGTAGAAGCTTTTTGATCTTTGGTAAGAAAAGCTTGTGCATACCGTGTGAAATGGTCCGTAACCACTAACACATTGTCAATGTTTCGTTGATCAGGCTCTAAACTCAAGAAGTCTATGCAGACTAGTTCCATTGGGGTGCTGGTAGTAATGTTGACAAGGGGGGCAGCCCTCTGAGGCAGAGCTTTTCTCTGCAGGCACGACTACAAGTCCTTACATGGTGCTCAACATCGGCCCCCATCTTGGGCCAGTAGAATCGAAATCGTACTAGGTCAAGGGTCCGGTCGATCCCAAGGTGGCCCATATGATTGTGGAGGGACCTCAGTACCAAATCTTTGAAGGCTGTAGGCAGGACCAGTTGCTGCTTGTCTATTTGGCCACCCCGATCTACAGTCTCTCTATACAACAACTAATTAAGCAGCTTCAACCTGGGGCCTTCTTTAAACAATAAAGCGGTTCTCAGATCAGAGGAACGCAACTTGGACACATCTTTTCCTGCACAAAGGGCATAAAGTGCTGGCTGAATCATAGGATCTTGGGATTGAGCCCATTGAATGCTGTCATTGTCAAACTGAGGTAGTGCACTAATATCTAGAGCAGAGAAGTGGCAACATGCAGCCGGTATGCAGGTGTCAGAGGGCCCAAGCAATCTACTAAGCAGTCCGCTGTGTCCGTAGACATCTGTTCATTTCTATCAGACTTTTGGCACAATGCTTGGATGTCAGGTTCAGACAGCCTGACCCAGTCACTCTTGGAAATGGGCCTCCGAGATAGGGCGTCAGCATCAATATGATTCAGGCCTGGTCTGTATTCGACAGCATAATCATATGTTGACAATGCAGAAAGCCACCGGTGCCCTGTGGCATCTAACTTAGCTGAAGTCTGTACATAGGTCAATGGGTTATTGTCAGTCCTCACCAATATTTTTGCCCCATAGAGGTAATCATGAAAGTGGTCAACAATGGCACATTTTAACGCAAGGAACTCCAACTTGTGCACGGGGTAGTTTCATTCTGACGGGGTCAAGCTCCTACTGGCGAATGCCACTGGTCTCAAACCATCCTCATGGTCTTGATACAGTACAGCTCCTAGACCCTGCACACTGGCATCAGTATGCAGCACATAGGATTTGGTGGGATCAGCATAAGCGAGGATGGGGGCGTGGGTGAGCTGGTATATGACTTTGTGGAAAGCTGCTTCACAGTCAGGCATCCAACGGGACCCAAAAAGTTCACCTGGGTGGAAATATGCTTTGTCTGGTTCTTTGATGGACCCTTTTTTGTATTTCTGATTGGTAGGAGGGTAACCCTGGGTAAGATTCAAGAGTGGCCGAATCACTGTGGAATAGTCCTTTATGAACCGGCGGTAGTAGCCACATAATCCCAGGAAATGTAATTCTTTCAAATTGTGGGGCTGGGGCCAAGTAGTCAAGACTTTAACTTTACTAGGATCAGTCTCTATCCCCTCTGTAGACACTATGTGCCCCACACACTTCACAGAGGTTTGGAAAAACTGGCACTTGTCGATGGACAGCTTGAGGCCGAAATCTTCCAGTCGGTCTAGTACTTTGAACAGTCGACTCTCATGTTCCTCTAGGGAGTGCCCAAACACAATGACATCATCCAAGTACACCAGGCATTCTAGAAAATTCATGTCTCCCACCGCTCGTTCCATCAGTCGCTGGAAGGTGGCTGGGGCACCCGATATACCCTGTGGCATTCTCAGAAATTCGTAGAACTCCAAAGGACAGATGAAGGCTGTCTTCTCACGGTCCTCCGGAGCCATCAGAATCTGGTAATATCCACTGCGAAGATCCAACACTGAGAATCATTTGCTCCCATTCAAACAATCCAGAGTATCTTGTATACAGGGCATGGTGTATTGATCGGGGATGGTCTGCCGATTCAGAGTTCGATAATCAACACACATGCTCACAGATCCATTCTTCTTACGCACAACCACAATGGGAGAAGCATGCGGGATCCTGGATTCTTGTATCCCACCAGCCATGAGCATTTCCTGTAAGTGTCTTCTCACATTGTCTATGTCTGCAGGGGCTAGGCGTCGAGACCTTTCTCGAAATGGCCATTCATCGTGCAGGCATATGGGATGCTCCGCACCCTGGACACATTCCACATCCCATTCCTTCAATGAAAACACTTGATCTCTCTAGGCAAGTTTCTGGCTAATTCTAGTCTTCCATTGAGCTGGCAATGAGGAGTCACCAAAATCAAACAAGTCGGGAGTCACTCTATCTGTCTTGCCAGAGTGCTTGTTGCTGGGCAACACTGCAGTGTCTGCGCAGTGTACCATAGCTAGGGTGCATCCTCTGTTCACCCGGATCTCCCGATCTGACACTTTATGAATCTGGACCATCACTCATTGTGCATAGGCATGAGCACGAGCTGGCAAGATGCTGGGCTTAACCAATAATCCTTCCGGCAATTTTCCATCGCCTGTCGCATCAAACATCAGTATTTTGTTCTTGACATCTTTGCGGAGGCGGACCTCCCCTTGAACTGTACGCTGGGTGTTAGGGACCAATACCATTGAATCGGGATCCTTCTTTCACATGACCCCTACCAGTTCATCCTGGTCCACTCCCTTGGGGTTCTGTTGCAGATCACAGGCCCTCTTGATCAGAGCGGGAATTCTTAGGGCCCTCCCAGTCTGTCTCCCTTGTTTCTCACGACAGAGTTGTGCCAGTCTCCCAAACATATGGGCGTTGGTCCCAATTAACAGGGGAACTCCATCATACAGTCCAGTAGGGGGACACACTAAGGCCAGTGTCTCGACTTGCTCCTCTACACCAGTTACAGCCGCAAGAAATTACAACCAGAGGCAGACATATCCTAGGTAGGAATAAGACTTGTCGCTCAGCCCCCACACATGTAGGCCTTCTAGGGATTGTAAGGGCACAGCAGATAAGTGTTTGTCATACCAGTCCTTAAATAGAATGGTCACTTGCGACCCACTGTCCAACACAGCCCAAGTAGGAATATCATTCACAGCCACCGTAGTCTCCATTGAAGGGCCCACTATTTTAGACCAGTCTGGAGGGACAGCAGCAGGGGCCTGGAGAGATGATTTAGCCACATAGGGATTTGAGTTACTACTTTTTGAACCCTCACTGCGGTCATTTTGGGTACTCCTTGACCACTGATTCATTCTCCGAAGCTCTCCTTGAAGCCTGTATACAAATTTATCTAGGTCTTTTGTGGACCAGCATTCCCTCTTCATGTGCCCATCCTTCCCACAATTCTGGCAAAATATGTTTTCTGGGATTTGGGGTGGCCGAGGCATCACACTGGGAGCTGGGGCGGTGGTACTACCAACTGAAAACCTTGGTGCTGTGCCATCTCTGTCTGCTTTGTGGTGAACATTTGGCAACAACTTGTCAGTTCTCTTACTTCCATAGTCAAGGCATTGAGTTTCGAGCTGCTGTCAGCAGGAGATGCCTGGGTGGACACCCCACTCCCATAGCAGATGCAGTTGGATAAGGGTCGGTGCCTGTACTTGCAGGAGTGGTCTTCATAAAGATACTGTTTTTTGTTTCCCTGAATTCCCTCAGCAGTTCATCCCATGGTGGCACACCCTCATTGGTCCCCACTTCGGAAGGGCCTTCCGATGCCGTGATCACTTGGGCTGCACTCACCCTAGAATTACAATCCCCCTCTTCATCTTCAATCTCCCAGAGTTCTTTTATGAAGTCACAATAGTCCGGTGGGTTACCCCTTCTATCTGGGAGCCTTAATTGAAGAAGCTGCAATTTAGAATGTTTTGCATGTTGCAGTATGTGCCCCAACCTCACATGGTTTAAGTCACTGGCGGCTACCCCATCTTTCCGGTAAGCCTTTTGCAGCGCTCTTTCCAGACGAGTAACATATGCAGACAAATGTTCCCCTGGCCATTGTTTTGTACCTTGAAATTTCCACATCAAGTTCTCCCCTGATTCAATGCTCCCAAAATTGCCTTTGAGAGCAGATAGGTACTTCTGGGCAGATGCATCAGGGTTTGTGGACCTCAGAAATTTAATGGCCTCTAGGACGGGACCCCTCAAACTTGCTATGATCCTTTTCCATTTCTCAGGCTCCACACACTACCATTCAGGTACCAAAGAGGCAACACAATCTATCCAGGTCTCCCAATCATCCTCCCCTTGGGGGGTGGGGAGGGTGCCAGAGAAGATTCTCAACCTTCGGTCAGAGTCGTGACTAATGGCAGGTACAGACATAGAAGCCAGCATTGGCATGGGCACAGAAGGAGGGGCAATAACGGGTGCTGGAGCGGGAGGGGGTGTTGGGGGAGGAACACCCACAGGTGGCAGGAATAGTTTCTTTAAGTCCTCCGCAGTTTTCCCTTCCTCCAGCAACAACTTAGCAAATTTCTCCTCAGAAGTCTCAGGTGGGGGGGCTCATTCTCCCTGGGGTCTTTACTGTCTTTAGTTATCCCTCTCCAGGCAGTGAGGGCCCCTTCGGGGGTGATAGTCTATGGCACTTTGGAACTGTCTACTGGGTCCTTACACTCTACTAACGCCATGAAACTTTGTGTGAGCAGATTAGCCTGTTGACCCACCACCACAGGGTTTAGTAAACATTCAACCTTGGAAAGTACTCCCTCTACAGTGTCCTTATTGGTACCCAGGGGAATATCCAGGATAAGTATAGCATTTTGGGGGTCGATCTCCTGCCCAGTACACCACCCCACCAACTGGTGTACAGTCACTTCTGTTGGGGTAGCCATTTATGTTTGACAATAATTTGTAGTTTCAGCCATTAGAAGACACAAAATCCCAGTGGTGAACCTCCAAGATGTAACCCCTAGGTGGCGCTATCCCAAGGGCTACTACCCCTGCCTGCTTGGCTAGTAGCAGGTTAAGGGGCCTGAGTTCTGAAACGGGTGCCTCCACCCGGAGGTCAGGGTTGGTAGTGGTCAAGCTAACCTGGGCACAGCCCTCTGGGACACTGTAACCCCCCCTCTTTCCCCTCTAGTGGCCTGAACACTGTACAATAATCACTTTCACAATACCCCTGGTACACCATACAAGTACCCACACTGTTTGCACTTACCACCAGGGCTGGTTCCTCTGGCTCGACCTTGGGGACCCCCTGTAAAACAAGGTTAAGCACAGCAAATAGCAACAGTACAGTACTTTGAGCACAGACTGGAACCACAGTCAGATTACATGCAGAAATAGTTAGATCTGATTTATTCAGGGGACTTGAACAAGGAAGGGGCAAAATCAGGTTAATTAGCCTAAAGGTTATATCAATCAAGCAGTTATGCCAGCGCTTTGAGTCCCCCCACACAGTCCACCTCTGGGTACCCAGGTAGAGGAGAGATGGGCTAGCCAGGATAGTTGCCCGGGGTTGCAGCTGGTTGGGGCCCTGTGATGGAAAACACAACATGCACAGTACACAGTATTTGTAATCTGGAGCCAGAGGGCTCAGTTCATAAAGGAAACGAAACAACAAGACAATAAGATGACACACTCAGATTAAGCTGTTGTTGTAGGTAGCTACCCTGATATTTACTCACGATACCCAAGACTGGACACAGGCTGGACGAAAATCGAGACTGCAGGTGGTTGATCTG
This sequence comes from Neoceratodus forsteri, assembly GCA_016271365.2. Classification (NCBI taxonomy): domain Eukaryota; kingdom Metazoa; phylum Chordata; order Ceratodontiformes; family Ceratodontidae; genus Neoceratodus; species Neoceratodus forsteri. Next base: position 796,412,331 of record CM028134.1, on the reverse strand, counting down.
GAATGCCAGGAGAAGCAGGGCCCACACAAGTCGCAGAGGTGTCGTTCCTGTTCAAGCGTGGAGCAGGGGGCTGATCCCCAGGCAGGTCTCTCGTCGATGGCTTCTCTGTGCAGTGGGTAGTCTGGCTGGGCCAGTCTGGCAAAGCCCAGACCGCATGGAGACAAGTTCAGAAGCAGTCCATTTTGGGCTGGATACAGCTTCCAACAAGCAGAACACAGTTCACACAGCAGGGAACTAACTCACAACCCACTAGCAGCTCACAGCACATTTACATGTATGGGAATTCTACTGTACCAGGCAAAGCACTCCCCAGGCACAATTGCAAAGTCTCTGCACACACCGGGAGCTTAGGGATAGCTGGAACTCCTGACAGGCCGATCACATTCAGCAAAATCTTCGGTCTTCTTAGGTTGAGCCTGACCCACTTCAGTAGCTTACTTTAGTCACACAAACTTGGATTTAGTCCAAAATAATTCTCTTCTCTCCCTCTCAGGAGCAGCAGGCAGATATGGAGGCCAAACTCTCAGCCTTTTCATAGTTCTCCCATGCGAATCCACTCAGGATTGCTCTCAGAATCACTTCAGAATCACTTCAGCTCCTCTTGCTCAGCTTCCAGCTTAGTTCTAACTGAAAACTGCAAGCAACCCGGGACTTCCTCAAGTTCCAAAATATATGGTTGGCTGATTTGGCTGTCAGTCAAAGCAAGAGCTCCCCCTTCAGTTGCAAAATAGGCACCAAAATACTCCAAACTAAAGTTCCTACAGATTTTGAATTCAGACAGCTCCTGTAGTCCGGCTACATTTTAGGTCCCACCAGAACTGATTGGTCCAATTTGCAGTCCAGGACCAAGATAGTGGAGACAAACAAAATAGTCCTTGCTACAAAGAAAGCAGGTTAGACAAACTACATTATCATTATCATTCTAAATGGCTTTCAGCAAACAGTCACATCCTTCAACAGAGCTCCATCTCAGATTACTCATGCTGCAATTAGGCAGCTCTTAAAGAGACAGTACACAAAGGCTATACAAGCTCTGGTAATCACATTTAAACTGCTAAAACGCAGGACACCATCCTGTCAGTGAGCATTTAGGCAAGCTCAAGGAAGACTTTTTGGGAACCCCATTTGTAGGGGGGTTACACTTCCTTATAGTGTGGTGGCTTGCCCCTAGCAGATTGTTGAAAGCTCAGTGCCGCCCTTCCCCTGAGTTTGTTGTTCTGGGTAGCCCTTCCTTGACAGATGAGTAGCAATTCCAGAATTCTAGGAAGAAATGTGGTCTACAGTGGCCACAATGACCAGCTGGCTTCCCTATCCATGTGTCCTCAAAATAATCGAGGAGGGAGGCCAATTGGTCATCATGCAGAGGGAACATAGGCAAGTGCAGGGAGCATCCTAATTTGTAGAACAAACTCCTCATCAGTCATATAGTTTTTTTTGATGTCTGCATTTTCTTGTACCCTGCGCCATACAGCTTGGCACATATGAAAAAAACATCCCTTTGTGGCTGCTGTTGGAAACTGTGCTAAATGCTTTAGCTGCTACTAATTCAAAATCTGTCATTATTGAGGCCAGTGCAAGTTCTGGACACAAGCATTTCCATTCTGACAGCACCCTAACATAACTCCCATTGCTTCGGTTAGACATAAGGATATAAACAGTGGATATCACTCTCTGTGCTGTATGTTTCAAGCAGGAAACAAAGGGCAGTTTACCACACACTGTTTGGCTCAGATTATTGGTAGTACTTGCAACCACTTGATGTGTGGGCTTCTGCAAGCTTACAGCGCGCTCCTTGATAACATTTATTACTTTACGAACCTGTGTTGTGCCAGCATCAGGAACATGCTTATGTTCCTGAATAAACTGAACTATCTCATCCTCAGATGTATGACATCTAGCTGTTCCCTTAAATGCATCATACTGGAGACACTTCCAGTATTCTTTTGCCCCATATGTGTGTTCCTTTCTGTATAGACATCCTTCATGGGAAAGCAGGGGATGCCCTCTAATACTTAGCATGAAATGCAGCGGCATGGCAGTTTGAGAAGAGGATGGCCAGAGTAGTAGCAGTAGTAGCACATTTATGCTGGAAGCTCTACACTATAAAAATTACAGATAATATCTGCTTAATTAACTTGTTAACTGCTTGCCCAATTAACCGACAGTAACTCCAGCAGGAGCACTATACTGACATGGCAGAGGTATGCTGAACAGCTCATGTCTATACTGACAGGGCAATTAATATCAGCTCTACCTCTTTACTGACAGGATGACATGAAATAAAACAATTATGGAATTTGCAATTTTGTACTGCATCTTGCAGTTCAGTCTCATGCTGGAATTACAAGCACTGAAATACTCAAGCATGTGGTGAAATATCTGCACTGTACTTGACCGTGGCGAAATTTATTGCATGGACTTGACATGGAACCCTTTTTTTCTGATTAGTAGCCATTTTTCTACTCTGCATAATTTCCCTGCTTGCTTGTCTGCCCACCTACTGGAATCCATTCCCTTACATTTAGGTTCCCAACTGTTCGCCTGCCTAAAAACATTCTTTTACTCTCTGCTTTTTGTTGTGGACTCCCAAGTCTGCCAGCACGCCTGCCTGCATGGCCTACCAGCACACCCACCCATGGCTTGCTTTCACTCAACTTGCAGTTCTCCGAATATGCTCCCAGACATTTATAAGTAGAACACTGCCATGCTGCATGCTCACAAAGTGCCTTTTGCTACACTATAACAAAATGAATCAGGAAGAATGACCATTCTTGCCAGAGACACTAAACCAAGCACTTTAGCACCCTTTGCTGCTGGCCCACCAGCAGAAGGGCTACTTAACACACAAATATTTTTTTTAAACACATTTTTTAATTATTTAAAAATCTCCATGTGCAACCCATTTTATAAGTGCAACAAGACACTCGTGGGTGTTGGTTGTGGTTTTATAACTGCACATCCACAACCAACACCCTAGAGTGTCTTATTGCTTACTTATTAGTTATGTTCAAAGATCATTTTCAGTTTTCAAAAACTATAATTGAGATAATAGCTATTTGATTAAGCATGATAATCCAACCTGGATAATGTGGCCATTACTAAGTCATGATGCTCTGAAAACCATGACTGAGACTTGGCTTTACCAGGCTATACTCTGTTCATGAAGGACCGGGTGGGAAGGAAAGAGGGGGTGTGGTGCATTATGTAAGGGAAAACCTAACACCATGAGCCTAGGTAACAAACTCAGTGAGCTCCAGGTGCTGATGGCAGACACTGAGGTGAACCTTGTGGGCATCATAGAAACATGGGCTTCAGGTAATAATGACTTGGAGATGATGGTCCCTGGGTACTCCCTGTTCAGGAGGGATAGAGGAACAGATAGAGGGGGAGGACTTGCCCTTTTCATCAAGGAGGGCATTGAGGTAGCAGACGATTGGTTCATTGGGGTAGTAATGGGAGGCTGAGTTTATATGGGTACAACTCACAGCAGCAATGGGGGGGAAGTATGACTTAGGTGATCCACAGGCCCCCAGGACAATGTGAGGAAAGGAACAGAGAGCCCAGGGAAGAATTGGAAAGAGGGGTATCAAATGGGGACATAGTGGTGCTAGGTGATCTGAACCTGCTGGACATCAATTGGATGTCCCGGTAGCCAAGAGCACTAGAAGTCAGGCCTTACTGGATGCAGTCCAAGACTTTCTACTGGGGTTAGTTAAGGAACCCACAAGGGAGATTGCAATCCTAAATGTAGTGTTCACCAACTCAGAGATGGTGGGAGCTGTGGGAATGGGGGAGTTGCTGGGGAACAGCGACCATAACTGTTTGGTTTGAACTGGCCTTTGGTCCTGGCAAACCATAATCGAGAACTGAAGTCCTTGACTTTAGAAGGGAAAACTTCGATAGGCTGAAAGAGTTGGTCAGGGGTAAGCTGGTTGGGATTGAGGACATAGGTGAGGTGGAAGGGAGATGGTGGGCAATTAACGGGGCCATTATTGAGGTATCTAATGTATGCAGAAAAATGGTAACAGAAAAAAACAGGTTTAAGAAACCATTATGATTCTCAGCAAAGGACAAGGAAGAGGTGAGGTCAGAGAAGAAGGTCTTCTATAAATACAAAGAAAAGCAGGAGGTGGTAGAATGGGAAGATTATGTACAGAAAAATAGGGAGGCAAAGAGGGCCATTAGGGAGGCAAAAGCAGACACAGAACTGGGTAGTGCAGAGGGGTCAAGAATGGACAAAAACAGTTTTGCAGATATATTAGGGCAAAAGGGAACAAAGATGGGGTAATCGTGAGGTTAGTTGGGGGGTAGGGTGGTAGAGGAGGATGGGAAAAAGGCCGCCATCCTTAATGATTACTTTTGCCCAGTTTTCACTAAGGAGGATGGCAGATACCTGCCAGAAAGTGGCATCAAAGTTGCTGCTGAGGGAGTACCGGAGATAAGACAGCCAGTATTTACTGGTGAAAGGGTCTTGAGAGAGATGGCTGCTCTTAAAATGATAAGGCCTGGGACCAGATGGGCTGCATCCGAGGATACTCAGGGAATTGGCAGGGAACTGGCTGAACCACTAGCAGATTTAGGGAAAGGGAAAGAGGAAATTGTTTAATCAGGAAAGGCACACTAAGCCGAAGCTTGTTCCCAGGTGTTGTGACTTGTTCAGGGTAACACAGTACACAATTGGGGGTTGTGGGATTCAAAGCCAGGTCTCCAGGTTTGCAGCTCAGTGCCCTAAGCTACAGCACTGTACTGCCACCTGGCAGGTTATTCAACAGGTCACTCAGAGGAGGAGACGTTCTAAGCACAGCAGTTCCAACAGGCCTACCGTGTCACGCCACGAGGATGAACAGAGGCTCTGAAAGTTCTGAGAACAATTATTGTAGTCACAGATGGAGCAGGAACCAGGGACTATATCATGGCTCTGGCTAGATGTAAAGGAACTTTACTTCACAATGGGCACTGGATCAGCTTATATCCAGACATAAGCTATGCGACGAGCCAAAAACAGAAACGGTTTGATGGGGTGTGAGCAATGTTAAGGGAGGCCTCTATCCCTCATGGCATGATTTTCCCTGCTCAGCTAAAAATCGTCCACTGCGGGAAAGTCTATCTGTTTTCTGACCCTGCAGAAGCATTGAAGTGGGGACAGAGATATGCTGTCCCACCAATGTGCTCAACCGCATCAGATCCTCAGTCTTCTGATGAAGAAGATCCTTGAAATTATTCGTTATGGCTATATTGGTGAGGTGGGTGAAGCAATCTCAGGCAAGACTGTTTACCACCACAGAGTTTTGGGACATTAAAAGTTTGTTATACATTCTAATCCTGAGAGGCTCACCACCTTGCTGGAAGTTTTTGGACAGTGTTTTTTGCGGACATTAAATGTTGCATCTATGCTAAGTCAGGGCCTGTTCTTCCCCCCCTAATATGAATGTACTGGAATATAAATGTATTTTGAAATGCTGTCTACTAACAATTGCAGTTGTAGACTTTGCTCTATAGTGCCAATATCTTTATTTCTTAATGTTTGCTAATTAAGCACTGAAAGTATAACTACGTCAGATCAATTTATGGATTGCACAAGTTCTGTGCTCTTACATGTTAATGCATGGTACCCACTACCACATTAAATGTTGAAGGATTTTGGACTATTTCCATATGGATAATTTTGATTTAACCATGCAGTTCATGGGCTGTATTACAGAATCTGATAGATTTCTGCTGTGGTTTATAAATTAACTTTCTTTTGGTATTTCCCCCAGAGGATGTATCTGTAAAGCATTGGATGGTTAGTTTTGTAATTTATTTTTAATTTTTTTATTTATTTATTTAAGAATCAGTTTACAACCTTTGAGCCAGAGGCTCATTTCCAAAGGTACTTTGTCACATAAAGACATACATTGCGTTTCGGTTACATAGCAAAGATTTGCAAAAAATCAATAGGCATTCACCAGAGGTGCCACGTCACATAGTGGTCAGACAAATACAATTGGGTACAGGGTACATGTAATTGATAACAGGTATTACACAAGTCGGTATCAAGTGAGCATTCTGGTAGATAAACATTGAAAACAGCTGGCACTGGCCAGGTTAAACCTAGGCATGGTGTACAGGGAAGTGGTGGAGGGATGGTAGGGTGGAGAGTGCCCAGGGGCATTATCAAGAGAAAGAGGTGGAGGCTATGTTCAGAGACAGGAGCAGTTACGAAGTGCTGAAGATGTGGTTCCGAAGTGCGGTTTTGAATGTGGAGATGATGATGGCATTGGTGATGGTGGCAGGGAGAGAGTTAAACCAGGTTGGGGCTCTATAGCTGAAGGACCTCTGGCCACGGCTGGTTCTCATTCTGGGGACCTTTAGAGTGGTCTTGTAGGAAGACCATGTTGCAATGGTGGGAGGGCTCTGGTGGATGGATGCCGTTACCCCGGGGGGGGAGTGCCCGAGTAGGGTTTTTTTGGTGAGGAGACAGGTCTGGTATCGGAGCCGTTCATCCAGGGTAAGCAGGTTAGCATTGACATATAGCTGACAGGTGTGTATGAGCCTGGGGGCACCAGTAATCAATCTGCATGCTTTATTCAGGGTTAGGTGAATTTTGTTGAGTGCAGTGGTGTCGGCAGCACCGTATACTGGTAGACCATAGTCTATAAGGGACAGAACGGACGATGTAACAGCTAGCCGGAGAGCATTTGGTGGAAGGCAGGTTTTATGGCGGAATAGGATGCCAAGCCGCGTGTGTTGGTGGCGGATGTTAGGCGTCGATGTGGTTGTGGAATGTGAGGGCTGAATCGAAGGTAACCCCAAGGTATTTGTAGAGCAGACTTGTTCCAGTGGTTGGTTGGTGCTGGAAGGATATAGAGTGGGTGGTTGCTAGCTTTGTTTTGGGGGTGTGAAAAGAGCATAGTTTTGGTTTTCTTAAGATTGATGATGAGTCTAGCTCCTTAAACCAAGCCTCGGCACTGTTGAAAGACTGCTGTAGGAGTCCTGTAGGAGATGGGATTACGGTGGGTGGCAAAAGGACAGTGTAGTCTGCATACAGCAGAATTTTGCCAGAGCATGCACTGGGCAGGGTGTTCAGATACAGCGAGAAGAAGGGGCCCAGGATGGAGCCTTGGGGACCCCAGAGAGAATGGGATGGGTGTGGAGAGTGTGTTAATCTTGACACACTGGGATTCGAGTGTCAAGATAGCTAGCACACCATGCCAGGGCCAGCCGAGAGAACAGTGAGGCAGAGTGCATTCAGCAGCAGTGGATGGGAGACAGTGTCGAAAGCCTTTGAGAGGTCAATGAACACTGCACCAGCTAGGGAGCTGGTATCCAAGGAAGTGTAGGAAGTTGGAGAATTCAATAAGGGCAGTGCTGGTACTGTGACCCGCACGGAAGCCATGTTGCTCTGGGCATAAGATGTTATGCTTAGCCAGATAATCAGTGATTTGAATGGCCACCACTTTCTCAGGGCTTTAGAGAGGGAGGAGGATGGAGATTGGCGGTAGTTGTTGGCCGACGACCTGTCGCCCCCTTTGTGAATAGGTGTGATAATGGCTGTTTTCCAAGCTGTGGGGAATTGTCCCAGGCAGAGTGACTGGTTAATTAGGCTTGTGAGAGGTGCAAGGACTTCATCTAGCACCAGCCTGAGGATGCTGGGTCCAGTGAGTCACTGCCGGGATTGTTGCCATTGAGAGCTTTGATTAGGATGGGTCTGGCTTCCGGTGGAAATCTTCGCAGAAGGAAGCTGGGGTGCTGGAGGACAGGGGAGTTTGGCTGGGGAGGGTCAAAGAAATTACTAGGAGGACTGAGCTAAGGTCAGTGAAAGTGGTGTTGAACCAGTTAGCTATGGTGGCAGGCTCGGTGGAGGTTGTGCCATTCTAGTGAGCTGGAATGGGGCAGGGGAGCAAGCTTTACCATTGAGTTGCTTAATATTATCCCAGAAGGTCCAGGCTGAGCCCCAGGAGGAGGTAAGGGAGGCCTGGTAATGGTCTGCCTTGGCTTTCCTGATGGCCCATGAGCATTTATTTCGGGCTGCATTGTATGCTTGCCTATCAGACAGACGACCTGTTTCAGTGGCAAGGTGCCAGAGGTTATCCCGGTTTCTAAGTAATTGTAGGAGGGCCGGGCTAACCCAGGGTGCGTTCTGTTTTTTGGACCGGGTTTTGGTTAAGGGTGCAAAGAGATCACAGGCCATGTTGAAGGTGTGGGTGAAAAAGGTGAGGGCAGTATCAATGTTGGTTGCCTGCTGAATGGGGGACCAGTCTATCTGGGTGAGGAGTGCCTTAAGTTTCTTCAGCCCACCAGGGCGGAGGCGCCTGCGGAGGGTGGTCTGGGCTTTGGGCTTGGGATTGGGGGCTACCCAGTGGAATAGGATAGGGGAGTGGTCACTCAGGAGTCCGGGAGGACCTGGATGTTTGGATTTTATGGAATTGGGTTAGTTATAATAACATCCAGCAGGGTGCTGGTACCACTCTTAGGGTTAAGTCTCGTGGGCTGGGTGACCGAGTTGTGTCAGATCTTGGGCGGCAAATGAGTCTCTGGTGGTGGATGAGGAGGTGCTGAGCCAATTTACATTAAGGTCCCCACTAAGGACTTGTTCTGCCTTATGGTGGAGGTGGCTAGGTAGTCCGTTAAAGATATCAGGGCTGGGTGCTGGTTCTTTGGGAGCGTAGGCTGTGGTGAGATAGAGGGGGCTCCTAGAGGGTCTGGGGTGAGTCTGAGGTGAGGGCCTGGGCCCCATTGATGAGGGTAGGGGTGGGAGTGCATGTCCAGGTATTGTGTCCCTGGTGTAGATTGCACAGCCTCCCCCTCGTTTACCTACTCGGTCCTCCCGGTATAAGGTATAGCCTGGGAGGGAGACAAATGAGTCAGGAGTTGATTTGGACAGCCAGGTTTCAACCAGGGCTATGATGTCTGGTTGGTGAGCCATGGCCCAGCACTGTAGGGCATCAAATTTCTTCAGCAGGCTGCATATGTTCATGGAGGCTACTCGAAGACCAGTGGGCTGAGTGGGTGGATGGGAGGGGGCAGGGCCTGGGTTGGGGTGTATGTTCCCTGTTAGGAGCAGAAGGAGGAGAAGTGCTCTGGTCAGAGGGAGGCAGATGGAGAGTTTACGCCGGGAGCGATAGAATAAGGAATGGGGTTTGGTTGTACAAGGGGTGGGTAGGGTAGCACAGGCAGAGAAGGCCTGAGTGATCAAGTGCAAGGGGGCTGTAGGGGAGGACAGGTGATGTCTGGAAGGGGGGTGAGGTGGAGAGGAGCATATGGGATGTGTGGAGGAGGAGGGAGGGGTAGGAGCAGTGGTAAAGGAGGAGGGGAGGACAGGAGGTAGGTAGGACACTGGAGTAGTGAGGCTGAGGTTAATAGGACACTAGGGTATGTGGAAGGCAAAGGGAGGAGGAGGAGGAGAGATAGACTGGCGAGCAGGGATGCATGTGCATAGTTGGGAAGGCTGGTGGAGCTGAAGTGAGGAAAGAATGGGGGGACTAGGATGAAAGAGGGGAGATAGTAGTGAAAGATCACCTCTGAGTCTAGTTGCTGCTATGGTGAGGTGGCAGTGTATGTGCCTGAAGTGCATAGAGTACCAAGTTCAAGTCCTGATCAGGGCAATAGGAGAGAGCTAGACTGTTGGCTGTAGCAGCAGGGAGTTGGGTTCAGGCTTGCAGGAGCACCTAGCCAACACTTTAGTTGTGTCACAGGGTTAGTGCGTTCTTTACAGTTATGAAATCCTGCAGTAAAATATGCAGGTGTTCTAGGTGAGTGGTGGAACTGGGGACTTTGGAAACAAGGGTGCAGGGTTCAAATCCTGCAAGGCAGCAGGAAGAAGAGGTAAACTTATATTTTGGCAGATTGGGTAGGGAAGTGATTAAGAGGCTTAGAAGGTAGTAATACAGTAGGTAGGCACTATGGCGCAGAGGTAGAGCAGCTGACTCTGACTGCAAGGGTACTGGGTTTGAACACAGCTCAGGGACAGAGTGTAGACAGGGCCAATATTTTAAATCTGGGCAGGAGGGAGTGAGGTATGGTTAAGAGCATAAAAATAGAGGAAGTTGTTGGCCTGGTTCAGTGGCTCAGAGGATAGTCAGTAGAATTTAGAGAGAAGGGTACCAGGTTTGATACTAGCAGTTGCTTAGAGATAGGCTGAAGGATGAGTGCAGAAAGTAGGTAGTAGAAGGAATCCAAGGGAACTGCAGTGACCTCTAGTGGGACAGCTGTGAGGTAGTAGCTAGGAGGGATATAGAGAGGACAGAGGAGCTAGAGTGGAAAGTGCAGTGACCCCTAGTGGTTGGTGCCTATAACCTGCAAATGGGAAAGTGGGCACTTAGTAAAAAGGAGGGTAGGTCACGTGATGTGACACGTGACTGGCCTGTCAGCAGCAATATATGGAGCGCCGACCCTGGGTGGTTGGGGCGGACGGGTGGGAAGTGCCTCACAACAGTCAGGCTGTAGTGCAGGACACTTTACCTCTTACAGGCTCTGGCAATCCCCGATTTCAGTCTCTGCTGCTGGGCCGAGTTCTTAATAATAAATAGTAATTAATAAGAGGAGTGACGCCCTCATTGTGAAATAATATGTACTGTAATGTTATATCTATGCTTGGAAACCAGACTGTATGTTTGTTTCTCTACAACATAAAGTTTAAAAAAAAAAGAAGGGGAGAAGTTCTAAGGGATTGGAAGGCAGTGGACATAGTTCTACCTCATAAGGGAGAGGACAAGGAGCAACCAGGGAACTACAGACCTGTCAGTCTAACCTCTATCATAGGGAAGCTGATTGAGTCACTGATCAAAGAGGAACTCGTAGACAACCTGGATGGAGTCACTGATCAAAGAGGACCTCGTAGACAACCTGGAAAGCAATGGGCTCCAAGATAGTAAACAGCACAGTTTCATGGCAAGAAGGTCTTGCCAAACTAACCTGATATTTTTCTTTGACTGGGTGACAAAGGAATTAGATAGAGGCCGCACAATCTGCTGTACTTTGACTTCAGCAAGGCTTTTGACTCGGTACCTCACAAGCAATTGCTCAAAAAGATAGAGGATCTGGGTGTGGCTAAAGGTGGGTAACTGGCTGAAGGGGAGGCAGCAGAGGGTTGTGGTCAGTGGGTTAAATGAGAAGTGAGGGAGGTTATGACCAGGGTTCCACAGGGATTGGCCCTGGGTCTGGTACTCATAAACATGTTCATCATTGACACTGGAGAGGAAATCCAGGGCAGGTTGTGTCTCTTCGCAGATGACACAAAGCTATGTGGGAGGGTGGATAGTGACGAGGCGAAAGGGAAGTGCAGAGAGACTTAGAAAAGCTGGAGGTGTGGTCATAGGTTTGGCAGTTGAAATTCAACACCAAAAAGTGCAAGGTAATGCACCTGAGGAACCAGAACCCCAAGACGGAATACTGGATGGGAGGGAAGGGACTTAGCACTATGGCTGAGGAACAGGATCAGTGAGTTATCATCAACAACTCACTTTAGCAATGGAGACAGTGCAACAAGGCCTACAGCAAGGCTAATAGGATGCTGAGATGTATCGAGACGGGTATTGATAACAAAAGAAAAGAGACAATACTTCACCTCTATAGATCTCTGGTGAGACCTCACTTGGCGTACTGCACTCAGCTCTGGAGTCCTCACCTCAGAAAGGATAAGGATAGGCTGGAGACAGTTCAGCGCAGAGCAACAAAAATGATTCTGGGCCAGCAGACCAGAGTCTATGAAGAGTGCCTCAAGGCACTGAATATGTACTCACTGGAGACCAGAAGGGAGAAGGGAGATATGACAGAGACCTTCCAGTTTCTTAAAGGAATTAACAAAGTAAACTGCAAGGAACTATTAAGCCTGAACACTAACTCGTGGTCTTGTGGGCATGAGTGGAAATTAACAGGAGGGAGGTTTAGGAGAGACTTGAGGAAGTACTACTTTATGGAAAGACATGAATTCCTTCAAGCAATACCTGCACTCAACAAGCCAAGTGGTTCGCTGCTGGGGTTGCTAGCTCCTAAATTCAAACAAAGCTCACAAAAGCAGTGCTCCACTGAACTGAAAAAAGCACCCTGGAAACTGTGCTGATGATGTACTGATATCAGTACTACAATTTATTTCGTGAAAATTTCACCCAACACTCCATTTCACCAAACAGCAGAAGCCCCTAGCGCCTTAGCATGTAGCCTTCCACGGGGGCGTATATAAACTTATTAGAGCATCATTCATTTATAATACAAATCTGTGACGTAACCAGAAACAACCATTGTGATTGGACAATTACAACATTAAAATTTTTCTTAGAGAAGGTAACATCAAAAAAATATTTACGTTTGTGACTAATAAACCTGCTAGCATTTGAAAGGTTGACATAAAGCCAAATCTCCATTGTAAATATGTTACCATACATTCTCACTTACAGATCCACAATATCAATTTGTATGCACTTAAGGGACCTTCTTTAAAGAGTTAGTTAGTTTTTTTAGTTGACCAGGAAAGGAGGACTAGACAATTCTGCCTATTTTCAACCCCGTCCTGGGGGAGGGGGATACAGATGGATGCCAACTGACACTGAACCAGATTAAACTGTTGGCAGTGTTTTTAGTGAAAGGGGGAAATTTGGCCAGGACACCAGGGAAATTCCCCTACTCTTTGGTAGAGGGCGCTGTTGGTCATGGAGACAGAGGAGGAGGTCGGCAGTCTGGTGCTGGAGAAGGAGGTGGAATGAGCTGAGGGGTCGGCTCCCCTCTGGTCTCCACTTTCTTAGGAGCTGCACAGTTGGATGATTTGAAGGGCTTCCAGCAACCTCAGTTTTCACCAAAGGTTCCCAAGACACTGCAAGATGTTGCGGATGATTTATTTTTGGGCCTTGAATTTAAGAAGAGTCAGCTTCTTGATATTATCACTGAACAGGAATCCTTATTGGCTTTACATACCATTCCTGCTTCTAGCAGTTTGGCTCTGAATCTGTCTGATGCTCTGGCAGAGACTGGCTTGGTCTCTTCTCCCCAGGTGGACGAGTTGATGGCAGAAGATGAGATGGACTGTGGCCTGCATGGTGCTGCTGTTCCTCTCCCTAGTGCAGAGTCCACCCATTTTGCTTCCACTGGACTCTTCCGTTTCAGATACTTCTAAAACTCCTGACTTTCAGTCGCCTGGCCCTTTGGGTGCTGAAGACAAGAAACAGAAGCGAGGGGTAAGTGCTTCGCCTGAGGGTACATCTGTTTCACCTAAAATCCTTACTATGGAGGCTTCTACCCCCGTACGGAGGTCGCCTACTGTTGGCGATGGGCCTGACTTAGTTCATGGGGTTGAATTGGTCCCAGGAGAAAGCTTTAGTGAGAGCTGGTTGGTGTCAGGAGACGGATGGGTCTTGGATTTCAGACCCTGCTGTCCCTGTTGCCGATATTGCTCGCAGCCCAGTTTCCCAGCCCATAGACCCGGATTTGGAGGAGCCGAGAGGAGAATCTCCACAACTGCACCAGACCCCTGGTCAGGAAACTCCTGCTATTATCCCCCTTAACTCTTTCACATCTACCGGGGCTCCTGGAGATTCCTCTGTTGCCTTAGACTCTCCCCCTGTGTTGGATGCCTCTGGTGCCGATCCTGATGGTCTTCCATCGAAGACATCTGCAGCTCCTACTTTTGCCAGTTTATTCCATGCATCAGTTGAGTTGGCCAAATGAAGAAACGCTGTCCGCCTTCATTTTTTGGGCCACTCTGAAGATCTTTCTGATCGCTTCAATGTTGGGAAAATGCTGTTGAAACAATCTATGGGCTTTTACCCTGCCCAGGTTTATGCCCTCATTCATACTCCGGGAGAGAACTCCTATGAAGTTAGTTTCCATTCTCAGGATTTTTTGGACACCTTTTGGATTCGCTATGCTCAGCTCAAGACTAACCCTCTGTGGCAGGACTTCCAGGGGATTCCTTTGACTAAACAAACATTTAAGGTCATTACGGTTTTATTCCGCAATAAGGGGGGTTAATGTGACTGATATAATTTACTGGCTTGAAAAACGCTGCAAGATTCAAGGCAATTCTGCACCTATTATGGACAATGAAGGATTTTGGAATGGGGGCTGGTATTTCAAGATTAACCTTTTTCAGGGGGATTCAGGCTTATCTCATCTTCCCAATTGTTTTTTTCTAGGTCGGGATAAGGGATTTATTTTTTGCCCTGGTCAGCCATGCCATTGTTATAAATGTGGTTCAGCTCAGCATCTTAGCAGGACTTGTCATGTCTCTAAATGTTCTCAATGTGGTGAAACTGGGCATTCTGCTTTTCATTGTTACAGTCCCCCAAAGTGTTCCCTGTGTAATGAAGCTCATTCTTTATCGGCCTGCCCCTGGGCCTCCCATAACACTTCTAATTCTGATTTTACTATCCAGGATTATTATATTAATGTGGCTGGCAGATCTTTTCATTCTGGGGTTCCTCATGTCCCAGATCCTCCAGGTCAGCCGATTTCTCCTTTGTTGGAGGCTCCTGCTTTGGTCACCCCTGCCCTTCCCTCTGCACCTCTGTTGGTGACTTCCCCCATTCCTGTGCTTCTTGAACAGCCTGCCTCTTCTGATCAGGTTTTGTCTTCACCACCTGCTGAGATTGTTGTGAGCCCTTCCCCCTTGCCCCTAGGGCTGATTGTTGTTTACCAAAAAAAGGAGGGCTAGCTCGAGACGCAAATGTTCTTTAACGCCCCCCCCCGTTATGGTTGAAGATGTTGTTCCCCTGAGTAATACGTTTTCAATGCTCCCTGCTGCAGAAGTGGTTATGGAGTCTGACTCTGATTCAGCCTCTTTACCTTCTTCCCATGTGGATGGGAATTCTGAGGGTGAGATTTTGCAGGAGGTGGTTGTAGCAAAAGTTAGGAAAAAACATATGGGTACGATGGCTTGGCTCAAATCACTCCCTGATGCTCGCCCCCCTGATTCATTTTTCTGCTGGATACTGCATTGTATGATTTTTCTTTTGCATCACTGAATGTGAATGGTATCCGGTCTGAGTGGAAAAGAACTTTGACCTTTTCCTTCTTTTCGACTCACCCCTTTGATATTATCTTTCTGCAGGATACTCGTTTGCATATTGCTGCAGAAATGAATGCGGCTAGTGCTGCTTGGTTATGGGGTATGATGTATTGGTCTCCTGGGGTGGATGTTTGTTCTGGGGTTGGAATAGTGGTTGCCAACCCGGCGGCTAACCTCATCCACTTGGTAGATGTGGAACTGGGCAGAGCATTGTTGATATAGATTTTGGTATGGTGCCCCTTCGTTTAATTAATATCTATGCCCCCCAGACCAAGGCTGCTTGTGTGGCCTTGTACCGTTTGATTCAACCCTATCTCTTTACTAACGGGAAGGTTATTTTTGCTGGGGATTTTAATTGCAGCAGGTATCTTACAGACAAAGGGTTAAAAACTACTAAGATTTTTTGTGATGCTTCTTGTTTGAACTCCCTATTATTGCAAGCGTCCTTGGTTGATGCTTTTACTATTGGGGGGAGGATTCCACCTAAAACATATTTTAAGGGTTCACTGGCCACCAGGATTGATTATGTGTTTTTGTCTAGTACGATGGGTGTTCAACAGGTTACGGTGACCCAAGTTATTTCCTCGTACCATGTTCTGCTTTCCTTGCTGATTTCTAATTTTGCTCGGATTGGTCATGGTCCAGGTTATTGGAGATTGAATTTGACATTGTTACAGCTTGATCTTATTCATCAGGGTTTTCTGGCTGTTTTAGCTGCCAGGAAATCTGTCTTTTTTTTTCTGTATGATTCCCCTTTGGAGAGGTGGATTTCCACTAAAGCTGATATTCGTGATTTTTTTCAAAAAATGGTAAGGTTACATGGGAAATTTAAAACTGACCTATTTGTGTATTATCGTTCTTGCCTGTTGCAACTTTCTTCCCTACATAGTACTGCTTGTGGGGATTATTCTGATATTCAAATTTTGAAGGCACAACTTGCCTCTTTACAGTATAATCGGCTGAAGTCCTTAGAAGTTGAGCAAAGATTTGGTACTCAGGGTAAATTTGCCTTTGTTAAACCCTTTGAATTCTGCCAGAGTCAACATCATGCTACCCGATGGCTCTTCTGATTCCAGCAAGGAGGATATTCTGGCTGCTGCGGATTCAAATGTGGCCTCCTCTCTACGGGCCCCTGATTTTTCACCTCAGCATGCAGTTGTTCATCTCTGGCTATTTCAGAGTTGTTTGCCACAACATTCTGAGGCAGAAAAGTTGTCTCTTTGTGCCCCCATTTCTCAAACTGAATTTTTAGACCTTATTGCTCACCTCAAATCTGGATCTTCTCCTGGGGTGGATGGTTTACCATATGAGTGTTACAAATTACTTACTCCTGTCCTTTTGCCGGAGCTTTTGGTGGTTTTTAATTGTTTATTGTCCTCATCCTATGTCCCCCCTTCCATGTCGGCAGGTTTGTTGATTTTATTATACAAATCTGGTGACAGGGAATCCCTTACCAATTGGCGCCCTATTACTTTATTGAATTCAGACTTTAAGATTTTTACTAAGCTTCTGAGTTTGAGGCTTGTGCCTGTTCTTATGAATATTATTCATCCTTCACAAGCATGTACTGTTCCGGGTAGGTCCATTATGAATAATTTAATAATGTTGTGAGAGGTCCTAGAACGTGGTCAGGAGGGGGAACTTTTGGGTTTTCTGTTTTCCCTGGACCAGGCTAAAGCCTTTGATCGTGTTCCGCACGGCTTTCTCTGGTCTTATTTGACTGTGTATGGGTTTCCTGATATGTTTATTGGTATTTTATGGGCTTGTTATGCAACTGCTGTGACTATTCCCCTGGTTAATGGTTGGATGGGTCACGAGCATTTGGTTGCTAGAGGGGTTTGACAGGGGTGTCCTCTCAGCCCTGCGCTGTATATTTTATCTACTGACCCCTTGCTTCATAGACTCAATAATTCGTGCACTATTTCTGGACTTTCTTTTTCTAGTGCTGTCCCAGAATTGTGCACTTTGGCCTATGCCGATGATTTGCTTTTATTTCTTTCTGACTCACATTCATGCCAGTTGGTGAATCAAGAACTTTCTTCTTATGCTTTCATGTCTCAGTCTTGTATTAATTTTAAAAAGAGCAAATGCCTATTACTTGGTAATGCTTTTGCTACCCACGGGGAGGTTTTGGGTATTCCAGTTGTTTTACAACCTTGTAAAATGTTTGGTTTATTTTTTGGACCTGGAGATTTAGCTCTCCTTAATTAGAAGTTTCTTTTGACCAAAGCACAACAAAAAATAACCTCTTGAAATTGTTGGAGAATGTCCAAAAGGAAACGTGTTTTTATGGTTAAAACTTTTTTATTGTCCTTATTTTCACATTTAAGTGCAGTTTTTGCTCTTCCATCATCTCTGGATACAAGGGTTTATAGTTGTTTTTTTTCCTTGTATCTGGGAGTAGATTGAACCCTGTGAAAAGAAGCATTTTATATCGTCCAGTGGCCGGGGCTTGAACATGATTAACCCTGCTTCCTTTTTTCCTCTTTTCTTGTTATCCATAGCTTCAGGCCATTCCTTCTCATGACATCAAGGTGTGGGTGACCTGGGTTTTGGACAGGTTTGGTGGTTTTCTTCATGAGTGGCAGACCAATGCTGTTATTTCCCAGAAAAGGAAAATCATGGATCTGCCTCTTTCTTACAGATCCTGTTTTGGTAAACTTAAATTATGGTGGCTGATGAGACATGAAGTTTCCTCCGTTCCACAAAAACATTTGTATTTTTTGATTCAGTATGCTTTTTTTCTAGTTCAACCCCATTTTTCTAGCATGTTGCCTGCTGAAGTTAAGCAGATCTTGACCATGATTACGTCATCCCGTACTCCTGTACATATGTGGGATGTGAACTGATTGGCCCCTCATTCTAAACTTAATGTAAAAGGCAACTTGAAACACAACCCTAGTGATGAACAGTTTTGTCCCCGGTCCTCTTGTGCTTCACAAATTGAGATTAGTCACCTTTTTTTTGAATGTCCCTATATTCAGAGAATTTGGAAGTTGCTGCAGGCCCGTTGGCCTGATTCGCCTTTTTGTTCTCTGACTCCGGAGATTTTGTTACGTATTCTTCCATATCAATGGTCCAAACATGATAAAACTATGCTTTGGCTGTTTTTGACCTTTTTTAAATATTCATTTGGAATACCCGATGCCGTCTCTCATTACAACAACAACTTATCTCTGAAGAGCAGTTGTTTGAACAGGTTTCTTTGAATTTATGTAAATTGAGGGCTCGAGGGCGTTGTTCAGTGTCTGTTCAGATTTATCAGTCTTGGTGGCAGTCCATCTCTTGGATACAGTCTGTGTTCTCTAGTTATCGTGTGTGATTTACAGGTTTGGAGGCCTTATCTACGGCTGTGCATTACTGTTTTTTTTCCTGCTGTTTGCCCCCCTTATGAACCACAGTGCTATACTTTATTTGTAGTTTTCTTTTATTGGTTTTGGACAATGTTCCTTGCTCTTTTCCTGGGACCAGGGAGGGGGTCTCTTTAACATATATTTTCGTTATATCTGGGGAATCTGTATGGGATGATTCTGCAATGAACTAATTTTTGTTTCCTTTCTATGATTTACATGATACATATGCTGTTTTGTTTTTCTGTATGATGTAATACTGTACTATGCTTTTATTTTTCCTTTTATGTTTCTCCCTTTGATACTATGTAGTTTTGTTTGTTAGGTCTCTTGTTTTGATTTATAATATTTTCACTGCTCTTTTGGGTAGTATGTATGATGTAATACTGCTGTATGTTTTTACTTTTCTGATTTCCTTCCTTTTGATTTTGTATGGTATCACTATTGTTTTGTTTATATGTTTTTTTTTCCCCATTGTGCTATACCTGTTCCCCTACTCCTTTGGTAGGGAGGGGGAGGGGGTCTTTTTTTTTTCTTCTTTCAGTTTGGGGTTTATATGTTGTACTGATCATGTATGTTTTTTTCTTTTAATTTATTCTGATTCTGTATGTTGTAATACAAATTTTGTTTGACTGTTCTTTTGAGTTTTGAATAAAAATTCTCCTACTCTTGTCGAGAAGTGCCTTGGGATCTTTAATATCCACCTGAACAAGCAGATGGGACCTCGGTTTAATGTCTCATCCGAAAAACATCACCACAGGAGTGCAGCACCCCCCTCATGTTGCATAACAACGTCAATATTGGGATTTAACCCAAGTGCCTGGTGTGGGGATAGAACCCTCAGCCTTCTGATCTTCCAGCCTCAGAGGCTGAGTGTGCAACTTGCTAAGCCACTGACACTGTTGACCTACTAGCTCATTATTTTTGTGATTTCTTATAAGTAAAAACTCATGCTTATATGGAAGGTTCTAATGCTGCAGTTATAAACAAAAGGTCAAAAGGATTCTTTTCATGACAAGATTTATAATAATCTCTCTTACATCCATTATTCTAAGATGGGAAGTTGGAGACAGGCTTAGATACCTAAAAAGAAGAAAAGAAAACATTTTACTATTGCAGTGTATTATACTCAGTTATTTACACATTTCATTAGATCACTATGAAAACCAAATGCATCCTATTAGTGGAAGAAAAGAGGGGAAGAAGGGGAGGAATGGAGAGAGGAAGGGAGAAGAAGGAAAAGAGAGGGGACGGGGAAGAGGGACGGAGGGGAGAGAGGGAAGGGGAAGGAAGGGAAAGAATGGTGACGAGGAGCAAGGGCCGGGAGTGGGCAGGGTGGTGGGTGGGGGTGGAGGGGTTGAAAAGGAAATAAGGGCAGGGTTTGTTAGATTAGAAAAACATATTTAAATCTAGTCACCCATTTTAGTTTTTATTACACATGATTTATCTTTCATCTCTCAAAAATGGCTTTAAGTCCCATCTTTTGTTTAGACCATTTGGTCTAACAGTATTAACTTTAAAAATCCAATAGCTCTCTCTTTTGAGCAATAAATTCAGCCTATTTCCCCCTCTTTCTGGTCTCTTGACCCATTCCAGAGCCATAAACCTGAAACTTACCAGGTCAGATCCATGACTTTCCAAAAAAATGTCTCCATACTGGGGTGTCAGTTCTCTGGTTCACAGTCGAGCGCACATGCTGTTGCATGATGGGACTTAAAGCCCTTTTTCAGAGATGAAAGATAAATCCTGTGTAATAAGAACTAAAATAGGTGACTAGATTTAAATATGTCTTTCTAATCTAACAAACTCTTCCCTCATTTCCCTTCAAACCCTCCTCTTCCCCCCGACTCTCCCTCCCACAATCCCACCTCTCCAATCTTGGCCCCCACTCCTCGTTACCACTCTTTTCCCTTCCTCACCCACCCACCCACCCTCCCTTCCTCTCTCCCTCCCTTCCCTCTCCCTTCCCCTCTGTTTTCCTTCTTATTATTTTCCTTCTTCTCCCTCCTTCTCCCTCTCCGTTCCTCCCCTCCTTCCCCTTTTCTTCCACTAATAGGATGCATTTGGTTTCATAGTGATCTAATGAAATGTGTAAATAATTGAGTATAATATAATAGTAGAATTTGTTCTTTTCTTTTTTTAGGTATCTAAGCCTGTCTCCAACTTCCCTTCTTAGAATAATGGATATAAGAGAGATTATTATAAATCTTGCCATGAAAAGAATCCTTTTGACCTTTTGTTTATAACTGCAGCATTAGAACCTTCCATATAAGCATGAGTTTTTACTTATAAGAAATCACAAAAATAATGAGCTAGTAGGTTGATCTTCTTTAAAGAAGGTCCCTTAAGTGCATACAAATTGATATTGTGGATCTGTAAGTGAGAATGTATGATAACATATTTACAATGGAGATTTGACTTCATGTCACCCTTTCAAATGCTACCAGATTTATTAGTCACAAACGTAAATATTTTTTTGATGTTACCTTCTCTAAGAAAAATTTTTAATGTTGTAATTGTCCAATCACAATGGTCATTTCTGGTGATGTCACAGATTTGTATTATAAATGAATAATGCTTTAGTAAGTTTATATACGCCCCCTTGGAAGGCTATATGCTGAGGTGCTAGCGGCTTCTGCTGTTTGATGAGGCGCTGGAGTGCTGGGTGAAATTTTCACAAAATAAATTGTAGTACTGATATCAGTACATCATCAGCACAGTTTCCAGAGTGCTTTTTTCAGTTCTTGAAGCACTGCTTTTGTGAGCTTTACTTTATGGAAAGGGTGGTGGAACCTTGGAACAGCCTGTCAGCTGAGGTGGTGGGTGTGAAAACAGGGGATTAAAACAGGGCTGGGATAGAATGAAGGGTATAGTGGTTGCCTGAGGGCACTAGAATCAAAGAAGTGCATTGAGGGGACAGGGAGGGTTAGTACCCTGGAAGAACAGCAAGTTACAGCTTGTAGGGAACTCGGCAGATCCAGAATGGACCACTAGTCTTTTTCTGCCTTTATTGCCTGTGTTTCTTTAAAAACAATGGAGATACAGGGAATTCGGGAGGAAGCAGAGGTACTGTGGGTCATCTTGGAGATGGGAATGAAACCACTATTCACAGTGGCATGATCTACAAACCTCCATCGTGGGGAGGGGAGATTAAATAAGGTACTGGTGGAAGTCATTGGCAAGATGGCAGGAAAGGGAGAGATGCTGCTGGTGGGGGACATTGACCTGCCAGATGTAGATTGGAACCCCCCAGCAGCAGCTTCAATTAGAAGCAGGGCCATTCTGGACTCTCTGCAGGGGGTTCCATGTCAAAAGAGTGCCTACAAAACATCACTGACAAAAAAAAATGTGAAGAAATAACAGCCACAAGGAAAACAGCAAGGAGCACTACAGCATGCTCCAAAAACAGCAAACAGATGTAGTGACTTTTTCTGAGGGGGACTCTGCCCCCTGCACCCCCTCCTTATTAAAATAATTATCACCGGGGTGGATACAATTCAGGGACAGGGAAAAACTCGGGAGGGGGGATACTCTCCAGGGGGTTGCAAGTCAGGGAGGGGAAGAATGTTTGGGGGGAGGCAATAACTCAGGGACACAGACAAATGCTGGGGGACAATAAAACATTCATGTGCTGGGGATGGAGGGGAACAAAGTCAGGAGGGTGTGCGGAACAGGAATTTAAAAAAAACTCTCCCCATAGCCAGTCTCAAACCCAAGTCTGCCAGCTACACAGATAGTGATTGTAACCACTATGTTACGCAGCCAACCCAGATCTGGCCATCCAAACAACTACCTACATGCTTCAAAAACTAACTCCCTATATTGCTGACTGCCTAAACTACAGCACTGAACTTAACATGTGCTCTTAATACAAAGTAGCTAATTTAGCACTTGCTATTTTGACCTTGCCCAAATTGATTTGCTTAAATTGAGTGGCTCTATCCATGTGATACCTCTGCAGGGGGCGTTCCTCAGGCAAATAGTCAGTGAACCCACTCATGATTGGGCAATACTGGACCTGGTACTCACTAACAGGGGCAGTATTGCAGAAGTCAAGGTGGGAAGCCACTTGGGGACCAATGATCACCGTACAATGTGGTTCAATATAAGGATGGCTATGGAATCGAACCACACAAGGGGGGTCCTGGATCTCAGGAGGGCAGGTTTTATGAAGATGTGCGAATGCCTCAGGGATGACCTGGCAGGGAGATGGCCTTGGGGGGGGGGGAACAGTGGGTGAAGTTAAAAGGAAGCATAGTGAAGGCAACAAACCTTTGCATCAAACAAGTGAGCAAAAGCAAGAGGAAAAAGAGACCACTGTGGTTCTCGAAAGAGGTAGCTAAAAGGGTAAAGGCTAAAAGGGTAGCATTCAAAAGGTATAAGGAGATGCAGAAGGGAGGAGGATAGGGAGGTGTATCAGGGGAAACAGAGGGAAGCGGGGAATGCAGTAAGGAGTGCAAAGGCACAAACTGAAAGAGACTAGCCCAGGAGGTAACAAAAGGGGACAAGACATTTGTTAGGTAAGTAAGTAAAACTTTATAGCTCTGGGCACTGTACAGATAAGTAGAGGTGCAGTAAGTAACAAACAACAATAAAATAAATATTAATAACAGATCACAAATGGAGCACCATAAAATAAAAATCTCAATAAAAGCAGCTCAGCAGTGCACTCATTCCTAAAGCTTATTGCTAGGTCCCAAAAGCTTCTCTGAACAGATGCGCCTTCAGACCTCGCTTGAATGTCACCACCGACAGGGCCTCCCTCAAGGATCTTGGAAGCAAGTTCCAAAGGGCTGGGCCAGCCACCTCAAATGCACAATCTCTCGAGGTTTTCAGCTGGGCCCTTGGAACCGCTAGGAGCCCCTCAGTGGAGGCGCAGAGTGAGCACACAGGGCGGACAGGAGTCAGAAGGTCACTCAGATATCCAGGGCCCAAACCATATAGGGCCTTATAGCCCACCTTGAAGATGATTCTCCAACTCACCAGCAGCCAGTGCAGGTCACGCAGGACCAGGGACACATGGCAAGACCTTGGAAGTCCCATCAGCAACCTTGCCGCTGCATTCAGCACTGCAAGTGATGGAGACTCCCCTCACTGACTCTAAAGTAAAGAGCATTACAGCAGTTGAGCCTAGATGTAACAAAAGCATGCACCAGAGAAGGCAGGTCGCCAGGTGGAGTTAAGGCTTTGATCCAGGCAACATTCCTTAGGTGGTAAAAACCACTCTGGACAATGGATGACACCTGAGCCTCAAGTGTCAATCCATTGTCAAGGATGATGTCCAGATTATTCACCTTAGTAGAAGCTGCAAATGGGGTAGGGCCCAAGAATAACCCTGTTCCTGTCCTGACAGCACCCACGTTACCCTGGAGGCCAGGCTCAATCATTAGTACCTCTGTCTGGTTGAAGCTGAGTCTCAGCCAGTTAGGGGACATCCATAGAAACATAGAAACATAGAAGTTGATGGCAGATAAGGACCGCAAGACCCATCCAGTCTGCCCATTTCTTTTTCTGCCTTATAAATGTGCCATAGGCCTTTGCTCTGTCAATGGTCTACCTATTCATACTCATCTGTATTGCTCCCTTATGCCTATCCCATGCCTGTTTGAAGCCCTGCACTGCATTCATATCCACCACTTCCTGAGGTAGGCCGTTCCATGCATCCACCACCCTTTCTGTGAAAAAGAACTTCCTCACATTTTCCCTTAATCGGCCTCTAATCTCATGCTGTGTCCTCTTGTCCTGCTATTTTTCTTATATTGAAATATGTTAGACTCTTTCACCCTGTTAATGCCCTTAAGGTGTTTGAATGTTTCAATCATATCACCTCTCTCCCTCCTTTGCTCTAGGGTATACATATTGAGCTCCGTTAATCTGTCCTCATATGTTTTCTGATGCAGTCCCTGCACCATTTTGGTTGCCCTTCTCTGGACTGCCTCAGTCTGGTTAATGTCCTTGTGAAGGTGTGGCCTCCAGTACTGCATGCAGTACTCCAGATGGGGCCTAACCAGTGTCTTGTAAAGAGGGATTATTACCTTCCTCTTCCGACTTGTGATACCCCTACTAATACACCCTAACATCCCCCTATCCTTACCTACTGCTTTAGTGGTCTGCTTGGATGATTTCAGGTCATCGGTGATGATGATGCCCAAGTCTCTTTCTTCCCTTGTGACTGCCAGCAACTCCTCCAGCCTATAGGTGGCTTCAGGGTTTCTCTTCCCTATGTGCATGATCTTGCACTTCTTTGCATTAAACCCCAGTTGCCACTCTTCCGACCATTTTGCTAGTTTATCCAGATCTCTTCTCATTCTGCCCACCCCATCTGGATCATCTACTCTGTTGCAGATCTTGGTGTCATCTGCAAACAGACAAACCTCACCCTCCAGTCCATCTGCAATGTCACTGATGAAGATATTGAAGAGGACTGGCCCCAGGACTGATCCCTGAGGTACCCCACTTGTGACTTGCATCTCTTCTGACTGTATACCATTTACCACCATTCTCTGTTTTCTGCCCATCAACTAGTTTGCCACCCAGTTGACCAACTTTCTGACCCACCCTGAGCCTATCCAGCTTATTAATCAATCTTCTATGTGGAACAGTATCAAAAGCTTTGCTGAAGTCAAGGTAGTTGACATCAACTGCTCCCCCTTGGTCCACCACTCTGGTTACCTGGTCAAAGAAATCTATGAGATTAGCTTGACTGGACCTTCCTTTTGTAAACCCATGCTGTCTTGGATCCTGTGCTCCTATGGATTCCAGATGTTGCACTGTCCTTTCCTTAAGGAGTGCCTCCATAGTTATGCCCACTACTGAGGTAAGACTGACTGGTCTGTAGTTCCCTTCCTCCTCCCTGCTACCACTCTTGTGGAGCGGGATCACATGAGCCCTTCTCCAGTCTTCTGGGACATCTCCTGTGCTCAGAGACTCACTAAACAGTTCTGATAATGGCTCTGCTAGTTCTACCCTTAGCTCCTTTAGTACCCTGGGATGTATGCCATCAGGTCCCATTGCCTTGTCCACCCTGAGCTTATCGAGCTCTTGTAGGACCCTTTTGTGAAGGGACTAGTGCTCACCTCCTTCCCCCTGTGTCCATGGTGCTGAGCTGTGGGCCCTGCCCTACCTTCTCTTCAGTAAATACTGAGTAGAAGTATCTATTTAGGATAGATGCTTTTACATGGTCCTCCTCCTCACACACACCCTTATCTCCTTTGATCCAGTCTTGGATTTCAGCCAGACATTTGCTAAGCACCTCCACAGCGTCACTCGTCCCGGGAGCAATAGACATATACAGCTGGGTATCATCTGCATAACAGTGGAAAACCAAACTGTACCATCTAATGATCTCACCCAGAGGAAGCATGTACACTGTAAACAACATAGGCGATAGGGTAGAGCCCATGGGGAACTCCACAAAAGCAGAGGCTTTGGGCAGGAAGAGAAATTCCCCATCACTACCCTCTGCATCCTGCCTGTGAGAAAGGACTCAAACCAGTTGGTGACAGTACTGGTGAGTCCACAGAGCTCATTTAGGCAATCCAGAAGCACTACATGGTCCACAGTGTCAAAAGCTGAGGAGAGTTCAAGGAGAACATGTATTGACAGGTCCTCTCTCTATCTCTCGCCCTGAGGAGATCATTCTGCACCCTGACTAATGCCATTTTGGTGCTATGCCTTGACTTAAATCCAGAACAGAATGGCTCATAGGTGTCATAGGCCATGAGGTGTGCCTCGAGCTGCAGAGACACCATTTTCTCAACAATCTTACCTAATAAGGGGAGGTTAGAGATTGGCCTATAATTTTCAGAGATACCAGGGTTGAGAGATGGTTTCTTTAGGAAGAGCTTCACCAGTGCCTCTTTTAAGCTGTAATGAAAAAATCCCTCCAAAAGCAAACACCAGATGATCTTGGCTAACACTGGACCAACGGACTCAACACACCCTGTTAAGAGATGAGTCGGGCCTGGGTCCAGTTCACATTATGTGGGCTGCAGCTTTGAGATTACCTCAATGACCTCTGCTACCCCCACTGGTCTAAACTCACCCCAGATAATTGGAGTGCCTCTGAAAATGTGGGGCTCACCACTGCGGGGCTACTCCCACCCCATTGGGGAGATCCTGGCCCTAATGGAGGACACCCTGTCAGAGAAAAACAGAGCGAATGCCTCACGCTGAGCAACTGAAACTGCTCTTTTCATCTGCAGATAGGAAGGATGGAGTAGCCTATCTACAATCCGAAAAAGCAGAGCCCATCTGTTCCTCCCTGCAGCAATCCACCTGGACAGGAACTCTGCCTCCTTATGATTGATTGCCCTTTGATATTCACTGTAGTGAATTCTTAAAGCCAGTTTGTCCTCCTTGGACTGAGTCCTCTGCCAACAATGCTCCAACTTCTGACCCCTGATCTTCATCTCCTTGAGAGCCCCATCAAACTATGGGGGTTTCAAGCAAGAAGACCTGGGTTATATAGAGATCAGTGCGATGGAGTTGAGCACTTTGGAGACAGCCCTATTATATGCTGCCACCACCTCACAAGCACCAGCCATACAGGCAGCACTTGCACCAAAAATGTCCACTACTGCCATCAGTCGCTCTGTGGACAACCCCTCCAACTAGTGGTAGTGGACCATCTCAACAGTGGAGGGACTAACGGGGGCACTGAACAATAACTCCACCATGCAATGATCAGACCAGATGACTGAATCAATCTTGAGACCAGTGACCCCAAGCCCCAGTGAGAACACTAAGTCCAAGGTGTGGAAATAGCTGTGGGTTGCAGAAGCAACAGCTTGTGCAAGACCCAATGAAGTCATCATCTGGAGGAAGTCATAACCAAAATGCAAGAGTTTATCAATCCAGGCATTGAAGTCACCCAGAATTAACCATCTGGGCAACTCCAACACCCCATCGATAGACAAAGTCTGCAACTTCCTGCAGGAATTTCCCTTGTGTCCTGGGGGTCAGTATATGAGGAGGATCCTGCAACCTGGACCCCTGCGCACAGCCCCATATTCAGATGATGAAGTGGAACCCACTAGATGCATGGAGAAGTTCAAATTGTATCTATAACAGCTGGCCACACCCCCACCCTTGTGTTCCCTCCTTGGGCAGAGCACTATGGAGAACCCAGCCAGAACAGATGCCTCCAGCACTGGATCTGCATCATCCCCCAACCAGGTCTCCATAATGCAAGCCAGATTGACTGAGGAACCCAAGTCCACAATAATTGTGGTCTTGTTCCTAGTTGATCTAGCATTGCATAGCACCGCCTGAAGAGGACTAGTAGAGGTTGTCGACCCAATGGCTACTTGCTCACTCGGTCCAGTGGGAATCCTGGAAATGGGTACCAAACACATCTGGCCTCTCTCAAGGCACCATTTTACCCCAGGGTGCCTCCTGAACCTGACCACCCTGATATAGCTCACCCTCGCTATACCCCCAATGGTATGTAAGTGAAAAGAGGAAGACCAGGGGTGGGACTGTATAGATAAAAAGGGAAGGGGGACTGTGCAGAGGGAGACAAGGAAAAGGCAGACATCCTGAACAAATACTTTTCTTCAGTGTCCTAAGAGGAAGGAGAAGGGGAGGAGCCACAAAAAAGTAACAGATGCTTTGGAGGGAGGAAAGTGGACACTAGTCCTTTTTTGGAGGAGAAAGCCCTGAATGGACTCACTAATCTTAAGGTGGACAAAGCAATGGGGCAAGATGGGTGCATCCAAGGGTATAGAGGGAGCTCAGGGAAATACTGGCTGCACCCCTGACAGTTCTATTTAACAGCAGACTGGAAACACGAGTGATTCCGGAGAACTGGGGGAGGGTGAAAGTAGTCCTACTACACAAAAGTGGTAGCAGGGAGGAGGCTGGCAATTATTGACCAGTTAGCCTGACATTGTTAGTGGGAAAGTTAATGGAATCACTGCTGAAGGAAAGGATTGTGAAATATCTTGAATCCAGTGGGTTACAAGACCAGAGGCAGCATGGGTTCACAGAGGTGAGGTCATGTTAGACAAATCTAATAGATTTCTTTGAGTGGGTGACAAAGGATTTAGATCAGGGTGGAGTGGTGGACATGGCCTACCTAGATTTCTGAAAGGCTTTCAACACCATTCTACACAGGAGACTAGTAAGCAAGCAGGGTAGCTTAGGGGTGGGTCCAAAGGTGGTAAACTGGATAAGAAATTGGTTAGAAGATAGGTGGCAGAGGGTGGTGGTTAATGGAGTTCAGTCAGAGGAAGGGTGGGTGACTAGCAGGGTGCCTCAGGAAGGATCCATGACAGTTGGTCGACAAATTATTTGTCGACCAATGTTACAGCGACTTCCTTATGTCGACTGTATTTGTGGTCGGCAAGAAGGGAGTCACAAGACAGATTGTTTTCTTTGGGGGCTTTGGCCCCCCAAACCTCCATGTGGGGGGCTCTGCCTCCCGCAGCCCCACTACTAAATTAATCAACTCTGAGTCTGAGTTGTTTCAGGGTGGGGGTGCAATACCCCCAGAAAGCAGTGGCAGAGTCCCACGCCAACACTACAGTGACCTGGTGCTGTTGTCGCTGTAATGTCGGTTGCTGTCAAAAAGTCATGGTAGTGTCGGCATACCCCTCAGGAATCAGTGCTAGGATTGATCCTCTTTTTTTTTTAATGCTTATTTTATTGCAGTTCAGAGTTGATCTGAACATGCAAAACAATATGTGAAATCACATAATCATAAACCATAACGATGTACAGAGAGAACTAAAAGGGTCATCAGTAAGGTCATTGACATATAAGCTGTTCGTTATCTTTATAGACCAGACATTAGAAAAGGGAGGTATGTTAGCTATGATTTATCATTAAAAATTAATGTCCAGCTAGATTCTATTTCATAATCAAAACATACTTAGAGCAGGAATTAATAATAGAGGAGAAGCCCTTGCCATGTCTTGGATGTATACATGACAGATGTAGAATGTCAACTGGTCATGGAACCAACTCGGCAGAAGGCAATACTGGACCTTCTGCTCACAAACAGGGACAGTGTGATGGGGGTAACAGTGGGGGAGCACCTGGGTAACAGTGACCACCAGTCATTGTGGTTTGAAATCACAGAAAGAGCAGAACCAAACCACACAAAAACACGTATCCTGGATTTTAGGGGGGCAGACTTTGGGAAAATGGGGAGATACTTGAAAGAGGCATTAAGGGAATGGGACAGGAATCAGGGTTGAGGAACAGTGGTCAGTATTTAAAATGGGGATTATAAGAACAACAGAATTATGCATTAAGCAGGTTAGCAAGAGGAAAAGGAAGAGGAGACCATTATGGTTTTCCAAAGAGGTAGCAAAGAAAGTGAAAGCCAAAAGATTGCATTCAGGCAATACAAAAAGACACAGGCAGAAGGGATAGGGAGAAGCACCAGGAGAAACAAAGGAGGAGGAAGTCAGTAAGGAAGCCAAAGCTCAGACAGAAGAACACATTGCAAAATCAGTGGTTAAAGGGGACAAAACCTTTACAGGTACATAAGTGAAAAAGAAAGACAAAGGAGGGATAGTGAGACTGAAGGGGAGGATGGGGTCACGTGGAGGATGACAACAGTAAAGCTGACATATTGAACAGGTATTTCTGCTCAGTCTTTACTGAGGAAGAGGGGGTAATGGGTCTGAAGGGAGTACAAGGGTGAGAATGGTGCAGAAATGGACACAAGTCCCTTTACACGAGAAAGGGTCCTGAAGGAACTGGAAGTAATAAGAGCTGACAAAGCAATGGGGCCAGATGGGGTGTACACCCAGGGTACTTAAAGAACTAAGAGAGGTGTGGCTGAACCTCTGGCTATCCTGTTTAGCCAATCACTGGAAACAGGGGAGGTACCCAAAGACTGGAGGACAGCAGATGTAGTCCCCTTATACAAAAGCGGGAACAAAGAGGAAGCAGGGAACTACAGACCAGTCAACCTCACCTCAGTAGTGGGAAAGATCATGGAAGCACTACTGAAGGAGAGATTGGTGGAACATCTGGTTGTCAATGGACTACAGGACCCAAGGCAGCATGGTTTCACCAGGGAGGTCATGTCAGACCAACCTCATTGAATTTTTGACTGGGTGACTAGGGAGGTGGATCGGGAGGGCAGTGGACATGGCCTATCTGGACTTCAGCAAGGCCTTTGACACTGTGCCACAGAAGACTATTACACAAACTGGGGAATATGGGTGTGGCAGGACAGTAGTATGGTGGATAGGTAACTGGCTGGGTGGCAGGACCCAGAGGGTGGTGGTAAATGGCTGTCAATCCACAGAGGGAAGAGTGACTAGTGGGTACCACAGGATCAGTGCTGGGACCGGTCCTATTCAACATCTTATCAGTGACATTATAGAATCTAGAAGGCAGAATTTCACTGTTCGCTGATTCACAAAGCTCTGTAACAGAGTGGACACACCAGAGGGTGTAGACAGAATGAGAAGGGACCTGCAGAAACTTGAAGAATGGTCAAGGGTTTGCAGTTGAAATTCAATGCAAAGAAGTGCAAGATAATGCATATGGGGCACAAAACCCTGGCACAATATATCAGTTGGGGGTGAGATATAGCATGCACCAAGCAGGAAAGGGATCTTGGGGTTGTCATCTCTGATGATCTCAAGGTAGGGAAACAGTGTGACAAGGCATCAGGTAAAGCAAATAGGATGCTGGGATGTATAGGCAGGGCATCACCAGCAGGAAAAGGGAGGTCATAATCCACATACAAGACACTAGTGAGGCCCCACCTGGAGTACAGTGTACAGTTCTGGAGACCATACCTACGAAAGGACATAGACAGGGTAGAGAAGGTTCAGAGGAGGGCAACAAAGATGGTGCATGGATTGCATCACAAGTCCTATGAAGACAGGTTGAAGGAACTGAACATGTACTCCTGGAGGAGAGGAGGAGAGAGGGATATGATAGAGACATACAAGTATCTTATAGGAGAAACAGGGTGCAGGAAAACACTATTTTAAGCGAAAAAGATGTTCCAGGACTAGAGGGCATGGGATGAAGTTGGAGGGAGGACGATCTAGAGGAAACATGAGAAAGAATTTCTTCACAGAACGGGTGGTGGACAAGTGGAACACCCTGCCAGAGGAAGTGGTGGGGGCTGAAACAGTCACGGGATTTAAGAATGCATGGGATAGACATAAAGGAATTCTGCAGGTCAGGGGTATGGGGAAACAGACTTCTAGGAAAACAAACTGAACTTACAAGCTCAAATGGGCAGACTGGGTGGGCCATAGGCCCTTATCTGCCAACACTGTCTATGTATCTATGTATCTATGTATCTATGTCCATGGAATAGTTTAAACTAATTTGGTAAGGTATGCATATACATATATTTATATATAAAAAGGGGAGGAAGGAAGGAAGGAAGGAAGGAAGGAAGGAAGGAAGCAGGGTCAAAAATCTTAGAATAAATCTAAATCTCCACCCCTGGGTACAGGTCCCAATGGTTCCACCTATTCTGATATGTGGGAGCTCTTTGTTGGAATCCAAAGGTTAGCTTTTCAAATCTCTGGATTTGTTGAATGATAGTAATCCATTCAGCAAGCACTGAAGGGTCTGCTAGGAGCCATCTCTTAGTTATGGCTGTCACGAACCCACTCCTGAGGGTCAGGCTCACTGAGCTCACAATGCCCACCCTTAAGTGCAATCCGTGACAGAGGGGGAACAGAGATATCCTCCTCATCCTTTTTGAATGCTCACTGAGGTCATGACTGCACTGCTGCCACAAGGATCCAGGGCATCCCTCTAGCTCTGGATAAGGACACAATACCTGTCCCGAGTCTTGTGGCCACATATGAACCCTTTCCTTGGCTATTACACAAAGGAGGAAGACCCAGGTGTCACACTGTCTTTGGGGTAGCAGTGTAAGCCTGATTTGGCCTTCCTCCTACAGAACATGCAACAGCCTGGTTCAAAATCCCTGCAGACTCATCCCTGAAACTTAGGTATTCTCCCTGTCCTTCCAGATCCCTTAAAGACCCTTTTTCAATTTGTTTGCTATTGGTAACCCCCTAAGCAATTAATAGTTGTCACAGATTATTAATACTGTACCCAATTCACACACAAATATATATAACTATCACGCAGGCAGAATTTCTTTAGAAAAACAAATGCTTTTACTAAATTACTTAAATAATAAATTATATAGTTACAACTAAAAGGGTGTTAGAAAAGTTTTGGTTACAGCATAAAACAAATGAAAATGGATGTGTAGAATAAAATGCACTAGAATTGTTAGCTAATCTGTACCTTAAAAATTGTAGTGATTTGAAGTCCAAAGGTAAGCTTTTCAAATCTCTGGATTTGTTGAATGATAGTAACCCATTCAGCAAGCATTGGAGGGTTTGCTAGGAGCCATCTCTTAGTTATGGCTTTCGCAGCTGCTGTCACTAGAATTGATCATAAGTATTTTGCAACTCAGCCTTTCAGTTGTAGGGGGTAGAGGCCTACTATTAAGAGTTCAGGGCCTAGTGGGTCTGTTATTCTAAAAATGTTAGAGATATAGTATGCAATATATTCCCAATAAGGCCGAATCTTAGGGCAGCTCCAAATGATATGCACATGTGGCTCTCACATATCTCCAGTATGAAGGGGGAATGGCAGGGGTCCACTTTGAGAGGAGAGTAGGTACAAGGAAGTACCAGATTTTTACTTTCTAAGTGAACACTTTCTCCAAGTTGGGGAGGAAGAGGTTCACCAGGTACTCACTCATATCTTGTCCCAATGTTTTTCATCCAAAACAACATTAAAATCTGCCTCCCATTTGGTTTGTATAGAGGCAGGTGTAAACGGTTGGTCTCTCAAGTAATTGATATATAAGAGAGAAATAGCTCTCTCACTATTCGCAGAGGACCAGATCTTTTCAAAGGAGACTGTAATTGGGAGACAAAGGGATTCTAAACCTGTGGTTCAAATTAATTTTTTTTTATGTAGTCTTGCAACTGGTAATACCCAAGTCTGTTAAATGAAGACCACCCATATCTATGCATGGCTTGGTCAAAAGTGATAACAGCCTGCTTGTATAAGTTGTCATGGGGCAAACACACCATGTTTAGCTTGGATCTTGAACCAGGGGTCTAAATGTGTGGGACAAAACAGGTGGTCTTCGGTCCACCACTTATATCTCCAAAGCTGAGACTTGTTGGGTCCCTGCTGTACACCTCTCCTCTAGCCCTCAAAGACTACCCAGGTTCCAGAGGGGACTAGCATTTTTATATGATCAAGGTGTCCAGTATGAAACAAGAGCAGTGAGAGGGGGGTCAGAACAGTTATCACTAGATCCATGGATTTCCAATGTGCCATATAGGATGGGTTCCCCTAGAGGAATGCCACCCTTATCTGGGTCACTGACCAATATCCAAGGAGGTACAGAAGGTTCAGGCCTCCGGAGTTTTTGGGGAGAAATAATGTCTGTTTTCTAATATGAAGCCTTTTATTTTTCCAGAGAAAGGAGAGGAAAAGGGACTGCCACATTTGTATGTCTTTTGTAGAAATTAAACATGGGATGCACTGGAATAAGTATAGAAGTCTGGGAAGGGCACTCATTTTTATCACTTGAACTCGAGCATGGAGGGACAGAGGGAGAAGGAGCCATCTCCGAAACTTGGCCTTCAATTGTGATATCAATGGGCTATAGTTCAATTCAAAAAGTTGGGCAGAGTTTGTCACCAGGTGTATTCCAAGGAGAATGGTCCTCTTTAATGTCTTTATAAGTGACATTGCAGAGGAGCTGGAAGGGAAGGTCTGCTTCTGTGGATGACATCAAAATATGCAATAGAGTGGACACTCCATGGGTGGTGGAAAGGTTGAGCAGAGACCTGAGAAATCTAGAGGCATGGTCAAGAGAATGGCAGCTGGGCTTCAATGTGAAAAAGTGAAAAATAATGCACTTAGGGCACAGAAACCAAGGGGGCAGAGTACAAAATGAGTAGAGTGGTATTGACAACTACCAAACAGGAAAGAGACCTGGGGGTAACCATATCAGATGACCTGAAAGTGGCCAAGCAGTGCAACAATGCAGTCCGAAGGGCTAGTGGGTTGCTGGGGTGCATAGGAAGGGGTATCACCAACAGAAAGAGGGAGGTGGTGTTGCCTCTGTATACACACTAGTAAGACCTCACCTAGAGTACAGTGTCCAGTTCTGGAGACCACATCTCCAGTAGGACACAGAGTAGAGGCGTTTCAGAGTTGGGCAACAAAATGGTGCAGGATCTGCATCAAAAGCCCTATGAGGAGAGAATAAAAGACTTCAATATGTACACCCTGAAAGAGTAGGGAGAAAGGGGATATGATAGAGACCTTTAAATATCTCAGGGGGTAAATAAGGTACAGGAGGGAAGTATTTTTCAGAAGAAAAGGTGCTCAAGAACAAGGGAACATGCTATGAAGCTAGAGGAGGGTAGATTCAGGGGGCAGAGAGATGTGAGGAAGTAGTACTTCACAGAAAGAATGATGGATTCCTAGAACAGAATTTCATTGGAGTAGGTGGAGGTGAAAACAGTGGTGGGGTTTAACAATTTATGGAATAAGCACAAGGGAATCATAGTGGAAAGAAGTGGGGAGGAAGAAAAAGCTATAGATAGGGTACAGTCTGTGGTAATAGTGTAGGCATGGAGGAATGGACAGACTGGATGGCTAAAGCGGTCCTTATCTGTCATCAGAGTCTGTGTCTCTATGTTTCTATGATTGCTAAATGGCCACCAAGATATTGCGGAAATGATGATCGTGATAAAAGATGTATCTGTATTTGTATTTATTTATTTCACCAGGAAAAAAGCTCCATTGAGCAATGCTTATTTACAAGCAGGTCCTGGGTGGGACAGAAACATACAATGGGTTATAGTGCATTTTCATACAATACAGAAAAGAAACTTAAAAAATTCATTAAGTATTGGCTAACAGTTACAATCTAATATAAAGATAAGAATAGCAGGACTAATGATAAACTGGACTTATGGCAAGGATGATGTAAACAGAAATGCTACTACAAGTACAGAAATTACAGCATACAGTAATACATAATTTAACATGTTTTTTGTTTTGTCAATCGCATTCACATTTATCAACATAGAATTGACAAAGAAGGACCTTAAAACAAGAGTGGCTAGCAAGCAAACACATTTTGAACAAGTCTTGCAAGGCATTCCAGAAAGTAGGGGCCATCCAGCTAAGGGCCATTCTACCAAATTTTAAATGATGCATTGGGACATCTAGCAGGATAATATTGTGCTTTCTTTGGTTATATGACCCTGTAGATTTTTGAGTAGATTTGAGAACTAAGATGGCAGCAAATTCCACATTGCCTTTTGGGACCACGTATGAAGATTTCTTAGCCTTCTAATAGTAAGCGAAGTTCAACCCACTACTGCATAGAGATCGCAGTGATGTGTTCTAGCACGCAGGCCAGAAATAAATTGGAGTGCTTTATGGTACAGCATTTCTAATTTAGATAGGTGAGAAAGTGAGGCACTTCTGTATGGTATCACTGTACTCTAACAGTGGCAGGAAGGTCAACTGGATGAATCTCTTTCTTGTCTCTGGGCTGAAACAAGCTTTGTTCCGATAATAAAACCCAAGTCTTTGTCACAGCTTTTCACAGAGACTATCAATATGTGTACTAAAAGACAGCTTGCTATCTAGCCATATACCTGGATATTTAAAGGAGTCTGCCAGTTCCAGTCTGTCTCCTGTTAAAGTTGTAATGCCTACTGTTGGCGGAAGCAGAAAGGGTTTAGGTGAGAATACCATATGCTCGGTTTATGAAGCATGTAACAGGAGCTTCAATGCGCATAGGCTAGTTTGAAGCTTATCAGACCTCTACTGTAATACATTCATAGCCATAACAGAGGAAGGATTGGAGACGTACATAACTGTGTCATCAGCATAAAGATTTAGTTTGCCTTTGCAATGTTAGACTCAAGATCACTAGCATAGACTGTGAATAAAAGTAGTCCTAATATGGACCCTTGTGGTACTGTTTTGCAAATGTGGGTGCAGGATGTTGGTTAATCCTTCTATCTTTAGCTGTTGTTGTCTGCTGGTGAGACACTCTTTGAACCATGCTGCTGCATTTATACCTATGCCAATTTTCTTGAGTTTTTCTAAAAGAATACTGTGGGCTACAGTATCAAACGCTTTACTGAGGTCCAGGAAAATTACAACATTAGTAATTTTTTGATCACGGGCATTATACCAATCATTAGTAACTTTAAGGTGGTTGATATACAACGTTTCATGCAAAAACCTGATTTCATGGGGGAAATAACATTGAATTTTTCAAGGTATTCTCTTATCTGAGCATTCACTAGTTTTTCTAGCATTGTAGTCATAACCAGAAGAATGGAGATAGGTCAATAATTACTTACTGAGGCCTTATGTCCGAATTTGAAAAGTGAGATGAAATGAGTGGTTTTTCCATGGGAGCGGGATTTCACAATTTGCTACTGTCAAATTAAAAAGATGGGCTATGGGAGCTGTGAGGATGGGATAACCCATTTTCAGGAATATAGGCTCAATGTTATCAGCACCTGGATATTTTTTAGGGTCCAAATTCTGGAGCAGCTGCTCCACCTGCAGATAGGAGAATGCCTGGAATAGGAATAGGTCAGAGCTGAAAATTGTCAGATTTCATAATCTGTGGTCAGATGTAGGGATGCTGGCTAGAAAAGAGTTATCAAAAGCCATCCCGACAGATGCAAAGTGTGAATTTAATTCCGCCACTGTTATTTGTTTGTCTGTAATTAGTTTATTTTCAATATGGAATTGTCTGGGCAGGCCTGACATGGAGGCCTCTCCTTCCATATTTTTTACAGCTTTCCAGAAAATCAGGGGATCTGACTTATTTTCTTCTAACAGGGCTAGGTAGTAGTTTGCCTTAGCCAAACTGATTAATTTGATACATTGATTTCTCTTTTGTACAAAAATAGTCCAGTCCAGGGCAGTCTTAGTCATTCTAGTTTTAGTCCAATGAAGATCTCGGTCTCTCAGAACATGTTTTAAGTCACTGGAAAACCAAGGGGAGCTATTCTTTTTTGTTCTACGTTTGGTGATGGGAGCAAGCTGGTTTATGACTTTCAGTACTTGAGCAGTAAAAATTTCATGTGCAGTATGTGCTGAGGGTGCTAGTTAAAAGTCCTGCCAATGTATAGCTACCAAACGGGAGCGGTACTTTTCTGTAGTAAAATGAGTGAAAGAGCATTTATAAATAGTGAGGGCTTACTATATAACTTTTTAGTTCCCCTAGCACAAGCCATTATCTTGTAGTCACTAAGAGCATTATCAAAGACAGCTGTGACTGTAACTTTCTGAGGTCTGTTACATAGGATAACATCTTATAAAAATTAGTCTGAAGAAATTTTTTGTATTAGGTCTGGTAGGCTTTAAGTCTAGTTGTGTAAAACCAAATTCATCACATAATGTTTTTAACTCATGTGACTTTGGGGTTAGCCAGTTGTAGTTTAGGTCCCCTAAAATAAGGATTTCCTTATTTAACTAGAGAATTTGGATAACTAGTTTTAGTGTGTCTGTTCCAGCTGTAGGGAGTCAGTAACAGCCAATCACATTGGTAGAATCACTATTTGAGATGTTTATATACTGTATAGTAGAACACTGTTAACCTTAGGAAATCATCATTTCCTAAGGTTGTTATACCATCGATGTGACGTAGTAATGTTAACCTATTGATGCTACGTCATATCGATAGGTTAACAACGGGGATCTGTCTGTGCATGTGCGTGCCTTTTTTTACACTCAGGAACTGATGGATGCATGCAGCGGTAAGGGAAGGACTGAACAGCCGCGGTGGTGACTCTATTTCGTAAAGTAAGGAGCCGTTTTCCCTTTTTTTAGAAGGACCATACACTATAAAAAACAATGTATAGTCCTTCTATTGGCAACTGGTTAATATTAACCATCTCGAGGTTGCCATGGTGATGTAAACCTCTCAAGCTTCACTCTTGAGGTTTACACGGTCGCCCTGGTAACCTCTCGATGGTTAACAGACCGGTTACCGATAGAGGACCATACATTATCCTCTATGTTAACTGCAGTGTATTCAAATGCAGATGGTTTGGATATGGAGTTAATTAAGGAAGATGTCAATTTACATAGAAGCATAGAAACATAGGAGTTGACGGCAGATTAGGACCGCAAGGCCCATCCAGTCTGCCCATTTTTTCTACCTTATGGATGTGCCATAGGCCTTTACTCTGTCAATGGCCTATCTATTCATACTCATCTGTATTGCTCCCTTATGCCTGTCCCATGCCTGTTTGAAGCCCTGCACTGTATTCATATCCACCACTTCCTGAGGTAGGCCATTCCATGCATCCACCACCCTTTCTGTGAAAAAGAACTTCCCCACATTACCCCTTAATCGGCTTCCCTCTAATCTCATGCTGTGTCTTCTTGTCCTGCTATTTTTCTTATATTGAAACATGTTAGACTCTTTCACCTTGTTAATGCCCTTAAGATGTTTGAATGTTTCGATCATATCACCTCTCTCCTTCCTTTGCGCTAGGGTATACATATTGAGCTCCGTTAATCTGTCCTCATATGTTTTCTGATGTAGTCCCTGCACCATTTTGGTTGCCCTTCTCTGGACTGCCTCCATTTTGTTAATGTCCTTGTGCAGGTGTGGACTCCAGTACTGCATGCAGTACTCTAGGTGGGGCATAACTGTGTCTTGTAAAGAGGGATTATTACCTGCCTCTTATGACTTGTGATACCCCTACTAATACACCCCAACATCCCCCTAGTCTTAACTACTGCTTGGCTGATTTCAGGTCATCGGTGATGATGATGCCCAAGTCTCTTTCTTTCCTTGTGATTGCCAGCACCTCCCCTCCCAACCTATAGGTGGCTTCATGTTTTCTCTTCCCTATGTGCATGATCTTGCACTTCTTTGCATTAAACCCCAGTTGCCACTCTTCCAACCATTTTGCCAGTTTATCCAGATCTCTTCTCATTCTGCCCACCCCATCTGGATCATCTACTCAGTTGCAGATCTTAGCGTCATCTGCAAACAGACAAACCTTACTCTCCAGTCCATCTGCAATGTCACTGATAAAGATATTGAAGAGGACTGGCTCCAGGACTGATCCCTGAGGTACTCCACTTATGACTTGCATCTCTTCTGACTGTATACCGTTTACCACCACTCTCTGTTTTCTGCCTGCCAGCCAGTTTGCCACCCAGTAACCAACTTCTGACCACCCTGAGCCTACCAAGCTTACTAATCAATCTTCTATGTGGAACAGTATTGAAAGCTTTGCTGAAGTCAGGGTAGGTGAAATCAACTGCACCACCTTGGTCCACCACTCTGATTACCCAGTCAAAGAAATCTATGAGATTTGTTTGACAGGACCTTCCTGTTGAAAACCAATGCTGTCTTGGATCCTGTGCTCCTATAGATTCCAGGTGTTGCACTATCCTTTCCTTAAGGAGTGCCTCCATAATCTTGCCCACTACTGAGGTAAGACTGACTGGTCTGTAGCTCCCTGCCTCCTCCCTGCTACCACTCTTGTGGAGGCGGAATCACATGAGCCCTTCTCCAGTCTTCTGGGACATCTCCTGTGCTCAGAGACTCACTAAACAGTTCTGCTAATGTCTCTGCTAGTTCCACCCTTACCTCCTTTAGTACCCTGGGGTGTATGCCATCAGGTCCCATTGCCTTGTCCACCCTGAGCTTTGTGAGCTCTTGTAGGACACTTTCTTTTGTGAAGGGACTAGTGCACACCTCCCTCCCTCCCCCGTGTCCATAGTGCTGAGCTGTGGGCCCTGCCCTACCTTCTCCTCAGTAAATACTGAGCAGAATTATCTATTTAGGATAGATGCTTTTCCTTGGTCCTCCTCTACACACTCCCCCTTATCCACTTTGATCTTAGCAATACCCCCTCTGGAATTTCTCCTTTCACTAATATCTATAGAAAGTCTTGTCCCCTTCTTTTACTGGTTGTGCTAGTGTTTCCTCGGTTTGGGCTTTTGCCTGCCTTACTGCCTTCCCTGCTTCCCTATGAGAAGTTTGGTATGCCTCCCTATCTTCGTCCCACTGTGTTCCCTTATATTTCCTGAAGGCCAGCCTTTTGGCTTTGACCTTTTCTGCTGCTGTTTTTGAGAACCAAAGTGGTTTCCTCCTTTTGTTCTTGCTTTTCTCTAACACAATGGGATGTTGCTTCAAGTACTGCATCCTTAATGTTTGCCCACTTTGTCTGTACCCCCTCACCTGTATTTCTTCTTGCCAGAGCTAGCTTAACTCTGTTGGCCATCTTATCAAAGTCAGCTCCTCTGAAGGCCCATATTTTTGCCTTGAAATGGGATGATTTAGTTCTAGTGGCCAAATTGAACCATACCATGTGATGGTCACTAGCCCCCAGGTGACCTTCTACCTGGAGATCTGTGATCCTTTCCCCATTCCTTAGTACTAGATCTAGGATAGCCATGTCTCTTGTGAGTTGTTGTACCAGTTGTTTGAGGCCCTCCCTCTGCAGGGAATCCACCATGTGTCTAGTTCTGCTGGATATTCCTGCTGGTAATGACCAATCTGTATCTGGCATGTTGAAGTCTCCCATTATCAGAACCTCCCCTTTACCTGTCATGTTTTGTATATCTTCTAGCAGTACTGTGTCTGTGTCCTCCCCCTGGTCTGGAGGCCTGTAGACAACCCCAGTTCGTATGGCTATCCAGTTTCCTGTTTCCAGGGTGACCCACAGTTCTTCTGGCTCCTTATGTGTATTCTGAATTTCTGTAGCTTTGATATCTTCATTGACATAAAGAACCACTCCACCCTTCCCCCCCACATTTTGTACCTCGGTCTCTTTTGAACAGTACATAGCCTGGTACTGAAGTCTCCCAAGTGTGGTTACTGGTGAACCATGTCTCGCTAATGGCTACTATGTCCAGTTTAGCATCTGTCATTGTTGCCTGCAGGTCTGAGATCTTGTTTCCCAGATTGCGAGCATTTGTGCACATAATTTTCCATTGGCCAGATTTCGGTGTGTTAGTTGTTGCTTGAGGTCTGGCATTTATCCTGTGCATCGTATGGGGAGCCAGACCTTTTTCCTTTACCTGGTAATGCAAATGAACTACAAACAAGCTGAACTCCTGTTTGAT
The DNA here is from genome assembly GCA_016271365.2 of Neoceratodus forsteri. NCBI lineage: Eukaryota > Metazoa > Chordata > Ceratodontiformes > Ceratodontidae > Neoceratodus > Neoceratodus forsteri. The sequence goes on along the minus strand of CM028134.1, from coordinate 796,370,892 downwards.
CACTAGCTGAGGGGGGAGGGGTGTTCTTCACATTCGATGAATCGGGTGCTGCACCCCTCTCCCCATTTGCTAGTTTAAATACTCTGCAAAGACGTAAAACTTCTACCTCAATGCATTGACTCCCCTCTTAGTCAGATGCAGTCCATCCAATTTAAAGAACTTTCGCTCCCAAAATTGTTGCCAGTTACCTACAAATTTGTGTCCTTTTTCCTGGCACTGGCCCTTGAGCCACATGTTTAGCTCCCCTATATCCCCTTCTTTGACCTTCTGTCCATCTGCCTCCCTCTCCCAGACTGGTAGGATCTCAGAGAAGGAGATGCCGGATGAAATGGATGACAGTCTGTGTTCCAGCCTGGTCAGGTGTTTCTTGGTCTCCACAACTGACCGGCTGGTGAGATCGTTAGTCCCTATGTGTACCAGGACATCGATGTTTTCTCCTGCTTCCTGCACGATTTTAGCAATGCTGTCAGTGTCTCTCCACACTGATGTACCTGGGAGACATCTGACCATTACCCCTGACTGGAGGTAGGTATCAACTCACCGAATCATGAAGTCTCCTATGGTCAGAAGTGTTTTGGATTTCATTTTTGCTTTTTTTGTTTTGGTCCCTGTTTTGGGTGAGTTTTGTTGCACTAGCTCCTGTGCTACAGTGTCCTGCTCTGCAGTGTCCTCTGCCCTTTTGTTTGATTTTGGAGATAGAGGCAGATATCTGTTTGTAGTTTTTATATGGTTTGTGGAGATGATACGTTGGAGAGCATTGAGTGATGGGGCACCCGATTTGTCCCTCCTGACCTTCTGCCAACTCCTGGACCAACTACCCACTGCGGTTGAGGTGCTTCTGCTGGATGTTGGGGAAATGGCAGGCAGTTCTTATAATATATTTCCTCCTGAATATGCCATTTGAGGCACGCAATCTCTGCCCATACTGCCTGGAGCTGAGCCCTTAGATCTCCAATGGTCCAGCATGTAGGACAGTGTCCTAAATCCTGTACAACTGCCCTTTTGAAAAGTGCCCCACAGTACCTGCAGTTAATAATATCCATTCCAAATGAGTTGCTGGGTTTATAACCTGGTCAGAGTAATTAGAAAGAGGAAAATGAAAGTAAAAGTTTGATTTTGTGTTTTGTTTGTTTTTGTATAACTTGTTATAACAAGTTAAATTACTTGTACCCCTGTAAATGAAGTCACTGTGTGGATACCCCTCTGATCCTCCTCTTTCTGCTTTGCTACAGGAAATGTCACAACTGTGCTACCCTATAAAAGGAGTGTAGCGTGGGGGTGGTTGGGGCTGGGCCCTTCCCTTGCGGAAAATGAAGAACCACAGATGAAAGAAACAAGCAGGTAAGAGCAGAAACAATCAACCAACAACAAATGATAAAAAGTCACAAAAATGTAAGCACCACCTGTAATAATTTCATAGAAGATATACCCTGTAAAAAACACTTTGCTACAGAGAAAAATAAAGCAGTAACAGAAGATATACTTTGCAAGAAAACAATTTTAATCAGAAGATTAGAGCAGCAATCTGTAAGCACAAACCTGTAGGCACACCCTGTAATAATGCAGCAGGAAGTATACCCTGCAACAGCAATTTGAATTAGAGAAAAATAAAGCAATAAAATGTTAGCAACAAACAGTAACAACCCCTGTGAGTACAAAAGAAAATAACACACAGTAAATCTGCCTAGCCAAAAGAAGCCTTATTCTTTTTCCTTGCTCTGATATGGTTCCTTGCTCTATCTTTACAAGCAACCTAGAAGAAAAGAGCTCAAGTGAAGCTAGATGCCTTTGCCAGCAAACCTAGTCTTCCACCTCCAAGATATCAACTAACCTGACCATTTAACCCTTCCTTCTGTTGGAAGTTACTAACAGTTTGTCAGCTCCACTCCCCCAGTTACACACTTAATCCCCTGGAAGAGCTGTGGGAGGAAAGCAATTAGCATCTTCAATGTGAGAAGGAGACTGTAACACCTCTGAGACCAAATCAAAAACCTTTCAGCAAAAAATAAAAAAAATACAAAATAAAATGTGGCTGACAGTAATTTTTTGCTTAGCCTAAATGATAAAAAGACACAAAAATGTAAGCACCGCCTGTAATAATTTCACAGAAGATATACACTGTAAAAAACACTTTGCTACAGAGAAAAATAAAGCAGTTACAGAAGATATACCTTTAAAAAAAAATTTTAATCAGAAGATTACAGCAGCAATCTGTAAGCACAAACCTGGGGGGTGAGGATATAGCATGCACCAAGCAGGAAAGGGATCTTGGGGTTATCATCTCTGATAACCTCAAGGTAGGGAAACAGTGTGACAAGGCAGCAGGTAAAGAAAATAGGATGCTGGGATGGTTAGGCAGAGGCATCACTAGCAGGAAAAGGGAGGTCATAATTCTGCTATACAAGACACTAGTGAGGCCTCACCTGGAGTACAGTGTACAGTTCTGGAGACCATACCTACGTAAGGACATAGACAGGGTAGAGAAGGTTCAGAGGAGGTCAACAAAGATGGTGCATGGATTGCATCACAAGTCCAATGAAGACAGGTTGAAGGAACTGAACATGTACTCCCTGGAGGAGAGGAGGGAGAGAGGGGATATGATAGAGACATACAAGTATCTTACAGGGAGGAACAGGGTGAGGAAAACACTATTTTAAGTGAAAAAGATGTTCCAGGACTAGAGGCATGGGATGAAGTTGGAGGAGGACGATTCAGAGGAAACATGAGAAAGAATTTCTTCACAGAACGGGTGGTGGACAAGTGAAACACCCTGCCAGAGGAAGTGGTGGGGGCTGAAACAATCACGGGATTTAAGAATGCATGAGATAGACATAAAGGAATTCTGGAGGTCAGGGGGTAAGGGGCAACAGACTTCTAGGAAAACAAACTGAACTTACAAGCTCAAATGGGCAGACTGGGTGGGCCATAGGCCCTTATCTGCCGACACTGTCTATGTATCTATGTATCTATGTAACCTGTAGGCACACCCTGTAATAATGCAGTTGAAAGTATACCCTGCAACAACAATTTGAATCAGAGAAAAATAAAGCAATAAAATGTTAGCAACAAACAGTAACAACCCCTATGAGTACAAAAGAAAACAACACATAGTAAATCTGCCTAGCCAAAAAAAGCCTTACGCTTTTTCCTTGGTCTGATAAGGTTCCTTGCTCTGTCCTTACAAGCAACCTAGAAGAAAAGAGCTCAGGTGAAGCTAGGTGCCTTTGCCAGCAAACCTAGTCTTCCACCATTTTTTTTCTTAATATAAAGTACAGTCCCTCCACCATGAGCAAGGCAATCCTGCCTATATAAGTCGTATTCAGGAAGGGCGATCATATTGGAGTCCATGGAGGCATTGAGCCATGTTTCAGTCAGGACAAGCACGTCAGGATTTGTATGTGAAGTCCAAACCTTTAAATTATTCAGCTTGCCCAACCTACTATGGATGTGAATGGTCATGAATTTTATGCCATTTAAATTTACAAACTCAGAGGGTGTTAGGTTTGGAGATGTAGGGCCAGGATTTAATTCAGTATTTCCAGAGCAAAGTAACAAAAGCATAAAGATTTGTTTGCTTAAGTAGACAGCATTTTTTAGAACATGCTTGTTGGGCTCTATTCACAAAGGCTACATGCCATGTATGTAGGGTGTGTAGCCACCATGCAGCTGCCTGTGCTCACTGCACCCCCTCTACCCTATTCATGATGAGGATAAGCCCCCCATACACCCGATCCCCCAGCCGATCATGGCACTCTGCGTGGGGGCTGGCCTGTGGGCGGTGCGGGGGGGGGGCGAGCCAGCACTCCGCGCATTTATCAACCTGTGGAGTGCTGTGCATGGGGACTGCTGGCTGTGTGTCCAGAAGGCAGCCGTAAACCACCTGGGCCAGTTCTGCGCCCCTTGGGGAAGCTGTCTTCAGACAAGGAGTACATGGTGGGGGGCAATGGCCCCCCCCCAACAATGTTGCTCCAGCTGTCAGGGCACTTCTGGAGGACGGGGGTCAGGTAGACAGGGCAACCTTCCACAGCGGCACAGTCAGCACCCTGCATGCCGGCTAGCAATGTGGCACCCATTGAAACATAGAAACATAGACTTTGATGGCAGATAAGGACCGCTTGGCCCACCTAGTCTGCCCATTTCCCTACCTACTGGATATGCTGCAGATCCTAGTCAACCAACAGCCTATTTCTTCCAACCCCCCCACAAGAATTGCCTTATGTCTGTCCCATGCATTCTTGAATTCTCCCACAGTTCTAGAACCCACAACCTCCTCAGGAAGGCAGTTCCATGCATCCAACACCCTCTCTGTGAAAAAATATTTCCTCACATTGCCCCTGAGCTGTCCCCCCTCTATCTTCAAATTGTGTCCCCTTGTTCTTGCACATTTCTTTTTCTGAAAGATGCTACCCTCTTGGAATTTGTTGATTCCACTCAGGTACTTAAAAGTTTCTATCATGTCCCCCTCTCCCTCCTTTCCTCAAGGGTATACTTATTAAGCTCCTTTAGTCTCTCCTCATACTGTATGGCTTCTCTTGCAGACCCAGCACCATTTTAGTTGCCCTCCTCTGGACTGCCTCCATCCTGTCCATGTCCTTGCAGAGATGGGGTCTCCAGAACTGGACACAGTACTCCAGGTGGGGTCTCACCAACTGTCTGTATAGAGGGATAACAACTTCCTGTTTTCTGCTGGTGATGCCTTTCCTTATACAACCCAGTATCCCCCAGCCCTCCCTACTGCCTTCCTCACATTGCTTGCTAACCTTGAGGTCAATCTGATATGATTACCCCAGGTCCCTTTCCATTTTGTTGTTGTTACTACCCCGGCATTGTGTACTCTTCCCCTGGGTTTTTGTTTCCCAGGTGCATTATTTTTCACTTCTTTGCATTGAATCCGAGCTGCCATACTTCTGACCATTCCTCCAGCCTTGACAAGTCCCTTCTCATCCTTTCCACACACACCCACCTTGTGTATCAACCCTGTTGCAGATATTTGTGTCATCTGCAAAGAGGCATACTTTTCCTTCCAGTCCTTCTGCAATGTCACTTATAAAGACATTAAAAAGGACTGGACCCAGTATTGAACCCTGCGGTACCCCACTAGTAACCCCCCTTTCTTCAGAGTGAACTCCATTTACTATTACCTTCTGTGTCCTGTTGTCCAGCTGATGTTTTACCCAGGCTACCACCCTGGGACCCACTCCCAGGCTGGCTGGCAGGTTGCACATAAGGGATCTATCATGGGTCCTGCCTGGGCAGATGATTGGCTGCCCACCAGGATCTACCACCTAAGACCCACCTGCCCCCATGGACCTGCATGTTGGGGCAGGGCCACATAAAGGGGTCGGAGGGCTGGTGTATGTGAATGTGGCCCCCGCATGGAAATCCCTAGGGTATGGAGCTGTGCTCCCCGCTACACGCCTCATGTGCATTGTTTTGTGAAAAGGGGCCATTATTTCTAGCATTGTACTTGTATTTTGGAGCTTCAATAACACTCACATTGTGTCTCTTAGTTACTAAATTAACATACTCCAGGCCATTAATAAGAACATATAGCTGGGTGCAATAGTATTAGCAGTTTTGCTAATTGTATATCATATGGTGACCAAAACTGAGGCAATGTATCAATAGTATTTAAATTAAGTAAGGGATGCAACTGCATATCTGGTATCCTAGCTTCAGGTAAAGCAGGTATGCCCAGTAAAGGTAAAAGTGATTTATTTATTTTTAAAAGTTGGTAACCAGGAAAGACACATTGAGCCAAGGCTCAATTCCAGGTGCAACCCGAGGAAGGGCAAGGGGACAAAATGTAACAATACAGCATACACGCACAGTAGTTCAAATTTTACATAGCATTAAAATAGTGAAGTGCATAAATAACACAGTAGGAGAGAAAAGGCAATACAGAGTTGTTCACGCTGTGAGATAAAGCAGGATAAGTAATATATAAGACAGTGATACAAAGCCATACAAAGACAAAAGTACTGAACTTTAGGAGGGCTGACTTTGCCAAAATGGGTGAGTGCCTAAGGAACGCACTAGCAAATGGGCAGGAAGGAGGGGTGGAAGAACAATGGGGAATAATAAAAACTGCCATCACAGAGGTAACGAGCCTTTGTGTGAAGCAAATAAACAAAACAAGACGATGTAAGAAACCACTATGGTTCTCAAAGGAAGTGGCAGTGAAGGTAGAAGAGAAAAAGAAAGCATTCAGGAAGTACAAGGAATCGCAGAAGGAGCAGGACAGAGAACTGTATCAGTTAAAGCAAAAGGAGGCTGGGAAGGCAGTCAGAACAGCAAAGGCCCAAACTGAGGAAAAGATAGCCAACCCAGTTAAGCAAGGGGATAAAACCTTTTTAGGTACATCAGGGAGCTTAAGGAAGACCAAGGGAGGGATAGTGAGGCTTAATAAAGGGAGGGAGGAGGGTGGGCAGAGGTAGACTGTGAAAAGGCAGAGATACTAAACAAATATTTTGCTCAGTATTTACAAAGGAAGAGGGGAGGTACATAAAACAAACAGTAGTAACACTCTGGATACAGAAGTTGATACTGCCCATTTACAGAACAAAGGGTTCTGAAAGAACTCTTAAAACTGAAGGTGGACAAAGCAATGGGGCCTGATGGGATTCATCCCAGAATTTAGAAAAGAACTAAGGGTAGAACTAGTGACACCACTGACTACCCTTTTAACAAATCATGGAGGATGGGGTGGTACCTGAGGACTGAGGAGGGCAGATGGATTCCCTTCACAAAAGTGGGAGCAAGGCAGAAGCAGGAAACTATAGACCTGTTAGTTCCTCAGTGATAGGGAAAATGATGGAATCACTCTAAAGGAAAGAATTGTCGAGTATCTAGAGGCCAGAGGGCACAGGACCCTAGGCAGCATGGATTCACAGCGGAAGGTCATGCCAGACTAATCTGATAGATTTCTTTGACTGGGTGACCAAAGTAGTAGATCAGGGAGGGGCTGTGGACATGGCCTACCTAGACTTTTAGCAAGGCATTTGACACAGTCCCACACAAAAGATTAATATGCAAGTTAGCCAGCCTGGGAGTGGGTCCCAAGATGACAGCCTGGATAAAGAATTGGCTGGAGAATAGGACACAGAGAGTAATAGTAAATGGAGTCCACCAGAAGAAAGGAGGGTTACTGGTGGAGCACCTCAGGGTTCAGTACAGAATCTGGGTCCTCCCACTGTCTTTTATGTTTACATTGCAGAAGGACTGAAGGAAAGGCATGTCTCTTTGCAGATGACACTAAGATCTGCAACAGAGTTGATGCACAGGGTGGGGTGAAAGGATGAGAAGGACCTGGCAAGGTTAGAGGAATGGTCAAATGTATGGCAGCTTAGATCTCAATGCTAAGAAGTGCAAGGTAATGCACCGGGAAACAAAACCCAGGGAAGAGTACACAATGGGGGTGAGATACTAACAACAACAAAATGGAAAGGACCTGGGGTAGTCACATCAGATGACCTAAAGACGGGCAAGCAATGGAGAGGGCAGCAAGGAGGGCTGGGGATACTGGGATGCATAGGGAGAGGCATCACCAGTAGAAAACAGGAAGTTATTATCCCTCTGTACAGACAGCTGGTGAGACCCCATCTGAGTATTGTGTGCAGTTCTGGAGACCCAATCTCCACAAAGACATAGACAGGATGGAAGCTGCCCAGAGGAGGGCAACTAAAATGGTGCAGGGTCTGCACCGGAAGACATATGAAGAGAGACTTATGGAGCTTAATATGTATAGCCTCAAGGAAAGAAGGGAGAGGGGGGACATGATAGAAACGCCAAGCACCCTCAAGGGAATCAACAAAGTCCAAGAGGGTAGCATCTTCAAAAAAAGAGGTGCAAGAACAAGAGGGCATAATTTGAAAATAGAGGGGGGCTGCCTCAGAGGTAATTTACAAAGTCTTTTTACAGAGAGGGTTGTGGATGCATGGAAAGGCTTCCGGAGGAGGTTGTGGAGTCAAAATCAGTGGTGGAATTCAAGCATGCATGGGATAGTCATAAGGCAGTTCTGGGGGGTGGGGGTAGGAAGAAATAGGCTGCTGGTTAACTAGGATCTGTAGCTTATCCAGTAGGAAGGGAAATGGGCAGACTGGGTGGGCCAAGCGGTCCTTATCTGCCGTCAAATTCTATGTTTCTATGTTTCTATGTTTCTATGTGATACAATGACAAATTACAGTCATCAACTCATGGGGCAACGGTAAAATTATAGTTCATTGAGAGTCGAGGCAATTGTAGGCACAGGTTATAGTACAAGTAGTGCTTTTGTAAAGGGGGTAGGCAGTAAAGGTGTTTGGTCACGAGTAAGAGCTAGGGTTGAAACAGAGGCTGGAGTGGAAGGGTTAGGGATAGGGAGGGGAAGGGGGGCACCAGACTGGCAGTTACGGGGAGCGGAGACATGGAGGAGGGGGATAAACATAGAAGCAGCCGCATTCTGTTTTAAAAGATAAGTAAGGTACATTAGGACTGTTTTATATGGAGATCTGTAGTGAACAATGAGCAAGAATAATGACCACCCTGCAGAACTACATAGTGTCTTGTTTGCAGGTTAAATAGTTTGCTGTATAAAAATACTTCCAAGGGGCTGGTATTACTAGTAATTGTAAAAGGGCACTTTAGGGAAATTAAAGGTAACTGAGTTAAAGTAATTGAAGACTACTCAGAGAACATTCAGGTTGACCTAGAATATAGGCACATTTAGAAATTACAACCAGTAAGTGCAGTGTCAGCTGGTTATATGTTATCTACTGCATCAGGCTATCTGCTGTCTCTTAACACTAGCAACCTAATAACAGAAACTAAATATTATCTACAGCACCTGCAGCTCTGACACCAGTAAATCTGTAAAATTGGGATTACCCACATGTATAGTAAAAAATAACAATGTGTCACAGAAATATTATATGGAGCTGTATTAATTCAAGGTACAAGTATTTCTGAGTTAGCTTAGAGCTATGAAGGAGTCACCCATATGTGTAGTAAAGTAATTTACGAAAGAACAGTAGACCACACTCTTACATTTCAATAGTTTATACTGCGTGGGCTCAGATAGCAAAGAATACATATCCCTACTTCATGGAGGACGCAAAAACACAGTGCCTATTTAGATAATTAGACCTTATACAGAAGTACAGTTTCAGCAGTTATTGTTAACAGTCTCACCTGCTTGTAAATGGGCAGATCCTCTAGCTGACAGCTGTCACCATGGCTGATGTTCACAACAGACACCCTTATTTTGTGGCCCTTATCACATCCACCTGCTATGAAGAAGCCCGTTAAGGAAGAGTGCCAAAAATATACAGGGATATGGTGTGACCTGTCCACAGCCTGCTTTGATTGGCCACAGCAGTGGTTGGGGGCTCTGGAACAAATTCACAGGTGAGCCAATGTCCAATTTGGTGGTCACTGGGGGGAGATGGGTGCAGGACAAAGTCTGCCTCACAACCCCTTTTCCACAGCTTAGAGTTGGTCCAAATGTTCCCATCAGTCTATGGCAAGTCTTGCTGTCCCTTTAATTTTCAAATATCCCAGTGGCTTTTTGTGTGACTGAGAGTCTGTGTTAGTTCAGGGACTCTGGGATAAGGTCTATGGGGGAGCGGGTGTCCGATTTGGCAATTGTTGGGGAAGGGGGACTTTTCATGCTTGACCACAGTCAAGATCACAAAATTAAATTGAGAGTGCATGTAGAAAAGTTACATGGCAATAATTGTTGGAAGAGTCTAATACAGCCAGCAGCAGTACCCTAGAGAGAACCAATCATAGGGATGGTAGTGCTTTGTAGAGAAGAGTCAGGTAGAGGGCTGACAGGGCAGGGAGAAGTTTTAGCTAGTGTCTACAGGAGAGGGGAGAGGGGAGAGGGGAACCTACCAACCTTGAGGAGAATAGCTCTGCTGTCTGTAAAATTCTTAACATTAGCAATACATTTGCCACTATCTGAAGGCAAAGAATGATGGTTAATAAACAGAAATGGGTTGCATCTGAGTTCTTCCAATTCCTAAAAGAACAGGACAAATGTTGGAGGGCCTTCTGGAGAACAAGGGATGCCCCCTCACTCCTCCGCTATAAACTGTTACATAATAAATGTTAAGTCTGTGACCAGAAGTGCCAAACATGTTCTTTTGGGAGAATCAGCAGCACTTTGTGGGTAAAAATGTAGTAGCCACCTGGGATTTACCTAATGAACTGTTGTGGGGAAAAACAGAAGGTTGGCATTAGTGTGATCTCAACTCAGATTCTGGCTTATTGTTAGAGCCCCAGGACATCATCAGTGAATTCAATAATTTTTGTTATTGATTTATCTATATATCTTCCATGTAGTGAAACCCACACAACAGACCCATCATCCATGCCCCCTTCAATCCATGATTTGGATAAAACCCTTTCTTCACGTGATGTGTTTAACTACTTGTCCAAATTGAATCTTAAGCCACTGGTGGATGTGAATGAGATTGATTTCCAAGTCAAAAATTGCCACAAACATGGACTGGCTTGTTAGCACTGTGGTAGGGCACTGCTCATGATGCCAGTGACTGGGATTTGGAAGTGAGCCCTGTTTGTTGGGGGCCAACCAAGAGAGGAGGATTGAGTGTCCCAGAGGATACTCTGTTCCTCTGGTGAGTGAGGGTCACTGTCCTTGTTGCAGGACTGCCAACTGGCTGACCACAGGTGGCAGTGCATTTGAGGGCTCCGTGGGTGGGCCAGATGCAGGCCAAGGACCAACAGAGCACCACATTTGGCTGGAGTGCAAGTCTTAGTCTCCCTTGCATGCCTGCATCTGGAGGGTGTGTGAGAAATAACAAAAATAGTCCTGCCTCCAACAAGCAAAGTATCCTGGTGTTCCCAGACTGGCCCTGCTGCTTCAGGTTCATCTCCTGGTCACTGGTAATCCCTTACACCCGGTCCCTGCCTGGGGTGCAAGCCATGGCAGCATGAAGGATGATATCCGGTGTGAAAAGGGAACAGCTAGAAGGCACCCTGTGGTCCGGAGAGAAAGCTGGAGGCAGAGATCAGAAGGGGGCATAAAAAGAGAGTAAAAAAAATTGCTACAAATATAATTGCATTCCCTCCTTTAAGAATTTTTTAAATGTCTTTCATTGCCATGGTCAGTCCCCCTCAACCTGGAAAAGGCTACTGTAGTACAAATTTTCAAGTCAGGGATGTGAACAAAATCCAAAATTACCATCTGATTTCATTACCCCCCTGCTTGGCAAACGTACTGGAGAGGGTAATGTTTGACAAGCTGATTGACCATCTTGACAAATAAAATCTTCTACTCCCTGCACAACATGGATTCCACCCAGGACATAGCACTACAGTGGTCTTGGTGGGGTTCACACTGACTTATTTTGTTTAATTTATATACCTTGCATGCTTATTATCTGTCATGTTATTTCTTTTATTTTATTATATTATGTATTACTTCAGTTTTGTCTTACTTTTTACTGTTTTTACCATTATTGTATGTAATTTAATGTTATATCATGTGCCATATTGGTACCTGGGTCATGCCCAAATAAGGTGTGTTTTTTTTTTTTTGCTAAAGTATTTACCCAGTTAAAAAAAAATGAAATGAAAGATGTTGGGCATATGACAATAGCCATAATGCTGGTCTTTGTGGTCCTTACTAAGGCCTTTGACATGGCCAACCATCGACTATTACTGTCATCCCTGGGTTGGCTTGGTTTTATTCTGGGATACCATCAAGTGGTTTCAACATTTTTCAACAGGCAGATCCCAGTGCACCAATATTTCTGATGTCATGTCACCTTTTGCCCCACTGAGATAGGAGTACCACAAGGGTCTGTTCTTGGTGCAGTGTTACTTAGATTACTTTTGAATCCTTTACCCTCTGTTTGCAAAATAACTAACATCCTCCTTTATGCTGATGATGTTATTTTCACCTGCAGAGCTAGCATCTCTGACTAATCTGATTTTGAATGCATGCAGAAGTGGTTTCTGAGAAATTAAGTATTTCTACATGCATTCAAGGCCAAAGCAATGCTTTCCTTCAACCCTCATAAAGAAATGACTGCCTTCTAGTTATACGCTAGTTACATTGGGAGTACCCTAATTAAACAAGTCCCCACCTTTAAATACCTGGGCTTCACTCCTGACAGTGCACTCTTATATGAGCCTCGCATTTCTAATTTGATTAGTGTGTCAAAGATTAGGACCAGAAGCAAATGATTTGATACCTTTTAATGGACCAACATAGATGTAACAACAAGAACAAAGTGCTCTAGCTTTCGAACCAACCAGTCCTTCTTCAGAAGCTCATGGCAAGGACCAATACGGCAACTACTAAATCTAGATTTCAAAGATTAGGAGTACTTTTCAGTTTAATGCTTTCTTCATACCGACCACTAGAATGCTACTAGCTTAAAGTTTTCTCCTTCTGCTATTAGACTACAATCTCATGATTTATTTTTTCAGCTGGCGAGATTGCACTGTCAAGAAGTATGACCCTATAACAATAAAATCTCACGGTTTGCTTTCCTGCTTCCTATACGCACCCACCATTACAACTTATTCAACCACTTAACGAGCATGTGTTCGCTTCAAATGAATAGACAACTGACTATTTTATTGTGTTTTGATGTGTTGATAATTATCTTCCATTTTTTATAATAAAAATATCTGGTTGCGCAGTGAAACAAGTGGGTTTTCACTTTTGCTTTTCACACTCTCAGTAAAAAATAATTTAATACAACTCTGGTATTGAGATGTCAGAAACGCCTAAGTACTTAGGAGCCAAATGTAGTTTGATGAGAAATTAAAGGTATTTTTTCTGACTTTTTCAAAAGAAATAGATACTTCTTTCTCAAGAAACTTTGCCTTTTATATGTTTGTACTATTTTGATCTATCTGTATAATTTCACAATTTCTGAAACAGTAATTGGCTTCTTATTTCTTCTTCCCAAGTTAAATCTGATTATGAAGAAAATATTACCTGCTAAATCATAACAAACTATTACAGGTTATAAAAAATCACATATTTCTATTAAATCTATAATATTTCAGTTGAAGTACATTTTAATTTTCTGTAAAAATTTGAAAACAGATTTGCAGTTTCCCATTAAATTACACTACTATCCTTGACAATATGGATTTTCTGACATCATAATACAAGAATTCCATTTGATTCTTTTTTACTAGTAATTGGCAAAATAAAAATAATTTTATGAAAAAGAAAGTAAGGAAACAAATGGAAGCACACAAAATGATTACCAAGGCATCGTAATGCCCTAAGCCTTTATTCATTAAGATATACATCCTTACTAATCACATTCTCTTTAAGTTGATTTTTCTGTGAAGAAAGGTGTAGTTATCATATTGATATCCTGGCAAAAAGGTGGCCTGGGGACTTGCCCGATGTTTTCTCTCCAGTATCCTTCAACTATTGGGCTCTGTTGACCAAACCAGATCTGTATCTTACAATTATTTTGCCATTCCTAAAATTACACTGCCAAACATCAACATTCCTTGATACACAGAGTTCCAACAAAATATAATTTTTAGACTCATTCAATCACAGGAATAGCCTCAATCTGTAAGTTTAAATATGCTTTTAAATTATTTCTCCTGTCCAATACTGTATGTAACTGTACATTATGTTGATTGTATTATTTACATTGTTCTTGTCTGTATATTACTGTACGTGTTCCTGGCCATCTGTGAAAATGGACTGTGAAACCCATGGAGTATCCAGTTATCAAATCACCAAATCAAACGCTGCAGCATCACTCGTGTAGGATGATTGAAAGCCTTTGCCCAGTATACTGGAAAAAGTGTAATTGATAATATTCAGACACAATCCAACTTTTATTTAATTAATTTTCTGTATTTATGTCTCTTCGCTTTTTATTATTAAGGACATTTGCATGAAGACATTGTCTTGTTTCCTCCAGATATCCTCTCATCTAACTGTTTCTACCCCAAGGAAGCCATTAGAAGGCAATAAGACATGACATGGTGATGGTTGTCTGTGGTTAATGCCGTCCCAGGTACACAGATAGGCATGAGGTTCTTGCACCTGGAAGTGAATTAACTCTAGACAAACAATGACGTCAAGTGTCTTATTACGCTTATGAAATGGATAAACTGAGAAACAGTAAAAAAAAAAAGCCATTGTGTCAAACTAAAAACAGGTATGTATTTTGTTAAAATTAACTAGTCAAAAGAAGTCCCTTCTGGCCTGTCAGTCATCTGTCTTTTCATACCTTCACTAGATGGAAAGTTTGTGAATTATAGAATACAGGAATTCAGACATCTGTAGACCTCCTCTGTCAGAATGTTAACCAGTCACACACAACAGATGTCCTTGCATGCCACTTATGCCATGGGAGTGTGTTTCTACATATACAGATTTTTATTTATTTAGCTTTTGTTGACTGGGATACATGGTGTATTTTTACTGACACAACACCCGAAATGAGAATAAACATGTTATTCTCACCATTCCAAGTTTATTCTCATTTTGAGTGCTGCAATTGTCATTTATGGCTGGCACTACACTTTTATGTGTGGGGAAAGTGAAAGCCGCATGGTTGCTATCGCACGCTGAGTGCTTTAGAAACTGATGCTCAGTTGAGACAAACCACAGAGGAAACATCAGTAGCAATGGCTTCTCCAGTAACAATGATGGTAACATAGCACATACAGTATGTTAGAAACACATTCCCATGGCATACACGGAATATGTCATGGATGCTGTGAGAATACAGCCCTTATCTGGACATGCTGATGTCAGAACTCAATGAACACACTTGTGGCTCCTCTACACTCTGCCACTCATGATGTCACTGAGTTTTGAAATCAGCTCATCTGAATAAATGCTATATTCTCACAGCATCAGTGACATGCTTCCTATTTGTGGACCCAAGGTCTCAATGCTATCTGTGGCAGGGTAAGTAGCAGAGATTTCCCTGGCATGATGGTAAGGCTGGGGGGGGGGGTCATGGTCACCAAAGAAACACAAGAAATTAAAACTGTGAATAGTATTTCATTTTTCTTTTAAATGTGTTTTCCTGTGTGTGGAGGGGCTCTTTAGAGGAAATAATGCATAATTAGTAGTAATAATAGTAGTAGTGGTAGTAGTTTTATTTAATTTCATGTCCCTCCCTTGAGGCTAAGGGTGCCGTACAATACAAACAACCAAATAAAGTCAGCAGCATAAACAAACATAAAATTAGATGCTAACATATAAAAACACAATGGGCCAGACATTCAAAACTTTGCGCCGGGCAAAAACCGTTTGCACAGGTTTAGCGCGGGATTAGCGCGGGTCTGCTATATTCATAAGGCCAAATAGCGCAGGCAAACTGCATTAGCGCCGGGCAAAATTATAATGTGTGCAAGGGGCAAACTGACATGAATACAAGCGCAATGCTATATTCAGCGACTAGCGCTGTGCTAAGTGGCTTTGTGTGACTTAGCGTGACACTTAGCGCGGTGCACATTACCGTCCAGGAAAAGCTTGTCTTAACCCTGGGCAATCAGCTTCTTGGCGACACTATGGCTTTCGCGCGGTGTTTATGCGGGTTTAGTGCAGGTTTTGCACGACCCTAACAAATAAATATGACACATAGATAAAGCCAAACATAGAGGAAGCATGCTGCTAACTGATGGCATCACAATGATGCCATCATCTGCCACCAGTCCCAGCCATGCCAGGCAGTAAGTGGTGACCCTGCCACCAGTGGACAGCACGGCAGTGTGGCCATACAGCACACACCTGCGGACTGCACTTCTGTGGACACCAACAGATGCCAGCACGCACATGCAGCACTGTGGGCATGGAGGATGTTGAGGGGAGCATGTATGGGTGGCGAGGCTGTGCTACAGACCAGGTGTGGCCACAAGGCTGGGACACATCATGCAGTGTACATGGGCCAGTATTGGGAATACCCCAACACCAGTGTGCCTTTCGGATAATATATGCCCCCGCGGCCACATACCACACAGCTGTACAACTGCCATAGCACACAAAGCCAGAAATGTACATGTCACTGTGAGTAGCCATGCCACAGGTGCAGCATCTGTGGGTCACACAACAGCGTAACAGTAATGTCCAGTGTCAGTAAACACCAGCAGGCTGTGTATAGTGCAGTTATTATCACTGCCCTACACACCATAGGCATTGCTGTGTCCACACACTACTGGCCCCCTTGCTACTGTAGTTTCTGCTGTGCACTGTAACATGCTCTACAGTGTGACAGTTGCATGCAGCACCACCACCACCTGTGCCTATGCTGTCTTGTCCCCTGGGGTACAATATGCTATGCTATGCTGTACTGTTTACATGTAGTCTGCAGCTATCATCGTGCACTGCCAGACTGACCTACAGGTGGAGCTGCGGTTGACCTGGTCAGCCCTGTACTTCCAGACTGACCTACAGGTGGCTCTGTGGGACCCTGCAGTAACGCTGGGCAAACTGCATGCAAATCAGGGTATAATGAGATACTAATCCGGTTGTTTGCCCAGAGACTACCTAAGTAGGCTCATTTGCATGGCACTTTTGAATATGGCACATTTTAGCTCGGCAAACGTGAGCCTGTACCGCTAATTGCCAGGGGCTCTATGCTAATGCTGCTAATGTAAGAAGGCGATGCTAACGGTACTGGAATATTATACAGTTTTGATCACTGTTCTTTCACATCTGCTGCTTCCTGCAGCTGTACTGGGTCCATGCGTTTGTTGGCACACACATTGGCCATGTAGTTCGTCTGTACCTGCCCTCACGTTGCTGTGCACTGTGTTGTTGTTGTGGGTTGCACTTCCTGGTTGCTTTATTCAATGCTGTCTTATTCCAGGGCTATGTTTGCCCTGCACTCCCAGCCCAGTTTGCATGGCCTCATTACCATGCTATATTCGGTAGCTGTTTGCCCTGGGCTATTCCTTTTGAATATAGCTTGCTCTTTACTCCGGGCTAAGTTTGCCTGCCGGGCAGTGCTAATTTTGCCCCGGGACAAAGTTTTGAATATCTGGCCCAATATGTATTCCATGGGGCATTTTCATGTATGATCAAAAGCCTATTTGAACAGATGAAATCAGGTCCTTCTTAAAGACCTTCACTGATGGGGCCTCTTTGAGGGCTCGTGAGAGTGCATTCCAAATTACTGGGGCTGCCACCGCAAACACCTGGTCCCTGAATGATTTCAGGTGAGCTCTTGGTGTCTTCAGGAAACCCATGTCAGTGGAGCAGAGAGGGTGGCAAGGTGAGTAAGGAGACAGAAGTTTAACAAGGTAGCCTGGGCCCATACCGTGTGGGACTTAATAGATTAGCAAACCAAACGTGAAGATATTACTTCACCTCATCAGCAGCCAGCACAGCTCATGCAGAACAGGGTCACATGACATGACCTAAGAAAGCCCATCAGAAACCAGACCACTGCGTTATGCACTAACTGCAACTGACACAGCACACCTCCATTTACCCCAGGTATAGAGCATTGCAGTAATTGAGTGTGGACATCACAAAAGTATATACCAGTGTCAACAGGTCTTCAGAAGGGGTTAGGGATTTAATTCAGCTGTTTTATTTTCTTATTTTTATTTTATTATTACTAGGAAAGCCTTTGGGAACAGGTGCTGTTTTTCAAAAGTTCCTCATCAGGAGAGTTACAATAGTGACAGAACAGCAGATAACAATGAGACATTACAGTAGATATTAAAAGAGCAGAGCACCTTTCATTGAGTCATTACAGAGGTCAACGAAGAGCGCAAGTGTAAAATATAGGTTTATATAGGATACAGAAATGCAAGGATATAACCAGAGAGCAGGCTGATCAACAGGTACAAGTTTAGAACACGGTCACAATCATTACGTACAGGAACAATGAGCCTGCTCGGTTAGATGTGCATGTAGTAAGCTTTTAAATTAGCTCACCTTAGTCATATTATAGAGCGTGCTGGGAAGGTCATTCAACCAGTTAGTTGCTCTAGCTGCAATGGAGTGCTGCCCATGGCTAGTCCTAATGAAGGGTTTCAAGAGCCTGTGGTCAGTCATGCTCCCAGTGCAGTAGAGGTTGTTGACAAAGCTTGGGCAGGTTTTTAAGCTGGTGGAAGGGGGGAAAGTCCCAGAAGAGCTCTTCTCCCTAGTTTACCCTATAGTCCCTCATCCTACACAGCAGATCCTGCTTAATCCGCTTCTTTTCTTCCTTCCCTTTCTATTTCTAAGGCCCCTGTGCCTATCCCATGCATGTTCGAATCCACCGACAGTGCTTGAACCCACCACCTCTACTGGTAGTCTGTTCCATGTGACTGCTACCCTTTCCATGAAGAAGTACTTCCTCACATTTCCTCTGAGTCCCCCCCTCCACCACCACCAACCTCATGTCATGTCCTCTTGTTCTAGGGCATGTCCTTTTCTGCAGAATGCTTCCCTCCTGTACCCTATTGATGTCTTTGAGGTATTTAAAAGTCTCTATCCTGTCACCTCTCTCCCTTATATCCTCCAGAGAGTACATGTTTAATTCCTTGAGTCTTTCCTTGTAGTTTTTCTGCTGCATGCCCTTTACCATCTTTGTTGCCCTCCTCTGTACCACCTCGACCCGATTAATGTCTTTCTTCAGATGTGGCTTCCAGAACTGGATGCAGTACTGCAGGTGGGGCCTTATCAGCGACCAGTACAGGGGGAGCCCCACCTCCTTCTTCCTGCTTGTTATACCTCTGCCTATGCACCCCAGCATTGTACTAGCTTTTCCCACTGTCTTGTCACACTGACTTGTCACTTTGAGGTCATCTGTTATGATTACCTCCAGGTCTCTTTCTTGCTTTGTGGTTGCCATCTCTATCCCCGGCCCCCCAGATGGTACTTCTCTCTTGGGTTCTTGTGTCCTATTTGCATTTTTTAGTATTAAAGCCCAGCTGCTGTACCCTTGACTAATCCTCCAGTTTTTTAAGTCCTCTTTCATTTTGCCTACCCCCCCACCCCGGTGTGTCCACTCTGTTGTAGATTTTTGTGTTGTCTGAGAACAGATGCATCTTCCCTTCCAGTCTTTCTGCAATGTCACTAATGAAGACATTGAAGAGTACTGGCCCCAGAACTGACCCCTGCAGCACCCCAAGAGACCAATTAGTAGGGGGCCCAGGATAGAGCCTTTCAGTACCCCCACTGAGACTGCCCTGTCCTCAGAGGTTGTACCCTTAATTTTGACTTCCTGGGTTTGACTGGTTAACTAGCTTCCAAACCAGTGATGCTCCCTAGATGGTAAAAGCACTCCAGACCACAGCCAACATGCGAACCTTAAATGTCAGCTTGTCATTCAGAATGATCCCCAGATTTTTCACCTTTGCAGAGGCCTTTTTTTTAAATTTGAAGAGGTTTTACTTTTTAAGGACTTTTTAATTGTTTTCAGTGAGTAAAGGTTGCAGCCATGATTCTGATGGCAATCAGGAATGGGTGATATGGGTTATGAATTCTGTATGTGATTATCCAAATTCCAAATCCGTGAACTTCTGAGGAATTAACATGTCACAGAATTTATTTAGCCAATCAGAAAGCAGGACATTTCCAACCAATTTTATAATTCCCTGTTGTGTGTCAGTTCCTATAGGCAGTCGGTGATTGGTATGGGCTGTTCTTCCAAACTAGTTGGGATAGGATGAACCATTCCAAGAGAAATCTTAGGATACACCCTTTCACTCTTTGTCTTTTTCATCCTGTCCTAGCTGGCAGGCAGCTCCCTGCTCTGTAGGGGAAGCTTTTCTCCTCACCAAATGATTTTCTTCCTTTTTCTGCACTTAATGTGCTTCGCAAGCTGCCCTTAATGGAATTTTTAAACAACAACAGAGCAGCATAGAAGGATTTTTTCATCCTCTGACTGCATCTTGTAGGGGTTCAGTGTGCAGGAGGACAGCCCAGGGATGCAGTGCCTTGTAGGGCTGCTGTAGTTCACACTCTGTATTTGGTACCTTGCAGGGACAACATTCCACCCATCTTACACCAATATAAATTAGGATTTGGGTTTTGTGGGTTAGAGGTTGTTTGTGAGATAGTAAGAAGATTGTTGCAAGGTCTACATGCAATTGGGGTTCCCACGACATCATTCTGGAAGGCAGAAATTCCATTTTAGCCAGCAGTGGCCATCTTTTTTACAGTCTGTGCATGCACAGATAGTGTGGTGGCCATTTTGGTATAGTCTGCACATGTGTATTGGTGCGTGTCTGCTATCTTGGAAAGACTCAACTCTTAAAGACACACCACACCTGACCTTCACAAAATACCATGTTTGAACAAAAGCTGGCCATATTTTCACTATTTCAAACTGCTATGGCATCATCGATTCTTGCTTCCAGTTGCCTTTAAAGGCTCAGTGAAAGGCTGAATTTCGACAATATATCTCTACTCATCCAAAAATTCTGTGCTCCACCAAACACAAAGCTCATCACCATTTTTTAGTACCTCATGAATTTCAAAAATACCACACCATAGAAAGCCAGTTCTAAGGCACCCAAGTACAAAAAGCACCAGACAAGACTCCATTCCACCATGGCCAGTCTCTGTTGTCTGTCCCGAGCCAGAAAAAGCATTGATCCAATACGGCTAACCCCTATTGTCCATCCTGCAGCAACGTTTTTGCCTCTAAGTAGAAGGAAGCCCAAAGGGTGGCAGAATGAAGATGTACCCCAGAGCCCGGACCCATACCCGTACCTCTTTTTTGGACTACAAGTGCACAAAGAAATCTTAGACTAAGCTCTGATCCCATGTGGCTGCCTTCTATTGTCCTCTCTATGACAAGGCTTCATCTACTGACAAGGCTGTATTCCTCTAACCACAGCAAAGCTCAGGCCTACCCCCCTCCACTCTGCCTGGGTGACAGCAAAGCTGAGATATGCTTCCAAGCCAGATCTCAGGCATTTTCAATCAAGGCACATGTTGTCTTCTGGCAGAACATGAAGCATTTAAGATGGTAATGCTCCAAACTATCAAAGATGCCAAGTTGGGCCCTGGTCCTCTGCGATTAGCTCCTACTACCCATCTTTTGATAAGGCAGCCTTCTCTGGGACAAAAGAGGCTCAGTGCTCAAAAGACTCCACCTCAAGCTTGACCAAACCTAAAACTTCTCAGAGACAGGATTCAGGTCCTGCTTGGCCACAGAGCCACACTCCCCTTTTTACTTTGGGGAAGCACCAAGGGGATTAACAAAGTGACTCACCTCTGGTAGGAGACTCACGAAAGACAAGTCACAACCGAGAAGATCTTTAAGTCAGTGGACCTTTTCACAGGCTCCAAACTATGAATATTGCCAGACTAGGCTATTGTTCCCAATGGCTAGTTACAACTGTCCCTCTTGTGATACAGCTCCCATCCCCCTTTAATTCTCAAAATGCTCAAGGCTTATTCCACCTCACTTAACACAGAAGCTGTCGGAAGATAAGGACCTCTTGGACCACCTAGTCTTCCCTATTTTACCTACCTACAGTGCCACTGCAGATCCTACTCGATCTCTGGTCTCCCCCCCCGACTTATTTCTAAGGTCCCCTTGTGTCTATCCCATGCATGCTTGAATCCTGTTACCATTTTAGAACCTACCACCTCCACTGGGAGGCTCTTCCAAGCATCCACCACCCTTTCCGTGAAGAAGTATTTCCTGACATCTCCTTTGAGTCCCCCCCAGCTTCATAGCATGACTACTTGTCCTCAAGCATCTTTTTCTTTGTAAAATGCTACCCTCATGTACCTTAATAATACCTGTGAGGCATTTGAACATTTCTATCATGTCCTCCCTTTTCTTCTCTCCTCTAGAAAGTAATTATGTAATTCCTTGAGTATTTCCTCATAGGGCTTCTGATGCAGGCCCTGCACCATTTTGGTTGCCCTCTGCTGTACTACCTCCACCCTATCTATGTCCTTCCAGAGATGGGGCCTCCAGAACTGCACAGTACTTGAGGTGAGGCCTCACCATCGATCTACACAGGGGTAACACCATCTCCCTCATTCTGCTAGTGATACCCCTCCCTATGCACCTGAGCATCCTGCTAGCTTTCCCCACTGCCTTATCACACTGCTTTGCTACCTTCAGGTCATCAGAAATAATTACCCCCAGGTCCCTTTCCTGTTTTGTGGTTGCCAATACCTCCCCACCCAAATGGTACATTGCCCCTGGGTTTCTGGGCCCCAAGTGCATGATTTTATTTATTTTTATTTATTTATTTGAACATATTGGAACTGCAAACTTTTGAGTCAGAGACTCCTTTACAAAGGCTCCACGTCATAGGACAAAACAGTTGTACAGTATGGGATACATTTTGCACTTTTTTGCATTGAAACCCAGTTGCCAAACCCCTGACCAGTCTTCAGCTTTTTCAGATCATCCCTCATGTTTTTCTACCCCCCCTCCCGTTGTGTTCACTCTGTTGCAGATTTTTGTGTCATCCACGAACAGGCATACTTCCCATCTTTTCCTGCAATGCCGATAATAAAGACATTGAAGAGGACGGGTCTAGTACTGACCCATGTGGCACCCCATTGGTCACCTTGCCTTCTTCAGAGTGAGCACCATTTACCACCATTTTCTGAGTCTTGTCACTTAGCCAACTTTGTATCTACGTTATGACTTTTGGACCCACTCCTATGCTGCTCAGCTTGCTCACCAGTCTTCTGTGTGGAACAGTGTCAAAGGCTTTACTGAAATCCAGGTAGGTCACATCCATTGCTCTGCCCTAGGACACATCCACCGCTCTGCCCAAGGCTGTACCTAAGGCTTGGCCAAACACAAGAGGGCTGTAGCCAATAAGGCCTCCACATGGGCACATACAAAGTAAAAGGCACCAGTTCTGTGAAACATCAAAATCTAAAAAAGGAGGGGGTAAGAATACTACATCAGGGGTCTGAGCCCTGGAGTATAATCACTGATCTTGGCTGCCATGGAGAGATATAACCTGACATATGCCAGTGCCACCCCAGATGTGTCTTCCACATCTCACAACGTTAGGTGCAAACCTTATCTAACAATAGAGCAGGATGGCAAGGCACCGTAACCTACCAGGATAACAGAGATCATAAGGGCCACAAGTCATACTGACATTGACCTGTTCCCAGTCCATGGCACAGACTATTGTTACTTACATCCTGGGGAAAAGGAGAGTATGTCAGAGCAAGGGTTTTTCAGATGGGGTATACCATGATTGCTTTCCAGTCAACAGAAGGGTGAGTCTTGTGTTCCAGTCAAAAGGTGCTGCTGATCAAGATCAACAAACCACAAGTAAATTCAAAAGAAACAAAAACAGTGCAAATGAGTTGGCCAGTATGAAGAGACAGTACATAACTGAGAATAAAAAAAAAGTTTGAATATGTTGATTAGGAGCTTGTATTTGCTGGTTCTGTTTCTTCTGAATTTATAGATGGGGTTATTGTGCTGCTTAACTAGTGAAGAAGTTTGTTAGTCCTGTATTTGGCACCAGGGACAGCTGTATGTTGACAGCATTTGCTCAAGAGGGTGCCTTAACTTAGTTATAGTGTATGGTCGAGTGTGGTTGTGTATGAAAAACCATACACTGTAAAAAGTAGTTCTGCTTCAGTAGTGACGTAGCTACTAATGCCAAATGACTTTTCATTCTACGTTAGTAGCTACGTCATAATGCAACCGTCCCCATCAGTGCTGATCATAGGATGGGGCCGGTTAAAGTGTTGTGTGCACGAGCTGGCTGGTGATTCTAACTGCGGTGAAATATGGGTTGTGGACAACAAAAGTTGGCTCCCAAAAAGTAAGCGAATGTGTTTTTGGGACCATGCACTATAAAGAATAATGTATGGCGTCCTAAACACTACTCGGCTATTCTTCCCCCTTGTGTTTTTGATAACATCAGTGTGACCTCTCGAACCTCTCTTTCGAGGTCATCAGCCATCATCGAAAACACTCGGGGGGGGGGGATGAATAGCCTTGTTGTGTATGGGACTATCCTATATGTACATACATAGAGCAGCAATGGGTGTGCGGTGTGTGTGTGTGAGAGTGCAGTTTAGTACAAAGTGACATACAAGGGTGTAAAAAGTATCTAGCATGTCAAATTGGATTTTGGGTGTGTGCAGCTTGGGGTATAGGTTGTAGAGAGCTGACCAATACTTGCAGAGACAGTCAAGGTGTTGGCAAATGGTGATGTTAAGGAATTTGTACTGTGGCACTCTGCCAAGTATAACACCTTCAAGTGATTGAATGGTTTTTTTTGGGGGGTTACATAGTGATTGTATGGTTCCAAACATCATGGGTACAGTCTTTTCTGCTTTATGACCAGCTTTTTTTTGTAACCATTGTTGCAGATTGTCAAAATTGAACTGGAAGTTGTCTTTAATAGCTGTTGCATTTGGGCCATAGTAGGACAGGGACATGTCATCAGTAAAAAAATAAATAAATATATATATAATCTATACTGTATGTCTGACACATGCACTGACTGTTGAGGGAAAGTTATTTATGAAACCATTGAAGAGGAGCAGTCCTGGAACAGAACCCAGAGGGGCAACCAGTTGTACAGGAATCACACTGAAGACAAACCAACAATCTTTTTTTTTACAGTTGATCTTTTTATTGAAATCATTGAATTTCATACAAAGCACCAATACATATGCAAGTGTCAGCAATGACATTTACAGTCAGCAAGTTCAAACATGCAACAACACAATTGAAGTTTAGCATGGGACGTTAGTCCATTAACACCCTGAGAAAGTATTGTGGCGTGTAGCAGTTTATACATACATTTGATAAGGGCAGTCTGTAAAGAAGGGAAGCAAGAAAACAAGACAATTTCTTTGAGTAATTTTTACCAACTGAGCGGGAGGGGGGTTACATATTGTGCACTACTTTCTGTGCTCTTACTGTGGTGATGGGGGGGGGCTTTGCCCTCTGAGCCAAACCATTATTTGGAGCGTGGAGTTCTACCCCTCTCCCCCTGACTTCTCTCCAGTGCCTAAGGGGGTTTCCAGAGGTCTTTGTTAATAAGGGTTAGCTGGGAACTTGCCCTTTGAGCTATTTGACTCATATATGGGATCCATATCTCATGAAACTTGTGTTCTTTACCTTGGTTCTTATAGGTTAACAGAACATTCATAGCCAGACCTTCCAGGACTTTTTCCCGTTCTTGGAGCTCCGGAGTGTCTGGTTCTCCATCGCATAAGGATGAGCCTCTTCGCTTCTACTGATGCTGCCATGAGTCATTTCATATTTGTGTGGCTGATGGGGATCTCCCTTTCCCTGTACCCTAATAAAATAATCTGAGGAGTCATGGGTATGTCCACCCCCAGCATCCTAGAGCAGAATGTTGCCACCTGTTTCCAGAAGAATTGGATTTTTGGGCACTCCCACAGTATGTGTAGCAAGTCTGCTCCTTCTGCTGTACACCTCCAGTAGTTGTCCCCGGCAATTAGCCCCAGAGCCTAAAGTTGAGTGAGTGTTCTGTACCATTGGTGCAAGATCTTGTTTTATATTAGTCAACTCCTTTGGTCAACACGTGCTTGGTGTGCATGTCTTCAGCAACCTCGCCATTCCTCTTCTGAGATGTCCATGTGGAGGGAGGTTTGCCACTTTTCCATGACTCTATCCAAAGGGGTTGGGGCTGCATCCCACATGTACTGATATATATCACCCACCCTCCCTTTTCGACTTGAGCCAAATTGTTACTGGTAGGGGGTCTGGCTTGTTTCCCTTCCTCGGCCTACAGGTGTGGCATCCACATTTGGCTCTTTTCCAGCTCTCATACATACTCCTCATCTGGAGGTACTTCCAGAAGTCTACTCTAGGCAGGCCATATCTTGCCTGCAGGCTCTGAAAGGAATCAAAGGATTCTTGTTCTATAGTTAGTAGATCAGCTAATCTATAAATTGACTTCTGCTCCCAGGTGGGCCAGTATATGGGGGAACCCTCAATACATAGGTCTGTGTTATTCCACAAGAACGTGAGCTTACCTAGTTTGTGGCAACTCTTGGTTACATTTGCGACTTTCCTCCAAGCTATGTGTGCTACTTGGATGGTTAGCCAGGAAGAGTACTTGGCAGGTAAGTGTTTACCCAGTATTGCCGAGAGAGGTATGCCGTCCGCCTCATAAGACTCAATGGATATCGGGGGAAGAGGGGGGAGTTGGGGCCTGGCAGCAGGCAGCTGGATTCCCTTTAGGTTGTCAGCCATTGTAAAAGCATGGGCATAGTTCCTGAAGTTGGGGAGGTTCCACCTCACCCCCGCTTCCAGTGGGCCCACCCGGCTGGCCTCCCACATACCTTGAAGGGGAAGCTCCCCACAGATAATGGCCCACTATAGTGTCAATCTTTTTAAACCAACTATCAGGAATCTTGATAGGAAGGTGGGAAGAAGGTAGAATATTTTTGGAGCTGCCATCATTTTAATTGATTCCACTTTCCCTGGGAAGGGTTAGGTTTAAATGGGTCCACCTTTTGAGATCCTCCTGCATTGTGGATATCAAGGGGCTAAAATTCATGGAGACTATCTTCTGCAGCTGCAGTGAGAAATGGATTCCTAGGTATTTAATACCTAAGTTAGCCCAGGCTAGGCTAATTCATGTGCTCATTTCCAGGGTGGTGGCCTTGATTAACAGAAGAATCTCCAATTTACTTTTGTTGATTTTGAGACCTGACAACTGGTTGAAGTGTTCCAGCAATGTAAGTATTGGAAAGATTCCTGTCTGTACATTGCTGTTCAATAGAAACATAGAAACATAGAATTTGACGGCAGATAAGGACTGCTTGGCCCACCTAATCTGTCCATTTCCCTACCTAATGGATAAGCTGCAGATCCCAGTTAACCAACAGCCTACTTCCTCCTACCCCCCACTAGAATTGCCTTATGTCTGTCCCATGCATTCTTGAATTCCCCCACTGTTTTTGACTCCACTCACCTCCTCAGGAAGGTTGTTCCATGTATCCACAACCCTCCTGAAAAATATCTTTCACATTACCTCTGGAGCCGTCCCTCTATCTTCAAATTGTGCCCCTTGTTCTTGTACATCTCTTTTTCAAAGATGCTACCTCTTGGACTTTGTTGATTCCCTTGAGGTACTTGAAAGTTTCTATCATATCCCCCTCTCCTCCTTTCCTCGAAGGTATACATATTAAGCTCCTTTAATCTCTCTTCATATGTCTTCTGGTGCAGATCCTGCACCATTTTAGTTGCCCTCCTCTGGACAGCCTCCATTCTATCTATGTCCTTGTGGAGATGGGGTCTCCAGAACTGCACGCAGTACTCCAGATGGGGTCTCACCAACTGTCTGTACAGAAGGATAACAACTTCTTGTTTTCTACTGGTGATGCCTCTCCCAATGCATCCCAGTATCCCGCCAGCCCTCCTCACTGCCTTCTCACATTGCTTGCCCACCTTAAGGTCATCTGATATGATTACCCCCAGGTCCCTTTCCATTTTTGTTGTTGTTAGTGTTTCACACCCCATTGTGTACTCTTCCTCTGGGTTTTTGTTTCCCAGGTGCATTACTTTGCACTTCTTTGCATTGAATCTAAGCTGTCGCACATTTGACCATTCCTCCAACCTTGCCAAGTCCCTTTGCATTCTTTCTACCCCACCTTCTGTATTGACCCTGTTGCAGATCATTGTGTCATCTGCAAAGAAACATACTTTTCCTTCCAGTCCCTCTGCAATGTCACTTATAAAGACATTAAAGAGGACCGGTCCCAGTACTGAACCCTGCGGTACCCCGCTAGTAACCTCCCTTTCTTCAGCGTGAACTCCATTTACTAATACCCAGTACGTCCTATTGTCCAGACAATTTTTTACCCAGGCTACCATTTTGGGACCCACTCCAAGGCTAGCTAACTTGAATATTAATCTTTTGTATGGGACTGTGTCAAATGCCTTGCTAAGGTCTAGGTAGGCCATGTCCACAGCCCCTCCCTGATCTACTACTTTGGTCACCCAGTCAAAGAAATCTATCAGATTTGTCTGACATGACCTTCCTGCTGTAAATCCATGCTGTCTTGGGTCCTGTGCCCCACTGGCCTCTAGGAATTCAATAATTCTTTCTTTCTGAAGTGATTCCATCATTTTCCCTACCACTGAGGTCAAACTAACAGGTCTGTAGTTTCCTGCCTCTGTCTTGCTCCCACGTTTGTGAAGGGGAATCACATCTGCCCTCCTCCAGTCCTCAGGTACCACACCATCCTCCCATGATTTGTTAAAAAGTGTAGTCAGTGATGTCACTAGTTCTACCCTTAGTTCTTTTAGAATTCTTGGGTGAATCCCGTCAGGCCCCATTGCTTTGTCCAGCTTCAGTTTTAAGAGTTCTTTCAGGACCCTTTCTTCTATGAATGGACTGGTATCGACTTCCCTATCCAGAGTGATTCTGTTCTTTGATTTAGGTACCTCTCCCTCCTATTCTTTAGTGAATACTGAGCAGAAGTATTCATTCAGCAGCCCTGCTTTTTCACTGTCTCCCTCTGCCCACCCTCCCTTCCCTTTATTAAGCCTCACTATCCCCCCGTCTTTCTTCGCTCCCTAATGTACCTATAAAAGGTTTTATCCCCCTTCTTAACTGAGTTGGCTATATTTTTCTCAGTTTGGGCCTTTGCTATTTTGACTGCCTTCCCCGCTTCCTTCTGATTTAACTGGTACAGTTCTCTATCCTGCTCCTTCTGTGTTTCCTTATACTTTCTGAATGCTACCTTTTTCTCCTTAACTTTCCCCGCCACCTCTTTTGAGAACCATAGTGGTTTTTTGCTTTGTTTTGCTTTCTTGATTTGCTTCACACAAAGGCTTGTTGCCTCTATGATGGCTGTTTTGATTTTTCCCCATTGTTCCTCCACCCTTCCTTCTTGCCTGTTTGCTAGTGCTTTTCTGAGGCACTTTCCCATTTTCACCAAAGTCAGCCCTCCTAAAGTCCAATACTCTTGCTTTTGTATGGCTTGACTCTATGGCTGTGTTTATTGTGAACCACACTGTTTGGTGGTCACTTGTTCCCAGATGGCTATCCACTTCTAAATCCGAGATCCTTTCTCCATCCCCATTTGACAGTACCAGGTCTAAAATTGCTCCCTCCTGAGTGGGTTCCAGCACTAGCTTCTGAGGCATGCACCTTATAGGGCATCGAGAATATCCCTGCTCTTGGATGTGGCTGCAGCAAAGGTGCTCCAGTTAATATCTGGCATATTCAGGTCCCCCATCAACAATATCTCCCCTTTTTCTGCCATTCTAAGGATGCCTTCTATTATTTCCTTGTCCATTGCCTCCCCCTGAGATGGGGGTCTGTATATAACCCCGTGCAGATTGTGGTGCCATATCCTGTCTCCAGGGTGACCCACAGTGCCTCCTCTACTCCCTGTTTATGCTTTAGTTCCATTGCTGTGATCCCTTCCCTTACATAGAGAGCTACTCCTCCTCCTCTTTTACCCTCCCTGTCCCTCCTGTAGTTTGTGTACCCTGGTATGTTGACATCCCAGTCATGGTTCTCAGTGCACCTTGTTTCTGTGACTGCCACGATATCCAGGTGTCCCTCTTCCATCAAGGCCACTAGTTCAGGGAGCTTGTTACACAGACTATGGGTATTGGTACTCATCACACTCCTTTTTTGATGGCCTTACTCCTTTTAGCCCCATCCCTCTCCTTATTTCCTTTTTCTGCATTTCTCCTGTCCTGCTCCCTGTTGACTTTACCTTGGTGTTTACCTCTCTAACTACTGTGTTTTGTTGGGGGAGGTTGGGTTTTCCCTGCTCCTTTTCAGTGCCTCCCCCCCTTGGCTAGTTTAAATGCTTGCCAATGAAGCATTTAAACCTATCACCTAGGATACTGGTTCCCCTCCTGGACAGATGCAGACCATCATGCCAGTATAGGCCTGCATCCCTCCAGGTGGACCCCCAGTCCCCAATGAAACAAAAACCCTGAGCTCTGCACCAGTTTTTCAACCATTCATTGAATCCCATGGTGCAGAGTAGCCTAGCATCACACTTGCCATAGACAGACAGCACCTCTGAGAAGGTTACTGTACGTGCTACTTATTTAAGGCCCCTCCCCAACTCTTCAAACTCCTCTTGCACTGCTCTGACCCCATCCCCAGCCAGGTCATTTGTCCCTAGGTGGACAGTGACATCCAGCTGCCTTCCTCGTGTGCAGCTGCTCCAGCGATCCTGAGGATTTGCTCCCTGTCCCTCCAAGCCATGGCACCAGGTAGGCACCTTACCTCCCTCTCCCCTTCTTCCCCCAGTTCTACCCGCCTAATGACTGAGTCCCCACCAGGAGTTGTTTCCTTCCCCTGTGGGGTCCCATGCCACCCTTCTGTGGGTCTCCTTTGTGGAGGTTCCCAGCATCCTCCTTGGTCTCCACTGCAGGTGCTGCAATAGAGGAACCACTCTCCACCAGAACAGCATATGAATTGTGGAGAGGTACAACTGGAGAAATGTGCCTCTGTTCCACCACCCTCTCCCTCCCAGAGCCCACCTTGGTCCAACCACTCCTCTTTCTTGGCAACCTCTGAGGTAGCGATGGTGGCCCTGGTGGTCCCTGGGTGGGGGGGAGGAGGTTTCACGAATGCTAGCCAAGTCAGCCTGGAGACGAGCAACCTCCTGCCTCAGACCAGAGAGGTGCCTACAAATAGGCAGCATCACAGCCTCCAGAATGTCTCCCGGAAGACTGCCGCCCCACAGCCATTACACTGCATAACTCCCATCATGTGGTATTTTGTGGTCCTTCTCCTGTTGCTTTGTATGCTTACTCATTCCTCCCTGTTTTTGTTTTTGTTTTTTTTTGTTCCTCCTACTGCCTAAGTGCCCTTACAGCTCTCGCTTCCTGTTCTGGGACAGGAACTTCCTGTATTCTTCTGCAGTCTCCTTATTCCTTGCTCAGAGTCAGACCTCCAGTAGCTAGGGGGAGAAGGAGAGCTACTCTTTTCCTTCAAGGATGATGAAACCTATGTGTCTCAGTGATCCTTTCCTTGCTACTGCCAAACAGGAAGTTCCTGTTAGTCAAATCCAGTGCCTATAAAAGTGGAACTGGCTAAGGTTGGGAGGGTGGACGGGAGGGAAGGAGGGCAATTAGTAAAAAGAAAGTTCTAATTTTGTAGTCAGCTGCTCCTTGCTCTAAAAGCAAGATTTATGTCTACCAAAGCTAGCACTAGGGAACTGTAACTGGAGACACCTGCTTTTGTACTCCTAAGCCACACCCAATTAACTTCTCCCCTCCTGACTTAAACTCCCTTTCCCCAACACAGAAAAATACACAGACTTTTTTTTTCCCTATATGAGACCCCCCACTTCTAATAAAGTATATGTTTTCTTAATCCCAACAGGCACTGACTCCTGCTGAGATCGAAGTGTTCTATTAGTAAAAAAAAAGTTGTAGTTTTCTGGTCAGTTGCTCCTTGCTCTAAAAGCAAGATTTCTGTCTGCCAAAGCTAGAACTAGGGAACTGTAACTGTAACACTTGGAGGATGGGAATATGGTAGGGTGGATAATAGACTGAGCAGGGCA
Organism: Neoceratodus forsteri; assembly: GCA_016271365.2. Classification (NCBI taxonomy): domain Eukaryota; kingdom Metazoa; phylum Chordata; order Ceratodontiformes; family Ceratodontidae; genus Neoceratodus; species Neoceratodus forsteri. The sequence continues at coordinate 796,339,469 of CM028134.1, read as the reverse complement.
GGTGTGGGGGAGGTGGAGATGTAAGTTCCAGCATGTGCCCCTTACGTATAATTTGGAGTACCCACTTGTCTGAAGTAATGGCTTTCCAGGCCTCCAGATAAAGTGCAAAGGGCCCCCACAGCTTCCAAGGCCTGTACATATGAAGCAAGCCTGCATTGGGTCACCAGGTCGGGATGGTCTGTCTCACCCTGAGGGTGGGAAATAGGGGCCCTTTGAGGTAGGGGTGGTGGTCCTGGAAGAGGTGTGGGAACGTCCATGGGAGCCACCTCGATAGGTTCCTCTAGTTTTGCCTCTCTGGTTAGCTTGAAAAGTTTGAGAACGTAACTAGTATGAGGGCTGTGGTGTATGGTACATACCATGCACCGTACGGAGAGTGCGACCTGATGCTGGGAGATCATCCAAGAGCGTTTGAGTGCCTGGGTCAAAAAGATTAGAGCCATTAAATAGGGCATTGACCAGTTTATGTTGTATATCTGGTTGTAGACCTGACACACACAGCCAGGCATGATGGCAGAGGGTGACCCCTGTAGCCATTGCCTGAACGGAAGTATCCACCGCATCATATCCAGAGTGGAGGAGATGTTGGGAAATTGAATTTCCTGTAGATATCGTAGCCAGTAGTTGGTCTTTCTCCTGTGATGGAGGGAGTTTACTGACTACAGCAATAGTCGAGGACCAGAGGGTACGTTGGTATTTCACCATGTGTCCCATATAGTTTAAGATTCTGAGATTCAGTGTGCCTGCCTGGAAGACTTTCTTCCCTAAGTAGTCTAGGTGGCGGGATTCCTTATCTGAAGGTAAGGAGCTCATTTGTCAGGGATGTTTAGTATGATCATGAGCTGTGGCAGTGACCACTGAATCTGCCTTGGGGTTAGATGAGAAGAAGGGGTGATCGGGGGAGCCTGGTAAAGGTGATCCACCATCTGAGGAAGAGTCAGAACTGCCCAAGTCTGCTCCCAGGAGGCCAGTACTACATTTTGGTAGGTTTGGATGAGTGGGGGTACCACAACTACCGGGTCCATTGGTAGTTCAATACACGACAATCGTCTGCATACAGTCTAGCCTTATATTGCACTTGTTCTATTGTGATTCCGGGGATTTGTTTATTCGTTCTTATGGCTGAGGCAAGAGGTTCTATGGCCAATACAAAGAGTGTAGGTGAGAGAGGACTGCCTTGCCTCATGCCCCTTTGTAATGTAAAGGGGTCTGAAAGAAACCCACTGGTGAGTACTCTGGCTTTGGGGTTGTTGTATATAGTACTGACCCAGTTACAGAACCCTGCACCCACATTGAATTTTGCCAGTACAGCAAGCAGGTACTCCCACTCCACCAAATCAAAAGCTTTTTCAAAGTAGATTGCTATCACCTCTGTGGGAGAAGGGAGTACTGCTGCCTCTTGAAAGAGGGTGATCAAGGCCCTGATGTGGTCTGTACTGGGTCTGCCCTTAACAAAACCTGCCTGGGAGGGGTGTATGAGGTGCAGAAGGACTTTTTCTAGACATGCTGCGAAGACCTTTGCCAAGATCTTGGCATCTGCGTTTATGAAGGAAACTGGCCTGTAGCTGGCTGGTCTGGCTGGGTCCTTATCCTCATTTGGCAGGATGATAATCACTGCTTCCTTTAGTGACTCAGGCAGGAAGCCCTTGCCGAGTGCCCCTTTCAGCATCAGGGTCATAGATTTGGCCACCTGATCTTTGACTGCCTGATGAAAGTCAGCCAGAATTCCATCTGATCCTAGGGACTTATTCATTGCCACACTATTTAATACATCTATCAGCTCTGCTTCTCCTATGGGAGCATCCAGATCCACGTTTTGGGCGTCTGACAATGAGGGAAGGTCCGTTAGGGCTATGAAGTCTTCAAAGCTTGACCTGCTAAAGGGCGCCTGGATTTTGTACAGGTTCTCATGGAAAGCTGTCATTACCTGGTTGATGGTCTTGGAGGCGTTAACTAGATTACCTTTGTTTTTTTTTATAACTTTCTTCATTTTGATTTTCTTTTTTAAGAAAGAAAAATTAAATTATACAGCAAATAAGTAATATACAAATTTTGCATTCTGAACATTACAGTTAGTACATATAGCTCATTACAGGTACTATCAATTACACATTCAAAATCTAGAACTGTCTTCAATTAATTGGTTTGGAGTTTCCATAGGCCTTCAAATAACTTCCCAGAACTTAAAACTATTGAAATGCTATTCTTTGTTATCCTCCCAGAGGGGTAAGAGCCTGTCTACAAAAAATATATGAATCCTCTCTTTTAGGGAAGATGATGATATCCCATGTTCATACCAACCTTATGACAGGGCGCTATGTGTATGGAGAGAAGTTTTATGGTACAAATTCTGGTCTCAATGGTGTTATATAAAGGACCCATCTTCGCCAAATCACTTCAAATACCTGCGATTGTTTATTTACCAAATATATATTTCATCCTGTATATAGTTATCATTATGTCTTGCCATTGTTTGAGATGGATAAGGTTCTGGGTTAACCAATTTTTGGTTATGGTGTTTTTAGCTGCTAAGAGGCATACCCTCAGCAGTTTGTTGGTGTAGGAGTATCTACACTCCTGGGGTAAGTCAGCAAAAAAGAACAGCAAGGGAGTCAAATGGGCCTCTGGGGAAAACATCACTGATAAAGCTTTTTGTAGATCATCAAAAAAGGGAGTCAATTTAGGGCACCCCCACATAATGTGTGCCAGTGCAGCTGGGATGTAGCCAAAACCCCTCCAGCAAGATGGGGACCTTGCAGGTTGGTATCTGGCCTGTATCTTGGGGGTGGTAAAAAGTCTAACAGTAATCTTCCAGGAAAATTCTTTCCAGGAGACCGCTGAGGTCCCTGTATGGAATTTGGACAAGTGGTTCTCCTAGATTTGCTTGTCTAAGTTAATTCCCAGGTCCCTCTCCCAGGCCTTCTTAGCAGACTCAAGACACTCACCATAGGCTGAGAGGAGGATCCCATACAGCTGTGAGATAGTGTGAGACTGAGAAACTCTGTTTTCTGCTATGTCTGTCAGTGTGTGCACCAACTGTAGAGGTGGGTTTGAGGTCCATAAGTCCCCAGAGATAGTCCTAATATAATTGCACACCTGTAAATATCTAAATCTGTCCCTCATAGGGATTCCATATATTGTGTGCAGCTCGTCCAGAGTCATCAGTCTCCCCTCCTTTAAGAAGTGAGAAATCTGATGCAGACCCATTTTTTCCCACCTACAGAACCCCAGGTCCATAGAGGCAGGAAGAAAATTCTGCGTGTATGGAATAGACTGTAATAGAGCCCTCTACTTGGTAAATCTTCTGTTTCTCACTATACTGTACCAGCATTTTAAAGTGGAGTATGTGCATGGGTCTGAGAACTCTCTAATCCCGTTCACACCATCCTGGGCTAACATTATCTGGGCCAAGTGATGTAAATCCCTCTCCTGTTTCTCTAAGGTTTTCCATTTGGCAACATATTCAGGACTCACCCAGTATACTACTGTTCTGAGCTGAGCAGCCAAATAATAAGCTTCTAGGTGTGGGAGAGCTAAACCTTCCTGTGACTTAGGAAGCTGGAGTCACAAAAAGCGAATTCTAGGCCTATTTGGACACCACAAAAATCAGAGATTTTACGGTTTAACTTACGAAAGTATTCTTTGGGTATCTCCACTGGCAAAGTTTGTGCCAAAATAGAGAAACCGTGAGAGCAATACCATTTTTACTGCTTCAACCCTTTGAATCAAAGGGAGTGAAATGAGGGCCCAACTTTCTAGGTCCCTCCCTAGTGTGTCTAGAAGTGGGGTGTAGTTAATCTCAAATAGAGAAGAAGCATCTGGTCCCAGTCTAACTCCCAAACATTTCAGGGAAGGCAAATTCCACCTAAAGGGGTATTTAGCTCTAATTACAAGGGAAGGATGATAGTTCAACTGGCGTACCTCTGTCTTAGCCTAGTTAACTTTATACCCTGCTAATGGACCAAATTCCTGCAAAGCATACCACAGGGGGTCTAATGACTGTTCAGGGTCTGTCAAATATATCACAAGATTGTCAGCATAGAGCGCCAACTTATGAAAATCTCCTCCTAACTGTATCCCCAGGATCTCAGCTTGCTGTCTCAGAGCTTGGGCTAGGGGTTCTAGACAAAGGGCAAATAGCAGTGGGGATATAGGACAACCCTATCTAGTACCTCTCTTTAAAGAAATGGGAGTGGACAACCTACTGTTTATCTTGACATATGCCTTAGGTTGTGTTTAGATACTACTGATGATTTTTATGAATGAGTCAGAGAAATTAAATTTGTGAAGGACCTGTATAAGAAAAGGCCACACCACCTGGTTGAAGGCCTTCTCAGCATCCAAGCTTAACATTAAAAAAGGGGACCCTGACCAGGCGGGATGGTACAGGAAATGTAAAGATCTCTTAATATTGTCCTGAGTCTGCCTTCCCAGGACAAACCCAGTTGGGTCCATATTGATCAGGGCAGGCAAGACTGTCTCCAACCTTTTGGCTACAATTGTTGTAAACAACTTGTAGTCTATGTTCAATATGGAGATAGGTCTATATGCCATACACTGGATGGGATCTTTTCCTGGTTTAGGTATACTAGCTATAGTGGCATAATTCCAGGTTGGTGGTACTGGTTCTCTTTCCTGCACCTGATGACACACCTCCAACTGTGGAGTAGCTAAATGGTCCCTAAATGCCTTAAAAAAACTCCCCTGTAAGTCCGTCCGGCCCCAGGGTTTTATTAGATTTTAAACCAGAGATTGCCTGGTACATCTCTGTAGCTGATACAGGCTTGTTTATTTTCTGCTGGGATACTTCTATGAGGGATGGCAAACCCAAGTGTGCCAGATAGGCTGAGATTGCCTCCGTCCCAGAAGAGTTCTCAGGTGTGTACAGTTTCTGGTAAAATTGCTCAAAAACCTGAGCTAAGTGCCGTGGGGAATGAACCATTTGTTTTGTAATGGGGTCATGAATCTGGAGAATGGAGGCCTTTGAGGTTTTTTGTCGCAGTCTATGGGCTAATAGTTGTGTTGCCTGGGGGCCAGCCTCATAATATCTCTGATTCAAATATTGTAGTGACTGCTCTATACGAACATCTAAAAAATATTGAATCTGCTGTTTTGTAATTTGTAACAGAGGATATACTGCCCCATCCCCTGCTACATGCTGTTCCTGTAGGGTTTTATATTGCTGTTGTAATTTTTCTAACCTTTGATTCTGCTGTCTTTTATAATTGGCAGCAAATTTTATGATGTCACCCCTTAAACCAACCTTTAGGGTGTCCCATAATGTAGCTGCAGATATCTCTGGGGACTGGTTTTCCCTGTGAATCTGGGGTATTCTGAGTTCTACGATTTCCATGAACTCTTTTGAATTCAAAAGGAAGTTGTTGAACCTCCAGATTGATTGTCCCCTATATGTGGGCCTCTTAAAAAGCAAGGTGGGTTGGGAATAGTCTGATAAAACAGATGGGGTATGCTGGCAGTCCTCTAAGAGGTACAGATGCTCCTTGGAGACCTTCATGTAATCAGTTCTGGTGTAAATATGATGTGGACTGAATAATGGGTATATTCTCGTTTGGTAGGGTTTAGATGTTTCCAGCTGTCTACCCAATGGAGGGCTTGAAAGTACTCCATGGCAGATTTCTGTGTTGTTGTTTTCCTAAGCAATTTAGTGCTGGTCGAATCCCCTGGGTGGTATGTTTGGTTATGATCTCCTCCCACAATAAGCATGCATCGCTGACACTCCGTAATTTTATGCAGTAGGGATCTGACTACTGTGGCCTTTGATCCAGGTGGTATGTACAAGGAAACCTGGGTAATCTGATTCCCCTCCAGTCCTCCAGTCACCACTACCAACTGACCCCAGGGTCTGAATATAAGAAGGTTAGCTTGAACTGAGAATTCCTAGGGAACAGGATAGCCACTCCCCTCCTTTTACCCCCTCTATACCATGAGGAAGTTACTTCCCGATAGCCAAATTTAGTTAATTTTAAATATTCCTTTCTCCTTAGATGGGTCTCTTGAGGTAGTAAAACCTCTGTTTGTTGTTTTTTTAAATGGGAAAGCACTCTGTACCTCTTGATTGGGTTATTCAGGCCGTTAACATTTTGTGATACCACCTTAATTTTATGTGACCTATCCACTGGGGCTCCTGTCAGTTACTCGGCTAGCTAAGGAGCTTCCCCACACCTCTTTCCCAGTTTGCCCCTTGAGGTGTAGCATTAACAAGGGTAGGCTGTATAATACTTCTATAGCCCTACTGTAAGAATTTAGGTCCTTAAGTATTAAAACAGTTAAAAGAGCTTCCCTGAATGAGATCCTGGTAAACTGGAAGAAATACAAACATTGTACAACAAACAACTTATTGCTATTATGACTATTATTACTACTATCCCCTAAACAATCCCATCCCCAATTAAGTGCAGACTGATCTACATTCAAAACTGCGCACTCTTGTGTCTCCTTCCCCCCCTCATAACAGTTATGTAAAAAGTGACTCCCGTAGTGGGGGATCATTGCAACTTGTCCCCTGTAAGCTTGAGTGGAAAAGATGGAACTCCTGTGTATTTACATTCGAGTGGGAGGTGTGGTGGCTGCAGAGTAAGCCAGGCCCTCCCTAGCCCAATATAAGATCAGGCCAACAAAAAAGAGATGAACAAAGGTTAACATCACTGCTTAGTGTCAATCTTGCTGTGATAGGTGACTTTCAAGCTCCCACCATATTAAACACATTTAAACTTAACACTCGAAAGGCATGGTATATTTCTCTTTTGTTGTTGGATGCAGAAGACCCCCTTCCCGCAGCACGCCCCCATCTGGCACCTCCCACTCAACCATCACATGAGAAACCTAAAGAAAAGGAAAAAATACAATGGCATGGGAAAAGATTTGTATTGAGACAGTCCATATCACGAAGGGAGCGGGAGATTTCTGTCCGATAGTGTCTTGGGTTATAGGTTCACCAAATTTACTCCCTTCTGCTCTAAATTAAGGCTTTTTCCACACCCCAACCACATTCAGCAAGAGAGAAGTCCCTGGGTTCAACTATCAAAGTTCCTAAGTTTTAATCCGAAGGCTCATACTGTCAAAAGTTAATACTGAATCCTCCAACACTTGCAGCGAGTGCATGGCTGAAAAAGGAGTTTCTACAGGCATCTATTCCGTGATGAAAGTAAACGAACACCATGTCGGCAGGCCACTATGACGAAGTAGCTGGTAAATTTTAAATCAGAATAGCTCACCCTATCTTCAAGTATTGTCTGATTCCTTTTCCAGGTTCTGGTTTTGATTCTGCTGCCCTATTCAGTCTAAGAGTTGCTTGACATCGGGCAAGGTTTTGGGAACTGCAGCTCGGGCTGACTTCTTGGTCACGGTGTGCCATTCCCCTCTGGGTGCACGAGGATGGTGTTCCCTCGGTCAGTCTGTTTTGGAGCTCCATCCCTTCCTCTGTAGTTCCTCATGGATCTCAAGGGGTGTTTCATATGTTGTAACTCCTGTGTCCCAGAAAACTTTTATTCGGGCAGGATATGGAGTCTGGAACTTTATGTTATGTTTCTTCAATACTTTTAAAATAGGTGAGTAAACTGCTCTTTTGTTCGCTATTTCTGGGGGGTAATCGTTGTCAAAAATTAATCGAGAAGCGTTGTATTTTACTATCTGTCTACACCAGGCAAGATGCAGTAATTTCTCTTTATCCTTATAACTGGAAAGCTTGAGGACAACAGAACGTGGTCTCGCATTTGGGTCAGAGGGCTTGGGTGTCAGCACCCTATGGGCTCATTCAATTCTAAATTGGAAGTCATGGAGAAAAGCCAGAATGTCATGAAGTATGTCCTCAAGGAACTCTTCCATAAGGCCTGTTTCAGAGCCCTCAGGGAGGCCATAAATTTGGATGTTGTCTCTCTGTGCTCCGGCTTCCATATCCACTAATTTTTGCTGCATGGTCTCTTCGTTATGAACCAAGAAATCGACCACTGAATGTAGGTGAACTACCTTGTCCGCCACCTCTGAAATTCTAGTTTCTGCTGTTTCGATTTTAGTCTCAACTTCTGTTAGTCTAACCTGTAGACTATTGAATTTGTGTCTGTTTTCTGCTCCGAAGGCTTTAATTTTACCCAACAAGGTTTTGTATCTGGACCGTGAAAGCAGCTCAGATTCTTGATCTATGTTGCTATCCTGGGCCCCAGCTCTGTTCAGAGATGCGCTGCAGCATGGCTCCCGCTGTCGGGGGGGAGGGATCCCCCTCCATCGTCGTGCTTCAAATGCGGTTTGCCTCGAGTTTTATTCTGCTTACTCCCTCCCTTAGGACCCAATGCCATTTGGTGACTTTTTGTTGCTTACTTCGGCTGTTTTAGGGAGGTTCAGTCAGTGGGATGCAGAGAGCTCTAGTTCAGTTCGACCATCAGGTGCAGTGACATCACCTTTAAGTCTAGATTACCTTTGTTATCTGTTAATTTGTCTATATCCCACTCACCTTGCTGCTTCTTTAATCTGTAGGCTGACAGTTTCCCTGCTTCCCCCCCCGCTCCCAATATTTATGTTTAAGTCTATTTATTTGTAACTCAGCCTTCCTAGTTGTCAGGGTATTGGGTTCAATACGTAGGGCTGTTAATTCGTATCACAGGGCAGAGTTCTTTAAGTTATCAGGGTCTTACTTATATTCTGCCTCCTTCTGTTATACTTTTTTTATAACAATATTATTTTTCCACCATCATGGCCTGGCAAGGGCTACGACACCCCCCCCCCAAGAGAGAGTACATCCTCCTGCCCCAACGGGGCCATCCTGGGTCCTGCTGGGTCCCGGTATTTTCCCCTGTTTTTCTCCCCTTGCACCCGTGCATCATGCAATGGGTGCAGCAACTGTCTCCAACTCTGTGGAGGCAGCCAAGCTACCTGGGTGTGGGTGAGCCTCTCTAGCTGTGCTGCCACTAACAGCACAAACCCCCCCACCCTGAGGAAGGAGAGCTGTGACGCTCAATCCTTACCTCCCCTACTGGCCCCCAAATGACCCAAATCTGTTCCTGAACCTGGGTCACCAGTGTGGTGTCCAGCACCTCAACCCTCAGCACCACTGGGCCGGTTGCCTCCTTCTGTTTTAGTTGCAGCTCTAGCTGCTGGGCTACCTTATCCCTCTGCTTCCTTTGGTTTGATGCATATCCAATGATACAGCCTCTGAGAGTGACTTTAAAGGCTTCCCAGATCATATCTGGTGGTGCACGGTCTTCCGGATTATCCAGGAAATAGTTTGTTACTTCTTGCCTCAGCCATGTTTGGAAATCCTGGTCAACCAGCAGCAGAGGATCCAGTCTCCATGTTACTGACTTGGCCTTGTCACCTGACAGATATACTCACAGCTGGATTGGGGCATGATCCAATATGTATAAGGGGCAAATATTGACCTCAGCTATGGCCGAGTTGAGTCTGGCCGAGGAGAACCAATAATCCAGCCTGCTTGCCATTGCATGGGCCTCTGAATAGTATGTGTAATCATTTGTGGAAGGGTTGAATGTATGCCATGTGTCTGTGAGCTGGTGCAATGACAGCAGATCCTGAATTGTTTTCAGTGTCTTGATGTGGGTCTCTGGCCTAGCGTTTGATCTATCCAAAAGATAGTCCATTGTTAAGTTAAAGTCCCCCTATTAACAATATCTGGGTTGTTTTCTGCCATGTCTAAGATTTGCTGTGAAAGACAATTGAAAAAATCTGGGCTGTCCTCATTAGGTGCAAATACGTTTTCCCAATATTAGGGGGCCCAGCTCCGTGCTCACTTTGGCTAGCACTGACCTTCCTACCTTGTCACTTTTCTGTTGTAATAGTTTCCATTTAAGTAGTTTGTGACATAGAATAGAACCCCCTCCTTTGGTTTACCTGAAGAGCTGTGCACTTCCCACCCTACTCATTCTCTTACCAGTTTTTGTACCTCCAAGTGTGACACTTTTGTTTCCTGGAGAAAGGCAATTTGTGTACGTAGTTTCTTTAGCTTGGACATAATTGTTTTTCTTTTGATTGGATTGTTTTATCCCTTCACATTCCATGAGGTGAAAGTCACCGGTGTTGCCGAATCCATACTTCTTGTTAATATAAATATTATCTTGTGTCAGTTGCCTTGTTGCCCTTTCTCTCCCCTTATGAGAGAGGGCTGGTGAGCACAAATCATGTCCTCCCCTTGTCCTTCCCTTTCCTTTCTCCATTTCCATAAGTGTGACTGCATATGCTACATTTTGATTACTTAAGGTGATTTCAAGCTTTTCCCTAAACTCTACACATTTGTACACACAGTTTAAACAATAACATTGAAAAGACCAACATGTCTTACCCATCCTTGAAGCAAACACTGTTGCAAGGGGTTCAAGCCTTTTCATGTGACTTTCACATGCTATTAGTATCTGTCCCACTTGCATTGTATATACCTTTCTTACACCTCCACATCTGGAACTCAAGCCCCCTTTGTGATCCAGAGTGGGGACATTACCCTTCCTCCAACGATCAAGAGATCGCTCTGGGGGGAGTAATTCCTATTTAAACAATCTCTAACAAGCCAGGGGACTGAGTTAGCCACCATCAGAGGAAGTTTGGCTTAGGCTGTTCCAACCTTGATGTGAGCTACCAGTGTTAACCTGAGTTATTAAACCTCATTTGTAGGGTTCTGCTGTCCCTAAGATGAAGCTAGACTCAGGGATTGGTTTGCAGACAACTCCCTGTCCTCGTTGTATAAATCGCCACAAGCTACTGGGGCCATCAGTGTAATCTGCAAGTTAAAACTCCTCGCTGTACCATCATGGGGGAAGACCCAGTGTGTATGAGGGCTCCTTCTGAGTTGTGCAGTTATTTCATGTGTCTGCGGTGCTCCATTTTGCAGGAGGGTCTGCTTTGGGCATCATAGTGGTGGGCAATCGGGGGGTTCTACCCCTGAAAATGTCTCCGTTGGGGAACTTTTCAACTTAGCAGGCTGGCTGACTCCTCTTTGGGTAATTTTCAACATCACTGAGATATCTAACATGCGTATGCATCTCCTTCCTGTGGAGTTTTAAGACAAAACCCCTCTTGTACTGCTCTCCTTCTAGTAGTGTGCTATTACCATATTGGACAGTGTAGGACTGGTGCCATAATTATCAATTCAGGTGCTGCACCGCTGTCTTTAGGAGCTATCCATGTGAACACTAACTCCCTAACTGAACGAGGCAGTAGCTGATCTATTCAGTACCCGTGCAACTGATCCCAGGAGCCCCCTTTCAAAACATCCCACACTGTCCGATCCCTGTTAGCCTGAAATTATCCTGTTTGGGCCCCCATTCCAAGTGCCACAGCCATCTAAAACCCTTTTCTGCCTACCAGAGCATTTCTGCAGTAACCAAGAGGGAGCCTTAGTTCTTAGACCCACTTTATTTCAGGTGATACATATTTTCCTGTCCCTTTTGCCCCACAACCTTTTAACTACTTAGATCTTAGGGCTAAAAGCCCTTTACACTTGGACGGTGAACACATCACTTTTCAGCACCCTAAAGAGGCTGCACAATTAATTGTGGATTACAAGGCAAGAAATGAGGAGACCAGCCGTGAGGTACGACCATGAAGTGATGTGAATTCCAAGATGGAGGTGGACCATGAGTCGGCGAGATATGATGGCCAGATGCAAACACCTGTGAGAGAATCACCGTCCAAGTGTAAAACTTCACCCTAACTTGACGATTTGTTCATCTGGCTTGAAAAGAGCCACCAATTGTTCCATGTTATGCCGGTCATCCTCTTCCGCATCCTGGACACAATCAGCCCAGTCATCATCCAAGTGGGACCATTCCGGACAGTCCGGCAGGCAGCGATCAGTGTTAGCAAGGACCAGATTTAATTCTTGTGGCAGGCCAAGAGCCGAAGGGGTGAGTTCATGAAGTGGCTCATATCTGTTAGCAGTTTTTATCAGGGTTAAGCCACGTGAGCTGCTGCTGGCTTCTGACAGAGTAGCTCTCATCTACCTGCTTCTGGAGCAATCCTTCCTTCGGTCTATCAAGATTGTTGGTTCAGGCTTCTTTCTTTTTTTTTTGATGTCCCCTTGAGATCTGATGCCAGGAGTTAGCTGATTCCCTCACAGGTGTTTGCATCTGGCCATCATATTTCACTGACTCGTGGTCCACCTCCATCTTGGAATTCACATCACCTCATGGTCGTACCGCATGGCTGGTCTCCTCATTTCTTGCCTTGTAATCCACAATTAATTGTGCAGCCTGTTTAGGGTGCTGAAAAGTGATGTATTCACCGTCTATTTGGATGCGGAGGAGTGCAGGGTATGTGACAGAAGTGGCAATGTTCAAGGAGAAAAATTGTTGTTTAACCCCCACATAAGCGCTCTTTTTCTTTGACAGCTCTTGTGAGAAATCCTGATAGAGCGGCACCCGGTGACCATTCCATGAAGGATCCCTGCTCCTTGGCCTTCCTTAGATACATTTCTTTTTGAGGAAAGTGCAGAAACTTGCATAAGATTGGCTGGGGTCTCTCTCCAGGCTGGGGTCTGGGAGCCAGGGACCTATGAGCCCACTCAATCTCAGGCTGCTGTCCATTGTTTGCTTGGTTAAGGTAGGCAGCGTTTGCTTTAGGAACCCAGCCATGTCTCTGCCCTCCACATCCTTGGGCATACCAACAATACAAATGTTCTTTCATTGTGTCCTGTTCTCCAGATCAACCTTATTAAGTAGATATTGCAGTTTGTGATGATGATCTTGGAGAATGTCTTGGTGTTTTTGTACAGCCGCCTCCTGTACATGGATGACTTTCTCCATTTGAGCCACACTCATGGCGAGTGTGGCAAGGTCCGTATTTGTATTTTTAGCTGCACAATTCAGGTCTGTGGTATTAATAAGTATTTTATTTAGCTTTGCCATTACAACACTCAGATCAGTTGGTTGATGTAAAGCCATGTTGCGCTCCGTTTGTCTGCCATGCTTCGTGGATGCCATCTTCCCTCGCCAGCTGGGATGCTGCTCCTAGATCTCTCCTGGGCTACCTGAAAACTTTAGCCTACCGTCTGAGAGGGCCAAGATTATCGTGGCACAGCTTCTGCTGGTGAGACTCTTAATTAGTCCAGTTCCACGGCTCATTTTCCTTTCAACCAGATCGATCAGTAGCCCTGCCCACTGTCTTTCAGTAGTGCTAATTATTCTATTTCTTAGGCTGAAAATTGTAACAAATGAATTAAATAATGCCCTCTGTGGTGGTCTCCTCAAGAATTACACTGCCACCATTTTAGATGGCAAGCTCCACCCCCCAACAAACCAACAATCTTGACTGTCTAACCATGTTCAGACATAAGGACTGGAATTAGCACAGGAGTGGGCCATTTATTCCAGAGGTCACTGCCTGCCTAAAGGTAAGGTATGATCCACAATACTGAATGCCTTGGTAAGGGAATCCCAGATTGTCCCTGTGTGTTGCCTCTTGATATTTGTGAATATGTGGTTCATGAGACATAGCAAGGAAGTGACTGAAGAGTGACCAGCTTGGAGTTCAGATTGGCAGGGGATGGGAAGTTGGTTCTGAAACAGTAGCTAGTCAGTTGATGACTGTTCAACCACTCAAAATGTTTAGACAGCACAGGAAAGAGTGAAGCATGGTGGTAGTTACTCATGTTTGTGTTGTTTGTGTAAGGGTATCACCACTGCTTGCTTTCAAGGGACTGATAGAGAGTGGAAGATGTTGGTTAACTGCCCTGCAATGACTGGGGCACTCATATTGAGAAATGGTGGGGTCCTAGCCATTTGGTTCACTGCCTTTGTTAAGGTTAAAGATTGAGATTTCCTTGAAGACCCTTGACTCCATGATTTCCATGACTGGAGACAAAAAGAAGGAACGTGGGAGGGAAGGGAAGGGCAGAGACAGAAAAGGCTGGTTGGTGGGTGACTGGAAGGAAAAAGACTGTAATCAAAGCAGGGTTTAGGGTTTCACCAGTGATTATACTGTTTGGGATTAAGGAGATGCCCACCCTGAGTATGGATATGTGGGTAGATGCTATAGGGTGGGGGATAGAAGAGTGGGAATCATCTTTCCAGAAATTCATACGTGCAGCTGTAGCATTGTGAGATTTGTTGGAGAAGTAAACTGCCTTTGCTTTCATGTATAGTTGAACAGTCGATAGGGAGAAGGGCAGGGGTAAATGGAGAAAATGACAAAGGCAATAAGGACAAGGATGGGGCAAAAAGGAGTAAGGCCATCAGGAAATGGAGGGTAATGAATACCAATGCTCATAGTCTGGGCAACAAGCTCCCTGAACTGGTGGCCTTGATGGAAGAGGGATGCCTGGATATCGTAGCAGTCACAGAAACATGGTATACCGAGAACTATGACTGGGATGTTAACATACCTGGGTACATAACCTACAGGAGAGACAGGGAAGGGAGAAGTGGGAGAGGAGTAGCTCTCTATGTAAAGGAAGGAATAAAAGCAACTGAACAAAAGAGTAAACAGGGAGGAGAGGAGGCACTGTGGGTCACCATAGAGACTGGAAATGGCACCACAATCCACACAGGGGTTGTATACAGACCCCCATGTCAGGGGGAGGGAATGGACAAGGATATGATAGAAGGCATTGTTAGGATGGCAGAGAAAGGGGAGATACTATTGATGAGAGACCTGAATATGCCAGATGTTAGCTGGAGCACATTTGCTGTAGTCACATCCAAGAGCAGGGCCATTCTCGATGCCCTACAGGTGGCATGCCTCAGACAGCTAGTTTCAGAACCCACTCGTGTGGGAGCAATCTTAGACCTCATACTCTCAAATGGGGACAGTGAGAGGATCTCAGATCTAGAAGTGGGTTGCCATCTGGGAACAAGTGACCATCAAACAGTGTGGTTCACAATAAATTCAGCTACAGAGTCAAGCCATACAAAAGTGAGGGTACTGGACTTCAGGAGGGCTGACTTTGGCAAGATGGGAGAGTGCCTTAGAAAAGCACTAGCAAACAGGCTAGAAGGAGGGGTGGAGCAACAATGGGGAAACATCAAAACTGCCATCACAGAGGCAACAAGCCTTTGTGTGAAGCAAATAAACAAATCAAAATGAAAGAAAAAGCCACTATGGTTCTCAAAAGAGGTGGCAGGGAAAGTTAGGGAGAAAAAGATAGCATTCAGGAAGTATAAGGAAACACAGAAGGAGCAGGACAGAGAGCTGTACCAGTTAAGGCAGAAGGAAGCAGGGAAGGAAGTCAGACTAGCAAAGGCCCAAACTGAGGAAAAGATAGCCAACTCGGTTAAGAAGGGGGATAAAACCTTTTATGGGTACATCAGGAGCATAGAAAGACAAAAGGAGAGATAGTGAGGCTGAATAGAATGGACAGTGGGTGGGCAGAGAGGGACAGTGAAAAAGCAGGGATACTGAACGAATATTTCTGCTCAGTATTCACAAAAGAGGAGGAGGGGAGGTGCCTAATCCAATTAACAGAAGCACTCTTGATAGGGGGGTCGATCCAAGTCCTTTCACAGAAGAAAGGGTTCTGAAAGAACTCCTAAAACTGAAGGTGGACAAAGCAATGGGGCCTGATGGAATTCACCCCAGAATTCTAAAAGAATTAAGGGAGAACTAGTGAAACCACTGACTACCCTTTTTAACAAATCATGGGAGGATGGTGTGGTACCTGAGGACTGGAGGAAGGCAGATGTGATTCCCCGTCACAAAAGTGGGACCAAGACAGAGGCAGGAAACTACAGACCTGTCAGTTTGACCTCTGTGGTAGGGAAAGTGATGGAATCACTTCTGAAGGAAAGAACTGTTTAGTACCTAGAGGCCAGTGGGGCACAGGACCCAAGGCAGCATGGGTTCACAGCGGGAAGGTCATGTCAGACGAATCTAATTGATTTCTTTGACTGGATGACCAAAGTAGTAGACCAGGAAGGGGCTGTGGACATGGCCTACCTAGACTTTAGCAAGCCATTTGACACAGTCCCACACAAAATATTAATTGTCAAATTAACCAGCATGGGAGTGGGTCCCAGGGTGATAGCCTGGGTAAAACATTTGCTGGACAACAGGACACAGAAGCTAATTGTAAATGGAGCCCACTCTGAAGAAAGAGGGGTTACTAGTGGGGTACCGCAGGGTTCAGTCCTTTTTAATGTCTTTATAAATGACAATGCAGAGGGACTGGAAGGAAAAGTATGCCTCTTTGCAGATGACACAAAGATCTGCAACAGGGTTGATACACAAGGAGGCGTGGAAAGGATGAGAAGGGACTTGGCAAGGTTGGAGGAATGGTCAGAAGTATGGCAGCTTGGATTCAATGCAAAGAAGTGCAAAATAATGCACCTGGGAAACAAAAACCCAGGGGAAGATTACACAATGGGGGCTAGTAACAACAAAAAAAATGGAAAGTGACCTGGGGGTAATCATATCAGATGACCTTAAGGTTAGCAAGCAATGTGAGAAGGCAGTAGGGAGGGCTGGGGGTATACTGGGATGTATAGGGAGAGGCATCACCAGCAGAAAACAGGAAGTTGTTATCCCTCTGTTCAGACAGTTGGTGAGACCCCATCTGGAGTATAGCATCCAGTTCTGGAGACCCCATCTCCACAAGTACATAGACAGGATAGAGGCAGTCCAGAGGAGGGCAACTAAAATGGTGCAGGGTCTGCAAGAGAAGCCATACGAGGAGAGACTAAAGGAGCTTAATATGTATACCCTTAAGGAAAGGAGGGAGGGGGACTTGATAGAAACATTTAAGTACCTCAGTGGGATCAACAAAGTCCAAGAGGGTAGCATCTTTCAGAAAAAGAGATGTGTAAGAACAGGGGACACAATTTAAAGACAGAGGGGACGGTTCTGGGGCAATGTGAGGAAGTATTTTTTCACAGAGAGGGTGGTGGATGCATGGAACAGCCTTCCTGAGGAGGTTGTGGGTCTAAAACTGTGGGAGAATTCAAGAATACATGGGACAGACATAAGGCAGTTCTTGTGGGGGGTAATAGGCTGTTGGTTAACTAGGATCTGCAGCTTATCCTGTAGGTAGGGAAATGGGCAGACTGGGTGGGCCAAGCGGTCCTGTCTGCCATCAAAGTCTATGTTTCTGTGTTTCTAGTCCCTCAAACATTTCCTTGACTTCTGCCAGCTCTGACTTGCTATTGGGTTTCGGGGAGGCATCTCGTCCTGGTGACCTTACTGCGATAGTTACGGTCCTGTGGTTTGCAGCCGACATTGCAGCAGAGCTCTGTAACTTATTTCAGTCAGAAAACAGTTCAGATTCTTCAAAAACATCCCGTTTTTGGTAAATTATTAGGCAACCTTTTTATCTAATGAATGTAATCACCCAGTTATTTCTGCTGCCAATTTTCTGATGTTTATTTGTTTTTCTTGAGAGCCTCGTCAGGAGGTTACACTCAGTCGTCCATTCCTAACCATGCCGCAGGATTTAAATAAATATTTTTTCATCTTTAACTGCTGCGTCCTTCATAAATGGTTTATGAGTGCCCGGCTTCCATGTTCACTGTCTTTGCTTTTTGTTGTGAGCACCACTATCCCTGTGTGCACTTTCTTTGTCTGAATCCATCTCTATTTAGATAACAGAAGATGTTTGGCTGCCATATTTGCTCCCAGTACCCACCCTCTTTTTTAGTTTCCATTGATGTAGCAGTGCAGTCAGACCTCCTATACAGACTTTAGGGTGACATACAAATTGTATGTCAATTACTTCTTAACCTGTTGTATACCCTACCAGAACCCCCTTATTTTGCTGCAACCCAAATGGATGTGCACCAAATCTGCCCCATGTTTGTTATCAAAAGACAATACTCATCAAAGGACATAAGTGGTCTTCTTTTCAGGTCAGCTGAGGTGCAGTACTATCCGTGTAATACCTTGTACTGGATGAATCTTCCTGTCAGATCCCTAAATACCTGATGTGCTGCTAGCCAGCATATGCCCCAGTCCTGATCAGATATGATTAACCAAAGGTCTCTTTCCCACTGGTTCTTTGCTTAGAATATGCGTGGTGGGGTTTGCTGTAGGATATCCTTATATGCACCAGTTTCCCCTCCATGGAGGTATTCATGTATGTTTTAATAGTAGATCCCATTGATTTAGAAAGGAGAGGATATAGCCTGTCCGAAGGGTTTTCTTAATGAAGTACCTTATCTACAAATAATACCAGAAGTGGGTCTGGAGGAGTCTATTGCTGACTTTCGCTTGATCATATGATATTAGGGGTTTTGCTTGGGGGTCCATGATGTCCAATGGCTGAAGTACATCTTTAGTTCTTTATATCTCTCCTTCTAGCTTCTGGTCTCTTACCCTATGCCAGGCCCGGCGTTAGCACCTGGGCAATTGCCTGGGGCCCTGACACCACATGGAGGCCTGCCAGGAGCTCAAAAAAAAGATTTACCCTGTAATAGCTCCATGCTTGCAGCATGCATTAATTAAATCAGTGCTGTTGCACTGCACTGCTGCTGCTGATTGGCTATCATGAGCCGAGGCCAAGTGGCCGAGACGAGTGGTGGAAAGAAAAAACCTGCGGTCTGAGAAGAACACCTTTCAATGCCGGAACGGAATCCCAGCCAATCAACTGCCTGCAACTTAAACCCTGTTTATAAAATGGGTAGGCTAAATCAAGCAATTTGATTGTCTAGTTACCCATGCATGAAATATGTTCCATGCAAGGGTAAAAAAAAGGTCAGAGAAGCAGAACCGCATTTCCAAATGAAATCAGGAGCGTTAGAATGTTGGCATTTAAAATGCCGTCATCTTCTATTCACTCGCTAACGCTCCGTTTACTTCATTTTAATTTATCAACATTTGAACAGATGTGTGCATTTTGAATAGAATGCAGTTTACAAATTCCCACTAAAGATTGTTGTTACTGTCCATTAAACCCTGCCACAAGTCTCTTTCTGGCAGTCAGCCCCTGTGAAGCAGCGCTATTTCACGTCTTGTATGGCAGTCAGCCCTTGTTGCCGTCTAGTCTGTTTTTCTGCTGCTTGCTCCCAGGTAGTTTCCCGTAGCAATTGCCCTTCTCTACTGTGTGGGTCTCTTAATCAGAGGAATGTAGAGAAAGGCTCGGTCAACAACGGAGGGGGAGAGACCGCATGAGAGCAGCACAAACATACAACTGCTGGCGGGAGGTACATGGACTGGGAATAGCGTACTTCAGTTGGCTTCAGCAGGCGTGTTTACAAAAAAAAAAAAAACACGCTTCAGCACTCATTTGCAGACTGTGCACAGTACCATTATAGCAAACTGGAGTCACATAAATGCAAATCTGAAATATGTTTCAGCACTCATTTGCAGCACAGACTGCACAGTACACATAACCTGGAGTCAGAAATGCAAATCAGCTCATGAATAATATAACTCAGTGTCTGCAGAAGGACTATTTTATCGTACATTAGCATCTTAAAGTCTTTTTTTCTACATGCAAGCAAGATTTTTCTACCTGTAAAAATAAAAATAAATATAGGTGTCCATTTTATAAGCGCAATAAGACACTCCAGGTGTGTGCATGGAACATATTTTACCGCACCAAGGGGTTAAAGGCACTCGGCCAAGGCCTCGTGCCTTATTACGCCCCTGGCCGTGTGGTAAAATATGTTCCATGCACACCCTGTTGTGTCTTATTGCTTACTTGTTGACCAACCGGCAGGGCCCCAAGAGAGCATTCCATGGAGCGGGGTGTGTGGGATATGCAGCAGGGCATGCGGGCCAATGGCTGGGAGGAGACTAGTGGAGGGGTGGGCCTGAGCAACCCAGTCAGCCAGCCAGCTTAGTTTAGCTGCTGTTTGTGTGATGTCAAGGACGTCTGATGTTGTGGAGAAGGCATTGGCCAGCAACAGTATGGCGGCAAGGCACAAAGAAGGGAGATTTCAAATTGATCGTCAGGTCGTTGTCGCCTCGGGACTAGAGCAATCGGTTCGGTATCGGTAGTGCCACACATCTGCCATCCACAACATCGGGCCTGGGTGGAGGAGCTCTGAAAACAGCACCGTTCCTGAAGTGATGAGTCAATGATGATGCCAGTAACCGCGCCGCAGTCTGTAATGGACTGGATGTGGATAAAGCTTCCCTCCTGCTTCCTCTTCCCCTTCGCTACCACATCAAACATGGTAGGACCATACCTCTCAATCTCCTACCTCATGAATCAGGGACAATGCTTAAGAAAATCATGGACAAAGGACCAAAATCAGGGACACACCCTCAAGGTTAGTGATATCCACTCAGGAAGGTGGTAGAATAAGGGGCTTGATGTAAAATGCCTTTTCTAATGAAGAACAGGTCTGTAACACTAATGTGTGACATTATTTTGTGCTTACAACCCCTGCTGTTTGGTCACGGAAACACAATTTTTAAGAGGGACAGGGTAAAATTTAGATTCAAAATCAGGGACGTCTCTGAAAATCAGGGACAGTTGAGAGGTATGGGTAGGACACAACCAGGGAGGTAGACTGAGCCCTGGGCCACTGGGGCCGGGAGGGAGGGGAGGCTTAGGCTGCAGCCTGTGGTCCATACAAAATCTGCTGTGTGCTGTCTCTAGTCTACTCTCTGCAAACTGTGGAGGTACAGGAGTCCATCCAGGATGGTGGACATAGACTCTGCATTGAAGGTGTGTGACAGTGTGGTTTTATTGAAATTTTATTTCTAGGGACATGAATATGTTGTTCATCCACACTGTCTGGCAGGTATCCTTGCCGCTTTAATTCTTGCCGGAAGGTCTTCAAGCTGGCTCCTCCCACCCACCCGGGTGGTAAACCTCTTGGCTCCGCCCCATGACACCAGATCTTCCTTAGCGCTTGGAAGCTCAGGTTCCCTCCTTAGCACTCTGTGTTTGAGACTGGATCCTAATTCTTCGGTTTGCCCGAAATTGATTTTGAAGTTTTCCAAACTTCGGTCTTCTTTTTCCCTCGTGGCTGCGATGGACAAATCTGTTCCCGGCTTTCTGAGGTGCCCCTGTGGGCAGAAAATGTCCAGGATGGATCCGCACTCCACGCATCTACTGCTTTAGCCTAGATCACGACCCGCAGGCTTCATGTAGAAGCAGCCGCTCCTTTTCGCCAATGTTCTGATGATCGCTGCCTTGTTTGAAGCTCGGCGCCCAGAACCGCTTCCCGCCGGAGAAATCCAAAGAGGCTCATTGGCCGGTGTCCATGGCGGCTGGCTCGGCTGAGCAGCTCGAGCAGATGATCGCCCTCGAGGAGGAAGTGGCCCAGGCCGCATCTTCTTCTTCCTCGGCCATGGCATTTATCCCGCTCTCTCTGAGTTCCTCGTACACAGCTTCGTTCAAGGAGCTTTGCCAGTCCCTTTCCATGAAGGGAGAGGGGCCTTCAGGACATTCTTCTCAGCCCAAGAAAAGGGAGTTGAAAGGTAAGTCCCACCGTCGGCGTTCCTGGGAGCGTGGAGAGTCCCTCCTGGCAGCCGACTGGTCGACTTCTGTCGAGGTTGTAAGCTGAGGCCGCTGGCTTCACGGTGCCCCCATCAGGCCAGCCTGCGAGACTCCCGTCTATGAAGTCGAGATTTTCTCCGATCCGTTGAACGGAGCTGTCAACTGGAGAAGCCAACCCTACTTCACGGTTCCCCGGTGGATACCGAGATCTGCTTGCTTCTTCGGACTGCAGTCCCTGGTTAAAGTTCCGAGCCGAGGGAAGAGTGGGTATCCCGCCCTTCCCAGACCCACCTCGGTCCCGGAATCGATCTCGGACCTCTTCTGGTCCAGCCGTTCCGCCAACATCAGCGGTCGGTCTCATTGATAGCGTAGCGCGTTCTTCTCGGCCCTCCTCCTTGGGTGAGGAGACTTCGACGCGTTGCGCCCGATGACACGAGATTTGATGTGGCAGCAGTTGCTGTTATCCGGGCCTAAGCCGACCCCAGCTAAGATCCCGGCCATCAAGTGGCTGTTGCCGGAATGGCTGAAGCAACCACTCGTTCCAGTCGAGTTGCCCACCCCAGGGCCGGTTGCTAAGCCGAAACCAGCTGGTCCACCGGTTGTGGTGGAACCTCCACCTCCTCAACCTAAGTCGGGGGCCCCGACCAAGAGTTCTCGGTTGGGTCATGGCCTTCCCCACAGGTTGTTGGTCACCCTCACTCCTGACCGTCCTCAGCAGGTGGAGGGTGGCTCAGGGCCGAGGCAGCTCTTCGCAGACTCTTCGGAATCCAATGACAATTCCTCCCTGTTCTCCAGGCAGTGCGATCTGGAGTCCTCCGGGGGCCAGTCAGTGGATGATAGCCCATCGTCCTTCTTGGGTCTGCTTTGACTCATCTCGGAATCCACCAGGATGCAGCTCGAGCCCATGTCCAAATGGGCCAAGTATCCCCTGACAGAGATTCTGGACCGAGGGGATTCTCCTACGGAGGCCTTTCCGGTGGCTGAGGCCATTGTCGGCCCAGCCTTGGAGCTTTGGCAGCGGCCTGCTTCCTGTCCACCACCTTCGGCCAGGATGGCCAGGAAGTATGCGGTTCCTACCGGCTCTTTGCCCGGTTTCTCAGAACACCCCTCTGCGGAGGGGTTAGTCACCGACAGCGTTTTCCGGTGCTCCGGTAATGCTCGGGATGTGGACAAGCCCCCCGACAAAGAATCCAAAAAGCTGGACTTTGCCAGGCGCAAGGTGTATGCTGCGTCCTCCCTCGGCCTCTGACAGGCCAGCTTGGCTGTGCTGATGGCACACTTCTCCCAAGCCCTCATGGGCTCCCTGGATGAGGTTGTTCCTCATCTCCGGCCTGACCTGCAGACCACGGTCTGCTAGGTGCGGGACCAGGGCAGGGCAGTGGCAAAGCAGCAGCTCCAGACTGCTCTGGACATAGGAGATTCCTGTGCCAGGTCAGTAGTGGCTGCAGTGGCCATGCGACGCAGGGCGTGGCTGAGGATATCCACTTTCATGGTGGATACCCAGCATACGTTGGCAGATGTCCCCTTCTTGGGGACTGACCTCTTCGGCCCTGGAGTGGAGGGACACCTCCAGCGGATTGAAAAGTCCAATGCCACTCTGGACTCGGTCACCTCTGCCCAGAGGGACAAAGGCCGTCAGCAGCAGAAGTCCTTGTCCTTCAGTCCCTGCTCCTCGACTGGCCCAGCAGTACCAGCAACAGGGCCAGCAGGCTCTCGCTTGGCGTCCCAAACCCAAGCCAATGGCTTCTCCAACAGGAAGCAAGGAGGTAAGGCCCGGAGGTCCCTCGGCCGGTTCTTCTTCCAAGCCTGCCCAGTGACGGGTTGAGGGGTGCTGCCCCCAACCTCGTCACTCCCCCTGGGTTCCCTCCGTGGGGGAACGGGTCCGCCACTTCCTTTCTGCCTGGTCCGCTATCACCATGGACCACTGGGTGTTGGAGGTGGTAGGAAAAGGCCTGCCTCTGGAGTTCAAGCAGGTTCCACCTTTTCGAGCCGTCGCCCCTCGGGGGGCCACGGGGTCCATAGCCTCGCTGTTGGCCCGCCGGCCGACATTGCCCTGCTCCTCGAAAAGAGGTAATCAGGAAGGTGGCGGATCCTCCTTCAGACCGGGGGTTTGTGTCCAGGTACTTCCTGGTCCCAAAACGGACAGGGGGCTGGTGCCCCATTCGCGACCTGCACGACCTGAACAAGTTCCTAAGGTCTCGGACCTTCAGGATGGTCACTCTGGCTCAGATTATCCCATCCTTGGAACGAGGCATGTGGTTCTGCTCCCTGGATCTCCAGGATGCGTTCTTTCACGTCCCAATCAGTCCGTCCCATCAGAGATTCCCTCCACTTCAGAGCAGAGGGATCCCTTTATGAGTTCCGAGCCATGCCCTTCGACCTCTCCCTAGCTCCCAGGGTCTTCACCTAATGCATGGCAGTGGTGACAGCATTCCTGCGGCGCTGAGGGGTCCGGGTGTATCCTTACCTGGATGATTGGCTGATAGCAGCCCCCTCCAGACAGGAGGTGGAGCGGTCCAGAGATCTGGCCCTCCAGGTTTGCTCTCAGGTTGGCCTCCTCATCAACGAGGCCAAGTCGGAACTCATGCTAAAGCAGGTGATTCTGTTCATCGGGGCAGAGCTCGACTCTCTGTGAGCCAGAGCACAGCTCCCGGGCGGACAGGGCCGAGGTTCTTTCCTCCTTTGCCCAATCATTTCTGGTTGGGCAATTGCGCCCTGCCTGGGACTTCTTGAGCCTTCTGGGCCTCATGGCGGCCTGCACCAGCGTGGTCCGTTGGGCCCATTGGTACATGCGTCCCCTTCAATGGGGACTGGCCAGCCAGTGGTCACAATGCCGTGATCCGTTGGACTGGCCCACGACAGTGACCCAGGAGATGTGGAACACTCTCCAGTGGTGGATCATTCCAGCTCATCTGCAGGAGGGTATCCCGTTCATCCACCCCCAGCCGACGGTCTCTCTCTCTTGACCAACGCATCTCTGATGGGTTGGGGTGCCCATCTGGGGGAACACCAAGCGCACGGCCTCTGGTCCCCTTGGGAGTCCCGATGCCACATCAACCTGCTGGAGCTCCGAGCGGTCCGTCTAGCTCTCACCGCCTTTGCTCCGTTTCTACGGGGTCAAGTGGTTCAGGTCCAGGTGGACAACACCACAACCATGTACTATCTGAACCTCCAGGGCGGGACGCGTTCCTTGCTGTTATGCAAGGAAGCTCTCTGCATTTGGTCCCTAGTGCGCAGCCTGGAGGTGGATCTCCTAGCCATTCACGTGGCAGGAGCCTCCAACACCCTGGCCGATGCCCTAAGCCGAATAGGGGCTGCGTCTCACGAGTGGACTCTCCTGCCGGAGGTAGTACAAGATCTCTTCTCCCACTGGGGCTTGCCTCAGGTGGACCTGTTTGCCTCCAGGGAGAATGCGAAGCTGAGTCTGTTCCATGCCCTCCCCCCTCAGCAGTCCTCGCTGAAGGGGGATGCCTTCTCAAGGCCGTGGACCCCGGGCCTCTTCTATGCCTTTCCCCATTTCCCTTGATCCACAAGGTGCTTCTCAAGGTGAGGAGGGACAAGGCACAGGTGATTCTGGTAGCCCCAGACTGGCCCCGCCAGTTCTGGTATCCAGATCTCCTCAGCCTCAGCTCCAGGCTCCCGAGGTGGCTTCCAGCCCACCCGGACCTGATCTCAGTCAATCAGGGGAAGGTATTCCATTGGGACCTTCAATCCCTGCACCTGACGGCCTGGTTCCTGAGTGGCTAGAGTTCCAGGCCTTGGGTCTTTCCGACGAGGTCCTCAATGTCGTTGAGGCGTCCCGTAAGGAGTCGACCAGAAAATGCTATGCCTTCAAATGGAAGAGGTTTTCCATTTGGTGTCAGGGGAAGGGCTTGGACCCTTCCGACTGCCCCTTGGCAAGCATTCTGGACTACCTATGGTCCCTTTCTCAGCAAGGGCTTCGGTTGATGACCCTTAAGGTGCACCTGGCAGCCATCTCTGCTTACTGGGCACGGGCCAGCAAGCAGTCGGTGGCACAGGAGAAGGTGGTCGGGCGCTTTTTCAAAGGCCTTGACCACATTTCCCCTCCGGTGCGAGAACCTCCACCTCCGTGGGATCTACTGCTGGTATTGGCCAAGCTCATGGGCAAGCCATTTGAACCAATGCACAGGTGTGATCTTTCACACCTGTCATGGAAGACCGCCTTCTTGGTGGCTATCACGTCAGCCAGAAGGATGGGAGAGCTCCAGGTGCTTTCCATTGAGTCTCCCTACCTGGTCTTCCACAGGGACAAGGTTGTCCTGCTCCCCCACCCGAAGTTCCTCCCGAAGGTGGTGTCGGAGTTTCACCTTAACCAGGTGTTGACTCTGCCGGTGTTCTACCCCAATCACACCTCGGAGGCCGAGTATAGGCTCCATACTTTGGACCCTAGACGAGCACTCGCCTACTATAAGGAGCGGACGGCTGAAGTTCGGGGAGAGATTAGCCAGCTGTTTGTCACCTATGCTGAAGCCGCACCTGGCAGACCTGCAGCAAAGCAGACGATAGGCAGGTGGATCACCTCCTGCATAGAGCTCTGCTACAGGTTGGCGGGCATGGATCCTCCCAGAGGGATAAGAGCTCATTCTACCTGCCATACCGCTGCATCGGTTGCTGCTTCCAGGGACGTCCCTATCCAGGATATCTGCAGGGCTGCTACCTGGAAGTCGGCACATACCTTCATTACCCACTACCATATCGACCTCGAGTCACGTTGGGATGCTGGTTTTGGGGCCTCAGTTCTCCAATCTCTCTTTCCCAAGTAAGTATTGGGGGTGTGCGCCTTGCCTCCCTCCTCCCAGAGAACTGCTAGGAGTCTGCCAGACAGTGTGGATGAACAACATATCCATGTCCCTAGAAATACAGGTTACTCACCTGTAACAGGAGTTCTAGGAATGGTATATGTGTTCATCCCACCACCGACCCACTCGACCTCCAGCTTTGGCCGCACAACCCTGAGCTTCCAGCGGGCAAGATCTGGTGTCATGGGTCGGAGCCGAGAGTTTTACCACCCGGTGGGTGGAGGAGCCAGCTTGAAGACCTTCTGGCAAGAATTAAAGCGGCAAGGATACCTGCCAGACAGTGTGGATGAACAACATATACCATTCCTAGAACTCCTGTTACAGGTGAGTAACCTGTATTTTTTGCAGACAGATGGGTCTGATGGGGCCAGCCTTCTTGAGATGAGATTGGTCGTGGTCTGACTCTGAGCGACAGCATGAGTGGCTGCTTGGCCTGCTGGGGTGGGGTAGATTTTTGTCCGAAATTTAAATTGTTGCTGTATTGCTGTGTGGAGGGTTGGACGGTGTCTAACGGCAGGCAAGCTGGTTGCTGGTGGTGTCTGTGTTTTTGGTTTTTTTTTGTAACAGCCGGACGGGTGATCTGGCTCTGAGGGGGCTGGGGGGGCCTTCATAAGGTACATTGCCCGGGGCCCACAAAAATCTGATGCTGGCTCTGCCCTGTGCTGCCACCAACCTGCTCGCAAGTAACTTGGGCCACACCCTTCTCATGGCACTACAGGCTCCTATTCACATATTACAGGGTCTTTTGGACATAGAAACTCCCTTAGTCACTTCAGGTATATCTTAGCCCTACTCTGTCTCAGAAGCCTCCTGACAAAGTGTCCCGGAGAGGACACAAAGCGCTGAGGTATAGTGCTGTGGGTACCTGCTCTTAATTGCATAGAATTCTGGTGTGTTCATTTCTTCGGACCGAGTGCTTGCTTTTTGTGTATTTATTTTTTTGTCTCAGAAGTAGCTTTACTTTCAAGTTGATAAAGCTCTAGAGACTGATCAATGGAATAACCAATAAAATGGATTATCTTACTTATTTAAACACTGCAGGCAGAGATATACAAATATGCAATATTTGATATTTACACAAAATTTGCAAGCATACAGCAACCAATGGGGAATACAAACACACTAGAAAATTTAAAATCTACAGGTTTTAAATACAAAAGTACAACTTGGAAAAACACTAACTGAACTGACTTCATTTCTAAGTTCTTATCCTAAGCACTTAAAAGAACTTTGCACTTGCACACAGAGACAATTCTCATTTGATCACACAGCACCTAAGAATAGGCCCATCTCTTAATTAAGGCATACAGTTACCTCTGTTAGGAGTTCTGTTTCTCCAGCACTGGGACGAGAAAGAGAAAGATACTGATCCTCTCCTGCACTCCAGCTAAAACATATGCTGAGACATCCCATAATGCACTAGGCTTTGTCTCATCCCTCTCCTTTCACTGCAAGTCTGCAACACTCCTTTATTGTCTTAGAAGTTTTAGGCTCATTCAGAGACTATTCTGGAGAAAATCACTGCCTGTCTCCCATATTCTGACTATGGCTGATTCTCCATAACAGCTGTTCATATTTAAATTGTTTACAGGCTTCTGGGCAGAAGCCCCATCCCCTTAACTACTGTGTTGCAAGAACTACCTGGAGTCACAGCAGGTAGTCTTTTGTTAACTGCTCATAGTTAGCCAAGCAATATGCCTCTTACTGTTGCCTCCACCTTGTTAAAGTGATTTTTGTAAGTGTTGTAAATAAATTACCGTTAGAATCAACAGGATTCAAACCTAATAACATTTTTAAAATATTAAAATTTTTGGACCTTTTTTTTTTTACTGAACAAATGTGCATAAAAACAATCTTGTTTCCTCTTGTGCCTCATCTGTCCCCACTACGTGCCCTGCTATCATAATCTTATGCTTGTAACATCAGAATCATGTCCATTGCAACACATTATGTTACAAGCAGAAGATTGTGACTTCACAGCAGGCATAAGCAACGTGAACAGATGAGTGTAGAAGAATAACATCATGTTTCATGAAAATGCCTTTCATAATAAAAAAAGGATGGTCCTGAAATTAGAATTCTTTCTTGTTAACATATTTTTGTTAAACTCTGTTCTGTGTGTAGAATGTACAGTAATAAAATCATACATGTTACAATGTTGTGGAATTGCAATTTTCTTTACGAAAGTACACTCTCAGTCAGATACATCAAATTATGACTGCTTAGATGGCTGGACCTTCCCTCTTAGGCACAGTGTGAGGAGAGGAGACTGGATATCATCTGGATAGCAAGGCACATTAATCAGAATTACAAACCTTTGAGTCAGGAACTCATTTCCAAAGGCTCCACATCACGGTACAAAGGCAGTTAAAACATACAATCAACGGTGCCATGTTGGCAATGGTGCAGTGATAATACAAGATTTGTATACAAATATGTACGTAAAATGAAGCTACAGGCGGGGAAGTACAGCTATGAGAAGGTTCCTATACACTGTGTTAGCTAGTCGTCATTGCCAGTAACAAGGTAAGGCAAGCAGTTATTTTTACAAAATATAGTACCATGTGGATTAAGGCTTAGGTGCATCGGGGGAGACCCCAGAGTCGGGACTGTCACAGCTATATGCAGTTACAACATCAGGTGAAGACAATGTGGTGCCGAAGGGTTGTTTTGAAAGGCCCTACTCTTTGTTCGGTGGTGATATCAGCATGGAGGGAGTTAATCCAGGATGGGGCTCTGTTGAGGAATGACCTTTGGGCCAGGAATGTGCTGACTCTGGGCACTTGAAGTGAACATTTGAAGGAGCTCTGGGTGGTGATAGTTGGGACGGAGGGGCTGAGGATAGTAGATAGGCCTGGGGGTGTCACACCTGCCAATATTTGGCGAATAGACAGGTTTGGTAGTGCAACCTCTCCTCAAAGTTGAGTATGTCTACCTGCGCATATAATGTGCAGGTGTGAGTGAAATGGCTGGAACCAGTAAGTAGACAACAGGTCTTGCTGAGGGACATTTTGATTTTGCTGAGCGCAGTGTTGTCGGCTGCACCATAGACTAGGAGGCCATAGTTCACTAGGGATAGGACCGAGGAGGTGATGTCCAGCCTCAGGGCTTTGGGGGGAGGCAATATTTGTGTCGGTATAACAGGCCAACACGTGAGTTGATAGCAGTGGCAAGCATACGCGTATGGTCATGAACGGCGAGGGCAGAGTCAAAGGTTATGCCAAGGTATTTATATGTGTTGACTTGTTTGAGGGGGAGGAGCGTACTAGACAGGACAGAAAGTGGGGAGTCCTTGCACTTATTTTGATTGTGTGAGAACA
This sequence comes from Neoceratodus forsteri, assembly GCA_016271365.2. NCBI lineage: Eukaryota > Metazoa > Chordata > Ceratodontiformes > Ceratodontidae > Neoceratodus > Neoceratodus forsteri. The sequence goes on along the minus strand of CM028134.1, from coordinate 796,309,995 downwards.
ACATGAGTTTAATCATTTTCAGATTGAGCATAAGTCTTTGGTCCTGGAACCAGGATTCAGCCTGGTTAAAAGAGTTTTGAAGGGCACTTTGGAGGTGTGTAGGGGGCTGGTGGGATGTGAAAAGGACCGCATCATCTGCGTATAGGAGTATTTTTTCTGAGCAGAAGGTGGGGAGTGTGTTCAGGTACAGACTAAAAAGCAGTGGTCCGAGGATAGAGCCCTGCGGGGCTCCTGAGCAGACCTGCCGGTTGCTGGAGAGGGTACTGCTGATTTTTACACACTGCAAGTGGGAGGTGAGGTAGTTGGTGAACCAGTTAAGGGGACCTTGCAAGAAGCCTAGCTGTTAGAGGGTGGATATGAGAAAGGGGTAACTGATGGTGTCAAAGGCTTTCGATAGGTCGATGAAAGCTGCACCAGCAAGGTGTCCTTTATCTAGGGCTGTGTGAATATAGTTGGGAAAATTCGAGGAGGGCTGTGGTGATGCTGTGTGCCTTGTGGAAGTCATGCTGCTTCACACAAAGGAGATTGTGGTTAGTGAGGTAGTCAGTTAATTGGACTGCTACAATCTTTTTTCTAGGGCTTTTGAAAGGGGGGGGAGGATCGATATCAGTCTGTAATTCCCAGGAAAGGTACGGTCACCGCCTTTGTGTATGAGGGTGATTACTGCGGTTTTCCAGGCATGGGGGAATTGGCTGAGGGAGAGGGAGTGATTGAGAAGACTGGTGAGTGGGGCAAGTACAATGTCCAAGACTACGCAGGAGTTTGAGGTCCAGTGTGTCGTTACTGTGGCTGGTACCATTGAAGGATTTGAGCAGGTAAGGTTTGGCTTCCTGTCGGGTGAGGGCCCGGAAGTAGAAAGGGAGGCGGGGGGGTGGTCAGGGACAGGGTCGAAGAAATTGGGGGGAAGTACTGCACTAAGCTCCAAAAAAGTGGTATTGAGACCATCGGCAATGATCTGTGGGTCTATGGAGAGCAAGCCATTGACTTCTAGTTGGGCTGTTGGGGGTTGGTTTTCCCGCTGAGTTCTTTTATATTGTCCCAGAACTTACAGGCAGAGCCCCATGATGAGGCAAGGGTAGACCTATAGTAGTCCAATTTTGCCTGTGGATGGCCCAGGTGCATTTGTTATGTGCAGCATTGTAGGCTTGCCTGTCTGCAGGTTTGCCAGATTCCAGCACCTTGTGCCAAAGGTTGTCCCTGTTCAGCATTTGATTGATTAGGGAAGGGGTGATCCATGGGGAGTCATGCTTCTTAATAAACAATTTAGTGATGGGAACAAAGATGTCCCTAGCAGTATTAAATGAGAGGATAAAGTAATTGAGGGCAGTGTCAAAATCGGGGGCTGTCTTAAGCGGTGACCAGTCCCAGTGGGCAAGGTGCTCTCTGAGTTGAGCCAATTTGCCAGGGTGTAGGCATCTCCAGAGGATGAATTTAGGTGCTGGTTTTTTCACCTTACGGGACCAGGAGAGGATGATAGGGGAGTGGTTGCTTAGGGCATTGGGCAGCACGGTGGTGTCGGTGATTTTATGAGGTCTGTTTGAGAAGACAATGTCCAGCAGTGTGGCGGTACCATTAGTTCAGTGGGACTGGGTGGGGGAGGAAACCAGTTGGGTGAGGTCAAGGGCAGAGATAGCATCTTTAGCTTGGGAGGCAGAACTGACAAGCCAGTTGATGTTAAGGTCACCCATTGTGATTTGTTCTATTTTGCTGGGTAGGTTGGAGGGGTGCTCTAGTAGTGACTGGAAAGCAAGATACTGGTGGTGTAGGGGGATATAGGTGGCAGTGAATATTAGTGGGGCTCTGGAGGTGCCAGAGGTGATTTTGAGGGAGATAGCCTGGGCTCCATGTTCCAATTGCATGTTGCAATTCATTCAAATAACTTCAATATTATTATTATTATTAGGAGAAGGCCACAATTCTCCCACATGCAATTCAGTATTAAAGGTTTGGCAAGCTCAACCCATCACATTTGCAATTTATAATACGATGCTTTTTCCTGACTGATGAGTGGGTCACTTTGTTGTGGTGGTCAGGCTGATCATAATTCAGCTAAATGATGATACCAAGAACCCCTCTAACATGTTGAAATGAAAAAACAAGTACAAATATTAGAGTTATTCGAATAGATTGCAGGCTTTAAAGCAGCTGAGTTGAGGGGGGAAACACTGATGATATAACTGTATGCTCTGGTTTGGTCACACACCAGGTGCACCCCTATAAACTTAAAAAAAGTTTAATATAGATGCATTGTAAATGTGATGGGTTGAGCTTGCCAGACCTTTAATATTGAATTGCATGTGGGAGAATTTTGGCCTTCTCCTAATTGGTGAGCTCCCCAGTGATCACCTGTGAGTCTCTTATTGGCCAGAGCACATTACATAAAAAAATGAAGCCAGAGAGTGGTTTCCCCACAAGACAGAGAGAAAGCAGGGGAACCTCAACTCAGAATGGCAAGTTAAAATTTAAAATATGATGCTTTTTCCTGACCGATGAATGGGTCACCTTGTAGTGGTGGTCAGGCTGACCAAAATTCAGCTGAATGATGAGACCAAGAACCTCTCTATGATGTTGAAATGAAAACACAAGTAAAACTATTGGAATTATTTGAATATATTGCAGGCTTTAAAGCAGCTGAGTTGGGGAAGGGGAGCACTGGCGCTATAACTGTGTGTTTTGGTTTGGTCACACATCAGGTGAACTTCTATAAATTTTAAAATAAAGTTTACTACAGATGCATTATAAATGTGATGGGTTGAGCTTGCCAAAACCTTTAATATTGTAGCACAGGTATGGGAACTGCAAATTCCTCTTCCCATCTCTTGGCCATGTCCAACTGGGTGTCCCACCTCGGGATGAGCAGTGTGTGGTATATGCAAGAAATCAGATGTGCCATATCCCCAGTCCAGCAAAGGGAGATAAAGAATTGCAGTACTGGAGGGTAATTTTCAGGGTAGTGGACACTTATTGGGGGTGTGGGAGAGAATACAGTACCTGAGTTGTAGGTACCAGAAGAAGTCTGTACGGAGAAAACCAAAAGTAGTCCATAGCTCGGTCAAAATTTTAAGGGTGGAACCAGTCATTAGTTGATACATAAATATTGCAAGGAGTAGTGCTTCTAATTATAGAATGCTGGATCAATCAGGGAGAGATCAAAGCTCTCTAATAGGGCTATTGGACAAAAGAGAAAGAAAGAGAAAGGAAGCGAGTAGAAGGTGCTTTATGGTGGAGTACCAGGTCTTGATCTGGTTCCATAGTGAGGGGTTCAAGGCTGCAATGTGTCCAAGGGGGCATGCATGATGATATAGTGTCCATACAAAAATGTGGCTTGGGAATATCTCACACTCAATCCTTAGCCAAATAGGGGGAGAGTTGCCTAAATGTCAAAACAGGATGAAATGGAGATGAGAGACACAATAATACAGATTTTGTGTCATAACGCAGGCCCCCCTGAGTTGACCAGGGACTACAGTTTGACCCGTGGCCTCTGTCCAACCCAAATGAATTGAGAAATTTCCCAGTTCCAGTTTCTGAAAATAGAGGTAGATAGGGCAAGGGGGTAATTTTTGTATAGGTACAGTGCCCGAGGAAGAGACACCATTAGTGTGACCTCGATACGTCTCGATAGACTAAGGCGGAGAGTATTCCACCTTGTGAGGTCCTGAATTATCTGAGTGGTGAAGATTGCATAGTTGTTTGTGTATGCACTGTCTGGGTTCTTGGAAATGTATATTACTAAGCATTTTAGTTTATTTAACTTCCACTGGAAGGGAAACTCCTTCCTCAGTTGTTGGGATGAAGCAAAATTGAATCCTAAGAGCTCAGTTTTCATGGTGTTCAGTTTGCAGCTAACACTCAGCCATATGTTTGGAGGACCCTGAACGCTGCTGGAAGGACAATGTCAGGGTTGCTAAGGTAAAGCAGAATGTTATCTGCATAAAGCACTATGCGGTGTTCTTCCCCACCCAGTTGTATTCCTTGAAAGGTGTTTGCCTCTAATATGGCCTGAGCAAGTGGTTCTATCTCACTAGCAAAAAGCAGGGCCACAAGTGGACATTCCTGCCGCATGCCTCTTTGGAGTGGAAAGTTCTCTGAGTGGTGGCCATTGATTTTAATGCAGGATGGGGGGGGAGTTGTAGATATGCTGCAGGAGTTGTATGAAGGGAACCAGAAGTCCCAGCTGCCCAAGCACTGAGTACAAGAGTACAAGAACAGCCAGGACACCCAGTCAAAAGCCTTTTTGGTGTCCAGGTTCAGCAAAACCAAGGGTGGCTGTATGTTGCATTTTATGTACTATCTGCAAGGCATGCCTCATCTTGTCTACCATTGTATGGGAGCAGACAAAGCTCGTTTGTTCTAAGGCAATTAGTGGGAGCAGCAGTTTATCCAATTTTTGGGCTAGGATAGACATGAAGAATTTATAATCCACATTAGGACCTAAATTGGTCTGTAAGAGGCACAGTACAGGGAGTTCTTTTCTTATTTTAGAATAATCAGAATTGCTACATAAGACTATGTTGAAAGAGTTGTCCCCTATAATGATGTTAATGGTCTGAAGCAGTAACGGGAGGGATTGCTTCTTTGTGATCTTATAAAACATTGTCCAATACTTGTTGGGGCCAGGGGCTTTTAAGGTTTTGGACTCCTTAATGACCACATCGAGTTCCTTCAGTGTGATGGGGGAGAAGACCCATTCTTCCATTTCCCATGGCAGGGAGGGCAATGTGAGGGCAGTAATAAAAACTGTGACCTCCTCTGGGGCAGCCTCCAATTCAGAAGAAAGGCAATTGATAGTACAAGCAAAAAGCCAATGCTATATCATGCAGCTTAGTTTGAAGGACCCATGAAATTGGATATATGAGGGTTGGGATGGTGGCCACTTTCCATTGTTTCAGAGCTGGTATGCCAGAAATCTGGAAGCCCGAGCCCCTGCCTCATAGTAGCTTTGCCTTAGAAAGGTCAGTTCTATTTCAGTTTGCTGGAGGCAAAGTGAGTCCAGGTCAGCCTTAACTTGTTTTAGCTGAGGGAGTACAGGGTCATCCCCCTGCTGGTGTGCCATTTGCAGGAATTGTAGCATGTCTTCTAACTTGTGGGAAGCTGGTTGGCTCCCGAAAGCTGGGTTAGTGGTGTCCAGAGCTTGCTCTTGGGCAATATTAAACTCCCCTGATAACAAGAATGCTGACAGTATGTGAGAGGATTTGGTCTAATAATTTTTTGATTGTGAAAGCACTGGATCCTGGAAGGAGGTAAAATATTAGCTATGGTGACCTTTGTATTGTGCAAAGTGCCCTAGACTATAATCAGAAGTCCATCTGTGTCTACCCAGACCTGGTAGGCCTACCAGGATCCAGTGATCTCACACAGGTGTGGCCATCCTTGTCCTGAGGCACACACCTTTCCAGGCTGAAGGAATTGACTATGTACTCCCTGGAGGAGAGAGGGATATGATAGAGACATACAAGTACCTTATGGGGAGGAACAGGGTGCAGGAAAACGCTATTTTCCAGTGAAAAAGATGTTCCAGAACTAGAGGGCATGGGATGAAATTGGAGGGAGGGCGATTCAGAGGAAATGTAAGGACAGATTTCTTCACAGAAAGGGTGGTGGACAAGTGGAACACCCTGCCCGAGGAAGTGGTGGGGAATGAAACAATCACGGGATTTAAGAATGCATGGGATAGACATAAGGGAATCCTGGAGGTCAGGGGTAAGGGGCAACAGACTTCTAGAAAAACTTAAAGTGATCTTATGCCAAATGGGCAGACTGGGTGGGCCAAAGGCCCTTATCTGCTGATGGTATCTATGTATCTTTGAGTCTTTCCCTCTCATAGGAGGAGGAGGAGTATACCGAGAAGTACCTAAACTTGGGAATTTTGTTGTGCTCTGAGGCAGACAGATGTGTCTCTTTCATGTATATCAAGTCCGGCTTATTTTGTTTTTTAATCTGGGCTAGAATGTTAGACCATTTAATGGGGTTTGTGAAGCTGTTTACATTAAAGGAGCAGAGATGGAACTTTGGAGTCCCCAATTTACTGAGTAAGGGAATAAAGTAGCTGTCTCCTCTGTTGGGGACCCTCTGCCCCCACCCCCCGTGAGCCTTCCCCAGAGCTCAAGAATTGTAGCCACACAGACTCTTATAGGGTTAAAAACCATGTAACAGGAACTGTGGGCTGGAAAACAGTACCTGCCCTTGTATGGGGGGGGGGTAGCCTAACTAAACTGGTAACTGAGTGGGGCTGGGTTTTGAGACCTGCCTGGACATCACACCTCAGCAAGGGGCCTCTGAATGATAAGTACATCCAGGGAAGTGGGGATTGGGGAAGACGTCAGATCCCCAATCTGGCCTACCTATTTTTAGGAAATTATAGGGTGAACCTGGGGAAGGAGACCTCAAGTAAAAGGAAGGCTGGAATGAAAAGGGAGTAAGTCAGCTTCTTCTAGGTCCTCAACAAGGAGGATAGAAGTTTTTTAATGCTGGCCTCAGTCTGCTAGATGAGACATGCAGAGGAAGGATCTCTTTCCTGCCAGTGGCAGTGATTGCCCTATTAACCACAGTGTGTTAGGGTCCCCTGACTGGCAGGTAGTTTGGGGCTGCCCCATGTCTTGAAGTTCGGAAGGCTAGGTGAGGAAAGAGGTATTGAGGGCAGTGTGTGGGGTGGAAGGGTGGAACAGGAGATAGCCTTCAGGCTGAGGTTTACTTTGGCTCAGTGAGCTGTTATGCAGAGAGAGGAGTGGATGAGGCACATGTAAGTGGGTGGAGGGGACGAATAGTTTGTATTTATTTGGTTTGCTGTTGGCTGCTTGCTATATAGAGAAGTGCATTTATTATCCCAGTTTTGAAATACCTCCTACTTACAGCAACACATGAAGCCAGTTACAGAACAGTACAAGTAAGGAAGCCATTTATAGAGCAGAAACTGACTAAAATTAATAACTCTTTTATGTACTGTATGAGTCCATCGGGTAAGTGATTATGAGTGATTAAACTTGGTAGTCCTGAAAACCACTGTGTGTAGCACACAATTCTCATTGTGACAAACTAGATAGCACAGTTTGGACTGGCCTGAGAAAGTCCTAGCAGGTGTTTCAGGTCTTCAATATTTGGCACATGACCTGCCCGCTACTCAGAGACTTAGTTAGATGGAGATCAGTTTTGTCTATCTTTCAACGGGAAGGGCTTTGACTCTCCAGAAGAGTTCACGATTTGTCTCCAGACAGTGACCGCTAGTGCATGGTTTCAGGTCCCGGTCTCCCTTCCACACCCCCCCCCCACACACACACAGACTTTCAGGCAGTCCCTTAACCCAGCCCCAGAGGAATCCAAGTCACTTAAAGAGGTCTGTTGGTACTTTTCTTTTGGTACCTGTATCTGTTTATTTTATCCACGTGTGAGGGGTCCACTGGCATATGGGTGATGCCCCACATCCTGTGTGTGTCTGCAGTACATCCAATCAAAGATCTGTACTGAATATAGGCTTTTAAATATTTCCTAGTGGCACAGCACCACCATCACTTGCTCTGGACTGCCACACTGCTCACCGTAAGGAGGAACATGCATGAGGCCGTGGCACACATGGCCACTCCATGTGCAGGCAATTAGGCTGTGAGTGGGGATACCCAGTCCTGTGTTATACCTTTGCTGCTACACTCGGGTGGGGGGAGCATGGGTAAGATCGAGCTGAAGTGCTCTCTTCATCCCAGGCCCTGCCTGGTGCTTTGGCTTAAGGTGGAGGGCTTGGAAACTGAATTCTGGACCAGGAGTGACTTCGAGCTGTGGAGGGCAAGATGGAGAGTGCATCACCACATGAAGAGTGGTCATTCTACACAGTCAGGTACCTGCGTTGTAACCTCTGCTTCAAGACAGAGATCAGGGGACTCGGGGAACCACAGGGGTCAACGGGAGGCAACTAGCAGAATGGGGGGGTCCAGAGGAGAAAACAGCAATTAACCCGGGAGCTATACCTGCATCAACCGGTTTAAGTAAGTATTTTTTTATTTTATTTTAGTCTTTGGTAACCAGGTAAGGCCCACTAGGCACAAGCGCCTGTTTTCAGGGGCGACCTGGGAGCACTGGGCGGTTAAGTGACTTGCTTAGAGTCACACAGTATGCAAGTGGAGGTTGTGAGAATCAAACTCAGGTCTGATCTGCTGGATGTATCAAGCTCGTTCACACCTCGTTCCTCTAACCTCTAGGCTATACTGCCAGCCCAAGTAAGAATCAGATAACTTCTGATCTTCTTCAAGACAGTCTCTTGCAGTGGGTCATAACACATGGAATATCAGCCACAGGCATCATTTCCTCTTGATGACTTCTGAGCAGTCAACCCTGGCACCTCCCCCTAATGTTACCATGTGGTGTCTGTATGGCACATATAAAAGGGGGAGGTCTGAGTTACTGCTCAGTTCTTTTCAACAGTGACCTGCATGCAGCAAGTCCTCCTTCAGAGCTCTGCTTACTAGTCATCGACGAAGAGTTCTACCAACTAAAGATGGCTTGGGTGGATGCCCTGATTGCTTTGACTCACAGCCTAGAGTCCAGCAGATTGGTCTCGGCATGAGACTACCTGCTCCTCCTGGAACATTTGACGGCCACAACTCCAATGGTCCCCAATGCCAGGTTGAATATGAGGGTCCTTCAGTGGTCCCTGAGAGTCCAGTGGGACCAGAAGGAGGACGATTTTGATTTTATTTATTTAAGAGTTTTACTAGGAAAACATGCTGAGTGGGTTACCGCTCGATTCCAGATGCGTCCTGGGGGATAGGGACATGTGCAACATACATCATAAGAAGAGTGTACAAGAAATGCAATTACATTTACATACAGTAGAGGAAGATTGTACATTTTGAACAGAGCACTATGCAGGAAGTTGTTATGAGAACTCAGAGGGGAGGACAGGAGCATGCAAGTAATAGCCATGAAGTGGAAGCACATGTGTACAGCTTACATATTACAAACAGTAGGAGAAATAGTGCATGTGACAATTAACAAATAGGTATAATTAGTTGTGAAACAAGTACGAAGCAAAAGAGTTTATACACGGTTCTAAGAAAGGACTGCTCCTGCGACCCCTAACAATTTGCTCAACAAACGTGTAAACTACGCAGGGATGGTGTACCATGAGCACGTCAAGAAGACTTAAATATGAATAGTGGACTTGAGGTACCAGCCCTTTGGATGGCCCTATGTGCAGGCGCATGTAGGGGAGAAGTGGGCCTTGAGGAGGTTGTTTAGGTGAGTTGGGTTAGTGAAGTTACGAACGTCTTCTGGGAGAGCATTCCAAAGTTTAGGCATGAGATAATTGAATGCCTTTTGGCCCCTTGATGTGGCCATGCATGGAACATATAGGAGCCGCTCCTAAGGGAGTAGGTGGGCTATGATGGGACTGCGAGGTCAGATGCAAGGTAGGGGGGAAGGGACTGTGCCCAGAATTTCCACTCAGAGCATCTTGGACTATTTGCTCTCCTTGTCGGAGGGTGGACTGAAATATTCCTCTGTAAAAGTCCTCCTTTCAGCCATTGCCGCATTCCTTTTACCTGTGGGCAACAAACCATTGTCCCAGTTACCTTTGATCAGAACCTTTTTAAAAGGCATTCTGCACCTTCATCCCCCTATCCAGGATCCAGTCCCTGTGTGGGATTTGAATTTTGTACTTGAAAAAATTGACTGAGTCCTTTTGAGCCCACTGAATCTTTCTTGGAAAACTATATTCTTAGTTGCCATTACATTGGGTAGACATATTTCAGAGTTAGAGGCACTAATGTGCAAACCTCCCTACCTGCAATTTCATAATGATAGGGTGACTTTATGCAACAATCCATCATTTTTGCCAAAGGTTGTTTCTGAATTTACTTTAAATCAGGCTATCCACTTACCAGTGTATTATGTGGAGCCTCCAAATCCTGGGGAATCCCTGCTTTATACTCTCAATGTGCATAGAACAGTGAGTCTTTATCTTCTTCTTCGCACCTCGCAGTTGCAAAAAACTGAGCAACTTTTTGTCTCTTTCACCCCTGGAAATTGGGGCATTCAGGTTTTAAGGCAATGCTTGTCCACATGGTTGGCCAACTGCATTTCGTTTATCTATACAAAATACAATAAACCTCTCACAGGGATTGTAAAACCCCATTCAGTCAGAGGCATGGCTGCCTCCGTGACAAGTTTCTGGGGCATCTCTGCCTTTGAAACCTGTGAAGCCACCACGTGGTCGATTGTATGTACATTCACAAAACATTACAGTCTAGACATCGCTTCCAAGAAGTGAACTGCTTTTGGACTGGTTGTTTTACAAAGCCTCCTGTCCTTTGCCCTGATAGTTCGCTTCCTCCTCCCCTTGGCATAATAACTGCTTGGAAATCTTCCCATGTGTTATGACCTGTTACAAGAGATTGCCTTGAAGAAGATAGTACAGTTGCGTAAGAACTTACCATAACAGTAGATCTTCAAGAGCATCTCTTGCAGCAGGTCTTGCAGCCCCACCCACCTTCCCCCTTGCTGTTACTTCAGAAAGGTTCCTTGCTCCTGTCTTTTCATGACTCCACAAGCTGGCAGACTTTGCAGTTTCAAAAACTTGTGGAACCTCAGAGAATTGGATGATCATCCTTATAGGATATGGGATCCTGAATGTAAGTTGGTGTTGACGTGAGGCTCTCATGATGGGAATATAAGCCTGGCTGTGAGCCATGTTTCCTGGGGGGGTAATTGTTCTTGAAATACAGCAATTTTTCTTTAAAAGTTACAGTTTCTTGCTTCCGTGTTGTATGAAGAACTAGCTCCTTCTCCTGAAAGTGTAGAAATTTAAGAATGACCAACTGCAGTCGGGCTCCAGGGGTGCAGGGTTTGGGGCCAAATATGCCTGCTCTGTTTCAAGGGAGCAGGTTTCTGGAAGTGATGGTTTAGCTTGGAGGAGTTACTGAAGAAATATGGTCAGGTCAAGGCCTTCCAACCCCTCCAGTAGGCCATAAATCCGGAGATTATTCTGGTGATTGCAACTGTTTGCATCTTCAGCACAGTCTTGCAGGGTCTGTACCTCTTGGTGGACCTGCACAATAACTCATTCAGCCATATCCAGTTGGTGGTCAGTGGTAGTTAATTAGTGCCTGTGCTTTCCTGCTGTTTTTCAAGTTTATGAATTTGTGCTCTGAGGTCATGATGGAGATTGTAATTTCCATGAGGAATTCTCTAAGCTCCTTCAGCATTATCAGCATTTGTCTCTGTAACGTGGTGGGGCCCTGAGTTGTTGATTTGGAGTGGCCTTGTCTAGGCCTTGAGGTTGAGGCCTGGAACCTGTCACTGTCAATCCCACCATCAGTAAATCCATTGCCATCCAGTGAATCAGTCAGGGGCTGGGTGCGGGTACTCCTCCCTGATGGCATTAACGTCCTGCTGTCTTTAAGAATGAGGTTTTCTTTTAACTTTGTAGTTAATTTGGAGGTTTGCAGGCTGGAATCAAGAAGTAGATCAGCTGGCAAGCTGTTGCTTCTTGCATGACGTCACTGGAAGTCTCTGAAATTCAAATTTGAGGTGAATTTTGCGTTATTGAGTTCCATTGATGCCATCTGTCATGTTTTCAGTGGTCACCAGAAAAATCTTTTTAACTTTACGTTGCCACTGTTAGGAGTCTTTTTGCCATTAGCACTGCCCTGTAACTTCCAGTAAAAAAGAAAATATTTTCCCACTCAGCAGGAATTGTATCTGTCAAAATCAAAAACAGGAACAAAAAAGAAATGGCATATACAATCTACGTCATCTCTGTCACCCGCAATAGGAAACTGTGTCTCTTTGGCACACCTAAAAGATGGTTTTCATGTGTGCAGTCAGTTATCACTAGCTAGGACTCACTTCATTTTAGGTTTTACTCCCATTCATTTTTTCAGGATGTCCAAAATTCTTGTTTTTAGACTGCTTGTCTATAAAGACCATTTCTTTCCTTTCATAGTCTCATTACCAGGCCCCAATCTGCTGATCTCAGGCTCCTACCAGAACCCCCCTTTTCTTCTTTTTTCAGGGCCACAACTCCTGCTCTCTGGCTACCTACCTACACTTCTATCCCCTTTGTTCCTCTGACATGGGTCTCCTTGTGGTTCCTCAATCCTGCTTAATATCCTCTGGGATCAGGCGGTTATGGTAGCAGCCTCACCAATGTGGCGTGCCCTTCATATTGAGGTGCATGGAGTACCATTTTTAACCATCTTAAAAGCATTATTAAAAACTTACCTGTTTTCTCTAATTTCTGGTCCAACTAGAAGACAGACTAGAACCGTGTTGTTCTAAAATGGTATTTATCATAGATTATTATATGTGTGCATTGCCTTTCTAATTTAATTTGTATGTTCTGTGAGAACTGTATGGTGCCCAGAACCATTAGGATGAGTGTCTCACAAATAAATTTACCTTGCTTTACCTTGAACAGGTAATTGTTGCTGGCAGTCCATTTCTCTGTGTGGCAGGTAACTGCATACCTTTTCCTGAACACACTATGCTTCATGATATCAACTGATTGGCAATCAATCAGGAAGCAGCCTAGATATATACAGGTATATGTATATCTTTGCAAAAAAAAAACTCCGTTAATGCAACATTTAGGGTTCAGGCTAAAGCGACAAGTAGGGAGTGTGACTTTAGGGTTTCCAACCCTAAAACCCCAACGCCACCCCTAAAGCAGATCGGGGCAGAGTCTTCCTACCTAAAGCTCACCCCATTAGATGTATGTGTATGTGGAGTGTATAGAATGGGTCGAGCTTTAGGGTTGACAACCCCTAAGAAGACTCTACTTTAGGGGTGGCATTGGGGTTTTAGGGTTGGAACCCTAAAGCCACATTTTCCTACTTTTGTCGCTTTAGCCTGAACCCTTAATATTGCATTAACTGAGTTTTTTTGCAAAGAATTTCCTTACCTTTTGAGACACTATAATCGTATCCTTATTTTTCTGTGGGAGAGCCCTGTGTGCTCTCATCCATTCATGGTTTTTCAGGTACTGGAATTGTATCCTTATTTGCCCGTGGGAGCACAGGGCCCTGGGCCCTGCGCTGCTATTCCTCCATAGATGTATATATGTAGATTGCTGTGGAAGCACTGGACCCAGAGGATCCAGCACTTCATTTGTAGCACAACGGCAATCAATTTGTCAGCATAGCCTTTTTATTACCCAACCTCATGAACCTGGTCGTGAAAGTTTTGAAATCCCCACCAAAACTTCATTCCGCACCACCATAATGTCATTCCGCACAGGGACCGCAAAATTACCTTTTAGGTATAAAAACACATTTTGGACAGGATTTGAAAAATGACAGCTGTCACATTCATGAGGGGTTGTAAAGAAATGGCTATGTTGTAAATTTGGGTAAAAATATCAAAAATTACCAAAGTTATGAGCCTGCAATCACAAAATTCAATGTAGGCTCATAACTTTCTTGTTTTTCAAAATTTTCACACCAGATTTTCAACATAACCTTCTTATGACCCCACCTCATGAAGAAGGGCAGAGAAAATGTTCAAATCCTGCCCAAAAGGTGATTTCGCACACGGACCATGAAATCACCTTTCGGGACAGATTTGCCTAATGTCAGTGCCATTGTTCATGAGGTAGGGTCCAAAAGGCATGTTGAAAATTTGGGCAAAAAATATGCAGAAATGCCAAGTTATGCCACTAAGTAGAAAACCCCATTGAAATACACTGAACCGCATGCCTTTTTCTTCAGTTCGCAGTCCAGCTTTGAAGACTGACGACGTGTCTTCGATCCTCAGAAGAAGACGATATTCCACTCTTGATAGGTAAGTAAGGGCTTGGGAGATGTGGGGTGGTCTTTGCTGAGTGGCAGGGTCGGGTTAGGGGTGGACAGAAGTGTCCACAAAAGACATCAATGGATGGTTTTCTTTTAACAGGTTAAAACAACAACAAAAAAGGACTTTTTTTTTTTCAGTACAAGTTGCGACACTGGGAGATTGGGCACCCACAGTGTCACTGTTATGTTTGGGGGGGTTGGTGGGGTGGTGTGTATAAATAAAGAGCGTCAGGGGACCCTACACCATGGGAGGGTTGTCTTTTACGGGCTGGTGACACTGGGGGATTGGGCATCCCCACTGTCAGTTTCATTATTACATTATTGGGAGAGGGATTGGAGAGTGTGGGTGTCACTAGACACCAGAGAAATACAGAACTTAGACAGGAGGGTATTGAGAGGGTAGGGGTTCCACTAGACACCAGGGATTTGCAATTAAAGAAAATAAATTATAGAGGCTGGACATGAGGGAAAGTCAAAGGGGCCTGAAATCAGAAGTTGGGGGTTGCCACTAGACACCAGGGATAAATTGTGGCAACGGGGAGAGGGATCTGAGGTTGGGGGTTGCCACTAGACACCAGGGAAAACATGTTAGGTCAGAAAGAGGAATGTTTTTTCGTCAGTCGTAATATGAAAAAGAATCTTTTTTTATATCACAACTCACGAAAAAAGATTTATAAAGTTTAAAAAAAGCAAATAACTCTGGAAAAGATGAATATGTTTTAACAAAAGTATCGAAAGGCACATCTGTGCCACAGCCCCTTTGTACCACAAAAAATTCAGGCCACAATTCCAAACAGTCTGGGTGGTAGCCCAGTTGACATTGTAAACACAATATGAGACTCAGGCAGCATGAAAGCAAACAAGATGGTAGCCAAACAAAAAAAGGATTCTCCCCTCACAAAACATGATGATGTCCACACAAAAAAATAATTATTTTTCTCGTTTCATACAGGTATTTTTTAGTGTATACTGAGCATGCTCAGAACTAAAAGGAAATATTTAATATGCACAAAATTTACAAGATATACAGCAACTAATGAGGAATACAAACACACTAGGAAATTGAAAATACTCAGGTTTTAAATATATATATATATATATATATATATATACACACACACACACACACATATAGGAAAAACACTAACTGAACTTAGATTCTAAGTTTTTACTCTAAGCCATAGAAGAACTTTATCCATGTGCACAGCAACAGTTCTCTACTGATGACACAGCTTATTTCCTTCTCTGTATATTTGTATTTGCATATAACCACAGTATGTTGCATTGTCTGTCTTCTTTTTGGTTTTTGGCTCTCAGTGATATTTTTTTTGTTAGTTTTTTCATGTTGTATTATAATTCAGTTTTTTTTTAAGCAAAAATTGTAATGTGCTCTGCTTTTTATGTGTTTTTAATGTATGTTAATATTTTTGAAAAGCCCATTGTGTCGATCAAATAAATAAATTTGGCTTGACTTGATAACACAGCAGGTACACAGCTACCTCAGTTTGGACTCCTGTCTCTCCAGCACTGGAAAGGGAATGAGATTGATCCTCCTTCTGCACCCCAATATAAGGACATGCTGAGGGCTCCTTTAATGCAATAGACTTTGTCTCATCCCACTGCTTTGTGTGCAGTACCCCCTTTGTTATCTGAGAAATTATTGGTCTGTCTCTCTGAGATCTTTTCTGGAGTAAACTACGCCATCTCCCAAATTCTGGCATAAGACTGTCTCCCCAAAACAGGTATTTGCATTTCAGTCGGTTACTGACTTCCTAGCTAAAGCCAACCACCTTAACAACTCTCTGTTTTAAGGACTACCCTGAGTCACATTAGGTAGTCTTTTGTTTACTGTTCATAGCCAGATAATTCTACTACTTTTGCCTCCTCCCAGTTAACTTAATTTGCCTTTATTAGGACTGTTTGTGAAATCCATCACACTCATACTCTATGTTATTCCATATAGGAGTAATCCTTACCAGAGTGGGCCCCATTTAGTGATGCTCTTAAGCATTTTCCACATCTGAATGGTGCCCATGATAGTAGGATGAATCGAAACATCTTTAGGTAATGCAATCATCAAATATATAGTGCAGACCCATGTGCCCAAGACTTGTTGCTCTATCGCTCTTCTTTTGTGAGACCCCTTTCGTGTGTCTGGCAGAAAGCAATATCTCTGTTAATTGTGATAGCTATTAATTAATGATAATAATAATAACATGTATTTTAAAATAATAATCACAGTAATAATAATCATATAATGGTGCATTTGGATTATCAAGTAGGATAATTTAAACCAGAGGAGCCCACCCCCTCCACACTTTCTTTTGATGCCAGAGGAATTCTTTAAATAATTTGCTTATTTTTAACAAAATACAGCTCTGAAATTGTAAGAGCTAAGTTGTTAAATACGTAGAAAACACAGGGAACTATTATGAGTTGAAGAGCATTTTCTGTCCTCCTTAGGGATTGTCCTAGCATTTCCCATGGTTGACTTTCCCTCATCTACTGTATATGAGGGCTTAGATTGGAGTTTATTAGCTGATCTATCAGTGCATGCATTTTATGAGCTCATGTACATAATTTCCACCAGTGACAAGTCAAGGAATATTCTGCAAAATGGTCTTTGGTAGATTGTTCTTTGGTAGGAGTTCACACTTGGCCCAAGAACTGTACTGAACATATAAGCAATTTTGCCCACTAGGTGCTGCTTCTTAAGCACTGATAATGGGGGGCTATGTGGAAAAGTGCACAATTTATGCACGTTTCACATGTAAAGTAGGTGCGCATCTATGCACCCCTGGACAGGCACAGGCTGCACAGATTCATGACTGCAAACACCCACAGGGCACCTGTCCATGGCCCCACCTCCCCAGTGCACAGCTGGATTGGGGCTGCACAAGGGCAGAATGCGGGATGCAGGTGGGCATCCAATTGGATGCCTGTCCTGGGTCCCACAGTGGATCCCCTTGCACTGCAAATGCAGGAGAATGTAGGAAGGCATGGGTCTGGGATATTTAAAACTACGGGCACTTGCCTGAATGGGTGCCCCAGTCCACCCTGGCCACCTGATAGGCTAGGTGGCAGTATGCTGCCACCACACCCTGCTTGTAACCGTTGTGGGCGGGGAGGGTGCGTAGATACTTAGGGCAGGATCTCCTGTGGTGTAACAGTTTATGATCTGGTCCATCACTCTGTGCCTTAGTGAATTGTTCAAGTGCAGGCACACCCCCTTGCACACCCCTGGACCTCCTGTGGTGTGCAGCTGCTCGGGCAGCTGAGGGTTCCAGTGTGCACCTGGCTGGCGCACCGATAGTGAATGCTACCGGCGTTCAACTGGACCCCCGCTGCATGGCATTCACACATAGGGTTGCCTACATGCCTCACATATGTGGCACATAGGCAATCTGAACTTTTGTACATAGACCTCAATATGAATAGTGGTGTTTGTCTGGGTGTAGTATGCATCAGGAAATCTATGTGCTCCAGATCCTCAGCATATGCCTAGCTGCTTTATCTGCTCTGGCATTCCTAGGAGGATAATCAGTGGAGGACTGGTGTAGGTGGGGGTCCAGATTAATTAAGTCTCCTCACATAGTCAGGTTATTTACCTCAATCTCTAAAAGTGCCTGGGAAAGAGTATGGAAAAAGCTAGGCTCATCTACAGTAACAGCAGAGATGGCAGCAATTGTAACATCAACCCCATGCAGCAGGCTGCTAAATATCGTTCACATGCCTTCTCTTCTATTTTAATTGTCCAGTCTATAAAGGGTATACCATTTCATTAATATTACTGTATGTACTATAATATTATCTTTTCAAATTGTGCAACAAGATTGTCCACTTGTCTACCTAACAGAAACAGACAGAATGGACCTTGGTTTAATTTCCTTTCTGGAGGACAGTACCTCCACTGTTCTTCCTATCTTTGTAAATACTGGTTTACTACCTACCCCTCCTACCTCTATGCCCTCTTCTTCTCCTCTGTCCCTTCCTCCTACAACCCTTCTCCTTCTGCTCCTCTGATGCTTTCTTCTTTTCCATCTCTCATTTCTATACTTCTCTGGTCAGCCTGTTTTCTCTGACCACCTCCCAACTCTCTAGGATATCCTCCTTATACCGGTCCATCTCTCCTTCACTAAACCTTTTAGTCTACCTCCTGGGGTAAGGTTCAGATTGGGGGCCCATGTTGGCCAGTGAAATGAAAAAGGGCCAAGGATCATTGAGGTGTAAAGGCCCAAACAGTGAATCTTGGGATAAAGGGGCTAGAGATAGGGTCCTGCGGTGACCAGAGCACAGATCAAAAGGGGGAGAGGACTGCAAGACAGGGAGGGGGTAGTTAAGGGAGGGAAGGCCTTGAAGAGGGTGGGCTACATGAAAGGGCCCATGAAGTTCATGGTAGGGGGCAAAGGTCATTCACTGATTCATAAGGAAGATGACAATAAACAATTTAAGTCTTGGGGCATTGAACAGGTCAGGATTGGTAGGAGAGGAGGAAACCAACTACAGAGGCTCCTGCAAAGAGAGAGCTTTTGGATTTTTACACTAAATGCTCTCACACCAGACGGTCAAAATATGGAGGCAGATTTTAAACCATACCTTTAATAGCTCCACTAATGAGAGATGGTGTGTTTGATTTGAGAAATCTCTCAAAAGAATTCCAGAACAAGCATTTGCCAATGCTGAATGTTGATTGCATTGGGTCTGTTGAGCTCGCTCACTGGCCCTCTGTCACTCGCTCAGTCTGTTTCTCCCAGTGCTGCAGGATGCTCTTTTGTACTGGACTTCTGCCTGCATTGGCAGCTTTTTCTGCCCACTAAGAAATCTGCAGCTGTCCCGACAGAGCTCCGTTGAGATGGCTCACTCCCCCTCTCTCACTCGCTCATTCTGTTTCTCCTGGCGCTGCAGGCTGCCCTTTTGTACTGGGCTCCTGCCTCTGTTGGTGGCTTTTTCTGCCCACAAAGAAATCTGCAGCAGTCCTGACACAGGTCTGTTGAGCCTGCTCACTCCCCTCTCCTCACTCTCACTCTTTCGCTTGCTCTGGCCGGGCGCTGCAGGCTGGCCTTTGTACTGGGCTCCTGCCTGCATTGCTGCCTTTTTCTGCCAACAAAGAAATCCACAGCAGTCACGATAGAGCTCTGTTGAGCTCGCTCACTCCCCCGTCGCACTCGCTTATTGTGTTTCTCTTGGCGTTGCAGGCTGCCCTTTTGTACTGGGCTCCTGCCTGCATTGGCACCTTTTTCTGCCCACAAAGAAATCTGCAGCTGTCCCGACAGAGCTCCATTGAGATCGCTCACTCTCCTATCTCGATTACTCATTCTGTTTCTCCTGGTGCTGCAGGCCGCCCTTTTGTACTGGGCTCCTGCTCTGTTGGCGCCTTTTTCTGCCCACAAAGACATCTGCAGCAGTCCCAACAAAGTTCCGTTGAGCTCGCTCACTCCCCTTCTCTCACTTGCTCATTCCATTTCTGCCGGCACTGCAGGCTGTCCTTTTCTACTGGGCTCCTGCCTGTGTTGCCGCCTTCTTCTGCCCACAAAGAAATTTGCAGCAGTTACAATAGATCTCCTTGAGCTCACTCACTCCCCCTCTCTCACTCACTCATTCTGGTTTTCCTGCCACTGCAGGCTGCCCTTTTGTACTGGGCCCCTGCATGCATTGCTGCCCTTTTCTGCCCACAAACAAATCTGCAGCAGTCCCAACAGAGCTCCATTCAGCTCACTCACTCCCCCTCCCTCAGTCGCTCATTCTGTGTCTCCTGCTGCTGCAGGCTGCCCTTTTGTACCGGGCTCCTGCCTGCGCTGTTTTTTTGCCACAAAGAAATCTGAAGCAGTTCCACACAGCTCCATTGAATTTGCTTCACCCCCTCTCACTCACTCACTCATTCCGCTCTGCCGGTGCTGCAGGCTGGCCTTTTGTACTGGGCTCCTGCCTGCATTGCTGTCTTTTCTGCCAACAAAGAAATCCACAGCAGTCACGATAGAGCTCTGTTGAGCTCGCTCACTCCCCCTGTCGCACTCGCTCATTGTGTTTCTCTTGGTGCTGCAGGCTGCCCTTTTGTATTGGGCTCCTGCCTGTATTGGCACCTTTTTCTGCCCACAAAGAAATCCACAGCTGTCCCGACAGAGCTCCATTGAGGTCGCTCACTCCCCTGTCTCAATTACTCATTCTGTTTCTCCTGGTGCTGCAGACTGCCCTTTTGTACTGGGCTCCTGCCGCTGTTGGCACCTTTTTCTGCCCACAAAGACATCTGCAGCAGCCCCGACAAAGTTCCGTTAAGCTCGCTCACTCCCCTTCTCTCACTCACTCATTCCATTTCTACCGGCACTGATTTGTACTGGGCCCCTGCATGCATTGCTGCCCTTTTCTTCCCACAAACAAATCTGCAACAGTCCCAACAGAGCTCCGTTGAGCTCACTTACTCCTCCTCCCTCACTCACTCGTTCTGTGTCTGCCACCGCTGCAAGCTGCCCTTTTGTACTGGGCTCCTGCCTGCGTTGGCAGCTTTTTCTGGCCACAAAGAAATCTGAAGCAGTTCCGACACAGCTCCATTGAACTTGCTCTCTCCCCCTCTCTCACTCACTCATTCCGTTTCTGCCAGCACTGCAAGCTGGCCTTTTGTACTGGGCTCCTACCTGCATTGCCGCCTTTTTCTGCCCACAGAAAAATCCGTAGCAGTCATAATAGAGCTCCACTGAGCTCGCTCACTACCGCTCTGTCACTCGCTCATTCTGTTTCTCTTGGCGCTGCAGGCTGCACTTTTGTACGGGGCTCCTGGCTGCATTGGCATCTTTGTCTGTCCACAAAGAAATCCGCAGCTGTCCCAACAGAGCTCTGTTGAGGTCGCTCCATCTCCCTCTCTCACGCGCTCATTCTGTTTGTCCTGGTGCTGCAAGCTGCCCTTTTGTATGGGGCTCCTGCCTGCATTGGCGCCTCTTTGTGCTCACAAAGAAATGCGCAGCAGTCCTGATAAAGCTCCATTGAGCTCACTCAGTCCCCCTGTCTCACTCACTCGTACTGTTTCTTACACCACTGCAGGCTGGCTTTTTGTACTGGGTCCCTGCTTGCATTGACGCCTTTTTCTGCCCACAAAGAAATCTGCAGCAGTCCTGACAGCGCTCTGGTGAGTTTGCTCACTCCCCCTCTCTCACTCGCTCTCTCGTTCTGTTTCTCCCAGTGCTGCAGGCTGCCCTTTTGTACTGGGCTCTTGCATTGGGGCCTTTTTCTGCCCACAACTAAATCTGCAGCAGTCCTGACAGAGCTCAGTTGAGCTCGGTCACTCCCCCCTCTCACTCGCTCGATCTTAATCTGTCCCAAACACTGATTTCCCAAAGCAACCGTGCTATTCTCCGGCAGGAGTGCAAAAACATATTTCAGCCAGGATGTGAAAAATGACAGTTGTACTGTTCATAAGGAGGTGTGAAAAAATGCCACTGTTGAAAATATGGTGTGAAAATATTACAAATTTGCGATGTTACAAGGGTTTGTGGAAACAGTTCAATGCACGCTTGTAACACAGTCATGTTATGGAGTTTCATCACCAAATTTTCAACATAGGGATTTCAGGACCTCTGCTCATGAACAGTGCCAATATCATTTTCTTAATCTGTCCCGAACACTGATTTCCCACAGCGACTGCGTTATTCTGCGCCGAAATTGTGAAAACACATTTCGGTCAGGATGTGAAAAATGACAGCTGTACTGCTCATAAAGAGGTGTGAAAAAATGCCACTGTTGAAAATTTGGCGTGACAGTATTATAAATCTGCGAAGTTACAAGGGTGCGTGGAAAATACGCAATGCACACTTGTAACACAGTCATTTGATGGGCTATCATCACCAAATTTTCAACACAGGCATTTTTGGCTCATGAACAGTATCACTGTCATCTTCTTAATCTGTCCCAAACAGTGATTTCCCACAGCGATCGCGCTATTCTGTGCCGGAAGTGCAAAGACACATTTTGGCCAGGATGTGAATAATGACAGCTGTACTGTTCACAAGGAGGTGTGAAAAATTGGCAATGTTGAAAATCTGGCATGAAAATATTGGACATTCATGAAGTTATTAGTGTGCGTAGCAAGTGTGCAACGTACGCTCGTAAAACAGTCAATGGATGTTGGATGTTTTCCACCAAATTTGTAACATAGGCTTTTTGAGAGCCTACCTCATGAACACTGGCACTGTCTTGGTTTTGTTATTTGTACTAACTGGGTCAGCACAGCCTTCATTTTGCACCCAACCCACCACCGTGAGCACTGTGTCTGTCTTGTCTCTCCAGAGGTTTGGGGGATTTCTGGATTTGGGAGGGTTTTACAATATGTAAGTGTCTTTTTTTCCAGGTTCTTTTGCAGCTTATTAATTGGTTTGGCTAGCTTCCTAATGCTGTGTTAATTGTGTTATTAGTGGTACCCCACAGGGTTTAATGTAGTGCAGGTGTGTACTTTTTATTAGTACAGGTATATATTTTTAATTGTTTGATTAGTGTAGGTATATAGCTTTAAGCAGTGCAGGGTATATAACTGTAATTGATTGATTAGTAAAGCTACATAGTACAACTTTATATAGTCTGTATATAGTCTGTAATTGATTGATTAGTGCAGGTATACAGCTTTAATCGATAGATTAGCCACAGGTGTGAAGGACTTAAACATCAGTATGCTAGCTCTAAAACAAACATCAGAATGCTAGCATCTACCACAGTCAGTACCACCTAGTATCATATGCCCCTCCACCCCACCCCCCCGGTTAAAGGACCTACCTATCACATTGAACTGTTAATGGTGTACTGAAATTTTGTCTTAGCCTACAGTTACCTATTCTCTGTTTATTCTCTGTTGACTCATGATCCATTTTTTTACTTACTAGTAACCATGCTTCTGTGACTGCTTGTTCATACTTGACTATTGTTATAATATTGTGGTCTACAGCACAATGTATTGTATTGTTTTGTTTTGTTTTTCTTTGACATGCTATCAGGGATCAGTCCTGGGGCCAGTCCTCTTTAATATCTTCATCAGTGACATTGCAGATGGACTGGGGGGTAGGGTTTGTCTCTTTGCAGATGACACCAAGATCTGCAACAGAGTAGATGACCCAGATGGGGTGGGCAGAATGAGAAGAGATCTGGATAAACTGGCAAAATGGTCGAAAGATTGGCAACTGGGGTTTAATGCAAAGTAGTGCAAGATCATGCACATAGGGAAGAGAAATCCTGAAGCCACCTATAGGCTGGGAGAGGAGTTGCTGGCAGTCACAAGGGAAGAAAGAGACTTGGGCATCATCATCACCGATGACCTGAAATCATCCAAGCAAACCACTAAAGCAGTAGGTAAGGCTGGGGGATGTTGGGATGTATTAGTAGGGGTATCACAAGTCAGAAGAGGGAGGTAATAATCCCTCTTTACAAGACACTGGTTAGGCCCCATCTGGAGTACTGCATGCTGTACTGGAGGCCACATCTCCACAAGGACATTAACCAAATTGAGGCAGTCCAGAGAAGGGCAACCAAAATGGTGCAGGGACTGCATCAGAAAACATATGAGGACAGATTAATGGAGCTCAATATGTATACACTAGAGCAAATGAGGGAGAGAGGTGATATGATTGAAACATTCAAACACCTTAAGGGCATTAACAAGGTGAAAGAGTCTAACATGTTTCAATATAAGAAAAATAGCAGGACAAGAGGACACAGCATGAGATTAGAGGGAGGCCAATTAAGGGGTAATATGAGGAAGTTCTTTTTCACAGAAAGGGTGGTGGATGCATGGAACAGCCTACCTCAGGAAGTGGTGGATATGAATACAGTGCAGGGCTTCAAACAGGCATGGGATATGCATAAGGGAGCAATACAGATGAGTATGAATAGATAGGTCATTGACAGAGCAAAGGCCGATGGCACATTCATACGGTAGAAAAAGAAATGGGCAGACTGGATGGGCCTTGCAGTCCTTATCTGCCATCAACTTCTATGTTTCTATGTACTTGACCTCATGCTATAAGACTGTTTCAGCAGTCTTGTTTCATACAACTGCATTGTATTGATTGCTGTTTTTGATCTAATGGATTTGTGTGCTATGTCTGCCACCCAAGTGGCCTGGGTCATGACTGAAAATGGTCCTCTAGATCAGCTTGCTTACCTGGTTAACAAATAAATAAATAGGTATACAGGGAAATAAATGATAGCCTTTTCAATGGGGCAAAGTTCCCACTCATGTATTATATATTCTTTGCAAAAAAACTGCGTAATGTATCAGTAAGGGTTGACATCAAACCATAAAAAGGAGGGAAATATGACATTAGGGTTTCCAACCCTAACACCCCACCCTCACCCTGCACAGACCAACAGACATTGGGGGTGTGCTTGGGGTCATCAATACAATGCTCATCCCATTCCATAAGTAAATAAGCTGAGATGGGTACAGTAAAGGAGAATGGGATGAGCATTAGGGCTGATGACCCCAAGGCACACCGTTGACGCCCGTTGGTCTGTGCAGAGTGGGGGTGGGGTGTTAGGGTTGGAAACACCTAATGGCATATTTACCTCTTTTTTATGGTTTGATATCAAACCTAACTGATGCATTAACATAGTTTTTTTGCAAAGAATTTCCTTACTTTTTGAGATAGTATAATCATATACTTATTTGCCTATGGGAGCGCAGTGCCCTGCAGGCCTTTTGCTCCCATCCATCCAACTTTTTGAGATAGTGTAATTGCACCCTTATTTAACTGTGAGAACCAAGGGCCCTCTGGGCCCTGCACTCCCATCTGTCCATAGATGCATATACAGTATGTCTGTTGCTGTGGATGGACCCTGCACTTCCACTGTAGGACAATAGCAACCAAATTGTCAGCATAGCCTGGTGGGTGGGGGGAGCCACTAGACACTGAAGAAACATAAAGTAAGGGGACAGCCATCTGAGGGTGGGGAGGGGATCCACAGGACACCAGGGAAATAGTAAGTAAATATGGGGATGCCAATCGGGGCCGGGGTGCCACTAGACAACTGGGAAACATTATTTAAATATGGTGATGGCAATCGGAGGGTGGGGGATGCCACTAGACACCAGAGGAACCTAACAGACAAAGTAAAGAAACAGGAAGGTCCAAGCAGTCCTGAAATACCACTTCATAAAATGAATGGCACTGGCAAGAGCTATAGTTGCTTAATATAGCTTGTTTTTATTGCAAAAATACAAAAAAATGAACAGTTTCCATGTACCCAGAGAACTGCTGCATCTCTGGCTCTTGCTCCAGCACTTTGACTGTAGTCTTCCTCAGGGGGCTGAGTTAGAGCAAAGAACAATCTCACTGAATACCATCACTGTTAAATAAGTAATGAATTTAACCAGTTTCATCAACTCATCAATTAATTTTACAGATTTTCTAATTCATCACATATGGTCATAGTGGGACTAGAATGAAGCCCAAAGTGAAATATTTGTAAAACCTTAAGTGAGATATCAAATATGTGCAACATACATAAACATTGAAATACTTTTATATCAAAATACACATTAAAATTCATATATTCAAACGCTTATTGCGTTAACATTGATTAAGTGCGAACCCCAACGAGGACACATTTCTTCAACAGAAGCACGAGAAGAGATTAATTTTAAAGTTGTAGTCAGCCTAAGTTAATTCTACCCACAGTCACACTACGATCACCCCACTGATTCCATTGCAAATAAACTTGTCCCGGGGATCAGCAGAATGCCATTTTACTTAAAATACTAAATGTGGTTATGGGAAAGAAAAACGTGATTAAATTTCAGTAGAGCATCCACTAAATCCAGTATACGTAAAATGAGGAGGGAGGGGATAGAGTGAAAAGTAAACGGGGGGGGGGAATAAATGATCAGAAATAGGAACATTTCAGGATTGATATTCCATGCCAATCGCATGTTAGCAACCAAGAATCCACTGAACTCAGCTACAGTGTGA
Organism: Neoceratodus forsteri; assembly: GCA_016271365.2. NCBI lineage: Eukaryota > Metazoa > Chordata > Ceratodontiformes > Ceratodontidae > Neoceratodus > Neoceratodus forsteri. The sequence goes on along the minus strand of CM028134.1, from coordinate 796,284,275 downwards.
AAGAATATCCATATGTGGTGAATGTTTGGAGCACATTATTGGTGCTTGCTCTTAATGATTTTCAGGTAATTAATTTTACCCAAAAATGATTAGTCAGCAGTACTAGTCTATGCTAAAATCCAAAAATCCAAAGTTATGGTAATGGAGTATATTAAAAGCCAAGACTGAATGAAGAAATAGAATAAAAAGATGGGAAAAGGTAAAAGGGGGCAGGTATAAAGGCAAGAAAGGGATGCCAATTACAAACCAAATAGCTCAAAACTGTTTTCATGCAGAGTACTAACAGTTCTATGACTATTTTAAAAGTGGTTTCAAATCCCACTTTGTATTTAGACCCTTAGGTGTAATAGCAGCCAGTGTAAAAATCCAATAACTTTCTCTCCTCAATAGTAGATTTTGTCTGTTACCTCCCCGTGGGTGTGACACGCTGCACAGTGTTTGCTGAGCGAGGTTGTACATTGTCCAGATCTGATGGTTCTAATCTAATATGTTCTTGTATCCATGTGAGCAAAGATCTAACTGTGCATCCCATATGTAAACATACCCTTTGGCGGTGGAGGTAAGCTTCCTGAACCCCCCCCCATGGCATTTTCCCCGTGCACCTAATTTAAATAACAACCTAGTTTATTTATTATTTATTTATTTAGATTTTGGTAACCGAGTAAGCCCACTGAGACCAGAGATCCCTTTTTCAGGGGCGACCCGGGATTAGTTACAATGAATACATATATAGGTGTAAATTAGAGTAGTATTGAGTGAATACATATTTAGTTACAATGAATACATACATAGACATTGGGGTACAGTAGATTAACAGCTGATACATATTGTGGAGTAGGTATCAAACGTTGGGCACAGAGACAGCAGGAACCATAAGGTTAAACAGGTATTAAGACAGATAAACAGTACTTTTAGCATTTTTCCATAGGAGATTCGAGGGGTGGGAAGGTGTGGTTCAGCAGATGGTAGTAGGGGAGTAGGTCGAGGACGGGGTCTAGCGATTACAACCACAGAGGCTGAGTTCCAGGAGGTACACTTTGAGGCCAGATTTAAACCCTAGGAGAGTAGGCTTGTCAAGTAGGCTTGCTGGGAGGGCTTTCCATAAGTAGGAAGCTGCGTATTGGAAGGAGCGCTTGCCTTGGTTGGTGCGAACATGGGGGATAGCAAGGGGACGACTTGCTGTGGATTGGAGGGTTCGGTGCTGGACTTTAGGAGTGAGTAGCCCACGCAGGTGAGGCGGGAGGCCGAAGGAGGTGAATTTAAAGGTCAGACAGGCAGTAGAATAGGCCAGCTTATGCCGTAGGGAGGGCCAGTTTAAGTTTGCGAGGGCCTCGCAATGGTGCCTCCTGGGGGAGGAGTTTGTTGCAAAGCGAGCTACTCGGTGGTAGAGTATGGAATGTTTGTTCAGCTCCATCTCTCGGAGGAACTGTAGTACGGGGGAACCGTATAGAATAGTTCATAAATCATAGGCATCCGAAAAGATCTGATTGCCAAACTGTGTTTAGAAATTGGCTCCCTCCACTGCCAGAGGGTATGTTTAAATCTGGGTACTGTAGTGCATGTCAATACTACTGTCAGGATACCAGTCTGGAACTGGTGAGGTACAACAAACATATTACCATTAAAGATTTCATTATATGCAAAAGCAATTGTGTTGTATATGCACTTTGGTGTACATACCCAATTCTATTTGGGAAGCACAGTTAGATCTGCGCACACACGGATACAAGAACATATTACAACCATCAGATCTTGACAGTCTACAACCCTAATCGGCAAACTCTTTGCAGAGTGTCACAACAGTGACATGCATTGTCTTAAGTGGATGGGAATTAAGTCTGTATGCAAAGGTGATAGACAGCATTTATTGAGGAGGGCAAATTATTGAATTCTTACACTGGCTACTATTACTCCTAAGGGTCTAAATACAGAATGGGATTTGAAACCATTTTTTAAAATAGTCACAGAACTGTTAGTACTCCGCATGAAAAACGTTTTGAACCATTTGGTTTGTAATTAATATCCCTTTCTTGCCTTTATGCACCCCTTCCCACGGCCCCCACTTTACCTTGTCCCTTCTTTTTTATTCTGTTTCTTTTTTTGGTCTTGGCTTTTAATATATGCGATTACCATAATTGTGGATTTTTATATTTTAGCATTGACAAGTCCTGTTGGCTGATCGTTCTTGGTAAAATTAATAACATGAAAGTTATTAAGAGCGATCGTCAGTAATGTGCTCCAAACCTTTACCACATATGGATATTATTTCACATCTTAGTATGGAATCCTATATTGACTTTATTAGAAGGATCTTTTACAAATGAGCAAGTTAGCATAGTGAAACTTAGATGCAACTTTGTTGATTTACGCTGAGTTCAGTGGAGTCTTGGTTGCTGACGTGCCACTGGCATGGAATATCGATCCTGAAACTTTCCTGTTTCTGTTTATTTTATTTTTCCACCCCCCCCTTTTACTTTCCACTGTTTCCCCTCCTTCCTCATTTCACATATACTGGATTTAGTGGATGCTCTACTGAAAGTTAATCACATTTTTTTCTTTCCACAACCACATTACTATTTTAGAGTAAAATTACATACAATTGGAGGGTGAGGGGTGTCACTAGACACCAGAGCAAATGCTTAAAAATTAGGATCATGGAAATTGAGGGGGCAAGGGTGCCCCTAGACACCAGGGAAAATATTTTTCCCTCACTAAAAATAATCTTTTTTCATGACTCGTGATACGAAAAAAGATTCTTGTTTTGTATCATGCAGTCCTGGAAAAGGATTCATGTTAGTAAAACAAACATATTTCCAGAGCATGTCTGCAGCTGTTAAGTGCAGATTACACAAACTAACATACTAAGTTGCCAGCAGATTGGCCCTAATGGTCTATCTCGTCTGCCTGAGATGCAGCTCACAGTTATGTCTCTGCAGCTCCCCCTTCATTCCCTTGCTCCCAGGTTCCTCCCCCAGACAGGGGCACCATTTGGAGGGAAGGGGGGCAGTTGCCCCCCTGCATTGCAGCCAGGGTAGTATTTTTTTTCCTGCTGTTGCCCCTCCATGCTTTTTTCTGCTGCCCCTCCTTGCAGCCAGCAGCCAGTGTCTTTTTTTTTTTAGTAATAAAAGTGCTGCCTGCCCACACTCGAGTCGGGACTCATCATCACCCCCGCAAGCAGCAACAACAGTCATGTCCTTCCTGCCAAAAAACTCCAAGTTCCAGTGTGCATAGTTCTAGGCAAGACTGGGGGTTACTGTGATTGGCTAAGAAGGCCGGCAGGAGTGGGACTAGTCATAACATGGAGTGGACCTGACAACATCACTAACTTGTGAGCAGGAGACGTCTGCCTGACATGCTGGATTGCCATTAAGTTCAAGCAGGTCAGAGGCAGGAAATAGTGAAGGGACAAGCAGTCGGATGGTCCAGAGATTCTCAGATGGGAGTTAGACTGTCAGAGTGAAGAGAAGAGTTTCACTCGGCAGATGGCGGATGCACAATGGATTCAGGTTTTTGTTTATTGATTGGTTGAGTGGGCAGCTGGGGCCCCGGGTAAGACAATCCGACAGAGGAGTGGAGGAGAGTGCACTGTAAGCTGTGCTGAGTGAGAGGAGAATGGAGAGAGGAGCGGAGGACGAGGGAAGGAATGATGACTTGAGGCAGCAGCATTTCATGAGGGTGGAAGAGAAGAGACAGGAGCAGGTATGCAGTTAATGGGTAACTGGCATTGGTACACAATGCAAAGGCTGGGGCCAGGTGACTTATTAACGGGGGTTGGGGGGTCCCCACATTTCTGAATATTATGAATTTCTTCTGAATTTACAGCACATTCTGTGTGTGGGCAGCAGTACCTATTCCATGAGGGAGGAATGAGGAACAGCACCATTGTAATGGGTAAAATGAGGGACGTCCCTCATAATCAGGGACAGTTGAGAGGTATGCCCTACTGCACAGTACCGCTACCACCACAACAACGCCACCCCACCCCACCCCACTCCAGCATGACCAGTGTCCCCACTGCACCACCACCACAACCAGTGTCCCCACTGCACCCCACCTCAACCAGTGTCCCCACCCCACCACGATCAGTGTTCCCACACCACCCCCACCATGACCAGTGTCCCCACACCACCAATGTCCCACCCCACCACCCCCACCATGATCACTGTCCCCACCCCACCCTACTCCCACACCACCCCCACCATGACCAGTGTCCGACCCCACCACATGACCACTGTCCCCACCTACCCCACTCCACCACCCCCACCATCATGACCAGTGTCCCACCCCACCACCATCACCACTGCCCACCCACCACCGACCAGTGTCCCTACCCTGCCATCCCTACCATGACCAGTGTCCCCACCCCACCACCACCACCATGACCATTGTCCCCACCCAACCACCACCCTGACCAGTGTCCCCCCCACCTCACAACCACAACCAGTGTCCCCCCCCACCACCACCACCCCCACCATGACCAGTGCCCCACCCCACCACCATCAACACTGCCCACCCACCACGACCAGTGTCCTCACACCACCCTACTTCCACATTACCCCCACTAAAACCAGTGCTCCCACTCCACCCCACCACACCACACCACATGAACACTGTCCCCACCCTACCCCACTCCACCATCCCCACCACCACAACCAGTGTCCCCACCCCACCATCCCCACCACCATGATGTGTCTCATCCCACCCCACCACCCCAACCACCATGACCAGTGTCCCTACCCTGCCATCCCTACCATGACCAGTGTCCCCACCCCACCACCACCACCATGACCATTGTCCCCACCCAACCACCACCATGACCAGTGTCCCCACCCCACCTCACAACCACAACCAGTGTACCCACCCCACCACCACCATGACCAGTGTCCCCACCCCACCACCACCACCATGACCATTGTCCCCACCCAACCACCACCATGACCAGTGTCCCCACCCCACCTCACAACCACAACCAGTGTCCCCACCCCACCACCACCATGACCAGTGTATCCACCCCACCACCACTACCACCACCACAACCAGTGTCCCCACCCCACCACTACCACTATGACCAGTGTCCCACCACTACAACCAGTGTCCCTACCACACCACAGCACCACTCCCACTCCACCCCACCCCAACATGACCACTGTCCCCATTCCACCCCACCCCAATAGCAGGGTTGATGGAAAGCAAATTGTGCAGTAGGAGAGAGAGAATGGAGCTACCAGGCAGCAGCTCAGTTGTACCAACGCCAGACATTCAGGACCCTTCCCCAAACTACCAACCTCAGGGAGTTGCTTCATGGAAGGGCACACAGACATTTGGGAAGCTGGGATGCAACCCCTGGCTACACAATATGTGGACAAGGTCAGTGGACGTGATAGTTTTCAGCCAGAAGCACCAGAAAGAAATAACAAAATTAAAAACACAACCGAGAGCAGAAGCGATGGGTCTCATAACCCCCCCCCCACTACTGAGCTTCACTACTATGAAATTGGGGAACCAAACACAAAAATTAAACACCAGACAGCAGATCAAGCATTTATTCCTCTCACCCTTCCCCCTTGCCCGGCCCACAAACTTCAGGACTGTAAAGGGCACACATTTGGGGAGTTCCACTCTACAATGGACTTGGATAAGTCATGGTCTCTCGGTTTCGCCCCCCCCAAGCTTCGGGACTGTTGGCATAAATGTGGGTACACAATTGAAAATAAATAAATTCTGTTAAGACAGAAACAGCTTTGGGACTCAATGGAGCAGTTAAGAGCAGATTTACTGTTCGAACAGAACGACCATCCATTCAGGCCCCACCTTACCTACCTAAAAGTTTCACTGCAAGCATGGAGAGCAGGTTTTTTTTTACTACAGGAGCAGACTTACTTTATGTTGGTTTTCAGTGGGTACTTGCAAGCAGGAATGGATCCAGAGCAGGTAAGGGCCGGCAACAATATTCGCTCGTGGTCTCTTGGTCTCCACACCCCCACCTCCTCCTCCCCACCCAAGCTTCAGGCTGTAGGAATAAATAAGGGCACACAACTGAACAGAAATAACTTCTATTTAGACAGAAACAGCTTCGGTACTGTATGGAGCAGTTAAGAGCAGATTTTCTGTTAGAGCAGATTGACCGTCCATTCGGGCCCCACCTTACCTACCTAAGAGTTTCACTGCAAGCATTGAGAGCATTTTTTTTTAAATACAGGAGCAGACTTACTTTATGTTTTGTTTTGTTTTTTTCCAGTTGTTTAACCAGGATTATACAATGGGGTATGTAACCTCATTGGTCAAAACACATCACATGACCATGGAATATCATACAATAACCCACGACTGAGAAATGGCATTTATAAAAAAACATATTTAAACACATTTCAAATTTATTTTACACATGGGTCCATTGTATAATCGCAATAAGGCACTCCAGGGTGTGGGTTATTTGGGGATTTACCCACTTTTTGTCTGGTTAAGTAATTCGGCTGCGCCTCGTGACACACCACACAAGGCGTGGGTAAATCCCCCAATAACCCACACCCTGTTTGGCCTTATTGCTTAAGTGGCACACTAAAGCTGAAAGCTAGTTTACAGGTGTGGGAAAAAAGAAAGCCAACAGCGCTCAGGCTAATATGCTGCACCTGACAAAACAACAGCAGCAGGAAAACGGACAAGGTGTGTAACAAAGAAGCCAAAAGCAAAAAGATTTTTGCTAGGTGATTTATTGAGTTAGTGCATACAAAAAAGCAGAAACAAGAACCCAGCGCTTCGAATCCCTGCAAATTCTTCATCAGGGGGGTGGAACAACTGGTGCTGCTGATTACAAATTTAAAGTGCAATCCTTAAAGGGACAAGGGTGAGGAAAGTGCATATAATACATACAATGTGCATTCAATAACATACATATATATATGTATAAAATACATATCAAAATCAATGACAGCAGGTTGAGTCAAGTAGGATTAAACAGAATTAGACAATATTGTTACTTAATAGCAAGATTAACTTGTTAAATTAAGATTCACAAATGAAGAAATCACCAGAGTTGAAAAACATAATTTTATCTGACATTGTTGGCACTAACGTTAGCTCCAATTTATGGTTCCAAATGGAAAAATCAAATATTGTTTCTGTAAGAAAGGACCTATAGAGATAAACCTGAAAGACAAAAGAAAGAATATATAGAAAATAATACTCTTAATTATCTTAAATCCAACTAACTAAATGCTTTTAGCACATTTAATCATTCTATCGAATATAAGAATCAGAAAGCCTAAAACACCAAAATTAAAAGACAACACAGATCATACAGGGGTAAAGAAAAAAGAAAAAGAGATCAAAAACCTTTTTAATTACTGTTCACGTAGAGGAAAGGAATTAAATCCCAGTCCTCATTAAGACCTGTTGGATATAGTGCTCCTAATTGATAAATATGTCTACTTTTCCTTTTGTAGAAGCATATTTTGACGCTTACCACCTCTCAAATTGAGAGGGATGTGATCAATAGCTATAAATCTGAAAGATTTAAGACAACGGCCATGGTATACACTCCAATGTGTTCCAACTGGGGTGTCACAATGTCCATGTAAAATGGATCTGACATGTTCTTGTACTTGCTCCTTTAAAGTACGAGTTGTCATACGTCTCAATGAGGTTTTCAACTTTGGTGCATAACTTTGCCATTTTGGCACACTTTTATACCAAATTTTCAACATGTCCTGTTTGAGATGCCACCTTAACAACAATACTGGTGGGGTTGGGGGGGCGTGGCCAGCAGCTGAGCTTGCAGCAGCAATATAGCAGAGTTCCGTTAGAAGAAGCCTATTTCACTAATTTCATTAAGTAAATGTTTGACTTAAAGCTATGATTATCCAGACTGAAAGCAGAGCCTTAAAGAAAGTAAAAGATCTTGGTTTGGAAACGTTACCTTTTGTGGTTCCGAAGTTATGGGCAGAACTAACAGATTGGGAGCTGGAGGAGAAGGAGCCCGACTGAAAGATCCAAAGCCGGGCACTAGCAAAGACCCAAGCACGGGGTTGAGAGAGGACTCTAACCCAACTCTCAAATGCAGTACTCCACAAAGTGATTCAGAGACTGTATCAAAAGGTGGAAGACTTCACATCTCAGTTTAAGATGTTGGATACTAGAGTGGGGATTCTAGAGGAAAACACTAAAACGGCTTCAAAGACCACTGAAACAGCATTGACTGTAATGACAGGTCTGGCAAAAGAAAACATAGGGCTTTACCGATGACTAGAGAACACAGAAAATGCTTCCCGCGCCACTCACGTCCACATTCTAGGAATCCTGGAGGGTGTTGAAGGAGAGGATCCCCGGACCTTCTTAGCACTTTCTTTTGGGAATCTTTACAAATACAAGACCCACTGATGATCTTGAAGGTATATCGGATCAGTCCATGAGGTGGAAGAGGCCGCACAGCAATAAATCAATTGCTGGCCCGTATACTCCTTGTGGTGATGGGGACCATTTTGGACAGAGATATTATTATTATTAATCAACCCAGGGGGTGGAGCTAACCAGCCAAGATGGAAGCTGTGCAACTAAGCTGCTGCAGTTCCAATCTTATCCATCCTGTTACATCCTAATTTTCAACACCCATATCCTAGGATATTTCTCCAGATTTGCACTCTGTACATCAAGCCGAAGCCAAATCTACCTAAAGTGAGTAAATTGGAGAAGGGATTGCTATTTTATTGTCTGTTGAAGATTTTTTCTCATTGCTACCTCAGGCCTGTAAGACATTTGCAGACCACCAGGCTCCAGTAGGGTAGCAGTCCCAAAAGAGGAGATGGCCCACTCTAATGAGCCTCAGATCCCCCTTACTCAGACAGTGGACCAACAACTGGGTAATATTACCTCCATGCTAAACAAAATATTATTGGATACAGCTGCACTCATTTCCACCACCTCTAACACCAAAAAGGACGTTGAGAAGTTAATCTCCAGAGTGGTGGATACTGAACTTCAAATTAAACAGCAAGATCAAATACTACATGACCAATTTCTCCAAACTAGGGACCGTCATAGCCAGATACAGTATCTACTGGCCAAGCTCGATGACCTTGAAAATCGAGGGAGAAGACAAAACATTTGGATTGCAGGGCTCCCGGAGGGGACTGAGGGCCCAGATATGATTTCCTTTTTGCAAACATCTCTTCCAATAATGCTTAACCTGAACAACCTCCCTGCCTTGGAGCTGGAGTGGGCCCACAGGTCACTAGCCCCAAAGCCTCAGCCTGGGGACCGACCTCGTCAAATACTGTGTAAATTCTCCAGATACCCAGTTAAAGAACTATGTCTGAAAGCTGCTCGAGACCTCAGAACGCTGTGTTGGGATGGGGCTCCCGTTCAGATATTCCACGACTACTCATATGATTTATCCCGGAGACATAGAGCCTATGGTCCGGTAAAGCAGGCTCTTTACAAGTTAAACCTTCTGACCTCCCTAAGATACCCTTCGCAACTACGTGTACTGTATAAAGGTAAGCAGCTTACCTTTAACTCCCTGGCTGAGGTGGAAAAAATTCTTGGAGGACATCAGAGGTGAAGCTAGGCGGCAACACAATTCCATCCTTCTGCCTCGTGGTGATGCCACGCCATTTATGGATACCTCTGCTCCTCCCGAATGATCTCAGGACCAAAACTCTATGCCACCCCAGCACCAGTCAGAAGACCTGAGTGGCAGATGCAGCATAGGGGCAGACAATGAAAGAAAGCACCTGGCAAGTCGGGGAAGCCCTCTCTGCCTTCTACAGAGAAACCACAAAGGAATCACTCGAGGAGCCAGCAGCAGGTCCCACCAGCTTCAGTGAGCAATGGCTCCTCCACCTACTCCATGCCCGTGAAGCTGTCCAATAGATATGAGCCACTCAGAGATTTGGTGCCAGCAGCCCTGGTTATGCCCGACAGAAGCACCAGCCTCGAAGATGCACTCCTCCTGGACAATGCCGAGGGGCTGACTGAATGGGTTCCCTTCGAGACAGACTGGGCAGCTGAACCTCAGAGTCCACGGGAGGACAGGAGCACCACATTCTTCTTGGAGAAGCCGCAGGATGGGTAAAGGTCTCAGGGTTAAGCAATTTTGTCAATGTTTGCTGTGGTATACGGGGCGGCTGGAAATCCAGGGCTTCCCTAGCTTGTCCTCAGTGTAATGCCCCCCTTGCTAGGCCTAGGCCATAACACCTGCTTTGTGCGATGTACACCAAGTCTTCCATACGATAAGTCCCAGCCCCCTTTCCCCATTCTTTCTCCAGCTGCACCACTCTTTCTCTGTGACTCGCAAATGCCGTTCAGGTCCCGGATTAAATGTGCCATGTACTGTCAGGCCTGATACATGATTAAAATGTAATTAGTTGGGCTCCTAGTTATATGTTAATCTCCTCTGTTGAGGAGTTATTGATGATACATGCTCTATTGGGTAGCCCTGCTACCACAGTATGTAGCATCAGTGGTTTTCACCCCTTCGTTCTGTTTTGGTTTTTAATTGCCATCGGGTTCCTGTATGATCTCAGGCAAGGGGTTCTGATTTAGCTCCAGATTAGAAGCCCCTGACATGCTACCCTCTAACTTTTCTGGGATTCTAATCCCCGAGGCCACTCCCTCAGATCGGGGCTGCTACCTTGTATACATAAGGCGCTCTGGCACTCAGGGGATAGCTCTCATGCGGGGTATGGTAAGAAGGTATAGAACATGGGCTGTCTGTAGAATGTTGCCCTATGGAATATATTAAAATCCTGAGGTTTATTGGGAGCTACTATGGCTTCAGAAGGTTTATTATGGAGTATTTCCAGGCACAAAGCCCGCTGTTGTTAGTGGCCGCTATATTTCAAAGGGTGTCTGGATTATGAATGTCCCCCTCATTTTTACATCCTAGGGGCCCTGATATAGCAATGATATCACCATGGTGACAGTATTTGTGACAGAGCAATGTATAAGTTAGTTGCACCTACCATTCCAGAAGAGGTACTTATTTTCTTTTCTTTATATACTAAGCTGAAAGAATCTCAATATCAATGTAATTCTCAATACATTCTGGCTTTCTCTGCTCTTTCTACCCATTGGCGTAAGCTAGTCTAGTGTTGGTGTGGGTGCATATGTTCCAGGATACGGAGAACTGGCACCCCCTTTACAATGTTTTTGATGGCTAGAGATGCACATACAGTGCTGTCCACTGGGACCTGGATCCCTCTGGTTATTTGCACTCCCCCCTACCCCCCGGGATAGTCTTGGACCATTGGGAGCTGATGGTGCATCTTCCTCCTCCTCCCTGGTCGAAAATAGACTACACCCCCCCGACCTTGGTGAGGCATGTCAGCATCCCCGCAAACTCAGTTGCATACTCAGCATGCTGACCTGCCTTTCAGCTGAGGTGCTGCACTTTAACTTACCTTAACTAACCCCCTGGATTGTGTTGGTACTCTGGAAGCATCTGAGACACCACAGGATGGTATATAGGTTTCTTTTTCTCTTCATTGTCCTATCAGGTTTACCGACAGTTGCAAAAATGATTTCAGTGTCTATTAGGACCTGCAGAGAACATGTTATGGCCTGTTTAGGGCTGCTGTGCTGCTCAGGTTAAGGTGGGGACCCTTATTTAGTTATTGGAATATTCATATTAGCTTTCAGCTAACACTCCACTTAGCATCAGTGTTTGTTTATAGATGTTGTCACGCAAAATGGAAGCATCCTGACAATGGCTAAAGTTTCAGATATCACAACCACTACTTGGAATATCAGGGGTTTGAATTCTCCTATAAAGAGAAAAACGGTACTGTCCCAGCTAAAAAAAATTGGGCACCCAAGTCGCCTTTTTACAGGAGACTAAATTAAGTTCCAAAGAAACTGCGAAGTTGGTGAGGGATTGGGTAGGCAAAATTGGCCAAACGGGGTGTATCCATTTTGTTACATAAATCACTGCAATTGCAGTCTAAAGAGGTTTACAGAGGGGGAGATGGTAGGTGGATCATTCTGAAGGTCTCTACGCCCTCTAGCCCCCAATCCTCACAAATATACTGTATATGGTCCAAATGAGGATTCTCCTGAATTTTTTCACTCTATTTCACAAAAACTCATGGATATATCATATGACAATCCAGAGTTGCTCATGGGAGGTGACTTTAATCTGGTAATGGACAGCCTCCTGGATTGGTCCAATGCCAGACCGGAGCCCTACTGCAGAGCACAGCAGGCACTGCAGGATCTTATTTCTCTGCACCAGCTGTCCGATGTTTGGAGGGTATTGAATCCTTCAGTAAAAGATTTTTCCTTTTTCTCTGCACCACGCCAAATGGCTAGTAGATTGGATTATTGGCTCACTTCTTCTAACATCTCTTCGGCCACCTCTGGGGTAGTTATTTCCCAAATCTATATCTCCGATCATGCCCCTGTCTCCCTTACCTTCATACCTGCTCTAAAAATCTCCAAATCACTACTGTGGAGGTTGGATTCCCTCCTGCTGTATGATAAGGACTTCACCCTGTGGCTTCAGACGGCAATAGAAGAATTTTTCCTTCACAATCCCCCTTCCTCTGCCTTAGCCGCAAGCACTTGGGAGGCCTACAAGGCCACTATTAGGGGAGGAATCATTAGCTTCGCCTCATATAGACGGAAGATGAAGGACCAGGAACGTTTTCAGCTGGAGAACACTTTAAAAGATATGGAGGCTAAGTATAAAGTGAAGGCCGCAATGCTTCAGACACCGACAGTATTAACTGCTCTGGCTGCCACCCATTTAAAAATCAATATGCTGGTAAGCAGGAAGGCCAAGCTCTATATTCATAGAACCCAGCACTGTTACCAAGCTGAGGGAGAAAAGGCTAGCAAGTTGCTGGTCTACGGGCTAAAACAAAGACAAGCTGAAAGAGCTATCACCAGCCTAAGGAATGGGTCAGGGAAGCTCTCCCTGAACCCTGTCTCTATTAATAACAGTATGACTGGGTTCTATAAAATTCTTTACTCTTCCCATGGATATTGGGACGGTGAGTCTTACACTTAATTTATTGAGCCCTTGCCCCTCGCTAAACTTTCTGACTCACAGAAAGTCACACTAGACCAACCCACTACAGAGGCAGAAATTGGCAGAGCTATTACTAAGATGGCCCCCCATAAAGCACCTGAGGAGGATGGGTTTTCGGTGGATTTTTACAAACTGGTTCAGCCCTTGATTACAGTCCCCTTGGCGAACATGTTGAATAAGGTGCACTCGTGTGGGCAGCTCCCTCCTACCCTATCTGAGGCCATAATTACCATACTACCAAAAGAGGGTAAAGATCTCTCCCTCCACTCCAGTTACAGGCCTATTTCTTTAATCAATGCTGATGCCAAGATCCTGGCCAAGGTTTTGGCCACTAGATTGGAGGAATTCCTTCCAGAGATTATTCACCCTTCGCAGGTGGGGTTTGTTAAGGGCAGAATCAGCTCAGATCATATACAGGCCCTAGTACCCTTAATACAGATAGTGGCCTCCTTCCCCACCCCAGTGGCAATGGTTACAATTGACTTTGAGAAGACCTTCGACTGGAAAGCTGGGAATATTTATTCACAGTCCTGAACACTTTCAACTTTGGCCTGTACTTCACCACTTGGATAAAAACTCTTTATGTCTGCCCTATGGCCAGGGTCCTTACCAATAATGTCTTCTCTGAACCATTTTGTCTACAGAGAGGGACCAGACAAGGATGCCCATTATCCCCCCCCCTACTTTTTGTTTTAGCTGTTGAACCCCTCGCGGCAGCCCTCAGAAATCACCCTCATATACATCGACTTCAAGTTAAGGACAAATGTTATATCACTAAGCTGTATGCAGATGACTGCCTGATCCTGACCTGAGACCTACCACACAGCCTTCCACACATCCTCTCTATATTACAAACATTCTGCAAAATCTCAGGCTTGAACATCAATCTAGCAAAGTCTGAAATTCTCCCTCTTAATGCTCTTACAACATCGGCTGGTGTGGTTTCCCAAGGTCTGGCCTGCTCAAGATCAGAAATAACATACCTGGGCATCCGGCTTACCTCCAAACTCTCGTCCCTAATGGACATAAACTTTAAACCCCTAGTGACCAAACTCAAATCTGCCAGGAACAGATGGGTTCATTTACACCTCTCCCTGGCAGGCAAGATTGCCATGATCAAAATGCTGCTTGCCCCTAGAGTATACCACCTACTATCCCATATTCCCTTTCTTCTTCCCGATGCATGGAATCAAAAGCTGAACACTCCGATTAGCTCCTTCTTATGGGGTTCGCACAGACCTAGATATAGTAGAGCTAAATTGAGGGCTCAAAACCTGAGGGGAGGCAGGAACCTACCCTTCTCTCAGTACTCTATCGCGTTTAAAGTAGCAAAGACCATAAAGGAGGAGGGTACCTGTCACTCCCTTCACCCTCCTGCATGGTCCCAAATTGAAAGTGATCATTTGCAGGGCCCTTCAGTTTCCGCACTGGTTCCACATCCCCTTCCAAATCCACACAAGGGCTGGCTCTCCATCCATCATGCACATCAAGCCTGGCAAAAATTGGGGCTCAAAACCTCTTGATGCCTTGGCTTGGGAAATCAGACCCCTCTCTGGAATAACCCCAGCCTCTGTATTAATAAATCTCCCATGAACTGGGCAGACTGGGCCTCTAAAGGAATACTTTACACTGGGGACTTGAGATCCCCACAACACTCTGACATGGACCCATTCCAGGGTTTGCAAAACAGGTATGGCCTCCCCCACAGTGATTTTAGAAATACCTTCAGATGAGAAGCCTCTACCAGTCTTGGGTTAAGAAAAGATGCACCTGTGTCACTTGTAAAAAATGTAAAGCTGTTAGAGCCTCTCTTCCGATAGATGACTGGATTATGCATTCCAAAGGTAGGGCTGGACTTATACAGAGATTTCAAAGAGATAGTGCTCCCAACCCCTCTCTGCCGGCCAAAACCAAGTGGGCCACCACATTAAAGATCACCATTACAGATCTACAATGGCGACAGTGCTGGTTGAGAACTCGTCAGACCTGCTGCATCCCCCAAAGCCTTCTTTTACAGAATAAAATACTGCACCTCTGGCATTATACCCCATCCCAGCTAAACAAGATGGGTCTTCTCTCCTCCAACTGCTGCTGGAAATGTGAGGCCCCAGAAGTGCATCTGCTTCACATCCTGTGGTCATGTACTCCTTTGAAGTCCTACTGGGAGGCAGTAATACTACATTGCTCCCTTATCTTAAAGACGTCCCTTCCAGCAGATCCTGGTCTTTGGCTATTAGGCCTTATACCTGAGGTTCTCACCCTCCTCAAAGCCTCTACTCTGTGGCTCATACAGGCCTCGGTAGAATGTAAGTATCTTATCATACGTTGCTGGAGCTCCCTAGAAGTCCCACCCCTTGTAGAGTGGCTCAGTGCCATAGAAAGGTTGGCCACCCTGACCATGATATCTTGTGTTAAAAACCAGTGTTATAACAAGTTCAAAGCAGTTTTGGCCCCTTATTTAACCTATGTTGACCACATTAACCATGCCTTGCCCTCCAGATATTCGAAGAACAAACTGAAACCTCCATGATCACCCTAGTAATAATGGTTGATTGATTGTTAAAAGACTGAAATTGCTTTTCCTTATAGCTATCTTGAGTGTTCCACCTCCAGATGGTCATACAGGTCCCCCCCCAAAGCGAGTTTCTACACCTTATGTGAAGAGGCTCTGTCATTCTTGTTTCCGCCTTTTTAAAGTGAGTAAATACCTTCTCTCTGGATTTTTCTTAGTATACCCATGGTAGAATTTTCCAGGTTTAATGATGCTTCACAGTTAATATTTCGTTAAGCTAGTTGTAATACATGTACACCTGCATGATATGGTTGTTTGTCTGGTGCCTCGGCTGTTTGTATTAAGTGGTATGGTTGTAAACCACTTTGTCAGCCATTTGGTCTAATGGTTTTACATATGTAATAATCTAAAATCTCCTAATAAAAAGATTAACTGCAAAAAAAAAAAATATTATTAATCAAGCCAAATAGTGTGGCCCACTGGATTTGGAGGGCTCCAAAGTACACCTCTTCCTGGCCTTGAGTTATGCAACCTGACCGCGTCAAAAGAGTTTCAACGGAGTCCAAGCCCAGCACAGGCAATTGGGAGTTCACCATATATTGCTTATGCCAGCTAGCCTGTGCATTACTTATGGAGGAAAATCTTACCAATTTGCAGATCCTGGCAAGGTAACCAAAATGATGGACCGGATTGAAAAAGAGTTTATGGCAAAGTGAGAAGACTCAGACATTGAATCTGAGGACAGTGAGTAAAAAATGTATGGGTCACAGTTGTTTCTTAGCTGTATTTCAGTCTGCAATCCGAGTTCTTACTATAGTCTTCCTTTACCTCTAGCCATGGAACTTACTATTGGGTGTTTTTTCAAGGTGGTTTAAAAGTTTTTCAGGACTTGACTGGGGGACTGGGCAGACTATGAAGAAAGTGTTTAAAATGGTGTGCTAGAATGGCGTAGTTGCTTTACAGTCATGGCACTTTGTTTTTAGCACCATCTAGTTAACGGCCATACACCTTGTTCAGTTATGGATATGCTAACACGCAACTGGCAAATAAGTTTATACGAAGTTTGTTTTCTTCCTGTAATAGATTACAGTTACTGTGTTCTAGTCTAGCATTCATTTACTGTCAAATGGTCAAATGTTTTGAGTGGTTAAATGGGCTGATTACTAGGACGAGAGTAATGCTTTATTATTCTATGTGTTACTACCTCAATTGATTTGGGTATGTTTTACCTGTACCATACGGTGCCCAATATCATAATAAATATACACTGATAATCCCTGCTCATGGCAGCAATGGCATGTTAGAATCCCAAAGTTTGAAACTGTTTATTGATTTAGCAACTCCCACTCCAGTGACGTAATGACAGATAGGGGTGTCACGAGCTCACTCCTAGGCACAGCCGGATCCCCTACTCCCAGGACCCCCCCCCCCGATGAACCCTGTGACTTTGACTGTCAAGGAGAGCCAGGAGCCTTTTTTTATTCAGTAGTTAGTAGTTGAGCTATCCTACTAAAATGAGGCATCAGTCTGCCAAAACCTTTTCCCTTAACATGTTAAACCACACAAATTAGACCCAGGCAGAGTTGATAAGAAAATCATAAAGGGTTTACTTATAGAAAGAAAACACATTAAAACTACAATTTAGGGTACTGGGTTGCAGGCAACAATGTAAAAAAAATGGAATTGAACAACAAACCTACACACTATGAATGTTAAAATGTTCTACCTTACTGGTGTTTGGAGTCCAGGGTATGAAAAGTCTCATCTGCCAGAAACCTTCTTCAAGTTTTCTGAAAATAGTTCTCCAAAAGTTCAGCAAGATGATAAGTCAGTCTCTGAATTTTCTTCTTCAGCAAAATTCAGGGTTTTTCAGAGAAAAGCTCCTTTCTCAAGAGTTTTTTTCTCTTTCTTCACAGAGGCAAAGTTCTCCTCATTCATCAGTAGTTCATTTTCAGCGAAACTACCTAAAGCTAACACTTGGCAAAATGATACCAAAAGCCCTGTTTTCTGGCTGCATTCCCTTTTTATACCTCACATGTTGTCATTCCAGCCCACCCTTTTGATTGGTCAGCTATTTAGGCTGACCCCTGACGATGAGATCTTAGTGGCCTTGAAGTGCTGGGCTGCTCACACTGACATGGTATGTGAATCTTGCACATTAAATTTTTTGAATTCTGATCACATATTTATATGTATGTATTTATTTAAAGACTGCTCTTTTGTTAAGAATATGCTGTTGTCTTATTTTGAGGCAAATATGAAAAAATAAAATGATTCTTAAAAGATTTGATACTGCCTGAGTGCCTTTTCTTGTATATAGGCTATTTAGGATGGGATGTTTCAGCAGTTCACCCTTTTTCCTGGAGTGATCACTCTCGCTCCACCCTAGTTTCTCCAGAGTATAAAAAAATATCAGAAAATCCTTCAAATTGGGGTTTATGTCCACCATTCTAGCACCCCCCCCCCCGCTGCTGTGGTCTAACATGCTTAGTTTAGCATGTTGACCCCCTGCTGAACAGTTTCTGGTAAAATACATTTCTGCCCTTTGAACGCAGGAAACCCACAACATACAGTACAAAATTACCCCAGATGTGACATAACCATTCTCCTGGCTGTGAGGTCTGAACATTCAAACACAAATACAATTTTAGATGATGTATTTAAACCAGTTTCTGACTTCCAGTCCTTTGATATGTAAACCTGTCTGAGGGCTAGACCCAGCACTCAGTTGAAAAAAATATTTCCCCATTTTTTTATAGGATGATTTAAAGGCCAGTGGCTTAATTCTTAAACAGTTAAGTGCAGTCAGCTAGATGAAAAAGAAACTGTGAATTATGGGAGTGGCTTAGAGAGAATGAAGCCAGGTGTTTGCATTTAAAAACTGACCTAGATAGCTTGTGGCAGAGAACAGCAAGAGGAAGGAGCTGCTGTTAGAACTTTACTACGCTACTGGACTAAAGAACTAGAACTCTAGTACTGGGAACTTCAATTTAGGGTAAAAACAAACATAAAATAAGAGTGTGTTTGTCTGAGTTGGGTGGAGGAATTGTTATCTGTGCAGTTAGCTAGGTGAAAAAGAAACTGTGCATTAGGGGGCGTAGCTTAGAGAGAAGGAAGGCAGGTGTTTGCATTTAAAAACTGACCTAGATAGCTTGTGGCAGAGAACAGCAAGAGGAAGGAGCTGCTGTTAGAACTGTACTACTCTACTGGACTAAAGAACTAGAACTCTACTGCTGGGAACTTCAATTTAGGGTAAAAACAAACAAAAGAAAGAGCATTTTTGTCTGAGTTGGGTGAAGGAATTGTTATTTGTGCAGTTAGCTAGGTGAAAAAGAACTGTGAATTATGGGGAGTGGCTTAACGAGAAGGAGGCCTGGTATTTGCATTTAAAAACTGACCCAGATAGCTTGTGGCAGAGAACAGCAAGACGAAGGAGCTGCTGTTAGAACTTTACAACTCTACTGGACTAAGGAACTAGAACTCTACTACTAGGAACGTCAATTTAGGGTAAAAACAAACAAAAAACAACAAAAAAAAAGAGTGTGTTTGTCTGAGTTGGGCAAAGGAATTGTTATATGTACAGTTAACTAGGTGAAAAAGAAACTGTGAATTAGGGGGAGTGGCTTAGAAAGAAGGAAGCCAGGTGTTTGCTTTTAAAAACTGACCTAGATAGGCTTGTGGCAGAGAACAGCAAGAGGAAGGAGCTGCTGATAGAATTTTACTGGGACTATATTGCCCTCTATTCCTACCCTCCACCCTGCCACTCTTAGCCGATTCTACTTTTATAGGCACAGGATTTGACTGACAACAGGAACTTCCTGTTTGGGAGCAGGAAGGGAATGATCACAGAGGCACAAAAGACTCACCATCCTAGAAGGGGAAAGAGTAGCTCTCTTTCCCCCCCAAGCTGCTGGAGGTCTGACTTTGAGCAAGTAAGAAGGAGACTACTGAGGAATATAGGAACTTACTGTCCCAGACCAGGAATATCAGGAGCTTTAAGGGCATGGAGGCAGTAGGAAAGTAGAGAGAAGAAAAAAAGTTATATTAAAAATAATAAAATATAGAGAGAGAGGAAAGAGTAAGCAGGGCTAGAAATTCGTTTTAAGAAGTGGTGTACCACATGGATTACCAGTTCCCCAGATTTGGTATTCTGTCCCAGAGAGAGGTATGTCACTCCCTTTTTTGTATACCTGCTATCAAAATGTCACCAACCATCAGTACATCCTTGTTTGACTAAATAAAAGATAATAAAAGGCAAAAAACAAGTTCTAAAAATTCTCCATTCATCTATTTTTCTGTATTTTTTTTTCTTTTCTCTTTACCTTGTAGGTAAGGTGTTGAACTCCCACTTTATTCTGTGCATGTACAGAAAGAGTGATGCACAGAATGAATATAGCAGCCAAGCATTACATTCATTTTTCAAAGTGCTTTTGCAGCACTGACTGACCGCAGTCTCATCACAATTGACAATACTCACAAACAGTGAAAAACAGAAAGTCTGTCTGAAATATATGGCAGAGTATAGACACTCACACTACAGTATAAGAATGTGAATGATGCAATTTAACCCAAAAATGCATCACAAAACCCTAGACAGTCATTTTGCTTTCAGTGATGACAGTGAGTGCGCAGTGAAATGTTCAAGCAGCAATTGACATTCATTGATGAGTATCTTTTTGGCTTAATTTTTGTCTACCCCAGCAAGATGAGTCACTAAGAAAAAATGAATCTGGCCAGTGTAAACAGAAACTTTTGATTCAGTTAATCAGACAAGATTTGTTACAGCACCGTGACAGTAAGTGATAGTTTTATTAGTTACGTGACTAGTTGGCCAGAATTTACAAATTTAAAAAACCCCGCTCCAGATTCATGATAGATTTTTGTAATTTTTATATGAAATCCAATGTGGCCAGATGTACCGTTCCCATTACTTGATAGTTTTATTACCATGACATGACCAGTTGGCCAGATTTTACAAATTTAAAACACCCCGCTCCTAGATTCGTGATAGATTTTTGTAATTTTTACGTGAAATCCAGTTTGGCCAGAATGTTACTGTACCATTTCCGTTGCATAATTTGCTATGCTAGAGTGGTCCATAAGCCACATCTCATGTTGGTGCGATGGATTCTGATTATTTTATTGTAGGACTGGAGTCAGGGCTACTAAGAAGGTAAGAAAAATTATGAAGACTGAAAGATACTCCGTTCACATATCGAAATCTGGACTATTTGGTGCCCAGTTGCCTCTCTCAGATAAATTCCAGGCACATTTAATTTTAAGATAAAACAGTACCTGATTGGTGCATTATTTTCAGCTCCTGCCTCACCAACTTGTACTTGACTGATGGACTGTGCTAGGACTGGCTATCTGCTGCTGCTCGACAGGTTAGCATTAGTCTACTACGCAGCCATGTCTGTTATACCAAAACTGAAATTAGTAGAACAAGGACTGAGAGAGCTTACAGAATGAGATTTGAAAAATTAGACTGTACTGATCATCCTACCTGTGACTTGTAAATCAGGCACTGTGACCAGACAAAATTATTTTTGCCCCAAAAACCTGCAGTGACACTAATTAAGTTGAACTGATTGCAGATAGCAATATGTAGGAAAAATGAAGACATTTAGTCCAAGCAGGACTCAACAGTTGGGTGGCAAAGAAAGGCCAAACCTTAAATGTGGAGAACATGATCACAACAGATTCATGTCATCATCATGAGAGTACTCAGTGATGCAAGAATCCCCCCTCTCCCCACTGTTAACAGTTCCCTGCAAGCTAGTGGTACTAGGACACAACGCTGACATGGGAGTACATTCAAGTTCTCCATCAGATATAACATGAGAGTCAACATAAGACAAAAGTTTTTCAGAATAAGTTTCAGATATGAAAGAGTCATCTAAATCTACGTTTGAGTCTGAGCTGTCTGCCTCTTCTTCCTCCTGCTCATTGCTTTGTTTTTTGTTCCGTGGACCATATGGCTGCAAAGAAGGCCTTTTTTTCTGTCTACCACTTTTTAACCAGAACTCAATGACTGGAACTGGATCAAATTCCTGTTCACATGGTGTATGTAACGAGATCCTTATTAAGTCTATGAGACTGTCCTTTCCTAATGAACTTCGCCAGTCAGATTTTATTCTTTTCATTAGGCTAAACTCACATTCACAAACAGCTGTACTTGTTGGTAGAGTACGAATTAAGGTTACTAGTCCCAAAATGTTGTGGCATTTGTCTTGGCAAGCCTGATGAATATTTGGCCACTTTACTTCTACAGCACGTGCGTACTTTTTTTTTTGGGGGGGGGGACAAACATGTAATACCCTGACATGATCTGCAGCTTGAGAATTTGATGATTGTTAGTGGTAGAAGAAGAAAAATCACGTTCTCTTTATGTGATTTTTTAGTTTGGTCCACTCTGCTACACACATGTCTGGATCTATGTTCTGTTCTGTGAGGACTGGTGGTCTGAACTCTTCTATGACACCAGCTACTGCATCGTCCATGTAATCTGAAACAAATTGGGAAAAACTGTCTCACCTCCCACCTTGCTAAGCTAAAGATGATTCTCCCAGTGCCACCCAGTCAGAGTTATTTTCCCACCCTAACACACCTGTCAAGTCCACATGGCTTGTTGGCCACTGTTTAAAGTTCACAATGTGATATATGGCCACCATAATGGAGTCCAACTGGTGCATGTCTTCAAACCTGTTTGTGACATTTAGGATCATGGCAGTCAGTAGTGTGTCTCTGTCAACGGAAAACTGGTTCCCTTCATCAAGAGATAGGGTGTGTCTATGGAATTCAGGTCCCTCCAAGGCATCCAGATTTCACAAGTGCTTTCCAGGTCTAGAAAACAAGAACAAAAGGAAAAACACAGACTTATCCCCCTGGCCTGACCTAACTTCTCCTAACAGAGATATTTTTTTCCTTCTGGCTAGGGTGGAGGGAAAATACTTTCTTTCTAGCTAACCAATCTGGAAAACAAACATTACCTTGTTTTCAGCTTTACAAGGCAGACCTTCAGGTCCTGAAGTAATTCAAACACCTCTCCCACTGAAGTATCATTTGCTTGAAAAAGCAGGCTGACTTTTGTGAACTCTTCCAGGATGTCTGTTATCAGGTGAATGTAGCGTAGACATCTCCAAGTCTGCATGGTCTTCAGGTAGCCCTTGGCCTTCGCTGCTTGGTCCCTTCGGGATCTGCCAAGTTGCATCTGAGAAGACAAAAAATGACACAAATTATTGCTTTAGTAGTTCCAGTTTTAAAACCAATCTAGACTGTGCTTAAAATGGAGTCTGGGACAGTACATACCTGTTGGAAGTGCAGCAAGATCCCGGGGTAGTCTGTGATGAGCACTTTTAGTACTGTTAATGTGTGTTGTGCCCATCTAGTTCCTCCCACTCTGGTTGGAATAAGGCATCTTACTCCCGCTGCCTGACAGGACTCTCTCAGATTGTTACGGTTTAGAGGTGAAAATGATAAAACAGATTCCCAGCCATAATTGGTCTATTTTTTTATGATACGTGATGTTTTTAAGATATCCTTCAGGGCTAACTCCAGCTTATGTGCATTGCAGTGGATTGTGACTAGATGAGGACGATCCTTTGTCAGTAGCGTGGCTACCCCCCCCATTTCTACCGGTCATCACTGCTGCCCCATCGGTGGTCAGCCCTACCAATTTGTTTTTCCAGTCTGCTGACCCTGTCTGTGACAGCATGGCCTTTTCGATGCATGCCGTGATTGATGCTGCATCACCTTTGTGTGGATTTTCCAGGGACACAAAAAAAAACACCTGGCACCCCCTTGTTTACTGTTATTATGTAAATTATTTCCTGTTCTTTTATACTGGAATCTGTAGCACCATCTATCATTACGGACATGAAGTTTGCATTCTTCACCACATCCACCAGCTTCTTACGTTCCATCTCAGCGATATTACTAATGCACATGCCGCATGATTTGTCATTGTGATAGGTTTCCCCAATATCAACCCCTTTACATTTGTCAAGGTCACACATCCACATATGACCTAGTGTGTTTGGCCAAGGCATGTGCATTTCGAATTAAGATCTGCACACACAAAGTGTCACATTAGAATTGAGCATTTCGATTGCTCTGTCAGCAGCAGATGCCTGCTGGGATTTGGCTACAAATCTGGCATCAGCGAGGGAGTGCTTCTTAGACTTGGCATGTTTTTGTAAAGACTGCTCAGTGAAATTATTGCAGCCCCCTTCATAATATGCTGATGTTGTGTCTGCAATGTCTGGGAATTTCCTACATGCTTTACAAAACATTACATTTTTCTCAGGGTCAAGCTCAACCCAAGCGTACTTTGTTACCCAGTGTTCTTGAAAAGTATGCACTCATTTACTTTTGTCATAAGCAGCATCTCTTTCCTTTTTTCCAAGAGCCTCCTTCTCTGCTGCTATGGTCTCCGGGTTCTTTACCCGTCTCCATTCCAAAAATGCCACATCTTGGCAGTACTGGCAATTCCTTATAATTTGCCAGCAACGAAGCACGCCCTGACCAAACAGGCAAGGGGCAGTGGATGCAGAACTAACTGGTATAAATCCACCCCAGAGAGAATGGTTCCCCGCAGCAATCGAGATATGTAGTGTCAAGCAGACTTATGACCACAATTTATTTTTAGCCCTGGGGTTTTTGCTGTGTTGCAGATTCAACCGCAGAGGGTAGTGAGTCAGTGTTGAGGTTTTGTTAAATTTGTCCTCAGTTCTTCTTAGCCAATTGCCCAGAATCTAATATTTTTTCCCCCACAGGGTGAAGTCTGCCCAGAAAAGAAAATGATCTGCTCAAATAAAGCTGCTTCAATGAAATGTTATAGCCTAATGTTTTTAAATTTAAAAGATGTCTGGTATCATTTTTGGGGGGCGTACCAAGGGAAAACATCAGCCTTTTGTACCTCACCAAATCAGGGACATTAGAGCATGATTGCCTGTTATTTTGTGGCACAGTGCCCCTCCCTGAGTGAAACTGGGCAATTAATCTATCTTGGGGCTGGAACATATGCCCCGAGTACTGTCAGGCAATTGGTTTTCCCTTGTTCTGTGCCAGGGTATCTGTGCCCAAAAAGACAATTTTTTTTTCAGGCTTGTTGTTGCCTTTGTTTTTTTTTCTGGCAGTGCCCTCCCTGTAAAAGTTTTCCTTTGTTGGCCTTTTTCGTTTATTTCATCTTTTTTAGGCAGTCTGCCTAATGAAAGCTGGATAGTCTGCAAAACACAGCAAAATCTGTCCTCCGTTATTCCAGACCCCCCCCTGACTGTTTCCTAAGCTCACCAATGCTCAAAATGCCACAGAAAATCATTCTGACTGTCTCCCATATCCACCCTCCCTCCCAATAGTGACTGTACTGTTCGTCCCCTGCACCCTCCCGTTTCAGTCAGCCCCCCTCCTCAATTTACCAGACCGGGAACTGCAGTGATGTCCAGAGAGAGGAGCCTGGAGTGAGAGAGTCCTGTCAGTGTGGTTGCTGCCCTGGGAGTGAGGGAAAGCAAGTGCACAATGGCTCAGCCCAAGACCAAAATTTCACCAGTGAACACGAGATTTAGATCGGTCTTGGGCTGGGCAGACTAAATGCAGCATTCTGGTTGACTGGAACATCTTAGAAGGTGCCAAACAGTCTCTGGAGCTGAAATGGGAGGAAAAAAGACACATGTGGGTGCATGGCGGCTGCTCAAACATCGCTCCTTAAAGCGGTATACACCTCGGTTTACCAGGGGGAAGAATCTGCTGTTCCATGCTAGTTTTTTGGTGTGCACAGAACACCATTTCTATGAGAATTTTGAGCCCTGGTAAGTATACAAAACAACAGTTAAGGGGCAAATAAGACATGATGGGAGTGGTACAGTGCAGTGGCTGTGGAGCAGAAGTCTTCCAGGAGATGTTCTGGAGGATGCAGTGTTGTCCCATCTGTAGGCTCCTCTCTGGGCTGACATAGGAAGGTTGCTCATCTCCAGGCTGAGTTGGCCAGGATTTGGGGGTCCTCCTTTCCCACCCAGGGACCACCAGGGCCACCGCCGCTGCCTCAGAGGTTGCCAAGAAAGAGGAGCAGTTGGACCACAGTGGGCTCAGGGAGGGTGAGGGTGGTGGAACAGAGGTGCATCCCTCCAGTTGTACCTCTCCAAAATTCATGTGCCATTCTGGCAGTGTGTGGTTCCACTATGGAGGCATCCACAGTGGAGACCATGAACATGCTGGGAACCTCCACAAAGGAGACCCACAGGAGGGTGGCATGGGACCCCACAGAGGAGGGAAACAACTCCTGGTGGGGGACTCCATTGTTAGGAGGGTAGAACTGGGGGAGGGTGGGAAGAGGGAGATAAGGTGACTGCCTGGCACCATGGCTTGGAGGGACAGGGAGTGAATCCTCAGGATCACTGGAGCAGCTGCACAGAGGAGGGAGCTGGATGTCATTGTCCACCTAGCAACAAATGACCTGGCTGGGAAAGGGATCAGAGCAGTGCAGGAAGAGTTTGTGTAGTTGGAGAGGGGCCTTACACAAGTAGCACACACAGTAACCTTCTGGGAGGTGCTGCCTTTCTATGGCATGGATCAGGCTAGGGTGCGCCACACCATGGAATTCAATCAGTGGTTGAAAAACTGGTGCAGAGATCAGTGTTTTGGCATAATTGGGGACTGGGGGTCCACCTGGAGGGATGCAGGCCTATACTGGCATGATGGTCTGCATCTGTCCAGGAGGGGAACCAGTAACCTAGGTGATAGTTTTAAATGCTTCATTGGCAAGCATTTAAACTAGCCAAGGGGGGAGGCACTGAAAAGGAGAAGGGAAATCCAACCCTCCCAAAATAAATTAGGGTAAGTTAGTGAGGTAAACATCAAGATAGAGAAGTGATAGGGAGAAGGGCAGGGGTAAATGGAGAAAAATACAAAGGCAGTAAGGACAGGGATGGGGCAAAAAGGGGTAAGGCCATCAAAAAATGGAGGGTAATGAGTACCAACACCCGTAGTCTAGGTAACAAGCTCCCTGAACTGGTGGCCTTGATAAAAGAGGGATGCCTGGACATTGTGGCAGTCACAGAAGTACACAGAGAACCATGACTAGGATGTCAACATACCAGGGTACACAATCTACAGGAGGAACAGGGAGAGTAGAAGAAGAGGAGGAGGAGGAGGAGCTTTCTATGTAAGGGATAGGATCAAAGCAATGGAACTAAAGGGTAAACAGGGAGGAGAGGAGGCACTGTGGGTCACCCTGGAGACTGAAAATGGCACTACAATCCACACAGGGGTTGTATACAGACCCCCATCTCAGGGGGAGGAAATTGACAAGGAAATGATAGAAGGCATCCTCAGAATGGCAGAGACAGGGGAGATATTGCTGATGGGGGACCTGAATATGCCAGATGTTAACTGGAGCACCTTTGCTGCAGCCACATCCAAGAGCAGGGCCATTCTCAATGCCCTACAGGGGGCATGTCTCAGACAGCTAGTGTTGGAATCCACTCATGAGGAAGCAATGTTAGACCTGGTACTCTCAAATGTGGTGGAGAGAGGATTTCAGATCTAGAAATGGGTAGCCACCTGGGAACAAGTGACCACCAAACAGTGTGGTTCATGATAAACTCAGCTGTAGAGTCAAGCCATACAAAAGTGAAGGTACTGGACTTCAGGAGGGCTGATTTTGTCAAATTGGGAGACTGCCTCAGAAAAGCACTAGCAAACAGGCAAGAAGGAGAGGTGGAGCAACAATGGGGAAACATCAAAACTGCTATCACAGAGGCAACACAGCTTTGTGTGAAACAAATAAATCAAAATGAAAGAAAAAAACACTATGGTTCTCAAAAGAGGTGGCGAGGAAGGTTAGGGAGAAAAATATAGCATTCAGGAAGTATAAGGAAACACAGAAGGAGCAGTACAGAGAACTGTACCAGTTAAAGCAGAAAGAAGCGGGGAAGGCAGTCAGAATAGCAAAGGCCCAAACCGAGGAAAAGATAGCCAACTCAGTTAAGAAGGGGGATAAAACCTTTTATAGGTACATTAGGGAGTGACGAAAGACAAAGGGAGGGATACTGACACTGAATAAAGAGGAGGGTGGGTGGGCAGAAAGGGACAGCGAAAAAGCAGGGATACTGAACAAATACTTCTGCTCAGTATTCACAAAGGAAGAGGAGTGGGAGATACCTAATCCAGTCAATAGAAGCACTCTGGATAGGAGAGGGTCAATATCAGTCCTTTCACAGAAAAAAGGGTTCTGAAAGAACTCCTTAAACTGAAGGTGGACAAAGCAATAGGGCCCGATGGGATTCACCCCAGAATTTCAAGAGAACTAAAGGGAGAACTAGTAACACCATTGACTACCCTTTTTAACAAATCATGGGAGGATGGTGTGGTACCTGAGGACTGGAGGAGGGTGGATGTGATTCCCCTTCATAAAAGTGGGAGCAAGACAGAGGCAGAAAACTACAGACCTGTCAGTTTGACCTCAGTGGTAGGGAAAATGATGGAATTACTTCTGAAGGAAAGAATTGTTGAGTACCTAGAGGCAGTGTGGCACAGGACCCAAAAGGCAGCATGGATTCACAACAGGAAGGTCATATCAGACGAATCTAATAGATTTTTTTGACTGGGTGACCAAAGTAGTAGACTAGGGAGGGGCTGTGGACATGGCCTACCTAGACTTTAGCAAGGCATTTGACACAGTTCCACACAAAAGATTAATAAACAAATTAGCCAGCCGGGGAGTGGGTCCCAGGGTGGTATCCTGGGTAAAACATTGGCTGGAGAGCAGGACACAGAGGATAATAGTAAACAGAGTCCACAGTGAAGAAAGGGGGGGTTACTAGTGGGGTACCACAGGGTTCAGTACTGGGTCCGGTCCTTTTTAATGTCTTTATAAGTGACATTGCAGAGGGACTGGAAGGAAAAGTATGTCTATTTGCAGACAACACAAAGATCTGCAACAGGGTTGGTACACAAGGTGGGGTGGAATGGATGAGAAGGGACTTGGCAATGTTGGGAAAAATGGTCAAATGTATGGCAGCTTAGATTCAATGAAAAGAAGTGCAAAGTAATGCATCTGGGAAACAAAAAACCAGGGGAAGAGTACACAATGGGGTTGAGATACTGACAACAACAAAAATGGAAATGGACCTGGGGGTAGTTATATCAGATGACCTAAAAGTGGGCAAGTAATGTGAGAAGGCAGTAAGGAGGGCTGGTGGGATACTGGTGTGCATAGGGAGAGGCATCACCAGTAGAAAATAGGAAGTTGTTATCCTTCTGTACAGACAGTTGGTAAGACCCCATCTGGAGTACTGCGTGTAGTTCTGGAGACCCCATCTCCACAAAGACATAGACAGGGTGGAGGCTGTACAGAGGAGGGAACTAAAATGGTGCAGGGTCTGCACCAGAAGACATATGAAAAGAGACTAAAGGAGCTTAATATGTATGCCCTTGAGGAAAGGAGGGATGGGGGTATGATAGAAACTTTCAAGTACCTCAAGGGAATCAACAAAGTCCAAGAGGGTAGCATTTTTCAGAAAAAGAGATGTGTAAGAACAAGGGGCCACAATTTGAAGCCAGAGGGGAATGGCTCAGAGGTAATGTGAGGAAGTACTTTTTCATGAGGAGGGTTGTGGTTGCATGGAACAACCTTCCTGAGGAGGTCATGGAGTCAAAAACAGTGGGGGAATTCAAGAATGCATGGGACAGACATAAGGCAATTCTAGTGGGGGGTAGGAGGAAGTAGGCTGTTGGTTAACTAGGATCTGCAGCTTATTCATTAGATAGGAAAATGGGAAGACTAGGTGGGCCAATCGGTCCTTATCTGCCATCAAATTCTATATTTCTATGTAAACACAGCTCATGCGCATATGTCATATCTGAACAGTATAAATATCTATATGGAGCTATCTTGTCACAAGGGACATAACAGCTCCTTACTGTAAAACTGATGTAAGCATTGTATTGTAATGTCTGTGATCTTCTTATATGCCTACCTATATGTGTAGTGTACTGTGTACTTTATGCAGATAAACTAATAAAAAAAAAAAAAACAATGCTGGTGGAATTAGAAAAGTTCTTCCTGAAAGATGATTTCATGCTCCCTTGGCAAAATCACCTTTCCATCGGGATTTCAAAAATTTCACCACCCTTGTTCATGAGGTATGGTCATAAGAAGGCTAGGTTGAACATTTTGGGTCCAAAAATTGTAAAATTGGCAAAGTTATGCATATCAGTTGAAATTTTACTACAGTCCCTTGTAAATTTGGCTATTTTACATATTTTTACCCCAAATTTTCAAAACAGGTATTTTTTATACTACCTCATGAATGTGACAGCTGTCATTTTTCAAATCGTACCCAAACTGTCTTTTCACATCTGTGGCATGGAATGACATTGTGGTGGTGGGGAATCATGTTTCGGTGGGGATCTGAACATTTGCAGTAACACGTACTTGAGGTAGTGTCATAACATACCTCTGACAATTTGGTTGCTATTGTGCCCTGCAGTCAGTGGCGGTTTTAGGCACAAGCGAACCAAGTGGCCGCTTGGGGCGCCAGCACAGAAGGGGCACACTGAAGTAGAACATACAAGCAAATATCATTTTGAAATGCAAAAAAGTGCCGATCTAAAAACCATAATTCTCACCCCAGGTATTCTTCCGTATTCCTAACTCTCTGCAGTCAGCCTCCTAAATAGAACTGCCCAGAGATAGAATGTTATGCAAATGATAGAACCTATCATTGGCTCATGCCTCTGATTCAAAGTACTGCCCTTATCAGCTGCAATGTTCCACCAACATACCAGATTTCTTTCTATGCCTGACAAGTCAAGATGCCTTGGAGACTTCCCTCTCAGTCGTTACTTGTGTGGTTCTTCACTGAAAATAAGTATTTTAATTATTCCTACTGCTGCCTTTATTTCTGTTTAAATTCCTACTGTTAGTTTAGCGCTTATTTTAGTGTTATTGGTTTAATTTTCTCGGTTCCTCACGGTTCGGTATAACTGTTGGGGAACCAAGCCTTAGATCCCTTTCCAGAGCTTTTATTTCCTTATCTCCAGTTCAGTTTAGTTATTTTTAGTATTTTATTTTAAATAAATTCTTGCTTTTGTTAGTTGCCAAGCCGGTTCAGTGATCCGCTAACCCGGTTCAAGTTGTTTGGTTCTCGGTTCAGTATTGGAACCTTCACCAGTTGCTGAACCAACTGCAACCAGAAAAAAAAAAGAGTTTACTTTATTTGCAGTTCTGTTTTTCTTAATCAGTTTGATGATGGCAAAAAACCTAAGAAAAAGGCTGGACCCCCAGGGTTAAAAACTGCCTTAAGTGTGGGGACATTGCCTGGCCCAGTGGCACTGAGGGCTGAGGCACTGGACGCCACACCTTGCACCACGCCAGTGACCCACATTTGGGAATGAGTGTGGGCCACCAGGGGTCGACAGGGAGGAGATGGATTGAGCGTCTGATGGACTTCTCTTCATCTCCATGGGGGGGGCGATCTGCGGTTGGCGCACATTTGACCCCTGGCAGAGGCTGGGGCTTGACGCTATGCTGCCACAAGTAAGGGGGACGGGATCTCAGCAGACGCTTGGTGGGGACATGCGCGGGTGCGTGCATGTGCCCACTGCTGGTGTCACTGCATGGTGAATGCCCGTAAGGGAGAAAATATGTAGGAAAAAGACCTTGGTGGCTGGTCGTGGTGGCTTGATGGCTGTCCCCTGGCACTTCATCTCTGGAGGTAACACCCTGAACTGAATCCTGCTTGGCCAGTGAGTAGGGGGCTCCCCACAGCCCCGCCACGGGGGGTAAGCTGTGGGAGTTGCAGGGGAGAGTGCCTGAAGGAGCAAAGCATGGGGATGGCAGCTGGATGAGGAGATGACATGGGCAGGGAGGAGAAAGATAAAAGTAAAAAAAAAAGTGTGGGGACATTTTTGCCAAGGCAGAGAAGCATGGCTTATGCATTGTCAGCCTTGGAAATGAACAGTTTTCTGCAGATTGCGAAATCTGCTAATCATTTCCACAAAAGACAATTGACAAGAGGCTGGAAATGCTCCAAAGAAAACTTGAGAAAGGTGCTATGGGTTCTGACTAACCCACACCCTTTAAACATGCGGGTGAAACCTCACTGTCCAAACTGAGCACCCCTGATAAGGGTGACACAGCTTCCAGTAAAAAGGTGGATGAACTGGCTGACTCCCCAGTTCCTACCAAAAAGACAAAGAAAACAAAGCACGTTGAACCCCTGACTGAGAAACCAAGGGGGTTTCATCTGTGCCTCACAGCCTGCCATCCTCAGAAGAGATTGCCCAGGCCATGAAGGCCATACAGGCTTTGCAGGGTCTTATACCTGCTCCAGCTCCTCCAACACTGGTTCAAGTCCTGGTTGGATCTTCCTCTGTCCCAACTCCATCCCAGGAGCAGATGCAGTTTGAAGAATAAGATTTGCCTGAAGTAGATGATGGTGAACCTATTGAGGCTGAGGTCTCACCTGAACAGAAATTTGGGTCTCCTAGAGCAGAGGATTTTTCCTCTCATTTTCCCTTCATAAGGAAAATAGTAGAAGCCCTTGATCTGGCTACCACAGAGGTTACAGAGGATGAGGAAGAGGCCAAATACATGAAAATGATGGGGTTAACACCCACAAAGAAGATATTACTCCCTATCAACAAGTTTTCAAAAAAGACTTGTTTAAGGTTTTGCAAACTCCAAGTTCTGTTCCCCCCCAAGACAAGAAGGCAGAAAAAAAGTACCAGCTGGACAGACAGGGGGCTTTGTTCCTCTTCTCTCACCCTGACCATCAAGCAGCCTGTGAGAAGGCAAGGGTGCCATTGACATCATACCCACCTGAGAAAGATTCATGCAAAATGGATAGTATGGCCAAGAAGGGCTACCTGGCATCCTCACTGGGAGTCAGACAGGCTATTTACCAGACTTATTCTACACAGTATCAAAAGTCACTGTGGCAGTCAGGATTGCCCATGGTAGATAAGGCTCCTTCAGGCCTCTTGGATGATTTGGCTGAGATAGCCAGGTTTGGGCTGGAAGCAGCAAAATACCAATTTCAAATGGCAGCAGATGTCAGTGATACTGCTTCCAGATGGATGGCCCTTACCATAGCTCTTAGGAGGTTAGCCTGGTTTAGGACCACTAATCTTACACAGGATACCCAAACCAAGGCTGTGGATTTTCCTGTGGAGGATCATTCAATATTTGGCCAACAGACTGAGGCTTATATGAAGAAGGTGGATGAGTACAAGGCCACCTATAAGAGCAACTTGACAAAGGAGAGACCCTCCATCTCCTACAGGTCATACAGAAGGGGAGGCAGAGGTGGAGCAGCCTACACCAGATCTTTTTAATCAGGCCCAGGCTGTCTCTCAATATCAGCAATACCCACAGCAGACAAGGTAGTTCAGAGACAGGGGTAGAAGGGGCTCCAGGAGGGGATCCCAGACTACCCAGGCCCAGCCCCAAGCAAAACAGAATCTCTGACTCAGTGGTCAAGGCTGCCTCCCTGGCCCTATCCCAGTAAGGGGCAGGCTGGCTCACTATTTCCAGGCTTGGGAGTCCATTACCACAGACAAGTGAGTCCGTGAAGTAGTGAGTCAGGGTCTGCCCCTAAGTTTCAAGTAATTCCCTCTCTTGAGAACAAGGGTGTTCAAAACCATCTTCCCTCTTGGAAAAGAAACTATTGGAGAAGGAGGTTCAAAGCCTCCTCCTGTTAAAAGCAGTAGACCATGTTCCACCTCAGCAGAAGGGAAGGGGTTTCTACTCAAAATACTTTCTCACCAAAAAGAAAAATGGGGAGTGGCGACCTATTCCAGACCTCAGTCTACTGAACAAGTACTTAGTAAAGCCAAAGTTCAAGATGGTCACATTGGCAGTTATTCTGCCAGTCATTCAGAAGGGAGATTGGCTAGCATCTCTGAATCTGAAAGATGCCTATTTCCACATTTCCATAAGAGAATCTCACAGGAAATATCTCAGATTCAGACTTCCATCAGGACATTACCAGTTTTCAACCCTACTCTTCAGTCTCTCCTCAGCCCCAAGGGTATTTGCAAAGCATCTGGAAGTGGTGGTGGCACACCTAAGAAGGTTAGATGTATCAGTCTTCCCCTATCTCGATAATTGGCTGGTGGTGGGAAGCTCACCCAGGCATATGCAAGATCACCTGCAGGTAACACTACACCTGTTACACTCACTAGAGTTCCTGGTAAATCAGGAGAAATCTGTTCTCACTCCAGTACAGGTTCTGCACTTCATAGGAGCAGAACTGAACACCTTAGAGGGAAGAGCCTTCCTCCCTCAGGACAGAGTGCAAAGCATCTGGCAAATAGCGGCTTCTTTCAGGCTGAACAAGCCAAAGCCAGATAGACAATTTCTGCAGCTTCTGGGACACATGGCTGCAACAACAGGCACAGTTTTGGGTGCCAGGTTCCAAATGAGAGACATAGAGTTTCACCTTGGTGCACATTGGTGCCAAAGGAAAGACACTCTTTCAAAACCAATTCCAGTAACAAGAACATTGCTGTAAGCCCTTCAGTGGTGGAAGGAAGCAGACAACCTCAGGGAGGGGGTATCCTTTCAATGGGAAACCTCATCAGCCATTCTTACAACCGATGCTTCCCTGTTAGGGTGGGATGCCCACTTAGGGGAACACACCGCTCATGGAACCTGGTCCAGCGCAGAGTCACTCCAGCATATAAATCTGTTGGAGCTGAGAGCTAAGGGCAGTGTTCCTGGCACTGAAGGCATGTGCACCACTACTACAAGGAAAAGTGGTGCAGGTCAGGACAGACAACACCACAACAGTGTACTACATAAACAAGCAAGGGGGGACAAGGTCAGGCCCCTGTACATTGAAGCAGTGAAGATCTGGAGTTTGACTTACTCACTGAAGGCCTCCCTACAGGCCATTCATATGCCAGGAAAAGACAATACCCTAGCAGATGCTCTGAGCAGAATCAATCAGGCCCACCACAAGTGATCCATCAACAAGCAGATACTGGAGGCAGTATTCAGGAGGTGGGGCACACCAGAGATAGATCTCTTTGCACCCTCGAATCATCATCTGCCCCTTTTCTGCTATAGACCACCAGCCAAGGGTACAATCCCGCTGGATGCTTTGACAATGGACTGGTCAGGAAGAAGCCTATATGCTCTTCCTTTTCCTCTCATTTTCAGAGTTCTGATCAAACTCAGGTCACAGCCTGCAATGATCTTGACAGCACCAGACTGGGACAGACAGCCATGGTACCCTCTATGATTCTCCATGTCTGTAGCTAAACCAATACATCTACCCAGGAGGCAAAACCTGCTGATCTTCCATCAGGGCAGGTTCCTGTACCTGAACTTCAGATCTCTTCAACTGGAAGCATGGCTCTTGAGGACTTAAGAATTTGCACACTCTAAGTGCCATGGATATCCTGAAGGGCTACAGGAAATCTTCTACTAAGAAGACCTATGCTTCAAAATGGAAGAGGTTCTCTGTTTGGTCTACTTCCAAAGGTACCTCCCCCTCTCATGTGGGGATACCAGCTGTCCTGGATTATCTTACCTACTTACACTCCCAGGGTCTGCAACATACATCCCTGAAAGTGCATTTAGCCTCAATATCTACTTACATTTCTGCTGGGAGGAGCACCTCCATGGCATCCAGTCCCATTTTGAAAAGGTTTTTTAAAGGTCTGTGCCATTTGCACCCACCTATTAGGGAACCAGGACCAGCATGGGACCTGAAATTACCCAGCTCATGAGGACCCCATTTGAGCCCATGGCTTCAGCACACCTAAAGTATGTTACCTGGAAAACTCTTTTTCTGGTTGCTATCACCTCAGCTAGAAGAATTAGTGAGCTTCAGGTCTTGTGTGTCTAGAAGGATTCTCTTTCCTTCCACAGAGACAAGGTAGTATTATGAACAAATAGAAAATTCCTCCCCATGGTGGTCTCTGACTTTCATTTGAACCAGTTCACTACCATGCCAGTCTTCTTCATAGAAAAATAGACTTTGATGGCAGATAAGGACCACTTGACCCATCTAGTCTGCCCATTTCCCTACCTACAGGATAGGCCGCAGATCCTAGTTAACCAACAGCCTATTTCTTCCTACCCCCCACAAGAATTGCCTTATGTCTGTCCCATGCATTCTTGAATTCTCCCACAGTTTTAGACCCCACAACCTCCTCAGGAAGGCTGTTCCATGCATCCACTACCCTCTCTGTGAAATAATACTTCCTCACATTGCCCCTGAACCGCCCCCCATCTTTAAATTGTGTCCCCTTGTTCTTGCACATCTCTTTTTCTGACAGTAACACTTTCACTGCACTGACTGAACATATTAGTTCAGGTGAGTGCAGACTCCATAGTCTGGATGTCAAGAGGGCATTAAGTTACTACATGCCCCACACCAGAGATCATGGCAAGACAAACAGTTGTTCCTGACTTATGGGGATGTGGGTAAAGGTAACCCAGCTTCAAAGAGCTCCACTTCTCACTAGATAATCCAGTGCATTCAGTTTTGCTATTCGAACGTTGGCAAGGAGCCCCCAGCAGAGCTGAGAGCTCATTCCACAAGGGGCACAGCTGCAACCATGGCAGCAGCCAGAGATGTTTTATTAGTGGAGATCTGTAAAGCAACTACCTGGAGGACAGTACACACCTTTGCTAACCACTATAGTCTAGACACTTAGTCCAGAAGTGATGCCAGGTTTGGCACAGCAATCCTGCAAAGCCTCTTTCCAAAAAAGTAGGTTCTGTGCCCACCTCCAAAGGTACTGCTTTGAAGTCTGCAGAGAGTTAGGAATATAGAAGAATACCTGGGGTGAGAAGAAAAAATTACTTACCATAGTAATCTTGTTTCTTCCAGGGTATTCTTCTATATTTCTAACTCTTCCACCCTGCCTCCCCTTCCAGAACCAAAGCCTCTGCACTCCTAACTGAGCTTTTAAATATGGAGTCCCAAACACTGACATATGTTAAGCCAAACCCCTAATGGGTGGAGTTTTTCCTTCCCTTCTTTTTCCAGGTGATTCTGGCATTCGGGGGGGGGGTTGGGTTTATGTTAATATTTGTAGTTTCTACTAGACAGTATAGTTTTGTTGTAGATAGATACATAGATAGGTATAATTATAGTTCAAATTGCCTTGCAGGCTCCGTAGATATCTGATACATTGGTGGAACGTTGCAGCTGATAAGGGCAGAAGTTTGAATAAGTGGCATGAGCCAATGATAGGTTTTATCATTTGCATATAGTTCTATCTCCGGGCAGTTCTACTTAGGAGGCTGACTGCAGAGAGTTAGGAATACAGAAGAATACCATGGAAGAAACAAGATTACTATGGTAAGTAATTTTTTCTTGTTGTCATCACCCTTGCATTCATAGAATTCTTATCACTTTTTGGATATGGATTGGGGAAGAAGGGAGGATGGGGGTGATATGAAGCAGTGTAGGGGGAACCACAAGTATTTCTGCTTGGGGTGCCATTAGGTCTTAAACCAGTTCTGCCTGCAGTTCCACAGCAATGTACATATTGGCATATGTGGAAGGATGGGAGCTCAGGGCCTGGAGGGCAAATAAGGATATGATTATACTATCTCAAAAAGTAAGGAATTTATTTGTGTAAAACTGCATTAATGCAACATTTAGGGTTCAGGCTGAAGTGACAAAAGTAGGGAAATGTGGTTTTAGGGTTTCCAACCCTAACACTGCACCCCACCCCTGAAACAAATGGGTGCAGTTTTCCTTGGTATTGTGAGCCCTAAAGCTCACCCCATTCTTCAGGGTTGACAACACCAAGGAAGACTGGATTCTTGACTTTTTTTCAGGGTGGAGTTGTGGTTTTAGTGTTGGAAACCCTACATCTACATTCCCCTACTTTTGTCACTTTAGCCTGAACCCTAAATGTATATATATATATATATATATATATATATAGAGAGATAGATATATAGATATATATATATAGTACCAATGCCACTGTGGTACAATGATAGTGCTGGATTGCTGTCACTCTAAGAATGTCATTGTGCATAGACAATGCAACCATTTTAAGGCTAGTCAAGAGAGAGAGCAGATTTAATCACAATTGGGCAGTTTATTTACTTTTTCTTCTTTGATGAAATAGTATTAAAAGTAAGGAATGCACTAAATGAAGCCCAGCATTAGGTACAGTAAGAAAGGGTTTAACCTAAGCGCCTATGTCTTTGGATTTCTTACATGTGTTATCCTAAGTGCCCTGTGTAGTTGTCCTTTAACAGTTAGTACTGCACCTGCAAAGTACACTAAGGAAGTATTTTTAGTGGTTAATACCATTACTGCTTAATGTCAGAAAGTCCTGCTATTACTGCTGCAAAGCTTATTGTGTTTTAAAGATAAAATCGTCTGCTTCAATGAAGCTTATCACCATCCATCTCTGATCATGTTTCACCCAACCTTGCTTAACTGGTTTTATCCTAACCTCCTCTATGGCAATGCAGCCTAGAAGGTTAAATCATAAACCAAGGTCAGACTACAAATGTATGAACTGTCTGATTTGGTTTAGTGCATTTTCCTTGTCCTGTGAATTACATTTTCCCCATCTCAGGCATAAATATGTTAGTTATAGCAGAAACAAAACAATTAATAGCTGAATTCCATGATGATGATTAGCACTGAACATTCTATCATTGGCCTTTGGAAAAACAGTGATCTAGATAATGCTCATGCACATCACACCCAAATTAAAACAGAAATAAGCTGCATAAGCTGCAAGCCCTATATATTTCACCAAACCTTCAAAAGGCACATCTGTGAGGCAAAGGCTTTCTACCCTGAAAATTTCAGACCACAACCTAAAGCCGTTTCTGAGATGCAGGTGGACAAAGAAACAGCAAAAACTTGGTAAATGTAGGGATTTTTGAACTTTTATAACTTTAGAACCATTCAACTGATTCAC
This sequence comes from Neoceratodus forsteri, assembly GCA_016271365.2. Classification (NCBI taxonomy): domain Eukaryota; kingdom Metazoa; phylum Chordata; order Ceratodontiformes; family Ceratodontidae; genus Neoceratodus; species Neoceratodus forsteri. The sequence goes on along the minus strand of CM028134.1, from coordinate 796,245,825 downwards.
ATGAAATCTACCACGTTAAGAGACTTAGTCCTAGAGATTATGCTTGCCAAGTGCCATGCAAGTCCATTGAATGGTTCCAAAGTTATTAAAGTTCAACAATTTGACTTTAACATTGAAGTTTGCACTCAGCCCTATCTATATATATAAGATAAAGAATTTTTCAGGCAAGAACACAAGTATTTGTTGAAGAAAGCTTACAAAAATACAAATCACACATGCCCACACAATGGGTTCACCACAATATAACCCAGACAGACCGTCTGAGGGTAGCTGGTTCATTCCACTGGGGTGTCAAACAGACGAGGCATACTGATGAGTCCTGGTAGGACGAAACACGTGTCTATGTCATCTGTTAGCACCCTTTGCAAATTGTGTGAGAGACCTTTCGGCATCATGCAATTCTGCTTAAAGTTGAACCAGCATAACATTCTGTGGTGATTTGCATATGCAGCCCATGATGCTTTGCATTGTGTGGGCATGTGTGATTTTGTATTTTCTATATACACACACATACATATATATATATATATATATATATATATATATATATATATATACACACACACACACACACATATGTAGAGTTTTGATTCTGTACTTGTTCCACTAGTCTTATTTCTGTACTTGTTCCAGTAATATGAAAATTTGATCAACCAACCCATATACTAGACTGCTCTGGTTGCACTTATATGAGCTGATAAGATGGCTGTATAGTGGTCCAGTGATAATCTGCTGTGCTACCAAACTGACCCAGGTTCTGGAGATGACTCAGGAGCCTATGTCCTGTTGGCCAGGGCTGGGAGTAGTGCCCTTGCTGGCAGTGCACCCTAGCCCTGGGTAGGTAGCACTGCAGTTTTCCTCCCACCCCCGCATCACTCCCCCTCATGGTGGGCCAGGGAGGTTGCTTCTTCAGAGGGGATGGGGGAGGAAACTTGGCATACTCACTGTATGTGTGTAAGTACTGCAAAGGGGCGGTGCTTAGCACTTATGGGGCAGCAGAAAGGCAAAGGGTACACTAGAACACGGACACAGTGTCCATCAAACTAAGGCTTCACCAGGGAAAAATATCCCCGACAACATGCTGGAGGCAGTATAGCCTAGAGCAGAGAGCTGGGAACCTGAAGACCCAGTAGAAGAACTCTATTTGAATTCCACAATTGCCACTTACAAGCAAGTCACTTAACCTCCTTGTGCTTAATACTCCTTCAGGCCACACTTAGTAATGTGCTTTGGTTCAGCATCCTTTTCCTGGCCACAACTAAAAAAAAAAGTCAGTGTGTAAGCTTGATACCCCCAGGCCCCATACATGGTGTCATATGTGCAAACAGATGAGTGTTCATGGAAAGGGTGACACCCCAGATCGAAAACCCACTCAAGGGGAAAAGCCATGGAGGAACATGGCAGGTTGTGAGTGATGTTGGGGCTAGGAGGTTACCGGCCAAAAGGGTAACAGATGGAGGGGCTACAGCAACACAGAGGGTGAGATATTCAGACTGCGCCAGGCTGTGGTACAAGCCTGGGTGCAGCGCAACTGGGATACGCCTGGTCGTTGACAGGGTGATATTCAATGGTGCTGCACTATGGCACAGCATCATTGAATATCGCTCTGTGGCCACCCGCAGTGTGCATGGCACAGTAGCACTGCACCACTGCAAGTGGCCAGTGAGGAGCAGGGGGCTGTGATAGCACAAGTGCCATTGCATTAGGCACAGCATCCGTGATATTCAACAGTGCACATGCAAATGGGGCCATAATGCATGCATAACGCATATGGGGCCATTTGCATGGCATTATGGCTCCATTTGCATGCAGGTGCGCCGAACCCCGGCGACTTGCACCTGGCACCCTGCCAGGCTGCAGCTGTTGGGGACTGACGCCCCCTGCACAGCGCAGCAAAGTGCCCCAATGCCCAATCGCGACCATGCATAAAATAGAATACACGTCCTATATCCCTGGTGGTCCAGTGGACTGCTACCATCCCGATCGCGGGCATGAGCAAATTAAAATACTTGTCCTATATCCCTGGTGGTCCAGTGGACCACTTACAGCCTGATCGTAGGCATGGGTAAATTAAAATACACATCCTATATCCCTGGTGGTCCAGTGGACCGAATCCTGCCCGATCGCGGGCATGAGTAAAATAAATCAAATCCTCATATCCCTGGTGGTCGAGTGGTACCCCCCTCGCCACCCGCCAGCTGAGCCCCGCCCCACTCCCCCGCCAGCGGCGGGCAGCAGCTCCCACCCGCGCCATTGAATGCTGCTGATCGATTGTACACAGTACGGTTAGCCCATTGGTCCACAGCGGTAATGCGGCAGTGACCATAGCCAGTCACACAATCCAAATATGTGTATGGATCTATATCTGATTGTGTAGCACGGCACGATCTCAGACGCCCATTGGTCCATGCTGTGACCAATGGATATACAGGCGTACTGTATGCAGTCAGTCAGCAGGTGGATGGGCGGCTTGCAGGTGGGGAGCTGCCACCCGCAGCTGACCAGGGAGAGAGCAGGGTAGCAGGGCTCAGCAGGTGGGAAGGGGGTACAGCTTGACCAAAGGGGATATGGGGATTTGATTTATTTTACTCATTTATTTTACTGTGGGTGGCCAACTGTTGCTCCTATATTTTTCGGCTCAACTGTGTGTGGCGCAAGTGGGGGGTTGCACCTGCATGGGCTCTGCACATCCCGGACTGAATATCGGATGTGCGGGTATGTGCATACACGCCCCTAACTTGCGCTTGCATATTACTGATACACCTCCCTTTTGAATATCGTGCTGGGCGCATCAGTGGTTGTGATGGCACAACACTGTTGTGCAGTGGCGGGGTTTCCACGGCAGGGGCCCATCGTAGAGCACGTGCCCCCGTAAAAATGCTGTGCCCCAGTTGGTGCCCCATATGGTGCAGAGCTTCCCCCATAATAACAATAAATCAGTGCCCTGGCTGCCATCTGTTGTGCCCCAGCTGTGCCCTGGTAACCATTTGTGGCTAGAGCCGCTACTGGTTGTGCCATGCACAATCCTTTTGAATATCCCACCCAGAATGTAAAAAAAAGAATGATCTGCTCAATTCCCTTATAATGAAATCTGACTTATCTATCTGTTGCATCTGGAACTATTTTTGGGTTTGGTGACAATATTTCACTGTGGTTACAGTCTTTTTGTCCAACTCACTACTATTGTGGAATCCAGTTTGGAATGGTTCTTTTATGATGATTTATTTATTTATTTAGTTTTATTGACCAGGTAAGCACACTAGACAATTATATGCCTATTTTCAGGTATGACCTGGAGGTTACAAAGAATATGCATACAATGCAAAAACTTGACAATGAGGAAGCAGCAACATAATAAAAAAGGTAACAATGGATAAGGGACATAGCAAAGTTTAAACAGTGTATACATACGTTTTAACTTTTCTCCAGCATGGATCTAGACATAACCAGACCAAGCCACTAAGTACACTGTTCATCAGGTGGTGGATACCAGATAATTTTCAGATGTACTGCTCTGGCAGGATGGTAGCAGTGTAACTGATCTTGACTGGGAGCCTTTAAACAGTAAACAGCACTAAATAGTCCCAGCTATCCATTTCTCTTTGCTTACAGAATAACCACCCCCCTCTTTAGAAATAAGAATTCTATGGCGGTGTCAGCATTGTTTATACCTTCTCCAGGTGTAAGTTACACTTCTTCTAAAAGGAGCAGGTGGGGAGCTCTGCCTGAAGGGATAAAAGTGAACAGCCAATCAGCTGGTGGCAGGGGTACTGAACACAACCAAGCTGTTTTGGTTTAACTCTTTGTGGTTACTAAGGAAGAGAGCTGAATCTCTCTGTGGCTGAAGCTTGAACACCATCTCCAGATAGGGGTAAACTATTCTTGATCATTTTTGCTTGTAGAATACAAACTAAATCATCCTTAAAAGCTCTTTGCTGCTTTATGAATTTATTTACAGTATTTTATTTTGCTGTTATTAGCAGGGAAATATCAATTAATAAACGTGGACATATTTTTGATAATAATTTGGTGTCCTGAGTTTTAACTTCCCCTCCAAAAAGGAGTCCAAACTGAACCCGTGAAGACTGGTTAGACCATCTTTGTGACCTGCTCTTTGCTTGTAAAATTTGTTTGATATACATCCAGTACAATGGTTCTGTTTTTGTTGCATTTAACATCACACTTCAACATGTTAATTGATTTGTAATGTATCTAGCTGTTAAAACTAGAATAGAAGCCTATCTGCTTTAGACGCTTAGTGACTTACATAGAGAATAATGTATGGTCTTTGGTTAACAACCACACTGTAAACACTATGAGAGGTTGCCATGACATCATTGTAAACCTTGAGAGCATAGCTCGCGAGGTTTTCAGATGTCATGGCAACCTTGAAAAGTGTTTTCAGCGTGGTTATTAACCAAAGACCATATGTTATATTTTATAGTATGGGCTACCAAGATTGTGTAATCGCAGATTGAATTACTTTTCTGAGTAATTCTTACCTCAAGCAGTCATAAATTACGCAAGAAGATTCCGCAACAATGTTTATTGTGTGTTCTTCGCAACACTATTCATTGATACAGCCTGGTGCAAATCAATTATTTTAATATCAACATTTTAAACATTTTTCTCAACGTGGAACATTGAATGTTGTAAGCATTCTATTTTATTATACCAGTGCTATGACATACTCAAGAAGGGTTAACAACAGAGTGATGTCATGACGATGGCATAACAAAGGTTGTAATCTGCTTGATTTCAGTTAGTAATAAGGCCCCCCATACATTATAAAGCAGTTATGAAATCATTAAACGTTATCTGCATTAGATAAAAGTAGTCTGCATACTACAGCACAAGGGCCCAGGACAAGGGATCAGTTACTAAACTTGAGGGGAAGGCATGTTCAAAAAGGATATGTGATAATGTGGAGTCACTCCAAGGTTAATCTGGGTTGGGAACAACTTAGGAAAATACAGGATGTGTGCTAATAGCATGCACTGCTTGAAGACATGACAGGATCTTCTTAGGGGCAATACATGTCAGGCCACTGATGTTAGGCTATCAGGGAAACAGACTTGTTGCACCAATGATCTTATTCTCTCTCTCTCTCTCTCTCTCTCTCCCCACCTATATACCTGTTTAACTACAGTAATCTACTGAGGTTACAAGATCTCTGATATGCATTCTTGCTCTACACATCCTGTAATACGACTTTGTCTCTGTTGCTGTGCAACGGTATGATGTAAGTGGGAATGGCCTAATAATGTTATATAACCAGGTGTAGAGTGAATACCTGCTGCACAGGTGCCTTAGGGTGTGGTTTCATGCAGTAACATCACTAATCCAGGTTTTGGTTTCCGAATTTGAGTTTGCCTGGAGGACATTTTGCAGCTGCAGCTCAACCTCTTGCTCCTACCTCTCGGTAAGCTTTATTATAGGAATTATAAGATCTAGTAGATCATTATGAAGGTTGTAAATGTAGTATATATAAATCTGGACCCAAGGATTTTCTGGGTGGCTGCTACTTATTGCTTTTTAGTCTACTATCTAAAACAAAATTGACAGCATTAGACCATCTAAATGATTGGGGGAAAATATGACTTGGTCTGGTAAATGTTATTGAGTTTAATGGCTCCCATTTGAGACCAATGACACAAATATGACACTGAAATGTATTGTCTATTTCTTTATTCAAGAAGAGTGACAACATTTATCCAAATGAGTGATACTTTTCACATCTACAAAAGGGGGGGGGGTTGCTCCAGGGTGCCCACACCTCTATATAGGTGATCTTTAGTTGCTGTCTTAGGGATGCCGCTGGCCAACAAATCCAAGCATTAAGATGCATAATAATGTTAGGTGCTCATTCCAATAGAGAAGATATTTTGGGAAATATTTTTCCAGTGTCCACCTTAACTATTTCTTTCTATAGGTAGGTGTTCACTCAAATAGAGGATACAGCGTTCACCCTACTTGTTTCTTTCCATAGGTAATATTTTCTGAACTGTAAAAATAGTCTTTAATCCTTAGATTTATTTTCTCGTCTTGGTAAATAATACCATTGTAACATTATTCTAAAGTGCACACTTTTCAGCCTCTTCCCTCTGCCTTCCGGAAGGGTGAAGAAGCTGGCTGAAGAGCATGTACTTTAGAATAGTGTCAGCAGTGGTATTATTTACAAGGCAGAGAAAATAAAATTAAGGAACAGGCATTCAGCCTGGAATAAGCTGTAGTTGAAACAAGAATAAGTGCTTGTGTTTGCTTCTTTTTTTTTTTTTTTTGCTACCCCCCCCAAATAAAAATCACCTGTGAAAAGAAACAAATAAGGCAAGCCCTGTTTGGGGGTCTGATTAAGTTGTGTATAAGACTGCAAAACATTGCCATTTTGTACACCAGTGGCTTGTTGAGAAATGAAATACGTTCTAAAATGCATCCTCTATTGGAGCAAGAGTCTACATTTATCCTATGTGTTAATACTTTTCCTATCTAACATTCCCTTTAGTTCATGGATTGATTATTGTTCTGTTTGGAACATTTTCTAGGTTTTAAGTGCTTGGGGGTGTGAGGGACACTTCTGTTGTCAGTCGATGTGTTCCTACTAGAGACATTAAAATCCAGACTGATTTCTTTATAATATCAGTCTTTCAGGGTGACACCGCAACTTCATTTTAATGAGGCCCCTAAGAGACACCTGGTGTGCACTCAATTAATACCAAATTCATACACAAACAGAAATCAAACCTAAATTGAGCTTAACAAGCTAAACAATAATTTATTGTTTTGCATGAGAGGTGAGAGGAGATTACTAGGCAAGGGACCTTAATAAGCCTGTAATGTCTCATCAAAAACCTTGGAAATAATATATCATTTTAGTTGTATTTCTTATATTAAATGCTTTTATCTTCTGAATTGAACATTTAAGACAGTCACTCACCAAGTAAAGTAAAACAGTAGTTGTTCTAATGTATATCTGTCCGCTCATACACAAAGCAGTGTTTTCAAAGGATTGCAACTCACTTCCTCAGTGTGGTGGTAGGAACAACAAATCAATATGTGTGTTGACTGTGTAGACAGCGTCAGCAACCTGTAATATCAATAAGAAGACCAACTGCTATATAATCTCTTATGATAAATAAAAAAAAGGATTCTGTACCAAAATGTAATGCCCAATTTTCTTTCGATGCTGAGTACTTTCTATTTGTTTTTTCTTCCTGGTGTCTATCACATATCTGCTCTTGTCTTTCTGTCTCAAAAGATGCCACAGTATAGTATTATGTAGACCAACTTATGTTTGGTGCTCTTAGTCTGTCTGCATAAGCTAAACAAAAACAAAACAATTGTCAGTTCAGGTTTTGACTTTAGATTTGAATTGCATTAAGGGTCTGGTCCTCCCAATACAGACACAGTTTTTTTTTCTTTTTACAGGAATTCTGGCATTCCTGGTTTCCACTGCTTTTCTTTTTTATTTTTTTAGCTTCACCTTATTCTTTATTACTAAGGAAATATGTTTTAACTGAATCCGTGCCCTTTGGGCTTCCCTCTGCTCCTATTGCTTGTCTACATGTGATGTCATAATCTCCTGCTTGTGACATCATAGTCATTTTCATGGCATCCAGTTGTGATTCATTAACTGGCTGGCTAGCAGTATAGCCTAGAGGTTTGTGCAATGAGCTGTGAATGAGCTTGGTATATCCAGTTGACCTGGATTTGATTCCCACAACCTTCACTTGCATACTGTGTGACTCTGAGCAAGTCAGTTAACCAGCACAAAGCTCCCAGGTCACCCCTGAAAACAAGCACTTGTGCTTAGTGGTCCTTACCTAGTTAACAAAGAATAAATAAGTAAACAGAGGATTATGGCATCACATGAAGGGACTCAGCCAATCCTGCCACGTGGCACTCAGAAGGACACCATTGGAGGGGTAGTGAGGGGGCTCTATGACCACCCTACACCCCTTTCCCCCAGCAATCACCTCCAGGATCTGCCAGGAGCTCTGTATTGGAGCCAGGACTGTACCCACACCCCAGCACAGCTCTCAGACAATCCGTGGGCTGGGAAGATGGGACAAAGAAGCCTTTTTCCTTCTGGGCCTCTCACAGCTACTAGAAGGGACTCGGCTGCTCCTGCCACTTGGCACTTGGAAGGACGCCACAACAGTGGTCACGAGGGGGCTCCACAACCAGCCTTTACTCCCTCCCACCCAATGACCACTTCCAGAACTTGCTGGGAGCTCCGTTTGGGAGCCAGGACTGCACCCACCCCCGAACACAGCTCTTGGCCAATCCGTGGGCTGCTCACTGTTTTTCATGGCCGCCTGCTCAAGCAGCCTGTCCGCACAGCAGCCCATTCATGCAAAGGACCATGTGTTAAGGATATCAAGGATTCTTCCTGGAGTCAGCTGTGAGTCAGCTGGTTGGCCAGTCAGGCTGCTTCCCAAACCTACACACACCTTTACTGAACTTCCCCAGTTGTAAGCTCCTGTGTAATGTAGCTGTACCTGTATTTCAGTCTCTGGTAATGTTAGTTGTGCAAACTTCTCTCATTGTGTTGCTGTGATAGTTCTCTCAGCTACCACACTTGAGTACCTTCTGTTTTGCATGTCTCGCTAGTTACCATGAATACCCCTGCTGCTTCACCTGTTTAGCAGTTCAGTAATCAGTTACAGTCCCTATCTGCACACCTGCTGCTTTAACTTGCTTCAGTTTACAATCACACCTTTGCCTTTCACTTGCTTTAGGCAGCTAGCTCCCTTGCCCTGGGTTGTTTCTCGCCCAGTATAAGGTTGTTGTATGAATTTGTACATGCCCCTAACTATACAATAACAAGGTGCCATCATTTATTTTCTACTGTATTTTCCACAGTTGTTCACCCTTGACTGCATTTTAATATTGTGCTTGCCTCTACCTGACCTCAGTATCCTGTGCCTTCCTTCACTCAGGTCTACCCCTTCCTTTACATACCTATTCTGGGTCAATGACCTCTGAGCCCCAAACTACCCCTTCTCTATCAAGTCCCCTGCACCATGCTCCTCTTGCTACCTACTATATATATCTTATCTTCCTCCCCCTTCTCCTCCCACTCCTCCCTTCCCTCCACCTGTCTCTGTTTCTATCCCATGCCCTCTTCCTCCCTCCCCTTCCTTCTGCTCCTCTTATCTCTATCCCCTCATGCCTGTCATGCCCCTTCCCTGCACTCTCTCCTCCTCTCCCTTACCTCATCTCCCATCTACCCTCTATATCCACCCTGGTCTCCTGCACTCCCCTTCTTTAAGCCTTGAGTTTCTTCTCCTCTCCCTCATCCCCCTACCTCCGCACCCTTCCACTCTCCCTCCCCCACCTCTCAGGAAGCCGAAAATCCTCTCCTTTCTTTTCCCCCTACTCATCTTTCTCCTTCTGGCTGGTGACTTTGAACCAAACCCTGGTCCCCCCACTCTCTCCCCCTCAGCATCTGTAACCAAAGGCCTCAGCATCTACCACCTTAATATTAGAAGCCTCCCCCCTAAGCTTGACTCACTCAAAGTCTGGCTCTCCCTTTTCTCTCCCGACATCCTGTGCATTTCTGATCAGGGCTTTCCTCTAGAGTCCCTGACTGTCACCTTGTCTTCTCTGATTTTCACCTCTTTTGACAAGACAGAAACAAACGTGGTGGTGGTGGTGCTATATACGTCTGCCACACCCTCTCCTTTTCCATCTCCTTCAAGGAAGTCCTCTCCGCCTCTCATGAACTCCTGTTAGTAAAACTATCCCTCCCTTCCACCCTTCCCATCTTTGAAGGCATCCTTTATGCCACCCCAACGGTCTCTTACTCCTCCCTCCTCAACTCTCTCTCTCTCTCCTGTCTCGTCTCCCTCTCCTCCTTCTGTGGGCTCATCCTCCTCAGCGACTTCAAGGTCAGCTGTCTCTCGCTCTCTCCTGCCACTAAACCCCTCCTCCATTCTATTAAGTCCCTGAATCTTATACTGTTAACCACCAAACCCACCAGACTCAACCCTCACTCGCCCAACCACTCCTTCCTCCTGGACTGGGTGATATCCTCCCACCCCCACCACATCTTGGCTGCAGGCATTCTTTCTGATGCTCTCAGTGACTGCTGCTTTTCCTGCTGTGTGAGAAAAGTTTGATCTCCCCATTCCTTCCCCAAGTACATCTGGCACAGGTCTTTCAGGTCACTCACAACACTGATGCCCTCATTCTGGACCTTGCCTTCTCAGATTGCTCCACTGTTTACTCTGCCCTGTCATCTTTCACCACCATCTTATCCAACACCTGGAACACTCATGCCCCCCTTTGCAAGACCTGTGTGAAATGCACCCACCACTCCTGGATTACGCCTGACCTAATAGACATGAGCAAGTCTCTGGACCTCGCATGGGCCCACTTCAAGGCCTCCCACTCCACGTCTGACCACCAACTTTACAGGTCCCTACAGAACATCTGTACTAAGGTGATTTGCACTGCTAACACCCACTATTTCAAGTCCAACCTCAGTCCAACCTAAATTCCCCATCCAAATTCTGGAGAGTGATCCACTCCTTGTTCGACCCATTGGCCCAATCTGCACCACCACCCCCCCAGTCCTAGCAGATGGCTCACTGGTCTCTGACCACCTCACTGTTGCTACCTTCTTTACCGACTTCTTCACCATCTGTGCTTTACCCTGCCTATCCACCTCAGCTCCTCCCCTCCCTCACTCACCAAACACACTGAAGGTTTTAGCTTCCCCCCTGTCCCTCCCAGGAAGCTGTCCATGCCCTCCTGTCCCTTAACCCCTCCAAACATAGCTCTGATGGCTTGGAGCCCAAACTTCTTTATATATCCACTCCTGCTCTTGTCCATCTTCTCACTCACCTCCTGAACCTATCCTTCTCCCTCTGTACTGTTCCTCATGCCTGGAAAGTTGCCAGAGAGCTACCTCTACACAATGGGGGTGACCCCTCCTCCCCATGTAACTACAGACAGATCTCAGTCCTTCCCTCCCTTGCTAAACCTCATGAGTCCCAAGTGTACTCCAGACTCACAAACCTTCCAGACTCCTCGTCCTTTCTCTCACCTTTCCAGTCTGGCTTTGGAAAAAAAGCACTCCACCATCTCCTCTCTGTTTCATGTCAGTGACTCTATTCTCTCTTGAATGGATCAGGGGTACATCACTGCTGCCATATTCATTGAGCATGCAAAAGCTTTCAACTTAGTTTCCCACCCCCCCTTTCTGAATAAATTATCCTCAGCTGGCCTCTCTACCCCACCAGTTGCATCTTTCCACTCCTACATGGCTGGTGAACTGTCGCCCCAGCTATCTTAGCTGGCATTTCCCAGGGCTCCATCCTGAGCCCCATACTGTTTTCCGTATTTCTCAATGATCTTCCCTCTGCCTATGTCTCATCCCATATATGCATGTGTGATGATGGCACTGTAATTTACTCATCAGGTCCCTCTTCTTCTGCAGTTGAAGCCTCACTCCAAAGTGACTTCCTCAACATGCTGTGCTAGTTTCAAGCAAACCAGCTCAAAGTCAACACCAAAAAGATTGTGTCCATGACCTCTGGTGCCTCCCGGAGGCTAGCAAAGCTATCACCTCCCTCAGCCTTCTCTACCCTGCATGGCACCCACCTGGAGTCTGTCCCCCCTTCAGATACCTTGGCATCTGGCTGGACAGCAAGCTAGATTTTTCCATCCACACTGATGCCTTTCACGCCAAACTCTGCACCAGGATCAACATCCTTTACCAAAACAAGGACTGCCTCCCCACTCACATCTGCCAAGAATTGTTAACCGAAATGATTCTCCCAATATTTGATTATGCTGATGTGGTATATAGCTCTGCCCCTTCCTCCTCTCTTGCCAGACTGGATACTCTTTGCAATGCCTTCTTTGCTTTGCCTCTAACTCTCCTCCCCATACCTACCATTTCTCCATATACTCATCCATTTCCATCCCACCTCTACCCCTTTGTCACCAGTACCACTGCACCTCTTTCATTGCCAAATCTGGGTTGGCTCTCTTCCCTCCCACTTATCTTTCCTCCTCTCCTCTTCCCCCCTCCTTCTACTCTCTATGCTCCAGGGACCCTGCTCCTTCTCCTTATCACACCCTGCTCATGCTTCGGCCAAGCTGCCCTCTCCTACCAGCTCCTCTCCCTGTGGAACCTGCTCCCCCAGCTTCTTTGCCTTTCCTATCTCTCCACTCTCAGTTGTGTGCCTGTAATTAATTTATTGCTAGTTTGCATCTGTCTGTGTAGAGTTGAAGGGACTACCCCGCCTTCCATGACTTTAATAGCTTTCTAAAATTTTGAGAAATTGTTCATATTTTCTTCGAGCAGGTTCAGATAAAAATTTGCTTTGGTCAGTCGAGTTAATTTGGTACACTGCTTCAAGGTTGTCAATCATGTGCTGCCTTGGTAGTCCTAGCTTTTGCTCAGTGCAAGTCTCTGTCCCTCAAAGCTTGTTTGTTTCACTAGAAAATCAGGGTGAGCCTCTTTTTTAGATTTATGTTTAACAAGGGTTGCATGCAGATTTGTAACTTTTAGCCCTTTTTGTGTAGAGAATTCAGAAGCCGCATGTACTGAGTGGGCTAAGTAAAAGTCCTGACAATTTATGGCAGCCAGAGGGCAAAGGTATTCTTGTTCACTAAAGTGAGTGAATGAATGTTTATAAATAAATGAGGACATACTACACCACTTTTTCATACCTCTGGTGCAAACCACCACATAGTTTGTGATCACTGAAAACATTGTCAAAGACAGTTGTAACTGTGATCTTCCGAGTTCTATTAGTAAGGATGATATCCAAAATGGGTTATCCTCCTACCGGATCAGTTCTCTGTATGAAAGACGCCTTATGCTAAAACTGCGCAACACAGACAGCATAGGTGGGAATAGTGACAGGGTGCAAAACTGTTAAATGGTCTATACACGGTTGTGCACCCTGTCACTGCTCCCTAGCAGAGGATACGTTCTCTGCTTGGAGGAGGTCTGCCAAGCAGCTGCTGTGGCTTGACAGGATGAACCACAGGCAGCAATGGAGGCAGTGTGTCTGTGGACTGGGTATCGAATCCTGGTCCCAGATGTATGGACTTTTTCTTTTATATGCACTTTGTGTGAATTAAGTGTCTAACCCCCCCCAGGAGTTGGTTATTTAAGTTGGGGGGGGTCGGGGTGGAGCCCCTCGCAAAACACAGAGATATGCTGCTGGCAAAATATCACACTGTATTGACAGTGCGGTATATTGCTGCGGCAGAATGTCTTGCGACATTATGACCCCATGATGGTTGTCCTCTCCAAGCACATTATTACAGTCTCAACAGGCGCCATGTACTAGCACTGACTTAGCGCTGACTTAACTTCTATGTTTACTATTTGTACTACTTGTACCTGAGTTAAACTTCATTCTGTACCTCAGTGTCTGTTACTTTGTATCTCTGCTCTCAACGTGGAACCTTTGTAAATGAGCTTTCAGCTCAAAGGTCTTAATCCGAGATGTTAATAAATAAATAAATAAAATAACTAGAACAGAGGAATTGCATGGATTTTTCAGATTATTCAATTTGTTAATCATGCTGCGAATGTTACTGGTCATAGATTTCAACCCATTTCAGACTGGTGACTCATCCTGAGTCAAAGCACTGGGGCTTATGCATCCACTACCAAAGCACTTTTTGCTAAGGTAATAATTATTTTGCAGCTCAGCTCCTTGGATGGATTATTTATTTTTGTCTCAGGAGTGCAACTTCTTTTCTGTTCCTGGCGAATTCAGTGAGAGTTAGATTTGAAGAGGGAGGACCAGGGTTTAATTCAATATTTCCAGAACAGATTAGTAATAGCATAATAGTTTATTTGCTTAGGTATATGACCTGGGTGTATGATAGTTTTTTTTTTTTTTTTTTTTATGTAAAGCTTTTCCTTAGTCTCGATTGCTTACTGGCAGGGTCTTCAGCCCTGTCTGTGCCTCCTCTCATCTGACACTCATCTTCCCTGACCACTGAACTTGTGATCCCCACAGATTGCCCCCTAGAAACATAGAAACATAGACTTTGACGGCAGATAAGGGCCACTTGGCCCACCCAGTCTGCCTATTTCCCTACCTACTGGATAAGCTGCAGATTTTAGTTAACCAACAGCCTACTTCATGCCACCACCCCACTACAATTACTTTATGTCTGTCCCATGCATGTTTGAATTCCCCCCTGCAGTGGGGCTGGGTAGGGGAGGGCCATCCTCCCCCGACCCAGTGGCTCTCCTCCAGATTGAGCAAGGTGGCCAGGTGGTGGCACAGAATGGAGACAGGCAGGCAGGCAGGGATTCGTATATCATGCAGTAACCAATTTTCCATTTTCTTCCCTGATGCCCCAGGGCTATTGCAAACACAGTTTACACATGTGCATTGAGGCGTGCATGTGCATTGAAACCACCAGGCCCACTCCACTCACCCAGCATAACATCAGCCCCCTGAGCATTGGTACTCCCACTGGGCCTACACCAGGTGGCAGCCAAGAGCCAGGAAGGCTTCCTCCCCAATCTGGGAGAAGAGAGCCTGGCAGACAGCCACTCGATCCTCTTCAAGCCCCCCCCAACCTGGCCGACCCCTGGTGACTCAAGCTAGTTCTCAAACTCGGGTCACCAGCATGGGAGAAGTAAGGTACATTACAGCGCCTCAGCTCTCTACACCACTGGGCCAGCGTAGGTTTATGTTCAGTTTTATGGAATCGTTTGCTGTGCCTGATATTGACTTTGCATCGAGGAGCTTTACAGGTTGGAATATTCTGCCAACTGGGAAGTGAGCTAACAAATATCAACGTAAAAAAAGTCTATAAGCTGGGAAAGCACAGTTAATCAGGTGCATAGCTGGGTAGTGTCAGGTGACCATAGGTGGGTCAGAGCATCAACGCAACTCATGTGGACAACAGTATCCAGTTGCATATCTAGCATACTGCCCCCCCAATGAAGGCATGTCAGTTTCAAGGCAGAGAAATATGAACAGTAGGTATCACATTTTATGAAAGAGGAGTGATTGTTTAGGGGTCATTATATAAGGAAGGTCACCCAGGTATGGAGAATGTAAGACAATCTGAAAGCTTGTTTTAGTAATTCAGCCTTTTCCTAATGGCGCCCCCCCCCCATGAATGCATTTGATTAACTAAAGGTCACTCAGGTAGAGGGAGGGGTATGCTATGTAAGGGTCACCCATATAGGTAGGGGAAGGGGTATGCTATG
The DNA here is from genome assembly GCA_016271365.2 of Neoceratodus forsteri. NCBI lineage: Eukaryota > Metazoa > Chordata > Ceratodontiformes > Ceratodontidae > Neoceratodus > Neoceratodus forsteri. The sequence continues at coordinate 796,230,620 of CM028134.1, read as the reverse complement.
CAAACTTATTTTCAGTTTCAACAATGCTTCCTAAAGACCCCTGTTTTGATCAGCTATATAAGGGTTACTCACATTTGGAAGGAATAGGGATGTGCTGTGCTTAATAATTAGCACCCAGGTAGGGAAAACTAGCAATCCTAAATATCAGGAGGAAAATAGTTGCTTTTAGGAGGTACACAAAAACAGGGAGGACAGGGAGGAGTACCTGAAGGAATTGAAGGAGGTGACAAGGGCACTAAGGGCAGACAAGGCATCTAAGGAGCTCAGGCTGGCACAGGGCATTAAGAATGGGGAGGACTTCTTCAGGTGCATCAGGGAGAAGAGGAGCTGTAAGGAACATATAGTAAGGATTAGGAAGGAGGAGATGGGTGGAAGCAGGGGGGCTGATAAGGCATAAGCGCTAAATCATTACTTCTGCTCAGTATTTACTAAGGAAAAAGAGGGGTGATACCCAAGGGGAAAGGGAGGACAGGAACAGAGGGAGAGAGGGTGATGAATTGGGAAATCACGGAGGGCAGGATTCTGTAGGATTTGAGGGCACTGAAGGTGGACATGGCACCAAGCCCAGATGGCATCCACCCCAGGGTACTGAAGGAGCTGACAGAGGTTCTGGTGGGACCTTTGGCAGACCTATTCAGTGCCTCACTACACTCAGGGTGTGTACCTCAGGACTGGAGGATGGCTCATGTGGTGCACCTCCACAAGAGTGGCCCCAAGGATGAACCAGGGAACTACAGATTGGTGAGCCTTACATCCATCGTGGGTAAGCTGCTGGAGACTATCCAGAAGGAGCAGCTGGTGTCCTTCCTGGAGGCCAAAGGGCTATAGGACAGCAGACAGCATGGCTTCATAAGTGGCAGATCCTGCCAAACCAACCTGGTGGAGTTCTATGACTGGGTAACTAGGTAATTGGATGGGGGCCATGCAGTGGATGTCCTGTATCTGGACTTCAGCAAGGCATTCGACTTGGTGCCGCGGGAGGCTGGGAGAGATTATAAGGCACAGGGCAGGTGCAAAGCTGGTGAGATGGGTGGAAACTGGCTTCAGGGAAGGCAACAGAGGGTGGTGGTGGGTGGGGAGCTCTCATCCCCAAGGGTAGTGATGAGCAGTGTTCCACAGGGCTCAGTGCTGGGACCAGTGTTGTTTGGGATATTCATTGCAGACATATCATTGGGCATCAAGAGCAAGAACAGTCCATTTGCTGATGATACCAAGATGGGAGCAGTGGTGGATGACTTAGGGGATGGCAGGGGTTGCAGGATAATCTGGCAAAGCTGGAAACCTGGTCAGACACCTGGAAACTGGGGTTCAATGCCAAAAAGTGCAAGGTGCTGCATTTTGGGGTGAAAACCCCAAAGAGGAGTAATAGCTGGGGGGAGTGCAGCTATCCGAGAAAGAGGAGGAGAAGGACCTGGGGTACTCATTACGGGGTCAATGAACAACTCAGCACAATGTAGGAAGGCAGCTGCAAAGGTTAACAAAATGCTGGATTGCATTGCAAGGGGTATATCCTCGAGGAGGGGGGAGGTGATTCTGCCACTGTATAGATCACTAATTATACCGCACCTGGAGTACTCCGTGCAGTATTGGTGCCTGTATCTGAAGAGGGACATTAAGTTACTGGAGAGGGTGCAGTGCAGGGCAACAAAGATGATCCAAGGGCTGGGGGACTTACCATATGAGAGGAGGCTGAGGGAGTTGAACATGTACTTGCTGGAGGAGAGGAGGGATGGGGGGATATGATTGAAACCTTAAGTACATGAAAGGAATAAACAAGACAGGTTCTGAGGGGTGTTCAAAGTAAGGAAGGGGAGGCACACTTGGGACCATGATATTTATTTATTTTGAGACTGGAGGGAGAGAGAAAGGTTCAGTAGGGAGATGAGGAGACACTTTTTTATGGAGAGGGTGGTAGCTGGGTGGAATGCATTACCGGTAGAAGTGGTATGCAGTAGAACAGTGGACTGCTTCAAAAGGGGCTGGGACAGGGCAAGGGGGAGGGTCAAGGGAGGGCAGGGGTGGGAGAGAGGGGCAGCTGCAGAATAAAGGGCGCTAGCTGCACACTCAAGCAGACTTGATAGACCACTAGGCCTTTATCTGTTGGCAAATTTCGTATGTTCGTATATACCATACCCCAGTAAAATGTAAAAACAACATAGCTGAAAGACCATAAGATGCAGCACCTATAAATACAAGCTAAATATCCCAGTGAGAAAAAATAAAAATGAAAATAAATTCAGTAACATCAAAACTTGTGACATACCAGAAGAAAGGTAATCAATTCTATGGCACAATATAGCAAACTCAACCAATCTGTGCACTAAGCTCACAGAGTCATCAGGTAGAAAACTTTGCTCAGGGGTGGTTTGCAGGCTACTAGGGCAGGGAGAGGAGAGAGATAAGGAACTTGAACCAGACGTAGAAAAGGGGGTGCCAAAAGGAGAGGTAGCAGTAGGAGATTGTAACCTGCTAGACACTGACTGGTCCATCCCAACAGCCAGGAGTGCCAGAAGCCAGGCACTGCTTGATAATTTGCAGGACCGCATGCTGATGCAGCAGCCAGGAAACCCAGTAGACAATCAGCCATCTTAGATGTGGTACTCACCAACTCAGAAAGAGTAGCTGGAGTGCAGGTTGCGGAACCACTGGGGTCCGGCGACAGCAATACTATATGCTTTGAAATGGTCCTGTACACCAGTAAGAGCTCATCTAAGGCTGAAGTGCTAGAATTCAGAAGGGCAGATTTCATCTAGTGAATGGAACTAGTTATTGTGTATTGTGTATTTCTCTTTTTACAGTTAAATGTATTATTTGTATAAATTCTGAAGCAGTGTGTATGATTGTTGTATGCTTGAAGGACCCCATTGTAAATGAGTTTTGGCTCAACTGGATAATCCTTTTCTTGATTGTCAAGAATAAACAGTTACTACTACTACTAGTTCTGAGCAGGTTAGCTGGAATAGACAGCATCGGTGGAGTAGACAAAAGATGGGGGCATACTGGCACAAGAACAGTTATCAAGAGAAACAAATACAAGAGACCAGTTTGGTTCTCTGAAAAGGTCACAGAGGCAGAAAATGCCAAAAAGAAGGTATTCCTTTTTTTTTTGTTTAATATTTTTATCCCCCTGCCACTTGCAAGCCAACTCCTTCAGGAGTCGCCAAGGCATCCAGCTGGCTGTCATCCCCTCTTACCTGTGCTCCGGTGCGCTGGCCTTCCCCATGGAGCCATGGTTTATCCCCCCCAGAGGGGGATGAGGGGGCCCCCCTCAAACTTCCGTGTGTCATCAGGAAGCCTTTTGCTGCAGGACAGGCAGAGCAGATCTGGGACAGTGCCGGGCACGCCATCATCCTGGCATACAGGAGGTTTTTTTCCTCCCTGCCCAGGGCCACCGGCACACAAGGAGATCAAGGGGTCCTATACACACGCAGAGGTGTGGTGGTGTACCTAGATCTGACTGATGTCCCAACCCTCCCTTGGCATCCCCTGATCTGCACTACCACCTGTGGTCACCCAGGTGGCAGTATAGCAGTGGGAAAGGCAACCCTTCCTCCCCGGAGGAGGAGGAGGAGAGTGTCTTATAGGATGCTCAGTTCTCCTCCCACTAGCCATCCCCTGATGACCTCAAGTCTGCCACTGAACTCAGGTTACTAACATTGTGAGTGGTAGCACTACCACTGTGTCAACAGGCTGACCCAAGAAGGCCTTTCTACAGCACAAAAAAAACCAGGGATGAGGAATGGGACAAGAGGGTAGTCAAGATTGTAAAGACAGACACAGAATTGTGTACTGTGGAGGGGCTCAATGGAGGGGAGAAACAGTTTTTAAGATATACAAGAGGAAAAAGAAAGATGGAAAGATGGATTGTCAGGTTAAAGGGGGGGCAGGGTAATAGAGGACAATAGACAGAAAGCAGCCGCGCTAAATGGTTACTTCTGCTCGGTATTCACTATGGAGAACAGCAGGCCCTTGTCAGAGAGCGGCATAAAGGCAGCTGAAAGAGGGGTCCCAGAAATTAGGCTGCAGAAGTATGCCAGTGAAAGAATCAGACAATGGTTAGCAGCCCTAAAGGTAACAAGGCCTCGGGGCTTTACTGGAAGCATTGAAGGGTACTAAGAGAACTGGCATCATTGTTAGCCAAACCTTTGGTGGGGCTATTCAGCAACTTTTTTGTGTAGCAAGGGGTGGTTCCCAAGGACTGTAGGATGGGGGATGTAGTTCCGCTACACAAGGGAGGAGGACAAGGAGCAGCTGGGAAACTATAGACCCAGCAGCCTTACATCTGTGGTAGGGAAGCGGATAAAGACACTAGTCCAAGAGTACCTAGTGGAATACCTGGAGAACAAGAAGCTTCAGGATAGTAAGCAGCACAAGTTTGTGGCATGGAGCTCTTGTCAGATCAGCCTGGTGATATGCTTTGACTGGGTAATTGGGGTAGCTAACAAAGGGCACACAGTGGGCTTACTATACTTCAACTTCAGCAAGGCATTCTACTCTGTTCCACACCAAAGGTTGCTGAAGAAGATGGAGGATCTGGATACAGCTAGGAAAATAGTAAAATGGGTGGGGAGTTGGTCAGAGTGGAGGCAGCAGAGAGCTGTAATGAGTGGGGTCAGAGATTTCACCGGCAGAGTACCACAAGGATCTGTCTTGGGCCCAGTTCTCTTCAATATGTTCTTTAGCAACATAGGAGAGGGAATTCAGGGCAGGTTGTGTCTATTTGCAGATGATACTAAACTCAAACAAGCATTTGTCAATGCCAAATGCTGTCTTGCTGACGTTGGCATTGGTAGTGCAGGAGTTAGAGAGATGCATAATAGGAATGGCAGTAAAGTATGGAACCAGTGTCAACCCCACCCCACCCTGCAGAGACCGACAGGCATTGAGGTGTGCCTTTGGGTCATCGGCCATAACGCTCATGCCATTTCACCTCACCCCACCCTGCAGACTCTGACAAGTGTCGCATTGTGCCTTGGGGTCATCGGGCCTTTCACTCACCCCATTCCATAAGGAAATACATTTAGATGGGTGCAGTACAGGAGAATGAGGTGATCTTTGGGGCTGAAGAGTCCAAGGCACACCTTGATGCCTGTCACTGGCTGCAGGGTGGGGGTGGGGGTGGAATGGCATGAGCATTACAGCCGACAATCCAAAGGCACACCCCTGATGCCTGTCAGTCTCTACAGGGTGGGATGTTATGGTCAGAAACCCTAACGCCTCGGGCGTTTGTTGGTATTTGCACTCCAAATTTTCAATATGGCCTTTTTGTGACCCCACCTCATGAAAGCATTTGGGACCTCTGCTCATGAACAGTGGCACTGTGATTTTGTTAATCTGTCCTGAACGTTGATTTCACACAGCGACCACACCATTCTGTGCCAGATGTGCGAAAACACATTTAAGGCAGGATGTGAAAAATGACAGCTGTACCATTCATAAGGAGGTGTGAAGAAATAGCAATGTTGAAAATCTGGAGTGAAAATATAAAAAATTCTCAAAGTTACGAGCATGTGTGGAAACTGCACAATGCATGCTCGTAACACAGTCATTTTGTGCACAAAGGGTGGGTGGGTGCGGGCTGTGGGAGGGGGCACCAGAGACAACGAGGAACCGTTTTCTCTTTTACAGGTAAAAACAAACAAAAAGACATCGCGGGAAGTTTTTTTTTTTTTTACAGGTTTGCCTTGGCACACTGGGGTGGGCTCCCAGTGTGCCACCTGTGTTTTTTTGGGAGGGGGACTGAAGCCAATGGGGATTGGACTCCCCTATTGGCACAGAAAATGTGTCTGTATTTCAGGGGGCCCATGATGCCAAGGGTGATTGGGCACCCCCCACAGCAGACAAATTAAAATAGGGGGACATTATGCTGATGGGGATTGGGCTCCCCTGTTGGCTAATGAACTGGGGAGGGAGCATGCCGACAGTGGGATTGGGCACCCCGACATTGGCTTTCAGGCAGCACTGTGAGAGGTGGATGGCAACAGCCACTGCCATGTTTATTGAAATGTTACACCAGGCAAGGCATGCCCTGCAATGACGGGTTGCTCCCTCATTGCAGCAGTGAAATTGTTTCAAGTTGGTGGCATGCTTCTGAGCAGCTGTCATAGACAGCGTGCTCATTTATTGGTGCCACAGAGCCCAGCCCAAAAAAGCAGTGGCACCATTAGCTGCAACACGACCGCACCTCCAAAACCTGCTACTCCACCAAGCTGTCACAAAATGTTGCTTGCGCATGTGCAAGACAACATAAAAAGTCAAAGACAAAGTTTATTGGCAAGAAAATAACTCCATTGAGCAGGCTCATTTACAAGGAGGTCCTGAGGCAATGGTGTGCAATGCACTTACAATACAATATGCATAAGGAGCAATTACAAAATACAATATAATATAACACAGTAATAACCAAAAACAGCAACAAAAAAATCATATATATATATATATATATATATATATATATTCATATCCATATATATATACACATGTGTACAGGGAATTATCCCCAAGGGAGGGAAAAAATATTTACATAGAAAACATATGTATAAGATTTAGGTCACTGCGGCTGATAATATCAGTATCAGGGTAAACAAGGTGATCAAGGAAGTACTGACAGTAGATAGCTGGGCTTACAAGTAGGCCAGGATTCTACCAGGAGTGGCAGGGTTCAGAAAGAGAGGAGATCAGGATAGTGATGTTAGGGTAAACAAGTGTCCAGAAGAGAGGGGAGGGGGGGTGGTAAGGCTAGGAGAGCAGCAGACAGGTTAAGTCAGAGGTGAAAGCATTGGGAAGGGTGAGAGGAAATAGAAGAGAGGCTGGATAGGGGTGAGTGCACTTAGCCTAGGCATATAGGGCACCACTACCACCTCCTATACCCTCTCTGGCATATACCACCACATTTATTTGCCCTCTGACTCCCCCTTCTGCCCTCCCCTATGAATCCCACGGCCCTAAACACCCCTACCTAGCACAGTTTACACTCCCTCCCAACCCCTATTACCTACTGACCTCCCCTTCACCACTTCCCCAGCCACCCACCCACACTATCATCTACAGACATGAACACCTGACAATGCCTTCCTTGGGCTGCTCCCACTCAGCCCCCACCCCCACCCAGAGCCACTGAAGTGCTCAATCTATAACCCCAGCTATGGATCACCCCCCCACCCCCACTAGTCTCCCGTAATACCCAGTGGAGGTGTATCACTTTGCACCTGTTTTTTAACACTACAATGTCTTGTTATATTTGATGTCAATTTCTATGTTAGACTCCAATGTATTAGTGGTAACTAAAATTTGCGCAAACCCATGTAACCTTATTGTACTCTAACTGTTTTACTGTTGTCTGTATCTGTTCGCTTGTCTAACTTGAAACCTTTGAAAATGAGTCCTTGACTCAAAGGTATTAAACCTAAACTGAAATAAATAATTAAAAATAAAAATTACCATCACCCATTTAGCGCGATCAGACTGTCATTGATAGCGCTAAGCGATTAATGTTAATTTCATTGCATGCTAAAAGTTGCATGAAGCACGATCGCTTGAGCAGCATTTAAAGAGCTGCAAGTAAATAAATGTTTGTGTAGATTAAAGGAGCCGCAAGTAAAGTGTTAAAGAGCTGCTTGTGGCTCGTTAGCTGTGGTGTGATTACCACTGGTATAGAGGGAGGGAAATAGAGAGAGAGACTGGGAGGCCGGATAGGGGTGAGTGCAGAGGGAGGGAACATAGGGAGGAGAGAGGTCACTCATACAGGGGAGTGCGGTGTTAGTCTTTTATTAGTGACAGGCTATAGCCAGTGACAAGTACAGGAATCATGTAATTTGCTAGCAAGTAGAAGTAGTAAGTAAACTCTGTGGTAGAGTTGACAGTGTGGAGGAGATAAGGGAACTGTAGAGAGAGATCTGCAAAGGCTGGAAAATTAGTGCAAAGTCTGGTAACTGAAATTTAATGCCAAAAAGTTCAAAGTGATGCACTTAGGGAACAAAAACCCCAGAACAGAGTATTTGATTGGCGGGGTTCAGCTGGACCAAATATCTCAGAGGAAAGGGACTTAGGGGTCATAATCAGTGACTCCCTTAAACAAACCAGCCAGTGTAAAAAGGCCTTTAGCAAGGCTAATAGAATGCTAGGTTGCATTGGGAGAGGGTTTGGCAGTGGGGAGCAGGAGTTACTGTTACCTCTGTATAGGTCAATTGTAAGGCCACACCAGGAGCACTGTGCCCAGTTATGGAGTCCTCACCTAAAAGAGGGACAGGGACAGGCTAGAGACAGTACAAAGCAGGGTAACCAAGATTATTCAGGGCCAGGAAGGCAGATTCTATGAGAACTGGCTAAGAGCGCTGAACCTGTATTCATGCAAGTCCAGAAGGGGGGAAGGATATGACTGAGACCTTCAAGTCCTGAAAGCAATAAGCAAGCTGAACTGTGAAAAGCTATTTATTTTCTATTGAAACGTTTCACCAGGAAAGGACACTGAGCAATCGAGTTTGCTCATCTCCCGCCGATGCCAGGGGAGGGGATACAGAGGGGCAATACATGTACATATGCCAATGCTGGCTACATAAAATATAATACATGATATATACAGTGCAAAATGTATACAAAATGAGTAGGATAATACACAATTGATGAAGTATGGGACATAACAATTTTGCAGCTAGAACATAACTTTAGTGCTATTACGTGCTTAAGGTGGAATATTATGGGTAAGGGAGAGGGTGAGTAAGAATAGACAGTATGGTGAGAATATAAGGAAGATTGTTTAGAAGCAGGTACAGTTAGGGGAGATGTTAAGCAGGGCTGAAGATAAGGATGAGGGAGACGAGGAGTGATGAATTTGAGGAGGCAATGAGTTCCAGAGTTTAGGGAAACAATATGAGAACGCAGATTGGCCCATTGTAGTAGTATGGTGAGGGACAGGCAAAGTGCGAGAATCAGTTGATCTGAGAGAGTGATGTGGGGGTGTGGGAGTGGCAAGGGAGGTAGAGAGGTAAGAGGGTAGTGTGCCAAACCAGAATTTAGAGATAAAGTTGGTGCAGTGGGAGAGACGTCTGTAGTCCAGTGATTGGGAGGCCAGAGAGTGGTAGAGGTCGCAGTGGTGGGTGGGGAAGGGAGTCCAAAGTGAAGTGACAGCAAGAGTTGAAAAAGGTATCCAATTTGGCTAGGGAGGACTTGGGGCAGCACTGTGGACCACGTCACAGTAGTCAAATTCAAACATAGGTAATATCATTTTCTGTACAAGTTCGCATCTCCCGTAAGAGGTAGACTGATATGATTCTTGAACAGGGCGTCAAGTTTGGGGCACAGTTTTTTCAGGATGGCTTCCACATGTCCAGAGAAATTGAGGTGCTGGTCAACTAAACCCCAAGGTACCTGAATGAGGATGTGTCCTCGATAGTAGTCCCATCTAGGGTGTGGAAGAAGGGTAGGGGGTTTAGCCTAGAGAGTCTCTGCCTAGTGCCAAAGGTCATGGAGACTGTCTTGTTAGTATTTAGGAAAAGTTGAAGAGAGTGAAGCCAGTGTTCAGCCTTGTTGAAGTTAAGTTGTAATCTGGTTGCTGCATCAGAGGAGGAGGAGGAGGAATGAGCGGAGGTGTACAGAACAGTGTCATCTGCATACATATGAATTGAGGAAGATGAACAGACTGCTGGGAGGTAATTTAAGAAGATGAAGAATAATAGTGGGCCTAGCACTGAGCCCTGTGGCACACCTGTGTGTATCGGGGGGGATATTACATTAGCTCTCCTGGCCGATTGTGTCCCACCTACCAGGTAGGCTCTGAACCAACTGGTGGCAGAGTCAGACAGGCCAGCTGAAGTAAGGGTATTAGAAGGAGGGAGTAGGAGACCATGTTGCAAGCCTTAGCAAGGTCAACAAAAATGGCAGTAGTAATCTGACTACCATCCACCCCTGTCAGGATAGAGTAGGTGAGTCTAAGAAGAGAGGTTGTGGTAGAATGCTTTTTCCTAAAGTCAGATTGGAAGGGAGTGAAGAAGGAGGAGGAGGAGTCAGAGAGATAGGAGGAGAGCTGGGTAAGGACAAGATGTTCCTGGAGCTTAGCCAGGGCTGGAAGGAGTGAAACTGGATGGTAATTACTTGGGGTGAAGGAATCTCCTCCCTTAGGTAGAGGGAGAACAGTGACATGTTTCCAGTCAGTAGGGACAGATGCTAGGGGGAAAGAGAGGTTTAGAAGGTCAGATAGCAATGAGGAGATGACAGATGCAAAGAGATATAAAAGTTTAGGGTTGAGACCATCCGGGGACCTGCCTTTGGATGGGATGAGAGTGAGGAGAACTTAAAAACATCAGTCAGTGAGACAGGGGAGAAGGAGAAGCTCTCAGCTGGGGGGGGTGAGTGGAGTGATACAGGGGCAGGGCTAGAGGGGTTGGGAGGGAGAGATGAGAGGAGGGTGATAGCACAAGATGTAAAGTAGGTGTTGAATTCTGATACAACAGTGGAGTGGTCGGACTGAGAGAGTTATTTACCCTTAGGAGCAGCGTAGGTGGTTTTGTTGGGGGGGGTGAAAAGGGAGTGAACGACCTTCCAGAACCTGGAGGGGTTGGCAGTGTTAGTTTGAAAAGAGGAGCAGAAGTATTCAACTTTTGCGAGGTTGATGGCCTTTGTACATGAGTTGTGAAGGGCCCAGTATTTACCAGGCACAGAGAAGCTAGGACACAGGGTCATGAGTAGAGATTAATGGGGTAAGTTTTAAAAGGGACATGAGGAAGTTTATTTTACAGAAAGAGTGACTGAGCCATAAAATGGTCTGCTAACAGAGGTGGTGGGTGCTCAAACCATAAATGGCTGCAAACATTGCTGGGATAAAGCTAAGGGTATGAGGGTAGCTTACTCAGAGGTATGAGGGAAATGGAAACATGGAGAGCAAAAGGGGAAATAGGGTATGCATAGACCCTACAGAGACAATAGGTCCTGGGGGTATGATAGGATAATATGAGCAGACTAGAAGGACTGTCAGTCTTTTTCTGCCACCATCCTTAATTTTTTATATGTTTCTAAGTTTGCTTTAGAAATAGAGCACTGCAATCATTTGCTTTTTTACAAACGTAGAAGACCTACAGCAATAACCTGATGCTACACAGAGTAGAATGTCAGGACAGAGATGCTCACCCAGCTGTACTCGAGTAGCATCTCCGGACAATGGTCGTTGTCAAGGATGACACTCATGGTAGATGTCCTAATAAACTGAGTTGCCCTTAGCCCTCTGGACTACGGTGAGGAAAACCACTAGGCTTGCAGTGAGTCTAGAGAGGAGATCTCTCACCCCAAAGATCCCAATGAAGGTTACTGATTGGCTGGCATTGGCAACTGGCCTGGCTGGGTAGGGTCCTAGAGAATCTGTCTTGCAGTCTGGTGATCATGGAGAGGGGAGGGGAAGTAAACATCTGGATGCTGTAATGACCCCTGAGGTGCCATTCCTGGTAGAGAAAAGTCTGGAGTGAGTGGAAGCAGAGAAGAGTGGGTCATGTTTTGTAGGGCCGCAGCAGTTTGAATTTCGGCAGGCTCAATTCAGTACTTATTCCCTTTGCTCTTATTTGAGCATGATTGTCCACTTGAAGCATGAGGTTTATAGGCCTCACAATGCAGTTACTTTCTGGGCTCCAAGGAACCCAGCATTGTGTCATAGAAGTATACAGCAGGTGCAGACAGGGGACTACGTATTGTCTTAAAACAGAAAACTGATCCTTATGACCTCATGGACCTCCAGTCCCATGTCAAGACAGTCTATACAAGCCAAACCTGTAACACTGTAAAAGAAAAACTGGTTAAAGCAGCAGTATTTGTTAGTCACCATAGAGCTGTTTCAACAATAATGTTTTTCCTAGCAAAAATAATATCAAGATACCCATTTTTCTTTTTCTTTCATTTCTGAACCAAGGTACTATTTTGTAGTTTTTAAATGCTCTGCTCACATGCCATGCCTGGCATAAAAAATGTAAATATCTTGGTACCGCGCTGTGCTCCTTACCATAAGAAACATGTGGTAACACCATCCTAATTGCTGTGTGTTTATGTTGTTATTGTAATTCTGTTAATTGTATTAATTGTGAGGAATTCTATGAATATTTATTGCAGTGTGTGTCCTGTCCTACAACTGGGTCAGGCCAATAAAAGGGCCATGTGACCCAGTGCTTTTTACCCGGTCAACAAAATTTTAAATAAAATAAATAATATATCCACATACAGTATATGTTTCTAGCATGTACATTCAAAAGGGAACCTCAACAGAAGAGATTTTTAAAAATTGTGAGTGGCGGCCATCTTTAATTACATGAGTTTTCAATTACAAAATTAGTTATAAAAGCTGTTGTAAAAATATCTGAGAAAACTATACACTGAGGATGAATATAAGGATGTCAGAAACATACGTCTGCTAAAAAAAAAAAATGTTAACAGTCCCACTTGTCTCACTCACCTGGGTTGCCCCGGAGCCCTCGGGGTCCTCAACGTACTTCCCCAAGGGGGCTGAGCCTGAGTTCTGTGCCGGATCGCTAATGGTGACTTGGTGCCCCCACCTAGGGCAATGGTATGGCCTCCTGTGGGCAAGACAGGTTACCACTGTAGGGAGTGAAAGGACTCCAGCATCAGGTTCTTGTTAGAGATAAACAAGTAGAAGGAATGACAGACAGTGACAAATCATGTAATAAACAAGTTTATTACAAAAACACAGACTTACAACCTGCAGTGAAACAAATACTGGGAGAAACAAGTTCCCCTACATCTAGACGCAGCAATTCTCAGCAATCTTTTCTAGAATAGCACTTTTCATAGTAGGATAAGGAAAAAGGTGCAAAAGTTCTCATTGGCTGAAGCCAGTTGTACCATTACATTGCTGGATAGAAAATGTAGAGTCAGCAGGAAGAAAAGCATTACGTTATACATAAGACATAACATTAGTTAGAACAAAGACGGCACAGAAATTGTAGCAGGTGCAAGGTCATTATGGTGCAAAGCAGTGTCAGCAGAAATACATGTGTACAAGAATACTTTGGTAAAAAGATATGGTTAGGCCCAAAGCACATATGCCCCATATAAGCAAATGAACATTACATATAACAGAAAACTATGAAATAATGCTGTAAAATAAATGTATACTGTATAGTGTATACACTTAACAAGCATGATCCCTAGTGCCCATGCTTGTACAGTGGATACCCATTACTACATGTTAGTGCAATACAGCAATATCACAGTAATAATTAAACATCTGCCATTGGCATGTGCATGAGGGTGCAAGGGGTGTGGGATCCAGGTGCAACATTCCCCTCCTTGTTGCCTCAAAAGGGGCAACACAACCATAGGGAAGCAGTTGGAATCATTTACAAGCCTGAAGCATGAGCCTTGTAAAGGAATGTTAATCATAATATTGCATGACAGAATGCCACAGACAGTAACACGTCAGTATTAATAATATAGGATAACAAATAAAACAGGGTTACATGTGTGATGGATAATCACAGATTGAAACCTAAATGGAGACAAAAATTTATGTAGTTTGTAAAAAGCAGTCAGATAGTCAGGGTTACTGTCAAAAATGGGCCTGTCCAGGAGCTGGTACAGGGGTGATCACAGATGGAGCACAAATGGTATGTTTGTAAAACATAGTGCAGAACTCAGGGATGTCAACACCACAATTGAAATATGTGAAAATATGTTAACATGTGATACCACATAGAGCACAATATGACATAACAATGTATATTGATGAGGAAGAGTTCATGGAATCCACTTTGAGAGTGGAAAAGGTAGATGCTACCTGGTGTTGAGGTGTGGCTCACTCTTGGAGCTTGATTGAAGAATCTGTTGATACTATCTCTTGACAGATAGATCCTTATACAACATATATGACCAGTTTAGAAAGGTCATATGAATAACAGTCCATAAAGTTCATTGTTTGCAGAAAGGTGGTAACCCCACAAGGCACATGGGGCTATGCAGATGGTAATTGAAAGATGAAACACCATTATAGTAAGAAAGTCAATGTTGATATTGCTGGCTGCTGAATGGCTGGATTGGCAGAGGCCTTGGCAGGGGGGTGCATTAGATTGTGCATTGAGTCCTTTATGCAAATATCAACACACACTGGCATAGCGTTTGTGTTGTGGAAGTTGATCACACCCTGGCACAAAGAATGATAGTTCATAAGTGACAGTCCATAAAAAAAACAATGAGTTTGTATTAGGTGCCAGCCAGGCTTGGAAAGAGCAGCAGTGAAGAAAATGGATGTCTTGCTTGAAGATCAACTGAAGAAGAAGAATCTCCTTGCTGAAGTTAGGGGATTCCCCCGTAACCCCAGGCTTAACTTCATAGTAAGCAGAAACTATAGGCTTGATTGTAGAGGTCTGAATTGGTTGGACCTTGTCAGTCGATTTAAAGTTTTACAAATAGGTGTAATTTTGCTGAAAACATTACACTTGCAGAGGTAATAATATCCTGTTTCATGTAGTAGTCCTTATATGGAGCCAGTCAGGCACAAAGATGGTAATGACATTGAAGCTGTGGCAGTTGTTTTCTTTTCAGGAAAAAGATGAATGTTTTTGCAGCGTAGATGAAAATGTTACTGTTGTTGTATGTGGAGATGTTACGTGGGCCACACCATGGAAACCTGCAAACTTGTAAAGTGTGTTAGAAACTGAGTTAAGAACACATAAATAACAATGTTTATACCAATGACCTTTTTTGTTTTGTAAAGAGTGGTGTGACAGAGCCTAAATGTCTGAAAATTGTGGAAAGAGAAAAATAAAAATGGGGCATTGACCACACACCTGGGGGTGCAGGCCGAGGTCCAATAATACCATTTGACCATTTGTGAATCCATGACAATGTCATGATTACACCCTGCTTTTAAATCGCAGAAGAGGCTATGACAGTGATGAACATGATTTCCCTGTCTATGTGTTGCTGGCAGACCTAACTGAGGCCTGTGTTATAAAATCTTGTAATGTTATAATAACACACTTCAAACATGTAGCTTATGGCAATGTCTGTTACACTATGCAATAGTGGGACAAATATATATATATATATATATATATATATATAGTTGGCCTCTACCAACTGATAATAGTGCCTATTGCACCTGTGACAAGTGAAAGGATTTGCCTTTTTACACTATAGTGAAATACTCCAAAGTACTGAGTGAGGTAGGGCCTAATATGGAACCTTGAAGCATAGGTTCTGGAGTAGAATCTAAATTCTGACGTATTATAATTGTTAAGATTTAAAGTCACAAAACGAGCATAGAGTGCACTTTATTTTCCAGGGGTACCTGGGAGTGATGAGACAAACAAGGCATTAATTTGTCTGGGGTTTTGCTTGGAACATAGTGTAGGGGTGGGTCAGCAATGCTGGCCCCAGTATCTAGGTTTGGTTATGGGCATTAAAAACATTCATAAATGTGGAACAGTTTTCTGAATACACACTTGATAAAGTGTAGCAAAATGTAAATCAAATCATAATATCATAAACATAAAACATAACTTTTTTTGCAATAGAACAATGTCAGTATTGAGCATAATGCATAAAATACATTTCAAACAACAGAACAAATGTAGACTGCAAATTTAGTTCAGAATCCAGTAATCTTAGGGCATTGTGAATTCACTTGTGTTGAGCACAACCGTTGCATAAGTTGCAAAGGGTGGGGCATAGTTTAAGTTCGTAAGTTGCAGTCCTTGGTAAAAAATTACTTAGTTTTGGTTGAAAAAATTATTTGAGCAATCCACCACGCTGGTTTTTTTGTTAACTTGTAAGGCTTTTTCAGGGCATGCAATGCTTTAGAACTTTGAAATTATAGAAACTTGTTTGTGCTTATAGAAGGCAGATGATTGCATCCATTGCTGTAAGGCTATGGAAAGTTGTTTTGTATTTGTCTGACAGGATAAGAAAGCTGAAAAGACAATAAAAAGATTTGAGTATGTGGAAATACATACAAAGTCCCCCCCCCCACTTGGCTGGACAGAGCTGGGTTATACTGTTAGACTACATTGGGTCTTTTCAAAACTTATAAATAACAACTAGTTATTAGCAAATACACATTTTGTTTTATTTACCCCATGGGAAGAAAGTGACGTACCTTGCAACCTCTATGGGTGTTGCACTGGATGGAAGGATATTATGGTGCCCCCCCCCCAAGCTCCTACTGTGATAAAAAAGGCAGCTCGAGCACTATAGCAATAAAAGGGTTGAGCTGTTGGTGGTGACGTGGATGCTGAAACAGAAATGGTCTGGCAATTTTAGTGGCCAGTCATGCAGCACCTTAAAAAGGTGTGCACTGGATAAATGGTAATGGTGTGGCCACAGTGCTTTCCCCAAATACCTATATTTTTCAAATTATAACAAAATTATATTGCAATTATTTTAAGAAGGGTGGCTTCATATGTTACCAGAAGATGGGGAACTCTTTTTCCGAGGAAGGAAGGAAGGAAGGAAGGAAGGAAGGAAGGAAGGAAGGAAGGAAGGAAGGAAGGAAGGAAGGAAGGAAGGAAGGAAGGAAGGAAAATCCTGAAAATAAAACAAGATTACTTTGATAGGATAAAAGAAACCAAGCGTCCCTGGGTTCCCTTATCCTAAGCATGACAAAATGTCAGCTGAGTTCATAAAAGATCCGGACTGATGATAATGCCATACGTACGTATATCTTAGAATGCATTTTCAAAAGGAAAAATGATCACACCATGGTCACGCATAAAAACAAAAGTCATTGTTTTTAACTGTAGATGGTAAACTCTCAAAAACAGCTGTAATATTTCTTTTTAACAGTATACTGTATATATATATATATATATATATATATACTGTACATACATATACATATATATATATATATATATATATATACTGTACATACATATGTATATAAAAAAAATACCGGGGTGGTGAGTAACCCCCCTCTCTTAAGTGCCTTGCATAGTATGGGAATCACGTGATATTGTTCAGGGACAAAGGAGCTGTGCTACAACCAAACCTTCATGAAGAAAGGCCTTGGGGCATTGGCTGTGTTGGCTGCAAGCCCAGAAGAAAATGTCTGTCCTTTTTGCTTGGACAGAGTGCAAGTGTAACCCAGGGCTGGTATGCTGTTTGAATCTGACAGCAATACCAGGTGGGCTGGGTTTGGGGAGGAATAGGTCACTTGGCACAAAGGCTAGGTTTGGCTACTCTGCACGGGGGCACCCAGGTAACTCCGAACACAGGAAGCAATAATTGTAATGTCCAATACCAGAAGTGGGATTCTAAAGTGTGGCTTTTTATTCACATCCAAACAGAATAAACAAAGCATAGATGAACCCCCATGGGGCTACACTCCTGGTAATGCAGATTGAAAGAAACAAGAACACTTCCTCAACACTTTAGCCCTCAGGCTCTGAACCTACTGGGCACACAGCCCCGACTTGCATGCTGCTTTAGGTTAAACCCTGGCTCGGCTCCCTTGCTGGCCACTCGGACACCTTCCATACTTCATGGAAACATTTTCTAGTGGCTCCCTAAACCACCTAGGAGCACCTTGGCTCCCTCAGGGAATTCTTCCTTTTAATCCCACGTCTGGGTACTTTCCTCAGGCACTGGCCAAGTACCTGAGAGAAAGTAAATGGTGTCTCAGAGCAAATCCGTAGAGGTGAATTTGGTTACTACTGATGGGGGGGGGGGTCTTCCACCTCTCATTCCCATAATTCATACCTGGCCATTTCTCTGGACAGTAAACACCTCATCCTGTAAAGCCTTGCAATGTAGATTCTTGCTAAATGTATTTCACATTCCGTCTACTTGTCTTGCTTCCCATTTATGCTTGACTTGAACATACTTTTATGTGGCATTGTCCATTACTCTAGACCCCCCCACTGAGTTAAGCAGTCCAGTCCCCAATTTCCTTCACTCTTTGTGCTGGACTTGAACATACTTGAATTAAGTGGCAATGTTCATTACTCTAGACCTCCCACAGATTAAGCAGTCCAATCCCCACTTTCCAACTGTACTTGGCTGTCTTTTCCTGACCCCACAGTAACAGTCCATTTAGTTTCCTTCTGTTCAGGTGAAAAACACTTGGCCCTTTTTCAGAGAGAACTCACCCTTTGGTTACAGGTGCCCCACAGGCATTTCCTTCACAAGGAATTTCTCTCTCAGAGCTTCTGGTGCCTCAGCACAACTTGAACAGGCAACTTCTTTCCCTTAGCTGGACCCAGGAGGGTTGCCCATGGAAAACAGGCAAAAACCTTCCCCCATCCCCTCAGGGATGGGGCTCTTGAACCATTTGAAAGTGGTCTCCACCACTTCAATTACCAGTTCCTGTGTTCCTCTTCACGTGGAAACACACACCTTCCAAAAGTAGTTCTAAAATAGAGTTTAAAGCTCTGACAGCCTGCACACACTCAGCTGTACTACTGTCTCTCATTCAGACTGCACACAGACTGAATTCAAAATCCCCAACATTCTACACTAACCTCCAACTGCAACATTCCAGTGTGGCTTATGCAGCTGCAAAAGTTCTATAATGATGTCATCCCTCAGTCTCAGGTGAGACAGTGTGAAATCCATTTAACTGGAGTTTCACAAGCTGCCTTCCCTGCCTACCACTAGGTCTTACTGGGATTCTAGTACCCCCGGGTAACAGGGGGTTACACTCACCCTGGGCCAGGAAAATGACTGTCCACAGTCATGAATCACCCAGCTTAGGCCATCTTGCCCCATGTGTTGACTACGGGGAGGTAGCACTATCTTCTCCCCTACCATGTGCCAGCACAGGCAGACAACACTAAGGGCCTAGAGGCCTTTGTCTGACGCATCAGCCTGTACTCTACCCACTGACTATGGGTACCTAGTGGCTCCAGTAGAACTGCCCAGAGCATAGCCCTAATAGATCAGCACTGTGGCCCCTATGGCCATTCAGGACCACAGCCTGTCTATCCCCCCAGCCCTCTAGGGAAAACCTGTCTGCCTCTAACTCAAATCCCAAAACAAAACAAACAGGGGACCTCCCTGACCCTGGACACCATGCAACCACACACCAGGAGCTAATACCATACCATTGCATTACTCCCACATCCTCCACAACCATACCTGTGGAAGAAAAAGGTTACACACAGTAACAACAACAACAACAACAACAACAACAGTACTTTAAATACTACACTCTAAAGCACTAGTGAGGAACTCCGATGAGTCCCTCCTCCTCTTCTTGTCTTGTCTTCTATCTTCTTCAGGAACACCTGCAAGAAAAAAGAAAGACAACACACACTCCTAATCTGCATACACAGTCTATCTAAACCCCTACCATCAAAACACTGGAGAATCCCAAAAATATTTTTTTTTTAGAAAAGGTAGAAAAACAGTATAAATATTAGAAAACAGTAGAAAACAATGACATTATTTACAATACATATTTGGGGGATGGAGTGCCCTAAAAGTCCCATCTAGTGACCACAGCGCCCGAAGGCTAGTCCATTAAAGAGTCTCTCCTGGGCCGGAGCCTGGTGAAGCACAGTTCTAGCAGGCCAAAGTCCTGAAGGAGAGAGTCTTTGAAGACAGTTCAAACATCTGGAGTCTGCTAGTGTAGGGTGTGTACTGCAATGTCATAAGAATAGAAAAGTCTGGACTTACCAGTCCCTTGTAGAATGAAAACAGCACCGACCTGGTCCTCAGCCAAAGACTCTCCCTGGCAGCATTCTTCCGATACAGCTGGGCGGACATCTTCCGGGAATGACAGGAGGGCACTTCTGGAAACTGCTGGAATGATGTCATCTCTGGAGATAGAATCTTGGAACAGGAACAAAAAGGAAAACAGCTGGTCTGATGTCATCCGGTAGGCCAGTCGATGGATTCTGGAAAGTCAGTATACTGTAGAACTGATGAATGTGGGGAACTTGAGTCCTGGACATCCATACTGGCGGAACAACAAAGGCACTGCAATGGCTGGAGTGGCAGTACTGGCTACCACTGCTCTGCTTTCCATTTGCTAGGCATGGGCACATTCGCAGGAAGGTCTTTGCATTCTGGCCAATAGCACAATGGGTCAGGTGCTTGAATTATTACCCTGTCTGGGAGCACACAATTCACCCTGTGAAAGGTTTCACGTCCCTCTCCATCCACTATTTGAACAGTGTCCATTAACAGTGTCCTGCCTCTTTTCCACTGACTGTATTTTTCATAAAATATTCTGTTTCTGACATGCTTGTTTGCACAAGGATGCACACATTTCATTGATTCTGCCCAAATCCAGGACTTCCTGTTTTGTTCAATCTCCTCTCAGACTCTTCGAGAAAAGGTAGTAAAGGACATCCCATAGATTTAATTCACCTTCCTACGAACCAATCTCTCCTCTTTACTAGCTTTGGTCAACTTGAGACCTCTGGCCTGGCTTGGGGGTGGCCAGTCCTGGTTCTGCCAGCTACGCATTCTCAAAGACACAAAAAATGGATCCCTGACTTCTTCTTGCACAGCCAGGGCAGTGGAATCACCACTCTCTTCCATGCATTTCTCTGAGGCAAGAGCTTGAGGTTGTGTACCAGTTCCTTTTTCACAAAGCCACATAGGTTCCCCCTCTTCTTCTTCCTCACTGAGAATCTGTGCCCAGGAGTGAGCAGTCGTCCTCACCCCTGAGACTATCCACTCTTCGCTGGGCATGGAGGTCGAACCCTCCCATTCAAAGGCCTCCCTCATCTTGTCTTCTCCTATGAGACTTGGGCTAGGCCCCCCTCTCCAAGGGTCTACTGATGCTCTTCCTGAATTGTCTCTCAGTGATTCAGAATCCAAAACATCAGCACATTGTTCTGTCTGTAAATCTGCACCCTCTAGCTTTGTGCCACACTCCCCCGAGGAGCCTTCTCCAACAGGCTCCTCCTGGTGCTGTGTGCTGCCGACTGCAGATTCTTGAACTTTTGTCCATGTGGGAGCCAAACAAATATTGGGTGCTTTAAATAAACCGTATTTCTCTAGGCACCCAGAACAGTGAGGTACCATGAAGACGTCCCTTCCAGCATTTAAGCATATTAAGCACACTTGCACTGGATATCCAGGAATCGCTACATGAGGAGGCAGTCATCCTCCATAGTAACATCTCTCAATGTCCCTTAACTTGTTTACTTCTACTGCTACCACAGCCTGGGCATGATCCTGGTAGCGGGCTGGTCCTGAGGCCATGACTGCAGAGAAAAACAAAGAACGCTCACTGTTATTGAAAGTCCCACATCACTGGACACTTTCTTTCACTTTCAAAATGGCTCCTCTGCTGCTGTGTTTACATTACTACCCCACCCTGTAATGGCGGCGGCAGCACTCCTATGCATCAACATTCTGAAATTGGGTCAAGCCACTGCGCATCCGATTTACACTCTCTACTGATAACTTTGCTCAAACTGCACAAACTTGCACTGTTCTTTTTCCTAGCACATTTATATAATTTACCACAGACTTTTCACTTGCTGAAGGCATTGCTCTAGCTCACAGTCCCTTAAAGCCTCAGTATTTCAAGCACAGGATTGCCTGTAACTCTTGCTGCATATCTTGATACAACTCACAGTCTCTCCCATGGCTTTGAAACTTACACTGATGCTGAATCCCATAACTATGCTCACAGTTGATGGCTTAAAAGGCTTGCTTTTTGCTGGTAAGCTTAACACAGTCTTTGATTGCAAAGCGACTACACTGCTGCACACAGATTCAGCTGGCTTTTGGCAAAAATCACTTGTTTGAGCAATTATTTCTGTTGGTACTCACTGTTATCAGTAACTGTTTGCTGCGATGGAAAACGGCCTGCAGCCAGTCTTGGAGGCCTCTGAACAGAAGCAGGTTGGCAGTGCTGCCGATCATCCCTCCAAACACCACACTCACAGTCCAGTTGATCCAGATGCGGGTTGAGCCCGAATTTAAATAGAAAAATCAGTTTTTTACTCTTTTTACAGCGCTTTCAGTCACCGCAACGCTCCTCCTGTAAGCCAGTACGCACACTCCACTCACACTCCCTCTCGAATGCTGGGCAGTCACTGTAGAGCTGGATTGGGGGTGGGACTGATTGCAGTCTCACCAACCACATGATGCCATGCAAATGAGCCTCTTTCCTCTCGAGTGCTCTTCTCCTCATGGCAATCGTTGGGCAGGCAAATTTAAACTGCAAAACCACAATTTTTTTTCTCTTGACTGACTCCATGGCGGGAGTCCATTTCAATCATTTTTCATGGCCATTAACACAAAAAGTCTCTCAATTCACTCAAAAAGCATTTCCAACGTCCAGGGCACAATTTTCCTTTTGCTACCCCTAGTTTTCCACAATTTTCTTTGTCACAACAGTTTTAAAAAGCTGGCAAATGCTGTAAATTTTGATGCAGAACAAGGGCATACTCTCTCAGGCTTCACTGCTCCTTGGTAAACAGTTGGCATTTTAACAGCAGCACATGGACAACAGCACACAGCGGCACATTAGTTAACCTTGCTTCAGATTTTTGGGCTACCCTCTGCCAGATAATCAAAATGCTAGCCCTTTGCCTGAACACCTTTCTTGCATTCCTCCCTAAGTTCCAAACCTAAATCCTTAGCGGTGCCTCCATTTTTGTAACCCAGGGCCGGTATGCCGTTTGAATCTGACAGCAATACCAGGTGGGCTGGGTTTGGGGAGGAATAGGTCACCCGGCACAAAGGCTAGGTTTGACTACTCTGCACAGCGGCACCCAAGTAACTCAGAACACAGGAAGCAATAACTGTAATGTCCAATACCAGAAGTGGGTTTCTAAAGTGTGGCTTTTTATTCACATCCAAACAGAATAAACAAAGCATAGATGGACCCTCACGGGGCTACACTCCTGGTAATGCAGATTAAAAGAAACAAGAACACTTCCTCAACACTTTAGCCCTCAGGCTCTGAATCCACTGGGCACACAGCCCAGACTTGCATGCTGCTTTGGGTTAGACCCAGGCTCAGCTCCCTTGCCGGCCACTCGGACACCTTGCATACTTCATGGAAACATCTTCTGGTGGCTCCTAAACCACCTAAGAGCACCTTGGCTCCCTCAGGGAATTCTTCCTTTCAATCCCACATCTGGGTACTTTCCTCAGGCACTGGCCAAGTACCTGAGAGAAAGTAAAAGATGTCTCAGATCAAATCCGTAGAGGTGAATTTGGTTACTACTGATGGGGGTCTCCCACCTCTCACTCCCACAATTCATACCTGGCCATTTCTCTGGACAGTAAACACCTCATCCTGTAAAGCCTTGCAATGTAGATTCTTTCTAAATGTATTTCACATTCATTCTACTTGTCTTGCTTCCCATTTATGCTGGATTTGAACATACTTTTAAGTGGCATTGTCCATTACTCTAGACCCCCCCACTGAGCTAAGCAGTCCAATCCCCAATTTCCTTCACTCTTTGTGCTGAACTTGAACATACTTGAATTAAGTGGCAATGTCCATTATTCTAGACTTCCCACAGATTAAGCAGTCCAATCCCCACTTTCCAATTGTACTTGGCTGTCTTTTCCTGACCCCACAGTAACAGTCAGTTTAGTTTCCTTCTGTTCAGGTGAAATCCACTTGGCCCTTTTTCAGAGCAAATTCACCTTTTGGTTGCAGGTGCCTCACAGGCATTTCCTTCACAAGGATTTTCTCTCTCAGAGCTTCTGGTGCCTCAGCACAACTTGAACAGGCAGCTTCTTTCTCTTAGCCAGACCCAGGGAGGTTACCCCTGGAAAACAGGCAAAAACCTTCCCCCCATCCCCTCAGGGATGGGGCTCTTGAGCCATTGAAAGTGGTCTCCACCACTTCAATTACCAGTTCCTGTGTTCCTCTTCAGGTGGAAACACATATCTTTACCAAAAGTAGCTCTGAAATAGAGCTTAAAGCTCTGAGAGCCTGCACTCACTCAGCTGTACTACTGTCTCTCACTCACACTGAATTCAAAATCCCCAACGTTCTACACTAACCTCCAACTACAACATTCCAGTGTGGCTTATGCAGCTGCGAAAGTTCTATAATGATGTCATCCCTCAGTCTCAGCTGAGACTGAGAACAGAGTGAGACAGTGTGAAATCCATTTAACTGGAGTTTCACAAGCTGCCTTCCCTGCCTACCACTAGGTCTTACTGGGATTCTAGTAACCCCGAGTAACAGGGGGGTTACACAAGTCCTATAAAAAAAAAAAAAAAAAGGTAAAATTTTAGGGTTCATCCTTGGTGTGTTTCCATGAAAATATACATTTTGTGTGGAAATGGATGCTTTAGGTAGGGTCACACATCAAATTTGAACAGGTAGTGACAGAATTTTGAAACACAAGAAGGTCAAGTTATTTGCTAAAAGTCACATAGTATGAAAATGATGACTGTTGGGAATGAAACACAGCCATTTAGGTTTGAAACAATAGTGCAGTCTAATACTGAGCTGCACTAAGGTACAGTACATACCTTTTGTGAGAGAACAAAAATTAATACATAGGATGTGAATTAACACATAGTAGTGTACCATGGAACCAAGTGGCCATTAAAATGCAATGCATTGTAAAATGGCTCAATATGGAAATGGGTGATAAAATTACCTGTTCCATGAAATACAGTGCAATGGTAACATTGCAATGACACCAGGAGCAAAGAAAAATGGATATACATGTGTTTATGCCTCACAAACTGTGACTGTAGAAGTTTGAATTTAGTCACGAATAGGGTTAAGTAATTTGGCTGTCAGCCCAAAGGAGCTGGCATGAATGAGTAGACACGTGGGCGTGCAAGGATAAATTACTCTTCTCAAGGAAAACTTAAATGAGATGTTAGTTAAACTGAAATGTTAAATGAACCATTGTCCACTGATTCCAAACTAACATTGACCAGTATAATAAACACACTGGGACCCAGGGGCAACACCCCCCCCCCCAGAAACAATGATATATCCTCTTAGTGACTGACCCCTCTGGCTGGAGTTAGATCCACACTCCCACTCCACAATAACGATAACAAAGCACAAAGCACTTATGTAAGATGGCAAACAATAATCCCTCTTTATTTAAACTGATCTAAGACAGAGGAAGTGAGGGCTACTCCCTCAAGCCTCCATAAAATCAGGCACACAATCCAGTATGAGCTCTCTCCCTTCCCCTGGGTGCACCCAGAACAATCCCAGATGGTGGGTACCTCACCGTTCTCAGTTGCAGGCTTGCAGTCTCTCATTGGAGCCCTTGCAGAGCAACACAAGTTCAAAGAAAATCAGTCTTCCGGGGGTGGGGCTCTTCCCCTACCCTCCTAGCTGATGCAAAACAAAGAATCCCCAGAGTTGCAGCTCAGGGTACTCACAGCTTCCCAGGAGGATGATGGACTCTCTGATTCAAGGATATGCATGGAGGGTGGAGGAGCTGCTGTTCTTCACCTGTCTGGCCTTTCCAGCTTTGCCCGAGGGCCTTTGTATACAGTATTCACCAGGCAGGCCTGTTCATCCTTCTCTCTCTCTGGTCTCTACTGCAGCAGCTGATTCACACTGAAGACACAGGGTGGACCAGCTTCCCCTCATCCAGACCTGGACTAGTGGCCACCCAGCTTCCAGGGCTCTCCCCTTGCTGGAATTCAATGGCCCCTGTGTGGAGCAGTCCCCAAAGCCCGAGGTTCACTTTAACTGTCCCTTTCAGTCCAGTCAGTCAGCCCCAGTGCCCTCAGGGAAACCTCCTCTTCTGCTTCTCCCATCCGCTCTGCCTTTCTCCTCCCTTGCTTCCTGGAGCAGGGGTAGGGGTAGCCAGAGAGCCTCCAACCCTGCAGGCAGCATTCCTCCTGCTCTTGTTTTTTGGAGAGGGGAAGGGGTAGCCAGAGAGCCTCCTCTCAATCCTCTCTCCATTCGTGCTCTTTCTCCCTGGCCCCTCTGCAGGTAAACCCATTTTGGGGGACTTACAAAAATATACAATGAAATTTGTTGCTAACAAATACTGCTGTTTCAGATGCATGATACTATTTCTGTTACAGTCGAGTACACTCCAGTTCAGGCTGCACATACACATATAACAAGAGCAAAACTTCTGCAGCACTCTGAAGGGGAACTGCACTGCCACCAATGATGAGATGACACAGCCAATTTTCTGCTGCAGAAATGTATTTAAAATTGCAAGTGTGGAGACAAGTGCAAAAACATGAAGACACAGAATCGCTACTACACAGGTGCCCCGGTGCTTCGCTCAGGAGAAGGTCTCAAAGGAGTTATCTGAATCTCTTGGGGCAACTCCCACCCCGGCAGTAGCAGTGCAGTGTTAAGAGTCCACCTCCTCTAAAGCAGCAGTCTGGTAATAAATTCTATGTACAGCACTACCAGGAGAAACCCTCCATGTGGTCAGGAAACTTAGCAGCAGTTAGCTTGCTGGCCACCATGGCACCAGTGTGCGTGGTAAGAGTTGGGATCAGCCAAAGCCCCACAGTGGTTTTGCTGGGCAAAGCAAAAAATAATTTAGAAGGTCATTAAGAGACCAAGGTCATATGATACAAGTGAGGTGTTATGCAAGAGTCGGACTGACTAGCCCGTTAAATTTTAGGGAACCACAGGCTGGTCCCCCATCCCTTTGTATGTGTCATGTTCTGTTATCTGATCTTCAAGTGCAGGCCTCATAGCTCTTCAGTATAGCGTCTTACCCTGGCTAGAGCCTAATGCCACTTGAGTGCAGATCTGTGGGGTTACATGTCCTCCCCATGAGTCATGGTAAATATGCATTTAGTAACTGTAAATAGTAATAGTCCTGAACAGCTAGTAATAAAGTAACTGTAATGTAGAGACAATCCTATGTGGATGCCATAGCTACAAAGTATTTTATACTAGCCTTGTTTTGACAACGATACACAGTAACTATCAGCAGCAACCTGAATGAAGACAAAAGGTTAGAAATCATTGAACCACCGTAGCTGGACCTGAAGTGATCCCCCAAAGGACCATTGTAATACCAAAAGATGGAAGAATAGACCACCCACCTGCTTGATTCCAGCTTCAAGGGTGGATATTAAATTTGTGAGTGGTCTCTCAGTTAATAGTTCCCTGTGGTCTCTGCTGTCCTTGTTCTCCATTTCCCAGGCACGTGGTGTGTGCATATTCAGTCTGTACCCTTCTGACCACGATAATCATGTGACCAAACCCACACAGCCATGCACGCATACTCCATTCTCAGCTGAAAAATATTTTCCAGCTACTTTGGGGATATAGGCCCATTGGTATGAAGGCCTCTGCAGTTGCTACACCAGGTAACTGGAATTCCATCCAAAACTCTGTGAAGGACCCTGCCACCTTCTATATTTTCAAACACGTCATGTTTGCACACTTTTCTTCTATCTGTTACTTCCCTAAACACTGCACATTCAAAATTCTGCATTATTTCCAGCTCCCACCATTGAATGCATGAATATGGTATTGTTTAATTTGTAAACAGATCGGTCAGAGAGCAGGAGCAAAGCACCTAGACTACAGAAGAAACTGTATTTATTACTTACTATAATTGTATGGGTAGGTAGAAGTCTTTCTTTTTTTTTTTGCTTTATATTTATGCTCTTTGTCTCTGGCACAGGCCCTTATGTGACCTCCCTCTGGCAACCGCCCACCTCTTGTACTCCTACCTGCGCTTACTCCCACACCAAGCCTTGGTCTTACTCCTTGTGTGGGGACTGAGAGTCAAGGGAAACCCCTCCAGGCTTACTGTGTTTCATTAGGAGAGTGGCAAAAGGCTGTGCAGGGTGCAAGTGTAATGTGGACAACCATTCTGCTGATGTGCCATGATGTTTCTCTCAGTTTTTTCCCCACAAAGGGATGTTGCTTTCAAGAAGGTCATGGCATGCAAAGGCACACAGTGCAGGCCATCCACCAACAACAGGTGACATTTCCCTCCCAAGAGTGCCTCTGGCTGTACTGTCGCCTGTGGTCACCCAGGTAGCAGTACTGAAGCAGGGAATACAGCCCTGTCCCCCACCTGAGAAAGCGAGCATCCTCTGGAATGCACAGTTTTCTTCCCCTTCACTGGCCTCTGATACCCCCCCCCCCCGAGTCTGCTTCCAGACGTGAGTTGCTGACATTGAAAGTGGTAACCCAACTGCTGTGCTGACAGGCTGGCCCAATAGAAGTTCTTTTGAGTATTTTGGGGCAGTGCTTTTAAGAGCAGTCAGCGGCATGAGCAGAACTTTAACAATACATCATATTTAGATACAGTTCAGCTTGTATTTCATATTAGTTCTCTTCTCTATTGCTCCTCCCCATTATTTATTGCTAAGGTAATTAGCATGAAAACAGGGTCTTTGTTCCTAAAGAGGTTATTTATTCTTGATGCTTTTCGCCTACCTGCGGTCATAATGCACTACTTTTGATATCACAGTGGCTCCCATGACAACAGATTGTGCTCTCACAGTAGAGGATCATGACTTGAAGTAGGGAGTAAGCTATAGAGGGAGATGAACTCTATGGGATAACGATCATGTATTTATGCAAATGTCCTCAGTAATAAATAATGGGGAGAGAAATCTACAAAAGACATATGGAATATTAGCTGAATTGTACATAAATGTGTTTTTCAAAGTTTTCCTTGAGGCATCAGCAGCTCTTTCAATAGTAATAGACAGAGCAGGAAAATTGCTGGTTAGAATATTACAGCCTATTGTGAGCTGAGTAATTACTACCTGTGAAGCAGATGGCTGGTTGGAGGAGGAGCTAAACAGGCTTAGTACATTTCTGCATGGAATCACTGCTTTATCAATCAGGCACTGAGCGAGCCAGTGGTAAGTGGTCTCAGTGACAAACAGTCATGAGACAAATGGGGTAGCCTGTGATAATGGCAACTGCAAGTGAGCACTTTCAAAAAGGGAACTCAATCACGGCACCTGTGCCCAGGGCTACCACGCAGGGAGGGCGATCGGATGGGGGGGTTCGGTGAATATAGCGACAGGATGTCGCTATATATACATGCCTACAGGGTGGGGAGGGACCATGCTGTGTGATGGGTGGAAGGGGAGAAAGGGTTTGTGGGGTGTAGTGTGGAGGTGGGCTGCCAAGCTGGCCAAGTGGCGTGGTGGGTTGGTGGCAGGCTAGGGTTGGGAGGGCTCTGGGTTCAGTTCTGGGCCCGCTGGTTTTTTGCACTGGTCCAGGATTTCATTTTTTCTTTTGTACCGCCTCCCCAACATGCACCCCCTAAAGTTGCGAATCCTTTGTGGGGAGGGATTTGGGGGGTGCAGGGGGCACAGCACCCCACATAAAAAAAAAATCTGCCTCTGGCGATCTTTGCCTTGCGCCACGAGTGTACATCGCTAAATTTGATTTTCTGGCAATGTACATTTACTCAAATGATGATTGCCTTTACGCAGTCACCGTTATTACATGGAACCGGCAAATGGTGTTTGAGTTGGCAGAGTGGGAGTTAGGCAGAGCCAAAGGGGGCCAGGAGGCTAACAACTGTCTCTAACAGTGTTGTTTACCAGGGACTATGACAGAGCACTTGGAGCACTGCCAGGGCTGCATGATGTATGCCATCCTGCCTGCAAAGATCAGGCAGGGTACATTTATAGTTGTTGTGAGCTGGTTGGTGATCTAGAGAGGCATGTTGCCTGTTTAGAATGGCAACTGGCTGCACCATGGGGGTGCAGCAAAGAGAGATGGCAGCTGGTGCCACTCAGGGACTTGGTGGGCAGAGTAATGTACCGGACAGTGGGATGGAACTCTTAATTTTTCACCCTCCTGACAGCGGAGGGCAAGGGGTCCCAGGATACATCTGTAGCCACTGTGGAGTTGTCAACACTCTCAGGAGGTACACTGCTAGGTTTCAGTAGAAGATGGAGGCACTACAGGGGCACAGGATGTGAACAGGTAGCTGATGAGGATCGGAATATAGTCTTGGGAATTGGGCACTAGACCTGAGGGAGCCGATTGACTGGGACTGTTGAGGTAGAGAAGAAGGTAGCTTGAACTGTGATCTTTAGTGGAAATGATAGGGCAATGGATCAGAGTGGAAAAGGGAGGCAGTAGGCATTGGAGGAGCACTGTCACCAGTGGACATTAGCAACAGATATGGCTGGGCAGGTTGAGTGGGGTCAAAAGGCTACTGGGGCTGATGGAAGCAATCCAGGCACCAAGACACCTGACCTATGAAGGAGGAGGATGGAAAAGGGGAAGGGAAGGGAAAGAAAGCTAGTAGTCATTGGAGACTTGATTGTCAGGGCAGTGGGTGATGGAGGGAGCACTGCTGGACCAGGATGGTATCTCTGTTGAGGTGGTGTGCTTCCATGGAGTGTGGGTCAAATGAGTGCTATCCAGGGCTAAGCAATGCACCTAGGAAGAGGAGTAGGCTACTGTCATCCATTATTGCATGAACAACATAGGGAGCACAGGTCAAGAGAACATTGTTCATGGAAATGGGCATGCTCCAGAAGGGAAAGATTTCCAGCATGATCTTTTCCCAGGTCTTTCTAGTCCTGGGGAAGGGACTAGTGAGGAACAGCAGTGGACCATAAAGCAAGCTAATGGCACAAGAGGGAGGGTTTTGTTTTTCTGGCCAGCTGGAGGGCTTTCTGCGGCAACATGTGCCTATATGCCCAGGATGGGCTACACCTGCACCAGCACCAGGAGGAAGTGGGTGTACTGGCCAAGAGACTGGAAAGAGCAAGAGGCACTTAAACTGAATGACAGGTGGAGGAGTTTGATGTAGAAAGTCAAAAAGAGCAAGAAACTACAACTTCACGCTCACATTAACTAGTACTCTCACAGATTGCTAATCACTGAAGGTGTTGCTGTAAATAAGCATAGCCTAGTCAACACAGAATAGATGTCAATGGTAGCTGACAATTCATTAACATAAACTGCTGGCAAAGTGTCCCAGAACATTGAGGTTTGCTGCTGCTGCATCGTGGGGCCCCTGATGAACAGGCAGTGATCCTCGAAGTACTGGGGGTACTTTGCCAGCAGTTTGTGGTACACTGTACTAAAATTATCAACTACCATTGAAGTCTGCACTATATCTTTTTTTTTTTTACTTGATCTTAAAGAGCAGGAGGCAGCTGCAGTGAAGCAATGAGGGAAAGACAGCAGAGCAGAGGTGTGCCAGGAGAGGAGACACTGGGTGGGGTGGGGGAGAGAAAATATAGAGAGCCACCTCTTCTTCTCTGTATGCAGGCCAATATTAGGAGCACAGCCAGCAAAATGAGTTAGCTCAAGGTCCTACTTCACTTCACAGCCTAGGACTTAGTGACACTCACAATGACCTGTTTGGGAAGGGGAAGATGTGCGAGATGCCTGAATAAAAGGATAAATATTATTCCAAATGTTTAGACCTGGCAGAAAAGTCAGAGAGTGGGGTGCTCACTTCATAAGGTAGGGAGTCACTGTAGAGGTCCAGGAGGACATCAGGGGGCACACAGTGCCACAGTGTCCCGTTTGGTTGACCTAGTGGGAATGGCAGGTAAAAGGTCAATATGGGGGTCTGCTACTGGCCCCTATATAGCTCAGTGATAAGCAGGTGGTTCGGGAAATTACAAGAGCAGCCAAATTAAATGAAGTGAGGATCCTGGAGGATTTCAGTCTTGTAGGTATAGAGAAGCATCTCAAGAAGGTTAATGGCAGGGCTGAAACAGAGTTTCTGTACAGTGTTATAGACTGCTTCCTAAAGCAGCATGTCAAACAGGGGACTAGGTTTAAGGCCACCCTTAAAGTTCTTCTCAGTAATGGGGGGGGGGTAGGTCACCTTCAATGTGAATGTCAAGGAACTTTTGGGAGGCAGTGACCACAACCAGGTAATTCTGTCCTTGGCGAGAGTGAAGACCAGCTGTACTTCAGTCACCAGTACTTAGAGTTTCAGCAAGGGGAATTTTGCCAAGATGAAGGATCTGGTGACCAAAGGTCTGGAGCAGCTGCATAAGGTTGGTAATGCAGAGCCCAAGTGGAATTTGTTGAAGAGGGAACTCAAAGCAACAGCAGAGACCTGCATTTATGTAAGCAATAAGGGGAAAGTGGCCAAAAAGTGGCCCCATGGCTCAACAGAAGCCTGTGGAAACTAATCCTGAACAAAAGTCTATGCCTACTGGAATAAAAAGGGGTTGCCTCCAGGCCATGGAGGAATACAAAGTCACTAAGGGAGTTTAAGGGTAGAAATAAAAAAGCCAAATAGAGACTGGTAGCCAGGTAAGCAGTAGAAACTGCAGACAATTGGACCTCTGAAAACAGGGTAGCGGAGGGAGGACAAGAGAGATGGTCAAGGGCGATTGCTGAAATGCTGAAAGAATACTTTACTTTGGTGTTCATGGAACTCCCAGAGAGAAAGGAATGCTAATTAGGAGGACCCATGATATCAGAATTAGCCATGCTGTAGTATACAGACATGCCAATTCCTGTATCTGACTACCTGGCAAAGATCAAGCTAGAGGTTGCAAGAGGTAGAACAGATACACTGCAGAATCATAGAGGAGTTAAGGGAACAGACGTCAGGGCCACTTCCAGTAATCTGCCAGGAGTTTGGCTGAACAGGCATGCTGCCAAATGACTGGAAAGCGATCAGTGTGATCCCCTTCTTCAAGAAGGGGACAAAGGTGACCCAGGCAACCACAGGCCAGTCAGTCTGACATCATAGCTGGGCAAAGTCTTGGAAGCACTTCTCAAAGACATAATAAGCACTTAATTGAGGTCCAGGTTCTTGCCCCCATACCATGGTTTTATGAGGGACCACTCATGCCAAACCAACCTGATCACGTTCTTCAAGGTTGGTGATGAGGGAGGTGGATAGAGGCAGGGTTGTAAACATGGTCTATTTGGACTTTAGCACAACCTTTGACACTGTGGAGCATCAGATGCTTCTGTTTAAAGTACACCAGTTTGGTATACGTGACACATGTGGTGGACTGCTAAATACTGTAGTTCTGGGGAGGAAGCAGAGTATTATGGTGGATGGTCACTATTCTGGGTGGTGTGGGGTACTCAGTGGCATCCTGCAGGGATTGTTGCTGGGGCCACCGCTATTCAATATTTTTATCAATGATCTGGAAGTTGGGGTCTGTAGTAAGCTGCTTAATTTCACGAATGACATTGAACTGGCCTGGGTGGTGGACTCCCTTAAGGATGGGGACAAACTTCAAGAAGACCGGAGCCAGCTGAGAGATTGGACAAACTGCATTCTCAGATTCAGTGTAGTCAAATGCAAGGTGCTATAACTGGGGAGGAAAAGAGGTAGTAGGACCTACCATACACACTGGGTGGAGCTCATTTTGCTGCTGTGGAGGTGGAAAAGGGCATAAGGTCATAACAGCAAAAGGGATTAAGCATGACAAACAATGTGCAGTCATAGTCAAGAAAGCTGGCAGAATGCTGGGGTGCATCAGAAGAGGGGTGACCTGCAGTGCAGGAAACATTATAGCGAATCTTTACAAGGCCCTGGTCAAACCTCCCCTGAGGTACTACCTAGGCATATGGTGTCTTCTTAATGGTCATGCCTTGAAATGCAGCGGTAAAGGGAAATGTTAGGAAGCACTTCTTCCAGAGGTGGTACATCTATGGAACAGCTTACAAATGGAGACAGTGAACATAAAAACCTGGACACATTTCTGCTTACCAGAGGAGCCACTGGATACCCTGTGCAGTGAGTGGTAAGGAACCACATCACGTTAGTACATTTTTACAGTATACTTATTCAGACCTGCTTATGAAGCTGATGGGCCTAGAGTCCAGTCTAACCTTAAAGAGCAACACTCTATTATAATAAAAAAGCTTAAAGACTCTAGATTTACACCGGTTATGTTTTAACTTTATTATTTTCTAGTTTTTTTCTTCCTGCTGTTGGTCTAATAAATATTGTAGATAATCAGCAATTATTTCACAAAGTCTTTCAAACTCTGACTCTCCCCTGCAAACCACACAATTGCTGTTTGTGACATCACCATCTGTTACCATGGTGAGCACTATGATGTCATAAACAGAGGCACTGTGAGGTTAACTGGGAGAGGCAAAGGTTTTCAAATATTTGCTATACAGACTTTAGGTGGACTATCAAGATGTGTTGTAAATCTTTGAAACGAACATTGCAAATGAAAAAATGTACTCTGCATTAATTTGTAACAGCTGTAACATATTTATGAAAGCACATGCTTAAGTGCAGAGTTGCTCTTTAAACCATGTAATTCTGTTACTTTGTATGTTATTATGTATTAGTATGTGTATACAGTGTTTTGCTCACTATTAACACCTGCTTACTTATACAGTATAGGGGGTGGTTGAGGCCCTGTGCACTAGTTTGCAGTAGTTAGGGTTGCATAGGCATTTCTAAACCCCAATGTTTGTACCTTAAAACTGTGGCTGTACCTGAACAGAATAACTTGAAATTATGTGTGCACATTGTTGGTGCCAGGATCTCTGGATTCTGCAGATATGGTGACAGCCGAATGGATGATTTAAAAGTTGTAGAAGGTTGAAAATATATACAAAATATGTTTTGTTTTTTTTTACTTGAAGTTTATTCATCCTTTGTCACATAAAACATAGTACATCAAAAACTTAATGCATAGGTAGGACATTTCATCTTGGTTTCACTACAATAATTATATGCTTTAGAGCAGTTAAAGTAATCAATACTTCTAAATTCTTCTTTCAAACGTGATTAAAGAAATGGTGTAGTATGCCTTTATTCTCTTTAGTTAATAACCAGACCTTTGTCCTAGAAAATAAGATGATAGTATAGAAAGGAGTAAAATGATTAACCTGAATAAAAAGCATGCTATTCACACGTATATTTTTCTCCTTTTATAAAACACACGAGTTTTCCTTCCTTCTTTTTTTTTTTTTTTTTTTAATTTATTTAATCTTCTTTTCCCTTGTTACTAAACTAAGTATTTTGCTCTGGGAGAGGGTGGCTCAGGGTGTGAAGCAGTGCCCTTGCAACCCCTGAGAGGCGACCCAGCACATTTATTTATTTATTTATTTATTTACTTTTGTTAACCAGGTAAGCACACTAGACAGCAATGTGCCTATTTTCAGGAGCGACCCGGGAGAGTTACAGGGTATCCATAGGGACAAAACAATTACTTACAGGAGCCACATGCTCCAACAGATTGGGTTACATACAGGAGCCACATGCTCCAACAGATTGGGTTACATACAGGAGCCACATGCTCCAACAGTTGGGTTACATACAGGAGCCACATGCTCCAACAGTTGGCAAATACAATAGAGTTTGCATACAGAAGCAATATACTCCACCGTAGGGTGATACAGAGGTAACGACAAATAATCAGTTTAGGAACTCACAACAAGAGCAGCAATACAGGAGTTGGACATCAAAGTGGTATCAAGAACATGGGTGGTACATCCAACAGATAGTTGGGAGTATACAGCAAGAACAACATCAACAGGAGAGAGGCAGTAGGTACAGTTAGGAGAACATGGGCAAGTAGAGGCCTAGCCTAGATGCCTATAGAGAGAGGGAGGGGTAGGCACAGGCTCAGGTGAGTGAAGGATTAAGAGAGATAGCACTGTTCCACCTGGAGCGGTAAGTGCCTGAGGGGGGTAGTCAGCAGCAGAGATATTCTATGGGAGAGACTGCACGCTGGGGGGGAGCAGGTGGGTGCTTAACACAGGCAGGTGGACGTGGTTTTTAGGAAGTTCCATAAGGAGGATTTGAAGCAGGGGTGGGAGGGGGAGGCACGAACGTGAGCAGGGAGGGAGTTCCACAGTTTTGGCGCATGGACGGTGAAGGCCCTAT
Source organism: Neoceratodus forsteri (assembly GCA_016271365.2). NCBI lineage: Eukaryota > Metazoa > Chordata > Ceratodontiformes > Ceratodontidae > Neoceratodus > Neoceratodus forsteri. The sequence continues at coordinate 796,194,966 of CM028134.1, read as the reverse complement.
CGCCTGTGAGGGTGCGGGTCTTGGGGACCCGACGGTCCTTAGCAGTGCATGACCTAAGGTTGTAGACAGGGGAGGCATGTTTTAGCAGAAGGGCGAGCGAGGCAGGAGTGGCCATTCTGATTATGTTGTCAATGAAGTTGCCAAGGGTGTAGGTCCGGAACTTCTCAGGGGGGAGCCATTCTAGTCGAAAGTAAAGCTCGCAATGGTGTGTGAGGTGGGGGGCCGAGAGTGTGAAGCGGCATGCGTTATTGTATGTGGTGTCCCACTTGGTGAGGCTGGAGGATGGGACAGGTGCAAAGGCTATGAGCCCATAGGAGAGTGTGGGGAGTAGAATCCCCTTAGCAATGGCAAGTCGAGCTACGGGGGTGAGGCAGTCCTTAGCCCTGTAGGCTAGGCCAAGCTTGGCATTAGTTGCCTTACAAATGGTACGAATGTGCGTGGTGAGGTCCAGTTGGGGATCGAGAGTGACGCCCAGGTATTTTACAGAGTCAGCGTTCGGAAGGAGGGAGTTACTAGAACCATGGATTTTAAGGGGGATCGTGAAGGAGGAGGTTTTGGCCATGGAGCCGAAAAGCAAGGCCTGCATTTTCCTAAGGGTCACTGTGAGTTTGTGTCCATCAAGCCAGTTCCTGATAAGGGCAAAATCAGCGTTGAACTGGGAGTTGATGGAGGTGATGTTCTGAGAGCTGGTTAGGATGACTAGGTCGTCAGCGTAGAGTGTTAGGTGCCCATTGGAAGTGACAGAGGAAAGCTCGTTTATGAACAGGGAGAACAGGATGGTCAGAGGACGAATCCTTGGGGCACCCCGCTGTTCACTGGGGAGAGGGGTGAGAGGGTATGATTAAAGCAGGTGTATTGCTGCCTGCCCTCAAGGTAATTGGTAAACCAGGCGCGGGCATTGAGGGGAAAAACCATGGGACTGCAAGGCAGAGAGGAGAAGGGGGTGGTCCAACCGGTCAAAGACCTTCGATAGATCAACGAAGATGGCCCCAGTCAATTTGCCTTGGTCAGTTGCAGACCGGATCTGGGAGGTGACCACTGCAAGGGCGGTAGATGTGCTGTGCCCTTTACAGAAACCGTTCTGGGCAGGGGACAGCACATCGTGTCCCAGGAGGTAGAGGGTGAGTTGCGATGCAACCACCTTTTCGAGGAGCTTACTGGCAGCACAGAGAATAGCAATGGGCCGATAGTTGTTTACGTCCTTCGGGTCGCCATGTTTGAATACAGGGATGACCTTGGCAACCTTCCACAGATCAGGGAGTACCCCAGAGATAAGTGAGGCATTGAAAATGTGGGATAGCGGACGAGCGAGGAGAGGAGCCCCCAGGCTTAGAAGCTTCGGCTCCAGGCCGTTGTGACCAGCTCCCATGTGGTGGGAGAGGCTGGTGAGGAGTTTCTGGGTCTCGCCAATAGTGACTCTTTTGAGGTAGAAGGGGGGGCGTGTAGGAGGATGCACCCCCTGCAGTTGAGGGACAGAGCCCGGGGAGGAGAGGAGGCCGGCAGGTCCGTGAACAATCGGTTAAGCGAGGTGGCAATGGTTAAGGGGTTATTGCAGTTGGTCCCTCCTATAAGCATATCGGTGGGCTGTGCCTTGGCCGACCCTCCGACTAGGTTTTTCACGTTAGTCCAAAAACGCCGGGGGTTATTTGCTGAGGCGAGTAGGGCAGCTCTGCAGAACTCGCTTTTTGTGGCTCGTATAGCTCGCTTGCAGGAGTTTCTCAGCTGGCGGTAGACCAGGAGGTCAGTATTATTGCGGGAGAGCCTGTGTTTCACCCAGCTTTTGTCTCGCAGTTTCATGAGTGAGAGAAGGTCACTATGGAGCCACTTTGTGGCTGTGCCATGGACTCTCCTCTAGGAGAAGGGAGCGTGCCTGTTTTGCAGCGGGATGAGTACTGCAATAAAGTGGTCTAGGGCAGCAACGGGGTCACTAGTGGAGGTGATCCTAGACCAGCCAGCCATACGAAGGTCACTAAGGTAGTGGCTGGTCGAGAACTTGAAGTAGTCCCTCATCAGAAGCACACGACTGGGGACTTTGGGAGAGGCACAACCCCAGACGAAGTAGGTGGGGGAGTGGTCAGAGATGGAATCGGGAAGTGTCCCTGAGTGGATGATGTTTTCAGGTCGGTTGCTCATCACCCAGTCTATTAGTGTCCCCGGGTCGCCACGGTGGGAGGGCTGAGTGGGTTCGGTGATGACCTGGCTGAGTGCGAGGCCAGAGAGCAGTGGCTCAAACTGCTTGTGGTTGGGCCCCAGCCAGTTAAGGTTAAGGTCCCCAAGGATGAGGAGCTCATTGGGGCCAACCCTTTCCCTGAGCTGCTCGAGCATGTAGGAGAGCCCCAAGATGCCACCCTTAGGAGGGTTATAGGCGCAGATGATGTGCACCTTTTTTGTGTTGCCAAGGAGGGTGTGGAGGAACTCACACGGTGGGGGGTAAGTGATGAGTGAGCAACTAAGGACCTAAGGACATGTTTAGGTGCTCCTTATAGTAGAGGAGTACACCCCCTCCCCGTGCTTGCCACCTGCCAGGTCCCTCTCCAGCTATTGAATCATCCCTCTCCAGCTATTGAATCATCTTACGCCACACCCAACCCCGGGACATGGCCCCTCACGTCCAGTCTGATCTCTTCGCTGGCCACCCGGATCGCCTCTCGGCCCCGGCCCTTGCCACTCTCCCTTCTGCCTGGTGTGCAGCGAAAGGGCTAAAGATAGCGCACCTTAACATGTGCAGCATCCTCCAGAATATTGCAGAATTAATAGCTTGGGTTGCCCTCTATAAACCAGATATCCTTGGCATCTCCAAATTCTGGCTCTAGCCAAGCACCCCTGACTCAGCCTGCTCCATCCCGGGCTACAGGGCATGGCACATCTGGGGATGTGTTGCCCCATCCCCCGGTGCATCTTCTGTGAATACAACAGTTGGTGCTCGATGCATCTCATTTGTGCTGGGGCATCAGGGTTGCACTGAGTGCAAGCACTTTGTGAATCCTGCCCTATAAGTGCAAACGTGGGGTATAGCTTTGTTAGGAACCTTCAGACACAATCACATAAGTGGTAAAAATGAAATCCCCTTAAAATGGATTTTCAGAGTTACATATTTCAAGGGAATTTATGGTTGATCATTTACATGGTTGTTGGGGGTGGAGGGGTGGCTAACTAAGCTTTCCCCCACGTTTGGGCCCAAAATGTTTAAAATTGAACAAATTATGGCAAGATGACACTGCCCTCGTTATGGGATTCAGTCCTGCCCAGTAACTTCTTTGACCGCATCCCAGTAGCACCCCTACCCACTCTCCAGAGACCTCCTTTCTAATTACATACCATCTCCCCATTGGAGGCTAAACCCCTTCTGTAAAAAGCTGTTAGTAGTAACAACCCCAGCACCAATCTACTGAACACTAGGCTACTTAGTCTGACAATGGGTGCTATCCTGGTCCCACTTATCGAGCTGCTCAACCGCTATCTGTGCCTGGGGCAGTTCCCCAGCACATGGAAAACCGCCATCATCACTCCCATCCTAAAGAGTGGTGATCAAGCGACCCCGGGTAACTATCGACCTATCTCCATCCTTCCCCCACTCTCTAAGGCCCTTGAAAAAGTAGTTGCCAACCAGCTTTCCGAATACCTGGCCATGCACAATATCCTGTGCCCTGAACAACATGGCTTTCATGCAGGTCACAGCACCACAACCACGCTACTTGAATTCTCCACCTTCCTACACTCTGCTCGCGATGCCGGAAGTCCTGCCAGTGCCGTGTTCATTGACCTCTCCAAGGCCTTTGACACAGTTTGCCATCCTCTCCTGCTTGACTCTCTCAGATGCCTTGCTTTCTCTCCCGGCCTCCTTGCATGGTTCACCAGCTACATCTCTGCCAGAACTCGGTGTGTAAAAATCAATAGCACCCTATCTGACACACGACCTGTCTGCTCTGGGGTTCCTCAGGGCTCCATTTTAGGCCCTCTCCTCTTCAGTCTCTACCTCAACTCCTTCCCCTTGGCCTGCCCAAGTAAGATCCTCCTCTATGCGGATGACGCTGTGCTCTTCACCACTGACCCCAACCCCAACACACTCCAGGCCACCCTCCAACAAGCTTTTGATAGAGCTGAGCATTGGTTCACATCAACGTAAGGCTAGTCCTGAACCTAAAAGACCAAAGCTATGCTCTTCTCGCATCGCCAAAGCAAAGCCAGTGGTGCCTCTCTCATGATACTGCCTAGCACACTAAATCCCATTGAGCAGGTTTCCTCCTACAAGTATCTGGGCATTACCTTTGATTCAGCACTCTCCTTCCATTCCCATATCAATGCCCTTTCTGCTGCCACTAATGTCAGGATTGGACTGTTATACCGCCATAGGGACTGCCTACCACAAGAGGCCCTTAGATTGGCAATCACCTCCTCTGTCCTATCGCTAATCGACTATGGGCTGCCCATCTATGCTGCAACTGACAACACTGCGCTTGCAAGAATCCAGCTTTCTATAAACAAGGCCTGCAGACTAAAGCTGGGAGCCCCTAGGCGCACCCATACATGCCTGCTGTACTCCACCACCAACTTGCTCAACCTTGAAGAAAGACTCCGCTTCCAAACCTGCCTTCTTGTAAAAAAGACCCTGCTAGGGCTCTCCCCCCTTGGGGTTGCCACCTCCCTGCAGCCTGCCTCCCCCTCAGTCTCCACCGGCAGCACTGTCAAAACCTCCCTTATTGTCCCCAGGGTAAGGACCTCTATAGCCCAGAGACCCTTTTGCTATCGGGCTCCCTCCTGGTTCAATTCCCTCTCAGCCAATATAACTGACTCCATTAAGCTTGGCCCTTTCAAGGTCTCCCTCAGAAGCCATCTGACAAGCACTTGCTGCTGCAACTGCACATAATCCCCCACCTGCCCCTTACCTTCACCCCTAGGCTGGGTCTGCCCTGTCTACTTTTGCTGTATATATCTGGGGTCTCATGCAACATCTACTGACTAATGTAATAAAATATCTCTAGTTGCTACCTGACATGGTACTGGTACCTATATTATGACTACTGTGATCTACCTATTACCAAGCGTGTACCACCAGTGAATGCCTGTAACACTGGTTGCTTTTTTAATCTAAGCATTATGTACTGTACTGTTTGTTTGCTGTGATGTATTGCTCTCTTGATGAGGTACCTTTGTAAATGAGTCTATGACTCAAAGGTCTGTAAACTGATGATCTAATAATAAATAAATAAATAAATACTCAGAAAGTTAGCTACAGGTGTGGCACAGTTTGCGTGAGCATATAGCTGCTGTGAGGGTGGCCCGCAGGCTACATGTTTTAAAGAATGTGCATGATGATATAAGAGCTTTGCAACCAGTGCAGCAGCCATCATGGGGTGGAACTCCATTCCTTATACTATGTTTATTTATAATGTTAAAACATGTTTGAAATCTGGATTGTGCTTCGGCATTCAATTTGGTGGGATTCACAGGGTCAGTGCATGGAGATGGGTGGAATTAGGGTTCAAAAAACCCTAACATCCCATTTGTTTACTTTTGTTACTTAAAGAGGCAACCCTAACTTGTGCAATAATGTGTTTTCTTGTGATTGATATACATGTATTTTTCTGTAACTATTAGTAGTGAAATATAATCAAACCCCTGCTGCAGTATTTGTCCCCACACAACCTGCTTCAAAACTAAGCACTACACCAGAATGTAAATTTCCAAGAGTGTAAAAATTCTAAATAAATAAATACTTTTGTTATATGATCAGGGATTAAGTATGACTCATCTGTTTTACCTTTAATAAAACCAGGCTGAGCTGGACAAATCTGCCTGTGAGATAATATTTCCATTGTTTTAGTCTGAATAGCTCTATCTTCAGATCAAGCTATACAGTTTCTCAGTGAAACATATTTTGTCTGGTATAAAGCCATGACACACATTCCTATTGACATTTTAGTGATATCCAGAAACAAAAATGCCATTTGATTTTGTTTAGAACTCAGCAAATTATAAATGCCAATAATATATATATTTTTTTGTTTGTCAGGAACAATGGACACCTTCGAGGTAAGCTGTGGTGTATTGATCATTATCTAACCGAATGCATGTCTTCCTTAGTAAATTAAACGTTTCATGAAGTATTTTTTTTATCCTTTTTTTTAATTTAATGTTTCTGTTATTCTCCAAGGTATCAATTCAGATTTCCTGAAATGCACTGTATGATGAAATTAGGGGCTGGATTGTCAAAAATTTGCATCGTGTTTGTAGCACAATAGCACTAGCTAGGACATGACTGCTAGACCATGAAAATGGTGCCTAACGTCATGCCACATGTTGCACAACAAACATGGCCCTTGCATTAAAAAAAAAAAAAATGATACATGCATCAGTTTTTTTTGCTGTAAATTGTCAAATGTTGTAATTTGGTCAACATGTTTGAAAATTGCCCGCAAAAATCTTGATGCATTTGTAGTCATGCAGACTGTGCCTGATGTCGAGAGCTGCACCTGCATAACTTTTCTTGAAAATCCAGCGATCTGTAATCATGGGAGGGGGGCTTCATATTGAGGTGATAGAACTGAAAATGCTAGTCTGACTGGCTGAACAGCACAGAAACCACCAATGTGAAACAAGTAACAAAGCACATGTTCATTTCTATTGCATAATCCATGATCATCTGCTCTTGAAATACTTCTGAAGAAATCATATGAATCAAATCTAGTAACATTAAAAGGGCAGCGGCGGGTAAGTGTGTGGGATACAGATGAAACAAAAGACTTCTCTTGAATGAAGAGGATGCAGAAAAGAAAAGGATGATGTGGCCCACCTGTTGGTGCAGAAGTGCTGCTGTTTGGGACATCGGTGATCTGGGTTCAGAAACAAGCTCAGGGCTGACAGAGGACCATCCAAGGAAGAGGATCCAGCATCCAATAAGACACTTTTCTCTGAGGAAAATGGGAGGGAAGGGTCATGCTGCTCCTAAAGGCAGGCAAGCAATGTGAGAGGGCAGTAAGGAGGGCTGGGGGGATACTGGGATGTATAGGAAGAGGCATCACCAGTAGAAAACAGGAAGTTGTTATCCCTCTGTACATGCAGCTGGTGAGACTCCATCTGGAATACTGCGTGCAGTTTTGGAGACCCAATCTCCATAAGAACATAGACAGAATGGAGGCAGTCCAGAGGAGGGCAACTAAAATGGTGCAGGGTCTGCACCAGAAGACATATGAAGAGAGATTTAAGGAGCTTAATATGTATATCCTCGAGGACAGGAGGGACGGGGGACATGATAGAAACTTTCAAGTACCTCAAGGGAATCTACAAAGTCCAAGAGGGTAGCATCTTTCAGAAAAAGAGATGTGCAAGAACAAGGGGGCACAATTTGAAGATACAAGGGGGACAGCTCAGAGGTAATGTGAGGAACTATTTTTTCACAGAGAGGGTTGTGGATGCATGGAATGGCCTTCCTGAGGAGGTTGTGGAGTCAAGAACAGTGGGGGAATTCAAGAATGCATGGGACAGACACAAAGCAATTCTAGGGGTTGGCGGTAGGGGTTGGGGATAGGAGGAAGTAGGCTGTTGGTTAACTAGGATCTGCAGCTTATCCATTAGGTAGGGAAATGGGCAGACTGGGTGGGCCAAGCAGTCTTTATCTGCTGTCAAATTCTATGTTTCTATGTTACCTCAATACCTCCACTTGGGTGTCAATAGGTGGCAGTGTAAATTTAGGTCTGTGTAAGCACAAGAAGGAAGAGTGCATGTATCAGCTTATCAGGCATACTGGTATCTGACATCATTCTTCTTCTAATACAAGGTCGAAAAGTGGGTAAAATTGGCACCAGTTCAGCAGATGAAGTCCTTTCCTCCCCTCAGCTGAATCAGGCTAGCATATACTCTGTCCTCGGGGATGGCCCTTGGAAGGACCTCTGACATGGTGACTGGATTAGTGTGGTGTTGTCTGCCATGGAGCTGCAGATAGGAATCTGCCTTTGGAGGGGAACAGAGAGGGCCTCTCATGATGTGTCACGGGTGCCTGCAGATTCCAGAGGACACATGAAGAGTGTAGCTTTGATGCGCAGGTAGGTGGCCCTGGTAGTGGTGGAAGAAGTATTTGTTGGTGGCTGGGGAAGGATGAAAAGAGTGTTACAAAAAAAAGATAATGTTATATCAAGCCTTCTTCAAAGATTATATGTCAAGGAAAATGCCCTTCACATAATGTAATGGAAAGTACCACCACCAAACAGCTCACATCTCTAAAAACATCATCACATTTTGACTAAAGTAGTGATAAACTCCATCACATTTTGACTAAAGAAGCAATAAAAGCTAGGGAAAGAAAATACATGGTGTCCATTCTAGACCTGATTTCCTAAAGTAGCCAAATTATGTGCTGAGCTCATTGAAATCATGGCAAGAAGGATGATATGCATGGCGCAAACACTGAATAACCCCTATTTTTCAACAACTTGCTTCTCGTACGTACTTGTTTTACAACCAGATGACTATACAGTGGTGTACTGATTTATAAGCACCTCACAGCTTCATTTTCAGTTTCAAGACTTATAATTTTCATATTTTAAGGAAATAATTAGTAATTTACTAAAATAATATATCCATAGTAACTGGTGACCCCTCATATCACTCAGTTTTCATTGTTGAAACAGCATAATAACTGTGTGCGACAGCACACCCAGTTATTATGGCATTTCAGTCTCATGCTTCAGAACAACGGATTTCTGTCAGCAATGGACAGTAGCATGAAGCGACAGTCCAGGGCGTAATGAATGTTTCCTCAGAAAATTACCAAAAATGGACTTACAGTATGTCTCTAATTAAATACTGAAACTTGTACTTCATAGTAACATGCAGTTAATTTACTGTTTTTTGAAATTAATCTGTAATACTGCTTGAACTGTCCAGATTTCACTCTATTTGTCAAATCACAACTCAGCCATAAATCTTTTTTCCGGTAATGCTCAGATGCTTGAAACTCTTTGTCTCCCTGTTTGAATCTGTAACTCTCAAAAAAAGTGTCAGAGTTGTTAAGCATCTCAGTTGTATGAGTTCTGGGATAGTCTTAGGATGGGACTGATGCTGTATTCTCAATGAACACTGAGTCACCAATCAAAATTTTCAGTAGAAACCTGGCAACTCATTTTTTTTTAACTCCTGGCACCAGATAGTATAAAAAATAAAACATGGACATGTGTGTATCTATGATGCTTTTTTTACACACTCTCAGTATGTGATAGCCTCATAAACCACTCAGGTTTTGCTCTCCAGGTTTATGGGTCATCGCACACCCCGAGTACATAGGAAAATGTCATAACTATCTGGGCTGGTGGCTTGGACAGCTGAGGTACTGGCTGCCTTACCTCTTGCCATGCCAGTGACCCAAGTTCACTAACTAGCTCTGGCTACTGGAGGGTTGACCAGGGTTGGAGAGGATTGAATGTCTGGAGGATTGCTCTCTTTTCCAAGAGAGGGGGGACATTAAGCCATGTCACTCCTAGACTGCCACGGCATGGGGAGACATCTGGTGGAGGCACCTGGTGGCAGGCGCATGGTGCATGCATGCATGCTTCTACATGCATGTACATCTGCATCACTGCAAGTCATCAGGCAGTGGGAAAACCACTATGAGGAAAATCCTGGAGCTGGAAAATGAAGCCTGACTCACCACCCAGCCCTTGCTGTCACCCAGGACCACCTCATCTGTGTTGTGCATCTGGAGGGGAACAGACCTCCCTCCTTCCCCTGGCCTCTCTGCAGGTGGGGGGGTGGAAGGGGAATCCATGGGGTATCTCAGAGGTGAGTCCTAGGGGAGACAGTCGCCAATGTAGTGCAGGTTGAGGCAAAAGGCCCAGCCGCTTCCAGGGCTGAGAAAAAGCTTGATGGAAAAAAAAAATAGAAAACCTCATGACACAACCTTGGATATGCATTGTCCTATCTATTATTTTTAGTATATACAGTGGTTTCCATGCCACAGACAGTTTCCCTCTCTATAGTGCCAAACTCAATAACATCGGGGTAAACCTTTATAACTAAAATGAGGACTATAATAGCACTGTTTTCACATTTATAATGTGCATATACAGATACCCTTGATGATTTCAATACCAAATATTCAGCATACGGTGGAGCCGCTAGAGGCAAAACAAAACTTCAATATTCTGTGGCAGAGTTACCGCATGAAGCAAGGCAATTTCAAGTGCACTTAATGCCTTTAATCAGGCAGTGTCCTGTGACACTGCATTGTGTCCTGGCGGGGTTCACTGTATCTGTATGTTATTGGCATTTATTGCACACTTTATTTATTTATTTATTTATTGATTGATTGATTGATTGATTGATTTATTGATTTGAGAATCGGATAACACCTTTGAGCACAAGTGCTCTTTTCCAAAGGTTCCACACACCAGTTACAAACAGGTATACAAAACATTGAGACACATGAAACACATTAGTCCAAGCAGAAAAACATGGAAATCCACAAAAACTAACCTAGTGACACAGAGAAACACAAACAGCCGCCCACACAGACCCAGGAGGCGAAGACATACAGAACATGCCCAGTGGTGGGATTGTGCCTGGCATTTTGTTCCTGTCTGACTCCACTAACTTTCCCTCTTATATCCACTTGTGAACAATTCTTTGAAATTTTACACCTTAGTTTCCTTTCTAGAAAAAAAAAATCAACATTGCAAATTAAAGCTTGTTATTTGGAATGGAATGGAATTTGATTATAGCTGCTAACTTTTTGAAGCCTAAAACTGGGACATCATAATTTGGAAATATTTCCCTTTTTTTTAGAGAAACCCTAACCGTAACCCCTAATGCATCCCTACCCTCAACACTGGTAAGCACATTTTCATACACTGCATGGACGATATCAGTTCTTAGTGAAATGTGACTGTCAGACAGAATCAGTCAGTTAGTCAAACTTGAATGCCGTGTGGCTTCCAAATACGGCTGCTGCAGGGATGAACTGAATTGATTCCAATATTATTTCCAAAAAGCATAAACCCCTCTCAAAACCAAAGAAGCGCCACATATTCCCAAGTGCCCTAGATCCAAAGTGACCATGACTCACCACCCCGGGTCACTTGCTCTCTCATGGGGTGGACAAGGCTACGCTGCACATTACAAAAAAATATGTAGCTGAAAAGTAAAAAATAAGAAACCTTGTTTTCTGCACCCATCCTCTCTGTGGCCTGCCCCCCCCCCCATAATGTTACTCACTCCCAACTAGGCAGAGAAAGGTCAGGCTGCATATTCATTCACTGCCGCTTTGCTCTGGCCCTACCCACCCACTCACAGTAACATTAACATTCCAAAAAATTCAGCACTTTTCACTCCCTCCCATCACCAGAGCAACTTTCTGAATCAGCATACGATACCTTTCCTTGTGCCTTCTTCACAATGCCAACAAACAAATGCCTCCCTGGTTAGACTCTGGAGTCCTTCAGCTGATGGTAGGCAGACAGCCGTTGTATATGCTCGTACTACAGAGTCAGTCTAAGCCAGAAGGAAAGGTGCTTACGGTGCTCCCTCCTTGCCATCTGACTACCACCGAGGTGTCTTTCACAGCACAACACGGGGAGGCGCAGGTGAAAATTGCTGTCCAGCTTGAGCAGTGCCAGTGCTATGATGGTGCTGAAATGTGAATGTCACTGGGCACAAACAAAACACAGACAAAAAAAGGAACAAAAATAGGACAGCCAGTGAAAACCAGGACAAAAGTGACATTTTGCAAAACTTGTGGGGACACTGGGACATGCCTAAAATCAGGACTGTCCTAGGAAAATCAGGACAGTTGGTAGCTTTAAATTTAGTTTCATACAGCGCCTTCATTCAAAGTCTATCCCAAAGTGCTTTACAATCTAGAATGGGGGGCTGGGAGGATTTTGTAGGCATTTGGTACACACGGAGGGCTCAAAGAACACAGAGAAAGATTAAGAGACTTGCTCATTGTTCCACAGTGAATAAGTCACTGTTGTGGGATTCAAACCTGTGACTCTAGGTTCACAGCTCTGCATTCTAACCATTAGGACAAACCGTGTTCATACGTGATGAATGACCACTGGCTTAAAATGCCAGTTTTGTGCCTTTATTTTCCCCTTGCCACAGTGTTATTTTGTATTACTTTGCTTTAGGTTTGCAAACAGTGAGAAGCCCATGTTTTTCCAAAAGTGGGTCTGAATTTCTGGCATTGTTATTATTTTCAACTCCTATGTTTTACCTCATTTTGATTATGCTGTTGTTATCTGATCTGCATGTCATATAGGTACTTTGAAGAAAATTCCGATCCTTCAACACAGGGTAGCCAGAATAATTGGGAAAAGGATTACTGCAGTTCAGTACACCAACATTTAGGGGCTTCTACTGGGCACTTCTGGAATACTCACACCAGATTCACCTCTCTCTGTTCCTGTGTACAATGCGGCAGTTCTCTCCTGCCTTCCTATTTGACTAGCAAATTCAACAAGGTCCGCAATGTCCACAGTCATGCTACCAGTTTCAGAAGCAGATGCAACTTACAATTCCGAAACTCAATAGTAATTTACATAACAAATCACTGACACACAGAGGCTATGCTGTGGAACTCACTCAATTTGAAAATCAGGCAGGTCAGTGGTGTCCATATACTGTAAACAAGACTAGAGTCCAACAGAATTTCAACTGAAATATGTTAATAAACCATACTCACCATGTCTGTTAACACTTACTATCCCTGCCTGGTGGGTTCAAACAAGGTTAAGGAGCCTGGGTCAATAAGTCCTGGTTGGGGGGGGGGTGTCATATTCAAGATAGAAAAAAATAAGCACAAACAACGCCAGCACCCAAAGAAGGGTATAGCGGACCTGATATAAGTATGGTACAGCCCCTTGGGAAGCAGTACTTCTCCAATTCCTCACAGGAGCACCTCACTCATTAACCAGTACAGTCTGACACAGAATGCACACAGTGTGGCACAGCATGCAGGTCTTATACTCTATGAATGATTCCTGTTGTGGCAGTAAATATGAACAAACAAATAAGGGCTTTATCAGAGAACAGGTTCAGGCCCAAAGAGACAGAAAGGTGGTTAGGTCAATGAGGTCGCAGTCTAGTGCTTGCAGGTCTTCTTGTGCCCTGCTAGGCCCTGCCTACATTGACAGTGGCTCTGGCTGTACTCCCGTTGCCCATCCAGGCTCTGCCAAATTAAGAGCAGCACACCCCCAAACCACATATACTGCACTACTTCTGCCCAGCTGTACTGTTGAGCAATATCCATGCCCCACTGGTACCTGAATATACATTGTTTATCACATGTGTGAGCACCCTGTGCTTCACTGCATACTCAGCTGTGAAAAACAGGTTAGGCCCAGTGACATGTATGTAGATGGCTAGTGCTGGTGCACTTTAAACAAGAACTATTAACATGTTTCAGACTCAAAAGCAAACGTATTCCCAAAGTGGGTATTTGTATTCCCAGACAGATGGCCTAGTCCATATACTGGTTTCCATGATTACAAACATTGGTACTGGTGGTGCTGCAGGGACGCAAGGCCCTGAGTTACTCATGATTTCCCAGATCAGCGAGGCCTCCCTGAATGCCCAGAGTGTAGTGGAACAGTAGCACAGAGTTCCATCTCTGGCTGGTTCAGTTCTTCTTTTGGCCTCTGTCTAGCATGTAGAACTGCCTTGCCAGGTTTAGTTAGACCTCTGTTCCTCTCTGCATGTAGCAGAGGGTCATCCAAAACTCACAGGTGCAGCTTCAGCCTGTGAAGCCTGACCATGTCAGACCAGCATACCATGTGCTGGAATCCAGTCCCTACTGCACTGTGACAACTAGTATCTGGCAGTGGTGCTGATTGAGTGGCTTCCAGACACACACTGCTCTCAGCTGCAAGTTTATACTGCAGTGCTGCAAAGGTGTCTCACAGAGCCCTAGAGAGTGATCGTGGGTGGAGTACCCTTGCTACACCTCTCTGGTCTTTGTTGTTAGGACTCTTAGGTCACGCTGTACAAGCACATAATTACCTTCACTTCTGTGGTTGCAGGAATTCTGTCCAGCTCTGACAGATTTGTGGTCTGTCTCCTTTAACTATCAGCTGCAGTCCAATCTGACTCCCTCAGAATCCACACAGTCTGATGAAGTTCTGGAACAGCCCCTGTTGTTCACTGAAGAAATCCAGCTCTTGGATGGTCTATGGAGCTGTTAGTCACTCACAGTGGTGCTCAAGGTCTATCGCTCAATCACAGATTGGCCATAAAACACAAAGTCTCTATCAGCTACAGCTTCCTGTGTCTCAAGAGTTCTGTGGAGCTACCTCTGCAGTCTCTGGAGCCTGAATGGCTTTGCTGCTACTCTCCAAATCTGCTGCCATCCTGAGATGGTCAGAGGCAAACAAGATGGCAACTGGTTTTGTAGTCTAAGGGCACTCAGCCCAAAGTCTTCACTGTACAAAGGGCTTCTTTTCTTAACCAATTTCTGTGCCCCCCAAATTTGTTGTGTTTGGTCATGCTAGTGTCTGGTGCTGTTGTAGCAGTGAACAGGCAGTCCCTGGTTTTATTACAAGAGCTGATTTCTCACTCGGTTGACGGTTCAGTCACCTTTGATGTGCGGTGCAGAACTGCTTTGCTTAATAGCATGGCACGCTGAAGATTCAGCACTCCTTCCTTGATTGCTCCCTTCCCAGTCCCCGTCACTGAGTTTTAGTCTTCAGGACTGGAGGGAGCAAGAAGATCAGCAGTAGTGGTGGTGGCTGGGCTCTGTGGAGCAAAATGGTGAGCCCCCAAACTTGGGGGCTTACACTCTCCACCTTCTAGATACTTGATGTTTGTGTGAAGTCTGTATCAACAGAGTCCAAACAAAAAATATGCACATAGCTCAGCAGTTTTAGGTTATTTAGTCAAATGGCTCCTATCTAGCATAGACAAACAACTACACTGGTATCTTGTCTAGACAAATTCTTCCTGATCTAAACAGTTTTAGGAACAAGCAATCCACTATAATTACTTCATGCTGGGGCATTAGCAAAAACTATACAAAGCAAGGATCTGAGTAACATATACACCTTTGTGAATTACATGCATGGGCAGGTTTGTGGAGGCACCATAACAGTCAGAATTTAGTGTGATCAGTGGCTCTCTCAGAGCAATGGAATGGGACTGACACTTCTTCCTTGGAGTACAGGTTTGCAACTCCTGTCTTGTTGATCAGCACAGGAGTATCCTCAGTTGAAATGGGCTTCACAACTTCCTCTGGCTCCAGGGGTTTCCCATCTCCCACGTTTTAAGTTAGTCATGCATGCAAGCACAGACAAACTTGTTGATATGAGAGTTGCTAAACAGGGGTGTGAGGGGTGCTACCCCAATGACCAGCAGTGCTGCAGGGGCTGGTCCATGGCCGGCAAATCAGTAGGCAGTGTCCTGATGACACTGTTTTGCTGAGGGGGCTGGTCTGGGCAAACATTTCAAAGGATAGAGCCGATGCTGCTCACCGCTGTATCCTTCGAAATGCAAACCATTCAGCTGCAGCTCAGCATGTCTCTGTTGGTTAAACAATTTCTCCATCCCTGCAGCTCAGCGTGTCTTTCCTGTTTAAACAATTTCCCTGTCCCTGCAGCTGAGCGTGTCTCTTCTGGTTAAACAATCCTCCAGTTCCTGCAGCTGAGCGTGTCTCTCCTGGTTAGACAATCCTCTGGTCCCTGCAGCTCAGCGTGTCTTTCCTGTTTAAACAATTTCCCCGTCCCTGCAGCTGAGTGTGTCTCTCCTGGTTAAACAGTCCTCCGGTCCCTGCAGCTCAGCCAGCATGTCTCTCCTGTTTAAACAATTTCCCCGTCCCTGCAGGCTGCAGCCAGTGTGTCTGTCCTGGTTAAACAATCCCCTGGTCCCTGCAGCCCCATAGTGTGTTTTTGCCTGTTTAAACAATTTCCCTTTTCCCTTTCCAGCACCGGGATTCCCACTCCTGGTGTCAGATTGCCCCCCCCCCACCTTCCCCGTCTATATCTGTAGCTGACATCGGTGTGTCCAGTCCCCTTGTCGGCATCCCCCCCCACACACACACACTCTATTGTAATTTGTGGCACACTGGAAGCCCACCCCAGTGTACATAAATGTATAGTTTTTTTTGGGGGGGTTACCTGTAAATGAAGAAAACCTTCCCTCACGGTCTTTATTTTTTTTTTATTTCACCTCTAAAAACGAAAATGGTCCCTCGTTGTCTCCCCCCATTCCCCCTCCCCCATCCTGACCCTCCATCTGCACACCCAACTCCCCTTACCCCCCCCTTACCCCATACTTACCCTCCGAGGTCAGCGGACGCGATCTTCTGCAGAGCGGGACATGTCTGCACTCTTCAAAGTCAACCGGCAAACTGAAAGAATTCAAGGTAAGCTGTATAATGGGAATCAATGGGGGTTTCAACTTACCTTGATATCTTATTTTTAGGAGTTTTGGACCCAAATTTTCAACATGGGGTTTTTGGGACCCCCACCTCCTTAACATGTTAGTGTAATTTTGTTCCTCAGTCCCGAAAGGTGGTTTCACAGTCGCTGTGTGGAATCACCTTTTGGGACTGAGTAACAAAATGACAGTTCCACTGTTCATGAGGTAGAGTCCCAGAAAGCCCATGCTGCAAATTTGGTGAAAAGATTCCAAAAAATGACTGCGTTATGAGCTTGCATTGTGCAGTTTCTAGGCACATTCGTAACTTCGCCAATTTTGAATATTTTCACTCCAGATTTTCAACATTGCCAGTTTTTCACACCTCCTTATGAACAGTACAGCTCTTATTTTTCACATCCTGCCTGAAATGTGTTTTCGCACCAGTTGCGCAGAATGGTACGGTCGCTGTGTGAAATCCACTTTCAGGATGAAGTAACAAAATCACAGAGCCACTGTTCATGAGGGTATGTCCCAAAAAGACCATATTGAAAATCTGGTGAAAAAATTACAAAAAATGACTGCGTGACAGACGTGTGTTGCACAGTTTCTATGCACGCTTGTAACTTTGCCAATTTCTCATATTTTCACTCGAGATTTTCAACATTGCCATTTTTTCACACCTCCTCATTAACAGTAAAACTGTCATTTTTCACATACTGCCCAAAATGTGTTTTATCACCTGTGGCACCGAATAACGCAGTCACTGCGCAAAATCACCTTTTGGGATAGAGTAACGAAAGAGGTGTGCAAGAACAAGGGAGCACAATTTGAAGATTGAGGAGGGATGGCTCAGAGGTAATATGAGGAAGTATTTCTTCATGAAGAGGGTTGTGGAGGCATGGAACAGCCTTCCTGAGGAGGTTGTGGAGTCAAAAACAGTGGTGGATTTCACGAATGCATGGGACAGTCATAAAGCAATTCTAGGGGGTGAGAGTAGGAAGAAGTAGGCTGTTGGTTAACTAGGATCTGCAGCTTATCCATTAAGTAGGGAAATGGGCAGACTGGATGGGCCAAGCAGTCCTTATCTGCTGTCAAATTCTATGTTTCTATGTTTCAGTGCCACTGCTCCTGAGCTGGTGTCCCAAAATGGTAATGTTGAAAATTTGGAGCAAAAATACCAACAAACATCTGGGCCATTAGGGTTTCCAACTGTAACACCCCCCCCCACCCTGTAGAGACTGACAGGCGTTGGCTGTGTACCTTGAGGTTGTTGGCCATAATGTCACACATTCCACACCCACCTTGCAGCCATTGACAGGCATCAGGTGTGCCTTGGAGTCTTTGGCTCAAACGTTCACCCCATTCTCCTATACTGCACCCATGTCAGCTTATTTCATTATGGAATGGGGTGAGTGTGAGGGCTGAAGACCACAAGACACACCACGATGCCTGTCTGTGTCGGCAGGGTGTGGGTGGAATGGCATGAATGTTACAGCCGATGACCCAAAGGGACACCCACAATGTCTGGCAGTCTCTGCAGGGTAGGGGTGGGGCGTTAGGGTTGGAAACCTTAATACCTCATTAAGAAAGTAAATCAGGGAGGGACATTTGATGCCACCTACAGTACCTTGATTTCAGCAAAGCCTTCAACAATGTCCAACATAGAAGGCTAATTAACAAGATGAGTAGTCTAGCAATGGTGCACAAGCTGATAAACTGGGTTAGAAACTGGCTGATCGACAGGAGGCAGAGGGTGGTGGTAATGGGATCCAATCTGGGGAGAGGAGGTGGCCAGTGGGGTACCTCAGGGATAAGTCCTGGGATCAGTCCTGTTCAATGTCTTCATTACAGACATTGCGGAGGGGGCTAGCAGCAAAGGTATGTCTACCTGTTTGCAGATGACAACAACATCCGTAACAGAGTGAATACTCTAGGAGGGGTGGAGAAAATGAGCAGGGACATGGAAAGGCTTAAAAAATGGCCTGAGGAGTGGCAACTAAGGTTCAATGCAAAGAAGCCTAAATAAGGCATCTGAGAAGAGGGCAACCTGTGGAGAGTTGCAGGATGGGGTGGAGGCGTTGATGATCAAGAAGGAAGAAAGGGACCTAGGAGTTATCAGTTCTTTTTTAAATTCAAGTTTATTGCATATTTAGGCACTGTTACATAGACCCTAATAAAAAGAAAACAGTTAATCTTATACAATTTCTGTTTTAGATTAGACAGGAATTGGCAAACATTTCATCACATGTCCTACAGTTATATAATAGTTTAAAATCTAGTAACTGGACCCACAGTATGCCCCTGTTCAGTTCTGTTCCCCTATTAGTTAGTGTAAAACCCATTCCTTTCTCTCCAATTACTATTTGCTTTCTAGTTCCGTCTTTCCCTCCATAATTTTTCAGTATTCTCCCTTTAGTCTCCAGCGGTGACCTTTTTAGCCCTCCGCTAAATTTGGGTTTCCATTTCCTTGTATCATTATTCATGGTGTCCACCTAAGCACGAATTTTGGTGTTCTGAAGTTTATCTTATGGGTCAGTTCTTCTAAGATCTGGATGTCCTGAACAATATTTACCCATTGTTGTGAGGTGGGGGGGTTGCTATTGAACCATTTTCTTGTGACCGCTTTATGGGCTGATGTCATTAATATATTCCACAAATAAATCTGATCACCTCCTTTCACCTCGAGGGGTAGAATCCCCAGCACTAGGTGCTTTGGGCCTATGGGTTCCGAAACTGAGAACATAGCTCTCAGTTGTTGTATTATTTCTCTCCAGAATTGTTCTAGTTTCGGGCATGACCAAAATATATGCAATTGGTCCGCCTTAGTTTCCTGGCAGTGCTTCCAACAAGCTGGTGGGCATCTTTTGTCCAATTTATTTTTAACAATCGGGGTGGTGAAAAACCTCATTCTGATTTTCCACTCGAATTCCTTCCAAATTGGGGAATATGTGGTCTTGTGTATTTGTGCATAACTGATTTCCCACTCTTTATCCGAGATTTGCTCTACTATTTCCATCTGCCATTTTAGTTGGGATTTTGTGGCCTGATTACCTCCCCTATCCCTCTGTGACCCATATAGGGCAGAGATGCAGCCCTTTTATCTCCGTGAGTGCATTATGTCCTCTATCACTCTTTGCAGTTCTGATGGTGTCTGTTTCTGGTCCTGATAACCCTGAAGGGTCTGTATGTATGCTCTAACTTGGAGGTATCTATAATGGTCTAACTGTCTCCGGGTGTATCTATCTTTGAGTCGGGCAAATTCCATTACCTGCGTCCCATCTAAGAACTGACCCAGGGCGTACAAGCCCAGTTGTTCCCATCTTTGAAATGTAAGGTCTTGTGCTGCAGGGTGAAAGCCTCTGTCCCAGGTAAACCATCGCATAGCCCATAGCTCTTTGGTTAACTTATGCTTCAATCATAATCTTCGTAATGCCCATAAAGTGTTTCTTATGGTGAATAATAATCTTGTGTGATCCTGGTTTATGGTTTCTGGCATTGTCAATCGTACTCCTAGGGGCATCCCTTCCATGGAGACTAACTCAAGCATTTTCCAGCGTGCTGAGTAGTCCCGTGTGTACCAGAGCAGGACCCATCTTAACTGGGTCACTAGGTAGTAATCCTCCAGACTGGGAACCTGCCTCCCCCTGCCCTTCTTGCTGGACTGTAAAATTGACATTTTGACTCTGGGTCTCTTGTAGTTCCAAATAAATTTAGAGATCATCCTTTGCCAAATTTGAAATTGGTTATGATGAATTCTTATTGGAAGGCATCGAAAAAGGTAGAGAAAGCGGGGAAGTAAGGTCATAGTCACTGATTGAATTTTCGAATACATTGGTAGGCTCAGCAGTCTCCAAGTCTATATGTCCTGTCTAGTCTGTTTTATCAGAGGGTCAAAACTGAATGTGTAAAGGTCTGTTAGGTGCCTTGGGATTTGAGCCCCCAGGTACCTTATTTTGTGGGCGTTCCATTTCAGAGGGAGTAATTGTTTTACTTCTGAAGAAGGGTTATAATTAAATTTAAGTAGTTCTGTTTTCTTTTTGTTAAGGGAGTAGCCAGAATGTTGGCCAAATTGATCTAGGGTGGCCCATAGCCGAGGGATAGATTTGTCCTGGTTGGTTATGTACAGAAGGATGTCATCCGCATACAAGGATATTTTGTGTTCTTCTCCCCTTACTATTACTCCCCTTATCTCTGCGTCTTGTCTTACAGCTCAAGCCAGGGGTTCAATGTATAGGGCAAATAACAAGGGGGATAGTGGGCAATCTTGCCTGGTGCCCCTGCCCAATTCAAACCTCCATGAGAGCCCTCCATTCACTCTTAGGCAAGCCTGTGGTTTAGCATATATGGCTTTGATAGCGCTCATGAAGGGGTCAGAGAATGCCATTTTATTTAACACTGTGAATAGGAAATTTCACCCTACCCTGTTGCAGGGTTTTTCGGCATCAAGGCTCATTATGCAAGTTGGGATGTGATTTTTGCTTTCTATATCTACTATATTAATGGTACGTCTAACTCCCTCTGGGGCCTGCTTAGTTGCTATGAAACCTGTTTGGTCTGGATGGACCAAGTCAGTCAGGCTGGGGTTGAGTCTGGATGTAATTTATGCTGTAAAGATTTTGTAGTCCACATTTAGGAGGGATATCGGTCTGTAAGAGCCGCATTCTCTCAGATCCTTTCCCTCTTTGGGGATCAGGGAGATGGTGGTATAATTCTATGAGGGTGGACCTTTTGCATCCTCATGCCATACCTGATTATATATACTTCTAAGGAGGGGCATAGTTTCAGTGATGAAGGTTTTGTATAATTCACTGCCAAATCCATCTGGACCTGGACATTTACCCACTTTAAGGTCTTTAATGGTCTTAATTATCCCAGCCTGTGAGATCGGGGATACCAATCCTTGGCTCTGGTGCTCTGAAAGTTTTGTCAAACTTAGCCCGTCTAGGAAATTCTTCATCTCTCCTGGGGAGGTGTGTTCCTGGGCCTGATATAGTTGTTTATAATAAGTCACCATGGACTCCACAACTCGATCCCATCTGTATGAGACCTGTCCTATGACCGGGTGTTTGATGGTCGTGATGTTGGCTCTGGCTGCCCTTTGCCTTAAACGATAGGCCAACAACCTAGTGGCCCTGGGGCCTCCTCCATAATAGTTTTGCTTTAAATAGTGTAGGGCTTTCTCTATTTCATTTTTCTGGATTTTTTGTATTTTATCTTTAACTTCTTTAATCTCCTTTGCTCTGTTATGGCAGATTCTAAGCTGCTACTGGTTTTCTAGTGTCTTAAGTTGTTTTGCAAATAGCTCTAACTGTTTAATCCTTTCCCTCTTTTTGTGTATTGCTATTGATATTAATTTCCCCAGATCATTGTTTTTACTGTGTCCCATAGTATTTGTGGGGTTATATCTGGATCATTATTGAGTTGGACTGTTTGTTCTGTTACTTTCCTAATTTTGTCTTTTACCTCTTCACTTCTCAGCAAGCTGTTGTTTAGTCTCCAGTGTGTTGGTTATCTAGGGAGCTGTAGGTCTATGTCCACTATTATGGGCTGATGGTCAGATAGGGCGTCGGCTCCCACCCACATAGACCTGAATATGTTCATGTCTCTAGCAAAAGTCAGGAACACATCCAGCCTCAAGTAGATCTTATACCTCGGGGAGTAGTAGGTGAACTCTTTTGCTGCCGGGTATTTCCCCCGCCATACGTCCACTAAACCTATGTCTGCCATTAACTTTCCTAACAATTTGGCAGTCCTAGTGTTTGGCACTAGAATCTGAGACGTGGAGTCCAGTATTCTATTCAATGTAATATTCCAGTCCCCTCCCACTATCAGGACTCCCCTTGATTTTTCCATTATTATTTTAAAAAGTTCTGCAAAAAAGGAGACAGGTGAGCTCGGGGGTGCATAAACATTTACCAGGGTAACCATCATATCTTGTAGTCTTCCTACTACTAATACATATCTGCCCCCAGTATCCACCACTACCTCCTCCTCCTCTTCAAATGGGAGGGTCTCCGACAATAAGATGGCCATACCCCTCTTCCTCCCCCCCTCTCCAGAGATGCTTGAAATAATTTTGGGAGCCTTTTATTTTTGAACTTCTGCTTTCTATTGGGGACAAGTGTGTCTCTTGGATAAAGTTAATGTCACAATTCTGGTCTTTTAGGAATTTTTGTACTTGCTTTTGTTTAATGGGGTGGTTAATTCCATTTACATTATATGATAAAATTCTGGAGTTAACTTGAGCCATGTCTACATTCTATAGTTTCATTTGCTGGAATATTCTTTCTTACCCATGTGGTTGTGTTTCTTTTATCTGTCTCGTGTGTTAGAGGCCTGTCTTCCATTCCCGGACTAATGTCCTGCCCAGCCAATCCCTGTCCCTTTCCCAACATAACAGTCTTTCCCATGTTCCTAATGTAGTGCCATTCTTCAAACAACATTATTAACAAAAGACAAGTATTTGTCAATGCCGAATGTTTGCTTGCTGGCACTGGCATTGCTAGTGTAGAAGTTACAGAGCTGCATAATAGGAATGGCAGCGAAGTATTGAACTGAAGCCAACCCCACCACCACCCTGCAGAGAGTGGCAGGCATTGGGGTGTGCCTTTGGGTCGTCAGGCATAATGACCATGCCATTTCACCACACCCTACACTGCAGACACTGACAAGTGTCACGGTGTGCCTTGGGGTCTTTGGCCTTTATGCGCATCCCATTCCATCAGGAAATACAGTGAGATGGGTGCGGTATAGGAGAATGGGGTGAAGTTTGGGCCCCGAAGAGTCCGAGGCACACCTTGATGCCTCTCACTGGCTGCAGGGTGTGGGTGGGGGTGGAATGGTATGAGCATGACAGGCAAGAATCCCAAGTCACACCCCTGATGCGTGTCATGCTCTACAGGGTGGGGCGTTATGGTCGGAAACCCTAACGCCTCAGGCATTCGTTGGTATTTTCACTCCAAATTTTCAACATGTTTTTTCTGTGACCCCCACCTCATGAACAGTGGCAATATCAGTTTGTTAGCCGAAAACTGCTTTTGCACAGCGACTATAGTCATTTGGCACCACAGGTGCAAAAACACATTCCGAACAGGATGTGAAAAATGACAGCGGTACTGTTCATGAGGAGGTGTAAAATGGCAATGTTGAAAATCTGCTGTGAAAATCTTAAAAAAACTGGTGAAGTCACTGTGCAGATAGAAACTGTGCAGACACACACCATAATGTAACTAGTTTGGGGATTTTTTACAGTAGATTGTTAACACAGGCATTTTGGGACCTCCGATCATGAACAGTGTCAGTGTGATTTTCTTTATCTGTCCCGAACAATGATTTCCACAGCACTATGCATCTCTGCACTGAAAGTGTGAAAACACATTTCGCCATGTTGTGGAAAATGACAGCTGTACTGTTCATAAGGAGGTGTGGAAAATGCCACTGGTGAAAATCTGGACTGAAAATATTACAAATTCATGAACCTATGAGGGTGCGTGGAAACTGCGCAATGCTCACCGTAACACAGTCATTTTGTGTAGTTTTGTCACCAAATTTTCAACATAGCCACTTTAAGACCTCTGCTCATGACCAGTGTCACTGTGATTTTCTTAATCTGTCCCAAACATTGTTTTCGCAACCGACTGCACTATTATTAGCGCTACATGCAGAAACACATTTTGGGCGAGATGTGAAAAATGGTAGCTGCACTGCTCATAAGGAAGCAACGTAAAATGGCACTGTTGAAAATCTGGTGCAAATATTACACACGCAAACTTGTCATGCTGCAGGAACTGCGTAATGTGCGCCCTAAAACAGTCATTTTTGGGAATTTTTTCACCAAATTTTCAACATAGCCATTTTAACACCTCTGCTCATGACCAGTGTCACTATGATTTTCTTAACGTGTCCCATACATTGATTTCGCAGACAACCGACTGCACCATTGTGCGCTACATGGGCAGAAACACGCCAGGGGCTAGATGTGAAAAATGACAACTGTACTGCTCATAAGGAGGTGTGGCAAAATGGCAATGTTGAAAATCTGGGTGAAAATATTGAAAATTTGCGAACTTCTACGAGCGCAGCATAGGAACTCTGCAACGCACGTCAGAAAACAGTCATTTTAGGAATTTTTCACCAAATTTTCAAAATAGCCATTTTAAGACCTCTGCTCATGAACAGTATCACTGTGATTTTCTTAATGTGTCCCGTCCATTGATTTCGCACACCGACTGCGCCATTGTGCACTACATGGGCGGAAACACGTTTTGGATGAGATGTGAAAAATGACAGCTGTACTGCTCATAAGGAGGTGTGGTAAAATGGCAGTGTTGAAAATCTGGAGTGAAAATATTAAAATTTCCGCAAGCTAACGAAAGGTGTAGAACCGTGCAACGACGCCGTGAAACAGTCATTTTAGGAATTTTCACCAAATTTTCAACATAGCCACTTTAAGACCTCTGCTCATGAACAATGTCACTGTGATTTTCTTAATGTGTCCTGTACATTGATTTTGCACACCAACTGCTGCCATTGTGCGCTATATGCACGGAAACACATTTTGGGTGAGATGTGAAAAATGACAGCTGTACTGCTCTAAGAAGGTGTGGTAAAATAGCAATGTTGAAAATCTGGAGTGAAAATATTGAAAATTTTAATCACGAAAGGCAAGGAACTGTACACCGTGATGTCAGAAATAAATATTTGTAGGAATTTTTCCATCAATTTAAAATAGGCTTTTTTGAGAGCCCACCTTATGAACACTGGTAGTGCGCTTCTAATCATTCTGAAAGGTGATTTTGCACAGTGGCTGCAAAATCACCTTTGGGCCCGAAAATGCCATGACAGTGCAAGAATTCATGAGGAGGGGTCCCAAAACCCCATGTTGAAAATTTGGCAAAATTCCAAAAATGCCTGAGATATGCAACAAAGTTGAAAGCCCCTATCTATCCCATTATACAGCTTACCAGCATTTCTCAGTCATGCGGCAGCTTTGAAGAGTGCAGACGTGTTCCCGGTCCACCAAGATCGTCGCACCAGACTCGGAGGTAAGTATGGGTGAGGGGGTGTGGGAGGCAGGGTGCGCAGTGGGTGGGTGCGGGTTGTGGGGGGTGGGGAGACAGCGTTACAGGTTTTGTTTTTTTATTCAGACGACGCTGGATGTTTGCCACGCTGGGGTGGGCTCCCAGCATGGCAGAAGGATGGCTGGGGGTCTGGAGCCAACGGGGATTGGGCACCACCGTCAGCCATGAGCATCTGTTGCCACGCTGGGGTGGGCTCCCAGCATGGCACCCTGTACTCAGGGGAGACAGTGAAGCCGGACGGGGATTGGGCACCCCTGCTGACAGCATGGGGAGAGACAGTGGAGCCAATGGGATTGGGCACCCCGGCCGGCCATTACGTCATTTTGCCATGCTGGGGTGGCCTCAGCATGGCACCTGGATGCTTTGGGGCTTGGAGCCAAGAGGGATTGGGCACCCCGTCGGCCGTACAGTGTGGAGGAGGAGGGGAGGCGATGAGCACGCAGTGTGAGTGCTTGCGCGACGCAGGTGTGGGGGAGCTCTGCTCACTCAAGCGGAGCTCTCCCTTTCAACTGTATGCCACTGCAGTTTTCAGCTGTCATAAACAGCTGGAGCAGTGATTGGTGCTCTGCGACCGTGCCTGCAAATACACTGACTGAATTGGAAGAGGCTGACACACCTCTGGAAAACTTGTACGATGGCACTATGTTTCTTGCACATGCGTGCAAGCAAACATAAAAATGAGCTCCCAAATGTGAGCCAACTTTAACTGTGTGTAATATCACTTTCAACTTTCTCCCACTAGGTGGGGGTATAACCTTTCTTAGCATTGAATTGAAATAGGTCAGAAATTAGACATACATATCTTTTAACTTCATTTTTAATATTATTACAAATCGTGATTTGGTTCGGTCCTATTCCCTCAGCCCCCAAGGAGCCCAGGATGCGGTGCCCCCAGCTCTGAAAAGTGTAAAACTTCCCACCTGCATCCAACATATGTGGTGCAGTCTTTTGGGTTGGATCTTAGATGTCAAGGTTTCTACAAACCCTCTAGGCACCTTCGTACTTCCCAGGTCAGCCGCTGTTGTTGGACTGGGGCTGGTGTGTGACCACTCTGGGTCGCTGTATCCTTTTAGATGGTCTGGACATTGACTCTTGCGTGGGCAACTGTCAGATCTTTGTCCCAGCCCCAAAGAGATCAACGACGTCAGCAGTATTAGCAACATCACTTCCCTCTTCCCCGAGGTGGTTTCCAGTTGTGTACCTCTCCTCCATCCCATTATTTCTTCAGGGATATATTCCCCAAACTATCCTTATTTTTTCTGGACATCCCCAGTAATGTTTTAATTTTGTGGACTGTGTGGCTCAGGTCTGGCCTAAGTGTAGAGCAAGGAGGCCTCCACCACAGGCCCCAGTATGCCTGCATGAATGGGACCCTCTCGGGTGACTATCATTTAGTGTGTCCAGATGAGGAGAGCTTCACCGGATAACTGGTGCAGCAGCAGAGATCTCTGCTGCCCACCCGGCAATCAAAGCCCACGTACACGCAGTGTCAGGAAGCATCTGGGCAGACAGCCACCGGACAAAGATACCTGGATAACTGTACAGACACCCGGTAACCACCCCGATGCAAGTAAAACCCTGCAGTGCCTGAGAAGACCACTCAGCCACTCAGGCAGACATGCGAACGGGTGTCAAGGAGTTACCGGGCAAGTCAGGGGGCCCTCCGATATCACGTTACCCGGCAACAATATTGCCATGCAAGCGCAGTGATCGTGGCTAGGGCCTCCATTTCCTGCTCATAAGTCTCATTTAGACCATTACAGCATGTGCTCATTTAACAAATTATCAGTCACAGCCATCTGTATGAAACACCTACCTGGGAGGTCTCCTCTGTTATTTCACTCTGCAGTAGAGACATCAGCCAGGTCTATGCAGCTAATAACCTTTCCCTCCCTTCCCTTGGACTTTTTCTTCCCTTCCCCCTCCCCCATAGCCCTATTCCCTTGATAGTTTAGTTCATTTTGAGAGAGGGTCGTTCTGTTCATCAGGCATAATGTCCATTCTTATCTTACAGTGTTTCATTAGGCACAAATCTGTAGCCAGCAGGTGCTGCGTTGTCGGTCTTTTCCCTGGGATAAAATCTTCAATGACCGGTCATCCCCCCCCGCCCAACACCACCCTAGTGTGGAGTCTGGACCAATGCCCCGTATTTAATCTTACCACTTTGGGAAAATCAGAACATTCAGTACCTCTGTTTTCAGTGGGGGCTGTATGGGTAGAAGACTCCGCAGCACTGCGTGCCTTAAATTGGTGAAAACAGCTCTCTTCAGGATTCTGTGCTCATGGAAACTTCTTTTTCATTTTCTTGGGTGGTTGTCTCATTTGCATTTTGAGTAATTATTCCCTCAGGTTGGAGTCGGGAGGTGTACAGTTTCAGAAGTGCAGTTATGTCGGTTTTCAGAGTCGGTGGCTGGTTTCCATTGGGTTGGTGCCTTGTGGCTGTTCCGCTGCGGGCCACTGTCCATGCCGCCCTGTGTAGCTCTTTCTCCAGACATTCTTTGCCAAGGTATGGCACCACAACTCTGATCTCCTCTAGGAACTTAGATGTTGTTTCAAGATCCGTAAACATTTTGACTCCCTTACTGGTCTCAACTCTTAGTCGCGCTGGGTATGACATCTGCGCTTTCATATTTTTGGCTCATAGCTGCTTTAACACTGGCCATAGCATGTGTCTGGCCTCTTGTACTTGTGAGGTGTAGTCGTTATCAATAGTCAGCCTTGCCTTCCCGAATGTGAGGGTTCCCATTCTCCATGCTCTGTGAAGTAGCTCTTCCTTGATGCTGTAGCTTGTCATTTTAACAACAAATGACCTTGGACGGGTGTTAGGGCGAGCAGGCCTTTGTGCTAGCAATCTGTGTGCCTGATCCATAGACAGATCAAAATCTTCTGGGAGCTTCAGGGTTTCCTTAAGGACCTTCTGCAGGAAGGAAATCGGGTCTCTCGTATCCTTCTCTGCCCCCTCAGGGATTCCATAGATCGTCAGGTTTTGGTGCCTGCTCCTCCCTTCCAGATCATCCAATTTATTCATTAACTCCCTCTCCCTGGCCATGAGAAACAACAGGAGTTGGTCATGGTGGTCCGCTTGCTCCATTACTGTGGTGAGACCCAATTCTAGTTTGTCTGTTTGACAATCTTCCCGATGTCTGCTCTCAGTGCTGTCAGAGACTGATCTATTTTAGAGACTGTTTTAGCTGTTTGGAGTATGGTTTCGGCTAAGTTAGAACAGCCGTCTTCTGAGTCGGCTGTGAACGCCGTGCTGTCTTCATCATCGAAGGGACCCAGCAGTCATCTCGTTTTTTCTCCCACTTGCATCATTTGTAGCTTTTGTGCCGGGTAGGTGGACCCTTCATTAGTATTGATTTTGATCGCATCGCTTTTGCTGGTGATTGCATTCCATTTTCTGGTTGATGTCTTTTGATGTAGTAATTGAGATTAGAGATAGCCATGAGTTATGCGGCCATCAAGTTGCTGACATCACTGGAAGTCCCAGGAGTTATCAGTTCTGATGACCAAAAGGTATCAAAGCAGAGCACGCATGTTGCAAGGACAGCCAGTGCCATGCTGGGGTGCATAGGCAGAGGTATTACTAGAAAAAGGCATGAGGTGGTGATGCCATTGTATAATGCACTAGTGCGGCCTCACCTACAGTACTATGTGCAAATCTGGAGGCCGCAAATGCACAAGGCCATTGACAAGGTGGAGGTAGCTCACAGCAAGGCAACCAAGATGGTACATGGCTTGCAACACAGAACATATCAGAAGAGATTAAAAGAACCTCAACATGGCCGACCCGGTGGTGCTGAGGGTTGAGGTGCTGGATGCCACACCTCGCACCACACCGACTACCGGGGTTCTGGATCAAACTTGGGTCACCAGAGGTCAGTGGGGGGGGGGAAGAAGGATTGAGCGTCCCAACGGATGCTCTCCTCCTTCTGGTGGGTTTCCAGGGGTGCTTAATGCACCTGATGTCCCTGAGGGTCAGTGAGAGCACTGACTTTTGGGGCTTTTGCAGCTCCCATGGCGATGAAGTCGGGGAGGGGAGGACACTGTCAGGCACTTGGTAGCGACATGCGTCAGCACGATGCCTACCCGAGCCAGTGTCCTCAGGGGCAGAAGGGGACAACAGAAAAATGGAAAAAACCCTCATTGGTCCTAGATGACGACCGATCCGTGCCCCCCAGCCACCGATTCATGGGCAGACCCCATTATGCAGACTGTCCTCTGTTAAGGTTAAGGAAGGGGGGAACCTTCCTTGCCCCACCCGAGGGTTATCCGAGCATCAAAGACGCATAATGGAGAAGTCTGGCACTCTAGGGGCAGTCTCTGTGACGGTGGCCTGGGGGGGGGGGTGACTGGTCTGAAGGAGTAGACAGTAGAGGGAAGGACAGGTGGACAAACAGAAAGTTAAAAAAAAAAAGGACCTCAACATGTACTTATTGGAGGAAAGGAGGGAGTGGGGGAACATGATAGATATGATCAAGTACCTCAAAGGCATAAACAAGGTGCAGAGGTGGACATCTCTCAATACATCAAATGTTCGGCATTGACAAATGCTTGTTTTTTACCCCCCCCCAAAAAAAAGTCCATCATTATCCACTGCGTAACCCACCCCCCCAAACAGTATACAGAAACTGGGTGTGCCCAATCCCCTAGTGTCCTTATCTGTCTGTCAATTGTGGTGCGCTGTATAAACCACCCCAAACAGTCTGCAGACACAGGGGTGCCCAGTCCCCCAGTGTTATCTGTCCGTCCATTGTTGTCTGCTGTGTAACCCCCCCTAACAGTATACAGACACTGGGGATGCCCACTCCTCCCACCCCCCCATGACACCAGTCTACACGACGGACTTTCAGCATTGACAAATGCTTGTTAGTCCTGTTATGGAGTTCATTATATGTATCTTTTTATTGCTCATGTGCATGCAGTCATGGTACCCCACCCTTAGGTCTTACCTGGAAATCAGCTCCAGCTCAGGGTGCCTACCCAGGTCACCAAATGCACAGTACATAAATGGTAAACATATCTTCAGGTACCAGCCTCGTATCTGAAGGCATAAATGGTGTTGCTGTGAGATCCAGCTGAGGCCTGAGTTGGACTCCTCCATGAGAGAAATCACTTTATGGGGTAGCTGGCAGATTTGCAAGTAGACTGGGAAGCTCTATGGTGGAATAAGATCTTAACAAGTCCAGCTAATCATCTGATTGTTCCTGAGTGGCATTTTGGGTATTCAGTGGCGTATGAACTGTTACTTTATGTGTTTTGTTATGTCTGCATGTAGCACATGTGGTTTGTGGTGGTTTTGGAAGTTTCATGCTTCCAGCATTAGCACTGGGTTTCAGTTGTCAATAGGCAACAAGTAATTCCAGTGGATGGTCTGGGTTCCATTCGGTATCACAAACAGATGAATGGTGCACACCAAGGGGTTGAAAAGTACACATTGTTTTTTTCTTCTACATGCATTTTAGTGCCTGTTCTCTCCTGGCTGCACCCTTCTATTCAACCCCCCAGCCCCATCACCCTGGCTCCTCTGGGACTTGCCTTCACCTGTGCTCTCTGCCACATGGCTGCGGCAGTGCCTGTTATGGTGCCTGTGGAGGGTCAGTCGTCATCTGCAACCTGGGGTGTTTTTCCTCATTTTCTCCCTTTCCCATTGCTGGGGTGCACACATCAGAATGCGTATGTGGAGGCACGTGCACACTGCAGAAGTCCCGCAGCACCCTCCCTTTGTTGGCACCCTACAGTCCTGCACTACCCTTGGGCCTCTACTTGGAGGCAGCTGTTCAGTGGGAACACCAGTCCTGCACTGCGAACACGGGTCGCTGACGTGGCAGAAGGTAAGGCACAGATGCCTCAGCCCTCCACGCCACTGGGCTGGCTTACAAACTGCTTTTTTTAATTAAATAAATAAACATCCAAACAGTGTAAGCAGCCCAAACAGTGCTCCAGTGCTTCAAGGCACACTGCCTCTTCCTCAGGGTTCCACTCTGGCCTCCTTCTGGCTGTATCTTGTACACAGGCATGTCCTGCAATTGCTCCACAACATAAAGGGTGTTCCTCCATCTATGGGTGACTTTATGGTTTCTGGGCAAACCTAAATTATGCAGTAGCATTCTAACTCCTGGTAGCAACTCTTGAGGCCTCACCTTTTTGTGATATTGATCAGCTGTGGCTTGATTCTGCTTGCCATTCATCCGAGGTCAGCTCGTAGGCTGCATCTAGCTACTCCTTTAACCACTGCACATATTGTAGTTGTGTCTATGGCTGAGCTCCATCAGCAGACACACCAAAAGAAAGGTCCACAGGTAATCTAGCCTCTCTGTTAATCAGTAGAAAGTAGGGTAAGTACCCTGTAGTATCACTTTTGGTGCAGTTGTATGCATGAACCAGTTTGTTCATCTGTTGGTTCCATTTGGCCTTTTCCTTGGGGTGAAAGGTGCCTAACATGTTTAACAATGTTTGATTGAACCGTTTGGGTTGAGGATCACCTTGAGGGTGATACGGAGTGGTTCTAGATTTTCAGATTCCCCAAAGATACATCTCTTTAACAAGTCTACTTTCAAAATCCCAGCCTTAGTCTAAATGGATCTGATTCAGCACTCTATAAGAAATGAGCAATTTCTCCATTAAGATCTTTGCAACTGCAGGAGCCATTTGGTCTTTGGTTAGAAAGGCTTGAGCATGCCTCAAGAAATGGTCTGTCACCACCAGTATATTGGCAACATTTCTACTGTTGGGCTCCAGACTGAGGAAGCTGATACATACCAGTTCCATGGGGGCACGGGTGGAAATGTTCTCAAGAGAAGCAGCTCTTTTTGGCAATGTATTTTATTGTATGCAGTTACAACACTGTTTGCAGAATTACTCCACATCAATTCCCATGCGTGGTCGATAGGAGTAAATCTTATTTCACTGTCCTATGCAGCCAGTATAATGTTATGCTTGTGCAACTGTGTTAGTTTGGTTTTGGCTGTTCGCACTCTCTATTCCAGAGGAATTACCACCCTGTAGGGGTACGAAAGGTAAGGAACCCTCGGAGAGGGTTCCACCCCTAGGGGTGCCATGGGATGATTCCCGTGGCTAAAGGTACCTTAGGAATCCCCCTAAGGAAAGAAGTGCTGCTGTTGGAGGAGGAGGAGGGGAGGATGGTGGGGCAAAGAAAAAATGCTTCACAATGAGGCTGAGAGGAACTGCTTATTTATAGCTCAGGAAGTGGGAGTGGCTGGCTACTTGGCCACCGAACTTCAGGCAAAGCCTTTCCAATTCACTGTCCTATGCAGCCAGTATAATGTTATGCTTGTGCAACTGTGTTAGTTTGGTTTTGGCCGCTCGTACTCTATTCCAGAAGAATTACCACCCTGTAGGGGTACGAAGGGCAAGGAACCCTCAAAGAGGATTCCACCCCTAGAGGTGCCACAGGATGATTCCCATGGCTAAAGGTACCTTAGGAATCCCCAAAAGAAATGTAGTATGAACATATCCCAAAAGAATAAGGTGACATGAAGCAGATGAGCAAGCAGCAACTGTGACATAGTAGCAGTAACTGTGACATAGTAGTAGAGAAGCATAGACAGTTTGATAACATAATGAGATGCTCAGTTTGATAACGTAATGAAATGCCCAGGTTGTATAGCATGATACTGATGGTTTACGTTGAGAAGTAGGGGGATCCTCTAAGGAGAGAGGGAATGACAGGGGACACCATCCACCTCCATCCAACAGCGGAACCTACCTAAAGAAACCAGGGGACACTACTATGCTAACTAACAGTTATGACCTGAGGCAATGGAGGAGAGAAAAA
The DNA here is from genome assembly GCA_016271365.2 of Neoceratodus forsteri. Classification (NCBI taxonomy): domain Eukaryota; kingdom Metazoa; phylum Chordata; order Ceratodontiformes; family Ceratodontidae; genus Neoceratodus; species Neoceratodus forsteri. The sequence goes on along the minus strand of CM028134.1, from coordinate 796,161,750 downwards.
AAAACCTTTGAGGAGGAAACCTCTAGGGGTTCCAAGGCCTAGGTCGCTTCCCTCCAGGCTTGGGATTTAGTGACGGCTCTGCAGCTGCAATTTGAAAAACCTAATTAAAGGGAGGTGGAAAATATTCCAATTTGGAGAAAGGCTCTCACTCAAACCCTCTGGCGGGAACGCCGTGGAAGGTTGCGAGAAAACTCTGCAACAATATGTGCAACCAAGGTGGGAGGAGAGCAACAACTGCTGAGGCACTCACCAGGCCTACCCGTCCTAAACTCAAACCAGGTGAACCAGAGGCAGTCGTAGGGAGAATGCGGTGAAGGTGCCTCACTAGGGAAACCACCTTCCCAACCAGAACACCATCCACAAGCACACACTGAACCCGGAACCCCCCCCCCGCCCGTAGCTGTGATCGCATGGTATATATTTAAAAAGAAATCCTTGGTAGTCTAGTGGCCCACCTGAGTCCCGATTCCCCAATAATTATTATACATGACCATCTCTGGTGGTCTAGTAGTCTCCCTCCACCGAGTCCCGATACCGATTATATGTAAATAAAATCATCCCTGGTGGTATAGTGGACCCCCCACCCATTCAAGTGATTGTTGTAAATGCAATTTACAACATTCCCTGATAGTCTAGTGGACCCCCGAGTCCCCAGTCACAGTAAATTGACCACACCTACTTTCCTGGTGATCCAGTGGCAGCCCCACCCCTCCCACCCACACAGAGCCCCGTGAATGAATCATTCACATATGTGGGATTTTCCAGTACGATATGCCCTGCAAGCCCATACTGTACCTGTCATTTGGCAGGCTGGCCAGATGGTATGTAGGCGGATGCAGCCGCCCACCGAGGGGGGGAGCGGGGCAGGCAAGGGGTCCTGTGTGGGTCTGAGGAGTGAGGGTGCCACTGGATCACCAGGGAAGTACGTGTGGTTGATTTACTATGATCGGGGACTCGGGAGGGAGGAGGGTCCACTAGACTACCAGAGAATGTTGTAACTTGCATTTACTGCGATCACGGCAATGGGTGGGGAGTCCACTAGACTATCAGGGACATTCTTATTTACATATATCAGGGTATCGGGGACTCGGTGGGAGGGGGGACCACTACACCACCAGGGATGGTCATGTATACTGATCATCGGGGAATCGGGGACTGGGGGGGCCACTAGACTACCAGGGATTTATGTTTTATACATATACCGTGCGATCGCAGCTACGGTCGGGGAGGGAGGTTCCGGATTCAGTGTGTGCTTGTGGATGGTGTTCTGGGTGGGCAGGTGGCCACCCAAGGCTGGGCTGCTGTGTTGCGCCCTGCAATACTGCAGCCCACCTTTGGGTGGCTGGGAGTTGTTCCTTCTCTGCAAGGGCTCAACTTTGAGCCCACCTATGTGGCGTAATGCAGGGTTGCACCAGCATATGTGCCACACATCCCGGGCAGAATATGGGGATGTGCCACATATGCATGAACACGCCCCCTGCATCTGCGCTGCATACCATTACATCGCGCCCCAGCGCATCAGATGTTGCACTGTGCCGGGCAGCCTTTTCAATATCCCACCGGGGGTGGCTCAATGTGGGGTTGCGCTGGCACAACTCTGTTGTGCCAGGTGCAACCTCTTTGAATATCTGGGCCATAGGAAACAAAGCCTCAAAAGACAAAACCAAAACACAGCAACACAGAAAACAGGGAGCAAGGCCCAAAAACAAAAACAAGACACATAAGACACAAAGAAGCACTCAGTTGGAGGAAAGATACAAACCAGAAGCAGGAAAACAAACACCAAAGTTCAGCAGAGACACACAGAAACAGCAGGGGGGGGCGTAAAGTTCAGAGGACAGACCAACAGAGCCTCTGGCTGCGAAGAAAAAATGCTTCACAATGAGGCTGTTAGGAACTGCTTATATAGCTCAGGAAGTGGGAGTGGCTGGCTGCTTGGCCACCGAACTCCAGGCAAAGCCTTTCCAATTAAGTCCAATATCCTCTCTTTCTCTCTGTCCAGTGTTTTGTAGAATCCTTTTATTGACAGAAGTGCAAATAGAAGAGACATCAGTTACAGAATACGTACATTAATTGACTAGGGAAGAGTAGAGGCAAGTCGGGGTGTTACAGATACCCAAAGTAATTTACAGGATATGACAAGTTTAGATGAGCCAATCACTTTTCTTTCTTCAAGCATCATATACAGAACAGTAGAATATGCTTATATAGCTAACACTGTCTGGCATTAACTGGTTCTAACTGGTTCTGGAAACATCTAACTGGTTCTTGAACATCAAGCGAGTCACTGAGAACAGCCTGAGAAAAGAACTACTGGCAGGTTTGTAAGATTGCCATTATTTAGAAGCATGGTCTGGATTCCACAGATAAGGATTCCCTTCTTCCCAGTTCAGGGGCCCCAATAATTAGGGACTATGTGCATCATCATCAAAAGCTTTGAAACCACGGTGCAGCTAGGGCTTGCTCTAGTGGAAATCACATAGTGTGGTAGAAGTCAAGTCTGCCCTGAGAGACATACTGTGTCTTTTCCAGCTGTATGCATTCTAAGAGTGTATTCATCCATTGGACAATTGTAGGAGGAGCATCTTGTGTCCAGCATTACATCAAGACCTTCTTTTGTGCCGCCACCTCCAATTTACACAATGGATGACTCTGGGTCCTGCCCTCTTGGGGCCCCCAGGCCAAACCCAGCAGTATCCCCACAGGGTCTGGGTCTGAATTTGTGTTATTTCTACTCAGTAAATGTGAATGAATGGACATTCCAAAACCATATGGATAAATGTCCCCTCCTTTGATTTGTCTTTGGGACAGTAATTGGGCTTAGTAGGGCCTATGCAATGAACCAGAGCTAGAGGAAAATTTTTCCTGTGCAGAAAATGAAAAGCTACCTGATGGATCTTGCTGTTTAAAGAGCAAGGCATCTGGTGCTTCAGTATACTGGCCCAGTCCCTTTCTGTCAAGGCCTGCAGTTCCAGATCATTCTCCCACTGTGATCTTACCTAAAAAGGGGTGTCTTCCTGGGTGCCCAGCAACAGTTTATAAAATTGCTTCATGGGCTTTGGCAGGGGTCCAACATCTTTCAGTATGTCTTCTACCTGAGATCTAGCTGGTGCACATATATACAGACCCCTGCTGGACTCCAGCTTGGCCCCGTATATGCAGGTATGTGAAGAAATCCCTGGGAGGAGAGTGTAACAGCTAACCAGTTCTCCGAATTACTTTAACTCTCCTCCTTCATATAGGTCTCCAATTGTTGCTATCCCCTTAGGCCCTACTTTTTCAGAACTTTCTGTGTCTGGATCATGATGGATGCATGGGGACACAAGGCAGACCTCAGCCCGACCTCGGGGGATGGGGCAAATTTGTGTCTTATCAAGCCATGAACTGTTAACTGCCTACAGAGAACATTTTGTAAATCGGTTGCCCATCTGGCAGGGATCCCACATGGACAAGGCCTAAGCCGAAACTGACCTGAGGATATCCTGCCCAAGGTCACTTAACTTCAGGGAGACCCATGCTGGACACTGGATGTTAGTTTTGAGGGCATCCTTCATAAAGGACAGCTGGGCCACCAAGTAATAGAACCATATGTGAGGCAGTGCCAGTCCTCGCTTCCCCTCTAGAGACCACAGAGAGGCCTGTTTAATATATACCCTTCTACCATTCCATAACAGGTTGGTGATGTAACCTCTAATGGTAGTAAAATACCTGAGCAGTAGGTATACGGGGAGGGTTTGGAACAAGTACAGACATTGTGGGAGGATATTAATTTTGACTATGTTTACCTTTCCCATCAAGGTCAGAGGGAGGGATCTCTTTCTTTCACAATCAGCCTTGAGGCGGAACATGAGAGGTCTTTATGTTTATTTGTACCAAGGTAAAAGTTTCTTTGGTACTTAGTAGGTGGAGTCCTAGGTATTTAAGGCTGGAAGTTGGCTTCAGGAGGGTATTCATGACCTTTGGGGGGGGTCTCTCCCCCCTTCCCAGTGGGAGCCATTCACACTTGGCCCGATTCATTTAGTGGCCTGAGAGTGGGCCATATACTCGAAACACCTCCATCAAAGCATCAATAGCCATGTCAGGATTAGCAAGGAAAAGGAGAACATCCTCCACAAATAGGGACACCTTGTGATTGACAACTGATGTTTAAGACCCTGGATCTTTTTGTTCTCCCTGATGACAACAGCCAATGGCTCAATGGTGAACACATAGAGAAGGAAGGATCGAGAGCATCCCTGCCTTGTGTCTCTGGTGAGGCAAAATGGGATGGAAAGATAGCCACTGGTCAGTATCTGGGCCCTAGGTGTTTGATATAGGGCAGAAATCCAGGACCTGTTGTGGGGGCCCAGTCCAAACCTCTCCAGAGTGACAAGCATGAAGAGCCACTTGACCAGACAAAGGCCTTCTCCGCTTCAAGTGCCAGGAGACTGGGCTGAGCTGTACCTCCCCAGATCATCTACACATGAATATTGAGTGTTCTGGGGATGTTTTGGTTTGCTTGGTGACCAGTAATAAAGCCCCGTGATATGGGTGTATGAGATGTGGCAGGAGCCCCTCCAGGCAGCCCACCAAGATCACTGCTATCATTTTATAGTCTGTGTTGAGCAGATATTGGGTGGTAGGAAACATACTGTGTAGGGTACTTGCCAGGCTTGGTGAGGATGGTAACTGCGGCCATACAAAGAGTCGGGGCCAATGCCCCTTTCTCTAGTGCCTCCCTCACCGTGTCCTCCAAGGGATCCTGGAGAATCTCCTAGGTGGATTTGTAAAATTCAGTTGGGATGCCATCAGGGCCCAGAATCTTTCCTACAGATATTGACTTCACTGCTCAGGTGAGCTCATCGCCTGTGATAGGTGAATCTGGGCTCTCACATTCTCTCTGATTTAGGGAGGGTAGAGGAAGAACGGATCCATGCAGAAATCCAAACAGCAAGCAGACTGCTCAAGAATGCTGAGTTGGTGCTTACCAAGGCCACCAAACCCAACACTCACCACAGAATTCCAAAAGGTGGCACTCAAAAGAAACTTAAAGATTACAGCAAACAAATGATATCTCAGCGTAACTCATAGGTTCATTATGGGCCCTCCACACATACAACCACTGAGAAACATAAAAAACATAGAATGTGATGGCGGATAAGTGCTGCTGGGCCCACCCAGTTTGCCCTTTTTTTTTAACCTTCATTTTTTGCTACAGACCCAACTTGATCTATGGCATGATCTGATTAATGGGGAGTATCTATCAAGAACTGGATCCCAGAGGGTGTTGAAATCCCCACCTACAACAAGCATCCCCAGGAAATCCACCAGCCACTCTCCCAAGTTATGGAAAAACTCTAGGGACTCAAAATTAGGGCTATAGATGGAAATCAATGTGATCTTTTCCCCTGCCAACTCCAGAGCCATGATAATGTACCTCCCTTGGGCGTCTGCCACTTGGCAGTTAATCTGAATCAATGGATGAGATCATAGCCAAATGGCCACTCCCCTGACCTTGGAAGTGAAAAAAGAGGTCAGAACGGTGCCACCCCATGACTGCTCCAGACAGGCAGCTTCCTCCCCCATCATGTGGGTTTTCTGGAACAGGATATCCTTTTTCACATTCATGATATGGGTTTACATTTTCTTCCTTTTAAGGACTGTCTTTAGGCCATTCACATATCAGGTCAATATACTCAGAGAACCCATGTGATCAGCAAATAGAGGTATACAACTCTTGTCCCTGACACTCACTTCCCTCTCCCCACTAAAGCTAAGTTGCCACACTGCTTGTTTAATTTGCAATGACAAAAAACATTAAGAAACTGTGTAGAACAGAAACTGGAATAATAGAACAACCCCCTCACCCCACTCACCTCTAAAGAGAACTATTTTCGGAAACTTGCGAGTGCAGAACAGCCACCTCCTCCCGTACCCCTTGACCCACTGACCCCTTTCCTTATACTCCAGTAAATACCGTTTTTGCCCTCTGCATAATCCCCCCCCCCACAGAGTAACAGTCTCTGAGTCCTTCCTGGGAACAACCCACTCAAATGGAGACACAAAATCCCTATCCCCCCCAAATCCATGTGGATTCTTCATTCCTATCTACTCTTGTGGGACGGCTGGTGAGGAAATTTCACAAACAGACTGCTAAACCGTGCATTTGCGTGCCATACAAGGGTGTACAGTACTTGGAAACTCCTATAACATGATAACGGTGTTCTCCTAGGTCCTCAAATACCAGAGGGGTAACACCTTAGAGCCTGGAGACCATGTGGAAGTTACCTATGTGATGGTGGGAAGCTAATGAAGCCATCTCCTCAGCCACTGGTCCAGAGCAGCAGTCAGGAGAATGCTGCCATCTTGAAGCCTGCTATTTTGACCTCCACTTTGAGTGAATCCATCCCCCTCCAACTGTCATTACCATATGCCTAAGCAGATTTTGTCATCAGTGCTCAGACGAGAGATGCATGTGCGAGCTACTGTTTGCTGACCACCTCAGGGCTAATACTGATAGCTACTATAGTTGGAGGCCAGTGGTTAAGATCACCACATTGGGTAGGCAATGGGTGGCACCTCACTGTTGCCCATCCCCATGTGATTCGGATATGGTGTCCCATGCCTTCTCCACCCTCCCTGCCCCCATGACCATGCAGCCCTTTGCATTCACCAACAGGAACCATATAATCGCTGCCTTTGAACTAAAGAAACCCTCCAGCCATGTGCTTATACACTATGGTTCTCAAAAAAGGTGGCGGGGAAGGTTAGGGAGAAAACGGTAGCATGCAGAAAGTATAAGGAAACACAGAAGGAGCAGGACAGAGAACTGTACCAATTAAAGCAGAAGGAAGCGGGGAAGGCCCAAACTGAGGAAAATATAGCCAACTCATTTAAGAAGTGGGATAAAACCTTTTATAGGTACATTAGGGAGTGAAGAAAGACCAAGGAAGGGATAATGAGGCTTATAAAAGGGAAGGGGTGGGTGGGCAGAGGGTGACAGTGAAAAAGCAGGGATACTGAATGAATACTTCTGCTCAGTATTCACAAAAGAAGAGGAGGGGGAGGTACCTAAACCAAAGAATAGAAGCACTCTGGATGGGGGGGGGAGTCGATATTAGTTCATTCACAGAAGAAAGGGTCCTAAAAGAACTTCTAAAACTGAAGGTGGACAAAGCAATGGGGCCTGATGGGATTCACCTCAGAAGTCTAAAAGAACTAAGGGGAGAATTAGTGACACCACTGGCTACCCTTTTTAACAAATCATGGGAGGATGGTATGGTACCTGAGGACTGGAGGAGGGTGGATGTGATTCCCCTTCACAAAAGTGGGAGCAAGACAGTGGCAGGAAACTATAGACCTGTTAGTTTGACCTCGGTGGTAGGGAAAATGATGGAATCACTTCTGAAGGAAAGAACTGTTCAGTACCTTGAGGCCAGTGGGGCACAGGACCCAAGGCAGCATGGATTCACAGCAGGAAAGTCATGTCAGATGAATCTAATCAATTTCTTTGACTGGGTGACCAAAGTAGTAGGCCAGGGAGGGGCCGTGGACATGGCCTACCTAGGCTTTAGCAAGGCATTTGTCACAATCCCACACAAAAGATTAATGAACAAGTTAGTCATACTGGGAGTGGGTCCCAGGGTAAAACATTGGCTGGACAACAGGACGCAGAGGGTAATAGTAGATGAAGTCCACTCCGAAGAAAGGGGGTTTACTAGTGGGGTACCGTAGGGTTCAGTACTGGGACCTGTCCTCTTTAATGTCTTTACAGGTGACATTGCAGAGGGACTGGAAGGTAAACTATGCCTCTTTGCAGATGACACAAAGATCTGCAACAGGGTTGAAACACAAGGGGGGAGGTGGAAAGGATGAGAAGGGACTTGGCAAGCTTGAAGGAATGGTCAGAAGTATTGCAGCTGAGATTCAATTCAAAAAAGTGCAAAATAATGCACCTGGGAAACAAAAATCCAGGGGAAGAGTACACAATGTGGGGGGAGGTACTAACAACAACAAAAATGGAAAGGGGCCCTGGGGGTAGTCATATCAAATGACTTAAAGGTATTCAAGCAATGTGAGAAGGCAGTAAGGAGGACTGGGGGATACTGGGATGCATAGGGAGAGGCATCACCCGTAGAAAACAGGAAGTTGCTATTCCTCTGTACAGACAGTTGGTGAGACCCCATCTGGAGCACTGCATGCAGTTCTGGGGACCCCATCTCCACAAGGACATAAACAGGATGGAGGTAGTCCAGAGGATGGCAACTAAAATGGTGCTGGGTCTGCACCAGAAGCCAGACGAAGACAGACAAAAGGAGCTGAATATGTATACCCTCGAGGAAAGGAGTGGGGGGACATGACAGAAACATTCAAGTACCTCAAGGGAATCAAAAAAGTCCAAGAGGGTAGCATCTTTCAGAAAAGAGATGTATAAGAACAAGAGGTCACAATTTGAAGATAGAGGGAACGACTCAGGGGCAATGTGAGGAAGTATTTTTTCACGGAGAGGGTGTCGGATGCATGGAACGGCCTTCCAGAGGAGGTCATGGGATCAAAAAAAGTGGGGGAATTCAAGAATGCATGGGACAGACATAAAGCAATTCTAGTGGGGGGGGGCAGGAGGAAGTAGGCTGTTAGTTAACTAGGATCTGAAGCTTATCCAATAGGTAGGGAAATGGGCAGGCTGGGTGGGCCAAGTGGTTATTATCTGCCGTCAAAGTCTGTTTCTATACAGCAACAAACATTTAACAGCAAACATTAACTATAAGTGTCCAGAACAATTAATGAAAAGAATAAGACTTCAGAGTCTTCTCTCCATCAGCCTGATCTTCCAGCATGAGTGTGTTTTTTTCCCCCAGTTGTTTAACCAGGAGTAGCACACTAAGCTGAAAGCTTATTTACATGTGCGACCTGGGAGCAGAGGGAAGTTAAGTGACTTGCTCAGTGTCGCACAGTATGCAAGTAGAGGCTATGGGATTCAAATCCAGTACTCCAGACTTGCAGCTTAGAGCCTTAAACCACTGCTCTATACTGCCTCCAGTTTTGAGGGGGGACTGCAAGATTAGGGATGCGGTGGGGCAGCCCTTGGAACAACTGTTTAGGTAAAGAGTACTAGTCCAGATTTGCATTAGCAGAGTGTGCATCATGGTACTGATCTCCAGACCCTTTTTAGTATAGGCCCAGGGGAAAGTCAGCCACCACGCTAAATCTAAGTCTCAGTTTTTAATGGAAAATTCTCACCATTTTATGCATACCCTGTGGGATCCTAGCTGAGGACCAGAGCTCCTTGCGAGGGTGTAGAACTAACCCCCCCCTCCATATTTCCCCGTTTCACTCACCAGGCAGCCTATACTGTCAAGATATACTCCCAGGTTTCTTTCACACTGTAGGCCCATTTCTCCTTGAGGTACAATTGCCTTCTCGGGCTGCCATTTCTGTGTCCACATACAGGGTCACAAGATCAGCTTTTGTGAAAGTTTTAGGTGGTTCCCCTGGTCACTGGATGATAAGTCTAGAGGGCTAAACATGAGAAAACTGCCAGTTGAGCTCATGCAGGTGGTCCTGACCCCACTGAATTCCTGCCTCAGGTCTTGTAGTTGTGGCTGTAATTGGGGAAAAATGCTGACTATGTAAATTTCTTTCTTGATGGGCCACCATTTTCTCGCTTCTTGAAGGACCAGTTGCTGGTCCTGCTAACACAGGAATTTAATTTAAAAAATGCCTGGGGTGCTCTTTTGGATCTGGTTTCTTGCCAGGGGAGTGGTGGGCACACTGAACCTTGAGTGTTTTACCCTCTAGGAGTTGCAGTACTTTCGTGAGCCAGGAAGAGAGAGAGAGCCAAGGGGGTCAGTACCTGCAATGCCCTTGGAGAGCCCCACCAGTCGCACTTTGTTGCACCTCTTTCTGTTTTCATGATCATCTAGGATGTCACAAAGGTCAGTGATTGTCTTTTGTGCCTACTTAAGCTCTGCTGAGAGTTCAGTGGTTTATTCCTTCTGCATGCTCACTCAGGCGTCCAGCTCCTCCAGGTGCTTCCCACAGGACTCAACTGTGTCCCCCAGTTTGTTCATTGTACATCACAAGTGCTCATATTGAGCATTTAGGTTCTCCAGGCCTGCCCCAAGCTCATTACTGATTACATAGATTAAGGACTCAGTTGCTGGCTTTGCTGATGGTGTGGCTGCCGTGGTCAGAGACGGCAGGTAAAGCAGCTGTCCCATGCTCACCCTCCTGGTCGCTGCACATTACTGCTCACCTAGGCCTCCACCATTTGGTTGCTGGGCCGCCAATTTGAAGGCAATATGTATCTGCTTGTGTGCAGATTTAGGTTGATTGGACATCAGATAAGTAAGTAGAGTCTGATGTTTGTTTGCTGTAGCTTGAGTCATGGATGTCACAGATTTAGAATAGATTTCCTCAGACCTCTGTGATCAAACAGCTATCTTGGTTGTCAGCAAGGCCATACCCACCCAAGAAGACTGCTTTTAATTTTCACTTTCAACCACCCTCAGTAGCAATTGAGTGTCAGCATGTCTTGATACTGTTCAATTAGCATCCCATTCATTTTCTAAGGCAGTGAGGATATCTTGAAAACAAAGGTCCAGTCTCTGTCCCCTTTGCAAATCCTAGTTGACTCAAATGTGATAATGAAGCGGAGATACTGAAGCATTAAGGATCCCTCTTGCGCTCATGGATAATTACGGCAGTTTCAGATGCCGCTCACATAGCACTGCTCCGCCCATCACAGCATCGGAGGTCAGCAGTACACGCCCATCATGACCGGTACATTGAAATAACTAGGAAACTATATAAAGCAAAATATGGGAGGAATGGGGGGCGGAGCCCCCAAATACAAAAAAGATCACCAAATCGATAGAATAATGTTTAAGGGCACAACTACTTCATTGGTGCACTCGGGGGGTGTGGGGGGCAAAGCGCCCCCACATAAAGTAATTTTTATAATTCTCCAACAATTAGCAGCAAGATGTTTGGAGGTCTAGGACTCACAAGAAAAGTTTACAGACACTTATATCACCAGTTGCAGCTTCTGCCCACACCTTGGGATAAACATTTTACTGAGACTAATACAGTGCAGAATCACGGAATGTCCTTGTTTTAGACCTTTTTGAGCTTGTACAATACTGCATTTTTTACTTTTCAAAGTGTGTGACTAGACTGTATGCAATACATAGCATGTTGCAAAATTGGGAGTGTCTTTGTATGCCATTTCAGTCTGTGGAGCCAGGTGTGTGTGAAGTTGCTAGAACCTTAAGTACCGTAGTGCACAGAAATATTTTTTTCACGCAAGCGGGGACCTTAATCCTCTGGTATCGCCAATGAAGCCTGGTCAAGGGCAATAAGACTGCAATAAGCTGGGGGGAGACATTCACCAGATGCTCCCAGACTGTCCATGGGGCAGTGGGGGTTAGCTGGTGATGATTGCATATCAGTTTCAAAGGTATTACACAAAGCTTTGACACCAGTTTCAGGAATCCTGATCCATTGCCTTTCCTTTTAAGTAGGGTTCATTGTGCGTCGAGGTAATGCATTGGCATCAATGTGATGCAAATTAAGCCTGTACTCCACACTGTAGTTGTATGTGGATAATCCTGGCAACCCCGGTGACTAGCTGCAACCAGTCTGGACATGGTTTGCTCTTAGGTTAATAGAGTGTTGTCCATTTTCCAGAAATATAGGCCCCATAAAGATATTAGTCAACTATGGCCCACTCGAAAGTCGATACACTACTACTCCAAGTCCACTAAGACCTGCATCAGAATGCAGGTAATAGGGTTTTGTCGGGTCTGCATAAGCCCTTACAGGTTCATGTTCTGAAAATATAATGGGTGCACTCGACAGTCTAAGAATGTTTTACTGTGAGTGTATGTACCTGATATGTGTTATGAGTGTCTTTGTATATATCATGTAAAACTTTCAATAAAAAGAAGTTTAAAAATAAGCATTACATTAGACCAGTCTAAATGTATGTATTGTAAGAACTGTACTTTTTCCTGTTTGTTTTATGGCTGTATGTGTTGGGATATATATTTTGTTCTGTAATTATTGTTCTGTTTTGATATTTTTAAAGTAAAGAGATATTTTTACAATTGAACTGTCTGGAGTGCCTTGACATTTCTTTTTATTTAAGTGGAGCTTTTAAAGGTTATAAGTAACACTGTGTATGGGCTTATTGTATACCAACCTGAAAAATGGATAGAGTTCTCTAAAGTCTTGCATAGAGTTCTAAGGGTTAATTTGAAAGACCTAGTTGGGTGCCCGTAGGCAAAGATATCTGGCCCCCCGAAGACAGAATTATCTGAGCCTGATAATTGGGTACACTAACAAGAGGTTATCAGTTTGAATCCCTCCAGAGCTTGAGACTAAGGTGACTTGAACCCACAAAACAGACAAGAGGGCTACCTTGTTCTGTTCACTGTGCACAAATCATACGCTCAGTGGTTGGCACTTTGGGAGTAGAGGGTTGACCGGCTGAGAGAGATTGTGACAGATTGGTTGGCAGCGGTGGCATAAAAAGTTTGGTAAATAAGCTTCATTGTTCAGTGTGTCAGCTTGAAACCGTTTAGCTCACTTGGAAAAAAGAAAGGCAGAGTTTTATTTCAAAAAGGAAACAGAACTATATCCCTTGACTTACAGTTAAGTTCCTACCCATTTTATTATTTTTTTCTGAAGTGCCAGTCAGTATAGTATTAATAGTGAGAGAAGAAGAAAATGGCTTCTGACTACAGCAAGCACACTGTATATTTCTTAAAGCAGTTGTGCGGGGACAGGGGAGTCCCGTTTGGGGTGAAAGCCAGTAAGCAGAACCTCATAGAAGCCCTGATGGTAGCAGATACCCAGAGCAGTGAGTCACAGACCGTGACTGAAAGGGACCAAACCTCAAGTCTGGAAGGGCTAGCGGCCAGTGAGGGGTCCCGAATCGATGAGGCGGACAGCAGGTCCACTGTCAGTGAAGGGCCACAGCAGCAGGGACAAGTCACCAGTATCCTGAATCCGGAAGTTCTCAGGTTACAACTTGAGTTGCGCAGGATGGAGCTGTAGTCCCAGGAGATGAGAGAAAGGGAACAGTGAGAGGCAGACCGTTTGGAGCATGAGCACCAGCAAGAGGCAGAAGAGAAGAGACAGTGAGGACACAGAGAGGCAGAGGAGAGGAGAGAGGAGTGCCAGTGGCAACACGAACTGGAGAAGCTACAACTCCAACCAGCGGCACCAGGGCAGGTAAGTGGCTTGGGTTTAACTGGGACTGCAGGACTGGGTTACAAATTGAACTCCAAATTAATAGCTGAGTTTAAGGATGGGGAGGATATGGACACCTTTTTAAATTCGTTTGAAAAAGTTTGTATTCAGGCTAAAATTCCTAAAGAGTCCTGGAGCTTCCAGCTATCCCCGCTACTTACCGGAAAAGCTTGGGATGCATTGGGTCAAATGAATAATGAAGACAGTGATGATTACAGCAAGTTAAAAACTGCACTGTTAAAAAAGTTTGAATTAACTGCTGAATCATACAGAGCTAAATTCTGTAAGCTCGGGAGAAGCCCTGATATGAGCTATGAGGAGCTAGCCACGAAACAACATCAGTTTTTAAAATGTTGGTGGGAAGGAGCTGAGGCAAACACTGTTGATAAAATTGAAAATGTGAGTTTATTAGAACAGTTTTATTGGGCATGTCCAGCAGAGTTAAAAACCTGGCTAGAGGACAGAGATCCATAAACAGTGCAAGAGGCTGCTGAACTCTCGGACCGCTATGCCAAGAGCAGACCTGCTCTGAGAGTGAATGGGGCAAGTGTGGCATTGCAGAAAGGGAAAAGTGCACCTTCAGAGCAGCTAAACCCCTCACTGCCTCAACCGGAACCAGTTAGCCCCAGGTTTCAAAGAAAAGATTTCTCTGAAGTAAGAAATGTTTGTTGGTTATGTAAAGAAACTGGGCACATTGCCAGACAGTGTCCAAGAAGAGCAAGCAATAATACGCAAAGTAGTACCAGAAAGGAAGTGGGCTGTTTGTGTGTCCCTGGAAGCATGCCAGTGAACATGAGGGAACATATGCACGCAGTCATGGTAAATGGCGTACAGAGGCAGGGGTTAAGGGACACAGGGGCATCCCTGACATTGGTAAAGGGGGATCTGGTACAGCCTGGTCAGCTTATACCCAACAAATACATAACTGTACAAGGGTTTACTGGTGAAGAGAAAACATTACCACTGGCCAGTGTCCTCCTGGACTGGGGTGAAACAGGGGGAACTGTGCAACAGGTGGCTGTAGCCAACACATTAGCAGTGGATGTGATCCTGGGTAACAATCTCCAGAAGGGGGTGGTATGTGCAGTTACCCATAGCCTAGCGGCCAGGGAAAATTGTAGTTCCCTCAGCCCCCCAGAAGCCATTGGGGAAGATACTGAGAGGCTGGTTCCCCAGCCTGTGTCTCCAGAGGGGGAGACTGATAAAAAGGGCTTAGAAATTTCCCCAGTAGCAAGTAACCACATAGCTACAGAGGGTTACTCTGAAGAGGGAGGGGTGACCTCTTGTAAGAGGGTTGGGGTTGACAGTGATCCTGAGGGCCCTGACGCTTGTGCTAGGGACCCTAGTTTAGCGACTGAAGGGGACCTGTCCCATGCCTTGGGAAGGTGTGAGGGGTTCGCAGCTGCTCAGAGGAGTGACCCTAGTTTAGAGAAGCTGACGGCTTGGGCAGACTCAGACAGTGCACAGGGAGGTGATGGCAGACATAGGGTTTATTGGGAAAATGGACTTATGTATACACAGGCAGTACAGACAGAGGGAGGGACGCTAGACAGGCAGTTGGTCGTTCCCCAGGGATATCGTGAGCAGTTGCTCAAGGTTGCCCATAATATTCCCTTATCTGGTCATCTGGGAATCGCATGAACTATGCAGCGGTTAGCTCAGAATTTCTACTGGCCTAACTTCACCTAGCAGGTGAAGAAGTATTGCAGGTCTTGTCACCGGTGCCAAGAAATAGGGAAGGCGGGCAAGAAAACCCAAGCCGCCCTGATTCCATTGCCTGTAGTGGAGGAGCCATTCCAGAGGGTGGGAATGGATATTGTGGGGCCTTTAAATACCCCCAGCTCCTCAGGGAAAAGGTTCATCCTGACTGTGGTGGATTATGCCACCCGGTACCCAGAGGCAGTCGCCCTATCCTCTCTGAGGACAGACAAAGTGGCAGATGCCTTGCTTGGGATTTTCTCCCGTGTTGGGTTTCCACAGGAGGTAATCACCGATCAAGGGGATTCCTTCATGTTGGACCAAATGAAATGTCTATGGAAGAAATGTGGGGTGGTGCAGAGATGCACAACACCGTATCACCCCCAAGCCAATGGGCTTGTGGAACGTTTCAATGGTACCCTAAAGTCAATGCTCCGGGCGTTTGCTGAACAGCATGGGAGGGACTGGGAGAAATACCTTCCCCACCTGCTGTTCGCATGCAGGGAGGTGCCCCAAGAGTCAACAGGATTTTCCCCCTTCGAACTCTTGTATGGACGCCGGGTACATGGGCCCCTAGACTTGATCTAGGAGGACTGGGAAGACAAGCACGCCACCCAGGGAACTCCCATTGTGGACTACATCCCAAGGTTTAGGGAAAGGCTGAAGAAGCTTATGGGGACAGCCCAGAGCAACCTGACAGCTGCCCAACAGAAACAAAAGGTATGGCACGACCGCAGAGCCAGAGCTCACTCGTACATGGTGGGTCAGGAAGTCATGGTCCTTATTCCGGAATGGAAAGACAAGCTGCAAGCTGAGTGGGCAGGACTGTACAGAGTGGTTAGGAAGGTAAATGATGTAAACTACATTGTGGAGTTACCTGACTGTAGACAGACAGCAAGGATGTACCATGTCAACATGATGAAGCCATATGCAAATAGGGCTGACATGGTGTTTGCAGTGTGTAGTCATGGGGAGGGGACGGACGAAGGAGACCCCCTTCTGGACTTGCTGGAGGAAAGTAAGTGGGAGTCCTCTGTGGAGGCAGTAAAATTGTCTCCCCAGCTGACCCTGGGCCAGATCCAGAAAGTGAGGGAGGTTTTAGCAGACTTTGCCCCCTTGTGTAGCGCCAAGCCTGGACTAACCCTCTTAGCAACACACAATGTGAAGACAGGGACACAGATGCCCATACGGTGGACAGCATATCGTGTGTCAGAGGCTGTCCAAAAGGACATTAGGAGGGAAGTGGAGGAGATGCTGGATTTAGGGGTACTCCAGAGATCCCACAGTCCCTGGGCCTCATCCATAGTCCTTGTACCCAAGCAAGATGGCTCGACTCATTCCTGTGTAGACTATCGTGGACTGAATGCAGTCACAAAGTCAGACGCCCACCCGATGCCCCAGACGGACGAACTCCTGGACAAGTGGGGGGGTGACCTACCTTATGACCATTGACCTGACAAAGGGGTACTGGCAGGTAGAGTTGATGGACAGAGCTAGGGAGAGGTCAGCCTTCATCACTCTGATAGGCTTATTTGAGTTCAAAGTAATGCCTTTCAGAATGAAGAACACCCCGGCCACTTTCCAAAGGTTGGTGAACCAGGTGTTAAATGGTGCTGAGGAGTACGCCGTGGCATACCTGGTGACACTGTCATCTTCAGCACTAGATGGGAGGAACGCCTGTCACACCTTAGGAAAGTGCTGGACAGGATACAGAGGGCCGGGCTCACTGTCAAAGCCGAGAAGTGCCAGGTGATCATGGGTGAAGTGGCATACCTTGGGCATGTGGTAGGCCAAGGACAGCTCTGTCCTAGCCAAATAAAGATAGAGGTGATCCAGGCATGGCCCAGACCAGAAACCCAGAAGCAGGTCAGGAGCTTACTAGGGACAGCAGGGTACTACAGAAAGTTTGTACTTAATTACAGTGCCCTGGCTGCTCCCCTATCTGACCTGACAAAGAAAATAATGCCAAGGAAAATCACCTGGGGCCCAGCCTGTGAGGAAGCCTTTACCAAACTGAAGGAGGCACTGTGCAGTGCTCCTGTTTTGACATGTCTGGACTATAGCAAAACTTTTATAGTTCAGACGGATGCCTCAGATGTGGGTATTGGGGCAGTACTAAGCCAGACATCAAGCGAAGGGAGGGACCACCCCATAGCCTACCTGAGCTGTAAGCTGCTCCCCAGGGAACAAGCATACTCCACGGTGGAAAAGGATTGTCTTGTCCTAGTGTGGGCCCTAAAGAAATTGGAGCCATACTTGTATGGGCAGCCTTTTGTGGTGCAGACTGACCACAACCCCCTGGTTTAGTTGACACAGATGGGGAAAAACAATGGCAGACTGCTCAGATGGAGTCTTGCTGTACAAGGGTATGATTTGAAAATCATACATAGGGCCAGAGCCAAGAATAAGAACTCAGATGGGTTGTCCCATGTGTATGAGGGATGAACTGATTTGGGAAGCTTATCCCATGTAGGGGATAGATCCCCCAAATTCAGTCTAGGTGGGGAGGAATTGTCACACTTGGACCACTGATTCTGTTCCGTGTATAATTTTTGTTGTAAATACAGTATAAGAAATTAATGTATGATGACTGTGGCAGAGGAAAAAGTCTGTCTTACTGGAACTGACACATTAAGACCCCCCAGAGATAGTTCAAAGGACAGGAGGTGGTTTGAGTCTGCAGCTATATAAAATGCAATTCCTTTGTTCAATTTTCTTTGAAGGCAGGAACCAAAGTATCCACTTTATAATACCCTCAGGTAGGTCCTTTGACTTGCATAGTTGCCAGGAAGGACTTGTGGGGAGGGGTGTCGGAGAGAGGCCAGAATGGACATTGAAGAGGTTTGATGTCTGGGCCAGGCAGGATCCAGACAACTTTGGATGGTCAAATATACATTTCCCAGGAAGCCTTGGGAGGACATCACAGAACCTGTTTGTGTGTGTGTGTGTGGCAGAACAAAAACCAGTTCTGACCAGTTACCCTTAGGAGAGGAAATTGAGTATGTCATTTATCATTTTTTTTAAATCTTGTTGGGACATCCTGTGTGGTAACATATACTTTTAATACACCAAGGCGGAGTTTAATGATCTCAGAGAGGAGGCCGGCTCAGAACTCTTTTATCCAACTGAGCAAGCCTCAGAGACACACAAGACAATATTTCTGACTGAGAGAAGAGAGAACCTCAAAGCACTGAAAGAAAGTAAGCATTACACTAGACCAGTCTAAATGTATGTATTGTAAGAACTGTACTTTTTCCTGTTTGTTTTATGGCTGTATGTGTTGGGATATGTATTTTGTTCTGTAATTATTGTTCTGCTTCAATATTTTTAAAGTAAAGAGATATTTTTACAATGGAATTGTCTGGAGTGCCTTGACATTTCTTTTTATTTAAGTGGAGCTTTTAAAGGTTATAAGTAACACTGTGTATGGGCTTATTGTATACCAAACTGAAAAATGGATAGAGTTCTCTAAAGTCTTGCATAGAGGTCTAAGGGTTCATTTGAAAGACCTGGTTGGGTGCCTGTAGGCAAAGATATCTGGCCCCCGAAGACAGAATTATCTGAGTCTGATAATTGGGTACGCTAACAAGAGGTTATCAGTTTGAATCCCTCCAGAGCTTGAGACTAAGGTGACTTGAACCCACAAAACAGATAAGAGGGCTACCTTGTTCTGTTCACTGTACACAAATCATATGCTCAGAGGTTGGCACTTTGGGAGTAGAGGGCTGACCGGCTGAGCGAGATTGTGACAAACCTTATTATAATGTAGCCCGCACCAAACCACAAATATGGAACTTCTGCCCAGTTGTACTCTCGGGCACTATTTACACCCCACTTGAACCAGTATATATTCCCTTGATTATATGTGGGAGGTCTTTGTGCTTCACTGGGGTAACCAGTTGTGGAAATAGTGAAGCCTGGTGATGTTGGGCATTGTTGACCAGTGGTGGTGCACTTTAGAATTAAACAAGAAGTATTACTGTGTTTTAAAATGAAAAGCAAACTTAAAGCCAAAGTGGGCATTTGTATTCTGGATGGATGGCCTAGTCCAATTACTTGTTTTCCCAATGACAAACAATGGTAGTGAGGTGCAGCAGGAACACAGCCCTGAGTTACTTATGGTTATGGCTTCTGCAGACTGGAAGGACCTCCCTTAATGCACAAGGTGTGTGGGTGCAGTAACAGTGAGTTTCTCCATTGGCTGGTTCCGTTTTTGTCTCGGTCTCAGATTTGCATGCAAAACTGCCCAGCAGGTGCAGTCAGGCTTCTCCTCCTTTCGTCATGAAGAAGATTCTCCTTTTGAAATCACAGGTGCAGCTTTAGCCTGTGAAGCCCAACCATATTAGACCAGCACACCATGTCCTGGAGTCCAGTCCTTAGTATGCTGCAACAACCAGTGCCAGGCAATGGTAAAGACAACCAAAAGGGTTTTGAGCACACATAAAAACCCATATGAGGGACGCATAAATTCAAGGCGGAGTCCAAACTCTCACATCAGTAGTTTTTAATCATTCCAGGTTAAAACAAAACATGCAGACAGGAATCCCGCCTGTCATGTTTTGGACTCGGACGTCCTTTCTTTGGTACTGTACTCCTAAGGGCACTCAGCCCAAATGTTTTGTTGTACAAAGGACCCTTTCCCTTAAATAACTTCTGTGGCCCAAAAAGTTGTTCTGCATGGTCAAGCTAGTGTTCAGTACTGTCAGAATGGTTATAGGGACGTCTCATATCTTCTTCAGGGATATCACCCTCCATTGAGCCACACTGTGGAACTGTTAGCCGTCAATGTCAGGATCACCCAGAAACTGTTGCTGGGTGGAGCCACCCACATCGACACACCCTGTCGGTGCCACCTTTCGGATGAGATGTTAAACTGAGGTCCCATCTGCCTATTCTGGTGGTAGTTCAGGTGGATGTTAAAGATCCCATGGCATTTATTGAAAAAAGTAGGGGACTTTCCCAGTGCCCTGGCCAAATTTCACCCC
The DNA here is from genome assembly GCA_016271365.2 of Neoceratodus forsteri. Taxonomy (NCBI): domain Eukaryota; kingdom Metazoa; phylum Chordata; order Ceratodontiformes; family Ceratodontidae; genus Neoceratodus; species Neoceratodus forsteri. The sequence goes on along the minus strand of CM028134.1, from coordinate 796,141,834 downwards.
ATTCACTAAACAAAATACCACCAACAGCTTAATCTGGTTCAAGGTCAGTTGGCATTCATCTGTATCCCCCTCCCCCCGGGTCGTGCCTGAAAATAGGCAGGATTTGTCTAGTGCAGTTACCCTGTCAGCAAAAATGAAATACAAAAAAAATAAAAGATGTAACATGGACATCTTCAGTATACCACAGTTCTTTGCCCTGCTGCCAACTGCTCATCAGTCCACTGCTGCTGAAGAACGCTGTTGAACTTTTTCAAGTTTTCAACAACACTGCTACTTCTCTAAGTTTTTTATTTTAAAACTTTCCTTTATGCCACCACTGAAAGACAAGGAATCACTGTTCAGTTATTGCCATTGCAGCAACATTAAGATTTACAAAGACAACCACTCCATTTGTATCTGTTGCCTTGGTACAAACAATGATGTTAAAGCCTGATCCATTTGCCAGAGCTTTAACCAGGCAACCAGGAGGTGTCACAAGAAGGCTTTAGAACTTCATCTAAAGCTTCAAGAAATGGAGAACCAGGTTGTGGTGAAGGCGGCTTCACTGTTGTCAACCGCTTCTATTACTGGTTCAACAGTGGCCAGTTGATCCCTGAAAACTTTGTTAAAACAGGTACAGGATAAATTGAGATTTCAAGCAGAAGAGGAAGAGGACTTCAAAAATATTTCGGTGTTCCTGGAGGTTTCTGCCTCTCCTACGGTAACTATTCCTCTAGTACATTCTGCCCTTGAGGATGTGACTTTGGCTTGTTGAATCTGAACGCCTGGGCAAAGCATTCCCTCTGTCCTTTAAGACAGAGGTTAAATTAAACTAAGAGTCAAATATTTAAAGGTTATAGGACACGTTTTATTTTCTAATCCTATAACAAGCATATACCTCCTACTCAAGCATAGAATTAAAAAGCAGTCCTAATTTACCTGACACAGGTGTTGATCACTCACCATATGCAGGCTATGACAGACAGGTTATGGCTTTTAGACTTTTTTCCTCTTCTCTTCTCTTCTCTTCTCTTCTCTTCTCTCTCTTCTCTTCACTTCTCTCCTCCTTCCGTCTCCTCTCTTCTCCTCTCCTCCTCTCTTCTCTGCTCAGCACAAATGTGCAGCTTTTATATTTTAGCTGACCTTACTCTTTGAGTGACCACTAGGTCCTTGGACCAATGATAATTTTAGTATACGGTTTTTACCATATTTGGCACTAAACTTTAAGAATTGCTGCCCAATTCTGATTGGTTGCAGCTAATTACTGCATAGTTACATCATAGCTCATGGGTTACAGTCTCCATAATTGGTGAGTGATCACACTGGCTATTAGATGGCAGCAGCGCTCCATTTGCAATAATAGCAAGTGTCTTGTTTTGGCACAGTATGGTTCGGCTTGCATTGAAAAATACAATAAATTGATATTAAGCCTTATCCTACACAATTAAGCCAAATACTAATTTTTCACTCGAGTAATCCATATATATATATATATATATATATATATATATACACACACATATATATATGTGTGTGTGTGTGTGTGTGTGTGTGTGTGTGTGTGTGTATGTAACCCCCTTGTTACCCAGGGTTACTAGAATCCCAGTAAGACCTAGTGGTAGCAGGGAAGGCAGCTTGTGAAACTCCAGTTAAATGGGTTTCACACTGTCTCACACTGTTCTCAGTCTCAGCTGAGACTGAGGGATGACATCACCATAGAACTATCGCAGCATCATGAGCCACAATGGAATCTGCAGCAGGGGAGTTTGAGTAGAATGTTGGGAGGTTTGAACAGTAGTCTGTAGTCAGTTGGAGTTTGGAGCTTGCAGTGGGAGGAGCACAGCAGCTCTGTGTTAGGCTCTTGGAGCCTCAGCCCTGACATAGGGCTACATTCAGGAAAAAGGTGTGTGCTTCCACCTAAAGAGAGACACAGAAGCTAGTTTTAAAGTGGTGGAGATGGCTGAATCGGGTCTCAGTGCCCCATCCCTCAGGGGGATAGGGCAGGAAAGTTTGGCCCTGGTTTTCTGCTAGTGGAGAAGCTGCCTTATTTGGTCCAAGAGTTTTTGGGAAACAAGAAGAGTTTGTGATTCACCTGTGGGGCACCTGCAACTGGAGGGTGAGTTTCTGCTCTTTCTAAAGGGCTCATGTTTCACCCTGGACTTGTGTGATAGTGTGGATTGGACTACTGAAGTAGTGGGAGGCCTAGAGTAATAGGCTTAGCCAAAAGTAAAAGTATGTTCAAGTCCAGCACATAGGGGAAGTCAAGACATGTAGAGGAGATGTTACATACGTCTACCCAGTAATCTACATTGCCAAGCTTTCAGAAAAAAGTTGTTTAGTTTCCAGAGAAATGGCCGGGTATAGATTGTGGGAGCTGGAGGTGGGAGACCCCCCATCTTTAGTGATCAGGTCCACCTCTACGGATTTGCTCTGTGGATTTCTACTTTGCCTCATGCACTTGGCCAGTGATGAGGGAAGTACCTAGACATGGGATTGGAAGGAAAATTCCCTCTCGGAGTCGAAGGCTCTAAGGTGGTTTGGGGAGCCACCAATTGGAAAACTGGTTCATTCCCATAATGGACCGCGGATCAAGTGGCGGCCGGGGGAGCCGGGCCAGTGGGGAAAACCCAAGTAGTGTACAAGTCGGGCTGTGTACCCAAAGCTGCGTGCCAGTCCGGGCTGTGTGCCTGGTGGGTTCAGAGCCTGAGGGCTGGAAATGTGAAGAAATGTTCTGTTGTCTCTAATCAGCATTACCAAGAATGTAGCCCCGTGGGGGTCCATCTATGATTTGTTTGTTCAGTTTGGATGTGAATAAAAGCCACACTGTAGAATCCCATTCCTGGTTCTGGACATTACAGTTATTGCTTCCTGTGTTTGGATTTACTTGGGTGCCCCTGTGCAGAGTAGCCAAACCTAGGCCCCCTGTGCTGAGTAACCTAATCCTCCCCAAACCCAGTCCCCACCAGGTACTGCTGTCAGCTTCAACAGCATGCCACCTGTTGTTTTGCAAAAAGGCAGGGGTCTGGGGGTTACATGTGTGTGTATATATATATATATATATATATATATTTATAAAATGGCTAGGGAAATTGCTGCCCTTTTATTGGAGCTTGAGCACCACATGACCGTGCATATATCAGAGCGCGACTGCACACCTCCACTTTTACCCCCCAAAAAAAATAATTTTGCCATTTTATAAGATAGATAACCCTCTCTAGGATGTACGGTCATGCTCTGATATACGCATGCCTTGGGTGGTTGACGTACGAGGCCGCAACGCACACCAAGGTGTGCATATATCAGAGTGCGACTGCACACCTAAGAGTGGGTTATCCATTACACATATATATATATACACACACACATAAAGCATACAGGCATAATCACAGTTTGTACAAAACATTTACACATTGGGTAAACAACACTGACAGACATATGGTTTTAACTTTTCACTGGAATTGAGAACAGACAATTTAGAATAAGTATCTACAGTATTTAAAGTACCAGAACTGTGACTTATTTTCAGAGTATTTGCACTTCTTTGTACAGAGTATCAAGAATTAGCTGTGGTTAAACAGTTTGGTAACAGAAATGGATATTGCCCTACATTTATACAGGGGTTAAATTGATTTTACCAAAAGACATTGCATTTACAAGAAGAGCATATTTACACAGAGACAATTGAGGGTAGTGGAAACCAGTACTACATATCTCAGAAACACCATAAATACATAAATTAGTTGGTCTAAACATTTGATTGTTAACACATGATCCCAGAAATTACTTTTACATGAACCAGAAGAAACCAGTGGACCCTGTATTGTTTTACTCAGCAAACAATGAGAATTGGAATATTGGGCAATGGTTTCAGTTGAGATGTTTCTTAGATATACATTATTGTAAATAATGCTAAACCTCCCTGGTAATTAAAGGGTCAGTGTTTGCTTGGCATGGACGAAGAGACAGCAGCCATAAAATTACATTCAAAAGATCGCCATTAAGATATGAGTAGCATCACCTAATTGTTAATTATACAGTACCCCCTCCAATCTTTGGTTTTGATCAAAGACATTTGTTTCCAGATGGGTCCTGTAGTCTGGGAAAACATGCAGTTCATGATAAAGCTGCTTAACTGGTCCATTCAAAACATTCTCTGACCCCAGGTGTTTTCTCTCCACAATGAGGAGATTTTGAAAGGTCACGTGTAGTTTATCATCTACCCTAAATATAAGTAAATATAAACCTTCAGTTTTTACCAGAAAACAATGTCAGCAAACCTCTTTTTATTGGTTTAAACTGAACCGCTGCTTAATCGAACAGGCTGCTTAGCATAGGCCAGCTCAATTTCCAGCCACTCCCAGAAAGGCTGATTAAGCAATAAGGCATGACAAGGTGTGTGTTATCGTGGAATAATGTCACTCCTGGGGTGGGTTGAAGCACGAGGCGAAGCCGAGTGCTTCCACCACCCCAGGAGTGAATGTTATTACACAAGAACACACACCTTGGAGTGCCTTATTGCAATTACACAATGGCTCAATGTTATACAAAAAAAAAATGTTTTTAATGTTTTTAGTAGATTTTTAGTGAGGAAGTATATCTTTGTTTCTTAAGAGAAAAGCAAATGTGGGAACAAATCGTCACAGTGATGTAATTGTATAATGACATCACTGTCCCAGGCACCCACTGACCAATTGGAATACAGGCAATTTCCTTGCCATTGTATAATACACAGTATCCTGCCACTACTGCTAAGCCCTATTCATCACAGCCTGAAACAGACTCAGTGGTAATAATGGCTGCTCATGACATATCAAAGGCTCCCAAACACATGCATTCTCTTCCTTCTGATAAGGACTCAGAGAAATCGGATGTAATGAGGAAGAGAACTTTTGCTTTTGCTTCCCTGGACTTAAGGACTGTAACCTATGAAGCATACATGATAGAATATCAAACTTGCCTTTGGAAAACTATGTCAACCCTGGCTGAAAAATTGCTACCAGAGGGCCAGGACAAAATACTGCCACAGCTGCAGACTATTGCTAATGGCCAGGAGGCTGGTAAGCACCTGCTAAGGTCTGCCTATGATGCCTATGTTGCTGTGCCAGGGACGCTGCCTCTGGCATTTGCCTTCACTGCCACTCTTGGCTAAGGGTGACTAGCTTCACTTCAGATGTGCAACAGCCTGTAGTGAATGTGCCGTTCAGAGGTAAACAATTGTTTGGCAATGACATAGAAAGTGCAGTAAGGAATTTGCAGTCCTCAAAAATGACTTTGAGATCCCTGCATATTCTGAACCCTAAACCCTGGAGAAGGGGTTATGGTTCATTTTGCAGGCCCTATGCCCATCCAGGCTGGGGCTACTCAAGAGGCCCTAGATGTAGGTCACAGAGACCTCAGCCTTCTACTTCTCAGATAACAAACCTGCCTCCCGGTGCCCAAGCCAGACTCACAAAACGTCAGACCATTGCTGGCATGCCCATTGTCACTGGTGCTTTCTGACTTTATTCCCCTTCCTCTGGACTCGCTGCCTCAAGAAGTATTGGTGGGAGGTCAGCTGTCCCTGTTCCTACCAAAATGGAGGGAGACCACTACAGATGCCTGGATCCTAGAGGTGGTTCATCAAGGACATGCCCTAGAGCAATAGTTCTCAGACTTTGTCACAGTGAGCCTCCCCAAATCCACAGAAAAGATCTTGAGCCTCCCCCAAAAAATGAAATAATCTTGGGCCTCCCCAAAGAAAAATAACACACTGTTCTTTACATAGTACACCATGAATAAATTGAAACCCCTTTGAGTACTTGGCTGTCATTCAGTTCTTTGTCTTATAGTGACGTGGAACCTTTGAAAAAGAGCACCTGTGCGCAAAGGTGTTATTTGAATAAAATATAAAATAAATAACCATCCCCAACAGGCCAGTCTACTTGCTCCACTATTTTGAATTTTGAACCATTGTTACCACTTGCTGCAGTGCCTTCTTGGGGTCAGACTACTTTCTCTGCTTTCTGTCTATCTCGAATAACCTTCCTATGTACCTTGCCTCTCCCTCTTTCCTGCTCTTAAGCAACTTCTCAGGGAGTATGTTGCTGCTTCTGCTATTGCTCTTAGCACTTCTATGCTCAACCCTTGTATTTGGGCTGTTCTGCCATGAGTCTACAAATTGATCAATTACCATCACTCACTGATTGTTCAATGTTCCTATTTGTTTGCACTGTTGTTCATTTTGTATTGCTTGACTGTTTTGCAATTACCTTTTGAAATGTATCCACTCTGTACCCTTCCGTGGGTACACCTGAAATGAGCCTCAATTCATTCACCTTCCCTTGTCACCGATTTTTAAATAAATACATTAATTTTGCCTACTATTGTCACCTTTCAGTTTGCTTCATCCTTTCACACAAAATATATCAAACTCAAAGTTTAAATACATTACTTTTTCAAACTTGCTTGGGCCTCCCCTGGAACAGGTTGGGGGCCTCCCCAGGGAGGCTGGCCTCACCATTTGAGAACCCCTGCCCTAGAGCTCCTTAATATTCCTCCAATTTACTCCACCATTGCCCGACAGATATCCTTCAGGAGATCTTGCCCTCTTGCTGGAGGAGGTTCAAACCCTCTTCCGCAAGAGGGATGTAGGATCTGTACCTATTTCAGAACAGAACCTAGACTTCTATTCCCAGTATTTTCTGGTTCCAAACTGGACTGGGGATCTCAAGCCCATATCAGACCTTTGAGGACTGAATCTATTCATCGAATACAAAGTTTTGAATGGTCTCATTGCAGTCCCTTCTCCTCCTCCTCCTCCTGCTAACTTAAGATTGGATTATTGCTTTGGATATGAAATACACATACCTTAATGTCAAAACAGGAAAGTTACACAGAAAATACCTGCATTTCATGCTTCAGAGCCCATACTACTAGTTTGCTGTCTTACTCTTTGGTTAGTGCTCTGCACCGCATGTCTTTACCAAAGTATTTTCCACAGTGGCAGCTGTCCTCCACAGACAGAGACTTTATGTTTTCCCATATATAGACAAAGCCATTGTTTCAGACGTGACAGTTGTTCGACCACCTGGGTATACTGATACGTGAACTGATGTCAGTCCTTACTCCTTGTTAGCAGCTCCACTATGTAGGAGCAGTTCTGGACACAAGTCTAGGATGGGCATTCCTGCCCTCCAGCTGTGCTATGGCACTGGTGACACAGGCATGACTGGTATCATCCAGCAACTATGTTTTGGCCAGATGCCTACTAAGGTTAATCAGATTAATGGCAATCACCATATTAACTGTCCCACTACCTCACCTTCACATGAGAATACCTCAGTGGTGTCTCAGAGCACAGTGGGCACAGCAGTCAAACTATTTTGACTGTCTCATATGGGTGACTCATCCACCTCATTGCTCCCTACTCTGGTGGGTGGACCACTCCAACCTAGAGTTGGGGTCCCCACTCCTCCAGCCATTCCCCCTCCTGATGATGACCATGGACACCTCAGGTTCAGGTTGGATGCCCACTTTGGTGTCTTCAGAACTCAGGGCCAATGGACCCCTCTGGATACGGTTCTGCATAACAATACTCCTACAGGCCATCACTGTTGTCCTACAGGGGACCCAGCCACTGATCCATTCAGACAATATTGTGGTGATGTATTACATCAACCAACAAGGCAGAGTTCATTCATATCCTCTCTGCAGTGAGGCAATGAGAGCTTGGCACTGGTCGGTAGAATGAGACATACAGTATTTATTTCTGCATTGTTTATACTGGGTACCAGAACACTCTGACAGATCATCTCAGTCCATCCCTGGTGATGTGCCATGAACGGGAACCACACGACTTCATTGTGTATGGCCTTTTCAACAAATGGGATCAACCAGACATAGACCTAGTTACAACTCCATACAATGCAAAACTGTCACATTTCTGCTTGCTTGCCCCAGGGCCTGGAGTTTTCTGGTGATACACATTGTTATTCTCCTGGAAAGGGAAGTTTCTGTATACTTTTTCTCCCATCCATCTAATACAGAGGATTGTGGTCACACTACGAGCCAAGTCTGCCACCATGATTTTGGTGGCCCCTTACTGGCACAAATAAATTTGGTTCCCTTTACTCCAACAACTGGCAGTGGAACTTCCAGTCCCATTCCCCCCCTGTGGGTGGGATTTCTGAGACAGCAGTGGGGTGCACTGATGTACCTGGATCTTCAATTTCTGCACCTCCACACCTGGTTTCTGAGGACATAGAGCTGTTCCACTTCAGGGGGTGGAGTTGCGGATGTTCTGTTGGTGATTAGAAAGCTGTCTATGTGGCACATGTACTCACAGAAATGGAAATGTTTTATGAATTGGTGTACTAGGCATGCCGTGGACCCATTTATGTGTCCGCTTCCTAAAGGGCTAGACTACCTCTTGCCCTTAAGGACTCAGGACTAGGTTATTGAGATTCCTCGATTAAGATCCACCTGGCTGTAGTGTTGGGATTTTCATGCCCTCACAGAGGGCAAGATAGTGGTCCAAATGGAGGTTTCCTGTAGATTCCTAAATAGTATTCTACTATTGCATTCCCCTGGTCTGAGATCTGGTTCTGGTGTGGGACTTTAATCTGGTCTTAGAAACCCAGAGTGCTTCTCCCTTTGAGCTTGCTGCTGCTTGTAAGCTGTGCTTCCTCTTTTGGAAGACACTGTTCTTAGTGGCTATAATGTCTGTTAGACTCATTTCAGAATTGCAGGTTCTGGTTGCAGACCCTCCTTTTATTATTTTTCACAAGGATAGAGTTACATTATGTATCAATCCTCACTTCCTTCTGAAAGTTGTGTCTAAAAGAACACTAAATCAGACTATTGACCGTCCTGTTCATTTAGTCTTCCACAGATAGTGTGGAATGTTATTTACATATATTGGACGTCTGATGGATGTTGCATTTGTACTTGAATCAAACAAAGGATTATAGAAAATCCTCACAGTGCTTTGTGGCTTTTACCCTCAGCATGGGGGGCTCCTTGAGTTCCAAATGGGGCCTGTCCAAACGGCTGGCCAGTTGTATTATGTTTTATTACCAGAAGGGTAGTAAGCAGCTTCCTGGTCCAATCCACATTCAATCAGTGGCTTGTTTAAAAAATGTGTTCACTCCTGACATACGTGCTGCTGCTACTTAGATTACTATTCATATATTTACAAAACACTTCTGAACATCTTCTCTCATAGATGTGCCAACTTTGGCCTCAATGTTCTGCAAGGCCTTCTTACTCAGGATCATTAGGTCTGGCTGTCTTCCCTCTGTACTTTGTCGTACTTGGGAAGCTTTCCATTATGTGGCTGAATGAAGTGAGATACCCTTGAAGAAGATAGAATAGTTTCCTACCATAACAACAGATCTTTGAAAGAGTCCGCTCCATTGAACCACAGCTCTTCTGCACTCCTTTCCTCTTGTTTGTTGGATGACGGGTGACAATACTGCCTGCTCTTGCAAGTTGCTTCTCCTATACTACCTAAATACAGCATTTTTACTCTGGTTTACATATCTTCTCCTGTGTGCCTGGTTTGGTCCAGGTCACTTTGGGTCCTGCTGGTCAGATGATCATCCAAGATTGTCTCCAGCAGGGAACTGAGGCATTCCAGAGAGTCCTACATTATATAGGTGCCGATAAGGCACATTGACGTGGGGGGCCCCAGCCAGCAAAAATTTCCAGGTGGTTCTGACACTGACGGCTTATGGTTCTGTGATGTGGCTTAGTGGAGAAGAGTCTTTCGGATCTACTGAAAGGGCAGGTAACTATTCTTTTTCTCACAAGGATTAATCATTCACTCCATCGGAGGCAGTGAAGTCACCTCTGTTTGTGCTGCAGAGCCATTTTGATTAAAGGCTGCTCCCCTTCTAGTCCCCACTGCAGAGTCCTAGTCCCTGGGGCAGGAGGGCAGAAGAAGATCAGTGGCAGCAGCAGTTGGTCTCAGTGGAGCCAAATGGTAAGCTCCCATACTTGGGAAACAGGGGTTGCACATACATTACTCATTAGTAACTACTTACTTGTAATATGTTAATATCGATGATAATAGTATTGAAAGTCATACATTATTTCCCCCATAATACCATCAATGGAATCCATCGATACTATTACAAGATGCTGTAATTCTATGGCTGGATACTCATCAATAGTATTACAAGATCCCATAATGCTATCAATGCATCTCCTAACGGGATGGAAGATTCAACCGGTGCCCCACGCATTTCTGTCAGCTGAGTATGAGTCAGCTTTTACTGTAATGGTCATGTATAGTAAAAGCTGGTCACCTCTTCAGCAAACCTGACAACTCTTAAAAAAGTGGCACAAAGGAACACAGTGGACAAGAAATCATGTGTGAGCAAGCGGCTCAGAGGGCGCGTCAATTGGTGCCAGAAAAATCTCCTTCTTGTACCCAGTCCTTCCCTGCCCCACTGCTGCATTCTTCCTGGGAGTGGGGGAAGTAAAGAGTTTGCTTGGCTCAGTTCAGGTGAGGGCAGGAATCAGAAGACACATGCAACTCTGGCCGCAGAACAAGCTGCTTGGGGAAGTGCTTCTGACTGCAGTTCCATGCAGGAGCATGGAGGTAAGCTCCTGTCTGGATCCATATATTACAAAAATAACAAATAGGGAACTGCGAATTTCTCAGCCATATTACCATCTTGAGGTTCTGGTGACATGTTAGAACCTTTTGAAGTTCTCTCTCAAGGGTCACATGTCAGCAGAACCTCTCAATGCATTATAACCTTGTAATACACAGTCACCTATGCATTATTCTATTTATTGATTTATTTACTTGAAATGTTGTGACCAGGCTAGGCACAGTGAGCTGGAGCTCATTTACAGGTGCAACCCGAGGAAAGCGTTATACATGGGTGTGAGCAGTAACATATATAGTGATAAGAACAACACTTGCACAAGGACAATAAATGTAAGATACAAATCATCAGTTGCAGAAGTATAAAACACAGCAAACATTTTGCAAGTGCATGAGTTACATTGTGGAACAGCAATAATATGGTAACACAAGCAGGTACACGTAAAGGAAAAAAATAATGCAGGGCACAAGTGTAGCCCTGGCGCTGCCCATCTGAAGGGCTACACTACCCCTGCCTTAGCTGGCCACACCAAGATTGAGGGGTCTGGGTTCTTACTTTACTGCAAAACTGATTCTTTCCCAAGAATAACATAAATGCGCAGTACCTCCACCCAGAGTGTATCTTTAAGTGGGCCAGATTAATATCTGGTACAACCCTTTGGGATGTAGCACCCACCCACGTCACCATAGTGCCACCCCAAACATGACCCACAATTCAAAACCCCACATTCAAACATTTTGTAATTATTGACTCTAATAATATGTTCACAACAGATTTATGCAAAAACTGCAAACTGTTTACATGGGGCAAGGGTTAGAATAGGGTGAATGGATGCAGAGGTTAAGCTATTTACAGTTAGTTAGTTTGATTGGTTTAATGCAAATCACAATAATCATTTTGCATTTAGATTTAACCCGTAATCATAGTGGCACCCACCAACCTCTGATGCATTCAGTTTCTTTCTGGCTATCTAGCTAGCTGCATTAGACATTTAGATAACACATGCCTCATGCCCACACTGGTACCAGTTCCAGAATAAATTTGAACCCCGCAATTCTAAAACCTTTTCTGGGTACCCAGTACCAAAATTCTTAAAGTTGCAGGCTTGTTGTACAGTGCAGCTGTGTTGGCCAGCTGTTGGGGCCCTTGAAGGAAATAAGCAGATTCTTTATATTTTTTTGTAATCTATTTATTCTCCTTATCGCACTCAGAGTGTCGCTGGTGGGGGCCTTTGATGAGTCTCTGCTGCCCGCCTGAAGCTGCCAGACTCGCTCTCCGGCTCTGTTTGTGCTCTCCTCCCCGGACTGCATGACCCCCCCCACCAGCTCTGAGTACCCTGAAATGGGACCACCAACTCCTCCAGCGCTCTATCTGATAATCTAGTGGAGCAACCACAGGAAGGAGAGCAATGAGAGGCCAGCCTGGATGAGTCCGGCATTGGTCATGGGGACCCATCACTGGAACCCACGATCACCTACTGAGGTGGAAGGGGTATTTCTCTTGTTTTTCTCCTCATGGGGCATGGCGTTCAATGGCATCCTGTGTAGCACCACCACCACCACTGGAGCCTGCCGTCGTCCCGCCACCATAGTTTCTGTGGTCTGACTTCTGTGCTGTGCTCTCAGTCTCCACCAGAGGCTGCTACTGCATCGGGCACCCCCAGACACCCTCCCTGGGACAGGAGAGCAGCCCTCCAGGCACTTGATCCTCTCCCACCCCTGCTGACCCGACGGACCAGGCTCATTCTGAACCCGGGTCACCAGCATGGTGCAAGGTGTGGCATCCAGCGCCTCAACCCTCAGTGCCACCAGGCTGGTGAAAATAAGCAGATTAACTTTACTTTTAATCCTGAGACACATTTCTGGCTGTAGATTACAGAATTTAAAACTTGTTGATTTGAAAAGACATTACTCTAGCTGCTGAGCTTGGCTTGGCAACAACATTAAACTATTTACAAGTCCCTCCAGATTTGCACAGGGCATGGGCCCTGTATACTCACAGTTTGGTAGTCATCATAGGCAAGGTCATAATCAGGCTGTAGAAGGTAGATCTGGGTGATTGCAGCAAGTGTGCTCTGACTCCAGAGGCCAAGATGCTGGGCAAAGGCTTACAGCCAGGGCCTGATTACTGGCTGCAGGATCTTGTAGTTTCTGCAGATGGAAAACACCCTTCAGCTTCTTTTGCTGTCCCTCTTTCTGGGCTGAAATCACCTTCTGGATCAGACCAGGCTGGGACTGGGGCTGGTTTAGCACAGTGGTTTAAGGCTCTGAGCTGCAAATCTGGTGACATCCAGCAGACCAGACCTGGGTTTGAATCCCACAGCCTCCACTTGCAGACTGTGTGACCCTGTGCAAGTCACTTAACTTCCCTGTGCTCCCAGGTCGCATCTGTAAAAAAGCTTTCAGCTTAGTGTGCTAGTCCTGGTTAAACAACTAACAAAAAAAAAAAAAAAATCTAAGCTATGCACCTCAGGGGAAGTGCATATGGCAGTGCCCTAGGCAGCAAACTACCAGGCTGTCTCCCAGTCAAACCTAAGATTGTTGCGCTGCATTCAGCACATCTATTAGTAATACATGTATACATTAGCTTTCAGACATTATGATCAATTCAGCCATGTGCCAGTGTGGTCACCATGGTCCTTTCAAGCTCACAGACACAAGTTTCAACTGACGGGTGCTTCTTCCCTAAGGCTAGGATGACCCAGACTCTCACAGTCCATGCAATGTAACTTGAATCTTTAACATCATCAGACAGAGCTTGAGGCTTGGCTCTCCACCATTTGATAGCTTTACTTGACAAAACAACTGGTCACATGCGCAGCTTTTCTTAAGCTTAAGACATAATCATCACAGTCCCTTGTGGCTTTGCTGGCATTAGCAGCTCCAACTTGGACATTTAAGACACATTAGGCAAAGTCCCTCTTGGCTACACTGGCATTAGCAGCTCCAAATGTTCAATTCAGTTTGGTTTATTCTTGAAGAGATAACAGGTACTGTCCTCAGAGGCAATGTCAGGAAGAGCCACAAGCTCTGGGTATTCCCCTTCCAGTCCTGTAGGCACTTTCAAAACAGCCACATCAACATGCTCAGATGCTGGACCCTTCTCTGGTCACTTGCAACATATGTCCACCCTTTCTCATCATTAGAGAGATGCAGGGTGCAGGCAAACAGTCTAAACTTTAGCTTGAATGGGCTTCTGTGCCCACAACAAATATCTCTCTAGCTTGCAGTTCAAGTAGAAGTTTACTCACACAGAACGACTTCAGAAGCTTTCATTTTCTGGAAGTTATGGGGTTTCATCATCAGCACTCTCACTGCTGAAGCAGAAATATTTCTTGCAGTTGTCTTACAGCTGAAGATTCAGGTTTCACCCACATTTTCCCAAAAATGTGGAAAGGCAGATGCTCACCCTGGAGGACAATCTCTGGCAACCCCCCCACGGCTGAAGACTTTTGCTGCTGGTAGCCACTTTTCCTTTTTGGCAGAGGCAGAAGCCCCCTTCCCCTGTGGAGGGTCTTTCACTGAACTGACTAGGCCCATTTTGTTTAGCTGGGGGCCCTGTGTAGGGGCTCCCGCTCAAACTCTCAACTAGGCTCATTTTGTGGAGCAGAGGACTTGAGCCCCCCCCTCCTCTGGGGTGTCTGTGCGGGAACTCAGCTCAGCCTGAAAATCCTTGTCTTTTATGGAGTTATTTGGGGGCTCCCAGTTGGCTGAGTCTATTTTTATGTCCAAATGCCATTGGCTGGAATTACTTGTCAATATCAAAAATGAATATTCATTAGCCTCCCTCGACGCTCAATAGGCCCCCCTGTTCTGGCACCTGAATTAGTCTCTGCTCTTTCCCCACAAGCCTTTTTGCAAAGTCTTATAAGTCTCTGGCACTGTCCCAACAATCCTTGCTTGAAATCTTGCCTTTCCGATTGGCTGCTGCTGCACAAACATGGCTGCTAAAACTCACAGTCCCCTCACAGTTCAACACTCCAACACAGTCCCATAATTAAAAGTTCTGGTGCAGCCAGGTTAATTATTTAATGCACTTCTTTGCCCCAGAGTTCCATAGCCATATTTGTGTCCTTGAGGAAGCTGCCCAAAATAAACATTTTCATACAGTTTCTCACCTGTCGCTACTGCCAAAATATGCAGTCCCTAGGCAGCAGACAGGCAATGTATATGAGTCCCCTTATTGTAGGCTGTTGCAGCTAGTATGAACATTATTTTATTTACATAGTCCCCCCAATTATTAACTCCTTTAGTGCCCTTAAGAGCACTTATACGTATTTATCTCCATTTGCAGCCCTCCTCTTATCGAGGCTGCTAAAACACACTGCCCCTATGGAGAACGAGCCCGCTTATGAATATTAATGTACTGCTCCTTAATATTCCTTGAGCCAAGCCAACCACCAATAGTGCACATAGCGATCTTTATTTTAAAATACATGTCGTCTTCCTCTGGGACAGTAGAGTCACCAGCTCCCTATGTCAGCCTGTTCAGGGGCCGGGACCACTGGAGAAGCCATCCTCTTGACTGCGGATGTGGTCTGAACATGGGACATGTGTCTGCGCATGCACAAGCTCGCTGTCTGGCCATGAAAAGTAAGGGAAAACAGTTGGTGGCTTCTCAGTGTCCCAATTGCCCAAAGAGGGCAAAAATGAAGCAAGGGGCTCTTGGGGACTTTTGGAGCACTCATTCTAGACCTGGTCTGTGATGATGAAAACCGGGGACAATGGGGAACAAAGCAGGCAGACAGGAGACAACACTGAGGTGCTCCAGAAACAGGAGAAGATGGATAATTAAGGCAAGCCCCCATTTGGGGGGGGGGGATTACACAAATAAATACAAAATAGACAGAAAATGCAAAAATAATGAATACAGTGGAAATCCAGTGCGACGAATTAAGCAAGTTGTAGAAATAAAATAATTTGTTGATTGTAATGCTGGGGAAGGAGAGATTTATTTATTTATTGTTGACCGGGTAAGTGCACTAGACAAATCCTACCTATTTTCAGGCACGACCCGGGGGAGGTGGATACAGATGAATGCCAACTGACCTTGAACCAGATTAAGCTGTTGGTGGTATTTTTAGTGATTGAGGGAAATTTGGCCAGGACGCCGGGGAAATTCCCCTACTTCCTGCTTCCTGTGAGCAGGGGGAACCCATTTTCTGGTGGGACCAAGATGGCGGAGGAGGAGGATAGTGGAGGAGCTGCACATGGGGCTGCGATAGCCCAGAGTAATTCCTCACCTGTTGATTTCACCGAGTCTGGAAACACTGAAATGGTGGCTGGGATGCACCTGCAAGGTGGCCAGCAAAACGCCAGCTCAAGTGGTCCTTCAGTTTCTGTTGCTATGCTGGGGCTTAGTTTGTCAGAGAAACAATGCTGTTTGGAAGAGGAACTTCTTCGTGTGAGTGCATTGGTGCAGGAACGTAGGAACCTCGCTGTGGAGGATGACAGGAAGCGGAAGAGATTGAAGGGTTCCCCGAGCACTGCAGCAGCAGAGGGGCCCAGCAAGTTGCATCCGGCTACTGAAAGGCCGAAAGTCAGTGAAGTTTCGACTTCTAAAGATTGGAGAGATCTGGTAGATGAATCCTGGTCTCCGGAGCATGCGCTGCGTGGGGCTGGCTGGATTCCGATTTCGGGTGATTCATGGAAGCCGGCTGATGGATCTTCAGCACTACCAGAGTCTGCAGAGATAAGTACTGTGGCTTTATCAGTTCCTTCTCCTGTTGTTTTAGTCTCTGAACTTCCAGCCTCCCCTTTTCCTAAATCTACTACTGATTCTGGACTACCCTTGGACAGCCTGTCAGTGGAAATGGCTGCAGATGTGGCTACTTCCTCTGTCATACAGGGGCCAGCTTTGGAACCTGTGGAAAAACCTTCCTATGCAAGTCATTTTAGGCAACCTCTAGAATTAGCCAAGTGGTGAAATGCCATTTGTTTACGATATGTTGGCCCCAGGGATAATCCCCCTGATAGGTTTTATGTTGGAAAAACTTTATTGAAAAAAAGTATGGGTTTTTCCCCTTCTGAAGTCTACGCCTTGATCCATGTTCCTGGAGAGTTTACATTTGATGTTAGTTTTGGCACCCCAGCTCTTTTGGAACTATTCTGGAGTCGCTATTTAAATCTAAAAACTAATCCCCTATGGTCGGACTTTATTGTACTGCCTCTTTCAAAACAGGCCTTTAGGGTCATTACGATCATGTTCAGAAATGAAGGGGTTAATGTCGTAGATATTGTTAACTGGTTATCTAAGAGATGTGAAATACAGGGGAATCCTGTTCCTATCCTGGATGCAGAGGGATTTTGAAATGGGGGTTGGAAATTTAGGATTAAACTCCACTCTACTGATTCTGATTTGGTGCATCTCCCAACTGTTTTTTGGGGAGGGATAAGGGTTCCTTTTTATCCAGGTCAGCCAAGGGTTTGCTTCAAGTGTGGGTCTCGGACTCACATAAGCACCTATTGTGATGTGCTAAAATGTTCTTATTGTGGGGAGTCTGGTCATCCTAGTGCTCACTGTTTCCAAACCTCTAAATGCAATCTTTGTGATGTGTCGGGTCACACATTTGAACTTTGCCCTTTGGCAGCTAAAAACACAGCAGAAGCTGATTTTGGGGTACAGGACCATTATATTAGGGAGGCAGTTTGACTTGGCATTCCTACTGGAGGAAGGTTGGATCCCAGTACCTCTGGGGCTAGTCTCCCTTTGCCCGTGTCAGGTTTGATTGATAACTCTACCTCAAGCACAGACTCTATAGATATACCTGAAGTGGTTACTCATGAAGTACCAGAGATAGGACAAGGGGGGGTTATTTGCCAGGATTCGGTATTGTCTAGTTTGGATCCCTTGGTAGACAGTTTTACTACTATGGTTAGTGGCAAGAAAGGAAATCTGTTAAAGGAAAGGGAAGGTGGGTAGGAAAACAGCTTTACCTTCCATGCATGGTTCTATTGCTGACCCTAATACCTTTGCAGTATTGGTAGAGGTCTAGAGGCGGTTTCAACATGTCTCTGCCTTCTAATCAAGGCCTGAGCCCTTGGAACCTGCTTGAAGGACAGATTGGCCCTAAGCCATCAGATGGGAAAAGTGGAAGGGTAACAAGAGCATCTAGTAAAGTAGAGTGACTTTACCCTTTCATTAACTCATGGTTCCTTTACTTTAGAGTGGCAACTTTAAATGCAATAGCATTAAATCTCCTGTTAAACGTCAGAGCACTTATTCTCATTTTTTATATGAAAATCTGGACTGTGTTTTCCTGCAGGATGTTCGTTTGTATTCTCCTATGGAGATAGAGGCTGCCACTACTGGTTGGGTGTGGGGAGATTGTTTTTGGTCTTTGGGAAGTGATTTGTATAGTGGGGTGGGGATTTGTTTTTTTCATTCACATATAAAAGTAAATCATCAGCTAGAGATTTTAGCCAGTAGGGCCTTGGTTTTGGATGTTAAGTGGGGTTCCTTACCCTTATGGTTACTTAATATTTATGCACCTCAATCTAAATTTGATCGAGTAACCCTTTTTAATTCATTATACCCTTTTCTATGCACCTCTTATGTTACTATCCTTAGGGGGGACTTTAACTGCTCCTTGCCT
This sequence comes from Neoceratodus forsteri, assembly GCA_016271365.2. Taxonomy (NCBI): domain Eukaryota; kingdom Metazoa; phylum Chordata; order Ceratodontiformes; family Ceratodontidae; genus Neoceratodus; species Neoceratodus forsteri. The sequence continues at coordinate 796,123,666 of CM028134.1, read as the reverse complement.
TCCAGTGTTTCTTCTGGAACGAGGAAGAAAGTGTATAGTGATATGGCAAGCTTGTCAAAACTTCTTGCAGATACTGGTTTAAATGATGCTTTTGGGCCTACCTCTAATGGGTTTGGAAATACTTATTTTTGCGGAACTAGAGCTTCCAGAATTGACTATTTTTTTCTTTCACCAGGGGTTGTAGTGCAATCACAGTCCTTGCAGGAGGTGGCCACATCAGATCATAAAATGCTTAGATTAGTGTTATGTGACGTGCCTGAAGTTCGGAGGGGGCCAGGTTTTTGGAAATTAAATGTTATCTTATTAAATATCCCTGGTGTGGCTGATGATCTACATTCCCTTTTTTTAGCACGTCAGTCTGTTTTCTTTCTATATGAAGATTTAAATACTTGGTGGGAGGACACAAAATGTGAAGTCAGACTCTATTTTAAAACCATAGGTCATTTAAATGGGAGATTCCAGCATGATGGACTTCAACATCTTAGAGAATGGCTTCATTTTTTGTCTACCTTATGCCAGTCTTTGGGATCTGCAGGTCTGGATCAAATTAAAAAGTAAAGGAAGAGTTGGCTAATTTACAGTCTCAGGTTTTACAGGATGTGGAGAGAAAGCATAAATATGGGATTAGTGGTACAAAGAAGGATACTTTACCTTTTGAAAATCTGAAACTTCTTAAACACTCCCGAGCTATGACGTATTTAAACACCTCAACTGGGGGGCATGTTACAACAAATACTGGTATTTTAGATACGATACATGACTATGTTACTGCATCCTTTAAGAGTAGATTGCTCCCTGAGACCCCCATTAATGATTGGTTTCTTAGAAGACCAGTCCCTGTTTTGTCTATAGATGAGCAGTCTACTTTGGTCCAACCCATTATGGTAGATGAACTAAAGACTGCAATTTGGTCTCTGAAGTCGGGAATTACTCCAGGTGCTAATGGATTGTCCCATGACATCTATAAAAGTTTGTGGGAAGTTTTGGGTACTGACCTATGTCAGGTATTGAATGCTGGGTTACAGGCAGGGTCTCTACCTAAAAGCATGTTACAGGGTGTGTTGCTTTTACTGTATAAAAATAAAGGGGAGTGTGGGGATTTAGATAATTGGAGGCCTTTGTCTCTTTTGAACACTGGCTATAAGATCTTGATGAAAATCTTTTGTATTAGATTACGGGGTGTATTGGGTTCCTTATTACATCCATCACAATTTAGTGGGGTGCCACATCGAAGGGTTCAGGATGCACTGATCCTACTCAGGGAGCTTATAGCTAAAGGAGCATCTGGAGACATGTTTGGGCATCTGGTTTGTCTTGACCAGGCTAAAGCTTTTGATCAAGTAGAATATAGTTATCTGTGGGAGAGTTTGAGACGGTATGGGTTTCCCTCACAATTTATAAACTGGCTACGTACCTGCTATACAGACATCACTCTGATACCTAGCATAAATGGATGGTTGGGAAGAGATATTGAGGTACATAAGGGAGTACGGCAGGGGTGTCCACTAAGTCCCCTACTCTATGTCTTATCCTTGGACCCCCTTTTGCATGCTTTAAATAATACAGATGATATTGTTGGATTATCAGTTGGTTATATGGACCCACAGATAGTGACAATAGCATATGCAGATGATTTGGTTTTAGTTCTGTCAGATAAAGATTCTGCTGTTGCTGCACGGACATTATTGTACACCTTTTCAGCTATGTCTGGTTCCTCTATTAATAGGTTTAAAAGTGGGATATTGCCTTTGGGGTATGGGGCCACCGATGTGGCATTGATTTGGGACATGCCTATTAAAACTGGCTATAGGAAGATTCTTGGTGTTTATTTTGGAGGTGTGGACGATCATCGGTACAACTGGGAGAGCCAATTAATGGAGGCACGTAATAGGGTGTTACTCTGGAATAAGGGCCGAATGTCTAAAGCAAAGCGAATTTATTTGATTAAAACTTTTTTGTTGCCATATTTTTTGTTTATAGCTGCAGTTTTTCCCCTTCCCCCTTCTTTAGAAACCTCTCTTTATGATGTATTTTTTCTTTGTTTATGGGGTAATAGATTAAATCCGGTGAAGAGAGGTATCACTTATTTACCTATCGGTGAAGGAGGTTTGGGTATGGTGAATCCGGTTGTATTCTTGCATAGTATATTTATCTTTTATAATTTAGTTCCTTTGCTCAAGGGGGTTGTTAAGATCTGGTCCCCGTGGGTGGCTGATAGTATAGATCCTTCTTGGGCGATGAGTTTCAGGATTCCTTTTGGCCCGGCAGGTACAGTTATGTGCATTGACTAGTCACTTTCATACGATGTTTCAAATGTTGAAATCCTGGCATGTTGTTAGAAAATCCTTTCTTCTTCAAACACGTCAGCAATTCTATAGTACTATATTGCAGGATTACTTTTTTGTGCATCCTTGGCCGTGATTTACCAGTTTCTGAGCAACATTCCAATTACAATTATTAGTAAGCAAGAGGGCACCCGCTATATGTGGGATTTTATGGCTATGTCTCTACAAGAGATTAGGGGTAAAAGGCAATATGAGGCATAAAGAACTCTTGGAGGTTTGTCCCAGGAGGAAACCTGCTTAGGGTGGTTGAAACTATGGAACATTTTTTTGTGGATTGTCCCTTTGTAGTTTCCTTTTGGTCCCAATTTCAGGACGTGTGGCCTTTAACTCCTTTTCGGGATCCTACATCACAGATCTGGGTAGAATGGGTTCTGCCGGGCTCCTGGGTGACTTATGATGTAATCACTATGCGCCTGTTAATGGGTCATATAGGCTTTCAGCTGTGGCAAGCACGGTGTAATTTGACACTTTGGCAGAAATTACTCTCTGCATCCCAGATTATTTGTAACATTAAGAAGGTAATACTTAGCTGGAGACTTCAGGAAAAAGAAAACGTGCATCCTGAACTGTTTCGATTGTGGTGGAGGAAAATGAGCTGGCTTGACACAGGGTAAAGGTTATGGTGCTATGTCCAGGCTTTCTTGAAAAGTGCTGGGTATCCCTGCTTGCAAGGCTAGAACCTCCTTTTGGGGTAATTTTGGTGGGGACTGCTATTTTCTGCATACGTGTAAGTTTTGTTTTAGACCCACTTCCTCCCTCTAAGGGGGGGGGGCATTTGTATCTTCTGGTACTATTTGTTTTTTTTAAATTTTCCAGTCATTTTATGATGCTGTTTTGTTGTGCATACTTGGTTTCTATGCTTTCTGTACATCCCATTTGTATGCTAGTATACTTGTTTTGTTTCCATTTGTTGTGCATTATGATTTCTACTGTATATATTATTGTTTGATTGTTGCTTTTTAGTTGCAATACTCCCCTAATCCTTTTTAGTGTGTGTGTGGGGGGGGTGTTTTCATATTATTTCTTTTACATTGCTCTGACACGGTATGTTGACAATATTCATTTGTTTTGTTTTCTATATGATTTGTTTATTATTTTATGTGACATACCACAGTTTATATTTCACTTTTGGTCTACTGTTATGATAATAAACAATTCCCTACTATTTTAGTGGGGGGAGTTGGCACTGGTTAGTTTTTTTGGGTCGTTAAACTGCTGCTGATTTTTGAATGTATGATGTAATACTTATTTCTGTTAATCCTTGTTTTATATTATGATTTTGTGTGCTGCAAACACTATTTTGTATATGTTTTGCTTTCTGGTTGTAATAAAAAATTCCCCTACTCTTTTTGAGAAGTGCCATGGGATCTTTAACATCCACCTGAACTACCACCAATCCAGACAGATGGGACTTCGGTTTAACGTCTCATCCGAAAGATGGTACCTCAGAAGTATAGCACTCCTCTCATGCTGCACTACAGTGTCAGAACTGGGATATTAACCCAAGTGCCAGATGTGGGAACTGAACCCACAGCCCTCTGATCTCCCAGCCTCAGAGGCAAGTGTGCTATCTACTGAGCCACTGACACTGACAGACAGAGTTGACTAGCTGCAGGTTCATGCTTATATATATTCTTTGCGAATAACTTTGTTAATGCACCAGTCTTCCTTGTGGTTGTCAACCCTAATGCTCATCCTTCCCCCCAGCCTGTAGCCTTCTGTTTGAATCAGAAGGTAGAGTTACAAGCCAGTGCCTCATAGTGATATACTGTACTCTTCAAAGGCAGAGAAGTATGTCTCAGCATATGTTGCCAACAGAGTCTGTTTTAGCTTTTTTCACTCTGGCCCTGTGTGAAGAAAGGAGATCACATCTGCCATTATTTCCAGAGACCCCAAACCCTAAAGTTTTTTCCTTTTGCTGCTTGGGGGTAGGGTTAGAAACCCTAACACCATATTTCCCTAAATTTGTGGCATTAACCTGAGCTCTAACTGGTGCATTAATAAAGTATTTTTGCAAAGAATTTCCTTTCTTTTTGAGATAGTGGAATCATATCCTCATTCAGGAAGATCTCTTTGGGACTTGTGTGAACAGATGCAGGGGTGCAGGGTCCTTTGAGCCCTGCACCAATAGAAGATTCCATCTGCCTATGGAAGTGCAGGGCTAATGCAGTCCCTGAAGTTCCATGCAACGACGGATGTCAAGAAATTATGGGGCTATCTGGTGGACTGCAGAAACGTAGAGCCCTCTGTTCCCTGTGCTTACATGTGGCCAGAGATGCAAATGCACAGGGCAAAGAGTCCATCTGTCAGCAAATGCACAGGGCCCTGTGCCACCCACAGGTGCAGAGGTGCAGGGCACTATGCCAAGAGAAGAGCTATCTTAACTATATGGTACAAGGGCCTGTGCAGACAACACTTTAGCTTTCATTCCCAGGGTAGGGAGGTTGTTGCATAGCAGTGCCATCCCAGCACCCTCATCCTATGTAGCTGGGTCACTGAGCTCATCCCCAAGATCAGCTCACCAGCACGGTATCACAAGACATACCCAGGGGTGCTGAAGACTGGTACTACACACAAAGTTTCTGAATAATTATAATTTTTTAACCCAAATTTTTAAGATAGTAATTTTATTACTCTCCTTATAAAAATGACATGGCATTTGTAGTACATTGTCTGAAACATCATTTCTCACCACAAGTGTGAAAATATGTTCTGCCTTGGATTTAATAAATGACAACTTTCATGTTTATCAGGTGGTGTGAAGAATGGTTATGTTGAAAGTTTGGAGTTAAAATATTGAAAATAAGCAAAGTTATGCATGAACATTGAAATACTGCAGTGTTCACTTACTGTATAACATGGGCATTTTACCAGATTTGTACACCAAATTCTCAGCATAGCCTTCTTAGTACCCCACTGCATGAACCTGGTAGGTGAACATCTTCAAATCTCTGTCAAGACATAATTCCGTGACACAGGTGCAAAAATACATTTTTGCCAGGATTTGAAAAATGACAACTGTCACATTCATGAGGTGGTGTAAAAAAATGTCTATGCTGAAAATTTGAGGTCAAAATATTGAAAATTACCAAATTTATGAGCGTGCATACAAAAATGTCAAAGTACTCTTGTAACTTTGTCAATTTTACATATATCTAACTCCAAATTTCCAACATAACCTTCTTATGATCCCATCTTATGAGCAGGGGCAGTGAAATTTTTCAAATCCTGCCCAAAACGTGACTTTGCAAAGCAACTGGAAAATCAGTTGGTAAATGAGAAATCAATGTTATTTGGCTCCAAACCATTCCTTACCAAGGTCTCCAAAGCTGATTCCTCCATGATTGTTCTCACACCTGTTGTGTCTCCACTTTCAAATACCTAAGCATTGCCCTGGGCTCCTCCCTTATGTTCACTGAACACCTTAATATATCCATGCATAGAATCAACCAGAAGCTAGGGGCTGCCTATCGATTAAGACATCTCTTGTCCTCTGATGCACACCTAGCAATTGTGCAAGGAAACCATTATTGACTGCTATCTATTTCATTATGGCATCAGCCCTGCACTCCAGGCTAACATCAGTGTACAACAGCATCTGTCACTTTGTCTTCCTAGCGCCCTATTCTACCCATCATAGTGACTTATACAAATTGCTTGGTTGACTCCACTTCAAGGACGTTTTGACTACTCCATTGGCTGCTTAATTGACAAAACACTCAGAGATGGTCCCCTATCCCCTTACTCATCCCTCTTCATGGGCAAAGTGGCATCTAGCTGCCCCTGAGAATCTTCCATCCCTCCCCTAGTAGATCCTAGAATCTCTTCCACCATGGGTAGTAAAGCCTTTTCTGTCTCTGCTCCCTCCCTGTGGAATAAACTCCCTATGTCACTATGCTCGTCCGCCTCCCACTTATCTTTCAAAAACCACTTTAAAGACTGGCTATTGCTGGAAGCCAAGTGCATCTGCCCATCAGGGTAACTTCTGGGACCCCCCCCACCTATTGTCAGATCATCTCCTACTCTTAAGACACCACCTTCCTCTCCAGCTCCCTTCCCACAACCCTTCCTGCCTCTCTCATCTCCCTACAGTCTACTCCACTGCACTTCATTTATGTGGATTGTTGCAATTACTCTGTATTATTCTTGTACGTAATGACTTGCATTTGATATGCCTGTGTTTTCTTGGAATTGCACTTTATCTGTCATACCTCATAATTTGTCACCCTATTGTATTGTTCTCCATGCTCCTATGACAATGTATTGTTATGTCTCTGGCCTAAAACTGCACCTTGTACCCTATGTATTCTCTTATGTAAAGACCCTCAGTACTGTAATTTCTGTACCTCAGTGTGAAGACCTGTATTGTGGCCATGTTTTTTTCTTCCTGTATCTGTTATTGCTAAATCTACCATGTTTATTGGCCTGAGGCATGCCTGAAAACAGTCCTTAGATCAGTGCACCTATATGGTCATCAAAGATATATATAAATAAATACATAAATAAATAAATCAGTCACCTTTTGAATTAGATTTGCATACCACTACCATTAGTCATGAGGCAAGATCCTAAAAGGCAGTGTTCCTGCAGGAACAGACCAGCTGTGCTCTTTTGGACTGTAGACAGGCTACTCAATCATTCCTGTCTGCAGATGGAGAGAGCAGCTTCTTTTTTTTGTTTTAGTTGTTTAACCAGGAGTAGCACACTAAGCTGAAAGCGTTTTTATAGGTGCGACCTGACAGCACAGGAAGTTAAGTGACTTGTCAGGGTCACACAGTATGCAAGTGGAAGCTGTGGGATTCAAACCCAAGTCTGGTCTGCTGGATGTCACCAGATTTGCAGCTCATAGCCTTAAACCACTGTGCTATACTGAACTTCAATCATTCAGTGCGAGGAGTTCACTCTGTTCTTCTCTGACAGAGTGTCCTCCATTAGGGCTGGGATTTCTCCAGTGGAGCAGATGCAGCCTTGCAGTGGCAAGTCCTGTAGTTTCAGAAGCACTTCTAATGTCTGGAGCAAGTTTAGGCTGGTAGGGGTGATACAGGTATGAAAGGTGATTTCAGAGCTGTGGCCCACATACTGTTAACTGGACCCAGGTCTTACCTGTCTCTTAGTGGGATGTGTTGAGTCAGTTGGTCCAGTGTTTGCTGAGAATGTCTGGTGCTCACTTTTGGAAAGATTTTTTCCTTGTGCCCTGAAAGAGGCACCAGTGAGCCCCTCCTAAACAAACCATCTCCTGACCCTGACATCTTGGTGAATTATAGACCAGCTTCTAACCTCCCATTTCTGGGTAAAGTTATCAAAAAAGTGGCTCTGCAGCTCAAGGCACACCTCACAACCTATGATATCTATGAGCCCTTCCAGTCTGGGTTTAAGTCCAGGCATAGCACTGAAATGGCATTAGTCAGGGTGTGCAGAATGATCTCTTCAGGGTGAGAGATAAAGGGGAATGGTCAATACTCATTCTCCTCAATCTCTCCTCAGCATTTGGCACTGTGGACCATGTAGTGTTGCTGGATCACCTAAGGGAGCTCTGTGGACTCACCAGTACTGTCAACTGCTTTGAGTCCTTTCTCACAGGTGGTACACAGAAGGTAGTGGGGAGTGGGGAGTTTCTCTTCCTGCCCGAACCCCCTGCCATGTGGAGTTCCCCAAGGTTTAATCCTGTCACGTATGATGTTCACAGTGTACATGCTTCCCCTGGATGAGATCATTGGATGGTACAGCTTGGGGTTTCACTGTTATGCAGATGACACCGTGCTGTATATGTCATTTGCACCCGGAATGAGTGACACTGTGGAGGTGCTTAACAGGTGTCTGTCTGAGATCCAGGACTGGATGTTTTCTAGCTGGCTGAGCCTCAATCCCAGCAAGACAGAGGTGCTAGTGATTACCCTTTTTTCTTTGGTTGCATCTACTAAGGTGAGAAATCTGGGCATTATCCTTGGCGAAGGATTGTCACTTCAGGCTCAGGTGTCATCTGCCATCCACAGTGGTTTTTACCACCTTGGGAATATCACTCGAATCAAAACCTTAATTCCACCTGATAACCTGCCCTCACTGGTACATGCTTTCTTAATCTCTAGACTTGACTACCGCAACGCTCTTTACCTCTGGATCAGTGAAGGGGTTCTTCTTCACCTGCACTTAGTGAAGAACACAGCAGCCAGGTTGCAGATGGGCCTTCTGAGGTCTTGTCATGTGACCTGTGACCTGCACTGACTGTTGGTGAGATGGAGACTCAACTTCAAGGTGGGCTTGTTCACCTGTAAGGCCCTATGTGGATCAGGCCCTGACTACCTGAGTGACCTCCTGACTCCTGTACACCCTGTGTGCTCACTCCACTCCTCCACCAAAGGCCTCCTAATGGTTCCCACGGCCCAATCGAAAACCTCAGGAGATCGATCATTTGAGGTCATAGGTCCAGCCCTGTGGAACTTGCTTCCAAGATCTTTGAGGGAAGCCCCATCAGTGGAGGTGTTTAAACAGGGTCTGAAGGCACATCTTTTTAGCAAGGCATTTGTGAATTGCCTATGAATCTTAGAAATAGCAGACTGCTGAACTGTTGATTTGAAACAAAGGATTTTATTTATGTACTACTATGAGTCTGTTGTCACTGATACAGTGTGTTTTTGGTATTTACTGTAGTTTATCCTTTAAGCTCATGTCTACCTGTACAGCACCCAAAACCTCTGTGATGAGGTGCTAGATAAATAAAATGTACTTACCTACTTACTTACTACTAAAAAGGTCATGTTGAAAATTTGGTACAAAAATATTCAAAAATGACAACGATAATGAATATAAGTTCAAACCTCAGTGAAATACATGAAACTGCACTTAATTTATATTTTCATATTACAGTCGTCGGTTCCAGTAAGATGTGTCTTCAATTGGAGAGTGGATCTTTTTTATGTGGGACATATTCACATGAGTGGGGAGTGTGGGGTGGTGGGTGCTAAGTGTGAGGTTGGTGTGGGGAAGATGGGTGTGTGTGTATGGGGGGGTCAGATTGGTGAAGAACCTTTTTTCACAGGTTAAAAAAAATCATTGAAGGACTTTTTTTTAATTTAAGAGGACTGTCACATTCTAGCCAGCCTGGTGGCACTGAGGGTTGAGGTGCTGGACACCACGCCTCACACCATGCCGATGACCTGGGTTCAGGAACAGACTTGGGTCATTGGGGGAGGCTGGGGGAAGAGGACTGAGCATCCCTGTGACTGCTGTCCTGCTCCAGGGAGGGTGGGAAGGGAATCACGAGATGGTGCTGGCTCCTGGTGGTGGCTAGGGGGGTAGTGCATCTCACGGTGTACTAGTGGGGGTGGTATGGGCAGACATCTGATGTGCTGCATGCGGGAGCATGTGCCACAGCATCCTTGGTGTCACTGCACACCCGTACTGTAAGGAAGAAAAAAATGGTTTGGCTGAATCCTCCGGCGCCAGTGAGGATCCACCTGCGGCGCTGCTCCGAACACTCCAGATAGCTCCCTCTTCCTGACCCCTTGGTCTTCCACACTTGGGGTGCCCGCGATGTGGCCTGAGAGAGGGAGGAGGTGTGGCTCAGGCATGGCACCGGAGCGGAAGCCGCCGGTGGATCTGATGGGGGCACCATAGGAACACCCCCAGTCAAGAAGGTATGGCCAGGCCAGTGGAGAAAAGAAAGAAACTAAAAAAAAAGAAAAGAGGACAGTCACTTTCCAACACTGGAGACTGGGCATCCCAGTGGCAAACTATTGTTTGGCGGCACCAGGGGTGGGCATCCCAGTGCTGCCATGTACATATTGGGATCAAGTGTGTGCGACCTGGAGGGGAGAAGGGTCAACAGAAAGTGGTACTGGGGTGAGTACCCCAGTCCACTAACAAAAACACTGGGGGGTGAGCAACCTGGAGAGGAGGGGGGAAAGAAGAGGTACCAATGGTGGGCACCCTGGCCTACTTAGGAAAAATTTTAATTAGCAAAGGTAGGTGGCTAGCTAGATAGATACAGACAGACAGACAGAGACAAAGAGAAGGAGAACATAGGATTGCAGGTTCATTGCTTCACTTGACGCCAGCAGCATGACTCCAGCTGCAACTTCAGCATTTAAGGAAGTCCGCTGTTCTCATGCAGAAAACACAGGTCAGTGACTCCTCTTGCAAAGCTGGTCACTCTGGATTTTGCAGGGCCCAGAAAAGGTATTTTTGGCCATTGTTTTAAAAAACAAACACCAGAATTAAAGGTAAATGGGATTCATTTAGCTAGGTTAAGGTGTTTGTTAAAATTATACCATTTGTATGTTTTTTCCATGTTTTTTAGTTTGGGGAAAACAAGATGGCAGCCATCACAACACAGATTTTTTTTTTATACTGTGAGAAGCAAGAGGTGGGAAAACAAAAATGGCATGTGACATGGAATTTTTCATATTGTTCCAGAATGTTATCCAAAATACCCTACTAAGCATGCTTAGGACACCAAAAAAATTAAATCCTTATAACCCAGTAACTGTTTAATATTTATAACAAAACTTTTCAAAGACACCACCTTTGCACAGCATGCTTCTACCCCTAAAGTTTCAGAAAAAAATCCATTCCCTGTAGGCTGTACATGAGGGAAAAACCAAAAACCACTGTTTAAGTGCAGGACAAAAAATGAGATGTCTACAGGAAAATGGCATATGCAGATTTCAGTAACCACATAAGCTGCTGTCACAAAACTTGCCACATATTTAGATTTTGCCTGCTAGACAAAGCATGCAAAATTTCAGCTAATTTTGCCAAACACTGCCAGAGTTATTAAGGTGCAGAATTGGGGGTTTAACATAGACCCTGGTCATCAGTCCGAAAGCTACCGCAACAGTGCAACACACACACACACACACACACACACACACACACATATATACATATATATATTCATTGCAAAAAAATCCATTAACGCATCAGTTAGGGTTCCTATTACAGTGACAAAAGTATGGAAGTTAGGTGTTGAGTTCACACCCTACTCCCTCCCCCTTCATACACCTCAGGCATCGGGTGTGCCTTGGGTCATCAGCCCTAACTCCTCACCCCATTCCATGTGTAAGGAAGCTGACTTGGTGCAGTATAGGAGAATGGGGTGAGAGTGAGGCCCGATGACCACAAGGCACTCCCTGATGCCTGTTGGTGTGTGGAGGGTGGGGGGCTGGGGTGGTAGGGTTGGGAACTCTAACACCAAATGTCCATATTTTTGTTTCTGTAATAGGAACCCTAACTGATGTACTAATAGAGTTTTTTGCAATTAATTTCCCTTCTTTTTGAGACAGAATAAGAGTATCCTTATTTTACTGTGGAAGCGCAGGTTCCGAATCCCCCTATACATGTGCATATGTATGTAGATGTGGAAGCACAGGGCCCAGTGGGGCCCTGCACTTCCATGTGTTGAACAACAGTGACCAAATTGTCAGCATAGCCATCTTATTACCCTACCTCATGTACCCCGGTACAGAATAATTGTGAAATACAAGGCAAAACATAATTATGCACAACTGCAAGGCCATTCCATGCCACAAGTGCATAAACACATTTTGGGCAGGATGTGGGAAATGACAGCTGTACTATTCATAAGATGGTGTGAAAAAATGGCTATGTTGAAAATTTGCCAGCAAAATATGGATAAGTACCAAAGTTATGCAGGTGCTTAGAATTAATTCAATGGATGCATGTAACTCGGGCATTTTGAGGAATTTTTGCACCAAATTGTCAACATGGCTTTTGGGGACCTCTTCTCATGAACAGTGGCACTGTTATTTCATTAATCAGTCACAAAAGGTGATTTTGCACAGCGTACATGCCGTTCTGCTCCACAGTAGTAAAAACACATTTTTGGCAGGATGTAAAAGTTGACAGCTGTACTATTCATGAAGAGGTGTGAGTAAAAATGGCAATGTTGAAAATTTGGAGTCAAAATATTATAAATTACCAAAGTTATGAACATGCGTAGAAACTGCAAAATGCACACTTGTAACGTGGCCATTTTTGGGAATTTTTTCAACAAATTTTCAACATCGGCCTTTTGGGACCCCACCTCATGAACACTGGCACTGTCATTTTGTTAATGGGTCCCAAAAGGTGATTTTGCACAGTGACCCCAAAATCACCTTGCGGGTCTGATTAATGAAATGACAGTGTTCATGAGGTGGGGTCCCAAAAAGGCTATGTTGAAAATTTGGTAAAAAATAAAACAAAAAATGTCTAAGATATCAACATAGGTTCAAAACACCATTGACAGCCATTATATGGCACTTACCTTGATTCTTCAGTTTGCGGTTCAGCTTTGAAGAGTGCAGATGTGTCGCGGTACACAGAAGATGATAGAAGAAGACCTCCGGTGGTAAGTATAAGACAAGGGTGTGTTTGTGTGTGTGTGGTGGTGGCTTGCTCAGTGGGAGGGTTGGGATGGGGGAGAGGATGGGGAGATGATGAGGGGCCTTTTTTTTCAGGATTGCAAACAAACAAAAAGACGATGAGGGACTGTTTTCTTTGTTTCAGGTATATGGAAAGGAACATTAAGGGACACTGGGGGTGGGCTCCCCTGTGCACACAGTACTGATGGTGTTGGGGGGCATAAAACATAACTGGGGACTCTGGGAGTGGGCTCCCCAGTGTCCCACCTGAGGGGGCTACTGCCAACACAGGGATTGGACACCCAAATGTTGGCAACATGGGAGACTATTAGGGACACTGGCATCTACTGCTGACATGGGGATTGGCCATCCTGATGTCAGCAGCAATATTTTTTTGTGCTAAAATAAATATTTGGGGATTTTCGGCTCACGAAGTAGGATCCTAGTTCGTATCTCATCATGCAAACTAGGATCCTACTTTGTATGGCAACCATACGAATGAAGAATTAAAATGATAAATAAGACACTTTTTAAGGATATTTTTCAAGCAGTAAAGTGCATAATGCACCAAGGGGGTCCAATTAGCAAGCTACATGTGTTGATTCCACCCCAGAATATCATTTTGGGAGGTTTCAAAATTAGAATTTTTCAGGCAAAATTGAAAAGATGTCAACCATATGAAGTAGGAATTTTCCCATACAAAGCAGGTTTCCTACTTTGTTTCATACAACTATATTTTAGTGCTTATTCAGCATGCTCAGAAACAATCTTTTCACATTTTTAGATTGCAATAACTTAAAAATTGCTTATGATATTTTCACCAGACCATCAAAACGCACATCTGTGGGGTAGTTCCTTTCTGCCCTGAAAATGTCAGACCAGCACCAAACTGTCTGGGCTGTAGGTGAGTTCAAAATCTCAGCAAAGTCAATGAGCGAAAACATGTTATATTCACCTCCCTGTAACTCAGAAACCACACATCTGGCTGGAACATAACTTTCCAGATCAAGAGATCTACATCACAGGAAGGTGCATACCAAATTTCATGCAAATTGAATGAATGGTTGCAAAGTTATTAAAGTGCAAAATGCTGAGTTTAACTTTGATGTGCCTACTCAATCCTATATATATATATATACTGTATATATATATATATATGTGTGTATATATATATATATATATATGTGTATATATATATATATATATATATATATATACATTAGAGGCAAAAAAACTCCATTTAATGCATTAGTTGAGTTTGTTCCACATAGTGACAGCAAGGAAGGCTGTGTTGGGTTTGAGCCCCTTGACTCCAGCCCACTCCCTCAACCGCATCGGGTGCATGTCGGAGACGCTGAGCTAACTCTCACCCCATCACATGTGTGAAGAAGCAGAGGTATGGGAGAATGGGGTGAGAGTTAGGTCTGATGACCCCAATGCGCACTTGTTGCCAGTTGGGGTGGGCTGGGGTCCAAGGGGCTTTCAACCCCAACACCAAATTTCCTCGCTTTTGTCGCTGTGGAACAACCCTAACTAATGCATTAAACAGAGCATTGTAATGGGGATCGAAGCTTAAAATGAGCATTGGAAGTACTTAATTGCTAATATCTCAGCAACCGGACGACGTAGAAAAAAAATTTAAATTTTACAAAAATCTTAATTTTCCTGGCTAGGTTTTTGCTATTACATAGCCCAAACTCACAACAAAACATGTGTCTCGCATCATTTTCGAGATACGAGCCCCGAAAGGTGCGGAGTATGCCACCATGTTAGTCTATGGGAAAAAACTCCAACTTCGGAGTACCGTAACTTTGAATCTGTACAATATTTTTTCACCAAACCATCAAAATGCACATCTGTGAGATGTTGGCTGCCTTCCCTCCAAAGCAAAGACCAAACTGTTTGTTTGCAGCAAGGTGGCAAAGAATTCCTGTCATTTTGGCCATAGCCTGAAAAGTAGTGTCGCAGTTTGCGACACTTTTTGCAAAAATTTGCGAAAGTGTCTTGCTTGCGACACTACTATGCAAAAGTACTTTTTCCAGAAACTTGAAAAACATATTTCTGGGGTGTTTTACCCCAAAATAAAGACATGGCTAGCATATTCAGGGTCCGACTAGGTGCACACAGAAAGAATTGTGTCCCTAGAGGATCACAATTTTAAATGCCAAGCATTTTTCTGATCACCAACTGAAAACAAAATGGCAGATTTGTGACACTACTAGGGCCATTTGCGACACTAAAAAGTGCATTTGCGAAAGTGTCAAACTTTTTGTTAACTTCTCCCATTGACTTATAATGGAAAATTGTTTTTTGAATAACTTTTGAACCCTTCAATATTTTTTCACGAAATCTTAAAAAGGCACACCGGGGTCCTCGCCGCACATTCCTGAAGTTTTGGACCAATCGCACAAACACGTGATACCGTATGCGTGAAAAGGAATGCGTAAAAAGCGTAATTGGCGCAATTGGTTGTCGCTTTAATAACTCCGCAGCCATATATCCGACTGGTATGAAACTTGGCAGATCCTAAGATCTACCATGCCCAATCATGCATACCAAATTCAGGCAAATCTGTTGAACGGTGGCAAAGTTATTAAGGTGCAAAATTTGACCCTTTAACCTTAAAAGTGCTACTAAACCCTAACTATGGTAGCACTACCGTGCTACCATAATATATATATATATATATATATATATATTTATAAAATGGGTAAAAGTAGTAGCTCCAAATGCAAACTTCTGACTGTATGAAACACATCACATGACCATGCGTATATCAGAGTGCGACAGCACACCTCCACTTTTCCCCTCCTCCAGAATGATTTTGCTATTTTATAAGATAGATAACCCACTCTAGGATGTGAAGTCGTGCTCTGATATACGCACGCCTTGGGTGATTGTACGCACGAGGCCGCAGGCCTAGTGTGTCAATGCACACCAAGGCGTGAGTATATCAGAGCGCAACTGCACACCTTAGAGTGGGTTATCTATTATATATATATATATATATATATATATATATATATATATATATATTTACACACACACACATACATACATACATGTAAAATTCTCATCCTCTCATTCCCTCTCCTCTGCCCTTCACAACATCCTCTCCTCGAGCTGCACTTGTTTTTCCTGAACCATAATATTGCCTATCTCCCTCCCATGCTCCCCAACACTAGTTGAGCTTAACCTACTTGCTAAACCGCACTTATTTACCTAGAATTTGCACTTCAGCTGTACAATTTAATGGCTATTTGCATCACCGTGTTGCTTTATTGTATCCTGTAATCATGCCATTGCTGTATTTCATGTATTGTTCATGTATTTGAGTATTGATCTCATGTGCTTTGACTTTTATGTTGTTGCTATATGTATTCTCCCTGTACCCTCTCCCCCCAGGTTGCATCGGGAGACGAGCAACTTTTGTTTAACAGCGTGCCTTCCTGGTGAAGCATTTCAGTAAAAAAAAAAAATTACACAGCTCACCCACAATGCAAATCATTGTGGGAAGTATGTGCAAATTGCTTTTGAAAGAATATTTAAAGCAAGAGTGTATGGTGCCAAATAGCCTCTCATGCACTTTGTAAAGTTTGAAAACGGAAGGCAAAAAATGTGCCTGATCTGTAACTCACCAGGGGAACGATGAACCACTCATATTTTCGTCTTACTGGTTAGGGTCCTCATGAGCCCAAAATAGGAAAATAATCTAAAAGTGAAAGAACATTAGCACAAAAGCAATGAGGCAAGGTTTACCTGAAAATGGCATTGACAATAAAGCCAATATTCAAATAAATTTTTAATTACACACATCACCACTGTGCAAAGCTTTGTGGGAAGCATATGCAAATCACCATGACAAAATTTAGACAGCTTCTGCTTTAAGCAATAGTGTATAGTGCTAAGCTGGCCCATTCACCCAGCAATAGCGCTACCACTCTCTACACTGGCAACCTGAGATCAGGAATGAGCTTGGATCATCGGGGACTGGCTGGGAGGAGGAAGAGGAGGACTGAGAGTCCCAGTGGATGCTCTCCTCCTCTTCCAGGGTGAGTGGACTGTCACCTTCACTGCAATACTGCCACTTGGGTGACCATAGGTAGCAGTGCAGCCGAGGGCATCGTGGGTGGGTTGGACACAGGCTGAGGGCCAGGAGCAGCCACACATCTTGACATGTACACATTCCAAGGATCTCACGTGCATTTGTGCATCCCTGGCAGGGGAGAAAATGAAAAAAGACCCAACTGCTAGGCAGACAGCAGCCCTGGTGAATCAAAAGAAGCACTGATCCTGCACTGTCCCATCACTAGCCTGAGGATAGCATGTTCAGGTGGGGGGGGGATCATTTTCCCCCTTCCCTGCCAGGGAAGAAGGGGGACTATAAGTGATGCAGCATGACTTTTGTTAATCTACTCTAACCTAAACCTAGTACTATGACAAGTGTGGCATTCTCAGATATTTGTAATCTTTACTGAACCCTGTTCACTGTTATCTTTCTAATGTATGCTACTTGTCTTCATGATATCCTGTCTTTAATTGTATTGTAAACCGTGAATTGTGGACTGGAATGTCTATATTGTTCCTGCATTGTAACCTCTTGGATCATGCCTGAAACATCTGCCTAGTGCATCCCACCCGTTATCAAAAACTAAATAAATAAAATAATAAAAGGTGGGTGGCCTGAAGGACACAGTGATTGGCCAAGCCATGCACCTGGTTGACCTAAAGGGAAGCCATAGCAGTGGTGTAGCAGGGGGCATAAAATCAAAGAACACAAATAGCGTGTATGGTGCCAAATGACCTCTCACACACTTTGCAAAGTAGTAGTAGTAGCAGCTTTAGTTATTTATGGCACCCTTCCCCAGAGGCCCAGGATGCCAGTTCAAAGGAAGAAATACCAAACATCAAAATAATGGAATACATAATTATAAAACAAACAATAAAATTATAAATTGCAACCATATGCTCAAAATAAATAAATAACTAAACCAACAGCTGGATTGCACAATAAATAACTACATTTCTCATAATTAAAACATACTTCATACACTAAAGGCCTGAGCAAAGAGAAAAGTTTTCAACCCCTTTTTAACGACTTCCACTGAGGGGCCTCCCTCAGAGCCTTCGGGAGCGAGTTCCATAATACTGGCCCTGCCCCCCCTGACATTTTGAGTCTGACGCTGACAATAAGCAGGAGACCCTCCTCAGTGGAACAGAGGGGGCACACAGGCAGGTAAGGATGAAGGAGTTTGCCCAGGTAGCCCACATCCAGACCACGTAGAGCCTTAGAGGTTAGCAAGCCAACCTTATAGGAGATAGGCCACTTAACCAAGAGCCAGTGCAGTTCTCGCAGTGCCAGGGTAATATGACTTGTCCTTGAAAGGCCAGTCAACAACCTTGCAGTCACATTCAGCACCAGTTGCAGGTATCACAGCATACCTCCACTGACCTCCAGGTAGAGAGTGTTACAGTAATTGAGCTATAAGGTTACAAAAGAGTGCACTAGAGAGGGCAAAGGCTAAAAACAGAAGACACATACATGTTTCTTCTTCCTTAGGACTCATCAGTGTACCTCATCTGTTAACAGCCCAGGAGAGGATGAACTAGTTATATTTTGGTCTTATGGGTTTGGGTCATGGTGAGCCCAAACTAAGACTAGTTCATCACTTTGTCATTCATGAGAGGTCATAATATCAGTGACCTCTCATGAACATAAAATACCTTCAATCAGGTCATGTCATACCACAGATTCTATCTATCTATTGGATCCAAGACGGTGATTCGACAACAAAGTTGTTGACCGATGTTACAGTGATGGATTTTATGTTGACTGCAATAGCGGTTAGCATAAAGCCCTCTAAAGAAAGCTACTGTTCTTTCAGGGGGCTTCACCCCATTGAACTCCCCATGTGGGGGACAAGCCCCCCGCACCCCCTGAAATAAATATAATCAACTCCAAGCCAGAATTGATTCAGGGAGGGAGTGCAAGACTCCAAAAAAGCAGTGCTGGGTCCCACGGCGACATTACCGTGGCAACAGTGAATTGTTGTTGTAATGTCCTTCGCTATCAAATTGCCAAACCAGTGTGAGCATACGCTATCTATCTATCTATATAGAATAAGGTATGGAGAAATGTTTGATTTGAGAATTTAATGCACACCCTCAGTGTGTAGGCTCTGGAACTCCATTCCGGACTCTGTTCGCTCTGCCCTTTCCCATGGGACCTTTCACTCCTCCCTGTGGTCCCACCTAAAACAAACGACAAGATGTGACTGCTCCTAGTCTCTGTAATGTAATACTCTGCAGTCCACTATTGTCCACTCTGAGTCCATGATGGTCTATGAAATATGTATTCAGTGATTCTAATGTCTATCTATGTCCTGTAACAATTTGTACTATGTGTGGCAGTATCTCTGCCCTTATACAAGCATTGTTATAGCTGTTTTTTACTGTATCATGCTGTTTCTCCAATGTTGCCATGTATGTATACTGTATGTTTTGTGCTCTCCCGGGTCATTCCTGAAAATAGGCATGCTACTTGTCTAGAGTACTTACCCGGTAAACAGAAGCTAAATAAATAAATAAATAAACTCCAAGGGGTTTATTAAAGCGTCCCACACTGAGGGTATGCATTAAATTCATGTCACATACTTTCCCATCTTTTATTTTACATATGTGCTGGTGAGCAACTTTTTCCAGCCTGACTCTTGTGACAGACACACACACACACACACACACACACACAGTCTCCCTCTGCCTCCTCTTACACAGACAGCATTTTGTTTTTTTACTTTTTTTCAAGGTTGCAGTTTGGATTCCCGATCACAATCGCATTCACCTTGTTCTGTATGCAGTCAGCCATGGCTTTGCTCCCTTGAAGCTGGTGATCAGCAGGATCAACCAGATACAGCTTTTTCTTCTTTTTAAATTGTAAAGTTGGATCAACCAGATATTTTATTCAAAAAAGAAAAAAAAAGAAACGATGACAAAGAGAAGACTCTTGTTCTGCTGGCTTCTCACTATGGGAGATACAGAGCCACCATGTTTGCAGAACTGTTCAGCCCACCCACAAGCAGAATGAGAGCCAGTGAGGGAGGGTTTGATTGTGACTGACTGAGCACGTGAATGGCGTAATAATGTATGGGGAGCCCTTATTACCGCTAAAAAGCGGTAAGATTATTTCTTGATAATCCCAACCTTATGATTTCAGGGATTATAAACCCCTCATGCATATGTCATAGTGATGAGATTATCACCTGAGCCGGTCTGCGCATGAGCGCAATTTAAATAGTGTCTCCCTATGAACATCTGCGGTAGTGAGTGCTGGCCCCTATGGAGCTTGGCACCAGATTCGGAGACAAATCGCATACATAAAAATTGCACAGTTTTCTCTTTGGGTGCTCTCCATCGCAACACTGGACCACCGCATACTCGAGGAGGCAACGTAGTGATATTACCCATGGTGCAACAAGGATGGACACCACGTAATGTATGACAGCCAACCAGATTATTGGAGTTTGTTTTACTCCAATATTCTGCATTTCAGAGTTGAACTAGTTGAATCACTAAAGTGGCTCACAGTCATGAATCAGCTGCAAAGGTAATTGAATACTACAGTCAGAGCAATTAGTTTTTATATAGGAACCTTTGACCATACACTATAAAAGCTAACGAGTGGGTATAGATGAATAACCATGAGCCAGTGAGGGAGGGTTTGATTATGATTGACTGAGCACATGAATGGCATAATAACCTATGGGATATTACATCGAATATCAACCGGTTGAGCCCATAGAAAAAATTGCTCACCAGTAATTATACATCTATAATACAGGGAAGGGACTTGAGTCCCATTAAAAAGACCATTATTTATTTTCCCACATATCACACCAATTAAAGTCATATATGATGGTTATTAGAGTCATATATGATGGCTGGCCATCATACTGTATAACTTCAACACCGTGACATTTGACTTTCATCACCATGATACATTGCCTAAGCCCTGCAGCTGTACTTTTATTTCTCCCACAAAATCAAAGATCCACCACAGCCCCAGCCCTCTCTCAAAAAATTCCCCCTTTTAAACAAACACCCTTCTTCCTCAACAGTAGCTCTTGTTACTCACTCACACCTTTCATGCTCTTACTGCTATCTCCAGCACACCAAGCTGCCTCTCAGGACTGCTGCTCCACAGTGCTGTACCACCGCTCCTCACAACTGAACCGCCTCTCCAAACTGCCGAACAACCACACCAGACTGCTGAGTCACCACAAGAAATGCCATGCGGCCCAAGCTGTATGTCATTCTTGCTCCTCATAAAAATCCTGCAAGGGACAGACTGGTCTAACCACACCTCCTTATATAGGAGAACTCTGCACTACAGAAAACTAAGCAAAGGCATCCAAGGCAAACCAAATGATCACAAATGCATCCAAACAAAAAAGTTAACCATCCTAATGTACAGTATTATATAGGTTAATGCTAGGAGTGTATATATGAGATATAATACCATTGAGGGGGCTAATTATCTCAATAATCTCACTCGCCCTTTGAGCTTGTGGGTTATTGTCTAATTAGTCTACTTGTTGGCATTATACCCTCATACACTACACTTTCCTAGCATCTATTCTCTATGTATGTATACGTATATACATATACATATATATAATTATACAAAAGGCATGGGCTCAAATCAGGTTAGACAAAGCATTTATCTCACTGATAAACAATGAGCATTGAGATGAATGCATTTATGTCAACATTTGCATTTATCTCAATAGTTGCCAATGTCATCTCTCGCCAAACCCCAGCCCGGCTGGCTGGCACTTTTTCCTAAACTTTCACTTTCCCACTACACAGTACAGTTCAACACCAACCAAATACCCACAGATTTAAAAACAAATAATGTACTTCATTTACAAACCACTATCATTTACAAGCACATATCTATATCTATATCTTTGTCTATATGTAATCTGTATCCTTCTATATCTACATGAATGTCTGTGTCTGTCTGTCTCTGTCTGTGTCCATCTGTCTGTGTCAGTCTATGTCTGTCTCTGCCTGTCTGTCTCTGTTTCAGTCTGTCTGTGTCTGTGTCTCTCTGTCTCAGTCTGTGTCTTTCTGTGTCTGTCTGTGTCTCAGTCTGTCTGTGTCTCAGTCTGTCTGTGTCTGCCTGTCTGTGTCTGTCTGTACCTGTTTGTCTGTGTCTCTCTTTCTGTCAGTCTGTCTCAGTCTGCCTGTGTCTGTCTTTCTATCTGTGTCTGCTGGTGTCTGTGTCTGTGACTGTGTGTGTGTGTGTGTCTATCTGTGTCTGTCTGTGTGTGTACGTGTACGTGTGTGTGTCTGTCTCTCTCTCCCCATGGGAATTTTTCCCCATAGAAAAGGTCCTAATTTATTTTCCTGTATACCTGTGACTAATCTATCAATTAAAAGTGTGACTTACACAGAAGTTGACCGGTACCGGCATGACGCTTGGTATTGAGGCAGTATTAAGGTAGAGGCACGGTGTGCCATTGTAACAGTGTAGAATACACATACATACTTAAACATAGAAACATAGAAACATAGAATTTGACGGCAGATAAGGACCGCTTGGCCCACCCGCTGCCCATTTCCTACCTACTGGATAAGCTGCAGATCCTAGTTAACCAGCAGCCTACTTCTTCCTACCCCACCCCCAGAATTGCCTTATGACTATCCCATGCATGCTTGAATTCCCCCACTGATTTTGACTCCACAACCTCCTCCGGAAGGCCGTTCCATGCATCCACAACCCTCTCTGTGAAGAAATACTTCCTTAAATTACCTCTGAGCCGCCCCCCATCTTCAAATTGTGCCCTCTTGTTCTTGCACACCTCTTTTTTTGAAAGATGCTACCCTCTTGGACTTTGTTGATTCCCTTGAGGTACTTGAAAGTTTCTATCATGTCCCCCCTCTCCCTCCTTTCCTCGAGGCTATACATATTAAGCTCCTTAAGTCTCTCTTCATATGACTTCCGGTGCAGACCCTGCACCATTTTAGTTGCCCTCCTCTGGACAGCTTCCATCCTGTCTATGTCTTTGCGGAGATTGGGTCTCCAGAACTGCACACAGTACTCCAGATGGGGTCTCACCAGCTGTCTGTACAGAGGGATAATAACTTCCTGTTTTCTACTGGTGATGCCTCTCCCTATGCATCCCAGTATCCCCAGCCCTCCTTGCTGCCCTCTCACATTGCTTGCCCATCTTTAGGTCATCTGATATGACTACTCCCAGGTCCCTTTCCATTCTTGTTGTTGTTAGTATCTCACCCCATTATGTACTCTTCCCTGGTTTGTTTCCAGGTGCATTACCTTGCACTTCTTAGCATTGAATCTAAGCTGCCATACATTTGACCATTCCTCTAACCTTGCCAAGTCCCTTCTCATCCTTTCCACCCACCCTGTGTGCATCAACTCTGTTGCAGATCTTAGTGTCATCTGCAAAGAGACATACTTTTCCTTCCAGTCCTTCTGCAGTGCAAACATAAAGACATTGAAGAGGGACCGGTCTAATACTGAACCCTGCGGTACCCACTAGTAACCCTCCTTTCTTCTGAGTGGACTCCATTTACTATAACTCTGTGTCCTATTCTCCAGCCAGTTCTTTACCCAGGCTGTCATCTTGGGACCCACTCCCAGGCTGGCTAACTTGTGTATTAATCTTTTGTGTGGGACTGTGTCAAATGCCTTGCTAAAGTCTAGGTAGGCCATGTCCACAGCCCTCCCTGATCTACTACTTTGGTCACCCAGTCAAAGAAATCTATCAGATTCATCTGGCATGACCTTCCCTGTGAATCCATGCTGCCTAGGGTCCTGTGCCCCTCTGGCCTCTAGATACTCGACAATTCTTTCCTTTAAGTGATTCCATCATTTTCCCTATCACTGAGGTTAAACTAACAGGTCTATAGTTTCCTGCTTCTGCCTTGCTCCCACTTTTTGAAGAGGAATCACATCTGCCCTCCTCCAGTCCTCGGGTACCACCCCATCCTCCCATGATTTGTTAAAAGGGTAGTCAGTGGTGTCACTAGTTCTACCCTTAGTTCTTTTAGAATTCTGGGATGAATCCCATCAGGCCCCATTGCTTTGTCCACCTTCAGTTTTAAGAGTTCTTTCAGAACCCTTTCTTCTGTAAATGGGCTGGTATCAACTTCTGTATCCAGAGTGTTTCTACTGTTTGTTTTGTATGTCTCCCCTCTTCCTTTGTAAATACTGAGCAAAAATATTTGTTTAGTATCTCTGCCTTTTCACAGTCTCCCTCTGCCCACCCTCCTCCCTTTATTAAGCCTCACTATCCCTCCCTTGGTCTTCCTTGCTCCTGATGTACCTATAAAAGGTTTATCCCCTTCTTAACTGAGTTGGCTATCTTTTCCTCGGTTTGGGCCTTTGCTGTTCGACTGCCTTCCAGCCTCCTTTTGCTTTAACTGATACAGTTCTCTGTCCTGCTCCTTCTCGATTCCTTGTACTTCCTGAATACTTTCTTTTTCTCTTGAACCTTCACTGCCACTTCTTTGAGAACCATAGTGGTTTCTTACATCATCTTGTTTTGTTTATTTGCTTCACACAAAGGCTTCTTACCTCTGTGATGGCAGTTTTATTATTCCCATTGTTCTTCACCCCTCCTTCCTGCCCATTTGCTAGTGCATTCCTTAGGCACTCACCCATTATGGCAAAGTCAGCCTCCTAAAGTCCAGTACTTTTGTCTTTGTATGGCTTGACTCTATTACTGTGTTTATTGTGAACCATACTGTTCGATGGTCACTAGTTCCCAGATGGCTACCCACTTCTACATCTGTGATCTCTCTCCATCTCCATTTGAGAGTATCAAGTCTAATATTGCTCCTCTTGAGTGGGCTCCAGTACTAGTTGTCTAAGGCATGCCCCTGTAGGGCATCTAGAATAACTGCACTCTTGAGTGGCAGCTGCAACTGCACTCCAGTTAACATCTGGCATATTCAGATCACCCATCAGCAATATCTCCCTTTTTCTGCCATTCTAAGTATACTTTCTATCATTTCCTTGTCCATTTCCTCCCCTGAGAAGAGGTCTGTATCTAACCCTATGCGGATTGTGGTGCCATTGCCTGTCTCCAAATTTACCCACAGTGCTTCTTCTCCTCCCTGTTTACCCTTTTGTTCTGTTGCTTTTATTCCTTCCTTATGTAAAGAACTACTCCTCCTCCTCTTTACCCTCCTGTCCCTCCTGTAGATAGTGTATCCTGGTATGTTTATGTCCCAGTCATGGTTTTGTGTGTACCATGTTTCTGTGACTGCCACGATATCCAGATGTTCCTCCTCCATCAAGGCCACTAATTCAGGAAGCTTGTTACCTAGACTACGGGCATTGGTACTCATTGCTCTCCATTTTTTGATGGCTTTACCTTCTGTTGCAGCATCCCCCACTGACCGTTCTACCTTGGTCTTTTTCTCATTTAGTACCCTTTTTTGTAGGGAGAGGCTGGGATTTTTCTGCTGCTTGTCAGTGCCTCCCCCTTTGACTAGTTTAAAAGCTTGCCAATGAAGCATTTAAACCGATTGCTCAAAAGACTTGTTCCCTTCCTGGACAGATGCAGACCATCCTGCCAGTATAGGCTGTTGTCCCTCAGGTGGAACCCCAGTCCCCAATGAAGCCAAACCCCTGTGCTCCGCACCATTTTTTCAACCATTCATTAAGCTGCATGGTGCCAATTACCCTTACCTCACCCAAGCCTTTGACAGGCAGCACCTCTGAGAAGGATACTGTGTGTGCTACTTGTCTTAGGCCCCTCCCCAACTCTGCAATGTCCTCCTGCACTGCTCTAACCTCATGATGTGCCAAGTCATTTGTCCCTAGGTGGACAATTACGTCCAGCTCAGAATCCCTTGCAGCTGCTGAAATTGCCAGCAGAACAAACCTACTGGTCTATCAAAGTCTGCTCGTATGTGTAGCTAGCCCTCTAGAATGCAACTGTCCCTCTTCCCATCCCCTTGGCCACCCTTTGTTGTCCTCCTCACCCCCGACCCACCCCTGTACTCTGTCCCAAGTGTTCTTAAAGCCACTCACATTTTTGCTTGATATCACCCCTTCTGGTAGTGCAGTCCACCTTGTCACCACCCTCTCTGTGATGTAATGCCTTCTCATCTCCCACCTGCATCTCCCTCCCTCTATTTGTAGCCCATGCCCCCTGGTTTCCCTCCTGCTTTTCAGTTTAAACACCCCTCTGACCCCTCCCCTTATTGATACCCTTCAGGTACTTGAAGGTCTCAATCATGTGCCCCCTATCCCACCTCTCCTCCAGTGTGTACATATTCAGTTCCTTTAGCCTTATCTAATAGTCCATTCCCTCCATCCTCAGAATCATCCTTGTCACCCTCTGTTACCCTCCCTCCAGCAGATTGACATCCTATCTCAGGTACGCCTCCAGAACTGCACATAGTACTCCAAGTGCAGCCTGACCAGTGACCTGTAGAGGGGCAAGATCAACTCCCTGCACCTGGACATGAATCCCCTGTGCTATGCACCCCAGCATCCTGTTTGCTTTCACTGCCACTCTCCTGCAATGAGCAGTGTTGTTCATGCTCCCTGCTACCAATACCCCCAGGTCCTTTTCCTCCTCAGTGATCCCCAGCTGGATTCCCCCAAGCCAGTATTCTCTCCTTGAGTTCCTAGCCCCAGAATGAAACCTCTTGCATTTTTTCACATTGAACCCCTGCTGCCACCTCCCTGACCATTCCACCAGTTTGGTTAAGTCCCTCTGTAGTTGCATCCATCCCTCTTCTTCATCCACTGCTGCACCCATGTTGGTGTCATCGGGGAACAAGCTAATCCTACTCACCACCCCCTGCACAATGTCTGAGATGATAAGCCCAAACTGTGCCAGACCCAGCACCGAACTCTGCAGCACCCTCTATCTTACTGCGGATCTAGACGTCTGAGACTTCACCATACAATACCCATTGTAGCTCTACCCTATAGCCAGTTTGAGATCCAACATGCCATTTGTCCCCACTCCCACCCTGCACAAATACACACCTAGCCACCCATGGGGCACTGAATCGAAAGCCTTGCTGAAATCCAAGTACAGCACATCAACAGCATGGCCCCCATCCAACTCCCTCATCACCCAGTCATAGTACTGTATAAGACTGATTTGGCAGAATCTCCCTGAAATGAACCCATGCTGCCTCCTGTCCTGAAGGTCATTGCCCTCCAGAAATGCCACCAGCCTTTCTTTTAGTATCATCTCCATGAGAGGCTCATAAAGGGCTGAAAGTAGAAGGCAGCAGTTCATTTCAAGGAGGTGAGTGTTGATTTTTTGCAGTTGTTATTGTTTCTTTTGCAGTTTAATTGTCGTTTTCAGTTGGCACCAAGTAGTTTTCTGGATTAATTTGAAAATTTACCAGTTTGGGGGATTTTGTAAGTGCAGCTGAGTATTTTTGTGGGGGTTTGCTGCTGTGGCTGATTGTCTCTGGTGGTCAGGAGAGAATACTCAGTTTCAGTTCAGCATTGAAACTGCTCATTGCTGGTTTAGTTCTTTTATACTTATTTTTCTTGGGAAACATTCTGCTTATCTTGTGTGTGTGTGTGTGTGTGTGTGTGTGTGTGTTTTAAGCCATTAACTTTCTAAGACAGGAACTGTACTGTAGCTTGGGAGAGGGGTTCTTTCATCTGGCAAGGTAAATGCCTAGAAAAGCCTCCAGAGGAAGTTGCAGTGCTTAGAGGTGTGGTGAGGGACATACACAGGGCTGATTCTCTCTCATGAGAGTCGGGTGTGGGCCCTGATCCCACCCTCCCTCATCCCTCCCTCCCCTGAGCACAGCACATTTATAGGGGAACACCTGCCCTGTGATTGGAGGAAGGGACTTCAGGTGCAGCTCATGTAGTTCCTATTCAATAGTGCAGTCATGGGGTGGGGGAAAAGCATAGGTCAGTCTCAAATAGGAGTACAGTATCCACAATGAACACCTGATTGGTGTGATAGGTGGATATTGTGGGGGGCCTTCAACTAGGCAATATCAGGTACTAGTAGTGTTCAACTGGGAAGAGGAGCAGGTAAGACATAGTGTGTGTGGAAGGCTGAAGGGGAATAGACGATGTAGGAAGTTCAGGGAGTGACAAGAGCGAACATGACCAACGTAGATGAGAAGAGGGTCGGAACAGGAGAGGTTCCAATCAATGGGAAGGGAGGAAGGGGATTGGCAGTCAGCAAGGGCTAGGGAGGGTAGTTTGTTGCCAAGGATGTGAAGCAGCGATGTTCCTGGCAGTGGCATGGAGGGCTGGGGGATGCTTGGTATGCTAGCAGATGTGGCAAATGAGGGAAGAAATTGGGTGGCTGAAGAGGGAGCTGCAGGCATGGGGAGGCCAAGGTAGAGAAGATTGGGGTCATAAGGGGAACCTGTTGAGACACACAATACAGCCACCAGCAGGCTAGCACAAGGCAATTCCAGAGGAATCGGGAGGTGGGCTGCAAAATTCAGTGCAGTCACATGCAAGATGTGGAGACAGGGGTTGGAATAGTCGAGGAGACAAGACTACAGCAGGGCCAGTGCAAGGTCATAAACCTCAGGAAAGGGGGTCCGGGAAAAAACAGGGAAAGGGGATCACCAGAGAAAATCAGGTCAATGGTATGGCTAACAGGGAGAAGCAGGAGGGGGAAGGTAGTGTAATCACTGAGAAGGTTAGGGGGGTCACTACAAGGGAGAAAGGATGCATCACAGAAGTGGCAGGTGCTAGCTATAGCCTTAGAGACAAGGGGCAGCAGAAAGGTGGCAAGGATGCAAAACCAGTGACAATGGAACAGGGAGGTGCAGCGAAGCTAAAAACAGGAGGCAACAAGGATAAGGCTGGAACAAGGTTCAGGAAGGAACCTTGGGGAAGGTGCACATGCTACTCAAGGAAAACACAGGAGAACCATAGTGGGGAGGGCTGCACAATGGGGGGGCAGAGGAGATGGCATGGGGGAGAATAAGGCACATAGAGGAATGGTCCTAGTAAGTGAAGCTGATGCACCAGCCATAGCTGGCAAGGGGAAAATCAGGACACAGAATGGAGGAGGCAGAAGGGGAGGAATAGCTGGGGATGGGGGAAGGAAGCATTTGGGGGAAGGAAAAGAGCCACAAAGAGAGGGAGCACATAAAGGTCAGTCCATAACCCTGGGGACTCCGTAGTTAAGGGGGTCAGATGGGGGAAGGGGGCCAGGAAGAGCAGCATCTGGGTAGAGTGCATGCCTGGCATGACAGCAGGTAGGGTGCAGCAGCACATTGGTAGGTGTGTACAGAAGGTGGGGGGAACCACACATCATTGTTCACCTGGGAACAAATGATCTGGAAGGAAGGCAGGCAGATAGAGGAGGTTCAGGACAGCTACAGAGAAGTAGGAAAGCTTTGCAGACAGGAGGGAAGCACAGTGGCATTCTTAGAAGTTCTGCCAGTACCAAGGGCAAGTATGGACAGAAAAAGCAGAATCATGGACTTCAACAAGTGGCTGAGAGAATGGTGTGAGTCAATGGGGTATGGCTGGGTGGGAGAGTGGGGCAACACATGGGAGAACCCAGATCTATATGTAGGAATCAGGCTACAGCTAAGTAAGGAGGATTTGGGGTGTTAAAGCAGAGACTGAGGGAATTTAACACAACAAAGTATAATTTAAATTTACTGTTGGGGGGGCTGAGGAGGTGGAGTGACTCAGGAGAGGAGGTCCAGAGGACCACCCCCATAGCAGTGACAGGGCCAACTTTGTCTAGGATGGGGTGGGAGGGGAGAGTAAGGGGGCAGCTGGGAGTGAGTCAGGGTGGAGGAGCGTGGAGGGTGGTATCACTAAATACTAGAAGCCTGGGGAATAAGATGGCAGAGCTGCAGGCACTGCTTGCAGAAGGAGAGGTGGTCATAGCAGTCTTCACTGAGACATGGGCAACCCAAAATCATGACTGGGACTTGGCCATCCAGGATTTATATTATTCAGGAGGGACAGAGAAAAAGGTAAGAAGGGGAGTAGCCATTTACATAAGGGAAGGGATTGGATGCATCAGGGAGGAGGGGGAAGAAGGTAGCTCAGAAGTCATTTGGATACAACTCCACACCCCAAAGAGGCCTAGGGTCTGATTAGGAGTTGCTTATAGGCCCCCAACCCAGAAAGAGGGTGTGGATAGGGAGCTAGTGGAGCAGCTAAGGAGACTCTGTGGCAAAGAGACACTGTGGTGGTGGGAGACTTCAATTTACATGGGGTTGATTGGAGCATCCCAGCCACCACATGCGCCAGGGAGCAGATCCTCCTGGAAGCAATCCAGGATGGCTTCCTGACCCAAAGGGTGACAGTGCCAACAAGGGAAGAAAATATTCTAGACCTTGTGCTGGAGAATGGAGAACAGGTCACAGATATAACTGTGGAGTAACCACTAGCTGGTAGCGATCACCACACAGTGTGGTTCTCTATCAGTTTGGGTAGAGAAATCTACAATACAAAAACAAAGGTCCTGGACTTCAGAAAGGCAGACTTTGGCAGGATGGGGCAATTAATGAGAACACACATAGATAGCATCCACCCTGACATGGATGCAGAGCAGAAATGGGCGATCATAAAACTAGAGCTGATTGAATCCACTAAAGCTTGTGTCAAGAGCCAGTGAAAGAAATCAAGGACCAAGCATCCAAGCTGGATGACCAGAGAGGTAACGGAGAAGATGAGGGATAAGAGAAGGGCCTTCTGAACCTACAAGAGAACCAGCAGTGCAGAGGATAGGGAGAACTATGCGAGGAAATCCAGGGAAGTGAGCAGAGCGGTCAGGACTGCAAAGGCAGCCAGGGAAAGAAAATTAGCATTGGGGATTAAGGAAGGAGAAAAGGATTTCTTCAGGTATATCAGAGAAAAGAGAAAGTGCAAGGATCAAATAGTTAGGATCAGAAAAGGCAGTGGGTGGGTAGACAAAGGGGCCGAGAAGGCAGAAGTACTTAATGAGTACTTCTGTTCTGTGTTCACAAGGGAGAAGGATGGGCCCATTCCTGCAGGGAAGGGGGGCACAGGCATGGAGTGAGACAACCACAGACAGGGTCATCACAGTGGAAACGGTGCTGGAGCACCTTAGGTTCCTGAAGATAGACAAGGCACCTGGGCCAGACGGGGTACATCCCAGGTGCTGAGGGAGCTGGCAGAGGTCCTGGCAGAGCCACTGGCGGATCTGTTCAACACCTCACTAAATACAGGATGTGTGCCCAGAGATTAGAGGGAGGCACACTTGGTACCTCTCCACAAAAGTGTGCCCAAGGATGAACCAGGAAACTACAGATCAGTGAGCCTCATCGCTATTATGGGGAAACTGATGGAATCTATCCTCAAAGAAAGGCTGGTGCAGTTTCTTGTGGATAACAATCTGCAAGATGACAGACAGCATGGGTTCATCGCTGGCAGATCCTGTCAGACAAACTTGGTTGATTTTTTTGACTGGGTCATGAGGGCACTGGACGAGGGCCATGTGGTAGATGTAGTCTACCTGGATTTCAGCAAGGCCTTCGATTCAGTGCCACACAGAAAGTTGACCTGCAAGTTGAGGATACATAGATACATAGACAGTGTCACAGATAAGGGCCTATGGCCCACCCAGTCTGCCCATTTGAGCTCGTAAGTTCAGTTTATGTTTTCCTAGAAGTCTGTTGCCCCTTACCCCTGACCTCCAGAATTCCTTTATGTCTATCCCATGCATTCTTAAATCCCGTGATTGTTTCAGCCCCCACCACTTCCTCTGGCAGGGTGTTCCACTTGTCCACCACCCGTTCTGTGAAGAAATTCTTCCTCATGTTTCCTCTGACTCGTCTTCCTCCAACTTCATCCCATGCCTCTAGTCCTGGAACAACTTTTTGCTTAAAAATAGTGTATTCCTGCACCCTGTTCCTCCCTGTAAGATACTTGTATGTCTCTATCATATCCCCTCTCTCTCTCCTCTCCTCCGGGGAGCACATGTTCAGTTCCTTCAACCTGTCTTCATAGGATTTGTGATGCAATCCATGCACCATCTTTGTTGCCCTCCTCTGAACCTTCTCTACCCTGTCTATGTCCATACGTAGATATCTTGGAGTCTTGGTATAGGGTGGAAGCTAGACCTATGGGTAGAAAACTGGCAGAGGGACAGGCAACACAGGGTAGTTGTGGGGGGAGAAGCATTGGAGCCCAGGGCAGTGACAAGCGGTGTCCCACTGGGATCAGTACTGGGACCAGTCCTGTTTAATATCTTCATCACAGGCATAGCAGTTGGGATCAAGAATAAGATCAGTCTCTTCGCCGATGACACCAAGATCTGTGCTGAGGTGGATGGGGAGGAGGGTAGCAAAATACTGCAGGAGGACTTGGCAAGACTCGAGGAGTGGTCGCACACCTGACAGCTTGGGTTTAATGCCAAGAAGTGCAAGGTGATGCATTTCAGAGCCAAAAACCCAGGATACAGCTACTGGATGGATGGTATCAAACTGTCCACATCCAATGAGGAGAAGGATCTGTGGGTGCTGGTTACTGGGGACTTAAACCACTTGGCCCAGTGTAGAAGGGCAGTGGCTAAGGCTAGGGTGCATAGCAAGGGGGATTACATCCAGATGTAGTGAAGTCATATAGCCCTTAGCAAATGTGACACAATGGCAACACCATGGCAACACAATGGCAACACAGTGGTGAGCTACAAAATGTGCAGTGGTACTACACAGTGGTACCATATTTGTACTATGGTAGTATAAATTTTGATTATTTTTGTTGATATGGTAGGACAGTGGTACAATGGTATCACAATGGAATTGAAACAAACCACTGTGATACCATGAAAACCTTAATGGTAGTACAGTGGTAATCACAGTGGTATTGCAATGGCAAATGAGTGGTATATTGCAATGGCAAATGAGTGGTATTACAGTGGTATTCCGAAGAACTTTTTGTAAGGGAGCCCCTGTACAGGTACTTGGAGAGGCCGCACTTGGAGTACTGCATGCAGTTCTGTCACCCGTACTTGAAAAGAGATATCAAACTACTGGAGGCAGTGCAGCGAAGTGTAACAAAAATGATCCCGGGGTTGGGGGATAGAACTTATGAGGAAAGACTGAAAGAGCTCAACATGTATACCCTGGAGGATAGAAGAGAGAAAGGGGACATGATCGAGACCTTCAAGTACCTGAAGGGGATGAACAGAGTAGGCTTCCATGGTGGGTTCACTTTCCAGAACAGAAGAGATACCAGAGGGCACTCCCTGAAGTTAAGGGGGACAGATTCAGAAGGGAAAGGAGGAGGCAAAACTTCACTGAAAGAGTGGTAACAGGGTGGAATGCACTGCCTGAGCAACTCATATCAGAGCAGACTGTGGGGTGCTTCAAGAAGGGGTGGGACAAATTCAAGGGGAAAGTACATACCGGGGGAGCAGTTGGGGGAGTAAAGAGTTAATGGGAGGGGGGCAGCTGCAGTCTAATGGGCTGAAGTGTTGCACACTCGAGCAGACAAGAAAGACCATATGGTCTGTATTTCCTGGCAGTTTCGTATCTTTGTATGTTCATATGTTCATATGAGCTTTCCCACTATGAACGTCAGACTGATTGGTCTATAGTTCCCTGGCTCATCCCTTGGACCGTTTTTATGTAACAGTACTACATGGGCCATCCTCCAGTCCTGAGGCACCTCTCCTGTTTCCAGGGAGGTGCTGAACAGGTCCACCAGTGGTTCCGCTAGAACCTCTGCCAACTCCCGCAGCACCCTGGGGTGGATACCATCCGGCCACGGTGCTTTACTCACTTTCAGCACCCTCAGTCCCTCCAAAACTCTACTACCCTCTATCCTGCCATCCGTTACCTCACCCCCCCCACTTCCCCTCCTCCCAGATCAGAGTGGTACTGGACCCCCTTCTCCTTTGTGAACACTGAGCAGAAGTATTCATTCAGTGCTTCCACTTGTTCCTTCCCCTTTTCCACCCACTCCTCCTCCCCTTTTTATCCTCAATATAGTGTCCCTGCACTTCCTTTTGTCCCTGATGTATCTAAAAAGTCTTTCTGCACCCCCCCTTTTATTCCCTGAGCTAATCTGAGTTCCCTTGTGGCCTTCACTCCCCTTACCCTCTTGGTCACCTCCTCAAACCATTTGATGGACCACCCTCCACCCTGTCACCCTCCCCTCCTTTGCCAGTTCCCCTTTCCCACCTCGCCTCTTCATTACTAATTCCCCTAGATCTTTCCTACTAGCTTGGGTGGTAGGCTCACTCAGTCTGTGGGTACATTGCCTACTGTCTAACCCCCAACACCCCCAGCTAGTTTAAATCCAGTTTGGTTGCTATATACCCCTGCAGTTTCTGCTTTAGCACACCCTTTCCTTCCCCACTTAGGTGTAGCCTGTCCCCTGCATATAGCTCATTATTATCCCAGGTCTTTCCCCAAACCCCACCCACCGTACCTTTTGATCTACACCACTCCTCCAGCCAACATTAGAATTCCTTAATCCTCTCCTTCCTCATTGTGCTTGCACAGGGTACTGGGAGCACCTCCGAGTAGGCAACTGACTCCCTTACCTCTTCGTACAGCCTTCCCAGTCCTCCAAACCTTTCCTTCACAACATCCACAGTCTCTCCTACCAGGTCATTTGTCCCCATGTGCACCACTATGTGCGGTCTCCTCCTGCCCCCTTCACACATCTTAGAGCTGATTGTTCTGCACTGTCTGCCCTTACTCCCGGTATGGCTTCCACCCAAATGCACTCATGCCCCCCCCCCACCCCATCTGATCTCCTTAAGTATGGAGTCCCCCACCACCAAAACACCCCCTACCTCCCTAGCTCCACTTAAACTCTGCCTTCCCCATGTACCAGTTCCTGGACTCTCTTCCTCTAGGAGCTCTGCTCTTTATTCCAGTGGCCCCCCATCCATCCCTCCATCCCTTCCTGTTTTCTGCCCTCACCCCCATCCTACCTGCACATCTGCCCTGCTGCTGCAGTGCCCTCCTCCTCTCCCTCCTTGCTGTTCCCCTCCTCTTTAACCGTTTGGCCTCCCACTGCAAAGTCACCCCCTGTACCCTCATCCACTCCCCCTGTATCTCTTCCCCCTCCTCCACCCCACCAGTGTCATCAGCACATCAAACCCAATTCTCCCCCTTTGTTTTTTGTTTTGGTTTGCAAACTCTCTACCCTCCTGTCTTGGATCCTTCCCCTCCTGGTAGGCTGGCCTTAGTCCATCCCTCATTGCCAGACTGCTTGTTCAGATTGACGCCCCCCACACCTCCCCCCTTCTCTTGACCCATTGCCCTCCCGTGCCACATCTGTGAGTTGCTTCCATGTTCCTGTTCACCTGTCTTAGACTCTTTCCTTATTTCCCTTACTCCCTCGAGTTCCCTCCTAATCCTCCTCACCTCCTCTTCCAACCTGTTTTTCCTGTGACATATTGGACATCCTCCCAGTCTCCACAATACGTTCATCTTTACCACTGCCCCACACCCATTGCAACCCACAGTCCTCCCCATGTTAGTACCAGTTAACCATTCGACCAGGTTAACACAGTATAACTCATACTATATGCACCAGCCCTCCACCCGATCCAATAGTATCTCCCCAATGTCTGCAACCTGTACCTTAAGCCCCCCAACCACAACCTGTGCTTACAGATACCTATTCTGCCAGACACCCAAGTTTTAACAGCCCATAAGCAGCTTCTTCCCCTAACTTAAACCAATCTCTGGGTACCAGGCACTGGATGACACAGTTCAGATCCTACAGACTACCTCCCACATTTGTATAGGCAATAACAGTTACTGCACATATAGAATCAATTTTCCACCCCACCTTGCATAGGCAGCCCTTGTATACTGACAGTGTATGGGTCCCCTTTACATCACCTAAGTCCCCAGGGTGAGACCACAAACTGTTTACAGCATAGATTAAGTACACAGCTGGGTTAAGGCCCCAAACTGATAGTGCAGAGATTCTGTACACAGCCCACCTCTGCAGGACCCTCAACAGAACAGGTCAAGAAGGCGCTTCCGGCAACCTTTTAATTCCCACAGCCACCTCCTTAGTCCAAGTACATCTCATCCAGCTTGTTGGGGGCTTTTAAACCCACCCCTCCTTCCCAAAAGATTAAGCCCCAACATTAACAGTACCTTTTTGCTGGTGTGCCCCTGACCAAAGCCCCAAAGTTAACAGTACCTTCTTGCTGGTTCTCCTGGACTCTGTTATTTCAGTTTGCTCCCTGGTCTGGACTTCTCATTTTCCTGCTTCCACTGCTCCAGATCCTTTGCTCCTTCAATGACCCTGCCTTCAGCTTCCAGCAATTGGCAGAGATCCTTGGTGAGAGTGAAACTGTTCCTTTTAGAATTGGTGGTGGTGTGGGGCAGAAAACATTTGTGCGACCCCCTCCACGCTGCTGGTCTTCTGGCAATCCCTGGTTCACCTGACTGGAAAACCCTTCAGCTCTTGCACTCAGCAGCTGGCTCAGCTTTTTGTAGCCTGGCCTCCTGCCAGGCCACCCCCTTGGCTCTACATATAGTAGCCAGATTGGCTGCTATTCCTGGAGCCCCGTTGGCTCCTCTCCACTTCTCTTTAGGTTGTGGCTGAGAGCGGGGAATTCAAACACTATTCCCACTCAGCCAATCCTCCTCACACGTTACACTAGGTGCCTAAATGCACTTCCTTTGTTATCTGCAAGATGGCAGTCACCACTCGTCCCAGATTGATTGCTTTCCTGGAGTGCAATTGTGTTTTTCTTTAACATTCAAGAATGCATGGGACAGACATAAGGCAGCCCTAGTGGGGGGTAGGAGGAAGTAAGCTGTAGGTTAACTAGGATCTGCAGCTTATCTGTTCGGTAGGAAAATGGGCAGACTAGGTGGGCCAAGCGGTCCTTATCTGCCATCAAATTCTATGTTCCTATTCACTGGCAGATGGCACTGTGTTGTAAACACTGTCCTGTTAATCACTATGAAAGGCATACTGTACCTTTTTACTTCAGTCTAGTAATTTCTTGAATTATTGATAAGTTCTGCCATTTCAGTGGTCCTGCTTACTTAGTGTGAATGAAAGTTAATAAAAGATTCTACAGCAGCCACCATTTCTAGCTCAAGTAAAAGTGCTGGTGGGATCCCTGCCCCATTTCCACTCCTGAATGGAATCACAGTAATAAATATGATCTGCTACATTCATTTACTTATTTCTTGCTGATGTAAAACTACAGTGCAAGTTACACAGAAAGTTCTGCAACATCCATTCAAAACCTGCATGAT
This sequence comes from Neoceratodus forsteri, assembly GCA_016271365.2. Classification (NCBI taxonomy): domain Eukaryota; kingdom Metazoa; phylum Chordata; order Ceratodontiformes; family Ceratodontidae; genus Neoceratodus; species Neoceratodus forsteri. The sequence continues at coordinate 796,086,738 of CM028134.1, read as the reverse complement.
TATGAGTTGCCACTGCACAGATCCGTAGCCATCTAATGCTGCATTTCTTCAATGAACACAAAAAAATTGTGCACATGCAGAGAGGGACACAGATAAATAATTGAAGTAATCATACACACTTCGCACGGTTTTAATCAGAGGTGTGATATTGTGTAAATTCGAGAAGGCTTGTAAATTGCAACCATTTTGTAGAAAGCAGTATCATTTATTCTTTGCTTAACCAGGATTGCCATTATGAGTTCTGGAGAGACCCCTTACAGAAGGATCCTGGGACATTTATACAGCATAATTCAATTGATGTGATCAGGTAATCGTGGATGGACTGATTGGGAATTCTCACTCTACTAACTGTTTTAGTTGTAACGTATGCTGGATTTACGGAACCCCTTAAAGTGTTAAAGTTCGGATAAAGTATAGCTGCATGAGAACCAATTAAACTATTTTGTTAAATCCTTTTTCTAAATCAAGCAATCTCTGCTCTCCACTATCACTAATTTCTACCACCACTACATATATACACAGAAGGTAACATTTTACTCTTTTTACATTTGCTGGGTATAAAGAAGGGGATGACGGAGGTGGATGCTGATGTCAGGCATCTGTGGTTACAGGCACTCGTGGATCATGCAACATTTCATTGATAAGGAGGTTAGAAAGACTGTAATTTAGAATTATGTTAAAGGAATCAACTCCCTTAGGCCTCAAAGTGTCCCAAGTTTAAAAAACAAATTTTACATGATTGTTCACATTCTATAGAGATTGTGATGCAGCTTGTAGTTTCACTCAGATCCCTCTTTTCTTTTAAAAAGTGAAAAAGTGACTGTCCACTATACTGGTGTTACCACACCAAAACATGTTTGTTCATATTTCTTGACCAGCTCCCACTGCATCTTTCCTGGACTCAGGAACATGCCCAACACAATCTAACCACTGATTATGCAGTGGGAGTAGCGGAGACTATTGTATCATGAGTGGTTGCACTGTTTGAGGGTGTTTCTAATGTTCAGGAAGTGTGCATTAAGCCCCTCATATTCAAAGGGGATGCACGGCACATCTCGTCAGAAAACGAAGATGTGCCACACATCCCACACAATGCGCTGCAGCGTGATATTCAATGGGCAGCGTTGCACCACCCAAAGGAGAATGTGCCATGGCCTACAGAGACCACAAACAATGCAAGAAGAGGGGGCATGTCCATGAATGTGCCACACAAGGGTGTATTCAATGGGCATGTGCCCCGCAAGGGCCAGAACTGTGCCACACTCAGATAGGCCAGGAAAACCAAACTTAAATCTGGCGGCCACCCACAGCCAGGCTGCGGAAGTTCAGCCCGGTGCATGGCCACCTGCCAGCCATGGTAAAAATGTGGATCCCCACCCCAGGCCCATCCCTGTGCACTGGAACGGCATCACAGCCCCATGAGCCCTTAGTGTAGGCACTCCCTCTCTGACACCATCCCCATCAACTGTGCATCCCCTCCCACACCCACAGGGGCACCACAGCCAGCCAGCCCTGGCAGTAAGTGACAACCCCCAACCGAGCCCCAATCAACTGTACTGACTGTACAGCACTCCTCATACCCTGATAGGCTAGTGGATCCCCCTCCCCAGCCCCTATCCATATGTCAGAATCATCCCCTGATCCCAGGTAGTCTAGTGGGACCCCCCTCCCAAGCCTCATGCCATAGGTGAACAACAGTCCCCCGATCCCTGGTAGTCCAGATGAACCACCTGCAGCGGCCCAATCACTGACATTAGATAACATATTGCAGGGACCCCCTTCCATGGCTGATCCCCGATCAAAGTAGGAGAATGCCCCATTCCCAATACCATACTGGGGAGGTACCCCCCACCTTTACCCAATCAGTGAGTGAAAGAGACACAAATCAAATCAAATCAAATCAAATCTTTATTTATCCAGGCGATCACCGTTGAGCAAGCTCATTTGCAAGGTGGACCTGCAGTTAGTCATAAAGGATAGACATACATATGTTACACAAAAAATAGAATTTAGGAATACAGATTTACATGTGTAAGGTACATTATAAACATTCCATTGCACTAGTGGGGAACAGGTAAATACTATGTCAAGCAATAATTATACAAAGTACATTCTTCCCTATACATGATTGAAGTCATAGATACTAGTATCAGCCAGGGGAGGGCAGATCATAATCATTGCATCCCCTAGGAAATAAATATGGTTTCTGTGAGGTTGTAGGAACCAGAAACCAACAGAGCAACTAATTTAGAGTCATGAAGGAAGGTTGGGGTATGCCAGGGCTCTGAAGGCCAGGCAGGACTGGCTACTTAATAAGTGGGAGGAGGGATTTACAGGGTGGGTATATAAATGAGGGTGGAATTAGCGTGCATCCACTAGTAGAACCACTAGAAGCTGTGGTAACATTTACAAAGTTCAGTAAAGGTATGTCATAAAGATGCCTGAACATAGCAATACTGACAGGGTGCTGAGTTTCAAGGAACTTGATCCCTCTCCATAGTGTCGGCAAAGCATGACTTGGCAGCCCTACCAAAGTGGTTGATAATCCTGGGAATTTTAAGGAGATTAGTGAATGACTTCTAATGCAGTAGCTACTAGGTGGACTTGCAGGAAGGCAGGCAGTAATGTAATCCGGGAGTTTGTTGAGTGGTGAAGTGTGTCCAAATGGCTGCATTTATGCCTTCTGAGTTGAGCGATGGCCACCCCTACTGCAGTATATAGAACGCAGTGGTGCGTGGAGGATGGAAGTCCAGTTATAAATCTAGAGCTCTGTGGTACAATACATCCAATTTAGCAAGATGGGAGGCAGGACATTGGCCATATATAATGTCAGCATAATCAATTAATGATAGAAATGTAGAATTGACAAGCTGTCTTTTGCTGACTCAATAAGAAGATGTTTAATTCTGAAGAAGAGGCCAAGCCTTTGCCTAAGTTTTTTCATTAGTTCTTCAGTATGCACTTTAAAGAGAGTTTGCTATCCAGCCATATACCCAGGTATTTGAATTTGACACAAACTCAAGATTTTCACCAAGTAGAGTGGATACAGGGGAACATTATTATAGGCTGTAGAGATGGCACTGGTGTTAGAAGGGCAAGCAGCATTGCCTTGGTTTTTTTGCATTTAATAAAAGCTTTTATCAATGAGTTGATATTGCAGTTTATTGAATTATCTTGAATTGCAAGCACATGCTGCTCCGGGGTGTCTCGCTTAGGTATAGCACTGTGTCATCGGAATAAGTGGACTTTGGCCTCTGTAATTCCTAAGTTCAGGTTGTTAATATAGATGTTGAACAGCAGTGGACCCAATATAGAACCCTGAGGACTCTCTCTTTATTGATTTAAGTGGTGAGAGCTCTCCTTCTGCCTTTATTTGTTGCTGTCTGCCTGAGAGGTAGTTCTGGAACCAGCCCTGTGAAATTGAGTCCAATCCTAAACTGTTTAGTGCTGAAAGAAGTAGACAATGGTCGACGGTATCAAAGGCCTTGCTAAGATCTAAGAAAACCGCACAAACAAATTTTTTTGTCCAGATCCCGAAGCCAGTCGTCAGTAACTTTGGCCAGTGCAGTGATGGTGCTGTGTTTGGTTCTAAATCCAGACTGCATGGGATTAAGAAATTTTATGCTGTCCAGGAAGGATCTTAGCTGTGTGTCCACGATTTTTCCAACATTTTCGAAAGTATAGGCAGTAGAGAGATTGGCCTATAGTTGTTCAGGTCACTGGGGTCCCCTGATTTGTATAGTGGGATAACATGAGCAGTTTTCCACTCTGCAGGAAGGGAGCCTTGAGTTAGGGACAGGTTAAATAAATGCATTATTGGTGCTGCTAGTATATGATAGGCTGTTTTCAGAAAGTATGGATCAAGACACATCCGCTGCAAGTTGATGCATACTGAAGCGATCCCCCCATCCCGTCAGTACTGGACCCCCCGATCCCGAACCCCCAACCCAACCGACACCAGCAACTGGCTCAGCCCTTGCACACCACCACAGCCAGCTGCTGACTGAACTGTCACCGACCGTGTATTGTACAGGATACTCTGTACAGTACGCGGTCAATGACACTTCAGTTGGCGACTGGCCATGGTGGTGTGCGGAGTGCTGAGCCAGTCGCCGGTGTCGGTTGGATTGTGGGGGCAGGGTCGGGGGTCCAGTGCTGATGGGATGGGGGCTGCTTCAGTGTGCTTCATCTTGCTGTGAACATGTCTCTTTCAATCAGTGTCCAGGTACAGGTGGGATGGGGACATAATTGTACTGCGATCAGGGATCGCCTATGGGTGGGGGTCCCTGCAAAATGTTTCCTAATGTCGGTGCTCGGGCCAGGGCAGGAGGTTCTGCTGGACTACCAGGGATCGGGGGACTGTTGTTCACATATGGCATGGGGCTGGGGAGAAAGTCCCACTAGACTACCAGGGATTGGGGGATGATTCTAACATTCAGATTGCAGCTGTGGATGGGGGTTACATTAGCCTGTTAGGGTGGTTCGGTGCAGGTTGCTGCGCTGCCTGGCGTGTGGGGCTGGGAGAGGGCTGGACAGTCACAATGCTGCCGGGTGCAGCTATGCTAATGGACTCATAATGAGCATGCATGGTGCCCGTTTGTGCCATGCATCCCCAATGAGCTCATTAGCATATACTGGCTGAATATCTCCCTTGGAGTCATGGTGCATCCAGGTTTGCACCGCGCATGTCCCAATGGCAGCAGTCATCCCCTGACCCTGGATGTGCTGTGCAGTCCTAGGTGGCCGACTGTTCTGGGCTGCACATCCATGGTTAGATATTCAGACAGTATGCGCAATCAGTCACGATCACGCATACTGTTTGAATATACCCTCAGTGCCGTCCGGCACATCTATTCTGCATGCCGCAACTTTGCACGCATGCAATTGGCCAACTCTGAATATGTCCCCCCAAGAGTAGTTCAGTGATATGAAGCAAAACAAAGCTGGGCATAGCTATACTTCACCATGCATTTCCGTTCTAATAAGCAAGGAGGCAAATAAAACAACCAGCAACATCAATGAATTTTTGAGGAAGTAAGCAATCACAGAATGTAGGTTTTTACCTAAAAATAATATGCAAAAAAGGTTGACAGTGTCCCTTTAATATGGGCAGTACAGTTGACTTGTATAAATGGCTTGGTCCCTCTCAGAACTAATTATATGATATCTGCTTTGGCCTGTTAAACAAACTAACTGAAACTGCTTCAACAGATTTTGCATAATCACCAAAGCAGCGCACCTTAATCTGCGAAAATCCAAATAAATAGGAGGTATCCTGACCACATTATCAGCTGCGATGGAGAGAGTAGTGGGAGGGAGGGAGCTGCAGTCCAAGGGCATCATCTTGTCCCCAATGTCGTCAGTGATTCTGTCCAGTGCAGATCTCTTTGTGCTGTTTCCCGAACATCAATACAGACCCTGGTCCATCTGCTGCATTCATTTATTTAATTCTTGCTAATGTAAAACTACAGTGCAAGTTACACAAATACATAGATACACAGAATTTGACGGCAGATAAGGACCACCAGGCCCACCTAGTCTGCCCATTATCCATACCTGCTGCAAAAACCAACGATCCTACTTGATTGCTGGCTTTGTTCTCCTACCTATCGCTAGTGTACCCCTTTACAAATCCCACACCTTTTTGAATTCCCCTACCAAATTTGCCCCCACCATGTCCACTGGGAGGCTGTTTTATGCATCCACCACCCTTTCTGTGAAGAAATACTTCCTCACATTACCCGTTAGTCTACCCCTTTCCAGCCTCATGTCATGACCCATTGTTCTAGAACATCTCTTTTTCTGAAAGATGCTACTGTCCTGTACCTTATTTATGCCCTTGAGATATTTAAAAGTCTCTTTCATATCCTCCCCTTCCCCTCCTCCATGGTGTACAAATTGAGGCCCTCCAATCTCTCCTCATATGACTTTTGGTGCAGGCCCTGCACCATTTTTGTTGCCCTTCTCTGAACTGCCTCCACCCTGTCTATGTCATTACACAGAATGTTCTGCAGCATCCATTTGAAACCTGCATGATTATGAGTTGCCATTGCACTTATCCATATTTTGTGGCATTGCAATGACAGTGCATGTAGGGTTTCTGTTTCCTCATGCAGCAAAGGTTATTCTAATATTTCTAATAACATCAGATGCCACGTGCTGCTGAAAGGTCAAGTTCTGCCGTACAGTGCAATCAAGACAGCAGATAACGCATGTTCATTTTAGATCTGTACAGTATATACTGTGCACTCCTTATCATATTAAGTAGTGCCCTCATACTGTATTATAATTCATTAAGCAGACAATCGACAGCTAATGTTATATAATCTGCTGTTAAGCAACAGTTAAAATAAAATACAGTATCAAGTTTCTACAATTGTGTGTGGATAATTATGACACTGGTAGTAATTCTGTTATAATTAAAAGTAAGCACATCAGAATCCCATCATAGAAGTAGTCTTTGTTTTGTTTTTTGGGGGGGGGGAGGTTGTTTCTCTGCTGCAACATTACTTTCCTCGTTGTTCATAAAACAGAGAGTAATATGGGTATGTTCAACATGAGTTATTTCCCAAATAGAGATTCAAAAAGCTATGATGAAGCATTACAAGTTTTCATTTCGATTCGAAATATGATATTAGGAGTATATCTCAAATACCAGTCAAAAGATATTTTTTTATCTAGTCTATCTCTCTTTTAGTTGCTCATAAGCAGATTTCAAATTACGGAAATGTCCCCAGGCTGATCTTGGTAAGGGGGGCTGAGGCCCGATGATGAGGGCAATGCCCTCAGAGCTCCTATTCCGCATTCTCTTCTCAAAGTTCCCACAATCTCAACTCCCTCCCTCCCTGTCCCTCTACAGCTCTGCAAAATGGCCCCCTCCCCAAAAATGCGACCCAGTCTGCACTGGACCCTACACATCACTCGGCAATCTCTTTCCTATTACAACCCTTTTTTGATAATTGATGAATTAAACATGCAAATTATGTGGTGCAAACTATCCACAGCTCCGTTGCATTTTGTCCAGTAACTGTGTGACAATTTTTTTATCTGAGTGCATGCGTTTTTTAAGGTCAGAAATAAAATAAACATGATTTGTTCAACAGCTGACACTGACTGCTCCCCATTGATTCTGTCAGTACTCATTTCCCCCTGGTTGTTCTAATAATGTGATGACTGCAGAGGACAAAAGCGACATATTTTTTTAAAATGTTTTTATTTCCATGGAGGTTTAGAAAACATCTAAGTTTAGAGACACAGCTGGCAAAATATTTGTCTTTATGCTTGTTGCCCCCAACACGTCATCCTGCTCTTAGACTTCATCAGACCCTGCGTCAGACTTTGGCCACTTGTCAAAATCCAAAAGCAGGATGAAGTGTGAGAGTATCCATCAGCTGTCTACAATGTGTTGCCACTCACCACTCCAGACTTACAGCGGTGACTTCCTGCTCTTAACACTGACATACTGGCACACCAGGAGAAGTGGCTGGGGGTAATTTCAGATGTTTTTTAAACAGATACAGTATTCAGATGCATGCTGCAATTTGCTGTGTTATTTCTATAATTTAATTTGCAACACAGACCAAGTTAGTAACATAGTTCTCAACCTTTCATCCCCCAAATGTGGAACAGTGCCTCTCAAAATGTGTAACAAAAAGGCAATATGTGGACCACACTGTCAAATCATGGAAACAGAAGCCTAGAACACTGTAGGAACAAACGAACATATGAATGTGCCAACAGAAACAGACCATCCGGTCTATATAAGTCTGCTCAAGTGTGCAGCTAGCACCCCTAGTTTGCAGCTGCCCCACCCCCTCCCCTTATTCATCTCGCTGTCACCCCCACCTCCACCTCCCCCACCCTCACTCTCCCCTGTTCCCTGCCCCATGCCCTTTTAAAGCTGTCACAGATTTACATTCTGGTAGTGTGTTCCATTTTGCTACCACCCTCACCGTGAACTAGTGTTTCCTCATTTCCCTCCTAAACCTTCCCCCTTCTATTCTTAGCCCATGCCCCCTGGTGTCCTTCCCCTTCCTTAGCTTAAAGACCCCATCTGCCCCATCCTTATTGATTCCCCTCAGATACTTGAATGTCTTTATCATGTCCGCCCTGTCCCTTCTATCCTCCAGGGTGTATATATTCAGGTCTCCCAGCCTGCTGTCATGGGCTCTTCCTTCCATTCCACATATCATCTTCATTGCTCTCCTCTGCACCCCTTCCAGTATCCTGATATCACACTTCAGGTATGGCCTCCAAAACTGCACACAGTATTCCAAGTGCAGCCTTACCAGCGACCTGTAGAAGGGCAAGATCACCTCTCTTCACCTGGATGAAACCCCCCTCACTATGCACCCCAGCATTTTATTCGCTTTTGCAGCTACTCTCTTGCACTGGGCAGTGTTGTTCATGGCCCCTGTTACCATTACTCCTAGGTCCTTCTCCTCCTCAGTGATCCCCAGCTTAACCCCCCCCCCCCAGCCAGTATTCTCTCCTTGGGTTCTTTGCCCTAAAGTGCATAACCTTACACTTCTTTTGCATTGAACCCCAGTTGTCACTCTCTGACCACTCCTCTAGCTTGTTTAGGTCCCCCTGCAGCTGCTTCCATCCCTTCCCTCCATTCACCACTGCTCCCATTTTGGTGTCGCCTGCGAACAGACCTACCTTGCTCACCACCCCATGTGCAATGTCTGTAGGAATGTATGTTTTCATGTTCACAAAGTTTGCTGTTCATTGAACAATGCATTTTTCACATCTACTGTTTGGATTTTTTCCTTTAAAATTTTAGTGTGCAGTGTGGGTCAGACCATTTCAATGTGGAAAAGGGGCTTTTGTAAGGCAAAATGAGGAACTGTACCTCGTAATGTTTGACAGTTCAGAGGTATGGTTAAGTAAGGCTGCAAGCTCTGAATTTGTGAAAGAATGGATTGGATTATAAACATTATGCTGGAACAGAACAGTTTCTTTCTGGATTAAAGTCCAAAATCATATATTTATTCATTTGGGGGGGGGGGTAATATTATAGAAATACACCAAAAACAGTAAAAAAGGCATGAATGTAGAAGTTCCTCGAGGAACCCATTTGACTTGTTTTTCATGCAGAGAACCTTTAGGTTCCTTGCAGAACTATCAAATGCCATTGTTACAATCAATGAACTTTGAGGTTCATTAGAGATCTTACAAAGAACCATTACTTTTTAGAGTGTGGTGAGTGTCAGCCAGATCCAGATATCTCTGGTTTTCTAGTTGTGACATAATGATTTACATGTAATTTTTGAACGTACAGTAATAAAAATATATACACTTTATGCAGTGCAGAGCATATGGTAGTACAGCAACACAAATACAGGTTAGTTAGGCAAATTTGTAACAGTGTAGGTGAGGGACAAAAGGAAGACCTGCATCAGGACTGAAAGTGTAGTTAAACTAAGTATTGGAGTCCAGCTACAGTGCAGATGATAGTGGTTGAGACAGTTCAGAAATAAGAGAATGTACGCCCGTCGGCTGGAGGGCCGGCCTGGGGGAGAAGGATGGATGCTCAGTATTTACTGAAGAGAAGATAGGACAGGGCTCACAACTCTGCACCATGGACACAGGAGGGAGGGAGGTGTGCACTAGTCCCTTCACAAAAGAAAGGGTCCTACAAGAGCTCGATACGCTCAGGGTGGACAAGGCAATGGGACCTGATGGCATACATTCCAGGGTACTAAAGGAGCTAAGGATGGAACTAGCAGAGCCATTATCAGAACTGTTTAGTGAGTCTCTGAGCACAAGAGGTCCCAGAAGACTGGAGAAGGACTGCTGTGATCCTGCTCCACAAGAATGGTAGCAGAGAGGAGGCAGGGAACTACAGACCAGTCAGTCTTACCTCAGTAGTGGACAAGATCATGGAGACACTCCTTAAGGAAAGGATAGTGCAACACCTGGAATCCATAGGAGCACAGGATCCAAGACAGCATGGGTTTACAAAAGGAAGGTCCTGTCAAACTAATCTCATAGATTTCTTTGACTGGGTAACCAGAGTGGTGGACCAAGGGGGAGCAGTTGATGTTGCTTACCTTGACTTCAGCAAAGCTTTCAATACTGTTCCACATAGAAGATTGATTAATAAGCTGGGTAGGCTCGGGGTGGGTCAGACATTGGTCAACTGAGTGGCAAACTGGTTGATGGGCAGAAAACAGAGAGTGGTGGTAAATGGTATACAGTCAGAAGAGATGCAAGTCACAAGTGGGGTACCTCAGGGATCAGTTCTGGGGCCAGGCCTCTTCAATATATTCATCAGTGACATTGCAGATGGACTGGAGGGTAAGGTTTATCTGTTTGCAGATGACACCAAGATCTGCAACAGAGTAGATGATTCCAGATGGGGGTGGGCAGAATGAGAAGAGATCTGGATAAACTAGTAAAATGGTCGGAAGTGTGGCAACTGGGGTTTAACACAAGGAAGTGCAAGATCATGCACATAGGGAAGAGAAACCCTGAAGCCACCTATAGGCTGGGAGGGAGTTGCTGGCAGTCACAAGGAAGAAAGAGACTTTGGCGCCATCATCCGATGACCTGAAATCATCCAAGCAGACCTCTAAAGCAGTAGGTAAGGCTAGAGGGATGTTGGGGTGTATTAGTAGGGGTATCACAAGTCGGAAGAGGGAGGTAATAATCCCTCTTTACAAGACACTGGTTAGGCCCCATCTGGAGTACTGCATGCAGCACTGGATGCCACACCTTCACAAGGACATTAACCAAACTGAGGTAGTCCAGAGAAGGGCAACCAAAATGGTGCAGGGACTGCATCAGAAAACATATGAGGACAGATTAACTGAACTCAATATGTATACCCGAGAGCAAAGGAGGGAAAGAGGTGATATGATTGAAACATTCAAACACCTTAAGGGCATTAACAAGGTGAAAGAGTCTAACATGTTTCAATATAAGAAAAGTAGCAGGACAGGAGGACACAGCATGAGATTAGAGGGAGGCCGATTAAGGGGTAATGTGAGGAAGTGGTGGATATGAATACAGTTCAGGGCTTCAAACAGGTATGGGATAGGCATAAGGGAGCAATACAGATGAGTATGAATAGATAGGCCATTGACAGAGCAAAGGCCTATGGCACATTCATAAAGTAGAAAAAGAAATGGGCAGACTGGATGGGTCTTGCGGTCCTTATCTGCCATCAACTTCTATGTTTCTATGTTTCTATATTCAGGATATTGCTGTAATCTTATTAACTACCCAGATTAAAACCTGTTCAGTACAGCTCAAAAGCCAGACTGAAATTCATCAAAGATTACATCTCAACAGCAGATACATAGAAATATAGAAAGTTTAACATAGAAGTAGGATGGTCAAGCAAATGTGAAGCATACAGTAGGAAGGTGTGGGCAGCAGGCAGAGAGGATTTGGTCCTAATAAGTACAGTAATCGGCTCCATGAAGTTGATCTAAAAACGTGAAATAGTCTCTAGGAGTACCAGTACCTACAGGGACATCTGTTAGTCCATCCATATGTCATAATAATAATGTGCACTTTCTGGTAAGCCCTACCATTAATAATGTGCACTCTCTGACAAGCCCTACCATTTCCCCTGCCGTAAAGAAAATAAGTGATGAACACGAGTTCCCGATTCTAAGGCAGGTTTCAGATTGTGTCATATTATTAAACTGTTGGAAGCGGGTGGGTTTTCATGGACATGGGTTGGGAGACAGTAAATAACATGAGCCGAGTGGCAATTTAAGTAATATTCCTGCAGAGAATCAGTATACCCACAAATGGTTAGGCTGATGTCTGGACTTGACAAAATGTTGCTTGACCCAATTCCTGTCCATGATACTAACTTCCACTGGCAGATCTCTTCAATGGATACCTGGAGTCGGCATGGTGCTGCAGGACTGGAGAATGGCACATGTGGCACCTTTCCACAGGAGCAGACCCAGGGATAATTTGGGAACTATAGGCAGGTCAGTCTGACATTGATCATGTACAAACTCATGAAGACCATACTTAAGAAGAGGTTGGAAGATACATACAGGAGAATGGTTTCCAGGATGAGAGGCAACACAGGTTTGTGGTAGGAAGATCCTGTCAAATGAACCTGATTGACTTTTTTGACTGTGTCACCAGGGTGGTGGATGGGGGCAAAGTGGTGGATGTTATTTACCTGGACTTTAGCAAAGCCTTTGATTCTGTGCCACATAAGAGGCTAATCAAGAAACTGAAGTATCTTGAGGTTGGGGAAAAAATGACAAGGTGGGTAGAAAGCTGGCTAAGTGACAGAACCCAGAGGGTAGTGGTGGGTGGAGAGTTATTCAGTGCCAAGGAGGTCACCATCGAGGTCCTGCAAGGATTGGTGCTGGGGCGGGTGCTCAGTGTCTTCATAAACAACATTGGGGAAGGCATAAAGGGCAAGATGTGCCTATTTGCGGATGACACTAAACTCTGTGGGAGGGTGGACACAGTTGAAGGGATACAGGACCTGCAGGAAGACCTCAGGAAACTTAAGAGATGGTGGAGATCTGGCAACTTGACTTCAATGCCAAGAGATGCAGAGTAATACACATTGGGGCCAGAAATCCTAGAACCAAATATTACTGGGGGTCCAGGTAGCAGCATCAGAAGAAGAAAAGAATCTGGAGGTGGTAATCATTAGTGACCTGAAACACTCCTTGCAATGCAGAAAGGCAGTGGCAAAGGGGAACAGGATGTTGGGGCGTATAGCCAGGGGATTCAGCAGTAGGCAGATTGAAATCATACTGCCCTTATTCAGGTCACTGTTGAGACCGCATTTAGAATATGGTGTAAGGTTCTGGCATCCATATCATAGGAAGGACATCAGCTTGTTAGAGAGGGGTCAAAGGAGAGCAACAAAGATGATCAGATGTCAGCATGAGAAGTCTTATGAAGAAAGGCTGGGGACCCTGAGAATGTACTCCCTGGAAGAGAGGAGAGAAAGGGAGGATATGATACAGACCTTTAAGTACTTGAAGGGAATAAATAAAGTGGATAGGGAATGTCTCTTCAAGATCAGTAATAACAGAACCATGAGGGGGCACAGTTTTAAGTTGGTGGGGGGGAGGGATATTAGGAAGCACTTTTTCACAGAGAGGGTGGTAGACACATGGAATGTGCTTCTGAAAGAGGTGGTCTCAGTGAAGATGGTGGGCAGCTTTAAGAGGGGCTGGGATAGGCATAAAGGGAACCCATGGAACTGTTGGGGGGGAGTTATGAAGTAAACATTGATGGAAGGGCAGGGTTAATGGCATAAGCCACGGACACAGCAATACTAAGGAGCAGACTCAATAGACCAATGTGGCTTTCTTCTGCTGGCGCTTTCATGTGTTTGTATGTTCATAAATTTGATTGCGTTAATGCCATCCAGCCCTATGAGGTGAGTATTTCCCCTTACAATATTGCCCCCTATTGCAGTATTTTTAACGGTGATGGGAAGATTGCCCCTTGCGTACTTTGCAGATGGTGCTTTTCATAGACTATCTGCCCTTTGAGATGCTGCAGCTCCAATTCTCCTGCTTTGGGGGGAATGGGTCTTTACGCACAGTAGGAACCCTGCTGGGACATGTACACTGGCTCTAACAATAATGGACCTGCTGACTGTATTAAATTAATGGACTGCTATTCATGGATAATGCAACAAGATGTCTCCCATACACGTTATTGAATCCCCTCAGCTGTTCCTGCTTGACATTCCTTGCCTGTCAGGGACCCTACCTACCCCCTACCTCCTGCTTTATAGCTATATCTAATCCCTGAATAACAGTTGAGGAACAGGAAAAAGTGTTTGGTACCAATCCTGAATGTTCCTTTCATTTTTATGTTGCTTGCTCGCATGTGCAAGAAACATAGTGCCATAATCTGAGTTTTCGGAGGTGTAGCAGCCCTCTTCCAATTCAGTCAGTGTGTTTTCAGGCACGGCCACGTTCTCCAACCAACGCTGCAGCTGTCTATGACAGCAGTTGAAAATGCAGTGGCCGTACAGTTGAAAGGGAGAGCTACGCTTCAGTGAACAGCGATAAGATCGCATGCTCATGCGCGTTCCTGCCACGCACACACTGTATGGCCGACGGGGGTGCCCAATCCCCCGTAGGCTGTGCTGTGCTCACCCCCCCAACAGAGTTCCAGGTGCCACACTGGGAGCCCACCCCAGCGTACCAGTAGTCTGTATGGCCGACAGGGGTGCCCAATCCCCCGTCGGCTCTGTCCCCCCCCCCGAGACTATCGGGTGCCACTCTGGAAGCCCACCCCAGTGTGGCAACAGTTCCTAAGGTCAACGGGGGTGCCCAATCCCCGTCGGCTCCATGGCCCTCCCAACAGCCTTCCAGCTGCCATGCTGGGAGCCCACCCCAGCGTGGCAAACGTCCCGCGTAGTCCAAGTAATAAAAACAAAACCTGAAAGAAAAAAACCTTCCCTTGCTGCTGTCTTGACCCCCCTCTCCCACCCACCCACCCTCTGTGCACTCTGCCTCCTCACACCCCACCTCACCCCATACTTACCTCGGGCTTGGCGCCAGATCTTCGGTGGATCGGGAATCCGTCTGCACTCTTCAAAGCCGACGCGAACTGAGGAAATGCCGGTAAGCTGTATAATGGAATAAATAGGGTTTTCATCACTTTACTGCATATCTCGGGCATTTTGGGGAATTTTTTCACCAAATTTCAACATGGGGTTTTTGGGACCCCATCTCATGAATTCTGTCACTGTCATGGCATTAATCGGCCCCGAAAGGTGAGTTCACGGTCACTGCACGGAACCACCTTTCGGGACAGATTTACAAAATGACAGTGTCACAGTTCATGAGGTAGGCCCCCAAAAACCCTATGCTGAAAATCTGGTGAAAAAATTCCCCAAAATGACTGTTTTATGAGCATGCGTTGCGCTGTTCCTACGCACGCTCGTAAGTTCATGAATTTTCAATATGTTCACTTCAGATTTTCAACATTGCCATTTTACCACACCTCCTTATGAGCAGTACAGCTGTCATTTCTCACATCTTGCCCAAAATGTGTTTCCGCGCATGTAGCACACATTGGCGCAGTCAGTGTGCAAAATCAATGTTTGGGACAGATTAGGAAAATCACCATGACACTGTTCATGAGCAGAGGTGTTAAAATGGCTATGTTAAAAATTTGGTGAAAAAATTCCCACAAATGACTGTTTTACAAGCATGCGTTTTGCTGTTCCTACGCACGCTCGTAAGTTCGAGAATTTTCAATATTTTCACTCCAGATTTTCAACATTGCTATTTTACCACACTTCCTTATGAGCAGTACAGCTGTCATTTCTCACATCTCACCCAAAATTTGTTTCCGTGCATGTAGCGCACAATGGCGCAGTCGGTGTGCTCAATCAATGTTTGGGACAGATTAAGAAAATCACAGTGACACTGTTCATGAGCAGAGGTCTTAAAATGGCCATGTTGAAAATTTGGTGAAAAAATTCACTTCAGCCATTCTGCAATGTTATTAATGAAGACATTGAACAGGACTGGCCCCAGGACTGATCCCTGCAGCACACCACTAGTCACCCCCTCTCCCTAGACTGCACCCCATTTACCACCACTCTCTGCCTCCTGTCTGTTAGCCAGTTTCTAACCCAGTTTACCACCCTTTCCCCCATGCCCAGCCTACCCAGCTAGTTTATCAGCCTCCTATGTAGGATGGTGTCAAAGGCTTTGCTGAAATCAAGGTAAGCGTTGTCCACTGCCCCACCCTGATTCACTTCCTTTGTCACCCAGTCAAAGAAATCAACCAGATTTGTCTGACATGATGTCCCCACTGTGAATCCATGTTGTCTATGGTCCTGGGCTCTGATGGCTTCT
Organism: Neoceratodus forsteri; assembly: GCA_016271365.2. Classification (NCBI taxonomy): domain Eukaryota; kingdom Metazoa; phylum Chordata; order Ceratodontiformes; family Ceratodontidae; genus Neoceratodus; species Neoceratodus forsteri. The sequence continues at coordinate 796,070,911 of CM028134.1, read as the reverse complement.
AGATGCCCCACTATCCTTTCTTTAAGCAATGTCTCCATGATCTTCCCCACTACTCAGGTGAGGCTGAACGGCCTATTGTTCTCCGCCTCCTCCCTGCTGCCAGACTTGTGTAGAGGGACCACATGTGCCCTCCTCCAATTCACTCATGTTGAATGACTCAGTGAACATGGCTGCCAGAGGTACTGCTATCTCCCTTCGCAGTTCTCTTAATATCCTTGGGTGTATGCCATCTGGTTCCATCGCTTTGTCCACCTTCAATTTAGTGAGCTCCTACAGGACTCTTTTGCCTTTGAATGGATTATTGTCCACCTCTTCATCCCCTTGGCAACTGCTGTACTGCTGTGGCCCTTGCCCCTCCCACTTGCTGCTCAGTCTTTACTAAGGAAGAGGGGGGTAATGGGTCTGAAGGGAGTACAAGGGGTGAGAATGGTGCAGAAATGGACACAAGTCCCTTTACACGAGAAAGGGTCCTGAAGGAACTGGAAGTAATAAGAGCTGATAAAGCAATGGGGCCAGATGGGGTGCACCCCAGGGTCCTTGAAGAACTAAGAGAGGTGGTGGCTGAACCTCTGACTATCCTGTTCAGCCAATCACTGAAACAGGGAGGTACCCAAAGACTGGAGGACAGCAGATGTAGTCCCTTATATAAAAGTGGGAACAAAGAGGAAGCAGGGAACTACAGACCAGTCAGCCTCACCTCGGTAGTGGGAAAGATCATGGAAGCACTACTGAAGGAGAGATTGGTGGAACATCTGGTTGTCAATGGACTACAGGACCCAAGGCAGCATGGTTTCACCAGGGAGGTCATGTCAGACCAACCTCACTGAATTTTTTGACTGGGTGACTAGGGAGGTGGATCAAGGGAGGGCAGTGGACATGGCCTATCTGGACTTCAGCAAGGCCTTTGACACTGTGCCACATAGAAGACTATTACACAAACTGGGGAATATGGGTGTGGGCAGGACAGTAGTGTGGTGGGTAGGTAACTGGCTGGGTGGCAGGACACAGAGGGTGGTGGTAAATGGCTGTCACTCCACAGAGGGAAGAGCAACCAGTGGGGTACCACAGGGATCAGTGCTGGGACCGGTCCTATTCAACATCTTCATCAGTGACATTGCACAGGATCTAGAAGGCAGAATTTCACTGTTCGCTGATGACACAAAGCTCTGTAACAGAGTAGACACACCAGAGGGTGTAGACAGAATGAGAAGGGACCTGCAGAAACTTGAAGAATGGCCAAGGGTTTGGCAGTTGAAATTCAATGCAAAGAAGTGCAAGATAATGCATATGGGGCACAAAAACCCTGGCACAATATATCAGTTGGGGGGTGAGGATATAGCATGCACCAAGCAGGAAAGGGATCTTGGGGTTGTCATCTCTGATGACCTCAAAAGTAGGAAACAATGTGACAAGGCATCAGGTAAAGCAAATAGGATGCTGGGATGTATAGGCAGGGCATCACCAGCAGGAAAAGGAGGTCATAATTCCGCTATACAAGACACTAGTGAGGCCCCACCTGGAGTACAGTGTACAGTTCTGGAGACCATACCTCGTAAGGACATAGACAGGGTAGAGAAGGTTCAGAGGAGGGCAACAAAGATGGTGCATGGGTTGCATCACAAGTCTTATGAAGACAGGTTGAAGGAACTGAACATGTACTCCCTGGAGGAGAGGAGGGAGAGAGGGGATATGATAGAGACATACAAGTATCTTACAGGGAGGAACAGGGTGCAGGAAAACACTATTTTTAAGCGAAAAAGATGTTTCAGGACTAGAGGCATGGGATGAAGTTGGAGGAGGGCGATTCAGAGGAAACATGAGAAAGAATTTCTTCACAGAACGGGTGGTGGACAAGTGGAACACCCTGCCAGAGGAAGTGGTGGGGGCTGAAACAATCACGGGATTTAAGAATGCATGGGATAGACATAAAGGAATTCTAGAGGGCAGGGGTAAGGGGAAACAGACTTCTAGGAAAACAAACTGAACTTACAAGCTCAAATGGGCAGACTAGGTGGGCCACAGGCCCTTATCTGCCGACACTGTCTATGTATCTATGTATCTTCTGTGAAAACTCAACAGAAAGACACAGTGCATGTCTTGGGAGGAAGGCATGAAACTATCACTTCCAAATACCTAAACAGCACATACAAGCAAGCAACATTCAGCATTGACAAATTCTTGTTATTTCAATTCTTGATTTATTGAACAGTATGAATGTGTTCACACAATACAGTGGGGGTGGATTTTTGCTGTTTTTTTGCTCACCGAAGAGAGAGCAGTCAGTGGCTATTAGTTCTTACTGATTGTCTCCAGTTGCACTGGACTGTGGTATACCTTTAGGTTCTGCCCTATCACCTATGCTATTCACTGTTTATATACTGCCTCTTGGTGAGATTATAAAATTATATAGCATGGGATTTCACTATTAAACAGACGATATCCAACTATGTCACTTGCTTCTGACAGGGCTTCTCCCATGTTGCTATTAGAACGACGCCTTGCAAGTATTAGAACTGGATGGCCTCCAACCAGCTGGCGTCTAATCTAGGCAAAATGAAACTGTTTCTGGTTGGTTCTGAGAGGCAAGTTTTGGCACTGAGGTGTTGTCCCAAGTCTTCCATTCTTAACAGGGTAAAGAGTCATGCAGTTAGGGAAGTATGCAGTCTGACAGCAGTTCTTGATGGAGGCCTGACCCTGAATTCTCAGGTCTCAGCTGTGGTCAAGGGCTGCTTTTTATCATTTAAAGAACATTGAGAGGACATGCCTTTATCTTGTTCCTGCCAATCTGTGCATGCTGGCACATGTCTTTGTCTTCTTTTTTTTTTTTGTCAACTATGTTTGTGCACCTACCAGACCGGGGCATCTCTCAGGTGCCTCACTCAGCTGTCGGCCCCCAACCACCCACCTAAACCACTCCTCCTGACAGATACATTGGTGTCAGGATCCCCACCCCTCCTAGCCCCAGAGGAGAAGGCTGAGGATCCCCAGGGAGTAGAGTAGGAGTTGTGACCGGTGTAGGGCGTGTTTAGCATCAGCCCTGGAGGAACGCCATTGCCTCACCCAGCTGGCAGTGGATTTTCTCCTGGTTTTCTCCCCCCCGGTCTGGCAGTACAATGCACTCCAGTGTGGCATGTGTGCACTCCCGCGCACACCCACAAGAGTGCCGCCATGACCAATCTGCTGTGTCCAGGATCCCAACTGCTGCTAACCTCCCAGCCCCACTGGGGTCGCCAGATGGCAGGATCATTTCCCCTCCCTCCCAGGAAAGGAGAGCAGTCCTCTGTACGCTTAATCCTTTCCTCCCCCACCGACCCCTGATGACCCAAGTCCACTAACCCACCTGGGTCTCCAGTGTGGCACGAGGTGTGGCATCCAGTGCCTCAACCCTCAGTGCCACTGGGCCAGCCATCTTTGTCTTCTTAAGATAGAACTATTGCCATGTGCTTTATAAGGACTCATCAGGTGGTCAGGTTTGCAAATTCAGCTTGTACAGAAAATGGCAGTAAGGCTTCTGACTTTTGTTCAGAATTCAGAACATATTACACTTTTGTTGGACTCTGGGTTGGATGCCAGTTAGGTGGTGGATTGACTTTAAGGAACTTTTGCTGACTTATAAAGCCCAGCATTACCTGTTTGTGAATACCTCAATGAGCACTTAACCTCACATGTACCTGGTAGGGTGATGAAGCCCATGGGACAACTGCTTCTCAGGGAGCCACTATGTAGTTTAAAGTCCACTAGAGATTGGGCTTTTTCAGCGACTGCCCCTGTTCTGTGAAACTCTCTCTCCTGGCTGATATTGCCAGTTTACCTCTTTGGCTGTGTGTAAGTTGGCAATAAAAAAACTACTAAAATAAAAAGCTTTAAACTATTAGATTTCCAACAATTATGTTTAATGTAAGTGTTTACTAGTTTTATTTTACTTTTTTTGTTCTTGGTCTACTAAATAGTTTAGATAATGCTCTACTTATTTCACTGAATCTACTAAAAAAGTATCTGACTGTTTCCAACAGGCCTTAAAATTGCTGTTTGTGACCTCACAGTCTTGTGTCATGATGAGCATTGTGATGTCATAAACAAAAGCACTATAAGGTCAATAGGATATAGGCCAATACTGTGTATACAGATGTTTTGGATAGACTACAAAATGTGTTATAAATCCTGGAAAGGAAATATGCAAATTGAAAAGAATGTATTCTTTAATATATATTAATAGTTGAAACATCACGTTTATGAGCATACATGCAAAAGTGCAGAGTTCCTCTTTAATAGGAATACTAAAACTACTACTACAACATACTAGCCTTGTAAGGACCAAGACATAATATACCAGGGTGGGAGACAACATAAAGACATGGGAGGGCATGAGACATTGAGCTAAGGTGTATATCCATCCAAATTCCTGTTCAGCTGCCAACTGGGGGAATAGCCACAAGTAGTGCTGAGCAACTCCTGGGCCTGCTTCTGTAAGGGATAACATGAGTTAGAGAACTGGAAGGGAGGAGGGAGGAAGAGTGGAGATGAAGGTGTTCTAGAGGGTGAGCAATCTCCATGACAGTCAGACTGAAGGAGATAGGTTGAGAGCTGGCTAGTAGAGAGGATAGGTAGGTAGGAAGAGTATCAGGCCAGAACTTGGAGATCAGTAGGGCATGGTGCAAGATGCCACCATCCCCCAAGTGATGACCATCCCAAAGAGGAGTACAGGTCACAGTTGGTCAGTGGGGGGGGGGGGAGCAAGTCAGGGTAAAGTGGCAGAAAGTATGGCAGTGGAAATGCAGCCTGGTTAATGAAGACTTTTAGGCTGTACTGTAGACAATGTCTTTATAGTCAAAGACAGGTAGAATTATTTGTTTGTTTGTTTTATTTGTTAACCGGGTAGGAACACTGGACCAAAGGTCCCTTTTCAGGCTCAACCTGAACAAACAGAATAGACATAATACAAACAACAATAAAACTTCACAGTTACGAATGACATTTACAAATATCCAAGGACATTAAGTAAATTTTAAATAAAATTTAAATACACTTAATAACATACTTTTACTGAACAATCTTATGTCTGGAAGTAGCAGGGAGATGTGACTTGTGATAGAGGGTACCAACCTCGAGGAGGAGTTTGAGGAAATGGTATCGATGTGGACAGAGAAGTTAAGGGACTGTTCTAACTACACCTTAAGGTACTGGAAAGATGAGATGTGGTGATCCAGGGGAGAAGTGTCCCAGATTTTGAAAGCGGGGAATGAGGTGAATGTTACCAGCTTGGGACACAGTTTTCTTTATATTCAGGGTCAGTTAATTTGAGCAGAACTACTGCTGCATGGCATCCAGGTCAGGTTGAAGTCTGGACTCAAAAGAGGTGATGTGAGGGGAAACTAGCATATAGAACTGTATGATCTGCATAGTGTGCATATTGAAGGAGGTACAGTCTGTGGGCAGGTCAGGGAGGAATATAGGAGAAAAGAACGGGGCCCAGAATTGAGTTTTTAGGGACTCCATGTCTATTGGGGGGGTGTACCCTCCTATGAGAACAAATAGACCACTGTTTGACAGGTAGGAGTTGAATCAGAAGGTTCTCTGCCCTGCACTGGTCAACTTGTTTGGTAGGAGAGGGTGGGACACCATACCAAAATCTTTGGAGAGATCGATGAATACACTGAATCACCAATAACATGTTGTCCCCCTTGGAGCAGGTACAGTCTTTCAAGTACCTTGGTGTCACAATTCATGACACCCTCTCCTCCTCACAGCATCGACCTGGTGGTGAGGGCTCTTATTACCAAACTGGGAATTCTCTATAGGCACAGGCAAAATCTTACACCAACCGCTCTCTGCCCTTGTGTAACCAGTTCTATCTTGTCTATAATTGATTATGGACTGGTAGTCTACTGTGCAGCCCCCCGATATGGCTCTTATACCGGTTGGTTTAGCCCTCAACAAGGCATGCAGGTTTATCCTAGGGGCTGATAAATATTACTCACACCTGCGCCTTTTATGAACAAGTCAGTTGGTTAAATCTCGCCAATAGGTTGAAGTTCCAAACTTGCCTCCTGGTTAAAATGGCCCTACTTGGTCAACCCCCATGCATCACTAGTTTTCTCTCGGTGTCACACCTCCATTATGAGACCAGAGGCAAAATCCAGAACACACTCACAGTTCCCTTCAGAAGAACAGCTCTTGGTCAGTGCTCTTTCTCCTATAGGGCCCCTGTCTGGCTGAATCAGGTCCCAGCTGCCATTCATAATATTTTGGATCTCCATGCTTTCAAGTCAGAACTGAAACCATATTCGTAATAAAGGGAACGTGTACTTACCAATAAGGTGCACGTTCCCCTAGTGCCACCCCTTATCCTCCCTCCCCAAGAACTATGTAATACCGGATTATGACCTGCACTTACTCTCCTTCCTCCCGACCCTGTGTCCACCCTCTTCAGCACTTACTCCCCCAACACTCTCCCTCAACCTACCACTGCTTCATTCACCCTAACCCTCCTCACTATATCTCCCCCCACCTGACCCCCTCCACCTGTTTACACCCGCCACACTATTTTCCACTGCTACTACCTCCTAATCACCCTGGCCCCTTTCCCCCATGTGTCTTATCTGTATCCCCATCTCCTCCCCTCCTTGTCTTCAACTTCTCTCAGCTGTTTGTCCCCCATCCTGACAATGCCCTGCAAATGGGCTGCTCACTTATATTCGCTCTGTGAGCATTCGGTCCTCAGGTGTTATCTTTGCACTCCTACTGTTGTTTACCACTTCTCTGCTTGTAACTTTTAAATCAGATGTTTTATTGATATGTTTTATGGACTTGTACTGTTACTTGATGTGAAACCTTTGTAAAAGAGCACATTGCTCAAAGGTTGTTTTCCGAATATCAAAAATAAAATAAAATAAATGAGTCGGTAGTCCATATCAGTGGGGTTGGACTCAATGCTTCTTAGGAAGGAAGAGACTGTTGAATGATTAGGCCTGAAACCACACTGGAACAGGCTGATAAATGATTAGGAGACGAAAGAGGTGAGCTGGGGGTTGAGCTAAATGCTCTTCAATCTTGGCAAAATCCAAGAGGAGAGAGATGGGTTTGCAGTTCCCGGGTATTTAGTTAGTCAATCTCTTTGTGCAATGGAATAACTCTTCTTATCTTTCAGGCCTGGGGAACTGAGGAGAAGCAGGAGAGGTTTAACAGAGTAGAGAAAGAAAAGTTAATAGCTGGGGCAGTCAGAAAAAGGAAAATCTGGTCAAGGTCATAAGAGCTGCTCTTTCTTGCAAGGTCCGAGGTTTGTAAGGCCTTGATGGTATTATGTGAAGAAGATATAGGTTAAAGGAAAAGGGGTTAGGGGCCATGGATGGAGCTGGAGGAGGGGAGATAGGGAGAAGAGTTGGTTAGGGTTGGTGAGGAGGGACTTGGCACAGCTAGTAAAGCACCATACTTATTGATGGAATCATCAGTTTCTGAGTGGCAGAATATCGGGAATTAACAACTCATAATGAGGGTTGACAAATTGAGAAAGGGGATCAAAAGATTGTGAGCCATCCATCAGAATTTAGATCAACTATTGATATTTGGGAGGTAAAGCCACACTGATTCTCTATGGCTGCTAGACATTGTGTGCATTATTGTGGCATTGTAGTATTGTTTATGCATTTATTGTCTATATCAAGTTCATTAGTAAGGGCATTTGAGGCTAACACTCCAATTTCAAAACAACGTGTTAAGGGCAAATATTCACCTTGGTTAAATAAGGATCTTATGCAGCTTATGAAAATGAGTGATACATTAATGCAACAGTATTGTAAAAACAGGGACATAAAAACCCTAGCTCAATACAAGCAATTGAGGAACAGGGTAAGAAAGGAATAAAACTAGTTAAATCATCACACTATCGTTGGCAGCAAATGAAACATACTGTATGAATAATCCTAAAACTTTTTTGGGCATCGTTTAAGAGCTTGTATAGTTCCCAGACCAGATCAGGCATAAAATGTTTAGTGGAAGGGGACAGATTCAGAGTGAGAAGGACATTGCTGACATGTTTAATTTTTTTGTTGATCAAACTACACAGGAGGATAGGCAAACTCAGGATTGCAACAACCAAGAATTAACATTTTGTAGGAATAAGGAAAGGGAGAAATGAGACTTACATTTTAAATTTGCAGTGATTGCAGAAAAGGAAGTGCTTGATTTTTAGAAAGTGTTGATGATGGGAAGGGATGTGGTCCAGATCATTTGTATCCCAGACTATTAAAGGTGGCAGCTAGCATTATTTGTTAGCCTGTGACAAGACAGTTTAATCTTTCCTTAAGGATAGCCGTTATCCCCTCCCTATGGAAAGAGTCAACTATTGTTCCACTTTTTAGCGCAAAGGATAGATTAAATGCAGCAAATTACAGGCCAATATCTTTCATGCCTCTTCTAGGAAAGATGTTGGAAAAGTGTATTTTTCATCAGTTAATGGGTCATCTTGAGGAAAAAATGGTATTGTGAATGAAGAGCAACATGGATTCAGGATGGGGTGGTCCACAATGACAGCCCTGGTTGGGTTGGCGAGCACTATAATTGAAACGTGAGGAGCGGTTGGTAACAGGTGCAGTATTTGTCAACCTGACCAGGGCCTTTGATTTAGTTATTGCAATCTGCCATTAGAGAAATTAGAAGGGATTGGTATAAAGGGGTTGAATTTATTATGGTTTGCAAATGATTTGGGGCATCAAATTCAGAGTTAAAATCGTGGGCATTTTATCTGGGCCCAGGGAAGTACAGGTGTGGGGGGGGGGGCCTGAGACTCAGTACTGTATTAGGTCCTCTGTTATTTTGAATTTTTATAAATGATGTATCTTGAATCTTCTCTGGTGGAAAAACAATTATTGTATGCAGATGACATGGTCATTCTTGACTCTAGCCCCTCCTTACCTGATTTGCAAGTTTCTTTTGCAAATAAACTATGATACTTTGGTAATATGGTCCAGTCCATGATGAACAAATTGAAAGTGAATAAAAGCAAAACAAAAGCAATGCATTTTGGATCTGTTCGGTGGTTGGCCCGAGTCAGGGACTGTTTACAAATAGTTGGGAGGAATGGGAAAAAGCTCTCAGTGGTCCCTGAATTTAAATATTTGGGAGTACACTTGGATTCCAATTTTAGCATGGTACCACACTGATATTGTTGGGAAAAAGATAAATCAAAAGATAGGATACTTGTACAGAAACATTGACTCATTCACTGACAAAGCATGAATGTTAATAGCAAAACAAATTCTGATTCCAACATATGATTATGGGTATGCACGGTTTGTGAATTGAAACAGAGTCTCTTTAAAAAAGTATCAACGTATTTTAAAGAGTTGCTGATGCCTTTGGTAAGACTTTGGAAAACATAATAGTTGGACACGGTTCAGCTTGGATTTCAAGTATCTTCTAAATATTTCTCCTCTGCATTATATATTACTAAAGAAATTTCCACAAAACCAAGATCTTTACCCTTAGAATTCATCTGCCTGCATAGCTTACTCCCTACTTGAAATCATAATACTGTGCTGTGACATCACAGTCTGTTGCTGTGGGAGTAACTGTGATGTCACAATAGAGTAATATGACATCAGGTTGGGAATCAGCAGTAGGAGCTAATGAACCCTCAAGAAAGAACTATCCTGTTTTCATGCATATCATCTCAGTATAAATAATAGAGATAAGAAATACAGAGCTAATGAGACATATAAGCTGCTTTGTATTCAGATGTTATGTTGTTCAAAGTACTTCTCGAGACATCAGTGGCCCTTTAAATAATATTTGTCATTTTGCTCTAAAAGTACCGTACAGAACACATTATATTCGGGGATGGGAATATTGCCCCCTCAGTTAAGGATAGCCTATAATGCAGCAGTATTTGCCTTTCATGTTTATAAAAACTCTGGTCCTGGTATTCTATTTTCTTCCTTCTGTTCAAAGTCTAAGATTCACATTACAAGGAGTAATTCATCTGTGCTTTTCTAAGTTATTAAACTAACACTGGGGAAAAAATCATTTACGTGGTTTGGTCCTAGCATCCTGAACAATTTGTTTGAACTGGTTACATCTGCTTGAAATGCTATGTACTTTAAACATCTTTCAAAGAAGCTGTAGTGTGAAAATGCCAAATATTCATGTCAATATTTACAATTGCCTTGCTTTTCCTAATGGTTGTATTTATTTAGTAATGTACAGTATGTCATTGTTAATCATTTTAGGTCAGGCATGACTGAAAAAGAGCTGTGCCCAGTTGGCTCTAAGATGCCGGGTTGACAACAGTTTTGTTGACTGGCATCACAGCATTGAGAATTATGTCGACCACAAGTTGAGGTTGACATAATTCCTGAATGTCTCCTGTCCCTTTTTCCATCGGGGCATCACCCCCAAATCCCCATGCGGGGCTCTGCCCCACATCCCCATACTTTAGATTATCAACCCAGTTGGAGTTCATTCAGGGAGGGGGCGCAGTACCGGGAGACAGTGCACCCCTGTCTCAGGCACACCAACACAGCGACCTGTTGGTGAGCTGTTGATTCCATCGACAGCAATGTAGGTCACTGTGCTGGTGTCAGTGTACAGGCGGTATACCTGCCTGGCTCATCTCCTGGTTAACAATAAAAACATGAAAAAGAAAAATATCTTCACTACCAGGTCATGACTGACTTGATGTACATTATACCTAAAGGTACACGTGCTGAATGTTTTACAAGATTGTACCAATGATATGTGTTATTTTATGTGTGACATTCTGTTGCCTTAGGGCTTCCTTGAAAATGGACTACCTTATGTCTAAGGAGTTAGCCTGTCAAAATTTTCTGAATAAATAAATAAAAATAGTACGACCCTGATTCTCTGAACCTCCCTAATTTGAAAATACCTATCTAATGAACTCACTTTGTGTCACCTGACATCACCGCTGCACTGGCTGTATCATTCTACATTCAGACACTCAGACAGCAAAATGCTGTCAGTCATCTGGTGGCATCTGCTTTTAAAGGCAGTTGTAATCTTCACTGTACCACATTCTGTTCTTTGTGCTCATGTCAGCATGTTAGCAAAATAGAAACAAAGTATTCTTACTGTTGCCCCAAAATCACAATTCTTGAGTCACTTGAGAATGAGAAACAGGCTGTAGCATTGGCGTCTGAATACGGAGTTGACAAATCTACTATCTCAGACATTAAAAATAATAAAGAAAAGCTTCAGTCATTTGCTATGATCATGGAAGGAACATTTGAAATGGAGCAGAGGAAAAAATGATAATCCACCAAGAGGATAACAGAGATGCCACAATTTATACAATCCCATGTCCACATACTGTGAGACCAATTTCTAGGTGGTGAGACAGGTCTGGCAAGGGAAAAGGGCTTTCTGGTTGAAATAGTGAACATTGTGTGCTGAATTTTAGTACTGAACATTTTAGGCTCAGACAGGAAATAGTCTGGGAGCAGTAGTTCTTGAAGCCTGCTCTTTGAACTACATCTTCCTGAAATAGCGAGGGCTAAGACATGCACAGCATGTCTGTGCATGTCTGCAGTGTCAGCAGAGAAGAGAGGAAGGAAGGAAGCAGGTAATATTGGCCTGATAATGAGTGAGTTACTGACAGCAGCTGGTAACTCGTGCCCTGAGTGAGTATAGGTGTGAGAGTATGGATTCTAATGTGGTTAACTTAGAGGGGGTCAGTTGGGGCTAATATGTACACACTATAAGAAAATAAGTAAAGATATAGCTAATGAAATGTTGATATTCTCCTGTACTGAATGAAATTTGATTAAAGAATTGAGAAACAAAATACTGGAGTTGGATATGCAACTAATTACAGTGCAACAAAATGTCATACTACAAAACAGCGCTACGGAGAGTCCGAAGGAGGTAAAGGACATGGATAATGAAACAAGAGATAGTAGAAAGAGGCCTAGGAAGGGGACTGCCTCAGAGGAATGGTTTACAGCAAATAGGACATATGACAAAGGGAGACGCAGAGCAATGGGGTTTAGCTTGGAAACACATAAGAGTTGTGAACCCTTAATTGTATTGGATGTAGAATGTGAAAGAAATCTAATAGTTAATGGGACAGAGGGTCAAGGTGTAGTAAATGGTGAACCTCAACAGGAGATACAGCATACTAGAGTTAGTGCAGCAACTGAGAGTAGCACACTGGAAAGGGATATGCAAGTGGAGAAAGGGCATATAAAAAGAAGTAAACACTGTGGAACAGCAAAATAAGGTACTGGTATATCAAAGCCAGCTGTTGATTATAATAAAATTCAAAGTGATTTACTGGGAAATTAATGTGAGGAGAGTGGTATGGATACCACACTGACTGCTGCAAGTGGGATGACTTCTGTTAGGAGCACAGGTGATAATAATAAAACAGTGTACGTATTAGGGGACTCTATAGTTAAGTATACGGATAGATATACTTCAAGAGGTAATAAAGGAAATGTGGCTACAAGTTACTCCTCAGGGGCTATAATTGGAGATATTAGGGGCATGCTCAAAAATATTGTTAAAGAAGGGGATGGTAGTGCCACCATTGTGCTTCACGTGGGAGTTAATAACCTTAAAAACCAAAGCATTGATGATATAAAAGAGGAATATAAAAAAACATTGGTTGAAATTAAAAAGTTAAATAATAAAGTGGTATTCTCTGAGATATTGCCATTACCCAGAGAGAATAATGTTTATATAATTGAGTTGAAAGAAGTTAATAATTGGTTAAGACAATGGACACTTGGGGAAGGATTAGAATGTATAACCCATTGGGAATCTTTCGAAAACAGCCCATCCTGTTTTTGTAAAGAAGGTCTCCATCTCAGTAAGAAAGGAAGTAGAAAGTTGGGACTTGCCCTGAAGAGAATTGTAGATAAAGATTTAAACTAAAGGGTAGGGGAGACAGGTTATTAAACACATGAATCAGAAAAATGAGAACCTGAACAATAATAAAGTTATTACAACAGAAGGAGCACGTAAAAAAGTTAATCGGACTGACTTGAAAGTATGGTCCTTAAATGCAAGGAGTCTGAATAGCAGAAAAAAACTGGAACTGGAGGCTCAGATGTTAACAGAACATATTGACATGTGTATGATTACTGAAACATGGTGGGAGAATGGTGCAGATTGGAATTAGAACATTGATGGTTATACATTATTTGAAAAAATAGGAAAAATAAAAAGGGAGGTGGTGTAGCTATTTATCTAAAGAATAATATACAAGGTCAAGCTTTGAAACTGCCAGAAAAATCGGAAATTGAATCACTTTGGTTGGCACTAGAGGTAAATACAGGGAACAAGTTATATGTTGGTGTTTACTATAGGGCCTCTAATTCCAGTAGGGATTTAAACAGGCAAATAGAAAATGAAATCGAACAGATGGCTTAGAAGGGAGATGTACTAATCACCAGAGATTTTAACTACCCGGAAATATGTTGGTTGCTAGATATGCATTCTGTTACAGGCAATAAGCATTTTGTAAGCTCTCTGTTTACATCTGACCTACAACAGCTAGTTTTCAAGCCTACAAGAGGGGACAATATTCTAGATTTGATAACAAATAGATCAGATAAGATTTCAAAAATAAAGATAAGAGAAGGAGTGTCTAATAGCGATCATAATACAGCAGAATTTATCATTAAAAAACATATAGTGTATATACTACGGGGCACTACAACTGTAAAAAATTATAATAAGGCAGACTTCAAAAAAATGAATCAAGAATTCCAGGCATGGAAGTGGGAAGATGAGCTGGCAGGGAAAAACACACAACAGGTGTGGAATATCTTTAAAAATAAGATCAGATCTTTGGAAGATAAATATGTGCCATGCAGGAAATTGTACAATAAGAGAGGTAAAAAGCCTACTTGGTACAATTCAAGGGTACTTAAGCTGATTAGTAAGAAGAAAAAGGCTTTTAAGAATATGAAGAAGCTGGGGACGCTAGAGAGTATAGAGGATTATAAAAGGACATTAAAACAGTTGAAAAAGACTATAAGGTTGGAAAGATATAACATTGAATTTGACATAGCACATAGAAGAGATAACCCAAAAGGTTTTTTCTCATATGTGAATAGGTCCAAAGGAAAAAATAATCAGATAGGTCCATTGATAGTGAACAAGAAAGAAATAACTGATCCGAAGGATATGGCAGAGGCCTTTAATGATTATTTTGCTACAGTTTTTGAAAAAAAAAACTAGAATTGGAAATGCCAAAACAGATAAGGTCTGTGATCAATATGACCTTGAAATGCCTTTATCATTTTTGCAGAAGTTTGTAAAAAACTTAAAAGCTTATAAATCAGCAGGCCCAGATCAGCTTACTCCAAGACTAATAAAAGAAACAAGTCAATATATAGCCCCACCTTTGAGCCAAGGCTCTTTTACAAATGTTCCATGTCTCATGTTACAGTAGACAACATAAATTGCAATAGGAAAAATAACATTTGGATTGAGTTAGAGACAGGACACAAACACATACTGTGCAGGGAAAGGGACAAGGGAATAGGAGAGAGAGAGGAAGGGAGAGAAAAAGGAAATCAGGGGAGTAGAAGGAGTTAATAGAAAGAAACAGGGGATGGGATAGGAGAGTTGCAGGGAGACAAAGGGGGGATAGTGAGGAGAGGTCGGGGATGGTGGGGTCAAGTGGCCATGGCGGTGTTGTCTGGTGGATAAGAGCATGAGAGGGGGGCCCATGGAGGGCAAATGCGAGAGGATGCCAAAGCCCCACACAACAGGGAACAGGAGGAGTACCGATTTGTTAGCCAGGGTAGTCACAGGTGCTGGAGGCAATGAGGGTGTTTCGGAGCCTGGATTTGAAAGCACCGAGTAGGGTGGTAGAGGTAGTTTTGCTAGCAAGACCATTTAGCCAGGTGGGGCCCAGGGCAAAGGATCTTGACCTTTGTGTCGCGGCAGCGAGGAACTTGAAACAGCTATGCTTGATCCCTTGGTGGTTCGACTGGTTTTCGGGTTGAAGGAGGGTACAGACTCCTGGAGGGGCAAGGTCCATCTGGATTTTCTTAGCAACCACACAGGTTTGGTATTTTTTTCTAATTTCCAGTTGCAGCCAATTTGTTTGAGTGTAGAGGTCACACATGTGTGGGAGACGTTTGGCACCAGTGATGAATCGACAGGCCTTGTTTAGGGTGGTAGTTACCTATCTAAGTGCAGTGGCAGTGGCAGTGGCAGTGGTGGAGCCATAGATGACAAGGCCATAGTCAATCAAGGAGATGATAGAGCTCTGGACAGCAGCTGCAAGGGCCTCTTGAGTTAGGTGTTGCTGGAGGCAGTAGAGAAGGCTCAGTCTGGAGTTTGCAGCTTTGGCAATGTTATTTATGTGGGCAGCGTAGGATAGGTGGGAGTCTAGGGTGATCCCGAGATATTTGAAGGATTGGACCTGACCCAGAGGGCCACCTAGGCTGGTGTCTATGGAGAGATGGAAAGGCTTATGTTTGTTATGGGAGCTGCTGAAAACCATGGTCTTGGTTTTTTTCTGGTTAAGGATCAACTTATTTTTTTTAACCAGTTTTTAACCAAGGTGAAGCCATGCTGAAGGTTCAGTTGTAGGTGGTTTGGGTCCTGACGAGAGGCAAGAATGACTGCATCATCCATGTACAGTATGATTTGTTGGGCACAGGAGTCTGGGAGTGTGTTGAGAAACAAGCTGAAGAGTAGTGGGCCCAGGATGGAGCCTTGGAGAACACCAGAGTGGACCTCTTTGGTATCAGACAGCACATCCACAATTTTCACATATTGGGACTGGTTTCCCAGGTAACTTTTGAACCAGGCAACAGTTTCAGTGGAGAGTCCAGCGTTCTGTAGTTGACCCAGCAGGAATCGATGGTGGACAGTATCAAAGGCCTTGGTCAGGTCTATAAATATTGCTCTGGTTAGAAGACTGTTGTCCAGAGAGTTGTGGATGGCACCCATGAACTCAAGTAGGGCAGTGGCAGTACTGTGACCTTTTCTGAAACCATGTTGTTGCCGGCAGAGAATGTTATATTTGCCCAGATAGTCAGTGAGCTGGTCAGCTACTATCCATTCCAGGGCCTTAGAGAGAGGCTTAGAATTCTTAATACATCATTCGAAACAAGACAGGTACTCCAGGACTGGAGACAGGCTTTAGTGATACCCTTATGGAAAAAAGGAGACAGGATGGTAACTTCAAACTATAGACCTGTCAGTCTAACTTCTATAACTGGCAAGATGGCTGAGAGCTTTTTGAAAACAAAACTGGAAGAAAACATCCCATTACAGGGGTAGTAGATGAAAGGCAACATGGGTTTAAAAAAAAAACAGAGGATGTACAATAAAACATCTCTGTTTTTAAGAAAAGATAAAAAAATTGGTTGGTGAAAAGATTCCCACTGATATTATTTTCTTGGACTTCCAGAAAGCATTCAATAAGGTCCCACATGGAGCATTGATTGATAAAATTATAGATTTAGGTTTGGACAGTAGAATTATAAATTGGACTGAAAGTTGGTTGCAGGATAGATACCAAAGAGTGACAGTGGTTGGGGCATGTTCTGCACCCAGGGAGGTTACTAGTGGAGTGCTGCAGGGGTCAGTGTTGAGGCTGGCCCTTTTTTCTGTTTTCATCAGCAACTTACAGTTTAACTTTAAAAATAATATTATAAAATATGCTGATGATTTTAAGCTAGGGGGACCAGTAGGTACGATGAAACAACAGCAGGAAATGATAGACGACTTGCAAATAATCAAGGATTGGGCAAGGAGGAATAAAATGCCCTTTAGTGTACAGAAATGTGTCAGTATGCACTTAGGAAAAAATAACACTAAACAGACGTATGTGTTAAATGGGGAATTATTGAAGAAAGTGGCAAACGAAAAAGATTGTGGTATTATTGTGGATAATAAATTGAATTTTGTGACACATAGGATACATACATTAACCAGAACAAATGTTATGATTAAAAATATTAATAAATGTTTCAATAATAAATCTTTGAATTGTAGGTTACCACTGTACAAACTGTATGTAAGGCCGCATCTGGACTATGGATCCCAGATACGGAATCCATATAAGCTTGGTGATACCAATAAACTGGAGAAGATACAGAGAAGATACACTAAGTCATGGTTGTTGGAAAATGGGGATGTTTGGACCCACTGATGTGGGGAGCGGCAATATGGGCAAAGATTGCCTTCTTTCGCTCTATACCCAGTATGAATACCCAGTAGAGGCAGAAGACAGAAAAGGGAATGTTGATATTTGGTTCTGTAGAAAAAGGAGATTATTTAAACACTATCTTTAAAGGTTGTTATGTACATGGGAACAGAGGTGTGGAGATTATTAAAACACGGAAGTATTCCAAACATTACCCATAGCCAAAGCATGGGTAATGTTGGGTATACTTCCGAAAAAGAGTCCTGCTGTTGAAACACCTGCCAATGCCGATAATGCTGACAAACCAGATATTGCTGCTTCCACTGTCACTGATGTTATGCCCAAAAGCCGCATGCCTGTGAAACAGTGACTGAGGCCAAAGACAAATTAGACATCATCATTGAACTGGCAGGGAAGCTGACTCTGAACATGTCTGAGGATGAACTAAATGAATGGGTCACGTGAGATGAGAAGGAGGATAGTCGCAAACACCCGGATGATAATATGATCGTCTTGGCTGTAACAGCCAATAACAAAGAGATGGAGCAAGTGCCACTAGAAGAAGGTGATGACTAAGATGCAAAAAGACAGACAGAAGCCTCATATAAGCCTCAATGAAACTAAAGAATTCTTTAGAAAATGTCTGTTGTGACTGGGAAATCAAGAAGGGTGCAGTCTGATGTACCTCATGCTTCTGTTGCCTCCATTTTCGATAATACTGTACATGGTCTCAAAAGGCCAGGCAAAAGCAAAAAGTCTTCACAGACATTTTCAAATATAATGCAGTATACAATAACAGTGGCATATTAGCATAAGAAATGCAGTACTGCTGTGCATCTCCTCTTGTAGCATGTAAGCATCCCTCACGCAAATTCACATGCGGACATAGCACCCCTTCAATGTTATAAATAGCACTCCCTTAATAACGTGCTCTAAATTATCCAAACTGTACAGCTGTCTCACAAACAGTTTGGATAACCCAGGCCCTACTGTACATACATGACTGTAACCCTCTTCCAAAAGGGGGGACTACCTTCCTGCCAGGAGTATAGGAAGAGGCTTGTCACTCACCAAGATCAGCCTTTCCACCAGCAGATGCACTAGACATTTGCTCTCATTCCCTGAGGAACTACAGCTAGGGGATTAACAAGTACTGCAGTGAGTGCTACACTGAACTGATGACAGACAATGGAGTGCACGGTGATGCTCACAGACACTCCCTTGACCCTAACTGACAGACAGGGGGTAGGGTGAGGAAAAGATTGCTGCTCAGTTGTTATTTGGTGCCCCGTAGGCACACCTGATGGTTGGGAGCAACTGTTGAGGGGGAGATTTTGTGTGGAACTGCAGAGCTGTTTAACAGGCACAGAGGATGCCATCTTTGTTGTTCTTTGGCCCTGTTGACCTGTGGGAAGGGGTCGGAGGCCACCAGCAAACAGGAGTGCCTGTAAGTTAAAAAGAAGTCAGGGAGTGCTTGGAAAAGGCATGCACACTGCCTAGATCCTGCATAATACTTCTGCCTGCTGAAAAGAAGCAATGAGAGTATCCGCAATAACAGGGCCATTGAGATAGGGAATTGTGAGAGGGACTTATACAGAGTTTCAACAGAGAGAGACAGAGAGAGAGAGAGAGAGAGCTACCTAAAGGGAAGGAATGCCATTTGCCTAAGTATGTGAGAGAGACAGGCATGCTACACCTCAGCCCTGATATTCAGCCAGATATCCCTCACCAGGAGCCATACATACAGAGTTTGAGACTGAAGCCTGAAGTGCCTAGTGGGGACTTTGGTCATCAGAGCAGGAGCTGCCTTGCATCTCTTCATCTTTGGGAGAAGCCAACCTGCTTTTCCCAGGAGAATTCCTGCTGTGAGGATTCTTCCTTGTAGAGGTCCTAGACACCTAAGGACCTCTGCGACTGACTGCCTTTAGGGGGATGAAAAAAGGCCACCACGGGGTTAAGAAGACTTATCGAAGTTTGATAGGAATAAACACAGTCCATACCTTTCACAGTCCATACCTTTCATGGCCAGAGAAAGCATTATGTCCACAGCACATTTATAACCACAAATCCTATGTCCAAGGGAAATCCACTGTGTAAGAGCAATTGTGTAGCGGGGAGCTGGTTGTGGTCGTGTGTATATTCACAACAAAAACAAAGTGCAACCGCTCTCTAACACAACATCCATAAGAAAAGTATTTCAACAGTATTTTACTTCTTCATCCAGTCCAGTCCCAACGTTTCGCCACTCAGTGGCTTCTTCTGGGGAGCTGATAAAAATGCATAAACATTTGTAAATACACCCATAATGGAGTACTTTAGTGTTGTCTGATCTTTTTTCCATAGCAAATATAGTGTTTATATAATTTAAGAGACTGAACATAGTGAAGGGACCAACCATCTCTAATGTATATCATATGTATAAAATTAATATTACAAATGCAGGTCATATATACAAATTCTGGTGTATCTGCCCAACATGAATAAAAAATGCCCATAAGGCTACCTGCTCCCCAGAAGAAGCCACTGAGTGGCGAAACGTTGGGACTGGGCTGGATGAAGAAATAAAATACTTTTGAAATAATTTTCTTATGAATGTCGTGTTAGAGAGCAGTTGCACTTTGTTTTTGTTCACAGTAAGTGTATGCCAATCATCCTGCAAACACCAGCATGGAGAACAACCCCAACAAGTTGCATTACAGCAGATGCTTTGTACATTTGATTAAAGACCAGGGAATTGCTCTACAACATGGATAGTTAGCTAGGGAAAGTTAGAGTTAAATTGGTTGGGCCTGAATTTCATGACTTTTAGACGTGCCCTGGAGAAAGACTTGTTAACCTTCTAAAGTTTGTGCTGCACTAACTTGTTGCTAACCCTATATAACCCTTCTTTGAGAAACTTTAATTTTGGGATACTACTACAGAGTTTTCCATCAGCCTTAACTGTACCTCCTTGCCTTCAGGGCTGAAATTCTCACTGTCTGTGTGAACACAGAGACTTCGATCTCCCAGAAGGACTTTGGGAACTGGTGCGCCAGTTTGGAAAGTGTTATGGGATTTTGGCAAAACTGTGTTTAGTGGGTGGTGGGCCCATTGTTGTTTTGCATGCTTGCTTTACTTATCCTTCCCTTCCAAATCCTTGATCTGGAGTTTCTTATTTATTTATTTATTTATTTATTTGCACATCGGTTTACAACCTTTGAGCCAGGGGCTCATTTTCAAAGGTACCTCGTCACAAAGAGGACAAATACAGTACAGACATTCATGTTACAGGATGTAGGTTACATGGAATTAACATACACATTTGTGAAGAACATGACAGGTACAGCAGTAAATACAAAATACAAAAACTCACTTATGGTTACAGGATATGGGTATATCAATCAATCGGTGATTGGACCGATATTACAGAGAGGCCAGATTGGTTATTGTGGCACCATAGGGACTGCAAATGGAGCAGTCAGTAGAGCAGTGGTAATTTAACAGGTTACAGCAGTATATAATGGTAAGAGCAGTCAGGAGCAGTGGCAAATTAACCAGGTTACAGCAGCACATAGTAAAACTGCGGAGGCAAAGTCAACAAGAGCAATTTAAGCCAGGTTACAGTAACATATAGCAATACTCAGTTTGAGCAGTCGGCAGAGCAGTGTAATTTGCCAGAGGAGATACGTGACTCACATGGGAAAGGCCAAGCATCGGGAATAATTACTGTACAGTCCATGGTGGTACAAGTATAGAGTGGTGCGGTTTGGATGCTGCCCAGTGGGCATTGTCAGGGCACAGGTGGGTAGTGCCTCAGATTATACAGGTGCAATTTGTGTGTTGAACAGTTCACTTCTAGAGTGCAGTTTTGAATTTGGAGATCGTAGGGCATCTGTGGCGTGGAGAGGGGCCGAGTTGAATCAGGAAGGGGCTCTATGGGGAAGGACCTCTGACCATGGGAGGACCTGGCTCTTGGTGTCTGGAAGGTGGTCTTTGGGAAGTCGTGTACAGACCAGAGGTTTGGCTATGGGAGGAGGCTGACAGCCCTGGGAGACAGTCCTAGGAGTTTTTTTGCTATTAGGCATGTTTGGTAGCATGATCGTTCATCTAGGTTCAGCAATGTTGCCAGCCCGTGGAGCTGGCGTGAATGTATAAACCTGGGGCCCCAGTGATTAGTCTGCATGCCTTGTTAAGTAACAGGTGGATTTTGTTGGCGCAGTTGTGTCGGCAGCCCGTAGACTGGGAGTCCATAGTCTACCAGGGATAATATAGAGGATGTTACACGCAAGCCGGGCCGAGGAGGCGCTTTAGTAAGCGGTATAAGATACCTAGCTGCATATTGGCTGCTGAGGCAAGGTGTCAATGTGGGTATGGTAGTTGAGGGCTGAGTCAAAGGTGACCCCAAGGCTACTTGAACGAGTGTACTTGCTCTAGTGGTTTTGGAGCCAGGAGGATGTGGAGTGGAAAATTGCTGGCTTTATTTTGGGGGTGGGCAAGAGCATTGTTTTCGTTTTGAGTTTATGATCAGTCTATGCTTTGTGAACCAGGTTTCTGCATCAGTATCAGAGCTGCAGGGATTCCTGAAGGGAGGTAGGGTTGCGGTGGGAGGCAAAGATGACAGCGTCGTCTGCATGCAGCAGCATATTTCCGGTGCATTCACTTGGCAGAGTGTTAAGGTAGAGCGAGAAGAGTAGAGGTCCCAGGATGGAGCCCTGAGGAACCCCCGATCGGATGGGACATGATTTTGATAGTGTTCCATTAATTTTGACACATTGGGAGCGAGACGATAGATAGCTGGTGCACCAGGCGAGTGGCCCAGTAGCGAAGCCAGCCTGGTGGAGTGCACCCAGTAGGAGGGGGTGGGAAACAGTGTTGAACACCTTGGAAAGGTCGATGAACACTGCCCCAGCTAGAGAGCCAGAGTCCAGGGATGTGTGTAGGAATGTTGAGAACTCTACTTTTGCTGTGCCTGTGCTGTGTCCTGCCTGGAAACCATGCTGTTCAGGGCAAAGGATGTTGTATTTAGTCAGTATTCCCCCCACCCCAATAAAACCTATGTTGTATTGTATTGACTGACCTCTTGGTTATCATTGCATAGTGTGTTATTACCAGAGCCATAGGAGGAAGGCATTTTGCTGCCCTGGACAATAGACTAATCCCCCCCCCAAGAAAAGAGCCAAAGCTCTGAGGGGTTTACATGCTCTGTGGTGAGTTTTGGGGCTTTTCTTGAAGAAAAAAATTACTTTTGTTACATGTTCCCTACCCCTGATTTCAGGGAATATTTTGCTCCCATGAAATATGAGATGTGGGAGACTCTGGCTGGGTGGCACTGGCTACAAAATGGAAGTCCACACATTACATTAACTACTAGTCTACTGCAGTAGATAATCAACTACAGTTGCTAAATTATTTATTATTTTCACTGAAAAGCATAGCCCCTTCTTATACACATTACATACAGACATTTCAGATTACCTAAAGGTGGACATGCAGTGTCACAAGGAATTTGGAAATAGGGCAGGTGAGTGGGATGCTGGGACATGGGTGCAAGGCAGTAGAACAAAGAGGGGCTGTGGAAGTGGCCGCCTACCTAGAATTTAGCAAGGCATTTGACACAGTCCCACACAAAAGATTAATAAACAAGTAAGTCAGCCTGGGAGTGGGTCCCAGGATGGTAGCCTGGGTAAACAATTGGCTGGGCATGGGCAGCAGGAGGACACAGGGTAATAGTAAACAATGGAGTCCACTCCGAAGAAAGAGGGGGGTTACTAGTCATGTACTATAGGGTTGGAACCAGTCCTTTTTAATGTCTTTATAAGTGGCACTGCACAGGGACTGGAAGGAAAAGTATGCCTCTTTGCAGACAACACAAAGATCTGCAACAGGGTTGATCCACAATGGGGGTGGAAAGGATGAGAAGGGACTGACTTAGCAAACTTGGATGACTGGTCTAAAGTATGGCAGCTTAGATTCAGTGCAAAGAAGTGCAAAGTAATGCACCTGAGAAATCAAAACCAAGGGGAAGACCACACATTGGGGGGTGTGGTACTAACTAAAATGGAATGGGACCTGGGGCAGTCATATCAGATGTCCTAAAAGTAGGCAAGCAATTTGAGAAGGCAGTTAGGAGGGCTGGTGGAAACTTAGATGCATAGGGAGAGGCATCGCTAGTAGAAAACAAGGGGTTGTTATCCCTCTGTACAGACAGTTGGTGTGAGACTTCATCTGGAGTACTGTGTACAGTTCTGGAGACCCATCTCTGCAAGGATATAGACAGGATGGAGGTAGTCCACAGAAGGGCAACTAAATGGTACAAGAGTCTAACATGTTTCAATACAAAAAAATAGCAGGACAAGGGGACACAACATGAGATTAGAGGAGGCCGAATAAGGGGTAATGTGAGGAACTTCTTTTTCACAGACAGGGTGGTGGATGCATGGAACAGCATGGCCTTTCTCAGGAAGTGGTGGATATGAATACAGTGCAGGGCTTTAGACAGGCATGGGATAGGGTAGGTATAAGGGAGCAATACAGATGAGTATGAATAGATAGACCATTGACAGAGTAAAGGCCTATTGCACATTCATAAGGTAGAAAAAATGGGCAAACTAGATGGGCCCTTGTGGTCCTTATCTGCAGTCAACTCTATGTTTCTATGTAAGTTATCTGACTTTCTATCATCAGCCTAGAGGGCAGCAGTGCCAGCGGTAGTAGTCGTACTATACTTCCCGGGTCGGGTGGGTCACTCCAGTCTCCAGGTGGGTGGGAGTGAGTCAGTTATTCCCGACCCGGGAAGCACAGTACCACTACTACCACTGGCGCTGCTACCCTCTAGGCTGATGATAAACAGTCAGGTAACTTAATTACTGGAGTCAGGTGACACCACACTAGATTGAAGTGACTACTGGACTGGCTGGCTCTCTGGGACTGGGGCGGATGGCTGGCCGGTGACAGCCAGATCCAATTGTGTACAGTATTATTCTACTGTCCGCTCAGCTCCCAGAGAAGCCTATTGTACCTATTTCTTAAAGTTCAAGAAATAAGTACAGTAGTAAGAGACAATGGTCTTTAATAAGCCATATATTAAACTGGATTCAGTGTGAGAGACAGTGAACAAGTAAGTGTATCTGTCATCGGATGCCAGGTAAACCCAACCCAAGCAAACTAATTAATTTGCATTTTTTATATATCTGAAATACATCCAGTGGGGAGACAGAGTGAGTAAACTTTCATAATGTCAGAGTATCGCGACCCCAGTAAATA
This sequence comes from Neoceratodus forsteri, assembly GCA_016271365.2. NCBI lineage: Eukaryota > Metazoa > Chordata > Ceratodontiformes > Ceratodontidae > Neoceratodus > Neoceratodus forsteri. Next base: position 796,046,541 of record CM028134.1, on the reverse strand, counting down.
TCAAAAGATGTCTAATTCTGTGAAAAAAGTGGGCAACAGAGTGAGTAGCAGTGTCCGGCTGACATGACACATCAGCCCACACCCCTTACAATATAATTACAATTTACATGATAACACCACTTTTTCCCCATGACCCCAGTCAGCTGGGATGTAGTATAATTGCAGGGTGTTTGTGGAGGATGTTGGACCGGTGGTACTCTTTTTTGGAAACTCTACGCACTACAGTGGGGACGTGATCACGCTGTGGGCGTGCTCCTGTTGCAAAGTCCAACCGCCTCCACAATCACTGAAAACTAGCAACGAGGGAACTCATAATTATTGATGGGGGTGTGGAGGGGTGGAGCCCCCCCAATTACAAGAATTTTACATTTACAATAAGACTGCTTATTTAATCTCCCCGTACAACGCGATGCAATCATTACAACTGACTGACTTTTTGCTGGAGCACATTCCAATGTGCCAGGCTGCCAAACAGGCAGAGGAGAATGAGGATCCACAATAATTTAACTGCCTAACTAGTTGTGAGGTTGCTTTATGTTTTGTAATATTCTGTGGTATTCTTTCTGTAGGGTGCTTCTTCATCCCCGGTAAAAAATACAACTTCATCGGTGCACTCGGGGAGTGTAGGGGCGGAGCGTCCCCCACAGAAAGAATAATATCACAGAATATCACAAAACATAAGACCAGAAACCATAAAAAAACTAAAAGCTTTGCTGTGTAACAGAGACAACTGTGGCATTTGTGGAGGACATTGGACCAGTTGTAATTATTGCATCAGGTTGTACGGGGAAGTCAAACAAGCAATCTCTTACTGTAAATGTTATTCTTGTAATTGGGGGGCTCTGCCTCCACCTCCCACATCCCCGTCAATAATTATGAAATATCAATCAATTTGAATTATTGACGAGAGAGGAAATACCCAGCAGAGCCTGACATCTCTCTCTTGTGTATTGGAGGATGTTGGCGCTTGCATTTCAGCAGGTTAACCTAAAAAGCGCCAGCAGTCCAACGTCCTCCACAAAGAAATGCCTAAATGCAGTACTCCCTCCCTGCCTGGTAAGGGGTACCATGATCAGCCACATATGGTATCTTGGTGGGGGGGGGTATGTAAACTGCAAATAACTTCCTTCCTTTATGACAGCAGAACTAGAAAACTAAGTTGACCACCCACTGTAATTTGTCACTGAGCTAATAAAAATACCATTTCCCTTTAATACATAAACAACACTTAGACTCAGGTAGTTGAAATTTATCATCTAACTAACTGACTGGGAAGGGCATTTCTCGTACATCAACAACAGGAAATTACAGTGAGTGTGTGTGTGTGTGTGTGTGTCAGTTTAACATTTTGTGCTTACAGTACTTCTGTCCTTGTGCCATTTATTTTTTATTTGCAAATTGCTCTATGCTGCCCTAGTGCCTAGCGGCTGGCCCCTGCCTTGGCTGGCTAGCCGACAATTTAACTTACTTTACTTAAGCTAAGCCTACCATCACCCCCTCTTTAAATGAGGGGCTGCTCAGTTGGAGTCTCGGAGAGTCAAGATATTAGTCACTGCTGCCATGTGTGTGCATGGGGCTGGAATCTGGATGATTCATTCATTCTTGTGGAGGAGATTCGGGGATATTGGTCATGGGACTGGTCGACTGGAGAATGGGGTCTGGACTGGGAGGTGGGACACAGCCATGCAGGCCTGGCTGGCTGCCAGTGCCTAGAGGAGCTGGATTCGGGAAGATTTATTTTTTCCAATCGCCGTCAGACTCAGCACTCGGGAGGGGAGGGACAAGGACGTACTACTCGACAAGATCCTTCCTGGCTGTGACAGGAAGGATGGAATCAAATTGTAGTCGGAAAATCGATCAAATATATTCATGAAGATGATATTTAAAAAAAAAACATCCATCCAGACCAGTACCAGGCAGCAGCTGACTCATCAGTCTGTCTAAATAGTATACCCCCGAATATAAGGAAGAAGTCACGAGTGCTTTAAGTTGCTTGCCTTGTATGCTAACAGTCTCTCTCTCTCTCTCTGTCTTATCTCTATCTCTGCTGGACCACGCTCTAGTCTGCACCCTCCCTACTAATTCTATCGCTCGTCTCACTTTGTTTTGGTTTTTTTTCCTCTCCACCTACAGTAGAACACTCTTCCTCTCTACTAGTCTACTACCGCCTCTCTCTATCAAAACCTACTCCAAGTCTCCCGTGCCCGTACCTTATATACTGTCTGTACTGCCAGACCCCACATGACTTTTTCTTTGCAGAGACAGCAGACCATGTGACCTTCCCCCCAGACTCGCTGGTCTTTCCACGGGATGCACCCCTGCTGGCAGGCATTAGTTATATTACATTCATAACTACAAAGGAAAATGTTTTTTAACGTCACAGCACAGATTTCATTGAACTGAAACTGCACCAGGCAGTGCGCCCCTGGGAGGCATGCGCCCGGGATGGGTGCACCACCCACCCCACCCTTTGTATGGTACTGGTTATTACTCTCCTGGGTTATTGCTGTTGGTTATTGGGGGTAGTGAAGTATAAGCTCTCAGGTCCTGTTGTCACTGTGGGGATGTGAATCACATAATTTCCTCTGGGGAAGTACCTTGGGAGCCAATTGTTAAAAGAATCCCCAAAGGTGGAGGCACTCCTTGCCATATCTGAATCCTAATACCCACAACCTGAACCTGGATGCTATTTGCTCGAAGATCTACAGACACAGCTATTTCTTGTCTGCTTAGCTGAGTCTTGTGTCTTGTAGATAGGATTGTTACATACCTAATTAACTAAATAAAAAAATAAATGAATGTTGAAAAAGGGATGCATTCTGTCTGGCCCTGAGGATGGGTAACAATGGTGACTTAGATGCTAAATATTTTAATATAAAAATAATTGTTATGTGGTTGCAGTGGCTCAAGAATGCCTTGTTTAACTAATTGCTAAAAATGCAATTTTTGCCAATCTTTGGGAAGGGTCCAACATTCCAACAGCATACTGAAAGGAGCAATGTCTGCAGTCCCTGAATGCCATAAGTTGCCCTTCAAGGATTTGAAAAGAGGTCTACTGATGTGTAATGCTGGTCACCCCTTGACTGACTCCCTTTCATGAGTGGGCATATACGTGGTTTATAGGCAGGGCCCCTAGTGCTCTGCGGCAGCATTTTCTGATTTCTGCGGCAGGGCTCCTAGGCTTCTGCAGCAGCATTTTCCAGTTTCTGCAGCATGATTTATTCATTTATGTGGCAAAATGCAGCCCTGCCATTGGTTAAAATATGATGTGCTATCATTGATGACATCACGTGCCTAGCATGGAGGAGGGACTTCAGGATAAACAAGATCGGTACGGGAGCCTGGCACTATGGAAAAACTGTATTTCAGAATAAATATTCACAAAAAACAGTGAATTCTGCGGCATGATACAAATTCTGCAGAACATTCCACAACCACAGAATCATAGAATTCCAGGGGCCTTGCTTATAGTTGACACCCACCTTCTAGAGTAGTGCTACAGTTAAATTTTTGCACAGGTGGTGTATAACATTATTCTCAGAGACTTATCTGGTATCATTAAAGGGGAACATTCATATTTAGTGCCTGCATAGTCTAAAAGTCACATGAAAAGTTCATTTAAAGAAGGTATTGGACTTACCTGCAGCTGGAAGCAGTTCTGAGATATAGCTGACTAAGCCTGCTATATATTACATTCACACCATTTTATGGAGCCTTGTGATGTAATGGAAGAACAAACTGTGAGTAACTGTATGCTTCCCTATATACATTCAGACCACATCCTCTGGGTGCATTAGGCTGAACACAACCTGCAACAATATTTGTAGGCTTGTCCTGATGGCACCTTATTCAATTCACCATTGCAATCTCTACCAGATGATTGGGTGGCTCCCCTCTCAGGCCCGCTGTGACTACTTCCTAGGTTGCCTCATGGACAAATCTATCAGGGAAAAAGATGCACTCCCCTTCACTCCCCTACTCAAGCCTAAACTTTGCTTCCAGGGCTTCCTGAATTCATCTAACCTTGTGTCCATGCCCTCAGGTCACCACAGAGATGGGAAGAAGGCCTTCTCCTCACCTGCGCCAATCCAATGGAACAGCCTATCTGCCCCTCTATGTGCACTGGGATCACAACCCCTGATCAAATCCCACTTTAAGTTCCTCTTTGTGGGATCAGCCACGTGCTCCTGCTCCCTGAGCTGACTGCCTCCCCCTGCCCAGGAGTTGCTGGACTGTCCTTGTTCTACTACATAGATTTATTGTTCTGTATATGTATTTGCATAATGTATCGACGCTGTACTGGATATCTTGTTATGAGCCAGCACTGCTCGGCACTGCTGTGCACGTTCAAATTGTATGTACTGTTATCACTTCATGCACTATTTTTGCACTAATCATACTGTTCTGCTAGTGTGCTAATCTACTTGTACCTACCTAAATATGTTTCTTGTACCACGTTTGGTGTGCCATGTCAATGGCCCGGGTCAGACCTGAAAATGGTCCCTGGGACCAGTGCTCCCACCCAGTTAACAAATAAATAAATACATTTATTTTATTCATTTCAAAAGTTTTGCAAGGAAGGTCATACTAAGCTAGTATCAGCTCATTTCCAGATGTGTTCTTGGGGGAGGAGGAAGAGAACAGAACAGATCCATGGTACAACATACAAAAATAATACATCAATATGGAAATAAGTAAAACAATATATACAAATTACAAGAACATACTACAGAATAAAAATTGCTATACAGTAAATTAACATACAGTAAATTTTGAAACAGGCAGAAGAACATTAAACTATGGGCAACAATCACAAAGACATTTCTAGACGGCTCTGTGATGCTGAGTGATGAGGCATCTCTCTGGCATGCTAGTGACCCAGGTTCTTGTCCCAAGCCCAGGTGTCAGGAGCAGAGACCAGCAGGGAGCGAGTTAAGTGTGTCCTTTGGATGCTTCCCTGTGGACCACTCTTGGAGCGACTCCTGGTGGTGACTTGTGGAGATGCTTTAGGCTGTGTGGGTGGTCACACACAGATGAGCAGCCCCACCCCCAGGACGCTGTCACAGCCACATACATGGGAGGTGGGTGGAGCCCCAAAAAATGGAAAATGCCAGACCGATGCAGGATGTTGCCTGCCCTGTACTGAGGACCCAAGCAGCCTAACCTGAGGTGCTTCTCAAAGAAACCGAGTAGAGTACATCCTCTGGGGTCATCTCCCCCAGCTTCCAGGGCTCTGTCTTGGGGGAGCAAGCCATGGAGGAACATTGCAGTGGAGGTAAGTTCTGGGAGGACGGGCCAGGGTCCACAGCAGGGCTGATGGGGTATGGTCCAGGTGGGAGCAACAAAAACAAGAAAACAAACAAAGATTTCAATAGGGGAAGGGGGAAGGGTTTCCAGGAGTAGTGCTGCAGCTCCAGAGCCTAAGCCCCAGCCAAATTAAAAACCCTTGAACATTTGCCCAGGTCACCCAACCATTGCCAGTGGGAGGAAGACTGGAACACTACCTCCAGGAATGAGTAAACATTACCACAGACAAGTGGGTATGTTATTTATTTATTTTATTTATTTCAATCTAGGATTACAATACCTTTGAGCTGAGGCTCTTTTACAAAGGTTGTACTGGAAGGGTACTGGAAGTAGTAAGCCAGGAGTTGTGTCTGCAGTAAATTTCCAAAACTGCAGAAACACAGAAGTATTCCAGCTCATGCTCCCACAGAAAAAAAAAGTCTTCAGGAACTGGAAGTAAAAAACATAATTACAAAAGCTATAGAAAAAGTCTTTGCCTTCCAGTGGGGCAGAGGCTTGTTCTCAAGAAATTTCTTGATCCATGAGAAAAATGGGGAGTAGCGACCCATTTTAGATCTCAGGTTTCTGACCAAACGTTTGAAAAAAGAAAAATTCAAGATGGTCACACTAAGGACAGTGATACCATCTTTGTAGAAAGGCCATTGTCTGGGATCCCTGGATCTGAAATATGCCTAGTTTCCTATACCAGTCAGACAGTCTCACAGACAATACCTCAGATTCAAACTAGGGAACTGCCAGTACCAGTTCACAGCTCTTCCATTTGGTCTTACCTCAGCTCCAAGGGTTTTCTCAAAGTGCTTGGGTATGGTGGCAACACATGTGAGAAAACAAGGCATTGTGGTTTTCCCTACCTGAATGACTGGCTTGTTTCAAGGAAAACAGTGCAAGAGACAAGTCACAAGGTGCTCAGTTCAGTTGATAAAAGATACCTTTGAGAAACCTGGAATTCTTGATAAGCCTGCAGAAGTTCCACCTAGAGCTTGTTCAAGTATTGGACTTCACAGGAGCAGAGCTAAACACCCTGCATGGAAAAGTTTTCCTCCTACAGGCCAGAGTTACAGCTTTGATAGCAAAAGCACAGTCTTTCACAGCAGGTTAGCCAAGACCTGCAAGAGACATCCTACAGTTACAAGGGTACATGGCTGCATCCACAGCTGTGGTTTCACTGGCCAAGTTTCAAATGAGAGAGATCCTGTACCCTTAAGAGACAACTGGTCTCAAAGATGGGATTTGTTTGAAAAACTAGTGCAGTGACCGGAGCACTAGTGGAGTCATTAGAGTGGTGAATGCAAGAAAGCAATGTCAGAGAGGGCATTCCCTTCCTTCAGCAATCGCCAACAAGTATTCTTACCACAGAAGCCTCATTCCTGGGGTGGGGCGCTCAGCTGCAGGACCTCACGGTGAGAGCACATGGAGCCCACATGAGTCACTAGAGCTCATAAACCTCCTGGGGCCCAAAGCAGTACTACTAGCAATGCAACCTTTCTCCTCCCAGGTAAAGAGTCCAACTGTCCAAGTCAGGCCATCTTCAGGCTGTCTTCAGGCCACACTGGACAGTAGTAAGGGAACCTTCCCCCAGGCCACACTGGACGGTAGGAAGGGAACCTCCCCCATCCAGGGAGCACCAGAGCCACCACCACTACCTCAGAGGTTGCGAAGAAAGCACAGCAGTTGGACCACAGTGGGCTCAGGGAGGGTGAGGATGGTGGAACAGAGGCACATCCAGTCAGTTGCTCCACTCCACAATCCATACACCATTCTGGGGGACCATAGCTCCCCTATGGATGTACCCACAGAGGAGACTAAGGAGGCTGAGGACAACTGTCATGAGGGAGGCCCACAGGAAGGAAGCAGAGGACACCACAAGGAAAGGAAGCAGCTCCTGGTGGGGGACTCAATTATTAGGGGGATAGAACTGGGGGGAGCAGGGAAGACTGAAGTAAGGTGCCTGCCTCGTGCCATGGCTTGGAGGGACAGGAAGCGCATCCTCAGGATCACGAGAACAGCTGCACGGGAGTCTGAGCTGGACATCATTGTCCACCTAGGGACAAATGACTTGGCTCATCATGAGATTACAGCAGTGCAGAAGGACTTTGTAGAATTGGGGAGGGGCCTAAGACAAGTAGCACACACAGTATCCTTCTCTGAGATGCTGCCTGTCAATGGCATGAGCAGGTGAGGTACTTTGCACCATGCAGTTTAATGAATGGTTGAAAAAATGGTGTGGAGCACAGGAGGTTTGGCTTCAATGGGGACTGGGGTCCACCTGGAGGACACCAGCCTATACTGGCAGGATGGTCTGCATCTGTCCAGGAAGAGAACAAGTCTTTTGAGCAATCAGTTTAAGTGCTTCATTGGCAAGGTTTTAAACTAGTCAAGGGGGAGGCACTGATAAGCAGCAGGAAAATCCCAGCCTCTCCCTACAAAACAGGGTACTAAATGAGAAAAAGACTGAGGTAGAAAGGTCAGTGGGGGATGCTGCAACAGAAGTAAAGCCATCAAAAAATGGAGAGCAATGAGTACCAATGCCCGTAGTCTGAGTAACAAGCTTCCTGAATTAGTGGCCTTGATGGAGGATGAACATCTGGATATCATGGCAGTCACAGAAACATGGTACACAAAAACCATGACTGGGACGAAACATACCAGGATACACTATCTACAGGAGGGACAGGGAGGGTAAAGAGGAGGAGGAGTAGCTCTTTACATAAGGGAAGGAATCAAAGCAACAGAACAAAAGGAAAACAGGGAGGAGAAGAAGCACTGTGGGTAAATTTGGAGACCGGCAATGGAACCACAACCGCACAGGGGTTGTATACAGACCCCCTCCTCAGGGGGAGGAAATGGACAAGGAAATGGTAGAAAGTATACTTAGAATGGCAGAAAAAGGGGAGATATTGCTGATGGGTGATCTGAATATGCCAGATGTTAACTGGAGTGCAGTTGCAGCAGCCACTTCGAAGAGTGGGGTTAGTCTAGATGCCCTACAGGGGCATGCCTTAGACAACTAGTATTGGAGCCCACTCGAGAGGAGCAATCTTAGACCTGGTTCTCTCAAATGGAGATGAAGAGGATCACAGATGGTGAAGTGGTAGCCATCTGGGAAGTAGCGACTATCGACAGTGTGTTCACAATAAACACAGCAATAGGAGTCAAGCCATACAAAGGCAAAAGTACTGGACTTCAGAAGGGCTGAATCTGCCAACATGGGTGAGTGCCTAGGGAATGCACTAGCAAATGGGCAGGAAGGAGGGGTGGAAGAACAATGGGGAATAATAAAAACTGCCATCTCAGAGGTAACAAGCCTTTGTGTGAAGCAAATAAACAAAATGAAATGATGTAAGACACCACTATGGTTCTCAAAGGAAGTGGCAGTGAAGGTTCAAGAGAAAAACAAAGCATTCAGGAAGTACAGGGAATCACAGAAGGAGCAGGACAGAGAACTGTATCAGTTAAAGCAAAAGGAAGCTGGGAAGGCAGTCAGAACAGTAAAGGCCCAAACCGAGGAAAAGATAGCCAACTCAATTAAGAAGGGGGATAAAACCTTTTATAGGTACATCAGGGAGCGAAGGAAGACCAAGGGAGGGATAGTGAGGCTTAATAAAGGGGAAGGAGGGTGGGCAGAGGGTAACTGTGAAAAGGCAGAGATACTAAACAAATATTTTTGCTCAGTATTTATGAAGGAAGAGGGAGGTACCTAAAACAAAAAGTAGAAACACTCTGGATACAGAAGTTGATACCTGCCCATTTACAGAAGAAAGGGTTCTGAAAGAACTCTTACAACTGAAGGTGGACAAAGCAATGAGGCCTGATGGGATTCATCCCAGAATTCTAAAAGAACTAAGGGTAGAACTAGTGACACCACTGACTACCCTCTTTAACAAATCATGGGAGGATGGGGTGGTACCCAAGGACTGGAGGAGGGCAGATGTGATTCCCCTTCACAAAAGTGGGAGCAGAGCAAGGCAGAAGCAGGAAACTACAGACCTGTTAGTTTAACCTCATTGGTAGGGAAAATGATGGAATCTCTTCTGAAGGAAAGAATTGTCGAGTATCTAGAGGCCAGAGGGGCACAGGACCCAAGGCAGCATGGATTCACAGCGGGAAGGTCATGCCAGACAAATCTGATAGATTTCTTTGACTGGGTGACCAAAGTAGTAGATCAGGGAGGGGCTGTGGACATGGCCTACCTAGACTTTAGCAAGGCATTCGACACAGTCCCACACAAAAGATTAATATACAAGTTAGCCAGCCTGAGAGTAGGTCCCAAGATGACAGCCTGGGTAAAGAACTGGCTGGAGAATAGGACATAGAGAGTAATAGTAAATGGAGTCCACTCTGAAGAAAGGGGGTTACTAGTTGGGTACCGCAGGGTTCAGTATTAGGACCGGTCCTCTTCAATGTCTTTATAAGCGACATTGCAGAGGGACTGGAAGGAAAAGCATGTCTCTTTGCAGATGACGCAAAGATCTGCAACAGAGTTGATGCACAAGGTGGGGTGGAAAGGATGAGAAGGGACTTGGCAAGGTTAGAGGAATGGTCAAATGTATGGCAGCTTAGATTCAATGCTAAGAAGTGCAAGGTAATGCACCTGGGAAACAAAAACCCAGGGGAAGAATACACAATGGGGAGTGAGATACTAACAACAACAAAAATGGAAAGGGACCTAAGGGTAGTCATATTAGATGACCTAAAGGTGGGCAAGCAATGTGAGAGGGCAGCAAGGAGGGCTGGGGGGATACTGGGATGCATAGGGAGAGGCATCACCAGCAGAAAACAGGAAGTTATTATCCCTCTGTACAGACAGCTGGTCAGACCCCATCTGGAGTACTGCGTGCAGTTCTGGAGACCCAATCTCCACAAAGACATAGACAGGATGGAAGCTGTCCAGAGGAGGGCAACTAAATGGTGCCGGTCTGCATCGGAAGACATATGAAGAGAGATTTAAGGAGCTTAATATGTATAGCCTCGATGAAAGGAGGGAGAAGGGGACATCATAGAAACTTTCAAGTACCTCAAGGAATCAACAAAGTCCAAGAGGGTAGCATCTTTCAAAAAGAGGTGTGCAAGAACAAGGGCACAATTTGAAGAATGGGGGTGGCTCAGAGGTAATTTAAGGAAGTATTTTTTCACAGAGAGGCTTGTGGATGCATGGAACAGCCTTCCAGAGGAGGTTGTGGAGTCAAAAACAGTGGTGGAATTCAAGCATGCATGGGACAGTCATAAGGCAATTCTAGGGGGTGGGGGCAGGAAGAAGTAGGCTGCTGGTTAACTAGGATCTGCAGCTTATCCATTAGGTAGGGAAATGGGCAGACTGGGTGGGCCGAGCGGTCCTTATCTGCCGTCAAATTCTATGTTTCTATGTTTCAGGACAGGCAACACCACAACAATGTGCTACATAAACTGTATGCTGTCATATGAACATAATATTAACCTTGACCTTCTTTTAAGATCCCTGCTGATGTAACCGTGCAGTGTTTACTGTGCTGAATGTTTTTGACTTGTAATATTTAAGTGATGCTTGTGTATTTTATTTTTTCTTTCCTACTGACATGGAGCCTTTGCAAAGGAGTCTATGGCTCAAATGTTGTAATTCCAATTCTTTCAATAAATAAATAAACAAGCAGGGAGGTACAAGATCCTCAAAACTATGTATAGAGGCAATGAAGATCTGGGACCTGGCATATTTGTTTCTAGCAAACATACTTGCAGTGCATCCATCAGGCAAAGACAATGTCCTGGCAGATTCCCTAAGCCAAATTGGCTAGGGAAATCATGAATAGGCCTTAAACCAGCAGGTTCTGGCCATAGTGTTCAGAAAGTGGGTCATTCCCAATATAGACCCATTTGCATCTTGACCACCAGCCAGAGGAACAGTCCCAAAGGATGCCCTAGTACTGGACTGGACAGGGAAGTTTCTGTATGTTTTCTCATCATTATCTTTCAGAAAGTACTCCTGAAACTCAGGAGGGAACCTGCAACAATGATCATCATAGCTCCAGACTGGGCCATACAGGCCTGGTACTCAGTGCTGCTTGTACTGTCCAACAAGAGTCCAATCAGCCTGTCACTCACTTACAATCTTTTTTTTTTTGTCAATTTTATTTAGGCCCTCCTGTCATCGACTCACTGAGGCATCTCTCAGGTGGCCCACTTGACTCTGCCTCCACCACCCACCTGAACTACACGCCATGACCGAGAAATGGGTTGTTGGTACCCCCCTCCCCCGTCCCACTCGAGAGAGAGCAGGGACCACCAAGAGTCAAGTCAGGAGTCAGAGCCAGCACTAGGCATGTGGGATCCAACCACTGAGATCCACCATTGCCTCCTCGGGAGCCGGGTATTTTCCTGCTTTTCTGGTTCCCCCCCAATACAGGACATGCAATGCCATCCAGTGCACATGTGCACTCCTGCCCACACCCACAGGACAGCCATCTGACATTGTCCCCTTTTCTGGTCCCTGACTGCAGTGCTCCAGTCTCCATTGGGTGACACTAGCATCGTGGAACAAAGATCCCCCTCCCTCTCAGGAGAGGAGTCCATTGGATGCTCAATCCTTTCCTCCCTGCTGACGCCTGGCTCCCCTGAGCTCATTCCCAAATCCAGGTCATCAGCATGTCATGAGGTAAGTGGATGCCTCACTCCTCAGTGCCACCAGGTCAGCCCACACTCACAATCTGTTGACTTTGTCCCAGGGCAGAATAATATTTCTGAACCCAAAGGTCATGGTTCTTGAGGAGTTAGTATTTTCCAGATTGGATCTCTTACAAGAAGTCTTGAAGGTGCTTAGGGTTTCAAGGAAACCCACTACCAGGAAAGCTTATTCCTCTGAATGCAAAAGGTTTTCTTACAGATGCACCCCCAGAAAAATAAACCCAAGAAAGGAAAGGTTGTCTTTAGTTATGGAATACCTAGTACACCTACAGTTGTTAGGCCTACGGCCTTCAACTTTGATGGTGCACTTAGCAGCAGTATCAGCATATATATCAACTGGCAAGGAAAAGTCTTTGGCCTCACAACCCATTTTCAGAAGGTTTTTTAAAGGCTTAAACCACTTGTACCCACCAATGAGGGACCCTGTCCCACCCGAGACCTCAACATAAACCTTGCACAGCTTATGGAGGCTCTGTTTGAACCTATGGAAACTATTGATCCAAAGTACATCACATGGAAAACCATATTCCTGGTTGTGGTGACCTCTATGAGGAGGGTAAATGAATTGCAAGCCTTCTGCACAAAGACAAACTACATAATTCCCCACAGGGTTAAAATAGTTCTTAGAACCAACAGAAAATTCCTTCCTAAGGTGGTAACTGAATTCCACCTGAATCAGTCGGTGACCCTCCCTGTACTCTATCCAAAGCATTCCAGTCCAGGTGATGAAAAATTGCATAGCCTAGACTTAAGGCAAGTCCTGACTACCTACATGGACTGAACAAAAGATTCAGGTCCCAAAGTACCCAGCTTTTTGTTACCTATAGTAATTTTGGGAAAGGCAAATCAGCTACAAAGAGATCTGTCTCTTGCTAGATAGTCTCGTGCATTCAGTTTTGCTGTGAAAAAGCTGGAAAAATGCCACCAAAATGCTTTAGAGTACACTCCAGAAGGGTTACCTCCACATCTGTGACATCCTCAAGAGGCATCCAATTGTTAGACATTTGCAAAGCAGCTACCTGGAAACAGTACACACCTTCACAAAGCACTACCATTTGGGCATACAGAAGGGTGGCAGCTTTGTAACTGCTGTCTTTCAGAGCCTTTTTCCTAACTAGGTTCTGGACCCAGCCTCCCAAGGTACTGCTACTGAGTCTGCAGAAAGTGCAGATATTGAAGTGAGGGAGTCCTGGGGTTAGAACAAAAAAATTACTCACTGTAGTAATGTTGTTTCTCCTTAAGGCATCACTCACTATGTTTACACTCCCTAACCCTGCCTTCCTTTCCAGAACCAGAAACAGGTTTACACAAGAATCAGTTCCTTTTTCACTGAGGTTGCTTGAGCATTACTACTGTAGTTCCTACAAATGTAAGTTCATTGTTATGGTTTATATGACAAACTTTTTCAAATCTACTTTCAATTTGTCTGGTGTTTTTTTTAATTGTATGATCATTTTTCTAATATTTTTTTGGTAGCCTTTTAGTTAGTTTCACTAGCCACTGCTCCACTATGGCTTGGAAACAGATCTGAGCAACAGCCAGAGTGGAGGGTGGATGCAGTGTTTGAACCTACATTCCAAATTCTAAAATTTGCATAGGTTCTACCTCTGGGGCATCACTCTTGGCCAAGATGACAGCATGAAGTGTAAACATAGTGAAGGATACCTTAAAAAGAAACAACATTACTACAGTGAGTAATTTTTTCTTCCAGACTATGTGGGCCATGGTACATAAATGTTCCCCTGAACAGTTGGTGTTTCCCAGTGATAAAGTACTGTACACTTGATCTTTCCTGGAAAGAGTTACAAAATTAAAATAATAATAAATAACAGGGTTAGACATGCTGTTGTTTTTCTGTCCCAATTTGATCAGCACTTATTCATTTAAAGTAATCACAGGTTAGTGATCCATTTTCAGACACTTCAGGACTGATGTGGTAAAACTCTTGAGATGAAACTAAAGGAAAGTAGTAGCTAGTTATCACTGATAAAGGACTACGTTGGGCATCCTTAGTGTAACAGACCTCCAGATTTGGAGAGTCACATGCCAAACATGCTGCTTACACTATCAGCCCTTTATCTGTCACACCCTTATAATCTGTGAGCTACTTCTCAAGGGAATTATCCTGTTGAGCTAGAATTCTGCATTTGTGATCAAGATCTTTCATAGATAGTAAGATAAAAAGCTGCTTATTGAAGTGGTATTTCCTAGATGTTGATTTTCAGATTCTTTCTAATGGGTTGGGCTGATGGTACAGCAGCGGGGAAAGGGGGGCTTGCCATACTCGAATCCGAGGATTTCATCCAAACAACTGTCTCCACTGCTGGGAAGGAGGGTAGCCATTTCCCTCCATATGAATGTCCCCTGCTCCAAGGGAATCTGATAGTACATACAGGATCTTGGGTTGTGGGCATAAGGCTGGGTGGTAGCATGCTAGCATGCCTCCTGCTAGAAGGGGCAGGCCTAAAATGGAACATGGGTCCTGACTGGGTGGCTAGCATTGACCCCTCCCCATGTCCAATGTGGGTCCCATCTTGGGGCATTTGTCTCTTCCCCATATGTGGCACCAGATATTGTATGCTACCAGCCATGGAGTTAGGCTGGGCTCCACTTGGGGGGGGGGGGCAGTCAGGGAACTCAGTGGAGCAGCAGATCAGTAACCTGTGAGGTGGCTAATTGAATGGGAACAGGCTTTGAACCAGCAGAGGGAGGTCTCAGGTGGAGGCATGGTAGGTGGTAGAAAACAGCAAGTTGAAAATGAGTTGATAAAAAAAGGTCAAAAGTATTCCAAATGCACTGGGTCTAGCAAAATGGTTCCTGTTGGTTGTCTTACAGCTTAAAACGTGTTAAGATTCATTAACAAGTTGTCTATTCTGCAAACATCTCACTTGTTTCTGTCTGTACGGATGTGTTTTTTAAGGGGGCTAGTGGAAAAAACTGAACACATTCTAACATTTATTTCTAGTTAGAGGATGCTGTAACAGACATTGGTGTCCAGAATGTGAACAATGAATACCCCAACCCAGGCTGGATGGTGAGTTTTATGCATGTTTAAACAGTACTACATTATCTTAAAATGATTCCTCATTAGACCGAGTTGTTTTGCTGTCTCAGGCAGAAAAACTTAAGAAGTCAGATAGCACTGCATAGATTCCATGTAAAAAAGCTTGACGTATCAATTATTTAAAATGTGTACTGAAATATTAATGTTGAAGCAAAGGTCTTGTACAATATGCACAGAATTCCATACAATCAGAAAGCAATGATCAGAATACATGAGAAGCACTATAAGGCTTATCCTGCTTATGAGGTGTACCGTTTTATATTTTACATTGTAACATGGCAAAAACAAGAACTGCAGAAGTAAGGAACACAGTTGGTTCAATACCGTCAGGTGGTATCAGAGCAACACGGCATTATGGCATGATAATGCCGTGTTGCTTGTGTAATACAGAAAGCAGGCACAGGAGAAATGAGCAGTGTGGGCAACTAGAGATAAAGCAGGGGCGCAGGACTGATGAGAAGGGAGCAGGAATGTAGGCGAGAATGAGCATGCATGGAATGAGCAGAGAGAGGAGCTGCTGAGCCACGGTCATCTGAAATGCAGCCCCACAGGTAGTGCAGACGAGAAATGCGAGCAGGGGATAATTAGGAAAGTGTAGCATTAGGGGGAGACCGAGTCTGAAGGAATGCTGCTGAAAATGCAAGGCGGAGACGTGTGACAGTGGCAATGAATTGATGAAAGCAAGGAGAGTGGTGCAGAAACAGAAGTGTGAAAGGGCGGATGGAGCGATATTGGAGCAAAGGCGGAGAGACACATAGAAGGTTATAAAATATGCAAAATATATTGATGCGGAAATAGGGAAACACAAAAATGACTGAAGTAGAGACCTCCAAATGGAGCTAGTGAAATAATAGCCGTGCAGATCTTCTAAATTGTCAGAAGAAAGTGTTGATCGATACTTTGCGCAGACATACAGTGGCGTGAAAAAGTATTTGCCCCCTTCCTGATTTTCTCTGTTATTGCATATTTGTCACACTGGATGTTTTCAGGTCTTTAGACAAAATATAATATTAGATAAAGGGAACCTGAGTGGACAAATAACACTTTTTTTTTTTTACTTATTTCATTTATTTAATGAAAAAAGTTAACCAACACCAACTGGCACTGTGTGAAAAAGTAATTGCCCCCTAGTTAAATCAACCCAATTAAAGGGATAATTAGAGTCAGCTGATTGAACACAGCCAGGCTTGATTACAGCCAGCCCTGCTCAATATAAACCTCACTTATTTTGGCCCTTACCATCAGAGTCACATTGCCAGCACAAAGATTCAACAAGCACATTATGCCATGATCAAAGGAAGTTCCTGAAAGATCAGAGAAACATTTGTTGCCCTCTATCAGTCTGGAAAGGGTTACAAAGCTATTTCTAAGGCTCTGGGACTCCATCGAACCACAGTGAGGCCATAATCTCCAAATGGAGAACACTTGGAACAGTAGTGACCCTTCCCAGGAGTGGCGGCCTGCCAAAATTACTCCAAGGCATGGTAAAATCATCCAAGAAGTCTCAAAGGATCCTAAAACAACATCCAAAGAACTGCAGGCTTCTCTTGCCTCAGCCTAAGGTCAGTGTTCATGACTCCACAATCAGAAGAGACTGGGCAAAAATGGGCTTCATGTGAAGAGTAGCAGGCGGAAACCACTGCTAACCAAGAAGAACATAAATGCTTCGTCTCTCATTTGCCAAGAGCACCTGGATGATCCACAAGCCTTGGGGAAAATGTTCTGTGGACAGATGAGTCCAAAGTGGAACTTTGGACAACATGGATCCGATAATGTCTAGCATAAAGCAAACACAGCATCACAGTAAGAACACCATACCAACAGTCAAACATGGTGGTGGTAGTGTGATGGTGTGGGGATGCTTGCTGCCTAAGGACCTGGATGACTTGCCATAATTGAAGGAACCATGAATTCTGCTCTGTACCAGAAAATTCTTAAGGAGAATATCCAGTCATCCTTCTGTCAGCTGAAGCTGAGCGTGGTTGGGTCATGCAGCAAGACAATGATCCAAACACAAAAGCAATCCACATCAGAATGGCCAAAAAAGTAAAATTAAAGTTTTAGAGTGGCCTAGTCAAAGTCCAGACTTAAACCCAATAGAGATGCTGTGCAGGACCTGAAAGAGCAGTTCATGCTCGAAAACCTACAAATGTTACTGAATTAAAGCAGTTCCTAGAGGAAGAGGGTTAAAATTCCTCCACAGCGATGTGAGCGACTGATATTGAATTATAGGAAGTGTTTGGTTGCAGTCATTGCAGCTAAATGTGGCATGTAACCAGTTATTAAGTGTAAGGAAGTACATTTTTCACACAGTGCCAATTGGTGTTGGTTAACTTTTTTTCATTAAATAAGTGAAATTAAAAAAAAAAACAAGTGTTATTTGTTCACTCAGGTTCCCTTTATCTAATATTACATTTTGTCTAAAGACCTGAAAACATCCAGTGTGACAAATATGCAATAATAGAGAAGATCAGGAAGGGGGCAAATACTTTTTCACGCCACTGTAAGTTAAATATTGTTTAGACAACATCAGGACAAAAATGAAACTACGCTAAATGTTGAATAAATGTAGCAGATAAATCAAAAGAGAGCAAAATGTATTTGTATTATTGCATGCACAGTATGAGAATAAGACGCAGAATAGCCACACAATCCTAAAAGCCATGTTACAAGCGCATTAATCCACTCTGAAGGTGGCATCTAATGGGGAGTTAATGCATGGTTGAGAACTCACCTTTGTGTACTGAAAGGGAAAGTTTATCAGTTTGATCACCGCAGCTGCCGATCCAGCTATCCTCAACCATCCTTAGCAGAAAGAGTTTAAGAACTGCTTGTTTTCAAATGTCTGCTTTTTACTAAGCATTATAAAAAGCACTGCTGCCTTATGAGATCCTTGCTGACTCTGGACATTTCAAAGCAAAACAAATTTAGCCGTACCAAAACAGTTTAAAATATGGTTGTTTTGTCATACCTGTTGTTTCTAATCGTTATGCAAAACAGTGCTATGTATCAGATTTTTTTGTGCACTCTACATCTTAATAGCACTGATCCTTTAAAACAACTGTTAGCATCACAAAAACTGTTTAAAAACATTAATTTGCAAATGCATCCTGGCGTTCAGAAACTGAAGGATGTGGCGGTGAAAATGATCTGGGTACACAGCATACCGTAGATAAAAATGGAACATACAGTCAGTTTAAAGATGATTTCTTTACTGAAAGATATCTGATTAAATGTGAAAATAAAGGCTTAAGAGCTGTGTACTGTAAATTCCTCTGTGGAATCTTGAGAGAGAATTTCTCCCAGATGTAACACAGAGTTTCAGAATTAGGGGTAATTGAAAATTGTATTTGTAAAAATGAACAGCTTATTACAATACAACATCTAATTTTTGACTGTGATGCATTGACACCTGAGTGCAGAAAATGGATTTCGACAATGCTGTATTATATGGCTAAGAACACTGCACAAGAACAAACAGATGCATTACTGTTTACCACTGCTTCATCCACAATATATGCAGATGCATCATTTGCAGGAATTGTAATAGGTACATGATATGCTCATAATTATTAACTGTTTTATGTTCCCTTTTTATAAGATCAGCATATATTTTAATATTTCAATATTTTGATTATATATATTTAATACATTTTGAACTTGAAATGCATCTTGTTTACTAGCTTAATTAATGTTTGTTAGCTTAATTAAATGCAGCACTTTATAACATGCAGCTTTACATTCCTTGCATTTTCTGCCATTTAGTTCAGTATAAAAGTGGAACTATTTTCCATGCATAAGCACATTTTCCCTTTCAGAGAATAAAAATTAACAAAGTTATTTCTCATGTTTTTTCTTACCTCCTGATTACTTTTTTGAGTGTATTTGAATTGTATAATCACAATAATTCACTCCAGGGTGTGGGTTGTTGTGAGATTTACCCACTTCTGGTGTGATTTTTGTCTCTCGGCCTGTGGCCTCATGACACATCACACCAGGCATGAGTAATTCCCTCAACAACCCTCACCCTGTTCATGCACTGTTGCTTAACTCTACACTTTCTCACACCTCATGGTTAACACAGGCATTCTCCTAGATGGGTTCAATGATCACCATGTGATCTATGGTGTTTGTATGGTCTGCTGATGACACCTCCCTCCAGCAGTAATCACCACAAGGCCTCAGAATGGTACAGCCTGAACAGAGCAACTTGTCTTGCAGATCTCCACTGCTGATCTCCCCCTGCACCTACAGGGAGATGTAAATTTTACCCTGACTTACTTTCATACAAAATGCTTAATGGTATGTCACTGTCACATACAAACCCCCAAAAATCTGAGGTCAAGGGTCACCTCACCATATCTCTTGGTTCTCCTCTGAGCTCACGGCCCTACACAGAGTGATTCCAACTGGCTCAAACATACGTCACGTGGGTCATCAATAGAAACACCCAGTCATCCCTGAAAAAGGGCATATGTGCTCAGAGGACCTACCCGGTTACCAAGTCTCTAATTCAGTCAGTTAATAAATAAGTCATCTAGTTGTAGTCCCTCACCTGAGGGTGGGTCACCTAAAGTCCCAGATGTGCAGAATTTTAGAAGGGAAAGGGTTACAATGTAGAAGCAGAATGTTAAAGCACCTGTATTTTGTTAGTAACCTTATAGTTTTTTTTTTTTTTCGGCAGTAATGTTTGTCTGGCAAAAATATCAAGATACACACTTTTCGTTTTCTTTTATTCCTGAACCAAGATACTGGATTTTGAAGTTTTTTAAAGGTCCCACTCCTGTGTCATTCCTGCCATGAAAACATCTTGGTACAATGTTGTGCTCTTTGCCACAAAACATGTGGCAACACCATCCTAATACATCCACAGTATGAATCTAAAATGTGCATTTAACAGGTAACTTCAGGGGAAGAAATGTTTACAAATTTCAAGTGGTGCCCACCTTTAATGATGTGAGTTATTAACTACAAAATTAGGCATGCAAGCTGTTTAACAAGATCAGAGAAAACTAAAACTACACTAACCATGAATCTTAGGATGCCAGAAATATATTTTTGCTAAAAAAGCAAACTATATGATTACATTTTTTGCTGACTAATAAATATTGCTGTTTTAATTAAGCTATAAAGAAAAGAGTCAGACCTCAGGAAATAGGAGCAGGATGAGACAAATAAGGTAGCCAAATGGGCAATGGCCACTAAAAAGATTGGGTTATTTACCAGATTTTGAATGTTAATGGCCAAATGACTAACTGCCCATGAAGTAATTTTTGAGCCCTTAAAAATGATGGTCACTACAAATATTGATTTGGCTACCAGATTTTAAAAGCTAGTGACTCAACTGACTACCAGCTCACAAATTGATTGGTCTCACACTGAATGGGATGAAGTTTTAGACTACTTTTAAAGACAGATACTGCAGTTTAGAAAGAGTTTTAGGAGTCCAGAGTGCTGAGCAGAGAAAGGTGCAAATGCCACTTAAGCCACACCCAGAGGGATCCAAGCCTCTGAGAAGCTGGGGCTGCAGTGGACCTGCTATAGGCCTGGAGTTGTGGCAGGGCTCCAGTTCAAAGATGTGGCACAAATAAATCTGTAGGTCCTGGTCTCCAAAGGGCCTGCCCGAGAAGAAGTCCAGACTGCATATCCATCACAGCTGGTGGTAATATATGGAGACCTTCAGGAAGAGAGAAAGGGGTTTGCAGGACACATGCCTGATAGACCATAGGATAAGGTGTCCAGGAGCACTAGTGAGGTCACCTTACTTTAAAAAGGAGTAAGGGGGTGAAGTCGTAATTCCGAGAGGAATGAGACCAAGGCTGGTAAAGTGAATCTTTGTGTAACTGTGAAATCAGAAATAGTGTAAGCTAGAGAAGTGTGCTGAATATCATGGCTATAAATGCAGGACAGTGTTAAGAGAGAAGTTACTGGGATGATAGAGTAGTGGAGCACTAAGGAGGTGGTGAGAGTACCTCAGATGTTAGAAAGCGTAATATGGATGGAAATCCCCCTACAGGGATAAACCGGGCAGCAGAACTAAGGAGGTGGTGAGAGTACCTCAGATGTTAGCAAGCGTAATATGGAGGGAAATCCCCCTACAGGGATAAACCGGGCAGCAAAGCACCTAAAGTGTGAAAACTGCTAACACTGGAGTTCCTGAAAATATTGTGCTGGATGTGTAACTCCAGAATGGAAGTTATAGCAAGAGAGAGAGTGAAAGTACAGTACTTCGAAGTGCTTCAGATATCCATTTAGAAGGGAGCTGCCCTTTGGCAATACAAAGCAATACCGCACTGATGCCTGAAGTGTTTAAATAAACCCTTGATGCTTGCCTAATTTGATAGAATTGACAGTGAAGTTTATTTGTGCATGAAGTCCAATGCGTAATCTGAAACTATGCCCCATGTTCCCTAGTACCTACCATAACTAAAACTATAAACCGTGCCCAGTACAGTCTCAAAAATAGAGGGCCCATATTAATCCTTACCAGTCTAGGGGCTAGGGAGTTAGATTGTATTCTAGCTGACCCTGTCACCTACGTATAGCTTCAGATCTGCTGCTTCAAGTTGCGAGAGCAGCCAAAGTTAACTATTTGTCATCTAAATTATAAAACAACCTTAAGAACCCCACTAAAGTTTGGGAGGTGGTGCACAACCTTTTTGACCATCTCTCTCAAAAACACTCTTTTCTCTAAGACAAAATCAGTGCATCATCTCTAAGCCCTTGAAAGTTGTGCTCATTTTAAGGACATCTTTACCAGCTGTGCTAAAACCCTGCTGTCCTAATGTCTCCTATCATCTCTTCACCCAGTTTCTCCTAGTTTTCTTCTCCTTCTAGCCCCCTTTTGTCTCTCTTCAGTAATCAGATTCTCAGTTTGGAAATATCTCCTCTCCCGGAGCTCTGTAAAATGCCACAACTGAAATTGGCGTAACTCTTTCTTTACCAGAGTCGCAGCCCCAGCCTTAACCTCTCCTACTTGTCTTATCACCTTCTCCCTTCACTCTAGCAGAGTACCACATACAGCACCTGGAAAATTACAAGGGATATTCCCCTCCACAAAAGAGGTTACTCTTTGCAATCCGGACACCACATTCTTATCTCCCTACCCCCACCCCAAACCTTGTTACTAAGCCCAGTTACTAAAGTAGTTCAAGCTCAAGGCATGACTTTCCTACAGGACCTACAATTTCTTAACTCCTTCCAATTAGGTTTCAAATAGAACACCTCCACTGTCACTTTCATCTTGAAACTTACTGATCCTATTCATAAGTTCATAGATCTTCTAGGCCTCACTGCTGCAATTTCTTTTCACCAGATCAAATCTTTTACAATCAAAATTAGCCAAGGCAGCCTGGTTCCACAGATGTTAGATTGTTATAGCTCCCATTTCACAGACCTCTTCCAGTTTGTCCACCTTGGAGAGGTCATACTCTCTCCTCTGTGGATTGAGACTGGATCCCTCCATACTGGGATCCAATCTATTTTCTATTGTTCTAAATGACCTGCTCTCTATATCCTCTCATAATTTACATGTATGCTAATGGAACTGCCATCTTATTACAGTGCTCCCTCACTACGAAGAACCCCTCTATAACAAACTCCCCCTTATACTGAACACCTTTGATGGCTCATATTGTTCATTAAGTAGGTATATTAACACCTCGCTATAGTGAACACCTAGCTATGGTGAACACCACAGCTGGCTCTGGAGGTGTTCACTTTAGAGAGGTAGCACTGTATTTGTCCCAGATGCCTCAGACCTAATTGCATGCCTTCAGAAGGAGTTCAGTGCTGTACAGCATTGGTTCTGTGCCAGCTGTCTTACACTCAACACAAGCAAACCCACTGCTATGTCATTGGGCACTAAGCACAAACATTCCAAGTCAACCACTGCACCTTCCCGTACCTCCCTAGATTCAGCCCCATATATAAAGTTAACCATTTCAAATATTTAGTCATCTGGATAGATGGACATTTGAATTTTAATCATCACATCAAGGGTGCAACTCCTGGACTCCAAGGGCAGAAAGCTGAGGCTGGGAGTGGTGTACATACCACCAGCCCAATCCGGGGAACTAGATGGGGAGTTGGCAGAGCAGATAAGGAGGGTCTGTAGAAGGGGGACTGTGGTGATAGTGGGGAATTTTTTTTTAACTTGTAATTTTCTCCTCTGGATCCGACTTCGCTACCCCGACCCACCTTGATTTGCGATCCACGGTCAGGAAGCCTTCCATGTAGTCTTGTACAAGCCCCCAGGCGGGGTTGGGTGGAGGACCCCCAAATCCTTCTTGTTTTCATTAAACCCCCCATTGTGGCCTTGCAGATCGAGTGGTGAAGGGCGCACTTCTGCCGGAGGAGCACAGTTGACTCCATTTTTCCCCTTTTTCTCCCCAGAGCCATGGTTGCGCCATTACGTCTAGGCGCGTACGCCAACATCATACCATGCTTCTCCCCCACTTTTGAGGTCTCAGAGCTGCTGTACCTCTGACCTCCACCAGAGGTCAGTCCAGTGCTGGCTTGTGGTCCCCAACCCTCCCCAGGGGAAGCAAGCTGTCCATGGGATGCTCCAGCTTCCCTTCCCCGGCCAGCCTTCCAGCTTCCCAGGCTTGTTCCCAAACCCGGGTTCACTGGCATCACAAGTGGAAGTGCTACCACTGTGCTGACAGGCCAGCTGACAGTGGGGGATTTTAAACTACAAGGGGTTGACTGGAGCACTCCAGCCACAAGCAGTACCAGGGAGCAGGTGCTCATTGATGCATTCCAGGATGGCCTTCTGATGCAATTGGTAAGTGGGCCTACAAGGCTTGGTAGCACTCTGGACCTTGTACTGGCAAATGGGGAGGTGGTGAGGGAGGTAAGGGTGGAGGGCCCACTAGCGGGTAGCGACCACCAAACAGTGTGGCTCATTCTCACACTGGGCAGGGAGACAGGAGGCACAGGCACTTAAGTGGTGGACTTTAGTAGGGTGGACTTTGGGAGGATGGGAGCAATACTGTGAGGGAGACTCCAGGATATAAGGCTGGGGATGGATGTGGAACAAAAGTGGGGAGTCATAAAGATTGGGCTAACAGAGGCCACAGTAGCCTGCAGCAGGGACAGAAGTAAGAAGAGCAGAGTCAAGAAACCATGCTGGCTGAACGAAGAAGTGCTGCAGGGGGTGAGGGCATAGAGGGCTGCATACTGGAAGTACAGGAGAACAGGGAAGGGAGAGGATAAGGAGGCTTACGGGAGTTGGTCAAGGGAAGTGGCCAGGAGGGTGAAAACAGCTAAGGCCTCCAGGGAATTAAGGTTAGCACAGGGCATAAAGGGAGGGGAAAAGGACTTTTTAAGGTATATCAGGTAAAAGAGGAAGTGCAAGGTACATATTGTGAGGATAAAGCGGGGAGCAGATTGGGTAGAAAAGGGGGAGGAGCAAGTGGAAATTCTAAATGAGTACTTCTGCTCCATTTTCACTAAGGAGAGGATTGTCCACTACCAGCATGGGCTGGGGGGGGGAAAGGGGGGGGGAGGAGGTGACGGACAAAGTTATCACAGGGACTAGGGTGTTAGAGGGGCTGAGGGCAGTAATGGTGGACAAGGCACCAGGTCCCAATGGCATCTACCCCAGGGTGCTGAGGGAGATGGTGGAGCTGTTGGCTGAGCCACTGGCAGATCTGTTCAGCACTTCCCTGGAAGTGGGGTGTGTGTCCCATGGCTGGAGGGTGGACCTTGTGGTGCCCATACACAAGAGTGGGCCTAGGGAGGAGCCAGGAAATTATTGGATGGTCAGTCTCATGTCCAAAGTGGGTAAGCTTATAGAGGCGATACTGAAACAGAGGCTGGTGGCATTCCTAGAGCGTAATGACCTCCAAGATGGGCGGTAACACGGGTTCGTCTCAGGGAGGTCTTGTCAAACCAGCCTAATAGAGTATTATGACTGGGTGATAAGGGAGTTGGATGGGGGCCATGCAATACTTTTCAGAAGGAGATTCCCCAGAAAACAATGCACAGACAACTGTTAGTGGGTGCTCCACTGGCAATTAATTTATTATACATATCACACAATGCTTTTTCTTTTCACTTTTCACTTTTACATTTTTACAACATTCCTTCATTTTCCATGTTATCCATTATACATTCATCATACAGTCCAACATTTACATTTTGTTAAATCACATACTCCACTAGTTTTTGTCAATTTTTTTCCGATTGTCTTCTCGAGGTCTGGACGTTTTAAAGCCCGATACCCCTTGATCTTCTTTTCCTTGAAAACTGTCTGCTGTCCTTCGTCTTCTTAACTATCTGTTGTCCTTCATCTTCTTGAGGTCTGGACGCTTGAAAGCCCAATACTACTTCTCCTATTCCCCTTGCTGCCCTCCATTTCCCGGCTGCCGATGGCAACTGGCCCTCATATTATTACTTCCTTACTCTTACGTTTTTGCTTGCCTCCACGCCCAGGTGTCTGTGCCCGGCCCATGGATCTTATGTGCCCCCCCTTTTCCACCCCCCCTCATTTTCATTTTCTTTAGAATTTTCCTTCTCTTGCCCAGCTTCCCTCTGGAAAATCCTTCTTACTTCCCATCCTGTACCCTCTTTCTTGGCCACCCTTTCCTTGCATCCATGCCCTTTCTTAATTGTTACCCTCTTTCAGCAACCCCTTCCTTGCACCCTTCCTTTTTTGACCTGTTGCCTTCTTTTTTGGCAACTATTCCTACCATTCGCACTCCTTACACCTGTTGCCCTCTTTACACCTGTTGCCATTCTTTGTCCCCTTGCTCTTTCTACTGTTGCTCTTTTCCGGCAACCTGTTCCTTTTGTGTCTCCCTTTCGGCAACACTGCCCCTGCAAGTTGCACTTGCCCAGGCATCTCTTTCCTTGTTGGCCTCTTTCACCAACCCACTTCAATCGGGGCTCACTCCCTTCCTCCTGTCACCCTTTTTCGGTGACCCGGTGTCTCTTCCTTCTTGCTCTGACATCTCTTTTTCTTGTTGGCCTCTTTCACCAACCCATTTTAACAGGGCCTCACTCCCCTTCTCCTGCCACCCTTTTTTTGGTGACCCGGTGTCCCTTTCCTTTTTACCTCCTGTGTCTCTTTCCTGTTTTAGCCACTTCCAGGGTGGGTGGGTGGGTGCTAAATTCAAACCCAGCAAAAGAGGGAGGCGCCCTCCTCTGCTGGCTCCTAAATACCCTCAAAGCCACCCCCACTTCCTCCCCTGCTCAATCCTCACCTGTTTTACCTGACTTGTCGTATTTGTCATGGCAGGCATGACATCATGACCCCCGCCTTACCTGAGCCCTTCCTCCTACCTCCTTCTTACCATCCCCCACCCCTCAACCTGGTCCTGCTCCTAATCTAGCATACCCCCCAACTATATTCCACCCCTGTGCCTTTTTTCCTGGAACCCTCCTGACAATTTAGGTCATCCCTTAAGGGCAACTGCATTTGTCAGAGGGAGATTCCCTGGAAAACAATGCACAGACAACTGTTAGTGGGTGCTCAACTGGCAATTAATTTATTATACATATCACACAATGCTTTTTCTTTTCACTTTTCACTTTTACATTTTTACAACATTCCTTTATTTTCCATGTTATCCATTATACATTCATCATACAGTCCAACATTTACATTTTGTTAAATCACGTATTTCACTAGTTTTTGTCAATTTTTTTCTGGTTGTCATCTCGGGGTCTGGATGTTTTAAAGCCCGATACCCCTTGATCTTTTCCTTGAAAACTGTCTGTAGTCCTTTGTCTTCTTAACTGTCTGGAGTAATTTGTCTTCTTGGGGTCTGGATGCTTGAAAGGCCAATACCCCTTCTCCTATTCCCCTTGCTGCCCTCCTTTTCCCAGCTGCTGATGGCAACTGGCCCTCATATTATTACTTCCTTACTCGTACTGTTTTGCTTGCCTCCACACCCGGGCGTCTGTGCCTGGCCCATGGAGCTTACATGCACCCCCCCTTCCACCTCCCTATTTTCATTTTCTTCAAAATTTTCCACTAGACCATCTCCAGCTTATGCGATGGAATGGTGAGCTTCCCCCCCCCATCCCTCTTTTTCCCAAATTTCTAAGCTATCTCCCAATTGTAGTAAATATGCTGCCATCCCCACTGTCAAAAGGTGCACCCCATCCTGCCTGTAAATTCCTGGATTGGAAAAAATGATGTCTTTATGGGCTATGTATGTTTTCCACACCCCTTTTAACCATGCCGCCACTTTCCTGTTGATCCTCTTCCTAGCCCGTTACACCCTTTTTATGTCTCTGGCCTGCCGCCAAACTATCTGTGATACTATTTCTGACCATGCTATCTTTGCCAGTGGTCAAGACTGTTGCATTGTCCCCAAATCCCCTATCATTTCTTTGCACAACATTCCCCATGGTCGCTCTCCCAGGTCATTACCTTCCAAATGTATTGTCAGCGGATCTGGTCTCAGAGCCTTTTTTGTTTCAACTCCTCCAAGGTTGGCATGATTTGCGCCCACTTCATGCCCCGTACTCCTTTCCAATAGACCATCACTTTGTCAGGGTCTTGTCCTAGCTGTTTCCCACATTGATGGTTAGCAGCCCACCTCTCTGCCCAATAAATGTGGGAATGCCCTAGTATCCAGACCCACCTGCACCTCTCCTGACCTGTGAAAAACAAACACACGTATCAAACCATTTTCCTTACATATGTCTTATAGCAGTTTGAGCTCCATCTACCTGCTTTTTTAGTTTCTTCCTCTGATCCACATTTCTCTGCTAGCACAGACGTGGCTCCAATCCTAAATGAATGAGAGGAGTAATTCTGTGGGTTCTCTCCCAAGTGTGCCATTCCCTTCTTTAAAACCCCCGTTACCTGGAAACACATCACTGGTTTTCCATCACTATGTGTGAAGAACTGCCTACCCTTACTTTGCCTCTTCCCCATGTATTTCCATAGAGAGGCAACTGGGCATGTTACTTCAGCCTCTTGTCTATCCAATACAATCTCTGCCCCCATCCCCCTCTGGTCAGTCTTGGAACATCTAAGCCAAATTGTTACCCTCTCCTGTTCCCAGTGTATTTCCTTTTCCCACAAACCTCCTCTGTCATCCCTTTTTTTGGCTGCCACTACTTTACTGACCCTGAATGGGCCTCTTGCCATCACTGTGAAAATAGCCCTAAATAAGCAGGCTTCGAAATCTGATGTACAGATCTCCCACAGGGCCCCTACCAGGCCTTTGAGTTTATTCCCTGCAATGGGCTTCCTCGCATCTGCCATTCCTCCTTTTAACCACTGACACCCCATCAACATGTGCCGTACCACTTTAAACTTATTCGGTTCTGCCCAACCCTTTGTGCTACAGGCCCATCCTATCCCAGCTAACTGTACCCCTATTGTCCCACTAGCCGTTCCTGACTCCCACTTTCTTACCATGTGTTTCATTACCTGGTCCTGTGAAACTGGCTCCCTTACCTTGAATCCTTCCTGCTACCTGAACTCCTGGAATGCCCCCATGCCCCTTCGTATGCCATCAGCGTGTTGGCAGACCAGGAGCTCCTATATAACAGTCAGGCTCCTTCCAGCCATTTTCCCACACTCTCTCTGATACCAGCATTCTTTGTGCAGCTGCTTGTGGCGCCACAGACCTGAACCTCTTCAGCTGTAAACAGGAAAGGCTGTCGGCTATGTCATTTTTAACCCCCTCTGTATGCTTGACTTTAAATGACATGTTTAACTTTAATTCCCTCAGCACTAGTTGTCTCAGGACCCCGTTTTCTGTCACAGAGTGCCCTCCCTGCCAATTGATCACTTTCACCACAGCTCTATTATCGCCCCAAAACATGCTCTTCCTGTTCCTTAGGTGTTCCCCCAACGTCGACACTGCCACCCATGTTGGAAAAATCTCAAGTAACGTTATGTCCTTCAGTAGCCCCCATTCCCTGCAAGACTCAGGCCAAGTTTCTGCGATCCATCTCCCCTGAAAATATGCCCCCATCCCAACAAATCGTTATTCCCTAGCCACTCCTTTTACTAGAATATGACCCCATTATATTCTTTTAAGAATTGCTCCCACACCTCCAGGTCCTGCCTAATCCCTTGTGAAATGTTCACCCAATGGTGCGGTCATTTTTTTTCCTCCTGTTGCCCTGGCTAGCCTCCTGGTGAACACCCTCCCGGGAGCTACTGCCTTGCATGCAAAATTCAAGTGCCCCAAAAGCTGTTGAACCTGACTCAAGGGGACCCTGCTCCTCTTCTTAACCTCCTGTAGTAGTTCCTTGAGCCTGGCCATCTTCTGCTGGGGCAACCTGAAGACCTGCTCCTCTGCATTGACCTCAATCCCCAGGAATTCCAATTCCCTAGCTGGCCCTTCCATTTTTTCTTCTGCAAGTAGCACCCCTATCCTCCTGCACATGTCCTCAAAATGTAGGAGCATTGCCCTTGTCTGTTCTTCACTCTCCCC
Organism: Neoceratodus forsteri; assembly: GCA_016271365.2. Lineage (NCBI taxonomy): Eukaryota > Metazoa > Chordata > Ceratodontiformes > Ceratodontidae > Neoceratodus > Neoceratodus forsteri. Next base: position 796,017,108 of record CM028134.1, on the reverse strand, counting down.
TACCAGCAGAAAATCATCCAGATAATGAACCACTGCCTTGTGCCTGTACTTTGCCTGAAATGCCCACTGCATCCAGGAACTGAATGCCTCGAACTTCACACAGGCTGTGGAACAGCCCATGGGCATTGCCTTATCAAAATAAAAGAACCCCTGGAAGTAACATCCCAACAGGTCCCAATCTTCTTTCCTGACTGGTAGCAGTCGGAAAGCCGACTCAGTATCAGTCTTTGCTGGCCATGCTCCCTCCTTCGCTCTAATCCTAAACTCCACTGCTTATTCCAACAACGCATAAGAGACTGTGCTACATTACCCTGGTATGTGGTCATTCACTGAAGTCTCTTCTGGATAGGACAGGTGGTGAATAAGCCTAAATTCCCCTTGTTGCTTCTTGGGCACCAAGCCCAATGGTGAAACCCACAGATGAGGTAGTGGAGGGGTCCAAAATGACCCCTCTATCCTCCCAGCCTCAATTTCCTTCCTTATTTTCTTTAAAACTATGTCCTCTTTGCCTTTTATTGATGTCAAGTTCTTGGCCCTCATGCCCTTCCTCTCTCCTTGATACTTCAAACTAAATCCCCCTGCGAAGCCTTCCACTAGCATCTTCCCCGCCTTCCCTTCTGGGTATCCTTTCATCCATTCTTTCATAACCCCTACTCTTATTGGAGTACTAGCTAACCCAAACCCCACTTCATTGTTGCCAAATCCTCCCTCATTGGCTTCCCATGCCCCCATTTCCAAATTCCCCTCTTCCCTGAAATCCCTTCCCCCTCCCATTCTGGTAACCCCCCCTTCCTCCCCGAAAGGGCTGCCCCCTTCCCCAGTGCCCACTTTTTCTGTCCCCCAATGCTCTGCAATGGGTGGCTGGATGTTGCCCAGCACATTTTGAACAAACGTGTCTGAATTTGCAATTGCTCCATCAACACGATGCTTTGTTGAATCCCCAGCATGTTTTCTCCTGTTGCCCATTTCTCCCTTGTCTGCTCCTCGTTCCTGTCACTCCGTATCCTGACAGACTCCTCACCCATAGCTTGGAATGGGTGGAATCCCACCTCAAATCTCCACTGGCTGCCATCCTCTGCCGGAAAGCTTTGTCATACTTTAGCCAACCCACCCTTATCCTTGCCTTATAGGCGTCCTTTATAGTGGAGGCGTACATGAGCAACGGAATGGATAGTTCCAGCTTCCTCTCAAGCATAATAGTGCTGAATATAGAAAACCTGCCTGCCATGCCTCTATGTTTTTTCACTTGTAACTTACCTCCTCTACATTATTCCCCATGATTGCAAATGCCACCACCATCTCAGATTTTACCACCGTTTTCTTTTGTGCGTACCTCATAGCCAATTCCTTGTCCACCAGTGCGAATACATCTACATATTCCCCTTTCCATATTTTTTCTTTAATCATTAAAGGTACATGATCTCCCATTGTCATACCCGGTATCCCGTCATTGCCTACTCTGGCTTTTGTATTCACTTCTTCTCTAGCTGCCTTAATTTCCTGCAACTCCTTTTCCATTTTTTCCAACCCCTTTTCCTCCATGTCTCCCAGCATACCTGTTAAATATTCTGTCAGATCCCCCTCCGGGGTCTGCTCCCCCTTATCCTTACCACTTGTGCCCTCCTCTGCATCCAGTTCTTCTACCTACACTTGCTCCGGCAGCTCTCTTGGTGTTCTTTTCTCAACTGGGTTCTTCCCGGAACCCCCCACTGGTGTCTTCCATTTTCCCGCTGGTTCATTGGCCTCCTTCTTCTTAGCTGCCTCTCTTAACTCGTTTATCTTTTCCATCAGGCTCTTCCCTTGTCCTTTCTTGTTCCTCGCCCTTGCAGCCTCTTCTTCCACTTCCTTCCTCTGTGCCATATCCAGCATCTCAGTCACCTTTTTCATAATTTCTGCCACCTGTTCCATCATCTGTACGCTTGTAACCTCTGCCATTCTGAATAAGTAAATACTTGGAGGGGGAGTACACAACAAACAAGGTTATCTACTGCCTTGATCCTATTCCACAAAAATTGTGCATATTCCTTGTTAATTCAAAATCAGAGCACCTGCCCCCCAGGTCTGTGTGGTATAAGCCTTTTCATTTTACCGCTGCAATTATATGAGAGAAAACCCATTTTGGAGCAGCTGAGAATCAACCTGCCCTTATTCACTTCCACCTCGCCTTTCATAGTCCTGCCGATTACCATCATTTCAACAGCAGGCCCTAAGTCCTTGAGGCTCTGTTGCTTCCCATCTGCATCCCATGGCAGTTTTTCTGTGCAGCGGGCTGCATGTGGTTTTTGAGCCCCCCCCCCCCAAACAACTCAAGTTTTTTTTTTGTTCCTTCCTTTCAATTTAATCTGTTAAACATTTTTATTGCCCTCATTGACTTGCTGCCTTGAGTCCCACTACTGGACCCTAATAGCTGACCAGCTCAGTGTACCCTGCCATTTTATATAAATATATATATATATACACACACACACACACATATATATATATATACATGTATATACCCCCAAACAAATTAAGTTTTGGCCCCTTCTTTATATATATATATATATATATATATATATATTAAACATTTCACTTCCTTGATGGCTTGCTGCCCTAGGTCCTGATTGCAGGACCCCAGATCGTTGTCCGGTTCAGTGTTAACTGCCCTGTAGCATCTTCCCTTCTCGATTCCCCCAAACAGTTTCACTTTCCGACTGCTTGATAAAACTACAAAAATGGCGTCCAAACACTGGCTGTGCATGCGTGTTACTCCCTTGCTGCACCGCGCATGCATGGCCATCACATTCCCCAACCCCCATGGCATCAGGCCTCATTCAGGCCTATCCTCGATGCTAAGCCCCTCACCCACACTTGTGACATCCTCACAGACACCTCCACCATTCTCATCCCAGACCATGCCTGTTTTTATCGCACAGGCCTCAGGCGCATGTCCCCGATGAAGGACTCGCCAAAACTGGCACTCGCCTGTGCGGCCTATCGCACAGCAGCCTCTGGACTGCTCCCTGCGATCATCCTCTGTGGCAAAGAGTGCTCGCCCTATCTACTGAGCCAAGGAGGGCCTGTTGCCCATGCACCCGGAACAAGCTCCTGACTCCTTCCCACAAAAGTGACCCCTGGCCCTAACCAGCTGGCACTCCCATCTGGGAATCCCCAAAACAACCACCGCTGCCCGAGGAAACAGCTGCTTGAATCTCTACCGCAACCCATCCAGTACCACAACATGGGCACTACCGCCCTCGAAGCTGCTATCACCACATCAGTGGCCCAAAGAACCACAGCACGCATCGCCAGAGAAGAATCCTGGGCCCTTGTGCTCATGTGCCACCCTATTCGAACCTGGACTCCCAGGACCCTCTATGCTCCAGCTGCATCTCAGGTACATGTATTTTTTTTTTAAGACCGCGACCCCTCCGACTGAATAAACTCTCATTTTCCATGCTTTTTTCCCCACTTGGGACCCCCTTTCCCACTGGAGAACTGAATTCCCCTTCCCCAGTAACTTGGTCCTTATCGGCCACAATGCTCCTATCCCCCCTCCCCATAAGGTCCCAAATTCCAAACCTGCATTTTTCTCCTCAATATTCTAGCCACCAAGATCAACAGTCAATTTCACTTAAATTAAAAAACATTTTTTTGCTATTAAATGCCTCTCCACAACATGTTCATCCATAAGTGGCCTCCACTAATAATTATTTTACTCCCCCTCTGGCTCCTGCCTTCCAAGCCATGCAGTCCTGGAAGACCCCATGCCCAAACTCCCAGCCATGTGGCCAGGCCTACTTTTTCCCACTATGCCTTACCTCAATTCCAATCCATTGCCAGTCAAAGTGATGAGCTCTGTTAAATTCAAAACCCAGCAAAAAGAGGGAGCCCCCCTCCTCTGTTGGCTCCTAAATACCCCCACAGCCACCCCCACTTCCTCCCCTGCTCAATCCTCACCTGTTTTACCTGACTTGTTGTATTTGTCATGGCAGGCATGACATTATGACCCCCTTACCTGACCCTCCCTCCTACCTCCCCTTCTTACCATCCCCCACCCCTCAACCTGGTCCTGCTCCTTGTCTAGCATACCCACCCAACCATATCCCACCCCTGTGCCTTTTTTCCTGGACCCCCCCTGACAATTTAGGTTGTCCCTTGAGGGCAGCTGCTTATGTCCTGTACTTGGACTTCAGTAAAGCCTTTGATACAGTGCCTCATGGGAGACTGGGGGGAAGGTGATGGCAGTGAGGGTGGTGAAAAAGCTGACTAAATGGACAGAGACCTGGTTACAGGGGAGGGTGCAAAGGGTGGTGGTGGTGATGGTGGTGGGTGAGCTCGCAGCACCCAGCGCAGTGACAAGCAGGGCGCTGCAGGGGTCACTGCTGGCCTGGTGCTATTTAGGCTCTTTATCTCTGATACAGCACATGGAGTGGGGAGCAGGGTTAGTCTGTTCACAGATGATACCAAATTGGGGCAGTGGTGGACAAAGAGGACGGCTGGGAAAAATTGCAGGAGGACGTAATCAAAGTAAAGACATGGTTGGTGGAGTGGCAGCTAGGATTCAGTGCAAACATGTGTACAGTGATGCACTTTGGGCCTAAGAACCAGAAGAGGGACTATTGGTTGGGAGGGGGTGAGGTTGGGGATCACAGAGGAGGAGAAGGACCTAGGGGTGTTGGTAACTGGGAGCATGAACAACTCAGCCCAGTGTAGGAGAGCAGCAGCAAAGGCAAACAGGATGCAGGGGTGCATCGCAATGGTGTTATCATCCAGACACAGGGATGTGATCCTATCTCTCTACAGATCATTGGTCAGATCGCAACTGGAGTACTGTGTGCAATACTGGAGGCCATACCTGAGGAGAGATATAAAGTTACTGGAGGGGGGTGCAAAGGAGGGCAACAAAAATGTTAAAGGGGATGGAAAGAAAGGAATATGAAGTTAGGCTGAAAGAGTTGAACATGTACACACTGGAGGAGAGGAGGGATGAGGAGATATGATTCAAGCTTTTAAATACCTGAGGGGGTAAATAATCCTAGCACTGAGGGGGTGTTTAAACTGAGAAGTGGAAGAGGGACAAGGGGGAATGGACTAAGGTTGGAAGGGGGACGTTTCAAGAGTTGAGTTGCAGTGTCAGTGGCTCAGTCGGTAGCACACTCGCCTCTGAGGCCGGGAGATCAGAGAGCTGTGGGTTCAGTTCCCACATCTGGCATTTGGGTTAATATCCCAGTACTGACACTGTAGTGCAGCATGAGAGGGGTGCTGCACTTCTGAGGTGCCGTCTTTCGGATGAGACGTTAAACCGAGGTCCCATCTGCCTGGATTGGTGGTAGTTCAGGTGGATGTTAAAGATCCCATGACACTTATCGAAAAGAGTAGGGGTGATTTTATTATAATAAAGCATAATACAGTTAAATCATGTAATATACAATTACCAATATTTACATTTCAGAATTCACGAAAATAGAGAGAGAATAAGAGAACAAGAAAACAAGTAACATTAGAGAAGAAGTAAAAAACAAGATTAGACTTAACTAAAAGTATCACAAATTCCCAATTCTATGGCTCTTTCTATTTGGACTTAATAATGTGTGAAAATCCTTTCCACCATGTCTTAACTTTCTCTACATTATACATTTGTGAATCATTCAGATATACTTTTTGTAACAACATAAAGGCAAAACGCTTCCTCTGAAGTTTTCTTTTGGTATAACACCCATTGACATCTAACTTGCCACAGACAGAATCGTAAACAAGCAATCAACACCCATAAAGTACGTTTTTCATATTTTTTTAAGTTTTGAGGGAAATTACCAATTATTAATAAAACATAAGTTGGTTTCAATAACCAAGTCAATGACCATTTATTTGCTAAATAAGCCCATAGTGTAGTTGAATTGGAAAAATATAAAAAAAAGTTCCATTGTTTCTTCCTTGTTAATGCATCTTAAAAAAGGACAGTTCCTCTCTTCTTTACTTTATATTTTGCTGTTCCCCTAATATTTAAACGCCCATACATGATTAGCCATTGGGTCTCCCACATATAGGGAGATAATCTAGGATTATTTAACTGATTTATTACATTCTGATTCAAAGCTGACGGACAATTTTTAAAGACAGGAAACTTTGGGTAAATAAAGACTAGTACCTCTTTATATAAATTTTGAGAGGAGCACCCACTAATTTGGTTTCTTGTTATCTTCCATTTATAAAGTTTTTGAGCGGCTGGCCTAAAAAAAGCCAGAATGAGAATGTGAGGGTTCAATTTAGGTGCATAATGTTTCCAAGCTAATAAATAATGTCCTATTGCTGCCTTGAACCACAGTTCCTCGTATCTAGCTGGAACACCTATAGTATTTTTAAATAATTGTACAAAAAACAAAGTAAAACAAAAAACCACCGGATCAATCATTCCTACTCCTCCCTTAGTTTTATCCAGATATGTATAACATCTCTTAATCTGGTTGAGCCTATTACCCCATAATAACTGAAAATAAAGACTATATAGTTTTGTTTCTAGATGAGTGGGCAGAAGATAAATTACCGCTATATATTGCAAACATGGTAAAATAAATTGTTTTAATATCTGTACTCTTTTTATTTTGCTAAATCAAAACTGCTTCCATCTATTTATTTTCCTTTCCACTTTATCCAAAACTTTAATCCAATTATCGATTGGAAGATTTTGTGTTCCATAAATGACCCCCAAAATACTAATAGGGTCAGTTGTTATTTTAATAGATTTATATTGTATGGGTGTCTGGTAAGTACACCCCATCAATAAACCTTTTGATTTTGAATAGTTAATTTTAGCATTGGAAAATCTGGCATATATTTGAAACTCTTGAAAGAAAATTTCCAGTTGTTCTAAATTTTGAAAGAATAAACACACATTGTCTGCATAAGCTTGAATTGTTAGGAAAGTATTTGTGCAGGGAATTTTAAAGCCCTCCCATTTCGGGATGAGACTTACTACTCTAATCAGGGGCTTTAATGAAAAAATGTACATTAATGAACTTAAAGGGCAGCCTTGGCAAACCCCAGTTTTGATCACCAATTTTGTCCCTACTGTCCCTTTAATACTAGGATATACTGTGGCTGATGCATACAAACCTTTTATTATATTAAGTAGTTCCATTGGAATTCCAAAATAATTTAAGTTTGTAAATAGAAATAAATGATTTACCCTATGGAAGACTTTTTCAAGATCCAATGAAATCAGACCGCCACTATTAACCAGATCAGTCAAGTGCTCAATCAAATCCCTTATTGTAGTTAATACTGACTGAATCCTCCTATTAGCTAATCCACAATGCTGTATTGATGAAATGACTACGTTTGCCATTTTTTTGAGTCTATTATTAATTCAGGTGGCAAAAATTTTGTAATCTGAATTTAGCAGGGTAATTGGTCTCCAATTCTGTATATTTCCTTTATCTCCAGATTTAAAAATATAGATTTGCAGCCCTTCAGAGAAATATCTTGGGATGGATTCCCTGGCGAGAAAGTTATTAAATAATACTGAGAAGCAAGATACTATTTCAACAGGCTGTTTTGGGGCTGGGGAGGTTTTACCTGTGTCTGACTTGGATGTCTGGATTTTTCTCTGTTTGATTAACAGGGTATTTTCTCTGTCAAATTGTTGTGTAGGGTATCTTGCTGACAGGAAGGCACTCATCGCAGCAGTGGGTCAGAGCTCTTAGCTGATTGTTTTGTGAGGGCACAGTTTCGCCCAACCCCTTCCCACCCTCACCCCACCCACCCCTGGAAATAGTTCCTTTATACCTGGGGTTCTGACATCATTTCCCCAAGAGTGCAAGGTGCACATCACTGTCATATCCTCTCTAGCACACTACACTGACAATATAAGCATACACATTGTATAATATATATATTTCTATATAACAAACCAATCACACACACAAACACACACACAAAAAAAAGTAGATAAACATGTGGGGAGTAGTGCAATGTAATGGCTATGGGGTAGCAGTCATCCGGGAGTCTTTCTGGAGGCTGAGATGCTGCCCTATTTACAGACAACTCTCTTCCCTGAGGGAGGAAGTTGCCTGTCTTCAGGCCACACTGGACAGTAGTAAGGGAACCTTCTCCCAGGCCACACTGGATGGTAGAAAGGGAACTTCCCCATCCAGGGAGCACCAGAGCCACCACCACTACCTCAGAGGTTGCGAAGAAAGCACAGCAGTTGGACCACAGTGGGCTCAGGGAGGGGTGAGGATGGTGGAACAGAGGCACACCCAGTCAGTTGTTCCACTCCACAATCCATACACCATTCTGGGGAAGCATAGCTCCCCTATGGATGCACCCGCAGAGGAGACTAAGGAGGCTGAGGACAACTACCACAAGGGAGGCCCACAGGAAGGAGGCAGAGGACACCACAAGGAAAGAAAGCAGCTCATGGTGGGGCACTCAATTATGAGGGAGATAGAACTAGGGGGAGCATGGAAAACTGAAGTAAGGTGCCTGCCTGGTGCCATGGCTTGGAGAGAGAGGAAGCGCATCCTCAGGATCATGAGAACAGCTGTACGGGAGTCTGAGCTGGATGTCATTGTCCACCTAGGGACAAATGACTTGGCTCAACATGAGATTAGAGCAGTGCAGAAGGACTTTGTAGAATTGGGGAGGGGCCTAAGACAAGTAGCACACACAGTATCCTTCTCAGAGGTGCTGCCTGTTAATGGCATGAGTGAGGCGAGGGTACTTTACACCATGCAGTTTAATGAATGGTTGAAAAAATGGTGTGGAGAACAGGGGTTTGGCTTCATTGGGGACTGGGGTTCCACCTGGAGGGACACCAGCCTATACTGGCAGGATGGTCTGCATCTGTCCAGGAAGGGAAGAAGTCTTTTGAGCAGTCAGTTTAAATGCTTCATTGGCAAGCTTTTAAACTAGTCAAGGGGGGAGGCACTGATAAGCAGCAGGAAAATCCCAGCCTCTCCCTACAAAACAGGGTACTAAATGAGAAAAAGACTGAGGTAGAAAGGTCAGTGGGGGATGCTGCAACAGAAGGTAAAGCCATCGAACAATGGAGAGCAATGAGTACCAATGCCCGTAGTCTGAGTAACAAGCTTCCTGAATTAGTGGCCTTGATGGAGGAGGAACATCTGGATATCATGGCAGTCACAGAAACATGGTACACACAAAACCATGACTGGGACGTAAACATACCAGGATACATTATCACAGGAGGGACAGGGAGGGTAAAAGAGGAGGAGGAGGAGGAGGAGCTCTTTACATAAGGGAAGGAATCAAAGCAACAGAACAAAAGGGAAAACAGGGAGGAGAAGAAACACTGTGGGTAAATTTGGAGACCAGCAATGGAACCACAATCCGCACAGGGGTTGAATACAGACCCCCCTCTCAGGGGGAGGAAATGGACAAGGAAATGATAGAAAGCATACCTAGAATGGAAGAAAAAGGGGAGATATTGCTGATGGGTGATCTGAATATGCCAGATGTTAACTGGAGTGCAGTTGCAACAGCCACTTCGAAGAGTGGGGTTATTCTAGATGCCCTACAGGGGGCATGCCTTAGACAACTAATATTGGAGCCCACTCGAGAGGAGCAATCTTAGACCTGGTTCTCTCAAATGGAGATGAAGAGAGGATCACAGATGTAGAAGTGGGTAGCCATCTGGGAACTAGCAACCATCAAACAGTATGGTTCACAATAAACACAGCAATAGAGTCAAGCCATACAAAGGCAAAAGTACTGGACTTTAGGAGGGCTGACTTTCCCAAAATGGGTGAGTGCCTAAGGAATGCACTAGCAAATGGGCAGGAAGGAGGGGTGGAAGAACAATGGGGAATAATAAAAACTGCCATCACAGAGGTAACAAGCCTTTGTGTGAAGCGAATAAACAAAACAAAACGATGTAAGAAACCACTATGGTTCTCAAAGGAAGTGGCAGTGAAGGTTCAAGAGAAAAAGAAAGCATTCAGGAAGTACAAGGAATCACAGAAGGAGCAGGACAGAGAACTGTATCAGTTAAAGCAAAAGGAAGCTGGGAAGGCAGTCAGAACAGCAAAGGCCCAAACCGAGGAAAAGATAGCCAACTCGGTTAAGAAGGGGGATAAAACATTTTATAGGTACATCAGGGAGCAAAGGAAGACCAAAGGAGGATAGTGAGGTTTAACAAAGGAAGGAGGGTGGGCAGAGGGTGACTGTGAAAGGCAGAGATACTAAACAAATATTTTTGCTCAGTATTTACAAAGGAAGAGGGGAGGTACCTAAAACAAACAGTAGAAACACTCTGGATACAGAAGTTGATACCAGCCCATTTACAGAAGAAAGGGTTCTGAAAGAACTCTAAAACTGAAGGTGGACAAAGCAATGGGGCCTGATGGGATTCATCCCAGAATTCTAAAAGAACTAGTGTAAAACTAGTGACACCACTGACTACCCTCTTCAACAAATCATGGAGGATGGGGTGGTACCGAGGACTGGAGGAGGGCAGATGGATTCCCTTCACAAAAGTGGGAGCAAGGCAGAAGCAGGAAACTACAGACCTGTTAGTTTAACCTCATTGGTAGGGAAATAGATGGCATCACTTCTGAAGGAAAGAATTGTCGAGTATCTAGAGGCCAGAGGGCACAGGACCCAAGGCAGCATGGATTCACAGCGGGAAGGTCATGCCAGACTAATCTGATAGGATTTCTTTGACTGGGTGACCAAAGTAGTAGATCAAGAGAGAGGCTGTGGACATGGCCTCCTAGGCTTTAGCAAGGCATTTGACACAGTCCCACACAAAAGATTATATACAGTTAGCCAGCCTGGGAGTGGGTCCCAAGATGACAGCCTGGGTGAAGAATTGGCTGGAGAATAGGACACAGAGGTAATAGTAAATGAAGTCCACTCTGAAGAAAGGGGGTTACTAGTGGGGTACCGCGGGGTTCAGTATGAGGTCCTTCTCAATGTCTTTATAAGCAACATTGAGAGGGACTGGAAGGAAAGTATGTCTCTTTGCATGATCACAAAGATCTGCAACAGAGTTGATGCACAGGTGGGGTGGAAAGGATGAGAAGGGATTTGGCAGGTTTGAGGAATGGTCAAATGTATGGCAGCTTAGATTCAGTGCTAAGAAGTGCAAGGTAATGCACCTGGGAAACAAAACCCAGGGAAGAGTACACAATGGGGTGAGATACTAACAACAACAAAAATGGAAAGGGACCTAGGGGTAGTCATATCAGATGACCTAAAGGTGGGCGCAAGCAATGAGAGGGCAGCAAGGAGGGCTGGGGGATACTGGGATGCATAGGGAGAGGCATCACCAGTAGAAACAAGAAGTTATTATCCTCTGTACAGACAGCTGGTCAGGACCCCATCTGGAGTGCAGTGCAGTTCTGAGACCCAATCCCATAAAGACATAGACAGGATGGAAGCTGTCCAGGGAGGCAACTAAAATGGTGCAGGGTCTGCACTGGAAGACATATAAAGAAGAGACTTAAGGGCTTAATATGTATAGCCTCGAGGAAAGAAGGAGGGAGAGGGGGACATGATAGAAACTTTCAAGTACCTCAAAGGAATCAACAAAGTCCAAGAGGGTAGCATCTTTCAAAAAAAAGAGGTGTTAAGAACAAGGGGCACAATTTGAAGATGGGCGGCTCAGAGGTAATTTAAGGAAGTATTTTTCACAGAGGGTTGTGGATGCATGGAACAGCCTTCCGGAGGATGTGGAGTCAAAACAGTGGTGGAATTTAAGCATGCATGGGACAGTCATAAGGCAATTCTAGGGGGCGGGGGCAGGAAGAAGTAGGCTGCTGGTTAACTAGGATCTGTAGCTTATCCATTAGGTAGGGAAATGGGCAGACTGGGTGGGCCAAGCGGTCCTTATCTGCTGTCAAATTCTATGTTTCTATGTATGAAAAGCTTTATAAAAGGATTAGATAAACCATCCAAACCTGGGGAGGTATTATCTTTAAGTTTATAAAGTACTGCCTCAATTTCCTGCGGTGAAAAATGTTTTATCATGTTAGCAACCATTTCCTTATCTAAACTTAAGGGAGGAAAAAGACCTAAATAATTATTAATCTCCTGAATAGAAGGAGCATTTTGAGGTTGAAGTTCCTGAAAATGTGCTTTGATACAAGTGCTAATTGCTTTTACATCATTTACTCTACCTGAATTTGATTCTAAAAAATCTAAAGTTGTAGAATCTCTAATTGTTTTACATGATAGATAAGGGTCCCCGATAACAGACTTTTTCAAATGGTTATTTAACAGGGCTTGCAAAGTTCTGGCCCTATCATATTGCATTTGTGTCATTCGTAATTTAATGTTATTAATCTGTAATGAAAAATCCTGTTTTGAAGCATTTGCAACTGAAATTAAATGTTGCAAATGAGCTCTTAGCTTCAAATAAGATAAAAAATTAGAGTTCCTCCGACATATCCCGTATTCTTTGAACCATTTACTACAATCTTTTTTCATTTCCTCCTGCCATACTCCTAGATCTGAATACAAGAAACCTACCAATATTCTGGCCTTTAAAATTAGTTTAATTGAGCTTATTACCATCTGGTCCTGTAAAATAGAAGTATTTAATTTCCATCTTTTATTCCGAGAATTCTGCTTAATATTAGCTTCCACCTCCACCTGGAGTAACATGTGGTCTGAAAATTCTACAGGCACCCTTTTGAATTCTTTAACCGGAATGTTTTTAGAAATCAATAAATAATCTATAATGGATCCTTTATTCCCCTTAAAAAATGTGCAGCCAGAGCTCTCACTCTCAATCTGATTACAATTTACAAGGTCTGCCAGTTTAATGATTGATTTCAAACAATTCGAATCACAATAAATTTTTTTAGCAGTTACCCCTTTAGTGATTAAATTACAATTAAAGTCTCCTCCCCAAAGAATAGGTAAAGCAGTTATCAAGTACGGTTGAATATCTTTCATACATGAAATTCTAGATGCTTTCGTTTGGGGATTATAGAGATTAATCATCCTATAGGTGTTAGAAAGCCATTTACAGTCTATTATTAATACTCTCCCGGGTATTAAATCAATTCATTTATATAGAGTGAACTGGTAAGAATTAAAAAGAATCCCGATACCGTCAGCTTTCTCTCTGCCAAATGACCAATAGGAAGGTCCCCATGGCCAATCATTTTTAAAGGAGTAAATTTGTTCTTTAGAGAACATCCAGGTCTCCTGCAGAAAACAGATAGAAATATTCATATCGTGTAATAAATGAAAAGTTGCTTTACGTTTGATATTATTCAATATACTGTGTGTATTTAATGACGCCCAGAGAAATCCAATTGTCAAAACCAGATTAGTGAAATTGAACCTCATTTTTTTCTTTTCTTTTTTTTTCTTTATAATCTTCTATAGGTGCACCTGAAATGCCCTGTGAGTCAGAGTCTCCAATGTCCATTTCTGAGTCTCCCCATGTAGGGAAAAGGTCTGCATATGAATTCTGTGATTCCACAGATACTATAACTGGGGGTGGAACTGTTTTAACATTCCTACTGGACCTCCTCGGAAGTAGTGGTAACTGCTGATCTGAATCAACTACTAACTTATCATCTGGTTCCTTATAACAAACTGGCTTTAATAATTATGCATTCTGTACTGTTTTTTCTACTTTTATTGGTATACTTTTTGTCTCTGGTTGGGGGGGAAGAAAGGAGAGTTACCATTGCCGTTGGGAGAATATCGACTGATTTTTGAGGTGGGGGGGCTAATCCCTTAGTTTCACTTGCTGATCTTTTCACAGCCTCTTGGGCTTGTTGAATGATCAAATCAGTGCTTCCACATGAGGCCTCGTTCTTTACCGCCCAAGTGCACTCTCTAAAAGCGTGTCCATACTCTTCACAAAGGTCGCATCTTGTATGATTAGCACACTGCATTGTGGCATGGCCTACCTCCCCACAATTATCGCATCTTGGGCGATCACATGTGCTAGAGAGGTGAGTTTTCAAACTGCATTTATAACAGGCTCTGGGTTTGCCGCTATAGAAACAAACCCCTCTGTCTCTTCCCAGCAGAAAGGAGTTGGGGATATGCTCTACCCCTTTTTCAGACTGTCGTAATTTAACTTTAAATTTCCATCCTCCTGTCCAGAAATGTTTGGAATCTAAGATTGGCTCAGGGTCCCCTTGAATATCACATTTCAGGGATAACCAGTAAGTAATGTCCTCAACATGAACTCCCTCATTCCTCAACATAACAGTTACATGTTTAATTAAAGGTTTGGTGAGTGGAATAACTAAAAAGGGAGTCCATGTTGGAGAAAACTTCACTTGGTCATACCTTTCCCAAAACAGATCTAATAAATAAGCAGAATGGAAACTGACGTCATAGTTACCTTCTCCCAAGATATTAATAAAATCAAATACATCTCTGGGAGAGAAATGAAGAGAATCTTTTATAAGCAATTTCCCCACATAATACCTGTCTGGTCTTTCAGGCAGACCCCCTTTGTATCTGACGTGTACAGCAATGCGTCTAGGCGCAGCCTCTCTTTTCGCTTGATTAAATAGAGGGACATTAAAGGTTTTTCAGCTGTATGCAATACACTAAATGAATCTGTCAGAACAGTCTTATTATCATTATCCATTATATCCACATTAGCACCAATATTCTCATTTAAGACTGTCTGGAGGGAAATGTTTACTACATCGCCTCCTGTTGCTACCAAATCATGTGCTCCAGCTGGTTTCCATTCAGGAGAGCCGCTATGTAGATCCAATGCTGGGTACCATGCTAGGTCTGGAGACCAGACTCCATTTGCAGTTTTTTCCCAGCCAGCTGCTAACAGGGCGCCCTGTGGTGACCAAGTCTTGTCATGAGCTTGAGGGTCAATTATTGTATCAGTAGAAGCAACAGGTACTTCTGAACTTGACACTTTATTATCAGTTCTTTTTTTTGAAGTTGCTTGCTGCTTCCCAAAATCCACATGCGGAGTTATCTTTTTTTCTAAAACTAAATTCTGTAACCCCCTCTTGATTGTGTGTGTCCGTTTGATATTTTACAGGGTATTGAAAGTTTGGACTCATATTGTCCCCTTCTAAAGGTTTAAATACAAAACTTGTCTCCTTGTTTAAATTCACCGTTTTAATGTCATTCTTAGACTGAGGAGTGCTCACTGGTTGGGTCAGTATAGCGATAGTGTGAGCAGGCTTTATAATGGCTGTAGCCGATGAACCTTCCAACACCTGTAAATTCTGCACTATTCCTGAATTTACATCGTTATTTACTGAAAGCGTTTGTTGAGCATTTCCATCCATTATCACAGACTGTGCTTCGTTCTTTTGCAACTGCAGTTCTTTTGTGATTACTTCCGCGTTCCGACTATCAACCCGGATGTCTCGTGTGACCAGCAGATTCACTGCTGAACTGAACTCTGCAGCACTAGTAATGTTTAAACCTACAGGATCCTCCGCTGACTCAGTCATCAAGGAACTCCCGTTGTTTTCTTCATCTTTAGAATTTCTAGACGTTAGCCCAAATGCCTCACTTGTCAATATTGCTGCGTGATAAATTTCCTCAGCTTCAGTCTCCAAATAGGAAATTAACTGTGATTCTGTCTCTGCAAGCTGCGCAGCCTCCTTGTCTGCAGCATCCATAACCTTCTCCTCCAAATGTTCACCCGAAGTGGCCATCCTGCAACGAGATAGCCTGTCCCCCTACTGGCCCAGAGTGGGGAAATTTCCCCGGTGTCTTGGCCAAATTTCCCTCATTCGCTAAAAATACCACCAACTGCTTAATCTGGTTCAAGGTCAGTTGGCATTCATCTGTATCCCCCTCCCCCGGGTCATGCCTGAAAATAGACAGGATTTGTTTAGTGCACATACCTGGTCAACAACAACAACAACAAAAAAAGAGGGAAATGAGGAGGCACTACTTCACTGAGAGGGTGGTGTCTAGTTGGAATGCACTGCCAGAGGCGCTGATAACATGTAGGACACTAAATAGCTTTAAAAATGACTGTGATAATGATAGAGGAAGAGGTTGGGGACAGGAGCTGGGACAAGCGGGGGAGGAACTGAGGGGGAAAAGGCTGGGGCAGCTGCAATCTAGGGTGCTAGATGCACACTCAGGCAGACTTATATAGACCGATTCACTTGTTCTGCTGGCAGATTCGTATGTTCGTATGTATGTTCATATGTAAAATTACAGTGACTCTGTTCATGAGCAGAGGTCCTAAAATGCCTATGTTGAAAATTTGGTGACAAACATCCATAAAATAATTGTGTTAGAAGCGTGCATTGTGCAGTTTCCATGCACCCTCGTAACTTTGCACATTTGTGGTACTTTCACTCCAGCTTTTCAACATTGGCATTTTTTCAGACCTCCTTATGAACAGTACAGCTGTCATTTTTTACATCCTACCCGAAATATGCGTTTACACATCTGGCATAGAATAGCGCGGTTGCTGTGGGAAATCAATGTTCAGGACAGATTAAGAAAATCATACTGACAGAGTTCATGAGCAGAGGTCACAAAATGCCTATGTTGAAAATTTTGTGAAATAATTCCACTAAATGACTGTGTTACATGCATACGTTGCGCAGTTTCCACGTACGCTCAGATGTTCTAGCATTTTTAATATTTGCACTATCGATTTTCAACATTGCCATCTCTTCACACCTCCCTATGAATGGTGCAGCTGTAATTCTTCTCATCCTGCCCGATCTGTGTTTTCATACATCTGGGGCACAATGGCATGGTTGCTGTGAGAATTCAAAGTGCAGGACACATTAACAAACTCATAGTGCCACTGTTCATGAGAAGAGGTCCCAAATGCTTTCATGAGGTGTGAGTCACGAAAAGGCCATGTTGAAAATTTTTAGTGCAAATACCAACAAACACCCGGGGCGTTAGGGTTTCTAACCAAAACATCCCACCCTGCACAGACTGACAGGCATCAGGGGTGTGCAAGCCAACTGTGATGCTCATGCTGTTCCACACCCACCCACCCCCACTGCAGCCAGTGACAGGCATCGAGGTGTGCCTTGGACTCTTCGGACCCAGAGTTCACCCCATTCTCCTATACTGCACCCATTTCAGTGTATGTCCTTATGGAGTGGGGTGACTGTAAAGCCAAACACCCCAAGGCACATCTCAACACTTGTCAGTGTCTGCAGGATAGGGTGAGGTGAAATGGCATGAATGTTATGGGCAACAACCCAAATGCATACCCAATGTCTACCCGTCTGTCTCTGCAGGTTTTATGTGGGGTTGGCGTGAAGTTCAACACTTCACTGCCATTCCTACTCTGCATCTGTCTAACTCCTGCATTTCCAAAGCTAATACCAGCAAGCAAAGATTCGGCATTGACAAATGCTTGTTTCAAAGGGAATCATTACTATTGGTCACCTATATGAGGGAACAAACTTAAAATCATTTCAACAGCTTCAAAAACAATTTGGAATTAATAAAAAAAACTTGTTTAAATACCAACATTATGTGAGGTATCAAGAAAGTAAGTTTTACCCGTCATTTGGAAAATGGCAACAAAACTTTGCATTTGATAGTTTCTGCACTAAATAGACAAAAACTTCTTTCAAAGACAAATAATCTGTTAGAATACTCAGACCCTGAAAGTTAGCAGCGAGAACTGGGATACAGTCTCTCTCAAAGGAAACTGGATTTGATTTGTTATAATTGGAGACTTTAATAATAATAGACTTAATCAAATTCCACTTCTCATTCATCACAGAATAAACTACACATCTAATTTGTTGAATTCATTCTACCCAAAAGTTTTGAATATGTGCAATAGGTGTGGGCAAGAGATGGGCAAGCTGTCACGCATAATGTTTAAATGTAAATAACTCGACCTGTTTTGGTCCAAGATGTTTTATAAATAGTAATAATATTCTAAATAAGGCTTATTCCAGAATTGGAACTTTGTCTCATAGGCTCATTGCCCAATCAAATCATCCCAGAAGGACCAAATTTAAAATTCCTAGAATTGGCTCTCATAAATGCATAGAGATGCCCTGCACATCGGTAGAAAGAGCCAAATCCCCCAACATGGAAACTTCGGAAAAATGTTCTTATAGAATGTAGGACACTTGAAAATAATTACTACTACACTAATAAACACCTCATTAAATATTGGGAAAGATGGTCTCCTTAAAGACTATTTCAAATGGCAGCCTTTAAGTGTCCACATTAGATTGAATAAGATTCTGAGTATATATTTATATTTTGTCATGTGTACTGTTAATGACTTGTCTTCTGTATCACCTCCTCTTGTTCTAATTTAAAAAAGGGGTGGTGGAGCCTAGTGCTGTGGCATGGCCTGGTTACCCAGTGCAGCTATATCTACAATAGCTTTGCATTCTGTTGACTGGCCTTACTGCAAAGATATTTAGTTATTAGGCAGTACATTGTTATGCCTTCTCTGTATCAGTGCTATTTTTCATTATTTTTTCATTTTTATGTTGTCTTGCATGTGCAGCGCAGACAACATATTGCGGTTGCTTCAGTGGAGAAGCAGGTTTCGGAGGTGCGGTCCTGCTGCAGCCAATGGCGCCACAGCTTTTTGTGGCCGAGCTCTGTGGGACCAATGGCATAGCATGCTGTCTATGCCAGCAGCTGAGAAACGTGCCACCACCTTGAAAGAATTAGCCGCTGCAATCAGAGAGCACCACAAGGTGGTCCCTGATTGCAGCAGTCAATTACTGCTTGCCTCGTCTAGTGTCCCCGCCAAGCAACAATGGCGGCGGCTTCCCCATCAGCTTCTCATAGTCCCCACAGAAGCAGAGAGACAGCTGCCACCTTTAACAGTCCCTCTGAAAGCAGACTGGGGTGCCTAATCCCCCTGTCATCATGTCCCATCCTAATTTAATTTGCCGACGGGGGTGTCTAATCCCGATCGGCATAATGTACCCCTCCCCCATTTCTTGTGTGCCGAGGGGGTGCCCAGTCCTCCTCGTCTCATGCAACCCCCCCAACTCTGTATGTGTGGGCAGGGGTGCCTAATCCCCATTGACTACAAACCCCCCATCAAACACACAGGTGGCACACTGGGAGCCCACCCCAGTGTGCAAAAGTACCTGTACAAATAGAAAACCTTCCTGCATTGTTCTTTCTTTCCTGGTTTAACCTGTGAATCAAAAATGGTTCCTCATTGAGTTCGGTGCCCCCTTCCCGCAACCCACAGCCACCCTCTGTGCACCCACCTCCCCACACACCCCTCAACCCATACTTACCTCTGGAGCCCAGCGCGATGATCTTCGTTGGATCGGGAACACGTCTGCACTCTTCAAAGCGGACCGTGAACTGAAGAAATGCCGGTAAGCTGTATAATGGCATAAATGTTTTTTTTTCAACTCATGCAGATATCGCGGACATTTTTTTGACTTTTGCCACCAAATATTCAATGTGGGTTTTTTTGGACCCCTCCTCATGAATTCAGTCACTGTCATGGCGTTATTCGGTCCCGAAAGGCGATTTTACAGTCGCTGCGTGGAATCACCTTTTGGGACTGAGTAATGAAATAACAGTTTTGCTGTTCATGAGGTGGCCTCCCAAAAAGCTTATGGTGCACATTTGGTGAAAAAATTCTAAAAAATGACCGTGTTACGAGCATGCGTTGGACAGTTTTCACGCGCACTCGTAACTTCACCGATCTGTAATATTTTCACTCCAGATTTTCAACATTGGCATTTTTTCACACCTCCTTATGGACAGTGCAGCTGTCATTTTTCACATCTTGGCCGAAAAGTGTTTTCGCTCTACTGGCACAGAATAGCGTGGTTGCTGTGGGAAATCAGTGTTCTGGACAGATTATGAAAATCACAGCAACACTGTTCATGAGCAGAGGTCCTAAAATACCTATGTTGAAAATTTGGTGACAAAAGTCCGTAAAATGACTATGTTACAAGCGTGCATTGCTCAGTTTCCATGTGCACTCATAACTTCGACAATTTGTAATATTTTCACTCAACATTGTCAATTTTGCACATGTCCTCATGAACAGTACAGCTGTAATTTTTCAGATCCTGCCCAAAATGTGTTTTCGCACAAGTGGCGCACTATGGCGCCGTCGCTGTGGGAAATCAATGATCACTACAGATGAAGAAAATCATAGTGATAGTGTTCATGAGCAGAGGTCCCAAAATGCCTATGTTGAAAATTTGGTGAAATAATTCCACTAAATGACTGTGTTATGAGTGTGCATTGCGCAGTGTCTATGTATGCTCATAAATTCAAACATTTTTAATATTTTCACTCAAGATTTTCAACACTGCCATCTCTTCACACTTGCCTATGAATGGTACAGCTGTCATTTTTTGCATCCTGCCCAAGTGGTGTCTTCCCACATCTGGCGCAAAAGCGCAGTCGCTGTGAGAAATCAACATTCGGGACAGATTAACAAAATCACAGTGCCACTATTCATGAGCAGAGGTCCCAAACACTTCCATGAGTTGGGGGTCACAAAAATGCCGTGTTGCAAATTTGTAGTGCAAATACCAACAAACTGCCGGGGCATTAGAGTTTCTAGCCATAACGTCCCACCCTGTACAGACTAACAGGTGTCGGGGGCATGTCTTTGCATTGCTGGCAGTCATGCTCATGCCATACCATCCCCCCCCACCCTCAAGCCACTGACAGGCATCGAGGTGTGCCTTGGACTCTTCGTCCCCACAGTTCACCGCATTCTATTATGCTGCACCCATTTCAGCGTATGTCCTTATGAAATGGGGTGACTGTAGAGCCGAACACCCCAAGGCACACCTCAGCACTTGTCGGTGTCTGCAGGATAGGGTGAGATAAAATGCTATGAGCGTTATGGCCAAATGGGGAGAGTGTAAGGCCTGAGGACCCCAAGACACAATGTAATATTTGTTGAACTGCAGGGTAGGGTGAGCTGAAATGCCATGAACATTATGGCCAATGCCCAAAGGAACACCTCAGTGCCTGTCACTCTCTGTAGGGTGGTGTTGGGTTTCACGTCACTTTTATACTTCACTGCCATTCCTATTATGGATCTCTTCAACTCCAGCGCTACTGACGCCAATGTCAGCAAGACAACATTCAGCATTGACAAATGCTTGTTTATAGTGTAACCCTCTTGTGCTAAGGTGTCATACATTCCCTGCTGTTACTCTCCCAGGACAGAATGGAGAAACCTGGAAAGTAGTACAGTATATGCAGTTTTTGCTATGATTAAGTGGGCAATATGGCAAGTAAGGTGCCAAAGGTTTATACAAAATAAGGAAAATGTCAGTTACTGATCTATTTTTTTAAGATACAAGAAGTAGACACTTTGTTTCAAAATGAATATGCTAAATATGGAAAAGAAAGAGGGATGAAGTTGTGGAGAAATTTTGAAGGTGTAGGGTGAAAGCAAAATAAATGAAAATTCCAGAGAAAAGAAATAAAGTATAATTGTTCAAAATAATTGATAAGGCAAAAGAAGATAAGTAAAACTGTAAAAGAAACAAAAAAGGATTTTTTTAGGCTTGTGTGTATGATTAAGAAAAGTATCAAAAAGACATGATGAAATATTATAATTGAAATCACTGTTTGTAATATAAACGTTTGTTTTTGGTCTTAATAAGAACTTCCCCATCTCTTTTCGAGAAATGCCATGGGACCTTTTAACTTCCACCTGAACAACCACCAGAACAGGTAGAGGGGACCTCAGTTTAATGTTTCATCCGAAAGACAGCACCTCAGGAGTGCAGCATCCCTCTCTTGAGGCACTACAGCACCAGTATTGGGATTTACACCAAGTGCCTGGTGTGGGGCTAGAACCCATAATATTTCGATCTTCTGGCCTCAGAAGCAAGTGTGCAACCTGCTGAGCTACTGACACTGTATGTTCTCCCCGAGGGAGCTGGCATTAAGTGACACATTCCTATGCATGCGATGACATGCATACATATTCTATGTCCTACGGCTGCCCCTCCCTTATGATGTGCAACATCTGGGCTGTCACCTGGCCTCCACTATGTGACAACCAAGTAGTATGACACAGTGCCCCCCCCAAGGGACAGCTATCCTTGGGATACTTGATCCAGCCTCCCTGGCTGGCCCTTGAACAACACAGTCCATCCCTAAACCCAATCACCAGTATAGCAAGTAGTAGTGCTACAACTGTATTACTGGACTGGCTCCCCTCATCCATCTCAGCACACAGCAGGAGCCGAACCGCAAGGCTCCTTTTGGACACCCCCACCACACTCACTCCTCACTGAAGCTGGAGCAGACAGCAGGAGCCAAACCGTAAGGCTGCTTGTGAACCCCACACTCACTCCTCACTGAAGCCGAAGCACACAGCAGGAGCCAAACCACAAGGCTTCTTGTGAACCCCCCCCAAACATTCGCTCCCCACTGAAGCCAGAGCACACAACAGGAGCAGAATCACAAGGTATGCTAAAGAGAGAGTTCTTCAGGTGCTACCAGTCTGTGTGTGCAGGGTGTTAGGCCATCGATGATATGCGTGAACTGCCCCACCCACCCCTCCACCCACCCATCCTGGGACGTCCCTAGCTTTATAGGGCTTTAGGTAGTCACATGACCTATCATGTGACACTTCTCCAGCCTGTTCCTAATTCCCTAGTGTTCCATTAGCAGTTTATATTTTGTCACTAGCAGGGGTCAGACTGGTGTATTCTCTATCTCACTCCTCCCACACCTTATCTTCTCTCACTCTGTGCCTCCTCCAGCCTTTCCCTCTGGTCTTCCACTCCTCTCTCTCTCTCTCTCTCTTTTCTCTGACCATTCTCCTATTCCTGCTGTTCCCCCCCAGATTCAAACCCCTGACCTCTTGCACTGTAGTCGGGCACTCTACCACTTCAAAACTGTATCTGTCACACGTCTGCCCAGCTGGTTGTCATCCCAGTACTCCTCACTCTCGCTTAATGTGCCACCCATAACCGTCTTACCCCCCCCCCACCAGTCCTATACATTAAATTCTTTCTCAGTAATGGGACCCACTGTTACGTGTTTCTGCCTCTGTTACTTCTAATGTTTGCCTACCCCACCCTCCCCAACCCAACCCCAACCCATCCACCACCGCTCCATGTTGCTGACTACTGTTACTGCCATTACTACCCCTTACCTCCTACCTGCTTTCCTGAATCCACCTGTCTATTCTGGCTATCCACTTAACTACCTCTCACTGCTTTTAGTGACTCATATCCCCTCGCTGCCACTACCCGCTTAGGACCGTAAACTTGACCATCGGAGAACCTCAGCTAATCTAAAGTTTCCTAGATTTTTAGTAATACGGCATAGCCTACTCCTACCCCCACTACCTGGCAATGTGCGCCCTAACCCTGGACCAGTTTTGAAACCTTTTCCCACCTCCAGTAACTAGGGTGGCCTCAAGATTGCCTTTGTTAATATACAGAGCCTTGTGCCTAAGCACTACCTTCTTCAGGTCTGAGTCATGCAGCACAGTCCTGATGTCCTTGCAGTTGTCGAGACCTAGCTCTCCCCCAAAATACCCAACTCAGCTGTTGCACTGGATAGCTACATGCTATTCAGGGATAACAGGTTAGGGAAAAGGGTGTGTGTGTGTGTGCCATCTATCTAATCAACTCACTGCATGGGCTGGTCCTCCCACATTTTGTAAGTGGACATGGTGCATAGGCATTGGCGATCAAAATTGCCACTGGACATGAAGGTAAATTGCTCATGGCCTTTTCAGTTTATATTCCTCTCCGAAATACTATGCAAGGTTTCACCGCTGTCCTCGATTGGGTCTCTAACCTACCCGACAGATCTGAGGTAGTCTTGCTGGGTGACTTAAATGTAAATTGGCTGGCCCTTGAGTCTGCCCCACTCAGGGATGCAGCTGTGGCCTTAGACCTCTCCCAATTAGTATTCTCTCTAACCAGAATCAACTACAGAACTGGAACTAGTTCACTAATAGATTTTATACTCACTAATCATCCTGAGAGATTTTCTAGCATAGTGGTCCTACCGGACTCGCTTACTGAACACTCTGCAGTCCTATGCCATTGGTTGAACCATTCCCCTAAACTCCCTGCTAAACTGACTTACCACCATACCCTCAAAAAAGGAATGCTAAAGCAAATCCAGACCTACCACTCCAGCAGTGACTGGTCTTTGATTGACACTGCCACAAACATCGACCGAGCTTTAACACACTTTATCTCCACCTTTAACAAAGCTTGAGACATCTTCGCCCCATTTACCAAACGGACTATCAAAGGCAAAACCCATCCCTGGATCACCCCTTTCCTTCTTAAATCCATGGCCTCATGAGACAACCTTTGGCACAAAGCCCGTGCCACTGGAAACCCTGTGGACTGGTAGAGGTACTAGACAGCAAGACACTCCTGTACCCATGAGATTCATATAGCTAAAGTTGCTCACTTTCAGGAGAGCCTCTCCTCCTCCTGGGGGAATGGAAGAAAGTTTGGGGACAACATAAGACCTCAATGGAAAGCCTAATACCCCCCTCTCCATGTTATACATCAACAGTACCACCATGCAAGACCATCAGCTCATTGCTGACACCTATAACGTCACCTTCACGGACCTTGGTGGTGTCCTCCCACTGGGCTTCTTCTCTAACACCCTTCTTAACTGATGGCACTCTACTTATGCAGGGTCTTGGCAACACCTCCCTTTCCATTTCAGGATAGTCTTGCCAAAGGAAGCCAAAACTTACCTGCAGCATGTCCTGGGTAAGTTCAGACACAGCAGTGACACTTTTGATTTGAAACTCCTGCCCCTGCCCTTGATGCAGTCTTATTCCCCCTCACTAAGTTGTTAAACTGATCCCTGTGCCTCGGTCAATTCCTCGAAGGGCGGAAGGCTGCAGCAGTAACACCATTCCACAAAAGTGGCGATAGGGCCTCCTGTAGTAACTACCGCCCAATATCAATCCTCCTTCCTAAAGCCCTCAAAAGGATCCATTCTGATCAATTATCTGACTATCTCACAAAATACAACCCTCAATGCCACCAGCAACATGGCTTCAGGAAGGGACATAGCACCGCCTTTGCCCTCCTTGAATTTACCGAGTACACACAAAAAGCCCTTGATCGTGGTCACCTCATAGGGTCCGTGTACATAGACCTTACAAAGGCATTTGGCATGGTCAATCACGCCCTGCTAGTTGCTGCTCTCCCTGCCACTGGTCTCTCGCATGAAGCCACCTCCTGGGTCTCTAACCACCTATGTGGGAGAACACACCCTCTCCTCCAATCACCCAGCCCACTCGGGAGTCCCTCAAGAAACACTTCTTGGTCTACTTCTCTTTAGTCTTTTCCTAGACACCCTCCATCTAGCCTGCTCCAACAACCTGCATCTTTATGCAGATGATGCTGTCATCAATTCAAGTCACTCTGACCCCCTTCCCCTTGAGCATGCCCCTCAAAGGTGCTTTACAGAAATTGAATCCTGGTTTTCTGATCATATACTGATAATTACATAATAATGTACAGTTCTGGAGACCTTACCTACGTAAGGACATAGACAGGGTAGAGAAGGTTCAGAGGAGGGCAACAAAGATGGTGCATAGGTTGCATCACACGTCCTATGAAGACAGGTTGAAGGAACTGAACATGTACTCCCTGGAGGAGAGGAGGGAGAGAGGGGATATGATAGAGACACACAAGTATCTTACAGGGAGAAACAGGGTGCAGGAATACACTATTTTTAAGCAAAAAGATGTTCCAGGACTAGAGGGCATGGGATGAAGTTGGAGGGAGGACAATTCAGAGGAAACATGAGAAAGAATTTCTTCACAGAATGGGTGGTGGACAAGTGGAACACCCTGCCAGAGGAAGTGGTGGGGGCTGAAACAATCACGGGATTTAAGAATGCATGGGATAGACATAAAGGAATTCTGGAGGTCAGGGGTAAGGTGCAACAGACTTCTAGGAAAACAAACTGAACTTACAAGCTCAAATGGGCAGACTGGGTGGGCCATAGGCCCTTATCTGCCGACACTGTCTATGTATCTATGTAATTAACTATAAAAAGACTAAGGTTATTGTATTTGCTAACATCCAAAACAAGCACAAGGGGACATGTCTCAGCATCCTCAATAATTACTGCCAGCCACTGGAGCAAGTCAGTAGCTTCAAATACCTTCGATTTATCCTTGACTGCTCCGTATCATTTCATGAGCACATCAACATGGTCTGCAAGGCGGTGAACACTAGGATTGGGTTACTCTACAGGCATAGGTGCTACATGACACCCGACACCCTCCAGCTGGGAGTAACTATTTCTACCCTTTCTAGCATCGATTACAAAATAATTATCTATGGCTCTGCCACTGATACTGTCCTCGATAGAATTAAGATTGCTCTCAACAAAGTGTGTCGCCTAGTAACCGGAGCCCATAGACTCACCCACACATGTGACCTTTATTCACATACTAACTGGCTAAACCTTAAGGGTAGGGTCTCTTACCAGTCCTGTCTGCTAGCTAAGAACGATTACTCTTGGCCTCACTTCACCCTCCTTGCAGTTGCTACTCACACATGCAGCCACTCCCAGGAACACGAGGAGTGCCTCAAAAGCTTCCTTCAATATCCCACTCTGTAGGACATCCCAATGCCAGCAGGCTTTTATGTCCAGGGCACCAGTGAGGTTAAACAGCCTGCCTGCTGAAGTCTTGGCTGAACAAAAGTTGGGGCCCTTTAATGCTAAGCTTTGGCAGCACCTCCTAGCAAGTAGCTTCTGTGATTGCACTTAACCTTGACTGCGTACCAACCCCCCACAGGTCCTGCCACAATTGTCTTTGATGGCCATGTCTACTTAGACTGTTACCTGCTATTTTCTGTGCATCTGATTATTGTATTTACTGCTGTGCATTTTGCTTCTCATGTTTTGTATTGTCCTACCATTGTGCCACACCCTTTATCAGAACTGTTATCTAGCATTCCACTTTGTATTGTATTTTGATGTTCAATGTTACTGTTGCTGTAATTGCAATCACTGTTCTATACATTCACTCTGTTTTGTGTTTAATTCCCAATACTACTGTTGTTGCTACTGCAGTCATTAGACCAAGTACTATTTATTATTCGTCTTTCTATTCCTGTAACTTGTTCACCCTGCCTTTGTAAATGAGTCTCTGACTCAAAGGTATTGTAATTTTGAAAAATAAATAAATAAATAAATATTTCTGATCTTTGTTTGAAACAGTTGTGTCACAGGGTTTATCAGGGTGGCCATGTTTCTGGTATGTCCTTCCAGTAATAGTTTAACAATGCTAGAAATGTTCTCAGTTCACTTAGAACCATTGTCATCATAGTGGATTGTGCAAAATCCTTTGCTTCCTCTATGGGGTAAATACCTTCAGCATCAATGATAAGGCCCAAGTAAGTTACACTATAACACAGAACCCTGCTGCCTGTAGTTTTCTAAAAACTGCTTCTAGATTGCATAGGCATGGCTCTGTTGTGTCACCTGTGATTAAAAAATAGCATCAAGGTAGCATATAATCCCAGTCAACCCTGTAATAATTGGTTTGCAGTCCATGAGAATAAAGCAGTAGCACTGGTTATCCCATATGGCAACTATTTACTAGCTCACAGCCATGTGGACACGAGTGGAAACTAACAGGAGGGAGGTTCAGGAGGGACATGAGGAAGTAATATTTTACAAAAAGGTGATGGAGCTGTGGAACAGTCTATCAGCCAAAGTGGTAGGTGTGAAAACCGTTGATGGTTTCAAGCATGGTTGGGACAGAATGAAGGGTATAGTGCTTGCTGAGGGTGGCTAGGACCCTGGAGGGACAGTAGGTCCCAGGGCTAAATAGGGAACTCGGGCTGACTTTGATGGACCATGGGTCTTTTTCTGCCACCATTGTCTATATTTCTGTGTTTCTATGTTTCTTACTAAAGTGATAAAAACATTATGTGTATTATTGGTGTGCTATAGCATGGAGTTCTGTTCAATGCCACCTGCTGATAAGCTTCAGGCAAACCTAACTTGGTGATTTTTTTCTTGCTACTGTTACCATAGCAATTTGTGAGGTCTACAGTAGGAGTAGGGTGCTGGTCCACATCCAGTCAGTGGTATATTATGGCCTTGTAATCCACTCAGATCTGGACCCCTCCTTCTCTTTTGTGACACACACAGAATGGAAACTGCCCATTCACTATAATCTACTGGGGAAATTATACGCTTCTGTTCCATTTTTTTCAGTTGCTGATTTATAGCTTCCTTTAATGTCTAGGGCACAAATTGAGCCTTATAAAATTTTGAAAAACACCTTTTTGAATACATGTAATTTAACTCCCTCCACTAGGGCCTCTTCACCCAAATGTGCTTGCCAACTGTTCCTTAAATACCTTACTAGTGGTCTCAAAAAACTTCTTTTATTACTGTTATTGTGTTCAGGAAACATAAAACTGAATCCTGGACCAGCTATGCCTGTTTCGGCTCCCTCAGACCTTTCTCAACTAAAAGGAATCAGTTTCCTTCCCATCAATGCCTGTAATGTGCTTAAGAAAATGGACTTAATTCAAGCTTGGGTCCTCCACACCACTCCAGATGTACTTATGGTTTTTGAATCTTGGTTGAAAGCCTCTACCCCATATCAGGCCATCAACATCCCTGCCTACAATGTTTTTAGAACAGACAGGACAACTAGGGAAGGGGGCATTGCTATCTATGTCCATGATAAGTATGTAGTTTCTGTTTTTGACTCTACCACCTAACATAAGGAATTTGAAAGTCTCACCTTGAAAATCTCCTTACCCTCAAATGAGGCTATCTATACCTCTGGCTGCTATAGACCCCCTTCTGGTGGTCTTGGGATACTTCCTCACCTACACAGGATCCTAGGAGCCATCGGCTCAGAATGTATTTGCATGGCTGATTTCAACCTAGACTGGAACTCCCATTGTTCAGAACCTCTAAAAAACCTTTGTGATGCCTACGGTGTCACCTGCCCTAACATTAGAAATCCTGGGCATAGCACACTCCTTGACTTGATCTTCACAATAGACCCCACAAAATCACTTACATTGGGGTGTTTCATAACAACATTAGTGATCACAGTGCTATTGCCTGTGTGAGGCACCTCCCAAAAACAACACACCAATCAAACTTTATCTTTAAAAGGGACTTCCATAAATTCAACCCCTCCAAATTTTCTGGCTGATCTGAGCAAAATCTGGTGACAAGACTTTCACCTGGCCCCAACTGTTGCTGAAGCTTACTTAATCTTGTCTTGGAGGTAATAAACAAACATGCACCAATGACAAAGCTCAGAAGAAGGAAAAAAAAACTGTTCCTGGTTCTCCAATTCGTTAAAAACTGCCCTACACCATAGAGACCGCTTATGGAAGAAAGCTTGCAAAACAAAATCTAACCCTGACTGGGCTGCCTTTAGAGCAGCGAGGAACCAGTGTATGAGACTTATCCAAGCAGAAAAGGTTAACTACTACCAGGCATCACTGGAGTCTTATAAAAGCAATATAGCCAAATTTTGGCAAATTCTCAGAGAAATTGAAGGGCACAATTCACCTTCGTCCCTCCCATCCAAGAGAGTTTGCAGGACCCATACCTATACGAGCAGTGACAATAGACTGTATCAGTTAAACAACCATTTTGCTACAGCCAGTCTAGTGTTCGACTCATCTCCTGATAGTAAGCTACCTTTTTTGCCTTCTGTTGGAACCCCCTATCCTCTCCCTCAAAATCTCACCCCCATTCTGCACAATTTAGCTTTAGTCCTGTCCCTCTCAAACATGTTGAGGATCTCCTTATTTCTCTGGATCCTAAAAAAGTGTTGGAGCCGACATGCTGTAACCTTATTTCCTAAAGATAGGATAGAACTTTTTGTCCCTGCCTATCACCCACCTGTTCAATCTGTCAGTCCTCCAAGGCACCTTGCCTTCCATTTGGAAAATAGCTCATGTTATTCCTTTGTTCAAATCTGGCATTCAATGTGATCTTAATAACTATCGGCTAATCTTGCTATTGCCTCTTCTAGCTGAGTTACTCAAGAAATTAGTTAACTCTCAACTTAGAGACTATCTAGAAGTCAAAAATTTACTGACTCCTCTTCAGTCTGGGATCAGGCCTAAACACAGCACTGTATTAGCCTTGGCAAAAGTCACTGATGATTGACTAACCTTGCTATCTGCCAAAAACCACATCTATGCACTTTTTTTAGATTTAAGCAAAGCCTTCGACACTGTTGATCATCAGCTATTACTTAACACGTTAAACAACCTTTGACTACATGCCATCTCACTAAAATGTTTTCTTCCTACCTCACTGATAGGCAGAAATTGGTAAAAGCCAATGGCACTCTCTCTCTCCTTTAAAACCACTTCTGAGAGGAGTCCCACAGGGGTCAATACTGGGGCCCTTGTTATTCACCTTCTACATTAACAATATTGATGACAGTATTAGCACAGCAAGTGTCCATCTATTTGCAGACTATACTGTGTTATATGTCACTAGGCCTTCCCTGCAACTTACTTGCCATGATTTACTATGTGAATTTGACCTCCTTCAACCAAACCTGATCTGCCTAAAGTTACTTCTCAATGCTAAAAAAACAAAAATGATACTCCTTTCCCCTAACAACAAAGAAGTACCCATTAATCCTTTGGATGCTAACTACCATATTAAGACCCTCTTGGTGAGACTCTTGAACCGGTTGAGAAATTTAAATATTGCAGCTTCTGGTTAGATTATAAGCTATCTTTTGTTATGCATATTGAGGAAATCACCAAATAATTGTGCCAAAGGCTTGGTTTCTTTTATGGAATAAAGCATTTGCTTACTTACAACACCAGACTCAGACTGGTCTAAACGATCTTTCTCCAGCTACTCGACTATGCGGACTTTCTTTACTGTCATAGTCCTAAATCAGCCTTATTGACTCTGGATATGCTCTACCACAGGGCGTTAAGATTCATCACAAAAGCCCCTTTAACACTCATCACTGTTCCCTCTACATGCAGATTGGCTGGCCTTCTCTTAGCACTAGGAGGTGGGAAATGTGTCCCTTTGGTTGTACACAGCCTTAACCATGCAACTCCCTCCTTACTTCTGCTTCCTGTTTAAATGCGCTCCTTGTGTGTATACACTTAGAAAACTCTCTTGCATAACAATTGATAATCCCAGGATTAGGACCCATTTCAGTTCCTCATCGATAAGCCATGCTTTGCCCACTCTGTAGAACACTTTAGAAAAATCACTCAAACTCAAGCATACCGTTGGTCTATACACTTTTAAGTCCATGCTCAGACTTACATTGAAGTTCAGTGGCCTATGCAGCCAGTATGATGTTATGCTTGTGCAACTGTGTTACTTGGTTTTAGCCATTCACACTCTCTATTCTAGAGGAATTACCACCCTGTAGGGGTACCAAAGGCAAGGAACCCACAAAGAGGGTTCTACCCCTAGAGGTGTCGTGGGACAATTCCCTTGGCTAAAGGTACCTTAGGAAGGATCCCAAGGAGAGAAAGGCAATGCCACTGGAGGAGGAGGGGAGGATGGTGGGACAAAGAAAAAGTGCTTGACAGAGAGGCTCAGAGGAACTACTTATATAGGACAGGAAGTGGGAGTGGCTGGCTGCTTGTCCACTGAACTACAGGCATAGCCTTCCAATTCAGTAGCCTACACAGCCAGTATGATGTTATGCTTGTGCAGCTGTGTTACTGTTTTGGCCATTCGCACTCTCTATTCCAGAGGAATTACCACCCTGTAGGGGTACCAATGGCAAGGAACCCTCGAAGAGGGTTCCACCCCAATAGGTGCCATGGGACAATTCCTTTGGCTAAAGGTACCTTAGGAAGGATCCCCAAAAAGAAAAGTAGTAGTACAAAGCATGTTGGCAATCAGTAGCCATGAGGCATAGTAGTAGATAAGGCAACAGGCAGCTTGATAATGTAATGAGATGCGTAGGTTAGCAATGGCGTGAGTATGATGGGTTGCACTGGAGATTGAGGGGACCTCCTAAGGAGAGAGGGAATGACAAGTAGGGACACCATCCACCTCCGTCCAACAGCGGAACCTACCAAAGGAACTATGGAACACTAACTACGGCTAACTAACGGTTATGACCTGAGGCAAGGAGGAGAGAAAAAAACCCTTTGAGGAGGAAATCTCTAGGGATCCAAGGCCTACGTCACCTTCCCTCCAGGCTTGGGATGTTTATTTTGTGACAGCTCTGCTGCTGCAATTTAGAAATCCAATAAAAGGGGGTGGAAAATATTCTAATTTAGAGGAAAGCTCTCAATTCCTCTAACGGGAACACCGTAGAAGGTTGCGAGAGTGCTCTGCAACATCTGGGGCAACCAAAGCAAGAGGAGGAGAACAACAACTGCCGAGGCACTCACCTGACCTACACACTCTAAAAACAAAACAGGTGAGCCAGAGGCAGCCATAGGGAGAATGTGGTGAAGGTGCTTTGCTAGTAGAATACTAGATCCAAAGGAGATCATTGTAACCACCCTTCATGGCTAGGCTTAAATTCTACACCAGGAGCTGCTGTCGAGTCGAATGGCTAAAGCCAGACCCGGAGTGAGGACATTCCCAGCTATAGGCCAGGTGAGAAGGACCCTGCCCCAAGTCAGGCATGCTCCAGATGCAGACTTTATAAATGCAGACCGAGACCTTCAGCTGCAGGGAGGCCCTGTGCCATGAATGGTATGGCTGGCATGCACCAGAAACTGAAGAGGAGCTGAATGAGCGCTGATAGCTGGGACCTCACGGAGGTCAGATGTTAGTAGTGAGCACTGAGCAATGATTGCATAAACAATGAGTGGACCTGCATGTAGGTCAGTAAGTAGAGTAGCAATGGTTGAACCTGCACGTAGGACTGTAAAGCAGAGTAGCAATGGTTGGACCTGCACATAGGTTGGAGAAGCAGCAAATATGGATAGTGGAGCAAGCCTGCCAGGCATTCAAGGTAGCCAATGAAGGTGACAAATACTCTGAAGATTTTAGGTGGCGGAGGCAGGATTGGAACATAAAGTAAGTATGCCACACGGGCCATGACTCCCCCAACACCTCCAAGTTCCCCACCGTAGGGAAAAACAAGAAAGGGATGGAAGGCACAGAGACCCACATGCAGATATTAAAACTAGTTTACGGCATCAGCGGTAGCTTTGCTGACCTTCAGAACATAAAAGCAGTGCAAAAACACAGAGAGCAGCATCTTTATTGAGTAACTATGAGTTGTAGGAGTAGCAATTCAATGAACATAGATTTGAGGGAGGTAATGCTCTGAAAGCAGCAACTGCTAGGCAGTGCAGTAAAAACAACAGCAATGAGGTATGTGGTATGAGTTGAGAAAGCAGGAGTGAGCTGCATGGGCTAGGATTCAGAGTGAGCCTGAACCAGGTGAAAATAATTGAGGTGCATAGCATGAAGAGCAGCTATGCAGTATGAGTTGAAACACATAGATAATGATTGTAGTTGCGGTGTGAGTAAATGGGAGCAAGTAGCATGAGCTCTGGATTAGCAATATGCAAGAAGTTTAGAAACAGAACTCCTTCAAAAAAGAAAGCAAAACAAAAGACACACAAAACAGAAAAACAGGGGACAAGCAACACAAGAAGCACACAGCCAGAGGCAAAATACAAACCAAAGCAGGAGACAGACAACAGAGTCCATCAGAAACAAGCAGAAGCCAAAAGAGACCGACAGAGCCTCCAGCAGCAAATAAAAAGTGCTTGAGGGAGAGGCTCAAAGGAACTGCTTATACAGGACAGGAAGTGGGAGTGGCTGGATGCTTGTCCATTGAACTACAGGCATAGCCTTCCAAGAAGAATGTAAGTGCTATGTATGAATCTGCATGCTGGATCTCTGAATCTCACCCACTGGCTGTTCTCTAGCACTCATACCTTCACTCCTCCTTTTCTCCCTCCTCTAATCTTCTCCTCCTCTCATTCTCCCTTCCCCCTGGCTCTACCAGTCCCCAGCTATTCAGTTTGTTTTTTGTTGAATTTGCTGAGTTTTGCTGAATTTACTGTACTTGTTGAAATCGCATTTTGTGCATGCTTTTTGTTTTACCCGTATATGTATATGAGTTCACTGAACTTGCATTTGTGTTTGCTTTTAGTTCTATCTGTATATGTATTTGTGTCCCCCAGGACCTCCTTGCAAATGAGTTGTCTCACTGGTGTTATCCTGGTAAAATAAAATTTAATTTAATTGAACTTTGATACCTTTCATCAACCATTTTTCTGTTTTGTAGAAAGAATTATATTTTAAACACTGTATTCTCTACCTCTAAATCTGAGTTGAAGTTTGCTGTGCACCCATTTTGAGTTACTTTGCCATTTGAATGCGTGGCCATGCATGAAGGACCAGGTGCAGGTTGCAGGATTCTTCTCATATACTAGTCTCCAGGGTGTGAGAGGAAATTCATGCAGGAAATCACAGACTTCCTTGCCAATAAAGTATTGGAGTCTGCCAGATGGTTGGTTCTTGATGACTTCAGTGCCTGAATTGACAATGAGCTCTCACAATTTGGACAAGATTTCCTCCAGCATATGAAATCGCTGGTCCTAGCAAAAGTTGTTACTGCTGTGACTCGTTAACACAGACGTGCTTCTGACTTAGTATCCTCACTGAGGTTTGAGATTAACAATCTCAGGATTGATACTGTCTGTTGGCTGGATCACTGCAGAGTAAAGTTCTCATTCAGGGGCCCCCCTCATTGCCCCCCTCCAGTGGAGAAGGTCCATTACTGCCTTTAAAAGGGTTGTCCCCAGCAGGACTCCAGGAGGTGACAGACCTCTCGGGTGTGATGGCTGCTTGTAAGGCAGCACCAGGGGAGGCGATGGTGGCCTATAACAGGGTTATTACCTCATCCCTTGGTACTGTCACATCAGTTCATACATGACCCAGGACATCTTGCTCAGGATCCCCATAGTTTGATGGGTAGCTTAAGGAGATGAAGGCTGTGGGTTGGAGATTGGAACATTCTTGACAGATGTCCCAGACTGATGAAGACAGACTGATTCTGAGAACTCACTATGGTGAATATCAGAGGGCAATCTCCCATAAGAAGGCAGCATTCCTGCCTGGGGAGATTGCAGTAGGAAAAAACAGACCGGCTTAGCCTTTCAGGATTGTGGGTCGGCTATTTAATCCTGCCTGCCTTCAACTGGTTAAGGCAATTTCATCTGCCACGTGTGAAGAGATTGCTAAGTTCTTCTCTGAGTAATCATGCTCAGATCTGGGATAACCCCAGCTGGGCTGTCGCAGCCCAGCAGAGGAGAGCTGGTTGTCACTGGGGGCACTCTTCCTGTCTGGGATAGATTTAGCCTGTAGTGGTGAAGGAGGTCTGTGAGGTGACCTCTGAGTTGTAGCCCACCTATTGTGAATTGGACCCAGGCCCAACATGTCTCCTAGTGAGCTGTGTGGGTGTCCTGGGTCCAGTGTTCACTGAGACAGTATGGTGTTCCCTTACTGAGGTGTCCTTTCTGAGTGCATTGAAAGATGCATTGGTGAGGCTCCTTTTGAAAAAAACATCTCTTAACCCGGACTGCTTAGCAAATTATAGACCTGTCTCCAACTTTCAATTTTTGGAAAGGTTATTGGGAAGATGGTGGCTCTGCAGCTCGAGGCACACCTTATGACCGTTAACATCTATGAGCCACTCCAGTCCAGATTTAGATCTATGCACAGTACAGAAACTGCGTTGGTCAGGGTGCATAATGACCTACTCAGGGCTAGAGATGGAGGTGAACAGTCAATTCTCATTCTACTTGATCTCCCTTCAGCATTTGACGCCATGGACCATGGATTGTTTTTGGATCACCTAAGGGAATACTGTGGACTTGCCAGAACAGTTATCAGTTGGTTTGAGACTTTTCTTGGAGATACAATGCAGAGGTTGGTAATGGAGAATTTCTCATTGCTCACAAAGCCCCTGCTCTTTGGGGGGCCTTGATCCTCTCACCTATGCTGTTTGAGGTGTACATGCTGCCTCTGCAAGAGATCATCAGATGTTACAGTCTAGGTTTTCATTGCTATGCAGGTGCTACCCAGCTGTACTTGTAATTTGCACCTGGGATGCCAGGCATGGTTGATGTACTGAATTTGTGCCTGGCTGAGATTCAGGACTGGATGTCTTCCAGCTTGCTTAGATTGAACACGGAAAAGATGGAGGTACTAGTAATTAAGCCTTGTCGATGCAGAGTGCAGAGGCTACAGTGGAGACAACTGGCCTTGTGCTTGGTTCCTCCAGTCTTGTGGCCTCTGCTAACATTAAGAATCTGAGCATCATTATGGATGAATGATTGACACTTGAGGTTTAAGTGTTGTCCATAGTCCAGAGGGACTTTTACCATCTCAGAAACATCAACCGGATTAAAACCTTGTTGCCCTTACTGGTACTGTACATGCCTTGTGACTTCCATACTTGACTACTGCAATGCTCTGTATCTCAGGGTTAGTGGCAGGGTCCTACAATGCCAGCAGTTCATGCAGAATGCAGTGGTCAGGTTACTGATGGGCCTCCCCAGCTCCTGTCATATGACCCTGCTCCTGCGTGACCTGCACTGGGTGCCAGTGATGTGGTGAATCACCTTTAAGGTCAGTTTACTGACCTACAAAGCCTATACAGACTGGGCCCAGGTCATATAAATGAACTTCTGTTTCCCTACTGCCTCTCTTGCCCTCCTAGCAGTTCCCAGGGCCAGGCTAAAGACACCCTGGGACTGCAGTATTGAAGCCATTGGCCCTACACTGTGGAACTTGCTTCTCAGATCCCTGAGCATAGACCCCCTAGCAGAGGCTTTGAGGAGGGCCTTCAAGACCAACTTGTTTAGAGAGGCTTTTAACTTTAATCCTCACTAGCTATTTTAGGCATAATGCTGTATTTAGTTTATTTACCATTGATTTTGAAGTTTTTATCTATCTATTCTGATATTACATCTGTGTTTTAAATGACGAACTCCAAAAAGTCAGGCACTCACCACCAAGTAATCACACTGTATTTTTTTATTAATTTAGTTTTTGTTGACCGGGAAGGAGGACTAGACAATTTTTGCCTATTTTCAGCCTTATCCTGGGGCAGATGGCTGCCAACTGAAATAGAACAAGATTTTAAGCTGTTAGTGATATATTTTTTTTTTTAGTGAATGGGGGAATCTGGCCAGAACACCAGGGAAATTCCCCTACTCTTCCAGTAGGGGAACCTTTAGCCATTTGGCTGACAGCCAAGATGGCCGTTGGCGGTGGAGAGCAGATGGTGGAGGTGGGAGCAAGGGAGATTGCCTCTTCCCTGGCTTCAAAAAAACTAGAGGTGGCTTCAGAGGAAAATATAATACAAGAAAGAATGGAGGAGGAAAATGCTGAATTAAGTATGGATAGTTACGAAGTCGGGGATGAAAGCCACTTACTTGCATTACAGAAACAGAAAAGGCAGCTACTTAATATGCTTACCGCTACAGAAGCTGTGATTAAGATGGAGAAATTGCAGCGCGAAGTCAAAGCCAAGCAGTGGTAACAGGAACAGGCAGTAGATTTTGCACACCCAACAGCACAGCAGCTGATTGTGACAGAGCGTGATGCAGGAGCATCAAAGGCTCCTGAAACGGAGCAAACCATGCCCGATGCTAACAGGGAATCAAGTCTTAGCCCAAATAGACAGTGTATGAACAAACAACTGGCACAATTGACCACAAATGTGAGTACTCATAATGGTAACTTTAAAGCAGAATTATCTTTTGATGAGAATCCTCTCTTGAGCCCAGTAGTATGTGACATGGATAAAAATAAATCTCTGGAGCAGAAAAAAGGGACAAAAACTTTGGGTATGGGAAGACAAGGTCGGATAAAACAAGAAAAGACAGATGTTTGGACACCAGCAAAAGCCTTACAATCAGCAGGATGGTTACAAACGACCGAGGGGGACTGGAAACCAGATACATCAGACCCCAAAATGAAATCTTAAATAACAGATGCAAAACTAGCCTACAAAAAGCAATTCATGCAAACCGATGGAGAAGTTCCCTCAACTTCAGCCACAGGGACTCCTGAATATGCCAAAACTTTTCCACAGACAAATATAGGAAAACAGAACTTAGAAGGGGAAAAAGAAGAAACAAAAGAACTGAACAGGTCCCATCAAAGACAGTTCACAGATCTATTTACCCCTAGGGGTGAACCTGCACCTAGGAGGAATGCTGTAAGGCTGATTTATAAAGGAGGCCTAGAAACAGCACCAGATAGGATATATATTGCAAAGACATTACTAAAAGACTGTGAGTTTTTTTCTTCAGAAATGTATGCCCTGATACACATAGGCAATGCAAATTATATTAGTTTTAAATCAGTAACAGGTCTAGAGAGATTTTGAGCAAAATATAATGTTATGTTCAAAACTCCAACATGGAGTCCTTATTTAGCTGTTCCACTCACAAAACCCATGGTAAAAACAATAATGATTCGATTTAGAAATGAAGGAGTGAACATTTCTGATATATTATTTTGGTTAAAGCAGCAGTGTGAAGTGTTAAGCACCCCCTCACCTATCACAGACTCAGAACAAATATGGACAGGTGGATGGAAGGTACAAGTACAATTGAAACAAACAGACATGGGAGTGTTGCACCTTCCAGGAACCTTTTTTTTGGGGTAGGGACAGGGGTTCATTATTTTAATTAGGCCAGCCAAAATCATGTTTCAAATATGGGGCAAGAAGCCACCTGAGTAGTGCATGTGATAGCTTTAGGTGTAACAATTGTTTTGAATATGGACAGACGCCATCTGAATGCCAAAATCCATTTAAATGTAATCTGTATGATAAAAGAGGGCACTCACATTCAAAATGTCCATGGGCCTCTCGCAGTAGGGGAGAAAGTATATTCTCTGAACATTTAATCACACAGGCACAACTGAAAGGATCTTTACAAGTGCCAGAAAAAAGGCTGGAAGAAATGTTGCACAAAGAAACCAGACCAGAAATTGAGCAGAAGATAGATGAGACAAAGGATGAAAGGCAGGAAGAAAACATGGCAGCAACTCCAGAACAAAACATTTTAGAACAATAGGAAAGGAAAAAACAAGATTTGGAGGGGATAATAGCAGAACCTGAACAGCAGCAAATGGAGATGAGAGAGACTGAAGAGAAGTCCTGCCAGATGAGCACCTCCCCCCCCAGTCAGGGTAAAGTGATAACTGTGCTAAGCAAAAACGGAAAAAAAGAGACCCAGGGAACAAAAACAGATTAAAAAGACAGGGGAAAAAACAACAAATCCAGCAGGACTTATATACAAAAATAAGTTCTCAATCTTAGCAAGAAAAAATGGAAAAGAGGACTTTAGCTGTGAAAAAGAAAGTTCAGAGGATTCCTCGGTTACTTCATCACAAAAAGATGTTTTATCAGATCCAGATGATCCCCCTATAGAGAATTGCCAGGAAAGTGTAGGGAGAAGAAGAACTAGGTCACAAAATAAGAGGAATAATTAACCACCCCCCTTTCAGCCAAGCAGACCTTATGACTACCTTTAGCGCTGCAACGATAAATGTAAACAGCATAAAAGGACATAGGAAAATGGTTTATGTGATGGCCAGTTTATCCAGTTTCTCAAGCCAGATTATTGTAATGCAAGACACAAGGTTAAAAACAAAATACAAATTAACTAAAGCATCTCAGTTATGGACTACAGGGCCTTCTTTTGATCAATAGGATTGAAGAGGTGTAATGGGGTAGGAATTTTATTGAAGGATAGGAATATAAAGGTAACAAAATTAATTGAAATAGAACTGGAATGGGCATTAGCATTAGACATTAATTTTGGACCACACAGAATACGATTAAGAACTATATATGTTCCCCAGACAAAAGCAACAAGAGTACAACTGTATAATAACATTCAAACTTTTCTATTTACATCCAGGTTTGTTATATGGGCTGGATGTTTTAATTGTGGTACAGAACTGGATGACAGAGGTTTAACAGCAAGAAAAATGTTTAGTGATATGACTAGATTAAAGGGAATAATCAAAATGAGGAAGTTAAAAGACACATACAGGCAAATACACCAGACTGGAGGGTATACATATTTTAGAGGTACAATTAAAACCAGAATTGATTTCATCTTTGTATCTGATAATGTTCAAATCAGATCAAGTCAAGTTGAAGAGTTTTGAATTTTCAGATCATAGAATGGTGCAGTGTACTCTGCAATGGGGTATAGTTCCCACGTATGGGAAAGGAGTATGGAGAATGAATAATAATATATTGGAGGAAGACAGACTCATCAATTAGTGGAATCAACTCTGAACTGCTAGACGATTGGTTGAATGTATGTACAATAGCAAATTACAATGGTGGGAGGATAGCAAAAAAGATATATAAAAACTAATCAGTAGTTACACAGATAAGAGATCTAATAAGGAGTATATAAAATATCTACAATTGTAAAATCAATTACAAACTTTAATTTCCAGCACTGAGACAGAAGGTTACGATTATAGCACTCAAATTCATCAGATACAAAGGGTATTAAAAGATATACAGTATAACAGAGCACAATCATTAAGCAGGAAATGCAATTTGGGACTCAAGGTAAGAAACAGACGTTTGATCTATGTAAAGACTGCAGTGCAAGATTAGATAAGAGAATAATACAAGAGGTATATGACATGGAGGGTGAACTTAAAACAGGGAAACAAGACATTTTACAAGTCATTAATGAGTATGTAAATAGATTGTTTGGAGACAGTCCAGACATAATCGATCCAGAAGCATTCTTACAAACATTAACACTGCCAAAACTAACAGAGTGGAAAAGAACTAATCTAAACCTATTACTGTCACAGAAGTAGAGCAGAGTATGAAATAAAAAAAAATACAGCTCCAGGCAAAGATGGACTAAGGTTGAACTTTACAAAGATTTAAAGGGCAAATAGCCCCATCCCTAGTTGAAATATATAATTGTAGCATGGAAGAAGGATAATTAACGGTGAGTCAAAATGAAGCATTGCTTATTTTTTGCATAAGAAGGGATAATGCAAACTTAGGAAATTGGAGACCTTTGAGCCTTTTAAACAGGGACCATAAAATTTTAACAAAAATATTACAAATAAGATTAGCTGACGTAGCTGAGAAATTAATCAGTCCACAGCAGACACGCTCAATTAAAAATAGAGCAGTACAGGATAATCTATTATGGAGTAAGGAGTTATTCATACAAACTAATAGAGGGAAAACAGAAGGCTATCTTTTAAGTATTGACCAAGAGAAGGTGCTTGATAGGATTTCTCATAACTATCTATTTATGGTGTTAAAATATTATGATATTCCACAGACATACATAAGAAAAATACACAGTTTATACAAAGAAGCAACACAATATACCCCTTATAAATGGGAGACTGGGGGGAAAAGACTAACTTTCACAGGGGGGTTAGACAAGGATGCCCACTAAGTCCTATATTGTATATATTTGGGCTAGATCCCTTATTAAGGTTAATACAAGACCAAGATAGCATTATAGAGATACCACTAAAAACACAAACCCCAGCAGTCAAAATATTGGCTTATGCAGATGATATAGTGCTTACCATGGATAAAGAAACAAATGAGAAAAGGTTGGTACAAGTTTTAGAACAATTCTCAGAAATATCAGGGTCGAAGATTAACCTTAATAAAAGTTCAGGTACATACATAGAAAAGATAACGGAACCTAGAAAACATACCTTGGCAGGTATTTCAATTAAAGAACAAGATATTAAAATACTGGGAATCAGCTTTAGGAAATAAGATGTGGAGGAAAAGAAATGGGAAGCTTGTTTAAATATAGTTAATCAAAAGGTGGGATTATGGAAAAATAGCAGAATATCTAAATTAAAAAGTGTTCTCTTGTTGAAGACTTTAATATTACCAGGTTTTTTTTATATTTAAGCTATGTATTTCCAATTCCACAACAAATGGAGACAAGATTATTAAGCACATTTTTTCAAAGATTTGGGGTGAGTCGTCTCAGTCCCGTAAAAAGAAATGTTACATACAGGGAAAGAAATGAGGGGAAGACTAAGTTTGCTGGCAAAGGCACCTAGCTTCAAATGAGCTCTTTTCTTCTAGGTTGCTTGTAAGGAAAGAGCAAAGAACCTTACCTGAGCAAGGAAAAGCATTAAGATTCCTTTTGGCTAGGCAGATTTACTGTGTGTAATTATTTTCTTTCGTATACACAGGGATTGTTACTGTTTGTTGCTAACATGTTATTGCTTTATTTTTCTCTGATTCATATTGTTGTTGCTAGGTATACTTTCTGCTGCATTATTACAGGGTGTGCCTACAGGTGTGTGCCTACAGATTACTGCTGTAATCTTCTGATTTAAATTGTCTTTTGCAAGGTATATCTTCTGTTACTGCTTTATTTTTCTCTGTAGCAAAGTGTTTCTTACAGGGTATATCATCTGTGAAATTGTTACAGGTGGTGCTTTACAGTTTTATATATTATTAGGATAAGCTTTCAGGGCTACTGCATTTGTTGCTGATTGTTTCTGCTCTTACCTCCTTGTTTCTTTCATCAATGTTTCTTCCTTTTTGGCACTGGAAGGGCCAAGCCACCCACCCCCATCCCCAACCACCCCACACTACACTCCTTTTATAGGGTAGCACAGTCATGACAGTTCCTGTAGCAAAGTAGGAAGGGGAGGATCAGAGGGGTATCAACACAGTGACCTCATTTACAGGGGCACAAGTAATTTAACTTGTAGCAAGTTATACAAAAACAAACAAAACACAAAATCAAACTTTTGCTTTCATTTTCCTCCTTCTTATTACTCTGACCAGGTTATAAACCCAGCAACTTATCTGGAATGGATATTATTAACTGTAGGTAAAGCGGGACACTTTTCAAAAGGGCAGTTATAGAGGATTTAGGACACTGTCCTACATGCTGAGCCATTAGAGATCTAAGGGCTCAGCTCCAGGCAGCATGGGCAGAGATTGTGCACCTCAAACCGCATATTCAGGAGGAAATGTATTATAAGAACCGCCTGCCATTTCCCCAACATCCAACAGTAGCACCTTGACCACAGAGGGTAGCTGATCTGGGAGGTTGGCAGGTGGTTAGGAGGGGCAAATCGGGTGCCCCATCACTTGGTGCTCTCCAACATATCATCTCCACAAACCATATAAAAACTACAAACAGGTATCTGCCTCTATCTCTGAAATCAAACAAATGGGCAGAGGACACTACAGAGCAGGACACTGCAGCACAGGAGCTAGCACCACAAAATTCGCCCAAAACAGAAACCAAAACAAAAAAAGCAAAACTGAAATCCAAAACACTTCTGATCATAGGAGACTCCACGATTCGGGGAATTGATACCTATCTCCAGCCAGGGGTAATGGTCAGATATCTCCCAAGTATATCAGCGTGGAGAGACACTGACCACATTGCTAAATTTTTACAGGAAGCAGGAGAAAACATCAACGTCCTGGTACACATAGGGACACATAGGGACTAATGATCTTGCCAGTCAGTCAGTTGTGTAGACCAAGGAACACCTGACCAGGCTGGGTGACAAACTGTCATCCATTTCATCCAGCACCTCCTTCTCTGAGATCCTGCCAGTCTGGGAGAGGGGGACAGATGGACGGAAGGTCAGAGAAGGGGAGATAGAGGAGCTAAACATGTGGCTCAAGGGCTGGTGCCAGGAAAAAGGACACAAATTTGTAGGTAACTGGCAACAGTTTTGGGAGTGAAAGTTCTTTAAATTTGATGGACTGCATCTGACTAAGGAGGGAGTCAGTGCATTGGGGCAGATGTTTGATGTCTTTGCAGAATATTTAAACTAGCAAATGGGGAGAGGAGTGCAGCACCCGATATGTCGAATGGGAAGAACACCCCTACCCCCATAGCTGGTGATCAAACAGGAGTTCAGCATGTTTGTAGAGGTCACAAGAGTGGATGACACGGTGGGCTCCTGAGATGAGGTGACACACCTTGTTTAGAGCAGTGGAAATGTGCTAGAGGGCAGTTTCAGTGGCAGATCCATAGATTATCAATCCATAGTCAATAATGGAGGTAACACAGCTCTGTACTGCCAACCTTAAGGTTCCTGGTGTAAGGGAGTTGCTGTGTCTGTAGAGGAGGCCGATGTGAGTACTGACTGCTTTGGCAATGTTGTCAATATGCATCTCAT
Source organism: Neoceratodus forsteri (assembly GCA_016271365.2). Classification (NCBI taxonomy): domain Eukaryota; kingdom Metazoa; phylum Chordata; order Ceratodontiformes; family Ceratodontidae; genus Neoceratodus; species Neoceratodus forsteri. The sequence continues at coordinate 795,973,056 of CM028134.1, read as the reverse complement.
AGGATAAGCTGCTGCTGATGGTGATATCAAAATTGGGAGTACGTAACAATCACAAACATAAACAGGTAATGGGAAGATATTGGCTGAAAATCGGATGTATACAGCAGTTGGAAACCCAGGAACATCTATATATAAAATGTCTATATGCACAACACTTCTGGATATGTTTGGCTGACAAATGGGAGGAACCTTTGTATAGGACAATAAACTATGAAGAGATAGTGTTGGGTTTATACTGAAAATTATGGGATAAAAATGAAGTAGAGACCATATAATTGATAGAGACTGTGATAAAATATTATGTATGGCAAGCAAGAGGGGCATCAATCAATCAATCAATCAAAATCTTTATTTAGCCAGGAGAACACCATTGAGCAAGTTCATTTTCGAGATGGACCTGGGCAAGATACACGAACAATACATAAAGAGGAATGCCAACTTACAGAGTCATTACATAAAATAGGGGTTACACACAAGAGGTTAATAACAGCACTGGAGTACATTTATAAAATAAGACAGAAAGCTAAATAGCATGTGCTACAGAACTTGTGCTACAAAAGAAACAGAGTAACCTATACAACCATATATACAGAGTTTTCATAGAGCAGGCTTGGATTCAAGTATTGAGTACACAGTGGAAGGAGGGGCACAGGTGAGGAAGGGGGAGGGACTTGGGAATGAGAGCATAAGTGCAGGGGTGCCTGAGGGGCTTTAGAGCATGAATACATGGGTGCTACAACAAATAAATGGAAATAAAGAAGAATTAATTAATATGACAGAAATTGAGATCAAAAATTTTTTTTTTCAAGAAATGAAAAGTGTACCAAAATAGAGTCATAGGAAAAGGTGGAAACATATTACTTGTGTAAATTAATGCTGATAAGTCTGATTTATGTATAAATTATGGATATGCTGAGTGTAACAATGTAAAATGAATGGCTATGTTACTGTATCTATTGTCTTGTATTTGGTAATCTTTCCGATTGGTATTTACCTAACAAAAATTCTCCTACTCTTTTCGAGAACTGCCATGGGATATTTAACATCTGCCTGAACTACCACCAGAACAGGCAGATGGGACCTCAGTTTAACATCTCATCTCATCTTAAAGACGGCACCTCAGGAGCACAGCACCCCCCTCATGCTGCACTACAGTGTCAGTATTAGGATTTAACCCAAGTGCTGGAGTGGGGATAGAACCCACCACCTTATGATCTTCCGGCCTCAGAGGCGAGTGTGCAACCTGCTGAACCTACTGACACTGCTTTGCATTTTGCACTCCAACATGTAGAAAAACTACTGCATGATCTTTATTCCCAAAAACAACACATAAAAAACAGATGTCCCTCCATTTGCCTGACACATTTTAGATCTATCAGGATCCTTTTTCAAAGGCTCCTTGTTCTAAAGTAACTATCCCCTTATATTTAAAAGCACCTCATGATGTCACAATGATGTAACATTCATTGATATTATTCACAAAAAACTCTCCATTTAAAGACATATTTCTATCAATAAATAAGATCTAAATATACACCTAAACATAGAAACATAGAAACTGATGGCAGGTAAGGACTGCTTGGCCCACCTAGTCTGCCCATTTTCCCTACCTAGAGCAATACCACAGATCCTACTTGATCTCCAGCTTTACCCTTTCTTTTCCTGCTACAAAGGTCCTGCTATGCCTATCCCATGCATTTTTAATTCCATTATCATTTTTGCCTCCACCACCTCCACTGTGACACTGTTTCATGCATCTACCACCCTTTCTGTGAAAAAATACTTTTTCATGTTACCCCTGAGTCTACCCGCTTCCAGTCTCATAGCATGACCCCTTGCTCTTGAGCATCTTTTTTCTGAAAAATGCTTCCCTCTTGCGCCTTATTTATACCTGTGAGGTATTTGAAAGTCTCTATCATATCCCCCTCTCCCTTCTCTCCTCCAGGGTATACATACTGAGGTCCTTAAATCTCTCCTCATAGGGCTTTTGGTGCAGATCCTGCACCATTTTGGTTGCCCTGCTCTGAACTGCCTCTACTCTGTTGTGTCCTTTTGGAGATGTGGCTTCCAGAACTGGACATGGTACTTTAGAAGAGATCTCACCAATGATTTGTACAGCGGTATCACCACTCCTTCTTTCTGCTGGTGTTACCCATCCCTATGCACCCCAGCATCCCACTGGCTCTCCCAACTGTCTTGTCACACTGTTTGGCCACTTTTAGTTCATCATCATAGGTATGATTAAGTCCTGGTTTAGGAAATCTGTCATTAGTGTTAGACAATGCTGTCCACCTTGAAATGTTATTATTGATTTTTATAGGATGTTTTGTCTTAATTTACAACTTGGCTTGAGTGCATGTATTAGCCTCTACATAATTTATATCCAGTGTATATCGAAGGTTTATATTTATTTATTGTTTTGTTTTCCTTTTGTTTTTAAACTATTGTTTAATTGTTTTATAATCCCTAGGACCTCGCTGTAAATGAATTGCAGCTCAATTGAGGCAATCCTAATTCATATGATCGTTATATGAATAAAATATTTTACTTACTTACTTACCCCCAGGTCCCTTTTCTGTTTGGTGTTCATCAGTGCCTCTCCCTCAATCATGTACTCTGCCCCTGGGTTTCTGTGCCTCAAATGCATGATTTTGCACTTCCTCACATTGAATCTTACTTAGATTCCTCCTCATTTTTTCCATCGCCCCCCCCCCCCCGGAGTGTCAACCCTGTTTTTATCTTACCTTCTAGCCCCTCTGCAATGTCCCTAATGAAGACATTTAAGAGGACTGGCCACAGTACTAATCCTTGTTGTACCCTGCTGGTCACACTCCCCTCCTCGGCTCGGAGTGAACTCCATTTACCACCACACTCTGTCTCCTATCACTCAACCAATTTCTAACCCAGTTTGCCGCCTTGGTACCAACTCCCAGCATGCCCGGCTTGTTCTCCTATGTGGAATTGTGTCAAAAGTCTTACTGAAATATAGGTAGGCCACATCCACCACTCCCCCCGACCTAATTCCCCAGTTACCCAGTCAAAGAAATCTATCAGATTTATTTGACATGACCTCACTCCAGTGAATCCATGCTGTCTTGGACCCTGTAATCTTCTGGATTCAAGATCTTCCACAATCCTTACCTTTAGCAGTGATTCCATTAACTTCCCTACCACTGAGGTCAGACTGACTGGCCTGTAGTTGCCAGTCTCTTCCTTGCTCCCACTTTTGTCTGCCCTCCTCCAGGCCTCTGGAACCACTCCTGTCTCCAGGAGTGGTTGAATAGGGCAGCCAGTGGTGCTACCAACACCTCTCTAAGCTCCTTTAATATCCTTGGGTGTATGCCGTCCAGCCACATTGCCTTGTCCACTTTCAGTTTTGTGAGTTCCTTCAGAACTCTCTCTTCTCTAAATGAACTGGTGTCCACCTCCCTTCCATTAAAGCTCCTGTCGCTTATCAGTGGTCCCCCACCTTCCCCTTTCTTTTCTGAATACTGAGCAAAATTGTCTAGGGGTCCTGATGGTAGCCTGAGGGGGGTGTACAAACCAAAACTTTCCAGGGAAGTGCAAGGCCAGCAGATCTAAAGAAAAAAACAAGGCCTTACCTCGACTGCAGTTCTAGCAGTATAGTGCAGATTGTAACTCTCCCACGGGCTTCAGCTTACCAGCCACTGCAACTTCAGGCTGGACCAGGGAGGACAAAACTGGAAATATGGCTTCTTTAGAGGAAGAAATCAGTTAGTTCATTCAATAATCCAAGTACACACAAAGTGAAAAAACAAAGAAAGAGATTTAATTTTGTTTCTCATTTAAAAAATTCATAAATAAATAAAATGAGCGCGCAACTCCATGGAGCCAGTAGACAGAACAGGCGTAGAGTATGAGATAGGAGGTACTAACAGTACCAGGCTGACATAAATGCTTACAAAACAGGCCCATAAGATTAGATCATGTGCAGACTCCACACAGATACCCAGAGCTGAAGTAAAGCTAGAGACCTTAGAGGGTACGAAAGCATGTCCAAAACCAGTACATGGGGAGTGCCTTACTCCCTGCCTTGAAGCAACTGACACTGGGGATGTAGCCTTAAACCCTCACTGCAGCCACTCTGAAAAACCTTGCCTGAGAACCAACCAGTTTGTGACCCTCTTTCCCATGAAACAGGATGCCAGCTTAAACTACCAGTATGTACGACACGGCTCCATTCCTTCAGTTCCACTCCCCTGCTTTCCTTATGGGTCTAACGTGGGTCCTGCCCCAGACACGGGCACAGCAGGACCAATAAAGTGAATCCCAGAATGAAGACCCCCCAGCTCATTTCAAACAGTGTGCCACACCAGAAAAATTACCACCTCAGAGCTACCACCTCCAAGGGGCCACTACCACAATAGCCCCACTGCCATGCATTTCCATTTTTTTTAGTACTAAGCCTCCTGAACCCAGCCATGATGGGCTTACCTCCAGCTGCCATCCTTCCCACTGCTGAGCTCCCAAGACCCCAGTCCCCAATGGTCGCCATACTCCTGACACCCTCCCCATTGAAAAATAAAAGGAAAACCCATGTAGCCATTGATACTAGCACAGCCGGTGCCTCCCAGGCTGGTGGTTGGAGACCTCAGCCTGACTTACCCTACATGCAGCCCGCCAGCTCCCCAATTGCAGGGAACCCTCCCCCTTTTAAACCTGGGCATGGAGCAATGCCCCCTGGGTGCAGAACACAGGATGCCCAAACCAGGACCCTAGCCAACAGGGATAACATGTCATAATAAGCCAGCCCCGAGAGGGGTGGCTTACACAGATAATATCATTCACGGGTGAAGATTTTTGTATTTTTTTAAAACTTCCCAAATGCTATTCTGTAGCCATATACATTTCTAGCCATAAAAAAAGAAATCAAAAATTAATCTCTGTTCACCAATTCAGGTTAAATATGGTTTTAAATCAAAACTTGCATTTAACCCTGGTACTTTTGTTGCATTCAGAGCTAAAATCCAAAGTCCCTCCCTTTTGAGAACTCCATTATTATAGTTTCCCCCTCGCTTTCTGGTACACCCTCTCGATACCTTTACAAGCATTTGTCAATGACAAATGTTCACTGCTGGTATTGCTGTTGTACTGGGTCTTGCTTGTACACATTTTTACTATATATTTACCCATGATAGAGCAGATGAGATGCAATACCTACTTTTAAGCAGGCTCCCACATTTTGACCCCAGATGTCTGACAGTCTTTTTATGACCTGACATTATGATCAAGACAGATGGAATTTTTAAAATCCCATCTGAAAAAAAAATTTCCCGGTGAAAACAAGTTTCGGAGGGGATTTGAAAAATGACACCTGCCATGTTCAGGGGTCACAAAGGATATGTTGAACATTAGGGGCCAAAATCTGCAAAAATAATGTTATGAGTAAATGTTGGAATAATTCATTTGCTCTCAATTTAGTTGTTTTTTCACGTTTTTACCCAAAGTTTTCAACATCATCTTTTTATGACCACACCTTCTGAGCATGACAGGTGTCATTTATAAAACAATGGCTGAAACATCATTTTACACCACAAGTGTTAAAACACATTTTAGGTAGGACTTGAGAAATGACAGCTGTTACATTCATGAAGTGGTATGAAAAAATGGCTATGCTGAAAAGTTGGGGTAAAAATATTGCAAATTACCACATTTACAAATGTCCATTGAAAAACTGCAACACAGACTCATAGCTTTGTTGTTTTCTCATATTTGTACCCCAAATTTTCAACATAGCCTTCTTATGACCACACATAGTCTTCTTATGAGCTTACCTCATGATTTTATGCCACAAGTGCGAAAACACAATTTGGCCAGGATTTGAAAACTGACAGCTGTCACATTAATGAGGCGCAGTGAAGAAATGGCTATGCTGAAAATTTGGGATCAAAATATTGAAAATTACCAAAGTCATGAGCCTGTGCTTGTAAATTTCAATGTAGGCTCATAACTTTGTTGTTTTTTTAAATATTTGTACCCCTGATTTTCAACATAGCCTTCTTATGAACCCACCTCATGAACAAGCGTGAAGCAAATTTTCAACTACTGCCGAAAAGGTGATTTTGCAAAATCACCTTTTGGGACAGATTTGCCTAATTTCACTGCCATTGTTCATGAGGTGGGGTCTCAAAAAGGCATGTTTAAAATGTGTTGCAAACAAAAATGACCAAGTTATGCCACTAAGTTCAAAACCCCATTGAAATACAATGAACCGCATACCTGATTTCCTCAGTTTGCAGTCCAGCGTTGAAGAGCAAAGGTGTGTCTGTGATCCAGAGAGGATTACAGCGTTGAACCCCTGGTGGGTAACCAAAGGCTTGGGGGGTATGGGGTGGTGGGTGCTGGGGGGGAGAGTCAGGTGGGGGAGTAACAACGACTGCAGCAACAGACATTGATGGACTTTTTTTCACAGGGTGTATTGAAAAACCACAACAACAAAAAACTATGAGGGCTGGTTTTCTTCATTTCAGGAAGCAACACTGGGGGATTGGGCACACCCAATGTCGATGTATATTTTAGGTAGCAACACTGGGGGACTGGGCACCCCAATGTCAATGTTTTTTTCAGGTGGTGACACTGGGGGATTGGGCACCCACAGTGCCAGTGTTATGTTTGTGGGGGGGGTGCTGAGTGAGAGGGTTAGGTGAGGGAACAGGAATGATGTCGGCAGAAACAGACATTGATGGATGTTTTCCTTTTTTACAGTGTACAGTATATTAAAACAAATAAAACTGCTAGGAATGGTTTTCTTTATTTCAAGTGGCAACTGGGGAATTGGGTGTCACAAACGCACTAAGCAGGTCAGGCCCTCTGCTCCCACAGTGCCAACCTCCGAGCACAGTAATGTGAATAGGTAACTGACGGGGTAACCCTCCTGTCTGCTTGTGGGTCCGAATCACCTTTGGTTTCAAGTTCTGGGGGGATTCAAACTGTGAGCCTTATGCTAGCGTACCCAAATGTACAGGCTCAGACAATATTTATCTATTTAGAGCTATTTATCTGGCCACACCCAGAGAGTCATCTGGAAGGGAGCGCTATCAGACCCGCTACCCCTAAAAGAGGGAATACCTCAGGGCTCAATCCTTGGTCCCCTACTATTCTCTCTGTTCATGAATGACCTAAATCTCCATTGCGGGGATAGCTCAGTCATACAATATGCGGATAATACAGTCATTTACCGCTCCTCCGACAACCTGAATGATCTTGTCCCCTTACTCCAAGAGGACCTAACGTCACTGGAGGACTGGCTAAAAATGAACAGAATGGTCTTTGAGAGTGCACGACGGTGGAGGGTTTTAAAAAAGACCTAAAATCCTTTTTATGGACAAAGGCATTTGGTGATGATATGGATTTTAATTAAAGTTGTATATTTTAGTTTGGTTTTAACCTGTTTTTATGACGTTTTTATGATGTTATTTTGTAATGTGCCTTGATGTCTGAAAGGCGCGAAAGAAATAAAGTTTATTATTATTATTATTATTATTATTGAACGCAGGCAAAACAAAAGCCATGCTGTTCAGGCCCAGATCCCTAGGGCAAGACAGGACCAACTCCCCTACAGCTTAACTCACTTGCAGGGACCAGCACTGAAGTGGTGGCCTCCCTAAAATACTTAAGGCTCACACTTGACCAAGGTCTCACCTACAAGAACCATGTGGAACAGGTGACCAAGACCATCCATGGGAAACTAGGCATCCTGTATCAGATTAAGGATCAGATTATACCAGAAGCTAGGATCACCATTGCCTCCAGTGTCCTGCTCCCCACGCTGACCTACACTGCCCCGGTAATACAGGGTATGGCCAAGCAGGAGGTCCACTGGCTGCAGATCCTATACAACACGGTAGCATGGTTCGCTACCCAAGATCACTCCAGAAGCCACCACTGTGATACCTTAGCCAAACTACAGTGGCCTTCTTTTGAAGCACGCCTCCAATACCCCTCCTTTGCCTAGCATTTAAACTACTCAGCCCAGTGGCTCCGCCAAGCCTCACAGCTACCATTGCCTCCAAGCAAAACCCTCGGACCCTGAGACCTCAGGTGGACTCTGCTAGAAACCCTCAGGGTCAGGACCTCCATGGGTGGCAAATCTTTCTAATTCACAGCCCTCTATCTGTGGAACAAACTTCCACCAGTGGTACAGGAAGCCACCTCTCTCATGAACTTCCATACCAGGCTCAAGGCACACCTGCTTGAGGCCAGTACTTGCCGATGTCAGGTCACCTGACATCCCCCCCAACTTATGCTAACCACCTTACTTGTACAACCAGGCACAGAACTGTTCCTTATCTCGGTAATGCACCAATGCCCAAGGGTCATGCCATACAATTATAGATGAAATATCATTATTGCTCTGCATCTATGACAAAAACTATATGTATGTATGTACTCTGTTACCTTCTCACTGCCTGCATTGTTCCATGTAATGTCTCTCGGGGTCGCCCCTGAAAAAGGGACCTACGGGGCTCAGTGGGCCTACCCGGTCATCAAAATTTAATAAATAAATAAACAAATAAATAAATATTCTCTTCGGGGGGATGAGATATATCTTTTGCCTAAGGGCACCTAACCAGGTATCCAAAATGAAACCTTAAAACTCTATAAAAGTCCTTAGGTATATTCTTGCCTTTTCCCAGTCTAGTAACACCATCAAGCTCTCCAGAACAGCTGTCAAACTTAAACTACGTATACATCACATGCAAAAAAGAACTTCGAAGACACTCTCAGGCAGTCTTTCAAATAACGATTTTAGTAAATGATGATAAAAATATGTCAAATGTAAACACAGAACACTATATCAAAAAGCATACAGTCACTTCAAAGAAAACAAAGAAAACAACAGACAAACTCCTACCAACATACAGTTTAGATCTTTTCCTTCTAATTTATTACCTCTCTAAGTGCTTAAGTTACATCAGAGATCTTGTTTCTTAAGAGTTCAAAAAGATATGTCACTAAACAGTTTAGACACAGTATAGTTTAAACTGTGTCTTTCCACACCCCTTCTGTGAGTCATCTAGCTCCTCCTTTTAGAATATAAAAAAACTACAAACATGATGTCCTATCTGGAGGTATATTAAATACTGTGACTTCAGCAAAAACTAATTTCCCAAATTTTGAGTCATTTTGAACCACCAGTTCCCTTGAAGTTTTACAACCCTGCAATTATCCCACCTAGGTGCAAGATATCGGGCAGGAATCAGCTTAATGATGTCCTGTTTCTGAAGTCATAAAATGTATATTAAGCTTCCCAACTTCAAAGCATGTCATAAACAGGCCATAAAATGTAATTCCTCAGGGAAGTTAATTACATTACAGAGATATCCTGATTTAATATATGGAGCACAGACTCACATACTATACTTTTATATTACAAATATCATACAGCAATCATAACCAGCTGGCCAAGCGTCACAATCCTCCCCATCTGGACTGAATTTGGGGGCTCTATCCTCTGCATGGGATGAGCTCCACAAATCAGTTCACTCCTCATACAGACGTGACAAGCCATCGGAGTTCTGATTTGTCGCTCCAGCCCTATGTAAGATCATCATGTCATACCATTGCAAGGCAAGACTCCATCTTAATAGTCTACCATTAGTTTTCCCCATTGGGTCAGCCAAAGCAGGGGGTTGTGGTCTGTTTGTACCTCAAAATGCTGCCCGTAAAAGTATGGCTCTAACTTCTTTAGGGCCCACACTATGGCAAGATACTCTTTTTCCACAGTAGAGTAAGCTTGCTCCCTGGAAAGTAACTTTTTTACTCATGTACACTACAAGGTGATCTTTCCCTTCATTGGATGTCTGACTCAGTACTGCCTCAATACCCATGTCTGAGGCATCAGTCTGGACTATAAAGGGTCTGCTATAGTCAGGACTTGTCAATATAGAAGCACTGCACAGTGCCTCCTTCAGTGGGGTAAAGGCTTTTTCACAGGCTGGTTCCCAGGTAATTTTCTTAGGCATCTTTTTTTTTACCAGATCAGATAGGGGAGCAGCCAGAGCACTGTAGTTGGGTGCAAATTTCCTATAGTACCCTGCTGTCCCTAGAAAACTCCTGACCTGCTTCTGCAGCAGTTGGCCCAAAATTTCTAATGGCCTAACTTCACCCAGCAGGTGAAGGAGTATTGTAGGTCTTGTCACCGGTGCCAAGAAATAGGGAAAGCAGGCAAGAAAACCCAAGCAGCCCTGATTTCACTGCCCATAGTGGAGGAGCCATTCCAGAGGGTGGGAATGGATATTGTGGGGCCTTTAAATACCCCCAGCTCCTCAGGGAAGAGATTCATCCTGACTGTGGTGGATTATGCCACCCGGTACCCAGAAGCAGTCACCCATCCTCATTGAGGATGGACAAGGTGGCAGATGCCTTACTTGGGATTTTCTCCCATGTTGGGTTTCCACAGGAGGTAATCCCCAATCGAGGGGGTTTCTTCATGTCGGACCTGATGAAATGTTTATGGGAGACGTGTGGGGTGGTGCAGAGATGCACGATACCGTATCACCCACAAGCCAATGGACTTGTGGAATGATTCAATGGTACCCTAAAGTTAATGCTCTGGGTGTTTGCTGAACAGCATGGGAGGGACTTGGAGAAATACCTTCCCCACCTGTTGTTTGCATACAGGGAGGTGCCCCAAGAGTCGACAGGATTTTTCCCCTTCAAACTCTTATATAGACGCCGGGTACATGGGCCTCTAGACTTGATCCGGGAGGACTGGGAAGGCAAGCATGCCACCCAGGGAACTCCCATTGTGGATTACATCCTTAAGGTTAGGGAAAGGCTGAAGGAGCTTATGGGGACAGCCCAGAGCAACCTGGCAACTGCCCAACAGAAACAAAAGGTGTGGTACGACCGCAGAGCCAGAACTCACTCGCACATGGTGGGTCAGGAAGTCATGGCCCTTATTCCGGTCCAGAAAGACAAGCTGCAAGCTGAGTGGGCAGGACCGTACAAAGTGGTTAGGAAGGTAAATGACGTGAACTACATTGTGGAGTTACCTGACAGAAGACAGACTGAAAGGATGTACCATGTCAACATGATGAAGCCATATGCAAATAGGGCTGACATCGTGTTTGCAGTGTGTAGTCATGGGGAGGGGTCGGATGAAGGAGACCCCCTTCTGGACTTGCTGGAAGACAGTAAGTAAGAGTCCTCTGTGGAGGCAGTAAAATTGTCTCCCCAGCTGAACCTGGACCAGGTCCAGAAAGTAAGGGAGGTTTTAGCAGACTTTGCCCCCTTGTTTAGCACCAAGTCTGGACTAACCCCTTAGCAACACATGATGTGAAGACAGGGACACAGATGCCCATACAGCAAACAGCATATCGGGTATCAGAGGCTGTCCAAAAGGACATTAGGAGGGAAGTGGAGGAGATGCTGGATTTAGGGGTAATCCAGAGATCCCACAGCCCCTGGGCCTCACCTGTAGTCCTTGTCCCCAAGCCAGATGGCTCTTCTTATTTCTGTGTGGACTGTCGTGGACTGAATGCATTCACAAAGTCAGATGCCCACCCGATGTCCCAGTTGGATGAACTCCTGGACAAGTTGGGAGGGGGGCGACCTACCTTACGACTATTGACCTGACCAAGAGGCATTGGCAGGTAGAATTGATAGACAGAGCTAGGAAGAGGTCAGCCTTCATGACTCCGATAGGCTTATTTGAGTTTAAAGTAATGCCTTTCAGAATGAAGAATGCCTCGGCCACTTTCCAAAGGTTGGTGAATCAGGTGTTTAATGGTGTTGAGAAGTACGCCATGGCATACCTGGATGACATTGCCATCTTTAGTACCAGCTGGGAGGAATGCCTATCCCACCTTAGGGAACTGCTGGGCAGGATATAGAGGGCCGGGCTCACTGTCAAAGCCGAGAAGTGCCAGGTGGTCATGGGAGAAGTGGCATACCTCGGGCATGTGGTACACCGGGGGATAGCTCCGTCCTAACCAAATAAAGATAGAGGTGATCCAGGCTGGCCCAGACCAGAAACCCAGAAGCAGGTCAGGAGCTTTCTAGGGACAGCAGGGTACTACAGGAAATTTATACCCAATTACAGTGCCCTGGCTGCTCCCCTATCTGACCTGACAAAGAAAAAGATGCCAAAGAAAATTACCTGGGGCCCAGCCTGTGAGGAAGCCTTTACCAGACTAAAGGAGGCACTGTGCAGTGCTTCTGTTTTGACAAGTCTTGACTATTGCAAAACCTTTATAGTTCAGACAGATGCCTCAGATGTTGGTATTGGGGCAGTACTGAGCCAGACGTCCAGCCAAGGGACAGATCACCCAGTAATGTACCTGAGCAGAAAGCTGCTTCCCAGGGAGCAAGCGTACTCCACGGTGGAAAAGGAGTGTCTTGCCATAGTGTGGGCCCTAAAGAAATTAGAGCCATACTTGTATGGGCAGCATTTTGTGGTACAGACTGACCACAACCCCCTGATTTGGCTGATGCAGATGGGGAAAAACAATGGCAGACTACTAAGATGGAGTCTTGCTTTACAAGGGTATGATCTAAAAATCGTACATAGGGCTGGAGCAAAGAACCAGAACTCAGATGGGCTGTCTAGGGTCTATGAGGAGTGAACTGATTTGGGAAGTTCATCCCATGTAGGGGATAGATCCCCCAAATTCAGTCTAGGTGGGGAGGAGTGTGACATAGACAGCCAGCTCTGAGTGCTGTACCATTTTTTTAATATAAAATGTATGACTGACTGTCTCTGCTAAAAAAAATCTGATGTTCTTAGAATGACCTCACTCATCCCCCCCAAGATTTCAGCTCAAAGATGAAAGCCATAAGAAAAATGCTGACAGCATGTGAGTTCACACACACTCAGTTTTTAGAGACCATGAGTTACATGTAAGGCCTTAATTGAGGATCCTGTCTGTCTGAGTTAATTACAACCATAGTTGCTAGAACATATCCATTTTATGACGCTGGAAAGAAAACCCAGGTTATTACATAGAAGTGTGAAATCATAAAGATGCTGTCATGTCCTGGAAGGAGGAAGCTTATTATGAGATCAAAAGAAGTGTCATTTGAATGACATGAATTATGCTGAATTTGTAGAATGTAATACTTTTGTATAAGATATATATTTTTTTTTATACATAATCTGACAGAGGAGGAGTTACTTGACTTCACACAAAAATGTGTTGTCCCATACAGTTGTTTAAGGAATACTCTATTTTACTTACACACACTTTTACCTAGACTCTGACTGAGGAAAGATCTTTGGAGCACTTGTAAACAGATATTTAGAAAGATTTCAAATCTAAGTACTGTAAGTAGAAATTTGCACTGCTTAAACCTTGTTTCTTTTAAAAGATTTGTATGTCTGAGGATATAAGAGTTCTGTATTTTGCGTTTTACATATTTTAAACTATTTTAGTAAAATTCTTTTTGGAACTTACTTGGTCTGTCTTTGACTTCTTTTTTTAGTTGTGAGAAAAGTGTATGGTTATTGCAGACACTAAACATAAGCTTGAATGGTGGTACCAAACTGGAAAGAGTAGCGTTTTAAATCTGAGGTCTTTATTAAAGTTTTTATCTCTGTATACCTGGTTAGGTGCCTGTAGGCAAAGATATCTGGCCCCCCAAAGACAGAAATATCTGAGCCTGTGCATTGGGTATGCTAGCAAGAGGTTCACAGTTTGAATCTCTCCAGAACTTGAGACCAAAGGTTGATCCGAACTCACAAAAATGGACAAGAGGGTTACCTTGTCTGTTACACTGTTCACAAGACTGTGCTCAGAGGTTGGCAGTTTGGGAGTAGAGGGCCTGACCTGCTGAGTGGGTTTGTGACAGGTGTTATAAAAAATTCTTAAAAAATACGAATGGTAGTACACTTTCTGCCCTAAAACAAGCACAACAGGCCTGTAAAAAAGGCAAAAGACAGGCAAAAAGAAATGCTGAGGAACAGTTGGCAAACAATGCTATGAAGGACAATTACAAGGCCTTTTTTGCCAATGTTAAATCTTAAAAAAAAAAAATACAGAACCACTTGGGACCCCTTAATGTGGAAGATAAGACTGTTTCGTCAGATGCAGAAATGGCTTCCATTTTTAATAAATATTTTTGTCAAATTTTTGAAAATAAGTCACTCAGTAATCAGGATGCTACATGCCCTATTGTTAATCCAATACAGTTTGAATTATCTGAGATCAGACGACATATTCAGAACTTGAAACCCAACACATCCCCAGGCCCTGATAAAATTTCAGCCAATATGTTACAAATAATGATTGATTACACTCCTCTTCCCCTAAAAAATTTATTTGAGCAATCAATAAGGACTGGTGAGATACTCAACGACTGGAAATTGTCACATGTTGTGCCAATTTACAAAAAAAGGGGATAAGACCAGTGTAACTAAAAACCTATTAGCCTAACTTGTGTTATTTGTAAAATAATGGAGGGTTTGATAAAGGATAAATTTCCTACTTCTCTCAATCTAAAAGCTGCAGAACGTCATGGCTTCAAGAGTGGCAGGAGCTGCACTACAAATCTGCTGTGTTTTTTATGAAAATTTTAGTAAAACCTTGGATAGAGGGGTACCATGTGATGTGATCTTCCTGGATTTTAGCAGAGCCTTTGATTTAACACCACATGGGGCAATTATACATAAGCTTAGGCTATTAAAGGTAGATCCATATTTAACAAATTGGATTGAGGAGTGGCTAAATAATAGGAAGCAGAGGGTTCAGATAAACAGTAAACTGTCAGATATCAGGGAAGTGACGAGTGGTGTGCCGCAGGGTTCGGTGCTCGGACCAATATTGTTTCAGATATTCATCTCTGATTTAACTAATAATTTAAACTGTTGGGCTACTAAATACGTGGACGATACAAAAATAGGAGGGCCTTGTGGTACCTTGGAAGAGATTAATTATATTCAGCAGGACTTAGACAGCGTCACAGAATGGGTCAACAAATGGGGTATGTCATTTAATAAGGACAAATGTAAGGTTATGTACCTAGGGAAACACAATAATAAAGTAAATTATACAATTTGTGGAAATATTTTATATCAGTGCTCATCTGAGAAGGACCTGGGATGCTATGTAGCTGACAACGTAGGCACAAATGAACAAACCCAGGCTGCTATCAAAAAATGTAATAATATTATTTGGTCAATAAAAAGAAATATAACTACTAGAAAAAGTTCTGTAATGATGTCTCTATATCAAGCATACGTTCGTCCGCAACTAGAATATGCATCCCAGATATGGTTCCCCTCAAGGAAACAAGAAAGGTACAAATTAGAACACATACAGATGAAATTTACTAAGTGCATTGAGGGTATGGATATGGATGGATTAGAGTATGAAGAACGATTGAAAAAAGTCAAATTAATGTCTATAGAAACCAAAAGGTTAAGGTCAGATCTTCTCTTTATGTAAAATATTATGCAGGCTTACACCTTGTTAAGTGACCTTGGGATAACGTCCAAACAAGACAGAAGTAACACTAGAGGAGATCCACTACAAATTCAGGGTAAAAGGTTTTGTACTAATAAAAGGAAATATTTTTATACAGTAAGAATTGTTAATCCATGGAATGCGCTTCCTGAAAATATAATTATAAGTAAGAATAAATCAATTTTCAAGTCTAGATTAGACCAGTATTTTTTGAATAGAACAATTCCAAAATACTATTAAACGATCATACGGAGCACATATGGGCTATGCCTATTAGCTTCAAGTCTACCTCAGTATGTTCCTTAGCATGACATCATGAGGTCCTTTTAGATATAAGGAGATGGTTACTTTAGAACAAGCAGCCTTTGAAAAAGGATCCTGACTGCTCTCAAATGTATCAGGCAGATGGAGGGATATCTGCTTTTTATGTGTTGTTTTTGGGAATAAAGATCATGCAGCAGCTTTTCTAAATATTGGAGCCTGAAGTATCATTTCTTGGTGGTGAGTGCCTGACTTTTTGGAGTTAATTTGTTCGTGCTTAGGGCACCTCCATCCCAATGCAGACTATTTGGTGTTTTAAATGTTGCACAGCACTCAGAGCCCTTGGTATTGGGCACTCAACAAATACTGTAAATCTACTACTACTGCTAAATAACATACAGTGATCCTCTGGAGCAATCGAGTTTTCGTTTTAGAAAACAGTTTTGATCGATAATTGTATGGCCACTTCCATTTCCTCATGCAAGTTTTTAGTTTTTCTGTGTGGTGCAGATTTGAATGCAGAAGTGCAGAAGATAGATAGATAGACAGACAGACAGACAGACAGACAGATTTCTTACCTGAGATGCGAAAACATTTATTTTCCAGGATTTAAAGAGATCCACCAAGTTCACTGCATCTGCATTTGCACCGGAGATATCAGTGCCTATTGTTAGTTGACTAGTGCCTATGTTTCATCACAAACTGACCATTACAATATAAAAAAAATGATCCTAAAGGTGCACCCCATAAACTATAATGGAACGCACCCCTGCACTCTCCCTAGCATCATGTCACAACTTTGTTGAGCGCATGGTTGAAGCGTGGGTAGCTCTTAACACCGGGAATTCCTTACCCGGTGAAAGTAAAGCTATGAGTGTTTTTACTTTTAAACTGTGGCACTATTGTGGGACATCTGCTCAGCAACTTATAATCCATGAGGTAAGGCACCGATATTTCCAGTGCAAATGCTGAGGCTGGCAAATCTCTTTAAAAATTACATGTCATGTTTATGAGGTGGTGTGGAAAAATGACTATGTCGAAAGTTTGGATCTAAATATTGAAAATTAGTGCAGTTTTGAGTAAACACTGAATTAGTGTAACATTCAGTCATAACCTGGGCATTGTACCGCATTTGTACATTACATTTTCAGCATAGTCTTATTAACCTATCTAATGAATCCGGTAGGTGAAGATTTTCAAATCTCCACCAAAATGTCATTCCACGCCACTGAAACATCATTCTGAGCCACAGGTATGAAAACACATTTTGGACAGGATTTGAAAAATGGCACCCGTCACATTCATGAGGTGCTGCGAAGCAATGGCTGTGTTGAAAGTTTGGGGTCAAAATATTAAAAATTACCAAAGCTATGAGCCTGCATTCATAAATTTCCACAATAGCTCATAACCTTGTTGTTTTTTAACATTTTTGTCCCAGATTTTCAACATAGCCTTCTTATGACCTTACTTCATGAACAAGTGCAGAGAATATTTTCAGCTCCTGCCCAAAGGGTGATTTCACGCAGCGACTATACAATCACATTTTGGGATGCAAAAACACATTTTGGCCAAGATTTGACAAATAACAACTGTCACATTTGTGAGGTGCCATGAAGAAATGGCTATTTTGAAAATTTGGGGTCAAAATATTGAAAATTACCAAAGTTACGAGCCTGCATTTGCAAACTTCAGTGTAGGTTTGTAACTTTTTTTGACATCTTTACAGCAAATTTTCAACACAGCCTTGTTATGACCCCACCTCATGAACAATGGTGGAGAAACTTTTCAGCTCCTGCCCTGAAGGTGATTTTGTGCAACGACCGTGAAATCAGCTTTCGAGACAGATTCACCTAATATCACTGTAATTCTTCATGAGGTGGGGCCCCAAACAAGGCATGTTAATAATTTTGTGGCAAAAATATTAAAAAATGGCCAGGTTATCCCATTAAGTTCAAAACCCCATTAAAATACATTGAACCTCATACCTGATTTCTTCAGTTCGTGGTTCGGCTTTGAAGAGTGAAGACATGTCTGCAGTCCAGACAGGATTATGGCATTGGATCCCTGGTAGGTAAGAAAGGGCTTGGGAGGGTGTGGGGGGGGTAGGTGCTGAGTGGGAAGGTCAGGTGGGAGGAATAACAGTGCAGCAGACATTGATGGATGGTTTTCTTTTTTACAAGCTGAAAAAAAAACATGGGATGGTTTTCTCTATTACAGGTAGCGATACTGGGGAATTGGGCACCCCCCAGTGTCACTGTTATATTTGGCAGCACCGGAGTTGGGCTCCCTGGTGCTGCATAAGTAAAAGGGGCAGTGTGGGGAGTAGCAGCTGGCACAAGAGATTGGGCACCCCATGCCATGATAATGATAATAACGTGGATTGGGCTGGGTGAAGGACAGTTATGGTGGGGGCTGCAACAGACATTGATGGATGTTTTTCTTTTCTACAGGTTTAATAAATAAATAAATAAATAAATAAATAAAAAGTATGCGGGATGGTACAGGTGGTGACACTGGGGGACTGGGAACCCCCGGTGTCAGTGTTCTATTTGGCAGCACTGGGGGTGGGCTCCCCGATGCTGCATAGCTAAATTGGGCAGGGTGGGGGTAGCAGCTGGCATGGAGGACTGGGCACCCCATGCCATTAAAATATTGTGGGTTGGGCTGGGGAGCGTAGTTACAGTGGCAGCTGCAACAGACATCGATGGACGGTTTTCTTTTTTATAGACTGACAGGCTCCTGTTGTGGAAAGTCACTCAGCTGTTTGCTGACCAGTTTCATGTGTATACCACATAAAATTGTGCTGTTCTTAGACTTGGTGTCTCTATGTATATATATTCCTGTACATATCTTAACTGTGCTTGCTGTCTACTGGTTATGTTCGCATGGCTCTATTTTGACTCTCTATACTGCCTAACTGGGTCTCCGCCTTTGCCATTGACAAATTCTGCACCAGGGACCAGGCTTGGAAAATGTACAAGGCTACAGGCACCCAGGGATCATTTACATTGTACTGCACACTCCAAAACTCCTGCACTAGACTCAGCCGGCAGGTCAAGGTTAATTATTTCAAGACCATTTTCAACTCAAACCTCTACCACCCAATGAAATTCTGGCAAACAATTAAATCTTTTCTCCCCCCCCCCCCGCTCAGTCACCCACCCTGACCCTTACCGTCCAAGGCTCCACTGTCTCGGATCACGTTGAAATGGCCTCTGTTTTCAACACATTCTTCACTAGTTGCATGGCTACTCTTTTAGCTGACCTTCCTCATCCCCCCTCATACACAACTCTGCTAATGCCACCCACCTCCCTGACCCCCAGCTTCTCATTCCAACTGGTCACCCTGGCCGAAGTACTAAAAGCACTGTGGGCACTTAATCCCAACAAGGGAAAATGCCCCACAGGACTGGACACAAAAATGCTTTACCTGTCAGCACCAGCCATCGCCGTCCCGTTAGCTGCTCTCTTCAATCTCTCTTTTACACTAGCTGACATCCCAACTGACTGGAAATATGCCGTAGTCATACCCCTCCCAAAAGAGGGCAATCCTTCCTCACCAGGTAGTTACCACCCCATCTTCCTTCTCCCCATCCTGGCTAAACTACAGGAGCATCTTGTACTAGCCCAACTCTCTTCCTTTCTCAACTCTTCTGCCTTCTTCACCCCCTACCAGTCTGGGTTTTGGAAGTCACACTCAACCATTACCTCCCTTCTAAGGTTTTCCGATGCCATCCTCTCTGGTATGGACAAAGGGTACACCACCTCAGCCATTTTCATCAACCTTGCAAAGGCCTTCAACACCATCTCCCACTCCCTACTTGTATCCAAACTTATTAGGGCTGGACTCTCTGGATCTGCCACCAATTGGTTTCACTCATACCTGTCAGGTAGATCCCAGTCAGTAAAAATTGGACCCCACACTTCTAACCCCCTCCCGGTCAGTACCGGCATCCCCTAAGGCTCAGTCCTAGGACCGATACTCTTCTCCATTTTTCTGAATGACCTACCCTTTGTATGCCCATGCACTTCCATTCACATGTATGTGGATGACACCATCCTGTATGCATCAGACCCCTCCTCTGCTGCAGTGGCCTCTACACTCCAGGAGGACTTCAGTGCTATTCGGCTCTGGTTCCGTGCAAACCAGCTGTTTCTCAATACTAAGAAAACTGTCTCCCTAACTTTCGGCTTGTGTCAAAGACTCTCCCATCTCTCCTCGCCCCCCACCTTTCTCACCCTCGAAGGGACTCCCTTGGAGGCTTGCACCGCTTTCAGATACTTAGGAGTCTGGCTCAAGCAGCATCTTGACTTCTCCATACACATTGATTCAATCCACAAGAAACTACATCCAAAATTAGGAGCCTTATATCGCAACAAGGACTGTATCCCCCTGTCCACCTGGAAGGAAGTTGTTCAGAAGATGATCTTCCCGTTACTTGACTCTGGTGATGTAGTCTATGGCGCTGCACCCATATCCTCCCTTTCCAGTCTTGATACACTCTTTCACTCCTTCTGTTGCTTCATCTTGGTCTGCCCCCCACAACACACCACTATGACCTCTACAGGTCCCTTGATCTGCTCTCGCTCCACAATCGCAGGCAGCTACACTGCACCAGAACTGTAGCAAAATACTGGGCACAGTCCCTTCCACCATATCTTGAATCCACCCTCTCCACCCAATCACTGCCTACCTACTCCCTCAGGAGCACTGACACCAGGCTCTTTCATGTCCCATACATGGGTTCGGCTAAAGGCCAAGCAGCTTTCAGATACCGCATGCTCAAACTTTGGAATACGTTACCGACAGACACTAGACTCATCGCAAACTCTCAGCAGCTCAATCACCTCTTAAAAACACACCTCTCCTCCACATGCGCTTACACCTAGGACCAGCTCATGGTGGCGCCCAATGCCACACAGTTATAGCCTCATCTAGCAGGTCCCTTGCACCTTGTACACTACGCATCGCATCCTTGTACATGGGCTAGGCAGCCCGTAAAATCCTACCGCTGCTGTTCCCACAGTTCTATAATCATCCTAAACAGTGTTAGGGTTTCAGTTATCAAATGTGCTTCATCACCATCACATTTTTCTGTTGTATAGCTTTGCTACTGCTAATTGTTTGTTAAGCTTACCTCGGTGCTCTCATTCTTGGGAGCCCTGTTAATCTACTGACACATGTTCTATGTCCCTGGCACAGTCCTGTAAACTTGTATGTCCCTTGCTCAATTCTGTATACTTGAATAATATTTATTGTCTGTATTTTGCTCCTCTTCCCCCTTCCCCCAGGATGCATCTAGAATCAAGCGGTATCTCCGCTCAGTATGCCTTCCTGGTGAAATGTTTCAATAAATAAATAAACTTATGTCATGTTGTCCTCTGTATGAACCTGTATCTCACTGTATCTGTATCTCATTGTACTCTCCCGGGTCATACCTGAAAATAGGCATATAACTTGTCTAGTGTACTTACCTGGTCAACAAAAGCTAAATAAATAAATAAATGTAAAAGAAAGGACCAAAGCCACCTCTGATTAGAGTGGCTCAGTCCTTTAAAGTACAAGAAGTTTCTGCCCAGCAAACAGCAAGTGGTGTCACGAACCACACTGCTAGTCATTGATGTAGACTGCTGAGCCCCTGCTATTTTGAAATGCAATGGGCTCTGCAGTGACCCCCCCACCACCAAAATCCCTTTCACTGGTGACGAAACGTTTGGTGTGCAGATGTATCAAATGTAAAAAGCACATAAAACAAACATGGTGAAGAAATTGGAGAGCTCTCATGTTTTTAGATCTTCTCCCTTACAGTTTCGCATCTGTTTTGTTAGATTATGTTATCTGTCTTATCAAAAAATAGCCGGTGTGAAAAAAAAGTAAAATTAAGCTGTAAATATTCAAAAATAATGCTTTACAATTTTAGATGATATTGTGTAGTTTTTTTTATTACGTTGACAACTGGCATGTGTGCTTCTTGTAACTAATGGAAATGGGCAGACTAGGTTGGCCAAGCAGTCATTATATGCCAGCAAATTCTGTGTTTCTAGGAGTTGTAAATGTACCACCTGATATTTGCATTGTACAGTAACCAAGATTTTTCCTAAGGGCACAGCACTCAAGTCAGTGTAAGTTTTCAGCACATAACTTTCTGACAGTTGGTAAACTTACCAGAGATATGTTTGTACATTGTTTTGCAAAACAATTACCATAAGTGTGCCTGTGTCAGTTTCCATTCTGATTTTTACACAGTGTGGGCTCCCAGATCTACAGGGATTCCTGTATTTTACAAGAAAAGTGAGTCACCTATAGGGAAATAGTTTCCATAGACTTGCATTGGTTATACGGGAAAACAGAGTAATTTGGCTTCCATAGAAAATCATGTAATCTACAGGAAAACACAGGAAAATGGAGTTACAGAGAAAATTCCAAATCAATCTGGGAGCACTTTAATGTTGTCAAACATAACAGTTGGCTCAGGTGAGAACTCGCTGGAAGATTGTAGGTACATATAGCTGACCACGAAGTTGTGGGCATCTGATACAGTTGTACAGCAGCATTCTCTGTAACTGTTTTGGCCAGACGTTTTTATCTGACTAGGTTTGTCTCCCCTTTTGATTAGGAGTTCCACCCATTTGCAGGTTTTTCACAAAGGTAAAATGCAAATGCAGAAGATAGATTTGTGATGGTGGTCTCTGTTAGCATTTTCACCACTGGGATGACTAGCTAAAAGGTGACTACAAAGTCTTGCAATAAATTATCTAATTTTCTATCCACAGCCTGTCCCATTTCATTTACCTCTTCAAGTTGGAATTCTTCCTGGTTTAGAAGTCAGAGTCTGGGGTGAAATGAAGATGGATGGAAAAAGGTAAATGATACAGATCTTTACATTTCCTTACATAGGTGGTAAATATAGTAGAGGGTGTAGTGAGCCCTAAGGAGCAATTTGAATGTGAGTATGGAAGGGGATAGGTGACTAGAGAAAGCCAAACTTGCATTGGTTGTGCAAGCAGAAAGAGAAGGTGGACTGGCCAGCAGAGGTTTTACTATAGGGGATGAAGGAAGAGTGGACATTGAAGGAGCAGAGTGAACAGGAGGACAGGACAGAGTGAGAAATGACTGGGGATAGGTAAGAGGGCAGGGCAGAGGACCACAAAGTTGCTAGAAAAGAAAAGCAATGTCAGAGACTCCAGGGAGAATATGGAGAGGGACTGGCAGAGAGAGCACTGGTCAGTTCGAGGTAGGTAATTAGGGACACTTATACAATATCAAAGGGCATTTTCATGGCATCTGATTGGTCAGTGACCACCGTGTACAATGATAATATCCCAGCACATCACTTCATCATGTCTATTACACATGACCTTTTCACATTTGCACACCTAAAATATATTACCACACACAACTTCCCCATCACGAGTCACAACACTGACCATCCTCCCCCCAAAAAACTGTCACTTTTACACTTTCATTCCATTATTGTGCTATTCTTTATTCTGTTTCAAACCAAACCACAAATCTTTTACATGGCACCGTTTCACAATTTCTCCCTCACTCACAGTTCTCGTGGCATGTGCTTTGCTGCTCAGTTCGGTGAAAAGCTGCAGACAGTGGCCGTTTCTATCTTTTAAAACTCTCATTCTGCTCCAATAAAAAGTCTGAAAAGAAATGTGAGCAGCAGGACTAAGCAACTTATTGATCACATACACAGCACTGGAAGTTACAGTCCCTGATGCTCATTTGACTGATTGGCTCTGTTTTGTGATTTTTCCTGAAACAGCTCTCTTAATTAGAAAAACATTCACCCAGTCCCAGTGCAGGCAGCAAGACTGAGAGAATTAAATTCCAGGACAAAACCAGACACTAAGGGACAGAATCACAAAAAGACAGAGAGAGAAAGACAGAGGGAACCAAAAGAAGAAGAACAGATCTTCATTTTGAAACAATATACTAACCCATACAAAAGACTCAAAAATATATTTTAAAACTGTATTTTTAAATCTTTCTTCAATAAAAGCAAGCCATTGTATAATAGCAATATTGCACTCCAGGGTGTGCATCTGTGTGGGATAATGTCATTTTCTCGGGTGTTGGATGTACTCGGCCTGTGGCCTCGTGCCTAGCCACCCAAGGCGTGATATTATACCAGCATGACACACACACACTGTGATGCATTATTGCTTAAAGAGCTGCTGACACTTCAAACAAAACTTTGAAAAACATAATATTTAGGTACAATTCAGCTTGCATTTCATATATACTCTATAGATTTCTCCTCCCCATCATAGACGTCAGAACAATAGGATGGGGCGGCGAAAGCCCTGTCACTTTTTATGGCCCACAGGAGATTGCCCTTTGCCTTTAAGCAATACAAAAAAAAATCTGCAAGCATAAATTAGTCTGACACAAGGCACACATAAAACAAGGAAGAGGTGCTTTGCTGTCTCTGGGTTTCTGGAATTCAAGACCTATCAAATGCTTTTAGCATAAATAATAATATAGCATCTAAGATAAGAATCAGATTCAGCCCCCCCCACACACACACACGTTCTAGCAACCCGAGAAACATTAGGGCAATCTAGCATGACTAAGTTAATTAAGTTCCAATGCACACAAAACAAAAGCGAAACATAGAAACATCAAGAACTGGGAGGGCCTTTACAAGTGTCCTGCTAGGCTCAGAATGTGTTTCTTTGAATCTGCCATGCTCTGCTTTCCATTGCTTGCTGTGTGTTTGTGTAAGCCAGGGTCTCTCACACTTGGCTTGCCTTTAGTTTTCAGTCTAGACTCCGTGGTGGACCACTAGTGCATGCTGAGGTAAGGCTCCCAATTTTGGGAGGCAAAAGCTTATTTATTCACAACTGAAAATCAGGATAATGTTGCATTTTCCCTGCAGGGGTGCTGGGCACTAATGAAAGTGAGTATTATTTTTTGTTATTTTATGGATTTGCATCTGGCTGTTGTTCTATTTGAAATCCCCCCAGGCCTCTCTAACCAGCTTACTTCTGACTGCTAGAGCTGTTCTGTATAGAAAATGCTTTTTATGTTGGCTCGCGCATGTGCAGCCAACATATTGCGGTAGTAGCAGATTTGGAGGCGCGGTCACTGTTGGGCGAATACAGGGCATGAATCAGTAGGTGCAACCCTCATTCCCCAATAAGCCTGCATGCTGGCATCACACTTTGAATACATAATGTGGTGGGCACATCTAATGAAAGGTCCGCTGCCATATGCAGCAGCACCTTCTGATATGTTTGCCCTGATGAAAAAGGAATTTAACATGGCAGCACACTGCCTGCCATAATGCCAACTTCGGGGGTGCCCAATCCTCCTGTCAGCATGCCCCAACCCAATGTATGTGCCGATGGAGAGCCCACTCCCTATCGGCATCATACACCACCCATTTTTTATGTGCTGAGGGGGTGCCAATCCCCTATGGCTCTTGCCCCCATTTTGTTGTGGGACCGACGGGGGTGCCCAATCCCCAGTGGCTACAGTATCCCCAAAAAAACACTTAGGTGGCACACTAGGAGCCCACCCCAGTGTGCCAAATCCCTTAAAAAAGAAAAACCGTCCCACAATGTTTTTTTATTACCCCTGTGAAAGAAGAAAACGGTCCCTCGCAGTCTCCCTGCCCCCTCCCACAACCCACGCCCACCCTCTGTGCACCCTGCCTCCTGACACACACCTCTCACCCCATACCTACCTCCAGAGTCTGGTGTGATGATCTTCGGTGGACCAGAAACACATCTGCACTCTTCAAAGCCAACCTCGGACTGAAGAAACGCCGGTAAGCTGTATAATGGCATAAATAGTTTTTTTTCAACTTTGGTGCATATCTCGGCCATTTTTTTTGGAATTTTTTGCACCAAATTTTCAACATGGGATTATTGGGACCCCTCCTCATGAATTCAGTCACTGTCATGGCGTTATTCGGTCCCGAAAGGTGATTTCGGGATCACTGCGCGGAATCACCTTCCGGGAAAGACTAACAAAACAACAGTGCCATTGTTCATGAGGAGGTCTCTGAAAAAGCCTATGTTGCAAATTTGATTAAAAATCCCAAAATGGCTGTTTCTCAAGCGTGTGTTGTGCTGTTTCCACTCACGCTCGTAACTTCATGAATTTGTAATATTTTCACTCCAGATTTTCAAAATTGCCATTTTCCACACCTACTTATGAACAGTACAGCTGTCATTTTACATATCCTAGCCAAAATGTGTTTTCGCATGTCCTGCGCAGAATAGCGCAGCCACTGTGCGAAATCAGTTTTCGGGACAGTTTGAGAAGATGACAGTGGTTCTAAAATGCCTATGTTGAAAATTTGGTGCCAAAAGTCCATAAAATGACAGTGTTGCAAGCGTGTGCTGCGCAGTTTCCATGGACCCTTGTAACTTTGCAAATTTGCAGTATTTTAATTAAGCAATCATGCCCTGCAGGGTGTGTGTCGTGCTGGGATAACATCATGCCTCAGGTGGACGGGCCGCGAGGCGCCGGGGCGATCGTCACTATGAAGCATGACGTTATCTAAATGACACACCCTGAGAGGGCATTATTGCATTATACAATGGCTTGTTGTTATACAGAAGAAAAAAAATCATTTTAAAGGTGTTTTTGTGTGGAAAAATATTTTGGTTTTTTAAGAGACAATGGAAACAATCAAGCAAAGCAAATCAAGCAAAAGGAAAAAATCAACTAGAGGTTTACAGTGCTGAGACTAGACCCGTGATGTTGTACTGGGATAACATCACAGGTCCAGCCCAAGACTGACCAATCAGAGTCCAGGATTTTTTCTTGCCATTGTATAATGCCAGATTTTCAACACTGGCATTTTTTCACACCTCCTTATCAACAGTACAGCTGTCACTTTTCACAGCCTGCCCAAAATGTGTTTCTGCACCTGTGGCGCACAATGGCGTGTTCGCTGTGGGAAATCAACTTTTGGGACTGATTAACAAAATCACAGCACCACTGTTCATGAGGGGAGGTCCCAAAATGCCTATGTTGAAAATGTGGCTAAAAAACTCCCAAAAATAATTGGGTTACGGACGTGTGTTGCGCAGTTTCTATGCAAGCTCATGCCTTCACCAATTTTTCATATTTTCACTCCAGATTTTTAATGTTGCCATTTTTTATGCCTCCTCATGAACAATGCAGATGTCATTTTCCACATCCTGCCCAAAATGGGTTTTCGTCCCTGTGTCACCAAATGGCATAGCCACTGTGCAAAACCACCTTTCAGCTAACAAACTGATACTGCCGCTTTTCATGAGGTAGGCTAACAAACAGCCCATGTTGAAAATTTGGAGTGAAAATACCAACACATGCCTATGGTGTTAGGGTTTCCAACTGTAACACCCCACCCTGTAGAGACTGACAGGTGTCAGGGGTGTGACTTGGGATCATCGGCTGTAATGCTCATGCCATTCCACCCCCACCCTGCAGCCAGTGACAGGCATCGCGGTGTGCCTTGCACTGTTTGGCACAAGGTTCACCCATTCTCTATACTGCACCCACCTCAGTGTATTTCCTTATGGAGCAGGGGTAAGTATAACGCCAAAGACACAAAGCACACCACAACACTTGTCAGTGTTCTACAGGGGTGAGGTGAGGTACAATGGCATGGCGTTAGCTGGCAGCCAAAGGCACCCCAATGCCTGCCGGTCTCTACAGGGTGGGGGTGGGGTTGTCATCACTTCAATACTTCACTGTGTTTCCTATTATGCGTCTCTACCTCTGGCACTACCAATGCCAATGCCAGCGAGACAACATTCGGCATTGACAAATGCTTATTTTATTTTTATGTTTGTCTGTAGGCAGAGGTTTTAAAAAGAAGTTTAAGAAGTTTAAAAAAAGTTAAAGAAGTAGAAAGCTGATAATAAGCTTAACTTTTTCAAGTTGTTTTCTGCACAAATTAGGTGTCTTGTTCTAATTTAAGGGGTACTTTTTGTTTTGTTTTGATTACGATGTATTATATACAGGTGATTGAATTAATTATAATGAGTGGTATTTAATGAATTGTAACTTCACATTGGATGAAGAATAACGTGACAGTTGAACTGCTGTATAAAAGCACTTGCATTATAAATGGTTCACTACCTCTGAGGAAGCCCTAAGAAGGGGTGATACATAAGCAAGCAGTGTGTTTACACTGCGGTCTATCTTTTGCTGTGTTCATATTGGCTGAAATAAAAAAAAACTGAAAAGTACATGAACTGAGTCAGTATCTTTCATTACAAAATCCAAGGCAGTTGGTGAATGTGGCTGTTTTCACATTTCCTGAACTCTGTTTTCTCAACAGCAGCACCTCCAATCTGGTGCCTAACTACTCTTTTTGGATTACTCTGTGATGTATTTATTTCTGGTGAAAGGCAAGTGACTAACAGCACTGGAAAAGAAAGCCCCCTGTTTAGCTACAGAGACAGAGAAAGTGCAGGCTTCCCCACAGTGTGATATATTTAGTGCTGGTGAAAGGTGAGGGACTGACAGCACTGGAAACTGAAGTTGTATGTTTGTCTGTAGGCAGAGGTGTAGAGAGGGCAGGCACAGTGCAGACTTAGGGAAAGGGAAAATTATTTAACCAGCAAAGACGCACTAAGACAAAGTTATTTCCTAATGTGACCTGGGCGTGCAAGGAAGTTGTGTAATTAGCTCAGGGCCACACTGTATGCAAGTTGGGGCTGTAGATCACCCAGGTTTCCAGGTTTGTAGGTCAGTGTCCTTAAGCACTACTCTGTTCTGACTCCAACATAAGACTTAATCACTCTGTGGTGTATGGGTTGCTGGTGATAGGTGGGGGCTAACAACACGGGAGACTGAAGCATTTTATTTATCTACAGGGAGAGTGCAGGCAAGTACAGGGTAGGCTGAGGGTCCCCCACAGTACGTTGTATTTAGTGCTGTTGAAAGGTAAGGTACTACTAGCTCTGGAGACTGAAGTCCTCTGTTTACCCAGAAGGACAGATATCATGCAGATCTACTCAAATTTGTGATAAACTGTTGTTTACTGAATGTAGAATATCTTTCATTTACTTGATATTTTCTCCTGTGTATTGTATTGTATTGTATTGTACCAGTGAGCTAGTTTTGCACTGTAATCAGTGAAAAAAGCTTTCTTCAGTTCTGCTTGTTAACTACTGTAATTCTGGGTCACCTCTGAAAAAGGGACTTGCACAACACAGTAGGGCCTACCCGGTCACCAGAATTTAAATAAAATAAATCAATAAATAAATACATACATGCGTACATAACTAAATAAAATAAGTGTACCCCCTGTGTGATGTATTTAATGCTTGAAAAGCGAGGGACTGGTCACTGACAGCACTGGAGACTGAAGTTACCTATTTGTTTGTAGGGCCATGAACAGGGCAGGAGCAGTGCAGATTTCACTCTGTGAAGTATTTTATTCTGGTGAAAGGTGTGGGACTAACAACACTGGAGACTAAAGCCCGTTTACCCAGATAGGCAGGTGCCATGCAGATGTGCCCACTGTGTAATGCATTTAATGTTGATGAACAGCAAGGGAATGACAGCACTTGAGGCTGAAGCCCCCTGTTTGTTTGTAGGGCCATGAACAGGGCAGGTACAGAGCAGGCTTCACCACACTGTGGTGTGTTTAGTGCCCTTGGTGTGAGGTGACTAAAGAAGCTGATAGCACTGGAGAACTGAAAATCCTCTGTTACATACAGCGTGGGTGCAGGTATAGTGTGGAGGCAGGTACAGTTTAGACATGAACAGTGTGGGACTAGGGATAGTGCAGGGGGCAGGAACATTGCATGGGCAGGTACAGTGTGGAGGCAGGTGCAGTGTAGACAAGAACAGTGTGGGACTAGAGATAGTGCAGGGGGCAGGAACATTGTATGGGCAGGTACAGTGTGGGGGCAGGTACAGTGTAGACAAGAACAGTGTGGGACTAGGGATAGTGCAGGGGGCAGGAACATTGTATGGGCAGCAGGTACAAGTAATGAGGAGGCAGGTACAGTGTAAGACAAGAACAGTCTGGGACTAGGGATAGTGCAGGGGGCAGGAACATTGTATGGGCAGGTACAGTGTGGGGGCAGGTACAGTGTAGACAAGAACAGTGTGGGACTAGGGATAGTGCAGGGGGCAGGAACATTGTATGGGCAGGTACAGTGTGGGGGCAGGTACAGTGTAGACAAGAACAGTGTGGGACTAGGGATAGTGAGGGGGCAGGAACATTGTATGTGCAGGTACAGTGTGGGGGCAGGTACAGTGTAGACAAGAACAGTGTGGGACTAGGGATAGTGCAGGGGGCAGGAACATTGTATGGGGCAGGTACAGTGGGGGCAAGTACAGTGTGAACAAGAACAGTGTGGGACTAGGGATGATGCAGGGGCAGGAACATTGCATGGGCAGGTACAGTGTGGGGGCAGGTACAGTGTAGACAAGAACAGTGTGGGACTAGGGATAATGCAGGGGGCAGGAACATTGTATGGGCAGGTACAGTGTGGGAGAGGAACAGTGCATAGGGAGGTAGAGTGCTGAGGCAGGCACGGCATGAGGGAGGTCAAGAGCAGGGCAGGTATAGCATGGGGAAGTTACAGTGTGGGACAGGTACAGCATGGGCAGGTATAGTGCAGGGGCAGATACAGTGTGGGGCAGACACAGGGTGGGGCAGGTACTGTGTGAGGCACACACAGTGTAATAGATCAGGTACAGTGTGGGAGAGGAACAGTGCATAGGCAGGTAGAGTGCTGAGGCAGGCACGGCATGAGGGAGGTCAAGAGCAGGGCAGGTACAGCATGGGGGAAGTTACAGTGTGGGACAGGTACAGCATGGGCAGGTACAGTGTGGGGCAGGTATAGTGCAGGGGCAGATACAGTGTGAGGCAGACACAGGGTGGGGGCAGGTACTGTGTGAGGCACACACAGTGTAATAGATCAGGTAGAGTGTAGGGCAGACAGAGTACAGGGCAGGTACATTACAGGGTAACTGGGCAGGTACAGTGTGGACAGTAGCAATGCTCCTTTAATGCTCCTCTGGTGAGCCTGTGGGTGGGAAAGGGAGCACTATAATGAGAGGGTTTATCAAGTTTTGCTTTGTCACAGGTAGAGAATGTACCCCAGCTGCCCACTACACCAGTTTATATAAAAGCTGGAGCACACGATCATTACTTCCAGGGCACAAGACAGCCACTCAAAAACCTGCAGAAATGAGGAACTTGCACTGCCAGTGCCAAGGAGTCTCATGTAGTGCTATCATGAACATGAAAGAGTTACATTCCTGTTGTTACAAAGGGAA
Source organism: Neoceratodus forsteri (assembly GCA_016271365.2). NCBI lineage: Eukaryota > Metazoa > Chordata > Ceratodontiformes > Ceratodontidae > Neoceratodus > Neoceratodus forsteri. The sequence goes on along the minus strand of CM028134.1, from coordinate 795,942,114 downwards.
CAAAAGGGGACGGTTAGCCTAATGAGGAACAGTTTAAAGTGCTTTGATTTAATCCCAGTGGCAGCTCAATCCTGGGCCTCTGTTGAACAGACTGCCAAGTGTGAAGATGTGTGCAAGAATGGGAGGTTGGAGCCTGTGTGCCAGTGCATGTATGATACCACCCAACTTTGTTTACATGGGGACGTGAGGCTGTCTTGAACCTGAGACCCGGAACATGGCCTGGTCAGGATTCTTTTGTTCTTTGGTGTTTGTTTTTCTTGTTTTTTTCTCCCCATAAAGATTTTATCCTCTGGCCAACATCCTCTCCCCCCCCGAAGTGATCTCCTAGACCTGTCACCTCCCTACTGTACCTTCACCGTGTGCTGTGGGTATTGATTTAAAAGTGGGATGAGCAAGCTGAGACAACGCTCATTTTCAGAAGTGACCTGGTGGCCGGGGACATGTGGAGGAGTAAAGAAGTGTAAAAATCTGATGTAAAAATATACAGAACAAAAACAGTCTGTAATCAAAGAGGGAAAGCAAAATGTATACAGCACAGACATGATGCTAGAATATGTGAAAAGTAGATCATCAGTCAAAACATGTGCCTTCTTGCAGGGTTGTAGCTAGTTAAAGTCAGTGGAATCAAAAACTCAGCACATTTGTATGAAGACTGTATGTTTGAGACTGATAATACATGTATTACTACCACACCATCTTTCATTTTTACCTGGGTGACCACTGCATCAGGTTAAGCAATGGATGGTTCAGACTTCCTACAGAGCTGTCGGAGGTACCAGGTTGACAGCTGAGCTCTTAATAGTCTATATAAAATATTCCTATATGGTATAATGGCATTCTTAACATTACAATCTTCCTCATAAATGTGCATTTATTGTATTTCTGTATAGCAAAAACTGGTTTAGAAAAAGTGCCCCTTGTACCCTAATAAGTGCCCTTCTGATCCTCAACCCCCACACCTCTTACCATCTTCCAGCACCCCTGCTCCCCATTATTTATGTCAAAGGGTGTGGGTGAAATGATGGACACTGAGACCACAGTAAGGTGGCAAGGCTTAATGTTACCAAGCCAAATCTTTTATTAAGTAGAGACAAGTAAATAACCAAATAAAACTTGCGAACTTGCAACGTCAAAAGAAATACAAAAGATACAAAAAAACAAAATACTCCAGTCTTCCAAGGACTATTCCAGCAATGAGCTGTCCTGGATTCAAAAAGAGTCTTAGTCTGAAGAGTTGCAGACTAACACTTTGGACCAGCACCTACTGATCCTCCAACAAAATCTGAATGTTCCACAGGATGAATTCCCTTTTATACTAGGAACCCATCAGGTGACCACATCAGACTCCGCCCCTTTTAAACCTTAAACATATCTTTTTTAAATATACCTTTCTTTTGTTAGGTCCAAAATTGTGCACACATTACCTTACATATTTATACATCTAATATATTCATAGAATCAAAAAGAAGCAAGCCTGAACAATTTTAACATCATTATCTCTGGACTAGCCCCTCCCTCCACTTACACACAGCATAAAAATGGAGTGGAGAGGGATAGCTGGCTCCTAGCAGAACATAGCAGGGATCTGAACAGGTCCCAAACAGGCCCACCTCTGTTACCAAGCTTGGATTTCTCATTATTTGAGTAAGAACTGCTTACTTCATGCATTAGAAATGAGACCATACACTTGTTACTAAGGCAGGTGACTTACACATTTTCAACATGTTTGAACTTCTGTTTACAATTGTCTGAATTTCTAACTTGAACTAGTAAAGAGGGCAGGGCAAGGCTAGCAAGTAGCACACACAGCAGTTGTTACATGGCTCACCTCACTCAGCCTCAGTCACAATATATTAATTTACATTATTAAAGAAAATACTTAATGCTCCATTTGTTTGTTTATTAGCATTGCTGTGAAAAGCACTGGACTTAGCAGCAAAACCTTTTTGGATTGGACAACCAACCTAGTCTGTTACTAAACTGTTAGTGCAGTACATCTTATACCTTTCTTCTTTATAGAAACAAGGAATATAAACAAACTGGAAAACCAAAAACAAAATAGCAGCAGACATTCCTGTGCCTCAATAAATAAATGTTTTAAGGCTGCAGACTGCTGCACCAGCATTATTTATGGTTTGTTGCTTTTTTGGGGGGGGGGGGGGTCGAGCACCACAATTCCACATCTGCAGAAAGACAGTGAAGGATTTAACAAGAAAGGAGATGTCCCATTCCAGGTGGCCAGTCTGAAATGAGGAACAAGGGATAGACGAGAAAGAAAAAGAATAGCATGGTCACACACACATATGCTACTGCAGTAGGCTTCACACATACAAAGTGAGCAGAATTATGGAAGGGTACTAGTGCTCTCTCACAATTTATTACTGAGGAAATTTCATGAACACATAATCTTTGTACTTTAGAGTTCACCTGTCTCTCTAGATTATTGCCTACTTCAGGTCATAATCCTCTGTTGTGACATCACTATCTGTTGCCATAGAAACATAGACTTTGACGGCAGATAAGGACCGCTAGGCCCATCTAGTCTGCCCATTTCCCTACCTACAGGATAGGCCGCAGATCCTAGTTAACAGCCTATTTCTTCCTACCCCCCCACAAGAATTGCCTTATGTCTGTCCCATGCATTCTTGAATTCTCCCACAGTTTTAGACCCCACAACCTCCTCAGGAAGGCTGTTCCATGCATCCACTACCCTCTCTGTGAAATAATACTTCCTCACATTGCCCCTGAACAGCCCTCCTTCTATCTTTAAATTGTGTCCCCTTGTTCTTGCAAGTTTCTTTTTCTGAAAATGCTACCCTCTTGGACTTTGTTGATTCCACTGAGGTACTTAAAAGTTTCTATCATGTCCCCCTCTCCTTCTTTCCTCAAGGGTATACATATTAAGCTCCTTTAGTCTCTCCTCATACGGCTTCTCTTGCAGACCCTGCACCATTTTAGTTGCCCTCCTCTGGACTGCCTCTATCCTGTCTATGTCCTTGCAGATGGGGTCTCCAGAACTGGACACAGTACTCAGATGGGGTCTCACCAACTGTCTGTACAGAGGGATAACAACTTCCTGTTTTCTGCTGCTGATGCCTCTCCTATACATCCCAGTATACCCCCAGCCCTCCCTACTGCCTTCTCACATTGCTTGCTAACCTTAAGGTCATCTGATATGATTACCCCCAGGTCCCCTTCCTTTTTTGTTGTTGTTACTACCTCCCCACCCATTGTGTATTCTTCCCCTGGGTTCTTGTTTCGCAGGTGCATTATTTTGCACTTCTTTGCATTGAATCCTAGCTGCCATACTTCTGACAGGAGTAACTGTGATGTCACAAGCAGTGCATTGTGACCTCCGGTAGGGAGGAGGCAACAGGAATAGATGAACTCTTCAGAAGTAAAGATCCTGTTTTCATGTAAATTACCTCAGTAATAAATAATGGGGAGGAGAAATAAAGAACTAACATAAAATACAAGCTGAACTGTGTTGAAATATTATGTTTTGTTAGAGTTCTCCTGAAGGCATCAGTTGCTCTTCAATTATAAAAAGGGGTGGCATGAAGGCAATTCTTGATTGGCTGTCAGGGATTCTAAGCCCCTTGATTAAATACTATAAAACCTGAGGTTGGAGATTCCTTCCAACAAGGCAGATCATTACTCTGAGACTGGGAAGAAAAAGATCCGTCCATAACTCATACATTCTAAAAAAAGATTGCCCGGCATCGATTTAAATGTCTCAGGAGTTAGCTGCAGTAATAAGATGAAAACCTGATAACTGCTGTCAAGCAGATCTCTTAAACAAAACAGACAACCCCCCCCCACCGTAACACTCACTGTGCTCCCACCAGCCTGCACACTTTCTTCCCAATGATAGACATGCTTGCTTAGTGACACATTACAGAATTTAGTTTTACATTTATTTTGGCAACTGGCACAGACCCTCCTCACACCACCGTGGCCAGTCACCTGTAACAGGGAGATCCTGCCACTCTTGAGGACCAACCTTTTCTTAAATCTGTTGCAGCAGTTCTTCTATTTCTTAGCGTAATCTACCCTTTACAATTTCTAGTCCATAAGGTTGGCCACCTATGGGCACCCCCCCTCCCCTTTCTTGACTATGCTACGGTGTCCTCTTTAATTTTCCTTTTACCTCTCAGGTCCTCATACAGGGAGGTTATTGTGGTGACCTCCGAGCTGATGTAAAACAACAGGCTGTGTTGCTCATTGTTGAATTTAGCATGCAATAGTACTATGTCATAAAATACCTTGATATATATGCCTTATGTGTATGAAACCTGTAAATGTTGAAAATACCATGGCACTAGGTGTTTTTGATAAAGGTAAAAAGTTACTAGGGGACAATATTATAAAAAATTAAGTTAGTTGTGTTATTTAAAATGCATGTAAATTACAGATTGTTTGAGAGGCCCTTTGGCACCATGCATTCCTGCTTTAAGCTGACGAAGCCTAAAATGTCATGGTGATTTGCATATAGATCCCGTTGTATTATGGTGGCATATGTGATGTTGTGTTTCTTTGAAACTTGGCTTTATTGCCAGTGCCCTTTGGAGTAATCCTTGCTTCAGTGCTTCTGCACTGAGGTTCTTTGTCTTTAGCTTGTTTTTGAGTTTTTCTTTCATTGAGCTCCCCATCACCCAAACACACAAGACAAACATAGGGAAATAAATCAGTTTTCACTAAACAGATAGATCAGTAGATCGGTGGGTCAGTATGTGCTGACTAAGTGCAGAGGACAGACATGCATAGTAGTTGCTGAAAACTGATGTATTGAAAAAAGGATATGCCATTGCTTAAGGTTATCTCTTGTGTTTTAAATAAACGTCACACAGAGATTGTGTGTTGAACCTGAAATTCGGTGTCTGGTCAATCTATTATCCCACAACCCCTCCACAGATTTGCTGTCAAAAGTGGCAGCCCAATCCCTACCACAAAAAAGCATGCGAGAGCTTCCCTAGGCCTGGCTGGTTATTACCAGAGATTTATTCCTAATTCTCAGCCATTGTCAGTCCTTTGACTGAGTTTACTAAACAGAGGTGCCCGAATAAGGTTCAGTGGACCCCTATTTGTGATGAGGCTTTTAGGAATATCAAGGCCATTCTATGTACAGCTCCTGTATTGAAAAGCCCTGACTTCAACCAAGTGTTTGAGCTCAGACCAATGCATCAGAGAATGGTATTGGGGCAGTCTTATCTCAGAAAATAGATGGGGAAGACCACCCGACCATGTATTTCAGCAGGAAGCTACATGAGAAGGAGAGAAGATATGCTACCATACAGAAAGAATGCTTAGCTCTGAAGTGGGCTACTGAGTCTCTAAAATATTACTTGTGGGGGGTTGAATTTAAGGTCTTAACTGATCCCAATCCCCTATCCTGGTTGCATCAAATGAGAGAAAAAAATCCCCATATAATAAACATAGAAACGCGATGGCAGAAAAGGACCACCAGGCTCACCCAGTCTGCCCAACGTGCCTAGCTAATGGCTAGGACTTTATCTGGTGCCCTTCTCCCCCCCCCATTACCAGACCCATGTAGCCATCCCATGCTCTCTTAAAGCCCTTTACAGTGGCCTCCACTACCACTGCCTCCAGGAGCCCATTCCATTTATCCACCACACTTTCTATGAAAAAGTTCTTTCTGGTGTTCCCTCGGAACCTGCCTCCCTCTACCTGTATTGCATGCCCCCTGGTCCTCTTCTGTCCCCTTAATTTAAAAAGTTTCTCTACCAGCTCTCTGTTGATGCCCTTAGCATATTTAAATGTCTCAATTATATCCCCCCATCCCTCCTCTGCTCAAGAGAGTACATGCCCAGTTCCCTCAATCTATCCTCATATGGCAAGTGACTAAGCCCTGCTGCCATCTTAGTTGCTCTCCTCTGTACACGCTCCAGCCTGTCCACATCCCTTCTCAGGAATGGCCTCCAGAATTGCACCCCATACTCCAAATGTGGTCTAACCAGTTGCTTATATAGAGGAATGATGACCTCTATCCTCCTGCTAGTGAATCCACTCCAGATGCAGCCCAACATCCTGCTAGCCTTGGCTACTGTCCTCTCGTGCTGTTTAACTACCTTGAGGTCCCTGACACAGTACTTCCCAGGTCCCTCTCCTCCTCAGTTACTTCCAGGGCCGGGCCACCCAGATAGTAAGACTCTCTCCAGTTTTTCCTCCCTAAGTGCATGATTTTGCACTTTGTTATGTTAAAGGCCAATTTCCATTTCTTAGATCAGTCTTCTTATGGCCTCAGATCCCTGTGCATATTCTCCACCCCCTCTTGACTATCCACCCTATTACAGACTATCACATAATCCATGAAGAGGCACACCCTTCCCCTTAGTCCCTCCATTATATCTGCCATGAATATGTTAAAGAGTAGTGGTCCCAGCACCATTCCCTGGGGAACCCCGCTGGTGATCATTCCCTCCCCTGAAGCAACTCCATTTACTATTACCGTCTGACTTCTACCCCTTAGCCCAGGGCTGTCCAACCTTTTTTGGGGTGGGAACAACATTTGAAATGTTAGAACAAGGAGAGAGCAACATCACCATACGGCGCATGCCATTCAACATGCGTGCACCATATTAGTCCCATATTTAACATTTTTACACTTATTTATACATATATACTTAGTTTTAAATAATAAATAATGACAGCATTAGTCAATATTAATTTTGTAATCAGCTTTTATTAAATATTTATAAAACTCTTTTTCTGCTTTGTCCCCTCCAACACACATTTAACAAGCACTGCTCTGCAGCATTAAACTTTAAATGTGATTCACCCCAAACCACATCATTCTGCTTTGTTGCACCTCTCCACCTCTCCATTAATATGTGCATTATATGAACCCCCCATACATCAAACAAGTACTGCTCTGAGCACCTCTCCACCTCTCGCTTAATAAACCATAGCGATGTGGTAGCAGCAGCAATTGATGAACATTTTGCTCTTTAGCAAGACTCAGGGAATAACTGATCATGTCCGCGCAGTGAAAGGAGAGAATAAAAGCACGTAATAGCCCGCAGCATATTTTTGCTCTCAGAGACGGACTGCAAAAAAAACAATGTCCTCAGCAGTCAGCACACCGCAAATCAGAGCGCAATTTAAAGCAACAGGTAAATTCAGCACAGCAGCTCTCAATAAGGAAATTAATGACACACCTGATGCAAACTGTAAGTCCCTCAGCCCACCTCACTGTAGCAGTTGTGGAAGTCAGACCACAATTAACACTGAACTTGGCAGTGTTTGAAGTAAGTGTTGTGGTCTGCGGTGTGATAGTTACTGCTCTCTCTCCCCAGGCAACTACTGCCATTTGTACCTAATCTAGACAAGAGCTACTATTATAAATACAGTCAAGGAGCAAAAGAAACAACGGGAATCAAAGGGGAAATACTATTTTTAGTGCAAAATGGTGTTGTAATTTAAAGAAAAAAAAGATTGATTTTAGACACATCATCATGAACAACACAAAATGGCTTGGCGAGCCACATGTTGCTCATGAACCACGGATTGGACAGCCCTGCCTTAGCCAGTTTCACACCCACCCTGCCACCCTCACCCCCCCAGGCTCAGACCATCCAATTTATAAAGTATTTCCCCATGCAGTATGGAATCAAATGCCTTCCGGAAATCAAGATACGCAATATCCACCGAGCCCCCCCGACTCACCTCCCTAGTGACCCAGTCAAAGAACTCTATTAAGTTCATTTAACAGGACCTCCCTTTGGTGAATCCATGCTGATGCTTGTCCAGAAGGCCATTTTCTTCTAAATAGTGCAGAATCCCGCCTTTAAGTAACTTCTTCATAATTTAGCTACTGTGGAGGTTAAGCTCATAGGCCTATAGTTACCCACCTCTTCCCTATCCCCCCCCCTTTGTGTAGAGGGTACTTAGCTCTTCAGCACTATCGATTTAGTGTGTCCCACAGGCCAGAGACAAAACATGTAAATGCTGATTTCATGTCTAGATATGGTACAGGAATTGATGTCAATTAAATATGACAGACTTTCCCTAAAAACAGATAGTGCAGGGAAGGTGCCATTAGTCTCTGTTAAGAAATGTGTTAATGCCTCAGGGTAAAGAATGATGATAGCCACTATGTTTCAAATGGAATGTTTATCATTAATAGGGGCCCTGAGATGGAGCTTCTGAAGATGGATGGGTAGAAGCTCCATCCCTTCCTGGGATAGGAAGGTGGTAAGCAGTTTGAGATAACTGCTTCCCTCTTAAGGTGGGGGATATGTGGCAGGGAGATCCTGCCACTCTTGAGGACCAAACTTTTCTTAAATCTGTTGCAGCAGTTCTTCTATTTCTTAGCCTAATCTAGCCTTTGCAACTTCTAATCCATAAGATTGGCCACCTATGGCTACCCCCTCCCTTTCATGACTATGCTATAGTGTCCTCTTTAATTTTCCTTTTCCCTCTCAGGTCCCCATACAGGGAGGTTATTGTGGTGACATCTGAGCTGATGTAACACAACAGGCTGTGTTCCTCATTGTTGGATTTAGTATGCAGTATCACTATGTCATAAAATACCTTGATATATATGCCTTATGTGTATGAAACCTGTAAATGTTGAAAATACCACTGCACTAGGTGTTTTTGATAAAGGTAAAAAATTACTATTGGACTGTATTATAAAAATTAAGTTAGTTGTGTTATTTAAAATGACATCCAGCAGGCCAGACCTGGGTTTGAATCCCACAGCTTCCACTTGCATACTGTGTGACCCTGAGCAAGTCACTTAACCTCCTTGTGCTCCCAGGTCGCTCCTGTAAAAAAGCTTTCAGCTTAGTGTGCTATACCTGGTTAAACAACTAAAAAAAAAAAAAAAAAGAAAATGCATGTAAATTACAGATTGTTTGAGAGGCCCTTTGACACCGTGCATTCTTGCTTTAAGCTGAACAAGCCTAAAATGTCATGGTGATTTGCATATAGATCCCATTGCATTATGGGGTATGTGTGATGTTGTGTTTCTCTGAAACTTGCCTTTATTGCCAATGTTCTTTGGAGTAACCCTTGCTTCAGTGCTTCTGCACTGAGGTTCTTTGTCTCTAGCTTGTTTTTGAGTTTTTCTTTATTGAGTTCCCCATCACCTAAACATACAAGACAAACATAGGGAATAAAATAATATTCACTAAACAGATAGGTTGGTAGATTAGTGGGTCAATAGGTGCTAAGTGCAGAGGAAGGATATGCATAGTCTGTTGCTGCAAACTGATACAATGAAGAAGGGATGTGCCATTGCGTAAGGTTATCTCCTGTGTTTTAAATAAATAGCACACAGAGATTGTGTGTTGAACCTGAATGTCAGTGTCTGATCCATCTGTTTTCCCACAACCCCTCCACACTGCCAACTGAATAAATGTGGGCACTCACCTACAACTTCCCCTCTCTGCATCACCCACTGGTAACTGCCCTCCATAACAAATAAGCTTACAGAAACATTACAAGATTTACCATATTTTCTCATTTATTTTGGTGACTGGCACAGATCCTCCTCACACCACCGTGGATGCCACTGATTGCATATAGTAAAAACAGCTGACTATACATGAGCACTTGCATTCATTCAGCAGTGGCTGGCCATGGTGGTGACAGGAGGGTCTATGCCAGTCACCAAAATAAATGTGAAACAGCAGTATATCTTCTAATGTTTGACTATGTTTTTCTGTCATTAGGAGAGTGTTACCAGAGGGGTGGCAGGGGGGTTAAAGGTGAGCACTCACATTTATTCAGTCAGCAGCCAGCTGTGGTCGTGTGGAGAGCGTCTGTTCCAGTTGTCAAAATAAATGTGAAACTACAGTAAATCTTTTAATGTTTCACTAAGCTTGTCTGTCATGAGGAGAGGGGTTACCAGCAGATGGTGCAGGGGGTTTGTATGCCAGCGCTTATATTTATACAATCAGTGATCAGCTGTAGTGGTGTAAGGAAGGTCTGCACTGGTCGCCAAAATAAATGCAATACCAAATATTGTAATGTTTCACTAAACATGACAATCTTTGGTAGGGGGGTTGGAGGGTGGTGGGGGCACCGTAAGTGGTGCAGGGAGGGAGTTACCACTATTTTCTTTAGTGAGACTGATTTTTTTTCTGTAAGCTAATTAAAATAAATGTGTTGTGTTTTGGTGTCATAGTGTATGTAAAAGGGGTAATGTTGCTCAGTGGGTAGAAAGGTGTGGGTATGAAGGAGGTTGTTTTTTTTTGTGATGGTGGGGGATGATGGTGTCCTGCATAACTTTAGAGGGACCAATTTAGCAGTTTAGATGGTGTAATCAGTAATTAATTACAAAAGTAATGAAGAAATTAAGAACATTTTGTGAGGTTCTTGTTACTATTTATGCAGTGCTTTTGTAATAGCATTAAGGTTCTCCCAGGGGTTGGTTTGCCAGTAGTTAGTCCAACTTCATAGGTGTGTGAAACCCTGGATTGCACCTTTTTAACCTCATTACGCACCTGAGAGGTGGATTAATTACTGGTAAACCAACCCCAAGTTGTACCTTAATGCTTAAAATCATAGCAGTAGTAGAAAAGGAGGGTCCTTTTGGTAAGGGTGGTTTTGTGGGTGATGCTATTAACCATGTCCATATAGTCCAGCACTGGCAGGATCCTTCTTAAAACAATCTTGCAGAGGTCTAGGCATTGAAAACTGGACTTGTTGCAGCTAGTCAGGATGCTGTATTTGATGCATGTTGTCAATATGTGAAGGAAATCAAGGTTTCAATCCAGCCACATGCCAATGGGGTACTTTTTTAAGGGGGCCTCATCATTAACGTTGTAGACAGAGGCAGTAGGAAGTCTAGCAAGTCACTGCTTTGCACCAAAAGTCATGGTGATAGTCTTTTTGGCATTAAGAAAGTGTTGGTTTGATCAGAACCAATGTTGGACATTGCCAAAGTCATGCTGTAATGACCATTCCAGCTTTGAGGCACTGAAAGCATAAACTACAGTGTCATCCATGTGTATGTGAATGTGCTAGGAGACACAGCTGATTGTGAAGCCATTTAGAAAAATGGAAAAGAGGACCAGGTCTAGAATGAAGCTCTGTGGGATTCAGGCACTGATAGGGAGAGGGCAGATAAAGCATCAGCAATCTGAATGAAAATGGTCAGGGAGGTAAGAACTGAAGTATGCAACAACAGAGGCAGCCACTATTCCCCCTACCACTTTATAAAGGAGGGTGGAGTGTGTCTCCAAGTCAAAGGCCTTGGCTAGGTCAATTATTATGGTGGCAGTGACCTGCTCCTGGTTCATGCTCTTAGAATGGAGTTAGTGACACAGGAAGGAGGGAGGGGCCAGTGGAATGGGCCTCATAAAAGCCAGACTGTAAAGGGGAGAGAGAAAAAAGAAGGATCAAAGACCCTTTAAATCCTCTTTGCTGTCCCTCCTTGCTGCCTCCCCTGTTTGTACCTGCTCTAGGAGAAGATCCTCACTATCTACTGACTGTACAACATCCTCACCATGTGAACATTGTCCTTTGCTATTCTAACCTATTTTGTATAATTATCCTTTCTTTTTTAAGTACCATCTTACTGTTTTTTAATTCCAGGTCAGGCTGTTTTATCACTGTATAACTTATGTGATGACTTTTGACTTCATTCAGTTGTGCTGGAACTTGTGGTAATCCATGACAGTATAACCTGTAAATATAAATGCACCATACTGCTTTGTATTACCAAAGATTGTTATCCAGATATCCTGGAACTTGTAATCCATGTCTATTAGATCTGTAAATGTTACTTGAACTGTATTTTTGTATTGCTCTCCCCAGGTCACCCTTGCAAAAGGGATGTTAACATCCCAGTGAGCTTACCTGGTTACCAAAATTCAATAAATAAATAAAGATGGCAGAGAGCTGGGAAAGGAAACATTTCTCTTGTATAGCAAGTACTGGGAAGAGATGAGGTAGTAGTTCCCTGGGGAAAAGGAATCGCCCCTTTTGTGAAGATGGATGACTTTGGCTTGCTTCCTTACCTGGGGTACCATTCCAAGATGGAAACACAGGTTAAGGTAGGTAGTTAGCAAAGGATGCGGCTGCTTCAGGGGCAGAGAGGTGCAGGAGTTTTCACAGTATGAATCTAGAATGTACAGTCAAAACATAACCTCAACAGATGATAAGAGGAAAGCAGAAAAGCAGCTTCGGAGAGCAGGGGGGCTCAGGATCCGACTGCTGCAGCTGCTGAATGCCAGACTGCAACATGGAGGCAGCTAAGTGTTTTTTTTTGTAACTTGTTTGGTAGGTTACATTTGTGACCAAACTACAGAGATTGCACCTGTCTGAAAGGGGAGGGAAAGGGTGGGAGCTAAAAGTACTGTGGGAGGGGAGGGAAGGGAAGGGAAGGGAAGGTGTAGTTCTTAGAGCATTTTTTAGAGTGAATCCCACTGCAGATCTGAAAGGGAAAGTTATTTGCTGGAAGCAGATACAGTGATTGAACAACTCATCTTTTAATTGTGCCTTATAAGAGTCACAGGAAAACGTTCACATGCTGTGTGTTCTCTTAAAGTCCCTTGAGCAGTATTCAATATGGTGAGTTTGGAACTACTATAATGGAGTGTGTTTGAATTGGGAGGGGATGGGAGGGAGGTAAAGCATTGTGCGAGGAAGGAGTGGAGAGCGTGTTTGAATTAGGAGGGGATGGGAGGGAGGTAAGGCATTGTGCGAGGAAGGAGTGGGTGTAGCTGGGATTTGTTGGAGCTATTTTTGGTGGGGTCCTGGTCTCATGACTGCAGCCGATTAATTGAGCACTTGCAGTCCACTATAAATTACCCACAATTCCAAGTGACTCCAAAGCATGAGTGTCATGACATAAGAATGTGGTGTCTATCTGTGTGGGGTTTATCTGAGGCTTTGTTGGGGTGTCCTGGTCACATGACTGCTGCTGACCAGTTGAGTGGCTGCAGCCCATGAATTACATAAAGCAGAAAAATAGCTGCGGAGGGCAGTGGCACTCAGGATCCAACTGGTGCAGCCACCGAGCAGCACATGGAAGCAGCTAAGTGCTTTTTTTTTTTCTCTGTAGCTTGTTCGGGAGGCTACTTTTGTGAACAAACTACAGAAATGGCAGATGTCTGAAAGGGGGAGGATGCCCACTTAGATTCCCCTGTCCCGTAGGTACTGGCCATCACTAAGGTGCAGTTCTCTCACATGAGTAAGGGTAGGCATGCAACCTACATGTAACATTGTCAGTGGCTCAGCAGGTTGCACACTGGTCTCTGAAACCGGAAGATCAAAAGGCTGTGAGTTCCATCAACACACCAAGAACTAGGGTTAAATCTCAATAGTCACTGTAGTGCAGCATGAGGGGGGTGCTGCACTCCTGTGACACATTAAACTGAGGTCTTGTCTGCCTGTTCTCGTGGTTGTTCAGGTGGATGTTAAAAATCCTGTGGTACTACTCAAAAAGAGTAAGGAAATAAAGTGACCCAAAGTGCATACTAACAGCTTTGACCACTGTCAACTTTCACTAGATCAGCTAGGAAGATATATATGGATCTGTCTACACTGAAGGGGTACATTTATGCCACTTCCACTTTACATACCCTTATCTCCAAAAATATGGCTTTCAAATAGTCATGAAATGCACTGCACAGTGCTTAATCACCTGGGAGGATAACATTAATAACGTTACTCAAGTAACACAAACCCATCAATTTTGTTTAAATAATTAGCATAAATGCCCTCTCTTTTTTGCATGCACTGAGTGGGACATTTTAATGCTATGCATCTTGCATGCTCTTTTTTTCTCTGTCCAACTGCACTGCCAGATCCCAAACACTGTGGATGCCTTACCAATACACACACTTTAAAACTTTTTATGTGTGTGTGTGTCTTTAAAATTTTCCCTTTTTAAAAAAAATACCACTGAAACTTGCAGTCACGTACGTAACATACTCTGTCCCCCTAGGTTACATACGTGATAGGAAGCCATGAACTATGAGATTGACGATATTTGGGGTACCTGACCACCCACAAAGGAAAAAACAGTGTTTTTCTTTCATTCTTGCCTGTTTGTGTCTCCCGTGGCTCCATCAGTCTCACATTGCTGCTGTTTAGAGCTCCCGGCTGGCTGACTCTGTCCCTCCCCCATCTACGTACGTAACACTCTTCTAGCATGCCCTGGGAGCGTAATAGTGTTTCCACTAATGATTGGATTAATTCTAGCTAATCACAATAAGTAAATACCAGACTTTAAAGACATTTTGCCATTTCAAGCCTGAATGTTTCTTTGTCCCCTGCAGTCTCCAGCGTTACATACAAGATCCTAGTGTGGCAAGGTATGCTTTCTTGTTGTTTTGATACTTCATCGTGGGGACTGTACTGAATATAAGCAGCAAAGGTTGCTATGGACAGTATTTACTTTCAATAAAATGCCAGTTTGGCAGAGCATTAGATCGACTTCACTTTATGGCAGGCTGCAAACAGGATTGTTAGGAGACCAGGTCAATCCTGTTTGTAACAGGGGACAGCTTTAGCAATATCAGGTCCCTGTTACAACAGACTTTAAATATTGGGCAATGCTTTTGTGTCAAGTATAGCTGAATTATATTATGTATTTTAATGGAGATAATAACTGCCATTGAAATAAATAATATAATATCAGAATATGGCAGGTTCTCTTGTTCGGTGGCAAAATGATACTGGTTTGTAAGCCATTGTTCCCCCCTTTGTGCAGAAAATGTTAACTAAATTTTGCAATTTGGTATTGTGCTAAACAGGGTTATTAAGTGATTAATTGCCAGTATGAACTTAACGTTGGTAGACTGCCAAACATTTATTTTAAATGGTCCTTCTGTTGTGTGTCATTTGTACCAGGGACAGATTTAACATATTGCGTGTGTAACTAGGGACATCCTTTAAGCATCCATCCCTGTTACAAATGAGACTCTTAGTGGAATCCTATTTATTTTGTGATTATTACAAAATACCTATATGTGGTAGACTTCAGTGAGGATTTACTTCAGGGAGTGTAACAAAGGACTTTTGTTTCAAAAATGGACAATGGCATGCTTTGGGGGTGGGGTCTGCCACCTTTTCCAAAGCAAAGTATAAAATGTGATGTTTCCTTTGAAGATTGTTATTAAATGCTTAAAATATATGGTGCAACAGTAATTTATTTATATGTTTAAAGTGAATGCAGCTTAAAATTATTGTTTGAATTTTACAAAGTTGTCTTGAAAGCCCTTTTCACAGTTCAGCTTTGTTTGTAACAGGGACATATTTATCATATTAATGTTTGTAACAGGGGACAGGTTATGAACATCTGTCCCTGTTACAAACAAGAGTTTTAGTGCTTCCCTTTTTCTTCTGTGATTATTACAATATTTGTGGTTGATTTCAGAGAGAATTTATTTGGGTAAAGAACTTTGGCTTTGAAAATGACCGATGGCAATGTTTGAGGGTGGGGGGCTGTCAGCTGTTCCAAAGCAAAATATAAAATGTTATGCTTACTTCAAAGAATGGTATTAAAAACTAAAAACATAGGGTACTACAGTCATTTCTAATAAGTTTAAGCTGAAAAAAGCTTTAAGCCCTTGTCTGACTTTTAAAAATTTGTCTTAAAAGCCTCCTTCCTAGTTCAATCTTGTTTGTAACAGGGATGGATTTTTCATATTATGTTTGCAACAGGGGACATACTGTAAGCATCTGTCCCTGTTACAAACAAGACTTTTAGTGTGCCCCTTTTTCTTTTGTGATTATTATAACATTTGTGGTTGACTTTAGTGAGAATTTATTTGGTAATGTAACAAAGAACTTTTGGTTCGAAAATGGTTGACAACATGGTTTTTATGTTTACTTTGAAGAACGGTGTTAAATAAAAACTAAAATGACACGGCATGACAGTAATTTACTAATAAGTTAAAACAGAACAAAGCTTTAAGCCCTTGTCTGAATTTTAAAAAGTTGTCTTCCAAGCCCCCTTCCCAGTTCACTCTTGCTTGTAACAAGGACAGAATTAAGTTATAATGTTTGTAACAGGGTCTGAAGTTGCCTCCAGGTCCCCAGCAACAGCTGACAGGGATGGTGAGGGGGATGGAATGATGCCAGGTCCACCAAAACTGCTGACAGGGATGGGGAGGGGGGATGACGATAGGTCATGCAGAACAGCTGACGGGGATATGAAGGGGAAAGAAATTATGCTAGGTCACCCAAGATAGCTGATGGAGATAAGGAGGGGAAAGGAATGATGCTAGGTTACCTAGGAAAGCTGATGGGGATGAGAAGGGGAAAGGAATGATGTTAGGTCTCCCAGGACAGATGATGGGGATGAGGAGGGGAAGGAATGAAACTAGGTCACCTGGGACAGCTGATGGGGATGGGGGAGGAAAGAAAAGACACTAGGTCACCCAGGACAGTTGACAGGGATGGGGAGGGGGGAAGGAATGAAACTAGGTCACCCAAGACAGCTGATGGGGATGGAGAGGGGGAAAGGAAAGGAAAGACACTAGGTCACTCAGGACAGCTGACAGGGAAGGGAAGGGGAAATGAATGATGCTAGGTCACTCAGGACAGTTGATGGGGATGAGGAGGGGAAAGGAATGAAACTAGGTCACCCAGGACAGGTGTTGGGGATGGGGAGGGGGAAAGAAATGATACTAGGTCACTGAGACAGCTGATGGGAATGGGGCAGGAGAAAGGAATGATACTAGGTCACAGAGACAGCTGGTGGGGAATGGGAGGAGGAAAGGAATGAAACTAGGTCACCCAAGACAGTTGATGGGGATGGAGAGGGAAAGGAATGAAACTAGGTCACCAAGACAGCTGACAGGGATGGGGAGGGGAAAGGAATGATGCTAGGTCTCCTGGAACAGCTGATGGGAAGGGGGAAGAATGACACTAGATGGGGATGGAGTTAGAGGAAGGAAGGACACTAGGTCATCTGGGACAACTGATGGGGATAGGTAGAGAGGAAGGAATTACACTAGGTCACCCAGGACACTGATGGGGCTGGGGAGGAGGGAAGATAAGACACTAGGTCACCTGAGATAGCTGACAGAGATGGGGAGGAGGAAGGAATGACACTAGGCCACCTGGTACAGCTGGCAGGGATGGGGAGAGGGAAACAAATGATGCTTGGTCTCCCAGGACAGCTGATGGGGATGGAGTGGGGGGAGGAAAGAAACATGGTCACCCAGGACAGCTAATGGGGGTGGGAAGAGGAAGGAATGACACTAGGCCACCCAGGACAGCTGATGGGGATGGGGGAGAGAAATGGCACTAGATCACCCAGGATAGCTGACGGGGAGGGGGGAAGGAATGACACTAGATCATCTGAGACAGTTGACAGAGATGGGGAGGAGGAAGGAATAACACTAGGTCACCCAAGACAGCTGATGGGGAAGGAATGACACTCGCTCACCTGAGACAGCTGATAGAGATGGGGAGAGGGGAAGAAACAACACTAGGTCACCTGGGACAACTGGCAGGGATGGGGAGGGAGAAAGGAATGATAATAGGTCACCTGATACAGCTGATGGGACAAGGAGGGAGATGGAATTATGACAGGCCCTAGGAAAGGCTGTTTTTGCAGCCCAGTGGCTGTGCATGCCTTCATTTGTTTTGCAGTCCAGTGGCTGTGCATGCTTCAATTTGTTTTTGCAGCCCAGTGGCTGTGCATGCCTCCATTTTGTTTGCAGCCTCAGGGTTTTAAATAATTGATTAGCAGTTTTTTTCTTGGGACAATACTAGCTATACAGAAAGCATTTATATAAGTTTTCTAGAAGTGTTATGTTTGTTAAACACAGTGAAGTAAGTGCTATGCATTTTCACAATGTTTTAGAACTTTTATGAGCAAAACACTAATCACTTTTTAGAGTTAAATAAAACCCTGCAGCCTTGTGGCTGTGTATGCCTCCATTTTGTTTGCAACCCTGGTCAGTCTTCTTCAGTGCCCTGGTGGGTCTGCATGAGGAGTATTGTGCACACCTGCTTGAGTGAGTCACTGTAGGCCTGTGCCCGCCTTTTCGTCTGGTGGATTAAGCTATGTCATCACCTGTGGTCTCCCAGGTCCCTGGTCTGTCTTCTTTAGGGCCCTGGTGGGTTTGAATGAGGAGTACTGCACACACCTTCTCGAGTGAGTCACTGTAGGCCAACATCCACATTCTCATCTGGTGGATTCAGCTACACTGTCACCTGTGGTCTCCTAGGTCCCTGGACAGTCTTCTTCAGGGTCCTGGTAGGTCCGGATGAGGAGTACTGCGCACACCTGCTTTAGTGAGTCACTGTAGGCTGGCGCCCACCTTCTTGTCTGGTGAATTCAGCTATGCCATCACCTGTGGTCTCCCTGGTCAGTCCTCCTCAGGGCCCTGGCAGGTTATCATAAGGGGTACTGCGCACACATAGTTAAGTAAGTCATTATAGGCCAGTAAATGCGTTCTTGTCAGGTGGACTCAGGTACACCATCATCTGTAGTCTCCCAGGTCCCTGGTCAGTCTTGTTCAGGGCTCTGGTGGGTCCACATGAGGAGTACTGTGTACACCTACTATTGTACGTCGCTGTAGGCCATCGTCTGCATTCTTGTCTGGTTGATTCAGCTACACCATCACCTCTGGTATTCCAGGTCCCTGGTCAGTTTTCTTCAGGGCCCTGGTGCATCCGCAGGAGGAGTACTGTGCACACCTGCTTGACTATATCACTGTAAGCTGGCTCTTGCATTATCATCTGCTGGATTCAGCTATGCCATCACCTGTAGTCTCCCAAGTCCCTGGTCAATCTACTCTCAGTACTGCGCACACCTGCTCAAGTAAGTCACTGTAGTCTAGGACCAGCATTCTTGTCTGGTGGATTAGCTACACCATCACCTGTGGTCTCCCAGGTTCATGGTTAGTCTTCTTCAGGGCACTGGTGGGTCCACATAAGAAGTACTGTCCACACCTGATCAAGTGAATTACTGTAGGCCAGTGCATGCATTCTTGTCTGGTGGATTCAGCTATGCCATCATCTGTGAACTCCTAGGTCCCTGGTCAGTCTTCTTTAGGGCCCTGGTGGGTCCCGCATGAGGATTACTCCACACACCTGCTCGGATGAGTCACTGTAGGCTGGTGCCCAGGTTCTCATCAGGTGGATTCAACTTCATCGTCACCTGTAGTCTCCCAGGTCTCTGGTCAGTCTTCTTCAGTGCCCTGGTGGGTCCACATGAGGAGTACTATGCACATATGCTTGAGTGAGCCAATGTAGGCTGTTGCCTGCATTCTGGTCTGGTGGATTCAGCTACACTGTCACCTGTGGTCTCCCAGGTCCCTGGTCAGTCTTATTCAGGGCCCTGTTAGGTCCGTATGAAGAGTACTGCACACATCTGCTTGAGTGAATCACTTTAGGTTAACACTGCATTCTGGTCTGGTACATTCACCTACACCATCACCTATGGTCTCCAAGGTCCCTGGTCAGTCTTTCTCAGTGCCCTGGTGGGTCCTCATGAGGCATAATGCATACACATGCTCAAGTAAGTCACTATATGCCACATGCTTTCTCATCTGGTGCATTCAGCTACGCCATCACCTGTGGTCTTCCAAGTCCCTGGTCAGTGTTCTTTAAGGCCCTGGTGGGTCCACATAAGGAGTACTGCACACACCTGCTCAAGTGAGTCATTGTAGGCCAGCATCTGCATTCACGACTGGTGGATTTAACTACACTGTCACCTGTGGTCTCCCAGGTCCCTGGTCAGTCTTATTCATAGTGCTGGTGGGTCCGCATGAGGAGTACTGTGCGAGTGAGTCACTATAGGCCGGTGCTCACCTTCTCATCTGATGGATTCAGCAAAAGGTGAACAAGGCCTTCAGAAAAATGAAGCAATAATTGCAGCCCTTGTGCCTGATGTGCAATGTACATTCAATGGAGGGACTGGCTCTGAAGTAAGCAATGTGTACAGTGTATATCAGAGGTGTCCAACCTTTTCTTGGTTGTGAGCCACTTTTAAATTTCTGACTAAGCCATGAGCAACAACAACATGTGGCCCACACCATATCCATATTTAGGTGTATTTAGGAGTTAAAATGATAACATAGTAAATAATCATTTTTAATAAGTAACTTTATTGTTAAAAATTAGTTGTATTTTTAAAATAGTTATTCAGAGCATATCTAGAGCTGAGGTCATCTCTTGAGGGGCACGCCACCACAGACTCCCCAGTCACCTTTAAGTCCATTTCCCCCAAGAGGCAGTTCACAAATTGTTGACGATAAGCCTTAACGTCATCACAGGTTCGAACCTCACTAACCACTGTGCATACCCCTACTCAGCACAAGCCATAGTGCTAGAGGCCCTTGGGAGAACATTTGGGGAACTGATACATGCAGTGTGGAATCTGTAACCATTCCTGCCAAAGAGTAAGGGAGAGCAAGGGCAACAGAGCTGCAATCATGATCTGATATTGTCCTCCTTTTTTTTTTTTTTTTTGTGGTGATGGGGGCTAGTTGGGGGGTTAGGATTTTTTTTGTGGGGGAGCAAGGGATGGTTATGATCATGTCATCCTGGTAGATGATACTGTATGCCCTTAAAAGACTGGTGTCATGAACAGGACTCAAATACAGGGAGTCCAGAGCAGGTGGCAACTCACAAAATTATGAAAAACAAATGGCAAATCATGGAAAATGGCAATAGGGATAGGTGATTGGGACCAGTCCTTATGGCTGTGTGAGAACCTTCTCCTGAATAGTCTGTGAGTATTCATACCCAGGACGAAACAATATTTATGTAATCGATGTATACTTGACAAATGGCGAGCACGACGAACGTCAAAAGTGCCTTTGGAGACTGGCCTGCGTAATTGGCTAGAATTTTAAAAACTGCTTGTGAACCACATCAAATGGCTTCACCAGCAACACCTGGCTCTTGTGCTATGGGTTGGATACCCCTGGTGTATATAGCGTACTGTGTATAATGTATAGTGTGGTGTTTTGGATTACAGGGCTCAGCTAATTTTATTGTGTGTGTCTGGTCTTTTTGGTGATTGTGTTGATCTGTTGGATCATGAACTTCCTTTGTGGTGGTGGTATACAATGGTAGAATTTTCCTTTAAATAATTCATACCTACATATACTGTATATATAACTTTACAAATAAAAATGTAAACTGGAAAAGAATAAAGGACTAAAAGATTTTCTGTTTTCCACAATATTTTCAGTGATTACTTACATTTTTTTTTATTTTTCTCCATCCTGTTACGTTAATGTAAACACATTTTCACTGATTTTGAGGGTTACATTTTTAAAGTAATCAAAAAAGGTTTTAAATGTTATCTACTCTTATCCCCACTTACTTATAAATGCATTTTAATCTATGACTGCCCTGGAAATTTTGGTCAGAAAAAACTTTGAAATTACTTTGCTCCTTAGAAATGCACCATGTGTTAAAGTGATGGTTATTACACACAAGTACATGCAAATATTGTGGAACTGATTGCTGAATTAACTAAATGAGTTAAAGTACTGCAAATTCATGTACAGACCAAAAGATATTTATACATACATATTTTTACGTTCACTTGCGCGCATGCGCAAGGAACATTTTGGGAGAGTAGCACACTTTGGAGGTGTGCCTCTCCTGTTCAATCCACTGCTCCGTTGAGCAGGCGTGGCAGTCCTGCACCAATGGAGTGCGGGGCTGTGTATGACAGCGGTGGTCTTGGCTGAAAAACACGCTGTCATACACAATGCTGAAACCCTTCGCCCCCACCAAAGCTTTGGTGCCACGCTGGAGCTCACCAAGCGTGCAGCGTACGTGCATCCTGTGCGGCAGAAGTGCCCAATCCCCGTGGCTCCATCACAAATCCCCACCCAAAGCTTTGGTGCCGCGCTGGGAGCCCACCCCAGCGTGGCAAACATCCCGCATCATCTTTTTTTTGTTTTAACCTGAAAATAAAAAGCGATCCTGGCGCTTCTCCCAGCCCCTCCAACAACCCGCACCCACCCACTGCGCACCCCCTCCCACCCCCCACCCCATACTTACCTCCGGACCTCGGCTATAGCGATCTTCAGTGGACGGAACACGTCTGCACTCTTCAAAGCCGACCCGAACCGAGGAAATGCCGTAAGCTGTATAATGGGCTAGACAGGGGTTTTCAACTTTATTGCATATCTCAGGCATTTTGGGAATTTTTGAACAAATTTTCAACATAGGGTTTTGGGACCCCTTCTCATGAATGATGTCACTGTCATGGCGTTATTCAGGCCGAAGGGTGATTTCGCAGTCACTGCGTGGTCACATGTGAAATCACCCGCCGGCTGAACTATCACCATGACAGTGACATCGTCATGAGAAGGGTCAGCCCATGTTAAAATTGATGCAAAATCCCTAAATGACTGTTTTACGAGCGTGCGTGGCGCAGTTCCTATGCAGGCTCGTAAGTTTGCGAATTTTCAATATTTTCACTCCAGATTTTCAACATTGCCATTTTACCACACCTCCTTATGAGCAGTGTAGCTGTCATTTTTCACATCTTGCCCAAAACGTGTTTCCGCCCATGCAGTGCACAGTGGCACAGTCGGTGTGCGAACTCAGTGTATGGGACACATTAAGAAAATCACAGTGTCACTGTTCATGAGCAGAGATCTTAAAATGGCTATGTTGAAAATTTGGTGAAAAAATTCCTAAAAATAACTATTTTACTAGTGTGCGTTGCACAGTTCCCACACACGCTTGTAGGTTTGCAAATTTTCAATATTTCCACTCCAGATTTTCAACATTGCCATTTTACCACACCTCCTCATGAGAAATACAGCTCTCATTTTTCACATCCTGCCCAAAACATGTTTCCGCCCATGTAGCGCACAATGGCACAGTCGGTGTGCGAACTCAATGTATAGGACACATTAAGAAAATCACAGTGACACTGTTCTGAGCAGAGATCTTAAAATGGCTGTGTTGAAAATTTGTGAAAAATTCCTAAAATACTGACTTGTTTCACGAGTGTTCATTGCATGCGCGCCTATCGCACGCTCGTAGTTTGCATTTTTCAATATTTTCACTCCAGATTTTCAACATTGCCATTTTACCACACCTCCTTATGAGCAGTACAGCTGTCATTTTTCACATCCTGCCCAAAACGTGTTTCTGCCCATATAGTGCACAATGGCACAGTCGGTGTGCGAACTC
Source organism: Neoceratodus forsteri (assembly GCA_016271365.2). NCBI lineage: Eukaryota > Metazoa > Chordata > Ceratodontiformes > Ceratodontidae > Neoceratodus > Neoceratodus forsteri. Next base: position 795,919,008 of record CM028134.1, on the reverse strand, counting down.
AGTGTATGGGACACATTAAGAAAATCACAGTGTCACTGTTCATGAGCAGAGATCTTAAAATGGCTATGTTGAAAATTTGGTGAAAAAATTCCTAAAAATAACTGTTTTACAAGCGTGCATTGTGCAGTTCCTACGCACGCTCGTAAGTTTGCGAATTTTCAATATTTTCACTCCAGATTTTCAACATTGCCATTTTACCACACCTCCTTATGAGCAGTACAGCTGTCATTTTTCACATCCTGCCCAAAATGTGTTTCCGCCCATGTAGTGCACAATGATGCAGTCAGTGTGCGAAATCAATGTATGGGACACAGTAAGAAAATCACAGTGACACTGTTCATTAGCAGAGGTTTTAAAATGGCAGTGTTGAAAATTTTGTGAAAAAATTCCTAAAAATGACTGTTTTACGAGCATGCGTTGCACAGTTCCCACATGCGCTCATAGGTTTGCAAATGTTCAATATTTCCACTCCAGATTTTCAACATTGGCATTTTACCACACCTCCTCATGAGCAATACAGCTGTCATTTTTCACATCCTGCCCAAAATGTGTTTCCGCCCATGTAGCGCACAATGGCGCAGTCGGTGTGCGAACTCAATGTATGGGACACATTAAGAAAATCACAGTGACACTGATCATGAGCAGAAGTCTTAAAATGGCTGTGTTGAAAATTTGGTGAAAAAATTCCTAAAAATGACTGTTTTATGAGTGTGCGTTGCACAGTTCCTACGCACACTCGTAAGTTTGCGAATTTTCAATATTTTCACTCCAGATTTTCAACATTGCCATTTTACCACACCTCCTTATGAGCAGTGCAGTTGCCATTTTTCACATCTTGCCCAAAACATGTTTCCGCCCATGTAGCGCACAATGGCGCAGTCGGTGTGCGAACTCAATGTATGGGACACATTAAAAAAATCACAGTGATACTGTTCATAAGCAGAGGTCTTAAAATGGCTGTGTTGAAAATTTGGTGAAAAAATTCCTAAAAATGACTGTTTTACGAGCATGCGTTGCACAGTTCCACATGCGCTCGTGGGTTTGCAAATTTCAATATTTCCACTCCAGATATTCAACATTGGCATTTTACCACACCTCCTCATGAGCAGTACAGCTGTCATTTTTCACATCCTGCCCAAAACGTGTTTCCGCCCATGTAGCGCACAATGGCGCAGTCGACGTGCGAACTCAATGTATGGGACACATTAAGAAAATCACAGTGACACTGATCATGAGCAGAGGTCTTAAAATGGCTGTGATGAAAATTTGGTGAAAAAATTCCTAAAAATGACTGTTTTTCGAGCGCGCGTTGCGCAGTTCCTACGCCCGCTCGTAAGTTCGCGAATTTTCAATATTTGCACTCCAATGACTTCCAAATACCTAAACAGCACATAGAAGCAAGCAGCATTCGGCATTGACAAATGCTTGTTTATTTTTGCATTCGCTTGCATGCATGTGCAAGGAACATTTTGGGACAGTAAGACTTTTTGAAGGTGTGTGACCCTCCTGTCCAATGCAGTGCTCAGTGTAACGTGTGCAACCCTACCAATGGATGCATGAGCTGTCTATGACAGCAGTTTGGCTGCAGTGGTCTTCAGTTAAAAGAAAAGCACCACTGCAATTAGTGGTGGTAACGTATATGTATTTAGCATATTGACGTCACCCTTTTCCCTCTGGCTGCTAATAAAATCCCTCCCACTTCCTCCCTCTGCTACCGTCTACCCTGATCCCTTGTTATTGCCCCCACCAAACACATTGTATGTGCAGATGGAGTGCACAGTCCCCATTGTCTCCAGGCCCCCCCAATAAACACCCAGGTGACATGCTGGGAGCCCACCCCAGCATGCCCATTGTCCCTGTAAATGGGAAAACTGTCCCGCAATATCTTTTGTTTTTTTAAAACCTGTGAAAACAGAAAACCGTCCCTCGCTGTGTCTTGTGCCCCCCCTGAACCCACACCCACCCTCTGCATACCCCACCTCCCCCTCGCCCCATACTTACCTCCGGAGCCTGGCGCAATGATCTTCAGTGGAGTGGGAACACATCTGCACTCTTGAAAGCAGAACGCAAACTGAAGAAATGACGGTAAGCTGTATAATGGCATAAATGTTTTTTTTTTCCAACTTAGGTGGCTATCTCGGGCATTTTTGCAAATTTTGGCACCACATTTTCAACAGTGGGTTCTTGGCACACCACTTCATGAATTCAGTTACTGTCATGTGAGTTATTCAGTCCCCAAAGGTGATTTCATGGTCACTGCACAAAATCACCTTTTGGGATTGATTAACTAAACAACAGTGTCACTGTTAATGAGGTGGGCTTCCAAAATCTTATGTTGCAAATTTGGTGAAACAATGTCAAAAAATGACTGTGTTATGAGCGTCGTATGCAGAGTTCCACGCACACTCATACTTCCAGAATTTGAAATATTTCTCCAGATTTTCAACGCTGGCATTTTTCACACCTCCTTATGAACAGTACAGCTGACATTTTTCACATCCTGGCTGAAATGTGTTTTGCACATCCAGCGCACAATGGTGTGGTCACAGTGAGAAATCAATGCTCAGGACAGATTATGAAAATCACAGTGGCACTGTTCATGAGCAGAGGTCCCACAATGCCTATGTTGAAAATTTGGTGACAAAAGTCCACAAAATGACTGTCATGGGCGTTCATTGCGCAGTTTCCATGTATGCTCATAAGTTCGAGAAATTATTATATTTTCACTCCAGATGTTCAACATTGCCATCCCTTCACACCTCCCTATGAATGCTACAGCTGTCATTTTTCACATCCTGCCCGAACTGTATTTTTGCACATGTGGAGCACAACGGTGTGGTCGCTGTGGGAAATCAGCGCTCAGGACAGCTTAACAAAATAACAGTGGGACTGTTCATCAGCAGAGGTCTCAAATGCTTTTATGAGGTGGGGGTAACAAAAAGGTCATGCTGATAATTTATTGTGCAAATACCAGCAATCACACAGGGCATTAGGGTAAAGCACCATACGTGCCAAACACCACTGCAAATACCTGCAAGCGAACGTTCGGCATTGACAAATGCTTGTTTTTAATCTGTCCCTGTTACATACGTTACAAGGTTACTGTTTCAAAACATTATGGACTGTACCTTAAAAACCATAAGTGATATTATCTTCATGTTTACAATTTAAGTGAAGGACCTTAAAAGTAAAATACTGATGGTGAAAGAAAAAAGAAATGACAACATTTATTTTTCCACACTCAAGTCCCACATACAGTATATCCCCTATTACTGTGGACAGGCCAAGTATGTGTATGTGTGTATATGTATGTATGTATTATATATATATATATATATATATATTTTTTTTTTTATTTAAAATTTTATTAACGGGTGAGAGCACTGGAATCATTCCATTTTCAAGTTCAACCCGAATATCTCTCTCTCTCTCTCTCTCTCTCTCTCTCTATATATATATATATATATATATATAATATATATATATATATATATCTTTCTATTTATACATATATATATATTATACTGACGCGGTAGCACTAGTATAGTTAGGGTAACAGCGAGCATGTAATGTTAAAGGTCAGTTTTTGCAGAATAACAACTTTGGCCAGGTTCAATGAATTTGCTTGAAATTTAGCATGCATCATTGGATGGGATAGGTCTATTGATGTTCCAAATTTGGTTTGCATCCCTTGTGTGATTTGTGAGATACAGAGTGTTCAAAAATAAGAGATTTTTATGATTTTAGGGTTTTTTTTTTTTTTTGTCAACCTGTATCTCACAATTGACTTTAGCTACAGATTTGAAACTTTCAGGGGAGAACAATTTGGCCTCACAGATGTGCCTTTTGAAGGTTTGGAGAAAAAATATTAATCTGTTCAAAAGTTATTCAATTTTATTTTATCCATTATTTCCAATGGGAATAAATATATGTCCTCGGCGGCATAGGATTCGAAGTCAGAGCAGCGCTCTGGCATAGGATTTTATGCCGAAGTTTAGCAATGGGCATACGATTCTATGTCAGAGCAGCTGTCCAACATAGGATTGTATGCCAAAGGATACAGGTGCAGGTCAGCACCCCAGTCCCACAAACAACTGTGAGATACTGGGGAGTCCACTCCCAGTGTCCCCAAATCTGTTTAGTACCCCTAAAATAAAGAAAACACTCCCCCAACATAATTTTTAACTTTGATGCAGGATTCTGCATCCTGCTATTTTCGATGCAGAATCCTGCATCGAAGTGCTAGCTTTCACTGTTGGGGTGTCTAATCCCCAAGTTGGCATTCATACTGCCCTACACTACTGTGGCACACTGGGGAGCCTACCCCCAGTGTGCTGAAATTATTATTTTTATAGTGTTTCTGACACCGGATGCTGATTCCCGGTGTCGGTTGTCTTCCCGAGCCCACTTCAGTTGCCTACAGGGGTGCCCAATCTCCCTGTCGGCATAATGTGTCCCCCCTCAACTCATGTGGCACACTGGGAGCCCATCCCAGTGTGCCCACATTCAGTTTTCTGTTCCTGTAAATAAAGAAAACCATCCCCATGCTTTTTTTTACACCTATAATAAAGAAAACAGTCCCTTGTCATCTCCCCAGTCTCCCCTTCCCCATCCCCATCTTCCCACTAAGCACCCACCTCCCTACACCCCCTTACCATACTTACCTCTGGAAGTCAGGAGCAGCGATCTTCTCTGGACACGTCAGCACTCTTCAAAGCCCAACCACAAACTGAGGAATCAAGGTAGGCTTCTATTGTGGCTGTAAATGGGCTTTTCAACTTAGGTTGATATCTCAGCCATTTTTAGCATTTTTTACCCAAAATTTTTAACATGGGGTTCTTGGGACCCCACCTCATGAACACTGGCACTGTCATTTCATTATTCGGTCCCAAAAGGTGATTTTGCATTCACTAGGTGGAATCACCTTTCTGGACTGATTAATGAAATGATAGTGCCAGTGTTCATGAAGAGAGGTTCCAAAATGCCCATGTTGAAAATCTGGTGCAAAAATTCCCAAAAATGACTGCATTATGAGTGTGCATTGTGCAGTTTCTATGCAGATTTGTAACTTCACAATTTTTTTATATTTTTCACCACAGATTTTCAACATTGAGATTTTTCATACCTCCTCATGAACAGTGCAGCTGTCATTTTTTCACATCATGCCCGAAATGGGTTTTCACAGCTCTGGCGCAGAATGGTGCAGTCGTGGTGTGAAATCAACTTTTGGGATGTACTAATAAAATCACATTGCCACTGTTCATTAGGTGGGGTCCCAAAAAGGCCATGTTGAAAACTGGGTGCACAAATACCAAAACAAATCTCACAAAACTGGGATACTATTATACTATGTCAAAAAGTAAGGAAATTAATTAACAAAAAACTACATTTAAAACAAAGTTAGGGTTCTACACATTGCTCTTCAACCAAAGTGATACAAGTCAGGAAATTGGATGTTAGGATTTACAATTTTGATTCCCCTTCCCCACCAAACCCTACCACAGGAACCACATCCCCCACCCTCCACACACCAACAGGCATCGAGGTGTGACGTAGGGTCGTGGTAGGTCCCACCCCACCCCCACACGACCCTACCATCACAACACCACCCCTCCACACACCAACAAGCATTGGGGAGTGCCTTAGGGTCATGGGTCCTAACGCTCACCCCATTGTCCTGTACTGTACCATGACAGGATCCTTTCAGATGGAATGGAGTTGAACATAAGGGCCCACAACCCTAAGGCACTCCCCAATGCTTGTTGGTGTGTGTGCTAAGCTAAGCTTTATTCGTAAGTTTGTCCACTGCTTCACTCCTCCCTGTCTCACTGGTGTTGTTCAAATTTTGTCTCCCCTATTGTGCCCTCAGATCTGCCTCCTTTCCTCTTCTATCTGTGCCAAACCTGTGTCTCTCCGTGGCTCAGAGATCATTTGCTTTCTCGGCTGTGTCTTGCTGGAATTCTCTACCCCCTTCTATTCTGGCCTGCTCCTCCCACTCTGTTTCAAAGTTCATTGTTATCTCACCTAATTGCCCCATCTTGCTTCTGCTTTCATTGACTCCTGACTCCTAGTGTGATTCTCCAGTCATACCCTCCTTTTCTCCTGTTATTCCCTTCCACTCTCTATATCTCCTTATTGCCTCAAAAAAAATGTCGTCTGCATGTAAGTTTTCTGATGACTCAGCATTATATTGCTTATTTTTTTATTTTTACATGCATTGCTGTATGTAAATGTTATACCCTTTTGATGTGTTTCTACTCCTTGTCATATTTGTACCAATGAATGCACTCTCAATGTACTGCACTTCCTGGGTCGCCCCAGAAAAAGGGACTGTCTTGTCTCAGTGGGCCTACCCAGTAACCAAAATTCAATAAATAATAACTATAGATATAGATAAATATATAAACAAGGGATATGAAATGATGAGCTGTTAGATAAATGATTTATCTACACAAGTACTGTTTGACCTCGGTAACCTCATGAGTGGCGTAAGCCATGAGTGAAGTGTCTGAGGTCAAACAGCACAAGTGTAGATAAATCATTTATCTGACAACTCACCATTGTATATTTCATTTATGCAATAGGGATCCTTTCTGTTAGTGCAGGGACATTTGCTTTTGACTGTTTATCTTTTTTAATGATAATTTCTGGGACTTTTTGTTAACTTTCCTAGTGTAGGTCTGCCTAGCATAGTGGTTGCTATGAAATGAAACAACTCATTGTGTAGAAAATGTTCTGAACAAATTTCATGCTCACAGTACCATGCTACCTTTTTCGTTTTAAAGTAATTTGCATTTGTTTGTCGAAAAAGTGACAAACAAAACTGAATTTTCTGCTGTTTGTTTTGCTAATTATTAAAAACTAAAAGGTGTATATAAATGAAATAGCACTCATATTGTAGATATTTGTGTGCTGAACAACTTTCATGCTCATAGTACCATGCTATAAGTTTTTATTTTAAAGTTATTTACATTTGTTTGTCAAAAAAGTGAACAAAAAATATAATTTTCCGCTAACTATAAAAAAATCTATAAGGTATCTATAAATGAAACACCACTCATTTTGTAGATAATTTTGTTCTGAACAACTTTCGTGCCCACAATATCATGCTATCTTTTTTCGTTTTAAAGTATTCCCATTTGAATATGGTTAGTACTGCTTCTGAGGCAGAACATTCTAAATGAATTCTGAAGAGATTTGTGACATAGTAACTGTGTATATAAAGAGAATAATGGGTAGCTCACTGGGTATTACCAGTGAGTAATACCATCGAGAGGTTCTGGACACGTGTGAAGCTCGAGAGGTTACAGTGTCCAGAAGCTCGAGATGGTATCTCACCGGTAATGCCCAGTGAGCTATCCTTTATTTTTATGTTGGCTCACACATGCGCAGCCAACATATTGCGGTAGTAGCAAATTTGGAGGCACGGTCACTGTTGGGCTAATGCAGGGCATGGTTCAGTAGGTGCGTCCCTCATTCCCCAATAAGCCTGCATGCCCATGCCACACCATGAATACATAATGTGGTGAGCACACCTAACGAAAGGTCTGCTGCAGTGCGAGCAAAGCTCGTCACATGCAGCGGCACCTCCACGACGTGCTTGCCCTAGTGAGAAAGTAAACATGGCAGCACACTACCTGCCATAATGCCAGCTTCAGGGTGCCCAATCCCCTGTCGGCATGCCCTGACCCAATGTATGTGCTGATGGGGAGCACACTCATCGGCATCATCACGCCCATTGTTATATGCCGAGTGCTGCTTATCCCCTCTGGCTCTTAACCACCCCCACTTTCATTGTGTGCTGATGGGGTGCCCAATCCCCTGCAGCTACAGCATCCCCCAAACATTAGGTGGCATGCTGGGAGCCCACCCCAGCATGCCAATACCCTGAAAAAGAAAACCATCCCACAATGTTTTTTTTTAACCCTGTGAAAGAAGAAATGGTCCCTGCAGTCTCCCTGCCCCTCCCACAACCCGCGCCCACCCTCTGTGCACCCTGCCTCCTACACACACACCCTCACCCCATACTTACCTCCAGAGTCTGGCGGGCGATGATCTTCGGTGTACCAGGAACACGTCTATACTCTTTAAAGTTGACCGCAAACTGAAGAAATGCTGGTAAGCTGTATAATGGCATAAATAGGGTTTTTTCAACTTTGGTGCATATCTCACCCATTATTGGGAATTTACGCACCATATTTTCAACATGGGGTTATTGGGACCCCTCCTCATGAATTCAGTCACTGTCATGGTGTTATTCAGTCCCGAAAGGTGATTTTTCATTCACTGCGTGGAATCACCTTTTGGGACTGAGTAACAAAATAACAGTGCCATGGTTCATGAGGGGGTCTCTCAAAAAGCCTATGTTGCAAATTTGGTGAAAAAATTAAAAAAATGGCTGTTTTACGAGCCTGCGCTGCACTGTTTCCACGCACGCTTGTAACTTCGTGAATTTGTAATATTTTCACTCCAGATTTTCAAAATTGGCATTTTCCCACACTTCCTTTAAACAGTACAGCTGTCATTTTACATATCCTGGTCAAAATGTTTTTTCGCACGTGCGGTGCAGAATAGCGCGGTCGCTGTGCGAGATCAGTTTTTGGGACAGTTTGAGAAAATGACAGTGATACCATTCATGAGCAGAGGTCCTAAAATGCCTATGTTGAAAATTTGGTGCCAAAAGTCCATAAAATGACTATGTTACAAGCGTGCATTGTGCAGTTTCCACCCACCCTTATAACTTCACAAATTTGCAATATTTTCATGGTAGATTTTCAACACTGCCATTTTTTCACACCTCCTTGTCAACAGTACAGCTGCCATTTTTCATAGTCTGCCCAAAATGTGTTTCTGCACCCGTGGCGCACAATGGCGTGGTCACTGTGGGAAATCAACTTTTCAGACTGATTAACAAAATCACAGCACCACTGTTCATAAGGGGAGGTCTCAAAATGCATATGTTGAAAATGTGGCTAAAAAACTCCCCAAAATAATTGGGTTATGGATGTGTGCTGCTCAGTTTCTATGTATGCTCATGACTTCACCAATTTTTCATATTTTCACTCGAGATTTTCAAGGTTGCCATTTTTTTAACGCCTCCTCATGAACAATACAGATGTCATTTTCCATATCTTGCCCAAAATGTGTTTTCATCCCTGTGTCACCATATGGCATAGCCACTGTGCAAAACCACCTTTCAACTAACAAACTGATAGTGCCGCTTTTCATGAGGTGGGCTCACAAACAGCCCATGTTGAAAATTTGGAGTGAAAACACCAACACACGCCTACGGTGTTAGGGTTTCCAACTGTAATACCCCCACCCTGTAGAGACTGACAGGCTTCAGGGGTGTGACTTGGGATCATCGGCTGCAATGCTCACACCATTTCACCCCCACCCCCACCCTGCAGCCAGTGACAGGCATCATGGTCTGCCTTGCACTGTTCGGCCACAAAGTTCACCCCATTCTCCTATACTGCACCCAGCTCAGCATATTTCCTTATGGAATGGGGTAAGTATAATGCCCAAAAATCCCAAAGCACACCATGACACTTGTCAGTGTCTACAGGATAGGGTGAGGTACAATGGCATGAGAGTTATAGCTGATGACCCAAAGCCACAGCCCAATACCCATCGGTCTCCACAGGAAGGGGGTGGGGTTGGTGTCACTTCAATGTTTCACTGCTAATCCTATTATGCATCTCTAACTCTGGCACTACCAATGCCAATGCCAGCGAGACAACATTCGGCATTGACAAATGCTTGTTTTTAATATGTGGATGCAAGTTGTTTTTTCTCTGTGCACTTCCATCACAGGCAGTCAGCTGTTCAGTGAAGGACTGTCTGAGTCCTAGCCGACTGCTGCACTTTCTCTCAGTCTGTGCCTCTCTCTCTCTTCCTCCTGCCCCTGCCACCCACATGCAGATACGGACAGTTTATTTCACTGTTACCTTTTGCTTTCTTGGAGGAGCACAGGATCTGCCACATAGATCCTTTTGTGTTATTTTTTCAGAAAAGGAAAAAAAAACAGGAAGTACCATGAATGCCTTACGCTCTTGCTAAGTGAGAGACCACCACCATGTTTTTGAAAATGTTTTGGCTGCCCACAGACAGAAAGTGGCCAATGATTAACCATGTTGTGACTGTGAATGGTTATTGTTGTTTGGCAGGTTTACTGATTTGGGGAGTTGTGCATTTGTGCTGTTGAGCTTAGTTGATAATACTATCATTCAGATCCTGAACAATACCATTACAGGACCTGAAAGATAGTATTATCACTCTTGAAGTGTGGTATTATCACTTCAGGAGTAATGATATTACCAAAATTTTTTTGTATACTTTACTACAGTATTAAATTCATGATCCATATATTAAAAATGAGTAACTGTGTGTATAGATTTATACACACAGTTACTCAGATAAATGGATTTATCACATTCTATTTATCTCCACACCGATTGCATAACTATGTATCTATCTATATATATATATATATATATGTATTGGCTTTTTTGGATTTTGCTCCTCCTTAGGGCAAAACAGTGACCCAGCCAGTCATGGACCACAAGATCCTAAAGAAACGGTGGCATGCAATTCTTTCCAGTCTGCATACTGACTCCATCTTGGGGTATAACACTTGTATTGAAAAACTTTGGCTATAAGCTCACTCTTTAGACATGTCTCCCTACATCCTGAAAGACTAGCTTGGGGAGAATGCCACTAAAGAAGCATTTCACCACTCTGGTGGGATGGTACTGCCAAGATGAGGCACCTGTGGTAGTGGCAAGGTGGATGTGGGGGTCCTTCAGAGAAGAGGCCCCAATGTGGGAAGAAGAAGACCCAGCAGAAGAGAAAGCAACCTGTGGTGGGAGACTCAGTCATCATGGGAATAGTTTTGGGAACACCACAGTAGGGAAGGTGGGAGGTGAGGTGGCTACCCAGTGCCTCAGCATGGTGGGATGATGAGTGGATCCTTAGGATCACAAGGGCAGCAGGGCAGGAGGGGGAGCTGGATGTCATTGTCCATCTGGGGACAAATGACCTGGCAGAGGAGGCAACTGGGGTGGTGCAGAATAGGTTTTTGGAGCTGGGGAGGTGCCTGAAGTAGTAGCATGCACAGTGGCCTTCACTGAGGTGCTACCTGTGTAAGACTGGGGGGAGGAGAGACCATACTGCACCACATGCTTCACAAACTGGTTGAAGGCATGGTGCAGGGATGATGAGTTTGACTACAATAGGGACTGGTTATCCTACCTGGAGGGATGGAGGCTTGTACAAATACGATGGACTCCATCCATCCAGGAGGGGAACAGAAGTCCTGGTTGGGAGGTATAAATGCCACTTTGATGGACATTTAAACTAGCCAAGGAAGGGGGCAGAAGAAACGAGGGAGGAAGTGAATGTCCAGCAGATGATAGAGCTGCAGTGATGGAAATTCCAGAGAAAATTATTTCCCCGGGGTAGTGGGGAGTACAGGCGAAGGGGAGGAATGGATGGAAGAGTCAAGAGGTTGAACTTGGGTGAAGGAAACTACTGGGGGGGTGGGCAAAGGAAGGAGAAAAAGGGGAAGGACAGTATCAGTCAAAAAAGAAGGGTGAAGGATGGGCTTGGGAAGGGAGGGCAAATCAGGGTCAGGGAGAGATACAGGGAGTGGAGAGCCCAGGAAACAAAATTCCTGATGTTAAGGCCACCATTGCAGAGACAGACCAGGATCTGGTGGCCATAACAGAGTCATGGTGCAACAAGAACAGCTGGGAAGTAGCCATACTGGGGTACGACATGTTTAGTAATGATAGGGCAGGAAGAAAAGGAGGGGTGGTTTTATTTGTAAAGGAAGATATTAAGGTCATGGAAATACAAGGTCACAGTGAGGAGGAGGGGCTGGAGGTTCTCTGGGTCTGCCTGAAGATGGGGTCAGGGGCCTTTATGCTCATAATGGTGGTGTCCAAGCCACCAGTATGGGAGGAGGATATAGACAGGGTTTGGGGGGAGGACATAGACAAAATAGCAAACAAAGAGGACGTAATAATTATGGGTGACTTTAATCTACTGGATGTGGACTGGAACATCATCCCACAGGGACAACATTGTAGACATCACAGTGGGTAGTCCCCTGGGTTCAAGCTATCATCATACAGTGTGGTTTGCCATACGGACTGAGTAGGGGAAAAAAAAACACTAGGACAAGGGTCTTGGACTTCAGGAAAGCAGATTTTAAAGAAATGGAAAACTTAGCTTTTATTGATTTATTTTTAGTTTTTGTTGACCAGGAAAGGAGGACTAGAAAATGTTGCCTATTTTCAGCCTCATACCGGGGGAGGGGGATACAGATGGATGCCAACTGACATTGAACCAGATTAAGCTGTTGGTGGTATTTTTAGTGAATGGGGGAAATTTGGCCAGGACACCGGGGAGATTCCCCTACTCTGTAGGCAGGTGGCGCTATCCATCTGTCTGCAGGGATGGAGGACCTCAGTCAGAAGGAGGTGCTTGAGGAGGATGGTTGTGTTTTTGAATCTCCAGAGCTCTTGATACAGTCTTCAATTTCTGGTGGAGAAGGCTAGCCTGATTTAGGCAATAATCAAGTAATGGCTTTGGATATGGAAGGATCTAGCAATCTTGAAGTAAGTGATCTTACTGTGGAACAGCAGTTACAAGCTGAATTGGAAAAAAAAAATCACAATTGCTAGATTTAATATCTGCGGCAGAACATAACTTTCAGATGTGCCACCAACAGCTGGAGGCAGAACGGAACAAACAGAAACGTTCCACGGTGAGTCTGACACAGGATGGGAGTAAGTGGCTTCCTCTGAGTGAACCATCCTGTGTTTCAGATGGGAATCAGATCTTACGGAAAGAACCAATTTCTTTTATGCAGATGGATTTGAGCACTGAATGTGCATTACCAGACTGGTCTCCTGGCACTGCATTACAGCAGGCAGGTTGGCTTTGGGAGGTTGGCCGTTGGATTCCGGATCCTGCGATCTCCATTCCAGGTTCTGTGAGTATTTCTACTAATATACAGAAGGAGGTCATGGTCCCTTCTATTGTAAAGTCTCACTGTGATATTCAGTCTCCACCTGATACAATTGCGTTGACGCATACTCAGAAGGAGGCCGAGGAAGAGGGTACCACGCCCACGACTGTAAATGGTGTGCAGGAACACAGATCTATTGTTTTGGAACATTTACCTGCAAGTCCACCTAATATTACTCTAAATAGGGAAATTATTTATTTATTTATTTATTTTATTTCGTTGTTTAACCAGGAGTAGCACACTAAGCTGAAAGCTTTTTTACAGGAGCGACCTGGGAGCACAGGGAAGTTAAGTGACTTGCTCAGGGTCACACAGTATGCAAGTGAAGGCTGTGGGATTCAAACCCCGGTCTGGTCTGCTGGATGTCACCAGATTTGCAGCTCAGAGCCTTCAACCACTGTGCTGCTGAAAGACACGTTAGGAAGATTATATCCACTCAGGTTGATGACAAACAATAGGATTTGGAAGAAAGGCAAAAGGGAGGAGGGGATTCCCCTCCCAAACAGACTACAGGCCCTATGTCCTATGCAGGCCTTTTTTGAAAACCTGCAGAAGCAGCAAAATGCAGATTTTTGGTTAGACTTCACTATAGAGGCAGAGCCCCTGTAGTCCCAGATAGGGTTTGGGTTGGGAAACACCTTTTGATGGATTCAATGGGGTTTACACCAACGGAGGTTTACGCTTTCATTCATCCACCTGGACCTCATTTATATGATATCAGTTTTGTTACTATGAAGTCTTTGGACAAATTTTGGAAAAAATATTACGATGTAAAGGACACAGAGGTTTGGAAAGACTTTTTGGCCATCCCTATTACTAAGCCAACAATTAAAACTATAACTATTCTTTTCAGGAATGAGGGTGTAAATGTTGCAAATATTATTTTTTGGCTAGAGAAAAGGTGTACTATATATGACAATTCTAAACCTATTACGGACAAGAATGGATTTTGGACAGGGGGTTGGACAATAAGGGTGCAATTGATACACACAGAAGAGGGTATTCAACATTTGCCTAGTTCTTTTTTTTGGGAAGAGACAGAGGTATTATTTTCTATGCAGGCCAACCTAAGAGCTGTTACAAATGTGGTTCTTTACAGCATCTTAATACCTCATGTGACCAAATTAAATGTTTTCAATGTGGAATGTTGGGCCATACAGCAACTACCTGTCTTGCTCCCCCAGTTTGTCATTTATGTGGAGATGAAGGTCATTCATATGCTGAGTGTCCATGGGTAACTAAAGATTCTGATGACTCTTCTGATCAAGAATATTTTTTGTTTCAAGCAAGGAGGCCCTTTTTTTCAGAATCTGAGTTTGGGAATAAAGAGAGAGGTGGACATCAGGGTAGAGGATCTGGGGGGTGGAAATGACAGGAATTCTTTACCAACTCAAATGAATCTTAATTTGGAAGGAAATAAAATGTTCCAAATAAGAAATAAGGAGATAGCTCAACCCTCCCAGGATAGTGCAGAAATAAAAGAAAAAGAAACTCTATATGTGACCCCACTTGGTTCCCCTCAAAGAGAACCCAGTAGTCAGTCGCAAATACATTTATCACGCCCTGTTCAATCTGAACATTTTTTCAGTACCCATTGTTGAAGGTTTGTGTGGTCAAGATAGTTTATCTGATCAAAGAGACAGACAGATACAATTGGAAATGGAAGGTGGAGAGGGGCCGAGTAGTGAGTGTTTAAATTTGTCTTCTTTACCCTTATCCAACAGATACATGATGTTATCCTCATGGGAAGATTTAATGGAACTGGACAATCTGTTGTCAGATTCGATTGTTAGCCAAAAAGTAGTTGTTGCTACATCAGATGGTTTAAAATTGCCTTCACGGCAGGCCAAGGTTTTGGATTCTTCAAAGTGTTACTCGATCTAGAGGGAAAATCATAAAGCCTCCTCCCTGAATTTATTTCTCTTAGTGTTGCTAGTTTTAATATTAACAGTATAAAATCATCTGTTAAGAGATTAGCAACTTATGGGGTGTTGTCCCAGTTAAATTTTGATGTATTTTTGCTTCAGGACAGAAAACTCCACAAATTACAAGATGTGGCGCAGACAACTAAAGATTGGCCATGGGGTCAAACATATTGGTCAGTGGGGAGAGGATGTTTGTTGTGGGATTGGTTTCTGTTTTAAAACCTCTGATGTTAAAGTTTTAAGGTTGGTAGACATAGACCCAGGGAGAAGCTTATTGCTGGATGTTATTTTACATGGATTACAATGTAGATTAATTTCTATGTATGGGTCTCAGCTTAAAGCACACAGAATATCCTTGTTAAAGAAAATGCAACCTTATTTGTTTACAAGTAGACAGATTTTTATTTTTGTGGAGACTTTAATATCAATTGTCGCCAGAGAACTGATAGTGGGAAGCAATACTGTGATAAGGTTTTTTTGAAAAATATACTTAATCAAGCAGGACTTGTAGATGCACATGCTAAAAGTGGTTTGAAAGCCAAATCTACCTTTTCAAAAGGTCTTCTAAATTCCAGAATCGATTTTATATTTGTTCATAGGAATTTAGAAATATTACAACATATAAATATTCCGATGGAAACATCTGACCATTCTCTGATTGGGATAACTATTGAGAACCCTCCCAGATGAGTAAAAGGTTCTGGGATGTGGAGACTTAATTCCTCTCTTTTATCTTCCTCAGGTGTAGAGGATGACTTGAAAATCATTATTAATGATAAAATAACTATGATTGATTTATATGATAATATAGGAAATTGGTGGGAGGATTTCAAGAGTTCTTTAACAGTTTTTTTTCAGGCCCTGAATAAAAGTAAGGCAAAAACAAAGAACAAGGAATATCTTTCTTTCCGACAGATATTGAGTGAATTAATATCTAGACAGGAGGAAACAGAACATAATTTGACTGAAAAAATTTCACAGATGAAACACGCAATGTTTGAATAACAATATAATAGATTTTCATCTTTGCAAAAAGAACAAACTTTTGGTATACAAGGGAAAACAGCTTCTGCTAATCCCTTTTTGGCATGTAAAAATAGAAGAGAAAAAAAGGTATTTGACAATTTAATTTCTTCAATGGATATAACAGTATGTGATAACAAAGGAATTATGCAGATAATAGAGGAATATATAGAACAGAAGTTTGGTGATGAGGTTGTAGATTCTGATTTTCTCCCACAGGTGCTACAGGCAGCTGATTTCCCTCCGTTGTTGCTTAGTTGGCAGAATACATTAATTAAGAGACTTTCCTTGCTTGAGTTGGAAAGAGTTATATTACCATTAAAACAGAATATTTCACCCGGATCAGATGGTTTGCCTAATGAAGTATATAAAGTTTTGTGTAAATTTATGCCAATAACATTATTGTCATTATGTAATTTTTTTTTTTAGACAAAATGGTTTTACCATCACAAATATAAGAAGGCTTAATGGTAATTTTATATAAATCAGGGGATCAGGCTAACATTCATAATTGGAGACCATTGACATTAATAAATGTAGATTTTAAGATATTTGCTAAACTTTTGGGAAATAGACTTGCAGCAGTAATGCCTGATCTAATCAGTATTAATCAATATTGTTCAGTTCCAGCGAGGCACATTACGGATGTGTTATTGCTCCTCAGAGAAGTAATGGAAAACTCACTATGGATCAGGAAAAGTGGATAAGAATTTTGGATATTTAGTCAGCCTAGATCAGGCTAAAGCCTTCAATCAAGTTTCTCAGGTTTATTTATGGTATAGTTTAGAATCATATGGTATTCCAGCACCATTTGTGCAATGGTTAAAATTGTGCTATGCCTTTGCAAATGATTTACCTTCTGAGAATGGGAGGCTGGGGTCAAGACATTAGATTTATAAAGGGGTTCATCAGGGGTGCCCACTCAGCCCCCTTTTATATGTGTTTGCTCTAGATCCTTTGTTAAGATTATTAACTAAATCCCCTAGAATTGTGGGGATAGGAGGAGAATTTGGGACGAGTTCAAAAGTTGTCGCTTATGCGGATGATCTTTGTTTAGTACTGAAAGATGGGGATTCTATAAGGATAGCTTGTGATTTGATATCGGCGATAGGTGGAATTTCTGGAGCACAGATAAATTTAAAGAAAATGCATTGTTTAAAGTTGGGTGGGTTTCCGGATGCAGGAGCAG
Organism: Neoceratodus forsteri; assembly: GCA_016271365.2. NCBI lineage: Eukaryota > Metazoa > Chordata > Ceratodontiformes > Ceratodontidae > Neoceratodus > Neoceratodus forsteri. The sequence continues at coordinate 795,901,835 of CM028134.1, read as the reverse complement.
AGGTAGGAGGTATTACTGTAGACACAGTTCCTGCTAGAATGTTGGGGATTTATTTCAGAGGACCGGATATGGCTACATACAATTGGCAGAAGGCCTTGAACCAAGGTAATAGCATGGTAAAAGGATGGAACAGATGGAAAATGTCAAAAAGAAAACACATTTTTATGAGTAAGTCTTTCTTAATTCCAGTTTTTTTGTTTATAAGTTATATTTTTATGATTCCAAAGCGTTTCAAAACTCAGTTAATGAGTTGTTTTTTTTTCATGCTTTTGGAGAAGCAGATTAAATCCTATTAGGAGAAATGTACTTTATTTAGCAGTTAGAGCCGGTGGAGTCAATATGGTTCAGCCAGTTTTATTTTTCTTTACAGTGTTTTTATATAGTAATATAATTCCTTTATTATACAACGGTGTGTGAAAATCCTGTAACCTCATTGGTCAAAACATGTCACATGACTGTGGGTAAATCCTGCATAACCCACAGCTGAGGAATGGCATATATAAAAAACATAATTAAACACATTTTATATTTATTTTGCACATTGGTCCATTGTACAATCGCAATAAGGCACTCCAGGGTGTGAGTTATTGGATGAGTTGCCTACTTCTTGTGTGGTTAAGTCACTCGGCTGTGCCTCGTGACACACCACACAAGACGTGGGTAAATCCCCAATAACCCACACCTTGTAGTGCCTTATTGCTTAATTAACTGATTGCTCAAAAAATTGGAGGTTTTTACTCTCTGAACAATTATATCAGTATTTCAGGAATGGAGATCTGGTTCTTTTAAGCATAAAAATAAGAGATGTCCAAGATTAAAAACATGCTGGGAAGGGGTTATTGATAAGATCAAAGTTTGGCAAATCGGGTGGGCTTCAGTTGGATTAATGACTAGGAAAGACCTTTATAAAGATGTTTTACAAAGATATTTTACAGATTCACCCTTTTCAGGTTTTCCTTGAATCATCAGCAGCAAATTTCGGAGTATATCTCTGATGGACACATACCACATCATATCTGGGATATCATTTGGTTGGGATTACATAATTAAGTTAATGTAAGAAGTAATCAGAAGCATAAGAGTCTTCAAGAGCATTTTTGTCCAAGAGATTGTTGTGATAACAAATTAGAGACTATGATGCATTGTATTACCAATGTCCATATGCAATTGAATTCTGGGAATTGGTAAAACACAGATGGAAACAGAAAATTTTGATTCCTCCCATTGTGGAACTATTATTTTATGGAATTTCAAATTATTCAGGATCAATTAATGCATTTAGCACTTTAAGGGTTATACATGGTCATTTCTTATATTGGATATGGATCAGCAGATGTAGACTGTTATTACAGCAGCAAATGATCTCTTCAGAAGAGCTACTGTGTTTGTTGTCTTCAGATATACATCATCTAAAACTAACAGAACAAATTAAATATAGCAAATCTTATTGGTCTGATTTATGGGATGGTTATGAGTTTATTTGATTAATATTTTTAGAGTATTTAAAGTTTATGAATAGGGAGGATATGTTTGGAAGGAATTGTGAACTATATTGTAAGTTTCAACATTTATTGATATTCATTTCTTTATTTATAAAAACGTAAAAAAAAAAAAAGGATTACGGTATAATATGGATTTTTTAGATAGAGGTCCATGTACAAATTAATACTTATTTTATGTTATAATTGTGTATGACATAATAATGATTTGTATATATTTGGTTATGTATTGAAGTTGTTTTGATTTAAATAAAAAATTCCCCTACTCTTGCAAGTAAGGGGATCCTTAACGCACTGGACGGACTCTCAGTTTGGGGAGTTGGTTAGTGAACCTGCAGGAGAGCAGATAGCCGCTCCTGCAGGTCCAGCACAGGAGACTGATATGTCTACTTCGGATCAGTCATTGCAGTCAGACTTCATGGTTTTGGAGGCAGATATTGCTAAAAAGCGTTTGCAAGCAAACCTGTGTGCTGAAAAACAATGTTTGGCTGCTTTGTTGTCTCAGGCTGAATTACAATATAAGAAACAATGTTTCCTGCTGGAGGAGGAAAAAAAAGAAATGAAAACATTTGAGTACTACCCCTGATGTACAAATGGGGAAGAAACTTATACCTGCCGGCGTTCCAGCTGACACCCAGATCCCAGATCTCCACACAGACATGGACCACATTGATGAGCAGCTGAATATTGCCTGGTCACTGGACTCAGTGCTCCAGAAAGCAGGTTGGATACCTTCGACAGATGGGACCTGGCTATTCCTTTGCCAGGTATGGCTGTCATTGTTACTAACTTACAAACCTCTGCTACAGTAGTGTCGGTACTTCAAAATGGCACCCAGTCTAAAGCCCTGGATTCATCTCCTCCGGTGATACCGATTGAGGGTGCAGTGGATTCTCTCCCTGTTACTCAACCTCAGCAGTCTATGTCTCAGTCTGACCTAGACATTTCTGACAGCCAAATTTTGCATGAGGCTTCTGAGGAACCTTTACAGACCATTTCTATGACTCCCGACCCACAGCTAGAAACAATGAGCAAGAAATCCAGTTTTGCTAGCCTTTTTCATGACCCTCCGATGAATACAAAATGTAGACACGCTGTTCGAATCCGGCATAAGAGTGGCTTAGATGAATTACCGGATCGCAGTTTTGTGGGCAAATTTCTCATTAAACAGTCTCTCCAGTTTTCTCCTTCTGAAGTTTTTGCATTCATTCATGCCCCAGGAGAACAGAGTTTTGATGTCCGTTTTCGTTCTGAAGCATTATTGGACAGATTTTGGCAGCAATATAATTTAGTTAAGGACTCTGAGGTTTGGACTCATTTCTTTGCAGTACCTCTCTCTAAGTCTACATTAAAGACTGTTATTGTATTGTTCCGTTATGAGGGGGTGAACGTTAAGAACATTATATATTGGTTAGAGCAAAAATATGAAATCCAAGGGTTGCCTGATCTAATTATTGATGGTGAAAGTTTTTGGAAAGGGGGGTGGACATTTAAAGTTCAACTTTGCTCATCAAATGCAGGAATACAACATTTGCCTAGCAGTTTCTTTTTAGGCAGGGTCCCCATGACATGTTAGTAGTAGCTGTGAAAAAATAAAATGTAATATGTGTGGGATGTTAGGCCACCCAGGTATTCATTGTACTTTTACACCGAGATGTAGCATGTGTGACATGGAAGGCCATATGTTCATGAAGTGCCCCTGGGCCTCCCCAAAATACCCCAATGCTGATTTTGTGGAACACAACTTTTATGTTAATACTGCCATTCATAATCATTCTACTCTTCGTAGTGCTCCAAGAACCCCATGTCCCCAGCCTCCTGGTGGGCAGCAAGCCTCTTCCCTTCCTGACCCAGTCTTGACTCCCTTTCCTCTGGTTTCCCCGCATGAAAGTGGTACACCTGTACCGGTTGATCATACTCTTGTCAATGGTACACCCAGGGATATAGCTGTACAGTTGACTGTTGATATACCTCCCCCTGTTGGTGTTGGTTGTCCGGCTGTTACCACCCCTGTAATGCCCCCTCCAGATTTGAATTCCTTCCATCTGGTGAAACGGGGAGAGGGAAATCAGTATTGAAAAAGTCTACTGCAGACACTATTCCCTTACAAAATCAGTATGCACCTTTTCAGTGGGGAGACACAGAAATGGAGGATGCCTCTGATGCCTCTTTGGTTTTAGATGCCTCCTCGGGGAATGAGGAACCTGACAAAAAATTGAGGCTAAAGTCAGGAAGAAATGGTGGGGTACCCGTTCCAAAGCTAAGCTTGTTCCAGATAAACCTCTTTGATTGAAACCATGATTGATTTGGCAATTGCTTCTCTCAATACGAACAGTATTCAGTTGGATGTTAAACGAAAAGCGACTTTTTCACTTTTCGAGACTTTACCTCTGCATGTGCTTTTTTTACAAGATACTCATATCTATTCTTTGGCTGAGCCAATATAGCTGCCTCTGATTGGAAACGGGATCCCAGTTTTTGGTCCTTGGGTATAGACCTCTGTAGCGGTGTGGCTATTTGTTTTTTTCATGACGATATCACACTACTTAAATTAGTAGAAATACATCAAGGATGGGTGCTGTTGCTGGACGTTGTTATTCAAGGAACTATATTTAGGTTGGTTAATTGTTATGCCCCACAGACTAAGACAGGCCGTATAGATATGTGGGAAGCAGTCCAACCTTTTTTACATACTTCCAAAACTCTAATTTGGGGAAGTGATTTTAATTGTGGACTGTTACGCTCGGATAGAGGGGGCATGCTCAGAAAGTTTACTGTGTCGTTGTGGAACTTAACTGTATCTTGACCCAGACTGCATTAAAAGATGCCCAACATGCAGTTTTGAACACCTCTTTACACACGTTTTATAAGGGCACTTTGTCCACTAGGATAGATTTTTTTCTTTGTCCCTTTAGATATTATTGTACTAACATCTGACACACAAATTGTGGCCACTTTGGACCATTGTCTGATTAGTATCAGGTTATCTAATGTTGCTGTCACTGCTTATGGCAAAGGGGTATGGCGGCTTAATTCTGACCTTTTTCTGTCAACTCAGCTTCCTGGTGCGTTGGAATTGTTATCTGCCAGACTCTCAGTTCTTTGTTTATATGAGAATTCTGTTGATTGGTGGTTAGACTCCAAAAGTGATTTTGTGGCCTGTTTTAAAGACACAGCAAGGGTGTATCACTATGATAGGCAAACTACATATAAGTTTTTGCACTCACAGCTTGAGTTTTTGCAGGGGAAAGTGATGACTGGACAAACTTGTGTCACTCGTTTTGAGGTAATTAGAACAGAATTGATCTCATTACAATATAATAGATTTGTTACCTTAGAAGCATAACAGAAATTTGGTACTCAGGGAAAATCATATATTACTAACCCTTATGAGAACTGTAAATATAGATGACAAAAGAAACACATTTCCTGACTATTAACTGAGACTGAAGAAATAGTCTCCTCCACTGCTGGCATTTTAAACAAAATTCAAAAGTACTTGCATGTCAAATTTGGTACTCCTTTCTATATTTCAGAAAAGACTAGTCATTGGTTACAGTCGCTCCATCTGTCACATATATGATGTTCAGCAGCAACTTTTGTTAACCCCTATTTCTATGCTGGAAATGGGGGTGGTGAATAATGCTCTGACGAACAATACTGCTCCTGGGATAGATGGTCTTCCCTCTGAATTTTATAAATAGTTGTGATTGCAGTGCCCACATGAAATGGTTCAGGTTTAAAATTATCTTTTTTTCTCCTCAGAGATCCCCCAGATTATGAATACTGGGATTTTGTGCCTTTTACATAAAAAGGGAGATACGGCCCTATTCAAAAACTGGAGACCAATTACGTTACTTAATGCAGACCTTAAAATTTTGGCAAAAATATTAAATAATCAGTTGCTTAATGTATTGGGTGATTATATTCATCCAGCGCAGACGTGCACTGTTATAGATCAGAAGATTTCCTATAATTTGCTTCTCCTTCCCAAACTTTTAAGCTATAATCAAGATCATGACACCAATACTTATTAGCTTAGTCTAGATCAGACCTAAGCATTTGATAGAGTCTCCCACAGTTTTTTGTGGTTATGTTTAAAGCTTTTTGGTATCCCTTTTGCCTTTCTCAACATTCTGCAGGGGTACTATCGTACTGCATTCATCTGTCCCTTGGTATGGGATTTCCTTGATAAAACATGCCCAATTAATCGTGGGGTTCAGCAGGAATGTCCCTTAAGTCCGTTGTTATATGTCCTTACTTTGGATCCTGTAATACGGGCTGTCTACTCTTCCTTGATAATACCTGGTATTTCGGTACCTCATTTTCCAGTGGTGAAAATCTGTGCATATGCGGACAATTTGGTAGTGACTGTTACAGATATTCGCTCCTGTGTTGCAGCAATAGATGTGCTACATACTTTTTCTGAGTTGACTGGAGCACAGATTAATCCAAATAAAAGTTTTTGTCTTCATGCTGGGTCGTCTGATCAATGGCCCACACATGTAAGGGGGATTCCGTTGGTTACTGACCCTGAAAATATTTTAGGTGTTTTTTTTTTGGGATCTGGTGATATGGCCACTTATAATCGGCATCAGAACTTAGACATTGCAAACTTAAGGATTCAGAAATGGAATAGATGGCACATGCACAAATTAAAACGCATTTTTATGATTCGCACATATTTACTCTCCCACTTTTTGTATGTTAGTCATGTTTTTCCAATTCTCAAAAGTTTAGAAAGTAAAGTCTTGGGGTGTTTTTTTTTTTCTGGAGTATGGGGTAGCCAGTTAAATCTGATCAAGAGAGGGGTTACCTATTGTTCATTTGCAGAAGGAGGTCTTGGGATGATGAACCCTATAGTTTTTTATTTTTGTATTTTCTATTATTCAAATTGGGTTCCTGTATTGCATGGTGAACATCATATATGGGTACCATGGTTAGCTCTGCGGTTGCAAGAGTTTCTTACTAACTGAGCTGTGAGTGGTACAATCCCATGAAATTTTCATACCTCTGGCTTCCCATCTTATCTTAAGGACAGTATTGCTAAGTTGAAGAGTTGTGACCTCTGATTGACTCAATTACAGACTTTATCCAGAAAGCACCTGTATGGTGTGATTGTAGACACTTATTTTAAAGTATTACCTTTTCCGGACAGATCTCAAAGAGAACAGACACAAATTTGTGTAATGTTAAATGACAAAAGACTCCCACAGAAACTATGGGACACTGTATGGTTATGTGCTCAGGTGAAGTTAAATGTAAAAAATAATCTGAAACATAAAGAAATATCAGAGCGCTATTGCCCAAGGACAAGGTGTGGCACCAGTTTAGAAACCATACATCATTTATTTTTTGACTGTCCGTATGTTGTTGACCTATGGATCATTGTACGTAATATGTGGACTGTGTTGCCATTTCAGTATTTAAATTATGACACTTTTGTGTTGGGACTATTGTCGAGTCACTGGAGCTCACTAAATTCCCGTAGTGTCCTCATTATATTTGCCTTCCTTAAGTTTTGGATTTGGCACAGTAGAGTGTGGTTTTCACTGCAACAACAATTTATTTCTCAAAATCAGCTTGTGTTTTATTCTGGATGATATATGGAAATTTATTGCACTGGAAGCTTGTAAAATGCAATTGGGATTTTTTTCCCTATGTGTGATGTATTTCGATCAATTGCTATTTTTTGATGAGCTGGAGATTTGATGCTCCATCTAGATGGAAAGGGTTCCTGTTTTGTTTTGGTGGATTGTTTTGGGTTTTTTTTTCTATTTTTATGCTGTGTATCTTGTTTTTTTCAGTGCATTACCTCTGTTTTATATTTTCTTTTTTTTTGCATTTCTGATGTCACTTCCCATATGCTTTTAGTGGGCGGGGGGGCATTTTCTCTACATTGCTTCTATCACACTGCTTTACTTACGTCTCATTATAATTCTTTTGGTTCTTTGTATGCATTGTACTTTCTTTCGTGTGCCCTTACTATAATTGTAATTACTTTGCATGGGATAGACATAAAGGAATTCTAGAGGTCAGGGGTAAGGGGAAATAGACTTCTAGGAAAACAAACGGAACTTACAAGCTCAAATGGGCAGACTAGGTGGGCCATAGGCCCTTATCTGCCGACACTGTCTATGTATCTATGTATCTATGTATTTGGTTTGCCTATTCTGCCAAAAAAAAAGAACATATTTTTCCCTACTCTTTTAGTAGGGAATGGAAGGGTGTTTTTCTGTTTCAGATTTATTTTTTGGGGGTTTAGTACTGCTGAAAGGACTCTAGATAAATGTACTACTCGTTTGCTTTCTTTCTTTTATGATTTTGGATTCATTTGTGTAAATTTCCCCCAGTTTGTTATTTACTGTTGTGAATTTAATGAATTATTCCCCTACTCTTATAGTGGGAAGGGGGTCCTTTCTATTGCATTTGTTATGGAGGGACAGTATGATGTAATACTTATTTTTGTTTCACTTTTTCCTTTGTTCAGGATTTGTCTGCACTATTAATTTTATATATATTTTGCATTTAACTTATTATGAAAAAAAATTCTACCCTGTTCTTTTGGTGAGGGGGAGGTTGTTTTATGCTCAGGATTACAGTGTGATGCAATATCTATTTTTATTTTTGATTTTCCTTATCATCATTTTGTACGATATAATACTGCTTTGTATTTTTTGTTTCTTATGGTTAAAAAAAAAAGATTCCCCTACTCTTTTAGTGGGGGGTGGGGGTTCATGCTAGTTTTTGTTAATAGGTGTTTGGGGACATAAGCATGTGATGTTACAACGATGTCATGCTGTATGATGAAATACTTATTTTTTTTACTATTTCCTTTGTATTATGATTTAGCATGGAGTAACACTATGATGTATGTATGACATTTCTGTAAGTGTTAATAAAAATTCCCCTGCTATTTTCAAGAAGTGCCATGGGATTTTTAACATCCACCTGAACTACCACCAGAACAGGCAGAATGGGACCTCGGTTTAACATCTCCTCCAAAAGATGGCACATCAGGAGTCCAGCACCCCCCCTCATGCTGCACCACAGTGTCAGTATTGGGATTTAACCCAAGTGCCTGGTGTTAGATAGAACCTACAGCCTTCTGATCTTCCAACCTCAGAGGCAAGTGTGCTACCTGCTGAGCCACTGACACTGCCTCAGGAAATACCCTGATAGGGTGATAGTGGGGGAGGTGGAGGCACAATGGAAAATGATCAAGGAGGGAATGACTAAGGCAACAGCAAGCTGTTTAAAGGTAATGAGCAAGGGTAAGATGAGAAAGAAGCCACTGTGGTTCTCAAAGGAGGCGGCTAAGGTGGTAAAGGAGAAAAAAACAGTTTTCAGGAAATACAAGGAGACCTAAATGGAGGCAGGTAGGGAGGGAGGTATATCTAGTGAAACAAAGGGAGACAAGAAGGAGGGTAAGGACAGCAAAGGCTTAGACTGAGGAAAGGATTGCCTTGGAGGAAAAAAATGGGGATAAGACTTTCTTCTGGTACCTGAGCAAAAAGAGGAAGGCAACAGGTGGTATAGTGAAGATCAGGAGAGCAGAGGGTGGTAATGTGCGGAGGAACACCAAGAAAAAGCTAACATTTTAAACAAATACTTCTACTCAGTCATCACAGTGGAAGGGGGGGATGGGCTGTCATGCATTAGCAGACACCAGAGAGTGGGAAGTGGACACAAGTCCATTTACAGAAGAGAGAGTCCACCGGGGGTTGAAATATTTTAATAATAATATAATAATAATAATATTTTTTATTTATATAGCACATTTCCTGTTTCAAAGCGCTGCACATAAAACACATCACAAATAATTTAAAAATCTTACACAATTTTAACTTCAAATAAAAACAACCCCAATCAACCCCAATCATAAATATCAGTCATTAAAAGACTGTTGGAAGAGATGTGTTTTCAGGCTGGTTTTAAAGCTCTCCATGGTCCTGCACTCTCTAATCCAAAAGGAAAACAAGGTGATGGGGCCAGAAGGGATTCACCTGAGCACAGTGCTAGTCTCCCCCTCTAACAACACTATTTAGCACCTCATTGCAGACAGGGGTGGTTCCAAAGAAATGGAGGAGGATCAATGAGGTCTCTCAGCACAAGGCAGCAGGGAGGAGGCAGACCAGTCAGTCTCACATCCCTGATGGGGAAGTTAATGGAGTCTCTGCTGAAGGAAAGACTCATGGAGTATGAGTACCGTGAGACACATAGGCTTCAAGACCACTGGCAGCACAGCTTCACAGTGGGAAGGTCATGTCAAACAAATCTCATAAATTTATTTGACTTAGTAACTAGAGAGGTGAGATCAAGGCCTCTGACACTGTTCCACATAGGAGGCTGATAAAGAAACTTAGTAGCCTGGGGTGGAGGGAGAAGATAGTGTGCTGGATGTCAAACTGGTTGAAAAATAGGAGGCAGAGGGCAGTGGTAAACAGCAGTCACATGGAGGATGGGAAAGTGACCAGTTGAGTACCTCAAGGATCGGTACTGGGCCCTGTCTTCCTCATCGTCTTCATAAGTAATATGGCAGAGGAACTGGAGGGGAAGGTGTGTTCTTTGTGGATGACACAAAAATCTGCAACAGGGTGGACACCCAGGAGGGGGTTAAGAAAATGCAAAGAGATCTGGAGAAACTAGAGGAGTGATCTAGGGAGTGGCAGCTAGGTTTCAATGCCAAAAAGTGCAAAGTCATGCATTTTGGGCAGGGAAACCCAGGGCTGTGTATAAGATGTGGGGAGGTACTTACAGTTACCAAGCAAGAAAGAGATCTTGGGGTGATTGTATTTGATGATCTCAAGGTTACAGGGCAGTGCGACAGGGCAGCAGGCAGGGTCAGCAGGATGCTGGGGTACATAAGGAGGGGAATCTCTAGCAGGAGAAAGGAGGTGGTGTTGCCCCTGTATCGCTCACTTGTGAGACCTCACCTGAAGTACTGCGTCCAGTTCTGGATGCTGCACCTCTGTGAGGACATCAACAGGATAGAAGAGGACAAGAGAAGGGCTGCATAAATAGTGCAAGAGTTGCACGAGAAACCATATGAGGAAAGGCTGCAGGAGCTCAACAGTGTACTCCCAGAGGAAAGTGAGAGGGGACATGACTGAGACCTGTAAGTAACTCATAGGGGTGAACAAGGTGCAGAAGGGGAGTCTCTTAAATGGGAGCACCAGAACATGGAAGCATACCATGAAACTTGAGAGGGTGAAGTTTAAGACCTCCTGAGGAAGACTCACTCTGAGTCGAAGCACTGGAGTCTGCAGTGCAGCCTTGATTTATTCAAGTGTTGTAAAGCTCTGCAACGGCATTTGGAACTTCTCTTTAAGATTACAAAATGTATGCAGTATTTATCATCTGCTGTGCATTGCTTTTGAGTGCTACCACTTCTTTTTGGAGACTTTGTTGAAGTTTAAGAGGGTAGTGAGGAAATACTCCTTTACAGAAAGGGTGGTGGATGCCTAGAACCACCTGCCAGAAGAGGTGGTGGGGGTGAAGACAGTGGAGAGCATCAAGCATGTGTGGGATAGGCAGATGGATATAATGAATAGAGGTAAGGGAGAAGGACGGGACACCAGTGACCATAGAAATATAGAAACATGGAATGTGATAGCAGATAAAGGGACACTGGGCCCACGCAGTCTGCCCATTTTTTTGTGTGAGTGTTTTTAGAGCTTCATTTTTTTGTTACAGTTGCAACTTGATCTATAGCGCCATCTCTTCCCTTCCCTTCCTTACCCCTATGATTCTCTTGTATCTGTCCCAGGCATTTTTGAACCCCTACTACTGTTTCCCCCCTTACTGCCTCCACTGGAAGGCTGTTCCAAGCATCCACTAACTTTTCTGTAAAGATATCCAGTTTCATAGCATGTCCCCTTGTTCTAGAGCACCTTTTTCTCTGAAAAATTACCTCCCTCCTGTACCTTATTTACCTCCATGAGATATTTAAAGGTCTCTATCATATCACCCCCTCTCCCTCCTCTCCTCCAGAGTGTACATATTTAGCTCCTTAAGCCTCTCCTCATAAGGCTTTCGATGCAGACCCTGCACCATTTTGTTCACCCTCCTCTGGATTGCGTCCACTCTGTCTGTGGCTTTCCTGAGATGTGGTCTCCAGAACTGGGCACAGTACTCAAGGTGAGATCTTACCAATGATTTGTACAGGGGCAGCACTACCTTTCTTTTCCTGCTGGCGATACCCCTTCCTATGCACCCCAGCATCCCACTAGCCCTCCTGACTGCCTTATCTCACTGCCTGGCCACTTTTACATCATCCGATATGATTACCCAAGGTCTCTTTCCTGCTTGTTCTTTGTCAGTGTCACTGCACATTTTGCACTCCACTCTTGGGCTTCTATGACTCAAGTGCATTATTTTGCACTTTTTTGAATTTAAACTCAGCTGCCATACCCTTGACCACTCCTCATCTTTTCAGATCCCTACCCATCCTTTCCACCCCCCAGAGTATCCACTCTGCTGCAAATCTTGGTGTCATCCGCAAAGAGGAAGACCTTTCCAGTTCCTCTTATACATCACGGACCAGTCACAGCACTGATCCCTGAGGTACCTCGCTGGTTACCTTCCTGTCCTCTGAGCGAACTCAGTTTACCATTACCCTCTGAGTCCTATTTGCTAACCAGTTTCTTACCCAGGTTACTACCTTATTACCCACCCCCAAGTTCCTCAACTTGCTTACCAGTCTCCTATGTGGACCAATGTTGAACACCTTGCTGAAATCCAGGTAGACCATGTCCACTGCCCCCCGATCTAACTCCTTGGTCACCCAATCAAAGAAATCTATCATATTTGTTTGGCATGACCTTCCCTCTGTGAAACCATGCTGCCTTGGATCCTGTAATCCGTTGGATACAATATAATCCACAATCCCTTCCTTTAGTAGTGATTCCATTAATTTACTTACCAATGTCTGGCTGACAAGCCTATAATTGCCCGCCTCTTCCCTGCTACAACTTTTGTGAAGTGGGACTACCTTTACCCTTCTCCAGTCCCCCGGGACTATGCCAGTCTCCAGTGCCCTGTTAAATAGCTCTGTCAGAGGTACAACAAGTACCTCCCTAAGCTCCTTCAGCACCTTTGGATGTATCCTGTCTGTCCCCATAGTTTTGTTCACCTTCAGGTTAGTGAGTGAGTGCTTCCTAGGCTTTCTCCTCAGAAAACAGACTAGTGTCCATTTCCTCCCCTCAATGCTCCTGGTGCCTTTTCATGGTCCCGCCCCTTTCCCTTCTATTGTGAATACTGAGCAGAAGTATTTGTTTAAGATGTTTGCCTTTTCTTGATTCCCCTCCATACAGTCACCCCCTCCCTCTTTAACCTTACTATCCCTCCCTTTGTCTTTTTTTCTTGCTAACATACCTAAAAATGTCTTGTCCCCTTTTGAAACTCCCTGAGCTATTCTTTCCTCAGTTTGCACCTTTGTGCTCCTTACTGCTTTACCTCCCTCCCCCTGTTTTCTCAGATACACCTTCATATCCTCCTCTCTCCTTGTCTCCTTATACTTTCTGAATGCTACCTTTTTAGCCTTTACCTTTTCTGCTACCTCGTTTGAGAACTATATTGGTCTCCTCTTTCTTTTACTTTTGCTTACCTGCTTGACACAGAGGTTTGTTGTCTTTGTTATACTCTCTTTTAATTTGGCCCACTTTTCCTCCACCCCTCCAAGTCCTCTAGCCTGCCAGGTCATTTCGGAGGATTCACCCATCTCAGTAAAACAATTTTTCTGAAGTCCAGGACTCATACCTTTGTGTGGTTGGATTCCACAGCCATTCTTATGTTGAACCACACTGTACACTGTACAATGATCACTGGTCCCCAGATGGCTTCCCACCTTGATGCCCACAACACTGTCCCTGTTAGTACAGTAAGCACCACATCCAGTTTCGCCCCAACATGAGTGGGTTCATTGACTAGATGCCTGAGGAACACCCCAAATAGAGTCCAGAGTGTAGTGTTAGGGTGGAAAAATAGGGCAGACTAGATGGGCCGACCAATCCTTTTCTGTCGAAGCATTCTTTGTTTCTGTGTCTCTATATTCTCCTTCGGGCCTTGCCAGAAGGGTATCCAGGTTATAGACCTCAAACCATGGACCACATATAGTAGTAGGGTGATAGTGTATGCCACTCTCAAGATCTCATCCCCCTTAAAGTCTGTCCTCAAGGTACATCACACTTCAGGTTTACCCATACTGGTCAGGGGGCTGACCATATGTCTTGAGATATCTCACAGTACTTATAGATATTGCTTGGGCAGAATCTAAGACTGTGCTCATTCTTTCCAGATGGCTTTTATTAAGCCTTTGAATTATGGACAGAATGACCCTTGGGCAATATTCTTCTGACAAGAATCCCCACCCCGGTTGAGTCCTGCCATCTGCAGGCAGAGCAGGATCTCCAGCTAATGTAGCATTGCACATCACACAAGACATATAATTTTCATTAGGTCTAGTCTCTGGTACTCTGTCAATCTGTATCCTGGCATTCAGACTATGCTTGACTCTAGTCTTCCAGGACAAGACAGTTGCTTCATCTTTCTACATGATGAGGTACCTTTTCCAAAGAGATCAGCCTGCTACCTTACCTTCACCCAGTGGGACTTTAGTACTGTACAGTATTCATCCATAGGTTATGCTCTACGGTGGTACCCTTGAGGAAGGTAGGATAGTTACTTACCAGTAACACTGCTCTCCAAGAGGATCTCCATAGAGCTGTACCCTTCCCACTCACCATCCCCCTCAGTTGGCACACCTTCTGCTTTTCAACTTTTGGTATGGCACTGTGTAGCTATTGTAAATCCATTTCTTGTGCTGCCACCTACTTACACTGGGAAGGATTCGCTTTCCTCCCCCATCCTTTCCGTGTATGGCTGGTGAGGAGGGTTCCAATCCTACTGTTGGTGAATGATGGCAGAAAAACTGAAGTGGTTATGGGGCTACCAACACTATATAGGCAACACTGTGTGCCACTGTTATCCTCATAGACACACCGATGAGAGCTGCCCCATCTTACAGAAGCTTCCCACAAGGTCCTGATGCTGACAGGTTACAGTTCAAAATGCTATGGTTCTATTGAGATCCTCTTGAAGATCTACTGTTACTGATAAATAACTTTTCCTTCCTTGCAGATTTGCCATAGACTTCCAAAGACATGATGACATTGCATTCCATTTCAATGTTCGTTTTGATGACGATTGTGGAAGAGTCATTGTTCTCAACACATGCCTCAGTGGTAACTGGGGGGAAGAAGAAAGAGAAGCCCCCTCATTCCCATTTGAACTTGGACAGAGGTTTGAGGTAAGAACGGATGTTTTGAGTGCAACAAACTCTAGCCCATGGTCCTGCTGGTGCAGAAGAGAGGGCAAGGGGAAGGCCATGTGATCTAGCAGCTAGAGTACTGAACTGTGAAACAGAGGAGATCATAGGTTTGAACCCCATCAGGACAGCATTACTGTGATGAAGCATTCTGTTTTGGTGACTACCTGCTTTCACGTAGTTCTATGCATAGGAGGACTGCAGCACAAGACAGTCACATGACTTGCTCAAGGTCAAACAGCGAGCCAATGCCTGTTGTTGGAGCCCAACCAGGATCTCTGGACTCTTTGTTCTGTACTCTGATCATTGGACACACTGGATTCCTTTTTCTACTATTATAAATCACTTAAGTAATTTCAGCCAATCAGCGTACAGAGCCACCGTACCTCTTGCATACAGTGACCTCTTGTGCAGGAATGTTAGGAGTGGACTGTTCCACTTCACAGCCAGGGGGAGGGTAGCTTCAATTAAATTCTGAAATAAAAAAATATTTAGAATTTATAATTACTCCATCTAGATAACTAGAGTGATTTATTATTATGGGGATATGTGATGGCTAGGTGTGTGATACAGAATAAATCTAAATGAATGGCAAGTGAGCTCAGGGAATATCACAAGTGGTGGAGCATAGTGGAGCCAAGAGTGATGATTTCCTGAGCTCACTTGCCACGAGTTCAGATATATTCTGTATCACATACCTAGCCATCACGTATGCCGCCTTTTATATAATAGGACTGTGTTTTGTGCTGTTTTTTTTTTTTGATGATGTCACCACAGTGTGATATCTGGAGTTGTCACACTGCAGTGAGAATACATGTTTTTATCTAATGAGTTATCTGCTCACTCCTATTGTATAAATGTTATTATGAACTAGCTGCCGGTAATCCATCAACTTGATTGGCCGAGAACTCGTCTTAGCCATGAGTATATTTAACTACATACTCACGGTTAAAAAATTAGTTCTGGCAATTCCTTTCCTTCAGCCCTATGCTCTGCTTGTACCCCGATTTATGGAGTGCAAAAGGCTAGCCCACACCGAACTGCTGCATATGCTGTGCAAGACTGCTTCTACAACTATAGTGATTCCGACCGCTGCATACGCAAAACAAAATAAAAGCTGCACTCTTTACTCTCTCTCTCTCTCTCTCTCTCTCTCTCTCTCTCTCTCCCTGTGGCTTTCTATACTGGCAGTAAGTGGCAGCACCAAACACAGAAACAAAACAAAACTGTCATAGAAGCACGTGTGCACATTTAAAAACACCAGCATTTACCAAACTCCTTTCAGTCCCACTGCTTCTAACTTTCAATCTGCCCAAATGGGGGGAAAAAAACACAAAAGATGTCACCAAAAATATATATACAGGGTGGGATATTCAGACTGCACCAGCCAGTTGTGCAAGCCTGGGCACAGCGCAACACTGCGCCAGGTCATGTACCAGGCAATATTCAGCAGTGCTGTGCCATGGCTCAACACCATTGAATATGGCACTGATGGCGCATGCACTGCGCCAGCACAAGTGGCAGAAGGGGAGCAGGGGGGTGCACCAGCGCAAGTGCAGTTGCGCTAGGTGCATCAACTGCGATATTCAGCACTGGGCATGCAAATGAGGCCATTATGCATGCAAGGCACAAATTGGGTCATTTGCATGTCATTATGGCCCAATTTGCATGCAGTGCGCTGGTCCCCAGCAACTTGCGCCTGGCACCCTGCCAGGTTGCAGCCAACAGGGACAGATGCCCTGCTGTCCCTTGGCAGGCCCCGTTCCTGTATGCCCAATCATAGGTGTAACCCCCTCACCCCTGCCTTTTTGCCAAAATGACAGGCGGCATGCTGTTGAAGCTGACAGCAGTACCTGGTGGGGACTGGGTTCGGGGAGGATGAGGTTACTCGGCACAGGGGACCTAGGTTTGGCTACTCTGCACAGGGGCACCCAAATAAATCCGAACACAGGAAGCAATAACTGTAATGTCCAGAACCAGGAATGGGATTCTTCAGTGTGGCTTTTAGTCACATCCAAACTGAACAAACAAAGCACAGACGGACCCCCACGGGGCTACATTTCCTGGTAATGCAGATTAAAGACTGCAGAACACTTTATCACCATTTCCAGCCCTCAGGCTCTAAACCCACCAGGCACACAGCCCGGACTTGCACGCAGCTTTGGGTACACAGCCCGACTTGTACACTACTTGGGTTTTCCCCACTGGCCCAACTCCCCCGCCGGCCACTTGATCCACGGTCTATTTGAGGAATGAACCAATTATCCTGTTGTGGCTCCCCAAACCACACTAGAGTCTTCGACTCCTGAGATAATTTTCCTTACAATCCCACGTCTGGGTACTTCCCTCATCACTGGCCAAGTGCCTGAGGCAAAGTAGAAATCCACAGAAGAAATCCATAGAGGTGGACCTGGTCACTAAAGATGGGGGGGCCACCCACCTCCAGCTTCCACAGCCCATACCCGGCCATTTCTCTGGAAACTGAACAATTCCTTTACTGAACTTTCCAATGTAGATTCTGGGTAGACGTCTGTCACATCTCCTCTACACATCATTTCCATCCCAACAAGCTCTGGACTTGAACCTACTTTTAATTTGCTTAGCCCGTTACTCTAGGCTTCCCAATATTTAGTAGTTCAATCCCCATATTGTCACACAAGTCCCAGGGTGAAAAACATAGGCTCTTTTAGCAAAAGCAGACACTCACCCTCACGTTGCAGGTGCCCCACAGGTGACTTACAAATCTTCTTGTTCTCCCAAATAAACACTGGAACAAACAGGCAGCTTTTCCTTCACAAGCAGAACTGGGGGTTGCCCCAGGAATCTGGAGGGAAACCTTTCCTGCCCCCCCGAAGAGAGGGGGCACTGAGACCCGAAAACAGTGGTCTACACCATTTCAGTAATCTTTTGTGTCTCTCTTTAAAGTGGAGACACACACCCTTCTACTTAAAAGTAGCCCTCTGTCAGGGCTGTGGCTCCTAGAGCCTTACTGAGCTGCTTTCTCAGCAAGCTCCCAACTTCACACACACTCACTGAAGACTGACTTCAAAACTTCCCAACGTTCTATCCAACTCCCTTTGCTGCAGATTCCAATGTGGCTCATGCAGCTGCAATAGTTCTATTGGTGATGTCATCCCTCAGTCTCAGCTGAGACTGAGAACAGAGTGAGACAGTGTGAAACCCATTTAACTGGAGTTTCACAAGCTGCCTTCCCTGCCTGCCACTAGGTCTTACTGGGATTCTAGTAACCCCGGGTAACAAGGGGGTTATACTCACCCTTGACCAGGAAAATGACTGTCCGCAGTCATTATTTACCTGGCCTTAGGCCATCCCACCCTATGTGCTACCTGCGGAGGGAGGTGATCAGGCCCCCTCCTACCATGTGCAAGCATAGGCAGGCAACGCTAAGGGCCTAGAGGCCTTTAGCTGACATATCAGCGTCTACTCTATCCACTTACTATGGACGCCTAGTGGCTCTGGTAGAACTATTCAGAGCATAGCCCTGGTAGATCAGCACTGTGGTCCCAATGGCCATTCAGGACCACAGTCTGTCTATCCCCCCCAACCCTCTAGGGAAAACCTATCTGCTTCTAACCTAATACCCCCAAAAACAAAAACGACCCGGGGACCTCCCCGACCTTGGGCAACCTGCAACCACACACCATTAAAATACCACATTTTATACCATTTTACTGTCTCCTCCCTACCCCCACAACCACACCTGTGGATGGAAAGGGTTAATACAGTAACAACAACCATAACAACACCACAGTACT
This sequence comes from Neoceratodus forsteri, assembly GCA_016271365.2. Classification (NCBI taxonomy): domain Eukaryota; kingdom Metazoa; phylum Chordata; order Ceratodontiformes; family Ceratodontidae; genus Neoceratodus; species Neoceratodus forsteri. The sequence continues at coordinate 795,883,233 of CM028134.1, read as the reverse complement.
TTAAATTTCTACACACTAAAGCACTGATGAGGAACTCCGATGAGCCCCTCCTCCTCTTCTTTTCTTCTCTTCTGTCTTCCCAGGAACACCCATAAGAAAAAGAAAGACAACACACGCTCCTAATCTGCATACATAGTCTACCCAGACCCCTACCATCAAAACACTGAAGAAACCCAAAAATATTTTTTTTTTAGAAAAAAGATAGAAAAACAGTATATACATTAGAAAACAACGACATTATTTACAATACACATTTGGGGGGATTGAGTGCCCTAAAAGTCCCAACTAGTGACCACAATGCCCAAAGGCTAGTCCAATAAAGAGTCTCTCCTGGGCCGGAGCCCGGTGAAGCACAGTTCTAACAGGCCAAAATACCGAAGGAGAGAGTCTTTGAGGACAGTTCAAACATTTTGAAGTCTGCTAGTGTAGGGTGTGTACTGCAATGTCATAAAGATAGAAAAGTTCAGACTTACCAGCCACTTGTAGAATGGAAATTTTGGGACCGACCTGCACCTTTGACGAAGACTCTCCTTGGCAGCATTTCTTCCGATACAGCTGGGCGGACATCTTCCGGGAACCACAGGAGGGCACATCTGGGAACAGCTGGGCTGATGTCATCTCTGGAGACGGAACCTTAGAACAGGAACAAAAAGAAAACAGCTGGTCCGATGTCATCTGATTACCAGGCGATGAACAGAATACAGCTGGGATGGTGTCCTCTCTGGATCTGAAGTCATCTGGTGGGCCAGTCGATGGAATCTGGAAAGGCCAGTACACTGTAGACTGATGAATGTGGGGCACCTGAGTCCTGGATATCCATATTGACGAATCAACAAAGGCACTTCACAGTCTGGTGTATCAGTATTGACTACCACTGCTCAGCTTTCCATTTAGTAGGCACGGGCACATTTGCTGGGAGGTCCTTGCACTGAGGCCAATAGTACCGAGGGTCAAGAGCTTGAATTATTACCCCGTCTGGGCGCACATAATTCACACAGTGGGAGATTTCACGTCCCTTTCCGTCCACTATTCTCACTCTGTCTATAAACAGTGTCCTGCCTCTCTTCCACTGGGAATACTTTTCATGGAACAGTCTATTCTTTACAAGCTTGTTGGCCCCAGGATGCACACTTTTCATGGCTTCATCCCAGATCCAGGATTTCCTGCAGTTCTCAATTTCCTCCCAGACTTTCCGAGGAAAGGTAGGAAAGGTCATACCACAGATCACATTTGCCTTTCTACGAACCAGTCTCTCCTCTTTACCTGCTTTGGTCAATCTGAGACCGCTGGCCTGGCTTGGGGTGCCAGTCCTGGTTCTGCCAGCTACGCATCCTTAAAGAAATTAGAAACGGATCCCTGACTTCTTCCTCTTGCAAAGCCAGGGCAGTGGCATCACCACTCTCTTCCATACATTCCTCTGAGGCAAGATCTTGAGGCTGTGTACCTGTTCCTTTTTCACAAGGCCACATAGGTTCCTCCTCATCTTCCTCTTCACAGAGGATCTGAGCCCAGGAGTGAGCAGTCGTTCTCACTCCTGAGACTATCCACTCATCACTAGGCATGGAGGTCGACACCTCCCACTCAAAGGCCTCCCACATCTAATCTTCGCTAAGAGACTTGGCTAGGCCCTTCAGGGTCTATTGATGCTTATCCAAACTTTCTTTCTGGGATCCAGCATCCGAAACTCAACTCTGGGTTCTGTCTCTAACTCTGCACCTCTAGCTTTGTGCCACACTCTCCTGAGGGGCCTTCCTCCACAGGCTCTGCTCATGTTGTGTGCCCAACTGCAGATTCCTGAATCTTTGTCCATGTGGAGCTAAACGGATTTGAAGCGCTTTATACGCTTCTTCATATTTTTCTAGGCATCCAGCACAGTGAGCTATCATGAAGACATCCTTCCAGCTATCAAGCATATTTGACATACATGCACTGGATATCCAGGAACCGCCACATGAGGAGGCAGTTGCCCTCCATAGCACCACTTTTCAATATCCCTCAGTCTATTTACTGCTGCTGTTACTGCAACCCGGGTATGATCCGGGTAACAAGCTGGTCCTGAGGCCATAACTGCAGAAAAACAAACAAAAGTTCACTGTAACTGAAAGTCCCACTTTATTGAACACATCCCTTTAGTTGTAAAATGGCTCCTCTGCTGCTGTGTTTACTTTACTACCCCACCCTGTAATGGTGGCGGCAGCACTCCTGTGCATCAACATTCAGAATCTGGGTCAAGCCACTGCGCATCCGATTTACACAATACTACTGATAACTTTTGCTCAAACTGCACAACTTGCTCTGCTCTTGCTTTAAACACATTTACAGGATTTTCCACGGACCTTTTACATGCTGGTAAAATTTATTTGATTCACAGTCCCTTAAAGCTTCAGGTTTTTAGCACAGGATTGCCTGTATAACTAGTGCTGCACATTGGCTACAACTCACAGTCTCTCTCTGGCTTTAAACTTTAAACTGAGGCTGAATTCGTTGCTATGCACACAGTCAATGGCTTAACAGACTTGCACTTGCTGGCAGTACTTGACAACATTACTTGCAAAGTTTACCACACTGCTGCACACACACATTTATATGCATAGGCTGAAAATCACTGTTTGAGCAGTTTTAGGTTGTTACTACTGTTATCAGTAGCAGTTTGCTGCAATGGGGAAAAACGGCCTGCAGCCAGTTCTTGGAGGCCTCAGAACAGAAACGGGTGGGCAGTCCTGCCGATCGTCTTTTCAACCACCAAACTTGCAATTCTGACGATCGATTAGTGGGTTGAGCCAGATTTTAAACTAGAAAGTCTAATTTTTGAAAGTTTACAGCGATTTTAACACTCCTCGACGCTCCTCCACTAGCCAGTACATGCACTCCACTCACACTCCCTCTCGAATGCTGGGGCAGTCTCTGTAGAGCTGGCTGAGGGGCGGGACTGATCTCAGCCTGACCAATCACACGACACCATGCAAATGAGCTCTTCCTCGCAAGGGCTCTTCTCCTCACGGTGATCGTCGAGCAGGCTAATTTAAACTGCAGAATGCAACTTTTTTTCTTTACCAACTGACTCCACGGCGGGAGCCCATTTCAGCCATTTAACATAGCCATTACAACTGCAAGTCTCTCATTCATTCAAAAAGCATTTCCAACGTCCAGGGCACAATTTTTCTGATGCTACCCCTAGTCTTCCACACTTTTCTTTACCACAGTTTATTTTAAAAGCATTTCAAATGTCCAGGGCACAATTTTTCTGTTGCTACCCTTAGTCTTCCACACTTTTCTTTACCACAGTTCATTTTAAAAGCATTTCCAATGTCCAGGGCCTAGAATTTTCCTGTTGCTACCCCTAGTCTTCCACACTTTTCTTTACCACAGTTCATTTTAAAAGCAGGCAAAAATGCTGTAAACTATTTGATGCAGGACAAGGGCACACTCTTTGACTTTACTGCTCCTTGGCAAACAGTTGGCAATTTAAACAGCAGCACAAGATCCACAGCACACAGCAACACACTAGGGAAATTGCTTCAGCTTTTTTGGGCTACCCACTGCCAGATAGCCAAAACACTAGCCCCCTTGCCCGAGCACCTTCCTCCCGGAACAAAATCCAAAGCAGTGCCTCCATTTTTGTAACCCCTCACCCCTGCCTTTTTGCCAAAATGACAGGTGGCATGCAGTTGAAGCTGACAGCAGTACCTGGTGGGGACTGGGTTCAGGGAGGATGAGGTTACTCGGCACAGGGGACCTAGGTTTGGCTACTCTGCACAGGGGCACCCAAATAAATCCGAACACAGGAAGCAATAACTGTAATGTCCAGAACCAGGAATGGGATTCTTCAGTGTGGCTTTTATTCACATCCAAGCTGAACAAACAAAGCATAGACAGACCCCCATGGGGCTACATTTCCTGGTAATGCAGATTACAGACTGCAGAACACTTTATCACCATTTCCAGCCCTCAGGCTCTAAACCCACCAGGCACACAGCCCGGACTTGCATGCAGCTTTGGGTACATAGCCTGACTTGTACACTACTTGGGTTTTCCCCACTGGCCCGGCTCCCCCATCGGCCACTTGATCCACGGTCCATTTGAGGAATGAACCAATTATCCTGTTGTGCTCCCCAAACCACACTAGAGTCTTCGACTCCTAGAGATAATTTTCCTTACAATCCCATGTCTGGGTACTTCCCTCATCACTTGACAAGTGCCTGAGGTAAAGTAGAAATCCACAGAAGAAATCCGTAGAGGTGGACCTGGTCACTAAAGATGGGGAGCCACCCACCTCCAGCTCCCGCAGCCCATACCCGGCCATTTCTCTGGAAACTGAACAATTCCTTTACTGAACTTTCCAATGTAGATTCTGGGTAGACGTCTATCACATCTCCTCTACATATCATTTGCATCCCAACAAGCTCTGGACTTGAACCTACTTTTAATTTGCTTAGCCCATTATTCTAGGCTTCCCAATATTTAGTAGTTCAATCCCCATATTGTCACACAAGTCCCAGGATGAAAAACATAGGCCCTTTTAGCAAGAGCAGACACTCACCCTCACGTTGCAGGTGCCCCACAGGCGACTTACAAATCTTCTTGTTCTCCCAAATAAACACTGGAACAAACAGGCAGCTTTTCCTTCACAAGCAGAACTAGGGGGTTGCCCCAGGAATCTGGAGGGAAACCTTTCCTGCCCCCTCCAAAGGGAGGGGGCACTGAGACCCGAAAACAGCGGTCTCCACCACTTCAGTAATCTTTTGTGTCTCTCTTTAAGGTGGAGGCACACACCCTTCTACTTAAAAGTAGCCCTCTGTCAGAGCTGAGGCTCCTAGAGCCTTACTGAGCTGCTTTCTCAGCAAGCTCCCAACTTCACACACACTCACTGAAGACTGACTGAAGACTGACTTCAAAACCTCCCAACGTTCTATCCAACTCCCTTTGCTGCAGATTCCAATGTGGCTCATGCAGCTGCGATAGTTCTATTGGTGATGTCATCCCTCAGTCTCAGCTGAGACTGAGAACAGAGTGAGACAGTGTGAAACCCATTTAACTGGAGTTTCACAAGCTGCCTTCCCTGCCTTCCACTAGGTCTTACTGGGATTCTAGTAACCCCGGGTAACAAGGGGGTTACATAGGCATATGTTCAAAACATCCCTGGTGGTCCAGTGGACCGGTCCCCATTGCCTGATCGTGGGCATCAGTAACTAAAAGCCCTGGTGGTCCAGTGGACCGGTCCCCATTGCCCAATCATGGGCATCAGTACATACAATCCCCGGTGGTCCAGTGGACTGGTCCCCATCATGGGCATCAGTAACTAAAATTCCTGGTGGTCCAGTGGAACTCCCCCCCAGTGCCCAATCTTGGGCGGAATTACCGAAAGACACCCTGGTGGTCCAGTGGTACCCCCCTCCCCCACCCATCCAATGAGGCCACCACCACCACCCAGCACCCCCCCAGTCAGTGGCGGGTGGCAGCACCCCACCTGCATGCCGCCCGACCACCCACCTACTGACAGCATACAGTAGGGTCTATACGCCTATTGGTCCACTGCATGGACCAATGAGCGTGCAGACCATACTGTACTACACAGGCCCAATATGTGAATGAACACATTGGGGGTGGGGAGGGGGTACCACTGGACCACCAGGGTGTCTTTTTTGGTGATTCCACCCACAATTGGGCACTGGGGAGGGTCCACTGGACCACCAGGGCTTTTATTTACTGATGCCCATGATCAGGCAATGGGGACCGGTCCACTGGACCACCAGGGATTGTATTTACTGATGCCCATGATCGGGTGATGGGGACTGGTCCACTGGACCACCAGGGATATTTAATCCAGATGCCCGTGATCGGGCGATGGACAGCAGTCCACTGGACCACCAGGGATGTACTGTTCCTATGCCCACGAACAGGCAAGGGGGGGCACAATGCTCCCTGGGCAGGGGGCATGTGGACTGTGTTCTGTGTGGGTGGGTGGCTACCCACAGCTGGCGGCTGTCGTGTTGCACCCTACAACATGGCAGCTCACCTGTGGGTGAGTGGCCAGGATTTGTTCTTGGTTTTACCAGGCACAACTCTGCACCCCCCGAGCAGTGCAAGGCAATGTGCCAGCATATGTGCCACACATCCCGGCTGAATATTGGGATGCGCTCGCATATGCATGCCCTTCGCACTTGGTGCGCCAGATAGATTACTGATGCATTCCTGGCACATCGAGTTGCGCAGCTCAACTTGGCCCTTTGAATATCACGCCAGGGCGCATTAGTGGGTTGCACAAAGCGCAACCCTTTTGAATATCCCACCCACAGTGTATAGAGAGAGAGAGAGAGAGAGGCACACACGCACACACACACACTTTTGGCAAATGGGAAGAGAGACAATCAGTAAACGAGGGTATCACAGTTCACATCCAGGTTGAGTCTGGAAGAAACTTCACACTGTCACAAGAGCTCCATCTGCTGTAAGTAAAACAGCACCACCTGCTGACTACAACCCTCCAAGAACTATTTTCTGAAATGGTACTCCTACACTACCCCCAAAATGAATTTTTAAAATGTTTTAACAGCTTTTTTTTTATTACTATTATGCTAAGTTTTTATTTATAAACCAGTTCATAATAGTAATAATGCACTCAAGGGCGTGGTATATTATGGGATATTGTTTCCAATACTGTACTTGCAACTCCCCTGCTCCTTTCCACTCTCCTTATCTTGTGGTCCCACTCGTATCAAGCATTCATTCCACTCCCCCCCCCCGGGAACAAGCTCCCTTGACCCATGCCCTTCTCTCCACTAGCATGGTCATGACCTCATTCCCCCTTCTAGGACCTTTGACTAAGTCTGACCTCCAGGCTGCTACCCCTTTTTCTGCACTGTGCTCCCTTAACGCACATCTCCTGATGGATGTCAGTAACTGGTTGTTTTTGGTTTTTTTCCTTCTACTTGCAGAATGTATTTTCACCTTTATTTAATTTGACATTGTAATCACCAGGCATTGTTGAAATATTTATAGGAGTCATGCGATTTGTCTTTGTACTAATTGTAGTGCATTTGTTGTATTTTCTGTCTATTCCTGTAACTTGATTGCATGTTGTTGTACAGATGTGGAACCTTTGTAAAAGAGCATTTGCTCAAAGGTGTTTTCCGAACTATTGAAATAATAATAAAAAAAAAAATATATATATATATATATATATATATATATAAAAAACATCACTTCTCAGGCGGTTGAACGCACTCAGCCTGTGGCCTCGTACCCAACCACCCGGGGCGTGACGATATCTCATGATATACCACACCCTGTCATGCATTATTGCTTAAATAGAGCCTCCTCAGGTTAGTCTCTCATAGTATAAAAGACTCCTGTCATAAAGTTTTGGGCAGCCAGAACTGCTCCACTTTGCTTTGCAGTCCTCTCACCCAAACTTCATGCTAAGAATCTCTTGTACTAAAAGAGACACCCTGCGGCGGTCCTATTATCATATAGAGTAAGATATGCAGATATACAGTTCAAGGTGATGCTGTAGAGATGGGGATTTTATGAGGAAGCAGCTGATGCTACAAGAAGGACTTTGAAAAATATTATATTTTAGACACAATTCAGCTCATATTTCTCTTTTTTTCCTGTAGCTGTCTTCCCCTATTTTGTGTAATTACATACATTTCCATGAAAATGGGACCCTTGGTGGGGAAGGGTGGCAGTGATGAGAAACCAAAAGGAGTAGTCATATTTTTATCAGGCTCTCAAGCGATATTTAATAAATTGGACTAAACAGTTTAAAGTGACTTTTCAATACTTTTTTTTGGTGGATAGTATACAGGCAAGGTCGGTGCAGAGAATGGTCAAGCCCAGAGGAGAAGCAAACTCAGATCTCTTCAAACTGAAGGGGAATGTTGTCACTCAGAATAAGCAAGGTGATGCCCCAGTGACAGCAAGTGCCCCAGCTTAGGTGTCATTGGCAACTTTGAACAGAACCCTCCAACAGCTATATAAGCCCATGCAGGACTTAGATAAAAAAATGAATAACTTAAAAATGAATAACTTTATCCAATGGATTACAGTGGTGGAGGCAAGCATAGACTGTGCCAAAACAAAAGCATGGCAATCTGCAAAGATGACAAAAAAGTTCTACCAGAATCATATAGATTAGTTAAGCGCAGTGGTTAAATTGGAAATGTTTAGACGGGGGAAACCCATATCTAGATTTCTTGGTGATGGAACTGTCATTTCTAGGTGGTGGAGCTCTCCTATAGTATTCAGTGGAAAAAGAAGACATAGGTGGTGGAACTATAATACAGTTTTTTGAAGGGTGGGACAACTAAATTCCTGTGAGTTCCTGCCCAATTTAACCCCTAGTCCAATGTGCTTATTCAACTGGATAAAATAATATGAGATAATGCTTGTGTAACTTGATTTGCTTTGTGGCTTTCCACCTCTCTATCCATGGGATATACCACTCTGTAGGGGTATGATGCAAGGAACCCTAGAGGAGGGTTCCCCCCCACATGTGCCTGGAATGAATGTGTCAGCTAATGGTAGGTTAGAAAGAAGCCCATGGGGAAGAGAGATGAGCCGCTGGAGGAGGGGGGGTGGATGGTGGGCAACGAGAAAGAATCCTGGCAAAGCCCAGGATGTTTGTGACCTTTTAAACTCAATGGGGGAGTGACATTGTTGCTCCACCAATTGAACCATGGCTTAAATCCCTCCCATTCAATGTGCTTACGCAACTAGATGAGATATGAGATAATGCTTGTGTAACCTGATTTGCTTTGTGGCTTTCTGCCTCTCTATCCATGGGATATACCACCCTGTAGGGGTATGATGCAAGGAACCATAGAGTAAGGTTACCCCCCCCATGGGTGCCTGGAATGAATGCATCGGCTAAAGGTAGGTTAGGAAAAAGCCCAAAAAGAATACCTAAGATGTCAAGCTTTGAAGATGATGAATGAATTCTGTGAAAAGAAGGGCTAACTTCCTAAGGAGAGAGGGGAAAGCCAGGGCCACCATCCACCTCCATCCAACAGAGGAACCTAACTAACTAATGTGAAGAAAGCACTAAATCTAACTAATATTATGACCATTGGCATGGAGGAGAGAGAAAACCCCCCTTTGAGGAGGAAACCCCTGGGGATCCAAGGCCTAGGTCACCTTCCCCCCAGGCTGATGACGTTTGATTAGAGGACATAAATCAGTAAAGAGAATGGTTCATAGATGAGGGATCTAAGTAGTGAAAAGTAATGAAATAGACATGAGTATGGAAGATGATGAAAAATAGGGAAAGTCCCTGAAAGAAAGCACAATAAAATATGGAACATGAGGCTTCGCATGTCTCGAAGAAATGGAGGCAAGGATGAATACGGATGATGATGATTGCCACAAGAGGGTGGCAGGACGATGCGGTAGCATGAGATCAAATGAGAGGTGTGCCTGAGAATATGCGGACTATATGTGTGATATGCTTGATAGTGCAATGTGACTAAGTAGACTGCTTGAAGGAGGTAGATTCGGAATGAATAGAGAGATGTGAATAAGGAGGCTTCTCAAAAAGGAGGTAGATTCGGAAAGGAATAAGAAAGGAACTTGAATGATGGTGGTGAGCTCCGAGCCTGCCCTTAACAAGGGGCGACGGACAGGAAGGTATGGCTCTTGAGTGGAGGTACAGTCTAATCATGGTAACAGTGATGGATGAGGAATGAGGCCATGAGTGGAGTGAATCCCTGATGACTGGTACTAGAAAAGGCATGCCTGGAACTCGCTATGCTAAGGAAAGAAAAATAGGAATGAATGAGGTATGAAGATGGACTGAAGCCATGGAGGCTGGAACGGAAAAGTGCAGTATGAAAGGCAGAAGGATGGTAAGGATGCAGTGGGTTAGCAAAAGGACCCCGCCAGTAGGAAGAAAACTGCAATAGGGCAAGTCGGAGGAGGTCAGACAGAGTCGCCAGAGCATAATGCTATGGAGGCTGGTAAGCAGATGAGGCTGAGTCAACTGAGGCATGGTAGGATGGGGAACCCCAAAAGAAAAGCACAAGTGTAGCTGAGGAGGCAAAGGGAAGGACATGGATCGAGCATTCAATGCGAAGGAGAAGACCCATATGGAGGTAGGATGATGGGAGACGAAAAGAATTCCAAAGAAGGACAGAGTAAAGAAGGATCGAGAGGTAGCAGAGACCCACTAAGGGCATGCTCAAGGAGTTGATAAGAGACAGTAGAGAAGAGAAGCAAGGATGGGAAGGAGGAAATCCATGTAGGAGTTATAGGAACAAGGAGTATCCATATGCACTTACAAGGATATTCCAGAGTTGCTGATAAGGAGACAAAGAATACTGCAGATCGGCTTGGAGGAGCGAAGCGCATGATTGAGCGATGTGAGTGAGCAGAAACTGAGGCTGAAGAGACATACCTGAGTATGCGATGTAATCGATTAAACCCTGAACGATGAGGACCTGAGGTTGTAGTCAATGAGGTAGTACGGAATTCAGTGATAGGAATGGCAGAATAAGTGATGTAAACAGACAAACTTTAAGGTAATGCAGAGTCAATGATGTCTGGATTTAGGAACATAATATGACTGTAGTTATGAACTCTATATATACAGCAGGATGGCTGCGGTTGATAGGTGGCATAGGAGTCATGGTAGGTATGCCCAAAAGAAATATCAACAGTAGGCTACAAGGGGAGTGAATTCTGAAGAGCTAGTATGGAATCGGAAGAAGAGGAGATGGGAATGAACATGAAATAACTCGAATGAAGGTAACGAGCTCCATGGAGCGACACAAATAATGATGCTCCTCAAAAGGAGGCAGAGTCCGAGGCTGAGAAGGCGTGACAGGAACCAAAGGTTATACGAATCGAAGGTAAGCACAGGACGGCGATCAAGGGGAGACAAATCAGATGATGTATGATGAGAAGGGAAGTCATGAGTGGAAAGAATCCATGATGCTCAGAACAAGAATTAGTGATAGGCTGAGGAAGGCAACAGGAACGGATGAGGTACAGTGAGGGATTGATGCCATGAAGGCAGGTACCGGAAAGCGAGGTGTGAGAGGATGAAGGATGTTAGGGAGGTTAATAGGGTGGCATAGGACCCAGACCAGTACGGGATGAGAACTGCATGGGGGCGAGTCGGAGTAGGCGGTATAAGATCCATGGTAGGTACGGCCAGACGGAGCAACAGAATAGCGCAGACGTGGCAGCGAACCATGCCAAGGCATATTGAAAGAGGGAGCGAATCAGATGAGCAGGTCAAGTCCAGGTATAATGGATCTGAGGGGGCTAATGAGTTGAAGGATCTCTGATGAAGGGAGCGAGGATGGGTGACAAGGAGCAAGTAGACTCCGTGAAGGAGGAAGGCTCTGCAAGGGGGCAGGAGAGCAAGCTGGATGAGGTGGCACTTAGGCCCGGTTCGATGGAAGGTTGGATGGAATCAGCCATGGATGGCCCAAGGATAGGAATGGCAGAGAAAATGAACAGATAAATCGTGGCACGAGGAGACAGAAGCCATGACTGGATTGACACCTGGATGGCTGAGTTTGTCGAGAGAGCCGAGGAGAGGGAATTAGAAGAGGAGGAGGAGACATGAATGAACGTGAAATGAACTTGCACGAAGGAAGAAAAAAGGAAGTAGGCTCCTCAAAAGGAGGTAGACTCCGAGGCCAAGAAGGGAGATCTGGAACCAGAGGCAACCCAAGGTGAGTGATCGAGGAAAAAAATGGTTGAGCTACGATTAGGAGGGAGAAAAATTAGATGAGGTATGAGAAGGGGTGAAACTAAGAGCACAGCGAAACCATGATGGCTGGTACTAGAAAGGCACTATGACAAGGAAAAGAAAAATAGAAAATGGATGAGGTACAAAGAGGCAGTGAAGCCATGGAGGCTGGTACAGGAACTGAAGTATGAAAGGGAAAGGATGGAGGGAGGTCAAAGGGATAGCAGAGGACCCTGCCAATACAGGATGAGAACGGCCAAATTCGGGATGGCTGGTGTGACATGAAGAATGATAACCCGAGTCTTGAACCAGATACAGGTGACCAGAGAGCCGCGGGTTGATGATGTGGCATATGAGTAATGACAAGTAAGCCCAAATAAATCTCGATTGCAGGCCAGATGGAGGCTATCGTGGATCTGAGATGGCTACAGAGTTGAAGAATCCCTGATGGAGGGATCGAGGATGGAAAGGAGGAAGACTCCGAAGGGGCAGAGCAGTCAGCCAAAGCAGACAGATGGATTAAAGGAAAAATAGGAGCAGGTTGGTGTGAGGCATCGAGGAGCTGACAGGGCTAAATGAATTGGAATAAGTCAGCCAGAGACAGGGTGAGGTAGTGAAGCCTTTGAGATAAGACAGGGCAGTGGAGGCAAGGAGATGTTGCATGATAGCTGAACTAGAGGAGCAGAAAGGAAAAGGTCAGAGGAGCGAGGGATAGAAGCCAAGGTAGAGGTCTGCCAGGGGAGAAGGGTGCAGGAAGAACTATGCACCCAGTGCAGAAACAGCAGGAAGGAAACTGGCACAGGACATAGACTGGAAGTAAGGAATAATACAGTAGAAAGCACACAAATTCAGGTTATAGAATCTCAGAACTGAGGAATAACATCATAGAAAGCAAACGTAGTCAGATTTTTAATTTTTTTTATAGCTCAGAACTGAGAAATATAGGAACAACACAAATGCTGATAAGGCGAATCAAAGGTAGCCGCAGGCCAGGGTCGCTGGAAGGCCAGATGGAGTCAGCCACAGATGGCCCAATGATGTGAATTGCAGAAGATATGAGAATGGCAGTAGGGCGGCAGCGAATAGATGAACCGTGACATGAAGAGAGAGAGAGAGAGAAGTCATGACCAGAGGGAATCCTTAAGGGCGGATGATGGATGGAATCAGAAACCTGATGTAGACGGCGTGTGGGCCACGGATCCAGGAGGCAGGCATTAGAGTAATGATATTGATGCCCGAAAGAAATACTGTGGAGACCAAGGAACACCTAACCAGGCTGGGTGACAAACTATCATACATTTCATCCAGCATCTCCTTCTCTGAGATCCTGCCAGTCTGGGAGAGGGGGAAGATGGACGGAAGGTCAGAAAAGGGTAGAGAGGGGAGCTAAACATGTGGTTCAAGGGCTGGTGCCAGGAAAAAGGACACAGATTTGTAGGGAACTGGCAACAGTTCTAAGAGCGAAAGTTCTTTTAAATTTGATGGACTGCATCTGACTAAAGAGGGAGTCAGTGCATTGGGGCAGAAGTTTGATGTCTTTGCAGAATATTTAAACTAGGAAATGGGGAGAGGGATGCAGCACCCCATACGTTGAATGGGAAGAACACCCCCCCCCCCCAGCTAGTGGTCAAACAGGGATTCAGTATGTTTGCAGTTCATTTGCATCACCAGGTAAGAAAAAGAGTCCGTCTCCCATACGACGCACAGGGGAAATGCCAAACCTCACCCAACAACTAACGCACCGAAATCTGGCCAATGGAAAATCATGTACACAAATGCTCACAGCCTGGGAAATAAGATCTCAGACCTTCAGACAATAATATCAGAGGCTAAACTGGTCATAGTAGCAATTAGTGAGACATGGTTTATCAGTAACCACACTTGGGAGACTTCAGTACCTGGCTATGTACTGTTCATAAGAGAATAAGGTGGAAAAAGGGGGGGTGGAGTGGCCCTGTATGTCAATGAAAATATCAAAGCTACAGAAATTCAGAATACACATAAGGAGCCAGAAGAACTGTGGGTCACCCTGGAAACAGGAAATGGGACAGCCATAAGAACCGGGGTTGTCTACAGGCCCCCAGACCAGGGGAAGGACATAGATACATTACTGTTAGAAGATATACAAAACATGACAGCTAAAGGGGAGGTTCTGATAATGGGAGACTTCAACATGCCGGATACAGATTGGTCAACACCAGCAGGAACATCTGCCAGAACTAGACACATGGTGGATTCCCTGCAGGGGGAGGGCCTCAAACAACTGGTACAACAACCCACAAGAGACAGGGCTATCCTAGATCTAGTACTGACTAACAGGGAAGGGATCACAGATCTCTAGGTAGAAGGTCACCTGGGAGCCAGTGACCATCACATGATATGGTTCAATTTGGCCACTACATCTAAATCATCCCATTCCAAGGCAAAAATATGGGACTTCAGAGGAGCTGACTTTGATAAGATGGCCAACAGAGTTAATAGAGCCCTGGCAAAAATAAACACATGTGAGGGGGTACAGGCAAAGTGGGCAAGCATTAGGGATGCAATACTTGAAGCAACATCCCATTGTGTTAGACAGAAAAGGAAGTGCAAAAGAAGAAGGAAACCATTTGGTTCTCAAATACAGTAGCAGAAAAGGTCAGAGCCAAAAGGCTGGCCTTCAGGAAATATAAGGGAACACAGCGGGATGAAGATAGGGAGGCATACCAAACTGCCCTAAGGGAAGCAGGGAAGGCAGTAAGGCAGGAAAAGTCCCAAACTGAGGAAACACTAGCACAAACAGTAAAAGAAAGTGACAAAACTTTCTATAGCTACATTAGTGAAAGGAGAAAGTCCAGAGGGGGTATTGCTAAGCTCAATGGAGAAAAGAGGGCATGTGAGGAGGAGGACCCTGTAAAAGCATCTATCCTAAATAGATACTTTTGCTTAGTATTTACTGAAGAGAAGGTAGGGCAGAGCCCACAGCTCAGCACCATGCACACAGGGGGGGAGGGAGGTGAGCACTACTCCCTTCACAAAAGAAAGGGTCCTACAACAGCTCGCTAAGCTCAGGGTGGATAAGGCAATGAGACCTGATGGCATACATCCCAGGGTACTTAAGAAGTTAAGGGTAGAACTAACAGAGCCATTAGCAGAACTGTTTAGTGAGTCTCTGAGCACAGGCGAGGTCCCAGAAGACTGGAGAAGGGCTCATGTGATCCCGCTCCACAAGAGTGGTAGCAGGGAGGAGGCAGGGAACTACAGACCAGTCAGTCTTACCTCAGTAGTGGGCAAGATTATGGAGGCACTCCTTATGAAAGGATAGTGCAACATCTGGAACCATAGGGCACAGGATTCAAGACAGCATGGGTTTACAAAAGGAAGGTCCTATCAAACTAATCTCATGGATTTCTTTGACTGGGTAACCAGGAGTGGTGGACCAAGGGGGAGCAGTTGATGTCGCTACCTTGACTTCAGCAAAGCTTTCGACACTGTTCCACATAGAAGATTGATAAATAAGCTGGGTAGGCTCGGGGTGGGTCAGAAGTTGGTCAACTGGGTGGCAAACTGGTTGAAGGGCAGAAAGCAGAGAGTGGTGGTAAATGGTATGCAGTCAGAAGAGATGCAAGTCACAAGTGGGGTACCTCAGGGATCAGTCCTGGAGCCAGTCCTCTTCAATATCTTCATTAGTGACTTTGCAAATGGACTAGAGGGTAAGGCTTGTCTGTTTGCAAATGACACCAATATCTGCAACTGAGTAGATGATCCAGATGGGGTGGGCAGAATGAGAAGAGATCTGGATAAACTAGCAAAACAGTCAGAAGAGTGGCAACTGGGATTTAATGCAAAGAAGTGCAAGATCATGCACATAGGGAAGAGAAACCCTGAAGCCACCTATATGCTGGGAGGGAAGTTGCTGGCAGTCACAAAGGAAGAAAGAGACTTGGGCATCATCATCACTGATGACCTGAAATTATCCAAGCAGACCTCTAAAGCAGTAGGTAAGGCTAGGGGCATGTTAGGGTGTATTAGTAGGGGTATCACAAGTCGTACGAGGGAGGTAATAATCCCTCTTTACAAGACACTAGTTGAGCCCCATCTGGAGTACTGTGTGCAGTACTGGAGGCCACACCTTCACAAGAACATTAACCAAATTGAGGCAATCCAGAGAACGGCAACCAATATGGTACAGGGACTACATCAGAAGACATATGAGGACAGATTAATGGAGCTCAATATGTATACCCTTGAGCAAAGGAGGGAGAGAGGTGATATGATTGAGACATTCAAACACCTTAAGGGCATTATCAAGGTGAAAGAGGCTAACATGTTTAAATACAAGAAAAATAGCAGGACAAGAGGACACAGCATGAGATTAGAGGGAGGCCGATTAAGGGTGAAGGTGAAGAAATTCTTTTTCACAGAAAGGGTGGTGGATGCATGGAACGGCCTGCCTCAGGAAGTGGTGGATATGAATACAGTGCAGGGCTTCAAACAGGCATGGGATAGGCACAAGGGAGCAATACAGATGAGTATGAATAGATAGGCCACTGACAGAGCAAAGGCCGATGGCACATTTATAAGGTAGAAAAAGAAATGGACAGACTGGATGGGCCTTGCGGTTCTTATCTGCCATCAGCTTCTATGTTTCTATGATAGCAGCCGGTACATTAGGGGAACAGCAGGAGGAATAAGAATCATGAGAGGTCATGAGAGAGGAGAATACGAATAGGAAGGTGAAGGCAGGACAGGGCCAGATTTTTTTTTTTTGAGTCTTCCGAATGCCAGGTTCCCAAGAATCAACTCTTGCAGGCAGCCTTCAGAAAACATAGGGTGCAAAAGGCAACTTTCTGGGTATGCAGACACTCCCAGCACCCAAGAAATAAGCACAGGTCCATCCATATGAATACATGGATAGTCCAAATGGTATGACCTACGATACACGCAGAAGGTAACATAGGGTTGGCTAGATGAAGTGACCCTGCATAGACAGAAGGAGGGACAGAGTAAGAGAACAAAGAAACGGGAAGATAAGAGCTGGAATCCATGCCTAATGTGCACAATGTATGCCTTCCATTGCATACAGAATAACAAAGCACTGCAGTAATGGCAGGACGTTTTCGCAGCATACCCTAATCCGACATTGTCATCCAACGTCACCTCCCCCATGACTTACATTGAGCAGTAATCAAGTACGATGGAAAACAATGAAGAAGGTCCCCATAAACACCTTGCTGCATCGTAAGTACCATATGTAGGCGAACTGAGCATAGAGCCCAGCAGATCCAGAAGTGCAGAGGTACTGCAGCAGACAACAGCGGGTGGCAAAGGATCGAGGCTGACCGCTGACAGATTGATAGAGTGACCAACCAAGAAACAGGGCCAGGGCATTTGTGGGAGAAATCAAGGTACAGAAGAGGGACCCCAGGAACCTCCCTAGACTGAAAGACCGTGGCAGTCAAAGGGAGAGGTGCAAAACCAAAGTAAAGTATGTTGGTGGTGCAGGAAACTCAGTGGGAATTCAGAGTGGCAGGCTATAGAATCGGCAAAATGGAGCCGAGATGGAGGCAGGCGACAGGACTGTGTACTGGAAAACAAAGGAGGCAAGGAGAGAAATGGACAGTACAAGGGGGGCAGAAAACAAGAGTAGATTCCAGGAGAGAGAGCCAGGGGGAGCATCAGGGAGTGAGGTAGTTAACCAGTGGACGAGGAGCAAGCTGGGGGTGTTGCAAACCATGGCAACTAAGAGATGCTGCATGTACTCAGGAGGAGTTAAGAGCAGCACCTCCAGCTGAAATGAGAAAGAATCCTGGCGAGGCCCAGGATGTTTGCGACCTTTTAAACTCGATGGGGGAGTGATGTTGTTGCTCCGCCCATCAAACCACGGGTTTAAAGCCCTCCCATTAAGAAAATTAGCTGCTCCAATCCAGACTGGAGAACCTGGAGTATCAAACATGTTCCTATAATGTGCTGATTTTGGGAATCCCAGTGGAGCAATATGGAAAGAATTAAAAGCATTTACAACTAACAGACAATTTGGAACTTCCTACAGATATTCTGCCTTTAAAATTGGACAAGGTGTACAGAATTACACTGAAACACACCTCGAATTTGCACTCTGGTCCCAGTACCATCTTGGTGGTAATGGAGGATTCATATGAAAGAGGTGCAGTTATCAGGGGTGCTAAACAAGCCAGATGAATTAACTTTGAAGAAGTCTATATTTCAGTATACCCTGACTTCCGCAGTGGAACACACTTCTAGAGAAAAGGCTTCAACAAGGTTGGCAAGTCTTTGCAAGACCTATGGGTCCAGCACTAGTGGCTGTTTCCTTCCAGGCTCCAGGTAGTGGATGGCAGACTGAAGTACATGTACACTGAACCAAAGGACGTAGGAAAACTGGTGCAGTGACTACTGGATGACATATATTGTGATCATGGGGAAGAAAATTCTGACATGTAGGAACAGTAGGATTACTCTGGTGGTAAAGTAGTTTTGTTCAAGACTGATAGGGGTGGGGTGTAGGGGTCTCAAAGCATCCAATTGATTTTTAATTTTTTATTTTTTGAGATATTCAGTAGACTTGGGAGACAGCAGGAAACTTTTGATATCCTGAGAGATATAAAAGCTATAGACATTTTAGCTTTTTTATGCTGAGACATTACGAACAATATGGTGTTTTCTTCACACAAACAGCCTTCTGTATCGTTCTCTATCTGTTGTGTCAAGGTAGTGTTTTGCACCAGTTTCAGGCTCCCATACTTAGCTGTATGGGTGCCCCCCCCCTCCCCACACACAAATACTCAATGTGGGATATGGAAATCTTGGACTTGTGTTAAAGTTTACTTCCTGCACTTGCTGAGTGATTGTTTTATTGTGCACAGTTTATACTGTTACAGAAGGGCTTACATTGGGCAGGAGCCCACAGGAACTCAGTTCCACCACCTCCCAAAAATTATATGGCAGCTCCACCACCTCTGTCATCTTTCTCCATTGACTGCTATATGAGAGTGCTATCACCTAGAAAGGACAGTTCCACCACCCAGAAACCTAGATGTGAGAGTTCCTCCATCTAAACATTTCCAGTTTAATCCCTAGTTACAGTGCTAAATTCAGTGCTCACATTAGGAAAGTCACTTACCTAATTTTATTTTTAGCCATCTTGCCTTGGACTTGAAATTCTATGAAGACTAAATGGGAGTGGGGGAGCATAAATGCTTATAGTATAGTGTGAGCTATTAGTGATGGGGCCACTTTTGGCCAAGAAGGACTCTAGTTTTCTTACTGTCGGACTTGACGTGGGATTATTAATTTGTGGCCCCTGGGTAATCCTAAGGCTCATTGATCACCTTTTATGGGTTGAATTCACTGCAGTTTTATTCATCTAATTCATAGTTTGTGCTGTGATTTACTGTACATAGGGAAAGTCTATTTTAACTCCTGGTCTACATGTTTGGTGACTTAACTTTAAGTGATTTCTCTATGTATTAATTTTATGAATGTGTTATGCAAAATACTATAAACCAGAAAAGAATGTGTTTATTCTTGAAACAACCACTAGTATCTTCCAACCATTTCCAAAAATACTCAGATATGATATTTTTATAATACTTGAGGCTACGTTTAGAGAGCTGTAAGATTTAAAGAGTGTAATACAGTTCTTCAGTGTTGCTATATGCATATACATGCCAACATAATGTGATGAAAATGACAGGACTTTAAAAATGCAGTGAATCATTTTATGTTTTTTATATCGAGATGAACCATCTTATGACAGGCAGTATAGCCTAGAGGTTAGAGTAATGAACTTGTGCATTAGTTTGGTACTTGCAGACCTGGGTTTGATTCCCACAACCACCACTTGCATACGGTGTGACTCTGAGCAAGTCACTTAACTAGCCCAAAGCTCCCGGGTTGCCCATGAAAACAGGTACTTGTGCCTAGTGGGCCTTACCCAGTTCAATCAATCAATCTTTATTTTACCAGGTGGAACACCATTCAGGTAACTCATTTACAAGATGGACCTGAGTTGGTTTGCATTATACAAAACTGGTAACAACAGCAACAACAACAAAAACAACAGTGTAAAAGGATGGTAACAGGGACCCTTTAACAGGCCAAGTAAAGCTGCATAACAATGTATATGATACAGTGCAAAGAAGATTACATAGTCAAACAAGCAACATTTTACATATGTAAAACAAGACAAAAATTTTTTTTTTTATATTGAAATGAACCATTTTATATTTTTTAAATATTGATATATGGTCACTGTGGTGCTATCTTAATATGTCTACTTATCTGACTCCAGGCTTTCATTAAACAAAGTCTCTAGCTCTAACGGTTCCAAACTTATTATATTTTAAAGACAAAATATCTTTTGAAAGGAATAACTCTGGAACTGTTGGGACTAGAAACGGAAATATTTTTAAATGAAAGCTTGGAGTCCTGCCTTTTAGAAATGGTGTCATTATTATATTGATATAATGTAGCAGTACTAATTATGTTAACAATATAAAAAACAGGCAGTTTTCTCTAGCTATATCAATATACATATTTACATCACAACATCATTTTTTTTGTAAAATAAATATTATCAATATACTTTTTAATATCAACATGGAAAATGTCATGACAATTTAAAAAAATATTTTTTGCACTTTTTCTGAATTTTGGTATCAGTCCCCATAACTTAATCGATATCTATATAAGTGTAATATCCATAAACATTTATCTTATACAATACCTTAAATTGCATGGCTAACATTTAACTCTCCTCACCAGCAGTACGAATTCTTCCTCACTTTCACAGCCTTTGGCTGTGAAAGCATCGGAAGATAACAAAAGGTGACAAAAATAGGACCCTTGTCCATTGGAGCTGATTTGTTCCAGCTGCGCATTCCCACCTGAGGTCATAATTTCCTGCTTGTGACATCAGAGTTGTCACTGTTTGGTGGGCTTTCTGGGCTGCTGATTTGTTGTTGTTTAAAACAAAGGCAGTTTAGTAAAAGCATTTCTTAGCCAGAATCAGGCTGTTGCTAAGAAACTGTTTTCTTGGCATAGTGTTCTAGTTCTGTTAGAACATCTGACGTAGCAGCCCACTGAGTTCTAGAATAATTTTTGGATGATACAAGTGAAATAGAAATTTATAATAGTATATAGTCAAGTGTTGTTGTGGATGGAAATCCATCCCTTTCAAAATGTTGTTTTATCACAGTTCAAAGGTACAACAACATTTTGAAACCCTCTAGAGGGTTCACAAGCCACACTACCTTTAAACTGCAGGATCAACCAGATACAGACTAATGTCGCAGACAGCATCAACTTGATCACACCTGAGACGTCGCTCAGCAGTCGCAGGATCAGCCAGATATGAAAAAAAAGAGCAGGATCAACCAGATAACTTTTCTCTTACATAAAAATACGATTCAGAATCAACCAGATATTAAAATAACTCACAAAATAATAACAGGAGCCCTCACTGCAACTTGCCTTTCACTTAGCGAGAAATACGTCTGCCATGTTTTTTTTTCTTTAAGCCCACCCAAACACATCAAACAGCCAATGGGAAGCCCCGCTTTTTAGATGTACAGACTTCTGCTCCCTAACAACCACACCAGGGACCCTAGCAACTAGTCTTTAATGCCTAACTAAAATGGAGATGCAACAATTACTTTTTGTACAAAAAACAAAGATTTTAAATTATTTTTTATGGGTACTATACACACTATAAAAATTGTGGATGGGCAGCCTCATGCCCAACCAGCCTGTTGTGCCACCTCAGGATTCTGATGACATTAGACCTTGAGAGTGAAGCTCTCGAGGTCTGAATTCATCAGAACCCCTCTGTGGCACAACAGGTTGGTTATGCATGGTTGCCCATCCACTATTCTCTATTTTTTTGGTATTTTTAATATTTATGTGTATTGTAGAAATACAGATATATAACTGTAAAAAAAAACAAGGGTTAAGGGGTAAAGTAAGGGAGGTGTAGAAAATATTCCAGATATAACTAGGGTAGAAATAAAAGGGATTAAAGAAATCAATCAATCAATCAATATCTTTATTTATCCAGGCGGGCACCATTGAGCAAGCTCATTTACCAGGTGGGCCTACGACATACAACAATAATACAATTGAACATATAAGTACAGGCATAGCAACAACCATTGAGCAAGCTCATTTACAGGGTAGATCTATGACATACAAATAATAATACAGTTGAGCATATAGTACAGCCATTGGGACATAAGTACAGCCATTGGAACAACATGTTTTGTAATAGTCTATAATAATAATACATATGCAGTGAAAATGACAGAAGACATCAGTCAGAAAATGGGCATAGAAATAGTGCTTGTACAGGCTTAGCGCATGATGTTGAGCATTTCTGCAAGGTTTAGTTGTAATATCTGAGGGGAAGGGCAGGAGCGGGAGAGTTATGCAGCATGGACTACATAGTGCAGAGAGGGCAGGGAATCACAGTGTTCTTGTGTATGGTAGGCTGACGGTCACAGTTGTATGGGAGCGGCAGGTGGTGTGCTAGCACAGAGATGAGATTTCCAGCTGATTACTGGCCATTTACCGTAATTGCGGCAAATACAACAGATATGAGGATGAAAACCGCTGGGATTATGTACTCCGTGGGCTCGGATTTGGGCAGTGGTACAGGCTGTGGGTGAGGATCGTAGGAAATACAATGGATTAAAGAGGAACAGGAAAAATCTAATAACACCCTATCTAGGCTCAGGGTACAAAGGGAAAAGCAAGTAAAAGTCTACGTAAAAATTTAAAGGGGAAGCAAATTAGTGCCTAACTCGGGTATAGTAACAGGGGGTAATCCAGACAAAAGAGGGGAATTAATATACACCTTATCTGGGGTAAGGGTATCAATTCAATTTCAGGCAATTGGGTATTTGATTTGGGAATGTTGGGAGTACTGCAGTGCAGTAGCTGTGTGGTGGCAGTCTTCAGGGAGAACCCCCTAGAGACTGAGATTCTGTCCGATCTGTGTGCACCTCTCTGGGCTGAGGAGGGGGATCTCTAGACTCTGGGCCAAGTTGGCAAGGATTCGAGGAGTCTGTTCCCTTACCCAGAGGCCACCATTTCCATGGCCACTGCCTCAGATGGTGCCCAGAATGAGGACCGTCGCAACACACATGGTGGCCCTCACTGAAGTGCTACTTGTGCAAGGATGGGGGAAGGCATGGAGTTACATTATCATGGTCTTCAACAAATGGTTAAAGGCATGGTGTATGGAAGAAGGGTTTGGATTCATTCATGGCTGGGGGCTTACCTGGAGTGATAAAGACCTGTACAAATGGGATGACCTCCATTCAGCCAGCAGAGGAATGGCAGTGCTGGGTAGGAAGTATAAATGTTACTTTGATGGCTGTTTAAACTAGCCAAAGGGGGAGGCAGAAGTAAGAGGGAGGTGGTGACTTCCCCCACCCCTCCAATACTGGAGCAGCAATGAAGAAAAGCCCAAGTGAAATAAATTCCCCAGGTGTAGTGGAGAGTGTTGGGAGAAGGGGCAAGAGGGTCAAGGGGTGGAACTGAGGCTGAGAAAAATACAAGGGAGGGCGGGCAGAGGGAGGATGAAATGGAGAAGGACAGTACCAGTGAAAAGGGTGGGGTGAAGAATGAACTCAGGAAGGTATTACAAAGGTGGGGCAGGGAGGGAGAAAATGAGTGCAGAGCCATGCGTGCCAATGCAAGGAGCCTAGATAACAAAATTCCTGACCTTGAGGCTAACACTGCAGATGCAGATCTGGATCTGGTGGCCATAACAGAATCAAGGTGCATGGACAACCACAGGTGGGAGGTGGCCATACCGAGTTACAATCGTCTGAGCCCTTTCCTCACTCAGACAACTAAATCAAGGGTAGCCACTGGCACGTTCTTGCCCATATTGTTCTATGGGGCCCCAGTGCTACACTCACTGAGAAGCACAGAGATGCAAAAGCTGAGAACATTATATCATAGTGTTGGGCATTTTGCCTTAGGTGCACTGCCCCTAGAACACCACTGCAAAGTATTGCACTCACTAAACTGGCCTTCTGTTGAGGACAGATGAATGTACCCTTCCCTATGTCTGGCCTTCAAGTTTCAGCAAACTAATGTCCCCCTAGTCTGATTGGTACTATAACACCTAAACATTCTGGAAGAATGTTAAGGTCCTCTTATTGGCAGCTCCTCCATGTCCCCAGGGTCCGAAAGTCTCAAGGACTCCAGTTGTTCACTGCTTACATACCGTCCCTCTGGAATGGCCTCCCCTAATAATCTCCAAGAGTATAGCTCCCTGGGAGGCTTTAAAAAAGGCCTCAAGACCCACTTATTGGGGCTAAGTCTCTGCTCATGTTACCGCTGAGTATCAGAACACTCCAAAGGGCTACCTCATTTGGCTTCACTGGGGACTAGGGCTCCACCTGGAGGGATGCAGGCCTATACAGGTGCGATGGTCTACATCTATCCTGGAGGGGAACCAGGATCCTAGGTGATAGGTTTAAATGCTTCAATGGAAAACATTTAAACTAGCCAAGGTGGGAGGCACTGAAGAGGAGAAGAGAAATCCTAGCCCCCCCCCAAAAAAAAATCAGGGTAATTAGTGAGGTAAACACCAAGATAGAGCAGTCGATAGGGAGAAGGGCAGGGGTAAATGGAGAAAAGGACAAAGGCAGTAGGGACAGGGATGGGGCAAAAAGAAATAAAGCCATAAAAAATGGAAGGTAATGAATACCAATGCCCATAGTCTAGGTACAAAGCTCCCTGAAATGGTGGCTTTGATGGAAGAGGGATGCCTGGATATTGTGGCAGTCACAGAAACATGGTACACAGAAAACCATGACTGGGATGTCAACATACCAGGGTACACAATCTACAGGAGGGACAGGGAGGGAAGAAGAGGAGGAGGAGTAGCTCTCTATGTAAGGGAAGGGATCAAAGCAACAGAGCTAAAGGGTAAACAGGGAGGAGAGGAGGCACTGTGGGTCACCCTGGAGACTGGAAATGGCTCCACAATCCGCACAGGGGTTGTATAGAGACCCCCATCTCAGGGGGAGGAAATGGACAAGGAAATGATAGAAGACATCCTTGGGATGACAGAGAAAGGGGAGATATTGCTGATGGGGGACCTGAATATGCCAGATGTTGACTGGAGCACCTTTACTGCAGCCAAATCCAAGAGCAGGGCCATTCTCGATACTCTACAGGGGGCATGCCTCAGACAGCTAGTTTTGGAACCCACTCGGGAGAGAGCAATCTTAGACCTGGTACTCTCAAATGGGGACGGAGAGAGGATCTCTGATCTTGAAGTGGGTAGCCATCTGGGAACAAGCGACCACCAAACAGTGTGGTTCACGATAAACTTAGCTGTAGAGTCAAGCCACACAAAAGTGAAGGTACTGGACTTCAGGAGGGCTGATTTTGTCAAAATGGGAGAGTGTCTCAGAAAAGCACTAGCAAACAGGCAAGAAGGTGGGGTAGAGCAACAATGGGGAAACATCAAAACCACCATCACAGAGGCAACAAGCCTTTGTGTGAAGCAAATAAACAAATCAAAACAAAAGAAAAAAACACTATGGTTCTCAAAACAAGTGGCGGGGAAGGTAAGGGAGAAAAAGATAGCATTCAGGAAGTATAAGGAAACACAGAAGGAGCAAGACAGAGAACTGTACCAGTTAAAACAGAAGGAAGCAGGTAAGGCAGTCAGAATAGCAAACGCCCAAACCGAGGAAAAGATAACCAACTCAGTTAAGAAGGGGGATAAAACCTTTTATAGGTACATTAGGGAGCAAAGAAAGACTAAGGCAGAGATACTGGGGCTGAACAAAGAGGAAGGTGGTAGGGCAGAGTGCGACTGTGAAAAAGCAGGGATACTGAACGAATACTTCTGCTCAGTATTCACAATGGAAAAGCAGGGGGAAATACCTAATCCGTCAACAGCACCTGGATAGGGGGTTGGATATTAGTCCTTTCACAGAAAAAAGGGTTCTGAAAGAACTCTTAAAACTGAAGGTGGATAAAGCAATGGGGCCTGATGGGATTCACTCCAGAATTCTAAAAGAACTAAGGGAAGAACTAGCAACACCACTGACTACCCTTTTTAATAACTCATGAGAGGATGGGGTGGTACCTGAGGACTGGAGGAGGGCGGATGTGATTCCCCTTCACAAAAGTGGAACCAAGACAGAGGCAGGAAACTACAGACCTGTCAGTTTCACCTCAGTGGTAGGGAAAATGATGGAATCACTTCTGAAGGAAAGAATTGTTGAGTACCTAGAGGCCAGTGGGGCACAGGACCCAAGGCAGCATGGATTCACAGCAGGAAGGTCATGTCAGACAAATCTAATTGATTTATTTGACTGGGTGACCAAAGCAGTAGACCAGGGAGGGGCTGTGGACATGGTCTACCTAGACTTTAGCAAGGCATTTGACACAGTCCCACACAAAAGATTAATAAACAAATTAGCCAGCCTGGGAGTGGGTCCAAGGGTGGTAGCCTGGGTAAAACACTGGTTGGACAACAGGACACAGTGGGTAATAGTAAATAGAATCCACAGTGAAGAAAGAAGGGTTACTAGTGGGGTACCGCAGGGTTCAGTACTGGGGACGGTCCTTTTTAATGTCTTTATAAGTGACATTGCAGAGGGACTGGAAGGGTAAGTATGTATCTTTGCAGATGACATAAAGATCCGCAACAGGGTTGATACACAAGGTGGGGTGGAAAGGATGAAAAGGGACTTGGCAATGTTGGAGGAATGGTCAAACGTATGGCAGCTTAGATTCAATGCAAAGAAGTACAAAGTAATGCACATGGGAAACAAAAACCCAGGAGAAGAGTACACAATGGGGGGTGAGATACTGACAGCAACAAAAATGGAAAGGGACCTGAGGGTAGTCATATCAGACGACCTAAAGGTGGGCCAGCAATGTGAGAAGGCAGTAAGGAGGACTGGGGCGATACTGGGATGCATAGGGAGAGGCATCACCAGTAGAAAACAGGAAGTTGTTGGCCCTCTGTACAGACAGTTGGTAAGATCACATCTGGAGTACTATGTACAGTTCTGGAGACCCCATCTCCGCAAAGACATAGACAGGGTGGAGGCTGTCCAGAGGAGGGCAACCAAAATGATGCAGGGTCTGCATCAGAAGACATATGAAGAAAGACTAAAAGAACTAAAGATGTATAGCCTTGAGGAAAGGAGGGAAAGGGGGGACATATAGAAACTTTCAAATACCTCAAAGGAATCAACAAAGTCCAAGAGGGTAGCATCTTTCAGAAAAAGAGATGTGCAAAAACAAGGGGACACAATTTGAAGATAGAGGGGGGACGGCTCAGAGGTAATGTGAGAAAATATTTCTTCACAGAGAGGGTTCTGGATACATGGAACAGCCTTCCTGAGGAGGTCGTAGAGTCAAAAACAGTGGGGGAATTCAAGAATGCATGGGACAGGCATAAGGCAATTCTAGTGGGGGGTAGGAGGAAGTAGGCTGTTGGTTAACTAGGATCTGCAGCTTATCCGTTAGGTAGGGAAATGGGCAGACTAGGTGGGCCAAGCGCCTTATCTACCTTCAAATTCTATGTTTCTATGTTTCTATTTTTGGCCTCCTGGCTGGCCATTACTTCCATACTGGGACCCGTACCGATTTTGATAAGCTAAGTGTAACTGTTTTATTCCTCATGATGATTATCAGTCGTACCTAACCTTCCTGTTGTATCATCTGTCATGTCCTTATTGTAATGCCTGTATTAGTCCATTTGCTTTGAGTTGTCCTTCTTGTTTTTTTCCTGTTATATGTAATTAATCCCAGGTCGCCCCTGAAAAAGGCACTGTAATGGTCTCAGTGGGACTACCCAGTTGCCAAAATTTAAATAAATAAATACAGCAGGGAGGAAAATAAGGGTATGCGAATACCTTATTCTGAATATTTGGTCGATTATTCATACTCGGTGAATATTCAGGTATTCAGTATTCGTTGTTTTTATATTTGGCTGGTTTGCCAATACACTAGAAAAAGACCTCCCCCAGAGGCTAGGACTAGTCTCCTGACCACCCATCCTCCCCATTTTATGTTTACAAGGTCTCCCACCCACCTTAACCCCGTATCCTACATCCCAAACAAAATGCCATATTTGCAAAATTACAGTGGCATATTATATTGCCGTTGGCTCCTGGCACACTGCCAAGAGCCAGCACCATGATTGTATTTTAAAAGCTCCCATTCTCACAAAGTATAAGTCCTCACATGCCCCAAACACTAGTGTCCAGAAGTACACTTTGATTCTGGCACTCACCCATGCTTAGGGTAAAAAATTAAAACCCAGTTAGCAATCGCCCCCGCTGCAGTGTAGTCGCACTTGATGTTGGCTTTTTCCAACTCTTTGAATGGAGTGTCAGTTCAGTTGTCATATCCAATCACAGAGAGGAGGTGGGGCGGGAGGAGCCTCATTAGTGGTGCTAGGCAGACTGAGTCAATCAGGCTGCCTAGCATCACTAATGATGCTCTTCCTGCCTGTCCCCCCCTTCCTTGTGGTTTCATACTACAACTGAACCCGTGCTCCATTCGTACAGTTGGAAAGCTTACAGTAGCAGGACACACTGGTGTGGGGAGGGGTCAGGTTGGCTAGCTGGTTTTAGTTTTGTTAGCCCCCCCAAGGGTGAGTGCCAGAATCAGATGTAGATGGACAATAGTGTTTGGGCATGTGGGGCGGGGACTGATACCTTGGGAGAAATGGGAGCTTTTAAATGCAATCTTGGTGTCCGCTCCTGGTAGTCTGCTTGGAGCTGGTGGCAACATGCCATTGCAAATATGGCAGTTTGTCTGGGATGTAGGATAAGTTAGACTGGGTGGGAGACCTTCGAAACATAAAATGGGGAGAACAAGTTGGCAAAAGATTAGCCCTGGCCACATGGGGAGGGGGATACTTTCCCGAATACAAACACTACATGAACAGTGCTACTGTTGGTTATTTGGATCTGAATAACAAATAGTGCATTATTTGTAATATTCAGAAAATAATATACATTACTTGCACACCCCTAGAGGAAAAGGGGAGATTTGTTTTCCAAAAATATTTTAAGTTTTCCAAACAAAATGTTGACTTGATACAGAAGTTGTATAAGAAGGTGTGGGTTAGCATATCATTATCAGAACATACACATACAAATATACTTCCTCTGGAATAAAGAAATTACATTTTACCTACTGGTAGCAGATTCCTTGATAGTAGTATTAACATGGTTAACCTCTTTTACAGGTGCTACACTTTAGGAAGATGATTCTCAGTGCTGCAGAACACCAGTTTTTCTATCAAAAAGATGGGTGGGTTGTTTTATATGTAGGGGAAGATATAAAGGCTTATATGTAAGATAAGGTATACAGGCCACAGAAATACAAGGACACAATGGGGAAAGAGAGGGGCTGGAAGTTCTTTGGGTTTGCTTAGAAATGGGGTCCAGAGTCTTTATACCTGTGGGGGTGGTGTACAGGCCACCAACACAGGGAGAGGAACTGGACAGAGTTTTGGGGGAGGCAATAGGCAAAATGGCAAGAAATGGGGAAGTAGTAATCATGGGTGACTTTAATCTGTCTGTCTGTTGTGGGCTGGAACATCCTGGCTGCAGCTATGACTAGGAGAAGGTTTGTCCTAGACTTCTTGCAAGGGGTATGTCTCAGGCAGATGGTTACAGATCCTTCTAGAGATGGGGCAGTGCTGAATCTGGTACTTACAAACAGGGACAACATAGCAGATGGCAATGGGTGGCGCCCCCGCCCCCAGGTTCAAGCAATCATTGTTCAGTGTGGTTTAGTATATGGATTGGGCAGGGGAAAACCACACTGGGACGATGGTCCTGAATTTCAGGAGAACTGGTTTTAGAGAAATGGGAGACTGTCTTAGGAAATACATTGAAGGGTAGGATAGTCGGGGGGGGGGTACAATTGAATAGAATAAAAAGGGAATAACTGAGGTAACAGCAAACTGTTTCAAGGTGATAAGCAAGAGTAAGAGGAGAAAGAAGCCACTGCGGTTCTCAAAGGAGGTGACTAAAGTGGTAAAGGAGAAAAAAACAGCTTTCAGAAAGTACAAGGAGACCCAAATGGAGGTGGATAGAGAGATATATCTAGAGAAACAAGGGGAGGCAGGAAGGAGGGTAAGAACAGCAAAGGCGCAAAGTGAGGAAGGAGTCACCCTGGAGATCAAGAATAGAGATAAGACTTTCTTCAGGTATGTGAGCAAGTACAGGAAAACAAGGGGTGGTATAGTGAAGATTAGGAGACCAGGAGTGGGGGGACTGTGCAGAGGAAGACCAAGAAAAAGCTAAAAATTTTAAACAAATACTTCTGCTTGGTACTCACGGGTGGGGGGGGGGCAACATACATTAACAGGCACCGGGAAGGGGGTGGACACAAGTCCATTTACGGAAGAGTCTGCCACGGGTTGGATGCCCTAAAGGAGAACAAGGCGATGGAGCTAGATGGAATACATCCAATGATACTTAAGCAGCTGAGCACAGTGCTAGCTGCCCCTCTGGCAATGCTATTTAGCACCTCATTGGAGGGGGTGGTTCCAGAGCAATGGAGTAGGGCTGATATGGTTTCTCTGCACAAGAGCAGTAGCAGGAAGGAGGCCAGCAATTACAGATCAGTCAGTCTTACATCAGTAGTGGGTAAGTTAATAGAGTCCCTGCTAAAGGAGAGACTGATGGAGTACCTGGAAACATATGGGCTGTGGGACCACTGGCAACACAGCTTCAGGTTGGAGGTCATGTCAAACAAACCTTATAGATTTCTTTGACTGGGTAACTAGGGAAGTGGATTGGGGGGTGAGAAGTGGATGTGACCTATCTGGACTTCATTAAGGCCTTTGGCACTGTGCCATACAGGAGTCTGATAAGAAAACTTAGCAGCCTGGAAATTGGGGAGAAAGTGGAAAGCTGGGTATCAACTGGTTGAGAGATACGAGGCAAAGGATGGTGGTAAAAGCAGTCACTCGGAGGATGGAAGAGTGATCAGTGGAGTACCACAGGGATTGGCACTGGACCCTGTCCTCTTCCATGTCTTTATAAGTGACATTACAAAGATTTAGCGGGCAAGGTATGTCTCCTTTCAGATAACACAAAAATTTTCAACAGGGTGGACACCCAGGAAGGGGTGGAGATAATGCAAAGGGATCTGGAGAAACTAGAGGAGTGGTCTAGGGAGTGGCAGCTGGGTTTCAATGCCAAAAAGAGCAAAGTCATGCATGTCGGGTAGGGTAAACTGGGGACAGTGTATAAGATGGGGGGAGGTACTTACAGTTACCAAGCAAGAAAAGACCCTGGGGTTATCATATTTGATTATCTCAAGGTGGCAAGGCAGTAGGCAAGACAATCCAGATGCTGGGATGCACAGGGAGGGGGATTTATTTATTTATTTAAATGTTTCACCAGGAAGGCACACTGAGCAACAGGTTGCTCATCTCTCTGTGCGACCTGGGGGGAAGAGGTACAATAGGGATGAGACATTTTACATTCAAGTTACAAAGATCAACATAGCATACAATTAATTAAGGCAGTTGTTACAAACAGTGTTGCATACATATGCAATTTGTGAGAAAAATTAATAAGTGCAATGGTAATAAGTGAACAAGTGCTACCATGAAATAAGGGGTGAAGGAGAGAGAGAATGAGATGACTGTGCAGAGTCGTGTCCCAGAGAGACCCCTTCAGGATGCGGGGAAGCCTGCAAGGGGACAGGGGACTGGAGTAGGGATTAGAGAGGAAGACAGAGAGGGAGTAAGTGTGATTAACACCTAGGAGGAAAATAAGGCCTGACCCAAAAAGAGAACCCTTCAGGATGCGATGAACCCTGCAAGGAGGCAGGGAAGTTCAGGCAATTGTAAACCATCCTGCGGTTAGGCATTGTAGTAATATAGAGGGACAGTGAGAGGGAAGGAATGAGAAATAACACCTGGGAGGGGATGAGGTCTGATCCAAGGAACCCACCAGGCTGCTGGGGACCCTGCAAGGGGACATAGAAGACCAAGGATAGATAAATGGGGGAAGAAAAGGTGGCAAGCCTATGCACTATAGGACCCCTTCAGGATGCTGAGAACCCTGTAAAGAGCATATGAAGGCTAGGGGAAAAAGGGGGAGAGAGTAGGGGAAGGGAGAAAGGTATGAGAACTAGCACCTAGGAGGAACTAGGGTCAGTAGAGGCAGTAGACTCGATAGAGGCATTGGGTAAATGAAAAAGGGGGACAAACTGTAAAGAGCAAGATGAAGGAAATAAGGCAGGTCATAACAGGAACAGTTAGGTGCAAAATAGTTGGAGAGGGCAGTGTTGATGGACTAGGGGGAGGAGGAGTGTTGGATTTGGGGAGGTAGAGAGTTCCATATTTTAGGGAAACGGTGAGAGTACCCAGACTGACCAGAGAGGGAGGAGCAGTGGGGGACAGTTAGTGTGCCAGTGTCAGTAGATCTGAGGGAGTGGGAAGGAGGAGGGGGTGTTATAAATGACGGGGACTAAGTGAGCCAAGCAGTCCTATCTGCCGTCAAATTCTATGTTTCTATGAGAGGTAGGAAGGGAGTTCACTCAGCCTTTGTTTAGCGGTGAATTTAGCACAGTGTGAGAGGCATCTATTTGTAAGGGAGGGGAAGGAAAGGGCTCAATAAAAGTCACAGTGGTGGGTACAAGAGGGAGCATCAAGGGCAAAGCGGCAGAAGGAGTTGAAGAGAGTGTCCAATCTGGTCAGGTAGGAGTGGCACCATAGACTACATTGCAGGAGAAGGGAGTGGTGTTGCATCTGTATTGCTCACTGGTGAGACTCCACCTGGGGTACTGTATCCAGTTTTGGAGACCACACTTCCGCAAGGACATCAACATGGTGAAAGCAGACCATAGGAGAGTTATTAAAATGATGTAGGGTTTGCACATGAAGCCATACAAGGAGACACTGCAAGAGCTGGGCATACACTCCCTGGAAGAGAGGAGAACAAGAGGGGACATGATTGAGACCCACAAGTACCTCATGGGGTTGAACAAACTGCAGTGAGGGAGCCTCTTTTCAAAGAAGGAGGAACACCAGTACAAGGGGGCATGTTATGAAACTTGAGGGAAGAGTTTAAGAGGGATGTGAGGAATTGCTTCTTCACAAAAAGAGTGGTAGATGCCTGAAACAGCCTGCCAGAACAGATGATAGGGGAAAAGACAGTGGGAGCTTCAAGTACATGGGATAGGCACATGGGTATTACAAACAGAGGGAGGGAGGGAGGGCCACCTGTATCCAAGTAGGGTCCAGAGTGTAGTGTTAGGCTCGGAAAATAGGGTAGACTAGATAGGCCCACCGGTCCTTTTCTACTGCCACTTTCTATGTTTCTATAAAACAGTCAGAATAGCGAGTTCGGGCATCTGTCTAAAAGCATTTTTATTTATTTTATTTTTTTATTTATTTATTAGAGTCTAGGATTACAATTACCTTTGAGCCAAGGCTCTTTTACAAAGGTTCCACGTCAGGATGAGAACAAACAAGCAGGACATTAATTATTACAGGATAACAGGTTACAGTTGTTTATTACTGTTCGCATTAATTGATCTGAGCCCCATCTATTGCATTTGAAGATGCAAGCCCAACATACCAGCCCCGCAGAATATCAGAATACTGGCAAACAAATCTCTGGATACCTCAAAACATTAGAAATAAGGGATTTTGAGTGGGACAGGTCATCTTTCGTCCCTGATAGACTAAGCAGCACGATACTGCGTTGCAGCTGAACTCAGGAGTTTAGGAATACCTGCCCAATATGAAGATTATTAAGGTCAGAGGAGTGCAATATAATTGGATTACAGCAGAAGATAAAATATTGTTCAAAGCTCAGAGATAAAGCCTGGTCTTCATTCCAAACCCCAAATGATGACAGGAATTGGGAAGCCTACAGGCATCTTGGAAACTCTGGTTTTATGATAACCAGGAAAGACTGAGCACACTACGCACTGGGAAACATACAGTAAATTCCAAAAAGCTATTGGCAGACAATAGTAAACTTCTGGAGAAAGATCACACTCAGACAATACTGCAGCTCCTTTATAAGATAAAGTCAATCTCAGACAACTCTGAGATAGCAGACACCTAGAACAGACATTTTGCCAACCTATGTCTCCCCATGCCTTCACCCACTGTAGCACAAAAGTCTAGTCCTGACCCGACCCCCTTGACAGTGAACACTTCCCACCCTCAGTCTACTTTTACCATTGATTTTTAGGGAAATCCAGCACTCTGAAATGCTGAAACTTCTAACAAAATGTGATGCCTGCAAACTGACTAATGCTGACGGAGATGCAGCAGTATACGATGGCTAGCTTAAGGTCACTTGGAGGAAAGAGGATGAAAGTTATTTTCATAAAAATATAGATGATCTGATTCTACATGTACTGCAGGTAGGCTCTGAATTCAAACTGAGTGATTAAGATGAGACTATTGTATTTGCCAGAGGGCAGTAATTATAAAAACAAATTATTTTCGTTCCTTCCTAATCAAAGACAGTACTGTCAAGGGAAATAGTTTCAGAAAAGGGGAACAGATCAGAGGAGAAGTGTCAGACTCTGGTGAGACAGAAAATGTTCAGACCATTGTTAAGGATATATTGAAGGAAGGGGAGACATTAACCAGTGGCAGAATGCTCAACCTAGAGTAACATTTTGGAAAAAGAGTTCACCATGTGCAACAGGTGGAGAGATGGGGAATGTTCTGTGCTATATTTACGATGTTGTGAGGTTCAGGTCAGGATAAAGGGGAGGCTTATGATGGCGGTAGTGGAAGAAATGGAACTGTTCTCCGTGGAAAAGACAAAAACCTAGGATGACATACATGCGAACATATATACAAACATACGAATCAGCCAGCAGAAACAGGCCTCCCGGTCTGTCAAGTCTGCTCGTGTACGCAGCTAGCGCCCCTATAGTATAGCTGCCCCTTCCCCCTCTCCTTTTCCATCACTGGAACTAACCAAACCCTTCCCCTCACCCTGTCCCAAGCACTTTTGAAACTATCCACCATCTTACAGGATACCACCCCCTCTGGCAGAGAATTCCATTTCGACACCACCCTCTTTCTGAAATAATGCCTCTTCATCTCCCTCCTAAAACTGCCCCCTCCATCATTAGCCCGTGCCCTCTCATGCCCTTCCCCCTCCTCAGTCAAAATAACCCATCTGTGCCTGATTTGTTGATCCCCTTCAAGTATTTGAATGTCGCAATCATATCACCTCGATCCCTCCTCTTCTCCAGGGTGTACAAGCCCAAATCAGTCAGTCTGTCTTCGTAGGTTTTGTCTCCTAACCACTAGATCATCTTCATTGCCCTATGCTGCACCCCCTCCAGGAGTCTGATATCCTTCTTAAGATATGGATGACAGTACTGCATGCAGTACTCCAAGTGCGGCCTGACCAAGGACTTGTACAGGGGCAGGATCACATCCCTATGTCTGGACGAGAAACCTCAGGTGATGCAACTTAGCATCCTGTTGGTCTTAGCTGCTACCCTCCTGCACTGAGAAAAGTTGTTCATGCTCCCCGTTACTATCGCCCTTAGGTATTTCTCCTCCTCAGTGATACCTAGCCAAACCCCACCCAACCAATACTCTCTCCTTGGGTTATTTGCTCTGAAGTGCATAACTTTGCATTTGTTGGTGTTGAAACCCAACTGCAACTTCTCTGACCACTCCTCCAGTTTGGGCAGGTCCCCTTGGAGCCTCTGCCATCCCTTTATATCATCTACTACTCCCCCATCTTGGTATCATCCACAAAGAGGCTGATCCTGCTCCCGACTCCGTGTGAGATATCTGATATGAATAACCCAAACAACACAGGTCCCAACACAGATCCTTGCGGCACTCCACTCATGACAGCTCTAGGAGAGGAGACCCCCCGGGTCATCACCCATTGCATCTTACCTTTTAGCCAGTTCACAATCCAATTTACCATATTTGACCCTACCCCACATATTCCAGCTTCCCCCCAGCCACCCGTGTGGCACTGAATCGAAGGCCTTGCTGAAGTCCAAGTACAAGACATCCACTGCATGGCCCTCATCCAGCTGCCTCATCACCCAGTCATAGTACTCTATTAAGTTTGTCTGGCAGGCTCTCCCTGAGACCATCCAATGCTGTTGCCCATCCTGTAACCCATTATCTTCCAGAAAGGTCACTAGTCTCTCCTTTAGGATCACTTCCATAACTTTACTTACGATGGAAGTGAAGCTAACAGGCCTGTAATTGCCTGGCTCATCCTTTGGGCAGCTCTCGTGGATAGGCACCTCATAAGCCAACCTCCAGTCCTTCGGCACACAACCCATGTCCAGGGAGATGTTGAACAGGTCTGCCAGAGGCCCAGCCAACACATTTGCCATCTTCCTCAACACCCTGGGGTGAATACCATCAGGACTAGGTGCCTTATCCACCCTTAACGCCTTCAACCGCTCCAGTACCCTGCTCTCCATAATCACCCATCAGTCACCCTTGCCCCCTCCGCCCCCACCCTTCCCATCCAAGGAGGTAACTGACCCCCCTTCTCCTTTTCTGAACACAGAGCAGCAGTAGTCATTCAGAACTTCAACCTGCTCAGTCCTCCTCTCCACCCCCCTCCCCGATCCTCACTGTCTGGTCCCTGCAGCTCCTCTTTTCCTGCACATACCGAAAAAAGTCCTTGTCCCCTCTCTTGATGCCCTGAGCAAGCCTCAGCTCCCTGGAGGCCTTGGCCACTCTGACCAGCCTAATAACCTCCCTGGCCCTCATCATATACAACTCTCTGCCCTCTCCCCTCCCTGTCCTCTTGAACCTTCAGAAAGCTGCCCTCTTTGCCCTCACCCCATTCAACACATCTTTTCTCAGCCAACACTGCTTTTTAGCCTTGCTGCTCTTGCTCAGAGTCCTGGTGCATGCTTCTGTAGCCTCTCTCAGGCTAAGTTTGATGTTCTCCCACTTCTGATGTGCATCTGTCTCTGGCCTAATTCTCCTGAGACACCCCTTCAGGATTTCCCGCATTCTCCTAAAATCCGCTTGTCTGAAGTCCACCACTCTTGTCCCTGAGCCTACAGTCACAGCTAGTGGGTCTTGCACCTGTAGCTCCCTCACTGCCTCCCCATTCATTAGCACCAGGTCCAGTGTATTTCCTAGCCAAGTTGGCTCTCTGACCAACTGCACCAGAAGACTATCCTGGAACGCATCCAGCAAAAGTTGCTCCCTGATGCTTGAGGTTGCTGGGGTTCCCCAGACAGATTGAAGTCCCCCAAGATCACCACCTTCCCTTTTTTTTACATACTCCACAGATCTGTTTGGCTAGCTCCCTGTCCAGTTCCTTGGACCGAGTAGATGGCCTATACACCACTCCCAGTCTCAGCTTCCTACCTTTAGCATCCAGGAACTGCATCCACATTGCCTCTGTCTCCCTCTTCTCCCCCTCATCCCTTGTACATCTGATTCCATCCTTTTATGTAAATTGCCACCCCCCCACCCCTCTGTTCTTCCTATATAATCTGAACCCCGGGATCACCAGATCCCAGTCCCAGTGTTGGGTGGCCCAAGTTTCCGTGATTGCTGCTACGTCCACCATCCCCTCAGCTAAGAGAGGCTGTAATTCTGCTATTTTGTTCCTTAGGCCCCTCACATTCAGGGAGACCACCCTCCACCCCACTCCAATCCTTTCTCCACTCCTCCTCCTCCCCTCATCCTGTCTCCTCCCCTGAGGCCCGTCCCTGTATCAATCACTGTTGTCATGGGATGTCACCTCATTCAGCTCCCCTAACTTGCCACCCTGCATACTTGCTGCACACTTGCCTCCCCCCCTTTCCTAGTTTAAAATACCCCCAGTAGTAGTGTACTCCTCCAGCTTACGCTTCGTTATCAGCTGCCCTGCTCTGTTCAAGCATAATCTGTCCTTCGCATAGAGGTCACTGTTACCCCACGTGGTCCCCTGACCACCCACCAGCCCGTACCCTTGAGCACTACACCATCCAGTCAGTCAAAAGTTGAACTCCACAATCCTTTCTTTTCTTGCTCTGCTCACCCTGGGTACTGGTAGCACTTCAGAGAAGGCCACTGAACTCCCTACCTCCATACACAACTTCCCCAGCTCCTCAAATCTCCCCTTAACCAGCTCCACCATACTATCCCCAGGTCGTTCGTGCCTACATGCATCACCACATGAGGTTTCTCTCTTCCCCTCTTTACACACCTGAACAGTGACTCCTCTGTCCTACCGGCTGTGAAACCCAGCACAGATTCCACCCATATGTGACTATGCCTTTCCCCTCTCCCACCCCATCTGATCCCCTTCAGGATTGAATCTCCTATCACTACAACTCTACCCCCCTTCTCCCTACCGTGTGCTTGTATCTTTCTGTTGTCCCCACTCCCTTCCCTGTCCCACAGTGTCTGGAACCTCCCCCCATACTTCCACCCTCCATTCTCCATCTGTATTCAACTAAATGGGATAACACTGAACATCAGGCCAAATGTACAAGGACGCGAGGACAAGGGGAAATCAAAGTCTGTGAAAGGAGGAAGATTCAAGAGAAATATCAGGAAGTGGTGGACACTTATTTTATTTATTTATTTATTTAGAGTCTAGGATTACAAGTACCTTTGAGCCAAGGCTCTTTTACAAAGGTTCCACATCAATTGAGGTACAATACAAACATTACATAGAGTTGAGTAACAATGCAAAAATGGTGTACAGACATTTTTAAGCATCTGAAATACATCACATTTAGGGAAAGTGGGTACCAGAGAGGCAGGGTAGACAGAGGTAGCTGAGGCTTTGAATGGACACAAAAAGCAGTACAGCCGTGGGCATTTGTCAGGCCTCAAAAAAGTGCTGGGGGGGGGGTTGGGGGCACAGACTTCCGGAAAAAGTGGTGTTAGTCAACAATTGACACTGTTTCTACTTTCAAGTGTAAAGAGCTAGTAAGGCCAAGAATATCAGGCAGAACATGTTATTATTAATGCTTAAAATTAGTCAGTTGTTACTTTTTATTTCTGAAGTATTTTTCATTTTCCAGTTGCTCATTACAAGGTTTTCTACCTGATAGCGTAACATGTGAAGTGAAGAGCAGTTCTTTACCTGGAAACTAATGTATTCAACTCTGTACCTCTTCATAAAGCATCAGCATTGAGACCTCATTTCTTTAGGCATCACAGATGACTGATACTGCTGCAGGTGATTGACTGCTCTTGGACAACTGTGATATCACAAACAGTGAGGTTTTAGGCCTGATGATGTATGAAGGAGAATGGAACTAGCTATGTCAACTCCAAGGCAGAGCACTGTTCCACACATCACACCAAGTATTGTCAGGTAAAAAACAAGCATTTGTCAATGCCGAATGTTTGCTTGCTGGCATTGGCATTGGTAGTGCAGGAGTTAGAGACGTACATAATAGGACTGACAGTGAAGTACTGAACTGACGCCAACTCTGGCCCCACCCTGCAGAGAGTGACAGGCATTGGGGTGTGCCTTTGGGTCATCGGCCATAATGCTCATGCCATTTCACCTCACCCTACTCCACAGACACCGAAAAGTGTCACTTTGTGCCTTGGGGTCTTTGGGCCTTACACTCACCCCATTCCATAAGGAAATATGCTGAGATGGGTGCAGTATAGGAAAATGGGGTGAACTTTGGGGGCCAAAGAGTCCAAGGCACACCTCCATGCCTGTCATTGGCTGCAGGGTGGAGGAGGGGGTGGAATGGCGTAAGCATTACAGCTGACAGTGCCAAGTCACACCCCTGATGCCTGGCAATCTTTACAGGGTGGGGTGTTATGGTTGGAAACCGTAACTCCTCCGGCATGTGTTGGTATTTTCACTCCAAATTTTCAACATGGGCTTTTTGTGACTTCACCGCATGAACAGTGGCACTATGAGTTTGTTAGTTGAAAGGTGATTTTGCACAGCGACTGTGTAATTTGGTGCCACAGGTGCGAAAACACATTTCAGGCAGGATGTGAAAAATGACAGCTGTACTGTTCATGAGGAGGTGTAAAAAAATGGAAATGTTGAAAATCTGGAGTGAAAATATGAAAAATTGGTGAAGTCACGAGCATGCGTAGAAACTGCACAACACACGCCCATAATGCAATTATTTTGGGAATTTTTTTA
Organism: Neoceratodus forsteri; assembly: GCA_016271365.2. Classification (NCBI taxonomy): domain Eukaryota; kingdom Metazoa; phylum Chordata; order Ceratodontiformes; family Ceratodontidae; genus Neoceratodus; species Neoceratodus forsteri. The sequence goes on along the minus strand of CM028134.1, from coordinate 795,843,426 downwards.
ACCAAATTTTCAATATAAGCATTTTGGGACTTCTGTTCATGAACAGTGGCACTGTAATTTTGTTAATCTGTTCCAAAAGTTGATTTCCCACAGTGACCACGCCACTGTGTGCCACAGGTGCGAAAACATATTTCGGGCAGGATGTGAAAAATGACAGTTGTACTGTTCATAAGGAGGTGTGAAAAAATGGCAATGTTGAAAATCTTGAGTGAAAATATAAAAAATTGTCAAAGTGATGAGCGTGCATGGAAACTGCACAATGCATGCTTGTAATGCAGTCAGTTTTGGGAATTTTTTCACCAAATTTGCAACATGGGCTTTTTGGGACCCCACCTCATGAACAGTGGCACTGTTGTTTTGTTAATTGGTCCCAGAAGGTGATTCCACGCAGTGACCACAAAATCACTTTTCAGGACCGAGTAATGAGATAACAGTGCATGTGTTCACGAGGTGGGGTCCCAAGAACTCCATGTTGAAAATCTGGTACCAAAATTCCCAAAAATGGCTGAGATAATCACCTAAGTTGAAACCCCCCATTGTCTGCCATTATAAAGCTTACCGCATTTTGTTCAGTTCCCAGTCGACTTTTGAAGAGTGCAGACATGTTCCCGCTCCACAGAAGATCGCAGCACCAGCCCTCTGGAGGTAAGTATGGGGTGATGGAGGTGCAAGGAGGTGGCGTGCACAGAGGGTGGGTGCGGGTTGGGGGAGAGGGCATGGAAGGATGACAAGGGGCTGTTTTTTTTTGACTGGTAAAAAAAAGAAACTGGACTTCAGTGGACTGTTCTCTTTATTTACAGGTAAAAAATATTATTTCAGGCACACTGGGGTGGAGTTTCAGTGTGTCATGAGTCTGGGGGACATGATGCCGATGGGGACTGGGCATCCCTGTCAGCAAAGAAAGTGTGGGGGGGGGACATGATTCCGACGGGGATAGAGCCCCTGTCGGCAAACAAATTGAACTGGGGGGGAAATGCCGACACAGGGATTGGGCATCCTCGATGTCAGCTTTGTGGGGATTGTGTGGCAGGCGGCAGGAGCCGCCATATTTATTGGAATGTTCCACCAGGAAAAGCACGTAACGGAGCCTTGTCAACTGATGCTCCAGTGAGGAAACTGCACCTCATTGGAGCGGCAGATTTCTTTCAACTCCGTGGCTCTCTCTGAAACTGCTGTCATCGCCAGCATGCTCACTGATTGGTGGCTGAGGGACGCACCCACTAAAGCATTCCCTGCATGCGCCAAAATACTGACACACCTCTGAATGTGCTATTACCGCAAGATGTAGCTTGCACATGCGTGCAAGACAACATAAAAATGTAAATGACCCCAAGAGGCAGACACAAGAGTGACCAGCAAAAAAAAGAATAGGGGTGCGGTTTTAAATAGTGTCAGTCATACAAACTGCATGCTAAAGCATCTTTCAGTGCAGGAGCTGAAGGGGAGTGAATGTTGCTGCCATATGGTGAACAGGGAAGATTCACACTGCACAGAGATAGATTATAGAAAGAAAAAAAAAAATATATATGTGGACACAGTTCACTCCCCCAACCTGTGCTATTTTTGTCCAGTAAAGCCTGGAGACTAAACCCTTCAAGTTACCAGCTGTCACAAGCAGGATTTCCACCAAGGAGGGGCAGAAAACTCAGAAACACCATAATGAGTGGACCTAGTGCTAAACCAGCTACCCTGGCCAACATTCCACCTTCCCTGTGGGAGAAATTGGTGTCCCGAAAAAATTGAGAAAGAGCTGAATTCCAACAGATAGAGGTAAACACTGTGAAAGAAAGGCAGAATCTATCTGAGGTCTTTACTTGGGCTCAGATTCTGAGGAAGTTCCAAACCACAAGTTGCCTGTTCATCACCTTTAAAAATGGGAGACCCTCAGAACAGTGGCTTAGGGCATTGAAAAGGTGACAATGACCTCCTGATAGACCCACTCCACCCTCTTCATGAGACTGGGACCATCAGAAGGCCAGTGGTGCAGAAGTTAAGACTAAGCCACTCATTAAGACAGACTGGGTAGGCAGAGGTCCCCATCAGTCATATGGCTGGTGGTGACTCATTGGACTGGCAGTAGAGGTTAGAGTAACAAGCTGTGAACAAGCTTGGTACATCCAGCAGACATAGATTTTATTTCCACAACCTTCCATTTGCATACTATGTGACCCTGAGCAAGTCACTTAACCTCCCAAGTGCTGTGAGGTTGCCTCTGAAAACCGGCCTTGTGGGCTTTACCTGGTTATCAGTAATGAGTATGAATTCAACAGTGGTCTGCAATTCATTGTGTGGGGACTGCTGTATAAATTTTAGATCAAGGGATCCAAATCAAACACAGTGCTTCTTTCGTTGGCACGGGAGACACTCTTATTGTAATACTGTAAGAGTGTCTCATGCCCAGTGCCATGCCAACAAACTACGTGCCAGCGTGCTTGTGCTAAAGAAATGGGCCAGATTTTCTTCCAAAAAAGGTAAATTTGTTTTCTCACTGAAACAAACTCAGTCGCCAATATGGTAAGTGACCACGAGGATCTACACTTATCAGAACAAGAGTCGCCTCCCTTGTGTTCCTCGGGTGACAACACTGCTCAGCTTCCTTTTGCTGTTCTCTCACCCAAAGAACACACATGAGAGACTACTCTTTCACTGATAATTATAAGTCTAATTATATATTCATAAGTCTAGCGAGGCCCTTGATTGGCTTCTGGATCAGTCATTAATGTTTTAAAAATTACCGATCCAGCTGCCGACTGACTGCACAGCAGGCATGGCTTGTGCCACTCCACTCAAAACCTAACAGTAAGTTAAAAAAAAAAAATCAGTAAAAATGAAAGTTGCTCTTGCAATTAGACTTATAATTAATTAAGAAATCCCAGAGCTGGCAGCACTCAAGGCACTATCAGTCTCGACAAATTATTATCAAAATAAGTAAATAAACGTAAAAAAAAACCCAAAAACAGCTTCAGGTTTCAGGAAATAAGCCTGAGTCCACGGCACTGAATACCAGTGTAGAGATGTTGTGAAGTTTTATTCTGCCAGTGAATTTCCTACAAAGTCACAGAATTTGCCCAGCGAAACATTTAGCAAAACTGGCTTCTAATGACAAAACTTCATCGGCTAATTTTGAAGTTAACTTCATCTTTCTGTAACCCCCCTACAAATGGGGGTTCCCCAAAAGTCTTCCTTGAGCTTGCCTTAATGCTCACTGCCAGGCTGGTGCCCTGTGTTTTAGCAGTTTAAATGTGATTGCCAGAGCCTGTATGGCCTCTGTGTACTGTCTCTTTAAGAGCTGCCTGATTGCAGCATAAGTAATCTGAGAGGGATCTCTGTTGAACGATGTAACTATTTGCTGAAAATCGTTTAGAGTGATAATGGTAATGTAGTTTGTCTAACATGCTTTCTTTGTAGCAAGGACTGTTTTGTTTGTCTCCACTATCTTGGTCCTGGACTGCAAATTGGACCAATCAGTTCCGGTGGGACCTAAAATGTAGCCGGACTACAGGAGCTGTCTGAAGTCAAAATTAGGGTTGTCAGAACCCTCTGAAGTTCTGGGTTCTAGTTCTAGTCTAGAACTTTTGAAAAAGTTCTAGGGTTCTAATCTTTTTTAGAACTTTTTAGAACTCGAACCCTATTTTTTTATTGTGCTGCCAGTAACGAAGATAGTAATAAAATACATGTAAAGGAAAAACTGTTCAATATAAGGGGGAGAGAAATTATCATGTGTGACATTGATAGGAATACAACTAGGTTTATCTATGGTTTCTTCTGTTTGCTAAAGCCAGCAACTTAATACGTAACAGGCCCACCCACCCATATGTTAAAAGTGTTCCTGCTGCAGCTGCATCATAGTTCCTTAGTGAAAGAAAGAGGCACATTAGCCATTTATGTACTCAGCTATATATACTCATCGTCATGAATTATGAGAAAAAATAACTGATATTACCTAATTTCAGCTATTTGCTGCTTTCTGTTTTAAATGAGTAAATCAAAAGTTGCTATGTTTAAAAGATAGCTTTTATAACAAAGTCAAGCCAAGTACTACAGCAGCAGCATGTGGAACTGTTGCAAAACATATTATGTCATAACGTAGTCAGTCAAGACATTTGAATAAAAAAATATGCCAGTCATTGTTGCTGGCAAAAATGCATGCAATTTTCTAAGGTAATGCATACATATACCAACATTTTTGTTGGCAAATTGAAGTAATACTTACAACTTCCTAAGATGATGCATTTTTGCAGCTGATACTTCAATAAAATCTGTATTTCAGTCACATAAATAAAAAAAGCAGTTTCCTCACCACATACTAAGGAACATGTAATGTAGCTGCAGCAGTTGGCATGTGATGTTTAAGGGACAGCATCTGTCAACCCCATTATGTATCAAATTATCACTACTTGTAAAGCAAAAACACTTTATGATACGTCACATTCTGTGAAAACTGCTGATGCAGATTTTATTTTATTTCTGATTCCTTTATTCTTTTTTTAAAGGGGACAGGACAATTGTGCTAGGTGGCAGCAGTTTGCAATGTATTTAATAAGAATATATATTATGTGTACAGTAGGTTCGGTCTGTCATCATTTTTTTCCTCACCATTCCCAGCTGATCACGAATCTGTAAATGAAAGAACTAAAACAACACCCACCTTTCACCCCATCACCCATTCCACTTTTCTTCCACCACCCTCATCTGTGCAGTAGCACCCATGCCACCCTTACACCCATGTTAAAACCAACCCACAACCCTCACCCATGTACTAGCATCCATTTTTCGTTTATGGCTAACATTTCTGTAATTGAAAAAATATTAAACAGCTACCAATTAGAACTCATTGTTTTGTCCTCTTTAAAATTGAAAATAGACCGTCTCCTGTCCCAGCCCATACTGATGCACCACAAAGTCACAGAAGGTAAATCCAAAAATATATGTTTTCACTTTAACTATAAATAATATGATACAGAAAGGATTGACGTGACAGTGTCCCTTTTAAGCCAAATTTGGGCCTGTTCCCACTGATGTTAAAATTGCCCTGTATATAAAACTTGTTGACTTTAGTTTAGACCCTTGCTACAAAGCAGTTTGCCATGAAATGGTGAAAATTTTGGGGGGTATATAGTCCAAGGTAGTAGATCAAGAAAGGAGAGAGACGACAACCAAAGTCATCACAGTCTGTAAAAGTTTCCTTTTTGGTGCAGAGAGACTCCGTCCCACACAGTATTTACCAGCCACCACCATCTGAGTTGTCATCACCATCAACATCCACAACATCAATCACTTCAGGATCAGTTTGTATACTCTTGTAGGGATACGAAAATCTTGATTTATTAACTTTAATAAAAGTTAACGTGTGTACATTTTCTGGCAGCAACCTATTTCTGGTGTCTGTCACAATATTGCCAGCTATACTAAACATGCGTTCTGAAGAGACACTTGTTGCAGGACAACCAAGATATTTACAGGCTTCATCATACAGCTCTGTCCAAATTGACTTTTTTGATCTCCAGTATTCAAAAGGGCATGCATCAATAGGAATAGGCAGTTCTTGCAGGTAACTGAATACCATGATGGACAGAGACCGCTCAGAAGAGGAATCAGCAGAAGCTGGTATGGCAGCAATTTGGGAAAGGTTTTGCCACAGATTTAGCTTGCTACTATAGGGTTGAAGAAGTGGCAGTTGTGCAACAACTACTGTTAATGTTTGTGACTTTTCCAGTTCTTTATCCCTTTGTGAAGATGAACCTGCATGTTGTGGTGATGACAACCTGAGGGTACTGTGCATGTCTGTGTTTGACTCCTGTGAGTGCTGCAGCTCATCTAGCAACATACATTTGTACTGCTCTATATCATCTGTTTTTGGAAGATGTATAGCCTTGAACCTGGGATCTAAGAGAGTTACAAGGATGTAGTGTCTTGATTTCGTCATTGCAACTAATTTGTCATTGGTTTTGAAGCGCTGGCTCATTCTCTTTATGAGATTCCCATGATACAGGCAACATGTTGTCTGCGCTTCAGATCTGTCTTTTTCTATTTGTAGATTTAGAACACTAAGATGATGTGAAATGAGCATTATGAGTGGGATAACCTGACTCACAGATGCGCCTTCAGAAGAGATGTCCCTTGTAGCTGTCTCAAAGGAGCTAGGATACAGCACACTGTCTCCATTAATTTCCACTGCAGCACAGACAGCATAATGCCATCTCCAATAATGTAACTGGAGCAGTACTCATGTACAGCTTGCTTTTGCTCCAAGAGGCACTGCAGCATATAAAGCGTTGAGTTCCAACGAGTGGAAACATTTTGAATCAGCTTTTGCTGGGGCAGCTTGTGTTTTTTTTGCAGTTCGGACAATGTCTGTATAGCCTTGGTTGAATGTGAAAAGTGAGTCACAATTTTTTTGCAAACAGCAATCATACCATCCACTTGTGTTTCGTTGCTGAGAAATCCCGTGACAATTAAGTGTAAACAATGTGCAAAGCAAGAAGCATGCAGAAATCCTCCATCCTGTACTGCTTTTAAGATGTTGGCTCCATTGTCACTTACTATGAAGCCACATTTTAGACCGTGAGAATAAACCCATTCGTCAAGGAGGTCATTTAGTTCCTGCAAGATGTTTGCAGCAGTATGACTTTGCCCAAACTTCTTTATATGCAGCAGCGCCATCTTTTGGGGTGTCTTTGTTTTTGAAGAAGCACAAGAAAACGTGACCCAATGAGCGGTAAGGGACATGTAATCTATGTTTTGAGTGCTGGTCCACATATCTGTTGTGACATGAATAACCCCACCCTCCGCAGTTTTAAGTGCAAGCATCACTGTTGCTTTTAAAGCCCGATAAATGTTTGGTATTTCAACATAGGAAAGTACCTTCTGTGAGGAACATTGTAATGAGGCTCTCTAATGTCATGAGCTCCTAAAATCCTCATGATCTACCAAAGAGTATGGGAGAAGGGCTCCAGCTAACAGTTCACCAATTCGGTGATTAAGATGAAGGGTCGTTGGATGATTTCTAGTAAAGGTATTCTTCCTTTCAAATGCCTGAGACAGTGTTAGCTGTTTACAACATGTCCCTGCTGGTTTATTATACACCGTGCTTCGATGGGCAGATGGACGCGGAGATGGTGGACTAGGACTTATACATTCAGTGCCATCACTGGATGTGCAACTGGTACTAATGGTGCTGGCATTGGTGGTAACAGTGATCCTAGGGCTGGCAGTGGTTCTGCCCCGCATTAAGTTCAGACAATTCAGTATCCATTTCAGATTCCTGACCCTTCTCACGTGTGGTCTGGAAGATGGAGGACATGGGTTTTGGATGATCAAGCAAAACTGAATGCTTTTTCAGATGGCGTTTAAGAGCTGTAGTGCCAAGGCATGACACAACTTACCACGGCTTACACTCTGTTTACAAAGGGAACAAATTGCTCTGCATGGATCAGTTTTACTGACAGAGAAATAATTCCACACCTCAGATGTGACAGATTTTGTTCGAGTGCTAGGAAGATAGCTAAAGACTGTTTGTGTCTTTTCACCTGTCCTAACAGAACCTGGGACATGCTCCTTGGTGCTAGAAGAGTGGGCAGAAGACTCTGATGGATTTTCATTGCTGGCCAACACAGAAGTGGTGGATTCAATGGATATGTCCTTTTCATTGCCAACAGTGCTGGATGTATTTGCAAGTGCACTACCTGATTCATTGTCAGCAGACTTGCTCATTTCACTTTGTAGAGGAAGTAATGATTCGTCGCGAGACACAACAGTGTTGGACTGAGACAAAGCTACTGTCTGAGTCAGAGAGGGACTCACTGTCACTTGCATTATTGCTGCTAGTCACAGGGATCTTAACAGCATGAATGGCATACCTTATGGTGCCTCTCCGTGTGACCCCAGCAGCTGTACAGGTTTTCTTAAAAGGTCCCCCTTTACCACACTTCACTGTTGCTCTTTTGCTGTTTGTTGAATTTTTATCACGTGAAATATTTTGCTTATTTCTGCTAGCACCAGGATTACCACTACCACCAACACCTGCTCCAACACCCAGCACTAGATGGCTTCATCTATGTTGGTGTCAGCCATAACAGAAACAGAACCAGTATACTGCAGAGAATACACCCACACATTCACTCGTAGAAAGCAACGTGATCTATGATCACTGGCTACAACTCCAAAATTTTATATTGGCTAGGTGACACTGTGATGCAGTGAACTGAAAGTAATTGAAGAATATGACGGTTTGCAACTAAAGGATCCCAGGTTCAAGGCTTACAGAATGATTGGGCTGCTTGGGCATAGGCATACAGTAGCAGTGAAAGGGCACAGCAGTAGGGTGATGGACTGACCACAAGAGATGGAGTTACACACACAAACCGAGGAAAGAGATTTTTCTGTCTCTCCTCCCAACAGGGAAATATATTTCTGGGCTTCTGTCATGCATTTAAGGATAATGCCACCACGCGACAACTGGCCACTGGGCCTCTCTTGGTAACACACACTGGGTAGGGTACAGTGCAGTCAAAAGGCACAAAGCAGATGGGCTGACCACAGGAGACGGAGTCACACTCACACACACATATACAACCCAAGGAAAGAGATTTTTCTGTCTCTCTTCCCAACAGTCAAATATATTTCTAGGCTTCTGTCATGTATTTAAGGATAATGCCACCACAAAACTGACCAGGGTGATTGGCTGACCACAGAAGATGGAGTCACACACACACACACACACACACACACAAAACCCAAGGAAAGAGATTTTTCTGCCTCTCCTCTCAACACTAAACTTTATTTATAGGCTAGAGTGGAGTCACATGCACAACACACAAGTAGGGAATACTGTGTCAAAAAACCCAAAAACAGGAATTTTTTAGGGTGGAAGAGAAGAACATTCAGCACAGTACAGTCCTTAGACAGAATCCTGTCCTCCTGACAATTTTTTACTTTGTTTTGTGGAGTAGGGTTTAATTTTTCTCCTGTTTATTGACTTTAAAGTAGTAAATAAACACCATCAAATTCAAATGTTTCCATTCAACTTCACACATTAATTTAAAGTTAAACTTAATTTCCCCGGTAAATCTGAATGTTTTATTTTCTTCACCTCCCCCAGCCAGGGTGAGCTCCCTCCCAAGTGTAAGCTATGAGTCACGCCAGACAGAGAGATGAACTGTTGATTGAATTTGAGTTGAAAATGAGAAATAAGAATTCTCAGTTTCTCACAAATATTCAGCAACTAGCTCCTTAATTTCCCTCTGCCCCGGTCCTGAGGCCATCACCAACTATTCCTTCCAGCTAGCTTTCCTCTGTCCCACTCCCCCTACCTCTTCACCCCCATCCACCCTTTAGCTTTTTTTATTTATTTTTGTACTTTTCCCTAATAAATCAACTATTGTGAAAAATCTGACAGGACGACGACGATTTCACTCATCGCAAAAGACGCAAATAGCAATTAGCATTAGCAGAGACTAGCAGAGCCAGCGGCCCCAGAGCATAGTAGCACAAGCTGCGCCTGCAACTCCTTTATGGGACTAAATGAATGCAGCTGCAGCCACGCGGTTTGCCAACGTATTTCACCACCACCTGACCGCAGAGCATATGGTCAGGTGGTAACTGAGACTGGGAGGGATCAACAAATACAGAGGCATGGGCGCGACCTCACTGAATGGCAGTCCACAGTACCATCCATCCCCCACCCCAACAACATAGAAACATTAACATATATTCAGCATGTACAGGTTTGTGACACTGGAGAACCTTAGTGGCGTCTTCAACTTTAAACCATTCTCTTTTTCTACCTATATTAACGGAGTCTTCCCAGTGTTCAAGTACTTCAGTCACTGTGAGAATGTAAACATAACATAGGTCCTGTGTTTCCTGTCTTGGTTCTGCTCGAATACTCCCAGCAGCTTCCCCAACTTGCCCTTTACTCCGGCCTCTTCATAAACCTCTCTAGCTGCTGCACCCCCAGGCTCTTCTTCAGGCTCCATTCCTCCCCCTGGTACAAAAATTGATCTGGATAATAACGACTACTGCTTACCAAAAACACCTCATCCTCTCGTTCATTCCTAAAACACAGACACGCCGCCCGCTTCTTGTAACCCTCCCCATCGTACGTCCGCGTCTGGTTTGGCTTCATCATTAGACGGCAATCCGCTGGCTCGTTCTTCACTGAAACGCTCCGGTCCGGCCCCAATAAGAAAACTGGCACGGCGACAACGACAACCCCTTAATCGCATACACCAGACCACTACCAGTACCTCTCGCCGCTTTCCCCATGGACTACTCCAACCACTCACTCCCTGTCGCAGCTCGGGGACTGCTGGTTTCAAATCGGGCAGGTTGCGAATAATTTGTTTCACACTGATTCAAACCCTTTTGAGAACCCTCTAGTGTTTCGAGTTCTGAATTAGAACTCGAACACCAGGGTTCGAGACGGGTTTGAATGTTTCCCGAACTAGTTCTGACAACCCTAGTCAAAATCTGTAGGAATTGTAGTTTTGAACTTTTTACGCCTTTTTTGCAACTGAAGGGGTAGCTCTTGCTTTGACTGACAGCCAAATTAGCCAACCAAACCTTTTGGATCTTGGGGAAGTCCAGGCTGCTTGCAGTTTTCCTTCGGATCTAAGATGGAAGCTGAACAAGAAAGAGCTGAAGTAATTTTGAGCAGCAATCCTGAGTGGATTTGCATGGGAGAACTGTGAAAAGGCTGAGTTTTTGGCTTGCATGTCTGCTGCTGCTCCTGAGAGGGAGAGAAAATAATTATTTTGGACTAAATCCAAGTTTGTGTGACTAAAGTAAGCTACTAAAATGGGCCAGGCTCAACCTGAAGAAAACTGAAGATTTTGCTGAATGTGATCGGCCTGTCAGGAGTTCCAGCTACCCCTAAGCTCCCGGTGTGTGCAGAGACTTTGCAATTGTGACCGCGGGGAGTACTTTGCCTGGTACAGTAGAATTCCCGTACAGGTAAATGTGCTATGAGCTGCTAGTGGGTTGTGAGTTAGTTCCCCACTGTGTGAACTGTGTTCTGCTTGCTGGAAGCTGTATCCAGCCCAAAACGGACTGCATCCGAATTTGTCTCCATGCGGTCTTGGCCTTGCCAGACTGGCCCAGCCAGACTACCCCCTGCACAGAGAAGCATTGACAAGAGACCTGCTTGGGGATCAGCCCCCTGCTCCACGCTTGAACAGGAACGACGCCTCTGTGGCTCATGTGGGCCCTGCTTCTCCTGGCATTCCAGATTAACCACCTGCAGTCTCGATTTTCGTCCAGCCTGTGTCCAGTCTTGGGAATCATGAGTAAATACCAGGGTACCTCCCTGCAACAACAGCTTAATATGAGTGTGTCATCTTATTGTCTTGTTGTTTCGTTTCCTTTTACGAACTGAGCCCTCTGGCTCCGGATTACAAATATTGTGTACTGTGCATGTTGTGTTTTCCATCACAGGGCCCCAACCAGCTGCAACCCCGGGCAACAGTCTTGGCTAGCCCATCTCTTCTCCACCTGGGTACCCAGAGGTGTGACTGTGTGGGGGGACTCAAAGCGCATGCATAACTGCTTGATTGATATAACCTTTAAGCTAATTAACCTGATTTTGCCCTTCCTTGTTCAAGTCTGCTGAATAAATCAGATCTAACTTTTTCTGCATGTAATCTGACTGTGGTTCCAGTTTGTGCTCAAAGTACTGTACTGTTGCTATTTGCTGTGCATAACCTTGTTTTACAGGGAGTCCCCAGGGTCGAGCCAGAGGAACCAGACCTGGTGGTAAGTGCAAACAGTGTGGGTACTTGTGTGGTGTACCAGGAGTATTGTGAAAGTGATTATTGTACAGTGTTCAGGCCACTAGAGGGGAAAGAGGGGGGTACAGTGTCCCGGAGGGCTCTGCCCAGGTTAGCTTGACCACTACCAACCCTGACCTCCAGGTGGAGGCACCCGTTTCAGAACTCAGGCCCCTTAACCTGCTACTAGCCAAGCAAGCAGGGGTAGTAGCCCTTGGGATAGCACCACCTAGGGGTTACATTTTTTTAATGACTTCAAAGTTAATGAAAAACAGGGTTTATCACATGATTCTCCTTCTGCAGCTCACATGGGAACCCCAGCCTGGCAGGAAGTGAATGTTACAGTTTCATTTCAGCAGTTAGAGCTGTTTTGAGACAGGCAGCAGTAGATCTCATTACTTGATAGTGTTTTTGACTCAAAAGTAGCATTTAGTCTTAAAGTTTATCTTTATTTTTCTGTACTGAGAACTTTTGTTAGTGTACAATCTTTATTTTTTATGCAGTTTAGATAGTTGTGTGTGTGTGTGTGTGTGTGTGTGTGTGTGTGTGTGTGTGTGTGTTTCTCTTTTGCTTTATTTTTTTTCTTCTTTTGTTAAAATGGAGGGCCAGGTTAATAGGGAGGATGAAAGCCGGAAGAAGGGTGGGACAGTTATTCACCTTAACCGGCATTTGTTCAGAAGAGGCACTGACGCCTCCCCTGGAGTCCCAGTAGTCCCCCCCCTCAGCAGGAGCCTGTGGTCTCCACATGACCCACCAATCGTCCTAGTGCCACCACCAGCAGCTCCACCATCGGCACTGGTGATGTAGTAGATCAACCCATTGCAACATCTGGTCCCCCCCCCCTTTCCACTCCCACGAAGATCTGTAGTATGGGAGTTTTTCTCTTTAAATTCTACAAATGACACTGTCTTCATCTGCAAAATCTGTGGTCATAGTGTTAGGCAAGGGAAGAAAGGCAGCCATCTCAGTACCAGCGGCCAGAGGACACACCTCAAGATCCACCACATGGCCGAGTGGCAGGCAAAGAAGCGTGAGGTGGCAACCAAACATGGCAATGGTGGTGGTTATGGAGACAATGTTGAATCAGAAGAGGGGCAGTGTGAGGTTGGCTGTTGTCTTGCTGAGAGTCGGTGTGGTGGGCAGACATGCCACAGTACTTGGCGTCAATCTCCACAAGTACATCAGGGGGCAGCAAGTGCACCCTTCCTACCACCAATGAACCCCAGTGAACCTGTCACACAGGCAGAAGTGGCTGTCCTGTGGGACAGGGTGCTACAACTCTGCTAAGATTTTAACGAATTCCAGCAGGAAGTGAGAGATGGTATGAACAGACTGATGTTCAACCAGGAAAAGGCCTTGAACTTCCAGTCAGAGCTGCATGGCAGTGGTGGGCCTGGCAGTGCCCACTAGAAGTGGTGGTGTGGCAAAGTAACTGCAAACAATTTTCTTTGTTTATTATTATTTTCATGCTGTGTTTACAATTGTTCCCCTCCCCAACAAAACACCGAAAAAATATAAAACGTAAAAAGAAAACCCTTTCTGTGTTGTGACTCTCTATCCTCTTTTTTAGTTCTGTCCAAGATTTATTTTAAATTATACAATGTCAAGAAAGAGTGTTGGGCTCTGATTGGTCAGGCTAGGACTGGACCCATGTTGCTATCCCAGCATAACATCAAAGATGTAGTCCCAGTACACACATGACCAAATAACATGATTAAAAAAAAAATCACTGCACGGCATGTCCAACTTGCCTATAATTGGCATACACACACTCACAGTAGTCAAATAGTAAAAAAAATTAAATTCCTCCCTCCCACACCACAGAAGCCAGCAAAACTGAAACACAGAACCCTCACACGTTCCCCCCAAAACACCCAAAGTATTGTTTTCTTACTTTAAAAATAAAAACAAAACCAAGCCAAGTGAAAGCTATCTTTGCGATCAGCTTCAGAGTAGTCCCCTCTATCCTGACAGTCTCCGCTTCCACTCCAGTGACAGTCTCCTCTCCACAAACGTTATTTAATTTTCTTTTTCTTAAGAAAAACATCACAATGCCATTTCCTCGACTTCTGAAGTGCAACCACCACAAACCCTCCCCGTTCTCAGCATACTCCCTTGCTACCTGGCTTGCACTGCCCGCTGCCAAGTAAGTGAGCACGTGAGTCAGACCGCACTTCACTTACTTACCTGATCAGCATTTTCTGTCCTCAGTAAAGGAGGAAGTCCACAGCTGTCTCCCAACACACAAACTCTATCCATAATGTTTTCCTCTTTTCTTGTTTGCCACCAAGGAAAGAGTGAGCGAGTGCCCCGAGCACTTTCCACTAAACTGGAAACCGGAAATACAGTGCCACCACCACCCCCTCCCCCACAGATCACAGTGGGGATGGCTTTATGGCATGGTCATTTTTATGTTGATTGCGCACATGCGCAAGAAACATGTTGCGTCAGGTTTCTGCAGAAGCAGGTTGTGGAGGCGTGGCACTGTTGTGCCCAACGCCCCCACAGCCTGCAAAGGCTTGTCCCCCCCCCAATGCCGTGGCACACTTCTGCTGACACTAGTTCAGCCAGCAGTGCCACAACTTTAAAACAAATAGCCGCTGCAATCAGGGGCCCCTTTGTCATTGCAGCGTCAGCCATCTGCTGCAATGAGGGAGCGACCCGTCATTGCAGGGTGGGATGTAGCAGCTGTGGTATTGTTTGTGAACATGGTGGCAGCTTGCCGCCGTATTCACAAACAATATGTACCCCCCCCAATGTTTATTTGCCGACGGGGGAGCCCACTCCCCGTCAGGAGAAAGGAACCCCTCCCTTTTGTTGTTTGCCGACGGAGATGCCCAGTCCCTGTCGGCAGAAATAAATCCCCCTTTGTTGTTTGCTGACGGGTGCCCAATCCTCTTCGGCAGAAATAAATCCCCCTTTTGTTGTTTCACAACGGGGTGCCCAATCCCCATTGGCTACAGCTGTCCCCCAGATCAGGTGGCATGCTGGGAGCCCACCAGCATGCCCCATGCCCTGAAATATGGAAAGCATCCCGCTATGCTTTCTTGTACCTGAAAGAAAGGAAACAGTCCCTCATAGTCACCCCGCACTCCCCCACAACCCGCTCCCACCCACTGCACACCCAGCCTCCCCACACACCCCCCTCACCCCATACTTACCTCTGGAGCACGCGCCACGACCGCTGGACCGGGAAACATCGCCTGCACTCTTCAAAGCCGATCAGCGAACTGAGGAAATGCTGGTAAGCTGTATAATGTAATGAATAGGGTTTTTCAACTTTAGTGCATATCTCGGCATTTTGGGAATTTTTCACCAAATATTCAACATGGGGTTTTTGGGACCCCTTCTCATGAATTCTTGAACTGTCATGGTGTTAATCGCCCGAAAGGTGGTTTCATGGTCACTGTGCGGAATCACCCTTCGGGGCAGATTAATGAAACGACAGTGCCAGTGTTCATGCGGTGGGCTCTCAAAAAGCCTATGTTGCAAATTTGGTGGAAAAAATCCAAAAAATGACTGTTTTACAAGCGTGCATTGCGCAGTTGCTATGTACGCTTGTAACTTCGCGAATGTACAATATTTTCATGCCAGATTTTCAACATTGGCATTTTGTCACACCTCCTTGTGAGCAGTATAGCTGTCATTGTTCACATCCTGGCCAAAATGTGTTTTCGCACTTCCGGCACAGAATAGCGCAGTCGCTGTGGGAAATCAGTGTTCAGGACAGATTAAGAAAATGACAGTGACACTGTTCATGAGTAGAGGTCCTAAAATGCCTATGTTTAAATTTGGTAATGATACTCCATAAAATGACTGTGTTACGAGCGTGCATTGCGCAGTTGGCACATACGCTTGTAACTTCACGAATTTCTAATATTTTCGCTCCAGATTTGCAACATTGCCATTTTCCCAGACCTTCTTATGAACAGTACAGCTGCTATTTTTTCCATCCTGGCCAAAATGTGTTTTCACACTTCCGACGCAGAATAGAGCGGTCGCTGTGGGAAATCACTGTTCGGGACAGACTAAGAAAATGACAGTGATACTGTTCATGAGCAGAGGTCTTAAAATGGCTATGTTGAAAATTTGATGATGATAGCCCTTCAATGGACTGTGTTACAAGTGTGCGTTGCGCACTTTCCACGCACCCTTGTAACTTCGCAGATTTTTATATTGTCACACCACATTTCCAACAGTGCCATTTTTCACACCTCCTTATAAGCAGTACAGCTGTCATTTTCACATCCTGACCGAAATGTGTTTCACAGTTCGCGCAGAGAATAACATGGTCACTGTGGAAATCAGTGTTCGACAGATTAAGAAAATGACAGTGGTACTGTTCATGAGCAGAGGTCCAAAATCCTATATTGAAAATTTGGTGGCGAAACTCCATAACATGACTGTGTTACAAGCGTCGTTGAACTGTTTCACGCACCTTGTAACCATAATTTGTAATACTGTCACACACATTTTCAACAGTGGCATTTTTCAACTCCTTATGAACACTGCAGCTGTCATTTTCACATCCTGGCTACAATACGTTTTATACTCCTGCAGACAATAGCACGGTCACTGTGGGAAATCAGTGTTTGGGACAGATTAAGATCGACCGAGTTGGGGGGGGGGTGACCGAGCTCAACTGCGCTCTGTCAGGACCGCTGCGGATTTGTTTGTGGCAGACAAAGGCCCCAACACAAGAGCCCAGAACAAAAGGGCAGCCTGCAGCACTGGGAGAAACAGAACAAGAGAGCGAGCGAGGGAGGGGGAGTGAGCGAACTCACCAAAGCGCTGTCAGGACTGCTGCAGATTTCTTTGTGGGTAGAAAAAGGTGTTGATACAAGCATAGGGGCCCAGTACAAAAAGCCAGCCTGCAGCAGTGGGAGAAACAGTATGAGCAAGTAAGACAAGGGGACTTAGTGAGCTCAACGGTGCTCTGTCAGAGCTGCTGGGATTTCTTTGTGGGCAGAAAAAGGCGCCAATGCAGGCAGGAGCCCCATATAAAAGTGCAGCTTGCAGCACCAGGACAAACAGAATGAGTGATGAGAGCTCTGTCGGGACAGTTGCGGATTTCTTTGTGGACAGACAAAGTTGCCAACACAGCCAGGAACTCCATGCAAAAGCACAGTCTGCGGCGCCAAGAGAAACAAAATGAGCGAGTGACAGAGCGGTAGCGAGTTAGCTCAACGGGGCTTTAGTGTGACTGCTGCAGATTTCTTTGTGGGCAGAAAATGCGACAATGCAGGCAGAAGCCCAAATAAAAGGCCAGCTTGCAGCGCTGGCAGAAACGGAATGCGAGAGTGACAGAGGGGGAGTGAGCGAGCTCAGTGGAGCTGTGTTGGGACTGCTTCAGATTTCCTTCTGGCCAGAAAAAGCCACCAATGCAGGCAGGAGCCCAGTTCAAAAGGGTAGCCTGCAGTGCCAGGTGACACAGAATGACCACGTGAGGGAGGGAGAGTCGGTGAGCTCAACGAGGCTTTGTTGGGACTGCTGCAGATTTGTTTGTGGGCAGGAAAAGGCAGCAATGCATGCAGGGGTCCAGTACAGAAGGGCAGCCTGCAGTGGCAGGAAAACCAGAATGAGCGAGTGAGTGAGCTCAACAGGGCTGTATTGTAACTGCTGCAAAGTTCTTTGTGGGCATAAGAAGGTAGCAACACAGGCAGGAGCCCACTAGAAAAGGGCAGCCTGCAGTGCCGGCACAACAGAATGAGCGAGTAGAGAAGCTAGTGAGCGAGCTCAGCAGAGCTCTGTTGGGACTGCCATAACACGACTGTTACAAGCGTGCATTGAACTGTTTCACACACCCTTCTAATTTTGCAAATTTGTAATACTGTCACACCACATTTTCAACAGTGGCATTTTTTCATAACTCCTTATGAACACTACAGCTGTCATTTTGCACATCCTGGCTAAAATATGTTTCTGCACTCCTACTGCACAATAGCATGGTCACTCTGGGAAATCAGTGTTTGGGACAGATTAAGATCGACCGAGTGAGAGGGGGAAGTGGCCGAGCTCAACTGAGCTCTGTTGAGACTGCTGTGGATTTGTTTGTGGCAGACAAAGACCCCAACACAAGAGCCCAGTACAAAAGGGCAGCCTGCAGCACTGGAAGAAACAGAACGAGAGAGCGAGTGAGGGAGGGGGAGTGAGCAAACTCACCAAAGCGCAGACAGGACTGCTGCAGATTTCTTTGTGGGCAGAAAAAGGCGTCAATACAGGCAGGAGTGCAGTACAAAAGGGCATCCTGCAGCGGTGGGACAAACAGTGCGAGCGAGTGAGACAAGGGGACTTAGTGAGCTCAACGGAGCTCTGTCAGGACTGCTGGGATTGCTTTGTGGTTAGAAAAAGGGGCCAATGCAGCCAGGAGCCCCATACAAAAGCGCAGTCTGCGGCGCCAAGACAAACAGAACGAGTGAGTGACAGAGCGATACTAAGCGAGCTCAACGGAGCTGTAGTGTGACTGCTGCAGATTTCTTTGTAGGCAGAAAATGCGCAGCGCAGGACAGGAGCCCAGTACAAAGGCCAGCTTGCAGCGCCTCGGCAGAAACGGAATGCAAGAGTGACAGACGGGCAGTGATCGCACTCAGTGGAGCTGTGTCAGGACTGCTTCAGATTTCTTTCTGGCCAGAAAAAGCCACCACTGCAGGCAGGAGCCCAGTACAAAAGGGCAGCCTGCTGCGCCAGGAGACACAGAATGAGCAAGTGAGGGAGGGGGAGTCAGTGAGCTCAACGGGGCTTTGTTGGGACTGCTGCAGATTTGTTTGTGGGCAGAAAAAGGCAGCAATGCATGCAGAGGCCCAGTACAAAAGGGCAGCCTGCAGTGTCAGGAAAACCAGAATGAGCGAGTGAGTGAGCTCAACAGAGCTGTATTGTAATTGCTACAAATTTCTTTATGGGCATTAGAAGGCAGCAACGCAGGCAGGAGCCCAGTAGAAAAGGGTGGCCTGCAGCGCTGGCAGAACAGAATGAGTGAGTGAGAGAAGGGGGAGTGTGCAAGCTCAACAGAGCTTTGTCGGGACTGCTGCAGATTTCTTTGTGGGCAGAAAAAGGCGCCAGCAGAGACAGGAGCCCAGTACAAAAGGGCAGCCTGCAGTGCCAGGAGAACCGGAATGAGTGAGTAAGACAGGCGGACTGAGCGACCTCAACGGACTTCTGCCGGTACAGCTGTGGATTTCTTCATGGGTAGAAAAAGCCACCGACACAGGCAGGAGCCCAGTACAAAAAGGCAGCCTGCAGTGCCAGGAGACACAGAATGAGTGAGTGACACAGGGGTGAGCCACCTCAATGGAGTTCTCGGGACAGCTACGATTCCTTCCTCAGCAGAACAAGGTGCCAATGCACGCACCAGCCCAGTACAAAAGAGCAGCCTGCAGCACCGGGACTAACAGGCTGAGCCACTGACAGAGGCCCACTGCGCGAGCTCAACAGACCAACGCAATCAACACTCAGCATTGACAAATGCTTGTTTTATGTTCTGTCAGGTTAGACAGTGAAAATACAGACACACATGGGGGTGCAGAAAACAACAAGTGTACAGTATGGAAGGTGGGGGGGTGGAAGGTAGAGACACAGACTCACAGTAATGCCACAGCAGCTCCACCTATTGGACAAAACAAAAAATCAGCACTACTAAGTATTCCTACCCTTTCAAAAAATGACAGAAAAATGTGGTTTTCATAAAATGTTAAAATGTTAATATTTTTCTTAATTTTTTTAATGAGCTTTGTATCATTAGGAAATGCACTCCAGGGTGAACCATGCTAGGATACGCCATGCCTGGGCATTAGACGACTCGCCCCAAGGGCCTTGTGCCCAACCACCTCAGGTGTAGCTTTATCGCAGCACAACACACACCCTGTCATGCATTATGCCTTTAATGTTATGGTCCATATTTCATTCCATCATTTTCCATACTCATTCCCTGAATTTTTCCATGATTTAGACATTTGCATTCCCCTTGCCCTGATGACCCTGTCCAATCCTTTTATGTTCAGTATACATGAATTGCTTTCTTCCCCCCTTTTTTTTTTTACACCAATTCATGTGTCCTCTTGATATCCACAAATGTCAAGTATTGCATGAGAAGTTAAACATAATTATGGAACTTAGGATTTTTGGGTCTGCCACCACACCACCACTACCACACTGTGCCAGTCAGACAGGTAAAGTTGTGTCCCCAGAGAGAAAGTGTTTTCCTTCTGTTAAATACTGTCCCTGCAGATGCCAGACAAGGTGTTGAAAAACAAATTAGGAAACTGCAAGAGAAGATAAACATAATTAAGGTATTTATGAAACATAGAAACATAGAATTTGACGGCAGATAAGGACAGCTTGGCCCACCCAGTCTGCCAATTTCTCTACCTAATGGATAAGCTGCAGATCCTAGCTAACCAACAGCCTACTTCTTCCAACCTCCACCCCCCCAGAATTGCCTTGTGTCTGTCCCATGCATTCTTGAATTCCATCACTGTTTTTGACTCCACAACCTCCTCAGGAAGGCTGTTCCATGCATCCACAACCCTCTCCGTGAAAAAATACTTCCTTACAATACCTCTGAGCCACCCCCCCTCTAGCTTCAAATTGTGCAGATTATGGTTTTAGGGTCTGCCACCCAGCCACCACCACCACCTCTTTGCTAGTCTGACATGTAAAGTTGATTCCCCAGACAGAAACTGCTTTCCTTCTGTTAAATACTGTTCCTGCACACGCCAGACAAGGTGTTGAAAACCAAATCAGGAAATTGCAGGAGAAGATAAACATAATTATGGTATTTATGGTTTTAAGGCCTGCCACCCCATCACCACCACCTCTGTGCTACTCATACACGTAAAGTTGAGTCCCCAGAGAGAAACTGTTTTTCTTCTGTTAAATACTGTTCCTGCACATGCCAGACAAAGCGTTAAAAATCAAAGTAAGCAATTGCAAGAGAAGATAAACATAATTATGGTATTTATGGTTTTAAGGCCTGCCACCTCGCCATCACCACCAACTCTTTGCCAGTCAGACATGTAAAGTTGTGTCCCCAGAGAGAAACTGCTTTTCATCTGTTAAATACTGTTCCTGCACACACCAGACAAGCCATTGAAAACCACAGTAGGGACACAACAATCACTCAAGTTAAATCACAGTCAGGAGAACAGTGCTTTTTCCCCCCCCGAGACAAGTGTGCCGATGGGCACAACAGTCATTCTGGTTACAGCGCAGTCAGGAAGACAGTGATTTTTTTTCTAATACAAGTGTGCTGACAGGGACACAACAATAACTCTGGTTAAATCACAGTCAGGAGGACAGTGATTTTTCTTTCTTAATACAAGTGTGCCGACAGGGATACAATAATCACTCTGGTTAAATTGCAGTCAGAAGGGCAGTGGATTTTTTCCTAAGATAGGTGTGCCAACAGGGACACAACAATCACTCTGGTTATAACGCAGTCAGGACAGTGATTTTTTACGGCTGCAGTAGGCAGAGCCTGCAGACGTTTTGCATGTACAAAAGGAGTAATGTCATGTTTTCTGTCTGTGGAACTAACTGAAGGTGTAAATAGTCTCCTCCGCCTTACCCTACTCCAAGAAATGTTTTCCACCCTCAGTTAAATACACTTTCATGTTAGTCAATGGTTGCAGTGCACTATTTTCTTTCTTAAGTGGGAGGTACAAGAACTGGAACCTGAGTAGAGGGAGGCAGCATCCATTTTTTGGGGGTAGTGAGATCCACCCCGACCTCCACCCAAGAAGCCCCTAAAGATCCACCCCACCTTTTTTTTGGTTCATGTGGGAGGGGCATGAGGTGGATCTATCATGCTGGAACAATTGACTATCAGAGCTGCCTGGGGCATCAGAGCTTAAGCTTCAGAAGGAAAGAAAAGCCTGAAACTGCATCCTTATATAGCACTTGTTTAAACAGTCTTGGCTCAGCTTACATTCCTCTCCTGGTCACACATTTTCACAAATACATTCCAGGAGATGGAAATTCCCTCCTGGTGGGTATATGGTGTTATTCAGACCTGTCTTCCAACCCTGCCCCCACCACCTTACTTTGTATTTTGCATCAGCTGAAGCATGTCAGTACAGCAAGAGGCTGCAGTGTATATTTTCACTGGGCTTGCAGTTTTAAATGAGTAGCCCACTCAGAATTTGCAAAAACGTTTGTTATGCAGAGTGTTTTGATTTGTATCTTAAGTCCTAGTGTTTCCTTCCCTTTGCCTGCTATTAGGAGTTTTTCCTAAATTAGCCTATTAGCAGATACCTGAGAGCTAGCTAACTGGGTTTTCTGTAAGAAAACTGCTACTAAATTAAGTTCTAATTCACTATTGTTGTTTTCTATCTGTGTCAGATCTAGCTTGCAGGAGTATTTTAATTTTAAAACTTTTAATTTCATCAAACTATACACAACCATAAAAGCACAAAAATTGCCCAGATCATTAGCGCTATAATTAGCTAAGACTCTAGCTATTTTCTTGCAGAAAACCCACTCAGTTAGATTTCAAGTGTTTGCTAAACTATAAATGTAGGTACCAGCATTCTATTAGGTAGAACTAGCGTTTAGTGCTGATTTTGCCCTGTGACATGATTTTCATTTTTTTTTTACAAATGAAGTGTATGGTATGAAGCTGCAGTCTAGAAACTGCAAAATACTTTAAAGTCACTTTTTCTCCTGTGTGTGGTATAGCATGAAAACAACAGGATGACAGTGACTATTTCAGCTACACATTTGATCCCATTTTACAATAGTTCATTGCACTACACATTTAGTGTATCCCACTTTTTCAAATAATAAAACAAATATTCACCAAACTAAATAACTCACACATACATATTTTTATTCTTTATTAAAGAGATACTTCACATTTGTAACCCCCCAAAAAATTTGAAAATCATGTCACAGAGCAAAATCAGAACTAACTGCCAGTTCCACCTATTAGAATAGAGGAGGCAGTATAGTGCGGTGGTCTAAGGCTCTGAGCTGCAAACCTGGTGTCCTGAGTTTGAATCCCACAGTCTCCACGCGCGTTCTGTGTGTCCCTGAACAAATCACTTAACTTTCTTGTGCTTCCAGGTCACACATGTAAACAAGCTTTAGTGTGTCTCCCCTGGTAAAAAAAAAAGAATGCTGGTGTCACAAACCCACTCAGCAGGTCAGGCCCTCTACTCCCAAAGTGCCAACCTCTGAGCACAGTCTTGTGAACAGTTAACAGAAACAGGGTAACCCTCCTGTCTGTTTTGTGGGTTTGAATGAACCTTTGGCCTCAGTTCTGGAGGGATTCAAACTGTGAACCTCTTGCTAGTGTACCCAATGCACAGGCTCAGATAATTCTGTCTTCGGGAGGCCAGATATCTTTGCCTATGGGCACCTAACCATGTGTACAAAATGAACCCTTAAAAACTCTAATAAAAACCTCAGATTACTCTTACCTTTTTCCAGTTTGGTATCACCATTCAAGCTTATGCACAGTGTCTGCTTTAACCAAATATACGTCACTTGTTAAAGAAAAGAAATTCAAAGACAGACCAAGTAGGCTCTAAAAACAGAGTTTTACTAAAATAGATAAAAGTATGTAAAACATAAAATACAGCACCATATCATAAGAATTATACAATCTTTTAAGAGAACAAGGCTTTAATAGTGCAATTCCTACTACAGTACTTAGATTTTGTCTCTCTCTACCTGTATACTTGCTTAAAGTGCTCAAAGATGTTTCTTTGTCAGACTGTAGCTAAATGTGTGTCTCTGAAGGAAAACAGAATCTGTTCAAAATACTGTCTTTGCCAACCCCTTTGTATGAGGTCACCTAGCTCCTCCTCTGTTTATGAAAAATCATACACCCAGGATATTTTATCATATTAGAAAGTAAGATAATTAAGGTTACATCAGCAGAAACTCCTTTCCTCATGTGACTTCCCCAATCAAGTCTGTAAATTTCCTTTCATCTATAAGCAGTATCCTCTCTCACACAGACATCAAAGCATTTAGGATTTCGCACCAGTGTGCCATAACCTGGTTTCCTCCTCTAAAGTCATAAAATGGATATTGATTTCCCTCTTAGCAGTTAAAGCTATATTTAACTTAGAAAAACAGGAGATTCTTGATTAAGGCCTGTTCTAGTCTGTAATTAGCTTCTGGCCTTCCAGGTAACACCTTGTATCTAAAACCTGTGTGTGTGTGTGTGTGTGTGTGTGTCAACTCACATGCTGTCTCAGCATCTCTCATGAGAGACAGTCCATAACACATCTTTATATTACGAAAAAATCATAGTGTACTCAGAACTGGCTGTCCTCGTATCACAGCTGATACCTACATTTGTGGAAAAAACAAATCTCCAGCTTTGCACACATGTGCCAAATAGTGTCTGTAGTATCAGAGGTAAAGAACAATGGCACTGCAGGTAATCAAAAAGTATCCAAGCTTATTACATGCAGACATTAGCACAGCCGCCCAGCAGTACAGGCTCACGAACCTCACCTAGTTTCGCACCGTCTGTGCGTCATCAGGATTGGATCAAATTGGATACTTTTTGATTAACTGCGGTGCCATTGTTCTTTACCTCTGGTACCAACATTTACAGTTTAGCAAATACTTTGGAGCTAACTGAGTGAGTTTTCTTTAAGAAAACTGCTATAGTCTTTACTAATTATAGCAGTGATGATCTGGGGCAATTTCTGTGCTTTTTATTGTTGTGCATAGTTTGATTAAATTAAATTTTAAAATGAAAACACATATTACTGCTAGCTAGACATGACACACCCAGAAAACACAAATAGTGAAATTAGAGCTATTTGTAGCTGTTTTCTTACAGAAACCCCAGTTAGGTAGCTCTCAGGCATCTGCTAAATTGTAACTGTTGCTAGTTGTGCTCACTGGATAAGAACAGTTACAAAGCTCTGCTGTTGTGAACTTATTTTAAAAAGCACTGCATATGCTCAATTCATGGGCCTGGCTGCATCACTGTCATACGAGACAGGGTGCAATATAGGATGCAGAAGGCAATAAACCTGTTTGTGATGGAGATCCCCAGGGGTCATAAAACTACCCTAAAGCTAGCAGCCTAATTTTGGAAAAACTCCTAATAGCAGACAGAGGGAAGGACACACTAGGACTTTACATACAAATCAAAACACTCTGCATAACATATGTTTTTTGCAAATTCTGGGTGGACTACTCCTTTAATTGAGCCATCCCCAATCAATATCCTTCCAAGAACCACTTTATGTGGTGTGTATACCAGCGTGGTTATATCACTCTTATCTACAGCTTTACACCTTTAGCAGTTTTTAATTGCTATTGTGTCTAAACACTCCACCGTGTAGCCTCCAGTCTCCCACTATACCTGCATGCATTGCAGCACTGTTTCACTGCATGCAGGGAAGCTGGACATTACCAGGACATATGCAGACGGCAGTGTGGAGCACGAGTGTAGGCTGCAGTACTGGGATGCCTCCATACTACAGTAACCTGACAGCTGTATGTGCACCCCCCGGTTGCATCCCCATGTCCCCACCTAACCTACCTCTCTGTCCGTACTTGCCTCCCCAAGGGCCACCTCCTGATGGTATCCATGTACTGTCCTTGATTACTCTTCTCACTGTGCCGAGTGTTGGGAGTACCCTGCCTGCCCATGTGTGATATGGCAGCTATACTACCTGCAGCGCAGTGCCAGTCAGTTGGAGAATTCTTGCAGGAAGTGGGTGACTTTGAGGTTGGCGAGACATTGGAGTCCTCCAGATGTTTAGTTCTGGGGGACTTCATTGTTTGGGCCGATGACGAGTTATCCAGGTTGAGTTATCACTTCCTCCAGTTAATGACATCACTGGGCCTGTCACAAGCAGTTACTACTATGACTTACCAGGGTGGACACATGTTGGACCTGGTCTTCGCGCTGGGGCTTGAGATTGAGAATCTCAGGACTGACCAGGTCATTTGGTCCGATCATTGCACAGTGGAGTTCTTGCTCAGGGCACCCTCCGAGATCCCTCCCCCTGCAGAGATGGTAAGCTACCGCCCATTGAGGGGTTTGACCCCGGAGGTTTTTTTGGCAGTGGAAAACCTATCTAGTGTGGACAGTGCATGCAGGGGAGGTGTGGGGGAGGCAATTGATGCCTATAATAGGGCAGTGACTGAGGCACTTGACTCCTTTGCACCGATCCGTGTACGACCCAGATCTTGTCACTTGAGGTCCCCATGGTTTGATGGGGAGCTCAAGGCTTTGAAGATCAAGGGTCGGAGGTTGGAGTGCTGGTGGTGGTGTTCCGCTTGAGGTAGACAACTGTCTCATGCGTACACTATGGTGTGTACCACCCAACCGTAAGAAGGCAGTGCGTTCCTGTCCAGGAGATTGCTGCTGGGAGAAACTGACCAGCAATGCTTTTTTGGACTGTGGACAGGTTATTACATCCTGCCTGTCTTCAGCTGAAAATAGCAGTTTCTGAGGCCTCGTGCAATGGATTTGCTCGTTTTTTCTCAGACAGGGTGTTTACCATCAGGCAGGGTGTTCCACCAGTGGCCTATACTATGGCCAACAGTGGACGCCGGGATGGTTGACAAAGCACTCCGCCCAGTTGGGGGGAGTTTAAACTAGTGGAGGTGGCTGATGTCATTGAGGTGATCTCAAAACTGAAGCACACATATTGTGAACTGGACCTGGTGCCGACGCATTTCTTAGTGGGATGTGTCGACGCTGTTGGGCCAGTGTTCACCTTTATTGTCTGGTGTTCCTTGCTGGAGGGGATTGTCCCAGATACTTTGAAGGAGGCACTGGTGAGACCCCTCCTGAAGAAGTCATCATTGGACCCTGACATCAATGCGAATTATTAACTGGTCTCCAACCTTCCATTTTTAGGAATAGGTGGCAAAGAAGATTGTGGCACGTCAGTTGGGTGATCACCTCATGGCATTTGATATCTATGAGCCACTCCAGTCAGGGTTTTGTGCAGGACATTCAACAGAAACTGCATTAGTTTGGGTGCAAAATGATCTCCTCAGGGCGAGAAATCGAGAGGAGGGGACAATTCTCATTCTACTCAATCTCTCCTCAACTTTCGACATGGTGGACCATCGGGTGTTGCTGGACCATCTGAGGGACTTCTGTGGACTCACTAGCATTGTCATTCACTGGTTTGAGTCCTTTTTGACAAACAGAAGACAGAGGGTGGTGATGGGGAATTTTTCCTCATCTGTTAGCCTGCTGTCTTGTGGGGTACCTCAGGGTTCAGTGTTATCATCGATGTTGTTCGCAGTGTATATGCTACCCCTGGGAGAGATCATTAGGAAGTGCAGCTTGGGATTTCATAGCTTTGCCGATGATACCCAGCTGTACTTATCCTTTGCCCCTGGAATATCAAATGTGGTGGATGTATTAAACACTTGTCTGGCAGAGATCAATGACTGGATGGCCTCCAGCTGGTTGCAACTGAACCCAGATAAGACGGAGGTACTGGTGGTGCAGTCAAACAGGAGGTGGGTGGGGTTGCCCCCTGGGGCAGACACTGGGCTTGTTCTAGGGTCAGTCCCATTGAAGGCTTCCTCTAAGGTGTGTAGTCTTGGCATGATATTTGACAGTGGTGTGACAATGGAATATCAGGTGCCTGCCATTGTTAAAAGAAGCTTTTTTAATCTGAGAAATATCACCAGGATTAGGTACCTGATTCCACCCCTGGACCTCCCCACCTTGGTACATGCATTTGTCACATCCAGGTTAGACTACTGTAATGAGCTCTACCTCGGGGTCTCGGGAGACACCCTCCGTTGACTGCAGCTAGTGCAGAATGCAGCTGCCAGGTTGCTGACAGGTCAGTCGAAAAACTGTCATGTTACCCCGGTGCACGTGAACTGCACTGGCTGCCTGTTCAATGGAGGGTGCTCTTCAAGGTGGGGTTCCTCACCTATAAGGCCCTACATGGATTGGGCCCTTGTTACCTGGCTGACCTTCTGACACCTGCTGCCTCAGTTCGACCCCTCTGGTCCTGCTCGATGGTCCTCCTGATGATTCCTAGGTCAAGATTAAAAACAGGCAGCAATCGAGCTTTCAGTGTCGCCGGTCCTGTCTTATGGAATTCGCTTCCATTCTTGGTGAGGGAGGCCCTGTCAGTAGAGGTCTTTAAGATCTGCCTGAACTTCTATTTGTTTAATCAGGCTTTCTCAGACTCTGTTTGACACCAGTGTTACTAGTCCTTTTAAAATTTAGAGGGTTTTATGTATTTATGTGATCTGTATAAGGATATAGTTTTGTATGTATAAATTGAGCTTGTGTTTTTTGTACGACGCCCAGAGCCTCCGGGATTGGGTACCAGAAAAATAAAATTTACCTTACCTTACCAGTAGTGAACACATACATTAGTGGAGCTCCTGAGTGCATCGTGGAGCACTGCTGCGGTGAACAATAGACGTGTGGCACTGTGTACAGTGGAGTAGTGGGGAACACTGAAGGCAGTAGCAGAGGGTCAGCCTTCAGCCATACAGCAGCAGTATGTGAACATCTGTTGTGCCCAAGTGCCCTAATACTGGCAGAACTGATGCCATGTCTCCCCTCTCTCTCTCTCTCTCTCTCCCCCTCCCCTCCCTCCCATTGATGTAGTCCCTGATTCCAACATACGGATCTCCCCCTCCCTCGAACCTCTCTCTGTCACCTCCATAACATAAGTGTGTCTCATAACAGTGAAATATTGTTATTTACATAATATGACTGTGCCATATACATAGTACTGCATAGGACATGTAGGAGGGTATCTCAAAATGCAGCTGTCATCACCGAGTGCACCATGGGATGTGCACTGCTATTACAGGGTTGAGATCACTCACACTATCGCACTCAGTGTGGACAGAGTGTAATGTTTTCAAACCATTCTCCACACTGTTCACTGGCAGTGTGGACACACTGTAATGTTTACAGTCTGTAATGGTTTGAATCCATTACAGCTTTTTCAAGTGTAGTGTGGACATGGCCTGCATGTCTATGTAATTATCTATCTTTCTATCAATTGCATGTATCGCTATTTTTACCTATTTCTAAAACAAACCTGCATATCACATTTGCCAGCGCTCTGAGCACATACTTATGAAACTGTGCATATTTGTACTCCACTTCTGCATAGACCTTATACGTTCCTAATATTCCTATTATTACAAGCATAACTACCTTGCCCTTATCAAAAGCGACCCCCTCTGAAAGTTACTATCACATTTTCTCTACTAACAGTCCATCATCATTACACCTGACTTCCTGACATCAACACATTACTTAAATATAACTTACATCACCTCATGGACAAAAACCCTGTTTCTCTAAAAAAAAAAAAAAACCTGTGTAAATAATCCCAAGGCTGAACATATGCCAGCCATTACTTTTTCATGTACTGCCACTTTCTGTACCATCATGGGGATTTGAATATGTTTCCAATGATGCTTTGCATTATTGAGGTATGTGCAATTGTGTGTTCTTTAAAATTTGGCTGCCCGGCCAATATCATCCAGAATAACATATACATCAGTGGCATTTGCTCTGGGGTTCTTTTGTAAACCTATATTGCTTCCTATTCCTTCCATTTAAATGTATATCTCCACATATTTTCCTAATAACGTGTATGTCTTTCTTAGAACAAAAACTAAAACAAATCTTACTACTTACAAATCATTGCGTTGTTTCTCCATACCTCCTTAACAGTTCCACACAACTTCACTAACTTCATTATGCAGCCGTGGTGGATCTGACCAGAATTTGTTTCTTAAGAAAAGACAGGGCACTGGGCCACTGATTTTTAAGGGACCTTTGGGGCTCAGTGGGCCTACCCGGTCCCCAAAATTTAATAAATAATTATAAAATAAATAAGTAAAGAATACAGGAGAAAATCAACACAAACAAGTATTTGTCAATGCCGAATGTTGTCTTGCTGGTTTTGGCATTGGTAGTGCAGGAGTTAGAGAGACACATAATAGAATTAGCAGTGAAGCATAGAACCAACATCAACCCCACCCCACCCTGCAGAGAGTGACAGGCACTGGGGTGTGCGTTTGGGTCGCTGGCTCATGCTATTTCACCTCACCCTACCCTGCAGAGCCTGACAAGTGCCGCATTGTGCCTTGGGGTCATCTGGCCGTATGCTCACCCCATTTAATAAGGAAGTACGTTGAGATGGGTGCAGCATAGGGGAATGGGCTGAACTTTGGGGCTGAAGAGTCCAAGGCACACCTTGATGCCTGTCAGTGGCTGCAGGTGTGGAAATGGAGGACCAATGTCGTGAGCAGTACAGCAGACAATCCAAAGACACACCCCTGATGCCTGTTAGTATAATATTTCACTTTAGTTGCTTCTTACCGGATTGCTGGTTTTAGGAATGACTGGACACCATAAGTAACTTCTAACAGCTCTGAGGTTTATTCAACAAACATACATTAGATAGATAAGCAGGCCTCAGCAGAACTACTACTACAAGCTGCTCGTGCACGTTCTAAAAACCCAGTCTCCGCACAAGACATACCATTAGCCCAAAACTGCAGGGGGATGTGGACTAAACCATTCTACACTGTTACTAGGGTAAGTTACCATATACTACATCTCCCCCTCTAGTAAAAGAAAGCAATTACCTCAATTTTGGTTTGCAAGTGTGCTTACCTGGTATACAACAGCTAAATAATAATAATAATAATATCAATGACAAATAATTACCAAGCAATATTAACATAATGGTTGAGTCTTACTTTGTGATGAGTTAGGGTCTAAAGTCACTGGTACTGAGCTCTGTTGAAATAAGCCTTTACCACTGACTTAAGTCATAACAAAATCTCTGAACCTCTCAGGAACTTTAAGCAGACGCCCTCTTCTGGTCATTCGAGTAGACTGCACACTGGATACAGCCTCAGGGCTTTCTGGCAAAGTGTCATTGAAAACAACAGGTTCCATCTCAGGTTGCTCATACTCTTGACAAGTGTCCTGTTCCTGGCTTCCACTATCTGTGACAATATGGATTCAGTTGACTCATCTGCCTGTTGCTGTTCAGCCTCCAAAGCAACTGTTCGGTCTCTCCTCAGGTGTATCCTGTTCCTGCTCTATCGATGTCCTGTAGGTGTAATCACACTATAGGATCTTGGCTCATCACAGATTCTTTCCACTGTAGCAGGTTGCCACCCACTAGAAGTCTTTATGCATACCCTTTCCCCTTCTCTGAGTGGAGTAAGTGTAGCTGCATTCCTGTCGTAATACTGTTCCTCCAGTCAAGCCTTCCCTGCCCTCAAGCACTCAGTGAGCGCCGGGGCTACGCTCCGCCAGCGGGCGGTCAGCGACCGCAAGGCCGACCTAGGGGACCAGGAAGCCGGGAGAGACAACCAGGAAGTCAAGCCTTCCCTGCCCTCAAGCACCCAGTGAGCACCAGGGCTAATACTACACAGCGGGCTGGTCGGTGACCACAAGGCCGACCTAGGGACCAGGAGGCCGGGAGAGACAGCCAGAAGTCAGTTTTCCCTGCCCTCAAGCACCCAGTGAGCACCGGGGCTACGCCCCGCCAGCGGGCAGTCGGCGACCGCAAGGTCGACCTAGGGGACCAGGAGGCCGGGAGAGACAGCCAGGAAGGTACAGGAAAGCCGTGGCCAATCGGGAGGCGAGCGCTGACTGAGTCTTGCAGCCAATTGGTCCTCCTGCTCCATAGACTTCTGTATTAACCTTACACTGCTGAAGCTGGTCGGGGATTGTGTGGTTTTTTGGTCTAAACTGTCTAAAAAGAGCTGTTCTCCTGTTTTTTGCTAAAATAACTAAGGACTCTGTTAACTGTTAAAGTGAAATGTGAGTTACAGCCTTTTGGTGGGATTTCTAGTGGGCCAGACGCTAAGGCGCTGAACCCTCCCCAGCCTTTTGTTGTGTAAATTAAGTCACACTGCTTGCAGAATCACTTGATTTCTGCTATTTTTTTTATATTGACTGTGCTTTCCTGTGTCTCCCTCCAGTCAAGCCTTCCCTGCCCTCAAGCACCCAGTGAGCGCCAGGGCTACGCTCCGTCAGCGGGCGGTCGGTGACCGCAAGGCCGACCTAGGGGACCAGGAGGCCGGGAGAGACAGCCAGAAAGGTACGGGAAAGCCGCAAAATTTTGGCCACCACCCGCCCCTCGTGTGTTAAGTATTTATAGGCATCTTCCCAGCCGAATTTTATCTCCCGCCCACAGCATTACTCTAACCAATAATCTGTCAGCGGCCCTGTGGCGCCACCTGCTCTGCAGTCCTTCCCCTGTTCTCATTGTAGGTAACTAATAACTGCCGCATTCAAAATGGGGAGACTCCTCTTACTGTTTCTCTCTCTCTCATTTGTGATGTTTATTGAGGATGAAGACATCCCGATCCATATCATACTGAATAATGCGGCCCACCAGCCTAACCTCTCTGTTACACCTCCAGTGGATGTTGACTGGATCCTCACATATGCCCTACTGATGTTACATCATAATCAGTGGGGTAACCCACAAAAAGGGACGCAACCTGTCATGTACTTTTTACACTCGATGCTCCATTGTTGGGTCCACAGTTCCCCCTTACACCTGTCCACCAAATTAGCACTCTGTGACAGGATACCAAGTCGCAACCCCAAGTGGATCACCTCAAAGCAGTGGCCTCCGAGCAAGAAGAGAAGGCCCAAAGACAGTCCCATCTTCCTGTCTTTCGAACCCTTACGAAACTCTTATTCCTTCTGCTGATCTGTATTGGTAATGTTGAAATCAATCCAGGCCCTCCAGAGGGCATCACCTCCCCAGCAGATCTTGCCTCCATCAAAGGACTAAGCTTCCTTCATATCAATGCATGCAGCCTCCTGAAAAAAGCTTTCATTATTACAAGCCTGGGCCGCCCATACTTTGCCAGACTTTCTCATAATATCCGAGACATGGCTCAAACCTGCAACAACAGACAGGGAGGTAAATCTACCCAACTACCAAATATTCAGAGCAGATCACCTGACAAAGGGTGGTGGAGTAGCTATTTATGTAAAGTCAAATATATCTGCATCTTGCCTTAGTGCAACATCATTGCCCAAAGAATTCGAATGTATATCCCTTAAAATAACTCTCCCCAACATGGCAGCTTTTCAACTAGTTGGTTGCTATAGGCCCCCCTCTGCTGACCACAAACTCTTAACCCACCTGGGGAACCTAATCAAATTGGCCCCTGAAGATATCATAATCCTAGGTGATCTAAACCTAAACTGGCTCTCCAAGACAGCTGCACCTCTAGTATCATTCTGTGATACAATGGTCTTACACAACTGATAAATGAACCAACAAGAATCAATTTAAAGAATAGAAGTAGTAGCACCCTACTTGACATCATGCTGGTAAACAAACCCCACCTATTCTCAGACGCTGGAGTGCTATTCAGTGACATAAGTGACCACTGTCTCATTGTAGGAATAAGATCATCCGGCAAACCAGCTAACCCAGTAAAATTCCTTCTGAGAAGATCTAAGAAAAACCTTAATATTGAGGGATATCTCCATGACTTGAGCCACTCTACGTGCTGGCAGGAGTTCTACCTTACACATTCTGTGGAAAAAGCACATCAGGTATTAAATAGCATAATCATAGGTGCCCTTAACATTCATGCACCAATCACTAGTGTCAGAACAAAAAGCAAATCTTGCCGCTGGCTCTCAGCCGACCTTAAATCTGCACTGTTGGACAGAGATAAACTATGGAAACTGGCAAGGAAGACTAAGGAACCAAATGACTGGATACTGTTCAGAAAAGCCAGAAATAGCTGCACCAAGAAAGTAAGGGATGCTAAGACTGCTTTCTATATGGCTGAACTTGATGCCTCTTACCACAATCCTGCTAGATTCTGGGGCACCGTCAAGGGGATCTTAGGACAGGACTCTAGCACCTCTCTGCCATCTCAAGTGCACCTTTAATAAGGTTGCTATCTCTGATAAACGGGAAGTACTGGATGCATTCAATAATCATTTCACTACGGCTGGCCTTGCTTTTGACACCTCTCCAGCTAATCTACTGTGGGCACAACTAAACTCCCAGTCTACTGAAGTTCAGAGGACTGTTTCTTCCTTCTCCTTCAAACCGGTTTTATTGAAGCAAGTAGAGGACCTAATGCTGCATTTGGACACTAAAAAAAGCGCATGTGAAGACTCTCTTGACCCCTATTTTCTAAAAATTGCAAATCATGTGCTTGCAGTTCCATTAACACATCTTTTTAATCTATCATTAACCTCTGGCTCTATTCCTTCGATATGGAAAATAGCCCAAGTGTTTCCTCCCAAAATCAGGGGACCCCATGGACCTCAACAACTACAGGCCCATATCCATTCTTCCTGTGCTTTCCAAGATGCTAGAGAAATTAGTGAGCATCCAATTAAGAGACTACCTTGAGTTAACAACCCTTAAATCCTGCTCAATCTGGATTTAGGACCAGGCACAGCACCATCTCTGCACTGGCCAAAGTCACAAATGACTGGCAAACTGAGCTTGACAAAAGAGCAATGTCTGTGCTGTATTCCTTGATCTAAGCAAAGCATTCGACACCGTGATCATGAGCTGCTACTCTTCACTGCACTCCATAGGCTTAGACCCACCTCTTTATGTGGTTCAGATGTTACTCACTAATAGAACACAGCAGGTGAAAGCTGAAGGTGACTTATCCTCATTAAAATCGCTTCTAAGAGGAGTTCCTCAAGAATCTATCCTGGGCCCCATCCTTTTGCCATTTACATTAACAACATTGACACTAATCTCACCAAAGCCAATGTTCACCTCTTTGCAGATGACACTGTTTTGTATGTCAGTAACCCATCGCTTGC
This sequence comes from Neoceratodus forsteri, assembly GCA_016271365.2. Taxonomy (NCBI): domain Eukaryota; kingdom Metazoa; phylum Chordata; order Ceratodontiformes; family Ceratodontidae; genus Neoceratodus; species Neoceratodus forsteri. Next base: position 795,808,887 of record CM028134.1, on the reverse strand, counting down.
AGTGGCTCAGAAATTTTACAATCAGAATTCTCCTCTTCCAACCCCAATTACTTGAGAAAAAATTCCTCCTAAATGCAAAGAAGACAAAAGCTATGTTCTTCTCCACTAATAACCATACTAACACCTCCTCACCAAGCAATCTTCCCCATTTATCCACCATCCTTGGAGAAAGCCTGGACTATGTAGATAAATTCAAATGCTTAGGGGTGTGGATTGATAGCAGGCTTGACTACACTCATCATATTGAAGAACTTCTGAAAAAACTTTGCCAGAGGCTCGGCTTATTCTTCAGAATTAAACATTTTCTAACCAGAGACTCAAGGCTGAGACTAATCCAGGCCTCATTTATCTCACTTATCGACTATGCAGACTTCCTTTATGGTCACTGTCCTATTTCCTACTTAAGCAAATTGGATACCTTGTATCACAGAGCACTACGGTTTATTACAGATCTTCCACTCAACACTCATCATTGCTCTCTATGCTGCAGTTGGTTGGACATCCTCACACCTCAGAAGGAACAGAAATGCTGCACTATGGATATACAAAGCCTTGTCTAATAAACTTCCATTGTATATTTTAGACTGCTTTACACTGGCCACAGCTAGGTCCTATGCCCTAAGAAGCAACAACTTCATCACGCTTGTTACCCAAAGCCTACACCCGGCATGGGAGGTCTGCAATCAGCTACCTCTAGCATTGGCATGGAATTCTCACAGAAGACCCTAAAGTTGACCAACTTTATACCTCTAGCATCCTTTAAAAGTTCTATGTAAGTCTCTTCCCAGAGAAATGCAATTGCTATCACAAGGCCTAGTCCAGTCACATTCACAACCCTCCCTTTCAGTCAGCAATTATTATTGACAGCTCTTCCATAAATCTTCCCTTAGTTTTTCCTCCTCGCAGCCCCCTTTTTGTATCTCAGCCCCCTTTCATACCTTTTTACAGCTTAGTTTCACCTGACTAAGACCTCCACACCAACTTCTGGCACTTACTTCTACCTCAACCACTCCTCCATACCTCCTACTACTAGTAGCCTTAGCTCCTCTCTGAATCTCCCAGCAGCACCTCCATGTCATTCGTCAGAGGCTGTTTATCATCATTTTTGCAGTCATAAATCATTACATCTGTTTGTCTGCATTAGTTTGCCCTGGAGCCTGTAACCACCTGTTACCATGTATTGCGTGCTTGCTTTGGCTTCTCTATTGGATCTTGGACATTCTGGTTTCTTCTAGGGTACTTCTACTGTATCCTACCTTGTCCTGTTAGGTTGAATCATCCTTATCCTTCATTTGTATATATGTTTATATTACTGTATCTGTTTAAATATAAGTGTTCTGTATATGTCTACTATTGTACCTTCAATTTGATCCTTGACCTATCAGGTCCATCTTGTAAATGAGCTTTGCTCAATGATGTCCGCCTGAATAAATAAATATTTGATTGATTGATTGATTGTTTCTGTCTTTTCTGTAGTCTTTTCAGATGTTTATGTGCATCCTTTTGTATTTCAGGTCGCAGTGCCCTTGCATTTGCAGGTAATGTTGTTCTCAACATTCTGCCCATTAACAATTGAGAAGGTGTACAGTTCAGTCCTGTGACTGGTGTATTTCTAAGCCTGTGCAATGTGAGATGAGGATCTGTCTGATCTTGCATAGACTTCAGAAAGATTCTTTTTACTGTCTGGATCATTCTTTCAGCTAAACCGTTAGATTGTGGGTATCCTGAGCTGGAATGAGTTATTCTGAATTCCCACAACTTTGCAAATTGCTTCATTTCATGACTTGCAAATGGTACATGATCCGCTACCAGTTCTTTTGGAATTCCATGTCTTGCAAATACGGCTTTTAATTTTGCAATAACTGTAGCTGCTGTCTTGTCAGGCATTCTGAGAACCTCAGGGTATTTTGAAAAATAGTCCACTACTAATAAGTAGGAGTGTCCCCTAAAGTCAAAAATGTCTGCACCAAGCTTTAACCATGGCATATCAGGTATTTCATGTGGACACATTGGCTTTTTATGGTTGCTGTGTAAGAGTTCCTGGCAAGGTCCACATGCTTCAGCCATCATTTCTGCTTCTCGATTCATGCCTGGCCAATACATCACAGCTCTGGCTTGTGCTTTTGACCTTTGTATTCCTTGATGTGCTGCATGAAGTCTTCATAGCATATCTGTTCTCAGCTCTTTGGGTATGATAATTCTTTTACCCACCATTATGAGTTCATTTTCTATGTATATATTGTGTCTCATGGGCCAATAGTGCTGAAGTTTGATGCTGACTTGTTTTTTCCTGTTAGGCCATCCTTTGAGGTGCATTTCTTTAAGCAACTGTAAATCACTGTCCCTCTGTGTGGCCTGTTTTAGCCTCTCTAACATGCTGTCAGGCAGTGTCTCTGTTGCTTGTATTGAGTATATGACCTTTTCACTGCTTAGATCAATGTCTCCCTCTGCTGGTTTTCTTGGTACTACCATGGACAAAGTGTCTGCAATCAGAACCTCTTTTCCTGGAGTATATAGTACCTGTATGTCATATTTATGTATCTGTAACAGCATCCGCTGCAGTCTTTCTGGAGCATTTCTAATTGGTTTGTTCAGTATGGACTGTAGTGGCTTGTGATCTGATTGTACTTTCACTGGCCTTCCGTAAACATACTGATGACATTTCTGTAGAGAGAACAGAATTGCTAGCAACTCTTTTTCTATCTGTGCATAGTTTCTTTCAGCACTGAACAATAACCTAGATGCATAAGCTATTGGTCTGTTTCTTTGTAGTAGACAAGCACCTAGTCCGTCCTTAGATGCATCTGCTTGGATTTCAATGTCCTCTTTCGGATCAAAGAATTTTAATACTGGTGCAGAAGAAATAGTCTCTTTAAGCTTTTGTAAGGCTTCTTCCTGTGCTGGCTGCTACTACCACATGACATCTTTTTTGAGTAGCTGCCTTAGTGGTGCAGTGAGGCTTGCTTCATTCGGAATGTACTGCGCCAAGTATCAAGTCATTCCTAACAGTCTCGGTAGTGCTTTTTTATCTTCAGGAGGGGGCATCACAGCTGTTGCTTCTACTTTGGCTTCATCGGGCCGTAGTCCATTTTTGGTTATGATATGCCCCATGTATTTCACCTCACTCACCAAATACTGTATTTTGTCACTATTGAACTTAACATTGAGTTCCACTGCTCTGTCCATCACTTTTCTCAGAATATTGTCATGCTCTTCCATGGTAGCTGCGGCTATAAGCATGTCATCAGCTATCACAAAAACACCTGGTATGTCCCTGAAGTGTTCAGCATTTCTCTGCTGGAATACTTCACTCGCAGACCTTATACTAAAAGGAAGTCTGTAAAATTTGTACCTTCCCCATGGACTGTTGACTGTACACAGGCCTGCAGATTCATCATCTAATTTGATCTGCCAGTACCCATCTTTTTCATCTAGAATTGTAAAACACTTTTTACCTGCAAGCTTACTCTGAATATCCTCCAATGTGGGAATAGAGAAGTGATGTCTTCTGATAGATTTATTTAAGTCTCTAGGGTCCAAATACACTCTGATCTCACCATTTTTCTTTTCAGTAATTACAAGGCCATTTACCCATGTTGTAGGTTTTCTTACCTTGCTAATCACCCCAATTTGCTCCAGCTGTTCCAGTGTCTGTTTTAGTCTGTCCGTGACTGCATATGGGACTTTCCTCCACCCGTGTATCACAGGAGTAACATTTGGGTCAGTATGTATGTGGTAAACTGCGGGAATTCTCCTAGGCCTTTAAACAGTGCTTTATATTGTTCCTCTTTTGTGCTTGGTGGCTTGGTTTTAAGTACCTTTACTTTGCAAATCAGATCCAGGATGACACACGCCTGTTGACCTAGTAGGGAAGTTCCCGATGTGTTAGTGACATAAAACTGCAGATTGGCCTCTCTGTCTTGTGTCTTACACTTTAGCGTCACTTCCCCTTCAGGACTAATTTGTGCTCCTCCATATGCCATTAGGATAGTACTGGTCTGCTTGATTTGTAACTTGCATGGAAACTGAGCAATCACTTCTTTAGTCGTATATTGGCTTCCGACCCATTATCCAACTTGAACTTAACTGGCTGTCCCATTATCTTCAAGGTAGTGTACCACCCTTCATCAGGTACTTGTGTCCGCACCACTTCTTGTTTTCTTTTCATAGCACCCACAAATAGTGCTTCTAACCCTTTGGACATTTTCTCATGAGGTTTGTTGGACTTTTTGGACCTGCACATTTTTGCATAATGGTTAAGGCCATCACATTTATGACATTCTTGTCCATATGCTGGACAAGCCTTTGGCGCATGTCCCTTGCCACACCTCCCACACGTGTTTGGTTTTTGTGCACGTGTCTCACGTGTTGGTAGCTGGCGGTCTGGTTTTCGGCCTGTTTTACCATCCTGCCTCGATTTATGTTCTATAGCATGGATGAACATATCAGCAGTCCCTTGTGATATCACTCTTGCCTGTGCCCTTGTTACCTCTTTGGCTCTGCATATGTTCACTGCTTTGGCCATTGTGAGGTCTGGGGATTCCAGTAGCTTTTCTCGGAGCCTGTCGTCGGTGATGCTGAAGACAATTTTATCCTGAATCATTAAGTCCTCAGTGTCTTTAAACTCATAATTCCGAGCTTTTTGCATGAGCTCTGTAACAAACTTGTCTATACCTGAGTGCTCATTGAACGGATGGACCCAAAACTGATGCCTCTCAAACACCGAGTTTTTTCTTGGTTCACAATAATTCTTAAATGCTTCCATAACCTCAGCTGCTTTTTAGCTTGTGGGTTAGCATATGTTATATTGAGGGTACTGTACACCTCGAGGGCCTCATCCCCAATCGTGTGCAGCAGGACTGCAATTTTCATTTCCTCTGACTTATTATCTAACCCCATGGCTGTGAAGTACAGACAACTTCATGCCTACCTTCTCCAGTTTTTGCAAGATTTTGGTCAACAATAGTGGTGGAGGTAGCTTGAATTGCTCCATACTGCCCAAACTATTTTGTTATACAGTCTTTAGTGTTTTAGGTACTCACAAATTCTGTCTTTGTTTCTTTTCTTGCAGCACAGACTTTCTTCTTGCTTGTAACTGCAGCACTGCAAGTTCACTTGACACCATATAATAGTTCACTTTAGTTGCTTCTTACCAGATTGCTGGTTTTAGGAATGACTGGACACCATAAATAACTTATAACAGCTCTGAGGTTTATTCAACAAACATACATTAGATAGATCAGCAGGCCTCAGCAGAACTACTACTACAATCTGCTCGTGCACTTTCTAAAACCCAGTCTCCACTCAAGACATACCATTAGCCCAAAACTGCAGGGGGATGTGGACTAAACCATTCTACACTGTTACTAGGGTAAGTTACCACATACTACAGTTAGTCTGTACAGGGTGAGATGTAATAGTTAGAAATCCTAACACCCTGGGCATGTGTTGGTATTTGCACTCCAAATTTTAAACATGGCCTTTTTGTGACCCCACCTCATGAAAGCATTTGGGACCTCTGTTCATGAACACTGCCCCCGTGATTTTGTTAATCTGTCTCAAATGTTGATTTCCCACAGTGACCACGCTATTCTGCACCACATGAAAATGTCAGCTGCACCATTGATAAGGAGGTGTGAAGAAATGGCAATATGGGAAATCTGGAGTGAAACTATTAAACATTCTTGAAGTTACGAGCATGTGTGAAAACTGCACATCACATGCTCGTAACACAGTCCTTTAGTGGAATTATTTCACCAGATTTTTAACATAGCCATTTTGGGATCTCTGCTCTTGAACAGTGGCACTATGATTATCTTAATCTACCCAAACTTTGATTTCCCACAGCGACCGTGTGATTGTGCACCAGATGTACAAAACTACATTTCAGGCAGGATGTGACAAATGACAGCTGAACTGTTCATAAGAAGGTGTGCAAAAATGACAATGTTGAAAATCCGGAGTAAAAATATTACAAATTCTAACTACGACTGTGCATGGACACTGCACAACGGCGCTTGTAACATAGTCATTTTATGGAATTTTTTCCCCAAATTTTCAACATAGGCATTTTGGGACCTCTGCTCATGAACAGTGTCACTGTGATTTTCTTATCTGTTCTGAACATTGTTTTTCTACAGTGACTGCGCCAATGTGCGCCGGATGTGCGAAAACACAGTTCAGGTAGGATGTGGGAAATAAAAGCTGTACTGTTCATAAGGAGTAGTGAAAAAATGGCAATGGTGAAAATCTGGAGTATAAATATTACAAATTATCAAAGTTACGAGTGCGCGTGGAAACTGCACAATGCACGCTTGTTAAACAGTCATTTTATGGACGTTTGTTACCTAATTTTCAACATAAGCATTTTAGGACCTCTGCTAATGAACAGAGTCACTGTGATTTTCCTAATCTATGTCCCAAACACTGATTTCCCACAGTGACCATGCTATTCTGCACCGGAAGTGCGAAAACACATTTTGGCCAGGATGTGAAAAATGAAAAGGGTGCATGAATACTGCGCAACACACGCTCATAGCTCAGTCATTTAATGGACTTTCATCATCAAATTTTCAACATAGGCATTTTAGGACATCTGCTCATGAACAGTTTGACTGTGATTTTTTTACTCTGTCCCAAACACTGATTTCCCACAGCGACCACGCTATTCTGCGCTGGAAGTGCAAAAACACATTTTGGCCAGGATGTGAAAATGACAGCTGTACTGTTCATAAGGAGGTGTGGAAAAATGCCAATGTTGAAAATCTGGAGTGAAAATATTACAGATTCGCGAAGTTAAGAGCGTGTGTGGAAACTGCACAACGCACGCTCATAAAATGGTCATTTTTTTAATTTTTTCACCAGATTTGCAACATAGTTTTTTTGACAGACCACCTCATGAATAGTGGCACTGTCACTTCTCTAATCGGTCCCAAAGGGTAATTCCGCAGTGACCGCAAAATCACCTTTCAGGACCGAATCATGCCTTGACTGCAACTGAATTCATGAGGAGGGGTCCCAATAACTCCATGTTGAAAAGTTGGTGTCGAAATTCCCCAAAATGCCCAAGATATGCATCAAAGTTGAAAAAACCCTACTTATGCCACTATACAGCTTACTGGCATTTCTTCAGTTTGCAGTCAACTTTGAAGAGTGCAGACATGTTCCCAGTCCACAGAAGATCATCGCACCAGGTTCCAGAGGTAGTATGGGGCAAGGAGGTGTGTGGGGAGGTGAGGCATGCAGTGGTGCGGGTTGGGGAAGGGCTGCAGACTGCAAGGACCATTTTCTACTTTACAGGGAAAAAAAACATCGCAGGAAGGTTTTTGTATTTACAGGTACATTTGATACGCTGGGATGGGCTCCCAGCATGTCACTTGCATGTTTTATTTTGGGGGGGACTAGAGCCAACAGGGATTGGGCACCCTGTAGGCAAATAAAGAAGAATGTTTGGGGATGGATGATGCTGATGGGGATTGGGCTCCCCTGTCGGCAAATGAATGGGGGGTGTCACCTGCATTTTTTGGGGGGACTATAGCCGATGGGGATTGGGCACCCCAACAGCAAATAAAGAGTGTTGGTGGGGATGATGCCGATGGGAATTGGGCTCCCCCATTGGCAGATGAATTGGGAGGGGATTGTAGCTGATGGGATTGGGTACCTGCTGGCAAACAAAGAGTGTTGGGAGGATTGGGCACCCCTAAGTTGGCTTTTCTGGGGACTGCATGAGGCAGATGGCACAGATGCTGCCATGTCACACTGAAACACACTGGGAAAGGCACAGCCTGCAATGAGGTGGAGCTCCATCATTGCAGCAGCTAAAACCTTCAAGGTGGTGGACACGCTTGCACTGCTGTCAGAGACAGCGTGTAATCTAACTTGTGCCATGGAGCCCAACCCCAAAAGCAGTGGCACCACGGGCCACAACAGGACCGCGCCCAAAACCTGCTATTCGGTTACTGCAATATGTTTCTTGCGAGGCGCAAGACAACATAAAAGTACTGTGTGTGCACAGGCACTCGCAAACTCAGTTTTGAAGCAATTTGACCTCCAAAATGCTCTTTTATATAATGTATTTAAATTTTGACTCTAGGCCACAAGCACAAGCTCTGCTCTTTAAGTCTCTCTCCAAAACACCACACTGAGAGAACGACCAAATTAGTTCTCATTGGCTGTTCAGCAACATGTGACCTCCTATCCCATGTTGCATTGCAAACTTTGCATCTTATGCTGAACTTCAATGGCAAAGTTTCCAGTGGATCTTGGACACTTCCACTATTAACTTAACATATGCAAAGTTTTTGACTTTGAAATTACACTAATCCGCCAATAGTGTGCGGGCACGACTTCAAACTGTGGAAAACTTCGCAGAATGGTGGAAATCTATGAAGTTTTATGTGGAGTGAATTTTTGCAACTTCACACTTCTCTACCTCAGTGCTTCGGGTTGCAATTAGACTTATAACTAACAAGACTATAAATAATTTTGAGGGCCACTCATTATTATGTTGCTTACACGCATGTGCAAGAAACACAGTGCCATCATCCGAGGTTTCAGAGGTGTAGCACCCGTCTTCCAATTCAGTCACTGTGTTTGCAGGCACGGCCCTAGTTCCCCAATCACTGCTGCAGCTGTCTATGACAGCAGTTGAAAATGCAGTGGCTGTACAGTTGAAAGGGAGAGCTCCACTTCAGTGAGCAGAGCTCCCCCATCCACACACACACACGCACTCATGCATGCATACTGCATGCTCATGCGCCTTCTCCCTCCCCCCATGCACATGCTGTATGGCCAACGGGGGTACCCAATGTCGACTCCATGCCCCCCCAAAGCTTCCAGGTGCCACGCTGGGAGCCCACCCCAGTGTGGCAAAATTTGTTATGGCTGACGGGGTGCCCAATCCTCCATTGGCTCCACGCCCCAAAGCATCCAGGTGCCATGCTGGGAGCCCACCCAGCATGGCAAAATGTATTATGGCCAATGGGGGTACCCAACTCTGTCAGATCCACACCCCCAAAGCATCCAGCTGACACCCTGGGAGCCCACCCCAGCATGGCAAATGTCCTCATCTTATTAACAAAAAACTGTAAATGCAAAACTGTCCCTCGGTGCTTCTCCCTGCCCCTCCCACATCCCACACCCACCCACTGCGCAACCCTGCCCCACACACACCCTCACCCCATACTTACCTCCGACCTCGGCATGATGATCTTCGTGACTGGGAACATGTCTGCACTCTTCAAAGCCAACCGAACTGAGGAAAAGCATGTAAGCTGTATAATGGGATAGATAGGGTTTTTTCAACTTTGCTGCATATTTCAGGCATTTTTTGGAATTTTGGCACCAAATTTTCAACATAGGGTTTTGGGACCCCTCTCATGAATTTTGTCACTGTCATGGCGTTAATCGCCTTGCAGATTTCACTGTCACCGCGCAAATCACCTTTTCGACAGATTAATGCAATGACAGTGCCAGTGTTCATAAGGTGGGCTCTCAAAAGCCTATGTTACAAATCTGGTGAAAAATTCCTAAAATTATTGTTTCATTTAGTGCGTTGTGCAGTTCCTACGCACACCGTAAGTTCACAAATTTTAATATTTGCACCCAGATTTTCAACACTGCAATTTTACCACCTCCTTATGAGCAGTACAGCTGCCATTTTTCACATCGCGCCCAAAATGTGTTTCTGCGCATGTAGTGCACAATGTCGCAGTCAATGTGCGAAATCAATGTATGGGACACATTAAGAAAATCACAGTGACACTGTTCATCAGCAGTGGTCTAAAATAGCTATGTTGAAAATTTGGTGAAAAAATTCCTAAAAATGACTGTTTTACGAGCATGCGTTGCGCAGTTCCTACGCACACTTGTAAGTTCGCTAATATTTAATATTTTCACTCCAAATTTTCAGCATTGCCATTTTACTACACCTCCTTATGAGCAGTACAGCTGTCATTTTCCACATGTCACCCAAAATGTGTTTGCATGCATGTAGCGCACAATGGCACAGTCGGTGTGTGCAATCAATGTTTGGGACAGATTAAGAAAATCACAGTGACACTGTTCATGAGCAGAGGTCTTAAAATGGCTATGCTGAAAACTGGGTGAAAAAATTCCCAAAAATGACTGTTTTATGAGCAGTTGTTGCACTGATCCTACACACGCTCATAAGTTCGCGAACTTTCAATATTTTCACTCCAGATTTTCAACATTGCCATTTTACCACACCTCCTTATGAGCAGTACAGCTGTCATTTTTCACATCTTGCCCAAAACTTGTTTCCACCCATGTAGCGCACAGTGACACAGTCAGTGTGTGAAATCATTGTATGGGACACATTAAGAAAATCACAGTGACACTGTTCATGAGCAGAGGTCTTAAAATGGCTAGTTTGAAAATTTGGTGAAAAATTCCTAAAAATGACTGTTTTACGAGCGTGCATTGCACAGTTCCTATGCACGCTCGTAAGTTCGCAAATTTTTAATATTTGCACCCAGATTTCAACATCACCATTTTACCACATCTCCTTATGAGCAGTACAGCTGTCATTTTTCACATGTCGCCCAAAATGTGTTTCCTGCATGTAGCGCACAATGGCGCATTTGGTGCGCAGTCAATGTTTGGGACAGATTAAGAAAATCACAGTGACACTGTTCATGAGCAAAGGTCTTAAAATGGCTAGTGTTGAAAGTTTGGGAAAAATTCCTTCAGACATTCTGCAATGTTTCTAATGAAGACATTGAACAGGACTGGCCCCAGGACCGATCCCTGCAGCACCCCACTGGTGACCCCTCCCTAGACTGCACACCATTTACCACCACTCTCTGCCTCCTGTCTGTTAGCCAGTTTCTAACCCAGTTTACCTCCCTTTCCCCATGCCCAGCCTACCCAGCTAGTTTATCAGCCTCCTATATGGGATGGTGTCAAAGGTTCTGAAATCAAGGTGTTGTCCACTGCCCCACCCTGATTCACTTCCTTTGTCACCCAGTCAAAGAAATCAACCAGATTTGTCTGACATGATGTCCCCACTGTGAATCCATGTTGTCTATGGTCCTGGGCTCCAATGGCTTCTAGATGCCCCACTATCCTTTCTTTAAGCAATGTCTCCATGATCTTCCCCACTACTGAGGTGAGGCTGAATGGCCTATTGTTCCCTGCCTCCTCCCTGCTGCCGGACTTGTATAAAGGGACCACATGTGCCCTCCTCCAATTCACTCATATTGAATGACTCAGTGAACATGGCTGCCAGAGGTACTGCTGTCTCCCTTCACAGTTCTCTTAATATCCTTGGGCGTATGCCATCTGGTTCCATCACTTTGTCCACCTTCAATTTAGTGAGCTCCTGCAGGACTCTTTTGCCTTTGAATGGACTATTGTCCACCCTTCACCCCCTTGGCAACTGCTGTACTGCTGTGCCCCTTGCCCTTCCCACTCTTCTGTGAATACTGAACGGAAAGACACAGTGAATGTCTTGGGAGGAAGGCATGGAACTATCACTTCCAAATACCTAAACAGCGCATACAAGCAAGCAACATTCGTCATTGACAAATGCTTGTTACAGTAGTATGATTCCAAGGGAGTGGAACTCCTTACTAGCTAGTTTCCGTTCCAAGAATAAAGAACTGCCAACTCTAAGGTTTATTAAAAACTGTTTTTTGTCAACCCCATAATCTTGTGATAAGTGTAGAGTGAGTGTGTAAGAAATATTCTGACCCTAAATACTATTATCCGAACTCTGTGGATTACCATCCTGTAGATTTTAAATTGTTAGATTGAGTATGTGTAAAAGATGTAATAATTACTGGTTATAGTATTTTCCCATAGGGAAACTGGGTTATAATTCCAGCATTATAACCGGCTGGTTATAACGACATTCACGTGCCCGGTTTCCCTACCTCTGGCATGCCTACCGTGAAACTTCCCTTTTTCTGTGCCGTGCATCACATGCCTCAGTGCTGCAGTGTTCTCGACAGAAGTCGCAGTGGTAAGTTTTTTCTTTTAAAGAAAAAAACATTTCTCGGCACAGCAAACCTCCATAATGGCAGTTAAAATTTAAAAAAATAAACATTGCTTCCATTTAGGGACAGCTACCTACCACGCCGAAATCTGGGCTTTCCAACAGTTGGCAGCTCAACTCCATAGATACATTTATTTTGTGCAATTGCTGTGGCAAAAAAATGATCCCCAGCAATTATACAAAATAAAAGATGGGTAGCTAGTTAAAACTTTGATTTTATACACCCCCTCAGGGTGGGATGCCTTCATAAACCCCTTGGGGTGTATAAAATCCTCGTTCAAACTAGCTACCCATCCATTATTCTCTATGTAATCCCCTTAAAAATGGAGGTTCCCAAAATGCCTTCCTTGTGCTTGCCTAAATGCTCACTGCCAGGCTGGTGTCCTGCATTTTAGTAGTTTAAATGTGATTACCAGAGCCTGTATAGCCTCTGTATACTGTCTCTTTAAGAACTGCCTGATTGCAGCATAAGTAACCTGAGAAGGAGCTCTGTTGAAAGATGTAACTATTTGCTGAAAATCATTTAGAGTGATTATGATAATGTAGTTTGTCTGGCATGCTTTCTTTGCAGCAAGGACTGTTTTGTTTGTCTCCACTATCTTGGTCCTGGACTGCAAATTGGACCAATCATTTCTGGTGGGACCTAAAATGTACCCGGACTACAGGAGCTGTCTGAAGTCAAAATCTGCAGGAATTGTAGTTTTGAGCTTTTTGCACCTTTTTTGCAACTGAAGGGGGAGCTCTTACTTTGACTGACAGCCAAATCAGCCAACCAAACCTTTTGTATCTGAGGAAATCCCCAAGCTGCCTGCTGTTTAGGGCAGTTCTGAGCTGGGAAGTGAAATGAGCAGAGCTCAGGTTTATTTTGGGCAGCAATCTTGAGTGGATTCACATGGAAGAACTGTGAAAAGGCTGAGTTTTTGGCTTGCATGTCTGCCTGCTGCTCCTGAGAGGGAGAAAAGAGAATTATTTTGGACTAAATCCAAGTTTGTGTGAATAAAGTAGGCTACTGAAGCGGGCCAGGCTCAACCTGAAGAAGACTGAAGATTTTGCTGAATGCGATAGGCCTGTCAGGAGTACCAGCTACCCCAAGCTCCCGGTGTGTGCAGAAACTTTGTGATTGTGATTGGGGAGCGCTTTGCCTGGTACAGTAGAATTCCCTTACATGCAAATGTGCTATGAGCTGCTAGTGGGTTGTGAGTTAGTTCCCCACTTTGTGAACTGTGTTCTGCTTGCTGGAAGCTGTATCCAGCCCAAAACGGACTGCATCCGAATTTGTCTCCATGCGATCTGGGCCTTGCCAGACTGGCCCAGCCAGACTACCTGTTGCACAGAGAAGCCATCGATGGGAGACCTGCCTGGGGATCAGCCCCCTGCTCCACGCTTGAACAGGAATGACGCCTCTGTGACTCATGTAGGTCTTCTTCTCCTGGCATTCCAGATCAACCACCTGCAGTCTTGATTTTCATCCAGCCTGTGTCCAGTCTTGGATATCATGAGTAAATACGAGGGTAGCTCCCTGCAACAACAGCTTAATCTGAGTGTGTCATCTGACTGTCTTGTTGTTTCATTTCCTTTATGAACTGAGCCCTCTGGCTCCGGATTACAAATATTGTGTACTGTGCATGTTGTGTTTTCCATCACAGGGCCCCAGCCAGCTGCGACACCAGCCAACCCCGGGCAACAGACCTGGCTAGCCCATCTCTTTTCCACCTGGGTACCCAGAGGTGTGACTGTGTGAGGGGACTCAAAGCGCATGCATAACTGCTTGATTGATAGAACCTTTAAGCTAATTAACCTGATTTTGCCCCTCCCTTGTTCAAGTCCCCTGAATAAATCAGATCTAACTTTTTCTGCATGTAATCTGACTGTGGTTCCAGTTTGTGCTCAAAGTACTGTACTGTTGCTTTTTGCTGTGCATAACCTTGTTTTACAGGGGATCCCCAGGGTCGAGCCAGAGGAACTAGCCCTGGTGGTAAGTGTAAACAGTGTGGGTACTTGTGTGGTGTACCAGGGGTATTGTGAAAGTGATTATTGTACAGTGTTCAGGCCACTAGAGGGGAAAGAGTGGGGTTACAGTGTCCCGGAGGACTGTGCCCAGGTTAGCTTGACCACTACCAACCCTGACCTCCGGATGGAGGCACCCGTTTCAGAACTCAGGCCCCTTAACCTGCTACTAGCCAAGCAGGCAGGGGTAGTAGCCCTTGGATAGTGCAATCTAGGGGTTACATCTTGGAGGCTCACCACTGGGATTTTGTGTCTTCTAGTGGCCGAAACTATGAATTATTGTCAAACATAAATGGCTACCTCAACAGAAGAGGCTGTGCACCAGTTGGTGGGGTGGTGTACAGGGCAGGAGACTGACCCTCACAATGCCCTTCTTGTATTGGATATTCCCCTGAATATTGGAAAAGACGCTGTAAAGGAAGTACTTTTCAAAGCTGAATGTTTAACAAACGCTGTGGTGGTGGGACGACAGGCTGATTTGACAGCCCAAACTTTCATGGCATTAGTAGAGTATGGTGACCCAGTGGACAGTTCCAAGTGCCACAGACTATTGCCCCAGAAGGACCCCAGCCGCCTGAAGAGTGATAACTAGAGACAGTAAAACCCAGGGAGGATGAGCTCCCCTATTGTCTGAGAGACTTTTGAGGAGAAATTTGCTTAGTTGTTGCTGGAAGAAGAGAAACCATAGAGGATTTTAAGAAACTATTCCTGCCACATGGGGTGTTCCTCCCCAAACCCCTCCAACTCCACCACCAGTTACTACCCCACCTTCTGTAACCATGACAATGCTGGCTCCTATATCTGTACTGCCATTAGTCACTCCTCCTATCGAGGTTGAGAATTTTTCTGGCACCCTCCCCACCCCCAGAGGGAGGATGCCTGGGAGACCTGGATAGACTATGTTGCCCCTCTAGCACTTGAATGGCAATGCTCAGAAGCAGAGAAATGAAAGAGGTTGAGTGAGAGCTCTGAGGTCCTGTTCTGGCTACCATCCATGCCAAGTGGGCCAATAACCCCGAAGCAACTGCACAGGACTATCTTGATTCATTGGAGAATGTATCTGGGAGCCCGGATTCAGATGAGGACCTGTGGTGGAGAGTAAGAAATGCCCAGCAGTACTCAGGGGAGCCATTGTCTGTGTATGTACCTCGGCTTGAAAAGCTGCTACAAGAGTGCCTCAGAAAGGGTAGTTTGTCGTCAAATGGATTAGATCAAACTAGACTGGACCGTATCCTTAAGTCTGCTCCATTTTCAGAATTGTTACTGCTTCAGTTGCGCCTCACCAACTGACTGGAATCGCTCCCCTCTTATGATGAACTAATGAAAGAAATTTGGGGGGTTGAGCAAAGGTGACCCCATGGGGGAATTGCACCAATATCTGCTGCTACTGCTCAAGTGACAAAGAGTGATCATCCAAGTGGGGTTCAGGGGAAAAAGTCGGCACCTAACGAGCACTCTGGGAATGCAAAGGACTTCCCACCCTGGGCTCAGTTTTTGAAAGTCAGCTATTAAAGGAAGTCCGAGAGTTGAAGGTGGATGCCTCTGCAAGGGTTCCTCCCATGGAACAAGATTCTGGTTCCTCTCAGGATATGACTGCCATGGGGGTGGAGGTGCACTCTCAGGCATCCCCTACCAAGGGTAGCTCCCAGGCTGAAATCAAAGAATTGACTGCCACCCTAAAGGAACTATTGAGACATGTTGCACCCCTCTCACCACTGCAAGCGATATTGGACCCCGATCTCTTGCTACTACTTCGGTTCCTCATGCAATGTTCTCTCCAAGGATGACCCAGGAGTCTATCATTTGTCACAACTGTGGAAAGGATGGCCATATGAAGAGGGAATGCCGGTCTGAGAAAGACTTAGAGAAAGTGGTGAACCAGCTTCAAGGGGAGCTTCGGAAAATGAATCAATGGTCAAGGGGTGCACAAAATGACCACAGTGAAGGCTTTGGACATCCTAACTCAAACCCCTTTGTGGCTAAATCGTCCATCCAGGCCCCTGCTGCTGTCCCTCCAGACTGGTCCAAAATAGTGGGCCCTTCAATGGAGACTACCGTGGCTGTGAATGATTATCCTACTCAGGCTGTGCTGGACAGTGGGTCAAAAGTGATCATTGTATTTAAGGACTGGTATGACAAACACTTATCTGCTGTGTCCTTGCAATCCCTGGAAGGCCTACATGTGTGGGGGCTAAGCGACAAGTCTTATCTCTACCTAGGATATGTCTGCCTCTGGTTGTCATTTCTGCAGCTGTAACTGATGTAGAGGAGCAAGTCGAGACACTGGCCTTAGTGTGTCCCCTCACTGGACTATATGATGGAGTTCCCTGTTAATTGGGACCAACGCCCATATGTTTGGGAGACTGGCACACCTCTGTCACGAGAAACAAGGGCGATGGACTGGGAGGGCCCTAAGAATTCCGCTCTGACCAAGAGGGCCTATGATTTGCAAAACAGAACCCCAAGGAGTGGACCAGGATGAACCGTAGGGGTCTTGTGGAAGAAGGATCCCGATTCAATGGTACTAACCCTAATGCCCAGTGTACCTTCAAGGGAGGTCCGCCCTGCAAAGATGTCAAGAACAAAATACTGATGTTGGATGTGCCAGGCGATGGAAAATTGCCGGAAGGATTATTGGTTAAGCCCAGCATCTGCCAGCTCGTGCTCATGACTATGCACAACGAGTGATGGTCCAGATTCATAATGTGCCAGATCAGGAGATCTGGGTGAACAGAGGATGCACCCTAGCTATGGTACACTGTGCAGACACTTCAGTGTTGCCTAGCAACAAGCACCTTGGCAAGACAGATAGAGTGACTCCCGACTTGTTTGATTTTGGTGACTCCCCGTTGCCAGCTGCATGGAAGACTAGAATTAGCCAGAAACTTGCCCAAAGAGATCAAGTGTTTTCATTGAAGGAATGGGACATGGGATGTGTCCACGGTGCAGAGCATCACATATGCCTGCACAATGAACGGCCATTTCAAGAGAGGTCTTGATGCCTAGCCCCTGCAGACACAGACGATGTGAGAAGACACTTGCAGGAAATGCTCGCGGTTGGTGTGATACAAGAATCCAGGAGCTCATATGCTTCTCCCATTGTGGTTGTGCATAAGAAGAATGGATCTGTGAGAATGTGTGTTGATTATTGAACTCTGAATCAGTGGACCATCCCCAATCAATACACCATGCCCCATATACAAGATGCTCTGGATTGTTTGAATGGGAGCAAATGGTTCTCGGTGTTGGATCTTCGCAGTGGATATTACCAGATTCCGATGGCTCCGGAGGACCATGAGAAGACAGCCTTCATCTGTCCTTTTGGGTTCTACATATTCCTGAGAATGCCATAGGATATCATGCACCCAGCCACCTTCCAGCAACTGATGTAACGAGAGGTGGAGACATGAATTTGCTGGAATGCCTGGTGTACTTGGACAATGTCATTGTGTTTGGGAGCTCCCTAGAGGAACATGAGAGTTGACTGTTCAAAGTAATAGACCGACTGGAAAATTTCAGCCTCAAGCTGTCCATTGACAAGTGGCAGTTTTTCCAAACCTCTGTGAAATATGTGGGGCACATCGTGCCTACAGAGGGGATAGAGACTGATCCTAGTAAAGTTGAAGCCTTGACTACTTGGTCCCAGCCCCACAATTTTAAAGAACTACAATGTTTTCTGGGATTCTGTGGCTACTACTACTACTGCTGGTTCATAAAGGACTATTCCAAAGTGATTCGGACACTCTTGAATCCTACCCAGGGTTACCCTCCTACCAATCGAAAATACAAAAAAGGGTCCGTCAAAGAACCAGACAGAGCATATTTCCACCCAGGTGAACTTTTCAGGTCCCGTTGGTGCCTGACTGTGAAGCAACTTTCACGAAGGCATATACCAGCCCACCATGCCCCCATCCTCACTTATGCTGATCCCACCAACCTATGTGCTGCATACTGAAGCCAGTCTGCAGGGTCTAGGAGCTGTACTGTATCAAGACAATGAGGATGGTTTGAGACCAGTGGCATTTGCCAGTAGGAGCTTGACCCCATCAGAGCAAAACTACCCTGTGCACAAGTTGGATTTCCATGTGTTAAAATGGGCCATTGTCAACCAGTTTCATGATTACCTCTATGGGGCGAAAATATTGGTGAGGACTGACAATGACCCGTTGACCTATGTACAGACTTCAGCTAAGTTAGATGCCACAGGTCACCGGTGGCTTTCTGCATTGTCAACATATGATTATGCTGTCGAATACAGACCGGGCCTGAATCATATTGATGCTGACGCCCTATCCCGGAGGCCCATTTCCAAGAGTGACTGGGTCAGGCTGTCTGAACCTGATATCCGAGCACTGTGCCAAAAGTTTGACAGAAATGAACAGATGTCTACGGACACAATGGGCTGCTTAGTAGATTGCTTGGGCCCGTCTGACACCTGCATACCGGCTGCATATTGCCACGTTTCTGCTCTAGATATTAGTGCACTACCTCAGTTTGACAATGACAGCATTCAATGGGCTCAATCCTGAGATTCTATGATTCAGCCAGCCCTTGACGCCCTTCGTGCAGGAAAAGATGTGTGCAAGTTGCGTTCCTCTGATCTGCGAACCACTTTATTGTTTAAAGAAGGTCCCAGGCTGAAGCTGCTTAATCAGTTGTTGTATAGAGAGACAGTAGATCGGGGTGGCCAAATAGATAAGCAACAATTGCTCCTGCCCACAGCCTTCAAAGATTTGGTACTGAGGTCCCTCCACAATCATATTGGCCACCTCGGTATCGACCGGACCCTTGACCTAGTATGATCTCGATTCTACTGGCCCAAGATGGGGGCCAATGTTGAACACCATGTAAAGACTTGTAGTTGCTGCCTGCAGAGAAAAGCCCTGCCTCAGAGGGCTGCCCCCCTTGTCAACATTACTACCATCACCCCGATGGAGCTAGTCTGCTCAGACTTCTTGAGTTTAGAGCCTGATCAGCGAAATATTGGCAATGTGTTAGTGGTTATGGACCATTTCACATGATATGCACAAGCTTTTCTCATCAAAGATCAAAAAGCATCTACTATGGCCAAGGTGCTAGTGGAAAATTTCTTCGTCCACTATGGTTCCCCCCAGCGAATTCACTCTGATCAGGGCTGGGACTTTGAGAGTCGGCTAATCAAAGAAATGCTCTCTCTATGGGGGGGGGTGCGAAAGTCAAGAACCATCCCTTATCACCCGCAGGGGGAATCCTCAACCAGAACACGTTAACTGCACCCTGCTAGACATGCTAGGCACCCTCCACCCAAAAGACAAGCATAAATGGAGCCAGCAGATTGGCACCGTGGTACATGCATACAATTGCACGAAGAATGATGCTACCGGGTTCTCTCCCTACCACCTCATATTCAGGAGAGAGGCCCGGCTGCCTGTTGATGCCTATTTTGGGGTTTCTCCCGATGGGCTCCAAGCTGAAGATTACTTGCAATATGTACAAAAACTGAAAGCTCAATTGAACCATGCCTATCAACTGGCCCAGACAATGGCCGCCAAAAGAAATCTAGCCAACAAAGAGAGACATGATAGAAAAGTAAATGCTCAAGAGCTTAGGCCTGGAGACCATGTGTTGCAAAATTTAGGATTGCGTGGTAAACACAAAATTGCTGACCAATGGCACCATCTTCCCCATGTCGTAGCTGGAAAGTTGGATGATTTGCCAGTGTACAAAGTGCGCCCAGAGAATAACTCCAAAGCTGTCAAGACCATGCACCGTAACTACTTGCTACCTATTGGTCAAGTTATAATTGAGGCTGAACCCGCCGAGATTGATTCCCCTGGACCAGTGACATGTGCTGCTGCAAGAAAGAAACAGAGTCGTCCTGTCCCTGTGGTTGCCAATTTAAGACTTCCCCCGCAGCAGGCCCATAATGGTAGTGACTGCCAGTCTAACTCGGATGACAGTGAGTGTGATAATACCTATTACCCTCATATGAACTGAGTTAGTTGTTTCATGGAAACCTATGTTGAATTATGGGATGAAGCTGGGCCTTCTGACTGCCTAACCCCAGCATCATCCTTGGAGCCAGTGCTCCTTGAAGGTGAAGTGCAAGTATCACGCCTGAGGATGCTGAGCTTTGTGTATCATGGAATTGTATGATCTGCCTGAAGGACAGGCTGATGGTTTCAGTCTTTCTGGTGACATGACAGAACTTGTGGAACACTATGAGAGTGCTGACAACCCCCCTCTTCAGTGCCAGAGTGTCTTCAAAATGAGCCAAGTGTTGTAGAAACAGAGACTACAGAGCAAGGTGCTGACAGTGCTCCCAGCTTGGACGTTTCCCTTCATGCAGAGGCACCCCTCACAAGTGACAAAAGCTCCAAGACCATTGCTGAAAGTACAGAGTATGTGGTTGTTCACCCCAGAAAGACTGGCCAAGCTGTCAAACCAGTGGTGTGCTTCAGTTATGATTCCCCCGGGAGGCCAGTGGATTTGCCTCTCGATGTAGTCCACAAAGGTGTTTATGTCTCTCAGAGCTCACTGCCCAAATTGAGCTTGATGGCCCATTCCAGGTTACTTGTTTTGCCCTCTCACCATGGTGCCCTTGCCCCATCCAGCCCCAAGTTAGTTGATAGGGAAGGGCCCCTTCTTGCATTGTTTAGAGTACAAGAAGTTATTACATGATTCTGTATAGTAATGTTCAATTTACCTGTGTGAAATATGCATAATGTATTGTCAGAATGGAAATGATATAGCAGAGTACATTGAAATGTATAGTAAAGTGACAAGTTATGCCAATTGATGAATCAGATAGTACTTGTATAGCATACTAATGATATAAATGTCTTGTATATATTGCATTTTCAGTGTTATGATGGTACAGACTTGACACGGACACCAAGTTTTCCCAGGCAGGGGTTAACCCCTCTACAAATGGGGGTTCCCAAAAAGTCTTCCTTCAGCTTGCCTAAATGCTCACTGCCAGGCTGGTGTCCTGCATTTTAGCAGTTTAAATGTGATTACCAGAGCCTGTATAGCCTCTGTATACTGTCTCTTTAGAAATTCCTGATTGCAGCATAAGTAACCTGAGAGGGAGCTCTGTTGAAAGATGTAACTATTTGCTGAAAATCATTTAGAGTAATAATTATAATGTGGTTTATCTAACATGCTTTCTTTGCAGCAAGGACTGTTTTGTTTGTCTCCACTATCTTGGTCCTGGACTGCAAATTGGACCAATCAGTTCTGGTGGGAAATAAAATGTAGCCAGACTACAGGAGCTGTCTGAAGTCAAAATCTGTAGGAATTGTAGTTTTGAGCTTTTTGCCCCTTTTTTGCAACTGAAGGGGGAGCTCTTACTTTGACTGACAGCCAAATCAGCCAACCAAACCTTTGTATCTGAGGAAATCCCCCAAGCTGCCTGTTGTGGGCATTTCTGAGCTGGGAAATGAAATGAGTAGAGCTCAAGCTTATTTTGGGCAGAAATCCTGAGTGGATTCACATGGAAGAACTGTGAAAAGGCTGAGTTTTTGGCTTGCATGTCTGCCTGCTGCTCCTGAGAGGGAGAGAAGAGAATTATTTTGGACTAAATCCAAGTTTGTGTGACTAAAGTAAGCTACTGAAGTGGGCCAGGCTCAACCTGAAGAAGACCGAAGATTTTGCTGAATGCGATCGGCCTGTCAGGAGTACCAGCTACCCGAAGCTCCCGGTGTGTGCAGAAACTTTGCGATTGTGACCGGGCAGCACTTTGCCTGGTACAGTAGAATTCCCGTACATGTAAATGTGCTATGAACTGCTAGTGGGTTGTGAGTTAGTTCCCACTTTGTGAACTGTGTTCTGCTTGCTGGAAGCTGTATCCAGCCCAAACGGACTGCATCTGAATTTGTCTCCATGCGGTCTGGGCCTTGCCAGACTGGCTCAGCCAGACCACCCGTTGCACAGAGAAGCCATCGGCGAAGACCTGCCTGAAGATCAGCCCCTGCTCCACCCTTGAACAGGAATGATGCCTCTGCGACTCATGTGGGCCCTGCTTCTCCCGGCATTTCAGATCAACCGCCTGCAGTCTCGATTTCATCCAGCCTGTGTCCAGTCTTGGGTATTGTGAGTAAATACCAGGGTAGCTCCCTGCAACAACAGCTTAATCTGAGTGTTATCTGATTATCTTATTGTTTCGCCTTTACGAACTGAGCCCTCTGGTTCCAGATTACAAATATTGTGTACTGTGCATGTTGTGTTTTCCATCACAGGGCCCCAACCAGCTGCAAAGCAGGCCAACCCTGGGCATCAGTCCTGGCTAGCTCTTCCTTCTCCACATGGGTACTCAGAAGTGTGACTGTGTGGGGACTCAAAGTGCATGCATAACTGCTTGAATGATATAACCTTTAAGCTCATTAACCTGATTTTGTCCCACCCTTGTTCAAGTCCCCTTAATAAATCAGATCTAACTTTTTCTGCATGTAATCTGACTGTGGTTCCAGTTTGTGCTCAAAGTACTATACTGTTGCAATTTGCTGTGCATAACCTTGTTTTTACAGGGGTCCCCAGGGTCGAGCCAGAGGAACTAGCCCTGGTGGTAAGTGTAAACAGTGTGGGTACTGTGTGTGTACAAGGAGTATTGTGAAAGTGATTATTGTACAGTGTTCAGGCCACTAGAGGGGAGGAGGGGCGTTACAGTGTCCCAGAGGGCTGTGACCAGGTTAGCTTGACCACTACTAACCTTGACCCGCGGTGGAGGCACCTGCTTCAGAACTCAGGCCTCTTAACCTGCTTACTAGCCAAGCAGGCAGGGGTAGTCGCCCTTGGGATAGCACCACCTAGGGGTTACAGCTATTTTATATCTTCTGTCTTCTTTTTAAATTCATGTGTATTTATTATCACTGCAACTTGAAACATTTCTTTTTTTTTTTAACTTTCTCTTTATACTCCCCCCGGCCATCGACACTCCTCTCTTCGGGAGTAGCTTATGTCTTGTACATCCCCGCTCTCCTACCTGACCCTCCGATAGGTCTCATCCCCCACAGAGCCTTGGTTTACCCCCAAGGCAGGGTCAAGGTTGGGGCCTTTTTACCCCATGCTTCCTTGTCTCATCAGGATGCCGGTTCAGTGACAGGTAGGAGGCTTTGGGGATCGGGGCTAGCGCTCCGTCTACCGGAGCTGCCGCAGCCATTTTTCCCATTTTTCTGTGGATGTTGCATGATCCCCTGAAGTCAGGGTGCATAGCGCCAACGTCCGCAACGTCCTCCCCTTGCTGAACCTTGGCGCATGCTGTGCCCCATACCTACACCTGGGGCCAGTCTTGCACCAGGATGTCAACCCCCCTCCCTCCGTAGAGAAGACGAGTTGCCCTTGGGATGCTCCAGCCTTCTCCCCCGGCTGGCCCTCCAGCTTCCCGGGCTTGTTCCTGAACCCGGGTCGCTGGCATCGCAAGCAGAAATCCAACTGCTGCGCCAGCAGGCCGGCCTGAAACATTTCTTATTGCCAAAGAGTCCAGAGAGCAGTCCTGCAACAGTTAGTAAACCCTCACTAGCGCCCCTTTCAAGTTGGCCCAATTCTGCAGTATGCTTGCTTCCAACACATATAAAGAAAATCCTGTGGGCAAGTCTCTGCATACAGAGTGCCCAGTGCCTGCCCTTCTTTTGTTGTCTGTACTGTCTGATCCATTATACTCTAGATCAAGTGAGTGTCATGCGATGCTTTGGCAAATTACAGCACTCATTTCATTTGCACGTGAGGCACTCTTATTCTGATTTGTAAACATAGAAACATAGACTTTGACGCAGATAAGGACCGCTTAGGCCCATCTAGTCTGCCCATTTCCTACCTACAGGATAGGCTGCAGATCCTAGTTAACCAACAGCCTATTTCTTCCTACCCCACAAGAATTGCTCTTATGTCTGTCCCATGCATTCTTGAATTCTCCCACAGTTTTAGACCCCACAACCTCCTCAGGAAGGCTGTTCCATGCATCCACTACCCTCTGTGAAATAATACTCTACATTGCCCCTGAACCGCCCTCCTTCTATCTTTAAATTGTGTCCCCTTGTTCTTGCAAGTCTTTTTCTGAAAATGCTACCTCTTGAACTTTGTTGATTCCACTGAGGTACTTAAAAGTTTCTATCATGTCCCCTCCCTTCTTTCCTCAAGGGTAGTTTAGTTTAGTTTAGTTTATTGTTCTAGGAATTACTATCTTTGAGCCAGAGGCTCTTTTACAAAGGTTCCACGCCAATTAGGTATAGTACAAAGGTTACATAGATAAAACAATTTGTGTTGTGTCAAGAGCAAGAAAACATATACAAATACATATCAAATCACTTGTCCAAAAGGACATGAGATATCAATAATCACATTATTATTACAAGAAAGAGGTCATGCCAGATTAGGAGAAACAAATAGGGAAAAAGTCCAGAACAGAGAGGTTAAGTGAAAGGTGTGGGGAGCAGACAATAGCAGGAGAAAAGGTTTCCCAAACATGTCTTTGTCAAATAACGGAACAGGGTGAGAAAATAGGAGGTTTAATCAGGGCAGTCACAGGAGCTGGAGGTGGCAAGGTGAGAGAAAAGCCTTGATTTGAAAATACCTAGAGAGGTGGAGGCAGTAATATGAGTGCTGAGGGCATTTAGCCAGCTAGGGGCACGATAGGCAAATGATCTTTGTCCCTGGGAAGTCCGGCATCGGGGGACTTGGAGAGGCTAGTGTTCTGATCTTCTGGTAAAACGGGTGCTAGCATTCGGGCATAACAGGTCTTGGATACAGGGTGGAGTGAGGCCCAGAGTGGATTTTTTCGCCATCAGGCAGGTAAGGTACTTTATCCGGTTTGAGAGTTGCAACCAACCTGAGTCAGTATAGAGTTCACATGTGTGGGTACGTCGATGTGCACCAGTGAGTAGCCGACAGGCCTTATTTAGGGATGTTGTAATGTGACTAAGTGCTGTAGTAGTGGCAGATCCATATATAACTAAGCCATAGTCAACGACTGAGATGATAGAAGATTGGATGGCAATCCTCAGTGCAGAATGGGTAAGAAGCTGTCGGTTCCGATACAGAATCCCAATTCACTGATTAATAGTTTTTGCTGTACTATCAATGTGAGTTGCAAAGGTTAGGCCTTGATCAAAGTTGATTCCAAGATATTTTAAAATTGGCACTTGTTCAAGGGTATTTCCCAGGTATGTATTAATGGTGAGTGGAACTTGCGTTTCTTGTTTTACAGGTTAGAGAAGAGCATGGATTTAGTTTTTTGTGGTTTAGAACCAGCTTATGTTCAATAACCACATCTCAACTTTGGAAAAGCATGCTGAAGGTTGAGGCGTAGAGGTTCGGATCTTTATGAGTGGCAAGAATCACAGCATCGTGGCATAGAGGATTAATTGTTCAGGCAGGATTTGGGAGGGAGTTTAGGAAAAGGCTGGAAAGGAGGGGGCCCAGGATGGATCCCTGGGGAACTCCTGAGCGAACCGGTTTTGAGTCTGAGAGAACTCCAGCTACTTTTACAGATTGAGAGCGCTGAGCAAGGTAATTTTTTACCCAGTCACCAGGACCCTGTGAGAGCCCTAGGGATAGAAGTTGTTTGATAAGTAGGCCATGGTGAACTGTATCAAATGCCTTGGTTAAGTCAATGTAGACTGCTCCGGTTAGGTTTCCTTTGTCCATGGCATTGTGGATTGCTCCTGAGAATTCAAGTAGGGCAGTCGATGTGCTGTGCCCTTTCCTAAATCCATGCTGCTGAGTGCATAGGATGTTGTGCTTTTCCAGGTAGTCTGAAAGTTGGTCCGCCACCAAGCATTCAAGGGCCTTAGAGAGAGGTGGTAGTATTGGTATCAGGCGATAGTTACCAGGCAGTGACTTATCACCACTTTTGTGCACTGGAGTGACAACTGCAGCCTTCCATTTCCTAGGGAAATGGCTGTAGCAGAGGGAGAGATTGAAAATTTTTGTGAGGGGGAGCAGTACTTCCTCCAGAGTGAGGGACAGAAGTTTAAGGTCAATAGTGTCGCTGCTTGCTCGGGACTTAGAAATGGCCTTCTTTACATATTTATAGACTTCATGTGCCTTTACTAGTTTGAAATGGAAGGGTGGTTTGGTTGGAGAGGCAGTAGAAGAAGTAGAAATTGGAAGGTCAGCATCAGTAAAGAAATCAGATGAGAGGACACCACTAAGGTCCGTGAAGGTATCATTTAGGGTGTTTGCAATGATCTCTGAGTCTAATGTAGTGGTTCCATCCACATTCATTATTGTAGGAGAGGATTTGGACTGCTGACCCATGATATTCTTTTATGTTGTCCCAGAAGGATTTCCTTCGCCCCAGGAGTTGGAGAGGGCATTCTTGAAGTAGGAGCTCTTCATCAAACGGATCTGTTTAGTACGGTGGTTGCAAGCCTGTTTGTACTTTTGAATGTCCAACAGTGTGCCAGTAGCTCTTGCAGTGGCCCAGAGGTGATCCCTACTTTTGAGTTGTGCCAATAGCTTTGCTGTGAGCCAGGGATTTGTGAGTGCTTTGATTTTGCGCTTTTTTACTGGTGCATAGGTGTCACAGGCATTGTTGAAAGTAGTAATAAAGTAATCAAGGGCTAGGTCAACATCTTGAGTTTTGTAAATCAAGGACCAGTCTATCTGCCTAAGACAGGTCTTGAGATGAGTAAGGTTGCCATAGGTAGGACTTCGGCTATAGATGGTTTTGGAGGCGGCTTACTGAAACTTATTTGTCCAGGTACATATTATTGAGAGTGATCACTGAGCAGTCAGGAAGAACACTTACATTGGTTATGTGGGTAGGGTGGCTGGTAAGGATCCAGTCAATGAGGGTGCTGGTCCCTGATTTGTAGTTTTTCCTGGTAGGGGAGTTTACCACTTGTGTTAAATTTGCTGCTAGGATGGCATCTTTGTTTGACCCTGCATCAGGAGCAAGCCAATTTATACTAAAGTCCCCAAGGAGAAGGAGTTCGATGTCAGAAGGTTGTGTACTTACTAACTCGAGGACAGCCTGTAGGCGGAATCAGGATCTTTGGTGGGATATAGACAGCAGCAATCGTGAGGACTTTGTTTTGGGCACCAAGTAGTATCTTGATAGGGAGGAGTTGCACTGAGGTTTCTGTGGTGGGATAAGAACCAGGGAGACAGGTGAGGTAGTCCTTTATGTAGATTGCACATCCACCACCCCTTTTTGAGGTCCTATCCAGCCTGAATATCTTGTAGCCTTGTATAGAGATGGCATGATCCGGGGTATTAGTTGTCAGCCAAGTTTCAATGATGGCAAGGATATCCGGGTTGTGTTGGCTGGCAAAGATTTGAAGGGAGGCCAGTTTTGGGAGGAGACTGCAGATGTTTAAGGTAGCAATTTTGAGCCCCTCCATTTTGGCAGGCTTTGTTGTACTGTAGGAGACAGGGCCAGGATTTGAGTGGACACTTCTGATATCAAGAGTAGGAGTTTAAGAGACAGTTGCTGTACTTTGTAGTCAATTGAATTACACTTCTGAGGCTTATGCGGCTTGGACCAGTGCAGGCGCTAGGGACCCAGAGCAAGGAGATTGTTAGTAATAGAAGATGATATGCCCATTTATCCTTGTTGTAGCTTGTCAGTTGCACCCAGTCGCTTGTAGATAGGTACCTGGTGGTTAAGTCAAAAGCCAAAAGAATGATCAACAGCTGAGGTCCAGAGTCACTGAAATGTTAACATTCCTGAAGGTGATTAACTTTGCCTGCACATATGCAAGATGTGAAATCCTTTGTCTGTATGCTTCTTTGTCATTCAAACCGTTGCTGAAAAGCCTACATACAGATCATGGAGCAGGTCAGATGAAAATGTGGATTCCAGCAGGACCCAGAGTCACCAAGTTTGTCAGATGTAGTTGCTTCACTTGTGTTTTGCTTGGGATAGCTTCCAAAAAGTTGATTTTAAAATGAAAATAAAGATACCTGATGATGATTTTTTTGCAGAAATCCAGTCCAGGAGACTTTCACGGATGTAGTGAGCAAGAATGGCATAGTTACCACAAGCAGAAAAACATGTAAATCCACAAAAACTAAGCTACAGACACAGACAAACACAAGCAGCCACCACACAGACCCAGGGGGCATGGCAGTATACATATTAAGCTCCTTTAGTCTCTCCTCATACGGCTTCACTTGCAGACCCTGCACCATTTTAGTTGCCCTCCTCTGGACTGCCCTCTATCCTGTCTATGTCCTTGCAGAGATGGGGTCTCCAGAACTGGACACAGTACTCCAGATGGGGTCTCACCAACTGTCTGTACAGAATGATAACCACTTCCTGTTTTCTGCTGCTGATGCCTCCAGTGCTCCCAGATCTACGGGATTTCCCATATTTTACGGGGTTTGGGGGCTGAAAATGGGATACGGGAAGGATTTCTGTATTTTGTACAATCTACGGGAGAAATTGGCACCGTCACGGGGAAAAGTTGCTGCCGAGAGTCCCAGACAAAATTTCGACAAGCCTGCCTCTTGATTGGTTCAGAGACCCAGTCATGCTCTGATCATGCACTGACTGTGGTCTCTGATTGGCTATGCGCAAATGCTTTGATGCAGTGCAGTGCAGGTCCCGGGAATATGTTTAGTTTGTTCCCGACTATACTTTCCACTTGCCTAGTTACTATGCCACCGATTTTGCTGCGAGAGAGAGGAGTTCGAGGAGCAATCATTCACACATCTGAGCTCGCTGCCACCATGTGTTTTTGGCGTTTTAATCACCCCGGGACCAACCTCCACCCCCACTTCCAATCCACAAGAGAGTCGACGAGAGGGAGACCCTGACCCACCACCGCCAGTCCCTCTTTCCGCTTCGTTAGCCTAGAAAATATAAGAGATGTCTTTTTCGCCTTTATCTCACCAGCGGATCATCTTGAAAAAGCTGCAAGCAAGTCAGGCATCCGATTGAGATACCCCCACCGACTGGTGGTTCCGCTTTTGTCGGCCTTTTCCAAGCCAAGACACCAGAATATTTCACACAGGAGAAGAGCCTGATGCCCGAGCTGCCTTCTCATGGGAGAATCTGTAAAAAAGGTAAAATTAATTGTCTGTCTCTGGAGGTTGCATTCTTGGTTTTAAAAATTTTTTAAAAGCAATGAAATAACCGGCTACATCTTCATCCTGATTTTTCCGTGCTTTCTTTGGCTGCCTGGGACAGAGTATACTTGAGGAGATGATCTCTAATTTTTTTAATACATTTAGTGCCAAAAAACTCCTTTCAGTCACTGAAGTCAGGATGGAAAATAATTCAGGTGTGTGTCCTCCTGTCAGTGGTTATTGAGACAGTGTCTACTTGGAGGAGCTCAATGAGAGCTGAGTTTTGAACATGATTTTAGCAGGTTGTGTGTTGCAGCATTTTTTTTAATATAAATATTATATAAATATTAAGAGAAAGAATAATAAATAAGTTGATGGTCATTGGGACAGAGTGGTGTACTGGGGAGGCCTGTCAATGAGATCTGCAGTATGAGTTTTTCAACAGGGTTTTAACAGTGTGTGCGTGTGGAGCTTGTTTTAAATATAAATATTAAGAGAAAAGATGAACAAATAATATAATGAAACAATTATTCAGGTGCCAAACCGGTCTCTGGGGCAAGCAAATAATCATGAATTATTCATTAATCTGTGTGCTGCTTTGGCTGGGACAGTGTGTACTCTGGGAGGTCGAGGAGATCTAAGTAATTTAAATATAAATAAACTCCTTTCATTCACCAGAGGATGAAAACATAATTCAGGTATCAAACCTCTGTCTGTGGGGTAATCAAAGAATCATGCATCGCTTATGGATCAATTTGGCTGGACATGCACATGAGGGAGGTCGAGGAGATGATACTTTTTAAATATAATATTAATAATAAAATCCTTTCAGTCACTGGAAGATGGAAAATAATTCAGGTGTCCTGTCCCCGTCGATGGGACAGAGTGTACTGGGGGAGACTGAGGAGATCTCTTGTTATTTTAACATAGAAATATTAATTAAAAAGAAATCTCCTTCATTCACCAGACGACGGCAAAAATAAGGGTACCAACTCTGTCTCAGGGTATCAATCATGCATCGTTCTCACAGTAACCAAGAACGCCCAGAACAGCCAGAGCATGTGGTGTCGCGATTTTGACAACTGTAATGATGCCGATTGCATACAGGAAAATCTACAGGAATTTTACCCAAGTTTTACAGGAAAATACAGGAAAATTAGGGTCTGCTACAGGAAAATGCTTTTGTTGATCTGGGAGCACTGTGCCTCCCTATACATCCCAGTATAACCTCAGCCCTCCCTACTGCCTTCACATTGCTTGCTAACCTTAAGGTCATCTGATATGATTACCCCCAGGTCCCTTTCCTTTTTGTTGTTGTTACTACCTCCCCACCCATTGTGTATTCTTCCCTGGTTCTTGTTTCCTAGGTGCATTATTTTGCACTTCTTTGCATTGAATCCTAGCTGCCATACTTCTGACCATTCCTCCAACTCACAAGTCCCTTTTCATCCTTTCCACGCCTCCTTATGTATCAACCCTGTTGCAGATTTTTGTGTCATCTGCAAAAGGCATATTTCCTTCCAGTCCCTCTGCAATGTCACTGATGAAGACATTAAAAAGGACTGGACCCAATAATGAACCCTGCGGTACCCCACTAGTAACCCCCCTTTCTTCAGAATGGACTCCATTTACAATTACCTTCTGTGTCCTGTTGTCCAGCCAATGTTTTACCCAGGCTACCACCCTGGGTCCCACTCCCAGACTGGTTAATTTGACTATTAATCTTTTAACTTAATAAAATGGCCAAGAAAACTCCAGTGATCTAATTGGTCAATATCTGTCCAAAGTTGTGCAGTAATTGAACAATAACCGCACTGGTCTGGAAAGTGCCTTGCACATATTGGAATTACACTGCTTCAGAATTCTCAATAACAGTGACAGTTGGGGTGGGGGAGTTCAACTAACAACATGAGTGGTTTATCTGCCAGCCAATTTGACCCCTTTGATGGGGCAAGTCTAGCTGTTTGGTGTGCGAACCGATTTACCAATGATTAAGATTTATTTAGTCATAATTTAAATATTTATATAGTATTTTATTACTATGTTGGTATTTTATTATTTTAAAAATGCAGTATATAGAATAATGCATGGGCAACCATATGCAGCAAGGCTGTGTTTACATCGAGGGGTTGAGAAGACATCATATGGACCTTAGAGGTGAAGTTCATGAGGTCCATGATGTCTTCTGTACCCCAAGATGGAAACACAGGCCTGAGTTGGGCATGGCTAGCCATGTTTTATTTTTTATACCTTATAACTTTATGTAAAAAATGAAACTTTCACTCTATATACAGTAGTACACATGACCCATCTGTTCCCCTCCCACCAACCTTTCATCACTCTTAATCAGTAACAATATTAAATATAAATTATGTCAATGGGGGTAGGGGGATTAACAGGAGATAGTATGAGCAGCAACTTTTTGTGACCTTTGAATTGAGCACAAGTTTTAATGACCTTTGGACTGTGTACAACTTTTGTCCATGCACAACGAGGATTCTGAGTATATGGAAATCCATTCAGAACAACTGTATACTATAATACACTTCAGGACTTGCGGTTATTAAGTAATTACCATGCTAACCCCCCCCCATACCTAACGCCTGCCTCATGCCTCTAACCTATGGAATGGTGGGGGGGATGCAGTCATACCCGTTACTGCATGCCCTGTTGTGTGTTACTGCTTACGACAGTGCCCCGTGCAGCACCATGACAACAGACAATTTGCTGATGGTCGAGCAGTGTTTGTTTTCTGCAAAACAGTTTATAAAAAATTTAATTAATACCAATCTAAAATGTGCTTTCATACTGATGGTAGCTACCTCATCTGTACGAGAACAAACTCATTTGCATGTTTCAAATTACAGAACAGCTTGGCTTTTTTTTTTTAACTAGAAAGACACAGTAAGCTGAAAGCTTGTTTACAGGTGCCACCTGGGAGCACAAGGAAGTTAAATGACTTGCTCAGGGTCACACAGTAGGCTTCACTTTGCTAGTCTCACATGAAGAATAGGCGTAGACTACTCTTATACTAATAACAGTAGCTAAAATAGATGTATTACCACAAAAAAGTGTTGCCATATATATATATATAGAGAGAGAGAGAGAGAGAGAATAATGGATGGGAAGAGTTTGATATGAGAATTAATGAACATCAGTTGTGTGGATGCTACATAAACCCCAAGGTGAAGCCTGAGGGGTTTATCAAAGCATCCCACAACGAGGGTGTGCATTAAATTTTGCTATCAAACACCCACCCCATCTTTTATTTTTATAATAACAAACCAGCAATTTTTCTCCAGCAGTTTGTGATACTGTTTCAGCCCGCCCACATACAGAATGTTGGCCAATGAGACAGCAGCATAATTTGACTGTCGTGGCTCATGAATGTCATAACAACCAGCCGGTTGTTATGGAAAATATCAACCTGGTCAGTACATTGAGAGAAATTGCTGACCAGTTATTTTATATATATATATATATATATATATATATATATATATATAATATATATATATATTTACACACTGATATGCAACTTAGTGTCATCAGCAAACTTTAGCAATCAGTTACAGACTCCCTCCTCCAGGTTGCTGATGAATAGGTTAACAAGCAGCTGACCCGGCACCAGACTCTGTGGTACTTCATCAAGACTAGACCACTCATGACAAAGCTCTACTTTCTACCTGTACACCAATTTCCTACCCATCTCATTACCTACATGCAAGCCCTTATTATACCTACACACTTAAAGTTTGTTCTACTTATTTGCTGATGCATTTGTAACTGGAGGCTTGCTTGTGCTCCTTCTGGCACTCCTACTATCTAACTCTGCTTACTGCAAACAACCTGCATGTTCTAGCCATTAAATCTCCTTATGTATAGTACACTTGATAACCTTTGCTTCATATGACCATTGCGCTCACTATTCTCACAGTCTTTGCCCTCCTACACTTAAAGCAAACTTGCTGCGACTTCTACCTATTGTCTGTACTCCATAAAGTCCCACTTTTTGTTGCACATGCAGCTACTGCCCGCTCTTTGGTACTCATCTCCCTGTATGTAATCAGTGCTATTTGAAACACCGTGACACTTTATGTAAATCATTTGTTTACAGCTAAAATCTATAACTGTCTACTATGTACTCAGTCTGTTACTCTACTGCTGTATGTGCCTTATTGTAAAATATTTTACTATGTAACTCCATCTCCCCTCTCCCCCAGGTCGCACCAGGAGACGAGCAACTTGTTGTTCAGTGTGCCTTACCTGGTGAAACTTTTCGATAAATAAATAATATTTTGTGGGTGTGACCTCATTCCTTTCTTGACTAGGGAAACAATATATACCATTGTCTTTCATCTGGCACTTTCCGTGTCTCTATCTGCAAGATATCAACAAGGGTCCATCCAGAACCCTTTTAACTCCACTAAGCCTTGGCCCTCAAGTGGATACCAGGGGTTAATATATGGGGGAGTAATAGAATGATGTGGGTACATGAGGGTTGCACAAAGCATGCTTTTTATAAGGTGCCCATATGCCATACCATCACATACCTGTCCAATCTGAGCCCTTCTGGACTGTGTGATTTAGCGGCTCAGCACTGCCTCACAAGCTTTTGTTTGGTTAATTTCCCATAGGCTCATCCCCAGCAAGAATGCCCCGGCTGAATACTGACATAAAGTGATTATTTATTCAGGCTAGCACAGTTGCAGCGCTATCACTTGCCATTCAGATGATTTGAGTTCACACATTGAACTGGGATGTCTGGTGCTCACTGGCGAGGCAGGATCCCATCTTCCTGCTTCGGACGCATCTTGCCTCAAGGAGGAAAGGGCACCCTTCTGTTGTAATGACTGCCCCTGGTGTCCCAGTGGAAGGTGTCATGGTAGGAAGGAACAGGCCCCTACACAGTGGCCTGACATTGGCATGTGCCCAATCACTTGGTGTGTGACACAGAGGCATCACAAGTCCAGAGCAGGGCTGGCAAGGGAGTTCTGAAGGAGTGGAGGGGCTAGCCCATCCCTCTAACAACCCTGATAGGCCAAGACCAGGTCATTCCATAGGAGCATGGCCTGTGGGTGGGATAAGGTGGGCTATGGGGCAACAAAAATCAGGGGTGGACTTGGGAACAGATGAAGACCCCTTATCCATCCATGCCCTACTGGGCTACCTGGCCCCTCTCCTCACAGTCTCCTCCATCTGGCCTCCCGGTCTTGTCGAGCGAAGTATTCTCCTCAAAGGCCTAGTCCCCATCTGAGATCCCACCTGCAGGGGTAAACCAGAGGTTGCCTGCAAGAGTTAGGAGTGAGAAAATGCAGGAATGGAGTGTCAGACCCCAGTGATTCCACAGGTCAGAAATGGACACTGAAGGTAATGGGAGGAGGTTATTTGCTCAGGACTGGAGTGATAAATTATGTAGTACTTCTGACAACCTTTCCTTGCTTCTATCAATAGTTCCCTCTCACAATGATTAGGGGCCCCACCTTGTTCTGAATTCTTTTTTTGTTCCATGTATTGTATACTGAAAAATGGATTTGACAGCCAGCCCAGTGGTGCTGAGGGTTGAGGCGCTGGATGCCGCACCTCACGCTACACCAGTGACCCATGTTCAGGAATGGGCACGGGCCACCGGGGGTCAGCCGGGAGGGGGAGGACTGATCATCCCAAGGACAGTTCTCTTCTTCCGGGGAGAGTGGGTGGGTAGGACCACCGAAGTGCCAGCTCCTGGTGGCAGCTGGGGGCTGTGGAGCTTTGGGGCCAATGAGAAGGGGACGGCATTTGCGGCATCTGATGTGCAATGTATAGAAGCATGCTTTGTCACGTCATTGACACCACTGCACGCCAGCGCCGGGCGAGCTACCAATAGAGAAACCTTTGTTTGCATGCGACGGCTGCTCCAATGACACCGCCACAGATGTGCCCAAGTTAGCTCCCTCCTGTGCCCGCCCCAGGTCTCCATGATGGTGAGGTAAGTACCCACTGTAAAGCAACCTGGGAAGAGCTGCAGGGATCTCTGGCTGGGGCGGGGCTGTGAGGTGGGCTGCATGGGAGAACCAAATGTAAAAACCCCCAGCCGAGGATATATAAATAAATAATCCAAAAAAATTTGATTTGTTATTCCCCATGATCCCTTACACAATCCTGCCTTCAAGTTATGCCTTAGCCTGTGCAATCACAGACCTGCTTCCCCTCTGTAATAACCTTTACTCTGCTTTCTTGGCCCACTCAACCCATTTTGAAGGCAGTAGCTCTAAACCAGCCAGGTTGTAGATCTGTTTGCATGTTCTAAAAAATAGTTCAGTCATTGCCTATTACTCCTTCAAGAAGTCAGCAATATTCTCAAACTGACTAGCTTAGTCTGTTTCAGAACTCTGATGGTGTATCAGGAAGCAACGTTTCAGCAGCAATATTGTTTACAACCTGAAGAGCAGGGTGGGGCCACAAATACCGATCTTGGGATCTGCACAAGACCTGCAAAGTACCATTGCTCTTCCATGTTCCTTTTTTATTTATTTTATAATTCTTTTCAGCCCACTACTTCTGCTCACTATTGTGGCTAAAGCTATTGCCCCCTTCCGTGTACAGCTATCCTGGTGGATGCTGAGGTAACTGCCCAGTGTTGGTGTCTCCTAATCAGCACCAGATTCTGTCCCGACAATGCACTGTATTATACAAGGCAGAAAAAAACATATTACCGCAAAATGCTATACAAATTAGGGAATAATGCCATTTTCTGAAATGCATAATTAGAGGGTTAATTAAAGCAGCAGTGCGTGATAGCAGTGAACATTTTGACATATTTTTTTAATTCTGTTTTTGATTGCTCCTTTCTTCCCATCTTGTATGATACCCTTTGTTTGCCAATTTAAGTCTACTTTGTCTTTTTCTTTGGTTGAAATAATGAAAGAAGTGATACTTTTAATATGGCTCAGACCAGGTTTTCATCAGTATTCTCAGCTGGTTTTGTACACCTGTAAGATCTGGGAGCAGTGCCTGCGTCATACTATTTCATTATAGTCAGAATAATAGTTATCTTGAACAAGAGGTGTGTACAAACAGTAGAGATTGCTGATGAAAGCATGGTCCAAGCCATAATTAAAGGAGCTTCCTTTTATTATTTCAACTGCAAAAACTAGTGATAAAGCAGACTCAGAATTGATAAAAAGATTATAATTACTGGTGTTCACTTTTTCCCCACAGGGAAACCC
This sequence comes from Neoceratodus forsteri, assembly GCA_016271365.2. Taxonomy (NCBI): domain Eukaryota; kingdom Metazoa; phylum Chordata; order Ceratodontiformes; family Ceratodontidae; genus Neoceratodus; species Neoceratodus forsteri. The sequence continues at coordinate 795,772,665 of CM028134.1, read as the reverse complement.
AGTTATAATCTGCTGTTATAACCAGCTGGTTATAATGGCAAACATGTGCCAAGTCTCTCTTGAACCATGCATGCGCCAGTAGCGATCTTCCTTCACTCCTCAATGTCCCCTTGAGCAATTCCTTCAGCCACATACTTCACCGCCACTCACAGCCATTGGTAAGCTGCTTTCTTTACTTGAAAAGACAGCCATTTTTCTCCACTGATGAGCCCTTACCAAAAGAAAAAAAAAGAAAACCAGGAAACGAGTGGAGCACTTAGCTTGGCAGACCACAGACCACTGAGACTTCCGACTGGTCTGCATTGCCTGAACACTGATCTGTTTATTTTCTATAATTGCTGAGGCAAAAAGCACATGCCAGCAATTATAAAAATAATATGGGGTGGTGTCTAAATTGATTTTACACACCCTCATTGTGGGATGCATTTTATACCCTCAGGGTTTATGTAGAATCCTCAAACTCAGGTGTGTAAAATCTCATTACACACACCACTCTATATATTATTTCTCTATGTAACAAGTCAGTAGGTAAGGGTGATCTAAAATACAATAAAAAGTTTAGGTCAAAATTTTCACCGCTGTATGCACTGCTGCTTTAAGTGTGGTATCACATGCCAGGATTTTAAGATACAGTATCAGCACTCCTTACGAGATGGAGGTACGTGTTTCTGTGCCTCATGCTTTCTCAACCACCAAAGGTGTGCTGGTACACTGATTATACAATGGACAGGATAAACTCAGAAAGCCGATAGGCTGAAGCAATGACTAAGCTAGATGATGTGTCAATGTATCACCATGGGTCTGAACTAATCACCAAGCCCAGCCATTTCTCCATCAACTGTGCATCAGTTTGTAAATGCAATAATAGACTGCAAGGTGTGATATATTATGGCATATCATCACTACAAGTGGTTAAAGTTATTCAGTTCTGCCTCCTGCCCTACAGTGCACCTGAGGCATGGCAGTTCATGATAATACACTGTGCCACACTCTTGTGTATTAGTCATTACAAAATGTCTTATTTTCCTCCAGAGTCTTTTCAAGAATTAAAATAACATGCTTTTGATATGACATGCATGCATTTATCAGAATTCTACTGTGGCCAGAATTACACCAAAGCAATTAAAATTGTAAATCCCATTCCTGCTATTATTCTACTATACTCCTCTTATTCCACACTAATTTTTCCGACTCTCATTTTACATTATTTTTACTGACAACTGCTTGAATGTGGTAATTGCTAATGTGTACAACCTTTAAAAAGACAAATATTTCTATCACTATGGGACAGAAAGTTACAAGCCACTTTCACTGGTTAAAATTCAGTTAGAAGGCAAAGAATAGAATTCATGTAGAAGGGTATCCTTTCTAGGGAAAACTTTGCTTGATCTGGCAATTTGTTTTTGTTCTTAGTTGGGGATTTTGCTTAGGCCAGTAAAGTGTACATCTGCTAATGTGTAATAAAGAACATCAAATGCAGACAAAACTGAACGCTGACCTACAGTGCAGTGTGCAGAAACCAGAGCACTGATACGTTCCTTCTTACTGTAAGACAAACCTTGCACAAGGGAAATACACTGTATGTATAGTCCATATAACAAAACAAGCTGCACATCTTACACTTATTTCCTTGTCAAACGCAAACAGGACACTTAACCACAATATATTCTAAAGCTGACAATACTACAAATCCATTTAAAAAAACCTACAGACAGTAATCAGGTACTTCCTCTCCCTGCAATATTTCTAGTGACACTCTTTTTTGGTTAAATTCAGCTCCAGGTTTAGGAAGCCATCTTGGGTTTGCTTCTGTATCTACAATTCGTATCAGCTTGTGCCCGGTTGTTCTACCAGTGATGTACAGTACTGTCTCCGAAGCACCCAGCAACTGTGTTTGAAGTAGATGGAGGAGGCAGACCAAGGCAACAGAAAAGCGCTCGCACATGGAAGGCGTGCTCATGAGGTTTGCTTGCTAATCAACTAACACCGTGACACAAAAATGGGAAGGATTTAGTTTTTCAAACCGTAGCCCAAGTCAGCCTACTAGAACACGATAGTATCATGGGAACCCAATGTGCAACACTGTACATAATAAAATAAAAATATCTGGTGCATTTAAGGAATATATGGCCAGCTATATTTAGTAGTTCAACTCAGTGTCATGCATCTTTTTCTTGGCGTGCCTGCTTTTAAATGATACTAATAACATCGGTGTTCACCAGCGAAACATGACCAACTGAGCAAGCCCCCAAAGCAAGCATAAAAGCCGCTTCAAAAGCAATCAACTGATAGTGTGAACGAGCTGCAGTCAAGTTTCCTTCTGACACATCACGAGACCTGAAGTTTAAAATGTAGCCAAGTCATAGATACAATATATAGAATATAATAAAAAAACAGAAAAGACACTGATGAACTGATGATGATGTTAGATAGGAACGGCTGTTGAACGATAATCTAGCAGGCGAGTGCTCAGTGAGACTGATTGCTCGTTTGCTTTTTATTCTGATCTCTAGGAGACTAAAAATTCAAAATTAATTAGAGAAGCTGCTGTATGCCCTCTGTAGTGAGGAGAGAGAGAGAGAGAGAGACACTGAAATTTATAAGTGAAAGTGCAGTGTCTCTCTCTCTCTATCCTCGCCTCACATCGCCCCTTCCTAACTTAGAAAAGTGCCGTGAGTTTGCTTTTATAACTAAACTCAGCTGTGAAAAACAAGAACCAGCCTGTGAAGATGAGGGATTTTAAAAAATTGTGCAGTGTTCCAATGTCCGAGGCTCGAGGTGTACTCTCTCAGAGAGTGACAAATTCAGGGACAGTGGGACACTGAGAACGCTGAGCAGACAGCTGCTCTCTCTCTCTCGTGCTCATTCTCCCACCCTGCTACTTGTTCTGTCTATAAAATAATACAGCTACAATCTACCCCCATGTTGGCTTCCGCGGGACTGTGTGTGTGTGTGTGTGTGTGTGTGTAAATCTGTGTGTCTCTCCCACTGTCTTCTCTCTCAGCCACAGATCACCATGGCACAGCCACAGAACGAATGGTGTGTACTCCGCTGGGTGTCAGTTTTGTGGTGGGGCATGCGGAGAAAAGGAAGACGTAGCACATCATGTAAAGTGGAGACACGTTTCCACCGCTGATTGTAGCAGACCTTTTCTTTCAATTCAAGACCACTGCTCTGAATCTACTGTCATAGACAGCTGGCTGCTCCATTGACGCATACAGGATGCACCCTCAAGACTGAGAACTGCACTGGAGGACAGGCACACACCTCCAACAAGTCGTATTGTCCCAAAATGTTTCTTGCACATGCACAAGCAAACACAAAATCTTATTAGCAAATGGGAATATAAGAAATACTTCAGATATAAGAAGTAATAGTTCACCACTTTTAAAAGTTAATATTAATTTCAGGCAGGACCCTAGCTCTTTAAACTACAAAAGCACCTTCAAGAAAAAGGGCTGGCAAGGTGTTACCACTGAGTTGATGGAGGAAGAACACAATGGGCTGGTGTCCTTTCTTTACTAAATTGGTATAGAAACATAGAAACAGAATTTTTCGGCAGATAAGGACCACTTGGCCCAATAAGTCTGCCATTTTTCCCTACCTGCATTATCACTGCATACCCTACTTGATCTCCATCTCTTTCTCTCTTCACCCATTCTTTTCCTCTAAGATCCCCTTATGCTTGTCCAGTGCTTTTTTTTTTTTTTTTTTTTGTGGCCTCCAGCCACCCGACATTCACCCGGTCATGGACCCTTGCTCCCACTTCCAGATCGGATGCACCCGTACCTTGGGACCCGCTGGCTTGCCCCCCAGGGCGGGGCCATGGAACCGACCCCTCTCAAACGGCTCTACAGGGAATGGGATAGGGCAAGGTAGGGCCACCCTGGAAGCTGATTGGAGCCAAGGGCTGGCATCATGAAGGTGGCTGGCAGCTCTGTATTTTTTTCTTATATGCCCTCTGAGGAGCCGGACGTGCACTGACATCAGCACACTAACGTGCAGACATCTGCCGGCTCCTCCTCTCTGTGAATGCCCGCACCCTGCCAAACACCCAGCCTCCACTGGGTGTCACTGCAGCGTGTCGCATATCCCTCACCCACCTCGAAGGAAGGAGAGCTGTCACAGGATTCTCAATCCTTCCTTCTCCCTGCCAGCCCCCTGGTGGCCCGAGTCCATTCCCGAACCCGGGTCGCCGTCGCGGTGTGAGGTGTGGCATCCAGTCCAGTGCTTTCTTGAACCCCTTCACTGTTTTTGCCCTCACCAACTCAGCTGGTAGTCTGTTCCAGGAATCCACCACTCTTTTTGTGAAGAAGTGCTTCCTCACATCTCTCCTGAACTGACCCTCCTCCTCCAGCTTCATAAGGTATGCTTATATGTTCGTATCCCCCCTCCCCCCCAACAATGAGAAAATGTTTAAGAATTTAATTTGGGCTTCCTGGGGAGACCATCCTATGCCACATCTTATGTTTGTCAGCAGTGGCTTCTGTGACAGTGTCTCAGTTTTTATTTCATGTTGTTTCTCTAGCTTTCTCTTGCTGCTGTTCTTGTTCATGCTGCATCTGGATCTCAAGCTGCCCTTGCTGCTCTCTGGCTCCTGCCACATCAGGATCTCATGCTGCCTCTGGTGTTCTGTCTCTAGCCACATCTGTTTCTCATGAAGCAACAAACCTCTGGACAAAAGCACTGAGCAAAAACAGGAAGAAAAGAGACTGCTATTGTTCTCCAGGGATGTGTCTGAAAAGGTTAAGGCTAAAGGGTTGCTTTCAGGAGGAACAAAGAGACACAGAGGGAGAAGATGGGAAGTTACCAGGAGAAGCAGAAGGGAGTAGGAAAGCACTGAGAAGCACAAAGGCACAAACAGAGGCAAGATTAGCCAAAGGGATAACAAAAGGGGACAAGATATTTTTTAAAGATAAACAAGTAAAACCAGGAAGACAACGGGAGGGATTGTGATATTAAGAAGAGCAGGGGAGGACTATGCAGAGGAGGATCAGGAAAAAGCATATATCCTGAACAGATACTTCTATTCAGTCTTCATGGGGGAAGGGGGTGGACCACACAAAAGCAGCAGGAACACTGGGGGAAGAGAGGTAGACATGAGTTCATTTACAGAGGAGACAGTCCTAAAAACGACTTGCAAATCTGAAAGTGGACAAAACTATGGGTCTGGACTGGGTACACCCAAGGATGTTGAGGGAGCTCAAGGAGGTACTGATGGCACCTCTAACAACCCAGTTCAACAACTCATTGGATACAAGAGTGGTTCCAGAGGTCTGGAGGAGGGCTGATATAGTCTCACTTCATAAAGGTGGTAGCAGAGAGGAAGCTAGCAACTATTGGCCGGTTAATGTGACATCAGTGGTGGGGAAGCTAATGGACTCACTTTTTTTTTTTTTTTTTTAGAAATGTATTTATCTCTCTTACCTTCCTGAACTCTTTCAGGAGTGATCTTAAGGTATCCGCCTTGATCCTGCCTGCCTGAAGCTCCCTCTTGCTCCTCCGTGGCTGGTCTCTCCATCCACTCCCTACGGCCACCCAACCCCCCGGCTCTGAGTCCCCCGAGGTGGGACCACCAGATTACACCTCCTGGCACTCTATCTAGAATCCAGTTGGGTGGCCCTGGCATAGAGGAGAGCAGAGGAAGTGAGAGGAGGAGCCCGACATTGAGCATGGTAGGCTGGCACTCCCAAACCCTCCGTCACCTATAAGGAAGCAGAGGATTTTTCTGGTAGTGGTTACGCCCTCAATCCCCTGCCCCCTCCTGAGAGTTCAGACATGCAATGGCATCAGGTCACCTGCCACGCTCTCGTCCGCTATGTGTTGCCCCTAGGCGTGTGCAGTACCTCGGTCTCCACCAGGGGCCACTGTGCCTGACAAGCCTGAATCCCACCCCAGAGAGAAGAACTGTCCTCGGATGTTCAATCCTCCTCCCTCAGCCGACCCTCGGGCGGACCAGGTTCGGCTCTCAACCCAGGTCACGGGTATGAATAGTGGAAGCGTCCAGCGCCTCAACCCTCAGCACCACTGGGCCGGCTTATGGACTCACTTTTGAAGGAATGGATTGTGTAGTATCTTGAATCCAATAGGTTACAAGATCCAAGCCAGCATGGATTCTTGGGGGGAGGTCATGTCAGATGAACCTGATAGATTTCTTTGACTGATCAGAGAAATAGATCAGGGTGGGATGGTGGTCGTGGCCTACTTAGACTTCAGCAAAGCCTTCAACACTGTACCACATAGGAGGCTCATAAGGAAACTAGGCAGTTTGTGGTGGGTCCTAAGGTGGTTAATTGGGTACAAAATTGATGATGGATAGGTGACAGAGGGTGCTGGTAAATGGAACTCATTTGGGGGAAGGGTCCAGGAGAGTGACTGGTGGGATACCTCAGGGCTCAGTACTGGGTCCAGTCCTCTTTAATGTCTTTATAAGTGACATTGCAGAACAGCTGGAAAGGAAGGTATGCCTCTTTGTAGAAAACACCAAAATCTAAAAAAGGACTGACCCCCAGAGGGGATGGAGAGAATGTGCAGAGACCTGAGAAACCTCAAGGAGGGGGTCAAAGGTATGGTAGCTGGGTTTCAATTTAAAAAAAATGCAAAACCATGCACCTATGGCACAGGAACCCAGAGGCAGGGTATAATATGGGGAAAGAGGATTCATGGCCACCAAATAGGAAAGAGGTTTAGAAGTAATTATATTTGATGACCTCCAAGGTGGCAAGACAGTGCAACAAGGCAGTAGAGTAGGGCCAGTGGGATGCTGGGGTGCATATGAAGGGTATCACCAGCAGAAGGAGGGAGGTGGTATTGTCACTATATAGATCATTGGTGAGGCCTCACCTAGAGTACTGTGTCCAGTTCTGGAGACAATGTCTCAAGATGGACATAGTGTGGAGGCTGTCCATAGAAGGGCAACTAAAATGGTGCAGGGCTGCATTAGAAATCCTATGAAGGGGGGGCATAATAGAGACCTATAACTACCTCACAGGGTTGAGCAAGATACAGCAGCAGAGTATTTTTCAGAGACAAAGGTACATAAGAACAAGGGGACATGCAATGAAGCGTGAAGGGAAAAATTTAGGAGGAATGTGAGGAAGTACTTCTTCACTGAAATAGTGGTGGATACCTGGAAAGTACTCTAGTAAAGGTTGTGGGGTTGGGCTTCAAGCATGCATGGGATAGACACAAGGGACTCTCAGTTAGGAAATGTGACCGGGGGGGGTAGCCTAAGATCAGGTAGGGTCTGTGGTGACAGTGTGGGCAGGGAAAAATTGCACACTGGGTGGGCAAGGTGATCCTTATCTGCTGACAAATTCTATGTTTCTATGTTTCATGCTGCCTTTTCTGCTTTCTGTCTCCTGCCACATCTGATTCTCATGTCTCCTACATCTGGATCTCATGCTGCCTTTGCCCCTCTCTGTCTCTTTTTACATCTGGATTTCATGCTGCCTCTGCTGGACCTCCTGCCACATCTGGAAGTCATTCTGCCACTGTTGCTCTCTGTCTCCTGCCACATCTGGATATCATTCTGCCTCAGTTGTTCTCTGTCTCCAGCATCTGGATCTCATGCTGCCTCTGCTGTGTTCTGTCTCCTGCCATATCTGGATTTCATGCTGTCTCTGCTGCTCTGTCTCCCACATCTGGATTTCATACCTACTAGTAGCCTTAGCTCCTCTCTGAATCTCCCGCAGCACCTCCATGTCATTCGTCAGAGGCTGTTTATCATCATTTTTGCAGTCATAAATCATTACATCTGTTTGTCTGCATTAGTTTGCCCTGGAGCCTGTAACCACCTGTTACCATGTATTGCGTGCTTGCTTTGGCTTCTATTGATCTTGGACATTCTGGTTCTTCTAGGGTACTTCTACTGTATCCTACCTTGTCCTGTTAGGTTGAATCATCCTTATCCTTCATTTGTATATATGTTTATATTACTGTATCTGTTTAAATATAAGTGTTCTGTATATGTCTACTATTGTACCTTCAATTTGATCCTTGACCTATCAGGTCCATCTTGTAAATGAGCTTTGCTCAATGATGTCCGCTTGAATAAATAAATATGATTGATTGATTGATTGTTTCTGTCTTTTCTGTAGTCTTTTCAGATGTTTATGTGCATCCTTTTGTATTTCAGGTCGCAGTGCCTTGCATTTGCAGGTAATGTTGTTCTCAACATTCTGCCCATTAACAATTGAGAAGGTGTACAGTTCAGTCCTGTGACTGGTGTATTTCTAAGCCTGTGCAATGTGAGATGAGGATCTGTCTGATCTTGCATAGACTTCAGAAAGATTCTTTACTGTCTGGATCATTCTTTCAGCTAAACCGTTAGATTGTGGGTATCCTGAGCTGGAATGAGTTATTCTGAATTCCACAACTTTGCAAATTGCTTCATTTCATGACTTGCAAATGGTACATGATCCGCTACCAGTTCTTTGGAATTCCATGTCTTGCAAATACGGCTTTTAATTTTGCAATAACTGTAGCTGCTGTCTTGTCAGGCATTCTGAGAACCTCAGGGTATTTTGAAAATAGTCCACTACTAATAAGTAGGAGTGTCCCTAAAGTCAAAAATGTCTGCACCAAGCTTTAACCATGGCATATCAGGTATTTCATGTGGACACATTGGCTTTTTATGGTTGTGTAAGAGTTCCTGGCAAGGTCCACATGCTTCAGCCATCATTTCTGCTTCTCGATTCATGCCTGGCCAATACATCACAGCTCTGGCTTGTGCTTTTGACCTTTGTATTCTTTGATGTGCTGCATGAAGTCTTCATAGCATATCTGTTCTCAGCTCTTGGGTATGATAATTCTTTACCCACCATTATGAGTTCATTTTCTATGTATATATTGTGTCTCATGGGCCAATAGTGCTGAAGTTTGATGCTGACTTGTTTTTCCTGTTAGGCCATCCTTTGAGGTGCATTTCTTTAAGCAACTGTAAATCACTGTCCCTCTGTGTGGCCTGTTTTAGCCTCTCTAACATGCTGTCAGGCAGTGTCTCTGTTGCTTGTATTGAGTATATGACCTTTTCACTGCTTAGATCAATGTCTCCTCTGTTGGTTTTCTTGGTACTACCATGGACAAAGTGTCTGCAATCAGAACCTCTTTTCCTGGAGTATATAGTACCTGTATGTCATATTTATGTATCTGTAACAGCATCCGCTGCAGTCTTTCTGGAGCATTTCTAATTGGTTTGTTCAGTATGGACTGTAGTGGCTTGTGATCTGATTGTACTTTCACTGGCCTTCCGTAACATACTGATGACATTTCTGTAGAGAGAACAGAATTGCTAGCAACTTTTTCTATCTGTGCATAGTTTCTTCAGCACTGAACAATAACCTAGATGCATAAGCTATTGGTCTGTTTCTTTGTAGTAGACAAGCACCTAGTCCGTCCCTTAGATGCATCTGCTTGGATTTCAATGTCTCTTCGGATCAAAGAATTTTAATACTGGCAGAAGAAATAGTCTCTTTAAGCTTTGTAAGGCTTCTTCCTGTGTTGGCTGCTACTACCACATGACATCTTTTTGAGTAGCTGCCTTAGTGGGCAGTGAGGCTTGCTTCATTCGGAATGTACTGCGCCAAGTATCAAGTCATTCCTAACAGTCTCGGTAGTGCTTTTTATCTTCAGGAGGGGGCATCACAGCTGTTGCTTCTACTTTGGCTTCATCGGGTCAGTAGTCCATTTTTGGTTATGATATGCCCCATGTATTTCACATCACTCACCAAATACTGTATTTTGTCACTATTGAACTTAACATTGAGTTCCACTGCTCTGTCCATCACTTTTCTCAGAATATTGTCATGCTTTCCATGGTAGCTATGGCTATAAGCATGTCATCAGCTATCACAAAACACCTGGTATGTCCCTGAAGTGTTCAGCATTCTCTGCTGGAATACTTCACTCGCAGACCTTATACTAAAAGGAAGTCTGTAAAATTTGTACCTTCCCATGGACTGTTGACTGTACACAGGCCTGAGATTCATCATCTAATTTGATCTGCCAGTACCCATCTTTTTCATCTAGAATTGTAAAACACTTTTTACCTGCAAGCTTACTCTGAATATCCTCCAATGGGAATAGAGAAGTGATGTCTTCTGATAGATTTATTTAAGTCTCTAGGGTCCAAATACACTCTGATCTCACCATTTTTCTTTTCAGTAATTACAAGGCCATTTACCCATGTTGTAGGTTTTCTACCTTGCTAATCACCCCAATTTGCTCCAGCTGTTCCAGTGTCTGTTTTAGTCTGTCCTGACTGCATATGGGACTTTCTCCACCCGTATCACAGGAGTAACATTTGGTCAGTATGTATGTGGTAAACTGCGGAATTCTCCTAGGCCTTTAAACAGTGCTTTATATTGTTCCTCTTTGTGCTTGGTGGCTTGGTTTTAGTACCTTTACTTTGCAAATCAGATCCAGGATGACACACGCCTGTTGACCTAGTAGGGAAGTTCTCATGTGTTAGTGACATAAAACTGCAGATTGGCCCTCTGTCTTGTGTCTTACACTTTACGCTACTTCCTTCAGGACTAATTTGTGCTCCTCCATATGCCATTAGGATAGTACTGGTCTGCTTGATTTGTAACTTGCATGGAAACTGAGCAATCACTTCTTTAGTCGATATTGGCTTCCACCCATTATCCAACTTGAACTTAACTGGCTGTCCCATTATCTTCAAGGTAGTGTACCACCTTCATCAGGTACTTGTGTCCGCACACTTCTTGTTTTCTTTTATAGCACCACAAATAGTGCTTCTAACCCTTTGACATTTTCTCATGAGGTTTGTTGGACTTTTGGACCTGCACATTTTGCATAATGGTTAAGGCCATCACATTTATGACATTCTTGTCCATATGCTGGACAAGCCTTTGCGCATGTCCCTCGCCACACCTCCCACACGTGTTTGGTTTTTGTGCACGTGTCTCACGTGTTGGTAGCTGGCGGTCTGGTTTTCGCCTGTTTTACCATCCTGCCTCGATTTATGTTCTATAGCATGGATGAACATATCAGCAGTCCCTTGTGATATCACTTTGCCTGTGCCCTTGTTACCTCTTTGCTCTGCATATGTTCACTGCTTTGGCCATTGTGGAGGTCTGGGATTCCAGTAGCTTTTCTGGAGCCTGTCGTCGGTGATGCTGAAGACAATTTTATCCTGAATCATTAAGTCCTCAGTGTCTTTAAACTCATAATTCCGAGCTTTTGCATGAGCTCTGTAACAAACTTGTCTATACCTGAGTGCTCATTGAACGGATGGACCCAAACTGATGCCTCTCAAACACCGAGTTTTTCTTGGTTCACAATAATTTTAAATGCTTCCATAACCTCAGCTGCTTTTAGCTTGTGGGTTAGCATATGTTATATTGAGGGTACTGTACACCTCGAGGGCCTCATCCTCAATCGTGTGCAGCAGGACTGCAATTTTCATTTCCTCTGACTTATTATCTAACCCCATGGCTGTGAAGTACAGACAATCTCTATGCCTACCTTTCCAGTTTTTGCAAGATTTCTGGTCAACAATAGTGGTGGAGGTAGCTTGAATTGCTCCATACTGCCCAAACTATTTTGTTATACAGTCTTTTAGTAAGCTTTTAGGTACTCACAAATTCTGTCTTTTGTTTCTTTTCTTGCAGCACAGACTTTCTTCTTGTTTGTAACTGCAGCACTGCAAGTTCACTTCTGACACCATATAATAGTTCACTTTAGTTGCTTCTCACCAGATTGCTGGTTTTAGGAATGACTGGACACCATAAATAACTTATAACAGCTCTGAGGTTTATTCAACAAACATACATTAGATAGATCAGCAGGCCTCAGCAGAACTACTACTACAATCTGCTCGTGCACTTTCTAAAACCCAGTCTCCACTCAAGACATACCATTAGCCCAAACTGCAGGGGATGTGACTAAACCATTCTACACTGTTACTAGGGTAAGTTACCACATACTACAGTTAGTCTGTACAGGGTGAGATAATAGTTAGAAATCCTAACACCCTGGGCATGTGTTGGTATTTGCACTCCAAATTTTAAACATGGCCTTTTGTGACCCCACCTCATGAAAGCATTTGGGACCTCTGTTCATGAACACTGCCCCGTGATTTTGTTAATCTGTCTCAAATGTTGATTTCCCACAGTGACCACGCTATTCTGCACCACATGAAAATGTCAGCTGCACCATTGATAGGAGGTGTGAAGAAATGGCAATATGGGAAATCTGGAGGAAACTATTAAACATTCTTGAAGTTACGAGCATGTGTGGAAAACTGCATCACATGCTCGTAACACAGTCCTTAGTGGAATTATTTCACCAGATTTTTAACATAGCCATTTTGGGATCTCTGCTCTTGAACAGTGGCACTATGATTATCTTAATCTACCCAAACTTTGATTTCCCACAGCGACCGTGTGATTGTGCACCAGATGTACAAAACTACATTTCAGGCAGGATGTGACAAATGACAGCTGAACTGTTCATAAGAAGGTGTGCAAAATGACAATGTTGAAAATCCGGAGTAAAAATATTACAAATTCTCGAACTTACGACTGTGCATGGACACTGCACAACGGCGCTTGTAACATAGTCATTTTATGGAATTTTTCCCAAATTTTCAACATAGGCATTTTGGGACCTCTGCTCATGAACAGTGTCACTGTGATTTTCTTATCTGTTCTGAACATTGTTTTTCTACAGTGACTGCGCCAATGTGCGCCGGATGCGAAACACAGTTCAGGTAGGATGGGAAATAAAGCTGTACATTGTTCATAAGGAGTAGTGAAAATGGCAATGGTGAAAATCTGGAGTATAAATATTACAAATTATCAAAGTTACGAAAAGGTGGAAACTGCACAATGCACGCTTGTTAAACAGTCATTTTATGGACGTTTGTTACCTAATTTTCAACATAAGCATTTTAGGACCTCTGCTAATGAACAGAGTCACTGTGATTTTCCTAATCTATGTCCTAAACACTGATTTCCCACAGTGACTATGCTATTCTGCAACGGAAGTGCGAAACACATTTTGGCCAGGATGTGAAAATGAAAAGGTGCATGAATACTGCGAACACACGCCATAAGCTCAGTCATTTAATGGATTTTCATCATCAAATTTTCAACATAGGCATTTTAGGCATCTGCTCATGAACAGTTTGACTGTGATTTTTACTCTGTCCCAAACACTGATTTCCCACAGCGACCACGCTATTCTGGCGCTGAAGTGCAAAACACATTTTGGCCAGGATGTGAAAATGACAGCTGTACTGTTCATAAGGAGGTGTGGAAAATGCCAATGTTGAAAATCTGAGTGAAAATATTACAGATTCATGGTTAAGAGCGTGTGGAAACTGCACAACGACGCTCATAAAATGGTCATTTTTTTATTTTTTCACCAGATTTGCAACATAGTTTTTTGACAGACCACCTCATGAATAGTGGCACTGTCACTTCTTAATCGGTCCCAAAGGGTAATTCCGCAGTGACCGCAAAATCACCTTCAGGACCGAATCATGCCTTGACTGCAACTGAATTCATGAGGAGGGTCCCAATAACTCCATGTTGAAAAGTTGGTATGAAATTCTCAAAATGCCCAAGATATGCATCAAGTTGAAAAACCCTACTTATGCCACTATACAGCTTACTGGCATTTCTTCAGTTTGCAGTCAACTTTGAAGAGTGCAGACATGTTCCCAGTCCACAGAAGATCATCGCACCAGGTTCCAGAGGTAAGTATGGGGCAAGGAGGGTGTGGGAGGTGAGGCATGCAGTGGGTGGCGTGGGTTGGGGAAGGGGCTGCAGACTGCAAGGACCATTTTCTACTTTACAGGGAAAAAAACATCGCAGGAAGGTTTTTGTATTTACAGGTACATTTGATACGCTGGGATGGGCTCCAGCATGTCACTTGCATGTTTTATTTTGGGATTAGAGCCAACAGGGATTGGGCACCCTGTAGGCAAATAAAGAAGAATGTTTGGGGATGGATGATGCTGATGGGGATTGGGCTCTGTCGGCAAAATGAATGGGGGTGTCACCTGCATTTTTTGGGGACTATAGCCGATGGGATTGGGCACCCCAACAGCAAATAAAGAGTGTTGGTGGGGATGATGCCGATGGGAATTGGGCTCCCCATTGGCAGATGAATTGGGGAGGGGATTGTAGCTGATGGGGATTGGGTACCTGCTGGCAAACAAAGAGTGTTGGGAGGATTGGGCACCCCTAAGTTGGCTTTTCTGGGGACTGCATGAGGCAGATGGCACAGATGCTGCCATGTCACACTGAAACACACTGGGAAGGCACAGCCTGCAATGAGGTGGAGCTCCATCATTGCAGCAGCTAAAACCCTTCAAGGTGGTGGACACGCTTTTGCACTGCTGTCATAGACAGCGTAATCTAACTTGTGCCATGGAGCCCAACCCCAAAAGCAGTGGCACCACGGGCCACAACAGGACCGCGCCTCCAAAACCTGCTATTCGGTTACTGCAATATGTTTCTTGGCAGGCGCAAGACAACATAAAAGTACTGTGTGTGCACAGGCACTCAGAACTCAGTTTTGAAGCAATTTGACCTCCAAAATGCTCTTTATATAATGTATTTAAATTTTGACTCTAGGCCACAAGCACAAGCTCTGTCTTTAAGTCTCTCTCCAAAACACCACACTGAGAGAACGACCAAATTAGTTCCTTATTGATGTTCAGCAACATGTGACCTCCTATCCCATGTTGCATTGCAAACTTTGCATCTTATGCTGAACTTCAATGGCAAAGTTTCAGTGGATCTTGGACACTTCCACTATTAACTTAACATGCGGCAAAGTTTTTGACTTTGAAATTACACGAATCCGCCAATAGTGTGCGAGCACGACTTAAACTGTGGAAAACTTCGTAGAATGGTGGAAATCTATGAAGTTTTATGGAGTGAATTTTTGCAACTTCACACTTCTACCTCAGTGCTTCGGTTGCAATTAGACTTATAACTAACAAGACTATAAATAATTTTGAGGGCCACTCATTATGTTGCTTACATCAAGATAGCAAGAAACACAGTGCCATCATCCGAGGTTTCAGAGGTGTAGCACCTGCCTTCCAATTCAGTCACTGTGTTTGCAGGCACGGCCCTAGTTCCCAATCACTGCTGCAGCTGTCTATGACAGCAGTTGAAAATGCAGTGGCTGTACAGTTGAAAGGAGAGCTCCACTTCAGTGAGCAGAGCCCCTCCACACACACACACACGCACTCATGCATGCATACTGCATGCTCATGCGCCTTCTCCTCCCCCATGCACATGCTGTATGGCTAACGGGGTACCCAATGCTCACTCCATGCCCCCAAAGCTTCCAGGTGCCACGCTGGGAGCCCACCCCAGTGTGGCAAAAATTTGTTATGGCTGACGGGGTGCCCAATCCTCCATTGGCTCCACGCCTCCCCAAAGATCCAGGTGCCATGCTGGGAGCCCACCCAGCATGGCAAAATGTATTATGGCCAATGGGGGTACCCAACTCTGTCAGATCCACACCCCCAAAGCATCCAGCTGACACCCTGGGAGCCCACCCCAGCATGGCAAATGTCCTCATCTTATTAACAAAAAACTGTAAATGCAAAACTGTCCCTCGGTGCTTCTCCCTGCCCCTCCCACATCCCACACCCACCCACTGCGCACCCTGCCCCCCACACACACCCTCACCCCATACTTACCTCCGACCTCGGCATGATGATCTTCGTGACTGGGAACATGTCTGCACTCTTCAAAGCCAACCGCAACTGAGGAAAAGCATGTAAGCTGTATAATGGGATAGATAGGGTTTTTTCAACTTTGCTGCATATTTCAGGCATTTTTGAATTTTGGCACCAAATTTTCAACATAGGGTTTTTGGGACCTCTCCTCGCGAATTTTGTCACTGTCATGGCGTTAATCGCCTTGCAGATTTCACTGTCACCGCGCAAATCACCTTTTCGACAGATTAATGCAATGACAGTGCCAGTGTTCATAAGGTGGGCTCTCAAAAGCCTATGTTACAAATCTGGTGAAAAATTCCTAAAATTATTGTTTCATTTAGTGCGTTGTGCAGTTCCTACGCACACCGTAAGTTCACAAATTTTAATATTTGCACCCAGATTTTCAACACTGCAATTTTACCACACTCCTTATGAGCAGTACAGCTGCCATTTTTCACATCGCGCCCAAAATGTGTTTCACAGCATGTAGTGCACAATGTCGCAGTCAATGTGCGAATCAATGTATGGGACACATTAAGAAAATCACAGTGACACTGTTCATCAGCAGTGGTCTAAAATAGCTATGTTGAAAATTTGGTGAAAAATTCCTAAAATGACTGTTTTATTAGCATGCGTTATGCAGTTCCCACGCACACTTGTAAGTTCGCTAATATTTAATATTTTCACTCCAAATTTTCAGCATTGCCATTTTACTACACCTCCTTATGAGCAGTACAGCTGTCATTTTCCACATGTCACCCAAAATGTGTTTGCATGCATGTAGCGCATAATGGCACAGTCGGGTGTGCAATCAATGTTTGGGACAGATTAAGAAAATCACAGGACACTGTTCATGAGCAGAGGTCTTAAATGGCTATGCTGAAAACTGGGTGAAAAATTCCCAAAATGACTGTTTTATGAGCAGTTGTTGCACTGATCCTACACACGCCATAAGTTCGCGAACTTTCAATATTTTCACTCCAGATTTTCAACATTGCCATTTTACCACACCTCCTTATGAGCAGTACAGCTGTCATTTTTCACATCTTGCCCAAAACTTGTTTCCACCCATGTAGCGCATAGTGACACAGTCAGTGTGTGAAATCATTGTATGGGACACATTAAGAAAATCACAGTGACACTGTTCATGAGCAGAGGTCTAAAATGGCTAGTTTGAAAATTTGGTGAAAAAATTCCTAAAATGACTGTTTTACGAGCGGCATTGCACAGTTCCTATGCACGCCGTAAGTTCGCAAATCTTTAATATTTGCACCCAGATTTCAACATCACCATTTTACCACATCTCCTTATGAGCAGTACAGCTGTCATTTTTCACATGTCGCCCAAAATGTGTTTCCTGCATGTAGCGCACAATGGCGCATTTGTGTGCGTAGTCAATGTTTGGGACAGATTAAGAAAATCACAGTGACACTGTTCATGAGCAAAGGTCTTAAAATGGCTATGTTGAAAGTTTGGTGAAAAATTCCTTCAGACATTCTGCAATGTTTCTAATGAAGACATTGAACAGGACTGGCCCCAGGACCGATCCCTGCAGCACCCCACTGGTGACCCCTCCCCTAGACTGCACACCATTTACCACCACTCTCTGCCTCCTGTCTGTTAGCCAGTTTCTAACCCAGTTTACCTCCCTTTCCCCATGCCCAGCCTACCCAGCTAGTTTATCAGCCTCCTATATGGGATGGTGTCAAAGGCTTTCTGAAATCAAGGTAGCGTTGTCCACTGCCCCACCCTGATTCACTTCCTTTGTCACCCAGTCAAAGAAATCAACCAGATTTGTCTGACATGATGTCCCCACTGTGAATCCATGTTGTCTATGGTCCTGGGCTCCAATGGCTTCTAGATGCCCCACTATCCTTTCTTAAGCAATGTCTCCATGATCTTCCCCACTACTGAGGTGAGGCTGAATGGCCTATTGTTCCTCCCTCCTCCTGCTGCCGGACTTGTATAAAGGGACCACATGTGCCCTCCTCCAATTCACTCGTATTGAATGACTCAGTGAACATGGCTGCCAGAGGTACTGCTGTCTCCCTTCACAGTTCTCTTAATATCCTTGGGCGTATGCCATCTGGTTCCATCACTTTGTCCACCTTCAATTTAGTGAGCTCCTGCAGGACTCTTTTGCCTTTGAATGGACTATTGTCCACCTCTTCACCCCTTGGCAACTGCTGTACTGCTGTGCCCCTTGCCCTTCCCACTCTTCTGTGAATACTGAACGGAAAGACACAGTGAATGTCTTGGGAGGAAGGCATGGAACTATCACTTCAAATACCTAAACAGCGATACAAGCAAGCAACATTCGTCATTGACAAATGCTTGTTACAGTAGTATGATTCCAAGGAGTGGAACTCCTTACTAGCTGTTTCCGCCCAAGAATAAAGAACTGCCAACTCTAAGGTTTATTAAAACTGTTTTTGTCAACCCCATAATCTTGTGATAAGTGTAGAGTGAGTGTGTAAGAAATATTCTGACCCTAAATACTATTATCCGAACTCTGTGGATTACCATCCTGTAGATTTTAAATTGTTAGATTGAGTATGTGTAAGATGTAATAATTACTGGTTATAGTATTTTCCCATAGGGAAACTGGGTTATAATTCCAGCATTATAACCGGCTGGTTATAACGACATTCACGTGCCCGGTTTCCCTACCTCTGTGCATGCGCTCACCGTGAAACTTCCCTTTTTCTGTGCCGTGCATCGCGATGCCTCAGTGCTGCAGTGTTCTCGACAGAAGTCGCCAGTGGTAAGTTTTTTTCTTTAAAGAAAAACATTTCTCGGCACAGCAAACCTCCATAATGGCAGTTAAAATTTAAAAAATAAACATTGCTTCCATTTAGGGACAGCTACCTACCACGCCGAAATCTGGGCTTTCCAACAGTTGGCAGCTCAACTCCATAGAATACATTTATTTTGTGCAATTGCTGTGGCAAAAATGATCCCCAGCAATTATATTAAATAAAGATGGGTAGCTAGTTAAAACTTTGATTTTATACACCCCTCAGGGTGGGATGCCTTCATAAACCCCTTTGGGGTGTATAAAACTCGGCTCAAACTAGCTACCCATCCATTATTCTCTATGTAATCCCCTAAAATGGAGGTTCCCAAATGCCTTCCTTGTGCTTGCCTAAATGCTCACTGCCAGGCTGGTGTCCTGCATTTTAGTAGTTTAAATGTGATTACCAGAGCCTGTATAGCCTCTGTATACTGTCTCTTTAAGAACTGCCTGATTCAGCATAAGTAACCTGAGAAGGAGCTCTGTTGAAAGATGTAACTATTTGCTGAAAATCATTTAGAGTGATTATGATAATGTAGTTTGTCTGGCATGCTTTCTTTGCAGCAAGGACTGTTTTGTTTGTCTCCACTATCTTGGTCCTGGACTGCAAATTGGACCAATCATTTCTGGTGGGACCTAAAATGTACCCGGACTACAGGAGCTGTCTGAAGTCAAAATCTGCAGGAATTGTAGTTTTGAGCTTTTGCACCTTTTTGCAACTGAAGGGGAGCTCTTACTTTGACTGACAGCCAAATCAGCCAACCAAACCTTTGTATCTGAGGAAATCCCAAGCTGCCTGCTGTTTAGGGCAGTTCTGAGCTGGAAGTGAAATGAGCAGAGCTCAGGTTTATTTTGGGCAGCAATCTTGAGTGGATTACATGGAAGAACTGTGAAAAGGCTGAGTTTTTGGCTTGCATGTCTGCCTGCTGCTCCTGAGAGGGAGAAAAGAGAATTATTTTGGACTAAATCCAAGTTTGTGTGAATAAAGTAGGCTACTGAAGCGGCCAGGCTCAACCTGAAGAAGACTGAAGATTTTGCTGAATCACGATAGGCCTGTCAGGAGTACCAGCTACCCTAGCTCCAGTGTGTGCAGAAACTTTGTGATTGTGATTGGGAGGCGCTTTGCCTGGTACAGTAGAATTCCTTACATGCAAATGTGCTATGAGCTGCTAGTGGGTTGTGAGTTAGTTCCCCACTTTGTGAACTGTGTTCTGCTTGCTGGAAGCTGTATCCAGCCCAAAACGGACTGCATCCGAATTTGTCTCCATGCGATCTGGGCTTGCCAGACTGGCCCAGCCAGACTACCTGTTGCACAGAGAAGCCATCGATGGGAGACCTGCCTGGGGATCAGCCCTGCTCCACGCTTGAACAGGAATGACGCCTCTGTGACTCATGTAGGTCTTCTTCTCCTGGCATTCCAGATCAACCACCTGCAGTCTTGATTTTCATCCAGCCTGTGTCCAGTCTTGGATATCATGAGTAAATACGAGGTAGCTCCTGCAACAACAGCTTAATCTGAGTGTGTCATCTGACTGTCTTGTTGTTTCATTTCCTTTATGAACTGAGCCCTCTGTCCGGATTACAAATATTGTGTACTGTGCATGTTGTGTTTTCCATCACAGGGCCCCAGCCAGCTGCGACACCAGCCAACCCCGGGCAACAGACCTGGCTAGCCCATCTCTTTTCCACCTGGGTACCCAGAGGTGTGACTGTGTGAGGGGACTCAAAGCGCATGCATAACTGCTTGATTGATAGAACCTTTAAGCTAATTAACCTGATTTTGCCCTCCCTTGTTCAAGTCCCTGAATAAATCAGATCTAACTTTTTCTGCATGTAATCTGACTGTGGTTCCAGTTTGTGCTCAAAGTACTGTACTGTTGCTTTTTGCTGTGCATAACCTTGTTTTACAGGGATCCCCAGGGTCGAGCCAGAGGAACTAGCCCTGGTGGTAAGTGTAAACAGTGTGGGTACTTGTGTGGTGTACCATAGGGTATTGTAGTGATTATTGTACAGTGTTCAGGCCACTAGAGGGGAAAGAGTGGTTACAGTGTCCCGGAGGACTGTGCCCAGGTTAGCTTGACCACTACCAACCCTGACCTCCGGATGGAGGCATCCGTTTCAGAACTCAGGCCCCTTAACCTGCTACTAGCCAAGCAGGCAGGGGTAGTAGCCCTAGGATAGTGCAATCTAGGGGTTACATCTGAGGCTCACCACTGGGATTTTGTGTCTTCTAGTGGCCGAAACTATGAATTATTGTCAAACATAAATGGCTACCTCAACAGAAGAGGCTGTGCACCAGTTGGTGGGTGGTGTACAGGGCAGGAGACTGACCCTCACAATGCCCTTCTTGTATTGGATATTCCCTGAATATTGGAAAAGACGCTGTAAAGGAAGTACTTTTCAAAGCTGAATGTTTAACAAACGCTGTGGTGGTGGGACGACAGGCTGATTTGACAGCCCAAACTTTCATGGCATTAGTAGAGTATGGTGACCCAGTGGACAGTTCCAAGTGCCACAGACTATTGCCCCAGAAGGGACCCCAGCCGCCTGAAGAGTGATAACTAGAGACAGTAAAACCCAGGGAGGATGAGCTCCCCTATTGTCTGAGACTTTTGAGGAGAAATTTGCTTAGTTGTTGCTGGAAGAAGAGAAACCATAGAGGATTTTAAGAAACTATTCCTGCCACATGGGGTGTTCCTCCCCAAACCCCTCCAACTCCACCACCAGTTACTACCCCACCTTCTGTAACCATGACAATGCTGGCTCTTATATCTGTACCTGCCATTAGTCACGACTCCATCGAGGTTGAGAATTTTTCTGGCACCCTCCCCACCCCCAGAGGGAGGATGCCTGGGAGACCTGGATAGACTATGTTGCCCCTCTAGCACTTGAATGGCAATGCTCAGAAGCAGAGAAATGAAAGAGGTTGAGTGAGAGCCTCTGAGGTCCTGTTCTGGCTACCATCCATGCCAAGTGGGCCAATAACCCCAAGCAACTGCACAGGACTATCTTGATTCATTGGAGAATGTATCTGGGAGCCCGGATTCAGATGAGGACCTGTGGTGGAGAGTAAGAAATGCCCAGCAGTACTAGAGAGCATTGTCTGTGTATGTACCTCGGCTTGAAAAGCTGCTACAAGAGTGCCTCAGAAAGGGTAGTTTGTCGTCAAATGGATTAGATCAAACTAGACTGACCGTATCCTTAAGTCTGCTCCATTTTCAGAATTGTTACTGCTTCAGTTGCGCCTCACCAACTGACTGAATCGCCCTCTTATGATGAACTAATGAAAGAAATTTGGGGGTTGAGCAAAGGTGACCCCATGGGGAATTGCACCAATATCTGCTGCTACTGCTCAAGTGACAAAGAGTGATCATCCAAGTGGGGTTCAGGGAAAAGTCGGCACCTAACGAGCACTCTGGGAATGCAAAGGACTTCCCACCCTGGGCTCAGTTTTTGAAAGTCAAGCTATTAAAGGAAGTCCGAGAGTTGAAGGTGGATGCCTCTGCAAGGGTTCCTCCCATGGAACAAGATTCTGGTTCCTCTCAGGATATGACTGCCATGGGGTGGAGGTGCACTCTCAGGCATCCCCTACCAAGGGTAGCTCCCAGGCTGAAATCAAAGAATTGACTGCCACCCTAAAGGAACTATTGAGACATGTTGCACCCTCTCACCACTGCAAGCGATATTGGACCCCGATCTCTGCTACTACTTGGTTCCTCATGCAATGTTCTCTCCAAGGATGACCCAGGAGTCTATCATTTGTCACAACTGTGGAAAGGATGGCCATATGAAGAGGGAATGCCGGTCTGAGAAAGACTTAGAGAAAGTGGTGAACCAGCTTCAAGGGAGCTGGAAATGAATCAATGGTCAAGGGTGCACAAAATGACCACAGTGAAGGCTTTGGACATCCTAACTCAAACCCCTTTGTGGCTAAATCGTCCATCCAGGCCCCTGCTGCTGTCCCTCCAGACTGGTCCAAAATAGTGGGCCTTCAATGGAGACTACCGTGGCTGTGAATGATTATCCTACTCAGGCTGTGCTGACAGTGGGTCAAAAGTGATCATTGTATTTAAGGACTGGTATGACAAACACTTATCTGCTGTGTCCTTGCAATCCCTGGAAGGCCTACATGTGGGGCTAAGCGACAAGTCTTATCTCTACCTAGGATATGTCTGCCTCTGGTTGTCATTTTCTGCAGCTGTAACTGATGTAGAGGAGCAAGTCGAGACACTGGCCTTAGTGTGTCCCCTACTGGACTATATGATGGAGTTCCCTGTTAATTGGGACCAACGCCCATATGTTTGGGAGACTGGCACACCTCTGTCACGAGAAACAAGGGCGATGGACTGGGAGGGCCTAAGAATTCCCGCTCTGACCAAGAGGGCCTATGATTTGCAACAGAACCCCAAGGAGTGGACCAGGATGAACCGTAGGGGTCTTGTGGAAGAAGGATCCCGATTCAATGGTACTAACCCCTAATGCCCAGTGTACCCTTCAAGGGAGGTCCGCCTCTGCAAAGATGTCAAGAACAAAATACTGATGTTGGATGTGCCAGGCGATGGAAAATTGCCGGAAGGATTATTGGTTAAGCCCAGCATCTTGCCAGCTCGTGCTCATGACTATGCACAACGAGTGATGGTCCAGATTCATAATGTGCCAGATCAGGATCTGGGTGAACAGAGGATGCACCCTAGCTATGGTACACTGTGCAGACACTTCAGTGTTGCCTAGCAACAAGCACCTTGGCAAGACAGATAGAGTGACTCCCACTTGTTTGATTTTGGTGACCCTCGCTGCCAGCTGCATGGAAGACTAGAATTAGCCAGAAACTTGCCCAAAGAGATCAAGTGTTTTCATTGAAGGAATGGGACATGGATGTGTCCACGGTGCAGAGCATCACATATGCCTGCACAATGAACGGCCATTTCAAGAGAGGTCTTGATGCCTAGCCCTGCAGACACAGACGATGTGAGAAGACACTTGCAGGAAATGCTCATGGTGGTGTGATACAAGAATCCAGGAGCTCATATGCTTCTCCCATTGTGGTTGTGCATAAGAAGAATGGATCTGTGAGAATGTGTGTTGATTATTGAACTCTGAATCAGTGGACCATCCCAATCAATACACCATGCCCCATATACAAGATGCTCTGGATTGTTTGAATGGGAGCAAATGGTTCGTGTTGGATCTTCGCAGTGGATATTACCAGATTCCGATGGCTCCGGAGGACCATGAGAAGACAGCCTTCATCTGTCCTTTTGGGTTCTACATATTCCTGAGAATGCCAGAGGATATCATGCACCCCAGCCACCTTCCAGCAACTGATGTAACGAGAGGTGGGAGACATGAATTTGCTGGAATGCCTGGTGTACTTGGACAATGTCATTGTGTTTGGGAGCTCCTAGAGGAACATGAGAGTTGACTGTTCAAAGTAATAGACCGACTGGAAAATTTCAGCCTCAAGCTGTCCATTGACAAGTGGCAGTTTTCCAAACCTCTGTGAAATATGTGGGCACATCGTGCTACAGAGGATAGAGACTGATCCTAGTAAAGTTGAAGCCTTGACTACTTGGTCCCAGCCCCACAATTTTAAAGAACTACAATGTTTTCTGGGATTCTGTGGTACTACTACTACTGCTGGTTCATAAAGGACTATTCCAAAGTGATTCGGACACTCTGAATCCTACCAGGTTACCCTCCTACCAATCGAAAATACAAAAAGGGTCCGTCAAAGAACCAGACAGAGCATATTTCCACCCAGGTGAACTTTTCAGGTCCCGTTGGGTGCCTGACTGTGAAGCAACTTTCCACGAAGGCATATACCAGCCCACCCATGCCCCCATCCTCACTTATGCTGATCCCACCAACCCTATGTGCTGCATACTGAAGCCAGTCTGCAGGGTCTAGGAGCTGTACTGTATCAAGACAATGAGGATGGTTTGAGACCAGTGGCATTTGCCAGTAGGGCTTGACCCCATCAGAGCAAAACTACCCTGTGCACAAGTTGGATTTCCATGTGTTAAAATGGGCCATTGTCAACCAGTTTCATGATTACCTCTATGGGGCGAAAATATTGGTGAGGACTGACAATGACCCGTTGACCTTACAGACTTCAGCTAAGTTAGATGCCACAGGTCACCGGTGGCTTTCTGCATTGTCAACATATGATTATGCTGTCGAATACAGACCGGCCTGAATCATATTGATGCTGACGCCTATCCCGGAGGCCCATTTCCAAGAGTGACTGGGTCAGGCTGTCTGAACCTGATATCGAGCACTGTGCCAAAAGTTTGACAGAAATGAACAGATGTCACGGA
Source organism: Neoceratodus forsteri (assembly GCA_016271365.2). Taxonomy (NCBI): domain Eukaryota; kingdom Metazoa; phylum Chordata; order Ceratodontiformes; family Ceratodontidae; genus Neoceratodus; species Neoceratodus forsteri. The sequence continues at coordinate 795,747,842 of CM028134.1, read as the reverse complement.
CACAATGGGCTGCTTAGTAGATTGCTTGGCCCTGCCTGACACCTGCATACCGCTGCATATTGCCACGCTTTGCTCTAGATATTAGTGCACCACCAGTTTGACAATGACAGCATTCAATGGGCTCAACCTGAGATTCTATGATTCAGCTAGCCCTTGACGCCCCTTCGTGCAGGAAAAGATGTGTGCAAGTTATGCTCTCTGATCTCGAACCACTTTATTGTTTAAAGAAGGTCCCAGGCTGAAGCTGCTTAATCAGTTGTTGTATAGAGAGACAGTAGATCGGGGTGGCCAAATAGATAAGCAACAATTGCTCCTGCCCACAGCCTTCAAAGATTTGGTACTGAGGTCCTCCACAATCATATTGGCCACCTCGGTATCGACCGGACCCTTGACCTAGTATGATCTCGATTCTACTGGCCCAAGATGGGGCCAATGTTGAACACCATGTAAAGACTTGTAGTTGCTGCCTGCAGAGAAAGCCCTGCCTCAGAGGGCTGCCCCTTGTCAACATTACTACCATCACCCGATGGAGCTAGTCTGCTCAGACTTCTTGAGTTTAGAGCCTGATCAGCGAAATATTGGCAATGTGTTAGTGGTTATGGACCATTTCACATGATATGCACAAGCTTTTCTCATCAAAGATCAAAAAGCATCTACTATGGCCAAGGTGCTAGTGGAAAATTTCTTCGTCCACTATGGTTCCCCCAGCGAATTCACTCTGATCAGGGCTGGGACTTTGAGAGTCGGGTTAATCAAAGAAATGCTCTCTATGGGGGTGCGAAAGTCAAGAACCATCCCTTATCACCCGCAGGGGAATCTCAACCAGAACACGTTAACTGCAACCTGCTAGACATGCTAGGCACCCTCCACCCAAAAGACAAGCATAAATGGAGCCAGCAGATTGGCACCGTGACATGCATACAATTGCACGAAGAATGATGCTACCGGGTTCTTCCTACCACCTCATATTCAGGAGAGAGGCCCGCTGCCTGTTGATGCCTATTTTGGGGTTTCTCCGATGGGCTCCAAGCTGAAGATTACTTGCAATATGTACAAAACTGAAAGCTCAATTGAACCATGCCTATCAACTGGCCCAGACAATGGCCGCCAAAAGAAATCTAGCCAACAAAGAGAGACATGATAGAAAAGTAAATGCTCAAGAGCTTAGGCCTGGAGACCATGTGTTGCAAAATTTAGGATTGCGTGGTAAACACAAAATTGCTGACCAATGGCACCATCTTCCCATGTCGTAGCTGGAAAGTTGGATGATTTGCCAGTGTACAAAGTCGCCCAGAGAATAACTCCAAAGCTGTCAAGACCATGCACCGTAACTACTTGCTACCTATTGGTCAAGTTATAATTGAGGCTGAACCCGCTGAGATTGATTCCCCTGACCAGTGACATGTGCTGCTGCAAGAAAGAAACAGAGTCGCCCTGTCCCTGTGGTTGCCAATTTAAGACTTCCCCAGCAGGCCCATAATGGTAGTGACTGCCAGTCTAACTCGGATGACAGTGAGTGTGATAATACCTATTACCCTCATATGAACTGAGTTAGTTGTTTCATGGAAACTATGTTGAATTATGGGGATGAAGCTGGGCCTTCTGACTGCCTAACGCCCAGCATCATCCTTGGAGCCAGTGCTCCCTGAAGGTGAAGTGCAAAGTATCACGCCTGAGGATGCTGAGTCTTTGTGTATCATGGAATTGTATGATCTGCCTGAAGGACAGGCTGATGGTTTCAGTCTTTCTGGTGACATGACAGAACTTGTGGAACACTATGAGAGTGCTGACAACCCCCTCTTCAGTGCCAGAGTGTCTCAAAATGAGCCAAGTGTTGTAGAAACAGAGACTACAGAGCAAGGTGCTGACAGTGCTCCCAGCTTGGACGCTTCCCTTCATGCAGAGGCACCCTCACAAGTGACAAAAGCTCCAAGACCATTGCTGAAAGTACAGAGTATGTGGTTGTTCACCCCAGAAAGACTGGCCAAGCTGTCAAACCAGTGGTGTGCTTCAGTTATGATTCTCCGGGAGGCCAGTGGATTTGCCTCTCGATGTAGTCCACAAAGGTGTTTATGTCTCTCAGAGCTCACTGCCCAAATTGAGCTTGATGGCCCATTCCAGGTTACTTGTTTTGCCTTTCACCATGGTGCCCTTGCCCCATCCAGCCCCAAGTTAGTTGATAGGAAGGCCCCTTCTTGCATTGTTTAGAGTACAAGAAGTTATTACATGATTCTGTATAGTAATGTTCAATTTACCTGTGGAAATATGCATAATGTATTGTCAGAATGGAAATGATATAGCAGAGTACATTGAAATGTATAGTAAAGGACAAGTTATGCCAATTGATGAATCAGATAGTACTTGTATAGCATACTAATGATATAAATGTCTTGTATATATTGCATTTTCAGTGTTATGATGGTACAGACTTGACACGGACACCAAGTTTTCCCAGGCAGGGAAGGGTGTAACCCCTCTACAAATGGGGTTCCCAAAAGTCTTCTTCAGCTTGCCTAAATGCTCACTGCCAGGCTGGTGTCCTGCATTTTAGCAGTTTAAATGTGATTACCAGAGCCTGTATAGCCTCTGTATACTGTCTCTTTAGAAATTCCTGATTGCAGCATAAGTAACCTGAGAGGGAGCTCTGTTGAAAGATGTAACTATTTGCTGAAAATCATTTAGAGTAATAATTATAATGTGGTTTATCTAACATGCTCTTTGCAGCAAGGACTGTTTTGTTTGTTCCACTATCTTGGTCCTGGACTGCAAATTGACCAATCAGTTCTGGTGGGAAAAAATGTAGCCAGACTACAGGAGCTGTCTGAAGTCAAAATCTGTAGGAATTGTAGTTTTGAGCTTTTTGCCTTTTGCAACTGAAGGGGAGCTCTTACTTTGACTGACAGCCAAATCAGCCAACCAAACCTTTTGTATCTGAGGAAATCCCAAGTTGCCTGTTGTGGGCATTTCTGAGCTGGGAAATGAAATGAGTAGAGCTCAAGCTTATTTTGGGCAGAAATCCTGAGTGGATTCACATGGAAGAACTGTGAAAAGGCTGAGTTTTTGGCTTGCATGTCTGCCTGCTGCCCTGAGAGGAGAGAAGAGAATTATTTTGACTAAATCCAAGTTTGTGTGACTAAAGTAAGCTACTGAATGGGCCAGGCTCAACCTGAAGAAGACCAAGATTTTGCTGAATGCGATCGCCTGTCAGGAGTACCAGCTACCCGAGCTCCCGTGTGTGCAGAAACTTTGCGATTGTGACCGGGCAGCACTTTGCCTGGTACAGTAGAATTCCCATACATGTAAATGTGCTATGAACTGCTAGTGGGTTGTGAGTTAGTTCCCACTTTGTGAACTGTGTTCTGCTTGCTGGAAGCTGTATCCAGCCCAAAACGGACTGCATCTGAATTTGTCTCCATGCGGTCTGGGCCTTGCCAGACTGGCTCAGCCAGACCACCCGTTGCACAGAGAAGCCATCGGCAGAGACCTGCCTGAAGATCAGCCCCTGCTCCACCCTTGAACAGGAATGATGCCTCTGCGACTCATGTGGGCCCTGCTTCTCCCGGCATTTCAGATCAACCGCCTGCAGTCTCGATTTTCATCCAGCCTGTGTCCAGTCTTGGGTATTGTGAGTAAATACCAGGGTAGCTCCCTGCAACAACAGCTTAATCTGAGGTGTTATCTGATTATCTTATTGTTTCGCCTTTACGAACTGAGCCCTCTGGTTCCAGATTACAAATATTGTGTACTGTGCATGTTGTGTTTTCCATCACAGGGCCCCAACCAGCTGCAAAGCAGGCCAACCCTGGGCATCAGTCCTGGCTAGCCTGCCTCTTCTCCACATGGGTACTCAGAAGTGTGACTGTGTGGGGACTCAAAGTGCATGCATAACTGCTTGAATGATATAACCTTTAAGCTCATTAACCTGATTTTGTCCCACCCTTGTTCAAGTCCCCTTAATAAATCAGATCTAACTTTTTCTGCATGTAATCTGACTGTGGTTCCAGTTTGTGCTCAAAGTACTATACTGTTGCAATTTGCTGTGCATAACCTTGTTTTACAGGGGTCCCCAGGGTCGAGCCAGAGGAACTAGCCCTGGTGGTAAGTGTAAACAGTGTGGGTACTTGTGTGGTGTACCAGGGTATTGTGAAAGTGATTATTGTACAGTGTTCAGGCCACTAGAGGGGAGGAGGGGCGTTACAGTGTCCCAGAGGGCTGTGACCAGGTTAGCTTGACCACTACTAACCCTGACCTGCGGTGGAGGCACCCTGCTTCAGAACTCAGGCCTCTTAACCTGCTACTAGCCAAGCAGGCAGGGTAGTCGCCTCTTGGGATAGCACCACCTAGGGGTTACAGCTATTTTATATCTTTCTGTCTTCTTTAAATTCATGTGTATTTATTATCACTGCAACTTGAAACATTTCTTTTTTTTTAACTTTCTTTATACTCCCCGCCATCGACACTCCTCTCTTCGGGAGTAGCTTATGTCTTGTACATCCCGCTCTCCTACCTGACCCTCCGGAGAGGTCTCATCCCCCACAGAGCCTTGGTTTACCCCCAAGGCAGGGTCAAGGTTAGCCTTTTACCCCATGCTTCCTTGTCTCATCAGGATGCCGGTTCAGTGACAGGTAGGAGGCTTTGGGGATCGGGCTAGCGCCTGCTCACCGGAGCTGCCGCAGCCATTTTTCCCATTTTTCTGTGGATGTTGCATGATCCCCTGAAGTTCAGGGTGCATAGCGCCAACGTCCGGCAACGCCCTCCCCTTGCTGAACCTTACGGCTGTGCCCCATACCTACACCTGGGGCCAGTCTTGCACCAGGATGTCAACCCCTCCTCCGTGAGAGAAGACGAGTTGCCCTTGGGATGCTCCAGCCTTCTCCTCGGCTGGCCTCCAGCTTCCCGGTTGTTCCTGAACCCGGTCGCTGGCATCGCAAGCAGAAATCCAACTGCTGCGCCAGCAGGCCGGCCTGAAACATTTCTTATTGCCAAAGAGTCCAGAGAGCAGTCCTGCAACAGTTAGTAAACCCTCACTAGCGCCCCTTTCAAGTTGGCCCACTTCTGCAGTATGCTTGCTTCCAACACATATAAAGAAAAATCCTGTGGGCAAGTCTCTGCATACAGAGTGCCCAGTGCCTGCCCTTCTTTTGTTGTCTGTACTGTCTGATCCATTATACTCTAGATCAAGTGAGTGTCATGCGATGCTCTTTGGCAAATTACAGCACTCATTTCATTTGCACGTGAGGCACTCTTATTCTGATTTGTAAACATAGAAACATAGACTTTGACGGCAGATAAGGACCGCTTAGGCCCATCTAGTCTGCCCATTTCCTACCTACAGGATAGGCTGCAGATCCTAGTTAACCAACAGCCTATTTCTTCCTACCCCCACAAGAATTGCCTTATGTCTGTCCCATGCATTCTTGAATTCTCCCACAGTTTTAGACCCCACAACCTCCTCAGGAAGGCTGTTCCATGCATCCACTACCCTCTCTGTGAAATAATACTTCTCACATTGCCCCTGAACCGCCCTCCTTCTATCTTTAAATTGTGTCCCCTTGTTCTTGCAAGTCTCTTTTTCTGAAAAATGCTACCTCTTGAACTTTGTTGATTCCACTGAGGTACTTAAAAGTTTCTATCATGTCCCCTCTCCCTTCTTTCCTCAAGGGTAGTTTAGTTTAGTTTAGTTTATTGTTCTAGGAATTACTATCTTTGAGCCAGAGGCTCTTTTACAAAGGTTCCACGCCAATTAGGTATAGTACAAAAGGTTACATAGATAAAACAATTTGTGTTGTGTCAAGAGCAAGAAAACATATACAAATACATATCAAATCACTTGTGCAAAGGACATGAGATATCAATAATCACATTATTATTACAAGAAAGAGGTCATGCCAGATTAGGAGAAACAAATAGGAAAAGTCCAGAACAGAGAGGTTAAGTGAAAGTGTGGGAGCAGACAATAGCAGGAGAAAAGGTTTCCCAAACATGTCTTTGTCAAATAACGGAACAGGGTGAGAAAATAGGAGGTTTAATCAGGGCAGTCACAGGAGCTGGAGGTGGCAAGGTGAGAGAAAAGCCTTGATTTGAAAATACCTAGAGAGGTGGAGGCAGTAATATGAGTGCTGAGGGCATTTAGCCAGCTGGGGGCACGATAGGCAAATGATCTTTGTCCCTGGGAAGTCCGCATCGGGGACTTGAGAGGCTAGTGTTCTGATCTTCGGTAAACGGATGCTAGTATTCGGCATAACAGGTCTTGGATACAGGGTGGAGTGAGGCCCAGAGTGGATTTTTTCGCCATCAGGCAGGTAAGGTACTTTATCCGTTTGAGAGTTGCAACCAACCTGAGTCAGTATAGAGTTCACATGTGGGTACGTGATGTGCACCAGTGAGTAGCCGACAGGCCTTATTTAGGATGTTGTAATGTGACTAAGTGCTGTAGTAGTGGCAGATCCATATATAACTAAGCCATAGTCAACGACTGAGATGATAGAAGATTGGATGGCAATCCTCAGTGCAGAATGGGTAAGAAGCTGTCGGTTCGATACAGAATCCCAATTCACTGATTAATAGTTTTGCTGTACTATCAATGTGAGTTGCAAAGGTTAGGCCTTGATCAAAGTTGATTCCAAGATATTTTAAAATTGGCACTTGTTCAAGGGTATTTCCCAGGTATGTATTAATGGTGAGTGGGACTTGCTGTTTCTTGTTTTGCAGGTTAGAGAAGAGCATGGATTTAGTTTTTTGTGGTTTAGAACCAGCTTATGTTCAATAACCACATCTCAACTTTGGAAAAAGCATGCTGAAGGTTGAGGCGTAGAGGTTCGGATCTTTATGAGTGGCAAGAACAGCATCGTTGGCATAGAGGATTAATTGTTCAGGGCAGGATTTGGGAGGGAGTTTAGGAAAAGGCTGGAAAGGAGGGGCCAGGATGGATCCCTGGGGAACTCCTGAGCGAACCGGTTTGAGTCTGAGAGAACTCCAGCTACTTTTACAGATTGAGAGCGCTGAGCAAGGTAATTTTTACCCAGTCACCAGGACCTCTGAGAGCCCTAGGGATAGAAGTTGTTTGATAAGTAGGCCATGGTGAACTGTATCAAATGCCTTGTTAAGTCAATGTAGACTGCTCGGTTAGGTTTCCTTTGTCCATGGCATTGTGGATTGCTCCTGAGAATTCAAGTAGGGCAGTCGATGTGCTGTGCCTTTCCTAAATCCATGCTGCTGAGTGCATAGGATGTTGTGCTTTTCCAGGTAGTCTGAAAGTTGGTCCGCCACCAAGCATTCAAGGCCTTAGAGAGTGGTGGTATTGGTATCAGGCGATAGTTACCAGGCAGTGACTTATCACCACTTTTGTGCACTGGAGTGACAACTGCAGCCTTCCATTTCCTAGGGAAATGGCTGTAGCAGAGGGAGAGATTGAAAATTTTGTGAGGGGAGCAGTACTCCTCCAGAGTGAGGGACAAGTTTAAGGTCAATAGTGTCGCTGCTTGCTCGGACTTAGAAATGGCCTTCTTTACATATTTATAGACTTCATGTGCCTTTACTAGTTTGAAATGGAAGGGTGGTTTGGTTGGAGAGGCAGAAGAAGTAGAAATTGGAAGGTCAGCATCAGTAAAGAAATCAGATGAGAGGACACCACTAAGGTCCGTGAAGGTATCATTTAGGGTGTTTGCAATGATCTCTGAGTCTAATGTAGTGGTTCCATCCACATTCATTATTGTAGGAGAGGATTTGGACTGCTGACCCATGATATTCTTTATGTTGTCCCAGAAGGATTTCCTTCGCCCCAGGAGTTGGAGAGGGCATTCTTGAAGTAGGAGCTCTTCATCAAACGGATCTGTTTAGTACGGTGGTTGCAAGCCTGTTTGTACTTTTGAATGTCCAACAGTGTGCCAGTAGCTCTTGCAGTGGCCCAGAGGTGATCCCTACTTTTGAGTTGTGCCAATAGCTTTGCTGTGAGCCAGGGATTTGTGAGTGCTTTGATTTTGCGCTTTTTACTGGTGCATAGGTGTCACAGGCATTGTTGAAAGTAGTAATAAAGTAATCAAGGGCTAGGTCAACATCTTGAGTTTTGAAATCAAGGACCAGTCTATCTGCCTAAGACAGGTCTTGAGATGAGTAAGGTTGCCATAAGGTAGGACTTCGGCTATAGATGGTTTTGGAGGCGGCTTACTGAAACTTATTTGTCCAGGTACATATTATTGAGAGTGATCACTGAGCAGTCAGGAAGAACACTTACATTGGTTATGTGGGTAGGGTGGCTGGTAAGGATCCAGTCAATGAGGGTGCTGGTCCCTGATTTGTAGTTTTCCTGGTAGGGAGTTTACCACTTGTGTTAAATTTGCTGCTAGGATGGCATCTTTGTTTGACCCTGCATCAGGAGCAAGCCAATTTATACTAAAGTCCCCAAGGAGAAGGAGTTCGATGTCAGAAGGTTGTGTACTTACTAACTCCGAGGACAGCCTGTAGGCCGGAATCAGGATCTTTTGGTGGGATATAGACAGCAGCAATCGAGGACTTTGTTTGGGCACCAAGTAGTATCTTGATAGGGAGGAGTTGCACTGAGGTTTCTGTGGTGGGATAAGAACCAGGAGACAGGTGAGGTAGTCCTTTATGTAGATTGCACATCCACCACCCTTTTGAGGTCCTATCCAGCCTGAATATCTTGTAGCCTTGTATAGAGATGGCATGATCCGGGGTATTAGTTGTCAGCCAAGTTTCAATGATGGCAAGGATATCCGGGTTGTGTTGGCTGGCAAAGATTTGAAGGGAGGCCAGTTTTGGGAGGAGACTGCAGATGTTTAAGGTAGCAATTTTGAGCCCCTCCATTTTCGCAGGCTTTGTTGTACTGTAGGAGACAGGGCCAGGATTTGAGTGGACACTTCTGATATCAAGAGTAGGAGTTTAAGAGACAGTTGCTGTACTTTGTAGTCAATTGAATTACACTTCTGAGGCTTATGCGGCTTGGACCAGTGCAGGCGTCTAGGGACCCAGAGCAAGGAGATTGTTAGTAATAGAAGATGATATGCCCATTTATCCTTGTTGTAGCTTGTCAGTTGCACCCAGTCGCTTGTAGATAGGTACCTGGTGGTTAAGTCAAAAGCCAAAAGAATGATCAACAGCTGAGGTCCAGAGTCACTGAAATGTTAACATTCCTGAAGGTGATTAACTTTGCCTGCACATATGCAAGATGTGAAATCCCTTTGTCTGTATGCTTCTTTGTCATTCAAACGTTGCTGAAAAGCCCACATACAGATCATGGAGCAGGTCAGATGAAAATGTGGATTCCAGCAGGACCCAGAGTCACCAAGTTTGTCAGATGTAGTTGCTTCACTTGTGTTTTGCTTGGGATAGCTTCCAAAAAGTTGATTTTAAAATGAAAATAAAGATACCTGATGATGATTTTTGCAGAAATCCAGTCCAGGAGACTTTCACGGATGTAGTGAGCAAGAATGGCATAGTTACCACAAGCAGAAAAACATGTAAATCCACAAAACTAAGCTACAGACACAGACAAACACAAGCAGCCACCACACAGACCCAGGGGCATGGCAGTATACATATTAAGCTCCTTTAGTCTCTCCTCATACGGCTTCACTTGCAGACCCTGCACCATTTTAGTTGCCCTCCTCTGGACTGCCTCTATCCTGTCTATGTCCTTGCAGAGATGGGGTCTCCAGAACTGGACACAGTACTCAGATGGGGTCTCACCAACTGTCTGTACAGAATGATAACCACTTCCTGTTTTCTGCTGCTGATGCCTCCAGTGCTCCCAGATCTACAGGATTTCCCATATTTCTGGGGTTTGGGGCTGAAAATGGGATACGGGAAGGATTTCTGTATTTTGTACAATCACGGAGAAATTGGCACCGCCACGGGAAAAGTTGCTGCCGAGAGTCCCAGACAAAATTTCGACAAGCCTGCCTCTTGATTGGTTCAGAGACCCAGTCATGCTCTGATCATGCACTGACTGTGGTCTCTGATTGGCTATGCGGAATGCTTTGATGCAGTGCAGTGCAGGTCCCGGAATATGTTCAGTTTGTTCCCGACTATACTTTCCACTTGCCTAGTTACTATGCCACCGATTTTGCTGCAGAGAGAGGAGTTCGAGGAGCAATCATTCACACATCTGAGTTCGCTGCCACCATGTGTTTTTGGCGTTTTAATCACCCCGGACCAACCTCACCCCCCACTTCCAATCCACAAGAGAGTCGACGAGAGGAGACCCTGACCCACCACCGCCAGTCCCTCTTTCCGCTTCGTTAGCCTAGAAAATATAAGAGATGTCTTTTTCGCCTTTATCTCACCAGCGGATCATCTTGAAAAAGCTGCAAGCTAAGTCAGGCATCCGCATTGAGATACCCCCACCGACTGGTGGTTCCGCTTTGTCGGCCTTTCCAGCCAAGACACCAGAATATTTCACACAGGAGAAGAGCCTGATGCCCGAGCTGCCTTCTCATGGGAGAATCTGTAAAAAGGTAAAATTAATTGTCTGTCTCTGGAGGTTGCATTCTTGGTTTTAAAAATTTTTAAAAGCAATGAAATAACCGCCACATCTTCATCCTGATTTTTCCGTGCTTTTTGGCTGCCTGGGACAGAGTATACTTGAGGAGATGATCTCTAATTTTTTAATACATTTAGTGCCAAAAACTCCTTTCAGTCACTGAAGTCAGGATGGAAAATAATTCAGGTGTGTCCTCCCTGTCAGTGGTTATTGAGACAGTGTCTACTTGGAGGAGCTCAATGAGAGCTGAGTTTTTGAACATGATTTTAGCAGGTTGTGTGTTGCAGCATTTTTTTAATATAAATATTATATAAATATTAAGAGAAAAGAATAACAAATAAGTTGATGGTCATTGGGACAGAGTGGTGTACTGGGGAGGCCTGGTCAATGAGATCTGCAGTATGAGTTTTTCAACAGGGTTTTAACAGTGTGTGCGTGTGGGAGCTTGTTTTAAATATAAATATTAAGAGAAAAGATGAACAAATAATATAATGAAACAATTATTCAGGTGCCAAACCGGTCTCTGGGGCAAGCAAATAATCATGAATTATTCATTAATCTGTGTGCTGCTTTGGCTGGGACAGTGTGTACTCTGGGAGGTCGAGGAGATCTAAGTAATTTAAATATAAATAAACTCCTTTCATTCACCAGAGGATGAAAACATAATTCAGGTATCAAACCTCTGTCTGTGGGGTAATCAAAGAATCATGCATCGTTTATGGATCAATTTGGCTGGGACATGCACATGAGGGAGGTCGAGGAGATGATACTTTTTAAATATAATATTAATAATAAAATCCTTTCAGTCACTGGAAGATGGAAAAATAATTCAGGTGTCCTGTCCCCGCCGATGGGACAGAGTGTACTTGGGGGAGACTGAGGAGATCTCTTAGTTATTTTAACATAGAAATATTAATTAAAAAGAAAATCTCCTTCATTCACCAGACGACGGCAAAAAATAAGGGTACCAACTCTGTCTCAGGGTATCAATCATGCATCGTTCTCACAGTAACCAAGAACGCCAGAACAGCCAGAGCATGTGGTGTCGCGATTTTGACAACTGTAATGATGCCGATTGCATACAGGAAAATCTACAGGAATTTTACCCAAGTTTTACAGGAAAATACAGGAAAAATTAGGGTCTGCTACAGGAAAATGCTTTGGCTGATCTGGGAGCACTGTGCCTCTCCCTATACATCCCAGTATAACCCCAGCCCTCCCTACTGCCTTCTCACATTGCTTGCTAACCTTAAGGTCATCTGATATGATTACCCCAGGTCCCTTTCCTTTTTGTTGTTGTTACTACTCCCCACCCATTGTGTATTCTTCCCTGGGTTCTTGTTTCAGGTGCATTATTTTGCACTTCTTTGCATTGAATCCTAGCTGCCATACTTCTGACCATTCCTCCAACCTGCAAGTCCCTTTTCATCCTTTCCACGCCTCCTTATGTATCAACCCTGTTGCAGATTTTTGTGTCATCTGCAAAAGCATATTTTCCTTCCAGTCCCTCTGCAATGTCACTGATGAAGACATTAAAAAGGACTGACCTAATAATGAACTCTCATGTACCCAATTAGTAACCCCTTCTTCAGAATGGACTCCATTTACAATTACCTTCTGTGTCCTGTTGTCCAGCCAATGTTTTACCAGGCTACTACCCTGGGTCCCACTCCCAGACTGGTTAATTTGACTATTAATCTTTTAACTTAATAAAATGGCCAAGAAAACTCCAGTGATCTAATTGGTCAATATCTGTCCAAAGTTGTGCAGTAATTGAACAATAACCGCACTGGTCTGGAAAGTGCCTTGCACATATTGGAATTACACTGCTTCAGAATTCTCAATAACAGTGACAGTTGGGGTGGGGGAGTTCAACTAACAACATGAGTGGTTTATCTGCCAGCCAATTTGACCCCTTTGATGGGGCAAGTCTAGCTGTTTGGTAAGTAAACCGATTTACCAATGATTAAGATTTATTTAGTCATAATTTAAATATTTATATAGTATTTTATTACTATGTTGGTATTTTATTATTTTAAAATGCAGTATATAGAATAATGCATGGGCAACTATATGAGTAAGGCTGTGTTTACATCGAGGTTGAGAAGACATCATATGGACCTTAGAGGTGAAGTTCATGAGGTCCATGATGTCTTCTGTACCCTCAAGATGGAAACACAGGCCTGAGTTGGGTATGGCTAGCCATGTTTTATTTTTATACCTTATAACTTTATGTAAAAATGAAACTTTCACTCTATATACAGTAGTACACATGACCCATCTGTTCCCTCCCACCAACCTTTCATCACTCTTAATCAGTAACAATATTAAATATAAATTATGTCAATGGGGTAGGGGATTAACAGGAGATAGTATGAGCAGCAACTTTTTGTGACCTTTGAATTGAGCACAAGTTTTAATGACCTTTGACTGTGTACAACTTTGTCCATGCACAACGAGGATTCTGAGTATATGGAAATCCATTCAGAACAACTGTATACTATAATACACTTCAGGACTTGCGGTTATTAAGTAATTACCTGCTAACCCCCATACCTAACGCCTGCCTCATGCCTCTAACCTATGGAATGGTGGGGGGATGCAGTATCTCCAGTTACTGCATGCCCTGTTGTGTGTTACTGCTTACGAGTGCCCCTGCAGCACCATGACAACAGACAATTTGTTGATGGTCGAGCAGGTTTTGTTTTCTGCAAAACAGTTTATAAAAAATTTAATTAATACCAATCTAAAATGTGCTTTCATACTGATGGTAGCTACTCTCATCTGTACGAGAACAAACTCATTTGCATGTTTCAAATTACAGAACAGCTTGGCTTTTTTTTTTAACTAGGAAAGACACAGTAAGCTGAAAGCTTGTTTACAGGTGCCACCTGGGAGCACAAGGAAGTTAAATGACTTGCTCAGGGTCACACAGTAGGCTTCCACTTTGCTAGTCTCTCACATGAAGAATAGGCGGAGACTACTCTTATACTAATAACAGTAGCTAAAATAGATGTATTACCACAAAAAAGTGTTGCCATATATATATATATATAGAGAGAGAGAGAGAGGAGAGAATAATGGATGGGAGAGGTTTGATATGAGAATTTAATGCATCATTGTGTGGATGCTACATAAACCCCAAGGTGAAGCCTGAGGGGTTTATCAAAGCATCCCACAACGAGGGTGTGCATTAAATTCTCATATCAAACACCCACCCCATCTTTTATTTTTTAATAACAAACCAGCAATTTTTCTCCAGCAGTTTGTGATACTGTTTCGGCCCGCCACATACAGAATGTTGGCCAATGAGACAGCAGCATAATTTGACTAGGTGGCTCATGAATGTCATAACAACCAGCCGGTTGTTATGGAAAATATCAACCTGGTCAGTACATTGAGAGAAATTGCTGACCAGTTATTTTATATATATATATATATATATATATATATATATATATATATATATTACACACTGATATGCAACTTAGTGTCATCAGCAAACTTTAGCAATCAGTTACAGACTCCTCCTCCAGGTTGCTGATGAATAGGTTAACAAGCAGCTGACCCGCACCAGACTCTGTGGTACTTCATCAAGACTAGACCACTCATGACAAAGCTCTACTTTCTACCTGTACACCAATTTCCTACCCATCTCATTACCTACATGCAAGCCCTTATTATACCTACACATAAAGTTTGTTCTACTTATTTGCTGATGCATTTGTAACTGGAGGCTTGCTTGTGCTCCTTTGCACTCCTACTATCTAACTCTGCTTACTGCAAACAACCTGCATGTTCTAGCCATTAAATCTCTTATGTATAGTACACTTGATAACCTTTGCTTCATATGACCATTGCGCTCACTATTCTCACAGTCTTTGCCCTCCTACACTTAAAGCAAACTTGCTGCGACTTCTACCTATTGTCTGTACTCCATAAAGTCCCACTTTTTTGTTGCACATGCAGCTACTGCCCGCTTCTTTGGTACTCATCTCCCTGTATGTAATCAGTGCTATTTGAAACACCGTACACTTTATGTAAATCATTTGTTTACAGCTAAAATCTATAACTGTCTACTATGTACTCAGTCTGTTACTCTACTGCTGTATGTGCCTTATTGTAAAATATTTTACTATGTAACTCCATCTCCCTTCCCCAGGTCGCACCAGGAGACGAGCAACTTGTTGTTCAGTGTGCCTTACCTGGTGAAACTTTTCGATAAATAAATAATATTTTGTGGGTGTGACCTCATTCCTTTCTTGACTAGGGAAACAATATATACCATTGTCTTTCATCTGGCACTTTCTGTCTCTATCTGCAAGATATCAACAAGGGTCCATCCAGAACCCTTTAACTCCACTAAGCCTTGGCCCTCAAGTGGATACCAGGGTTAATATATGGGGAGTAATAGAATGATGTGGGTACATGAGGGTTGCACAAAGCATGCTTTTATAAGGTGCCCATATGCCATACCATCACATACCTGTCCAATCTGAGCCCTTCTGGACTGTGTGATTTCCATGGCTCATTTAGCACTGCCTCATGTTTTGTTTACATTTCCCATGGCTTCCATCCCCAGCAAGAATGCCCCTGGCTGAATACTGACATAAAAGTGATTATTTATTCAGGCTAGCACAGTTGCAGCGCTATCACTTGCCATTCAGATGATTTGAGTTCACACATTGAACTGGGATGTCTGGTGCTCACTGGCGAGGCAGGATCCCATCTTCCTGCTTGGACGCATCTTGCCTCAAGGAGGAAAGGGCACCTCCTTCTGTTGTACGACTGCCCCTGGTGTCCCAGTGGAAGGGGTGTCATGTAGGAAGGAACAGCCCCTACACAGTGGCCTGACATTGGCATGTGCCCAATCACTTGGTGTGTGACACAGAGGCATCACAAGTCCAGAGCAGGGCTGGCAAGGGAGTTCTGAAGGAGGAGGGGCTAGCCCATCCTCTAACAACCCTGATAGGCCAAGACCAGGTCATTCCATAGGAGCATGGCCTGTGGGTGGGATAAGGTGGGCTATGGGGCAACAAAATCAGGGGTGGACTTGGGAACAGATGAAGACCCCTTATCCATCCATGCCCTACTGGGCTACCTGGCCCCTCTCCTCCAGTCTCCTCCATCTGGCCTCCGGTCTTGTCGAGCCAGTATTCTCCTCAAAGGCCTAGTCCCCATCTGAGATCCCACCTGCAGGGGTAAACCAGAGGTTGCCTGCAAGAGTTAGGAGGAGAAAATGCAGGAATGGAGTGTCAGACCCCAGTGATTCCACAGGTCAGAAATGGACACTGAAGGTAATGGAGGAGGTTATTTGCTCAGGACTGGAGTGATAAATTATGTAGTACTTGACAACCTTTCCTTGCTTCTATCAATAGTTCCCTCTCACAATGATTAGGGCCCCACCTTGTTCTGAATTTTTTTGTTCCATGTATTGTATACTGAAAATGATTTGACAGCCAGCCCAGTGGTGCTGAGGGTTGAGGCGCTGGATGCCGCACCCACGCTACACCCAGTGACCCATGTTCAGGAATGGGCACGGCCACGGGAGTCAGCGGGAGGAGGACTGATCATCCCAAGGACGGTTCTCTTCTTCGGGGAAGTGGGTGGGTGGGACCACCGAAGTGCCCAGCTCCTGGTGGCAGCTGGGGGCCTGTGGGCTTTGGGGCCAATGAGAAGGGGCGGCATTGCGGCATCTGATGTGCAATGTATAGAAGCATGCTTTGTCACGTCATTGACACCACTGCACGCCAGCGCCGGGCGGCTACATATAGAAAACCCTTTGTTTGCATGACGGCTGCTCCAATGACACCGCCACAGATGTGCCCAAGTTAGCTCCCTCCTGTGCCCGCCCTCAGGTCTCCATGATGGTGAGGTAGTACCCACTGTAAAGCAACCTGGGAAGAGCTGCAGGGGGTGATCTCTGGCTGGGGCGGGGCTGTGAGGTGGGCTGCATGGGAGAACCAAATGTAAAACCCCAGCCGAGGATATATAAATAAATAATCCAAAAAATTTGATTTGTTATTCCCCATGATCCCTTACACAATCCTGCCTTCAAGTTATGCCTTAGCCTGTGCAATCACAGACCTGCTTCCCCTCTGTAATAACCTTTACTCTGCTTTCTTGGCCCACTCAACCCATTTTGAAGGCAGTAGCTCAAACCAGCCAGGTTGTAGATCTGTTTGCATGTTCTAAAAAATAGTTCAGTCATTGCCTATTACTCCTTCAAGAAGTCAGCAATATTCTCAAACTGACTAGCTTAGTCTGTTTCAGAACTCTGATGGTGTATCAGGGAAGCAACGTTTCAGCAGCAATATTGTTTACAACCTGAAGAGCAGGGTGGGCCACAAATACCGATCTTGGGATCTGCACAAGACCTGCAAAGTACCATTGCTTCCATGTTCCTTTTTATTTATTTTATAATTCTTTTCAGCCCACTACTTCTGCTCACTATTGTGGCTAAAGCTATTGCCCCTTCCGTGTACAGCTATCCTGGTGGATGCTGAGGTAACTGCCCAGTGTTGGTGTCTCCTAATCAGCACCAGATTCTGTCCCGACAATGCACTGTATTATACAAGGCAGAAAAAACATATTACCGCAAAATGCTATACAAATTAGGGAATAATGCCATTTTCTGAAATGCATAATTAGAGGGTTAATTAAAGCAGCAGTGCGTGATAGCAGTGAACATTTTGACATATTTTTTAATTCTGTTTTTGATTGCTCTTTTCTTCCCATCTTGTATGATACCCTTTGTTTGCCAATTTAAGTCTACTTTGTCTTTTTCTTTGGTTGAAATAATGAAAGAAGTGATACTTTAATATGGCTCAGACCAGGTTTTCATCAGTATTCTCAGCTGGTTTTGTACACCTGTAAGATCTGGGAGCAGTGCCTGCGTCATACTATTTCATTATAGTCAGAATAATAGTTATCTTGAACAAGAGGTGTGTACAAACAGTAGAGATTGCTGATGAAAGCATGGTCCAAGCCATAATTAAAGGAGCTTCTTTTATTATTTCAACTGCAAAACTAGTGATAAAGCAGACTCAGAATTGATAAAAGATTATAATTACTGGTGTTCACTTTTTCCCCACAGGGAAACCCAGTTATAATCTGCTGTTATAACCAGCTGGTTATAATGGCAAACATGTGCCAAGTCTCTCTTGAACCATGCATGCGCCAGTAGCGATCTTCCTTCACTCCTCAATGTCCCCTTGAGCAATTCCTTCAGCCACATACTTCACCGCCACTCACAGCCATTGGTAAGCTGCTTTCTTTACTTGAAAAGACAGCCATTTTTCTCACTGATGAGCCCTTACCAAAAGAAAAAAAAAGAAAACCAGTAAACAGAGTGGAGCACTGTAACTTGGCAGACCGCAGACTGCTCGGACTTCGACTGGTCCTTGATTGCCCTGAACACTGATCAGTTTATTTTCTATAATTGCTGAGGCAAAAAGCACATGCCAGCAATTATAAAAATAATATGGGGTGGTGTCTAGAACTTGATTTACACACCCTCATTGTGGGATGCATTTTATACCCTCAGGGTTTATGTAGAATCCACAACCTGAGTGTGTGTAAAATCTCATTACACACACCACTCTATATATTATTTCTCTATGTAATACAAGTCAGTAGGTAAGGGGTGATCTAAAATACAATAAAAAAGTTTAGGTCAAAATTTTTCACCGCTGTATGCACTGCTGCTTTAAGTGTAGTATCACATGCCAGGATTTTAAGATACAGTATCAGCACTCCTTACGTAGATGGGAGGTACGTGTTTCTGTGCCTCATGCTTTCTCAACCACCAAAGGTGTGCTGGTACACTGATTATACAATGGACAGGATAAACTCAGAAAGCCGATAGGCTGAAGCAATGACTAAGCTAGATGATGTGTCAATGTATCACCATGGGTCTGAACTAATCACCAAGCCCAGCCATTTCTCCATCAACTGTGCATCAGTTTGTAAATGCAATAATAGACTGCAAGGTGTGATATATTATGGCATATCATCACTACAAGTGGTTAAAGTTATTCAGTTCTGCCTCCTGCCCTACAGTGCACCTGAGGCATGGCAGTTCATGATAATACACTGTGCCACACTTTGTGTATTAGTCATTACAAAATGTCTTATTTTCCTCCAGAGTCTTTTCAAGAATTAAAATAACATGCTTTTGATATGACATGCATGCATTTATCAGAATTCTACTGTGGCCAGAATTACACCAAAGCAATTAAAATTGTAAATCCATTCCTGCTATTATTCTACTATACTCCTCTTATTCCACACTAATTTTTCCGACTCTCATTTTACATTATTTTTACTGACAACTGCTTGAATGTGGTAATTGCTAATGTGTACAACCTTTAAAAAGACAAATATTTCTATCACTATGGGACAGAAAGTTACAAGCCACTTTCACTGGTTAAAATTCAAGTTAGAAGGCAAAGAATAGAATTCATGTAGAAGGGTATCCTTTCTAGGGAAAATCCTTGCTTGATCTGGCAATTTGTTTTTGTTCTTAGTTAGATTTTGCTTGGGGCCAGTTAAAGTGTACATCTGCTAATGTGTAATAAAGAACATCAAATGCAGACAAAACTGAACGCTGACCTACAGTGCAGTGTGCAGAAACCAGAGCACTGATACGTTCCTTCTTACTGTAAGACAAACCTTGCACAAGGGAATACACTGTATGTATAGTCCATATAACAAAACAAGCTGCACATCTTACACTTATTTCCTTGTCAAGCTCAAACAGGACACTTAACCACAATATATTCTAAAGCTGACAATACTACAAATCCATTTAAAAAACCTACAGACAGTAATCAGGTACTTCCTCTCACTGCAATATTTCTAGTGACACTCTTTTTTGGTTAAATTCAGCTCCAGGTTTAGGAAGCCATCTTGGGTTTGCTTCTGTATCTACAATTCGTATCAGCTTGTGCCCGGTTGTTCTACCAGTGATGTACAGTACTGTCTCGAAAGCACCCAGCAACTGTGTTCTGAAGTAGATGGAGGGGAGCAGACCAAGGCAACAGAAAAGCGCTCGCACATGGAAGGCGTGCTCATGAGGTTTGCTTGCTAATCAACTAACACCGACACAAAAATGGGAAGGATTTAGTTTTCAAACCGTAGCCCAAGTCAGCCTACTAGAACACGACAGTATCATGGGAACCCAATGTGCAACACTGTACATAATAAAATAAAAATATCTGGTGCATTTAAGGAATATATGGCCAGCTATATTTAGTAGTTCAACTCAGTGTCATGCATCTTTTTCTTGGCGTGCCTGCTTTAAAATGATACTAATAACATCGGTGTTCACCAGCGAAACATGACCAACTGAGCAAGCCCCAAAGCAAGCATAAAGCCGCCTAAAGCAATCAGCTTGATAGTGTGAACGAGCTGCAGTCAAGTTTCCTTCTGACACATCACGAGACCTGAAGTTTAAAATGTAGCCAAGTCATAGATACAATATATAGAATATAATAAAAAAAACAGAAAAGACACTGATGAACTGATGATGATGTTAGATAGGAACGGCTGTTGAGCGATAATCTAGCAGGCGAGTGCTCAGTGAGACTGATTGCTCGTTTTGCTTTTTATTCTGATCTCTAGGAGACTAAAAAATTCAAAATTAATTAGAGAAGCTGCTGTATGCCCTCTGTAGTGAGGAGAGAGAGAGAGAGAGAGAGACACTGAAATTTATAAGTGAAAGTGCAGTGTCTCTTCTCTTCTATCCTCGCTCACATCGCCCTTCCTAACTTAGAAAAGTGCTTGAGTTTGCTTTTATAACTAAACTCAGCTGTGAAAACAAGAACCAGCCTGTGAAGATGAGGGATTTTAAAAAAATTGTGCAGTGTTCCAATGTCCGGAGGCTCGGAGGTGCCTCTCTCAGAGAGTGACAAATTCAGGGACAGTGGGACACTGGAGAACGCTGAGCAGACAGCTGCTCTCTCTCTCTCGTGCTCATTCTCCCACCGCTACTTGTTCTGTCTATAAAATAATACAGCTACAATCTACCCCCATGTTGGCTTTCAGGGACTGTGTGTGTGTGTGTGTGTGTGTGTGTGTGTGAATCTGTGTGTCTCCCACTGTCTTCTCTCAGCCACAGATCACCATGGCACAGCCACAGAACGAATGGTGTGTACTCCGCTGGGTGTCAGTTTTGTGGTGGGCATGGAGAAAAGGAAGACGAAAGACATCATGTAAAGTGGAGACATGCTTTCCACCGCTGATTGTAGCAGACCTTTTCTTTCAATTCAAGACCACTGCTCTGAATCTACTGTCATAGACAGCTGGCTGCTCCATTGGCGCATACAGGATGCACCCGCAGACTGAGAACTGCACTAGCAAGGACAGGCACACACCTCCAACAAGTCGTATTGTCCCAAAATGTTTCTTGCACATGCACGCAAGCAAACACAAAAATCTTATTAGCAAATGGGAATATAAGAAATACTTCAGATATAAGAAGTAATAGTTCACCACTTTTAAAAGTTAATATTAATTTCAGGCAGGACCCTAGCTCTTTAAACTACAAAGCACCTTCAAGAAAAGGGCTGGCAAGGTGTTACCACTGAGTTGATGGAGGAAGAACACAATGGGCTGGTGTCCTTTCTTTACTAAATTGGTATAGAAACATAGAAACAGAATTTTTCGGCAGATAAGGACCACTTGGCCCAATAAGTCTGCCATTTTTCCCTACCTGCATTATCACTGCATACCCTACTTGATCTCCATCTCTTTCTCTCTTCACCCATTCTTTTCCTCTAAGATCCCCTTATGCTTGTCCAGTGCTTTTTTTTTTTTTTTTTTTTGTGGCCTGGCCACCGACATTCACCGGTCATGGACCCTTGCTCCCACTTCCAGATCGGATGCACCCGTACCTTGGGACCCGCTGGCTTGCCCCCAGGGCGGGCCATGGAACCGACCCCCTCAGCAGCTCTACAGGGAATGGGATAGGGCAAGGTAGGGCCCCCTGGAAGCTGATTGGAGCCAGGGCTCATCATGAAGGTGGCTGGCAGCTCTGTATTTTTTCTTATATGCCCTCTGAGGAGCCGGACGGCACTGACATCAGCACACTAACGCAGACATCTGCCGCTCCTCCTCTCTGTGAATGCCCGCACCTGCCAAACACCCAGCCTCCACTGGGTGTCACTGCAGCGTGTCGATATCCCTCACCCACCTCGAAGGAAGGAGAGCTGTCACAGGATTCTCAATCCTTCCTTCTCCCCAGCCAGCCTCTGGTGCCCCGAGTCCATTCCCCGAACCCGGTCGCCGTGTGTGAGGTGTGGCATCCAGTCCAGTGCTTTTGAACCCCTTCACTGTTTTTGCCCTCACCAACTCAGCTGGTAGTCTGTTCCAGGAATCCACCACTCTTTTGTGAAGAAGTGCTTCCTCACATCTCTCCTGAACTGACCCTCCTCCTCCAGCTTCATAAGGTATGCTTATATGTTCGTATCCCCTCCCCACAACAATGAGAAAATGTTTAAGAATTTAATTTGGGCTTCCTGGGAGACCATCCTATACCACATCTTATGTTTGTCAGCAGTGGCTTCTGTGACAGTGTCTCAGTTTTTATTTCATGTTGTTTCTCTAGCTTTCTTGCTGTTCTTGTTCATGCTGCATCTGGATCTCAAGCTGCCCTTGCTGCTCTCTGGCTCCTGCCACATCAGGATCTCATGCTGCCTCTGGTGTTCTGTCTCTAGCCACATCTGTTTCTCATGAAGCAACAAACCTCTGGACAAAAGCACTGAGCAAAAACAGGAAGAAAAGAGACTGCTATTGTTCTCCAGGGATGTGTCTGAAAAGGTTAAGGCTAAAGGGTTGCTTTCAGGAGGAACAAAGAGACACAGAGGGAAGAAGATGGGAAGTTACCAGGAGAAGCAGAGAGGAGTAGGAAAGCACTGAGAAGCACAAAAGGCACAAACAGAGGCAAGATTAGCCAAAGGATAACAAAGGGGACAAGATATTTTTAAAGATAAACAAGTAAAACCAGGAAGACAACGGGAGGGATTGTGATATTAAGAAGAGCAGGGAGGACTATGCAGAGGAGGATCAGGAAAAGCATATATCCTGAACAGATACTTCTATTCAGTCTTCATGGGGGAAAGGTGGACCACACAAAAGCAGCAGGAACACTGGGGAAGAGAGGTAGACATGAGTTCATTTACAGAGGAGACAGTCCTAAAAACGACTTGCAAATCTGAAAGTGGACAAAACTATGGGTCTGGACTGGACACCCAAGGATGTTGAGGGAGCTCAAGGAGGTACTGATGGCACCTCTAACAACCCAGTTCAACAACTCATTGGATACAAGAGTGGTTCCAGAGGTCTGGAGGAGGGCTGATATAGTCTCACTTCATAAAGGTGGTAGCAGAGAGGAAGCTAGCAACTATTGGCGGTTAATGTGACATCAGTGGTGGGGAAGCTAATGGACTCACTTTTTTTTTTTAGAAATGTATTTATCTCTCTTACCTTCCTGAACTCTTTCAGGAGTGATCTTAAGGTATCCGCCTTGATCCTGCCTGCCTGGAAGCTCCCTCTTGCTCCTCCGT
This sequence comes from Neoceratodus forsteri, assembly GCA_016271365.2. Taxonomy (NCBI): domain Eukaryota; kingdom Metazoa; phylum Chordata; order Ceratodontiformes; family Ceratodontidae; genus Neoceratodus; species Neoceratodus forsteri. The sequence goes on along the minus strand of CM028134.1, from coordinate 795,724,778 downwards.
GGCTGGTCTCTCCATCCACTCCCACGGCCACCCAACCCCGGCTCTGAGTCCCCGGGTGGGACCACCAGATTACACCTCCTGGCACTCTATCTAGAATCCAGTTGGGTGGCCCTGGCATCAGAGGAGAGCAGAGGAAGTGAGAGGAGGAGCCGACATTGAGCATGGTAGGCTGGCACTCCCAAACCCTCCGTCACCTATAAGGAAGCAGAGGGTTTTCTGGTAGTGGTTCGCCCTCAATCCCTGCCCCCTCCTGAGAGTTCAGACATGCAATGGCATCAGGTCACCTGCTGCAGCTCTCGTCCCGCTTGTGTTGCCCCTAGGCGTGTGCAGTACCTCCGGTCTCCACCAGGGGGCCACTGTAGTGCCAGACAAGCCTGAATCCCACCCCAGAGAGAAGAACTGTCCTCGGATGTTCAATCCTCTCCCTCAGCCGACCCTCGGGCGGACCAGGTTCGGCTCTCAACCCAGGTCACGGGTATGAATAGTGGAAGGCCCAGCCCAACCCTCAGCACCACTGGGCCGGCTTATGGACTCACTTTTGAAGGAATGGATTGTGTAGTATCTTGAATCCATAGGTTACAAGATCCAAGCCAGCATGGATTCTTGGGGAGGTCATGTCAGATGAACCTGATAGATTTCTTTGACTGATCAGAGAAATAGATCAGGGTGGGATGAGTGTTAAGTGGCCTACTTAGACTTCAGCAAAGCCTTCAACACTGTACCCATAGGAGGCTCATAAGGAAACTAGGCAGTTTGTGGTGGGTCCTAAGGTGGTTAATTGGGTACAAAATTGATGATGGATAGGTGACAGAGGGTGCTGGTAAATGGAACTCATTTGGGGAAGGGTCCAGGAGAGTGACTGGTGGGATACCTCAGGGCTCAGTACTGGGTCCAGTCCTCTTTAATGTCTTTATAAGTGACATTGCAGAACAGCTGGAAAGGAAGGTATGCCTCTTTGTAGAAAACACCAAAATCTAAAGGACTGACCTCCAGAGGGATGGAGAGAATGTGCAGAGACCTGAGAAACCTCAAGGAGGGGTCAAAGGTATGGTAGCTGGGTTTCAATTTAAAAAATGCAAAACCATGCACCTATGGCACAGGAACCCAGAGGCAGGGTATAATATGGGGAAAGAGGTATTCATGGCCACCAAATAGGAAAGAGGTTTAGAAGTAATTATATTTGATGACCCCAAGGTGGCAAGACAGTGCAACAAGGCAGTAGGTAGGGCCAGTGGGATGCTGGGGTGCATATGAAGGGTATCACCAGCAGAAGGAGGGAGGTGGTATTGTCACTATATAGATCATTGGTGAGGCCTCACCTAGAGTACTGTGTCCAGTTCTGGAGACAATGTCTCAAGATGGACATAGTGTGGAGCTGTCCATAGAAGGCAACTAAAATGGTGCAGGGCTGCATTAGAAATCCTATGAAGGGGGCATAATGAGACCTATAACTACCTCACAGGGTTGAGCAAGATACAGCAGCAGAGTATTTTCAGAGACAAAGGTACATAAGAACAAGGGGACATGCAATGAGCGTGAAGGAAAAATTTAGGAGGAATGTGAGGAAGTACTTTTCACTGAAATAGTGGTGGATACCTGGAAAGTACTCTAGTAGAGTTGTGGGGTTGGGCTTCAACAGCAGCATGGGATAGACACAAGGGACTCTCAGTTAGGAAATGTGACCGGGGGTAGCCTAAGATCAGGTAGGGTCTGTGGTGACAGTGTGGGCAGGAAAAATTGCACACTGGGTGGGCAAGGTGATCCTTATCTGCTGACAAATTCTATGTTTCCTGTTTCATGCTGCCTTTTCTGCTTTCTGTCTCCTGCCACATCTGATTCTCATGTCTCCTACATCTGATCTCATGCTGCCTTTGCCCCTCTCTGTCTCTTTACATCTGGTTTCATGCTGCCTCTGCTGGACCTCCTGCCACATCTGGAAGTCATTCTGCCACTGTTGCTCTCTGTCTCCTGCCACATCTGGATATCATTCTGCCTCAGTTGTTCTCTGTCTCCAGCAATGTCAGTATCTCATGTTGCCTGTACCGCCTTTCTCTTCTTACATCTGTATCTCTTGCTGCCTCTGCTGCTTTCTCCCTCATGCCACATCTGGATCTCACGCTGCCTCTGCTGTGGTCTGTCTTCTGCCATATCTGGATTTCATGCTGTCTCTGCTGTTCTCTGTCTCCACATCTGGATCTCATGCTGCCTCTGCTGTGTTCTGTCTCCTGCCATATCTGGATTTCATGCTGTCTCTGCTGCTCTCTGTCTCCACATCTGGATTTCATACTACCTGCTGCTGTATGTCTTTTGCCACATTTGTATCTCACGCTGCCTCTGGTGTTCTCTGTCTCCTCAACACATGAAATAAGGGCATCATCCACTGTTCAAAAATAAACAAACTGCGTTTTATTGCAAAGCAAAGGCAAAGTACAAAAAACTGCGCCAAAGGGCCCTGATAGGTGCTACACACTCCAAAAGGCCCGACCGTTTCATGTACGCGGTTTTGTATTTTGCCTTTGTTTTTCAGCAATAAAACACAGTTTGTTTATTTTTAAATGGTGGATGGTGCCCTTATTTCATGTGTTGAGTGCTTCTAAGCTGAGGAGCACATCGGGCGAATGGAGGCTGCTTCCTGTCGCTCTCATCTCCTGCCATATCTGGGTCCCATATTACCTCTTAACTTTCTTCCTCTCTCTCTTTCCCTCCTCTTTCTTTTTGGCCACATCAGGATCCTGGGCTGACATGTTTTTTTTTTTTTGCTCCTCCACCTCCATCCTCATCTTTGTCAGGGTGACTTCCTTGCTCATCCTGTTGATCTCAATCTAGCCTGGTTGCTTGACAACCTGTATTCTGGACTCTGGCTCATACTCACTTTATGTGTCCGTGATCATGGGACTATTGCCATCCTTCTCTTACTGCTCATTGCTCTGTAAATCATCTCTCTTGAGGGACTCTATTAGCTTGGCTTTGTCTGCTCCCACAAAGTGCATCCTTTCCTATAGCATGGTCCCCACAGTTCTGCTGGAATAAATATTTTATATGTAGCTGGCATAATGCATATGTCTACAGTACCCTCACTAAGCAGAGCAAAATAATAAATGAAAGAATAAAAGCAATGGAGTGTAAAAGTGTAAAAAGGTTGTTAACTCTTTTACCTCCCTAGGTCTGATGACCAGGACCACCTCCTACTGTCAAGTGCCACCTGCCTATCCTTCATATGTTTCTAAGACTAACACTCCTGGGACACCTGCTCCTATGACAGCTGTGGCTCACTTGGATCATCCCTGAGGTGCGGTTCCCACTTTCAGATCCACAGCAAGCTACACCTATAGAATCCAGCTGCCCACTGTGGTAGCACTCAAGGTCATCTCTGGAGGCAGTCAGCAGGAGCCCAACATGGACATAGAAAGCAGGGCAGAGCATTATCTGCCAATCACAGATAGTTTTTCCCTCTTAAATGTCTCTCTCTGAGAGCATGCATCATGACAGGGTTCCAGCAGTAGACACCCAGATAGCAGTAGAGCAACTAGTGGCACAACCCACCTCCCACCAGAGGAGGAGAGCATCCTGCAGAATGCTGCTCCCACTTGGCAAGCCTTCCAGTGATCCAAGCTCGAGGTGTGACCCAAGTCACTGGCATCACAAGTGACAGTTCTGCCACTGTGCTGATGGGTTGGCCTGAAAAGGTATTTCTTGTCTCGAGGCATTTTCCAGGGCAGCTATGCAGCACCCAGTAAAAGGAAGGGCAGTGTTGCTATGGAGACATAATACAACAAGTAGAGGTGGGTGTCAACAACAGGAGAATGCAGACAAGCAGAGCAGGTAAGAGCAGTTCTGTAAGTCCAGTCAGAGGGTCCCCCCATGCTATTTCCAACCCTGGAAATAGATGGTGACCAGACAACAATGGCAGGATTGTGTCAGCTATCAGAGAACACAGCCTGCCAGGCAAGACAGTGGCAGGTCAATGCAACATAGGGAGCCACTGGACTGTCCATCCCTTGACACTGCATATCAAGCTCTGCCAGAGCAAGCATAAAGGGAACTGAGGGACTGAACCATGGTGGCTCCTGTCTGGGCAGTTAGTTATATGGGAAGCTGTATTCAGGTGTGTAGGACCTCCCCCACCCAACCTTCATTTAAGGTACAGAGATTGAGGGGTAAAGGTATCTGTATCTTTTTTCGAGAGAGATAATATCTGATATTATTGCACACCCATAAAATGCAATCATTGCTCTATATGTGCAACATCATTCTACTCCCTTTTATCAGGCTTTTGAGTTGCTTCACAGCCTGCTAAAGCCTTCCGATAATACAATTTGGCTAACTTTTGAAAAATGTCGGGGGGTCATGCCCCAGACCACCCTAGATTGGTTGGGATTTTGTACCCTCTAAAACTGCCTTTACATGATGCCTCTGATCACTCACACACACACACACACACACACACACACACACACACACACACACACACTTCTATATGTGGATGAAGAGTTCATCACAAAGGTAACGGACAAGACTCAGAGGGTGGTGGTTAATGGCATGAAATCTGAGGGTGGGAGGTGACCAGCAGGGTGCCACAGGGGTCAGTGCTGGGGCCAGTCCTGTTCACTGTCTTCATTAGCGACACTGCAGAGCATCAGAGGAAAGGTGTGCCTCTTAGCAGATGACACCAAGATCTGCAACAAGTGGACATGCCAGAAGGGGTGGAAAAATGAGAAAGGACCTAAGCCTATTAGAGGAGTGGTCGGGTGTCTGCAGTTGAGTTTCAATGCTAAAAAGTACAAGATCATGCACCTGGGTCACAGGAATCCAAAGGAGAGTACAGGATGGTGGGAAATTCTGGCCACCATAAGTCAGGAGAGAGACCTGGGGGTTATCATATCTGATGACCAGAGATTACCAAACAGTGTGAAGGTGGTGGAGAGCAAACAGAATGCTGGGGTGCATAGGGAGGGCATAACAAGCAGGAGGACAGAGGTGGTGATGCCACTGTACAGATCACTGGTGAGGCCTCAGCTGAAGTACTGTCTCCAGTTATGGAGACCACATCTCAGAAGGACGTTGACAAAATAGAGGCAGTCAGAGAAGAACCTTGAAGATAGTACATGGACTGTGCCAGAAGCCCTACAAGGAAAGACTTAAGGACCTTAATATCTATTCACTGGAGGAAAGAAGGAGATATGATAGAGACTTTCAAGTACCTTAGAGGAATAAACAGGGTACAGGTGGAAAGCATATTTCAGAGATTTCAGAGAAAACTCTGCACAAGAACAAGGGGCATGATATGAGGCTGAAGGGTAGAAGTCTCAGGGTAATGTTAAGAAGTACTTTTCACTGAGAAGTGGGTGGAGCCATAGGACAGCCTTCCAGCAGAAGTGGTGGGTGCAAAAACAACATTGGGGTTCAAGAGTGCATGGGATAGGCGTACAGTACCCTGGAGATGTGCAGAGCAGGACAGATGCAGATCAAATAGGATCTATCTTGATTTCAGCAAGGCCTTTGACTCTGTGCCCACAAAAGGTTGATCAGGAAGTTGGTGGATCTTGGGGTTGGGGAAAAGATGGAATGGGTGGAAACCTGGCTAAGGGACAGAAGCTAGAGGTGGTTTGGGAGAGATTGTTGGCACCAGAGAGTAACCATTGGGGTCCCGCGGGAGCTCAGTGCTAGGGCCAGTGCTGCTCACTGTCTTCATCAATGACATTGGAGGTGGCGTTAAGGGCAAAATGTGCCTATTCACAGATGATACCAAGTTCTGTGGAGAGTGGACACAGTTGAAGGGATACAGGACCTACAGGAAGGTCTGTAAAAGCTAGGGAGGTGGTCAGGATCTGGCAGCTTGGCTTCAATGCCAAGAAATGCAAAGTTATGCATATTGGAGCCAGGAATCCCAGGACAGAGTACTACCTAGGTGGAGTCCGAGTATCTGCATCAGAGGAGGAGAAGGACATGGGGGTGATGATCACTAGTGACCTGAAGCACTCCACACAGTGCAAGAAAGCAGCAGCAAAGGCAAACAAGATGCTGGGATGCATATCTAGGGGATCCAGTAGTAGGAGAGAGGAAGTTATACTGCCTTTGTACAGGTCACTGATGAGGCCGCATCTAGAGCATGAAATTCAGTACTGGTGTCCACACCTCAAAAGGACATTAACCTGCTAGAGAAGGTCCAGAGGAGGGCTACAAAGATGATAGCCAGTCAGCAGAGTAAGGCATATGGGGAGAGGTTGAGGGCACTGAACATGTTCTCCCTGGAAGACAGGAGAGAGAGAGGGACATGATTGGGATGTTCAAGTACTTGAAAGGGATAAATAAGGTTGATAAGGAGAGTCTCTTTAAGCTGAGTGGCAACCATAAAACAAGGGGACACAGTCTTAAGGTGGAGTGTGGGAGGTTTCAGAAGAGAGGTCAGGAAGCACTTGCTGTAGAGAGGTGGTGAGAAACTTGGAATGCGCTGCGGAAGAGGTCATCTTATTGAAGACAGTGGGCAGCTTTCAGAGAGGATGGGATAGGCATGGGGAAGGTAAGGATCAGGGTAGGGAGGGAGGGAGGATGGGAGGAGTGGGGAGGAGAGCAGGGACATTAGCTCAAGTTGTGGACCCTGCAATACAAGCAGACTTGATAGACCAAATGGCCTTCTTCTGCTGGCTTCTTCATATGTTTGTATTTGGGGCTGCAGCAGGAGTAGGAAAATGGGCAGACAAGGTGGGCCATATGGTTCTTATCTGCCGACAGATTCTATGTTTCTATGTTTAGGTAAATTCTAGCAAACAGAGTGTATTTGTGATGTCAAACCATTTGCATCATCTCAGCCTTGAAGTGTTGCCAGGAGCTAGAACTTAGAATGTTAAAGTTGAGACTCTGCAGTGTGCTCACATGCCACTTGATCCCAGGAAGATCTAAGCAGATTACAGGTATTTCTCCACTCAGTATATCAATTGCCCCTCAGTCCTGTTGCAGTCCTGTAGCTAAGTATTCTTAGCTTTGACTTCCATTTTATAATTTTGTAAAGTTTCTGAGTTTATTCAGCACACAGTGATAGTGTATCTTAGTTTTGTTCAATTTAGTGTGTTTTATTGGTGTTATTGCAGTTCCCAGAACCAAGAGAACAGTTTTAAATGGTTCTTGGTTCTGTGTTCATGATTCCTGATCAAACAATAACTTTTGTTTAAACTGGTTTTTTCTAAACAGAAAACCACCCCAGTTCTGTACAGCCCCACTTAGGGGAGGGGAGTTCAGAAAATTTTATTTTATTTATTTATTTGAAAACATTTCACCAGGAAAAGCATCATGAGCTACAATAGCTTGTTTCTAGATGCGTCCTGGGGAAGGGATAGTGAATACAAACATTGATACAGAAATAAATAGAATACTGTGCATTTAGTGACTGTACAAAGGCACATACAGACGTCTGTATGAAAATCAGAGCCGTGTTTTACTACTTTAGCAAATACAGACATGTTGTGAGGTAGTCAGGCAGTAGTTGCAATCATATATAACTATATAAATATATTCATACATACAAAGTAGACATAAATGTGTAAATTCATTTACAATAGCACAGGCAAGTAATATTGCCTAGTTACATAAGTAAATAATCACAAGGAAAATTGGTGGAAATAGAATGATGCACCTACAGCCCACCAGGATGCAAACCCCAAAGGGAATAGGTGGGAGAAAATGGGGTTAGGATGAAGAGTAGCAAGAATGAACTTGAGAGAAAAAATAGGAAGGGATGAGTGGGGCAAGGAAGAGGTAGGGAGCAGGTGAAAGCTGGAACTGGAATAAGGTATACTAAAGGGTATGTGGTGATAGAAATATACACTTTTATGGCAGATAAGGACTGCTTGGCCCACCTAGTCTGCCCATTTCCCTACCTACTGGATACAGCTGCAGATCCTAGTTAACCAACAGCCTACTTCTTCCTACCTCCACAAAAATTGCCTTATGACTGTCCATGCATTCTTGAATTCCCCAACTGTTTTTGACCCCACAACCTCCTCAGGAAAGCCATTCCATGCATCCACCACCCTCTCCGTGAAAAATACTTCCTCATAATGCCCCTGAGCCATCCCCTCTATCTTCAAATTGTGCCCCCTTGTTCTTGCACATCTCTTTTCTGAAAGATGCTGCCCTCTTGGACTTTGTTGATCCCTTGAGGTACTTAAAATTTTCTATCATGTCCCCTCTCCCTCCTTTCCTCAAGGGTATACGTATTAAGCTCCTTTAGTCTCTCTTCATATGGCTTCTGGTACAGACCCTGCACCATTTTAGTTACCCTCCTCTGGACTGCCTCCATCCTGTTTATGTCCTTGTGGAGATGGTGTCTCCAGAACTGCCGCAGTACTCCAGATGGGTCGCACCAACTGTCTGTACAGAGGATAACAACTTCTTGTTTTCTACTGGTGATGCCTCTCCCTATTCATCCCAGTATCCCCCAGCCATCTCTACTGCCTCCTCACATTGCTTGCTAACCTTTAGGTCATCTGATATGACTACCTCAGGTCCCTTTCCATTTTCTTGGGTAGTACTACCTCCCCCATTGTGTACTTTTGTGATGGGAAAAGAAGGGGGATGGGGAGGAGGGAAATGGGCAACAGTTGAGAAGGAGGAAGGATTAGAAGGTGGGTGAATGGGAGATTGCAGTGGCAGACTAAAGAGGAAGAAAGACAGAACTGTGGAAAGGTCAGGTGCACTTGCAAGAGGGATATGAAGCACCACAGAAGACGTGATAGAGAAATGTAGGATGAGGCAGAGAGGATATATGCAGGGAGAGAGTTCCAAATGGAAAGTGAAATGAGAATGCTGCTCTCCCTGATGTGGAAGTCTGGGGAGGGAGGGCGAGGGTTCTAATGGGGAGGGAAATGAGAGTAGTGTGGGGTAGTAGGGACAGAGAGAAGGAAGTGAAGGTAAGGAGGCAGGGCACCCAGCAAGAACTTCTAAATTAGTGAGGCGCTATGGAGAGGCATCTATCCCCAAGAAAGGGAAGGAGAGGGAGGTATAGAGGTGACAGTGGCGAGTATGAGGTGGACAGGCAAGAGCAAAGTGGCAGAAGAAGTAAAATAGAGTTTCCAGTCTGGTAAAAGTGGATTTTGGGCCATGCTGTAGACCATGTCTCCAAACTCAAAGATGGGTAGGATCATCTTCTGGACAATTTCTTGTCGGGCGATGCAGAGACAGCTGCGTGTCTATACAGTGCTCCCAATTTGGGTAGTAACTTTTGTGGATAGCATCCACATGACCAGTAAAATCAAGGTTCCTATAGATCCAAAGCCCAGGTATTTGAAGGTGGAGATGTAAGGAACAATCAAGGTATGGAATGTAGGAGCACTGGAAGTCTGGCCAGTTTTGCCAAGTGCAAATGTCATAGAGACCGTCTTCTTGGCATTTAGAGACCGTTGATTTATGAAACCAGCGCTGGACATTGTTGAAGACCATTTGGAGGCTAGACACCACATCAGAAGTGGAGGTACTGGAGGCATACAAAACCGTATCATCCACATACATATGGAATACAGAATGCACTAGCTCCCTGGAGAAACAGGTTTCTATATGCATTGCCTCAAATCCCACTAATTCAAAAGGTATTGATAAAATTGAGGAAGGAAAATGCTACAATGATTCTGATACCAATGGACTGGCAAGGCATTCATGGAACTCACTGATGCTGACAATGTCATACAGAATGTCAATAGACCTGCCACTGATGCAAGACCTGTGGATTCTGTCCTAAGACAGGGTCTCCATCCAGATCTCATATCCCTTTGTTTGAGAGCATGGTTCAATCGTGAACCTAAACCTCTCAAACTAGATTTTGAAGTTTTGAAAGTTGCTAGTGAAACAGCAACCAAGAAAAAGTATGATTCAAAATGGAACAGATTCAATATTTGGTGTGACTCTCTGCATGTCATGGCAAAACTGTGGATTTATTTATTTAAAACATATACAACTGGTTTTGATTACTTGGTATACTTAAAGGCCCAAGGACTAAAACCATCACTCTTAAGGTACATTCAGTAGCAATTTCTGCTTTCAAATCTGCAGGTAAGGAATTTCCATTACTTGACTGATGTTCAGGAGGCTTTCAAAGGTTTGAACCAGCAATATCCCCTGAACTAGTACATCCACAGCTAATGAATCCTAATTTTGAGCCCATGTTTTCATCAGAGCTTAAATATTTAACCTGAAAAAATGTGTTACTAGTAGCCGTTCCTTCTGCTAAGCAGGGCAGTGAGTTGCAAGCACTCTGTACTGACCCTGATTTTATGGTATTTGTATGGACAAGGTGGTACTTAGAACAACTGGACATTTTCTGCCAAAAGTGGGTTCTGCATTTCACAAGAATAAGGCTGCAACCTTTCCTGTGTTCTCTTCAAAGACTCAGTCCAGTGTAGGAGGAGAAACTTCACAGCAGGAACATCAAGAGGGCTTTAATTTTCGGTTCCACCCGGTGCCACGTCATTAGGGTGCCAATTAGCATAGTCACTGACCACTGTTTTTTGCGGGGGCTGTGCTCCACACCCCTCCAACTATAGATACCAACTCTGGGGTGGGGGCTGACCTTGGGGAGGAGGTGATGAATTCCATAATTGGCATCCTAATGACTCGGCGCCTAATGCTAGTGCCCTGAAGGGGTGCGGTGTTAATTTTCACGTGAAAGAACCAAACAGCCCAGAACAGAAAACAGGCAGCTGTTTCTCACTTATAGTGAAGCAGGAAAATGTAAGCCTGTTACAAAAATATCAGTATCTCTTTGGATTGTCTCTTTTATTGAATTCTGCTATAGTAAGGCTGGTAAAAACCTTCCAAGAGAGTTAAGGGCACATTCCACTAGGGCTACATCTACCACAATGGCAGCACTAAGAGGTATAGCTTTAATAGAGGTGTGCACAACAGCCACATGTTCTACAGTGCACACCTACTCTTCTCACTACTATCTGGACATCCAAGCTGGAAGGATGCCACAGCAATGGTACTTCTGTGCTTGAGAACCTTTTTTCTAAATAAGTTCTAGGCCCTGCCTTTCATGTACTAGTTGGAGTCTGCAAATTGTATGACTTCACAAATACACTCTGATTGTTAGTTGAAAAATCACTTTTCATAATAATAATGTTTCTTCTAGAGAGTGTATTCAAGAGTCATACAAGCACTCCTACCTCCCTTCTAGAACCTACATATAAATGGTTCTTCTGAATAATACAGATCAAATGTTTAAAATATTTTGCTCTGGCATTTAAAACTACATTTATTTAATTGTCATACAAACTCTGCAGTTTTGTAGCAGAAATTTGTTAAATGGTTGCTGCTCTCTTTGGCTCTTCAGCAATAAATCTGTCATGGGGATCAGGTGGAGTGTGTCAGCTCTACAGAATTTTATTTATTTATTGTCTCAGATTACAACCTTTGAGCGAAGGACTCTTTTACAGAGGTTCCAAGTTGTCAGGGTAACAAAATACATAGATGCATAGACAGTGTCAGCGAGATAGGCCTATGGCCCATCCAGTCTGCCCATTTGAGCTTGTAAGTTTACTTTATGTTTTCCAGGAAGTCTGTTGCCTCTTAACCCTGACCTTCAGAATTTCTTTATGTCTATCCGCATTCTTAAATCCCATGATTGTTTCAGCCCCGCCACTTCCTCTGGCAGGGTGTTTCCTTGTCCACCACCCGTTCTGTAAAGAAATTCTTCCTCGCGTTTCCTCTGAATCATCCTTCCTCCAACTTCATCCCATGCCCTCTACTCCTGGAACATCTTTTCGCTTAAAAATAGTGTATTCCTCACCCTGTTCCTCCCTGTAAGATACTTGTATGTCTCTATCATATCCCCTCTCCCTCCTCTCCTCCAGGGAGTACATATTCAATTCCTTCAACCTGTCCTCATAGGACTTGTGATGCAATCCATGTACCATCTTTGTTGCACTCCTCTGAACCTTCTCTACCCTGTCTATGTCCTTACATAAGTAAGGTCTCCAGAACTCACACCGTACTCAGGTGGGGCCTCACTAGCATCTTGTATAGTGGAATTATGACCTCCTTTTCCTGCTGGTGATGCCCTGCCTGTGCATCCCAGCTTTCTAGTTGCTTTACCTGCTGCCTTGTCACACTGTTTCCCTACCTTGAGGTCATCAGAGATGATAACCCCAAGATCCCTTTCCTGCTTGGTGCATGCTATATCCTCACTCCCAACTGATACATTGTGCCAGGGTTTTGTGCCCCATATGCATTAGCTTGCTCTTCTTTGCATTGAATTTCAACTGCCAAACCCCTGACCATTCTTCAAGTTTCTGCAGGTCCCTTCTCATTCTGTCTACACCCTCTGGTGTGTCTACTCTAATACAGAGCTTTGTGTCATCAGTAAACACGGAAATTCTGCCTTCTAGATCCTGCATAGCGTCACTGATGAAGATGTTGAATAGGACCGGTCCCAGCACTAATCCCTGTGGTACCCCACTGGTTACTCTTCCCTCTGTGAAGTGACAGCCATTTACCACTACCCTCTGTGTCCTGCTGCCCAGCCAGTTACCTACCCACTGCACTATTGTCCTGCCCACACCCATATTCCCCAGTTTGTGTAATAGTCTTCTATGTGGCACAGTGTCAAGGCCTTGCTACAGTCCAGATAGACCATGTCCACTGCCTCCCTGATCCACCTCCATAGTCACCCAGTCAAAAATTCAACGAGGTTGGTCTGACATGACCTCCCCTGGTGAAACCTTGCTGCCTTGGGTCCTGTAGTCCATTGACAGCCAGATGTTCCACCAATCTCTCCTTCAGTAGTGCTTCCATGATCTTCCCCACTACGCTGACTGGTCTGTAGTTCCCGCTTCCTCTTTGTTCCCACTTTTGTATAAGGGACTACATCTGCTGTCCTCCAGTCTTTGGGTACCTCTCCTGTTTCCAGTGATTGGCTAAACAGGATTGCCAGAGGTTCAGCCACCACCTCTCTTAGTTCTTTAAGGACCCTGGGTGCACCCATCTGGCACCATTGCTTTATCAACTGTTATTACTTCCAGTTCCTTTAGGACCCTTTCTCGTGTAAGGGACTTGTATCCATTTCTACACCATTCCCACCCTTTGTACTCTCTTCAGACCCATTACCCTCCTCTTCCTCAGTAAAGACTGAGCAGAAATACCTGTTCAATATGTCAGCTTTACTGGTGTCATCCTACATGCTCCCCCATCCTCCCCTTCAGTCTCACTAGCCCTCCTTTGCCTTTCTTTTTTCACTTATGTACCTGTAAATACATGACAGAACACATCTATGCAAGCTTATGGGAGAGAAACAAAAAAAACAGTAAGTATAAAAGAGACAGTAATATGTGGACAATAAGGCAGAGGCCAGTTTAAGACTAGCAGTTACAAACGATCTGTTTACACTGGTATAGGCTAATATACCAAAAGTGAAGCGAGCCGATCAATTGAAAGGTTAATCTTGTCAGAACAGTTAGAACAAGGCACTTTCAGACATAATAGTACAAATTGTGTAGGATGAGGCATAACCATTGAGGGCAGTCAGCAGATAATGAACTTGTCTGATTATGAAAATAAACATTCTAAAATTCTGTCTCAGGCAACACTTCAGAGCTGGGAAGATGCAAATTGTATGATTCACAAATACACCTTATAGAAAAACACCATTACTACAGTTGAGTAATTTTATGTTTGCTTGCGGCATGCGCAAGAAACATAGTGCCACCATATGACATTTTGGAGGTGCGCCGCCTGCTCTGCCAATCCCCGATCCATTTTGCACGCTCGATCACTCTGCACCAGTGCATAGCTGAGCTGTCTATAACAGCAGTTCTGATTTAGTGGCGTGCAGTTGAGAAAACCACTGATGCAATCAGTGGTGGTAACATGTATGCAATTTGCATCTTGACATCAAGGCGGCTGTCACCGCCACCTCTCAGTCCCCATGAAAACTGATCAGGTGCCCAATGCCCCTGTTGGCATGCCCTCCCATTTCATTTGCCAATGGGGTAGCCCAATCCCCATCGACATAATGTCCCTACATTTGTTTTACATTACTATAGCGGCTATCACCGTCCACCTCTCTCAGTCCATGAAAGTCAACAGGGTGCCCAATCTCCCTGTCAGCATGCCCCTCCCAAGTTAATTTGCCGACAGGGAGCCCAATTCCCATCAGCAGAATGCCCCCTTTGTTGTGTGCGAGGGGTGCCCCAATCCCCCTCAGCTCATCGCCCCTCCACACAGTTGTACCAACCGGAGTGCCAAATCCCGTCAGCTACAGCCCCAACAAGCACCCAGATGGATTGCTGGGAGCCCTCTCCAGCGTACCAAACCACCTGTGAAATAAGAAAACCTTCCCATGTTGTTTTTCCCCGTAAAAGATAAAAAGTCTAGTCATTGAGTCTGGTGCCCCCTCCCCAACCCCACCACCCTCTGCACACTCCACCTCCCACCCCCTCACTCTATACTTATCTCTGGAGCCAGGCGTGACGATCTTTGGTGGACGGAAACATGTCTGCACTCTTCAAAGCCAACCACAGACTGAAGAAAGGCTGATAAGCTGTATAATGGCATAAATGTTTTTTCCAACTCATTTGGATATCTCATTAATTTTCATGAATTTTGGCACCAAATTTTCAAGATAGGAGTTCTTGGGACCCCATCTCATGCATTCAGTGACTGTCATTTGGTTATTCAGTCCTGAGAAAGGTGATTTGCGGTCACTGCACAGAATCAGCTTTCAGGATTGATTAACAAAATGACAGTGTCACTGTTCATGAAGTGGACTCCCAAAAAGCCTATGTTGCAAATTTGGTGAAAATAATTCAAAAAAATGAATGTTTATGAGCATCGTTGTGCAGTTTCCACGCAACTTCGTAACCATAAGTTTGTAAGATTTTCACTCCAGGTTTCAACATTGGCATTTTCACACCTCCTTATGAACAGTATAGCTGTCATTTTTCACATCCTGGCCAAAATGTGTTTCGCACTTCAGCGCAGAATAGTGCGGTCACTGTGGGAAATCTATGTTCGGTAACAGATTAAGAAAATCACAGTAACACTGTTTATGTGGAGGTCCTAAAATGTCTATGTTGAAAATTTAGTGACAAACATCCATACAATTACTATGTTACAAAAGCGTGCATTGTGCAGTTTCCACTTTACTTGTAACTAAGAATCTGTAATATTTTCACTCAAAATTTTCAACATTGTCAATTTTCCATACCTCCTTTTGAACAGTACAGCTGTCATTTTCAAATCCTGCCCAAAATGTTTTAGCAATCTGGCGCTGTACAATGCAGTCACTGTAGGAATCAACATTCAGGACAGATTAAGAAAATCATAGTGACAATGTTCATGAGCAGAGGTCACAAAATGTTTATGTTGAAAATTTGGCAAAATTCCTATTCTGCATCTGTATAACTCCTGCATCCAATGCTAATATCAGCAAGCAAACATTCTGCATCAACAAATGCTTGTTTCATGTGGACACATCATTAAATCATACAAATAGAAACTGAAAACACTTTGGACATGTGAGGATTCATGATTACAAAGTTTGCTATTCATTAAGCAATCCGAATGAAATAAATGTATGGTTTAAAATCTTAGTACAGAATGTGTGGCAGCACTCTACTTAATGATGGACAGAGGGCTTCTGGTGGATGATGTGAGTTTCCCTCACAATGTGGAGATATCTGAGACTTATGCTAGGCTTTCAGACACTCCCTCTCAAAGCGGGCTTGAAATGGTGCAAGCTGTGGCAAATGGCAGCTTGCGCCAAAAGTCGTGCACCAGGGACCCTGCACCCAATTCTCTAACAGGCAGGGTCCCAGCAGCTAAGTCCCAAAGCTTGCAGCAGGCCAGACTGGGCCCCAAACACATGGCACAGCAGGAGGGCTCACCACAAGCTGTAAGGCAGCTGTGTGCTGATCCAGCAGGACCTTCAGTGGCCAAGCGCCCCCACCCTTGCCCCAATATGCCCGTCCCTATAATGTCATCCTGGTGGTGTAGTGGTCCTCCCCCACACTGATATGCCCATTATGTAAACCATTAAATTAATTTCTCCTGGTGGTCTAATGGCCCCCCCACCCGATACACCTGTTATTAAACTACTAATACATTTTAACCTGGCAGTTCAGTGGTCCCCCCCTCCACCCTGGCATGAAGTGACTACCACCACACTCACCCCAACCCATACCCGAGGCGGGACCGGCACAGCCCTCCTCCACCTTCACGTCCATCCTGACTGAACTGACACTGCAGTGCATAATACAATACAGTAGGTATGCCTACTGTATTGCAAATACACGCTTGGTGTCAGTTCAGTCAGGTGGTAATCACATCATGCCAGGGTGGAGGGTGGGACCGCTGGACCGCCAGGTTAAAATGCATTAACAGTTTAATAACAGGAGTATTGGGGTGAGGTGGGGAGGGACCAGTAGACCACCAGGAGAAATTTACTTAATGGTTTATATAATGGGCATAGCGGGGCAGGGGAGAGATCACTCCACCTGGATAAATGAGATCAGTGGGTAATACTTGAGCATATCAGGGCAGGAGGGACAGCTAGACCACCAGGGTACAATAATGATGATACCAATAAGGGCATATAGGGGCTGTGTGTGTGTGTGTTGGGGAATGTGACACATTTCCAAACTGCCAGAACACCTCCGTCTGGGCTGGACTAAGGGTACCTGGAAAATCATCCTCTGGAGGTTTCAAGAATCCCATTTAGGGGATGTGGCAGCTTGCGTCTGCCACATGCCCCTAACACCAGTTCGCAGCCCATTTTTTTGTAGACTTTGTTTCTCTCTTACCGTCAGACTCTCTCAGGTGCTGGCACTCGGTGGAAGCTCTGCTGCCCGCCTGAAGCCCCCACCACTAGGGCTTCCCCACCTGGATCTCCTCTCAACCTTCTCTGGCCTCGATCCTCCAACTCTAAGCCCCGGGTGGGACCACCATCTCCTATCTGCTAATCTAATGGAGCGACAGAGAGGCAGAGGAGACCGGAACACCAGAACAGCTGGCCTGACATTGGGCATGGGCCCCACCACTGGCCAGCACTGTCTCCTACTGATGGCAAGGGTTTTCTGCTGTGGCTGTCTCCCCCAGGAGAGCAAGCGTGCAATGATGTCTGCATGGAGAGCCATAGACACCATAGACATCTGCTGCGCACCTCCCTTAACTGCTCCTATAGCGATACCTCCGTCTCCATCGGGGGTCCTTTTGTGCTGAGACACCCTGGATCCCTCCCAGGAGAGAGAGCAGTCCATTGGATGCTTGATCCTCTATCTCCCTGCCACCCCTGGTGCCCGAGCTTGTTCCCGAACTCGGGTTGCCAACATGGCATGAGGTGTGGTGTCCAGCGCCTCAACCCTCAGTGTCTCACTGGGCTGGCCCGCAGCCCATTTTGGGCACACGGTGGCGCAAGCCCCGTTTGGGAGCTGGCAGCCTGTGTTTGATGCAGGCTGCTTTTGAGAACAGCTCAGGGGGCATTTTTTTTGATGTAAGGTGCCACTTGCGCTTATTTATGTTTAGCGAGGTACCTTGCATCAAACGTAGGCTTTGAGAATCGGGCCCTTCCTTTATTTTTCCCAGCTTTAATGTTTTCTGGTTCCTTGGATACAGTGCTTTGTTACTGTTTGCAGCATTTCTTTACAAAATATATAACATCATCATTAAATGACATAACATTTCTGAACATGACTAGCAAGATAGTATTACTTTTATTTCTTTTAGCACATGATATAATCTTCTCAGGACTTATGTGGTAAGGGTCCTATAAATGCATGAATGTTTGGGGAATGGTCATTTCTCATAAAGGGCTCTATTCACCAAAACATCTGGTATGTGCTCCCCTCCCCACAAGATGCACAGGGCAGGATTCACAACCCCTGCTGGCCCGATGTGTGGCGCATAGATCCACTCATGGGCCGTGATCAGCTGGGAGATCGATGTGGAGCAGACCAAGAGCTTCCAGTCAGAAGCCATAACTGGCACCAGAGTTGATTACCTGCTCCACAGGAGCAGGGGTCATGGACATGGTGGCCCATGTATGGACTGTCATGTTCTCTGTGGACCACATCATAAATCACACATTTGATGACCACCCCTAACCCCAAATGGCACAGAGTGGGGCTGTGGGTGCATGGCTGCAAGGCACCATGTGGTGGCTGGAACTCCAGCTGGGGGAGGGCAACTGTTACCAGAGCCCTCTGACTGGCACAGAGAAAGCAACCCCCAACACTGGCCTGGTGGTACACAAGACACTGTGCATGCTGTTCTCTGCTGACCTCAAGGGCATGCCCACATCCTTCTCTCTGCCTGGGCAGGCCATGTAGTTGCATAGGATCCCTGTGCATTGCCCAGCAGGGTTTAGTGCAGGTGTGTACCATTCATGCATCTGCAGGTGTCTGTTGGACACATGGATGTGCATATCCTAGCACTACATGCCTCATATTGAGGTGCATTGGGCTAGGATACCTTTAATTTATATGGCCCTTGTTGACTTGTGAGTTGTATAATCCTGCGCCTTCTCTGGCAATTAAATAAGAGCTCTAGTGGTTTTCCTTCAAAAGTATTTTGTCTGTGAATATCTATTTCTGGAACAAAGGTGCCTCTAGAGGTCTTTCTTCTCACAGTCCCCACACTGGGTTATTTTCTTCCCTATATACTACCTGTGCAGATCTTTTACCTATTATTTTATTTCAGTTGTATTTATCCTCCCATCCTGCCAGGCAGGACCTTGTTCCACCTCACTCCAGCTCCTTGGTTCCATCCTCCCAAGACTCCCCACCTGAAGCCCTGGTCCTCCAGTCCACCCAGGACTCATCTGCAGACCCAGCTACCTCAGCTGCCCCGAGCAGAATGCCATTTAGCTCCTCCCACAGCTCCCCATACAATCTGGTAATTCTGAGGTGGAGGTGAACATCGGGATACCCCAGGGTCCAGGCGGACAGACTAGCATCAGACATGGCGGACAAAGAGGAACTTCATTGCCTAGCTGGTGGAGCCATTTTTCCTGTTTCTGAGTTTCCCCGTTGGGAAAGGTGTGCAGTGATATCATGGAACATCACACACGCTCCTGTACATCGCATGCTGGCGTCTATAGTGTCCCACTAATCCCTGCCTCAGCAGGGTCTCCAGACTCTTCCCTTCCCAACCACTGCCAGGAGGCACCCTGTTGCGGGTCCCATCTCCCACCCACTGGAGGAGGTGGAGCTGTCCTCCGGACAATCTCACAGGTAGCTGTCCTTGGACACTCTACCTCCTCCCCAGCCAACCCTCAATGCTTCAGGCTACTTCTTGAAGCCAGGTCATCAGCATTGAAAGAGTAGCACTACCGCTACATCAGCAGGCCAGCTTCCAACTGTCTATTATTGACATCAAGCTCTTTGATTTGGAACAGGCAGAGTTTTATTTGATTCCTAATCCCTATGAACGAACTTTTCTAAGTAAATTGGTAATTTAGGGATGTGTATTTGAATCACAGAGAAGGGTCTGTCCCCAGCCATATGTTGAATTTTATATTCTACTTACGCTTATGGTTTTGGAGTAGGACTCTAGCTATGGGTGGATCGAGGCCCTCTAGTTCTACACTCATAAGCCCTCTGCCTTGCCTCACCTGCTCTTTCTGATGTTTCTTGGACTACTTTATGGGCAAACTTTTGTTTGTAATGATGCTCCTTTGCATCAACTGATCTAATGAAAGGTGCAGTGTTTATCCCTTCTTCCTGTTTGTAAGTCAAAAGGACAGTTCTAGGTGAGGCTCGACTTGAACTGTATGAAATGTACTTATCAGATAGGCGTACTACAGCCTGAACCCTTACAGTGTAGAGTTAAGCTGTACTGTATTTGTGTAGTGCAGTCTGTGTGTACAGCCATTGGGTGTAGGGTGTAGGGGTCAGGAGCCTGAACTTCAGCCACCACCATGCCACCATGGTCAGTGGAGTGTGCGGGGGCTAAGGGGGACCTGGGTGGCTCTAATGAAGGCAGTGGTCAAGTGGCACTGGCTAGCTGGATGGGAGGCTAGTGATGGCTGGATGGTCAGATATTGATTTTGAAACTTAGCAGCTGGGCAGGTGGACGGTGGTGTTACTATGGTACGAGATTAGAGATAGCCTGTCCCCCGCCAGACTTGGCACCTGGGTTTAGGTAATATATGCCCCCACCCCTGACTGGGATGGGAGTTATAATGAAGATGTTTTTTGTATGTTAGGGGTTATGTAGTGGGAGCGGAGAGATCATAACCCATCTATATTCTGCACCTAGCAGATAATCAAGGGATAAGTCATGGAAACTGTGCAGGATAGTCAGCTTATCCTGCAGAGGACAATGATCTGTACAATCCTATTTTATTTTTTATATATATATATATATATATATATATATATATATATATATATATACTTTCTATTTTTCCTCCCCTCCATCCAGCTCCGATATCTCCGAGCACTTACAAATCATCCCTCTGCAAGCCACCTTACCTGATCTGCCTGTCACTCATGGAGCCTCAGTTTACCCCCCAGGCAGGGCGGTGGGCCCAAACACCCGAATATTCTGGTTTCATCAGTCGAGGGGTGCCAGGAAGAAGCGGCTGCACATCAAGGGCAGCCCCAGTGCTCCGTCTCCCTCAGAGCCGGAAGACATTTCCCCTGTTCTGTAGGGAGTGGCCAGCATCCCAATGTCAAGGCGTTTCCACTGATGTCTGCCACTCCCAGACCATCTCTCATGCTCTGGCCTTGCTGTGCCTCCGGCTTCCACAGAGGCCAGTCAAGCACCGGCAGACCCCCACCCTCCTGGGAGAGGAGAGCTGTCCTTCAGACACTCAATCCTCTCCCTCCCTGCCAACCTCCGACTTCCCGGCTTGTTCCCAAACCTGGGTCACCGGCATGACACGAGGTGTGCATCCAACACCTCAACCCTCAGTGCCACTGGCCAGCTTGCACATTCCTATTTTAATGAGGAAAAGGAAAACAAAATCTGAACTGTGCTGTAATGTAAAGTTAAGCATGACCAAGTGGTTAGTTATGACCAACCATATTCTTTGCTTTTTCCAAGCTGTTTTATAAATCCGGTTATAAAATAGGTAGGAATTTACTGCATCCTGATTGGCTGGGCTCCATGCCTTACGTGGTGACAACCACTAGTTTGAGAACCCTTCCAGCAGCCAGGATACAGCACACCTAGATATTCATGAATGCTTAAATTTTTGAAAAAAAATAAAAACTTCTGGCAGCCATGTTTATAGGGTAAAAAGCATAACACCTCTGACTTGCCTTGACTTTAAAACAATAGTTTACCAAATTTTAAAACTCTCCAGCCATACCTAACAAACATCCAGTATGTAAAAGAAACATTTAACCTGGTAAGATGCCCAGGAACCATTTACAACCTTAATTTAAAAAGCAATTCTGAATAGCAGCCCCACCACACCATGCGCCACATATGCCACTTTGTCTCATTGCATCTGATTGTACATCCCAGTCCGACACACCACTTTGAAACATCATCTGTATGCTGAGTCCTCTTACTACTTTAAAGCAACAACCACACACTCCCAGTGTCCTCTGTTCAACCTGTTTGAACAGCATACTAAAACCGACTCCCTCTCATACACAGTAAGGTTTTGTTTTGTTTCATAGGACTTTTGGTCCATAGCCACCTCCTTGAGTTTGCTTCTGGCAATTTCTGGTTCGCCCAACCTATCCTCCACTCCTCCACTGTCTTTCGAGTAGGGATCCACATGGTGTGGGATCCGGGGCAGCACCAGCTGTCATGAATGGCAGCCAGTGTTCATCAGATTTTTCCATTATCAACCTGTTCCCTGCCCATTGTCTTTCTGATGTCAGACAATGCCCTGCAGGCCACGCCCACACGTAGCATGCACCTGTGGAGGAGGCAAGCTCTCTGAACTACTGCAGGGCCCCAAGTGTAACAGAACTTGGCATCCATCTCCCCTGGCTGAGAACACTGCCATGCAGCAACACCTCCCCAGCCACCCTGGCTGTGAGTTTCTGGATCACTCCAAACTCAGGTCATCAGAGTTGGGGCATGTTGAGCTACCCACTGGGTCATCAAGGTGGCTTTCATATACACTAAGGTTTAACCAAACTGAAGGTAACAGGTCACATCTACAAGCATAGTTTCACATAAAGCTAAAACAGCCATTTGCAGAGCGTGCCACATAGTGGCACAAACATGGAAAATCAACTTTTTTACTTTGTAAATCAAAACTTAAATGTAATATATTTTAATTTTTCAGATTCTTAAATATATTTTTAGCAGAGAACCCATTTTATAAATGCATTAAGACAGTCAAGGGCATTCATTGTTATGGGTTGATGCACTTCCAGTTGCTGAAGAAACTCTGCACAAGCCCTAGCACCTCACTTTGCACCTGGCCATGAATTAATCCCTGACAACCAATGCCCTGCCATATCTGAGTGCTTATTTTTCCCATGTCATCCCATTGCATGCACCATATATCATATTTTAATTAATGGTGATCATTTTCTACACATGGATATCAGCACTTTTATATCCAGTTACAACCTCCATGTTGATATTTTGGTTATAACTGGGAGGTTGTAATCAACACTTGTCAGTCAAGCTTCCCCACAGAAAGCTCATTGGTGCTTACTCCATCTGTGGGCAGGCTAAACTTCCCACATGGTGTGAGAGTGTGTGTGTGTGTGTGTTTATATCTCTCACTGTCTATCTCCAACAGAAGTGCTGATTCAACTGTGCTGAAACAAAAAAAAATGCCCACCAATAATTAAATAAAATAATCGTTGGTGGCGTAAACAGAATTTTATACACATCCTCGTGTGGGATGCTTTTATAAACCCGAGGGCTGTTTATGTAGAATCTCACACCTCGGGTGTGTGAAAGTCTAGTTACCCACACCACACACCCAAATATAATTCTATATATAATTAGCTGCTTAGGGTTGATTATAGCCCCAAACCAGTATATGAAATTCTCTCTTATGCAAGAGTGTGATGTCATTCTCATGTATAATGGAGATCATCACTTACTCTGGTGGCTTTTCTGAGTTGGGCCAGTCTTACTCATCAGAGGAACCAGTAATTATAAAAAGTAAAATATGGGCAGCATTCTTAACTTGTTGTTTTTTTACTCTTTCAGTGTGTGGTACTTGTAGTCTGGCTTCGCTCATGTGTTTTGTGTGGTATCATGCACCTCGGGTATATTAAAAAATTCTAATACATGATTAGCATGATTTTCAGGGATTTTGAAAAGTTTTTCTCAATTTTAGAAATCTGAGAACATCTTCTATCATGCAGAATACAGTTAATAGCCACTGTGAGCTGGGGCTGTGTGTGCTATGCTAATGAGGGGTTCCTTTCATTTTAAAAAACAGCACTGTGGCCGACTGACACTGCTGGTGGCTCGACAGTCTTTAGCCCAAACAATCACATGGAATCACAAAAACATGCTAATTATATAAATTAAAGAAATTCCACACTTGTAAATCTCTCTGATTTCACACCTCATAGGTACTGTGATGTCATAGAACATTTGAGCTTCACTCTCGTGTTCTGTAATGTGACAGTACCTACTTGATGTAAAATGGGTGTTATTTATTCTTTATGGGAGCTGTGCATCAATGTGGGGCTGAGTACATGCGATTTGTGCATATCCTGCCTGCATGGCTCAGCACCTGTAGACAGGAACAGGGTGCGTGATGCGTGACAACATGCCTCCTGCGGGGGTTGCCTGCCATGGCCCCATCCCTGGCGTGCCAACTGCATGGGAGTGGATTGAGAGACACAGGCGAGCATCCAGTCAGATGCCCGTCCTGGGTCCCCAAGTGGATCCCTTGCTCCGTGCGAGTAGGGGATTCTGGGAAGGTGCAGAACTGGTAAAATTACAAAATGCAGGGCAATCGCCTGAATGGACTGCCCCTGGGGCAGCACTGTAGAAGTGTGTGTTGGTCTCCCACATTTTGTGGGGTTTCACTACGGAGGGTGAGCAGTGGTTATGGCAGGGTCCCTGCTACTGTATCCTGCACCCCTCTGGCCCAACACTCTACACCTCTGTGAATGATGTAGAGGGTGGCACACACCCAGACATGCTTCTGGACTAGCCGTGCATGTAGCGCATGACAAGCCAGGGGTTCCTGTGCAGCAGGGACCCATGTCCCTCCGAGAATGCACTCTGGGGTCCATGAGGACTCCCAGTTCCACAAGCATTCAGATGTAGGTTTGCCTATGTATCGCTGATCCATGATACATAGGCAACTTGCCCCGTAATGCAGAAGGCCCTGTATACACTGCTTCCATTATATTGTAATGGGTATGTTTGATTAATTATCTCTTCACATAAAGATTCTAACTTTTTCAGTTTAAGTTCAATGGTTTTACTTTGAAGGTGCAGCTCGGGCTATCGTGATGTCATCAGCATTATGAAAGCTGCTCTCTCTCTCTCTCTCTCTCTCTCTCTTTAGTTAGTCTTCCACTGTGATAGCCCAAAATTGGAAATAAATTATTATAAAATAGGGTGAAAAATCCTTGGCCAATCCCCAGGGCTGTGCAAGGGACTGGTTTTAGTACTGATATTTTTGCCACTGGTATTTGTATCAGTTTGCATGTCCATGTTTAAGAAAAACATATTTTTACATTTCCAACCTGTTTTGTTTTTAATTGTGCCACAAGGTCAAGGAGTTGAGAGTTATTATTTATTTATTGAAATGTTTCACCAGGAAGGCACACTGAGTGACAGATCGCTCGTCTCCCGGTGCAACCTGGAGGGTAGGGGTACAATAGAGTGAGACATTAAACATTCAAGTTACAAGATCAACATTAACATACAGTTGTAAGGCAGGTGTTACAGTGTTAAAACAGTGTTGTGCATAATATGTAGAAAGAGTGGACAATAATAAGTGATGGGTTGATAAGTAAACAAGTGCTTACGTGAAAGAAGGGGAAAGGAGAGGAAAGAGTGAGGTGGGAGAGGGAAGAGTTGTGTCCCAGGAGACCCCTTCAGGATGTAAGGAACCCTGCAAGGGGACTAGGGGATCAGAGAGAAGGGATAGCAGTGTCCAGAGAGACCCCTTCAAGATGTGGGAACCCTGCAAGGGGCTATAGGGCTAGACAGAAAGGGGATAAGGCTGTAGGGATTAAACAGGAAGGAGAAAGTGAAGGAGGAGGTGTGACTTAAATGCTAGGAGGAGAATAGGACCTAACCAAGAGAGGACCCTTCAGGATGCAGGGGTACCCTGTCAAGGAGGTTGGGAAGGTCAGTGGATAGGAATTAAAAGAGTGATAGGAGGTGAGAGAGTGAGAACTGAACCCTGAGGGGAGAATTAGCACCTTTGGGGCTGGAGCCTAATCAATAGTCCATCAGGATACATGGACCCATGGGGAGCATTTGGGGTCCCCTTACACATTCTGTGGCGATCAAGGGAGGCCAGTAAGGGGAGCAATTTTGGGGAAGGGAGGAGAGCTATAAATTTGGGGTGTGTGGGTACACTGGGTAAAATGAAGGTGACAGTAGAGGGACAGGTTTATCCAGGGCTCAGAGGAGGGGTGGGGAGGGACATAGCAGGAGCAGCTAGGTGCAAGGTAATTATTGAGGGCAGAGCTGATGGAGTAGGCAGAGGATGAGTGCCAGATCTGAAGGAGGGAATTCCAAATTTTGGGAGAAGGTAAGAATAATTGGATTGGCCAATTAGGGTGGATCTGCGGGGACTACCAGGGTGTGGGAGTCAGTTGATCTAAGGGAATGGGAGGATGGGGGCGTTGTTATAAAGGAGGAGGTGAAGTAGGAAGGAGCTCACCCAACCAGTGCTTGGAGGTGACTTCAGCACAGTGGAAGAGTTGCCTATTTGTAAGAAAGGGAAGGATAGGGCACTATAAAGATCGCAGTGGTGGATACGAGGAGGGCATCCAGGGCAAGCGGCAGAAGGAATTAAAGTGGGTGTCCAGTCTGGCCATGGAGGACTTAGGGGTAGCACCATAGACTACGTCACAGTAATTGAAAATGGGCAGTATCATCTTCTGAACAAGTTCACGCCTAGCTGTAGGAGGGATGCAACTATGGTTCCTGAACAGGGCACCAAGCTTGGGGTGCAGTTTTTCTGGATCATGTCAATATGTCCAGAGAGTTTAGGTGTTGATCCAACCAAACACCTAAGTACCTGAAGGAGGATGTGTCCAAAGATAAAGTCTCATTAAGGAAGTGGAAAGTGGGTAGGGAGGAAGCCTAGAGAGTCTCTGTCTAGTGCCAAAGGTCATGGAGACAGTCTTCTTGGCATTGAGGAAAGTTAATGGTTAGCAAACCAGAGCTGAACCTTGTCAGTCTTGTTGTAAGCTGGTTGTAACCTCAGCAGAACAGGAGCCAGATGCATACAGGATTGTCATTGGCATACATATGTATAGCAGAGGATGGGGAGCAAACAGAGAGAAGGTCATTTAAGAAGATGGAGAATGGGAGGGGCCCTAATATGGAGCCCTGGAGGATGCCAGTGCTAATTGGGAGGGATGGGGAAGTGGCGGCCAAGATCTTAATTGATTGGGTTCTGCCAATAAGGTAGGCCTTGAACCAGTTTGTGGTGGAGGAGATAGGCTACCTGCGGAGTGAGTCAAGGAGAAGGAAGTGAGAGATGGTGTGAAGGCCTTGGCCAGGTCGAGAAAAATGGCAGAGGTAATTTGGCCACTGTCAATCCTAGTTAGGATGGAGTCAGTGAGCCGTAGGAGAGAGGTGGTAGTTCAGTGGTTTCCAGAAACCAGACTGGAAAGGGGTGAAAACGGAGGTGTCAGACAGAAAAGAGGTGAATGGGAGAGGATAATGTGTTCTTGAAGCTTGGCAAGGGTAGGGATGAGAGAAATGGGCGATAGTTACCAGGGGATGAGAGTCACCCCTTTGGGTATAGGGAGGACCACTGCATGTTTCCATGAAGAGGGACCGAAGTTGTAGAGAATGAGAAAGTTAGTATTATTGAGAGGGAGTAGGTAATGGCGAGTGGAGAGGGAGAGGAGTTTTGGGTCGAGGCCATCAGGAAGCACCTTTAGAGGGTTGATGGTGAGGAGGGCACTTAGGGCATTGTTTGGAGTTACAGTAGTGAAACAGAAGGGAGGTGGGAGGGTGGTGGAGGGGCACACCAATAGAGGGTGATGAGCAGGAGGAGGGATTTCAGTAGCTCAGTGGTGCAGGAGGTATATTTTATTTATTTATTTATTTATTTAGCTTTTGTTGACCGGGTAAGTGCACTAGACAAATCCTGCCTATTTTCAGGCACGACCGGGGAGGATACAGATGAATGCCAACTGACCTTGAAACAGATTAAGCTGTTGGTGGTATTTTAGTGAATGAGGAAATTTGGCCAGGACACGGGAAATTCCCTACTCTTTTCGATAAGTGCCATGGGATCTTTAACATCCATCTGAACTACCACCAATCCAGGCAGATGGGACCTCGGTTTAACGTCTCATCTGAAAGGCGGCACCTCAGAAGTGCAGCACCCCTCTCATGCTGCACTGCAGTGGCAGTACTGGGATATTAACCCAAGTGCCAGATGTGGGAACTGAACCCACAGCCCTCTGATCTCCCGGCCTCAGGCGAATGTGCTACCTACTGAGCCACTGACACTGACAGTATAGTAGGAGTTAAATTCCGCAGCTACGGCTGGTGGGTCAGAACACTAGTGAGCTATTTACCTTATGTGCCGGAGGGTGAGATGAGGGGCAAATAGGGCATTGACCACCTTCAAGAACTTTGAAGGGAATTTATGTTGGTGATGAAGGCAGATTTGAAATATTCAGACTTAGCCAACCTTGTAGCTCTGGTGCAAGCGATTCAGAGTCATACGCTAGTTCGCGAGGTCACTAGGATGCTGAGTAGCTTATGGCGCTTCCAGGCTCGATCTCTGGCCCTGAGGCAGGCCAAAAGTTCAGGGGTTATCCAAGGTAAGTGGTTACCTCTGACTCTGGTTTATTTGAGTAGGGCAAAGGCATTCCAGTTTACAAGAAAGATTTCTTTGAAGTAGGCAAGAGCCTTATAAACCAAGGGAGAGAGGTTAGGGGGACCAGTCAAAGTGGCAATGTTGCTCAGGAGAGGTTCAAGGTCAGGAGACTTGAAAGAGTGTAGTTGTATGGTTTTGTGTGGTGATTTAGTTCTGTGGCTTTTCCTATCTATGAATGTTGGGTTATGGTCACTGAGCACATCGGGGAGGATGGCAGAGCTGATGATGCGGTGTCGGTGGGAGATAAGGGCCCAGTCGACTAGGGGTGCTATTGTGCCTTGTGGTTTGGGTGGGTGGGTTCAGAGTTGGGAGGGATTAGGACTCTGATTTCATTTTTAGTTTTGGTAGTTTTAGATGACAACCAATTTATATTGAAGTCACTTACAATGAATAATTTCCCAAGCGAGCAAGGAAGTGATGGGGATTAGGAAGTCTAGCGACAGAAGGATAGACATTTGGGCGGCAGTAAATGCTGGCTACAAGATTGGGAGAGTGAGGAGAGGTCACATGGATAGCTAGGGAATCATGGGTCTCAGGATTTGAGGATGAGTAGATGATGGAATATTGGATGGAGGCTAGGACATAAATGGCCACACCACCATCCCCTGCCAGCACTGTCTTGTCTTAGCAGTGAGTAGCCAGGAATGGAGACCGAGTGGTCAGGATAATGCTCTTTAGCCAAGTTTCTGAGATGATTAGAATATCTGGTTTTAGCGTACACACCATGATCTGAATCTGGTCTAATTTTTGCAATAAGCACTTGGGTGTTTAGATGTAAGATCTTTAAGCCCTTTGGGAGGGCTGAGAGAAGGAACAGGGGCAGGTAGTACAGAAGGAAGCAACAGCAGGAGCTAGGGGCAATAGGGCCTGGGTTAGGGTGGATATTCCCAGCGGAGAGCAAGAGGACAGCAAGCATGAGAAAGTGGAGCTTAGGGGAGTTTGAAGGGGCTGGCGAGGAGGTTGGGAGATGTGAGGAGAAGGGAATGGATGAGTGAGGAAAAGAAGGTGGAGAACTGCATCAATTTATCAATAATTTAATCAATACTATATGAATATTTAGTTTAAAAATGCATTTTTGTAGTGAACAGTAATAGTCATATATATGTCACTGAGCATCAGTGTAGCTCTAATGTTTCTTTATGTAGTCTAACTCAATTATAAATATTTAAGAGTAATACAGTATCTGTAAAAGTGTAGTATTTTGTGTATTTTTCCCAACTAATATTGGTTTTGCTCAGCCCCAGTATTTGTAAAAAGTGCAGTATTATTGTGTATTTTCACAGATATTGGTTTTGCACAACCCAATTTGTAAAAGTATAAAATTTTGTGTATTTTTAACAACCAATATTGGTTTGCACAACTCAGTATTTATAAAAAGCACAGTATTTTTTGTGTTTTCACAAATAATATTGGTTTTGCATAGCCCCATAATACTGGTTTTGCACAGCCCCAGTATTTGTAAAAAGTGTAGCATTTTGTGTATCTTTCCCAACTAATATTGGTTTTGCACAACCCCAGTATTTGTAAAAGTGTAGTATTTTTGTGCATCTTTCACAACTAATATTGGTTTTCACAGCCCCAGTATTTGTAAAAGTGCAGTATTTTTGTGTATTTTCCCAAATAATATTGGTTTTACTGGCCCAGTATTTGTAAAAGTGAAGTATTTTTTTTTTTGCACTTACTCCCGGCTTTCGTCGGAGGCCTCGTACCCCTCCTACTCCTTCACCTGGACTATTCCAAGGCAAACCCTACCCCAGCTTCATTATGCTCTGGGGCGGGGTGTATGTGATTTTCTCCCATTTTCTCCCTTAACCCCCAAGGATGCTGGCACAAAGGATGTCGTCCAGGCAGATGATGTGCTGACTACGCCGTTGTCAAGTGTCCAGAGTGTATTCCCCTCCCCAAAGAGCCGCCATTGCCCCTGTAAGCCTGTGCTTCCACCAGCCCCCAGGAACATTAGGGTCCGCGAGGCACCCAGTAACCCACCCCTGGAGGAGAAAAGCATCATTGGGATGTCAATCCTCCATCCCCGCTGGTCTCCAAAAACCCTGATCCGTTCCTCAATCCGGGTTGCGGGCGTGTGGCAGTGTGGCGTCAGCGCCTCAAACCTCAGCGCCACGGGCTGGTCAAAAGTGCAGTATTTTTTCCAAATAATATTGGTTTGCACAGCCCAGTATTTGTAAGAAGTGCAGTATTTTCTCAAATAATATTGGTTTTGCACAGCCCCACTAATCACCTTTCTAAGCTGCACAAATATTACAGTATTGATCACAGTTCAGGTCTCAGTTCTTCAACTATGATGCTTCACTCTCTGATACCAAAAGGTCTGAGGTGAAACTTTGTAGTACTATATGTCTGCATACTCTTACCAGTATTTCATCCTGACCCCATCCTGGCAATTCATGTGTAAGAGAGGGACAAATGATGTAACTGCAAATTCTTTTTTTTTGTTGTTTGAAAACTGAGCCAGCTGAAATAAGGGAATCCTCACTCTGATGTGCACAATGTTTTGTTCATTGTACAGCTAAAACATATAAAATAGTGGATGGTGACCATCACAACAAAACTATTTTCCATTGAGGAGTTGATGACATCATAGAGACCTCGAGGCGAGCTCGAGAGTCTCAGGATCATCAACTCCTCGATGGAAAACAGCGCTTGTTGTGGATGGTGAACCATCTACTATTTTGTATAGTATATGGTTCCTGGCTTTTGTCTTTTTTTGTCCCCCTCCCAAAGTTGATGGTTACCTTTGTTATGTTGTGCTGCTCCTGCTCTGACTCATCCTGCTCTCAGTTCAGCTTTACCCGTCCTGCTAGCTCACTTGACTTCACTGCACTCCTGCCATTTGCTGCTTCTCACCACACCCTCTCGCTCTCTTTCAGCAGCAGTTTGTTTTTAAAATAAAAAAATGCTTATGCCACAAAGCCGTGTGGTAGAAGGAAGATTCCCAGGAAGATCCTCCCTCCGTGACTGCCTAATCCCTTGCGCCATGTTTTAATTTTTTTTATGGCGTTGCAGCCAGTGGAATGAGCCAATCAGGAGGTAGGACAAGGCTGAAAAGTTGTTGTACTATTAACGTGACGTCAGAACGATAGTACAACAACTTTTGACTTTGAACTGTCTTACAACAGGATTTAGAAAGACACTAATTTTAATCTACAATAAACCCCAACCATATACTATAATAATTTTGGTACCAAAATATAGGGCAGGGATACCGTAATATACTGATGCATGCATAATGTGTGCTGCCTGTTAATCTTAGTGGTAAAATTAAGTAGTTGCTTTATTGGAATATAAATATGGAAAAAATCATTCTTGCAATGCTTATGAGTCAACGTATGATACTGGGGTATGATATTATTTTTCCATTTAAAAATGTTCGGTTGAAATGGTTATGCATATACTACATTAACAAACAAGAGTCCAGAATACTTAAACAACCATTATATAATAAACAATTCCATAACTTTTGTTGTGATACTTCAGTACAGTGAAGACCAGTTTCAATATCTGATCAGTCTAGTTCTAAGTCTGAATCGTTAGATGAAGAATTGTAGTGTCCTTTATCACTGCATAGGGCGGTTTCATCCAGTTCCACACAGGTTTCCTGAAGGCTTTGTTCTCCATCAAACACTTTCTTTGCATGCTGGATGCCGTTACACCCACCCATTGCTTTCTGGCTGGAACTTGACAGGTTCTGGTATAGCAGCATTCTTGTAACCCGATGTCAGGGTCAGGGACACTGGTTTACCGGGATTGAAAAAGGGCATATTCCATTTGCACATTGTAAAAAGGTATTGTCACGGTGTCTGCTAGGCCAAAATCCAGTTTTACCGCTGTTTGGATTTGTGTACTTTATTTAACAATTTTAACTCTGCTAACATGCATTTTAGCAATTTTGACCTCCACTATTACAGATCCTTCCATCCTTGTACCAATTTAAAGTTATTTTAGGTACAAGATGTGATGGCAGCAACAACACTACAGCCCCGTCCCTAAGGTGTGATGGAAGCAGCACTATGACCCCCATCCTCTGGCGTGACAGAAGCAGCAGCACTATGGCCCCATCCCTTAGGTGTGATGGCAGCAGTACTATGGTCATCATTCCTCATGTGTGATGGCAGTATCAGCACTATGGCCCCCATCCCTCAGGTGCAACGGCAGCAGGCCTACATTCCCCATCCATCAGTGGTAATGGCAGAAGCACTACAGCCCCACCCCTTCGGTGTGATGGCAGTAGAAACAATGCAGTGCACATCCCTCTGGGGTAGTGGCAGTAGTGACAGCACTATGGCCCCTTTCAACACTCACACCCCACATGCACAAGTTACAAATTACTTGGTCTCTTTGCTTGTTAGAACTCAGATGTGAATTAATCTGAACCATCACTGCTAAGGTGGACTACCTTTGTTTTTCCCATCTATAATTTAACTGCCTGAATTGGATATCTGCCTGTGACACCACTGATCAGGGTTAGGGAACAGACTTGGGTGTTGGAGGGCCAGCTGGTGGGTGAAGGCTTAAGTGTCCAACAACCACGGCCCTTCTCCTGAGAGGGAGGGTAGGTTCATGACTCAGCATTTTCTGGCCCATGGTGGAGGCCAGAGGCATGACAACACATCAGTCCTCACTGTGGGAGGAGTGTGATGGATGTCGGCTTGTGCCTTGACATCATGTAGCCTGTCACGCTCCCAAGAAAATGGGAAAACACCCGCTGGCCAACTGAAGGATGGCTGCTGGTCCTGCCATACACCAGAAGCCCCAGACATGTGTCCGTTCAGACCCCCAACATGCCCAGGATACACAGGAAGCTCTTTGGGGCAATAATCCACCCCTGGTAGCCTCCCCACAGGGGTAGGGGCCCACTCAGTGAAGTGTTACTTTGGGTTACCTGGTAGCACAGCAGTAAGGGTCAGTGGATAGTGGTCAGGACTCAGCAGCGGTGATGCGGGGCCTTGGCAGGCTTGAAGAAGTGGATGGCCAGGGGTAGGGAGGTAACAAAAGCGACTTGAATTTGCTTCTTTGAAATAAAGTGTTTTCACCTAAAAAAAATCCACAAGTGATTAGTGGAGGACCTTCAAATGGATTCATGCATCTCCTAGACATGTGGATGCTTTTTTCTCACTTGGTGTCCATGAAAGGGTGTCTCCCAGTTTTCATGTCTTTGTTCAGATGTGAATTGAGCACTACTCTGCCCATCAGCATCATACAGCCCCTGGGGTCTTACCTTGTTAAGTACTCTTAAATACTTAACATGTGCTTTTGTTGAAGCAGTCTATCAGAAAACACTGTGTTGTCACAGAGACAGAACCAGCAGGTGGGAGAAAAGGTGCAAATGATCCAATTCAACTAAATGGGGTGCTAACTGTGAAGTCTTTTCATAAGTAGTAAGGCAGTTTCTTCTTTGTGAACATACTTTCATTCAGACTAGTTTTCATTCAAACAACTGAGGATTTTGGATGGCCTACTGATTATAAACTTGAATAAGTTAGTTGGTAACAGTGATCCTGCATTTAGCAATCTACAACCTAGATGCTTATATGCAAGGAATACAATAAAAACCTGACTAAAATCTAAAAAGAAGCTTATAAAACGTATCTGAATATTTATCTTTACATATACAAAATCATTGCAGCCAAGTAAAACTCAAGTAAATTACATGGTACCCTGACTACTATTCTATGATATAGTAAACATATATTGGTATTTTTTATATTCTTTGTAAAGCAGGTAAGGCCCACTAGGCAGAACTTTCTGTTTTAAGGAGTGACCTAGAAGCACTTGGGGGTTAAGTGACTTGCTTGGACGCAAGTGGAGGTTGTGGGACTCAAACCCAAGTCTGCAGGATGTACCCAGTTCAATCACCGTTTGTTACTCTAACCACTAGGCATGGGTGGTTAAACTGAATGGCTGATTACAACAAAGCAGTCCGGTCATTTCCTTACTGTTTCTATATGCAGCAAAGCAAAAGAATGCAAGCACAGCAGCATTCATTTTAAGATGCTGAAATCTGGGTTAGCCGCTGGCGCTGCAGTAGCAATATTGCTTGCAATGCCAGTGACCCAGGGTCAGAAGCAAACTCGGGTTGCTGGAGGTCTGACCAGGAGTAGGATTGAGCACCTGGGGACTGCTCTCCTCCTCTGGGGAGGGTAGGCTGCAGGTCCTGCTTCTTACCACCACTGGTTGTGACCACGGGTGGTGGTGTAATGGTGCTGCAGAGTGATCAGGAGGAGAAGGCTAGCCAGGATCTGGAGCAGTGGCATGTCTCTATGTGACCTACCTCCTTGGATCTCTGGTGCTTTTGCTCTCAGGACAGAGACCAGAAAACCAGGAACAATCACCCCACATCGCCCACTAGCAGAAGGGACCCAGGTGCTCCAGACTTCATAACCAGGCTCCATGGGGACCCACTGGACTGCCTGAACACACTAAGGAGTGTTGAGGGGTGACCTAGGGTCCCTCCTTCCACCTGGGGGACAACCCAGGCAGGATAGGGGGTAGGCCCACAGGAGCTCCTGAGCATTACCTGGGGTGAAGCTAGGGATACTGATGCTGTGAGAAGGGACATAGAAAGAAAATAAAAAAAATTAAAAGATACTGAAATCTTAGAGATTCTGTGCAGTGACATGCAATTTCCGTGAGGCACCGGTGCAAGAATTCAAAATCCGCAAACCAAGCAGGATTCCGTGATTGTTACAGTGTTACGGTAAAATGGAAAACCAGGGTCCCTGGTCAGGGTCTGTGGTCTGCATGGAGGCAAGAGACTCTGAGCAGGATGGGTTTGGACTAACGAAGCATTTTTGTGTTTTGTGCTAATAAGGCAAGATGTGCATTATTCACATATCTCAGGTTTGCCTTTCCACACAGAGTGCAGATTACTCTTTCAATTGTAACAACGTATGCCTGCACAGATTATTAAATTAGTGGATTGTTGAAAATAATATTCTCATATTCATTCACTATTCTGGAAAAATTGCCATGAAAATACTTGTGTCAGTATCAGTGGAAATGCTGATATCTTGCCATTTGTGTTGTACTGTGATGGGGATAACTTAATAGGCATCAGACTTCTGGAAGCTGTCAACTGATAACCACTGCATTTATACAATATGTTTTGAGATAACGGGTAGATACAAACTGTTATCACAGGCACCATAAAGACATTAGTATCTTTTCATGATGTATTATGTCATATTGATATCTCTCCTTGTTGCACTACATCAAGTGCATCTTACATAGAAGTGGTAGTAGATCTCAGAAATGTAGCCAGTCCCACACAAGCACAAATAAAGCGCTGCAATTGGCTAGCTTCTGAATTCTACTCCTGGGCTCTGAGCCCTGCAGCAACTGTGAAAGAAGTAGAAAGTTAGTCACACACTGCAAATTCACAAGTACTTGAATGCATTCAAATCATATTTATCCCAAATCATATATCTGTTTAAAAGAACATGACATGACCTGACTGAAGATATCATAGTTATCAAGGCCAATGATATTAGGATATTTCACCTGGGTCTTTGTCATTAAGTGAGATATCATAATAGCATTGGCCAGATACCTGTATGTCCCAGACAGGCTACATATGAGTAGGAGAGCTTAGCAGTCTTGAAACAGAAGTTGAGGTGGGTTATATGGCAACCAGGATTAAATTAAAACAAAAACACAATGGAGTTAGCACTAGGACGTGGTGCTTCCATACTAGCTTGAATTCATGAAAAACTTAAAAGTAGAGCACACACACTCTCATTTTATTTATTTAGTTTTTGTTAACGGGTAAGTGCACTAGCCAGCTAGTGACTATTTTCAAGAGCACGACCCAGGAGAGTACAAGATAATACATACTCTATGTGTTTTACATAGACAGTACAATAAGCAAGTCAGTACAATGTTTAGACAGTAGAGCAGAGGTTATGTGGCTGAGATAACAGTGGCACTGATCTAGGCAAGACATCACTGGTCAGTACATACATACAGCATTGTTCAGTGTGGTACATAACAAGCAGTGTGGTTAACAGTATCAGAGATAGGGTTATTCAATGTTCACCAGGCAGAATAAGTAGCAGACAAGCGGGGGAATAAGTAAGTAGGTGAGTATGTTGACATGCCATGGGAGGGGCAATCGAGGCCAGCAAGGGCTATGAGGGAAAGGACCTAACAGTGATTATGGCTTTGGCAGCTCAAGGTGCCAGCAGGCGACCGGGCTCATGGTTCTGCTTCTTGGATGTGAGCGTGGCAGGCAGCCCCTGAACAGCAGGCTTCCTAGGAGGTGCAGTCTTTAGCGATTAGTTGAGAATAATAGGTTCCATGTCTGGGTCTCTTTGGGCTGCGGCGGTGGTTCCCACCAGCAGCACGGGTGCAAGGAGGACAGAATCCTAAGCCCAGAAATTGGCTTGGAGGGTACACGCTATTATGGCTTGGCGGCACAAGGTACTACTTGTCGACTGGGCTCCTGGTACTGCTTCTGGGCATGAGTGCGGCAGGTGGCCCTGAAACTAGGATGCCTGGGGGCGGGCGCGAGTCTTCCCCTGGATACCGCTAGCCAGCGGTTCCAGAGGTGGGTTTGGAGACTATCGAGGTGGGTCAGTGGCAGTGCTGGGAGCAGGAGGGTGATCCTAAGCCCCGGAGGCTTGGAAGATTGCTCGATAAATTCGGCTTTAGCAGCTCTGGGTATCAGCTGCGGCCAGGCTCCTGGTACTGCAACTGGGCTTGAGCACGGTGGGCGGTCCCACTCATCCTGCTACTCGGAGGTACAGTGGCGGGTTTCGGAGACTATCGAGGTGGGTCAGGAGTAGTGCTGGGAGCTGGGAGGAGGCGATCCTAAGCCCGGAGGGCTGGAAGGTTATCGACAAATACAGCTTTAGCAGCTCTAAAGTACCAACTTGCGGCCTGGCTCCTGGTACTGCAACTGGGCTTGAGCATGGCGGGCGGTCCCAGTCATCCGGCTACTTGAAGGTGCAGTCGCAATTTATGGTGGAAACCACTGGGGAAGCGGTTTGAAGGCAGGTCCCTTAGGCTACAGAGGTGTGTCCACAGCAGCTCAGGGGATCACGGAGGTGATCCTAAGCTAACACTGGAGTGATCCTCAAGTGCTGGGGGTGCAGAGAAAGCAATCCGAAATCCCAACGGAGCTTAGGGTGACCTAACGGCGAGTTACAACTTTGGCGGCTCAGGGTACAGGGTCATTACAGGCACAGGTCTATTAAAAATTTTGTGTGAGCTACACCAACTAGCCGTTTCAGATGTAAAACACATCCTTTCTTTGAGAAAGGATGTATTTTATCAAAGCAATTAGGTTGGTATGACTATTAATAAAATTATTTTAATAGACCTATGCCTAATAATAGTGTGTGTGTGTTTCTACTTTTTATGTTTTTCAAGGATTAAATTAAACTAAGAGGGGGGCAGAAGGTTGGTGGACAACTACGTCTCCAGGCCAGGGAGGCCAGAGTTCAAATTGGGGATGACAAAATGTAAAGAAGAGCAGAGAAGGGCAAGGGAAATACTGGAGGGTAGTTTTCCTGAGTGTGAAGAGCCTGGGGAACAAGCACTTGAGCTGCAGGCACTGATGGCAGAGAGGGAGGTTGACATAGCTGCCATCACGGAGGCGTGGGTCACCCAATACCATGACTGGGACCTGCTGATCCCGGGTACAGGCTATACAGGAAAGACAAGGAAAAAGGGAAGGGAGGTGGCAATTTATGTTAAGAAAGAATTCTATGCAGCAGAGAGGGAGAAGGTCAGAGCCTTATGGCTACTAATCCAGGACTCAAAAGGCTGGGAGGTTGCATTGGGGGTGGTTTATAGGCCACCATCTCAAAATGATGTAATTGATAGGGAGCTGGGAGAGCAGATAAGAAGGGTCAGTGCTAAGGGTAACATCGTGATAGTGGGGACTTCAATCTGCCTGCGGGAGATGGAGCACCCAGCCACCACAGACATCAGGAACAGGTCCTTCAGGAGGCTTTCCAGGACAACTTCCTGGTGCAGATGATAAGTGAACCAACTAGGGAATGTAACATACTGGACCTCGTGCTGAAAAATGGAGAGAATATCCAGGAATTGGGGATGGAGAACCCCGGCAAGGGTGGCGACCACACAGTGTGGTTCTCACTCAGTATGGGTAAAGGAACTGCTAGCACAGGGACAAAGGTGATGGGCGTCAGGCAAGCAAATTTTGGAAGCATGAGGGAAATATTGGAGGGGCACCTCAGCATTTGCCACACATGGATGCTAACCAGAAATTGGGGATTATCAAAAGTGGGTTAGCAGAGGCCACCAACACTTGCTCAAAGCTCCAGAGCAAAAGACCAGGTCTAAGAGACCAAGCTGGATAAGTCAGGAAGTATTTGGAAGTAAAGGTAAAGGGCTGCCTTCAAAATACATGAGATCAAATGGTAGGAGGATAAGGAGGAGTACAGGAAGAAATCAAGGGAGGTGAGCAGATCAGTCAAGGCAGCCAATTCAACTAGGGACTTAGGCTGACACAGGGGATCGGAAAGGGAAAAGGATTTCTTCAAGTACATAAGAGAGGGAAGAAGCTGTAAGGATCAGATTGTTAGGATCAAGGTAGAAGAGGAGGGCAGAGAAGGGAGTGGAGCAGGTAGAAGCGCCTCAATGAGACTTATGTTCTGTATTTACCAGGGAGAAGATGGGGATAAGAAATGGGGTAATCCCAATGAGCAGAGTCCTGGAAGGTCTTAGGGCCCTGAAGGTGGATGAGACACCAGGCCTGGACAGCATACACCCCAAGGTGTTGAGGGAGTTGGCAGAGGGTCTAGTGTGACCACTGGCAAACTTGTTCCAACACCTCTCTGGGGACTGGTTGCATTACCCAGGACTGGGGATAGTGCATGTGGTGCCCCTCACAAAAGTGGACCCAGGATGTACCAAGGAACTACAGACCAGTCAGCCTCACCTCCATCATAGGAAGCTAATGGAGACCATCTTCAAGGAGATGCTAGTAGCCTTCCTGGAGGAAGATGGCCTACAGGATAGCAAGCAGCATGGATTTGTCTTGGGTAGATCATGTCAGACCAACCTGGTTGACTTTTATGACTGGGTGACTAGGACATTCAACAAGGGCCATGGGATGGGTGTCCTGTATCTGGACTTCAGCAAAGCCTTTGACTCGGTGCCACATGGTAGGTTGATTGCTAAACTGGAAAACCTGGGAGCAGGAGAGAAGCTGGTGGAGTGGGTTAAGCACTGGCTGCAGGATAGGCAACAGAGGGCAGTTGTCAGTGAGGAGCGCTCATCTCAAGGCTGTAACCAATGGAGTTCCACAGTGCTCAGTGCTATGTCCTGTGTTGTTTGGCATCTTTTGCTGACATCTCAGATGGTATTAGGAATAAGATCAACCTTTTTGCTGATGATGCAAAGATCAGTGCGGTGGTGGACAGTGCAGAAGGGTGATTAAGACTACAGGAAGACCTGGACAAACTTGGGTGCTGATCAGATACCTGGCAGCTGGATTCAACATGAAAGGTGCAACATCATGCATTTGGGAGCCAGGAACAATTGATATTGTTATAGGCCTGGGGGTGGGGTACAAGTATCCACTACAAAGGAGGAAAAGGATCTTGGGGTGCTAATCACAGGGCAAATGAACCACTCAGCACAGTGCAGAAGGCAGCAGCTAAAGCAAATAAGATGTTGGGGTGTTTTACCAGTGGGATCACTCCCGAGGAGGTCACCCTGCCACTGTACAGGTCACTGGTCAGAGCGGACCCTGGAGTACTACGTGTAGTTCTGGTGTCCCTACCAAGAAAGACATTGATCTACTGGAGGGTTCAGCACAGAGCAACCGGGATGATCTTTGGAGCGGAGGGCAAACCCTATGAAGAACTGCTGCAGGAGCTCAACATGTACTCCGTGGAGAGAGGAGGATAGAGGGATGTGATCGAGACCTTCAAATATATGAAGAACATAAATAGGGTTAGTATGGAGGGATTTTTAGGTTAAAGGGAGGGAGAGACACTAGAGGCACAGTCTGAAATTAGGGGAGGAAGGTTCAGGAGGAAAATAAGAAGGCCCTACATCACTGAAAAGGTGGTGGCAGGGTGGAACACAACACCAGAGGGAGTGGTATCCTTAGTCAGTGGGCAGTTTAAAGGGGATGGGACGAGGGCAAGGGAAGGGTCACTGCTATACAGGGAGGAGGGGACAGCTGCAGAGTAACAGGTGATAGCTGCACACTCAAGCACACTCGATAGACCAAGTGGCCTGTATCTGCTGGCATTTTCATATGTTCATATATCCCTATAGTTACACTGTAGTTATCATGCCAGCTCATCTTTCTTGTTCTCTTTGCAGATTAGAATTCGATGTACTGAGAATCAGTTCAGGCAACTGTGAATGGTCAGCATTTGTAACTACAACTATCGTGTTCCTGAACTAAATGAAATCACCGCTGTGACTGTCCGTGCGACATTAACCTTCTCCAAGTTACCCCAGTCATGGTTTAGCTGTTAATGCTCTGTAATCTGGCTGAAACTCACATCTGAAGAAAGATGACCTATTAGATTACTCAAATACTGTGTAGCATAGAGTCTTATTCATAAAGTTCACTTCCTAATATTCATTATTAATTTCCAGTTATAGAACTTGCAATGTTGCACTGTACTAGTTCATCATACTACATGGTTTGATTATTGTAGAATAAAAGCATACATTTAAAACAACTTGTAAACCCAACTGCTCAGCTGCATCCCCATATTCTGCCAGTGTGGATACTGGAAGCCATAAATTCTGATAGCTAACTAGGATGGTCTGGGATCATATGAGTTGTATATCTGCAGGAACACATCTGAAGAGTTGCAGTGTCTAGCCTTAGCTGTCTGTGGCATCACCACTATAAAATGAGATGTACTGTGGTCACTATATAATATGCTCAGTATGATTATGCCTGTTGAGCATAACTTGAATATCAACAGTTCAGGAGTCCGGTGTGAAAGACTGGGCCTTGTAGAATGTAAAGTACATTAGCCAGTATGAACATATTGCTGGGTAGGAGTTACCAGAAGAAATCCAGTGACTTGTTCAGCCTGACAAAAGCTTTGGTTATGAGTGTTCTGAGTAACTGACAACATGTAAGTTAATTAACAGACATGTTTTGTGTTTTAATGTTGTCAGTTGGCTAAATAAGAAGCTGAGTCCTGCAACTCATGATATATGTGTAGAAACAATTGGGAAATGCTGTGGCAGTCTATGACCTGCAGATGGAGCAACGTGGTTACCTTGTATGAATCAATTTATTCATTGGTCAGCAAACTGAGAGAATATCTCCTGATTACAATTACAACGAAAGTCATCATGCATATTACAGATAGATAAAATATGGACAACACATTATTTGGAACCACACACACACCAGCAAACATCTGATCTGAGCTTACAGAAACTAGCATGCACTGCAGGCTGTTGAAGCTCCTGCCACTACAGTCCTTCTCTGATGTAAGCTGCAGGGGTTCTGGGATGTCTGGTTACAGTAAATGTCAACCTGGAAAGCAATAGAATTATCCTGATACAATCTACTACACTGCAGTAAATAGTAAGTAAAAGAAACTGTTTTGCACACAAAGTGCAAAGTGGGACCAGTCCACATTTGGGTGTGAAGCTCTTAGTACTGACTGTTCCCTTTAAAAACTGCTGGAGAAACACATTTATGATCAAAGGAAGAATGAAAGTCCCTTACTACATGGGAGACTACATGGAGAGCATTATGAATAGGACTAATGCCTAAAATGAAAATGAGATATTAAATTATGAGTTAACAGAAAATGATAACGTTGTCCATTAATTTCTCAAATATTTTTTATGAAGATTTATAATATTGTGGTTGGTCTGTAACAATCAGGATCCTCTACAGAACCACCGTTAAAGATGGGAGATCCTCTACAGAACCATCGTTAAGATGGGAGATCCTGTACAGAACCATCGTTAAAGATGGGAGATCCTCTACAGAACATCATTAAAGATGGGGATGACATACACAATTTTCCAGGTGTCCTGCACACACTCCAGGAGCAAGTGTGTAACCTTCACAATGCACACAGTTGGCAGGAGAATCCAGTACAGGATTACAGGAGTTGAACCCAAACCCAGATCTCCAAGGTGGCAGTAATTTTTATTTCCTAGAAAAGTGAAAATTGTTCTGTAAGATCACTTCTAAGCTAAGAACTAATTGGCAAAGTGTATGAATGTGTGGCACTCCATCAATTAATACATTCTGTTAAATGTTACTCAATGAAAAATGGTCCTTAGTTTAGATTTTGTGAATGACAATAAATGTTGAGACAGCCCTACATTTTCTAAACTCAATAATTAACACGAAATAAGTAGTTATTAGAAGCTTATGAATAGGGCTCTAAATGTCTTATGTTCACTGTTAACAATCACACTGTGTAGAAACAAATGATTTACTTATACAATAACTGCGTGTAGAATGTGTGTGTCTAATAAATAAAACCTGTTGCTCAACACCATTTACTAACTTGCTGTTCTGAGTTTTGTAATAAAGCATATCTACAGTAGTAACACACTAATCTTGGTCACTATGCACTATTTATTTTATTTATCTATTTATTTGAATTTTGGTAACCAGGTAAGTCCACTGAGACAATTACAGTCCCTTTTTCAGGGTCGTCCGGGAAGGAACAACAATAAAAAGACAATATAATAGGCAATTTTAAGAGATTCAAAGACAATAGCAAAAACTTGAGAACTGAAGGCAACTTGAGTCATATGGAACATGACAATTCAATACAGGTTACAGTACAGCAGATGCACAGAGAGCCACTATGTAAGAACAGTCTTGTAAATCAGACAAACACATTTAGAATAGAGTGCCATGCCTACTAAAAATTTCAATAGATATATACAATACAATATAGGTAAAAAACAAATGACTACATTAGGCATATACATATTATACAGAGGTACAATGCCTACGGAGAATTACAATGGATATATACAAAGAAATAAAATAAGTAGAACAGATAAATACAATCAGGTTTATTCACATGATACCATGGCATGGATTTGACATGGTATGTGCCAGAAAGGAGCAAACGAGCTGTGGAACTATGCACTTCACACCCAGCCACAGATGGTCCCATGGGGATGAGGGTTTTACTGTCCATGGCTGTCCCAATGTGCTCCACTAAGAAAAGGACCAGTGTGTTTGTGTGTGTGTGGGGGAGGCTGGCTGGACTCCAAGCTTTCAAATGGAAGCTGCAGCTTGTCCCAGAATAAATGCCCTGCTCCATGTAAAGATTTCCATTCTCCTGAGGTGCTGCTGCATTTTATCTGTTTTATTATGGCCCCCAGACATGATCCTCACCCAGCCCTCTGTGGCATGGAGGAGTAACATTATTGAACCAGGAAATAAGAAAATAATTTCTGTCCATTTAATCAGAAAAAGAGTTCCCATGTGAAAGGGCATCAGATACAACTATAAGAGGCAAGGACCCCGATGTGATGCAACCTGACTCGTGTACTTCATTCTACATAACACAGCAAACTAGTGGTGGTTAATAAATTGAGTAAATAAATAAAGAACACATGACTAGTTGCGAGTGGAATAACACGTTTATTGCCACAAGTGAATATTAAGACCGTAACTCATGGTGGCTTAGCCATGAGTTTGTTATGAAGGTCTTAGCACCCATGTGTGGAGATAAATGTGCTATTTCACTGCAATTCATGAAGTATTCGAGATCTCACACTATGGTAAAGACAGTATATGGTTACCCTTTGTTGTACATGGACTTCTTTTCCAGTTAAAAACCTGTTGTACCATGGTTCAAAGGTCAGACACTGCTGATGTACCCTTCTGTGATGCAGCAGCTTTTTTTGTTTGATTAGAATGGGAACTCGTACCAACCATTGTTTACTTTTAGTTCCATCACACAGAGAACCCACTCTCCCATAACACAAAATCTTCTCGTTTCATCATTTTACATAACTGAAATCCACCCCAGCTACATGAGGGTGAGTTTCTTTTGTTGAAAAATTGTAGTAAAAAACTAAACTGAAGATTTCTTGGGAGAAAAAGCAACATTCTTTTATTTTGTTTCAAGGAATATACTATACAAAGTAAAACATGAACAGTCATGCACAACTTAGCGATGCTTCTGTCTCAGAGTTCTGATAACATCTGGACCTCTCAAGCTTCCCCTCAAGGTCTTTTGATGTCATCAGAACCCTTTGATGGAAACACAGCCTTGTTGTCCAGGGTTTCCAATGCATTATTCTATAGGGGATATTCCATAGGGTATGCAGGACTAAGCTTTTTCACTTTGGAATCTTGACAACAATTCAGTCAAGCAACAGTGGTGGGGA
This sequence comes from Neoceratodus forsteri, assembly GCA_016271365.2. Lineage (NCBI taxonomy): Eukaryota > Metazoa > Chordata > Ceratodontiformes > Ceratodontidae > Neoceratodus > Neoceratodus forsteri. Next base: position 795,680,479 of record CM028134.1, on the reverse strand, counting down.
AAGTAGAGCTCTGAGTTCTAAGCCAGCACTGTTTGCAGCATTCATTCCAGAGTTGTACAAATAAAAGTTTTAGACCGGGGACGAAATCCCATGCATGCGAAGGAGCGGACTTAGCAAAGATCACGCATGTGCAACAGTGTGCTGCTCTTGTGCACGTGTGGGATTTGCCCGATCTAAAACCTTTATTTGTATAACTCAGAGTGCTCGATTTGTTTCTGTAGCTCCCACAAAGTATTTGGCTACTGTAATTGATTGGTGGAGCTTGTTTTTATACTGTGCTCATGAAAAAATGCAGTTTGGAACTCGCAACGTAGCAGACTTACGTTCCTGACCGGTACATGCTTCCAGTAGGCACGTGATCTAAACTCAAACTAAGCGGACAACTTATGAGGTAAAAATAAGCAAAACAGGTACAAAGTGGAATTTTGAGATATGGGGGGCATTCTACAGTAATCGTTTATTGGTGTGTGCCAATGTGATTTTGAAGCAAATGAGAGGCAAAGCTGACAGTGCCCCTTTACAAGCAATAATACCCAACAGGTGGGAAGGTATTGGGCAACACCAGACCGCCCAGGGGCATGAGGAGTTACCGGGGACAGATGGAAGGTCCATGGATTTAGACAGAGGGCAGGCAACCAAGCTGGAAAGGAATAAAAAGCAAAGCCTGCAAAAAGTAGGTACATTGCTGTGGTTTTGCTGTTACACTGAGTAGAGCTGTAATTTAAAAAGTCATTGGATCAAATTCTATGTAACTATAAGACATTCAGACTGAGGAGCAGTGTTGGGAGGGACTGGAGGGCTGCAGTTCCCATGGATAGAGGCAGCTCTGCTGGCTTGGAGCAGCTACTTCATCGGTCGGCATTTGAGGGCCCATGGGACATAAGCAAGTCTATGAGATTTATGTAGTTTGTTTATTTATTTATGTATTCCAGTTTGGGATTAAATACCTTTGAGCCGATGGCTCATTTACAAGATTCCAAGTCAGACATAGTACAAAATGGATAAACCAACAAAACAGTATGTACAAAGAAAATACACATGTATACATACAGGATACATTGATGCACAAAATACATTGGCATACAAAAGATTCCTTTGTTTCACGGTTACATAGGTTAAATAAAATAAACTATTGCACTTATTTGGTTAGTTACTCATTTGTTACAATTTGTCTAGAAATTCACAACAAGATTTCACGTCAGTTCAACAAATAGAACAAGTAGTACCAGACTGTTCTAAGGAGTAAGCTGCCCTGTGCAAAGTGCCTAGGTCAGCAAAAGGATTTCAGGATCATGTGTTTGGGTAGTGTAAGGCAGCCAGAAGAAGGCTTCATTCAGGATGTGTATAGTGGCAGCCTTGTGATGGGAGGTGGAGGGTCAATGGTGAGAGATGGGGATATAAAGTATAGGGAGGGTGGTCAAGGGGTTGGCGGTGAAGGGAGAAGTAGCACATATGGGAGTGAAGCGAAATTAGGAGGGAGGGAGGGTGAGTACAGTGTGCGGAGTGGAATAAGGAGAGGGCAGTAAAGGGGTGGGAGAGGGTGAGAAGGTAGCAGAGGGTGGCAACAAGGGGGCAGGGGAGGAGAGGGAGGAGGAAATGGCGGAAGGGGATAAACCTATGGTAATGTTACAGTAGGAGGTTGGAGGGTGCATTTACTGTAATTACAACAATTTTTTCAATGTCGTTTGTGTTTTCCATGTTAACAGATGCTTTTATGATATGGGTGGGGAGATGACTGGCTGATAGCTGTTGCTCGGGACATCACATCTTTGTTACCGAGAAACTTGAGGAGGTCAAGATCATGGCAGTTGGGGTTCAATGCCAAAGTGCAAAATCATGCATCTAGGGCATACAAACCCAGGTGCTGATTATAGGAAGGGGTGCTGACAGTCACTAAACAGGAAAGAGACCTCGGGGTTCTCATATCTGATTACCCCAAAGTGGCAGAGCAGTGTGACAAAGTAGTGGGTAGGGTCAGTGGGATGCTGGGATGCATAGGGAGAGGTATCTCCAGCAGGAGGAGGGAGGTGGTGTTGCCACTGTATTGCTTGCTGATGAGACCCCACTTGGACAACTGTGTCCAGTTTTGGAAGCTGCGCCTCAGAAAGGCCATAGAAGGGTGGAGGCAGTCCGGGGGGTTAACTAAAATTGTGCTGGGGTTGCACAAGAGGCCTGTGAGGAAAAACTGAAGGATCTGTGTCAACATGTACACCCTGGAAGAGAGAAGAGTGAGAGGGACATAATAGAGACCTGCAAGTACCTCAAAGGGTGAATAATGTGTAGGAGAGTCTTTTTCAAATGAGAAAGGCACCAGCACCAGGAAGCATGCAAGAGCCAGGAGGTGGGAGTTTAAAAGGGCTGGAGGAAATACTTATTCACTGAAAGGGTGGTAAATGCCTGGAACAGACTTGCAGCAAAAAGAAGTGAAGGCAAAACAGGAGGGGCTTCAAGCATTCGTGGGATAGACATAAGGGTATATTGGAAAACAGGCAGGGAGGAGGGAGGGTCACAAAAGGCCAGCTAGGGTCTGTAGAGGCTGATTAGGCAGGGAATATCAGGACAGACTTTATGGGCCAAGTGGTCCTTTTCTGCCAACAAATTCTATGTTTCTGTGAACATGGAATGTGATTGTTATGAAGCTACATGGAAAATGACATAGGCTGCAGGGAGGTAACATGTTATTCTCCCTGAGGTGAATAACAGGACTGAATAAACATTTTTATTCAGCCCTGCTATTCATCCCTCTCATGGCATAAACATGTTATTTTGGGATAAACATTTATTTTCACTCAGAACATGTTATTTCAGTTAGAACATGGGATTTCCACTTAGAATATGGAAACAGAACACACCGAACAATTGGCCAGCTAGAGTTTACAATGGAAAGAAAAGTAATTTTCAGCTAAAACAAGATAAAATGCTAATAAAATAGTAAAACATGATGTGTTAGAGTGAAATACATAATGGGTTGCAGTGGAATAACACATTTATCTCCAAGCCTGAGTGGTAAGACCTTCCATACTAACATGTGGTTTTGCCACTTGTGAGTTATGGATCTTGATACTTACTACTGAGATAAATGTGTTATTCCATTGCAGCTTATTATATGTTCCCTGTTTATTAATGTGTGAAATTACATTGACTTGTACAGAACGTATTTCATATAATGACATGCCAAGCTCCATATTTAAGGCAGTATAGCGTAGTGGTTAAGAAACACAGAAACATAGAATTTGACGGTGAGATAAGGACTGCTTGGCCTACCTAGTCTGCCCATTTCCCTACCTAACGGATAAGCTGCAGATCCTAGTTAACCAACAGCCAACTTCCTCCTACTCCCCACTAGAATTGTCTTATGTCTGTCCCATGCATTCTTGAATTCCCCCACTGTTTTTGACTCTACGACCTCCTCAGGAAGGCTGTTCCATGTATCCACAACCCTCTATGTGAAGAAATACTTCCTCACTTTACCTCTGAGCTGTCCCCCTCTATCTTCAAATTGTGCTCCCTTGTTTTGCACATCTCTTTTCTGAAAGATGCTACCCTCTTGAACTTTGTTGATTCCCTTTAGGTATTTGAAAGTTTCTATCATGTCCCCCTCTCCCTCCTTTCCTCAAGGCTATACATCTTTAGTTCCTTTAGTCTTTCTTCATATGTCTTCTGATGCAGACCCTGCATCATTTTGGTGCCCTCCTCTGGACAGCCTCCACCATGTCTATGTCTTCTTGAGATGGGGTCTCCAGAACTGAACACAGTACTCCAGATGTGGTCTTACCAACTGCCTGTACAGAGGCCCAACAACTTCCTATTTTCTACTGGTGATGCCTCTCCCTATGCATCCCAGTATCCCTCAGCCCTCCTTGCCTTCTCACATTGCTGGCCCACCTTTAGGTCATCTGATATGACTACCCCCAGGTCCCTTTCCATTTTTGTTGTTGTCAGTATCTCACAGCCCATTGTGTACTCTTCCCTGGGTTTTGTTTCCCAGGTGCATTACTTGCACTTCTTTGCATTGACTCTAAGCTGCCATACATCTGACCATTCCTCCAACCTTGCCAAGTGTCTTTTCATCCTTTCCACCCCACCTTGTGTATCAACCCTGTTGCAGATCTTTGTGTCATCTGCAAAGATACATACTTACCTTCCAGTCCCTCTGCAATGTCACTTATAAAGACATTAAAAGGACCAGCCCCAGTACTGAACTCTCGGTACCCACTAGTAACCCTCCTTTCTTCACTGTGGACCCATTTACTATTACCCACTGTGTCCTGTTGTCCAACCAGTGTTTTACCCAGGCTACCACCCTGGGACCCACTCCCAGGCTGGCTAATTTGTTTATTACTCTTTTGTATGGGACTGTGTCAAATGCCTTGCTAAAGTCTAGGTAGGCCATGTCCACAGCCCCTCCCTGGTCTACTGCTTTGGTCACCCAGTCAAAGAAATCAATTAGATTTGTCTGACATAACCTTCCCACTGTGAATCCATGCTACTCGGGTCCTGTGCCCCACTGGCCTCTAGGTACTCAACAGTTCTTTCCTTCAGAAGTGATGCCATCATTTCCCTACCACTGAGGTCAAACTGACAAGTCTGTAGTTTCCTGCCTCTGTCTTGCTCCCACTTTTGTGAAGGGAATCACATCCGCCCTCCTCCAGTCCTCAAGTACCACCCCATCCTCCTATGATTTATTAAAAGGGTAGTTTAAAATTCTGGGGTGAATCCCATCAGGCCCCATTGCTTTATTCACCTTCAGTTTTAAAGTTCTTTCAGAACCCTTTCTTCTGTGAAAGGACTAATATTAACCCTCCCATCCAGAGTGCTTCTATTGACTGGATTAGGTATTTCCCCTGCTTTTTCGTCGTGAATACTGAGCAAGTATTCATTCAGTATCCCTCTTTTTCACTGTCGCCTCTGCCCAACCACCTTCCTCTTTGTTAAGCCTCAGTATCCCTGCTTTAGTCTTTCTTTGCTCCCTAATGTACCTATAAAGGTTTTATCCCCTTCTTAACTGAGTTGGCTATCTTTCCTCGGTTTGGGCCTTTGCTATTCTGACTGCCTTGCCCGATTCCTTCTGCTTTAACTGGTACAGTTCTCTGTCCTGCTCCTTCTATGTTTCCTTATACTTCCTGAATGCTATCTTTTTTCCCTTACCTTCCTGCCACTTCTTTTGAGGACCATAGTGTTTTTTTCTTTCATTTTGATTTGTTTATTGCTTCACACAAAGACTTGTTGCCTCTGTGATGGCGGTTTTGATGTTTCCCATTGTTGCTCCACCCCACCTTCTTGCCTGTTTGCAGTGCTTTTCTGAGGCACTCTCCCATTTTGTCAAAATCAGCCCTCCTGAAGTCCAGTACCTTCACTTTTGTGTGGCTTGACTCTACAGCTAAGTTTATCATGAACCACGCTATTTGGTGGTCGCTTGTTCCCAGATGGCTACCACTTCAAGATCAGAGATCCTCTCCATCCCCATTTGAGAGTACCAGGTCTAAGATTGCTCTCTCCTGAATGGGTTCCAAAACTAGCTGTCTGAGATATGTCCCCTGTAGGGCATCGAGAATAGCTCTGTTCTTGCATGTGGCTGCAGCAAAGCTGCTCCAGTCAACATCTGGCATATTCAGGTCCCCCATCAGCAATATCTCCCTCTTTCTGCCATCCCAAGGATGCTTTCTATCATTAAGGGCACTGAGCTACAAATCTGGAGACCTGGGTTTGAATCTCATCAGCTCCCACTTGCATTATGTGTGACTCTTGTGATGTTATAGGAATTTAACATACTTATTAGATGATCCGAAGGTAAATGTAAGCTGATGATTTGTAGACAGCCCCTAGAGTGTGGGGTGTTATGGGAAGTTTGCTTGGCTGGAGCAGTGTGTTTAAGATGGCTGCACAATAAAGATGAGTAAAACTCATGCTGGTTTCTTGATTATTAACAAGCAAAACATGGTGTCAGAAGCAGATATCAAAACCTGAAAAGACAGACAAGAACATAAAAGGAACTCTAGAAGAAGACGGTCTGGTGAAAAAATGAGAGGAAAAAAATGGATAAACTAAATCCTCCATCAGGTATGCAACTGTCTGGAAATGTAGCTGAAAATTGGAAGAGATTTAAGCAAAGGTTTAATATTTATTTAACTGCTAGTGGCACTGAAAGCGAAGATGGCAAAACAAAGGCCTCGATCTTTCTACATGTAGTTGGGAAGATGTGTTAGACATTTACAACAGTTTCCAGTTCAGTGAGCGAAAACATGGATCTTGATGTAATTATGAAAACATTTGAAGAGTACTTTGTACCAAAGCGAAACATAACCTCACGAGATATAAGTTTTTCACATGCAACAAGAAAAAGGTGATAGCTTTGATTAGTATTTAACAGAGTTACATTCGCTCTGCAAAATGTGTGAGTTTGGAGATCTGAAAGAATCACTGATTAAGGATAGAATTATATGGAATCACAGACAATGGGCTCAGAGAAAGATTGCTTAGAGAGCAAGATTTAACTTTGGACAAAGCTATAAACATGTGTAGAGCTGCTGAAACTACCAAATCACAGGCTAAAGAACTGAACAAAGAAAGCGAGGGCACTGTGCACGATAAAAAGCTTGAGATAAACAAGAAATATTTTGAAAACAAAGCAGCAGAAGGAGGAGCAGCAGCCTAATCTAAAAACATGTGGTAGATGTGGAAATAACCATAAACCCAAAGCTTGTCCTGCCTACGGGAAGTCCTGCAGTAAGTGTGGCAAATATAACCATTTTGCTAAATGCTACAAGCGAAAACTGAACAAAATAAAGTTAACACTGTCGAAAATAAGCCGGAAGAGTTCTTTGTAGATTCCATAGAGCTGTGTGTTTCTGAAAATAAAGGAATGAATTGTACCTTTAACTGTGAATGAGAATATGATATTCATTCAAGCTTGATACAGGAGCACAAGTGAACCTGATTTCATTGCAAGACTATGAAACTCTGCATGTAAAATCTAAAATTCACCCAGCCAAGATAAAAGTAACTGGTTATACAGGAGAGAATATTCCAGTAAAGGGAGCTGCATGGTAGCTCTGAAGCACAAAGGCCAGCAGTTCAAGGTGTTTCTGTTAATGGTAAAGAAGGATGTGCAAACAATCCTAGGCATAAGCACCTGTAGAAACTCAATTTAGTGAGAAGAGTGTTTGTCGTGACATCACAAGCTGAAGCTAAATGTGAATCATTATTTATAGAGTACAGCGATGTGTTCAAAGGTCTCGATGTTTGCCTGGGAGCACAAAATAAATATAGATGACCAAGTGCCACCGTAATGCACCCCTGAAGGAAAGTGCCATTTGCATGGAGGGACAAACTGAAAGAAGAGCTGAACCACATGGAAGCCACAGGTGTAATCAAGAAAATTGATGAACCTACAGACTGGGTGAGTTCTTTAGTCATAATTGAGAAGAAAATGGCCAGCTCAGAATATGTCTTGAGCCCAGGACGTAAACAGAGCTATACAAAGGAGCATTTCAAGTTACCTAGCAGAGAAGAGATAATGTCATAGTTTGCTGGTGCTAAATGGTTTAGCAAACTGGGCGCTTCTTCTGGATTTTGGCAAATGAAGCTAGATAAGGCTAGTTCAAAGTTATGCACGTTTAATACTCCAGAAGGAAGATACAGATTTCTTCATCTGCCATATGGGATACTGTCCGCTCCAGAAGTTTACCATAAAAGAATTCATATGATTTTTCAGCATTCCAGGTGTTGAAACCATGATGGATGACATCATTGTGTGGGGTTCCACAAAGATGAACATGACTTCAGATTGAGACAAGTGCGGATCTTACAAGAAAAGCAAATCTTAAACTCAACAAAGAAAAGTGTGAGTTTTGTGTAAAAGCATTGACTTTTGTGGGTGATATTGTTACTGATCAGGGCATTAAACTTGACCCTAAGAAAACATCTGCGATAGTGAATATGCAAAAGCCCAGCTGCAAAGATGATGTCAGGAGGTTCTTATGGATGATTAATTACCTAGGGAAGTTTATCCCTCAACCTTCAAGATGATCAGCCCCACTCAGATGGCTGTTGGAGCAGAAAATGAATGGATGTGGTCACATGAACAGGAGGAAAGCTGGAAAGATCTGAAGAAGGCTATTACAGAAGATCCAGTGTTAAGATTCTATGATCCTGCTAAAGAAACAAGAATATCAGCTGATGCTTCACAGTTTGGCTTGGGCTCAGTACTTCTGCAAAATTATGAAGGAATCTGGCAACCTGTAGCATACCCTTCAGAGCCTTGATGGCCGAGACAAGGTATGCCCAAATAGAAAAGAGTTACTAGCAATAACTTACGCTTGTGAGCGATTTCATCAATATGTGTATGGTCAGCCTTCACAGTGGAAACAGACCACAAGCCTCTAGTAGCCATAATGGCCAAGTCTCTAAATGACTGTCCAATGAGAATACAGAGAATGCTAATTAGATTACAAAAGTACGATGTTCAGTTGATCTATAGTCCTGGAAAGTACATGTACACTGTCAACACACTTTCACATGCTGTAGACAAGAGTGAAAGCCGGAAAGTCAACAGACAGAGAAATAAAGGCATATGTTGACATGATCGTGACCTCTCTTCCTGTGTCCTGTGAGAGACAAAAGCAGATCAGAAGAGAAACAGAGGCAGATGAAACAATGAGAATCCTGAGAAATACCATATTAAAAGGTTGGCCAGTGGAGAAAAGTGCCTGTCTGTTGTCTAGTCATGATTTTGGACGTGTAGAAGTGACCTATCTGTTGTCAAGGACATTATTTTCAAAGGCAACAAATTTGTTATGCCAGGAAAACTTGCAAAGAAATGCTACGCAAAAATACCGGAAGGGCACTTAGGAGAAGAAAATGCAAGCAAAGAACCAGAGAAGTAATGTATTGGCGAAAATGAATCAAGATATTGCCCAGTAACTGCAACCTGTGAATCATGTCTCACCTACAGACCAAAGCAGCCAAGCCAATCGTTATGTCCTCATCCAGTGCCAGGCAGACCATATCAGAAAGTATGTGCTGACTTGTTTGATTGTAATGGGAAAACCCATATAGTTGTAACAGATTATTACTCAAATTATCCAAAGGTAGTAACACTGCCTACAACTACCAGTAAAGCTGTAATCATCTGCATGAAGTCAATCTTTGCAAGACATGGTGTTCCAAACGAAGTGTTCACTGATAATGGTCCCGATTTTCCAGTGCTGAGTTTAAACAGTTCGCCTATGAATGGGAATTCATACACAATAGTTCTAGTCCCAATTTCCAAGATCAAATGGACTGGCAGAGAGCTCAGTAAAAACTGTGAAAAGTCTTATGAAGAAAACACATGATGGAAAAGAAGATTTTTACAAAAGCCTACTGATCTACAGAAGTGCACCGTTACAGTATGGGCTTTCTCCAGCACAAATGCTTATGGAAGGGGATCAGGACAAATCTGCCAATACATGAAGAGCTTCTGAAGACTCATGACTCAGAACAGGTGAAACAAAGCAAAGACAAACAAAGAAAAGCAAAAACAGTTACACATGACAGGAGAGCAAGAAACTTATCTGATTTAAGGCCTGGAGATCAAGTCGCCTTAGAGACTATGACAAAGGAATGTGGCTTCAAGGGGCACTGTACAACACAAACTGCACCAAGGTCTTACCAGACTGAAACAGAAAGAGGAACGGAGGTGAGAAGGAGTCGTGTGGATTTAAGACTTCTGCCAAAGGTTGAAGATGCCAATTTGACTGAAGTTCACTTACCAACTCACAGCAGTCAGTCAAGACAACACCAAAGAGACTAATAGCAAGGATGATTCGAGCAGTGTGCATCCACTGAAAAGTCACCAGAGAAGGACACGAGACCCAAAAGAGAAATTAAGCGTGCAGAGACTGATTGAAACTTGTTAGATAAGTACAGTGGAGTGGTGGTAAAGACTCACAGGACAGTGAAGCACTAGTGACCTCTCCTCTCAAGATTAGGTTTAGTTTAATTTGAAACCTCAGTTTGTAAGAAGTTAAATAATAATAATAATAATGATTCAGCCAAGTTACTGTAAGCCAATAATTCAGTTTGAAAATAATATAGAACTTTTCTTTAAGTGAGAAAGACGTGATGTTATAGGAATTTAACATACTTATTAGGCGATCCCTAAGGTAAATGTAAGAAGCTGATGATTTGTAGACAGTCCCTAGAGTGTGGGGTGTTATGGGAAGTTTGCTTGGCTGGAAGAGTGTGTTTAAGATGGCAGCACAATAAAGATGAGTAAAACTCATGCTGGTTTCTTGATTATTAACAAGCAAAACAACCCTGGGCAAGTCACTTAACTTCCTTGTGCTCCCAGGTTGCACCTGGAAACAAGCTCCAGTTTAGTGTGCCTTTCCTACATACATACATGTGAACATACGAAATTGCCAGCAGATAAAGGTCTTATGGTCTGTCAAGTCCACCCGATTGTGCAGCTAGCAGCCCTTCTACTGCAGCTGCCCTCCAGTACCCTCCTTCCCTCTTATCCTGTCCCATCCCTTTTGAAGCAGCCTGCTGTATTACAGGATACCACTTCCTCTGGTGTCACGTTCCACCCAGGCACACCTTCTCCATCAGAAGTGTCTCCTCATTTCCCTCCTGAACCCCCCCCACCAATCTCAGATCATGCCCTCAAGTATCACTCCCCTCCTTAACTGGAAAAGCCCTCCGTGCCTGTCTTATTTATTCCCTTCATGTACTTGAAGGTTTCAATCATGTCCCCCATCCCTCCCCTCCTCCAGGAGTACATATTCAACTCCCTCAGCCTGCTCTCGTAAGGTAAGTCCCTAGCCCTGGATCATTTTTGTTGCCCTGTGCTGCACTACCTCCAGGGCCTTCCTGGATAAACAATTTCCCCATTCCCCATATTTTTTTCCAATCGCTTAACCAGGTGAGACACACTAAGCTGAAAGCTTGTTTACAGGTACAACGTGGGAGCACAGGGAAGTTAAGTGACTTGCCCAGGGTCACACAGTATGCAAGTGGGGGCTGTAGATTCAAACCCAGGTCTCCAGATTTGCAGCTCAGAGCCTTAAACCACTGCACCATACTGCCTCCCTTTCTTCCCTGCCAATTGATTGGATGGGATATTGAGAGGTTCCTGCCACTAGTCACATAACTGATGAATGCAAAGTACTGTAAGATTTGAAATTTTTGTACAACTATGAAACTGTATGGGGTTGAAGTGACAGCGATATGAGAGACTCCACTGGTGGGATGTCTCTGTTGGCCATGGTAAGTTACCAAGAGCAGTATAAACAGAATGTGTGAGCTCCAAAATGTCCTGATTGGTTAGGTCATGATGATATCTCAAATTTAAAGTAATTAACTTGTTGTCAGCTACAATATGGGAAAGTACAGAAATACCCATATCAATCCATGTTTTATTTGTAAAAGTGCTACTACAATATCAGTCTGAAAGTTTATATTCCCCACAGAGGCTGATTAAAGAGCAACTCTATTATAACAAAAAGCTTAAAAACACTAGATTTACACGAATTATGCTTTAATCTTATTATTGTAACCCCCCATACAAATGGGGGTTCCCAAAAAGTCTTCCTTGAGCTTGCCTAAATGCTCACTGCCAGGCTGATGTCCTGTGTTTTAGCAGTTTAATGTGATTACCAGAGCTTGTATAGCCTCTGTGTACTGTCTCTTTAAGAGCTGCTTGATTGCAGCATAAGTAATCTGAGATGGAGCTCTGTTGAAAGATGTAACTATTTGCTGAAAACTATTTAGAATGATAATGATAATGCAGTTTGTCTAACCTGCTTTCTTTGTAGCAAGGACTGTTTTGTTTGTCTCCACTATCTTGGTCCTGGACTGCAAATTGGACCAATCAGTTCTGGTGGGACCTAAAATGTAGCCGGACTACAGGAGCTGTCTGAATTCAAAATCTATAGGAACTGTGGTTTGAGTTTTGTGCCTTTTGCAACTGAAGGGAGCTCTTTGCTTTGACTGACAGCCAAATCAGCCAACCAAATCTTTTGGATCTTGGGGAAGTCCCAGGCTGCTTGCAGTTTTCAGTTTAGTTCTGAGCTGGAAGCTCAAGAAGAAGGAGCTGAAGTAATTTTGGGCAGAAATCCTGAGTGGATTCGCATGGCAAAACTGTGAAAGGGCTGAGTTTTGGCTGCATGTCTGCTGCTGCTCCATGAGAGGGAGAGAAGAGGGATTATTTTGGACTAAATCCAAGTTTGTGTGACTAAAGTAAGCTACTAAAGTGGGCCAGGCTCAACTAGAAGAAGACGGAATATTTTTGCTGAATGCGATCGGCCTGTCAGGAATTCCAGCTACCCCCACGCTCCTGGTGTGTGCAGAGACTTTGCGATTGTGACCGGGAGCACTTTGCCTAATACAGTAGAATTCCCATACATGTATATGTGCTATGAGCTGCTAGTGGTTTGTGAGTTAGTTACTCCACTGTGCGAAACTGTGTTCTGCTGCTGGAAGCTATATCCAGCCCAAAATGGACTGCATCAAACTTGTCTCCATGCAGTCTGGGCTTTGCCAGACTGGCCCAGCCAGACTACCCACTGCACAGAGAAGCCATTGACGAGAGACTGCCTGGAGATCAGCCTCCTGCTCCACGCTTGAACAGGAACAACGCTCTGTGACTTGTGTGGGCCCTGCTTCTCTGGCATTCCAGATCAACCACCTGTGGTCTCGATTTCCTCAGCCTGTGTCCAGTCTTGGGTATCATGAGTAAATACCAGGGTAGCTCCTGCACCAACAGTTTAATCTGAGTGTGTCATCTAATTGTTTTGCTGTTTCGTTTCCTTACGAACTGAGCCTCTGGCTCGGATTACAAATATTGTGTACTGTGCATGTTGTGTTTTCCATCACAGGCCCCAACCAGCTGCAACCCCGGCAACTGTCCTGGCTAGCTCATCTCTTCTCAACCTGGGTACCCAGAGGTGGACTGTGTGGGGGACTCAAGCACATGCATAACTGCTTGATTGATATAACCTTTAAGCTTACTAACCTGATTTTGCCCCTCTCTTGTTCAAGTCCCTGAATAAATCAGATCTAACTTTTTCTGCATATAATCTGACTGTGGTTCCAGTTTGTGCTCAAAGTACTGTACTGTTGCTATTTGTTGTGCTTAACCTTGTTTTACAGGGGGTCCCAGGGTCAAGCCAGAGGAACCAGCCCTGGTGTAGTGCAAACAGTGTGGGTACTTAGTGGTGTACCAGGGTATGTGTGAAAGTGATTATTGTACAGTGTTCAGGCCACTAGAGGGGAAAGAGAGGGTTACAGTATCCGGAGGGCTGTGCCCAGGTTAGCTTGACCACTACCAACCCTGACCTCTGGGTGGAGGCATCCGTTTCAGAACTCAGGCCCCTTAACCTTCTACTAGCTAAGCAGGCAGGGGTAGTAGCCCTTGGGATAGCATCACCTAGGGGTTACATCTTGGATACTCACCGCTGGGATTTTGTGCTTCTAGTGGCCAAACTTGCAAATTGCTGTTAAAAATAAATGGCTATACCAACAGAAGTGGCTGTACACCAGTTGGTGGGAGGTGTATTGGGCAGGAGATCGACCCCAAATGCTATACTTATCCTGGATATTCCCTGGGTACCAATAAGAACACTGTAGAAGGAGTAGTTTCCAAGGTTGAATGTTTACAAAACCCTGTGGTGGTGGTTCACAGGCTAATCTGCTCACCCAAAGTTTCATGGCATTAATAGAGTGTTAGGACCCAGTAGACAGTTCCAAAGTGCCATGGACTATCACTCCGAAGGAGCCCTTACTGCCTGGAGAGTGATGAACTAAAGACAGTAAAGGCCCTGGGGAGAATGAGTCCCTCCACTATCTGAGACTTTTGAGGAAAAATTTGCTAAGTTGTTTCTGGAGGAAGGAAAACTGTGGAGGACTTAAAGAAACTATTCCTGCCACCTGGGGTGTTCCTCCCCAACATTCCCTCCTGCTCCAGCACCCGTTTTGCCCCTCCTTCTGTGCCCGTGCCAATGCTGGTTCCTATGTCTGTACCTGCCATTAGTCAAGACTCTTACTGAAAGTTGAGAATCTTCTCCGGCACCTCCTCCCCAAGGGAGGATGATTGGGAGACCTGAATAGATTGTGTTGACCGTTGGTACCTGAATGGCAGTGTGCGGAGGCTGAGAAATGGAAAGGATCATAGAAAGTTTGAGGGTCCCGCCTAGAGGCCATTAAATTTCTGAGGTCCATAAACTCTGATGCATTTGCCCAGAAGTACCTATCTGCATCAAGGCAATTTTGGGAGCATTGACTCAGGGAAAACCTGATGTGGAAATTTCAAGGTACAAAGCAATGGGCGGGGAAGTTTGTCCTCATATGTTACTCATCTGGAAAGAGGGCTGCAAAGGCTTACTGAAAAGGTGGGTAGCCGCAGTGACTTAAACCATGTGAGGTTGGAGCATATACTGCAACATGCAAAACATTCTAAATTGTAGCTCCTTCAATTAAGGCTCTCAGATAGAAGGGGTAACCCACCGGACTATTGTGACTTGATAAAAGAACTCCAGGAGGTTGAAGATGAAGAGGGGATTGTAATTCTAGGGTGAGCACAGCCCAAGTGATCATGGCATTGGAAGACCCTTCCAAAGTGGGGACCAATGAGGGTGTGCCGCCATGGGATGAACTGCTGAGGAGTTCAGGGAAATAAAAAACAGTCTCTTTATGAAGGCCACTCCTGCAAGTACAGGCACCGACCCTTATCCAAATGCATCTGCTATGGGGTGTCCACCCAGGCATCTCCTGCTGATGACAGTTCAAAACTCTGTGCCTTGACTATGGTAGTAAGAGAATTGATTAGATGTCTCCAAATGTTCACCACACAGCAGACAGAGATGGCACCAAGGTTTTCAGTTGGTAGTACCATCGCCCTAGTTCCCAGTGTGATGCCTCAGCCACCCCAAATCCCAGAAAACATATTTTGCCATAATTGTGGGAAGGATGGGCACCTGAAGAGAGAATGCCGGTCCACAAAAGACCTAGATAGAGTTGTATACAGGCTTCAAGGAGAGCTTTGGAGAACAATCAGCGATCAAGGAGTACCCAAATGACCGCAGTGAGGGTTCAAAAAGTAGTAACTCAAATCCCTATGTGGCTAAATCATCTGTCCAGGCCCTTGCTGCTGTCCCTCAGACTGGTCCAAAACAGTGGGCCCTTCAATGGAGACTACCATGGCTGTGAATGGTATTCTACAACTGGCTGTGCTGGACAGTGGGTGTAAGTGACCATTGTATTTAAGGACTGGTATGACAAAACTTATCTGCTGTGCCCTTACAATCCCTGGAAGGCCTATATGTGTGGGGCTGAGCAACAAGTCTTATCCCTACCTAGGATATGTCCACTTCTGGCTTTCATTTCCTGCAGCTGTAACTGGTTTAGAGGAGCAAGTCGAGACACTGCCTTAGTGTGTCCCCTACTGGACTGTATGATGGGGTTCCTGTTAATTAGGATCAGCGCCCATGGGAGACTGGCACAACTCTGTCTCAAGAAACAAGGGTGATGGACTGGGAGGGCACTAAGAATTCCCACTCTGATCAAGAGGGCCTATGATTTGCAACAGAACCCCAAGGGTGGACCAGGATGAACCGTAGGGGTTGTGTGGAAGAAGGATCCGATTCAATGGTATTGGCCCCTAACGCAGTGTACCGCTCAAGGAGAGGTCCGCCCCAAAAGATGTCAAGAACAAAATACTGAAGTTGGACACTCTAGGTGATGGAAAATTGCTGGAAGGATTACTGGTTAAGCCAGCATCTTACCAGCTCATGCTCATGCCTATACATGATGAGTGATGGTCCAGATTCATAATGTGTCAGATCGGGAGATCCGGATGAACAGAGGATGGACCCTAGCTATGGTACACTACACGAACACTGCAGTGTTGCCTAGCAACAAGCACCCTGGCAAGACAGATAGAGTGACTCCCGACTTGTTTGATTTTGATGACTCCCCATTGCCAGCTGAATGGAAGACTAGAATTAGACAGAAACTTGCCCAGAGAGATCAAGTGTTTTCGTGAAAGAATGGGATGTGGGATGTGTCCAGGGGTGGAGTATCACATACGCCTGCACGATGAATGGCCATTTCGAGAGAGGTCTCACGCCTAGCCCCTACAGATATAGACGATATGATAAGACACTTGCAGGAAATGCTCGCAGCTGGTGTGACAAAGAATCCAGGAGCCCATATGCTTCTCCCATTGTGGTTGCATGTAAGAAGAATGGATCTGTGAGAATGTGTGTTGATTATCAAACTCTGAATCGGCGGACCATCCCATCAATGCACCATGCCCCGTGATACAAGATGCTCTGGATTGTTTGAATGGGAGCAAATGGTTCTCGTGTTGGATCTTCACAGTGGATATTACTAGATTTCATGGCTCCAGAGGACCGTGAGAAGACAGCCTTCATCTGTCCTTTGGGATTCCATGAATTTCTGGGAATGCCACAGGGGATATCGGACACCCAGCCACCTTCCAGCAACTGATGGAACAAGCGGTGGGAGACATGAATTTGCTGGAATGCCTGGTGTGCTTGGACGATGTCACTGTGTTTGGGAGCTCTCTAGAGAAACATGAGAGTCGACTGTTCAAAGTACTAGACTAACTGGAAGATTTCGCCTCAAGCTGTCCATCAACAAGTGGTGGTTTTCCAAACCTCTGTGAAGTATGTGGGGCATATAGTATCTACAGAGGGACAGAGACTGATCCTAGTAAAGTTGAAGCCTTGATTACTTGGCCCCAGCCCACAATTTTAAAGAACTATAACGTTTCCTGGGATTTTGTGGCTACTACTGCGGTTCATACAGGAGTATTCCAAAGTGATTCGGCCACTCTTGAATCTTACCCAGGGTTACTCTCCTACCAATCAGAAATACATAAAAAGGGTCCATCAAAGAACCAGACAAAATATTTCCACCCAGGTGAACTTTTCGGGTCCCACTGGATGTCTGGCTGTGAAGCAGCTTTCCACAAAGTCATATACCAGCTCACCCACGCCCCATCCTCTTATGCTGATCCCACTAAACCCTATGTGCTGCATACTGGACGCCAGTCTGCAGGGTCTAGGAGCTGTACTGCATCAAGACCATGAAGATGCTTTGAGACCAGTGGCATTCGCCAGTAGAGCTTGACCCCGTCAGAACGAAACTACCCTGTGCACAAGTTGGAGTTCCTTGCGTTAATATGGGCCATTGTCAACCAGTTTCATGATTACCTCTATGGGGCAAAATACTGGTGAGGACTAACAATAACCCAGTGACCTATGTACAGACTTCTGCTAAGTTAGGCGCAAGGGGCACGGTGGCTTTCTTCATTGTCAACTTATGAGTATGCTGTCGAGTACAGACCAGGCCTGAATCATATTGATGCTGATGCCCTATCTCAGAGGCCCATTTCAAGCGTGACTGGGTCAGGCTGTCTGAACCTGACATCCGAGCATTGTGCCAAAGTTTGATAGAAATGAACAGATGTCTACGGACACAGCGGACTGCTTAGTAGATTGTTTGGCCCTCTGACACCTGCTTACCGCTGCGTATTGCCACTCTCTGCTCTAGATATTAGTGCATTACCTCAGTTTGACAATGACAGCATTCAGTGGGCTCAATCTCGAGATCCTATGATTCAGCCAGCACTTGACACCCTTCGTGCAGGAAAAGATGTGTTCAAGTTATGTTCCTATGATCTCTTGAACCGCTTTATTGTTTTAAAGGCCCCAGGTTGAAGCTGCTTAATCAGTTGTTGTATACAGAGACTGTAGATTGGGGTGGCCAAATAGACAAACAACAATTGGTCCTGCCCACAGCCTTCAAAGATTTGGTACTGAGGTCCTCCACAATCACATGGGCCACCTCGGTATCGACCGGACCCTTGACCTAGTGCGATCTCGATTCTACTGGCCCAAGATGGGGGCTGATGTTGAGCACCATGTGAGGACTTGTAGTCGCTGCCCGCGAGAAAAGCCCTGCCTCAGAGGGTTGCCCCCTCGTCAACATTACTACCAGCACCCAATGGAGCTAGGTCTACATAGACTTCTTGAGTTTAGAGCCTGATCAGCGAAACATTGGCAATGTGTTGAGTGGTTATGGACCATTTCACCACGGTATGCACAAGCTTTTCCCACCAAAGATCAAAAGCATCTACCATGGCCAAGGTGCTAGTGGAAAATTTCTTCGTTCACTATGGTGCCCTCAGCAAATTCACTCTGATCAGGGCCGGACTTTAAGAGTCGGCTAAACAAAGAAATGCTCTCACTGTGGGGTGCGAAGTCAAGAACCACGCTTTATCACCTGCAGGGGTTCTTAACCTGAATGCTTTAACCGCACCTACTAGACATGCTAGGCACCCTCCACCCATAGGATAAGCATAAATGGAGCCAGCAGATTAGCACCTTGATACACGCATACAATTGCACAAATAATGATGCACCGTGTTCTCTCCCTACTGCCTCATGTTAGGGAGAAGACCGGCTGCCTGTTGATGTCTGTTTTGGGGTTTCTTCTGATGGGGTCAAGCCAAAGATTACCTGCAATATGTACAAAACTTAAAGCTCAATTGAACCATGCCTATCAACTGGCCCAGACAATGGCCACCAAAACAAATCTAGCCAACAAGAGAGACATGATAGAAAAGTAAGGCGCAAGACCGTAGGCCTGGAGACCGTGTGTTGTTCTGAAATTTAGGATTGCATGGTAAACACAAAATTGCTGATCGATGGCATCATCTTCCGATATCATAGTTGGAAGCTGGATGATTTGCCAGTGTACAAAGTGCGCCCAGAGAATAACTCCAAAGCTGTCAAGACCATGCACCATAACCACTTGCTACCTATTGGTCAAGTTATAATTGAGGCTGAACCCACTGAGATTGATTCCTGGACCAGTGACTCATGCTACTGCAAGAAAGAAACAGATTCAGCCTTGCCCCATGGTTGCCGATTTAAGACTTCCCCGCAGCAGGCCCAAAATGATAGTGACTGCTAGTCTAACTGATGACAGTGGTGTGATAATGCCTATTACCCTCATATGAACTGTCAGTTGTGGAAATCCTATGTTGAATTATGGGATGCAGCTGGGCCTTCTGGACTGCCTAACGCCCTGGCATCATCCTTGGAGCCAATGCTCCCTGAAGGTGAAGTGCAAGTATCACGTCTGAGGATGCTGAGTCTTTGTGTATTGTGGAACTGTATGATCTGCCTGAAGGAGAGGCTGATGGTATGAGTCTTTCTGGTGACATGCCAGAACTTGAAGAACACTATGAGAGTGCTGACAACCCCTTCAGTGCCAGAGTGTCTTCAAAATGAGCCAAGTGTTGTAGAAACAGAGACTACAGAGCAAGGAGCTGACAGTGCTCCAAGCTTGGACATTCCCTTCATGCAAAGGCACCCTCACAAGTGATGAAAGCTCCAAGACCATTGCTGAAAGTACAGAGACTGTGGTTGTTCACCCCAGAAAGACTGGTCAAACTGTCAAGCCAGTGGTGCCCTTCAGTTATGATTCTCCCGGAGGCCAGTGAATTTGCCTCTCAATGTAGTCCGAAAGGTGTTTAGGTCTCTCAGAGCTCACTGCCCAAATTGAGCCTGATGGCCCATTCCAGGTTACTTGTTTTGCCCTCTCACCATGGTGCCCCTGCCCCATCCAGCCCCAAGTTAGCTGATAGGAAGGGCCCCTCTTGCATTGTTTGGAGTACAAGAAGTTATTATGTGATTCTGTATAGTAATGTTCAATTTACCTGTGTGAAATATGCATAATGTATTGTCAGAATGGAAATTATATAGTGGAGTACATTGAAATGTATAGTAAAGTGACAAGTTATGCCAATTTATGAATCAGATAGTACTTGTATAGCATGCTAATGGTATAAATATCTTGTATATGTTGCATTTTCAGTGTTATGCTGGTACAGACTTGATGCCAAGTTTTCCCAGGCAGAGAAGGTGTAACCCCCATTACAAATGGGGGTTCCCAAAAGAATCTTCCTTGAGCTTGCCTAAATGCTCACTGCCAGGCTGGTTTCCTGCATTTTAGCAGTTTAATGTGATTACCAGAGTGCATAGCCTCTGTGTACTGTCTCTTTAAGAGCTGCTTGATTGCAGCATAAGTAATCTGAGATGGAGCTCTGTTGAAAATGTAACTATTTGCTGAAACCATTTAGAATGATAATGTAGTTTGTCTAACCTGCTTTCTTTGTAGCAAGGACTGTTTTGTTTGTCTCCAGTATCTTGGTCCTGGACTGCAAATTGGACCAATCAGTTCTGGTGGGACCTAAATGTAGCCGGACTACAGGAGCTGTCCAATTCAAAATCTATAGGAACTGTGGTTTGAGTTTTGTGCCTTTTTGCAACTGAAGGGAAGTTCTTGCTTTGACTGAGCCAAATCAGCCAACCAAATCTTTGGATCTTGGAGAAGTCCCAGGCTGCTTGCAGTTTTCAGTTTAGTTCTGAGCTGGAGCTCAAGAAGAAGGAGCTGAAGTAATTTTGGGCAGAAATCCTGAGTGAATTCGTATGGAAAACTGTGAAAGGGCTGAGTTTTTGGCTGCATGTCTGCTGCTGCTCCATGAGAGGGAGAGAAGAGAATTATTTTGGACTAAATCCAAGTTTGTGTGACTAAAGTAAGCTACTAAAGTAGGCCAGGTTCAACCTGAAGAAGACCGAATATTTTTACTGAATGCGATCAGCCTGTCAGAATTCCAGCTACCCTAAGCTCCCGGTGTGTGTAGAGACTTTGCGATGTGACCGGGGAGCATTTGCCTAGTACAGTAGAATTCCGATACATGTACATGTGCTATGAGCTGCTAGTGGGTTGTGAGCTAGTTCCCACTGTGTGAACTGTGTTCTGCTTGCTGGAAGCTGTATCCAGCCCAAAATGGACTGCATCCAAACTTGTCTCCATGCGGTCTGGGCTTGCCAGACTGGCGAGCCAGACTACCCACTGCACAGAGAAGCCATCGACGAGAGACCTGCCTGGGGATCAGCCCCTGCTCACGCTTGAACAGGAACAACGCCTCTGTGACTTGTGTGGGCCCTGCTTCTCCTGGCATTCCAGATCAACCACCTGCGGTCTCGATTTTACGTCCAGCCTGTGTCCAGTCTTGGGTATCTTGAGTAAATAACAGGGTAGCTCCCCCTGCCCAACAGCTTAATCTGAGTGTGTCATCTGATTGTCTTGTTGTTTCGCTTTCCTTACTAACTGAGCCCTCTGGCTCCGGATTACAAATATTCTGTACTCTGCATGTTGTGTTTTCCATCACAGGGCCCCAACCAGCTGCAACCCGGGCAACTGTCCTGGCTAGCTCATCTCTTCTCCACCTGGGTATCCAGATGTGGACTGTGTGGGGACTCAAGCACATGCATAACTGCTTGACTGATATAACCTTTAAGCTAATTAACCTGATTTTGCCCTCCCTTGTTCAAGTCCCCTGAATAAATCAGATCTAACTTTTCTGCATGTAATCTGACTGTGGTTCCAGTTTGTGCTCAAAGTACTGTACTGTTGCTATTTGTTTGTGCTTAACCTTGTTTTACAGGGTCCCCAGGGTCAGAGCCAGAGGAACCAGCCCTGGTGGTAGAGTGCAAACAGTGTGGGTACTTCATGGTGTACCAGGGGTATTGTGAAAGTGATTATTGTACAGTGTTCAGGCCACTACAGGGGAAAGAGTGGGATTACAGTATCCCGGAGGGCTGTGCCTAGGTTAGCTTGACCACTACCAACCCTGACCTCTGGGTGGAGACACCCATTTCAGAACTCAGGCCCCTTAATCTTCTACTAGCCGAGGCAGGCAGGTTGAAGTAGCCCTTGGGATAGTGCCACCTAGGGGTTACATTATTCTCTAGTTATTTTCTTCACTTCCCCTTGTTGGCCTAGTAAATATTGTAGATAACGATCAATTATTTCACTGAGGCTTTCAAACTGTATCTGACACTCTTTGCTGTTAGTTGTATCAGTCTGTTGCCATGATGAGCACTATGTTGTCATAAAACCAATGCACTGTGAGGTTAACAGGGAGAGGCAAATGTTTTCTATATAGACTTTTAGATGGCTACCAAAATGTGCTGTAAATCTTGGAAAGGAACATTGAAAATGAAAAAGAAGTATTCTCTTGTACATTGTAACAGCTGAAACATCTTATTTACAAAGGACATGCTGAAGTGCAGAACTGCTCTTTAACATATGAACATATGAAAACACCAGCAGAAACAGGCCTAACGGTCTATCGAATTTGCTTGATTGTGCAGCTAACCTCAACTTATAGCTGCCCTAACCTCCTCCCGCTCCTCTTAATTAATTACCCCTCCTCTTACTCTGTCCCACCCTCTTAAACCCCCCACCATACTACAGGCTACCACCTCCTCAGGCAAGGCATTCCACTCATCCACCACCTGGTCAGTGAAAAGTGTCTCTGATTTCCTCTTGAATCTTCCCCACCAGTCTCAGTTTATGCCCTTTCATGTCCCTCCCACTTCTAATCTGAAGATCCTATCTGTGTTAGTTTTAGAACATAGTATCATAGAGTTGATGGCAGATAAGGACCGCAAGGCCCATCCAGTCTGCCCATTTTTTCTACCTCATGAATGTGCCACAGGCCTTACTCTGTCAATGGCCCATCTAGTTATACTCATCTGTATTGCTCCTTATGCCTATCCCATGCCTGTCTGAAGCCCTGCACTGTATTCATATCACCACTTCCGAGGTAGGCCACTCCATGCATCCACCACCCTTTCTGTGGAAAAGAACTTCCTCACATTATCCCTTAATTGGCCTCCCTCTAATTTCATGCTATGTCCTCTTGTCCTGCTATCTTTCTTGCATTGAAACATTTTAGACTCTTTCACCTTGTTAATGCCCTTAAGATGTTTGAATGTTTCGATCATGTCACCTCTCTCTCCTTTGCTCTAGGGTATACATATTGAGCTCCATTAATCTGTCCTCATATGTTTTCTGATGCAGTCCCTGCACCATTTTGGCTGCCCTCTCTGGACTGCCTCCATTTTGTTAATACCCTTGTGCAGGTGCAGCCTTGTGTAGGTGCAGTTTTGTTAATCATCTTTAAGTATTTAAAAGTTTCAATTATATCCTCCCATCCCTTTCTCCTCCAGTGACTACATGTTCAGCTCACACAGTCTGTCCTCGTGGGACATACCCTCCAGAACCGGGATCATCTTTGTCACCCTGCACTGTGCCCCATCTAATAATCTGGTGTCTTTCTTCAGGAATGGGCAGTACTGCACACAGTGTTCTAGGTGTGGTCTGACCAGTGACCTGTACAGGGAAGGATCACCTCCCTATTCCTGGAAGAGATACCTCTCTCTATACACCCCAGCATCTTGTCGGCTTTTGTTGCCACCTTCCTGCACTGTGCTGTGTCGTTCATATTCCCTGTTATAATCACCCGAGATCATTCTCCTCCCTGTTGCTTTCCAGCTGAACCCTCTGAGCTGATAGTGCCTCCCCTGCTTCCTACTTCCAAAGTACTTTTGCACTTCTTGGTGTTCAACCCCAGCTGCCATGTTTCTGATCATCCTGTAGTTTGGTCAATTCAGACTGCAGCCCTTTCCACCCATTTACATCATCTACCACAGCTCCCATATTAGTATTGTCTCTGAACAGATGATCTTACTCCGGATTCTGTGTGAGATATCTGCTATGAATATCCCAAACAGCATCGGTCCCAGCACCAATCCCTGTGGCACTCGTCATCACATCCCTTGGTGATGAGAGCTCCCTCCACTACCACCTTCTGCTGCCTTCCTTCAGCCAATTAGTGATCCATTTGACCATTTTTGTTCCCACCCCGTATCCTCCAGCTCCCCAGCCTCCCATGCAGCACCAAATTAAAGGCCTTACTGAAATCCAAATACAGGGCATCCACTGCATGGCCCTTGTCCAGTTCACTGGTCACCCGGCCTAGTACTCAACTAGATTTGTCTGCATGATCTTCCTGAGGCAAACCCATGTTGTTGAACATGCTGGAGTCCATTGTCCTCCAAAAATCCCACCAGCCTCTCCTTCAGGATTGTCTCCATGAGCTTTCCCACAATCGATGCGAGGCTCACTAGTCTGTAGTTCCCTGGTTCATCCCTTAGGCCACTTTTTGTGAATGGGCACCACATGGGTCATCCTCCAGTCTTCTGGTACACATCCTGTGTCCAGGGAGGTACTGAACAAGTCAGCCAGTGGTCCCCCAGGATTGCCGCTCAGTTCTTTTTAGCACTCTAGGGTGAATGTCGTCCAGACCCAGTGCCTTTCCACCTTCATTGCCCTTAACCCTCCAGAACCCTGGCCTCTGTAATCCCTATATTAGTCAGCCCTCCCCTGTCCGAACCTTTCCTCCCCAAGGTATCTGCCCCTTCTCCTTCCTGAACACAGAACAGAAGTACTCATTTAGTGCCTCTGCCTGATCCCCTCCTTCTCTACCCACCCCTGTCCTTCTTAATCCTCACAATCTGGTCCTTGTTCTTTTGTCTCCCTAATGTATCTGAAGAAGTCCTTTTCACCATCCTTAATACCTTGTCCAGCCTCAGCTGTCTCTTGAAGCCTTGGCCAGTCTGACCAGCCTTCTTGCCTCCCTGGACCCCACTTTAAGAGTGATATAGAATGTATTTAGTCTCCTATAGAGCCATGTTAGAATCGAAATGCCAGTTAGAGTATCTAAGGATTACAACAAACAGCAAGTCATGCTGTGATGACCCACAATATCTAGCTGGCCTGAGTAGCACTCTTATCTGTATAAAGGAAACAACACAAAGGCACTTACAATAGTGAAAAGTGCATGAACTCACCCTAAAAGCCTGCTGATGTTGGCAGTTAGAGCATTGGATGGTGACAGACACAGACCCTCCTCTCACCACCTCAGTTAGCCATCATTTGACTGACTGAGATCAAGTGTGCACATACACAAATGCTGCTTCCAAAGCATGCAGATATAGAGTATGTGAGATGACATTTGCAGGATTTACTGGCATGACGATAATGAAACAATCTAAAAGTCCCTACGCCTCATCCATGGTGATAGTATAAAAGAAAATGACTTCTCATGCATGTCATAGACTACCCCATGCTTAATACTTATGACAATTGTGTAGAGTATCTCCCTGGACTGAAATATATAGATGCTGATGCACTATCTCTAGTGGCGCCTTCAGAAGGGACATCAGAGGTCCCCACCTCCAACAGATGGATGTGACTACTCGTTGAAGCTGTTAGAGCCTTGTGTAAAAATATGATATAGATGAGACAGCTTCACCAGTAAATCTGAACCAGTTTGTTGACAGTTTCGCATTGCAGCAGAAGACCTCCCAAAAGCTTACTATAATTTAAATTCCTTGCACAGTACATCAATACCTCACTTAAACCAGAGAGACCTCCAGTGAGAGCAATGAAATAATGCGTGTTTTAGAGGCTACCAAATATTATGTGATGGGGAGAATCCAACCAAGGATTATCAGTAATGCTGGCACACATTTAACCTTGTGAGGCTGGCCAAAGTTAAAATGTGTGACTGCATCATATACCAAATCACTCAGGGTCTTAATTTATTCAAGAGAAAGCAAATGCTGCTGCCAGGAGTTTCAGGAGAATGATGATAAGGGCATTACATGATGATATGGGGCATTTGGGCGATTACCGACATTCGGGCTAGCCTGATCTAGGTTTTACTGGCCAAGGATGATAATAGACTTTCTAGGAGCATGGATCTGTTGTTCATCCACACTCATTGGCATTGTTCCTTTCCTCTTTAAATCTGCCAGAAGTCTTCAAGCTGGCTCTTCTCACCCACCGGTTGGTATATGTCTCGGCTCCGCCCATGAAGCCAGATCTTCCTTTCCGCTGAAAGATACAGGTTGCCTCCCTCGTGCTGTCACATTTAGTAGAGCCTGGCTTTCAAATCTTCGGTTTACCAAAACTAAAACTCAACATGAGTTAGCGATCGGCTTTGCAGCATCGATCATGCAGGAAAAAATCTCCCTGGGATTTCACGGTGTCCTTGTGACAAAAATGTCACGCACCGATCCCCAACTCTCGCAGTTCACTGCCTGGGTGTCGCCATGACACCTTGTGCTGCAGTTACTGCTTGTCCTTCCATCCCAACGCCCTGGATGACCGCAGGGCATGCCTGAAAGTGGGGAGACCGGAGAAAAGGAACCCTCCGGTGAAGTCCAAGGAGTCTAGGTGAAGGTTTCCATGGCTGCGGCTCCACGCGAGCAGCTGGAATACATGCAGGTGTCCGAGGAAGAAGTCACTCATGCTTCAGCCAGTCGAAGTTTCTTCATCCCACTGAACCTAGGCTCCGCCTTTACAGGTTCGTTCAAGGAACTGTGCCAGTCTCTCCCCACCGGGGTGAGGTGTCCACAGGCTCACACTCCTCCCACTCTCAAAAGGGAGAAAAAGAACCTTCTTTGTCTTTATCTCAAGGTGATCTTGGGACCGAGAGAGGTCTCAGTCCCAGGAGCATGCAGTCTCAATCTCAGTCACGATCGCCTCCTCAGCTGCAGGCTTTACAGACCTTCTGTCTGGCTAGGCGACCGAGGAAGTGGCCAATGAGGTTGAGATCATTCTCGACCGATCAACCCTTTGTCACTGGCCATGGCCAACGACTCCTAGAACGGACTCCGGTCCTAGTGTTTCCTGATCAGGAGACCCAGCGTTGGTGTCCCCATCAAGGATCCAGTTCCAGACCCGGGTCTCATAGATCCCACCGGTGTCTCCCATCGACAGAGTCAGCCTGCCTGATCTCAGTCGAGGTCCAGAAGCCCCTCAGCAGAATGGCCAAGGAAGAGCCACAAGTGATCCAGGAAGAGGTGATGCCACAGGTCATCCTCATCCTCCTTGGATGAGGAGAGCTCCAGCAGAAACTCCATTGGCTCTGTGGGACCTTATGTGGCAACAGCTGATTTTGACCAGGCAGAGCCAGCTCCGCCGCCCCCTCGCCATCACTTGGCTCTCGCCTCTCAGGCTGAAGCTGACCCCTCCGGAACTGAAGCTTTTGTTCCTCCACCTGTGGGGCCAGCCTGTCCCCAGTTCGGCCTATTCCGTCTCTCCACCCATTCAGGTGGACCCACTGCCTAAACAGCCTATGGAGGGCTCCCTCAAAGAGAGGACCGTCAGGACACCAGACTTCCCGATATCTGTCGATCACAGTCACCCCAGACCACCCTCGGGCGGATCGAGGGTGATTTAGGTGGTAGCCACTATATCCCGACTCCTCGAACTCGGATGCCACTGGACTCCATTCTCATCCTGGAGATGATGAGTCATCAGTTGGTACAGGGATCGAGGAAGGGCCTTCCTCCATCCAAGGGATTCTCCATCTCATTTCTGACTCCACTGGAATGCCCCGGAACCTATCCAGAAAAAGGTGGAGTACCCTGTCACGGATATCCTGAATAGAGGGGATACCCTAACGGAGGCCTTTCCTGTGGCTGAAGCCATTGTTGGCCTGGCCTTGAACTTTGGCAGCACCTGCCTAATGCCCAGCACCATCTGCCTGCTGGCCTGCAAGTATCGCGGTGCCCATGTGGTCCCTTGTGGGGTTCACAGAGCACCCTTCGGCTGAGAGCCTGGTGACCACCTCTGTGTTCAGGTGCACTGGTAGTTTGCTGACACTGACTGACCTCCGGACAAAGAGTCCAAAAATATGGACCACTCAGCTTGGAAGGTCTGTGCGGCCTCTTCCTTGGGCCTTCGTCAGGCCAGCTCGGCTGTCATCATGGCACAATTCTCTCATGCCCTTCTCGAGTCATTGAACAAAGTTCTCCCTCAACTCCCCACAGACATGCAGACCACGATCAAACAAGTCTGGGACCAGGGCCATGCTGTTGCCAAACAGCAGCTCCTGACGACCCTGGACATTGGAGATTCTTGTGCCTGATCCATGGCCACTGCAGTGGCCTCTCGCTGCAGGGCTTGGCTGAGGCTCTCCTCCTTTCGGCAGATACTCAGCATAAGCTTGCTGCCGTGCCTTTCCTTGGGACCAACTTGCTCGGTCCAGGAGTGGCCAGTCACCCACAGTGTATAGAGCAGTCCAATGCCACCTTGGACACCACTTCTGCGAAGGGTTCTTCGGCAAGAACCAGCAGAAGAAGAAGAAAAGCCTTTCGCACTCTTCCCCTGTGGTTCGGCAGCCCTCTTATCAAGGAGGTCAGCAACAGCTGCATCAGCAGCAGGCTCAAACTTGGCACCCTCGGCCCAAGCCTGGACCCCAACAGGCCCGCAAAGGAGGCCAAGGCTCAGGTCCTGAACTTTCCTCTTCAAGCCTCGCCCAGTGATGGGATGGGGTTGCCGCCCTATCTCCATCACGCCAGCTCTGGGCCCTCCCATGGAGGGTCGGCTCCACCACTTCCTTTCCACCTGGTCTGCTATCACTTGGACAGGTGGGTTCTCTAAGTGGTCGGTCAGGGACTGCCTCTAGAGTTTGAGCAGTACCCTTTCCAGCTGAGCCTGTGTCCCTAGGGAGGAATGGATTTCTGCATGCACCCAGTCAGCTATTTGAGACGACGTGGCTCAGCTCCTCCACAAGAAGGCAGTAGCCCCCATGGCGGATCCTCCAGCAGACCCAGGCTTTGTCTCCAGGTAATTCCTGGTGCCCAAGCAGATGGAGGGTTGGTGCCCTATTCTAGATCTCCTGACCTGAATCAGTTTCTTAGGTCTCGCACCTTTGGATGGTCATCTGTCCCAGATCATACCATCCCTGGAGCTAAACATGTGATTCTGTTCTCTGGATCTGCAGGACGTCCTTCACATCCCAATCCATCCGTCCCATCAGCGGTTCCTCCACTTCAGGATCAAAGGGACCCTGTATGAGTTCCGAGCCATGCCGTTCAGCCTGTCATCGGCCCCATGGGTCTTCACCAAATGCATAGCAGTGGTGGTGGCCCATCTCTGGCATCTGAGGTCAGAATTTACCCTACCTCGACAATTGGCTCTTGGCAGGTTCCACCCAACAGGAGGTGGAAAGGTCCAGGGATCTGGCCTTCAAACCTGCTCCCAACTCGGCCTCCTGATCAATGAGGCCAAGTCAGAAACTTGTGCCTTCCCAGGTGATGGGCTTCACTGGGGCAGAGCTTGACTCTTGTCAAGCCAGAGCTCAGTTCGGCAGACAGGGTGGAGGTTCTTTCCTCCTTTGCCCAATCATTTCTGGTTGGGCACTTGTGCCATGCCCAGGACTTTCTGCCTTCTGATTACATGGCGGCATGCACCTCAGTGGTCCATTGGGCCCAGTTGCACATGCGCCCTCCAATGGGAGCTGGCCATCCAGTGGACTCAGCACCATGGTCACTTTGACTAGCTGATCACTGTAACCAGAAGATGTGGGACACTATCCAATGGTGGACTGTCCCAGACCAGTTGCTGGAAGGGATTCCGTTTGTCCGCCTGAGCTGATGGTCGTCCCTCACGACTGATGCTCTCTCATGGGCTGGGAGCCCACATGGGGACAACAGGACCCATGGGTTCTGAACCCGTGAGGAGTCCCAAAGCCACATCAACCTGTTGGAGTTCAGAGCAGTCAGACTGGCACTGTCAGCGTTTGCTCCTCAGCTCTGGAGTCAAGTGGTTCAAGATCAGACAGACAACACCTCGACCATGTACTACCTCAACAAACATGGCGGCATGCACTCCCATCTGCTGTGTAAGGAGGTGATTCACATCTGGACCCTCATGAGCTGGTTAGAGGGGATCTCTCGCCATCCATGTGGCAGGAGCCTCGAACCAGCTGGCAGATGCTCTCAGCCGCAGATAGGCCAGACATCCCACAGTGGTCTTCTCCATCCAGAGGTAGCTTACAGCCTGTTCTCCCATTAGGGCAACCAATGGTGGACCTATTTGCTCCAGGAAAGCACCAAGCTGAGGCTGTATCATGCCCTCCGTCAGCGGCTCACTGCAGAGGGATGCCTCTCAAGGCCGTGGACTCAGCCTCTGTGCCTCACTCCATTTCCTGATCCACAAGGGTACCATGAGGAGAACAAGGCGCAGGATTACCAAGATTGGCACACCACTTTGTATCCAGGTCTCTCAGCCCAGCACCTGACCTGAATATCTCTGTCCATGGAAGGTGTTCCATCTGGACTTTCAACTCTGCACCCCAGCTGGTACCTTAGCAGCTAGAGTTCCAGGTTTTGGGTCTTTCCAAAGATGTCTACACCATAGTGGAGGCATCTAGAAAGGAATCAACCAGGAAATGTTATGCCTTCAAATGGAAAAGATTTTCCATTTGGTGTCAGGTTAAGGGTCTGGACCCCTTATCCTGTTCTGTGGCTAACATTCTTGACTACCTTTGGTCTCTCCAAAGGGGTCTACAGTCATCGACCCTTAGGGTGCACCTGGCAGCCATTTCTGCTTACCGGTGCAGGCCGGTCAGCCAACATTGGCACAGGAGACAATGGCCGGGTGCTTTTTCAAAGGCCTGGATCATATCCCTCCAGTGTGTGAACCTCCACTCCATGGGATCTACTGTTGGTTCTGGCAAAGCTCATGGGCATGCTTATTAGCTATGCACAAGTGTGAGCTGTCACACTTGTCATGGAAGAAAGCCTTCCTGGTGACTATGACATCAGCCAGAAGGACATTGGAGCTGCAGGCGCTTTTGGTGGACTCCCTTATCTGGTCTTTCACAGGGACAAGTTGTCCTGTGTCCCCACCTGAAATTCCTTCCAAGGTGGTGTCAAGAGTTTCACCTTAACCAGGTGTTGTCTCTGCTGGTATACTACCCTAATTACACGTTGACGAGAGTACAGGCTCCATACTTTGGACCTGAGACGGCTTTCTCCTATTATAAGGAGAGGACGGTGGAAATTCATGGAGAGGTTCGCCAGCTGTTTGTCATCTATGCTGAAGTCACTTCTGGCAGACCTGCAACCAAATGGATGATTGCAAGATGGATTACATCATGCATAGGTCTGTGCTATGAGTTGGTGGGCAAGGAGCCCCCAGAGGGATAAGAGCTCATTCTACCTGCCATACTGCTGCATCGGTGGCTGCTTCCAGGGATATCCCTATCCAGGAAATCTGTCGGGCTGCTACCTGAAAGTCAATCAACACTTCACCACCCACTACCACATCGACCTTGAGTCACGCGGGATGCTGGTTTTGGGGCCTCAGTTCTCCAATCTCTGTTCCCTAAGTAGGGGTGTGCACCTGCCTCCTCCTACTGAGAACTGCTAGAGTCTGCCAATGAGTGTGGATGAACAACATATCCATGCTCCTAGAAGAACAGGTTACTCACTTGTAACAGTAGTTCTAGGAGTGGTATATGTTGTTCATCCTATAGGACTCCTGAGCTCCCCAGCTGCAAAGCACATAACCTGGTTTCCAGCGGGCTGAATCTAGCGTCATAGGGCAGAACTGAGACATATACCACCCGGTGGGTGGGAGGAGCCAGCTTGAAGACTTCTGGCAGATTTAAAGAGGAAAGGGACAATGCCAATGAGTGTGGATGAACAACATATAGCACTCCTAGAATTACTGTTACAGGTGAGTAACCTGCTCTTTTCAAATACTGTAAAACCTACCATTGGTGTGTGCAGAGGAAAAGTTTACCCAAGCATGCTGTACCACCAGTGAACATCTGTTTACTGATTGATTGATTGACTGATTTAATTATTTCAAAAGTTTTTCCAGGAAAGACATACTGAGCTGGTATCGCTCATTTCATGATGCATCCTTGGGGGAGGCAGAAGGACAAACAGTACAATTACAAAATAGATTGTTCAGAACATGTAATAAAATGGAAATCTATATAACAAACTGAGCAATTCACAGGCAATTCCTCAGAACAGGAATGATGTACAGTAACACAATAAATTGCAGAAGAACAGTAAGAACAATATGCAGTATGTGTAGCAATGTAAAACTTAGTGTGGGTGGGGGAGTGGCTGAAAACAGGGAGAGGGGCTGTACTAGTGACAGTGTGTGGTGGAGAGTAGTGGACTGAAGTCCAAGATCCAGTGTTAGGAACGACTGTAGGAGTGAGTAGTGAAGTCATGGAGGAGAGAGTTCAGAGTGTGAAGGAAGGAGCAGAGGGAATGAAAGAGTGGGGCCCAGGGTTTAGGGAAGTAGAGAGAAGGCAGCTTGACCAGCAGTATTTCACTGGAGAAAGAGTGAGAGCTAGAGTTGCAAAGGAACATCTTCACCAGCTCACCCTGGCGTTAATCTATTGTTTTTCTTGTTTTACTGTTTTTGCTCCATGTCACTGACTGGCCCCAATCTTAGCAATACCCCAGCCTCATCACTCACCAGTGCCATCTTCTTGACTTACCTGCCCTTGGTTCCTCTAGGTTTGCCTTCCTGGTAGGGCTGCAGTGACTGCTCTCTAACTCCTGTGGAAATTAAATTTAGGTGTAAGAGGGTGTCGGGTCAATGGTGCAGGGCCTACAGGGAATCATTGTTCATACTTCAGCGGTCAGGGTTTTCGAGCTTTAAGTCCCTACTCCCACAGGATGGTGGTGGCTAATGGGGCACATACACAAACACACAAGCATGCTAGCATGGCAACATCTGACATCATCCATCCCAGTGCAGTGCTTCTCCTATATATAGTTCTACCTGTGGGATGCCCGATCTTACCTCAAGGCCCCCATGACACAGACTCATTCCCAAACCTGGGTTGCTGGTGTCATTAGAGCTAGCACTACTGATGAACCAATGGGCTGTCTATCTTAGAAAGCACAAGCAGCCGAACACCATCCACTATATAAAATCCAATCCACTAACAAAAGGCAAGTCAGGAATCAGCAAGCAAAGTATTTGTCCACAAATGCAAGGCAAAAATAAAAAGTTGCAAAAGTGCCACATAGGTGTGTGACTCCATTCACAAGGCCCGACCAGTTTCACGTATCGCGCTTCGGAAGCACACATGTGAAACCGGTCAGGCCCTTGTGAATGGGGTCACATACCTATGTGGCACTTTGGCAACTTTTGATCTTTTGCCTTGCATTTCTGGACATTAAATACTTTCGTTTGCTGATTCCTACCTCTGCCTTTTGGTTTGTGGATTGATTTATACAATGGAAGGTGCTTGGCTGCTTGTGCTTCCTGACTGTTTTTTGTTGCTTGCACGTTGATCTTGGAGCTGCCCTTCCTGCTTACCTCTGGCTGTCTTAAAACACAAAAGCAAAGAAACTGATGGTAGATAAGGACCGCTTGGCTCACAGTCTGCCCATTTTCCCTACCTACTGTAATACCGAGACCCTACTTGATCTCCATTTTAATCCCCCTTTCCTAACCACTAAGGTTCCCTTATGCATATCCCATGCATTTTTGAATTCCATTACCATTTTTGCTCCACCACCTCTGCTGGGAGGCTGTTTCATGGATCCACCACCCTTTCAGTGAAGAAGTACTTCTCACATTTTCCTGATCATACCCTCCTCCAGCTTCATAGCATGATCCCTTGTTCTCAACATCTTTTCTCTGAAAATGCTTTCCTTCTGTATCTTATTTATATCGCTGAGGTACTGTATTTGAAAGTCTCTATCATATCCCCTCTTCCTTCCTTCCTCCAGGGTGTACATATTGAGGTCCTTTAGTATCTCCTCATAGGGCGTTTGGTGTAGACCTTCACCATTTAGTTGCCCTCTTCTAGACTGGTTCTACTATGTCTATGTCCTTCCAGAGGTGTGTCCACCAGAACTGGACACAATTTTCTAGATGAGGTCTCACTAGTGATTTGTACAGCTGTATCACCCCTCCTTCTTTCTCTTGGTAATACCTCCCTATGCACCCCAACATCCCAATGGCTCTCCCACTGCCTTGTCACACTGCTTGGCCACTTCTAAGTCATCAGATATGATTACCCCTGGTCCTTTTCCTTTTGTGGCTGTCAGTACCACGCCCCATCATGTACTCTGCCCTTGGGTTTCTGTGCCCCAAGTGCATGATTTTGCACTTCTTTGCATTGAATCTTAGTTGCCACACTCTTGACCACTCCTCAAGCTTATTTAGATTCCTCATTTTTCTACATACACACCCCAGAGTGTCAACCTGTTGCAGATCTTTGTATCATCTGCAAAAGTAATGCCTTCCTTTTAACCCCTCTGCAATGTCATTAATAAAGACATTAAAGAGGACCAGCCCTCAGTACTGATCCCTGCGGCAGCCCACTAGTCACCCTCCCTCCTCAGAGTGAATTCTGTTAACCACTGCCCTCTGTCATCTGTCCCTCAGCCAATTTCTTACCTATGTTTACCACCTTAGGGCCCACCAAGACTCCCCAGCTTGTGTGGGTCTCTTATGTGCAATGGTGTCAAAGGCCTTACTGAAATCTAGGTAGCCAACATCCACCGCTCCACCTTGATCTAATTCCCTGGTCACCCAGTAAAAGAAATCTATCAGATTTGTGTGACGTGACTTCCCTAGTGAATCCATACTGCCTCGGATCCTGTATGCCGCCAGATTTAAGATATTCCACAATCCTTTCCTTCAGCAGTGATTCCATTAATTTCCCACCACTGAAGTCAGGCTGACTGGTCTGTATTTGCCAGCCTCCTCCCAGCTCCCACTTTTGTGAAGTGGGACTACATTTGCCCTACTCAGTCTCTGGAACCACTCTGTGTCCAGCGAGTGGTTGAACAGGACTGTCAGTGGTGCTGCCAGCACCTCTCTAAGGCTCCTTCAATATCGTTCGATGTATCCCATCTGGCCTCATTGCCTTGTCCACTTTCAGTTTTGTGAGTTCCTTCAGGACTCTCCTCCTGTAAATGGACTGGTGTCCATCTTTCTTCCATTGATGCTCCTGTCGCTATTTGTGGTCCCTGCTTCCTTCTTCTGTGAATACTGAGCAAAATATTTGTTTAAGATGTCTGCTTTGTCCTGTTCTTGCCCCATGCTCCCTCCTTAGCCTCATAATCCTTTCCTGGCCTTTCTCCTTTCGCTTACATACTTGAAAAATGCCTTGCTCCTTTCTTTACTGCCAGGCTGTTTTCTCCTCCGCTTGGGCCTTTGACACCTGACTGCTTTCCCTGTCTCCTTCTGGCCACCTGATACACTTCCCTGTCCTCCTTCCTCTGAGTCTCCTTATGCCTCCTGAAAGCTAACTTTTTGCCCTTACCTTCCCACCACCTCCTTTGAGAACCATAGCGATCTTTTCCTCTTGCTTTTGTTTACTTGCCTAATGCAAAGGTTTGTTGCCTTCATTATAGCCCCTTTGGTTCTTCCCACTGTTCCTCTACTCTGCCCAAGTCCCCTCTCTTTGCCAGGGCATCCCTGAGGCATTCCCCCATCTTTATAAAAGTCAGCCCTCCTGAAATCCAGGACCCTCACCTTCATGTGGTTCGGCTCAGCCACTGTTTTATATTGAACCATACCATTCAGTGATCATTGGTCCCCAGGTAGTCACCCACTGTGGCGTCTGCAATACCTGGTGAGTACTAGGTCCAATATCACCCCTTATGACTGGCTATCAAACTAATTGCCTGAGAGCCCCCGCACCCTCCCCCGCAGTGAGTCCAGGATGTCCCTGTTCCTAGCTGAAGTTGCAGCTGAATGCTCCAATCCACATCTGACAGATTGAAGTCTCCTTCCAGCAGCACCTCCCCCTTAGTTGCCATCTTATGGCTGGCCTCACAAGAACCCTGTCCATCTCCTCCCATGTGCTGGAGGTCTGTAGATCACCCATGTGAATAGTGGCTCTTTAATGATTTCTTGAGTTAAGACCCTGACAAGTCTAATAACACTAACATTCTGGTTGTTACAGTCCACTTCACCCGACATGCCCAGGATTTTCCCATGAAAGTTCGACAAAAAGAACAGCTCAGCCATGAGAGTGTGTGCTGGCTGGTATGAAACAGTCCAGAAGCAACAACAGTAGCACCACCTCAGCAGAAAAAATCAAAATACACAACACTTTCAAAGCATTTGTTTTTTTTGAGTAAAAAGTGACTTAGGTCAGTGGCCCATGCAGAGATGCTGGTTAGCAAAGAAAAGCTGCTGACAGGTTTCCTGCAGTGCTAGCTCATCATAAGGAGTACAGCAATAGGAGATGACACAGCAATGTATTGTGAAACCTTAAAGTGACAGAGTACAAGGCAAGAGGAAAAGTGATAAGGGGCAAAACAGGCATAATTTAAAACTAACATGAAAATTCAGTTTGCTATGGAAAAGATTATTTTTCCATTTACAGAAATCACATATTATTAACTTGGATTCAGCAGTCATGTTTCATATCAGACATAAAACTTTCTGAATGCTTCTTAAACAATTACATTCTAGATCACCATTTGCTGAGATAAATTGCTATCTAACCTATAAATATGTTTAAAAGTGTTCAAAAGTTTTCAGGTCTGATATGTTAGATCTGAGTTCATAATGTGAATTCTCTGTAAATGAATGAGTATGCCAACACATAACTTTTATTATTTAGGCCTTCTATCACTGTAAGTGATAGAAGGCATAACAAAGTATAGCGCAGTGAGTTAAGGCTCTGAGCTGCAGATCTGGAGACCTGGGTTTGAATCCCACAGTCACCTAGGTGCATACTAAGTGACCCTGAGCACCACTTAACTTCCTTGTGCTCCCAGGTCACATCTGGAAACAAGCTTCAGCTTAGTGTGCTTCTCCTGGTTAAACAATGTCCCTTTCCCTATCACTGTAAGTCACTTTTTACACAATAAAAACAAAATATTTTGAAAATATAGTATTAAGCATTGTTGATTTTTTTCTATTGGGGTGGTGCATTTCATAAAAGATCAGATGGCAACTACCATCATTAAGGTCCTAATGAAGAAGTTCAGAGTACATAATGGGGCACTGGAGAAGATAACACAGACAGCAGCAGAGGTTTTGAGAGCAAATTAGTAAAAGAAATACTGTCTCTGTGAGGGATAAAGAAATCCAGAACTACCTCCTACCATCCTCCAAGAGATCCTAGCCAGAGAGATTTAACCAGTCCTTACTACAGTAAATACGCTTGGAATGCTAGACCCTAGGAAGATGGTTGAGTCAACAAGTAAGTGCTCTGGTTCATGCTTATAATTACACAAACAGTAATGCTACTGGTTTCTCCTCGTACTATCTCATGTTCTGCTGTTTACCCATGGATTTATTTCAAGTATCTGCTGATGGGGCTAAGCCGAGACCTACCAACAGTTTGTAGAATGATTTAAACAGCAACTTAAAGAGTTACTCAGAAAGTCTTAATTAACTCAATAACATCTGTAGATTAGTGAGACTTGTAGCAGCCAATTGTATGCAAGCCAACAAAGTTCAGTATGATGGCAAAGTGAAGGCATATACAGTTTATTATCAAGAGATTAATTGCCGGTTTGACATTTGGGACTCCCTGGAAAGCATAAGAATGCTAATCATTGGGCAGAGCATGATTATGTAGTAACTAAGCAATTACACAACATATCCATCTACTATATCCGACTGGAGAAAGAGGCTGGAGAAGAGCATATACATCGAATCATCTTTGCCATTGGGATAGATAAAACACTAAGCCAGCCACCGTTATGTGGAGGAAATTTTCCAAATGAAGACACCACTGGCAGTCAGGAAAAAGAAAATACTGGAGAGATGGCAGATTTAAACTGACTAGCACCCAGAATACCCCAGAGCATTGTGTATCAGATGGACTGACATGGTGTGTCTTCTGTTTGCACCCTTTGCAGATTGTGCGAGAGGCATTTTGGCACCATGCAATCCTGCTTAAAGTGGAACCAGCTGAAATTGTAATGGTGATTTGCATATACATCCCATGATGCTTTGCATTATGGAGTATGCATGATTTTTTTACTTTCTTTTATCCCACCTGTACTACCCTCACTCCTTCGACCCTGATCAACCCCACCGACCACCGTCACGAGTCAGCCCTAGAGTGCCTGGTCTCTCCCTTGTACTTCTTTGATGCCCGGATATCCCCCAGGTCAGAGGCGAGGAAGAGACCCTCTTCCTCGACCTTGCTTTGAGGAGAGCCAGCACCTTGAGGTCTGCCCGTGAAGTTCGATGGCAGGCACAGATCGGTCTTCATCTAGGACCGAGAGGGGTGTTTCTGTTTTTCTGATCCCTTTCACCCTGAGGACACCAGCTCGGTAGATGATGTGCTGACGCATGACTCTACCAAGTGCATGACAGAGTCTTCCCTCCCGACTCCAGCACCTCGGGAGCTGCCACAGTCCCAAAAGTCGGTGCTCCCACCAACTCCTCAGGAATCAAGGGTGCGTAGGAAGCACCCCTGGAAACTCCACCCTAAAGGAGGAGAGCATCCATTAGGGACACTTAATCCTCCTTCCTCTGCGACCCCGACAACCCAAGTTCATTCCCGAACCGGGTAGCGCTGTGGTGTGAGGTGTGGCGTCAGCACCTCAGCCCTCAGTGCCACTTGGCCAGCATTTTGTATTTCTTTGACTGAATCGTTAGATGATGACGGTGAACTGATTCATTATTATTCCACTGACGATATCCCAGCATTACTTCAACTTGAGGGACCCGAGTCAACTGATCCATGTTCTTTGAACTCAGAGGCAGAACTGTTTTACCCTTTGAAATAAGTTGATCCCAGACACACATGACATAGGGAAGGATGTGCCTCCACAGCAGAAGAGAACTTGCTTTCAGCAGAAGGTACTCACCTGATGCACGATGAGGATGAAGCAGTGAGCAGTGAGTAGCAGAAGAAATGTGAACTGAAAGAAAGTTCAACTGTCTCAGATTGGAGTGCCTGACATTCAGTGCCCCTTCTTGTTAGAAGAGCTCTTTGCATAAGAAGACTGTGGGAATTCAGATATTCTTCTAAATATGACACTGGATGGGAGAAACCAATTAGTCCCTAGTCTACTCAGCCAGGAGGGAGAACATGGCCCAGATTCAACAGAACAAACATCCCTGTGTTCTTGGGCCTGTAGAAGTGGGAAAGGATAGATAGCTGCCTCCAGAGCAGCTCCTAAATTGAGGATTGCAGCAGTACTAGAATATTTATTTCTAGGGTACCCTTCCTCAGAGGCTCAGGGTGCCATATATATAAAAATAGCAGCAGTATCAGATGGATAGGTTGTCATATGAGACCATCACTGATCTCCAAATGCCTGTCTGAAGAGGTATGTTTTAAGCCCATGTTAAAGGCCTTCACAGAGCGGGCTGTCTCAGTATGCTGGTTAATGTGTTCCATCATAAAGGGTCAGCAAACTCAAATGCTCAGTCTCCAGAGAACTTTAGCCTGGCCCTAGGGACTGACAGAAGAGCTACCTCAGTGGAACAGAGATGCCATAAGGATCAGTGAGGAGTCAGGAGTTCCATCAGGTAACTGGACCCTCTGAGCTCTCTCCAGAGTAAAGGATAAATCTTATAACAGGGCATGTGCTCAATGTAAATGCCACTGAGAGTAAGGCATAAACCAGCCCACCCCCAATCTACCACTGATGGCTGAAGTGTGTTCCGAGTCACTGTACTTCGTTGTTCATAATAGGCCAAGGAAGTGAACTTCCAAATCTAATGAGAACCCCCTAGGGGATGTGTGATTGTCAAAGTACTGTATTGCACCTGTTGAAGGTATGCACTTGGAGGATGAGGAAAAGTATGAATTGGACTTTCACGGCAATTTAAATATATTGTGTGCACCACACTGGCTGCAGGCTAAATGACTTGTGAATTGAGATAAATAAATGGATCCATGATTTTGATTCTATCTGCACCATAGTGGGACATTGGTGTCTGTGCTGAAATGGTGTTTGAAGCATCTAACCTTTATAGCCCTGTTCCTGTGGTCCTGTGTAGTAAGCGCCTGGAAGATCACCCAAAACTGGAAGTTAAGCAAGTGGTGAAACTTAATGTGAGCAGCCCTCTTCAAAATGAAATGTACCATACTGAACTCATAGATACCACTGGGGACGACTATATGAAGACAAGATAAGTTGTGGTTAGAGCCAAAATGGCTCTTAAGGCATTACCTTATTAGAAATGTGAATGAAAGTGTGGATTTGATTTTAATGTATTTGTTATATTATTTTAATACCATATTAAAATTCCAGCTTTACATTGCAATAATAGAAAACAAGCCTTGGTCAATGACAATGATGTTTGACTGCATGTTTTGAAAAGCAAATGGATTGTGAACAAAGGCATGAACGAGGGTAAATGTGAGACTTGCTCAGCATCACGCAGTGACTGTTTCACTCTAGTACGGCTGGAAGCAGCGATCTCACATTTCCCAACAATGCTGTAAGCAGTAGATCACACTGCCATGAGGTGTGTTTGGGGGCTAGTTATACCTGGTAATGTTTTTTGGGGTTGTTTGATTTTTATACTGCAAGGAGGGACAGAAAATGCTGTAACTCCTTCTTTAGATGCAGAATGATACCAGCACCCCTGATGAAGGCCCATTTGGAGAACTGAATCGCTGAGAAAAGAGTGACGTGGAACACTTTGAATAAACTGGATTGTTTGCATTAGCCTGGCTTTCAAGCATCCTTACTGGTTTGGAGTGCTAAACCCTTTTCTGACTGTACTTGTGTTAGGTCTAGCCTCCCGTTACAGCACCCCAGGTAATTTCTGTGTCGCGCTGCAAACTTTTGTTTACCTTGATACTAGCATCCTGCAAGCCCACAACCACCAAGCAGGCTGTGCTCCATGCAAATCTGGTTAAGATCAGGGCCTGGTCTCATTACAGTGGCCTCACCAGGAGGCACACCATAGGAGATTAGAGTAAAGTAAGTCCTGGGATGGAGGGGAGGTTGGCTGTGGA
The DNA here is from genome assembly GCA_016271365.2 of Neoceratodus forsteri. NCBI lineage: Eukaryota > Metazoa > Chordata > Ceratodontiformes > Ceratodontidae > Neoceratodus > Neoceratodus forsteri. The sequence goes on along the minus strand of CM028134.1, from coordinate 795,639,810 downwards.
CACCGTGGAAGGGGCACAGGCCGCATTTGGGAGAAAAAGAGTAATTAAAAAATGGGAAAAGTTTTCTTGTGGCCTAGAGGACATCTACTCCTGTCTTTTTCCCCTATTCTGTTTATAATCCTGTGGCCAGGACAGGCTGCACTCCTTCAGCCTTGCCTTGCCCTGCCAAGCCAAACCCCACATCTCTACATCTCCCCAGGACCTACCTAATAGTAGAAGAAGTAGTAAAACTTTATTTTTATACAGGGTAATGTCGTTGGGTTGAAACCCAGTTTACAAGACAGTCCTGTTATTATGTTTCCTAATGGCCCAAATACCCCCACTGATTCTCTCTCATGGCAAGGTCAGGAGAGGGAGCCCCTCCCGCTATGCGGCAGGTGAGGGTCAGTAGGCAGGACTTCATACAAGCCTGTCCTGCCACCATTTTCTCTACTTTCTCTCTCCTCACAGTGGGGTGCACTCATCAACATACGGCATGGCGGCACGTGCATGCTGCAAAGTTCCACAACATCACCCACTTCTGCTGCCTATCTCTGCATGGCCACCAGGCCTCCACCTGGTGGCAGTCATTCAGTGGAGCAGGCAGTCCTCCCTCCCAGGGAGAGGAGAGGAGAGCAGTACTCAGACGCCCAATCCTCTTCCTTCCCATCCAATCCCCAGCAACCCGTGCTGGTTTCCAAACACGAGTCATCAGTGTGGAACAAGGTGTGGCATCCAGCGCCTCAATCCTCAGCCACTGAGCCGGGCTTTACCCTGCTACTAATTCTTTCTGATGTCACACTCTTCTGCTTGTGACATCATAACAATTTTCATGGCCACAAACTATTTCAATCAGAAGATTATGAGTTTAGCAAAGTGGTAGAAGGTGAACTCTGGGAGGCAAGTATCATATTTCCATGTTCAAGTTTATTGCAGGAGACAGTGGAGTAACCAGCCTTTTAAAAGTGTATGCAGAAGTCAATGACTCACAAAATAGGTGGGGGTGTGGGGCTGCCTAGGCCCCTCAGAAAGTCTTGGCAATTTTGATGCATTCTGGCATTTTAGGCACCAGAAAGTATACAGTGCCCTTCTACCACAGGCTTTATACATACCTGTCCAACTGTTCTGGTCCCTGATGGCTGCACAGAATGATTTTGGCACCTATTGGTGAAGTTGGCCTCTAGGTGTAGGTAGATATACTCAGTTACTATGCACTTACCAATGATGAGTGCTTAGTAACTAAGTAGTTAAGGCTGTCTAAAGTAAAAATTATAATATTAAATTGTATAATAGTTAGGGTCTAAATACCTAGGCCCCAGAAAATGTTGGCATTTTTGATGCATTCTGGTGCATTTTGAGTCATTGTGGGAGTACACAGTGCCCTTCTACCATAGCCTTTTACATATGTACCAGTCCCACTGTTCTGTCCCCAACAGAATATGACAGCAGACTAGGACCACTTGGCCCACCTATTCTGCCTATTTGTCCCTGCTTTTGCTGTCACCACAGACCCTACTCAGTTTCCAGCTCCCTCCTCTCTGCTTCCAAGCTAAGATTCTCTTGTGCCTATCCCATGCATTCTTGATGCCTACCATTCTTTCTGCTCCCACCACCTCTGCTGGAAGACTATTTCAGGCATCCAACACTCTCTCAGTGAAGAAGTACCTCACATCTTCTAAACCCTCCCTTCCAGCTTAAATGCATGTACCCTTGTCACGTATTTTTGTTCTCTGAAAAATGCCCCTCCTGTACCTTTTTCACCCGTGTGAGGTATTTATAGGTCTCTGTCATGTCCCCCTCCTATCTTCCAGTGTGAACATACTGAGGGTCCTTAGTCTCTCATTATAAAGATTCTTATGCAGCCTCTGTACCATTTGAGTTGTCCTCCTCTGAACAACCTGAGCACTCTCTATGTCCTTCTTCAGGTTTGGTCTCTAGAAATGGACACAGTACTCTAGATGAGGTCTTGCCAACAATCTATACAGTGGCAACACTACCTCACTCCTTCTGCTGGTGATACCCTCCCTATGCACCCATGATGAGGCAGTACTACTACAGCAGTAGGTAGTCACTGGGATGCTGGTGTCACCCCAGCATCCAACTGACTTATCTATTGCCTTGTAGTACTGCCTCACCACCTTAAGGTCATTAAATTTGATTACTCCAGGGTATCTTTCATGTTTAGGGATTGTCAATAACTCTTCATCCATTTTATACACTGCCTCTGGGTTTCTGTTCCCTAGGTGCTTGATTTTTCACTTGTTCACATTGAAACCCAGCTGCCAAATCTTTGACCACACCTGTAGTTTTCTCAGGTCTCTGCAACCTTCCACCCCTTTGCAGTGTCCACTTATTGCAGATTTGGTGTCTTCTGCAAAGAGGCATACCTTTCCTACCAGATCATCTGCAGTGTCACTTATAAAAGACACTGAACAGGACTAGACCCAGTACTGAGCCCTGAGGTACTCCATGGGGTCATTCTTCCTTTCCTTTAGTGAATTCCATTTACTGCCACTCACTCTGTTTCCTATTCACCACCCTCTGTCTCCAGTCCACCCACAAATTTCTTACCAATTGACCACCTTTGACCACCCCAAGCAGAGTTGAGGGGAGGTGCAAGAACCATTATATAAACCATTATATATTGGGGATATTTATGAAACAGACGTGACTTGACTACCCAACCCCAGGCCAGGAAAGAGGGTCAGAGAGAACTATGTATCATGTGTTGGGGATATATTGTGCAGACCTCCCCATAAGGTAGTATTGACAGAGGTGATTATAGGTTGGTGAGGGGCTCATTGAGCAAAATATTGTGTAAAGGAGAGCTGAACTGCAATGCTAACAACTGGATGTTTCAAATTCTACTCCTGAGTGACAGAAATGTCACATTGGAGAAGGACTGGAGCCAGTTCTGAAACAGAACACGCCTGACAATGAGGGACACTTGAGAGGTATATATAGGAGTACAACTAACTGATCACAGTGTTTCATTTGTCATGTGTGATACACTGGTTAATGTTATCCTGTAGGCAAGGCATTATACAGCTGCCCTTGAAATGGGCTTGGGCAGGTTTGGTGGTAGTACTTTTATTTTGTTTCTTTACATTTTAAATTTTGTGCCATGACTTGCTCCCTATAAAATATACAAATTGATACTGATACCCCTACATCCACAGACAGCACCATGTTCAGTAGGTACCAGCATGGCCTGAATAATTGTTTGCCTTGTGGCACATGGAAAGTGGCAAGATTTGACAAAATGGACAGACAAAATCAAAACCAAAGGCACTATATGACATGGGAGCGTGGATATTACCTTTGTCCTACACACACTTAGGAAGGACAGATAGTTAACATGTGTCAGTGCTGGGATGCAGCCAGGTTGCATTCAAGGTCCTTGAATACATCCTCCTGACTGCACCCCACAACACTGACACATGCTGCAATATCTGTTCCTTTCATGCGTGTGTGGGCCAGTGAATCAAGGTCTCAGCCATTTCTCTCTTCACAACTCAGCAGCAGAGAATAGAAAAGACTGCCCTTCAGAGAGGAACAGTGGACAGTGAAATGTAACCCAGATCTAAGGCTGTGCAAAGTTGATGGACATTGCAGTTCACTTAAATGGAAGGACAATAAATCTCAAAGAGTTTTAGGAATTATAGTCTCTACTCCCGCCTACCTCAACCCTGCTGGTTCTTGTTCTTCTGTGTGGTGGTCTCAGGGCTGGCTGGCACCAAGGGTCATTGCTGGCTGACTGGCTGGCTCACTGGCTCATGGCTCAGCTGTTCTACTGGGCGGTGGTGGCCCATGACTAGACTGGCGGCCAGCGGCGATGAACCTGAGGGCTAACTGGGCCAATTAAGAATTCCATCCATCCTTGCTCATGATGAATCACTACCACGTTAGCTACTGGCACTCACATTCTGCCTGGTCTAGCCTTTGAGTGTCTGTGGACAGCAGGAAAATGCAGCAAGTGGTTGGTGAGAGCATGGGAGTAAGGAAGCTTGTGGGCAAATCTTTTACAGTTGCTCTGCCAGAAGCCATAACTACTGCAACTGCCACCTTGCGAGAAAGATTGTGATGGACATGGGCGGCAGCATGTCTCTGGATGCCACCTCCACAGCAGCACTGATAGACCAGGGTTCAAGAGTCAGGACCAGCACAGACTATTTTTTTCTGTACGGCATTTGAAAAAAAGAAATTTTTTTTGTATGCATTGGCATATACAGTATACATGGCTGCTCCACTGAGGAAAGACTCATGAGCAAGCTCATTCACAAGGAGGTCCTGAGGCACATACACATACAGTTCGCAATTATATAGACAGGAGATATAAAATGTAGAACAACAAAGAAAAAAAATATAATACAAGAGGTATACACAATAGAAGTCCTTATGCTATATATGCAGTACATTCCAGCTTTAACCTTGCCCTAAATTATGCAACACATTTCAGCTTAATAAGTAGAGGGCCATTTGGTACCTAGGAAGTTGACTTGACATTGGGGCCTAGTAGCACCTACATATGTCTTTAATTTAGAGATAGCTAGTGTTTTGTAGGAGTTAATTGATACGATGCTGGTTAGCTTCAGCATGGCTTGTAGTTGGTTCCAAATGTTTGGGAGGGCATATGAGACAGCTCTTTGGCCAGCTGTGGTACGTGTCCTGGGAACATCTAGTAGGATAAGGTCAGATTTCCTTAGGGAGTAGGCGCTATGTGAGATGTCTATGAGAGACGTTAAATAGACAGGCAGTTTGTGGAGTAGTAATTTGAGGGTCCAAATGCCAGCATGCAGGAGGCATCTGGTGGCAAGAGAGGTCCACCCAACTGCTGCATAAAGATCACAGTGGTGGGTCCTGTACACAGAGTTAGTAATGAAGCAAGAGCACAGTGATAGAGTACGTCCAGTTTAGATAGGCTCAAGGTTGGGGAGGAGATAAAGATAATGTCTCCGTAGTCAAGCAAGGGAGGAATGTTTCTGGACAAGTCTTTGTAGGTGTCAGAGAAAAGATGGTCCTATTTCTAAAGAAGAAACCCAAGCGTGCTTTTAAGCCTCTTTGATAGATCCTCGATGTGGTCATTGAAGGAAAGCTTGTTGTCTATCCACATACCTAGATATTTAAATTTAGATACGACTTCCAAGGGTTCACCTAGGGAGGTAACTATGAAGTTTTTAGGTGGGGTAGGTAGGGCACCAGACAAGGCAAGTCTCGAGAAAATCATTGTCTTGGTTTTTGGCATTTAAGAGAAGCTTGGCATTGATAAGGTTGCTTTCTAACTGGATAAAGTCAGCTTGGAGTGCTTCCCTGACTTCAGTAAATTAACGTAGTAATGAAGAACCGAGGAAAAGTTTTAAAGGCAAGATAGTAAATATACAGCAAAATGAACTGTGAGTAGCATCCAGGGAATCAAACACAACTGAGGCTTTACATTGCTTCTTCCTGCAAGTTCCTCCTGTGATTCAGCTCAATCAGAGTCCCTGCTCTCAAACATACCAAACCATGAATATTCAGTTGTAATAGGTCCGCCCACCCTTAAAATGAAACTAGCCATACAGGGACTATTAATTCATAAAACATGACTCACCTATGCTGATGGAGTCGAAATTTCAAGGAAAAGGTAATCTGGTCGGGACCTGCAAGGCAAGAACAAAGGAAGTTGAGAAGACAGAAAGGCTCAAAGGTCCAGGAAGAGAAATTAGATAGTTAGGAACAGATAATAGGTAAGTTAATCTGATGGGGAGGCAGCTGACATCTTGGCCAGCCTGTAAAGAAACAAAGGAAATGGAATGATAAAGGGAGAAATAGTCAGAAAAGAAGTGGTGGGAGAGAGAGAAAAAAGTGCAGTAGTAACAGTACAGTAGTAGATCTTTTTATTCATAAGAATAAAGGAAACACTCAATTGAGCCTAAACTCATTTTCAATGAGGTCCCATTAGTGAGAGAGGGAGAGCAGTGAACTGATTTATGCCAATAAGGTGATGTGATTGCACCGCTGCTCACGGCTGAAGAACGTAATGTGCATCGGTTTCTGTTTAGGCTTAGAAACATAGAAACATAGACTTTGACGGCAGATAAGGACCACTTGGCTCACCCAGTCTGCACATTTCCCTACCTACTGGATAATCTGCAGATTCTAGTTAACCAACAGCCTACTTCCTGCCACCCCCACTACAATTGCCTTGTGTCTGTCCCATGCATGTTTGAATTCCCCACTGTTTTAGCCCCAACAACCTCCCAGAAAGGCAGTTCCATGCATCTACCACTCTCCTTGAAAAAGATTTCTCACATTACCCTGAGCGCTTCTCCATCTTTAAATTATGTCCCCTTGTTCTTATACATCTCTTTTTCTGAAAGATGCTACCTCCTGGACTTTGTTGATTCCCTTGAGGTACTTGAACATTTCTATCATGTCCCCTGTCCCTCCTTTCATCAAGGGTATACACATTAAGCCTCTCAGTCTCTCTCCATATGATTTCTGATGCAGACCCTGCACCATTTTAGTTGCCCTCTTCTGGACTGCTTCCATCCTGTCTATGTCCTTGCATAGATGAGGTATCCAAAACTGCACACAGTACTCTAGATGGGGTCTCACCAACTGTCTGTACAGAGGATAACCACTTCCTTTTTCTACTTGGGATGCCCTTCCTATGCATCCCAGTATCCCCTGCTCTCCTCACTGACTTCTCACATTGCTTACCCACCTTTAGATGATCTGATATGACTACCCCAAGTCCTGCTCCATTTTTGTTGTTGTTAGTACCTCCCTGCTATTGTATACTCTTCTTCTGGGTTTTTGTTTCCAGGTGCATTACTTTGCACATCTTTGCATTGAATCTAAGTTGCCATATGTCTGACTATTCCTCCAACCTTGCCAAGTTGCTTCTCATCCTTTCTACCCCACCTTGTGTATCAACTCTGTTACAGATCTTTGTATCATCTGCAAGAGGCATACCTTTCCCTCCAGACCCTCTGCAATGTCACCTATAAAGATGTTAAAGAGGACTGGACCCAGTACTGAGCCCTGAGGTACTCCACTAGTGACCCCCTTTATTCAGAATGTGTGCCACTCACTATTACCTTCTGTGTCCTGTTGTGCAGCCAGTTTGCAACCCAGGCTACCACCCTGGGACCCACTCCCAAGCTGGCTAACTTGATTATTAATCTTTTGTGTGCGGGACTGTGTCAAATACCTTGCTAAAGTCTAGGTAGGCCATATCCACAGCCCCTCCCTGGTCTATTACTTTGGTCACCCAGTCAAAAGAAATCTATTAAATTTGCCTGACATGACCTTCCTGCTGTAATCCATGCTGCTGCGGGTCCTGTGCCCCGCTGGCCTCTAGGTACTCAACAATTCTTTCTTTCAGAGAGGCTGCTCTCATTTCCTCTTCTTTGCATTCATCTTTATCCCTAGTTAAGCTGCTCCCAGACTACAGATAGCCATGCCTTATATAATAGTTCAATGTCATCCTACTTCTAAGGTACTAGTCTTCCTGCTACTCTATCAGACACATTACTATCTTCCCAAGCCTCAGCCAAATGTCTCCCCAATGCCTACTAAAGATTTTAAATACTCTACCCTACTAGCTGCCTACTGACCCCACAACACTGCTTTACTCACAAGCTGAAAACTGCTGTTCCTCATTGCGTTCCACCCCTAGAGGAACTCTCTCCAGCCCATGCACACAGTGTGAGGGCTACAGAAACTCACTGCACTATGGACCCCAATAATTTACCTATACCTGGCTGGAGACATCAAGCCTAACCCAGGTCCCCATCCTGCTCACCTTGGTCAGGCCTAAAGGCATAAATTGCCCACATTAATCCCCCAGTATCTTGGCTAATAAAACTGACCTTGAGGCCTGGGTGTCACACTACACTACTACTACTACTATTTTCTACTACTACTGTTTTACTTTGTTACAGCTATGTTGGTCCAATAAAGGTGTCAAACCATTTGTTTCTGGATCTGTTCTTATAAGGACCAATAAGGCAACTAATTCTGTATGTCACTACACCCCTGACATCCTAGGTGTATCTGAGTCGTAGCTCAAACCCAGTATTCCTAACTCAATCTGTAATTTAAACAACTACTGCTTCCTTTGGATAGACTGCCTTTCCTGCAAACATGGTGGAGGCATTTTAATTTACTACAGGTCCCATCTTAACCTGTCCCTGATCCCTCACTTGGCTACGTGCGGTACTGCCTGCAAAAGTACTTCATGCTTCCCTATGCTGAGCCATTACAAAAACTCCATCTCCTCTGTATACAACCCTCCAAAATGTGGTGTATCAGGCCTTACTGTCCTCCTTAACACCATACTACCCTTAGTTGACTGAAATTAGTTAATTGGGTGACCTGAACCGTGACTGGCTAAGCCCCAAATCCAAAACCTATGAAATACTCAGTCCCCATTTCCTGCCTCCAAGATAGGCTAATTCCCTCACAAGAGAAGACTTTGAGGCATAGCCACCCCTGGATCATCCACTGCACAACTTCAACAGGAATCCTGCCGACATCCCCTACAGCAACACAACCACAACTACATCCCCTACAGCAGCACAACAACAGACCAGCACACCAACACAGCAGCAAAGATTAAACACATATAGAAATGTGGGGCTGTGACCCCGCACCCTGTAACAAAATAACCCGACTGCACATCGCACAGACAGTGGAGAAAAGGGCAGTTCTCCAGCTGCACATAGTGAAAACAGCCCAGTAGGACCACAGAACTAGTTGCAAAACTCACCTGTCGACATGATATCCCTGTCGCTAGAGACCGTGAAATTCTTTTTATTTTTATAATTTTTCTTTTCTTTTCTGGAATTTCTTATTATTTCTTTTCATTCATTGAAAATTTAGTTTTAGTTCTTGCTATCATATTTACATTCAACTACCTCAAAATGACCTTATACACACCAGAAATCACATTCCTAGTATACTATATTGTATTAAAGCAGCATTATGCTATGGTCTTGCAAGGTTTTGTGACTGAAACAATTCCGCTGTCACTTCCTTGTGGACCATCTCTGTGGTAAATACCTGAGCTCATAACTGCTGCAAGCATTTATTTAGATTTTGCCCGCCAAAAGCAGTTTTTTTCACTTTATTCACGTGTTTTTTAATTGTATTCCTTTTATATGCTGAATTTCTTGCTGTTTCTTGTTATACCTTGAATTTCTTGTTATTTCTTTTATATATAAATTTCTTGTTATTTCTTATTTAAGAAAACACTTGTCTCTACCTATCGCTGTTGGAGCATTTGCTGTAGAGCTGTCACTGTAATTGCATCACTGTAATTGCATTGCTGTCTTAATAGTATTAATGATCTTCTCCTCTACAAAGAACAGACAAATGCTGGGCTTCATTTCAAGCCTCATCCAAATTACAAGATTGGCTCACCTACTGACAACTGCAAAATCAACATAAAAATCTACCTGCTCAGCCAAAACTCCTTCTGTAAGGAGAAACACTTTGCTCTGCTGGCAACCCACACAGTTTCTGGGAACACCAACTCACCTCAGCAAAATGCCTTCAATGCCCAGTTCACAGATCTCTTCTCCTTTTGCCTGCATTACTACAACCTAGGACAGCATCCAGACCTCCCTTACCCCTACCCACCCTTCTTCTATCTGAAAACTGTCACCGAAAAGTAGTCCACAATCTCATCAACTCCATTCCCTTGTTAACGGCCAAGACAGGATGGGCTTGAGCTTTCAATTACTCAGGCTAGACTCCCAGGCTCTCTCCTCTTATTGCCCACATCTTCAATCTATATCTCATATCTGGTGTGTGGCCCCATCTCAATGGAAAGTTGCCAAGGTAGTCTCTGTCCCCAAAAGGGTAAACCCAAAATATCTCACATTCCAACCTATCGCTTTCTTGCCTGTCCTCAGTAAGCTACTTGAAAAGTGGTAGCCTCTCAACTAACAGACCACCTACAAACCCACCACCTCCTTACTCCAATACCAGCATGGTTTCTGCAAAGAACACAGTACCACATCTGCCCTCCTTAAAGGCAATAGGAAACAGTTTTAGACCTCTTGATGTCCTCCAGTTGTTCTTTTATTGGCAACCCTGTGTTCTGATTTGTTTTGACCTTTTTGTTAAATTAATAATCTAATTTTGTTGCCTTTGTAACTACCCTGAATCCCTCTCCTCAGCAGTTGCTGCTCTCTTTCATACTGCCTGAACATTCTATGACATCAGAAACTCCCATTCCAGGCCATTCAGATGAATGGCATGGAACGGGAGTTACTGATGTCCTAGAATGTCTTAGAAATCTGAAAATGGTGAGGAGAGTGGAACTGTATGTAGATCTGAGAGCATCCAAAAGCTAGATTGTTTATCAAAAATCATCAAAGCATATCATGATACATAACTGGCATAGAAAGGAAGATGGAAGGGCAATTAACTATGTAAAAATCATTTCCTATCTCCTTTAAGATTACTGTTGACATTAAATCTGCTATGGACAAAGGAGCTCTCACTGGAGCCATCTTCATTGATTTGTCCATGGCATTCGACCTTGTTGAGCATGCTCTTCTATCCTGAAAATAATCTGACCTTGGTGTCTCCCCAATGCCAGTGCCAAATTTACCAACTAGTTGTTAGACAGGTGCCAATTCATCACATTTAGGAACACCTCTTCCAGCCAGTTGCGGATTACCCATGGAGTCACCCAGGTATCATCTATTCTAGAACCACTTCTTCTCAGTTTATAAAAAACTCCTCCATTTCCACCTCCTGTTCCGTCATAATGTATGCTGATGACATCACCGTATACTACAGTGCCCAGAGTCCCCAACTCATCAATGCCCAAATTATCAAGGACGCCACCCATATCCAAAACTGGTTGGTGGCCAACAACCTAGAGTAGTTCTCAATGCCTCCAAAACACAAGCAATGTTATTTGGCTCCAGGGCTCACAGAACTTCTTGCCCTCACTCCCTGGCCATCTGGTGTGTAGATGGTTCTCCGTCACCACAGTCAAAGAATTTAGCTACTTGGGTGCTACCAGTGACCCTGCACTGGATTTCCACCTACACATCTCAACCCTATTCAAATCCATTAATTCCTGAATTCAGTCTGACCTATTGACTCCAGTATCTTCTTCCTCAAGCTCACTTGGCTATTGCTCAAGGCATCCTACTCCCTTGCCTGCAGTATAGTTCTCTCTCTTCACTAATGCCCTCTCATCTTCTGTACACAAATGGGATGTCACATACAACATATGCCTCTTCCCCTTTCCTCTCCATGCCTCCACACATCACTGTTCCGTCACGGTGGCTGTCCCTCTCTGCTTCCAACCCTGTAAGCTGAGGTTGTTTCATCTACAAAGAACTCCAGGCTAACACCTCCACCTCCCAAATTCCCTTACTTCATGCTGTTCTCCCCAAGTACACGCCAGATCCTCGGACACTACCATCACCCCTAAATGCTTGACCAAGATGGGTGACCAGGCTTTCTTCTCATTTGCACCCAGGTTTTGGAACTTCCTCCTCCAATGTCCATAGTTCTCCCACTATATCATCCTTTAGATCTGCCCTTAAGTCTCATCTAACATTATCCATGACCTGCACCTGTTTGTAGCCACTCTCTGTACTTGCTCATACCCCTTCTTAATTTGGGCCTCAGATTTGCCTGCATCTCAAAATGTACCTGTTCAATCTATTTTTGTACTTTGTTCACTATTTGTAATTTGTAATATTTCATGTTGTACCTTTCCTGACCTCAGAACTGTGAGCTGTCTAAATTTGTATCTGTATTTCTTTGAAGAATTGTGTTCTGTACCCTCCCAGGTCTCAGTTGTGACTGCTTCCAATAACCTTCCTTCTTGTGACCAGCACTTATTCTAACCTTACGCTATCCTGACCTTATGCATAACTGTTCTCAGCATGTAATAACTGTTCTAAGTTGCTAATCATTCTCCTTTCCATTTCTTCTTGATCCTTCCACTCTTTCCCCTCACCCCTCTATGGCTTCCCCATCCCCTTCCCCGTTATATCTCCTGAGCTCCCTTACTCACTTTAAATGCTTTGTCCCATACCTTCTCACCTCTGATGAGGCCCTGGGCTGATGCCATCCCTTGCCTTGTTGATTATTAGATATTAGGCTGAGTCTGTTCTCATTTTCCTATAAAGGTCGTTTCATAAGACCCCACCTCTAATAAGACCCTTTGAATTCCAGGTTTTAATCAAATACAATTTGGCATACATTGTATAATGCCACATGTATTGGAACATCTCTAGCTGTATACTGTTGTAATGTTTTGTATAATTCCTTATTTTGTTTGTTCTCTATCTCATACTTTTCCAATATGTATTGTTTGTCTGACATGAAACCTATGAAATGATCTTGTTCTCAAAGGTGTTATCCGAAATTTCAATAAATAAATAAATAAAGTTTTACTTTAAAATAAGCATGCAGTTGTCAATGTCCCTACCCGGTTACAAAACCAACCAAATTAATAAATACATACTGGCATTATGTCATATATAGCTATCGCTAGACAACTGTAGAAAAGAAAAAATTAAAAAAAAGAGGTCCTGTCTTGGGGAGGGAGAGAGAGAGAGGGAGATACTAGCAGGGGAAACACATTTCTTTTGTGCAGCTGTATAGAAGACTGAGTCCTAGAGTTGGAGTCCCTGCTGGGGAGGGGTGCATTAGACAAAATTCAGTTCATTTTACCGTTCTTGACAATATGAATAATTTCAAGCTGTTTTGTTATTTAGCTGGTCATGGAGGAGTTCTGTTTTCTAATATCAGGTATCTGGCTCATTGGGACTTTGAAACAGGGTTCCTGTATAGATATTTCAGTAGCCCCTGTAGTAGCCTGTGCCACGTCACATGACCAATTTTTGGTTGTTGTTTTATTTTTCATGTTTTCTGCCTGGCTACTCCGCCATAATCCCCATTTACAGGCAGCAGCAAGGGAGCCATGGCACATGCTGGGAATTTCAAGTGTCTTGGGGCTATACAGAAATAGGCATTTCAGACCCTGGGGACACAGGGAAATGGCAAACCAGAATAGAGTGGGGATGCAGCAGTGGGCCTTTGCCCTCATAAATATAACAGTCCAGCAGCCTCTACCAGACCACATGGCTAGTGTTTGGTTGTTATTTTGTTTTATTATTTCCTGCCTGCTGCCCCTCCATGATCACTTTTCCCTTTTAGAGGCAGTAGTGCAGGGGTGGTGCCAAGTCCAAGTGCCAGGAAAGTCAGCTTTGGTTCCCCAGCTCATGGCAAATTTGAAAATTCAGCACTGCTGGCTTACAAGGTGCCAGGCGTTTTGACCTGGAACCCCAAGTGCTAGGGTTCCTAAATGGAGATTAATAGTGTACTGAAGTCAGTAGTTGTGTAGGAGCAGGACATAGGGAGTGATGAGAACCATGTAAAGGCTTACCTTTGAGGCTGAAGCAGGTTTGGTTGGATTCACCTGTGTGACTTACCTCCAGTCAGTCTCCTCAATCTCGTCAGCTCTCTCTGGGAAACAGTAGTGTTAGACAGCCTCAGCTTCACCTCTTCAGCCACAACTGTGACAGCAGCGTTCCACAGCAGTAAACGCCATGCAGCCATGGTGGTCTTTGGCTGTTCCTTTCCTCCTCCTCCTTCTCTCTTATCCAGAGGCCCCAGCAGCAGCAATCTTCATTCTCTCCACCTCACAATGCACCATCATGCCAGTCAGATCCCTACATTGATGACTAGGAGCCCAGCAGTGCAGTCCATATCTGGGCTTAGGTGAAGAGGATTGGACCGATGAGGGAAATTTAGTTTTTTGTTTTTAAGAAGGCAATAATGGATTCTGGGGTGGGAGGAGAGACACAGAAGTAGATCTACTAAGGCAGGGTTGTCAACCTTTTTGGTCTGTGGGTCCCACTGGCCAAGTGTCAGCCACGTCAGGGACCCCCTACCAACTGGTTGCAGATTGCACACATCATTAGCATTTGTACTACCATTTTATGGATATCCAGTGAACAAAGTGACCACAGTTGAGCGCTTACAAAACAGCGACTCAATTACGGCGCCTTGTTAAAAGGCTGCCTGGCAGGGGTGGCTATCGGATACCTCGGTGGGTGAGACAGGGCGACGGAAGCACACGTGGCACATGCACAAGGAGAGGAAGAGGAGGGAAGAGTGGGAGGGGTGGTGGGCAGCTGCCGAGCTGGTCCTGCTAGCGTGGTGGAGAAGGTGGTCAGTTGGAGGGCGAGGGTTCGGTCCGTGGCATGGTATTTTTTGTTTGCCAGCTAGCGGCTTGTATTTTTTAAGTATTTTACCCTCCCTCTGACATGCATCTCCCGAGTTGAGAACTTTAGTAGGGGTGTGGGGGGCAGAGCCTCGCATTAAAAAAAAACATAGTTCTCGGTGAGTTCTTGGGCACCATCTTGTCATTCGCTGTGAGTGTGCATCGCTAAAATTCATTTTCAGTGATGTACATTGTCAAACAGCGATCGTTATTCACGATCGCCATTATGACATAGAACCTATTTTATGTGCCTTTATAAATGCTAACCAAAACAACACACCAAACAACTGTAAACCAGTATAAAATATTGTTTTTAGTGTAGTTTTAAAACAAATATAAATAAAATAAAAATTAGTGACTTGGGAAAAAGCATCAAAATTGTCAATTACTGAACCAGAACTGCAGCTAGTAACTAGTAATGAGCCTAACACTGCTTTATGGGGTCCAAATGCTAACCAAACGCTTTTCATATCACTGCTGTGTTAAAACTAAATTCATTTTCAATTAAAAGTGCTAGTCACCATAACTACTGCTTGGGAGGGGCAAACTGTCCCTAACTGTCCAAAATGCACATTTCCTATTACTGCTGAGTTAAACTAGTTGAATTTGCAAGTAAAACAATAACTGGCTTTGTACAGATACTTCTATACAGTACATTCTTATATTCATAGTTTTAGTTGCTGTACTTTTTACTTACCTAGCATGTATCCAGCAGCATCTATCAAGTAGCAGAGGCAGAATGTGAATACTGCAGCTGGAGAATGAGGAGAAGTCCATTTTATTTCAACTGGAGCAGTCCGTTTTTAATTCAAAAGGAGTCGCAATCCGCTACATGTAGGAACAGACCAGCATGAGGGAAGCCACGGAGTGAAGCTGCACGTTTTCAGTCAGAAGGGCAATGCAGATCATACTAAAGCAGAGGGGCTCAGGAGTCCGTATTTTTTTGGTTTTGTTTTTACAATGGGGGCAGCAATGTTCTGCATGTATGAACCAACCAGCAGGAGGGAAGCCACGGAGTGAAGCCGCACACTCTTTTCAGCCCAAGGAAACAGCAGATCAGAGTAAAAAGCAGGGCTCAGCAATCCATGTTTTTATTGACTCTGGATAATACAGCGTGGTTAATGAAAGATGACTCAAGCAAAGGGCAGAACGAGGACTGGAAGCTGAAATACAAGGTATACAAACAAATTAAACCCTGAAAGGGCAAACATCTGCATGGTCTTATGAACAAAAAATACACTCATGCTGATAGGTGTGGCAGCTAGGCAGGTTATTTTAAAACACTGGTTAGAAGAACAAATACCTGTGATACAAGAATGGAGAAATGCTATTGTAGATATACTCAAAACAGAACACTTAATTCTAACATTGAATGAATTGCCTCAAAGAGTTTGACAAAAATGGACCACGATAGATTATGACGAGAGCATAACTATTTTTCATAACTCAAGAAGGACATGTCCTTATAACTCTACAGACTATTTAGACCTCTGACACATTAGATTCTCATAGCAGACATTGTTTATACTATTATTACACTACATCTTGATTTATGAGGTCAGGAGATGAGGCCTACCCCACTCACTTACCCTGCACATCCTTTTCAACACTTTATATAGAAATGGTATATTTTAATTCAAGATACAATTCCAATATTAATTAATTTATATAATATGTTTACCAGTATTTTCAACAGTTGTTAATTTTCACATAGTTAATATATTCTAAAGGGTCTTTTACCTAAATTTCTGGATCAAAATCTTTTAGTATGATCTAATATTTTATCTATGTAATTCATTGCATGCCAAGGAGCATTTTACTGATATCTGTTATTGTATGTAACTGTTTATTTTACCATGAGAAAAGGAAAATTTAATAAAACCTATTGACAAAAAAAATCCTGAAAGGGACAAGACCGTTTAATGGTGTTAATGACAGAGCATTATCAGTGAGATCAGCCATTAACACCATTAAACTGTTGTTAAAAGCTGTTGGTATACTTGACAGGCATCTAAATGTGTTTTTGACCTGAATCACAGTCAGGACAATTGGGCATAACTGAAATTGCTAATCACAATTTCATGCGTTTGTGTTTTTCTGTGAGTGATCCTGTCGATCATGGACCCTGGTTGTGAAAACCCTTGTACTAAGGGAAAGGGAGAGAGAAGAGGAAGAGAGAGAGAGAGAAAAGGACAAACTAAATTTACTGTGAGCTAATTAAATAGATGGCACTTTAAACCTTTTTAAAGGCCTAGAGCAAGGGCACCATGGGAGTCCAACTAAAGGCCTTGTATAATCTTGCTTTATTTCAGACTCAGCCAAGATAGATTACGTCATGCATCACCAGTATAGGCAATTCAAAGCAAGGCAAGGTGATTTAATTTTCCGTTGCCGTATTCCCAGAGGCTCAGTGCTCCTTACAAGGAAGCTTAAGTAAATCATATAACACAGGTAAAATAATGGAAATCAAAACTAAGAATCAAGAAATACTTTCAGAAAGTTACTGAAGGCTAACTCAAATAGACAGGACTTTAAAAACATTTTAAAGACTTCTACCAAGGGCACCCCAGCAGCCACTAAAGGCCTTATGGAGCCTGCTCAGTGTAAACTTCTGTCAAGAAGGATTATTGCATGTCCCCTAAAGGAGAATGCTCAGTGCCAGCCTCAGCCTAAGATGATTATTGCATGTTCATTCCCCTATAGGAGCATGCTCTAATGCCAGGCTCAGTCATAGAAAATTATGACATCAGCCGAGAAGAATTATTCCATGCAGACCCTGAAGAATACTGCTGAATAGTAGTCTCATTCAAGAGCATTATTGCATGCATGTCCCCTATAGACCCTGAAGGAGGCTGCTGTATATTAGACTCAGCCAGGAAAATTATTGCATGAAAGTCAATTATCTATCACACCTTTTACAGCACTCCAATGTCATCACAAGTGGGTTACAGAGGGTCCTCTGATAGGCTGATGCATAAACTGAAACTTTGGATCCGATTCTGTCTCTCTCTCCCTTCCTGCCGGATCTTCCTCAGTTTAGTTTGTGCACCTCTTTAGGCTGGTGGCATCCATATGGGCTCCTTGCCAACTGCCTCTTTTTAGGTAAGAATAAGAAATATAGTGTATAGTGGAGTGTTGTTCTGTATAGAATTCCATCCCTTTCAAAATGCTGTTGTACCACAGTTCAAAGGTCCTGGAATGTGATTCTACCCTACTGTGGTAGAACAGCATTCTAGAACATCTAGAGACTGCACGAGTCAATTTCATTTTGAAAGCAAAAGAACTCACAAACACATATTTCACACAATACTATACACTATAAAAATACAGGATGAGCAACTCATGCACAACCAGTGTGTGTTTTCTTTCGGGGTTCTGATTCTCATGGACCTCTCGAGCTTTGCTCTTGAGGTCAGAGGAATCAGAACCTCTCTGAGGGCAGAACACACTGGTTCTCATAATTGCCCATCCAGTATTCTCTATGTTTTAGTTTTCTTCAATGTGCAATTATCTTTTATGGCCCCCTCTGGGAAACTGCTGTTTTATGCATTGTTGGCACGTACTTTGGCTGAGATAATGTATTTTCAACTGCCTTTGTCTCTGAGCTCTCTCTCTGGGTGGAGCTGTCCACTCCCTGAGCCAGAACAGTTTGTTTCCTAGGCTCATATGCTACAGATGTTTCTGGTATTTGCCTGTTATTTAGGTAAGAATAAGAACGTTTTAGCTTCCTTTGATGTTTAATTACCATGTTATGTCCCTCAGTTTAGTTTGTGCACCTCTTCAGGCTGGTGGCATCCGTACGGGCTCCTTGCCAACTGCTCTTCTTTAGGTAAGAATAAGACATTTTATGTGAACTTGCTGCATGCTCAAGAAACATGTTGTGGTAGCTTGCTGCAGAAGCAGACTGTGGAGGTGTGGCACTGTTGTGGCCAATGCCCCGCTTCCTTTTGAGGCTTGGCCGCTTTCCTAGTGGGGTGGCATGCTGCTGCTGACACTAGTTCAGCCAGTGTGTCACCACCTTGAAACGTTTAGCTGCTGCAATCAGGGGCCACCTCATTATTGCAGCATCAGCTCATTCGCCCCTTAATGAGGAGCAACCCGTCATTGCAGGACAGTACCTGCATGCCTCCGACCCAGTTTGCCAAAGGGATCCCAGTCCCTGTCAGCATAATGTCCCCACACCTAAATTTTTGTTGTGATGCTGAGGGGCCCAATTATGCTCGGCATCATGCCCCCCCAGCTTTCTTTACGACAGGGCACCCCAATCCCCATTGGCTTCAGTCCCCCTTCCAGTTGAATTTGCAGATGGGGGCCGCCCGTTGACATAATGTCTCCCCAATTTGTTGTCTGCCGAGGGGTGCCCCAATCCCCCTCGGCTCCCCCAATTGGTATGTGATGACGGGGTGCCCAATCCCCCTCAGCTGCAGCCCCCAAAAACACTCAGGTGGCACACTGGGAGCCCACCCCAGTGTGCCAAAGTCTCTGAAAAAAAAACTAGTCCCGGATGTCCCCCACACTTGTAAAATAAGAAAACAGTCCCTCTTAGAGTTCGCAGCCCTCCTCAAACCTGCACCCAGCCTCTGTGCACACACCGCCTTCCACACCCGCTCACCCCATTCCTTACCTCCGAGCTCAGTATGACGATCTTCGTGGACTGGGAACACGCTCTGCACTCTTTCAAAGCCGACCGCAAACTGAAGAAATGCTGTAAGCTGTATAATGGCATAAATAGGGTTTTTCAACTTTGGTGCATATCTCGGCATTTTGGGAATTTTGGAACCAAATTTTCAACATGGGGTTCTTGGACCTAACCTCATGAATTCAGTCACTGTCACTGAAAGTCACAGTCCTGAAAGGTGAGTTTGCGGTCACTGCGTGGAATCACCTTTCGAGGAGATTAACGAAATGACAGTGCCACTGTTCATGAGTGGGCTCTCAAAAGGCCTACGTTGCAAATTTGGTGAAAAATTAAAAAATTACTGTTTTAATTAGCCGCAGCACTGAGCAGTTTCCACGCACGCTTGTAACTTTGCAGATTTGTAATATTTTCACATTCAGATTTTCAACACTGGCATTTTTCACACCTCCTTGTGAACAGTACAGCTGTCATTTTCACATCCTGGCCAAAATGTGTTTTCGCACTTCCGGCACAGAATAGTGCAGTCGCTGTGAGAAATCAGTGTTCGGGACAGACTAAGAAAATGACAGTGATACTGTTCATGAGCAGAGGTCCTAAAATGCGTATGTTGAAAATTTGAGATGAAAGTCTATAAAATGACTGTGTTACAAGTGCGCATTGCACTGTTTCCATGTTCACTTGTAACTTCGCAAATTTGTAATATTTTCACGCCAGATTTTCACGCTGGCATATTTTCACACCTCCTTATTAACAGTACAGCTGTCATTTTCATCCTGGCCAAAATATGTTTTTGTACTTGACGCAGAATAGCGTGGTCACTGTGGAAATCAGTGTTTGGGACAGATTAAGATCGAGCGAGTGAGAGAGGGGGAGTGAATGAGCTCAACTGAGCTCTGTCAAGACTGCTGCAGATTCTTTGTGGGCAGAAAAGGCGCCAACGGAGGCAGGAGCCCAGTACAAAAAGGCAACCTGTAGCACCGGGAGAAAGAGAACGAGCGAGTGAGAGAGGGGGAGGCGAACTCAATGGAGCTCCAGTCGGGACTGCCACTGATTTCTTTGTGGGCAGAAAAGGCACCAATGCAGGCAGGAGTCCAGTACAAAAGTGCAGCCTGCAGTGCTGGGAGAAACGGAACGAGCAAGTGAGAGAGGAGGAGTGACCAAGCTCAGCGGAGCTCTGTTGGGACTGCTACGGATTTCTTTGTGGGCAGAAAATGCACCAACACAGGCAGGAGCCCAGTACAAAAGGGCAGCCTGCAGCACTGGGAGAAATAGAACAAGCGAGTGGAGAGAGGGGAGGAGTGAGTGAGTGAGTAGTGAGGAGTGAGTGAGCTCAATGGAGCTCTGTCGGAACTGCTGCGGATTTCTTTGTGGGCAGAAAAAGGTGCCAATGCAGACAGGAGCTCAGAACAAAGGGCAGCCTGCAACACTGGGAGAAATAAAAAGAGTGAGTGAGAGAGGGGAGTGAGCGAGCTCAACGGAGCTCTGTCAGGACAGCTGTGAACATCTTTGTGGGCAGAAAAAGGTGCCAATGCAGGCAGGAGCCCAGTACAAAAGGGCAGCCTGTAGCACTGGGAGAAAGAGAACGAGCAAGTGAGAGAGCTCAACGGAACTGTGTCGGGACTGCTGCAGATTTCTTTGTGGGCAGAAAAGGTGCCAATGCAGACAGGAGCCCAGTACAAAGGGCAGCCTGCAGCTCTGGGAGAAACAGAATGGGCAAGTGAGGGAGGGGAGTGAGCGAGCTCAATGGAGCTCTGTTAGGACTGCTGCAGATTGGTTTATGGGCAGAAAAGGCTCCAATGCAGGCAGAAGCCCAGTACAAAAGGGGCAGCCTGCAGCTCAGGAGAAATAGAATGAGCGAGTGAGAGAGGGGGAGGAGCGAGCTCAATGGAGCTCTGTCAGACTTTAGGTTGCCCACCTCCCGCCCAGTGTCCTCTGTGGTCCTATATTACAGCAGGGTCTCTGGAGTGGAGACAAAGCAATGACTGGATACTTTTGGGATTGCTGTAATAAAACATATTTAGTTATTCTGTTTATTTCTAACTGAGCTAAGTACTGAGCTATACTGTTATGATTGCTGTAATAATACATATTTATTTGTTCTGTTTATTTCTCTAACTGAGCTGAGTAATACTTGGAATGCAATAGGATTTCTAAGTGGGCTAAGTGAAACTATATGAGGCTGAGAACAAAAAGTATGGTAGCTGAAGGGTGAAAACGGACAAGGAGGCTTTAGGATTGCTAACAGTAATGCAGTATCTAATGGATGAGATTTGAGTCTGAATTAACCTGGTCAGCAAGGGGCAGTAGGGGTACTAGTGGGGGGGAATTTGACTAAATAGGGGCCTAACAGTTGTAGTAGGGTACAGAACCTGGGAGTAAGCATAAGATGGGGCCAAAATGGGGCAGGTGCCACATGTCAGTAGGCGGGATCTTTGGAAGGTGGCGAGCTGTACAGGGTGTGGGTCCGTCATGATCCTGGACTGGGTTTGGAGGATGGGGGTGTATGGTCTGTAGATGACTGGCTAGTTTGAGGGAGGAACTGTGGAGTTAGGGGGAGTCTAAGTAGCAGGGCAGATGAGTATGGTAGGCATCCTGGGAGGGGGATGGCAAAGGCGGACTGAGAAGAACAACTAGGAGTAAAACCAACCTCAGTATCAGAGGCACTAACAGAAAAGACAGGAGAAGGTAGGGGTGCCTGAGGTGAGGGGGGCCTCCTGATGAGGGAGGAAGAGACCACGAGGAGTTCCAGGGGAAGAAAGCAGATGGCTGTGGGTAGGGAGGGACCGGGGTAGCGGAGGGAACAAGTAGGAGATGGGAACTGATAGGGAAGAGATGTAGGAGGGGTATTGACTAGGAATAGATTCAAACCTCTGCATGGGAGAGAGAGGAGGAGCAGGAACATACTGAAGGGGGGAGGACAAGGAGCATGAGAGGGATGGCAACAGGTAGGGGGAGAGATGGCGAGGATGAAAGGGTAGAAGGGGCTAGTAAGGAAAGAGGGTGGTGACTGGAGGAGAGAAGGCTACGGGAAGGGGGAAGGATGGGAGGGGCATCACTATCGGGGTAGAAGGGAATGGGACTCTAAATCAACAACAGCAGGGATAGGAGAGGGTTGTAAATCAGCAGGGGAGGAGGAGAGGTCGACATGGGAAGCCCAGTAGGAAGCAGTCAGGCTTTGAAGGGGTTCAAAGGGAATAGGAGAATAAGGCAGAAAAGGGGTGAAGGAAGTAGGGGTACAGATACAGAAGTCATGGGGTGCAGCTGGCAGGGGTAAGGGCAGGGAAGAATGAATACTGGGTGGTGGAAGGGCATTAGAAGGAAAGGGGTAAAGGATGGGAGGTACTCATCCTGGGGATTCTATACTGAAATGGGTGAGATGGGGCAGAAAGGGGAAAGGCACAGCCATATTTGGGTTGAAGCTGTCCCCAGGTTGACTGCAGGAGGGGCAGGCACTGTAGCGCGGCAGCTGGGGAGGAAGAAACCTCATTTACTATTGCATGTGCAACAAATGACTCAGGGGTCACTGTGGAAGTAATGAGGGGAGGTTCGAGTAATTGGGCAGGCAGTGCAAGGGGTGGGGAAGTCGGTGGCATTCTTGGAGGTATTACAGTACCATGTGCAATCATGGGGAGGAAGGGTAGGCTTGAGGAGTTCAACGAGTGGCTGAGGGATTGGTGCCACACCAAACATTATGGGTTAGTGACTAACTGGTGTAGGGTCTGGGGGAATAGTGACTTGTACGGGGACAGGGTACACTGGAGCAGGAAGGGAGGGAATATTAAGGCAGCAATACTGCCGCCCACTGGTGCTGAGGGTTGGAGGCGATGGACGCCACACCTCGCGCCACGCTGGCGACCTGGTTTCGACAGGAGCCCAGGCCTCAGGGGTCGACAGGGAGGGATAGGATTGAGCATCTGGAGGGACTCCTTGTCCTATCCTGGGGCGGGATCCAGGACCCACCGCTCTGTAGCAGCCCTGGTGATGACCAGGGCATTACTAGGCGGTGTAGTAAAGGCGTGAGGAGTGTTGTGGGCGTTGGCACGCTGTGCCTAAGCGTCATTGCTCGCCCGCACTCGCAAGGGAGAAAAGTGGAAAATGGGCTACTTGTCAGGCAGCATGAGCTTCCAACCCCGCTGACACTTCTTAGACATGGGTACTTTTCACTTCCAATACTTTAAACAGCACACATCAGCAAGCAACATTCAGCATTGACAAATGCTTGTTTAGCTTCCTTCAATTGCAATTGCCTTTATGTTCCTTTCTGGGAAACTGCCGTTTATTTGCATTGCTGACCACTTTCTTTTGGCTGAAATAATGTATTTTTAACTGCTTTGTCTTGAGCTCTCTCTGTGGAGCTCCTCTTTCCCCAGCCATCACACATTTGTTTTCCTAGGCTTCTAGGCTACAGGTTTGTCTGGTATAGTTAACTTTCTGGTTTGTCAGCTTCTTTTTCTGGGGTTTAATTTATTTATTTATTTAGCTTTTGTTGACCAGGTAAGTACTCTAGACAAGACATTTGCCTATTTTCAGGTACAACCCGTAGAGTAGAATAAAATACAAGTTCATACAGAGGACAACATGATACAAGTTAGGTATTACACAGAATCAGGTAGAACCAGATGAACATAACATAAGCAGTCAGTAAACACAGTTAGAATAGGAACAAAATATATTCATAGAGTCACCAAGGCTATGAACAGTGCATTATACAGTTCTATACAGCTCAGAACTCCAAAAGCAGAGCCACAGTCAAAGCATCGCCTGAAACAGAGAGTAAATACATTATATACAGAGCAGAACCCAAGCAGGCAGGATGCATCAGCAGGACCTGCAAGGGCACCAAAAGAAGGACATGCAAGTCCAGTGCAGGGGACCAAGGTTAGTTACAGACTATTTTTGCCATTTTTTCTAGTTTCTCTCTAACTTCTAAAATTGCTTGTCCTTGGTAGTTTGGGTGCAGTGCATTTTTGATAAGCTGTGCCCTAGCAGTTACCATTCGTGCTGTGTGCTTTCAGTTTTGCTTGCCCAGCCCAGAGTGGTGGGATTTATGCATGCTGTGACTCTGTTTATAGACACTGGCCGTATGTTTCACTCTCCTTCAAACTCTGATTCTACCCTACTTCACTTGAAAACACCAGGAACATTGGCACTGTTACACTAGCGCCTTATCCTCACTATGAAGTTCACAGGTTGCTTACCTGTTGAATGGCAGACAGTCAGATGGTGTTGTCTACAACCAGGAGTTTTTTTTTTTTAATCAGTACTTTTGATGTTTTGCTTTTGTCTCCCAGTCCTGATCCCCATATCCCTGGACGTGGACACACCGTGTGGAGGCATGCTTGCATCACACCTATGGAACACCCCACCCTACCAGCCGCCCTCTACCCACCTGCACCACTACCGGACCTCCACCCAGTGGTGGCGGGACTATGGGTGGGATGGCATCCACCCAGGGAGGAGGGCTGCAGCAGGCAGTTCAATCCTGCTCCTACCCTCCCCAGCTGGCACCCAATGACCCAAGGTCATTCCTGAACCCAGGTCGCCGGCATGGCATGAGGTGTGGTGTCCAGCACCTCAACCCTCAGCGCCACTGGGCTGACTATCCAGGAGATTTTTATCAGTTCTCTTATGTCTGACACCACCTTGAGCTAGATGATACTGGGCACCGCACGCCTCCCCTCCCGTCTTGCTGATGCTAAGGGTTCCAGATGCTGTTACATGCATGTTGCTCCATTTTACAGACATGGTGATGCTGTGGAACATGCACTCTGGCCGCTCATGCAGCGCCCGCACTAGCATGTGGAATCTGCCCACCGAACTGGTAGGAATCATGGATTCACAGGAAGACTACACTCTTCCATTTTCCCTTTGTTTTGTGGATTGGCCATGTTGCTTGAGAATGCCGCCTCGGACGTGACCATATTCTCAGCTGGGATCTCGTGAGGCGAAGATCTCAGCAGCTGTTTTGAAAGCTCTGTCCTATGTGCAGGAACTTACAAATGCTGGAGATTACCCAGTTTGACTGAGATCTCATGACGCTTGAAATCTCAGCCGCCATCTTGATGGGGACTGGCATAAACTGACTTTCAACATGGTGCTGAAATCTTGCAAGATCCTGGTTCTCAGCAGCCATCTTAGAAGAGAATAATACTGAGTGGCACTATCTAGGCACCAAGATATAATGACAGCTCGAGATTTTGTGAAACTGCTACCTTCCTTGACTGGGATAGTACTAGAGAGCCATTTTGTGTGCCTTCCTAAGTAGCCATTTTGTGTTGGCATTGCTGCAAGCCATCTCAGTTGTTGCACATATTATTAGGGGACAGACACTAGCGTGTTATTTTGCACTCTGGGCACATAGATAGCACACTCCACAGCTTATTACTAACACCTGATGGCAATTTATAAGGTACAAAACACCATTGGGTGCTGGTAACAAGCTGTGGGAGTGCGCTATGTGCCCAGGAACTTTTTATCTGTTTGTGCAACAAATGTTTTATTAAACCCCAGATGGCGCTATCCCAGGGCTACTACCCCTGCCTGATTTGCCACTAACAGGTTGAGGGGCCTGGATCCAATGGTGGTGCCTCCACCCAGAGGTCAGGGTTTGCAATAGTTAAACTAACTTGGTCACAGCCCTCTGGGACACTGCAACCCCTTTCTTCCCACTAGTGGCCCACACAATATATCAGAATTACTTCACAGTATACACTTACCCCAGGTCTGGTTCCGACACTGGGACCTCCTGTGAAATGAGATACAGTGCAACAATCACAGTACAGTACTTTAACATAGACAAATACCTCAGGCAGTATAACTTTGCTGAAACAAGCAGCCTGATTTATTTAGGGGATATAACAAGGACAGGGAAATCAGGTTAATTAGCTTATCACTCTAATACTCACTTCCATGGCTCTGTGCACAGGCCTATCCCTCATCAGTTACTGTCCCTGGGCACCCAAGCCCTAGTGGCTAGTCCAAACTGTGGCAGCTGGTAGGGGCCCTTTCACACAGAGAAAAGGAGAATTAAACAGTCAGCAGTACAGTAATTCCATTTGGATTTAATGTGGCATTCAACAGGGAGCGACCCTGAATTAGTACTCACGACCTCCAAATAAGATAGGGTCCTTCAATGTCAGCAGGGCTCACTTGAGGTACACAAACCTCTTCACACATCCATATAAAAGAAAGCACTATACCAGGCAGGCTGCATCTGTATCCTGATCGCAATTGCTGCACAATACCCAGGAGAACACACAGCAGATTCAGTTCCTGACAGACCGAGTGTAATTTTCAGCAATTCCTCCAGTCTTCTACAGGGTGAGCCTGGTTTCTACTCTTCAGAGATCCTTTGATTCTTTCACAGGATGGATTCAGTCCTAACAAGCTGCAGACTGAACTCTGGGCCTTACACACGTTTTGACTAAACTGCACACTGAAAAGTACAGGGCTCCTTCCTTCTTCACTGCCAAAGCTCAACTGAACTCCAACTGACGAAACTGGCACTTCCTTTGAGTTCCTCCCAGTTCTTGACTGGATTGGCTGTCACTCACAATAGACTGCTGCTGTTGGTCCAAAAGGCACTGAAGTCTAAACTACATCTCCCAGAGTCACTGCCCATACAATCCTCTTGTGGCTGGCTCAGATTATGAGTCCAAGTTCTGATTCGTCCAAGGCATCATTTTAGAGCTAGCTTACCCCACACTGATTGGTCCAGTTCAGCAGTTCAAAACTAGAATGGGAAACTAGCAGACACAGTTCTGACTGCAAAGAAAGCAGGTTAGACAAACTGTAATTTCATTATTACTCTAAATAATTTCTGGCAAACAGTTACATCTTTCAGATAGGTTCCTTTGCACTCCTAGTGACTGCAAAATGAAGTGAATTGGCAGCAGCTCGAGTGGTACTCAGAAGCACAGTCCCCCATACAAACTAATTATGTCTGCAAGCAGACAGCTCTTAAAGAGAGAGTACCAGAGGCTCTAAAACACTCACTGATAAATGGCTTAAATGCCAACACCATTCAGGCTTGGAGCATTCAAGCAAGCTCCTGGAAGTCTTTGGGAACCCCCATTTGCAGGGGGTTACACCCTTCCTGGCCTGGGAAAGCTTGGCGTCGCGTCAAGCAAGTACCATAAGTTTCAACTGCAACCATATACATTTGCATTAGGCTCACATGTAATCATCAGTCAATATATCATTTTACCAAGAACACATTTCTGAAACATTGCAGTCGTCACTCTTTACACAGTATTACATACATTGTACCATAACTCAAGTTATTACCTCTTGTACATGAAACCTGAAGAGAGGCCCTTCCTATCAGTTACCTTGGGGCTGGATGGGGCAGATCATACTTAGAGGGCAACACAAGTAACTCTGAGTTAGCACTGATGCTCAGTTTGGGCAATGAGCTCGGGGACACATACACTCCTTTATGGACAACATTGAGAGGCAAGTCCACAGGCCTCCCAAGTGAATCATAACTGAGGTGCACCACAGGCTTTACAGCTCGACCAGTCTTTCTAGGGGAACTGTTATAGTCTCTGCACTCTGAGCCTCATTTTCAGCATTGTCCTCACTTGTCAGGGGAGTCTCCATGGGGTAGAGAGGCTAGAACCTGGGGCACTTTCAGCTCCAGGAGTTACAGTTTCTGAGTCCACAACATTTGGCCTGCATGGAGAGCTTTTCGGACACTGGCAGTGGACTGTCAGGGCACTCAAAATACTCTTCTTGTTCGGTGTATCACCAGTCTGCCCTAATCTATCATTTTCTCCCTGAAAGCTCAAACAGTTCAACCATGCACAATGATTCCATTTCATCTGATCTGATGCTTTGCACTTCACTTTCTGGGAGCATTGGCTCAGGGATGAAGCTGGGGGCTTAGACAGTCCAGAAGGCCCAGCTTTGTCTCCAGTATTGACTAGGGATTGCCCGAAACAATTGACTCAGTTCGTAAGAAGGATAGTATTCAAAGTCACTCACTTTCTTCCGATATGGACTGACAGTCATGCTCAACTGGGACTTGTGGAGGGAACACTTTAACTTTGCTTCTGTAGTGCAGACTTTCTTGATCTTTTCTTAGCAGCAGCTCTAGTCACTGGTCCAGAGGGGCATCTTCTAGGGGCTCAGACTCAATTAAGATTTGTCCAATGGGCAGTAAATGATTTCTATGCATTGTTTTACATCTTTTGAATTATTCTCAGGCCTTACTTTGTACACTGGCAGATCATCTAGTTTGCCCACTACAATGTGAGGGAGATGGGTGCCATCTGTCAGCAATCTTGTGCTTGCCATGCAGTCCCAGATTTCTTAGCAATACCCGATCTCCTCCTGGAGTTCCTGTGCTTTCACCTTTTATCATACCTTTCTTTGTTGGCCAGATTTCTTTTGGCAGCCATGGTTTGAGCCAGTTGGTACGCATGAGAGTTGGCCTTTTACCTTTGCACATACTGTAAATAGTTGTCAGCTTGAACCCCATCAGGAGAGACCCAAAACACACATCTACTGGTAGTCGAGCTTCTTCCAAACATCAGGCGTAGGGGAGAATCCAGTGGCATCACTTTTGGTGCAGTTATAAGCATGTACCAGGGTGCTAATTTGTTGGCTCCATCTAGGCTTGTCCTTGGGTGCAGGGTGCCTAGCATATCTAGCAAAGTGCGGTTGAAACGCTCAGGCTGTGGGTCCCCTGGGGGTGGTAAGGAGTGGTTCTGGACTTTCGCACTCCCCACAGAGAAAGCATCTCTTTGATCAGACGACTCTCAAAGTCTCTCCCTTGATCAGAATGGATTCTTTGTGAGCCCCATAGTGAACAAAAAGTTTTCTACAAGTACTTTGGCTACAGTGGATGCTTTCTGGTCTTTGGTGGGGAAAGCTTGGGCATATCTCGTGAAATGGTCAGTGACCACCAGCACATTACTGATATTTCTTTGATCTGACTCCAAACTTAGAAAATCAATACAGACCAGCTCCATGGGTGCACTGGTGGTTATGTTAACAAGGGGCAGCCCTCTGCAAAAGCTTTCCTCTGTAAGCAGCGATTACAAGTTCGAATGTGTTGCTCCACATCAGCCCCATCTTAGGCCAATAGAATCTGGATCTCACCAAGTCAAGTGTTCTGTCTATACCAAGGTGCCCCATGTGGTTGTGCAAGGACCTCAATACTGAGTCTCGAAAGGCAGTGGGCAGCACTAGTTGTTGTTTGTCTACTTGTCCCCTCTGTCTACTGTTTCTCTGTATAACAGTTTATTGATCAGTTTCAACTTAGGACCTTCTTTGTATAACAGTGCAGTTCTCAAATCAGTGGAGCGTAATTTGGACACATCTTTTCCTGCATAGAGGGCTTCTAAAGCTGCTTTGATCATGGGATCGTGAGGATTGAGCCCGCCCGAATACTGTCATTGTCCAGCTGAGGCAGTGCACCAATGTCTATTGCAGAAAAGTGGCAATAAGCAGCAGGTATGCAATCTCAGAGGCTCCTAGCAATCCACCATGCAGTCCACTCGTCCGTGGACATTTGTTCCTCCCTGTCAAACTTCTCCGCAGAGTGCCCGAATGTCAGGTTCTGCCAGTCGGACCCAATCATTCTGGGGAACAGGCCTCCGGGAGAGAGCATCAGCATCTATGTGGTTCAGACCTGCTCGGTATTCAGAGCATAGTCATATGTAGATAATGCAGAAAGCCACCTATGGCCAGTGGCATCCAACTTAGCTGAGGTCTGCACATAGGTCAAAGGATTATTGTCAGTTTTACTAGTATTTTAGCCCCATACAAGTACTCATGGAATTGGTCAACAATAGCCCACTTCAAAAGCTAGAACTCTAACTTATGTACAGGATAGTTCTTTTCGGATGGGGTCAGGCTTCTACTGCAAAGGCCACTGGTCTCAGGCCATTCTCCGTGCTCTTGGTACAACACAGCCCCAACCCTTGCAAGCTAGCATCAGTGCAGGACGTAAGGTTTTCTTGGATCGCATAGGCCAGCACTGGAGCATGGGTAGTTGATATATGATCTCATGAAAAGCAGTCTCACAATCAGGAGTCCAGCGGGCCCCAAATACTTCACTGATGAAAATACACTCTTTCAGTCTTGAGGGATGCTGACTTTTGGTATTTTTGTGGGTTGGGGATACCCTTGAGTAAGGTTAAGTAAAGGGCGGATCACTCTTGAATAGTCCTTGATGAACCATATAATAACCACAGAACTCAGGAATCTTTGCAGTTCTTTTAGATTTTTGGGCTGTGGCCAGGTGGTCAAGGCCTCAACTTTACTGGTCGGTCTCTATTCCGGTGGATACTATGTGTCCCACATACTTTACTGATGTTTGAAAAATTGACACTTATCAATGGACAGTTTAAGGCCAAAGTCCTCCAGTCGGTCCAATACCTTAAATAATCTGCTCTCATGTTCCTCCAGTGAGCTGCCAAACACAATAACATCATCTAGGTATACCAGGCACTCTAGTAAGTTCATGTCCCCACTGCACGCTCCATCAATCGTTGAAAAGTGGCTGGGGCACCTGAAATCCCTTGAGGCATCCTCATGAATTCATAGAAGCCAAGCGGACAGATAAAGGCTGTCTTTTCACGGTCCTCTGGGGCCTACGTGATCTGATAGTACCCACTATGGAGATCCAGCACAGAGAACCACTTGCTCCCGCTTAGGCAGTCCAAAGCATCCTGAATGGGGCATTGTGTACTGATCAGGATAGTCCGCCGGGTTAAGGTGCATAATCCACACACATCCTTACTGTTCCATTCTTTTTCCTCACTACCACAATGGGGAAGCATAAGGGTTCTGGATTCTTGTATTACACCAGCAGCTAACATCTCTTGCAGATGCCGTCTCACATCATCTATGTCAGCAGGTGCCAGGCGCCGAGACCTCTCACGAAATGGTCTTTCGTCATGCAGCCGGATATTGTGCTCAGCTCTGCACGCATCCTACATCCCATTCCTTTAAAGAAAACACCTGGTCTCTCTGGGCAAGCTTCTCACTGATCTTCACTTTCCATTCAGCTGGCAGCGGGAGTCGACAAATCAAACAAGTCAGGCGTTACTCTGTCATTCTTCCTTGAACTCTTGCTGCTGGGTAGCACTGCAGTGTCTGCACAATGCACATTAGCCAGGATGCAACCTCTGTTTACTCGAATGTCTCTTTCAGACACATTATGAACTTGACCATTACCCTTCTGGCATAAGCATGGGCTCTAGCGGGCAAAATACTAGGCTTGACCAGCAGTCCCTCTGGCAATTTTCCATCGCCTGGTGCATCCAACATTAATATTTTATTCTTAACATCCTTTCTGATACGGACCTCCCTGTAAGGTACACTGGGCATTTGGCGCCAGGATCAGAGACTCAGGATCCTTCTTCCATACAATTCCGACCGGTTCCTCTGGTTCTGTTTTTCAGCATCTCTCTGTGCCTCATAGGCCTTCTTAATTAAAGCGGAACTCTTAAGCTCTACTAGTCTTTGACCCTGTTTTCATAACACAACTGTGCCAGCCTTCCGAACATATGAGCATTTGTTCCAATCAACAAAGGGACACCATCATACAGTCCAGTGGGGACACACTAAGGCTAGGGTCTCTACTTGTTCAGCCACTCCAGCCACGGAGGTGGGAAAGACAGCCAAATTCGGATATACCTGAATAGGGGTAGGCTCTCCACTTAACCCCATACATGCAGTCCTTCTAATGGTTGTAAGGGTACGCCTGACAAATGCTTCTGATACCAATCTTGGAACATAATTGTCACTTGGGAGCCACTGTCTAATATAGCTCTTGTAGACACTCCGTTCCACCTTTACAGTGGTCTCCATGGAGGGACCCACTATTCTGGACCAGTCTGGAGAGGCGGTAGTGGGGGCCTGGGCAACTGACCTTGCCACAAAGGACGTGAATTAGCATTTTTGGTGCCCTCACTGGGATCATGTCTGCACCTCTTAACCACTGATTTCTTCTCCGAGCTCTCCTTGTAGCCTATATGCAACTTTGTCAGTGTCTTTTGGGGACTGGCATTCCTTTTCATGTGCCCATCTTTCCCACAATTATAGCAAAACATACTTTCTGGAGTTTGAGCTGGCCGAGGCGCCACACTGGGAGCCAGGGCGGGGTATTACTAACTGGAAACCTTGGTGCCATCTCTGTCTCGTGCGTGATAAGCATTTGGAGACATCTCGTCAGTTTCTCCACTTCCATGGTCAAGGAATCGAGTTCGAGCTGTTATCAGCAGGAGATACATGGGTGGGTACCCCCACCCCCATAGCAGATGCAGTCGATATAGGTCAGGGCCTCACTTGCAGGCGTGGCCTTCATAAAGGGACTGTTTTTGAATTCGGATCTCTCTCAACAGTTCGCCTCATTGTGACATATCTTTTCCTTGTCAGAGCACTCATTGACTGCCAACCTCTGCCCTGAACTTCACTTGATGGGTCACCCTCAGTTACTGGTCAGAGTGCAAGCATGTTGGTGCAGGTCCCTCCCAGGTCGCCTTTCTCAACTCCTCAATTTCTCTCATTAACTCATCATAGGAGGTGGGATTCCAGTCGATCTGCCAGGTGTAACTGAAGCAACAGCAGTTCTGAGAGGGGCAGACTTAAGGATCCTGTCCAGCCTGGTTCGGTCCAGTTCAATCGCTGGCAAACTACCTTTTCTGAGGCATTCTTGCAACAATTTTTCCAGCCGAGATACATACACAGACAACAACTCCCTTGGTACTGTTGTGCATCTCTTACTCTCCACCATAGGTCCTCATCAGAATCTGGGCCCCATACACATTCTCCAAGGCCTCAAGATAGGCCTGTGCAGTCGCTTCAGGGTTACTGGCCCGTTTAGCACGGATGGTAGCCAGGGCAGGACCCTCGGAGGCTCTCACTAACCCTCTTCGCTTTTCACCTTCCGAGCATTGCCATTCTAGCACTTGGGGCAACATAGTCTATCCAGGTCTCCCAGTCATCCCTCCCTTGGGGGTGGGGAGGGTGCCAGAGAAGATCCTCAACCTTCGTAAGAGTCGTGACTAATGGCAGGTGCAGAAATAGGAGTCTGCATTGGTTCAGCCACCATTACGGGCACTGGAGCAGGAGAGGGTGTTGGGAGGAACACCCCAGGTGGAAAGAATAGTTTCTTCAAGTCCTCCACAGTTTTCCCTCTCCCAGCAACCATTCAGCAAATTTCTCCTCAAAAGTTTCAGATAGTGGTGGGGCTGATTCCCCCGGTCTTTACTGTCCTTAGTTATCACTCTCAAGCAGTGAGGGCTCCCTCTGGGGGTAATGGTCTGTGGCACTTTGGAGCTATCTATGGGATCCTTAAACTCTACTAGGGCCAGGAAAGTGTGGGTGAGCAGATTAGCATGCCGACCCACCACCACAGGTTTTGTAAACCTTCCACCTTGGAAAGTACTCCTGCACAGTGTCCGTATTGATACCAGGGGATGTCCAGGATAAGCATAGCATTTTGGGGGTCGATCTCCTCCCAGTACACCACTCCACCAGCCGGTGCACAGCCACTTTGTCGGGTACCCATTTTTTTCTTAACAGTGGTTCGTAAATATGGCCACTAGAGGACACACAATCCCAGCGGTGAGCCTCCAAGATGTAACCCCTAGATGGCGCTATCCCAGGGCTACTACCCCTGCCTGATTTGCCACTAACAGGTTGAGGGGCCTGGATCCAATGGCGGGTGCCTCCACCCAGAGGTCAGGGTTTGCAATAGTTAAACTAACTTGGTCACAGCCCTCTGGGACACTGCAACCCCCTTTCTTCCCACTAGTGGCCCACACAATATATCAGAATTACCTTCACAGTATACACTTACCCCCAGGTCTGGTTCCGACACTGGGACCTCCTGTGAAATGAGATACAGTGCAACAATCACAGTACAGTACTTAACATAGACAAATACCAGGCAGTATAACTTTGCTGAAACAAGCAGCTCTGATTTATTTAGGGGGATATAACAAGGACAGGGGAAATCAGGTTAATTAGCTTATCACTCTAATAATCTACCTATGGCTCTGTGCACAGGCCTATCCCTATCAGTTACTGTCCTGGGTACCCAAGCCCTAGTGGCTAGTCCAAACCGTGGCAGCTGGTAGGGCCTTTCACACAGAGAAAAGGAGAATTAAACAGTCAGCAGTACAGTAATTCCATTTGGATTTAATGTGGCAATTCAACAGGGGCGACCCTGAATTAGTACTCACGACCTCCAAATAAGATAGGGTCCTTCAATGTCAGCAGGGCTCACTTGAGGTACACAAACCTCTTCACACATCCATATAAAAGAAAGCACTATACCAGGCAGGCTGCATCTGTATCCTGATCGTAATTGCTGCACAATACCCAGGAGAACACACAGCAGATTCAGTTCCTGACAGACCAGTGTAATTTTCAGCAATTCCTCCAGTCTTCTACAGGGTGAGCCTGGTTTCTACTCTTCAGAGATCCTTTGATTCTTTTCACAGGATGGATTCAGTCCTAACAAGCTGCAGACCGGAACTCTGGGCCTTACACACGTTTTTGACTAAAACTGCACACTGAAAAAGTACAGGGCTCCTTCCTTCTTCACTGCCAAAGCTCAACTGAACTCCAACTGACGAAACCGGCACTTCCTTTGAGTTCCTCCCAGTTCTTGACTGGATTGGCTGTCACTCACAATAGACTGCTGCTGTTGGTCCAAAAGGCACTGAAGTCTAAACTACATCTCCCAGAGTCACTGCCCATACAATCCTCTTGTGGCTGGCTCAGATTATGAGTCCAAGTTCTGATTCGTCCAAGGCATCATTTTAGAGCTAGCTTACCCCACACTGATTGGTCCAGTTCAGCAGTTCAAAACTAGAATGGGAACTAGCAGACACAGTTCTGACTGCAAAGAAAGCAGGTTAGACAAACTGTAATTTCATTATTACTCTAAATAATTTCTGGCAAACAGTTACATCTTTCAGATAGGTTCCTTTGCACTCCTAGTGACTGCAAAATGAAGTGAATTGGCAGCAGCTCGAGTGGTACTCAGAGAGCACACAGTCCCCATACAAACTAATTATGTCTGCAAGCAGACAGCTCTTAAAGAGACAGTACCAGAGGCTCTAAAACACTCACTGATAAAATGGCTTAAATGCCAAACACTATTCAGGCTTGGAGCATTCAAGCAAGCTCCTGGAAGTTCTTTTGGGAACCCCCATTTGGTAGGGGTTATATTATATTTGATTTTTCAGTGGTGTAATATTGTCCTTTTGCTTTGCTATTGAGTACGAGCCTCTCTTGTATCCTCCTGATTGTTTTTGGCTTACGCACCTTAGCACCTGAGGCGCCCCTCGACTGGTTACTTAGATCACCCACTTGTGATGACTTTGGAGTGCTGTAAAAGGTGCCATAGATAATGTAAGTTTACTCACCTATTAAAGGTGAGTATAGGAGCACCTTTACAGCACTCTGCATCCTTCCAATGATGAGGATATGGCTTCTGATCTGGGTGCATTTTGATCCAGTTGAATGTGACAGTTTGATCACTCACGACTTCATGTCTTTACATTATAATAGAATAGTTATCTATATAGTCTCCGTTCATTCCTCATCCTACTACTATTGCTTGCAGGGGATGTAGAGAGAACCCAGGCCCAGGCAGCCCTCCTGTTTCACACAAGGACCCTGTTTGGATGACAAAACGTGGGTTAAAATGGCCCATCTTAATATATGCAGCCTACTATCCAAGCATGCTGAGCTAGAGGAGTGGGTCTCTCTACACAACCCTGATATACTGGCCATCACGGAAACCTGGCTAAAGCCTGCTACCCCAGACACTAGCTGCTGTGTGTCTGGCTACACCATGCTAAACATGACCAAGCAGAAACCAAGATTGGAGGGGTGCTCTTTATTTTAAAGACCCCTTAGTGCTACCTTATCCTGCAACTCTACTGATGGCTCCTTAAGTGAGTGGCTTATTACTGAAACATCTACAGGGTCCACAAAGAAGATATACATTGGCTGTTGCTACATGCCCCAAAGGTGGCATAACCAGACTAACCCACCTACTAAATGGCATAGGGCACATCTCCTCTCCCTCCCCGCCAGGAGATCATAATGCTGGGTGACTTTAACCTGAACTGGCAGAGCAACTTCCACACAGAGTGCTGTGCCCCACTAAAACAACTAAACCTCACCCAACTCATCACCACCCTATCCACCGAAACAACTGATCTCTTAACCACTCCCTACCACACTGGATATTGACAAATCAGGAGGACAGGATCCTTTATGCCAGCACCCTGTCCAAGTATATTAGTAGCCACTCCCTACTTACTGCATCTGGTCCTCCAAACTCCCATACCCCCAGGTACCTGACCTTCCAGGACTTCTCCAAGTATGACGCCACCCACCTGTTCGGGCCGAGTATCAGGGCAGTCAACTGGTTGGCCCTGTGCACAATGAAGGATGCCACCTCAGCCCTGGGCTTCCTCATGGCTGCCCTCACCAATATCCAAGATAAACACTTTCCCCAACCAGAGTACATGGGGCAATGCTCAATAGCTCTCCAAGGACCTTATCAAGTTGATGCAGGAGAGAGATGCCAAATGAGCAACCCACAAAGCCTCCCCTCCCGTTGCTCTGGAATGAATATAGATGCCTGCATAACCTCTACAAAACAGAGATAAAGTCACGTAAGACAGAGTACCTTTTCAACCTCTAGTCTCACAGCCTTGGTAGCCCCAGACTTTTCTGGTCTACAGTTAGCACCCTGACTATCCCTGGGCCCAGGCAGGCTGCCATACAACTTACCACCCGACAAGAACTGTAACCAACCCATCTGAAGTTGCTGACACCCTTAACACCAAATTCATGGACCTGTCTGACCACCCTCGTAAGCTGCCCCACACAATCCCATGCAGCAGCCCTCTGACCAAATCACTGAAGACTCAAACACCCCACCCTTCTACTTCAAAGCCATCTTCCGCCACGAAACTCACAAACTACTCATGAGCTTTCTCAATCAGGGAAGTGCTGGTAGTGATAGTCTCTCCCCTATTTCCTGAAAATTGTAGCTCATATGAAATGCTAGCAGAAACAGGCTTCACGGTCTATCGAGTCTGCTCGTTTGCACCTAGCCCCTCAACTTGCAGCTGCCCCACCCTCCCTCCTCACAACAACACCCCTCACTCTGTCCCACCTCTTCTTAATCCTCCATTCTACGGATACCACTTCCTCGGGCAGAGTATTCCATTTATCTACCACCCTTTCCATGAAAGTGTCTCCTGATTTCCCTCTGAATCTTCCCCTCCAATCTCAGCCGATGCCTCGTGTGTCCCCACCTTATTGATCCAGAAAATCTCCTCTGTATTAGTCTTGTTTATTCCCTTTAAGTATTTAAAATGTTGATCATATCCCCCATCCCTCCTGTCCTCCATGGAGTACATGTTCAGTTGCTCCATCTTCTCTTCATAGACTTTCCTTCCAGTCCCTGGATAATCTTCATTGCCCTCGCTGCACCCCACAATCTGATGTCCTTCTTCAGGAATGGATGCCAATACTGTACACAGTATTCCAGGTGCGGCCTAACCAGTGACCTGTACAAGGGAAGGATAACCTCCTGTTCCTGGAGAAGATTCCCTCGCTATTCACCCAGCATCTTGTTTGCCTTTGCAGCTGCCTTCCTGCTCTGAGCTGAGTGGTTCATACTCCCCGTAATAAGCACACTTAGATCCTTCTCCTCCATGATGCATTCCAACTCTACCCCTCTGAGCTGACATTCTCCCCCCTCCGGTTCCTAGTTCCGAGTGCAGGACCTTGCACTTCCTGGCATTGAAACTCATCTGCCATGTTTCCGACCACTCCTGTAGTTTGGTCAGGTCCTTCTTCAGTCCCCTCCACCCCTCCATGTCATCTACCACAGCCCCCATCTTGGTATCATCCACAAACAGACTGATCTTACTTCGGATCCCATGTGGGATATTGGCTATGAATATCCCAAACAGTACTGGTCCCAGTGCAGACCCTATGGCACCCACTTGCGACTCCCTCGGCGTGAGAGTCCCCACCACCACCACTACCCTTTGCTGCTCACCCTCAGCCAATTGGTGATCCAAGTGACCATTTTGTCCCCACCCTATGTATTCCAGCTCCCCCCCAGCCTCCCATGTGGCACTGAATCAGAGGCCTTGCTGCAGTCCAAATGCAGTACATTCACTGCATGGCCCTTGTCCAGCTCCCTGGTCAGCCAGTTGTAGAACTCAACAAGGTTCATCTAGCTGAATCTGCCCAAGACAAACCCATGTTGATGACTGTCTTGGAGACCACTGTCTTCCAAAGATCACCAGCCTCTCTTTAGGATCGTCTCCATGAGCTTCCCTACGACTGAAGTGAGGCTCACCGGTCTGTAGTTGCCTGGTTCATCCTTCAGGCCATATTTATGAATGGGCACCACATGGGCCATCCTCCAATCTTGTGGTACACGTTCTGTTTCCAGTGATGTACTGAACAGGTCCGCCAGTGGTCCCACCAGGATCTCCGCTAACTCCTAAGCACCCTAGGGTGAATGCCGTCTGGTCCCAGTGCCTTGTCTACCTTCAGCACCCTCAGTCCTTCCAGAACCTGTCCTCTGTAATCCTGATGTCAGTCACCCCTCCCCCTGCCCACTCCACCTCTCCCATGTGGTATCTGCCCCCCCTTTTTCCTCCGTGAACACAGAGCAGAAGTAATCATTCAGTGCCTCTGCCTGGTCCCCTTTCTCCACCCACCCCCATCCTTCTTAATCCTCACTATCTGGTCTTTGTTTCTCCTTCTCTCACCAATGTATCTAAAAAGTCCTTTTCCCGTCCTTCATTCCCTGTGTCAGTCTCAGCTCCCTGGATGCCTTGGCTGCCCTGACTAGCCTGGTAACCTCCCTGGACTCTCTGTGTACTCTTCCTTGTCCCCTGCCCTCCTGATTTCTTGAGTATCTGGAATGCTTTCTCTTGGCCCTCACCCCTTCCATGACCTCTCAGGTCAGCCAACTCTTCTTTGCCTACCTTGCTTGCTCCATGTCATGGTACAAGTCTCCAGCAGCCCTCAGCTAGTCCTTTTTAATAATACCCCATTTTGGTTAGCGTCCATACCTGCTTGAATTCCTTCAGATGGCCAACCAAAATTTCCCCATCCTTTTAAAGTCCACCCCTTATCACCCTGGTACCCATACCTCCTGTTTCTCTGCCCATACTGAGTGTGAACCACACCGAGTGATGGTCACTCCCAACCAGGTGTCTTCCACCCCAGATCCCTTACAGCCTTGCCATTTGTTAGTACCAGATCCAGAGTCCTTCCCTCCTTGTTGGCTCACAGACCAATTGCACCAGGAAGCTGTCCCAAATGCCTCTAGTAATACTTGCTCCCTTGCACTGTGGTGGTTGGGGTGTACCAGTCCACCC
The DNA here is from genome assembly GCA_016271365.2 of Neoceratodus forsteri. Lineage (NCBI taxonomy): Eukaryota > Metazoa > Chordata > Ceratodontiformes > Ceratodontidae > Neoceratodus > Neoceratodus forsteri. Next base: position 795,600,548 of record CM028134.1, on the reverse strand, counting down.
CAGGAGGTTGAAGTCCCCCACCACTACTGTGGTCCCCTTCCTACAGACCCTTCTAATCTGCTCTTCCAACTCTCTATCCAGGTCATCCCCTGAGCTGGTGGCCTGTACATACCCCCCACCCTCAGTGTCTTTCATTTGGAGTCTTGAAACTGCATCCATAGGGCTCTGTCCTGCCTTCCTCCTGTGATCACACCTTACCCTTCCCTCTCGCAACGCCCCTTCCTCTTAGCCCTGTCCATCCTGAATATCCTGTACCCTGGGATCATCAAATCCCAGTCCTGGTTCTGGGTGGCCCATGTTTCCATGATGGCTGCTATGTCCACCTCCCCACTGCCAAGACAGCCTGCCACTCAGCTGATTTGTCACCTAAGTTTCTGCATTCAGTGAGACCACCCTCAAGCTGTGCCTCCCCGCAGCTGGTTTTCCCCTCTCCCTAACCCCTCCTTCCTTCCCCCACCCCAATTTCCTCTCCTAAGCTTGGGGGTGGTAGCTCTGGCTCCCCTTTCTGGGAACCCGCCTCTACCATCTGTCCTCACGCCCACCCCCCCCACCTAGTTTAAATCTACTCTTGATGTCATGTACCGCTCAGACCTCTGCTTTAATACCTTCCCCCACTCAAGTGCAGCCTATCCCTCCACATAAATCCTTACCGTCCCAGGTTCTGCACCAGTCCCCATTATCCCATACCCCTTGGACTGACACCACTCACTCAGCCAAGTGCTGAACTCAAATTCTCTTCTTCCTTCATAATACTTGCACAGGGGGTACTGGGGAGTACTCAGAAAAGGCCACTGATTCCCACTTCCTCACATAGCCCTCCTAGTTCCTCAACCTCCTCCTCACTACCTGCACAGTCTCCACAGCCAGGTCATTAGTGCTTACAAGCACCACCACTACATGTGCTTTCTTCCAGCCCCTCTTGCGCACTAGAACCGCCTGCCCCACCAGTCCGCCGTTAGCCTGGTATGGCCACCACCCATATTCGACTATGCCTTTCCCCTTGCGCCCATCTGATCCCTTTTGGTATAGAATCACCCAGCACTAGCACCCCCTCCTTGATCACTATCCCGCCCCTACCCTTTTCCCATGGTACCCATTACTCGAGCCTGCCACATCACTAATTCTTCCTTCCTCCCTTCCACCCATCCTGTCCTCCCCATCCTCCAAATCCCTTCCTTCCTCTTTGAGCTCCCCCTCTCTGCTCTTCCTTGCCATCCTTCCCACCAGCAGTGCTTTTCTCCCTTCCCCCGTCCCTCCGGGCAAGACTCCTGTCCCTTGAGGATTCCCTCCCTCCCTCCTGTCCCTTCCTGGTGATCGCACCCCTCCTTCTCCACCAGTGTTGCCAGCACATCAAACCTATTTCCTGCCCTTCCTGTCTGGCTATGCTTAGGCTCCTCCCGACTCTAGCCCATCCCTACCGTTAGACCCCTGTTTGTTCTGCTCCTGCACTCCCTCCCCACCCTTCCTTAGAACCGCTGAACATCCCATGCGGGACCCCATGTTATTCACCAGGTGAGATCCTCCTGCCTCTTTGCCCCCCATCCTCTCCAGCTCCCTACCAAGCCACAGCACTTCCTCCTTAACCTGTTACAGATTGGACACCCTCCCATCCTCCACAATAAGTTCATCCAAACCACCGCCCCACATCCATTGCATCCCACGATTCTACCCATGTTGGCCCTTCACATCCTGCTTCCCGTACCCCCGTGCTGCTCCCAACCGCCTCCACTAGAGCCCACCCAACACTGTCCCCATTGCCTCCACTACAGCCCCACCTCCTTCTGGTATGTCCCTCCCTAACCCACTCCAATTATCTTCTCCTACTGTTTTAACCCCTAGATATCCACAGTGGTTAGTCACAGCCCCTTACCTTCCCTCCTGTTCTTTAGGCGTTCAGTTCCTGTCCCCATGCCAGGTACTGGGTCAATACCGCACATGTAAGACAGTGCAGTATTAACCACGCTGTATAGTGAGTGCCTGGGTTTACAGTGACAGGGTAGAACAGCCATAAGGGAATATCACTATCCCTGTTGCTGTATACAGAACCATGAGGGTGGAGAGCGTTTTCGCATGCTGGATGCCTGGTCAAGCCGCTCCTATGGAGGAGTGGTTAGGGCACCAGCACACAGTGCAGTCAGGAGACCTGGGACCATGGTTCGGCCCCCAATCTCCCCTGCTACAACTATTTGTCACAATTTGAAAAACGACCCCTCCTGAGTTTCTCCCCATCCTTGAGACCCCCTGGGTTAGTTATTTAAGTTCCGGGGGTGTGGGTGACAAAGCCCATTTCCAATGGGCGTGGTGCATGGAACAGATCAGTGTTTTGCCCAACTCTGTTTTCTCTGGCACTGTCCTTGCTTGGCATTTTTAGCCACGCTCTTTTGATGTGCAGTGAAGCTGGCCCCGTGCCCATGCCATTGCCATTTCCCTGATTACAGTATTTAACTCCTCTCTCTTACCACATCTTCAGTTCCCCAGTATGGAAACAAACCAATATCACCCTCATCTTTAAATCTGGTGGTCCCCAACTAATGGATAACTACTGCCCCATATCTATCCTCTCCCATCTAAGTAAACTCCTCGAAAAGTTGTGCACTGCCAGATCTCTGACCGTGTGTCAAAATACAACCTCCTATGCCTCCAACAGCATGGCTTTAGAAAGGGCCATAGTACCACCACTGCCCTGGCTTACTTCATAAACCACGTGTTGCATAATATGGATGAAGGAAAGCTCAGGGTGTCATCTTGTGGACCTCATCAAGGCCTTTGACCTAGTGCACCACAACATCCTCCTAAGTAAACTGAGTGGCATTGACTGTTCCCCTACATCCACCACCTGGTTCCTTGAATACTTCTCCAGTTGCACCCAAAGGTCTGCACTGGGGAGCAACCTCTGCCACCAAGACAGTTGCTACAGTGGTCCCCAAGATTCTATCCTCTGACCCATTCTGTTCTCTCTTTGTAAACTCCTTCCCAAGGATAGCCTCTCATGCAACTCCTTACTATCTGCAGATGACCTTATCCTCTCCCACAGTAACAAGACCCCAGCAAACCTCTCCTCCACACTCACTGCTAACTATGGTGCTGCTCATAACTGGTTCCTAACAGGATTTACGATAAATGCCAAAAGACCAAGGTCATGTTCTTCAGGTCTAAACCCAGGCAAACCAGGCTAGCCAATGCCACTGCCCTCTTAGTATCCTATCTCCTGGCAGCTTGCCCCTGGAGGTAGTACCCTCCTTCAAATACCTAGGTATTACCCTTGACCTCATACTGACCTTTGCTGACCGCATTGGGCTCACCATCCGGCATATAAACCAAAACTGGGAGTTGGATATAGGCTATTATACAATGGCTTGAAAATCCTGTAATCTGACTGGCTGGCTGGCACAGTTTACCCATTATGAATTCTGACATGACCAATGGGAAAAGTGCCAGCTAACCGATCAGCAAAGGAACATCACAGAATCACTCGATCCCCAGAATCAAAACAGTAAACCCACTAGACGCTGGCATAAACCCCAACCTGATCGCAACCTGCAGTGTCCTAAATGTATAGCCTTCTCCCTATTGTTAACCCAAAATCCAGAAAATGCTACTCAGAAAAAAAGAAAAGAAATCTCACCGTTCACAATACATTTTTGCCAGACGCCCCACAGTGCAGGCCAAACTCAGACCACGACCCTCTCCTAAATTCCACCCTGTGTCTTATCAACCCCGACAACATACTGCAGTCCTGTAGATGCCGACAGCGGCCCGATACCTGTAGAACAAACCCATTCCCTCACAAGAGAAAAAGAAAAACTCCTGCAAGCAGATGGAATGCTGTCCGATGGGTGTCTCCGGATGACACTGTCAAAGTGAAGGAATAGAAAATAAATACCAATGATCACTGAGTCACAGCACCAGGCAGCCCCCACAGTTTGCCCAAGTTCAAATCCAATGACATTCACTCCTCCGTGTACTCCTTGATGTACCCAAACAAACAGTGTGCCTGACAAATGGGAGCCAAAATCCATGATCACTCCCCATGGTCACCGAAAGACGGCTAAGAGAGTGTGTGTGTGTGTGTGTGTCTATGTGTGTGTGTCTGTGAAAACTGAACCATAGCAACCCAGGACCCCAGGACTCTTTTCTGGCTCAGCAATAAATTAGACAAAATGTCAAATACAAAAAAATAAAACTTTTCTTTCTTTTTTGGCACAAACATAAAGGGAACATTGTATAATTGCAATATACCACTCCAGGATGTGGGTTATGCTGGGATTTACCCCTTCTGGCGTGGTATCTCACTCGGCCTACAGCCTCATGACCAAATCACACTAGGCATGGGTAAATCCCAGCATAACCCACACCCTGTCATGGTATGTTGCTTAAATAAACTATCCTACCCGAAGCCAGACTTGCTATTGCCCATAGGGCAACCTCACTCCCCTAATGGACTACTGCTCTCCAAATTATGCACAAACTTCTTCCACAGGATTTTCCAAACTAAACACAACCTATAAGAATATTGTAGATTTGCCCTGGGCACCTTACTCCACCACCACTGCCCCCTTTACCAGTCACAAGGATGCGCCTCCACAGGCCCACCATGACTACCTCCTAGCCTGCGTTGTTGAAAAGGCCATTAGAGGAAAAGATGCATCCCCTCCCTTGATTAGACCTAAGACGCACTCACTGTGACCTCCGGAACTCTAGTCTCTTGTTAAGAGTGCCCACATGCCACTGTTGTTTCACATGGGCCAAAAGCCTTCTCTTCAGCCACCCCAAACCTGTGGAATAGCCTACCTGCTCCACTACAGACCCTAGACTCACACCCCTATTCAAGTCCCACTATAAGTCACCCCAATGGCAGTAGTAAACTGTTCCTGTTCCCCTGGATGAACATCATGCCCAGGGAGACCCATACTGTCGTTAGATGTTGGCCCTTAGTCAAACGCATCTATATAATGTCTTGTATCAAACTGTATCGGTGTGCACTTTACTTACTTGTACTATAATCGCTTTATGCTTATCCTTGTACAAAACTGTATAAATGTACTTGAATGTGTTCCAATACTCTGTATTGTACTTGAAACTCCTATTGCACCTGTCCTCATTGTTCTTCTGTCATCTTCATAACCTGGGTCATGCTTGAAAATGGTTCTTTGGATCAGTGAACTTACCTAGTAATTGGTAAACAAACAAACAAATAAGTAAATATAAATGTTTTTCTCTATACAGTAAGGTGTTTCCAAGTTCACAAAGTGTACTTTAATGGTGCTGATAATAACACCCATTGAATCTGTCTTTACTTGTCTCCACTGGTATTCTGTTTTATTCCATTATGCTTGTTTCTCTTGTGAGTCCATTTTAACTTGTTTCCAGAAGGAGTAGCTATGGAAGTTTCATACTGAGGAAGATCTAGCAGGAAGGTGCAGACAGGATCGGATTCAGAGTTTCAGTTTGTGCATCAGCCTATCAGAGGACACCTCTATAACCCACTTGTGGTGTCTTCGGACAATCGCCTTTACCAGATAAGTACATTTCTACTATAGGCCCTGAAGTAGTCAGCTCTGAAAGCGCGATGCACAACAGTAGTGGGACCAGCTGGGCACGGCAATAACCTGGTGTTATGTTGGGAGTGGAGCCTTTGTGTCCAGCAATCATGACCCCAGCACTGGCTGAGGGCTTGGGACTGGGACCATCGATCACGCACTTCCCAATATCTGGGCAGACAGGGGCTGGGAAGGAAAAAGAGTCAGTGACGCCCACAAAGGACACTATTGGAGCTAGGCAGGAAGCGGAGTTGGGACCACTCACCAAGGGCACCATCAGGGATAGCTACAGAAGGAATCTGACTGTAGAGATGTGAGAGGGCACAGCCACTAACTGGACTAGGGAGATGAGGGAGCTGATAATGGAACTGGGATGGGGAGGGAGCTGTTAGACACCGGGAGATCAGAATAGGATTGAGAGAGGAGGGGACTGCTAGATGCCTAGGATTTCAGGACCAGGAGAGGGAGGTGAGCCAAAAGAAAAACAGTGCCAGAAACTAAAGGGTGCATGTGCAGCTGTGATATGAGAGCTGAAGCTCCATTTAGTTCAAGCAAGCACACAGTTGGTCTCGAGTCAATTGGGTTGGGCGGAGAAGAATGATAGCCACCTAAATGACACAGAATATGCTTGGGAATGGAAACTGGGTGGTGAGAACATCTAGTAGGAGGGGGAAAGAGTGCAGAAACACACAGAGAGGGAAACTGGGGTCTGGGAGGAGAGAGAGCTGACAGAGAGAGAGCGACAGAGAGAGAGAGAGAGAGAGAGAGAAAAGAGGGAAAAAGTACAAGGATCTCATGCATACTAATGAGGTACTGAAACTTCACTGCACAGAGCCCCAATGTGATTTTTGTCAGCCTGCCCCTCCGCTCTTGGCAATAGGTCAGCATAGCTCTAGTTATGCAGCCATAAGAACTGTCGCCAACTCATAGTCGGTATTGCAACCTGTACCCCACCTCCTCACCCTCCAAGTCTTTTTCAGAAATAAAGTTATTAAGCTGTAAAAGGAGGCAGTGATCTTGTCAGAGCATTGATTGGAAACCAGAAAATCACAGGTTCTGCCCCCATTAGAGCTAAAATACACAGAGTGACCGTGGGCCTCCCAGTGCTCCTTCTATACAGTTGCAGAAATGGGTAGAAGCAGGATTCCACTGGAAATGAGATGCTTCATTTTAGGTGGGCTATCCTGGGTAATATTGTTTACACTTTTAGTAGGATCCAGTTCATAGTCCTGTGATCTAGCGACTGAGCTACACTGACTATTGTTTCCATGATTTCAGGGAACATCGTAAATGTATCGCACACACCAGCACAGACTCCAGTCAGTGTTGACAGTATACTGATCTCAGATCAGTGCTGTTAGTAAATTAACCCTGGATAAATGATCAGGGATACAGTCTAGCTAGAGACAGAAAGCACTGCTAGCCAGTGTCAGTAGTCAAAATTAAGTTTTGCAGCCACTAGCCAATAGCACTGCTAAGTGGGAAAATCCACTGGCCCCCACTGACTTTTTCACTGGCTCAACTGGTGTACTAATTATAGTTTTATCTTATTTAATACAAGTCAGCAGGGCTAGTTAAAGGAAAATTTTAATAGTCAATAAAAAATCTATCATCATTTGTCTAGCGGCAGGTACTAATTTTGTCCCCTGCAGTGTGTTTATCAGCATTCCAACAAGCCAAGCAAAATAAAACAAGACACCATTTCCAATATCCATGACAAGAGAATTGAGGAACAAGGATCCGCAGCTTGTCCAGTAAGGAGCCCAATATATTTAGTTACAGATAGAGGGATCTGGAGGCATATGCTAACTAACCTTTTCTCCATCTCAAGCCCCTCCCCACCCCACCCACACACACTTACCTTGGTACATTACTGAATAATTCTAAAGCATTTTCAGTATGGCCAGACAAGAACTTTTGATCCAGTCTCATCCCTCCTTATATGCTACAGCAAGGGTCAAAACATATCTTTAATGATATCTGATGGTCCAGGATTAAAGTCTGGAAAGCGTTACTAATCTTGAAAAGACATCCAGTGGTCCATTTCAATATTCAGTATTAAAAACAGACAGCATGGACTAAAACAGAATAGCTGATACAAGGAAAACACATATTTCAGGTGTCGGCTGTTGTCTGCAATGACTTTTACAATCTGCAAAATATCCCCAGATCTAGCCCTATCTTGACCCATCTGACCTGGCAACACTGGTGCATGCCTTAGGCATGTTGAGGTTTGGTTACTGTAATGCTCTTTTACCTTAGGTTATCTGTGAGGCTGCTGCGTTATTTGCATCTAGTTCAAAACGCAGAGCTCGACTGGTTGCTGGGACCTCCTGGTTCGAGCATGTCACGTCGATTCTCTGTGGTCTTCACTGACTGCCGATGTGATGGCACATCAGCTTCAATGTGTGCTTGATGACATACCAGGCCCTGCATGGACTGGGTCCAGGCTACCTGAAAGACCTCCTGATATCTTATACTCCTGGCCTTCCCTCCAGTCAGTGGAAGCAGACCTTTTTGCTGGTACCTAGGTCTTGTTTGAAGGCCTCAGGTGACAGGGCATTTGGTGTGGCTACCCCAATTTTGTGGAATACCCTTCCCCAGGAGATAAGAGGTGCTCCTTCACTGGCCATTTAAAAATCTTTAAAACTCACTTTTTCAGTTCAAGTTTTGGGACTGCCTTTTATGAGTTAAATGTTAATTTAATCCCTGATTTTCAGTTTGCAATTGATTTGTTGTATTTATTGTGAGGCATCCAGAGCTCTAGTGATTGGGTGCCATATAAATAATATTGCTTTCCTTGCCTAATATTCTCAATATTAGAAAATGGGTTTTACCATTAGCTTAGCGTAGCCCCTCTCTGGTGCCATCATAGAGAGGGCTATAACCCTGCCTGCTACCTAGGATACAGGCTGAGGTTCCTGGGTTCCCATACAGCTATTACAGGGGTCCTTTCCCAGGATCAACATAAAATTGTGGTGCAGCCAATCAATCAATCAATCAATCAAGTCTTTATCTTACCAGACGAAACACCATTGAGGTAAACTCATTTCCAAGATGGAGCTGGACAAGTATACATAAAAAAGTAACAACAATGCAAAACAGCATTGCATGGCATATTATACAACACCAGAGTACATTTAGTGGGTCTGATCAGTACAACCCACTGGGATGTCGTATCAACCCACCTCCCAAACAGTTGCCCCAGTCATGAACTTACCAAACTTGAACACCCCACATTTAAACAGTTGGCATGCTTAACTCAGATAATAACATGCTCACTAAAAATTAGGCTCTTGAGTCGTCACTTTTCTGAAGCAGTAACATCATAATTTATTTACATGGGAGGGTTAGGATGGGGTAAGTGAAGCAGAGGTTAAACAAAACATTTGAACTGGCATGTGAAAGATTTGCAGTTTCCAATCATTTCCTTTCCTTATTTAAACCCACACAATGTTATCAGTGCAGCCACCATCTTTCTAGCTAGCCATCTGACTGCTGTAGATGATCCCAAAACCCAGACCCACTGGTACCAGTTCCAGAATGATGCCCGAGTTCTGTCCTGGTACTAGATGTTAGATGTAGGCCTGAGGTACAGCTGGTCGGCCGTCGTTGGTGCGCTTACTGAATTAAATTAACTTTTTACATTTTCCTCTTGATCTTTTTATCTTGACCTGTGCCCTTGGGCACCAAATTAGACAACTATATACATCCCCAGAATTTGCAGGGCAATTCCTGATTGTATTCACAGTTCTGCAAAATCAATCTTGAGAAGGCACAGGTGACTGAAGTCTTAGGGTTGAGTGGTAACAGCAGATGCTGACCCGGATCGACATCTGAACAAACCTGAAGGGCAAGAAGGCTGTAGCTTGGATCTTCAGCTTGATTGAAGGTCTTGCAGCTTGTCCCTTTGGCCTTTTGAGGCCCATTGCAGAGCACTGTGCAGAGTCTGCCAGCCACAGGGACCCAGACCTGGGAGTGATCCCACGGCTTGGCTCCCTCACAGGTCAGATAAACCCGTGATCCCTGCCAGCAGCAGGCCCCATTGATGGGGGTTAGTGAGTTCCCACCTGGCCCGGGTTTTGATGGAACTTTTAGGTCATCTCTTTGCAGAATACCCAGCAACGGTATGTAACCAAAAAGTCTCTGTTTCTTCCATGTCTCCCAGACTCCTTGGGGTGGTGCAGAGTCTAAACTACAGGTTCATCACAACAGTCTCTTTCTCAGCTGTATTTCAGGAACAGACAGCAGGTACAAGTCCAGATAGCACCTGCTTATCCTTCTGCTTTCACAGTCTCTCAACTTCAACACAGCGGTCACTCTCATTCTGGCTCACACGCAATTCCAGAACTCTTTCTCAGCAAAACATCAAGAAAGTCTCTTTTCTCACTGTGCAGGAGTGCAACAATACTAGAAAAGGCTTTCTTCAGCTTCTCGGAATCTGGATTCCCATCCAAATTCCATTAGCCATTCTTCCATGCTACCACCAGTCCTCAGACCTGTGTCTTCCCTCATCTCCCTAAATGCTTTGTCTATGCCAGGGTCAGACAGTTCTTTGATCCCTTTCCATAATTTTCATTCTCGCTCAATTTACCCATGTCTCACCAAGCAGATGAATACCAGGAGGTTCTCTCCTCCTCAGGATCAGTCCATTTTTCCTAATCCTTTTTCCTTTTTCAATATCCTTTTCTTAATACCTTCACCGCTGTGATGCAGCTTCAGATCACAGCATAAGAATCCTGCAGCTCTCCTTTTGCAGAACTGCCTGCACATTCTCCTCCAACCTCTTTAGATGGGGAAGGCAAGCACCCAGCCCTGGGAAAAGATTGCTGGCAGCCCCCAAGGAGGCCCTTTCCCAGCCTTGCAACCCCATTCCTCTCTCTCCAGGGGCTGGACCTCTCCCTGTGGAGGGCTCTCCCAGACTGATCCAGAGTCCAAAGTTTCTCTTTTGGGAGCTTCGAGCAACTCCCCATTGGCTGGCCACTGTCCTTAAGGAAAATTAATATGTATGAGGCTCTCTCCATGCCTCACTGGCTGTTCAAAAGGCCACCAGAATATTCCCAGTATCTCCCTCCCCAGTCTTTTCTGAAGCCCCAGAATCCTCCTGGCAAGTCCTGATGCTGTAATTGGTTGTCCAGCATCACATGGTTGCAAAACATGGCTGCTAGATAAACAGCCCCCTAGAGTCCATGCAGGTTTTTAACTTTACAAAGGCCCTGCAGCCAAGATGTTTATTTTACTGTTATTTCCCCACATAAGTAGCCACCCTGTGCCCTACAAAGCAACTGCACATTCTAATATTTTTTACTTTGACCTTTCTCAGTCACTGCTGCTGTTGTTTGTTATTGCCCTAGGCAACTACACATAACCCCAATACAGTCATATAATGTCCCATTCCTTGCCTGCTGCTGCAATAAAACATTTTTTACTTTTCATTTTCCCTCTGCTGTTTAGCAGCCTCTTTCTCCTGCTAACCTAGAGTTCAAATCAACATTTTGTAATTCACCCAGCCCGTCGCTAACACTACTAGACTTTCCCACTAGACATTCTTACCCACATCTATTATGCATGCCACCTGGTGAATATTAATGAGGCGGCTACCCATAGCTCAAGCGCAATTGGCACTCACCAAAACTATTTTCTGCCTCCTTCTGTTGCCTCTCTGGCGTTGCTAACGGTCCTGGTCCCTCCTGCTGCACAAAGAGACCGGGACCACTGAGAAGCAACTCTAATACCGGCCAAATGTTCAATCTAAGAAATGCACTTCTGCACGCGCTGAGAGTGTTGATAAAGCACCAAGGTGCAAAACAAACCAGCTGCTTGTGCAACTGCCTCTTGGCCCCACTCTTGCAAAACTGACAATACCAGAGTACTAAGGACCCCTTGCACTCACCAATAATTATGGCACGATACCATTGCTCCGCTCATGACTGCAATAGAGGTTGCCAGATACAAATATTTCACCTGCACTGATACAGCACTGCTTAATACAAATATTAGACTGAAATTTAAAGCAAATAAAACACATAATGAGGGGCGGAGTGGACACACATATTGCAGCACAATATAAACCAAAATAAATACTGGGGTGTGGTGGGCAGAGCCCCCAAATACAAAAAAAACTATTACAATAATGTCTGGCTGCACAAATACTTCATTGGTGCAACTGGGGCATGTGGGAGCGCCACCACATAAAGTGTTATTTTACAGATTACAATGCACCAATTTTCATCCTTTCTGATAACTTAGCAAACCTATGAAATTGTTTGCAGTAAGATGTTTTGAGGTCTATCGAACCATGGAAACAAGAAAAGTTAACAGAGACTCAATTCATTACCAGTTGCAGCTTCTGTCCGCACCTTGGGATAACATTTTACAGACACTAATACAATGCTGAATTGCTGTCTGTTTTTTTCGACCTTTTGAGCTTGTGCAATAATGCATTTCATTCTTTTTCAAGTTGTGTGACTAGACTGTGTGCAATAAATAGCCTTTTGCTAAGCTGATAATGTTGGGCATGTCTTTGTATGCCATTTCAGTCTGTGGATGAGTGTGCATGACGTTGCTAGCCCGTCATATACCAGTATTGAGATAAAATAGTATTTTCGCACACCAGGGATCCTTAATCATCCAGTATCGCTGCAAAACTAATGTGGGAGCCAGAAGGAGAGCTCAGGAAAGCACCAGGGACACAGTGGGAACCAGTGCAAAGACAGGGACACAAATGGGGAAACGGGCGCCCAAAGGGAAAGATAGGTAAGGCCCCAGGACAGGGGTTACATTAGAATTTTGCAGTTTACTACACAGAAAAATAACATTTTAGAACCCTGACCTGCAGAGCCATTTCTAAAGTGAATAAGAGTTGTACGTCAGCTATTTCTGTTCCTCTGGAAACTATGGCAGTAACCAGTTTTAATGTTTAACTGCCCAGTTTGAGAAACTATGCCAGTGATCATCTTCAGGGCAGTATAAGAAAAGCATTTACTTACAATGTCACCTCCTGTCCACGATCATCTTCAAATCTGATTACCATTTTGCTTTCCTGTAGGAGTTCCAGTGTTATGACTGACCAAGAACTTAGTTCCTTCCTCCAGAGAACCTTAGGTGTTATCACTTTAAAATATTTAGCCTTCTGTTCTGTGCTCTGACATTTTGAACCCCCACATGTTAGGCAGCGATATCTGTATAAAAGTGGAAAAACTTATCTATATTCACTGAAAGTCAGATTACTGCAGCAACTACCAACATGCCAGATCCCAGTGCCTCCAGGCCTGAAGTGTTGTTTTCTGTAATCTTATGTTTGAGTGTTTTCCAAACTTCTTAAATTTTATTTTATTGCATGTTCTGGGCATGGGTTCTAGGTCATCATAAGTCATGAATAAAGGGGAGCACAGCAAGGAGACTCTACCTTTACAACTTACCTTTAAGAGACAATATAGTGCAGTGGGTTAAGGCTCTGAGCTGCAGATCTGGAGACCTGGGTTTGAATCCCACAGCCACCTAGGTGCATACTGTGTGATCCTGAGCAAGTCACTTAACTTCCTGTGCTCCCAGGTCACATCTGGAAACAAGCTTTGGCTTAGTGTACTACTCCTGGTTAAACAATGTTCCCCACGGCCGAGAGATTCTTCAGCTTTCACAGCACGTCACTGAAATAAAATGCTGCTAAATTAAATTAGGTCACCCTCCCAACATACATACAGCCCCTCCCCCAGTGTCAAACATAATGCCACAACTGCTGCCGATGCTGCCAGGGGCCATCTTCCCTAGTCTTCTGAATGTTACCCATAGTAACGAGAGGGGCAAGAATGTAAATGAATTATTCATGAAGCCCTGCTTCTGAAGTAGGATTTGAAGGAGAAAAAGAGAGCTGGCATCCACACCATATGGATGTTGAGGAGGATGTGGGTGGAGGTTTGCAATGTATTAATTAGAGGGTGAGACAGAGTGTCTGTCAAGTGAATGGGGAGAGTAAACAGAGGCACACATCGGGTCCAGGATTGAGGGTGGGGTGGGACTCAGACATCAGCACTGACGGTTCAATGTTGACAGTATACTTTGGTGGAGAGAGGCAGGATTGGACTAGCCAGGTGTAGGACTTTTTCAGATGTAGTTTGGGGAGAGAGGAAATGTAGAGGCAACCAGTGGGGTCAGGAACAGAGGGTGGGGATGAGACTGTAGGACAACAAAAGGACATCTAGTGCCTCTGACTTCCTAGTCAGCCCCAGCTGACAAATGGAGAGTGGAGGGCAAGAATAAAAAATGAATTATTCAGGAGGCCCGCTTCTGTAGTTGGTTCGTAGGGAGGGAGGAGAGAAAGAGGAAGGAAGTGGACTGAATCCTGCATACTATAAGTGCTTTAACTTCACTCACTGGGTGCAGTGCGGAGCAAACATTTGTGATGCATTCGTATTCTGTCGCACCCCCAGATCCCCTTTCTTCTCTCCTCTCTCAATTACTAGATGTCACCATAGCTCTAGATATGCATTTGTAAAAAGAAGGATCCTGTAACAGAACATGATGTAATATTTTGCAAGAAACTCTGAATTGTCCAGCTTGACTACCTGTCTAGCAACCATGCTCTATCTGGGGTTAATCTGTGTGAATTTTGGTGCAAAACCTCATCTGTAGCCCTGAATGAATCATTAAAATGTTAATGTTTCTGAGCATTTTCACTACTATAAACATGTTAGAGTGGTCTTCCTTTATTGAGATAATAGTACTGGCCAGGCCAGCTAGTCATCACAGCAGGACTTATTTGTTGTGATCAATATGCCCCACATCTGACATTGTGCAGTGCCAGTCCCATTTAGTCTGTGTTCTAGCCAGAGTTGGGATACTCCCATTTTCATATTTTTAACGATTGCCACTTCAACATAGCCTTGCAGTAATGTGAAATATTGATTGTACCTGAACTTTTTAACAGAGATGCATCTATTTCCCATCAAATCAGGACGGTAGCTCATGGAGATTATGCTAAACTGCGGTGCCCCATTGCAGGTTGCTAGCTCCAATCACATGATAGTATCAAGCAATGTCCAGACATCTTAGACCCCTTGCTCTTGGTTTTATGAGTTAAGGGCAAGTTGTTTTGATCGCGGACCAATAAAGGTGACTAAACTACCGCACTAGTCACTACAGCAAGCAACAACAAATTGACCACTACAAACAGCGATGGTGGGTACCTGCAAACAAAAGACCGCTCTTGTTATGGGCGGTATTATTGAATTGCTCAAATTGAGCAGCTCAAATAATTCAGATCACATCACGGTATACCCTTGTTCTCTCGTCCATTAGCATAAGGTATGCTCACCACAAGGCTTTTCATCCCAAATTAATTGTGATAAATGGGACTGAATGGTGTGAAACCAAGAGGAAAGTAGGAAGAGCAAGAACATTCCTAATCTTTTCAAACTTAATGACATATTGTCACCAAGAACAGATTTAACAATGTAGATTATTGAAATATATTTGTTAATATGTTCAATTAACAAATAATTATGTAAAGCAAATCAAATTGACTTGTGACATGATTCAATAAAAATCCTTTTAATCCCAGATTTTCCTCATTTAATAATAATGTAAAACTGGAAAGTACATTCCGCTGTCAGTGACTGCAAGATCAGGTTTGAAATGGGTGCCATCAGAGTTATCTAACCTGGCAAGATTCTTGACCTTTCTTTGCCATGGATCCAATCTTGGCCTTTTAGGGTCTGTAGATACAAACTCTAATATCATATTGAGCCGGTCCCTGATTTTGATACTGGAGCCAGCATCTTTATCCAGGACACACCCAGAAATAAGCTGTAGCAGTGTACCTTTCCTGGATAAAGATTCTGGCTCCAGTATCAAAATTAGAATTAAACACCTTGCAGTGCTTGGTTTTGAGTCGGTCATACCAACAGCATTTTATTAAAACACAAGGGACTGGCTCAATATTCAAACATAGCAATCCTGGAACCACTCTGTTCCAGCAACCACAGGAGAGTAGTAATGTAGTTAGGAGCTCCTTTACAGCAAACCTTGGGTACAAAGTGTTGAAATGTTGTAGAACCGTAAATGTTGCCATGGGTTGGCCAGCGTTGGTGCACCTTTTCTTTATGTTTCATTTTATCCCTACTGCCCTAATCCAGACCTCTTTCTTATGGCCTTCCTAGCCCCATCATCTCAGCTTCATTCTGAAATTACCTTACCACTGCACATTCCCACAGGGCTTGCTCTGGCGAGGTCAGTGGGTTTCCAACCCCAGCCATATCACAGATTCGATTGGTGGTGACAGTGCTCAAGTCACCAGTTGTGAGGCCTGCAGGGGCCATAATCATGCTGTCTGATGGCCTTTCACTTTCCCCTGGCAAAGCAGGTGTGCAGTGGCATCAGGATGACTGTGTACATATCCCTGCACCTTGCATTGATGGCAGGCACTGCTCTACATCAATCAGTGTTCCAAGCTGCTGGCCCCCAGCCTTCACTAGGGGCCAGTCTTAGTCTAGGTGCTGCAACTTTCCTTCCCTGAAGGAGAACATTCCAATGGACACTTGATCATCCTCCCTTGGTGACCCTCCAGCTCCCACGTTCACTACCAAGCTTGGGGCATCAGTGCGCAAAGATGTAGCACAACCGCTGCACCAGTGAGCTATACCAGTGTCCCCTCAAAGCTACTTAAAACCGGCAATTGATTTAATCCCATTTTTTTTACTTTCAGTCCTCATGCCATTGTAACATTTTAAAGGGGTCCGGTCTAATCATTCAGCCAACTCATGATTAACCTGACCACTGACGACAAGGTGACCCTTCATTAGTCAGGTAACCACAGTTCAAATTTTAGCATGCCAATATGAGCTGAGATCCCACTACTTTCTCTCTTTCTTGTGTGGAAACCACTGCTGGCTACATCCTTTATCTAGTGTTTTCTGTCCCTAAGAGATTCACAGGTGACCAGTGGGGAGTTTACTAATTAGGAGAAGACCACACCTGTACTGTTCTTTAATGCAATGTTAAGTGTTTAACAAGCTCAACCTTGGCTTATGCACAGGGTTTTAATCACATTTCTTATACATTTTTCTTAAAATTTGCAGAGGTGCTCCTGGTGTGTGGCCCAAATCAGAATCAGACATTTATAGTACCAGTGCCCTCCCCAGAAAAGCCATTAAAAAGCCTACAATTCCATTTTCCTACTGTTCTGTCTTCATTCCATTTTAACATTTTAAAGGAGTTCTTGGGCTCAGCATTTGGCTAAATCATGATTAGCCTAACCACTGATGACCAGGTGACCCCCTCATCAGACATTAATTGCACTTTAAATTTTAACACGCCAGTATGAGCTGGGCTCCCAGTGCTTTCTCTTTCTTAAGTGGAAACAAATGTCTCACGTCATCTTTTATAAGGTGTGTTCTGGGTCATAGGAGGCTCACAAGTGACTAATGGGGATCTTATTAAGTAGGAGAAGGTCACACCTCTCCCATTCTTTAATGCAATGTTAAGGATTAAGCAAGCTCAACCCTAGCTAATACACAGAGATTTGATCACATTTCTTATACATTTTTCTTAAATTTTGCGGTACTCCTGATGTGCCAAAGTCAGAATCAAAAGTTACAGCACCAGTGCCCCAAAACTGCTTAACAGCCTGCAATTCATTTAAATTAATTCCATTTTCTTACATTCTGTCTTCATCCCATTTTAACATTTAAAAGGGTTCTTGGTCTCATAATTCAGCCAAATCTTGATTATTTATTTATTTTATTTATTTGTACAATCGGATTTACAACCTTTGAGCCAGAGGCTTATTTACAAAGGTAACTCATCACAGAGAGGACAGACAGAACAACAAATTTACAGAGTTCTGGACAATGATAGACACAGAGTTACATAGACGTTTTATATGAAGAGCAATTTCAAACATTTCAAGGTGACAAGTGGTAGCAATGCAGGTACCAACAGGGGCAGTGGGGGAGGAGTGAGGTGGGGCATTCAGCCCAGTGGGCATTGTCAGGTGCAATGAGATAGTAGCAGGGCCCCAATTAGGGACAGGAGCAGCTGCAGGTGTTAAACAGTTGGCTCAAGGGCGGCTTTGAAGGTGGCAATCTTGGGGGAATTGGAGATGGTTGCAGGAAGGGAGTTAAACCAGGTCAGGGCTCTGTAGCAGAAAGACCTCTGGGCATGGGTGATCCTAGTTCTTGGTAACAGTAGAGAGGTCTTATAGGAGGTTCGGTTGTGACAGTGGGGCGAGGTGATGTATGGGGCGGTCATCCCAGGTAGGAAGAACCCGAGCAGAATTTTCTTAGTTAGAAGGCAGGTTTGGTAGCGCAGTCATTCATCAAGGCTAAGGGGACTGGCCTTGTCATAGAGTTGACAAGTGTGAGTGAGCCTGGGGCACCAGTTATTAGTCTGCAAGCTTTGTTTAGGGTGAGGCGAATCTTTGTTTAGGGCCATAGGTGTCAGCAGCACCATATACCAGCAGGCCATAATCCACTAGGGACAGCACTGATGACATAATGTCAAGTTGGAGAGCATCAGGTGGGAGACAGTCCTTGTGGCTGTAGAGAATGCCAAGCCGAGTGTTAGTGGACGGATGCCAGGGCATTGATGTGTGCATGAAAAGTGAGAGCTGAGTCAAGGTGATCCCAAGGAATTTGTAGGAGCAGACTTGTTCAAGCAGTTGTAGTGTGCTATGGAGGTTAAGGAGTGGGTTTTGCATGGCTTGTTTTGGGGTGGGCAAAGAGCATTGTCTTGTTTTTTAGATTAATGATGAGTCTGCATCCTTAAACCAGGTTTTGCATCATTGAAGGAACGTTGTAGGGAGTCCTGGAGCAAGGTAGGATTTCGGTGTGGCAAAATGACGCATCATCGGGCATACAAAGAATGTTGCTGGAGCAGGCCCTGGGCAGGGTGTTTAAATAGAGACTAAAGCAATGGACCCAGGATGGAGCCCTGGGGTACCTTCGCCTAATGGGTTGAGTTTCTGAGTGTGTCCCATTGATTTGACACACTGGCAATGAGCTGATAGGGAGCACCAGGCAAGGGGACCAGCAGAGAAATCAGTGTGGCAGAGGGCATCCAGTAGAAGAGGGTGGGAGACAGTGTTGAAGGCTTTAGAGAGGTCAATGAACACTGCACCAGCTAGGGAGCCAACATCCAGGGAGGAGTACAGGAAGTTGGAGAACTACATTAACAGCTGTGCCAGTGCTGTGACCAGCATGGAAGCCATGCTGCTCCAGACACAGGATGTCATGCTTGGCCAGGTATTCAGTGATTTGATTGGCCACCACTTTTTCTAGGGCTTTGGAAAGGAGGGGGAGAATGGAGATTGGTCGGTAATTGCTGGGGAGGACCTATTACCCCTTTATGAATGGGCATGACTGTGGCTGTTTTCCATGCAGAGAGGAATTGTCCCAGACAGAGGGACTGGTTAAGTAGACTGGTGAGTGGCACAAGGACTTCATCTAGGACCAGCTGGAGTATTTCGGGTGCAGGGAATCATTGCTAGGACTGTTGCTTTTAACGCCTTTAGTAGGAGCAGCCTGACTTCCTAGGCAGATACCTGTGTGCAGGTGGAACCAGGGCATTGGAGGACTGGAGCGTAGGTTGGGGTGGGTTGAAGAAGTTACTAGGGGACAGAGCTAAGGTCCGTAAATGAGGAGTTTAGGCAGTTGGCAATGCAAACAGGGTTGGTGAAGGTAGAGCCATCAATAGTGAGCTGGGAAGGGGAGGGTGTGAGATTTCCATTTAGCTCTTTAATATTGTCCCAGAATGTCAGGCACTTCTCCAAGAGGCAGTGAGGGTGGTCTGGTTGTGGTCAGCCCTGGCTTTTGGATGGCCCATGTGCATCTGTTCCATGGCATTGTAAGCCTGTCTATCAGCCGCACGGCCTGTTTCAGTGGCTAGGTGCCAGAGGTTATCCCTATTTCTGAGCATTTGGAGTAGGGCAGGGGTAACCCAGGGTACATCATGTTTTTGGAATTAATTTTAGTGAGAGGTGCAAAGAGATCACAGGCCTTGTTAAAGGCTTGTGGAGAAGAGCGCTAGGGCAGCATCAATGTCTGGTGCATGATGGATGAAGAACCAATTAATCTGATCGAGGAACTGTTTGAGTTTAGTCAGCCTGCCTGGGCGGAGACACCTATGAAGCTTGGTTTGGGTTATGGGTTTTGGGGTGGGGGCAGCCCAGAGGAATAGTATAGGGAGTGGTCACTTAAGGAGTCAGGGAGGACCTGAATGTCCTGGACTTTTGAGGGAGGCTGGTAATGATGACGTTCAGGAGGGTGCAGGTTCCTCTTGTTGGGTTAATTCTAGTGGGCTGGGAAATGAGCTGTGTTAGATCTTGGGCCACAAAGGTGTCCCTTTTTGGGGAAGTAGAAGGACTGAGCCAGTTCATGTTAAGGTCTCCTACTAGGACTTGTTCAGCTTTATGGGGAGGGTGATAGATAATCCATAATTGCCATCAGCGCTGGGTTTTGGTTCCTTGGGGAACGTAGGTGACTGTGAGATATAGTGAGCCCCTGGAAGGGTCTGGGGTGAGTTTGAGGGTAAGGGCCTGGGCACCATTCACAAGCATGGGGGCAGGGAGGGCCTGGCCAATGATGGAGTCACGGGTATAGATCGCACAACCACTCCTGCATTTGCCTGCACAATCCTCTCAGTATAGGGTATAGCCTGGGAGGGAAACAAAGGAGTCAGGGGTGGACTTGGACAGCCATGTTTCAACTAGGGCTATGATGTCTGGTTTATGTAGCACAACCCAGCACTGTAGGGCAGAGAATTTTTTCAATAGGCTGCATAGGTTCAAAGAGGCAATCGCGGAGACCAGTGGACTTAACCGTGGTCTGGTGGAGGCAGGGCCAGGATTGGTGTGTATATTGCTGGATAGGAGTAGAAGTAAGACCAGGTTCAGACCAGGGATGGTAGTATGTAGACTTTTGGGGGCACACAGAGATGATGAGGGGTCATAGGGAGCAAGGGATGCTCAGGGTTCAAAGGGTTGAGAAGGCAAGGATGGGGTGGATCCATGGGGAGCCAAGTTAGGCAGTGGGGGAGAGTGGCTAGGAGTGGTGCTGGGGTCCAGTGACGTGGTCAGTGTGGAGAGGGGTCGGGCTAAGCTGGTGAGAGGCAGAGGTGCTGTCCCATATGGGCTGGGGTGAGCTCTGGCAGATGGGAGATGGGTACTTTATTTTATTTATTTTTATTTATTTATTCAATCTAGGATTATAGCACCTTTGAGCACCAAGGAGCTCATTTATAAAGGTTCCACATCAATAGGGGTTACAGATCCATAATGGAAAACAGACTGGTTTCACAAACAGTTAAGCAATTTGTGTTACAAAATACAGAATAAGAGAACAGCAAATAATACACATTGGTTTAGCATGTGATTCAAGGCAGGGAGTGAGAAGAGGAGGAATTAGAGGGGAGCCAGATCAAGGAAGGGAGAGCAACCAGGCTGCATTGTCAAGTAGCAGCTAGGATAGCAAGGGACGAAAAGCAAGGAAGACAGTGAGGGGAGAAAAGAAGGGAGATGGGAGGGCAGGAAGGGAGAGGAGAGTGAGAGGGCAAGACAAGTAGACAGAAGAGTGAAGAACGGTGGGGAGGGGGAGGTCCCGGAAGAGGGACAAGGATGTTAAGTGGTGCAGTCACAGGAGTTTTCAGTTAGGATGTGCTGACAAGGTTTGAGTTTGAATTCACGAGACTAGTAAGGTTAGCCAAACCATTGTGGAGGCCATTTAACCAGTATGGCGCTTTGATACAAAAAGAGCATTGGTATTGGGCAGTCTGGTACATCAGAACTAGTAGAAGTGCGGAAGATGAGTGCGCGTGTGTTGGGTCTTGGGATTTGTGAAGTAAGCATCCTAATCCCGAAGGCATGAGTCCAAGGAGAATCTTTTGGAAAGTAAGCAGGTGTGGTATTTAATTCTCCCATGCAAGTTGAGCCACCCAGCCTGCATATAGACATTGCAGTGTGGGTGAGGCGTGGTGCACCAATTAGGAGTCTACAGGTCTTGTTTAGTGCCACAGTGAGCCTTTTGAGTGCAGTGGTGGAAGCAGTTCCATAAATGAGAAAGCCATAGTCGATTAAGAAGAGCAATGAGTTGTGGACAGCAAGATTTAGGGCTTCTGGTGTTAGAGACTTTCTCAGTCGATAGAGGAGCCCAATCCTGGTATTGACGGCTCTGGCAACATTTTCGATGTACAGTGAACAGGTGAGGTGTCTATCAAGGGTAACCCCAGGTACTTGAAGTGCTGTATTTGTTCAAGAGGGTACTAGTATGGTAATGAGGGAGACATTTGAGAAGTGGTGAACAGACATGGTGCCTAGGGTAGCCACAGGAGCAGATGGTATAAGTGACTTGGATGCCTTTCCAAAGGGTGGATACCACTTTGGAGTAGTGGTGGCAGTGCCACCGGACTTTGGTGCACAGGGTGCAAGGTTCAAGACCCCTGTGGGAGGTGTGGTGGTCTGGGGCCTGGGTGGGATGGGGTTCCAGGTGTTGGGGGGACTTAGAGAGCTGGGTTAGAGGCAGCTTGGGTGTTGAAATAGCGACTTTCAGTGGTCATAAAGGGTTATTAAGGGGCAGGGTGGGGGTCTGAGGATTGGGCAGAGGGGTCAGTATGTGGGGCAGCCAGGAGGTAGGGCGGGAGTGAGGTGTGGGCAGAGCAGGAAGAGAGTAAGGGAGAGGAGTAGGGAGTAGATAAAGGGGTTTCTAGGAAGGAGGAGGAGGAGTTCAGGTAGAGAGAAGGGTGATAGGCAGGAAGTCCCTCTAGTGGCTAGCAGGTATAACCTGAAAATGGAAAAGTGGGAACTTAGAATCAAATCAGGCAGAAAGTGATGTCATAGGAAGGGGACAATAAATTAAGGGATCCACTGAAAAAGGACTGCATGGTCTCAGTGGACTTACCCGGTTACCAAAATGCTAATAAATAAATAAAATAATTTTAATCCAGCCTGATGGCCAGCTTGCAAAACTGTATCCACACACGCTTCCTTGAAAATAGGACAAATCCTGCTTCTACTCACATTTACCAGTTCTGTGACTCCAGAGAGTACTGCAGAACTGTGCCACTCAATCTCTTACTGTGCATCTGATACCTGCTAGGCTTCAGTACAGGATACAGGCTTGCCACTTGGTCACCATCTTCTTGACTGATTCTCTCTCTCTCCCCTCCTCTCTCTCTCTCTCTCTGTCTCTCTCTGTCTCTTTCAGACTCATCTGGGCTTTTAAGCAAAAAATCAGACATGTTAATAGTTGATACATGCTGAATTCTTCCGCTGTTGTGTCTCATGCAAGATAGAAAGCAGATGCCACTCAGTATCTTTTCCACTCTAAACCCTTATGGTTCACTCAACAACCAGACGAAGGCCTGAAGTGTGTCACCCTGTGCACTTCTAAGCATGGTCATGCAGAATGAAATTGGGGGCAAGGTCATGAGGCAGATGTAACACCCTTCCCATATCCCAAACTATAAGGTGGGGGTTGGGGGCTGCCAGGCCTACAGAAGCTCTGGGGTCTAGATGCTCTGTGGTGAGTTTTGGGGCTTTTATTGATGATAAAACACAGGTCTGTTATATCTTCCCACCCTCTGACTCCAGTGAAAAAATACCCCACCCCCACCACCCCATGTACTTAGGGGTCTGGATTGCTATGAAGATTACATTGCTGTCAGGAAGGTCCATTACAATTACAATACAGTAGACTGACAAAAAAGCCCAAAATATTTTAGGACATTATTCCTTGAACAGGAACTGGAGTCTCTCTAGCCTCTAGGTAAACTGATCCACTACTTTTCCAACAAACCTTTTGTTCCCTAGGTTAATTTTGTCACTGTGCACACTCATCATACATAAGCCAGTTAAATGCTCATCACTTATTGTTGACCAAGCCATGTTTTTACCCTTCACAAGGTGCTGAAAGAGCATTCAAGTCTGCATGTTGTTACAGGGAGGAAAGTGCAGTATGAATGGCTGTTTTGACAGATGGAAAGAGGTTTGTATGGTCCAAAACGTTGATGAGACTCGGTCATCTGTGTTCGCTTCTTATGCTGTCTGTTTGCCCACCGTCATACCACGTGACTGGATTCCTCCACAAAATTGTCAAACTGGTAGAATTGTGGATCAATTTGGCCAGATTCCTGAAGTCAGTTTGTTCTATTGTAGCCATCTGAGAAGAATGAAGCTTCAACAGACTGTAAGCAGGCTTATTTTTAATGAGCGAACTGAGTTCTCAGTGGCGAAAGTAGTGAGTCCAGATAAGGAATTTATTTATTTTATTTATTAAAGAGAATCGAATTACAATCCTTTGAGTCATAGATTTCTTTGCAAAGGCTCCACATCGGAAAGAAAACACAGCCGTAACATTATCAGTACAATACATAGGTCATACAGTATAGGGATATATACATTGGCAGGTTGCAGCGCCAGGGATCTTAAAGTAGATCCTGGGTCGTAGTTATGTAAATATGGCAGGTTACAGTTTCAGAGTGTCATTAAATGGGCCCTGAGTCATAGTTTATATAATGTGGTAGCACTCTTTGGTAATTTGACTAGGCAGATTAGCTCAGTTTGTCTGCCTTGTGCCTGTCTTGGTGCCCTGAGCTCCACAACAACTTCATTTGCCAGTTTCTCTGAGTCCTCCAATATTGCCATGAAGTTGTTCTTATTTCTCTCCTGTGATCAGTGATCACAATTATAGCCCTTGTATGAAAGCTTGCACCTCCAACAGGTCTAGATGCAAGGCCTGCAGTGATTGGTTCTAGCATTGCAGAATACTTCTTTAACAAGACTAGACAAACAATAAATGTTGGTGTCTGTGATGCAAGTTGTCTTGTTTTGGTGTTGATGTTTGTTTCAGCCAGGTGCTCCAGTTCTGTTACAATGTTTGTGAAGTGTTCTGCAAAATTGAGATGTTTTTGTACTTCAGAGTCCAGCATGTTTCACACAACAAAGCAACATTTGGGATGAGTTGTTTCTTTGAGAGCTCAAGGGAAGAAACTGATTATGGATTTTATTGTGCCGCCTGCATTACAAACATCACTCACATCACTGAGGTCATTTGCAAAAAGGTCGAGTCAATGCAAGGAGCAATGTACAAATTTGACTCTAAGGTAATTATTCAAGTTTATTCAAGTTTATTGCAGGAATACTCCATTGAGCAGGCTCATTCACAAGGAGGTCCTGAAACATGAAGTGGAAACATGTACAATACTACAAACATCAAATGGGAAACAAGGCATCAAGATATGCTGCAGATACAGGAATACAAGAACATGGGTTGATAAATAACAGAGGTATAATTTGCAAAATAATACATTTAGGAAATGTGCAAATTTTGTACAAAATCCAGGAACAAGTGCCAATACAGTGCAAATACAGTAACACGGCATAACACAGAAAAGCAATCATGCTACATCTTTAATACACAACTTGGTAATAAGTGCATTGGACCATATTGACCCTGCTAGAGAAGATGGGAAGGATAAGGTGAAAACAAGGGAGTAGAGACAGAAGAACAGTGGATGGTATAGCAGAGGATTTTGATGGGGGTACTGGGGGTGAGGAAGACGATTGAGAGGATTAGACTGATGGGCATGGGGAGTAAGTAGGGAAAGTCCAGGGTAAGGTGAAGGAAGTAATGATAGGGGAAGGAATGGGAGGGTTGAAGAGACTAGAGAGAGAAAGAAAGGAGAGACGCTATAAGGGTCAGGACCTAAATGCACAAAGGCATGTGCAGAATCAGTGAACAAAGGGGCCAGAATCCTCACAAACCTAGGGGGTCTGGGAGCATGCCCAGGAAATTTTTAAAACATTACTGTAAATGGTGCATTTTCCTGCATTTTAACGCTAAGTAAGCTATATTACAGTCCAGCAGGATTAAACTTGGGTTATGGCATGCTTAATCTGATTGAAAGGCAGTTTGCACCACCCTGTCCTGACTCCCAGCAGATTACACTGACAGTTGCAGGTACAGGGTGAACAATGGGCCCATGCAGGGCCCATCTCTACCACAGGAAGACCTCTTGAAACATCTGCACAATCATGTGGCAAGGGGGGTCGGATGAGGAATGAGACATGGGAAACAAGGGTCTTCCTCCTAACAACTTCTCTGTCTGCTGTTTGACTGTTAGCCTTACTCTCCATAAGAATGCTTGAGGTTCATTGCAGAATACTCTCACCAGTCGTGATCTCCTTACTAAATCCTCTGATAAAATAACTGAATGGGAATGACTGGCCTCAAGGGGACAAGGGAAGCGAACGAGAGGTGCAGGGAGAGGAAAGGAGCAGATCAACCTGACAAGGCACTGACTGAGGGAAACCTATCCCAACCCCAACTTATTAATATAGATGAATAGGCCAAGCGCATGCTAACAGATACAATAGTGTGTCTTAGTTCTGACATCTGATCTGCATCCTCTCACCTCTTGCCATGAGTATGTTTGATGAAGCTCCTCTCACCGCCAACCTGCACAGCCTCCTGCAGGACCATCAGGTTCAAGGGGCTGCTCCCAACCCCACCCCCACTACCTCCTGGATACCCATTGTACCACGCATGACCACATTCAGATTCAAAACCAGTCTGTTGCAAACTTGTTGGGGCAGACACATCAGAAATAGATGGGGTTTTGAGACTACCCTTCAGGACTCATAGGAGGGAAGGACCTAGCAAGACTTAAAGAAGTTATCCAGTGGGAGGCAAGCTTGGGCTGTCAATCAGAACTCGTGTGAGTCTTTCAGATAGAGGACACCATGGACAAAAGCAGGGATTTAAAGGACAGTTTTATTTTAATGGAAACAAATAAAAAAGAAGGGATTCAGACTTTTAACAGGGGAGGCCAGGTTGCCCTCTGCCGCACGTAGCCTATGTTTACTACTAGTGAATAATGTACTAAAATGACAAAAGTTCAATTCAGTACTAGCGATGAAGACAAAATAAAGACTAAAAGTAGTATTCAGACTTCTGTGAGGGATCCGAACGTTTTTGCCCCCAGATAACCTATTTTCTTTGATTTTACAGTTCTGACAGGATGCAGACTCCTTCCCCACTTCAGATAAGTATATTTATATGGCTAACCTATCCTTTCCATCTTATTGTACCCCATAAGAGCTACAGATTCTTTGTGACCCCCTTTCTATTTTTCTTTTACATGTGTGGTGGACAACATCCTTCAGAGACTTCTACCTCTGGCTCCATACCATTCAGGTAAGATCCAGCATTAGTCTATTTTGGATGGGTTGACTGTAACAGCCCATACCCATTACAATGTAGGTGGGGAGTCTAGTGTGTGTGTCCCTGGGAAGTCCAGGTGGGTGAAGGGGGCCATAGCTGGGAAGCCCCACCTGGTGAGTTCGCTTTGGTGAGTCAGACTGGTAAATAGGCTCTGAGGGGTGTCTTATGGGTGGACTGTGGGGCAGAGTATGGTGGCTTTTGAATCCTTGTTCTGTTGTTCTAGGAATGGTCTGATTGGGAGAAGAGGGTGCTGGTGGGTTTCAGATTCCTGGTATGGTGGCCCTAAGGGTAGTCAGAGTGGGAGGTGGAGCGCATGTGGGTATCTGAGCCCTATTTGAGGAGCCTAAGGATGGTATGAGGGATAAGTGGGTGCAAGTGAGTTTCAGACCCAAATTCCATGGTCTTAGGGGTACTCCAGGTGGGAGAAGAGGGTGGAAGTGAGTGTGGGACCCTGGTACTGTATATGAGTCCGGTGGCTGGTGTGAGTGGAAAATAAGGAAGAGGTGTGTGTTGGACACCCATCCATGGAGCCATTTCTGGTCCTGAAGCAGAGGGTAGAGGTGAGTTTTGGTCTCCTGTCTGGGGGTTCAAAGGATAAACAGCATGTTAGAGAAGTGTGAAGGCTGGTGTCAGGTACTTGTATAAGGCTTGCAGGGTTGGTCCTGGTGGGTAGAACAAAGGACATACAGTACAGTAGGGAAACACCAGTCTGAGATTCCAGAGCTGGTGCTGGGGGACAGGGAGGAATTAAATGGGGAGGCCAGTACAGTGGTCTTGGGGCTGGTCCAGGTGGTGGGACATGGAGACATGGGGGAAAAGCTGGTCCAGAGGTCCCAGGGCAGGCGTGGTGGGCAGGCTGGGGGAGATGTAGATGTGGAAGGCTAGTCTGGTGATCCAAGGGGTCATCTGGGTGAAAGAACATGGTGACATAGGTTTTGACAGCCAGTATGGATTCCCAGGGATAGTCTAGGTGGGAAAAAAGGGAGATGTTGCTAGGGAAAGCAAGTTCTTGGATCACAGTGTTGATCTGGATCAAGGACATGGAGGACATAGGTGGTAGAGGCAGATCTAGTGCTATCAGGGCTGGTCAGAGGGAAGATGATGGAAATGTAGTTATGGGAGACCATTCCAGTAATCCCAGGGCTGCCCATTTGGGGATATTAAATGCACGTAGGTAAGGCAGACCAGACCAGCAGCCCCAGGGCTGGTTCCAGATGAGGAACATGGAAAATGTATGTTAAATCTTAATTTTTATACAGGAAATTGACATTTCACAACATTAGGTCCAAAGGGCCTGTTTTCAAGATAGTCCTGTTTAAATGTAGGTGGGGAGGCTGACCTGAGTTCCAGCTGCTGATCAGGGTGGGCAGAGAGGAGGAGATGTGGGTAGGGGATACTAGACATGGTCCCAGAGCTGGTCAGGTGGATGCAAATGGGGCCCTCAGGTGGGAGAGACAAGTCTTGGTGGTCCCAGGCTTGCTTGTCTGGGTAGGCAGTCCAGACAGGTGAAACATTGTTAGGGAGGCTAGTGTGGGGAGCCCAGGGCTGGTCCAGGTGGATGGACAGTGGGAATGTAGGTAAGGAGGTTGTTTCAGGCATATCAGGGCTGATCCAGGGGCTGGGAATGTGGTCTAGGTACTGGGACGTAGGTCAGCTAGGGGTGGGAGGCTAGTTTGGGGACAGGAAGGGTTATCCAGTGGGAGAGAGGGTGGTAGAGCTGTGAAGGAAGAGTGATCCAGGGGCTGGAACAGTGATCCAGTGGCCGGATAGTGGTTGGCTGAGATGATGAGGCTGGTACAGGTTCTGGAAGTGTGAATCCACAATAAACAAAGTCTAGCCAGAGCTGATAGGGCTCGCGAAGAGCTACCAAGTGACCAAGTTACACATGTGTAGAAATTATTCAGCCGGGTGTAACTTGGCCATTTAGAGTGTTGCACCAAATTTTCAACATGGCCTTTTGGGACCCCTCCTCATGAAGAGTGCCAGTGTCATTTTGTTCACTTGTTCCAAAAGGTGATTTCGCAGAGTGAATGTGTTATTCTGTGCCACAGGTGTGAAAACATATTTTGGGCACGTTATGGAAAATAACAGCTGTACTGTTTTGAAGGAGGTGTGCAAAAATGGCAATGTTGAAAATGTGGAGTGAAAATATTAAAACTGGCGAGATGGGAAGTGCATAGAAACTGTGCAATGCACTCATGCTGAGTCATTTTTGGAACTTTTTCACCAAATTTGCAACTTGAGCTTTGGGGACCCCACCTCTTGAACAGTGGCACTGTCATTTCATGAATCAAGTCCCAAAAGGTGATTCCACGCAACGCACCATGAAATCACCTTGCATGACTGAGTAACAAAATGACAGTGACAGTTTTCATGAGGTGGGGTCCCAAGAACCCATGTTGAAAATTTGGGGCAAAAAATTCCAAAATGCATGAAAACCCCATTGAGTGGCATTATAGCATGGTTACCTTAGATTCTTCAGTTCGTGGTTTGGCTTTGAAGAGTGCAGACATGTCCCAGTCTAGAGAAGAAGATGGTGTCAACCTCTGGAGGTAAGTATGGGGTAAGAGAGGTGTGGGAGGTGGATGCTCAGTGGGAGGGTGGGGATGGGGAGGGGACTGGGCGGCGATGAGGGACTGTTTTATTTTTTTTCCAAGGAAAAAACACACCAGTGGAGCAACAATGAGGACCTGCTTTTTTTTACAGGAAACAGAAAATTAAAACATTTGGGCACACTGGGGTGGGCTCCAATTGTCCCACATGATAGGGGTATACAGTATGCTGACATGGGGGATTGGGCACCCCGATGTCAGTGGGGAGGAAAGTTAGGGCACACTGGGGTGGGCCCCTGTGTGCCACATGAGTCTGAGGGGGTGTGACATCTTTGGGCACACTGGGGTGGGCCCCAGTGTGCCACATGGGTTGGGGGGCATTATTTTGGGGCACACTGGGGTGGGCTCCCCAGTGTGCCACTTTGAGTTGTTGGGGGCACAGAATGTCATGGAGCTGGTGGCAGCGACGCGAACTGCACATGCCGACTCACCCACAAAGAGTTATGTGAATGGCATTTTGCCACCACAAATGATGGCACCAGCAGAACTGTGCATGAGTGCGAGTCACTCACATGTGCAGTTCATGCCATGGAATGCAGAAGCAACAGCCAAAATAGTGCGGCTGTTATTCCAGAGGACGATCGTGGAGGAGGGTTTAAGCTCCATTGGACTTTCAGAAGGATACTTCCAAAAGTCCAACAGAAGGTTCCATGGTTGGCCGTTTTAAAGCTACTGAGCAATCCCAATAGGCCTGTAGGCTCTGCCCACAGCCCTAAAAAGTGACTAACTGGCAACTAGTGAGCAAAATAAGGCAAAAGAGACTTTAATTCATCTCTCAAGTAGCTTTTATTAGAATAAAATTTATACAAAACTCACCCCACCAACATCAGCTAACGCTTTCACTCACATGACTGTGGGCTTTCTCAAGCTAGTGTGGCTAATGTCCCTCTTATTTATACCCCTCTCTTGAAGGACCATAACACATTTTATACAATGAACAGCCACACAATAACAATTACTGTACATAAATTGCTGCGTGGTATCAGGAAAAAACTTTTTCTAATAGAAAATTTATATAAATACAGAATAAAACATCAACAATCCTTTACAAATACATACAGAATATTTACAATAACATCATAAAGGAGGTCATATGTAGTTGCAAAGGTCTATGACTAAGTCTATGCTTTCCACAGCTCAGACAAGATGCTCTTACAGCTGCACATCTTGCTCTCCCACCATTAGTACACTCTGGTGAACTAATACTCACGCACTCCCTGAACACATTTGAGGAGATCATACTTTACACAGAGAATAATCCTGCTGTGGAATAGCCTTCAAGTGAGGTAGTTGAGGCCCAAAGTTTCCAGATTTTAAGAAAAGACTGGACAGGCATCTTTGCTTCCAGTAGGGTAACTATGCCCCAACAATGGGGAAACATGCATTATGGGCTCAGAGCCTTCTGCGTGTCTTAATCACCTAGCACAGAATACTACTTTGGGACCATAACCTCAACTGTCTGAAGCCATCATCTAAGTCTACAACCTCCAAATCAGAATCCCTAAAATCACACAGCTAATCACAGAACCAACCCACTACAACTCCCATTCCTCTAATCACTCCCTCCTAGATTGGGTCCTCTCATCCCACCTCACCGAATATCCGCAGCTGGTGTCCTCGACTCTGCCTTAGTGACCACTGTATCGCCTACTACATTAGAAAAATGCACCTACCTAAATCCGCACCAAGCACATTGAAATGCCCACTAAATTCACTAGATACAAACTCCTCCTCTCTGACCTACACAACATTAATTGGGCACCAGTTTCATCTGCAGTTACTATCACTGCCCTAGCTCAGTTCATAAGTATTTTCAACAGTGTCTGGGGTATTCATGCCCCATTAGGAAAGCCAGGGTCAGGAAACACCACCACCCCTGGATTACTGCCCATAGTCACCCTCTGCAAAGCCTGTAATAAAGTCTGGTCCACCTTCAAAGCCTCCCTAACCCTAAGCTCAAGACAGGTATACAACACAGTGAGAAATGCTTTGCACCAAGACCATTCATTGTGCAAAGGCTGACTACTTTAAACACCAGTTCAACACAGCACACTCCTCCTCCTTCTGGAATATAGTACATTCCATTGTCAACCCACCTCCACAATCCAACACCCCAACTCTTAAGCACAACGGTATTGAAATAACGGACACCTCCCAAGTTGCGGACACCCTCAACACCTTCTTCACAACTTGTTCTTCACCTGACCTTATCACTCCTACTCTACATGCCGCAAAAACACTCCATAGCACATGCCAAGTGAAAACTTCCTCCTAATCCTGGCTTCCACAAGCAAGTATTGCTTGCCCTCCTATCCCTCAACATATCTAAATCTAGCCCAGATGGCTTACATCCTAGTCTCCTGTGCCTTTCTGCCCCCGCCATTGCTGTCCCCTCACCTTCATTATAAATATGTCCTTCTCCTCAGGCACAGCTCCTAAAGCCTGGCAATTGGTGTGTGTCATCCCTTTCCACAAAGGAGGAATCCCACCTCACCTGGGAACTACCACCTATCTCCTTTCTCCATGCCTTGTCAAAACTACAGGAATGCCTCAGTACAATCAAGACTGAGTTCCTCACTGCCACTAACTTCCTATCCCCTACCAGTCTGGCTTCAGAAAAACATTCCACCATATCCTCCCTTCTCCATGTCACTGGTCACATTCAATTAGCTGCCGATAAAGGCCACCTCATTGCCGCAGTCTTCACTGACCTAGCTAAAGCTTTGACTCTGTATCCCACCCCTGCTTATGAACTCACTTGAGGATGCAGGGCTCCCCTTCCTGCCTTGCATTGGTTCAACTCTTATCTCAATGACAGGCACCAGTCAATTAAAATTGCCAACTCCTCTTCTCCCTCCTCCCTATCCTAGCAGAGGTCCTTCAGGGCTCCATACTTGGCCCCATCCTGTTTTCATTATTTAAACACAACCTCCCATCTGGCTGTTCCACCTCCCTCATCCATATATATGCGGATGATACCATTCTGTTCACCTCAGGCCCTGACCCTGCCACTATCCATTCTGCTCTGCAACATGACTTCCACTCTGTTCAGTCTTGGTTCCAATCAAAACAACTCAAACTGAACACATCTAAAACAGTCTCTTTGACTTTTGGGACCTCCCAAAGATTAGTCAAAGCTATCAATTCCCACCCATCACCTCCCTGACAGTGCCCCACTTAAGGTTGTCCCTTCCTACAAGTATCTAAGCATCTGGCTGGACTCTCAATTAAACTTCTCAACTCATATTGACTACACTGCCACTAAATTTTGTCCAAAGCTCGGAATTCTCACTGAAACAGAGACTCTCTTCCTCTCCCGTGACATTGGGAACTTCCGACAAAGATGACTATACCAGTCTTTGACTATGCTGATATTATCTACTACACTGCACCATCCACATCACTCTCTTGACTTGACTCCCTCACTATGCCTTCTGTCATTTTGCCTCCATCTCTCCGTACAGGACTAACCACTGCTCTCTACTCTCCTACCTGGACCTCTCCACTCCACACACACAGGTGCCTCACCCACTCTATGTCCTTCATCTCCAAATTCTGGTTCAACCTGTTCTCCTCTTACATCTCTTCCTGCCTTTCTCTTGCCCCAGCCTCAGCATATTCCTGTGCTCTAGGGACTCATGATCCTTCTCATTCCATCTTCCAACATGGGCAAATTTGCCTTCAGTTATTGTCTCCCTCACTCTGGAACTCTCAAACTCCTCTCCTACACAATTCTCCCTCTCACATCATTGTCAGATCATTGCTATGCCTCCTACCCTTCCCTACTTGACCGCAGGGATCAGTACTGGGACCAGTCCTGCTCAATGTCTTCATTAGTGATATTGCAGAGGGCTGGAAGGAAAGGTCTGCTTGTTTGCAGCTGACACCAAGATCTACAACAGGGTGGATACTCCAGAAGGGGTGAAGAAAATGAAGAGGGACCTGGAGAAGTTGGAAAGATGATCGGCGATGTGGCAACTGAGGTTCAGTGCAAAAAGTGCAAAATAATGCACCTGGGTAGAGGGAACCCTGGGGAGAACTACAGGTTGGGGAGGAGGAGCTGACTGTCACCAAGGAGGAAAGAGACTGAAGGATTATCATCTCTGATGACCGTAAGGTATCAAAGCAGCAAAGGTGGCTGGGGCCAGTGGCATGCTAGGATGCATAGGCAGGGGTATCACTGGCGGAGGCAGAAGTTGGTGATGTTTGTATAAAACATTCATAAGACCTCACCTGGAGTACGGCATGCAGTTCTGGAGGCCACACCTGTGCAAGGACATAAACAAGATGGAGACTATCCAGAGAAGGGTGGCAAAGATTGTGCAGGGCTTGCACTACAAAACATATGAGGAGAGACTAAGGGACCTCAATATGTACTCACTGGAGGAGAGGAGAGAGCAGGGGAACATGATTGAAACTTTCAAGTACCTCAAAGGCATAAACAAGATGTAGGTGGGGACCTTTTCCAATGTAGAAAAGTACTAGAACAAGGGGCACAATATGAAATTGGAGGGTAGATTAAGAGGTAATGTGAGGAAGTTTTCTACACAGAAAGGGTAGTTGACACTTAGAATAGTCTGCCACAGGAGGTAGTGGGGGCAAGCTCAGTGGAGGGGTTTAAGCATGCCTGGGACAGGCACAAAGGAACCTTGAGAGAGGGCGTGATGAAAAGCCATTGATCACATAGGGTCAGTGGCCACATACAATGTGGGGCCTACAGGCAGACCGGATGGGCCTGGCGATCCTTATCTGCCGAAAGTTTCTATGTTGTTTCCATAACATCACATAGCACTCAAAATGTTTGTTCCATATTTTATTTATATTCCTTCCTTACCCTGTACCTCAACTATCTGTGTAGCCTAGTCTGCTGTATTAGTTATCATGAATTGCATTATTATGCTGCCTATTGTGTACTGTTGTATATGTTTACTTTGATCCTATGTTTCCTATCTCCCAGATCACACATGGATTTGAACTTTGGATCAGTGTGCCTTTCCCAGTCACCAAATGTATAAATAAAAAAAAATTAAAATGAAATGTTAGCCGCCCACCGCTGCAGTGGTAGTGTTACTACTTGTGATGCCGATGACCCAAGTTCAGGAGCAAGCTTGGGAGTTGTAGGGTCAGCAAGGGGAGGAGGACTGAGTGCCTGCTGGACTACCCATCTGCTGGTGGGGGTGCTGGGAGCTCAGCGCCTGCCAGATCCTAGCAGTGGCAGGGGATCAGCGGGCTGAGACCGCCAGAGTTGGGAAGAGGAGCAGATGCCGGGTATGCAGCACATGGGTGCATGTATTGCACTGCCATTGGCTTTAGTGTAGGTTGCATTTTCGGGGAGAACAAGGAAATCTGTTCTCCAGCTGCCCACACGCCCCACACCTGAAGACCCAGGCCATGCTGCCTCTGATTGATAGTAAGTCCTGGGTGATGCTGGGGTGATGCGGCTTGGGTGGCTGGCATGATGGGGCTGCTAGTTCATAGGGGAAAATTAGACTAACTAAAAAACAATGTTTTCTACAGTAAAATTATTTCTAAAACGTTTTGTTGTTTGACCATCACATATACATTTTGGTACAGAGATGCAGGTATTATTTCCATGGTGGAAAATGTGATCTAATATGGGCTTCAATTTAATTTTGATATTGTCTATACTAAGTGACATTTACCTCTGTTTTCATAACATATACAGGATTTAAGTCCCAGGACATAATGGAAAATAGTTTAATGCTTGAGAAAGATGAAGACTCTTTCTTTAATTCAGTAAGCAGAAATAAGAATACACCAGTGGCTTCCTGAAGAAAGCCCACCACCAGTAAGTAAATGTCCTATGAAATGGGGGGCAGTGTAGTATAGTGATCTAATAATACTATGACTCAGAACTGTGAAGCAGGATATCCATGATCAAGCCTCCAGCCTCTGACATACTGTGTGACCCTAAGAAAGTGATTTTGATCTCCATTGCACTTTTGCTCCTGGTTATAAAATTATATGAAGATGGACCCTCTGAAATTGAAGTGTTACTTGTCAGCTGTGGGTATTCTTGGTCATCGTGTGATAAAACACTATTTGTTGTCATGCTGCTGACTGCAGCGAGGATTGTCTTGAACTGAATAAGAATAGTGAGTAATGAATAGCTGAGTACCTGGGGTGCAGAAGAACACGCCAGTGAAAATTTGAAAAAGGTATCAAGCACTTATGTGGTAGTTTCAGGACTCCTTACACTCATTAAATTAAAAAAATAGTGCACACCCCATCCTCTTTCTTAGTGCTGCTCTGCCTGCAGATCTGTATGAGTAGTCAGGCCAGGGGTGAGAAACTGGCATGAGGCCAAGAGCATGCTCTGCAAAGTCCTGAGTACCATGTATGTTTAGTTTAGTCCTCTGGAAGAGGGTCTAGACTACATGGGAGGGGCCCAGGAGTAAACACCCCACCCTATTGTGGTACACAGACTCTTCCAGACGTTTTAATTTAAGTGTTCACAATACAAGGATATTTTACCCTG
This sequence comes from Neoceratodus forsteri, assembly GCA_016271365.2. Classification (NCBI taxonomy): domain Eukaryota; kingdom Metazoa; phylum Chordata; order Ceratodontiformes; family Ceratodontidae; genus Neoceratodus; species Neoceratodus forsteri. The sequence goes on along the minus strand of CM028134.1, from coordinate 795,564,688 downwards.
AAAATTGAAGTTGTAAGCACATATTCCAATGAATGTTAGATGTACAGTATTTACAGAGTACCATAGGAGTCCATAAAAGATGCCAAATTTGAAGTGTATATACAATAATTCCAAGGCACTTCATTAGCAAATTTGGAACACACTCTAGTAGTGCTTGGTCAGAGTAACACTGAGTACCTTGATGGACTCCATTGAAGGCACTTAATTAGCATTTCTGGAACACACTCCAACAGTGCTTGGACAAAGTAATACTGGAGTACCTGTGGTACTCATTGAAATACATTAAAAGCAATTCAAGGCACTTCATTAGCATTTTTGGAACACACTCTAACAGTGCTTGGTCAGAGTAACACTGGAGTACCCGCGATGGTACTCCATTGGAGGCACTTAATTAGCATTTTTGGAACACACTCTAAAGGTGCTTTTCTGGAGCAATGCAGAGTGTATTAACTGAGAAGGTACTCCATTGGAGGTATATCAGAAGTAACTATAAGGCACTTAATTAGCATTTTGGATCACATACTCATTGTACTCAGCTGTTATCAGTTGATTGTGTAGTAGTTACCATGAAGTTTATTCATTTATTTGTTGATTTTTGGTAACTGGGTAAGTCCACTGAGACAATTACAGTCCTTTTCAGGGTCAACCCATGATTGCAGCAACAAACAATACAGTACAGTGCAAAAAAACAAGGAATTTGTTACAGTAGTAACAAAATTAACATACAGCAGGTAGGGATAGAGAATCATGAAACATACAGAAATATAAAAGTAACAGTTTATAACAGCTAACAAAATAGATATATACCCTTTGGTAATAACATATTGCAGGTTAGATTTTGAAGGAACACGAGCAGCGAAAACTGAATACAACGCCTAACAAAATAGACATTTACACTTTGGTAATTACATATTGCAAGTCAGTTTCAGGATGACCAGAAGCAGCAAAATCTGAAGGCAGATAAGTAGTATTGGTACAGGAGGGGCGAAGAGATGGCAAGAATACCATGAGATAAGGATGGGAGATAAGAGAGGGGCCTGGACAAGGGTCAGATCAGATGAGGAGAAGAATATAGAGCAGTATAAGAGAAGATCAGTCATCAACGAAGGCAGGAGCATACTGCAGAGGCAGAGAGAGAGGAAGTTGCTGGAATTTTCAGTGCCATCTTTGGAGCACTGATCAAGCTGTGTACCTCTAGGTGACTATAGAATTACTAACAAGTGACTTCAGTTGAGTGAGCTGATTTGGCCAACCTCATATATAGCAGTCAACCCGAGGGCCCAGGTCAAAGAATAGCACCCACAAAGGCATCCTAGCATCTGAATATGGAATGACTGAGAACATTCTTGCTTGTTTGTTTGTACTGTTTGCTGAAGACTTTGCACTATCACGACTAGGATTATCAGAATTGGCTGATTCAGATACAATAAGACTTTAAGGAATTTTTGAATTTCCGATTCTGATTCTAATTCCCATTCCAATTCTGAAAAGGACCTCAGAGTTGAAATCAAATTTGGAACACTAATTTCTAAATTCTAACTCTGTATTTCCTATGTAAAAGCATGTTTGGGATTGTTGTTTTCAGTAGAGCTTTTCATACTTTGGGGTACTGGCTGGGCTCTAGGCCCCTACCCACATTCCCAACCAGTCACCAACTCCCCAGGCCTCAGCTGCCTAGTTCTCCATGGCTATACCCCCTGTGGCAGGGCCAGGAGAGGAAGGCTGCCCCTTTCCCCAGAGTCAAGATCTAGTGTGACGGATCCCAGAGTGATGGCTTGAGTCGGGGAAGGCAAGGCTTCCTTATTGTGCTGTCCTGCATTTCCCATGTTCTGGTTCCTTGCCCTGAGGTAGGTGCACATGCACTGGTGAGGGCATGTGTTGTAAAGATGCTACACATACTCAAATGCCTGCTCCCAACTAGCAGAGACATGGCAGTGTACTGTGTCTCTAGGCTCCAGTTGGCAGCAGTCAAGCAGCAGCATGCACTGTCCCTCTACCCAAAGGGAGACAGCTATCTATGGAAGCTTGATATCCTTCCAGGCTAGCCCTCAGTGACCCTGGTTCATTCCTGAACCTGGGTCACTGGCAAGGCAGGAGGTAAGGAACCCAGCCACTCAGTCTTCCATGCCAGCTGGCCAGCCTCATGATTAGGAGTTTCATTTTGGAATTAGGGATTTTCAGACTGCAATTCCAACAATCCTGTTTCAGAAATTGGGCCAGAACTGACAAATCTGTTTCTCTGACTTGGAATCCAGTCATCCCTAATCAGGACCCCGTGGGATGAAAATATACAGACTACGACTAATGAGAGCTTGTCTGCAGCAGGACCATGCATGTGTTGCACACAGAGACTGCAGGCAGATGGGTGGAGCTGGGAGCTGCAAAGTCCAAGATTATAACTCCTTCAGCTGGTTCGCTTTGGATTGTCCGCCAAACACCCACCACTGCGACCTCTACCAATCCCTTGACCTCCCACCACTCCAAAATCGGTGATTGTTGCACTGCACTAGAATTACTGCTAAATTCTGTTCACATACGCTGCCCTCCTACCTATCGACATCCCTAACCGCCGTCCCTCCACCTACCTACGATCTCAGGAACTCTGACTCCAGACTTCTTCACATCCCCACAGATCCACCCGATCAGGTCAGGTTGCTTTCAGCTTCAGAATCCCCAAATTATGGAACTCTCTAGCAGCCAACATCAGACACGCCACAGTACTCCACATCGAAATGCCCTCCTCAAAACGCATTTCGCCACCAACTGCTTATCCCCATCGCTGAACTCCCTGCTCAACTCTTATCAGCTATCCTGGCTCCATTTCTAAATCAGTACCATACGTCATTTTGTTTAATCCTTCCTCTGTTACTGTTTGATATACTCACCTACCCATATAGTAGGTAAATCTAATCACACCATGAAATTGTTGATATTTCTGTTGTATCACTGCCTGTAAATACTGCCTGTAATTACCCTCACTTTGTATAAACCTACATGCATCTCAGCTACTACACCCATCCCACTGGGCCATTGCTGGATTCTACAAATTATGTATGTACTTTTGTGCTTTATGTATTTATGTACTACACCCTTGTAACCCCTACCCCAGGGGATCTGGAATCGAGCAGTACTCTGCTCAGTATGCCTTCCTGGTTAATCTTTTAAATAAATAAATAAATAAATTGGCTTAATAGAGTGATAAACAGTTGGCAGATAGAGGAAGGAACAACTGGGAACACACGTGGTGCCAGTTTTCACAGGAAAGAACATTGATGACACTCTAATTGAGATGAGATGGAAAAACAACAGTAAATGGAAAGCATGTTTTATTTATTTCAGAAAAGACCTTTGAGCAGAGCTCTTTTACAAAGGTTCCACATCAGGTATACAAACATTAGTCCAAGTAAAATAACAATTGACATTGCAATGCTGACTTCTTGCATTTGGTAACAGTGAAAACAGAGTCAATTACAGTGAAAACAGAGTCACTTACAAGAAATAAAGCAGTGCACATTTTCAGTAAAGATAAATAGTTGGAATGCAGCAGTTGGTGGGGAAAGAAAGAGGATAGGGAGGCACCCATGGGAGGGTGCAATTGAGAGGATAGCAGGGAGAAAGTAGAGCAGTCTCCAGGGAGGCTTTGTCGAGAGAGGCGGCAGTGGAGGAGAGGAGAGAGGGGTGACAGTGGAGAAAGGCGAGGAAAGGGGCTGGGATGGGGGCAGGAAAAGGGGATGAGGGAAAGCAGTAGGAGGAGGGAAAACAGTGCATCTTTGCAACCTTCTTGGTGCTGAATATTAGCATCATATCTCATGGCCCCAAATCATGTCAATCAATCTGTTTTTGATTTGTATAGCACAAATAAATGAGAATATCTCTAAATGTTTTACAAAAGTTTAAAAACATGAATCAAGGTAAAGCAATATAGAACAGCTCAACATGTATATTAATGAACACAAGCATAAAATGAACAACCAAGTAGCAGGTGTAACAAGCACATGGGCTGCAGCATTCTAAAGGCCCTATAATTCTTCATCACTTTTGGCATTGCAGCTAGCAGAGCTGCAATATTTAAGGAAGCTGATAATAAAGGCATGAGCAAGAGTGGCATGGATTGCAAAGAATAAACAACCTCACGGAGATGTTTCTCAAGAAACTGCACTTTGATAATTCTGTTTACATCCTGATTAAAAGAAAATTTTATTCAAGAAGTACAACTAAATTCTTTACCACTGATTTAGACATTACATGAATATTAACAAAAACAACATCAAATTCAGTTAGCTGCTGACTGAAGAGTCAAGGACAAACATTATATGATCAGTTCTGGCTGCATTTTGCTGCACAAATGTTGGTTTATTTATAGCTTTATTATTATTTATGTCAAGGCTTGATAAGCTTGACAGGAGATGAATGTCGCCTGTAAGTACATTATTAAACATTTGTTGATCGATAGACACACTGAGCCGAGGCTCTGCTTCCAGGTGCGACTGGGGGTGATTGGAGTACATACAGTAGTAACAAAGACAGAATATTAACAAATTATTTAGAAGATAGTTTCAAATTATTTACAAGTTAATAATTTGAATACAAACAGATCCAGCAAAAGCTGACACATTTTGGGTCAAGATAGTACCAGATGGCATCAGTATGCAGCTGCTAAACAAGAATCTTAATACAGAAAGCATGGTTAGAACATTTCAGATGTGTGAGGTGAGATGAGAAGGCAAGGAAGTAGGTGATCTTAGAAGTATGGTCTAGTAGGAGCAGGGAGTGGTGACAGAATCACCTGGGACAGAGATAAGAGGAGGTGTTAGGAGGTGAAGTTGTTTTTGCATGCGAAATAAGAGGGTTTATAATGGAGGGTTAGTTTGTTCCACAAGGTGGGGAGCTGGTGAGAGAAGACAGCTTTGCTGGAGAGAGGGATGGACGTAATATACTTAAAGATCAATTATGATGATGCAAGTGGCCTTTGTGTAGACAGATACTGGTGGATGGAAGACTCCTCCATCGGGAGAGAAACATATACTGCTTGTGGCCCAGACCCCAGAGAGAAGTGGTGCTGCAGGTCCCTCAGAGAACAGAGTAGTCCAGGAGGGCTCAGAGAGGTGGTGATTCAGGGCATGACTAGGGAACTAATTGTGGGAAAGCAATGCCACTGACAACATCGTCCCCAATCCACCACCCATGATAGATGAGCCATTATCTTCTCAAAGAGCAGCATAGAAATGTGAGAAATTGTCGGCAGATAAGGACTGCTAGGCCCATCCTGTCTGCCCTGTAGGGCCCTATACATTGTATGTGGCCACTGACTCTATGTGATCAATGGCTTTTCATTACTCCCTCCCCTCAGGCTTCCCTTGTGTCTGTCCCAGGCATGCTTAAACCCCTCCACTGTGCTTGCCCCCACTACCTCCTGTGGCAGACTATTCCAAGCGCCGACTACCCTTTCGTGTAGAAAACTTCCTCACATTACCTCTTAATCTACCCTTCCAATTTCATATTGTGCCATCTTGTTCTAGTACTTTTTACATTGGAAAAGGTCCCCACCTACACCTTGTTTATGCCCTTCAGGTACTTGAAAGTTTCAATCATGTCCCCTGCTCTCTTCTCTCCCCAGTGAGTACATATTGAGGTCTCTTAGTCTCTTCTCATATGTTTTGTGGTATAAACTCTGCACCATCTTTGTTGCCCTTCTCTGGATAGACTCCACCTTATCTATGTTCTTATGCAGGTGTGGCCTCCAAAACTGCATGCAGTACTCAGGTGAGGTCTTATCAATGTTTTATACAAAGGCATCACCACCTCCGCCTCCTGCTAGTGATACCCCTGCCTATGCACCCCAGCATGCCACTGGCCTCCCTGCTGCCTTTGTACACAGCTTTGATATCTTAAGGTCATCAGCGATGATAACCCCTAGGTCCCTTTCCTCTTTGGTGACAGTCAGCTCCCCATCTAACTGCAGTGTGCCCATCACAGATGGTCATGCTTGGTGAGGTTTGAAGAAAATGATGAGCAACCTAGGTTTGGGGCTGCCCGTGAGGATTCCACTACCATCGAGAATCAGCTGAGCCATAAGTAAAACTGGGGTCAAAGGTTGAAAAAATAACTTTTGTTTGTTACTGTAATTGCATGATTGTGTGCCGACTGACCAAAGGCATTTATTATTGGTTCAGTTCTTGGTATTTGAGACAGAAGAAGGTGAATACCCATATGATCTGTCTCCACTTAAGCAAGGCCCACTTGGTAGAGGTCGTGTGTAGTAAATGACATTTGTGCAACACTTTTATAGGCACAAGATTTTACTGACAACAGGAACTTCCTGTTTGGGAGCAGGAAGTGAGTGATCACAGATCCACCAAAGACTCACCATCCTAGAAGGGCAAGAGTAGCTCTCCGTCCCCCCAACTGCTGGAGGTCTGACTCTGAGCAACCAAGGACACTACTGAGAAATATAGGAACTTCTTGTCTCAGAACAGGAAGATCAGGAGCTAAAAGGGCACAGAGGCAGTAAGTAAGTAGGGAAGAAAAAAAGAAAATAAACAAACAGAGGAAAGAGTAAGTATTCCAAACAACAGTTTGGGGGCCAGAAAAAGACATGATGGGAGTGGTGCAGTGCAGTGGCTGTGAAGCAGCAGTCTTCCGGGAGACTTCTGGAGGATGCAGTGTTGTCCCATGTGCAGGCACCTCTCTGAGCTGAGGGAGGTTGCTCATCTCCAGGCTGATTTGTCCAGGATTTGTGGGACCTCCTCTCACCCAGGGACCACCAGGGGTCACTGCCGTTGCCTCAGAGGTTGCCACGAAAGAGGAGTGGTTGGATCACAGGTAGGCTCAGGGAGGGTGAGGGTGGTGGAACAGAGGTGCATCCCTCCAGTTGTACTCTCCACAATTTCTATGCCATTCTGGAAAAGTGTGGTTCCTCTATGGAGGCACCCACAGTGGAGACCAAGGAGGATGCTGGGAACCTCCACAAAGGAGACCCACAGGAGGGTGGCATGAGACCCCACAGGGGAAGAAAACAACTCCTGGTGGGGGACTCCATTGTTAGGAAGGTAGAACTGGGGGAGGAAGGGAGAGGGAGGTGGCGCCTGCCTGGAGCCATGGCTTGAGGGACAGGGAGCCGAATCCTAGATCACAGGAGCAGCTGCCCAGGAGAGGGAGCTGGATGTCATTGTCCACCTAGGGACAAATGACCTGGCTAAGAAAGGATCAGAGCAGTGCAAGAAGTGTTTGTGGAGATGGGAGGGCCTCAGACAAATAGCACACACAGTAACCTTCGGAGGTGCTGCCTGTCTATGGTACAGATGAGGTTAGGGTGCTCCACACCATGGGATTCAATCAGTGGTTGAAAAACTGGTGCAGAGCTCAGGATTTGGCTTCATTGGGGACTGGGGGTCCACCTAGATGGATGCAGGCCTATACTGGCATGATGGTCTGCATCTGTCCAGGAGGGAACCAGGATCCTAGGTGTTAGGTTTAAATACTTCATTGGCAAGCATTTAAACTAGCCAAGGGTGGAAGCACTGGAAAAGGAGCAGGGAAATCCTAGCCCCCAAAAAATTCAGGGTACTAAGTGAGGTAGACACCAACATAGAGATGTCAATAGGAGAAGTGCAGGGGTAAATGGAGAAAGTGACAAATGCAATAAGGACAGGGATGGGACAAAAGGGGTAAGGCCATACAAGAAATGGAGGGTATGAGACCAACGCCGCAGTCTGGGCAACAAGCTCCTGAACTGGTGGCCTTGATGGAAGAGGGATGCCTGATATCGTAGCAGTCACAGAAACATGGTACACAGAGAACCATGACTGGGATGTTAACATACCAGGGTACACAACCTAGCAGGAGAGACAGGCAGGCGGGGGGAGTAGCTCTCTATGTAAGGGAAGGATAAAAGCAACTGAACAAAAGAAAAACAGGGAGGAGAGGAGGCACTGTGGGTCATCTTAGAGACTGGAAATGGCACCACAATCCGCACAGGGGTTGTATACAGACCCCATGTCAGGGGAGGGAATGGACAAGGATATGATAGAAGGCATACTTAGGATGGCAGAGAAAGGGAGATACTGTTGATGGGGACCTTATATGCCAGATGTTAACTGAATACCTTGCTGCAGCCACATCCAAAAAGCAGGGCCATTCTTGATGCCCTTCAGGTGGCATGCCTCAGACAACTAGTTTTGGAACCTACTCATGAGGGAGCAGTCTTAGACCTCATACTCTCAAATGGGAACAGTGAGAGGATCTCAGATCTAGAAGTGGGTAGCCATTTGGGAACAAGTGACCACCAAACGTGTGTGGTTCACGATAACTCAGCTACAGAGTCAAGCCATACAAAAGTGAGGGTTCTGGACTTCAGGAGGGCTGACTTTGGCAAGATGGGAACGTGCCTTAGAAAAGCACTAGCAAACAGGCTAGAAGGAGGGTGGAGCAACAATGGGAAATATCAAAACTGCCATCACAGAGGCAACAAGCCTTGTGTGAAGCAAATAAACAAATCAAAATGAAACAAAAAGCCACTATGGTTCTCAAAAGAAGTGGCGGTGAAGGTTAGAGAAAAAGATAGCATTTAGGAAGTATAAGAAAACACAGAAGGAGCAGGACAGAGAACTGTACCAGTTAAGGCAGAAGGAAGCAGGGAGGGTAGTCAGAATAGCAAAGGCACAAACTGAGGAAAAGATAGCCAACTCAGTTAAGAAGGATAAAACCTGTTATAGGTATATCAGGAGCATATGAAAGACAAAGGGAGGGATAGTGAGGCTGAATAGAATGGATGGTGGGTGGGCAGAGAGTGACAGTGAAAAAGCAGGGATACTGAATGAATACTTCTGTTCAGTATTCACAAAAGAGGAAGTGGGGAGATACCTAATCCAATTAACAGAAGCACTCTGGAGAGGGGTTGATCCCAGTCCTTTCACAGAAGAAAGGGTTCTGAAAGAACTCCTAAAACTGAAAGGTGGATAAAGCAATGGGGCCAGATGGAATTCACCCAGAATTCTAAAAGAATTAAGCAGAGAACTAGTGACACCACTGACTACCCTTTATAACAAATCATGGGAGGATGGTTTGGTACCTGAGGACTGGAAGGAGGCTGATGTGATTCCCCTTCACAAAGTGGGAGCAAGACAGAGGCAGGAAACTACAGACCTGTCAGTTTGACCTCTGTGGTAGGGAGAGTGATGGAATCACTTCAGAAGGAAGGAATTGTTGAGTACCTAGAGGCCAGTGGGGCACAGGACCCAAGGCAGCATGATTTCACAGTGGGAAGGTCATGTCAGGCGCATCTAATTGATTTTTTGACTGGGTGACCAAAGTAGTAGACCAGGGAGGGGCTGTGGACATGGTCTACCTAGACTTTAGCAAGGCATTTGACACAGTCCCACACAAAGATTAGTAATCAAATTAACCAGCCTTGGAGTGGGTCCCAGGGTGGTAGCCTGGATAAACATTGGCTGAACAACAGGACACAGAAGGTAATTGTAAATGGAGTCCACTCTGAAGAAAGAGGGGTTACTAGTGGGGTACCGCAGAGTTCAGTACTGGGTCCAGTCCTTTTAATGTCTTTATAAGTGACATTGCAGAGGGACTGGAAGAAATGTCTGCCTCTTTGTAGATGACACAAAGATCTGCAACAGGGTTGATACACAAGGAGGCGTGGAAAGGATGAGAAGGGACTTGGTAAGGTTGGAGGAATGGTCAGAAGTATGGCAGCTTGGTTTCAATGCAAAGAAGTGCAAAGTAATGCACCTGGAAACAAAACCCCAGGAAAGATTACTCAATGAGGGGGAGGTAAAAACAACAAAAATGGAAAGGGACCTGGGGGTAATCATATCAGATGATCTTAAGGTTGGCAAGCAATGTGAGAAGGCGGTAGGGAGGGCTGGGGGATACTGGGAATATAGGAGAGGCATCACCAGCAGAAAACAGGAAGTTGTTATCCCCTGTACAGACAGTTGGTGAGACCCCATCTGGAGTACTGCATCCATTTGAAGATAGATGGGGGATGGCTCAGGGCAATGTGAGGAAGCATTTTTCACAGATAGGGTGGTGGAGGCATGGAACAGCCTTCCTAAGGAGGTTGTGGATCTAAAACTGTGGAGAATTCAAGAATGCATGGGACAGACATAGGCAATTTTTGTGGGGGTAGGAAGAAATAGGCTGTTGGTTAAATAGGATCTGCTTCTTATCCTCTAGGTAGGGAAATGGGCAGACTAGGTGGGCCAAGCGGTCCTTATCTGCCATCAAAGTCTATGTTTCTATGTTTCTATCTGTTTTGAAAAATTGAAAAGTGAATTTAATCCTGTTAGTATTCTAATAGTATCATTGTCTAAGTATTTGGAAAAATGTCTATATGCTTGAAATGAAAGACAGTAATCATGGCTGCGTTTTATTGAAAGCGTTTTCCTACCCTGTTGTTCTGTTTGCATTTTGTATGTGCCAGGGTGCTCGCTAGGGTCAGGCTTGGCCTGCTAGAAGAGGACCACTTGTTGATGTCATTGTGGTTCGGGTAACTGGGAACAGGAATCAAAGACAAACATAAAGGAGTGTTACTGTTTGCGTTCACGCATGGGTCAGTGGCGGGGATCAGGTCACATGGAGGTGATGACTCACTTCCAACAAGGGAAAGAGTCGGGCAGCAGTTCAGCTCCAAGGCTGGATGCAGAGGGTGCTCACCACTGTGGTACAGAGGTGAGTGGCAAGTGCAGGAGCCTTGCTGGACTTCTGTGGAAGGGATCGTCTGGAAGGCATGGCAGAGCACATATCCAAAATGGAGGAAAGCAGGAGTTTGTAGCCCAGAGACTTGCATGGAATCTTTGGGTTTGCAGAATTTTTGTATATTTTTTCTTTTCTTGGGCGCACTATAGCATTTGTAAATATAACCCAGTTTGCATGTTTATGTAAATAGGTTAGTGTCTACCTAAGAGTGTGCTGTGTTCATGAGCTGCAGCAACCCTAGGATAGCCCTCTGTGTGTGTGTAGTGTGTGTGTATGTGTGTGTGTGTGCGCTGTAGTGCGTGTTTCTGCTTGTCTCCTGTAGACATGCAGAGCTTGAAAAAAGACCAAGTGTTTTGAGGAAGGGGACTATAGCTCCAGCCCCCATGCTAAGTGGGGTCTCATGTGGGCATTCCTAGGACTTCCCAAATTTGGGGTGTCACAGGAAGTAGTGGAATGCTACCCAAAAGGGCATAACTAGGAGGCACCACAGGAAGGCAGGGAATGGTCTACTATGGAGTCATGAGTAGGGGAGTGCAGAGGAGTAGAAGCCCAGCCACGGACTCCCTGCTGTAATGGAGTGTCTCTGGAGACCCAGTACCAGGCCGAGGCAAGGGAGCCAGGGTGGGGCAGTGAGTTCCAAAACAGATCCCATGAAGTTATTTCCAAAATGTCTCTATACAGCCTTTTTAGAACCCACTGGGGACACGATGACATTTCATTTGCTGGCAACAGTTACACCTTTGCTAGAAGAACCCAAACTCCAACTCTTCATGTCAACAGAGGTCAGAGGGGGTTTGAGCTTAGCTTCTTTTTTCTATTTCTGTTTCTAAGCCCCTGTCATCACCATAGCCAGCCTTTCCTTACGAGCTCTCCTAAGGTGTTGCATGGCTCTGCCCGACCTCCAGGTACCAGTGGCCCTGTACCCCATATTGCCTCAGTTTGCCACCCCAGGCAGGGAAGGAGGGGTCTGCTTGTGCTCCCCCCTTACACTGGCGTGTTGGGTTAGGGGTATGTGGGTCCTGGGGCGGGTCTGGGCCTAAGCGCCAGGGCTCTTTATCTGCTTTGGCTGTGGGGCCATTTTCTGTTTTTCGATGTCCTCTCCAAATGTTGACCTGTAAGGAGCTCAAGGGAACTTGGGCATGCAGAGGCATGTCCAAACTTACTCCAGAGCTGGGCAGTGTCTTCCCTATTATGGCGTCCCCAAGGTGCACCTCCACCCGTGGTCACCCAGGTGGTGGCATAATAGCGGGAAGACAGCCTCCCTTTCCTGGAGGAGAAGAGTGTTTTGGGATGCTCCAAGCCTCCCCTGCTGGCCCTGACAACCTGAGTCCATTCCCAACCCGGTCACCGTGTCAGGAGCAGCAGTGCTACCAGTACACCAGTGGGCCAGCCTTGTGCTTGTCTTTCATGTCTTATCTGATCTACTCAATAAATATATATTTTTCATTGCCCCATTTTCATTCTGACTCTGCCAATGAGCATGCCATTTCTGTTTTCTGCTTTACTGAACTGTGTCCCCTTGGCTGCACCTATTTCAATCTATGAGCATGCAGTAGTACCCTGTGTTTGTTTGGGGTGCACTTTTCTACACCTGAAATTCTTGCCATCTTGGCAAGAAGGTATGGTGCACACCTCACCCACCTGGCAATCTTTGAGAGGCTTCCAAATAACCCACCCTTTAACCTGCAGCAAGGCCAGGCTTCTGAATACCCTGACAGCTGGCCTAACAAATTAATGCTAGCTGTTATCCCATCTCAGAGGTGGGACAACGCTGTTAGCTGTTTTCTCAACTCAGAGGTGAGACAAAGCTGTTAGTGGTCCCATTACATAAAAATAAACAATATAAACTTTTCCCTCTTCCTTTCATTTAATCTGCACTTCCTTGCTGAACAATTTGTTATGCACACTCTGATATACAGTATTGCTTTCAACAGCATAATAAAACCTCTTACCCCATACATATAGCACACATACACCACAGCCTGTAGCTCCTGCATAGCTACACCTTTACCCTGGCTTACCAAAGCTTTGGCTCTACCCTGCTATTAGCTATCCCCAGAGCCCACAGGCATTGGCTACCTGCATTACAGTTTACTACATACCAGAGCCTGTTGTCATGGTCCCGTGTGCCTGCAAAAACAAACAGCTGTAATTACTTTACATTCCTTAATAACATTGGGTGCTGCTTCATACCAAGACAAGAATCCCAAGCTCACTGGACCTGTTGAAGTAGTATGGCCTGGAGGTTAGAGCTCCAAACTGTGGACCTGAAGACCCAGCAGTCCTGGGTTTGAATCCCACAACTGCAAATTGCATAGTGCATGACCCTTAGTGAGTCACTTAATCTCCCTATGCTCCTGGGTTGCACTTGGAAATGAGCGTCAGCTCAGTGTGTGCCTTTCCCAGCCAAAATGATAAAATAAGAAAAAAATTAAAAGTATAGAAAGGCAAGCAACACTGTCCAAATTGCTGACTCATTTTTTTTCAATAATTAAAGTTCAGTGTCTGTAACTGAGCTGTCTACAAGGAGTATACATTTATACAGTCACCTATTCCAATAGCAGTAGATATTCATAGAGTACATCTCTCCATTGAGCCATACATTTGGAACTATAGGCCACCAGCATCAGGACCACTCAGAAATGTTTGCTAACTGGGAGCCACCTACGATGACATGCAGTGTTGGCACCTATAAAATGTGAGCAGCCCCATTGCTCCTCAGTTCTTTCTTCTGCTGTGGACTGCTTGTCAGACCTCTAAAAAACAGCAACATTTCTATGACTTTATTGTTTTCTACTTTAAGTGATAGTATCAACCTTGTCACTGTATACTGCCATTGAAAGAACCTTTATTTAGGTTTTGTGCCTGTGGTTATAAAATCTACAAGGACTACACACTGTGTATGTTTACTATTCGGTCCTGTCCACAGCATAAGGACCTGCATGATCCACAAGCGATTTAACCAGGCCAATACGAGCGCCAAAAGAAGGCTCTGGAAACCATCATCACCATCAAGGCCATGGAATCACAAACCACGACCACAGGCTTCAAGACAGCTTCTCCTTCACATCTGGCCATCACCAAGAAGGATACTCCTGGCAGTCAGCGAAGCAGTCATCACCATGGTCAGCAACAATGTCAGGGCAAAGTAAAGAGAAGGAGACAATGACAGATCATCATCGAGTCATCCTCCTCTAGCTATCATCACCAAGAGCATAGAGAAAAATGCTTTACTGGTGAGGTCCACGTCTCCATTGAAGGCGGGTAAGTCCTCATCATCGACCTTTCCAGCTATACCGTTCAACCTGCTAGGACCAAAATCAGGGACACGCCCTCAAAAATCAGGGACAAATGACCAAAATCAAGGACACCATATTTTATTAGTGTGGCGCCATTGCTTGATGACATGTACATCACATGCTGTTATACTCACAACATATGTAAAGTCCCGTTAGTTTATGCTTTTAAAATGTCCAGTTCAGTTGCATACTACCAAATGGTGCAATAAAAATAAAACACAGGCAAATGTTTTGTATCTTCTTTCTGTTGACACGTCTGTTCATTTACCTACTTGAAACCAAAGTGTAACATGGGCACTGCTAGAGAAATCATTTTCTTTAGGATCCAGTGTTAAGTTAATTTCTAGACTTTTAAGGAGCCACTGTTAATTTCAGACTTAACTGAACAGAAATATACTGTATTGGAATGCTGTGTGTGTGTATGTGTGTGTGTGTGTGTGTGTGTGTGTGTGTATCTCTCTCTCTCTCTCTCTCTGTCTCTCACTCACTCACTCTCACGCTGACTCATTAGAGAAACAGATAAGCCTGTGGAATGCCGGGGAGGGCTGTCTCCACAGACCACTTTTGTCTGCTTTGGCCAGTTTAACCCTTGCTGTGTTGTTGACTGATATATCAGTCCAGAATTCCTATGCTTGCTAATTTTGTTGGTAGCTTAAGGGATAATCAGGTTTGCTAACTTACAGTGGCATTCTAAAATCCATAATAGAAGCAATTATGTCGGGACTTGGGACAGGAGTCTAAATGCAGGAAGTCATGGAAAATCCAAGACATTTGAGAGATATGTCTCCAGCTGCCTCGACTACAGCACCTTAACTGTCATTGAGACATCAAGGTGGGGCTCTGCTCTGTGCTACTGTACCTACTATGGACATATGCCGCCTCTGTCATCAGGTTCTGTCCCAGTGATGATAGTAGTCACAAACCTTTGCCAGGTGTTATTGACTCTCGTACTGTGCTAGCATAGTTTTCAGAAATGTCACTTTTCCAGTTCCAATCACTGCAATGATAGCGCACAGTCCCATCAACTGAGCCTTCCCAATCAGTACCGTTGTAATTTTAGGACAGAAAAGCATGCCTACCATTCCTTCATTGCAGCCAACACCTCCATCCCTAGCTCCATCAATTACCCCTATCATCATTCCAAATGATGAGGTGGAATATAGTCCTGACCTCCTAAACCTGGAGGAGGGTGTGGAGGATGAGGAGGAGGAAGATCCATATGAAGGAGGGCAGCCTTCCAGCTCTACCCTCTCCTCTTGCAGTGAGGATTCTATGATTTATATTCCCAGATCTCCTCTTGAACAGCCCTTATTTCAGGCTTTGCTCAGACAAATCCAAGATGTCATGGGCTTCAAAGGTAAAGAGAAAGACTTAAGTAAAGAAAATGTAATGGAATTTTTGAAGTTACAGTTTCATCTACTACTGTGGTGCCTCCTGTGTATCCTCATGCTAGATGATGCTACCTTGCTGCCACGCATAGGCATAACACCTTGCTTGCAGTCCCTAGAAAGGTTGATAACAGTACCCTGCCTTGCCTTATACATGTTATTCTGCTTCCTGCCCAGAAACTAATTCTGTGGTAATCATGGCAGCTCATGATCGCCTAGGGACCCCTAGAGTCATGAGTATTTTGCCTCCTGACAAGGAATCCAGGAGGCTGGATGTTATGGGCAAAATAACTTGTGCCTCTGCATCCTTGGGCCTATGGATTGCAAATTATCAGGTATATATGATGAAATATAGATAGAGATAGATAGAGTGATAGATAGACAGCCTTTATTTTTAAAGTGCCCTTCCCAGGGGCTTGGAGTGCTGTACAAGTCATGCAATATAATATGACTAAGACATTCATCTTTAGGTACATAAAACAATACAATACGGAGCATAAACATCAGAAAATTCAAAATCAACTTCAAATCACTATATTAATAACTAAAAGACAGTCATCAAGTGTTTCATGCTATAATTAAATGCTTTTTCAAAGAAATATATCTTGATCCCCTCTTAGAGGCTTCCACCAAGAGGGCCTTAGATACCCCAGGAGTGAGTTCCACAGAGTAGGGCAGCCACAGAGAAGGCACGATCTCTGAAAGCCACAGCCTCACTCTGGGAGCCACCAAGAGGCCACCCTGGAGGAATAGAGAGGGCAAACTGGGCAGTGCAGCACCAGGAGGTCTTGCAGATAGTATCAATATGAGAAATATCAGAATAGCCTGTAGAAATATCTGAAATCTCAGAATAGCCTGTGGAAATCTGCCATAATGAATCCTGCATGACTGAGACCTCCAAGTGCCTTCAAGATATAAACAAGAGGAGCACTGAGAGCCTCTTCACCCTTAGTGGGAACAAGATCATTAGGGGCACAGCATAAAGCTGGTGGGGGAGGTTCTGGGGAGATCAGGAGGCACTTTTCACAAAGACGGTGATGGCCAAGTGGAATGACCTGCCAGAGGAGGTGGTATCCCTAAAAATGGTGGACAGCTTCAAGAGGGGATGGGACAAGGGAAGTTGCAGGTGGGGAGGGTAGTTGGGGAGGTCAAGAGGAAATGGGAGGGGGGCATTCTCTCTGTAAACAGTGGGAACTGCACACTCAAGTAGACTAGTTAGACTGTAAGGCCTTTATTTGCTGGCATGTTCATATTTCCATATGACTACTGCAGGCCCCTCATTCCCCATATGTCTAGGGTCCGATGTTCCAGGGAAGGGATCCACCAACACAGAAATCTCCACAAAACTTTTCAACAGAAAATTCATAGAATGAATACATCCTATCTTGGGATGTCTTCCGATCACTCCGACCCAAAGTTTCTCTCAAATGAATATGGATTCCCAGAAGTCACCAAATGGGGGCTTCTTTCTCTTCCTCCACTGATCCCGGGAGCAGGAGAGCGAATGGATATTTTTGGAACCTCAAACCCTTTGGAAGAAACTCATGGGAGAACTCTAAAAGCTAAGGATTAAATTTCATTAGAACCCTTAAGGCCAAATCAAACACAAAATTCCAGGTTTCTCCCCAAACAGATCAGACATTATTCACCTGAGCCCTTAAATGATTAGCAGTGCTCAGGGTCCCAATTTCTAAAAGACTTAAAATGACAGCTCCATGGGACTAAACTTTTATATCGCTACTGAGTGAGATTTCACAGAGGTAACTTAGACAGAGAAAAGACTGTCTACAGCAAGAAAACTTAGCAGCAGTTCTTACACCCAGAACACAAGGACCATTTTAAATTCTCCTGGAACCTGAGCTCCAAATCAAACCCTCTGACACTGGTAAGTACCTGACATTTTAGCTTCACTACTTTACCCTGGGGCTATCTTCAAACCTTTCCGTGCTCCTGATTTCCCTTCCTTGAGCACTGTCCCACAAGAGAAGCACTAAGCTCCTCCAAAGCCACCCCCAAATACTCCATTCAAAAGAAGGTGCTCTTCTTGCAGCCTGCTAGTACCTCAGCTGCAGAGACCCTTCTTGTGCAACCTGCTCCGAGGTCCTTGTGTCCCTACCACCTGGCCCCAGTTTGCTCAGCCTTTACTTCTCACATCTGGAACCCTCTTTTAGCAGTCTCACGGTGGCACACCCTCTTTAAATTCTGTACAGACTTTGCCGAGATGTGCAACCAGGAAGCCCGGCCTAAAGGGTCACAGTACCGAGACTGAAATCCTCCTCCGAGACCCATCTGGAGACTTTAATCCCAGGTCCGGCTCACCTCCAAGTAGGCCCTCAACGGAAAAGACTGGACCAACCTCCTCTCCACCCTCCTGGGCCACCCTGCCACACAGGGTACAGACCCAGGTCTGCTCCTACCAGCCCCAGATCCCTGCAAGCCATGCCACAGCCTGCTACAGCCCCGATGACCCAGGAAACTAGTCCATGAACCAGGGCCCTTAGTAGACCTAAGAGTCCTACTCTAGCTCACCCGCCTGCATCCCAGGCTGCTCCCACCAACCAGCCCCCAGGGCCTGGACCCAGAATGACCGCAACTACTTCCTCTAATGGTCCCCCACAGATGCCACCCAGGGACCCAGCACATCACCACTGAAGCTGCCGACCCTGCCTAAGGGGTAGGGAACTTCCTTCCAACTGCCCTGCTGAAGAATGCCGTTGGTCTCTCCCTCTTAAGACCATGAGGTTTCTCTCATCCCTTTTATACTCTCCCATCTCTCTCCCTCTGCTGCCCCAAATGGTGACCTCAGAAATTACTCCCACAGAGCACCTCTCTAGAAACCAACCCTGGAGATGGGGGACCATAAAGGTGAGCAATAAGCCCCTCTCAAAAGAGAAGGGTTTACAGTCTCCCACCCACCCAAGAAATCATTCCCTCCTGGGAATGAGTGCCCACGCAAACACTCCTACCCACAGGCCAAGTATGCACACTTCCTGGACCGCCACCAAGAATGTCTGAAAAAATGGACCTAAGGGAATACCCTCCTTGTACTCTATTACCTATAATAGAACTGCAACCCTGTCTTAGCTGTGCCAGAAGGTACTATGATTTAAAGTATAAGATCTTAAGGAAAAACATTTCAAAACATTGGTAAACATTTGAACACTTAAATCACACATTTATATACACCTATTGAGGTAGAGCTTTGTTGTTATTTTCCTAAAACCCTGATTGTACCTCCCACCAAGTTGCAGGAAACATTTTAAAACAACAAAAACATTGTTGCACTACACTCTGCAGTTACACACACACTCTTTCACACTTACACTCCTCTCACACATTCAAGGAATTGCATAATGTAATTGTCATTTTCAATTTAGAATTTAAGTCGTTGTTAAAAGGAATCACTTATTAAGCAGTTTTTAAATTAGCAGAGTTTGTTATCCAAACCTGCTCCGATGAGCAGTCATCCTGGCACAGTCCATAAGTCTCTAAAAGGGCTTAGTGGCAGGTCCCCCACAGGTGGAAATCAAAGTCCGGGTCTGGCTTGGTGGTGATGTCTCCAAAGGATCCTCGCCACCACAAAATACTTTACAAGGCAGCCTGCAAGATCCTGTAAAAATACAAAGTTCTTGAACAACATTAACCCATACCAGGTGCAATGTGGTACGTAGCCCATGCCTTTTGGAACAGTTCTTGAGATGGACATCCTCCATGTCCACAGCGATGTTTCAATCTCTCCAGTTGTTCCCTGTTTACCCAGACCTCTCATCTCCTCAGTTATGTCCCAAACTCATTCATGCACATAAGGATAGTCCAGAGAAGGGTACTCAATGCATCCTCTGTCGGAC
This sequence comes from Neoceratodus forsteri, assembly GCA_016271365.2. Taxonomy (NCBI): domain Eukaryota; kingdom Metazoa; phylum Chordata; order Ceratodontiformes; family Ceratodontidae; genus Neoceratodus; species Neoceratodus forsteri. The sequence continues at coordinate 795,545,440 of CM028134.1, read as the reverse complement.
CCATCTTTCAGCTTGGCTCCACTCTGGCAAGTCTTTCACGCTGGTCCTTGAACCCTCCCGGCTCCAGCCAAACCCCTTTGATAGGCCATTTTGAAGGGATCACTACGATTGAGACCATCCATCCTGGTCCGGAGAGTGTTTGCACAGATTGGCAGGCATAGGGTACGGTCAGCCAGTGTGAGCACCAGGAGGTGGAGGGGCTTAGGGATGGCTCAACTGATCTCATAATCCAAAAACTGAAACCTGCCAAGCAGCTTTTCTTCATCAGTATCCTCTCATCCTCTGGTATCTCCTCTCTCAATTGTCACACCAGGATCCAAACCAGGGACTCCCAGCTTGATCAAAGCTCTGGTCTTTACTGGTGCTGGGGTCTTAGACTTTACTGACAGGGCCATTGGGCTGCCGCTGGACAGGGGCCATGAAGGATGACCTGAGGGTCTCCCAAAGGACTTCTTAGACCCCTGCCCATCCCTCTGCTGTGGGATAGCTGGCAGCTGGCGGTGAGGAGTGGGTCAGATGACTGTGCTCCTCGCCACCCACTGACATCTCCTCTCCAGCAGCATTTTCCTCCTCTGCCATTTTCACTATCAGCTTCAGAGAGGGAGCTCTGGGCTCTTGTCCTTCCTGGAGCGGATCCTTAACAAGGAGGGACAATCTCTCAAAAGCCCTAGAATCCAGGCTATCCACTGACCACAATGAAGAAATGCCTCAGAGACACTACAGGGACATCCCCAATGGAAAACAGGGAGCACGATCGAAAATTCTTCCAAGGGAAGAGCTGGAGCATACAGAACACACTGGCAGTCTCACTGTTCCCTCTCCCTATATCCACATCAGACACAGTGCTCATTGACTCACCCTCTACCTCCTGCTTTTCATAATCACACCAGGAGGAGGTGGGAACTGTTGCAATGGCTCCTCTGGGGGAACTTATTCTCTGCCTTAAACCCTCACCTGCCATACTGTAATACAAGCTCATTTGACCGCATCCAAACTCCTTTTCCTCACTCTCCACTGCTTTCCAGAAATGAGCAATTAAAGATTGGTTTACTTCCCTTTTGACCAATCCTCTTCTTTCCTCTGTACACTCTCCAAACAACCACCATATTCTCCGAGCTGCTGCTGTAAAATGGTACCTTTCCCACCAGTCTGCATGACTCTTCACAAGCCACCAGCCAATCAGAGTAGGGAGTGCCACATGACCCACCAGTCATGTGCAGGCACCACATCTAGGAGAGCTAAGGTCTACCATGATTCAGGCCTAACTCCACACCACCACTGAAATTTTTAATGTGCTACACAGCCTAAAATGGCAGAGTGACCCCACCTGCACCTCCACTCTAGGAAACTGAGTGCTTTTTCTGCCTTCTGGGGTGCAAGAAGATCCCAGACAAGCCCCCACGTGTAGCCCCCTTCCCCATATGTCTAGGGGTCCAGTGTTCCAGGAGAAGGGGACCCACCAACATAGAAATTTCCACAAGACTTCTCAAGAAAAATTCATTGAATAAATACGCCCTGCCTTGGGACGCCTTCCAATCACTCTGACCCAAAGTTCCTCTCAAATGGGTCTGGATTCCCAGAAGTCACCAAATGGAGGGGCATCTTTTCTTTGTCCTCCACCGGTCCGGAGCAGGAGAGTGAATGGCTATATTTGGAACCTCAAACCCCTTTGAAGAAATTCTTGTTGTGCAACCTGCCCCAAAGTCCTTGTGTCCTGACCACCCGGCCCCCAGTTTACTCAGCCTTTACTTCTCGCATCCAGAACCTCTTTTAGCAGTCTGCAGTAGCACACCTCTTTAAATTCTGTACAGACGTTGCCCAAGATTTGCAACCAGGAAGGTCTGACCTAAAGGATCACAGTACTGGACTGGAACTCTCCTCCCGAGACTGTCGGGGACTTTAACCCCAGGCCTAGGCCTACCCTCCAAGTAGGCCATCAATGGTAAAGACCGGACCAACCTTCTTCTCCACCTCCTGGGCCACCCTGCTACATGGGGTACAGACCAGGGCCACTCCACTGGCCCTGAATCCCCACAGAAGCCCTCCCACAGCCTGCATATAGTGCATCCACATCAGTTGCCAGTTTCGAGAATGTTTCAGCAGCTGACCTTTGTGCGGCTGCCACATGGAGCACTGTGCATACTTTCACTACGTACTACAGTCTAGACATCATCTCATACAGATGTGCTGGCTATGGTCTTGCTTTTCTGCAAGGCCTTCTGTCCTGATTTTACATCAGAGTTTGGCATCCTCCCGGGTACCTTCTGTACTGTTTGGGAATTGCTCAGAAGGTATGGCCCAATGGAGGAGGTTTCTCAGTGATGATAGAACAGTTACTTATCAATGACAGTAGATCTTCAAGAGAATGTCCACCATTAAGTCATATAGCACCCATGCTCCATCCCCCTTGCTATGGCTGAGGTTTTTGCAAGCAGTTGATCACTGCCTTCTGGAGGTGTCCATAAGTGCCTTATGTTTCTTGCCCAGTCCCATGCCTCTGCTTGTGTGCTTTGTACTGGTATGGCCCCTGGTTCCTCACAGTAAGAGGTCTTCCAAGCTTGTCTCCAGCAAGAAACTGAGTAGCGAGGTGCCACCCACCTTTTAAGGTGCCAACATTGCACATCATTGTGGATAGCCCCATCTAGCAAAAGTTTCTGAATGGTCCTGCTGCCAACAACTTACAGTTCCAAAGGTATGGGCCAATGCAGGAGATTCTCTTGATGGTATTCTGTTACCTGGTAAGTACCTATTCTTTCCTTCTCTCTCCAGTCTCTGGAACAGACAGAGCTTCCACATCAGCATGTTATGCTGGAACCAAAACATCTCTGTTCTCCCAGGACTCACTAACAAGAACTGAAACACTTGGAACAACAAAACAATGGGAGGGTGCTGGGTACACGTCCCATCCTCCACCATGAGTGTGCTAGGTTCACCTCACAATGTAGAGAAACTAACACAAACAGGCTCCAATAGGAAGGAACAACTGGAACACCACTGGAACCTGGATTTCAAATAAACAGGTGGTACACTGGGGCTTGAAATGCCTTCTAGTTCATTGATAAGCACTAGCCACTAAAGCTCCTCTTCAGCGCTGGAGACAATCCTGCCCTTCACCCCAACCTTGTGGTATGAACTTTACAACTTTTCATCCCTTGATGGGGACTTTTCAAACTCTGTAAGGCAAACAGATGTAACCGATCCACCCGAAGGAGTTTGGAGTACTCTGGGCTTTCCCATTAGTTGGAAGGGCCAGCCAAGGTTCCTGTATTCATTCATTGTTGGCAAGACGTTCTTAGGAAACAAGGAGGAATAACATGCAAATATTTTTCTCCTTTTAGTTTGTCACACATGTGTACACTCCCTAGCACATGCTGGCTGGCACCAAGATTTTTCCTGCTGTGCTCTGCAACCTAACCATTTTATGTTTGCTTGAACGATGTGCAAAGTGAACATATTGTTACTTGTAGTGTACGGGCTTTGTAGGCATACCGTATAAGCCAATGGATGTAGAAATGCAGGAGACTTCCTCTCAAAAGCCAGTGCTGAGAAAGCTGACTGTGTTCATCTTGCTGATGGATGTAAACTTTGCAGTTCACAGGAGACAAACCCCACCAATCACATTGGTTTTCTGCCAGTTAGCCAGCTAGCAGACATCACTAGGCTTTGAAGATAAGCATCAAGCTCACAGTGTGTGTGTGTGTGTGTGTGTGTGTGTGTGTGTGTGTGTAGGAAGCAACTATTTGAAAGTACTAACAGAGCTGGGAACAGCATGTAGTATTGAAATATAATACCGCCAAATATGTTAACAGCATGTCAATAATGAACAGAAAACACCAGAAATAGTTGATATAAATTACATATTGTTTATGTTCCTTTAAAAGCCCTGATACCAGTTGGATAACTTTGAAAAATGTGAAAGATAATTTAAAAAATAGGAGTTAGAAACAATTCAGTTTATAATTCATGTATTTTTGCAATCTTTTTTATATATGGTCTTTATCCACCTACCTCTCACCATCAGCCTCCTTCTGCAGTCAAATCCAGCCTCCACCCCTTCCAAGACTTACCCATCTACTTTAACCTTGTTGTGTGAGTGGGTGCCTTGGATGGTGTGTGGTGCAGTGCCTTCAGGGTCACAGCATCATCCTGCAGACAGGGCTTCTTTTCCACCTGTTATTCCTCTTGAGAGAGAGCCAGCAGCATGCAATGGTGCACATGTAGACTGTGAAGATGGTGCACTTTCAACGCCCACCTCCGACTTTCAATTCTGGGTGCTACTGCTGTGCCACCTCCCTCCACTAGGTTACAGCCAAGCAGCAGTACACACAGTCCTCCCCACCCCAAAGGAGGAGATCCGCGATGGATACTAAATCTCCTTTGCCCTGCCAACCCCAGAGCAACACTGGCCCATTCTCAAACCCAGGTCGCCAGCGCTACTGGAGGGAAGGCATCCAGCACTTCAGCCCTCCATGCCACTGGTATGGCTACAAGGTTACTGTAGCTCAGATTTCCTAGACAGTGTTATTTGTGACTCTGAGCAGGCTGAACCTACAGCCCACTGTTTTACAGTTCTATGCTTTTACCCTCTGTACCATTCAGTCAGAGCTATATCTTTGCAATTCTTTCCCTTTTAAGGCTTCCTGACATAGTCAGGATAGACTTCCTGTGATTACTATAACCAGTCTTTAGAATCGAGAAGAGGCATATTACCCACGCCAGTACCGCAATTGCTGTGTGAAGACCTCATCACTGTAAATTGTTTTCAATTGTTTGTCAGAACACATTGAGCATGTAAATTATTCCACAGCACAGCGCTATTCTTGAACAAAAGATAGTGCCCAGAAACAACTCTGATTCAAACTGCCCACTCAATATACCGTTTACTTTCAAACAAAGCTGTAAACTAATGAAAAAATGTCTACCCAATGCCCATTCAAACCACAAATCTGTAACCTAAAACAAACTCTCCACTCAAACCACGGCTCGAAATACTGCTCAGTTTCACAGCTACCTCCCCCAACACACACACACACACACACACACACACGGTTACCCACTTAAGTTGTTTGCTTATTTTTATATTAGCCATCTCTTTACTAATGTGCCAGCAGCATTAGCCCTTTATGAATCATGCAGTTTCACAAAACTCAATAAAACAAAAAGAAGCAGTGTCAGTGTGCTAGAAGTTGTAGCAGAAAACTGTCCCTCCCCAACTCTTTAATTGTTAGTGTATTTACAGCAATAGCAGAAAGTGTCTGCAAGAACAACTGAACAAATGCACACCAGTAGTATATTAAAATGCTTGCTCACAGTAAAATGGTGGGAGACGCTGGAAGGTTTGATACCTTTATTGAACCAAAAAGTGTCTTGTACAAAGATGGAATTGCACACAAGCTTTGGGGGCCTTATGGGTCCCTTCTTCAGGTGAAACACAAATAGCATAAGTCCTTTAGTTTCCATAAAACAATAAGCCGCAGAGTCAGATTGCCAGAAGTTGGAGCAAAGGTGCCCCTTCTTTAATCAAAATTGCGGTTCATCACCTGTGTTGCTCCAGGCCCCTGAGAGGTCGTCACTACTTAAACAGATCTCCCACTGCAGTCACCCAAACTGGCATCATCTAGAAAGCCTGCAGTCACCCCACCATCCCCAGTTCCCATCCTCATTACTTGCAGCACAGCGGATCCGTTTGCCCTCAAGCTGGTGTAACTGTAGGCGCTTTTACAACTGGTCTCATGTAACGGAATAACTGTTATGGAAACAGTATTCCATTACATCCCTTGTGTGAAAAACATTTGTTTGCCCCTGGTGAAGCCTCATCCAAATCAAAATCTCTGCTTCTTGCGGTTTGCATGAACGTGTTTCATTTGATCTGGCTGTAAACAGCCATTCTGGTACCACTGCAGAAACTGCCATTAGAGCAGTAAACCTGGGGAGCCTAAACAAATGGAGGCGTGATTAGTGGAATACTCGCAGGAGTGTAAAAGGAAACCCAACGCAACAGAGACAATGGAGCCACACAGGTAACATTTATTTCGTTTTACAAACCTGTGTGTAAAAGTGTTTACTGGCACATAACACCCAGAACTACAGTTTTCAAATGAGTGTGTGTGTGTGTATGGGGGCGGGGGAGAGAGACTGCTGACAGATTTTAGAACTACTCAATGGGAATGCTAATACATTTGCAGGCTGATGTTCATGAACAACTCTGTGCTTTAAAAGAGGTGTTCTCGTGCAATAGCCTCTTTCATTCACTTGCATTAGGATAAAAAAAAGACATGACTTATAATAAATTTTATGAGGCAGAAAAGCAGCCACTATGCTGATTCTACAAGCCATTTTGACCACAAATGCTTGCTATTCAGACATAGGGTCACGAAAAGGTTGCTATAAAGAACACAGAATTAAAACCTTAGCAACCAATTCATCATGGAACAATAGCATCTGTTCAAATGTGTAACATTATATAATGACACTGTATTTAGATTACTGATTTATTCTGAAATATAGAGGAAGATGGATGGGCACCAGTTAATAACAATGCTGTGTTCCATTGAGAGGTTTTCATGACAACCTAGTAAACTTCGAGAGCCAAGTCTTCTAGAGATTTAAAGCTGGTACAACTTATCTCAAGATGGGCACTCATGTTGTTAACTGGTGCCCATCCATTGTATTTTACAGTGTATGGGCACCAGTTAAATGAAATTTGCCCTTACTTTACATTTTTTGCTTAGTGCCACTCTTCTTCAGGGCCAGCTGTCACTGCCCAGGCCGCTCATCGTAGTCGGTAACTCCAGAGATGTTCATGTGCAAAGTCGCTACGTTGTTATGCTATTGTTGTGATGTACTCAAGAGGGTTTAACAACCTCTTGATGTCACAACGTAACAACCCTCTCCCATATATTATAAAGTTTATAACAACCTTAACAACCCAGGGATGCTACAGAACTTGAAGTATACTGGGATGCATTTCTGCAATCAGCAACCGACACTGCAGCTTTGAAACCAGACCCTTTCGATTTACTGCCTCCGCCTAATGAGCAAAGGGGGTACTTCGCCCAATTTCTGCATTCTGACTTCTACTGCTTTTTGTTTTATGGAAACTGTGAAGGATTTATGACATTGTACTGTGACTAAGCATTTATTTAACATACTGGCATGAATTTATTCAGTAAATTGACTCCACAACTTTTAAACCAGACACTTTCCCCTACTGCTGCAAGTAAGCTAACAATGGGGGGTCTTTCTGATACTACTTTTTGTTTTCTTTGTTTGTTTTAGTTTTCGAAACTGCATTCTATAAAGGGCTAATACTGGCATGTTTGTAAAGAGATGTAATTAAAAGGTATTACACATTTTAAAGCTAGCCAGGTATTGCTTTAAATTTCTGAACAAACAAACAACTCAAATGGGTAACTGGGTAACACACCAGCCATCAGCTAAAAACACTTTCCCATATGAGTAAGCAGTATAATTGTACTTCTGCTTAGTCCAATGCTTGAATCAGTCAGAGATTTCTTCTTCAGTTCGCATGCGTGGTTTGCCGATCTTTAACTCCTCTGCCCATTAAAGAAAACAGTCTGTAATCATGGAACTCCAGACATTCCTCTTGATGTTTGAGTTTAGCTGGGGGCAACGATGGCTAATACAGTAACTAGGCTGCCAAGAATTGCAGCACCAACCATTTGTCTGGGGCCCCATTCCTCTCAGGACAATCAAGGAACTGGATATTCCTCCTCCTCCTGCTGGAATGGACAGCAGGCCCTGGGAACACCCAGGAGGAGGTATCACCAGGCTGACCACAGGGAGGGGGGCATCCACGGGAGGAAACAGAGGGATAACTGGCTGTTTGACCAGTGTATCTCCTCTTCCTCCCGGCCGCTTGATCCCCACCCACCCGCCTCGAAAGTAGGGTAGGAGGCCAGGCTAGGTAGGCCCCCTTTGACCCAGTATGGGTGACTTCAATAAGAGTCAGGGAGAGTCGTTTCTGGTTTTCCTGTAAAAGTGGGTTTTTCTGGGTTTTTCACCTCCTCTGAAGGGAAGTAATCGAGGAAGGATGTTAGAGTAGGAAGAAGGCTGAGGTGTGGTTTTACTTGCAGTGAGTATCTCTTTGTTGCAGCCTAGCGGGCGGCTCAGGAGGAGCGCAGACCAAAGGTAGTGGGGGAAGAGAGGGGATGAGGCCCATTCTCCCAAAGGTCTTGTCACCCCTAGTCGGCATGAGGATGGGGACCGCATGACCCGGGCCTACAATGGGGTTGTGGTCTGAACTCATCAGTTAAAACTGCAAGGACAGTGGCACCAGATAGGGGTGGCCACAGGAGCCTTGGCTATATGACCTATCCAGCACTCACAGGTCTTACTTTGGCTCACACTAAAGGGTCCAGACAGGTGGGCAGGTGCCGGTGCCGGAAGTACAGTGCATCCTCCCAGCAGCGCACGCTTTCAATTTATGCTTATATACATCAACAAACAGAAGGCTGCGGCTTCCTCCAAGATCTGTGTCTGAGTCTTGACTGAGAGGGGAAATGGGGGCTACCAGACAAATTACACTACATGTGGACTTCCCATGATTCTGTTAACTCATTCACACCACAAGAGCTCTTTGAGACTTCCACCACTTGTGCCCTGTATACTTAGCACTGCATCCTAGCATTTCTAAGCAAAATCAAGCCATAATCAGCATGCCACAAACAAATGTGAATACCTCCTGAACCGTAAGTGCTACATACAAAGTATGAGTGGCAAAGTTGTTCAGCACAACGTTATTTTTCCAGTGGTGCTACGAATCAGTTGTAATCAATTTAGTTTTTATTTTATACTAGCTGAAATACCAAACAACTGATCTTTTCTGATTTTTTCAAGGTGCTTAGGTGACACTAGAGACAAATGTCAGCCATGCACACCATACCTTAAACAAATATGAATAACTCCTAAAGTATATGTGGTAGACACAAAGTAGCAGCAGCAAAATTGTTCAGAGCAAAATTACCTTTCTAATGGTGCTATGCAATCAATTCTAAGCAATTCGGTTTGTTTAATAGTTAGGAAACTGCTGACTTTCTCAGACGTTCTTGGTCTGAGTGAAAGTCAGTTGAGTACATCTACAGGCATTATTGTCCTGAGTGGCTATGCTTTCAGATGCCACCTACAGACGTATCTAGGCCTGAATGAGTTAAACTACTGTGAACTTCAAAAAGCAGCATTTAATGAATTTTGTTAAAAAAAAGCATGATGAATCCCAGACAGCACCAAGCGGCATGCTGAACACAGCCTAATCTGTCAGTTTAAGTGGTTACTATTGTTGTTAATATTGTGCTGTCTGCTTGATTACTGAGTTTTGGCCAATTGTGCTTGAACTTTTTATGATTACTGTTTGCGATGGGGCCTTTTGTGGTGGATGTGTTCCAGCTGCTTAGTACACGTCATTGCTTGTTCACTGTAGATGAGCTGAATTAAAAAACAGCTGCTGATAGATTTTAGAACAACGCAATCGGAAGACTAATGCATTTACAGGCTAATGAGCCTGAAAACCTCTTTGCTCTAAAAAGAGTGTATTATCTAGCAGGAGAGAGTGTTTCAGTTTAAACTGCTAGTATGTTAGTTTACACCTAATACATACACAATAAAGAACCCAAAAGTTTAACTGTTCCACCACCTGCCCGCCTCCCCGACTGCCTGCCAATACAGCACGAGACAAGAGATTTGTAGAAGAGTGTATATTGCACTAAATAAAGTTATTAACTTATTTATTCACTGTGTCTTTTACAGCCACTCACACTCAAATTCGCTGTCACAGCCAAGGATCATGTGTCTTGCTTGATCTGCACTTCTGCTGCACTTTTCCAGTCCCTTTTTCCCGACATTACTTGACTCTTCCCCAACTGCTGCTCAGACTCAAGAGAGACAGGTACAGAAATGAACATTATTATGAAATGGATAGTAAAGTACTGTAGCCTTATTGGCCGAGACGTACTTTTAGCCAGGCTATTACTCCAGCACAGCAGCCCTGCTGAAAGTTCCTCCAACTAAAAAGGGCTCAACGCTCAGTCCAAACCATCTGCTTCCCTGCTGCCAGCCTCACATGCGCACGCCTAAGACAGTTTCTTGACATCAAGTAGTCATTAGTGGTAAGAAAGAAAAATGTCACAGTACCTGTTCAAACAATCTCCATATCCTGTCAGACTGCCCAGACTCAAAGTATTCACTAACTCCCAAAAGGCATATGTCACAAGATTTTTTACATAATGCCTCACCCAGTGAACGCCATTCACTCTATCTCATACTTTCCATCACTGCCGCCCTCATGCACTGCCACCATGTGTCACTCAGTCACAAACCATAACACAAGCTAGAACAGTTACTAGGCAGCTTTCTTTTCTGGCAGCTCTGACCTCCATTCACAGTGCAAAGTTGCGGTTCAACATCCAGTAACAATTATTGTACCGTATCAGCACCCATCACTACTTGCTCCAGTTGCACTCCGCCGATTACACAGTTACCAACTGACTGACTGACTCCCATGTAACGGCTGAGACGGCACTACCCATGCATATCCATCATTGGCCCTTGCTTCAAAACAAACAAATAGAACTAACAGCACCTTACACGCAAGTTGGCTTCTACCTACTGTCCAAACTCTGAAAGAATATTCCTGAAATTTACTACTTTTTTTCTTTTGTAATTTGTTTTCATTGCCTTTATTTTTACTTAATGTAAATTAAAAAAAAAGACTTGCAGAAAAAATTAATGTCTATTATTGATGAATGGATCCATTTCACAATTGCAATAAGGCACTCCGGGGCCGTGTTATGGTGGACTGATGGCCTTCTTGGATGGTGGAAGCACTTAGCTTCACTTCATGCATCAACCCACCCAAGGCAGGCCATTATCCCACCATAATGCCTTATTGTTTAATTAGCCACCCCTGCTCACTTTATGGCTAAATTAGCAACAAAATCAGGATCTCGCTAGTATAGCGTAGTGGTTAAGGGAACCGAAGCAAGTCACTCAACTTCCTTTGTGCCCCAGGTCGCACCTTGAAACAAGCTTCAGCTTAGTGTGCCTTTCCTGGTTAAACAATTTCCCTTTACCTTTCCTTTTTCTCTTGTTCAGGTAGCATATATATATATATATATGTAACCCTCACCCCTGCCTTTTAGCAAAACAACAGGTGGCATGCTGTTGAAGCTGACAGCAATACCTGGTGGGGACTGGGTTCAGGAGGATGAGGTTACTCGGCACAGGGGACCTAGGTTTGGCTACTCTGCACAGGAGCACCCAAGCAAATCCGAACACAGGAAGCAATAACTGTAATGTCCAGAACCAGGAATGGGATTCTTCAGTGTGGCTTTTATTCACATCCTAGCTGAACAAACAAAGCATAGACGGACCCCACAGGGCTACATTTCCTGGTAATGCAGATTAGAGATAACAGAACACTTTATCACTATTTCCAGCCCTCAGGCTCTAAACCCACCGGCACACAGCCCAGACTTGCATGCAGCTTTGGGTACACAGCCCGATCCACACTTGCTTTCCCCACTGGCCCGCCTCCGCCAGCTACTTGATCCGCAGTCCATTTGAGGAATGAACCACTATCCTGTTGTGGCACCCAAACCACACTAGAGTCTGTGACTCTTAGAGAGAATTTTCTTACAATCCCACATCTGGGTACTTCCCATCACTGCTGGTGCTCGATGCAAGTAGAAATCCACAGAAGAAATCAGAGAGGTGGACCTGGTCACTAAAGATGGGGGCCACCCACCTCCAGCTCCCACAGCCCGCACTCAGCAATTTCTCTGAAACTGAACAATTCCTGTACTGCACTTTTACATGTAGACATCTGTCACATCACCTCTACATATTATTTGCATCCCAACAAACTCTGGAACTTGAAACTGCTTTTACTTTGCTTAGCCCATTTCTCTAGGCTTCCCAATATTTAGTAGTTCAATCCCACATTGTCACACAAGTCCCAGGGTGAAAACATAAGCCCTTTTAGCCAGAGCAGACACTCACCCTCTCATTGCAGGTGCCCCACAGGCGACTCACAAATCTTCTTTCTCCCAAATAAATACTGGAATGAACAGGCAGCTTTTCCTCCACAAGCAGAGCTAGGGATTGCCCCAGGAATCTGCAGAGAATCCTTTTCTCCCGGGGAGGGGGGCACTGAGACCCAAACAGCAGTCTCCACCACTTCAGTACTCTTCTGTGTCTCTCTTTAAAGTGGAGACACACCCTATTACTTAAAAGTAGCCCTCTGTCAGGCTAAGGCTCCTAAAGCCTTCACTGAGCTGCTTTAACATCAAGCTCCCAACTTCACTCACACTCACTCACTGAAGACAAACTGAAGACACTGACTTTAAAACTCCCAACATTCTAACTCCCTTGCTGCAGATTCCAATGTGGCTCATGCCGCTCGATAGTTCTATTGGTGATGTCATCCCTCAGTCTCAGCTGAGACTGAGAACAGAGGAGACAGTGTGGAACCATTTAACTGGAGTTTCACAAGCTGCCTTCCCTGCCTACCACTAGGTCTTACTGGGATTCTAGTAACCCAGGGTAACAAGGTTAATATATATATATATATATATATATATATCCCTCCCTCTCTCTCTCTCTCCTCTCACCTCTCTGAGGAGGAACGCTGTTTTGGCACATCATCAAGGTTACTTGTGCAAATACAGTAGACACAAATACAATACTGTTTAGTATTCACTGTCTAGATAGAGTCTATACAAGTACAGTGATTTTGTGTTTTCAATTTAAGCATACTGTATTTGTTAATTTAGACCTAATACACACAATAGAGAAACTGAAAATTAAACCACACCTTCACCTGTGTCTGTCTCTCTAGTTGTCTGTCTATTGACAGTATATGTCTACCTATTGACAGTACCTAACTATTGACAATATCTCTCCATCTATCTGTCTGCCTGCCTGTCTATCTATCCCTTTCTGTCCCAGCACCATACACATTTTATACTCTAGAGTTAGTGCAGCAACATCAGTGGCAGCAATGCTAATAAGCTTTTTGGCTTCAAGATATTTATTTTTCAGTTAATGCTAATGAGCTGCTTACTGTTATTATTTCCACCTCCTCTCAGCTCTGGATGCCTCCTTGACCCAGTACCATATATAGTGTATGGATAGGGAACTGTGATAACACAGCTGTGTTTCCATTGAGGGGTTGATGACATCTTAGACCTCAAGAACAAAGCTTAGAGGTCCCTGTGATGTCATCAACCCCTGAGATGGAGACACAGTCTTGTTTGTAGACAGTTCCTATTTATTATTTTATATAGCACATAATCATTTAAAAATTTAGAAATATTTTTTTTTTGAATAGCTGATCTGTGGCAGTGAGAAGGTCAGGCTGGCAGTGAGAAGTTTGGCTAATTTTGAACCTTGAGAGTCACAACAATTGCTGAGACATGGAGGATTCATGAAACAACAGATTCTGGGAGAGACTGCAGTCAGTAGTGGAACAGTGACCCAGACATGGTGGTGAGTGGCAGCAGCCGCTTGAAGAGCAGAGTGCCACACGACACACAGAGTGCAGGCACATAGGATATAAAAAGTTGTTGTAGTATAGCAGTGATGTAGCTACCACACTACAACAACTTTTGGACCTTTGAAGTGTCCTACAGCAACTTTCTGGGCCCAATCAAAATCCATTCTACAAGGCCCTATCACGTACAATATACGTTTTCACTCCTCTGTGTGTTATCTCCATTCTGTGCCTCTTATTCTAACCCAGTATCCCACCAACCACATTTTAGCTATGCTGTGCTTTACTGTTAATGTTAATATCAATGTAAGTGGAGGTTTTATTTGGTTTGAGATGTGACTTAGCAAGGAGAGGCACAGAGAATGAGGAATTAACTTATTCTGTTACCACTTTGATATTTTGAGTGCCACCACTAATCCCTCCCCTGTTGGGTCACATCTCAAACCCAATAAACCCCTGCTTACTCCCTCTGTGTGTTATCTCTGTCACTAGTCTTTTCCTAAAATGCAATATTCCACCCTCCAAATGTTATGTGTTTTTCCACTCACTGTAGCCTTCTTCACCCTCTGATTGGAATCTGGGCTTAGACTGCCAGGAGATTATAGCTCGTGGGCAACTAGCGTAGGCTGTCTGGTGACCATCACCCACCAATCCCCATATTTCATGTTTGCTCCTGCCACCCCCACCCCCCAGATCTCAGTTCTTGAAAATATATGTATTTATTTCAGTTTGGGATCAATACCTTTGAGTCAAGGACTCATTTTCAAAGGTTCCACATCAGTGTTGAACATTACAAAATACAAGAAAAAGAGAAAAACATTGAAGCATATACACAGGCAGTAATAGTAAAATTTGAACTTGTACACATCAAATAAGTAAATATTAACAGATAGACTGATTAGATAAGAGGGGACTGGGGGGATCAGCTGAAGGTGGCATCGCCTGAGGTGGGAGAGAGGTGAAACTTTCAACCAAGTGAGGCCATCGACAGGTAATTAGGGTAGGGGAGTGGATTAAGACAAAGGTGGTATATAACAGAAAGATGTAAAGAGGGTAGTTAAATGGAAAACTGGGGCAAGGTACTATCACATTAGTGTAGGCAGATGGCACTGTCTGAGGTGGGAGAGAAGTGGAGCTTTCAACCAAGTGAGGCCATCATCAGGTAACTGAGGGTAGGGGAGGGTTAAGAAAAAGTTGTATATAGCTGAAAGATGTGGAGGGGTAGGTAAATAGAAAACTGGGGCGAGGTACTATCACATTAGCACAGGCAGGTACAATTCATTTTAGAGTCAAGGAGAGACCAGCTTTGAAGGTACTAATCTTGCTAGTATCAGTGAGGGCAGCAGGTAGTTCATTGTACCATTTTGGACCTTGATACAGGATGGAGTTCTGAGCAAGTTTTGTCCTTTTGAAGGAATCACCATCTTGTCAGCAACTGCACTATGGGTAGATTTCGTTGGGATGGCCAGCTTAAAGTGTCTGCCCAGTGTGGGGATGTTAGTCCAAGTAGTACTTTTTTAGAAGTAGGCAGGTTTGGTATTGCCCTCTAAGATGGAGTGGAGCCATCCAGTTTCAGTGTGCAGCGAGCAGGTGCGGTGTCGAGAGTAGCCCCAAAGTAAGATGACAGGCCTTATTGAGGAGTGTGTTGATCCTGCTAAGAGCAGTTTTTGTGCCACCCACGTATAGGCAACCCATAGTCAATGGTAGACAGTATTGAGCTACTGGTGGCTAGTTTGAGTGCATCCGTGTCACTGAATATCTGTACACCAAGTTTTATATTTGCAGTCTTGATGACAGAGTCAATGTGGTTTGAAAAGGTGAGCATGTCATCAAAGGTAATGCCAAGATATTTGAAGTTAGATACTTGGTCTAGGATCTCACCCTTTGGTTATGAATACTTAGGGTCAGGTATTTCTTTTTGCTTTGGGAGGTGGTGAAGAACATACTTTGTTTTTTTGACGCTTAGTAGGAGCTTGTTTTCCGTAGAAACCAAGATTCAAGTTTATGGAAGCTGCTTTGGAGTTCAGTTGTGATGGATTGTTGGTCTTGCCAGTGACTGAGATCACTGCATCATCAGCATAGAGAACTGTACTTGTTGAGCAAGCCACTGGGGAGGAGTTGATGGAGAGGTTAAAGAGTAGAGGACTGAGGATTGACCCTGTGGAACCCGAGGCACCTCCTTAGCAGCGGATAGGGTATCACCAATTTTGACTCATGATCTGTTAGAGAGGTAGCTGCCAAACCATAGTACCATATCTGGGGATAGACCTGTAGACAGAAGGCAATTTAGAGGGAGGTTGTGATTAACAGAGTCGAAAGCCTTTGTGAGGTCAATGAAGACTGACTCAACTACATGACCACTATCCAAGGCATTATATATTTGGGATGAATAATCAACTGGAGCGGTGAGTGTGGAGTGCTTTTATGGAAGCCATGTTGTTGTGGGAGAGAGTTACGGTTATGAAAATAAATATACAGTGACCGCTCAGAACTTCCTCACCTCCTCGCCCAACTGCCAATTGAATGAATGAGTACACAGCATCAGTAGTAATCATCTGCTTACTATTTATGCTGATGCACTCATTCAGTTGATGGTTGGCCAAAGGATCAGAAAAGAGCTGAGCTGGTCACCCTGACTGTCTGTCAGTCAGTCAGTCTATCTATCTATCTATCTATCTATCTATCTATCTATCTATCTATCCATCTACCTGTCTGGCCCTTCCTGACCCAGCTCCATAGACTTTTTTATTATGTTCTAAATGAATTAGTGCAGCAACGTCAGTGACATCAATATTAATCAGCTGGCTAGAAACTTGAACTTATAGTTCAGTGTTTTTTATTTGCAAACAGAACAAAGTTACGCCTTGATCAAAATACCTATGAATTAATCAAAATAAAGATAAAAGGATATGCAAAGGGTAGATTCAAAATATCTAACTTATCATGAAGTGTGAAGAGACAGGATCATAACTCACAAATAGTAGCACCACAATGGACTTATGGGCATGTCCCTTACAAGTGATAATACACTGCACATTTAAGTCACAACACTGCATATTTAATTTATACAACACTGGTTTAATAGTTGTAACTTTTAAGTCATCTGTATGAAGATATAACTGTTGCTGTTTGCTTTTAACTGTTGCTTTATTATTACACATGACTATTCTAATGTTATCAGCATTGTGCAAGATACTCTATGATTATTTCAGTGTTCCATTTTGCTATAAGCAACTCTGCTGTATGTCAATTGCAACATACCATAAAATGCAATATATCATAATATCTTGATAAGTGGGTTCAAAAATATGTTTATTCTGTGGCACCTATAAACCTCACAAGGGTTAATAAGGTACAGGAGGGACTATTTTTCAGAGGCAAAGGAGCATGAAAACTAGAGGGCATGCATTGAAGTGAGAAGTTCAGGAGGGTGTGGTGAAGTACTTCTTCACTGAAAGAGTGGTGGTGCTAGTAGCACTGAACAAAAATTCAGTGTTTCTATGTTTAAATCAAGGCAGCCATTGTTAGTTGTAGCCAGCTCTTGTGTTTATTACTGAGAGAAGACATATAAACAAGATTACTGTCCCTTGGACTTTATTAGCTTTTGCTGCTTGTATACACATGACATCATAATGCTCCATTGATTACAGCATAATTATCTCCACAGCAACAGATGGGGATGTCATAAACAGAACTGACTGCAGAAGTAGACAAGCAGACAGAGCAGATCCTGTTTGTGCAAATGTCCTTGCAATAAACAAATCATGGTGACAATTACAAAAAGGTGAAATATAAGCTACATTGTGTCTATGTTTTTCAGAGTTGCCCTGACACTGCAAGCAAACATTCAGCATTGACAAATACTAACATACTGAATTGCCAGCAGATTAGGCCCAGTGGTCTATCGAGTCTGCTCGAGTAATAGCCTACAGTCCACTCACTGCAGCTGCCCCTCCTTTGTCACCCCTGCGACCCATTACCTTCCTGCCCCCAACCCGGACAACACCCTGTATCTGTCCCACCCTCTCTTGAACCCACCAATTGTCTCCATCCCCACCAACTCCGATGGCAACAAGTTCCAGGGCACCAACACCCTCTCAGTTAAATATTGACACCTCATCTCCCCTTAAACCTCCCTTCCCCACCCATCTCAGGCTGTGCCCTCATGGCTCCATCCTTCCTCAACTGGAGCAGTCTGTCTGAGTTGACCCGGTTAATCCCTTCAAATATTTAAAGATCTCTATCATATCCCCCATATCCCTCCTCTCCTCCAGGGAGTATATGTTCAAATCCCTTCATCTCTCCTCATAGGGCAGGTCCTTCAGGCTGTGAATCATCCTAGATGCCCTCTTCTGGACCCTCTCAGAAGGGCAGCATCCCTCCTCAAGTGTGGGTGCCAAAACTGCACACAGTACTCCTGGTGCGGTCTAACCAGACAGTTGTACAGGGCAGTAGGACCTCCTCCTTGATGTTATCCCTCTAGCTATGCACCTCAGCATCCTATTCCCCTTACAACTGCCCTCCCACACTGCTCGGAATTATTCATTTTGGCATCTATTGCCACCCCAAGATCCTTTTCCTACTTGAAACCACCAGCTTTATCCCTCCAAGACTGTAGTAGTAACCAGGGTTTGTGGCCCCATGTGGAGTACACTGCATCTGGCATTGAAACCCAGCTGCCAAGTGTGCGATCACCTCTCAAGTGTCTCCAAGTCCTCTTGCAGCATCCTACACCCTCTTCCATGTCTACCGTGGCTCCCAGTTTGGGGTCATCAACAGACTCAGCCTGCTCCTAACTCCAACCCTGATGTCTCGATGAATGCATTAAATAGAACCAGCCCCAATACTGATCCTGGGAATCTCACTGATGACCCTTCTAGGAGACAAGACCTCATATCCAACCACCACCCACTAGTGCCTATCCGTTAACCAGTTCCCAATCCACCCTAGAATCTTCTCCCCAACCCCAGGCTCCACAGCTTCTCCAACAGTCCATGGTGCGGCACTGAGTCAAAGCCTCAATGAAGTCCAGGTACAGGACATCTACCAACTTTCCCTGGTCCAGAGGCCTTGTGACCCAGTCGTGGAATTCATCTGGCACAATCTACCCTAAGTAGAACCCATGCTGTCAGCCATCTTGAGACCATGGGCCTCAAGGAACTCCTCACCCGTTCCTTTAAGATGGTTCCAGCAGTTTCCTACAATGGATAAAAGGCTAACTGGCTCGCACCAGCCCTTAACCATCTTCTAACCTCTTGAATTTTTAGTTTCTTCTCACACTAGCCCTCGGTATCAGAAGAACGTCCAAGAAAGAGACCGTGCACCCTCAGCTAAACAGACCCTGGCCAACTCCTGAACCTAACCTGCACTTCCACCACACTGTTGCCACCTATATCGTTTGTACCCATATGCACCAAGGTGTGAGAGTAACCCCCAGTGTTCTCACCAAGGAGTGCACTAGGTACATAATCCAAACACAGTCATACCAGGCATGCACTCCATTCTAACCTATCCCCTGCCATCCCCTTCCCCCACCTGACATTATAGAGTCCTTCAGAACTAGGACCCTAACCCCTCTGAGCTCCTGTGATTAAGTAATTCCTCAACAAGCCTCTCCTTCCCTGGCTCCCCACTGGGTTCCTCCATCCCCTCCCTCCACTCCCACTTCTTCACCGCTCCTACTACCCCCTGCAGGTGGTTCCCCTCCCTACCTCCATCCCCCCCCTTGCCTCCCCACCTCCTTTGCTTCACCAATGCCCTGAAATCCCAAAGTCACTACTGCATCCATGCCCAACCTCCACCTCCTGTCCACCAACTTCTTCTATCCCCACCAGTGCTATCCCAGGATCCTGTGTAAGAGCCATCCTATCCTGTCTGGCTTCCTGAAGAGCTACTTCCCCCTCCCACCCTGCCCACCTACTGCCAGCTGCCAGGTCCCCCACTAGTGGCTGCTGATCCCTCTCCACTATGCTGACCTGCCTCCTGTTCTGACTGCCTACACTATCCCTTTCTTGTTTCCACCTCTGAAATCCCTGGTACTAGTTCCTCTGTCCCACCCAAACCCACCAGCAGAACTTCATGTGCCTTCCCCTCCTGCAGTGCTGACTGGCTCCTTCTCATGACTGCCTCGCTATCCTCTGCCTCGTTTCCACTTCTGAACCCCCGATACTAATACTTTCCATCCCACTTGAACCCTCCAGCAGCACTTCCTCCACCTTCCTCATCCTCATCCTCCCCTCACCTGCCCACCTGCTCCACTCCCTCCCCACAGGTCCACGGACTGACATCCCTCCCAAAACTTACCCACCTTGGCATCTCCGCCCCGAAACACCTCTTCCCTCTCCCCAGTCCCTCTCCTTCTACCCCCAGTCCTCTGACCAAGTCTGCTTTTCCAGACTCCTCAATGTACACAGAACCACAAACCTGTTTGTGGTGCTGATTCCCCTTCAGTAATAACTGCACCCTGTTATAGTTAGCCTCTCTCCCGGCAGGGCTTCACCCCCTTCCACAGCCCATCACCATCTACCAACCATCAGCTTCCCAGAAGCCTGGGTGACTGTCCCCAGTGCAGCTCCCTCAGCCCCTCTCTCCTGAACCTATATCAATCCAACCCCTGTCCCGTTCTCCCATCCACAAGGGCCATACTGCTCCCTTCAATTCTTGCCTTCCAGTCATGGATAGCCTTACTACCTCCCTCCTCACACAATTTAATTGTGCTTCCAGCTACCCCAGTTTCATGCAGACTGGACACCCCAACTCTCCACAGCATGCCCATGAAGACTGCTGCCCCACAGTTATCGATCCTACTATCCTCCCTGCCCCTGCCCAGCCATAATCCCTGCCCCTCCGTCTGCTGTAGCCTCCTCACTCCACCCTCAGCTGGATCAATTCAAAATCTAATAGATAATGTTATTAGCTATAGCTGTGACTGTACATTTGTTTACTCTTTCAGGTCAGTTTCAGAACAATGTAACAAAATGCGTTTCACCCCCAGAACTTCTTTTGACCCTCCCATTCCCAGTGTGGATGCCATTTTAACGGACTTCAGGGGTGTGACAGGGTCAATGCCACTGTCTCTTTTGCTATCCTTACTCTACACTGTCCTGTTTTCTCGCTATTCCTTCTAGCTGCAGGCTGAAAATTGGCCACTCTCACCCTGTAGCCCCCCACACACCTGCCCTCTTAACTATGGGTGTGCAGTTTTAAAGGGGATGGGAAAGGTAAAAGGAAAGTCATAACTGGAGGGAGGAAGGGAGTGGGAAAAGAGGGTGGGGGACAATACCTCGGGAGAAAGTGGAAAGGGGCAACTCCAGTAAAATAGACTGAGCTGCACCTCGAGCACACTTGATAGACCACTATGGCTTATGTCTGCTGGTGTTTTCGTATGTTTGTCTGTCTTTATTTCTGCTTTTGTTTCTTTCTTCTGCTGTCTTTTCTACTTTATTGTCTTTTCCTACCTCTCAAAGGAGAAGATACTTGTCAGGGTCTGTACTGACCCACATAAGGTGCTTTACACACACAGTCTTACAACGGAATAAGCGTTACGGAAGGAGCCTACGGTCCACCCATGCTGTCAAAATGCTTTTGTTCTGTTGTAAAATGAACATTCACCTGAACCGCATTCCCTGGCATCAGTGGTTTGTCCCCAAGCGTGCCGTTACAGCGGGCAGTGTAAAGCGCCCATTCTGGCTCAAGACCTCCAGCTCTTCAGTTATTGCATCACGGCCACTGTTCTACCCGGCAAGGTACTGCACCGATATGGAGGGCTGGGCGATGTTGGGTGGAACAGGAGCTCATCTAATCGGGACATGAGCGCAACAGGCTGTATCGGAGCCAGACAGGTAACGCTGGTTTCGAGTACAGTATTGTGTGTGTAAAAGCTTTTAGAGGCAGCTGTTAAAGTAAAAGGAATCTCCCTGATGGGGAGACAAAAACCTTACTGGAAATGTTTTTTTAAATCCCTGTTTGTTTTGTTTGATCCTCCTCTTCCTGTTTTTTTTTTTTTTTTGTTAATAGCAGTAGATGGTAGGAGTGGATGACAAATTAGGGCTCATCTATGCCCTTATGTTATTTTGTTGATTGCTCACTTTGTACTGGAAACAAAGTCTTCTCTCCCCATTCCCTTTTTCCTGACTAGACCACAGCCGATGTGCTTGTTGGGTAGCTAGCAGGAATATAAAAGTAACAGAGTACATACAAACAAATATAAGAGAAATAGACTATTTCCCTTATATTTGTTTGTATGTAATAGAAATAAAACAGATCTATGTAGCTCTGAAGGGTTGTTCAACCACTGCAGCTATAATTTCAGGCAAGCAACAGGGTGAGCCCTGAAGTTCTAAAAGGCTGTCAGACATGGTGAGACAAAGACCCTTAGCCCAGGGCAGATAAGTGCTGCTGTCCTGAGGCCTGAGGGATGTTCTGTCTACCCTGAGGTTTTTAAAGGTAAAGTCAGCCAGAAGACTGACTCATAATAATCAGGAAACTTTAAATGTACTTCAGTTTCACTGCATGAAGCTTAAACTTTTGGTTACTTTAAAGTATAGGAGCCATGTAAAATAAAACAAGCATTTGTCAATGCCAAATGTTTGCTTGCTGGTATTAGCTCTAGAAGTGCATGAGTTAGACAGATACAGAATAGGAATAGCAGTGAAGTACTGAAGTGGCGCCAACCCATCCCACCCTGCAGAGATGGACAGGCACTGGGGTGTGCCTTTGGATCGTAGCTAAAATGCTCCACGCCATTTCACCTCACCCTATCCTGCAGACACCGACAAGTGTTAAGGTATGCTTTAGGGTGTTGACTTTACAGTCACCCAATTCTATAAGAAATACGCTGAAATGGGTGCAGTATAGGAGAATGGGGTGAACTCTGGGGCGAAGAGTCCAAGGCACACCTCTAAGCCTGTCACTGGCTGCAGGGTGAGGTGAATGGCATGAGCACTACGCCAGCAATCCAAAGGCACACCCCTGAAGCCTGTCAGTCTGTAAAGGGTGAGATGTTATGGCTAGAAACCCTAACACCCCGGTGTTTGCTGGTATTTGCAGTACAAATTTTCAACATGGCCTTTTGTGACCCCATCTCATCAAAGCATTTGAGACCTCTGCTCATGAACAGTGGCACTGTGATTTTGTTAATCTGTTCTGAACGTTGATTTCCCACAGTGACCTCCCATTCTCGCCACATATGCAAAACACAGTTCGGGTAGGATGTGAAAAATGACAGCTGTACCATTCATAGGGAGGTGTGAAGAGATGGTAATGTTGAAAATCTGTAAGTAAAAATTCTCAAACTTCTGCAGTGTGCGCATGAAACTACGCCAATGCACGCTCATAACATAGTCATTTTGAGGACTTTTGTCACCAAATTTCCAACATAGGCATTTGGGACCTCCGATCATGAACAATGTCACTGTGAGTTCTGTAATCTGTCCCGAACATTGATTTCCCACAGCGACACGCCATTGTGTGACATATGCGAAAACACATTTCAGCCAGGATGTGAAAAATTACAGCTGTACTGTTCATAAGGAGGTGTGAAAAATGCCAGTGTTGAAAATCTGGAGTTAAAATATTAGAAATTCTCGAAGTTATGAGTGTGCATGGAAACTGCGCAACACATACTCGTGACAGTCATTTTTGGAATTTTTACCAAATTTACAACATAGGCTTTTGGGAGCCCACCTCATGAACAGTGACACTGTCGTCGATTAATCAGTCCCAAAGGTGATTCCGCTCTGTGACTGCGAAATTACCTTTTGGGACTGAACTCTTCACATGATGTGACTGAATTCATGGCGTGGGGTCCCAAGAACCCATGTTGAAAATTTAGTGCCGAAAAATCACAAAAATGGCCAAGATATCTACAAGTTGAAAAAAAAACATTTATGCCATTATACAGCTTACCGGCATTTGTTCAGTTTGTGTTAGGCTTTGAAGAGTGCAGGCGTGTTCCCGCTCCACGAAGATGCGTTGCACGGGCTCGGGTAAGTATGAGGTGAGGAAGGTGTGAGGGAGTTAGATGTGCAGAGGGTGGGTGCGGGTTGGGGAGGGGCAACGAACTGAGGGGCCAGTTTCTGTTTTCACAGGTTTAAAAAAAACCTCATAGGATTTTTACATACAAGGGACAATGGGCACTCCCAGTGTGCCACCTGGGAGTTTGTGAGAGGCCCTGGGGCCGATGGGATTGGGCAACCATTGGCACACACAATGTGTTTGTGGGCGCATGAGCTGAGGGGTGGGCAGCCCCTCAGCACACAACAAATGGGTTGTTTGTTGGGGGCTGGGCCGACAGGACTGTGCACCCATCGGCACATACAATGTGTTGGCGGGGCAATAACAGGAATGGGAGGACAGCAGCAGAGGGAGAAAGTGGGAGGATTTCATTAGCAGCTGGAGGGAAAGGGTGATGTCAATGTGCTAAATAGTCACATGTTGCCACTGCTGATTACAACGGTACTTTTCTTTCAACTGAAGAGCACTGCAGCCAAACTGCTGTTAAAGACAGCTCTCCACTGATGTGGTATGAATTGGCATCGCTACACAAGCACTGCATTGAACAGGAGGGTCACACACCTCCAAAAAGTTGTACTGTCCCAAAACATTTGTTGCACATGCATGCAGCAGATACAAAGATCATTGTATAAATAAAAAAGGTAATTAAAAAAAAAATTGCTGCACAATCTGTAATAATTTTATATAGATGCTAGGAGGGCCTCTTATGGATATTAGAAAGTCACCTCTTATGTGCACCATAATTCCTCAACTTTGGTTTGCAGTTCTCTTGCCTAAGAACACATGAAGCCACACTTATATCCACAGGAAACCCTCCTAAGCGTCCCTATAAAGAGTACACCTGTCTCATGGTTTATGTGGTGTTGTTACATCCCTGGGTGTGTGAACAAAACTCATTACACATTGTTGCCCATACCATTATGTATACATAATAGCTGGTCATCAGTTTTTGTCAGTAATGATGGACAGTAATTTGCCGTAATAACTGACCGGTTATTATGGCATAATATCATCACCACACAAAGCAGCTGTGCTCAAGACTCAGAGTCTAGGAGTGCAGCAGTAATTCAAAGTTGTTTTTTCTTCATGGCAAAAAAGCATGCTGTGTAAACTGCCAGATCATCACTATCCATACAAAGCCATGTCTTAATGTACATGGGCGCCATACCGGGGCGTCGGGTTCCCCTCTCCACTTCTCCTGAGGAGGCAGGGATGAGTTCCCCAAGGATGTGCTGCACTGGAGTACACTGATGTGGTGCCTCCACCTGGAGTAGTGATCACGGAGTACCTGGTGACTGAAACAAGGCTACCACCCAGAAAACAATGCATAAACTGCCCAGAAAGTCCCTCCCTCAAAGCAAGTGACACAGCAAGCATTGGCAGCCCTCAAACCATAAAATGCAATGCTATTCGGGACCTGTTCCCAGACCACATCTTCTCCTGGGCTCAGGAACTGGAACAGCTGCTGCCATCTTTTTCTTGTCCCCCACCTTTGTCATGCTACCAATCCTGATAGCCAAGAGCAGGAAGCTGTGTGGCAATGGTCACGGATTCAAGTGGAGCCTGGTTCTCATCCCACCAGGGCTCCTGACAAACTCCACTGCCCTGCCAGTCTCCAATGCATCAATCCCAGGGGACCGGAGGGTGAAGAATCAGCCCAGAGTGGATGAGGGAGACACTGAAGGTAAGCCCCGGTTGGGGAATTACACTAAATAAAGTAATTTGAAATCCTCCTGCTACATCACAACAGTAAACAATCGATGAACATTTTCTATATTTTCAACAAATCAGCTGCATTCGAAACTCACAGAGCATCTCTGTCTTGTATCACTGTTCTGTTTAGGCATACTACACAGAGTAAAGTCAGTCAGAGGACCTGCCTGTTCCTTTTAGAAGCTGAGAAACTGGCTATACTGCAGAGAACAAACTAGAACGCATTTGAGGAACTGGTAACTTGGTAAAACATAATATTGTAGGGGACTAGGAAGGTAAGCTACACTTTCTACAGAAGCTTCATTATTTTCTTATTGGCATTAAGAATTGCAGGATTCCATTAAAGTGTAGTAATTTTATAACCAGAGAGGTTGTAATACAACTGAAGTTGCTTGATTTCTGTGCTAGACACATAGGATTTGGAAGGATATTTGTGCAATATTTTGGAAGTGTCCTGCTGGCTGAACAGTGAGTTTGTTTTTATCCCTGGACTCAGTAGAGTGGTTTGTGTAGGAGCAGTGGTCTAGTACATTGTGGTGTTGGTTGACTTACTATAAAGGGCAGTACTCACCAGGGTGGTGGAGCAGTGGTGTAATTGATTGTTTCTAACAGTCACCAGTGGTTGTGGCCTACCCACCCACCCTACCCTCATCCCGCCCACCCCAGGTGTGGCATTTCCTTTATAGCCAAGGTTCTGACATCACTTCCTCAACAGGTCTTGGAGCAGAACTGTCATATTCTTAATTACCCAGCACGGTGCATAGCGTGAAAGTATACACACACACACACACAAAAAAAAATAGTATATTACTCATTGTATATTATAAGGAAGAGGGACATGTGGGGAGTGGTGCAATGCACTGGCTGTGGGGCAACAATTTTCCGGGAAACATTCTGGAACCTGCGTTGCTGCCCTATTTGCAGGCAACTGTCAGCTCTGAGGGAGGAGGTTGCCCACCTCCAGGCTGAACTGGCAAGGACTAAGGAGGACTCCCCACCCAAAGAGCACCAGTTCCACAACCACTGCCTCAGAGGTTGCCATGTGAAGAGCAGATGGACCACAGTAGGTTCTGGGAGGGTGAGGTGGTGGAACAGAGCGTAGCCCCGAGTTGCACCTCTACACAAATCATATATGGGTCTGGCAAATCATGGTTCCTCTATGATGACACCCTCACTGGAGACCAAGAAGAATGCAGGGACATCCACAAGGAGACCCACAAAAGGTGGCAAGGGACAACACAAGGGAAAGACAGCTCTGATAGGGGACTCAACTGTGAGGGTGTAAACCTGGGGAAGGGAGAGGAGAGGGATGTAAGGTGCCTGCCTGGTGCCATGGCTTGGAGGGACAGAGGCCGAATCCTCAGGATTGCAGAAGCAGCATCACAGGAGAGGAAACTAGATATCATTGTCCACCTAGGACAATTGACCTATTTATTTTATTTATTTTATTTATTTAACCAGGTATAGCACACTAAGCTGAAAGCTTTTTACAGGAGCAACCTGGGAGCACAAGGAGGTTAAGTGACTTGCTCAGGGTCACACGGTATGCAGGTGGAAGCTGTGGATTCAAACCCAGGTCTGGTCTGCTGGATGTCTCAGATTTGCAGTTCAGAGCCTTGAACCACTGCATACACTGCCTCAACCAAAGCTAGGCATGAGATCAGTGCAGTGCAGGATGAATTTGTGGAGTTGGGAGGGGCCTCAGACAGCTAGCAAGCACGTAACCTTCTCAGAGGTGCTGCCAGTCCATGGCAGGGGTGAGGCTAGGGTACACACCATGCGGTTTAATGAATGGCTGCAAAACTGGTGCAGAGCACAGGGCTTTTGCTTCATTGGGGACTGGGGGTCCACCTGGAGAGATGAAGGTCTATACTGGCATGATGGTCTGCATCTGTCCAGGAAGGAAACACGCTCTAGGTGACAGGTTTAAAGGCTTCCTTGGCAAGCTTTTAAACTAGCCAAGGGGAGAGTGCTGATAAGAACAGGAAAGTTCAAGCCTCCCATAAGCATGGCAGGTAGTAGGGTAAACACTGAGGTACAGAGCTTGACAGAGGGCAGGACAGGGGTAAATGGAAAAATGGGACAAGGCAATAAGAGCAGAGATGGGGTAAAAAGGATAAAGCCAACATTAAATGGAGGGCAATGAGTACCAATGCCCGTAGTCTGGGAAACAAGCTCCAGAGCTAGTAGCCCTGATGGAAGTGGAACACTTGGATATTGTGGTAGTCACAGAAACATGGTACACGGAGGACCATGACTGGGATGTCAACATACCAGGTACACAATCTACAGAAGGGACAGGGAGGGTAAAGAGGAGGTGGAGTAGCTCTCACATAAGGGAAGGGATCAAAGTAACAGAACTAAAAGGTAAAGGGAAGGACAAGAGGAACTCTGGGTCACATTGGAGACAGGAATGACATCACAATTCGCACAGGGATTGTATACAGACCGCCGTCTCAAGGGAGGAAATGGACAAGAAAATGATAGAGGCATTCTCAAAATGGCTGAAAAAGGAGATACTGTTGATGGGGACCTGAATATGCCAGATGTTAACTGGGCAACATGGACTGCAGCCACATCCAAGAGTAGGGTCATTCTTGATGCCCTACAGGGGTATGCCTTAGACAGCTAGTGGTGGAACCCACTCGGGAGGAGCAATATTAGACCTGGTACTCTCAAATGGAGAGAGGATCACAAACTTAGAAGTCAGTAGACACCTGGGAACAAGCGACCACTGCACAGTGTGCTTACAATAAACACAACCATGGAGACAAGCCATACAAATACAAGGATACTGGACTTTAGAAGGGCTGACTGGCAAAATGGGTGAATACCTGAGGTATGCATTAGCAAATGGCCAGAAAGGAGGGTGGAAGAACAATGGAGAAAATCAAAACTGCCATCATGGAGGCAATAAGCCTTTGTGTGAAACAAATAAAGAAAACAAAGTGGAATAAAAAACCACTATGGCTCTCAAAAGAAGTGTCAGGAAGGTTAAGAAGAAAAGGCTGCATTCAAAAGTATAAGGAATCACAGACAGAGCACGACAGGGAACTGTATCAATTAAAGCAGAAAGAAGTGGGAAGGCAGTCAGAAAAGCAAAGGCCCAAACCAAGAAAGGATAGCCAACTCAGTTAGAAGGGGGATAAAACCTTTTATAGGTACATTAGGGAACATAGAAAGGTTAAGGAGGGATAGGAAGATTAATAAAGGAGAGGGAGGTGGGCAGAGGGAGACAGTGAAAAGGCAGAGATAATGAATGAATACTTTTGCTCAGTATTCACAAAGAAGAGGAGGAGTTACCTAAACCAAACAGTAGAAGCACTCCGGATAGTGGGGTTGATACCAGTCCATTTAAAGAAGAAAGAGTACTGAAAGAACTTATAAAACTCAAGGTGGACAAAGCAATGGGGCCTGACGGAATCACCCTAGAATCCTAAAAGAGCTAAGGAGGACCTAGTGACACCACTAACCACACTTTTAACAAATCATGGGAAGATGGGGTGGTACCTGAGGACTGGAGGAGGGCAGATGGGATTCCCTTCACAAAAGTGGGAGCAAGACAGAAGCAGGAAACTACAGACCTGTAAGTTTGACCTCAGTGGTAGGAAAATGATGGAATCACTTCTGAAAGAAAGAATTGTTGAGTACCTAGAGGCCAGCGGGGCACTGGACCCAAAGCAGCATGGATTCACAGCAGGAAGGTCATGTCAGACAAATCTAATCGATTTCTTTGACTGGGTGACCAAAGTAATAGACCAGGGAGGGGCTGTGATATGGCCTACCTAGACTTTAGCAAGGCATTTGACACAGTCTCACACAAAGATTAATAATCAAGTTAGCCAGCCTGGGAGTGGGTCCCAGGGTGGTAGCCTGGTAGAAAACTGGCTGCACAACAGGCCACAGAAGGTAATAGTGAATGGAACACATTCTGAAGAAAGGGGTTACTAGTAGAGTACCTCAGGGCTCAGTACTGGGTCCAGTCCTCTTTAACATCTTTATAGGTGACATTGCAGAGGGTCTGGAAGGAAAGGTATGCCTCTTTCGGATGACACAAAGATCTGTAACAGAGTTGATACACAAGGGGGTAGAAAGGATGAGAAGGGACTTGGCAAGGTTGGAGGAATGGTCAGACATATGGCAACTTAGATTCAATGCAAAGAAGTGCAAAGTAATGCACCTGGGAAATAAAAATCCAGGAGAAGAGTACACAATAGCAGGGAGGTACTAACAACAACAATAATGGAAAGTGATCTGGGTGTAGTCATATCAGATGACCTAAAGGTGGGTATGCATGTGAGAAGTCAGTAGAGAAAGCCAGGGGATACTGGGATGCATGGGAGGGGCATCACAAGTAGAAAAGGAAGTGGTTATCCTCTATACAGACAGTTGGTGAGACCCCATCTGGAGTACTGCATGCAGTTTTGGAGACCCTCATCTACGCAAGGACATAGACAGGATGGAAGCAGTCCAGAGGAGGGCAACCTAAAATGGTGCAGGGTCTACATCAGAAACCATATGAAGAGAGACTGAGAGAGCTTAATATGCATACCCTTGATGAAAGGAGGGACAGGGGGACATGATAGAAACTTTTAAGTACCTCAAGGGAATCAACAAAGTCCAGGAGGGTAGCATCTTTCAGAAAAGAGATGTGTAAGAACAAGGGGCACAATTTAAAGTTAGAGGGGCGGCTCAGGGGTAATGTGGGAAATTCTTTTCACGGAGAGAGTGGTGGACATGGAACCGCCTTCCTGAGAGGTTGTGGGGTCTAAAACAGTGGAGGAATTCAAACATGCATGGGACAGACATAAGGCAATTATAGTGGAGGTGGCAGGAAATAGGCTGTTGGTTAACTAGAATCTGCAGCTTATCCAGTAGGTAGGAAATGGGCAGACTGTGTGGGCCAAGTGGTCTTATCTGCGTCAAAGTCTATGTTTCTATGTTTCTAGGTCTCAGCACACAGCAGTACCTCAGACAGCATTTTATTTATTTATTTATTTTTCTCTTTATGCCCCCTTCTACTTGTAGTACTCCCTTCTTGAGGAGACTCCTGTGGCCTTGTAACGTCTCCGCTCCTCTAGCCAGCCACCAGTGCAGTCCATCCCCCATGGAGCCTTGGTTATACCACCAGGTGGAGTCAGGGGTGGAGCCCTTACACCCGCGTGTCTGTATTTTGTCAGGGATGCTGTCACTGGCACGGTAGGGACACTGGAGATCGGGGACAGGAGCTCCATCTACTGGGAGCACTGTGGGATGTTTCTGGTTTTCTGGTCCACCCAGGACATTGGCTCACTGGGAGAGCCTAGAGGCGGAGCATGTCAGGACATGCATATGCTCCAGCTCCCGGCTGATGTTCTCCTTCCCTTCTTCCCACTGCACCTCCACCCACGGAAACCCTGGTGGCAGTATAGTGGCGGTCAAGTGATCCACCCACCCCAGAGGAGGAGAGCAGCCTCTTGGTGCTTGATCGTCCTCCCCACCCAACCGACCCTCCATCCGCCAGAATCCGTTTCCTGAACCAGGGTCACTGGTGCTATGAAGGTAACCTACCATAGCATTTTTTTTTAATGAAAGAATCACTGCTTCTGTGCAGATTCTGCTGATGTCTTTCTGTTACTGAAAGCAGGCGCAGCTCATAATGTGATTGTGGGGAGGGAAAAACTGATGTGTCAGTGATTATAAAAATAACCATGTGGTTGCGTGAACTACTCAAATTTAATATTCACCCTTTGTGTGAGATGCTTAAATGAGCCCTCAAGCTCGCTCTCTGGGTTTATGCAGCAACACACACCTCCAGTGCACACAACCAATGCATTTTTTGTATATATTTAGAACAATTATGTTTAAAGCAAGTGTTTTGACATTTTGTTTGCTTGTTCATTTTTCCATTATTGATGTACTAAATATAGTTCACATAATGCTGCACTCATTTCCCAGTGTCTTTCAGAGAAAAGAAAAAGGCAGACTGTTCCAAACTGACCTCACAACTGCTGTATTTGTGACACCATGGTCTGCAGAGGAACAGATAGATAAAGGGAGCAAACAAGTATTCTACTACCATGTTTCATGATTTACTCCCACCTTCTGGTTTTGGAATTTGTTTTCCACCCTGCACATATACTGTATACTGGTATACAGACTCACAACCGGCAGCACATGGAATGCTACCAGCCATGGATTCACACTCTAAGAAGAGTATCTGCAAAGAGGTGGTGACAGAAAGAAGCGTCAGTATCACACGTGTACAGAGCCAGAGATAGTGTCAGGAATTGCTCAGTGACTAGCTAGAAGGGCAGTTGCAACGTGTCAAGTGTTAAAAATAGGGCCACAACAGTGGGGAAGTTTCTCAAGACCATAGCAGAATTAAACAGAGCCAGTGGCTGTGGACACCCAGTGAGGTTGAGACCTGGAGTGGGGGCACGACAGGTCAATGGATGGTATTACTTTTGTTTAGATGAAAATACTACCAACTCGAAGAAGCTAGCATAAATGCTTCCTAGTCCTAAAAATTATTTAGACCCTGGTCTGCTGTCATAGTTAGCACTTGGATATCATAAACAAAGGCAATTAGGTCAGCTGGAAAGTACAATTTTCTAAACTAACAATTCAGAGCCATTTCCCCAGCTTGCAATGAGGGTGCCATAAACACAAGCTGTTTAGAGCACAGCTTATTTTCTAAATTCTCAAGTCGCCTTTCAAGCCACATAACCGTAGCAGTATTGGAATGCAAGACCTTTCAAAAGACCGATGTCAGTGGCTGAGTTGGTCGCAGTCCAAATCAGGGCAGAAAGATCAGACAAGTGTGGGTTCCAGTCCTGCATCAGACCCTTGAGTTAATACCATATACTAACAATGCAGTGCTGCATGGTTGAAGATGCTGTCCCCTTTAGGTGGGAGGTTAAAGCAGCAGTCCATGTTATGTTGATTTTATTCCACTTTAGACTGCCCTACTCCTGCCTTCTACAATGCCTTTCTTTATCCATTTGAGTCTGCTTTAGCAATATTTTTACATTTAAAATTACTAAATGAGTGTTTCCTTTAAAATAATTTGGACCAAGTTTTTAGCCATATTGTCAGTTGCATTAGTACACCTGTTGTTCTGGAGCAAGGGAGCACTGTCTACTGCATGCTAGTTCACTATAATGTTGCATTATTAGTATGTTATTCTGTGCATTTTGAAAAACAGCAGAAAATACTGATGAAAACCTGGACTGCCATATCAAAGGGAGGGCTCTTTTATTAATTCAAATTTTGACAAAAATGTGTTCTCAAAATGATAAAAGTGGGTAAACAAACAAGACCACAGAGAAAGTGCAATTTAAATAGAATTGAAAACATTATATGGTGGGTATCTGTTCAAAGCCAATCAGAACACAGGAAAACTATGTTCGTATCCAACAAACTACTACAATGACATTTAGACACGCCCACAGTGGTTATCCACATTCTGGCGACACCCACAGTAGGTTATCCATCTAGTCCGTGGACAAAATGGGAACAAAGGCATGTTCCTCTTCAACTGTTTCCTGGGAGCCAGTATAGCACAGGGGTTAAGAGCTCTGTCCAGGAAACCCGGACAACTGAGTTTGAATCCCCAGTCACCACTTGACACTGGGTGACTGTTGGCAAATCACTAAAATCTACCACAGCACTTTTAAGATCCCTGGTTCAAAATTTCTAGTCGTATAATAGTAATAACATTCAGTTAGCCAGAATATATGAAGGAATAAGCAGCTTTAGTGGTTGATTAAAGGCCTCACCCTTCTGCATTGCTATTTAATCATCCACTTCAGCCAGTTCTAACTGAATGTTATCACTTAATTATAGTTTTATAGGTAACATTTTCAGACCCAACGCGCACTTCTGCTTAAAGCCAACATCCCTTCTGTCAACCTCTGGTGGGATGGCTATTATCCAGGTGGAAATCTAAGATCCTATGGCACTTTTTGAAAGAGATGGGGAATCAACTGTCTGACAAACACTTCTCTCAGTTATAACTAAGGTTCTAATGCAGTATGACTGTGTGTGTGGGTTGTATTCAGTGCTCCAGATAGGGTGAGTAACGTCCTGTTCTACTCTCCCAGTTTTAAAGAAATGCTAATGAGTACCAATACTCATCCACCTTTGGAAATGCTCCACACCCCACAGAGCAGTGTTGCATAACACCGTTGATGACACAAAGATGCAGTTCTTTTTCCAGATTTAAAGCACTGTACACATCTGAATTTTATTTCACTCACCAGTATTTCAAAACTGACGAGCAAGTTACCCTTACGTGCCCACATGATCTGAACACTGGTTGTACTGCATTTCAAGAGCACCAATTTCTGTGCCTTAAAGCTCCCAGTGGTAGACTTACCTCCTCATGACTTAATTTTATTTGTAGAACTTGTTTTATTTCGCATTTTAGGAGAGGAAGGGTTCATAATTCTTGCTCTGAGGAAATGGCACCAAAATCCCTCCACCTTCCTGGCTGGTGGCTTTTGATAGCTTTGCCTCCACACATTCTGTGAAATCTTAATTTATGAGAACACAGGGTCATACTCCATAGATGTCAGTGGGAATGGGTTTTCATTTAAAGTTTTATGTATTTTAGTGATCTGCTGGGGTCACTTCAAGCTGCCCTCAACAAACCAAACTCTTGTAGTTTCTACCATGTCACCCTGTCCTCAATAAGAGCATGCTCAGACTCTACAGCCTCTCTGGATAGGTCTTACTCCGTTGGCAACAAATCTTTCTTTGTTGCCCTCCATTCTACTTTCCAGCCTCAAAGTTAAATACCCATTCATCTACATGAGCTTATAATAGGACTAGGGCCAAGGATTTTCCACTGAAAACCCTGCTCTTGTTTTACTCTCCACCTGCCTGTACATCTCTCTGTGCTCGGAGCTACCCCTCCCAAGTGGTCATGAGGGCCAGATCTGCACAGCCCTCCCTGAGCTGCATCATTCATCAGAGCAAGAATTCAGCTCCCCCGAAGTGGTCGTGAGGGCCAGGATCTGCCATGGCCTCCCTGAGCTGCATCGTTTGCAGAGCAAGAATTCAGGTATGGCACTGGGCACAATGGACAAATTTTTGAATCCTCAGCATTTTGGCACCCAATTTCAAACTGGATTTACTCCGGCTGCTATCTGCCAAATTTAAGTCAGCTGAACAATTCTGATAGTTTTATGTTGCTTGCGCATGTGCAGAAACCTAATGCCATCATCCGAGGTTTCGGTGTCAGCCGTCTTCAATGCAGTCAGTGTGTTTGCAGGCGCGGCCCCAGTTCCCCAAATCCCCAATCACTGCAGCAGCTGTCTGTGACAAGCTGAAAATACAGTGGCATACAGTTGAAGGAAGCTCGCTTCAGTGACAGAGCTCTCCCCCTGCACACACATGCGAAACGCATATTGCATGCTGATCGCTCCCCACGCGCACACACTGTATGGCCGACAGGGTGCCCAATCCCCATCGGCTCCGCCCCCAACAGCTGTCCAGGTGCCACGCTGAGAGCCCACCCCAGCGTGGCAAAAACTGTTGTAGCTGATGGGGTGCCCAATCTCCTGTCAGCTCCAGGCTGCCGCCCCCAAAAGCTTTCCTGGTGCACGCTGGAGCCCACCCCAGCATGGCAAATCTTATTTTGGCTGATGGGGATGCCCAATCCCCATCAGCTCACATCTCCCCAAACAGCTTTTCCTGCTGCCATGCGGAGCCCACCCCAGCGTGGCAAACATCCATCATCTTCTAAAAAAAAAAAAAAACTGTGAATAAAAGATTACTCGTAGTCTCCTGCCTCCACAACCCTTACCCACCACTGCACCCTGCTTCCCACCCCCTCACCCCATACTTACCTCCAGAGCTCGGCGCTACGATCATCGGTGGACCAGGAACACATCTGCACTCTTCAAAGCCGGCCGGGAACTGAGGAAATGCCAGTAAGCTGTATAATGGGATAGATAGGGTTTTTCAACTTTGTTGCATATCTCAGGCATTTTGGGAATTTTGGCCCCAAATTTTCAACATGGGGTTTTGGGATCCCTCCTCATGAATTCTTGCACTGTCATGGCGTTAATTGGGCCCAAGGGTGGATTTCACAGTCACTCGCCAAAATCACCTTTCAGGGACAATTAACAAAACAACACTGCCAGTGTTCATAAGGTGGGCTCAAAAAGCCTATGTTGTACAGTGGCAATCTAAAATATTTGTTTCTAGCGTCGTTGCGCAGTTCCTCAGCTGGTAAATTTCTGAAATTTTCAGTATTTTCACTCCAGATTTTCAACACTGCCATTTTACCACACCTCCTTATGAGCAGTATAGCTGTCATTTTCACATCCTGCTCAAAACATGTTTCCGCCCATGTAGCGCAATGGGCGCGGTCGATTAGTACAAAATCAATGTATGGGACACATTAAGAAAATCACAGTGACACTGTTCATTAACAGAGGTCTGAAAATGGCCATATTGAAATTTAGTGAAAACGCTCCTAAAATGACTGTTTTCTGACGTCATGCTATGCAGTTCCTACACACGCCGTAAGTTTGTGAATTTTCAATATTTTCACTCCATATTTTCAACATTGCCATTTTACCACACCTCCTTATGAACAATAATAGCTGTCATTTTTCACATCCTGCCCAAAACATGTTTCCAGCCATGTAGTGCACAATGGTGCAGTCGGTGTGCTAATTCAATGTATGGGGACACATTAAGAAAATCACAGTGACACTGTTTATGAGCAGAGATCTTAAAATGGCTATGTTGAAAATTTGGTGAAAAATTCTAAAACTGACTGTTTTACAAGCATCGTTGAGCAGTTCCTCACTTCATTAGTTAAGTTGCAATTTTTAATATTTGCACTCCAATGACTTCCAAATACCTAAACAGCACATAGAAGCAAGCAACATTCGGCATTGACAAATGCTTGTTTAAATCTACTGCAATCCGCCCGAGCAATTGTTTGTTACAACTCGATGTTGTTACTTTAATTGGGATTTCATTATAGTGGCTGGTCTTTTAAATCATTTAGCAGTCCACCTAGAAATTGTTTTACACCAGGATGATGTTACTGTAATGCAGATTTCATTATACTGGCTGTTCTGCAGCTTTAAAGAGGTAATTTCTCTCAAGTATGCTGCAGCTTTAGTTCTATTCCCAGCAATTTGGCTTGAAAGTAATTGTGCCCAGCAGTGTGCTTTTAACCTCCCTTTACTGTAATGCTGGTATAATGGGACCCGTTTCTACGCTGATCCGATTTGAAAACCCTGCTCCTGTTTTAGTCTCCACCTACCTGTACATCTCGCTGTGCTCTGGAGCTACATAATTGCTAAACCCTGATGCACTTTGCACAGTAAAGATAACTCCAGCCTATTTCCCCTTCTGCTTCCATAGCCCCATGCCCCATTCTCTGCTCAGCCCCTCCCTCTATCCTAGCTTATTTAATCTTCCTCTCTGTCTTCTTTTCCACAGCTCCCCCCTCCCAGTGGTCGTGAGGCCAGATCTGCCAGCCCTCCTGAGCTGCATCGTACATCAGAGCAAGAATTCAGGTATGGCACTGGGAGCAACAGATGCATTTTTTGAATCCTCAGCATTTTGCTTCCACGAAGCTTCGTGGCTCCCCTCTGTCTCCACCACCACCCTTGCTCGACTGTGTTATTTATAGTGGTGGTCACGTGAATATTTTAACCAATCAGCCCAGTTTTCCATTGCTGGTTATCGGTGCCCACCACTAGAGGCAGTAGTCCTTCTGAGCCTACCATCTTTGGTAATCATGCCCAAAACCTGGATTGCAGGGATAGCAACAATTTTATTTCTGGCCCTCTCCTACGTCCCCCCATGCTTGTTTCGGGCTTAGCAGGACCTGCAGATATTTCACATCCTAGCCTCTACATCTCCCCCTCCCCTTACCTGTATCGTTTAGCCATCCCCTACTGCACTGCAGTTAAATGTATTGCAAACCTTCTGTCCTCCACCCTCCTTCCACGTGGCTTAGTTCCCCTAAAGATTCAGGCAAAAGCCTCCTCAACAACCCCGGACAGTCACCATACTCGAGTCGGAAACCCCACGGGCATTTCCAAACTGCAGGGTCCTGTTAACCATTCTGCTTCTGCTTGCTGGTGACATTGAACGTTACCCAGTCCCTCACCCCAACCCCCCATCCAACTCCCACTCCCTGCCTCTCGCTGCTCCAGGGCCTTAACCTCATCACCTAAATATTTGCAGAATTCTAAATAAAATCAGCCTGCTGCAGCCACTTGTCCTCTCTAAAACCAGACACACTGACCATTACTGAAATGTGGCTGAAACCACACAATCTCAATGCAGAGTTCATTATTCTGGGCTACACCCTTATTAAGTCAGGACCCCACGGCCCCAAAACAGGGAGAGGCATTGCCATGTATACAAACTCATCTCTGCTGTTCACACTGATCCGTTGCCCAGACCCACACAATCCATTGACACCATTCTAATCAAACTTTCCCTAGCCCACACATGCCCCATTTCATAGCGGGTCCTATTGTCCTCTGACACATCCTCGCCCTCCATTCTGGAACACCCGAACAGTATCACCTCGCTGGCCATGGGAGGCAAGTTGCACATCCTCGAGGATTTCAGCAATAACTGGGTCTCCAGTAGCTCCAGATTCCAGCACCAGGTGGCTGCACTAAACCTAGCACATTAATCACAGAGCCCGCGCCTCAACCACAAATCCTCAAACCCACTCTCTCCTGGACTGGTCCCTTGCATCACCCACACCGTATACTAACCTCTGACCTGCTACTGGACTCTATAAGTGATCATAACATGATATACTGTATTAGAAAAATCCATAGCCCCAAAGCTAACCCACCTAGGACCATCCTCACATGATCCTACAAATCCCTGGACCTTGCATCCCTCCTATAAGACTTGTCTAAGTTGGACTGGTCTTTCATCCAAAGGCCACCTCTACTGACCCAGCCTGGGAGTACTTTAAGCCAAGGTTTATAGTAGTCTGGAACTCACACACCTGTTAAAGGGCTCAGGTGAGGGTATCCACCTGCCATGGATTTTCACGAACATCATGACACTCCTCAAAGACAGGACACAGCCTGAAAGGCTTTCAAAGTTCCGGCTCTCAAGTGCACAAACAAAATATCAGTGCCCTTCAAAATGCCTGCACTAGGCAGATCCACAGGGCAAAGGCAAAATACTTTGGTGACACCTTCAAAGCTAACCTGACCCAACCCCCAAATTTTGGAAGGTGGTTAAATCTCTCTTTGCCCCAACTCACAACCCCTACCCCAACCCTCAACACTGGCGGCCACACGATTACTGACCCCTGGATGTGGCCTCTAATTTCAACTCCTTCTTTATGGACTGCACCTCTTCTCTCTTGGGCATCCCCAACCCACAAGCCACCTAACCTCTCTGCCATTCCACCCCTTAAAGCTCCCCAGCAGGCTACCAATTCGCATTCCACCAGATTACCCCTGCTGAAGTTTACAAAGCTCTACTTACTTGGTGAGATACATGGGAGGGACTGTGACCAGAATTTGTCTGTGAGGCTCGTGCAATGGGATAGATACTGGCCCTGCAAAGAGGAAGGTCTAGGTTCCGATAAGGACACAGTGATGCGTACTAGGAGAACAGTCAAGAGCAAAGTGACAGAAGGCATGGGACAGACATAAGGCAATTCTTGTGGGGGTAAGAAGAAATAGGCTGTTGGTTAACTAGGATCTGCAGCTTATCCTGTAGGTAGGGAAATGGGCAGACTAGGTGGGCCAAGCAGTCCTTATCTGTCATCAAAGTCTATGTTTCTATGTAACCTAAACCCTGGCGAGGGCAAATGTCCTACTGGCCTTGACTCCAAACTACTCTACTTGTCAGCCCCAGCCATTGCCGCCCCCCTAGTGGCCCTCTACAACCTCTCATTCTCTCTTGCTGCTGTCCCCACTGGGTGGAAACATGCTACAGTCATCCTGCTGCCAAAAGCGGTGACTCCTTGACACCCGGTAATTACTGTCCGATTTCCTGCTTCCTATCCTGCAAAACCAGGAAAAACTAGTTCTCTCTCAACTCTCCTCCTATCTTGATTCCTCTCCTTTTTCACACCTTACCAGTCTGGTTTTAGGAAGACCCACCCACCACCATCTCTCTCCTAAGACTCACTGACTCCATACTCACTAGTATGGACGATGGACAAATCAACTCAGCTATTTTTGTTGACCTGGCTAAAGCCTTCAACACTGTCTCCGTACACTCCTGCTGTTGAAACTCTGTTACGCAGGGCTCTCAGACATGGTCACCAGGTGGTTCCAGTCCTACCTACTAGACCGTTCCCAAAGCTGTCAGAATTGGCAGTGCCTCCTCTGCTTCCCTTCCTGTCACTTCTGGGGTTCCATAGAGGCTCAGTCCGGGCCCTTTCCTGTTCTCCATCTTCCTCAATGACCTGCCTGCCATCTTCCCCAGCACATCCATTCACATATATGTGGATGATACAGTTTAATACACATCCAGCGCCTCGACTGCTGAAGTAGCGACCAGACTCCAGCAGGACTTCGAAGTTCAGCGCTGGTTTCGCTCAAATCAGCTTTTTCTCAACCCCAAGAAAAATATCTCCATGACCTTGACACAAGGCAGAGACTTTCAAGGCAACCCCCACCCCCATTTCCACACCCTTGACGGGACTTTGATTGAAATCAATCAATCAATCAATCAATTAATCAATCAAATCTTTATTTCACCAGGCGAAACATCATTGAGAAAAAATCATTTGCAAGATGGACCTGGGTTATGGCACCCAAAAGACATATGATACGAAATTTAAGGTAATTTTTACAACATATACGAGTCATTACAGGGTAACAAGTATTTATTTATTTTATTTATTTAGCTTTTGTTTACGGGTAAATACACTAGACAAGTATTATCCCTATTTTCAGGAACGACCGGGGAGAATACAACATGAGGAACAACAGTCAAGGAAACATGGCAAAGAGAGTACAGTTTTTGTCACAGTAAACAAACATGTGGGAAATACATCATTTGACACTGGG
Source organism: Neoceratodus forsteri (assembly GCA_016271365.2). Lineage (NCBI taxonomy): Eukaryota > Metazoa > Chordata > Ceratodontiformes > Ceratodontidae > Neoceratodus > Neoceratodus forsteri. The sequence continues at coordinate 795,505,189 of CM028134.1, read as the reverse complement.
AAACATATAGTAAAGCACATTTCAGATTATACACTCTAGACTAGCTAGTTCAATTGACAGATATGTACAGGTCATCATACGTAGGAGTAGAGCATAGCTCAAGGACTGGATTGGTCATAATATAACTTATAACATTGTCGTATACACCCCTAGGCTAGTTGGATCGCGGACAGGTATATACAGCTCATCACATTTTTCTAAATATGCATATTGGAGACAGAAACAGAAGCACTTGGTAGTACAAGTTCTACCAAGTGACCAAGGTGCAATATGTCATGGTTAGCCTATGACCATGGAGCAATAATGGGTGTAAAATGCCCAAGGCTTTTAGGCAGGAGTAGTTAGAAGTCATTGATACAGTGGGGAAAATATCTCCAGGAATTCAGTGGAAACACCCTGGGAGGTTCAGACAAAACAATATGACACTTTACTCTAGGGAGGTTTGGGGCAGTCACACTCTGATGCTAGTTTTAGGAAACCCACAGGAATTTCAAAACTCAGATGGGAGGGCAGCTTGGATATCCACAGGCAGCGAATTCCAGAGTCTGGGTGCACTTATGGAAAGTTCTGATCCCCATGAGGGTCCGGGTAGGAGGGACTTGAGCATCCCTGATGTGAGAGACCTAAGTTGGTAGGGGGTGGGATTCAGTTTAGGCAGAAGCTGGGCCAGCCCTGGGGGTGCTAGTTCTGATCACTTTCCCAGAGACGCATCCCAAATCAAAATCAAGGTATCTAGCTGGTGAGAGCCAGCAGAGTTTCTCATATAGCTCACAACGGTGGGTGAGTCAGGGGCAGCCAAGGCAAAACAACAAATGTTATTGTAAGCAGTGTACCACCGGATGAGATGTGTCTTTGGAGAGCGAACAAATAGGTGCAGCCCATAGCTGAGGAGGAAGAGCACACCCTTCGCTAGGGAGCAAGCCTGGCTGCCAGTATAAGGTTATACTTGGCCCTATAAGCCAGACCCAGTTTGCAGTTGCCGTCCTGCAGATGTTAAGGATATGATTACCCATGTCAAGTTGGGGTCAAGTGTTACCCCAGATATTTGATGGAGCTCACTATGGGTAGTGAGGATCCATCTGCACTGTGACATGTAAGCAGGCCGATGAGGCTTTGATTTTAACCACTGAGCCAAGAGCATAGCCTGTGTCTTTTTCAGGTTCAGGACCAGCTTGTGACTAGTAACCCATGACAATACCCTGTTAAAGTCATCGGTCAGGTTCTGGTTTAGGGTACTGGCATTCTGGGAGTGAGCCAGGATAACCAGGTCATCTGCATACATGGTGGCGCTACAGCTGGTAGTGACCATGGGTAGTTGATTGATGAAGAGGGAGAAGAGGAGGGGACCCAGTACCGAGCCTTGAGGCACTCGGAGGTCACCGGTAGGGGCTCGGAGAGGACTTTATTGAAGCAGGTATGCTGCTTTCTGCCATGTAGATAATCCATTAGCCATTTCATGGCATGGGAGAGAGGCCAAGTGACCACAACTGTGCACCAAGTAGTTTGTGGTCAACGAGGTCAAAAGCTTGGACAGGTCGATAAATATTGCACAGAGTTTGCCCTGGTCCATGGCTGTCCGGATACTTGATGTAACTGAGATTAAGGCTGTGGTGGTGCTGTGTCCCTTACGAAGCTGTGCTGGGCTGGGACAGAAGTTCATGAGTGGATATATTCAAGCTGCTCAGCCACCACTTTTCAAGGAGCTTGCTAAGGGCTGGGAGAATGGCAATCGGTCGATAATTGTCAGGCAGTTTGAATTCCCTTGCTTCAATATGGGACAATCCTCACCTCTTTCCAGATGTCTGGGATGGTCCCCAGACCAAGGGATAGGTTGAAGTTAAAGGCTACTGGTGAGGCAATGTGTGCAGCACCAAGCTTAAGGAGTTTAGGCTCCAGGTTGTCTAGACCAGGACTGGAGTACTGGAAGAGGCCAGCTAGGCATTTCTGCAAGTCCTGAACTGATACAGCCCTGAGGTGGAACATTTGACGAGGAGGTGACCCTCCAGCAGAGTGGAGGAAAGGGGTGGGACAGAGCCTCATCAGGTGAGAAGAGGTTGTGAAGGCAGAGAGGTCAGAGAAGTGATTATTTAGGGAGTTGGCAATAGTATGGGGATTATTGCAGGAGACTCCATTTATGACCATGTCCGTAACCCCGGATGGGAGGATCTGCTGACAAGGGATTTAATATCTCTCAGAACCTCCTGTACATGGTATACAAACATAGGGTGCTACAGTAATAGCTGGTGAGTACAATAAATACAATAAATATGTACAGCAGTAGAAAGCAGTATGCATTGATATATGCAATGTGTACAAATTCTATGCCCCACTGAGCAGGATGCATCAGGCAGGAGAGTAGAAGGTTGGCAGTAAGGCAAAGGAAGATGGTAGAGAACAGGATGGTAGGAAGGGATGCTGGTCACCAAGACCAGAGTGACTTGTATAGCCTGGTAACCCTCCACTCCTTCCTGCCTCATAACCTTTAGAAAGCAGACGGGGGGACAAGCAGATGCATAGAAGAGGCAGAGGTTCAATGCCAGAAACAGTTACAGGGCTCCAGGAAGGACTGTTGAATGAGTTTTAAAAGCAGCTATTGAAGCGGGTGTAGCAAAATGCTGCAATATATTTTGAGCAGTGTTCAGAGGACCGGTAAGGTATGGCTAATTGATGCACAACCAAAGTGCGTCCTTACTTTAGGGATATATAGGGTGATTCGAGTTAAGCTTCTCAACAGGTAATTACCAGGAATGCGAATGGGTAGGCAGTCCTTGATATATTGGGGCAGCTTGTTGGATATGGCCCTGAAGATTACGAAATGTGCTCCACCTTCAGGTATCTCGGGGTCTGGCTTGACCAGCACCTTGACATCTCCACACACATTGATGCCATCCACAAAAAGCTTCACCCCAAGCTAGGTGTACTGTATTGAAATAGTGGCTGCATCCATTGCCAGCTAGACTTGTCATAGTGCAGAGGATGATTCTCCCATCTTCAACTATGGGGACATAGTCTACAGCACCGCTCCAAAGTCCACCCTGGCCAGACTGGACCCCTCTTCCATTCCTTCTGTCGCTTTGTTCTTGACTGTTCTCCTAGTACGCATCACTGTGTCCTTTACGGAACCTAGACCTTCTCTCTTTGCAGTGCCAAGCGTCTATACCATTCTTGTGAGCCTCTTGGCCACATTCTGGTCACTGTCCTCCCCATATATCTCACCATGGTCTTCTCGCCCACACCCCCAGGGCTATGCACTGAGGATAAAGACTCACGTCTACTGGCCATCCCATGCATGTCAACCTCAGCAGGCCAGTCAGCTTTCAGTTTCTGCATGCCCAGCCTCTGGAACTCTCTGACATCTGCTATCCAGCACGCCACACCTGGAAGACACCTTAACTCCAGACTAAAACAAACTTCCACTCCTACCTGAGCTTGCAACTGGGAGCTCACTGACCGGGAGTCCTCTAACTCCTGCATTAGGGTAATTACCCCTAGTACTTACCATTGCCAAATGTCACTGTTCTGTCTACTTACCTGATGATGGAACCTCACAAAAGTCTCCTGCCATATGGTTTGTTTCCTCCTATCATAAAAGCTCGCTACCGTGAATTTTGTACCTTGTATGTATTACCTCTTGGAGCCATGGCAATGTACCTGCCTGTAATAATTGTACTCCACCTTGCTTATCTTTATTCTATGCATATCATGTAATTGACAATACTGTATATGTTTGTATGCTCTCCCATTCCCCCTACCCCAGGCAGCATCTGGAATCGAGCAATAGTCTGCTCAGCGTGCCTCCCTGGTTAAACACTTAAATAAATAAATAAAATTTCAGCAGAAAACACTGCTTAGAAAGGGTACTTGTCAATTTTAACCAGAACCTGGGAGTCCATTTTTCATGAAAACACTATTTACACCACTTTATCGTGCAAACATTCCACTTTTCACCATCTTTTGTGCAAATGCCCCCATTTTGAGCCACATTGTCATACAAGCATTTGTCAATGCCGAATTTTTGCTTGCTGATATTAGCATTGGACGTGGAGGAGTTAGACAGATGCAGAATAGGAATGGAAGTGAAGTATTGAACTCACGCAACCCACCTCCACCCTACAGAGATGGACAGGCATTGGGGTGTGCCTGTGGTTGTTGCCATAATGCTCCGACATTTCACCTCACCCTATCCTGCAGGCGCTGAAAAATGTTGAGGTATGCCTTGGGGTGTTGGCTTCACAGTCACCCCATTTCATTAGGCATACACTGAAATGCGCAGCAGGAGAATAGGTGAAGTTTGGGGCTGAAGAGTGCGAGACATACCTCGATGCCTGTCACTGGCTACAGGGTGGGGGTGGGATGGCATGAGCATTACAGCCGGTGATCCAAAGTTACACCTCTGATACCTGTCAGACAGTACAGAGTGGGACATTATAGTTAGAAACCCTAACGCCCCAGGTGTGTGTTGGTATTTGCACTACAAATTTTAAACATAGCCTTTTGTAACCCCACCTCATGAAAGCATTTGGGACCTCTTCTCATGAACAGTGGCAGTGTGATTTTGTTAATGTGTCCTGAACCTCGAGTTCCCACAGTGATCATACCATTCTGCACCAGATGCGAAAACACAGATCAGGCAGGATGTGAAGAATGACAGCTGTCCCATCTATAGGGAGGTGTGAAGAGATGGCAGTGTTGAAAATCTGTAGTGAAAATATAAAAATGCTTGAAGTTCTGGCGTGCGTGGAAACTGCGCAACACATGCTTGTACCGCAGTCACATAGTGGAATTATTTCACCAAATTTTCAACATAGGCATTTTGTGACCTGTGCTCATGAACACTGTCACTATGATTTTCTTAATCTGTCCAAAACATTAATTTCCCACAGTGACCGCCCCATTGTACCAGATGTGCAAATGCATATTTCAGGTAGGATATGAAAATGACAGCTGTACAGTTCATAAGGGGTGTAGCAAAATGCCAGTGTTGTAAGTCTGGAGTGAAAATATTACAAATTCACACTTCAAGCATACGTTAAACTGAGCAACACACGCTTGTAACAAGTAATTTTAAGGACTTTTGTCACCAGATTTTCAACACAGATATTTTAGGTCCTCTGCTCATGAACAGTGTCACTATGATTTTCTTAATGTGTCCCAAACACTGATTTCCCAGAGCGACCATGCTATTCTGCGCCAAGTGCGAAAACACATTTCAGTCAGGATGTGAAAATGACAGCTGTACTTTTCATAAGGAGGTGTGAGAAAATGCTAATGCTGAAAATCTGGAGTGAAAATATTAAAAATTGCGAAGGTATGCACAGGTGGAAACTGCATAGCACGCTCATAAAACAGTTATTTTGGATTTTTTCACCAAATTTTCAACATAGGCTTTTGAGAGCCCACCTTATGAACACTGGCACTGTCGTTTTGTTAATCGGTCCCAAAAGATGAGTCCAAACAATGACCGCAAAATCACCTTTTGGGACTGAATACTGCCATGACAGTGGCTGAATTCATGAGGAGGGTCAATTAACCATGTTGAAATTTTAGTGTCAAAATTCCCAAAAATGCCTGAGATATGCACCAAAGTTGAAAAAATCCTATTTATGCCATTACATAGACACATAGAATTTGTGACGAGATAAGGACACCTTGGCCCACCTAGTCTGCCCATTTTCCTACCCTAATAGATAAGCTGCAGATTCTAGTTACTCAACAGCTTACTTCCTCCTACCTCCCATAGAATTGCCTTATGCCTGTCTCATGCATTCTTGAATTCTCCCACTGTTCCTGACTCCACAACTTCCTCAGGATTATACAGCTTACTGGCATTTCTTGGTTTGAGGTAGGCTTTGAAGATGCAGACATGTTCCGGTCCACTGAAGATCGTCACACTGGGCTCCGGAGGTAAGCATGGGGTGAGGGGTGGTGGAGGCAGGGTGCACAGAGGGTGAATGCAGGTTGGGGCAGGGGCCACGGACTCAACGAGGACCGTTTTCTGTTTAAAGGTTAAAAAAAAAAACATTGAGAGACTGTTTTTTTTTCCAGGGATATTGTTGCACGCTGGGATGGCTCCCAGTGTGCCACCTGAGTATTTTTTGAGTGGGGCTGTGCTGACGGGGATTGGGCATTCCGTCGGCACATACCGAGTTGGGGGAGAGCCAAGGGGATTGGATGCCCCTTGGCAGACAACAAATTGGGGGACATTATGCTGACGGGGAGTGGGCTCCTGTCAGGAAATTCAACTGAAGGGAGGACTGAAGCTGACCGGGATTGGGTGTCTCATTGGCAAAGAAACACTGTTGGGGGCGTGATGTCGAGGGGATTGGGCACCACTCGGCAAACAACAGAAATTGGGGTTAGGGACATTATGCCGAAGGGACTGGGCTTCTATGTCAGCAAATAAAGCTGGGTCAGGGCATGCTGACACAAAGTTACCGCCCCTGCAATGATGGGTCGCTCCTTCATTGCAGCGAATGTCTAACTGCAAAGAGGAGGTGGACCCTGATTACAGCGATTAAAATGTTTCAAGGTGGTGGCACACTGGCTGAACTAGTGTCAGCAACAGCATGCCGCATTGGAGGAAAGTGGGCAAGCCTCCAAAGGCACTGGGGCCATTGGCCCCACATTTTCACACCTCAGAACCCGCTTCTCTCCTAAGCTGTGCCAAAATGTTTCTTGAGCATGCACAAGCAAACATAAAAGGGAACCTTGCTCTCTCCAATGCTGTATGCAGCCAGCCAGGAGAGTAGAAGCACAGAGCATTGTGTTCTGAGGTCCTGCCTTGCAGACACTATGTTGTGGTTGTTGGTAGCTGCAAAGCTGCTTATGTAAGTGAAAGTGCTTAAGAGAGAGTATATAGGACAGTGCATGGAAAACCATGAGACAGTAAGGCTATTCTTCCCTAGTGGATACCATGATGACTGATGACCTCGAGGCCGGCTCAAGAGGTCCCTCAGTATTATGGTATCCCGAAATAAGTAAACTCCATGTATGGTAAATAAAGTAATATCCATGTATGATAAGTACATTTCTATTTTAAATGGCGCTTCCCAAGTTCAGAGAGCCTATACAATACAATACAACAATAAAATATGTAAAGCAGCTTGTAATTACTTAAAACATACAATATAAAATGGTTATGTCCCCAAAAAGCTTTTCAAAAAATATGTTTTGAGGGTTTTAAATCCTCCACAGTCAGGCTTTCATGTATCTGATGAGGTAGAGAGTTCTGCAGGGTAGGAGCCATAAAGGCAAGGATCTTCCTCCAGAGGTCTTCAAATGTACCCTGAGGCCTCTAGCAATCCCTCATCAGAGGATTGGAGTGAGCAGGAGGGACGATGGGAGGTAAGAGGTCTTGAAGGTATTTGGGTCCCAGTTTATGTAAGGCTTTATAGGGCAGCAATGCGACCTTGAAAAGGATTTGCCATTGTATGGGCAGCCAGTGCAGCTCACAGCACAGGTGTTATATGACTGGATCTAGGGGTTCCAGTTAACAACCTGGCAGCTGCGTTCTGCACTAGCTGCAATCAGTGAATCTCGACTCCCAGTAGTCCCAGGTAAAGGGCATTGCAGTAGTCTAACCGAGTGGTGACAAAGGCGTGGACCAATGTTGGTAGATCATTGGATGAAACCAGATGCTTCACCATAGCGATATTTCTGAAATGATGAAAGGAGAACATGACTACGACCACACCTGAGCTTTCAGAGTCAGACCTTCATCAGTACCACCTCTAGGTTATGCTCCTGGTTTGAGGCCCTGAGCAGGCTACCTCCGAGCTGTAAACCGGATGGTTTTCCTGCCCATGACAACTGTTCTCAGATCTGGGTCCACGACCAACACCTCGGTTTTCTCGGGTTTAGCCTCAGCCAGCCAGCACTCATCCAGTTCTGTATCTCCTGCAGGCAGTTGTTAAACATCGAGACAGTATCGTGCTCCTGGGTGGGTACAAAGGACATGTACAGTTGAGTATCATCTGCGTAGCACTGAAAACTCAACCTGTACTGCCTAATGATAACTCCCAGTGGTAGCATGTACACTGTGAACAACATGAGGAGAGCACAGAGCCCTCGCATCCCACAGGGCAGACTTTGAGGAACAAGAAATAAACCCTGATATCACCCTCTGTGATCTGCTCTCCAGGAAAGTTCGAAACCAATTGAGGACTGCCCCACCCAGTCCATAAGAACACATGAGGCATTTCAGCAATACCCTATGATCCACAGTGTCAAAAGCAGCTGAGAGATCAAGGAGAACCAAGCTAGAATGGGCTGTTCGATCTCTACGCCACCAGGAGATCATTAAGTACTCACACCAGGGCAGTCTCGGTGCTGTGCCTTTTCCAGAAACCAGACTAGAGGATCATAGATATTGTGTCTAGATAAGTGATCTTCCAGCTGCAGAGCAACCACCTTCTCGACAACCTTCCTGTAAAGATAGGTTAGAGATTGGTCTGTAGTTGACAGGAAGTCTGGGTCCAAGGAGGGCTTTTCAGCAGTGGACTAACCACCTCTACCTTTAAGGGGTCAGGAAAGACCCCTCTCTCCAGGAAGCCTAGACTATCTGAGCTGGACAGGGCCAATAACCTCAACACACCCCATCAAAGGTGTGTTGGGCCCAGTCAGACTACAGCAGGTGGGTCACAGAGTCTGGATGATCCTCACTATATCCATGACTACCAGCTGGCTGAAGGTAGACCAGGTCAGTTGGGTGTTAGTACAACTCGGAAGACCACCACAATGCCCTATGGGGAGGCATTGGCTGATCTCTATCCTGATAGAGAACAACTTATCAGTGAAGAACTGAGCAAACTCTTCACACTTTTCCTGTGACAACGCTCCTCCAGCTCGTAGACAGACTGGATTACACAGTCTGTCCACAGTCAGGAAGAGCTGAGGCTTGTCAGTTCTTCATAGCAGCAATTTCCCTAGACAGGAACTCTGCTTCTTATGGAAATTGCTGATTGGTGGAACTCACATAATAGTCCAGCAATCTAAGTCTGCCCATCTCCAGGCGAGTGTTCCACCAGTGTCTCTCCAACCTTAGCCCCGCCTCTTTAATTCCCTTAATGGCCCATCAAATCATTGGACACCAGGGTGAGAGGTCAGGTGAAGAACATGAACTGGAGCAGTGACATCCAGGGCCTCCACCACTGCCCTATTATAAGCCAGCACCAAGGGCCTTGGGTCATCATTATCTAACGGAATACCCAAAAGGTCCAATACCGACATAAGGCCTTCAGGTGTTACCTGTCTTAAAGACTGGTACTCTACCATTTCCTTAAGGGCAGGCCCTTTTCAGAGGATCATGAAACTAAACCTCAGGGCGTGATGGTCTGACCATCTGACAGGAGCCACCTCCATATCTGAGATCTCCATCTCCAGGTGAAACACCAAATCCAACGAGTGCCACTTCCCATGTATTGCGGCGGTAAAAAACTATGTCAAGCTCAATGAATCCATCAATTGGAGGGTTCTATCAAAGTGCAAGAGTTCATCATTGACCCAGTCATTGAAGTCCCCAGAATTAACCATCTGGGGACTCTAATACCATTCAGCGATGAAGTCTGCAACCTCCTTCAGGAATACCCTCCCATCCCCAGGTGGACGGTAAATGAGAAAAGAATCCTGAGTCCTGCACCCACAACATGGTTTTCCATACACTGTTCTATGTAGTGTATGGTGCACCACAATCATGACAGCCTTCATGAAACAACAATACAGCCCAAATTACTTATTTACTTTTATCTTGATTCGATGACCACACTTGAACACAACCGTCTGCCAGCAAGACACATATGATTCTCCACCAGCCACTGACCAATGAGGAGTGCTGATGGGGTCACTTATTATGATGTCCTCACTAATGCACAATGAAAAGTCATTCTTTATTAGTGAATATGTCACTACTGCAGCAGAATGACTTTCTAAAGTGTAGGATTTCCATACACAATCACGTTCCACCATACACTATAAATGTAATGAGAATAACATTAACCAATGATAGACTCTGTTGTGTAAGTTTAACTGTGATACCTGAAAGAGAGTGAAAGACAAACACAAAGGGTCTTATCTGTTAAGTAAAGGTGTGTCAAAAGCCTGTTTACACTACAGGAGGCGCTTTATTGTGCTCCACCACCATCCGCTGTGCTCTTGCTTAGTCCTGCAATTTTAAACACACCTCTCGATGCTCAAGTACAGAGATGGCGCCAAGAGGAGTGTCCATGCTAAGTGGATCAGAATTAATCAGTGACATGTGTGCAGAGTCACTGATGACATGGAACCAACACCCCTCCCTAAGTCTCCATCAAACATCCCGAACCCCAAAACATGAACCAGTAACATGTCAAGTCCACAAAGTAAATACACTGACCTCCGCTGCATAAAAAAAATAAATTGTTCACAGGCTGTGTTTGCTTGCATGACCGGTAAAACAACGGCTGAGTCCTAATACTTCCTTGTTCTGGCAAAAAAAGGATAATGGGAAGGCTGGAGGATGCTGGGAGAAATGGGACCACAGTGGATCAAGTGCTTCATCAGTTTGCACCACTGGTGGATTCGTTCAATGCAGTACTCATCCCCACAATTTCACTGGAGCAGAAATGGGAGCGGAGCGACATAAGCCAATGCAGTGAGTGTCCACAACAGAAACATTGTGGCGCATCAACTGGAACGCATACGTTGATGCACTGAAGACAGGAAGTGTAAACAGGGCATAAGAGGACAACTGGTTTCGCCTGTAGCTGTTTATCCAGAAACAGAAGAGGAGGAGGAGTGGAATAAAATAATCCATGGAGGAGCCTTTAAGATAAGATCTCAAATAATTATGTTTATTGTCTGTTTCTTCAAAGAAATTTATGTTCATACTAGTTTTTCAATGTTTAAAATGTATGCAAAATATTACCTGTATTTTGTGAAGAGCACTCATTTATAAAAGAAAAAAAGCTAATTATACTGCTGATGTCAGAAGCAAGAGATTTGGGTGTCAGCAACCCTAGGGATGGTTATTTAAGGATGTGGGCTCCCTGTTTTAGAGGCTGTGTTTCTTTTGCGGTTCCATGGCACTGGGTGATGGGGAATTGCCTAGCATGCTGGTGACCTGGGTTTGCGCCCAAGCCGGGATGACAGGAGCAGAGGCCAGCAGGGAGGGCTCAAAGTGTCCAGTAGGAAGCTTTCCTCTGGGAGATCATGACTTGCATCACCCTGGAGCATCTCCTGATGGCCGTTGGGGCAACACGCATTGCAGCATGAGTTACCATGAGCCATTGGTGCGTTTAACCAAGGACGCTGCAGTGTACAACCACATTGTGGGTGCGGGTGGGTGGGCAGGCAGTAAACAGGAAAGTGGGCGCATGCCAACCAGATGACAGCTGCCGGTATCCTGTCCACTACAAAGCCCAGAGGTGTCTGCACTGACCCCCACAGAGCCTGGCATAGATTGAAAGTGCCCTTTGGGCCAGTCTCCTCTCCCAGTGGTGCCCCAGGAGGGGTCCCCTGAGAAGGGATATGTCGGGTCAAGCTGGGCTGTGGCATTGAAGGGAGTGGCAAGATGGCGATGGGAGGGTCTAGTGGCGTGGGCCTTGGCAAGCCCAAAGGAGTGGCTGGCCAGGCAGGGCTGGGGAGAAAAAAAAAAAAGAGGCTGTGTTTCAGTTGTACCTGAGCCGAGAGAGAGAAGGACCTATCTCCAGAGAGAAGCTAGAAGCAACCTCAAGACCTGCATCTGTTTCTCTCCTATATGCCTAGAGAGAGATAGCAATAGATGTCAAAGAAGTCCTTCTATGGTTATTGCAAAGCCTTATTTCTGCCTGGACAAAGAAAGTCTCATGGTAACTGACATTTTGCTTGTTTCATCCTGATTGAAAAGAACTTGTATAACCATTTAGAAAGTGACTTTTTGTTATTTTGAAATAAATATATGTCAAGTCAAGGCAAACCTGCCTGTCTTTCATAGGACCCTGCTACATAGATACATAGAATTTGATGGCAGATAAGGACTGTTTGGCCCACCCAGTCTGCCCATTTCCTACCTAATGGATAAGCTGCAGGAAAAATGAGCAGACTGGGTGAGCCAACAGTCCTTATCTCGTCACAAATACTATGTTTCTATGTAGCAGGGTCCCCGTTAAGTGAAAGACAGGCGGTTTGCTTTTGACAAGTATATATTTATTTCAAAGTAACAAAGTCACTTTCTACAAGGGATTACCCCAGATAGTGAGTTTTCCCAGCTAGGGTTCTCTCTGAGACTGGCACTCAGGGCATGAGGAGAAGTGGGGCTCTAAACTTACCTGTCTCTAATGCAAAAACAAAAGGTCCGGTGGCTATGAATCAAGCAGGCAGTTTATTTTATTCTGTTCACACCATTTTCAGTCAGAAGGGGACAAACTGATATAGACATGGTCCCAAGTGGATTCAGTAACAGCTAATTTACAGGCAGGTACTAATCTAAAACACTTCCCTCTATAACCTGGGTACCTTACTAAAGATCAAGGAGCACTCCTGACCAATCAGAGCACTCCTTTCTTCCATGCATGAGACACTGTTATTCTACGAAGTCTCTCACATGCAGCTGCCCGGAACGGCACAATCAGGTAAGGTTTTTAAAAAATTAATACATTATTGATTGAGCTTGATCAATAATAAATACCACCACCAAAACTGCTCTTAGGGTTATAAGAGTGGTCTCGGATGCTCACCTTCAGTTTGTGGTTTCGCATACTCTAGAATGCATGTGAAAACTGTAAGAGTGGTCTCGCTGGTGGTATTAACATACAGACAAACCAGTGTTATGACAGCATGCACTGCAGTGAGGTTCACCTAGGCACGCTCAAGCAAGAACTGCACATGGGAAGGAGTGCTTTGCTCAACCATAAACCAAGACCTTCTGGTAATTCTAGTAATTCCATTTCATCTTTCTTTTATACAGACTTTCTCTAGGACATGGTGGGGTAGGGAAGCCAGCAATTCATTTGCTAGCAACAATTACACACACTCTGCTATTTTTCCTTTCCAAAGGCAATTACACACATAGCAACATCATAACATCCCTATGATGGAGGAAAGGACTTGGGTCCAGCCTGTCTCCCCATCTGCTACATACAAATGACGACACCCAGTCTGAATATGGACAAGCATCTGGACTGTAACTGTTTTTAAGTCTCTTCTCTACCTATATTTTTTTTCTCCATGTCCTCCCAACTTACTGGTTTTAGCCCTAGTCCTGTTGGAATCCTTCTAGAACTTGCCCAGACTATTACTCCGAAATGTCTACTGTGACTAAACAGAATGATTTTTCAGCTGATCTTAAGACTCTCTCCTACCCTTATCTTCATCACTTATCTCATTCTCCTGCTTACCTTCCCTAACCCTTTTCCTGATCCCCTTTGCTCTATTTTTGCTTAAAACTCTTCTCTACCCTTATGTTCTCCATCTATATCTTCCCCTCACTCCCTCCTGCTCTTTTCCTACTCCCCTGTAGCTTTATCCTCAACTCTTGTTCCTATGAAATTACTCTCTCCCAATGGCTGCACAGTCTTGACTACTAATGTTTCTTACTAGGTTTACAGTTTATATGTACCTTGTTAAGTCCTCATTTGAGCACTATGTACCATATAAACCTAAACTGTATCTTATTTACTGTGATGTTTTTTTTTCCGTAATATATTCCTGTCTGTACATGCTCCAGGACCTCCTTGTGAACTTGCTCAATGGAATTTTCCTGCAATAAACCTGAACTTGGACAAGCTGACCAGCCAGAATGTTACCACCACTCATGCTGTGTGACCCTAAATGCCATTTCCCTTCAGGAGTTTGGTTCTGCTTTGAAAGCCTGGAGCGGTACTCATTTCCACAACTTTACTGGGTGAGCTATGTCACAACCCCACTCAGCAGGTCAGACCCTCTGCTCCCACAGTGCCAACCTCTGAGTGCAGTATTGTGAACAGGAAACAGAAACAGGGTAACCCTTCTGTCTGTTTTGTGGGTTCAAATCAATCTTTAGTCTCAAGTCCTGGAGGGATTCAAACTGTGAACCTCTTGTTAGTGTGCCCAATGTACAGGCTCAGATAATTCTGCTCTTCAGTGGGGGCCAGATATCTTTCACCTATGGGCACCTAACCAGGTGTACAAATGAACCCTTAAGTACTCTATTAAAGACCTCAGATAAACTCTTACCTTTTTCCAGTTTGGTAAAACCAGTAAGCTTTGCACAGTGTCAGCTTTAACCATATATGCTTCACTTGTCAAAAAAAAAAAGAATTTCAAAGGCACACCAAGCAGTCTCTTTAAAATGAGATGTTTACTTAAAATAGATAAAAATGTAAAATGTAAAACACAGAACAATATATCACAAAAAATTACACTCACTTAAAAAAAAAACAGGTTTAAAAGTTGCAATTTCCTACCAACCATACACTTAGCCTTGCCTAGCTAATGTATTCTTATACTCTTACAGTGCTGAAAGATGTTGTAGCTTTAGAGTCCAAACATGTGTGAGTCTAAAGGTCAGTCACAGCATAATTAAAAACTGTCTTGACCCTGCCTTCTCCATGATGTCACCCAGCTCCTCCTCTGTTTATTAAAATTATACAATCAGGATGTCTTGTCAAGCAGGAGGTAAATTAATTAAGGTGACCTCAGCAGAAACTCATTTCCTCACATGACTTCCCAATCAAGTCTGTAATTTTCCAAGTTCTTTCTTTCATCCATGAGCAGCATCCTGCTCTTAACAGACATCAAAGAGCATTTATGACGTAGCACCTAAGTGACATACGTGTATTCTTCCTCTAAACGTCATAAAAGTTTATGATTTCCAGCCTAGCAGCTGGCAGCTGCAGCTAAGCTAGATAAACAGGAGATCCTTAATTTAGGTCTCTTCTAGCCTTTAATTATCTCCTGGCTTTTCTCTTTTAGCGAAAACCTGGGGAGGGATGTTAATCCACAGGCTGTCTCAGCATGTCTCATGAGAGACACTCACTAACACCTTTTATATTACAAAAGCATAGATTAATCAGAACCAGCTGTTCAAGTGTTACAGGCTATTCCACATGTTAACCACCCTCTGTGTGAAGTAATATTTTTGAATGTTTGCCTTATTAAGCCCCCAGTCTGAGGCATGTCCCTTGTTTTGCATGCACTCACTAGCTGAAACATCTTTGTATACTCCACCCTGTCTCTCCCTTTAGTATTCGGAAAACCATGATTATGTCCCCTCTCAGCAGTCTCTTTTTAAGGCTAAATCATTTGAGTATGTCCAATCTCTCTAGCAAACCTTGCCTCATGAGCCACTAACGATCTTGGTAACCCTGTACTGTTAGACTTCATCTGCTCTGGCTGCTTGTCAACACCTGATAGCATAATCCTCTGCCTTTGCTATCATAACAGTTTCTACAGCAATAGACTGTGATGTCACTGGCAGATGATTATGATGTCAGGTGTGGACAAGCAAGCCATCATAGCTGAAGTCTAGGGGCAGTGATCCTGTTTTCATGTTAATGTTCAGTTAGAAAAAACAAGAGTTAAATACAGAAAATAAATGAACTGTAAGCAGCAATGGGTTCAAATTTTTGTTTCTTCAAAGGTTCTCCTTAGATGTCTGTGACCTTTTATTTTTATTTATTTATTATGTTATTCATTTCTTTGATGACCAGGTAAGTACACAGGTCCCAGAGACCGTTTTCAGGCATGCCTCGGACCATCTAGATGGCACAAACAGCAAATGATGAGGATGAGAAATACATGAGCCTCACCTCTTTGGTCTGTGTGGCTGGCTGTTTGTGTTTGTCTCTGTTAGTAGTTTAGTTTTGTTAATGTTCATGTGTTTCTGCTGGAGTAACTAGACCGTTCTTGGGCATGACATCTATGAAAGTTTCCTGGACTAAGAAACTGCAAAACATCACCACAAGGTATTGTCATTCTCATTATAAATCAACTTTTTGAAGCCATCAAAAGCAAAACAGAATCCAGCAAATAAGTTTTATAAGCCCTGAGTTGTGGAGTCCTGCACTGAATCTACATTTCTGTCTGACCCGTTCCAAAAGGATCTGTGCTTGTCTTTGAGATCTATTCACAACCATTTTGGAGAACAAAGGGAAGAAACTGACAAAGGAGTTTTACATCCTGCATATGCTCCAGGCCAGGGTTCATCACCTTCAGGAATTTAACATTCTGCTTCTTTGAGCTACAGTAACAATAGTTTACTGGTCCCCAGTAGTTCCCATTTCCTGTGGATTTGATTATTTTTCATCATTTGACTCCTGGTCCCTTGGACAAGATTATTATATTACTCAGACAGAGGACATAGAGGTAGGAGGTCTGAACTGGTCCTCACTAGGACCCCCTCCTCCCCAGCACAGCCCGTGGATGAGAGCCAGCGCTGCCCAGCGTCAGGCAGGTAATGGATTGCCCGGTCTTTGGGGACCTTGGGACACACCAATTTCTTTTCACCGTTTGCTGATAAAAGTTAAAGAAAAAAAATATTTGGATGTAATTTTATCATTTTAAATTTTTAATAATATGTAGCACTGTGCTTCAGTTGGATTGTGGGGGGCGCGGCCTGCACTCGTCTGCTTACTGAGCGATAAAACAATGTCGTTTGACAAAGTTGAAGATTCGGGTGCCAAAAATATCCAAAGTAATGTGGCATCCAGAACAGGAACTTGTTTTCAACGGGCATCTATCAAGAAATACCTGCCTGCTGACATTGGCATCCTAGCCAATGAGAAGGCTAGGATTCCCAGACCCATTTTCTAAACAGTAATACCAGTCAGGAGGTTATGGGCCATAGAACAAGGCTGCATTACAGCTAAAGCTAGGCTTCAAGCATTTCTCCTGTTGTAAGTTCTGGTGATTGACTGCAGTTCAAATAGGCTGTACTTTAACTAAAAGCTAGGCTATGATTGTTTCTGCAGAAGTAAGACTTGAAATTAACTGTAGAATGTCTTAGCCAGATAGCGATGTGCTTATCCTGTTAAAGACTATTATAAACACCAGCTTTAGGAACTGCTTTTCACTGTAACATAACCATAAATTAGGTCTACTTCCTGCTGTAGCTAGGGGGTAACTAACTGCAGTATTTTCAGCTAACCAGCCTGTGCTTATCCTGAATTAAGACTATTATAAGCTGACTAGGATATTACAGCTACCTAGCCTGTGCCTATCTTGAAATTAGTCTATTTCACCCTTACTAGATTTAGAATTACACCTCACTATAACATAATGGTAAATCCGGTTTACTTTCTGCTAGAGTTAGGCTCAGATCGTCCCTTCCTAAATAAGCCTGTTATTTTGACTATTTTACCTCAGCTAATCTGTAATTGCCTATCCTGATTTAATACTGTTAAAGCTGACTAAAAAGGCTTAAGCCTGACTAGTGCCTAAAATACTACATTAGTGCCAGGCAAATAAGTAAGAGAATAGCCTCCATAGGTGGTGGTGATAAAATAATTCTGCAGGGTGACATTTTTGGTTTGTCCCTTCCTGCCAGGCAGGGATACCGCTACAGGTAAATTCATTCAGTCGAATGTCACTACACAGAACTTAGGATCCAAACTCTCAGTACACCAGTAACAGCCAGTTTTGACAAACCAACGAGCTGCCTTACTGGTCCCTGTAAGTGAGGGATTACAAGCAGAAAATGAGGCTGTCTACAGTAAGTGTCTGCTGTCTGCTAGGAGTATACTAATAGTGATGGAAATTGTCTCGGATCATATAAAAGTTTCTCCAGAGGGAGCAAATGGACGCGAGAAAGTGACCTCTTTCACCTTCTCTAATCTAATAACCCATAAGGATAAAACCTCAATCAATAAC
The DNA here is from genome assembly GCA_016271365.2 of Neoceratodus forsteri. NCBI lineage: Eukaryota > Metazoa > Chordata > Ceratodontiformes > Ceratodontidae > Neoceratodus > Neoceratodus forsteri. Next base: position 795,487,390 of record CM028134.1, on the reverse strand, counting down.
TGGTACTTAAAGAGCATCAACACAGCAAAATTAGGGTGCTACTTAACGCCCATCCTATCCAAAGACCAAAGGGCTACAGGCGTCTGCAAAATTCATCACAGAACATGGCTTCACCTATTATATCTATCATGGTTGGGGACATCAACACAAACCCTGGGCCTCTTCTTGGGACCGATCCGCTATCATCACATAGTGGTTCAAACCTCAAGGACTAAAGGTTACACATGAACATTAGAAGCCTGACAGCAAACTTAGACGAACTAGAAGCATGGCTATCCCACTACTCCCCAGACATACTTGGACTAGAAACATAGAAACATAGAATCTGATGGCAGATAAGGACTGCTTGGCCCACCTTGTCTGCCCATTTCCTACCTAACAGATAAGCTGCAGATCCTAGTTAACCAACAGCCTAGTTCTTCCTACCCCCCACAAGAATTGCTTTATGTCTGTCCCATGCATTCTTGAATTCTCCCATAGTTTCAGACCCCATAACCTCCTCAGGAAGGCTGTTCCATGCATCTACAACCCCTCTGAAAAATACTTCATCACATTACCTCTGAGCTGTCCCCCTCTATCTTCAAATTGTGCCTCCTTGTTCTTGCACATCTCTTTTCTGAAAGATGCTACCCTCTTGGACTTTGTTGATTCCCTTGAGGTATTTTAAAGTTTTTATCATGTCCCCCTCTCCCTCCTTTCCTCAAGGCTATACATCTTAGCTCCTTTAATCTTTCTTCATATGTCTTCTGGTGCAGACCCTGCACCATTTTGATTGCCCTCCTCTGGACAGCCTCTGCCCTGTCTATGACTTTGGAGATAGGGTCTCCAGAACTGTACACAGTACTCAGATGTGATCTTACCAATGGTCTGTACAGAGGGCCAACAACTTCAAACTGAAACAACCGAAACATGGCTAAAACCAACATCCCAGACTCGTTATGTGCTATTAAGGGTTACACATTACTAAAAAGGACCATAGCTCCACCAAAAGGGAGGTGGAGTTGCCATCCTTGCCAGGGAACACCTAAAACTTACAGTACAACTCATGGATACAGCCAGCACCCTCGAAGCCCTACACATTTATTTATTTATTTAAGCATTTTACCAGGAAGGCATACTGAGCAGAGTGCTGCTCAATTACAGATGCATTCTGGGGAGGTGAGTACATAGGAAAATAGTTTACACAGTATAGACAAGAAAATACATAGTGGGAGAAATATTAACATTAGGATCTGGTTACATGTCAGTAATAGCTTGAGAAAGACAAATTGGTAACCACAGTACGTACAGTATGAGAAAACACTTGAAGTCAGGATTGACAAGTGAATACATTGTGGAAGATCACTAACATTTGGTTCAGAAACCATTACATACAGGATTGAGTGTGGCAGTTGGTAGCACAGTTACATACAGCAAGTGTATAACAAAATTAAGTTTAGAGCCATACGAGAGACAGTATAAGGTGAGTGGACAATAGTTAGATACTGATGAATTACAAATTTGCTAAGTGCCAACATTCCCAGAGAATTGCCTAGTAGTTGGTAGGCTCATAGACACAAGCACAGGTATGGATGAAATGATCTTGGAGCATGAAGTTTAGGTGCGACAGGGAGGTGAAGCGATGAATGTTAGCTGGGAGGGAGTTCCATAGCAAGGAATGCAGTAGCTGAACCCTGATTGCCCTGTGGAGGTAGACCGACATGGGACAGCTAGGGACATGCAGTCTGAGTTTCTGAGTGTGTATGATTGTGTGCTAGGGTTTGTTAAGATGTCAGAGATAGGAAGGGAGCTGCTGAGACCAATGCTTGGCTGTAATTTTGCTGATGAGTTAGCCTACGATAGTCAAGTGAGGTGAGGTTCATTGCTTGATATAGGGCACAGTGGTATGTAGAGTAGGGGCTGTTTAGGGCAAAGCAGCAAAAAGTGGGAGAGAGGATCCAGCCTAGCTAATATGGTCTTTGGACCGGCACTGTGAACTATGTCTCCATAATCGAGGACTGGGAGGATCATTTTATTTACAATGTCCTTCCTGGCTGGAAGGATATGTTGTCACGATTCGATAAAGTGCACCAAGCCTTGGGTGCAGCTTCTAAGTAAGGAGTCAATATGTGCGGAAAGTTGAGGTGCTGGTCAAGCCTGACACCGAGGTATCTGAAGGTGGTGCAGGACTCAGAGAGGACCCTTCCAGGGTGTGAAAACTAATGGTGAAGGGAGCCTAGAAATTTTCTGCCTCATCCCGAAGGTTAAGGAGACTGTTTTGCTAGCATTTAGGAGGAGGGTATTTGAGCAGAGCCAGTGCTGGACTGTGATGAAGTCGTGCTGAAGTCTGGACACAACTTCAGAGGGTGAGGGGCGGATCGTATAGCACCGTGTCATCTGCATACATTTGGATGGCGGAGTGTGTGCAGTAGTCCTGTTATAGGAAACACCAAGAAAGTAAACCTGATCTGTGCCTACAACCACCCAAGAGTGGCCTGCCAGGATTAACTAGCCTCATGGACTCTCTGGCCTCCTAAAAGGACAAAATGAAGTTCTACTAATGGGTGATTTCAATCTGGACTGGGCAGGGAAACACTCAGGATCTTATGAAGCGGCACTGGGAAAACTGCATCTACGCAGCTAATTATGTGCCCAACAAGAGTATTGCAACAAAGCAATCACAAATCGGTGCTGGACTGGATAGTCACAAACAGAGTGGAACATACAAGGACATATGGAACACTTCTTGACTACATCAGTGACCACACCCCATTTTTTGTGTCTAGAGCACTCATATCCCAAGCCTCCTTTCAAGGAAATTCAGTTCCATGATTTTTCTAAAATTGCACAAGAGACCTTCGTGCTGACCTCAACAACATAGACTGGGCCCCAATCTACCAAACAAAGATGTTGGAGTTGCAGTGGCTTTTCTCATAAACACCCTGTAGGAGGTGCAGAACAAACACGCATACCCCTAAAAGAAGTGATGTCTGTCGCTCCTCTACTATTCTGTATGCAGACAACATGGTACCGTACACAAGTGCCAAAGACATAACCACTATAAATTCCACACTAAACACCAATTTTGAATGACTACATACATGGCTAACGTGCAAGAAGCTAATCCTAAATGCCAAAAATGGTGGCCATGATGTTCAGCTCAGCACCGAGGATCAAAGCTCAGACATCTGCACTGTCAATCTCAGGGACATATGAAACCCTATTGGAGGTGGTGGGCTCCTTCAGGTACTTAGGAATAATGCTGGACCCCTCGCTGACTTTAACCTGCATGTAGCCTCCACCTGCAAAGCTGTAAATATAAAACTGGGGCTGGCCTACAAAATCTGTTCCTCGCTAAACATGGCAGCTAAACTGGCCATCACACAGGAATTCTTAGACCCAGCCTCACCTATGGCATAGCGACCTTCAAGATGCAAACAAAGGGGTACTACAAAGGTGGAACACCTGCTACAATAACATCTGCTGCTTTGCCTTATCGGTCCCCAGGTGGACCCACAGGTGTATACTGTAGTCAGGTCTAGGTTGGCTCTCCCCTACCTCTTTGCGCTTACACTGCAGGATGTACAATTGATTCTGTCATTAGATCTGGCACACCAGAGGTGCTGGCCTGCCTGTTACGTCAAGCAAAACAAGCTTATCCACTCAGGTCGGCAGAAAAACGTACCTTAGTATACCTATATATTGCCACAAAAATGGGAGAACAAGCCTTTTCAGCATTGGCCCCAAGCTTTGGAACACCCTGCCCTCATATATTAGGCTCTCCAAATCACACCAGGTGTTCAAAATGAGCTACGTGCCTACCTCATGGGTACTGATAGATGCACGTGCACTCAAATCACTGGAGCACTCGCCTAGTATAGCTCTCCCAAATCTAAAGCACTTTCCTTATCAGTATGCCACGTTTTAATGTGGGAAGGCTTACTCTCTCTGGTTGTGACCACCTGTTTCTTGGAGGGACCTGCACTACCTGATCTGTTGCCATATTGATCCATATGCTGCTAACCCCTGCACTAGAACACGTTTTGTATGATTTCTTCCTCAGTTATTGTTTCCGTTTGCAACTGCCTCGCCAACTGTGATGCAGCAATACCTGATATATCTATTATAGTCTAGTTTCCTTGCACTAAATCATGTGATGTTATCTGTCTCTGACTTACTATTGCCTCTGTATGTAACTCTGTATACAACTGTATCTCTGTATGTAACTCTCCCGGTCGTGCTTGAAAACAGGTAAGGTTTCTTGTCTAGTGCAGTTACCCAGTAAACAAAAACTAAATAAATAAAATAAATAAATTTACAGTATACAGGCACATAAAGTTTAGAGATTACATACACAGACATTCAGAAATAAGCAAAATTATAGGACAATAATACACACATGTGCAGTTAATACATAAATGAGCAATTTCAGTATACAGTAAAACAATAAGCAAGGTTCAGCTACAACCAGTGAGACCATATAAGGAAGAAATTAACTAATAGTGCACTGTATTTAAAATGAAATTAGAAAAAACAAAAAGACACAGGTGTCAGTGTGGCTCAGTTGGTAGCACATCTGCCTCTGGACCAGAAGGTCATGGGTTCTCATCCCACACTGGGATTGGACTTATACCTAAAATGCTGGCATCCGAGTGCAATATTAGGGGTGCTGTACTGCTGGGGTGTGCCATCCTTCAGATGAGATGTTAAACTGAGGTCCCTTCTACCCATCCGTGGGTGTCCAGGTGGAAGTAAAAGAACCCAGGGCACTCTTTGCAAAGAGCAGGAACATTCCCGTATCCTGGCCAACATTCCCCTTCCCATAAACCAGTTCATGCAATTGTCCAGGCTGTGTGTGGGTGTTGTGTGCAATATGGCTGCTACTACAAATTCAGTCACTTCACTACCAGTCTAGCATTGCTTGTAAAAGTGTGTTGGGATACACTGTGTATAAAGCACTATATAAATGCTGATTCTTCTTATGTGGTTGCTAGTGCCCAGCCCGTAGTACAATATGTCTGTAAAGGACAGTCTTTGGAAACAGTTGATCACATGACAGCCTAGTCATGTTTGTGAAAAGTTTAGTTTTAAATGAAACTGTTGCTGGGTGGGGATTGGCGTTTATTTATTCATTTGGTAACCAGGTTGGTGCACTGATCCAAAACCTTTTTCAGGCATGGCCCAGGCCAGAAACTGGCACATACAATGTAAAAATACAGTGAGAGAGCAGCGTGAATCATACAGAGAACATAACAGTGTAGGTCAAGCTAATAGAGAAAATATAAGGTAAACAGTACCAGGTACACCCACAGTTTATATTTAGTACACCCAGAGGTAGGATACTCTAGAGGAATTCTGACTGCACCTTTGTCTTGTGACTGAGTAGATAGCTCCCTGTATTTAACAACTTACAGAATGATTTGTACCTCAATTGTATGTTATTTGTGAATAAAACTAGACTTCTTGTTTTATAATACTATCTGCCTCTGAAGATATTATTAATGGTATGAAAAGTGACATCTCTGGAGAATACACACATATTTTCCAATATGGAAAGGAAAGTGTCACAATTCAAGCTGCAACTTTTGTGAAAAAGCAGTTTAAGCGCTCACTAGAACCAGGTGGCAATGCCTACAGTATAGACATGGGCAAACTGGCACTCATTACTCGGAGGTACACATGAAAAGACACAACAGTTAGTGCAAAGGGGAATTTCTTTATTCAGTGCCCAGACACTGATGTCCAATACTGGGTAAACAGGCTAGCAGTTAGGTTAGGTAGCGGTAGGGGAAGAAGAGGAATTTGTTTAACCAGGAAGGCACACTAAGCTGGAGCTTGTTTCCAGGTGTGACCTGGGAGTAAAAGGAAGGTAAGTGACTTGCTCAGGGTCACACAGAATGCAAGTGGGGGCTGTGGGATTCAAACCCAGCTCTCTAGGTTTGGAGCACAATACCCTCAACCACTATGCTGTACTGCCTCCTCACATCCTTGCTTTGTCTGAAAAACAGTCCTACTGCTACCTAACTGCTTGCCTGTGTGCCCTGTATTTGACAGCCCTATTTGGGCACTGAATAAAGAAATTTACCTTTTGCACAAAGCAAGGATTGTGCCTTTTCTTGCACAGCCCCTCCCCCCACCGGGTGGTGAGTGACATTTTTCTGTCTCCTACAGCTTATATCTAACCAAGTACCATCAATCCTAGTGTGAACTGCCTTTTCCATTGAGTATAGGCATGCGGAAAACCCTGACTCATGAATCCGACTGTCTTCCCTAAGGCTTCCTGACAGGAGGCTAAGCAAGTTAGCCAGGATTTAAGAATCAGCCTAGACAAGTCCACAGAACAACCTGTGAGCTTAAGGAAATGTTTTAATTCATAACCAGCCAATCCATAATATGCAGTGGGAACAAAGGGAAATTCTTGTCATAACATGTTCTCTTTAGGGATTTTAGAATTAACTCAACCTTGAAACTAAATACTGCTTCCCTGGAAGGATTTCATTACTTCAGATCCAACTTTTAATCAAATCCAAGTTGCAGTTAACTCCGTCTCTAAAAAATTAGAAAAGTTAAGATACCTATTTATCCAAAATATGAATAAAATATTATGACCTAAGGGCTAGTGGCAATACTAAGAATCCACATGTCTGCCTTAGAATTCTTTTTTTTTAATGTTATCTTATTTTGCTGCCCTATCTTGACTGGTTGTAATATGCTTGTGTGTTTTCTGTAATGACAATTACTGCATAGTTAGTTATTCTGGGGAATGTTATCAAGTCTGCAATGCATTTTCTCAAAATTTTTCATATTGTGTTATGTAATAGATTGTAATAGCCTTTTATTCTGAAGCTGATCAATAAAGCATTTAACCATTCCTTCTCTCTCTGTTCCCCCACCCCCAGTCCCTTTTATCTGAAACCAGACATCTGGCCCAGGACAAAACAGAGTAACTTTCTTGTATCCTATCTGTTTAATATTGTAACCCCAGTCCACAAGGCCTGCCTAAGCCCTGACATGTGATTTATTTCAAATCTCAATTTTTGCACCAGGAATAACCCTAATGAAGTGAATTCTACTTTTCATAGGGGACCTGGTGGAGACAACAGAGTTGAATCAATTAAACATTTTAATTGCACACATTTGTAACAAATAACAGTACAAGCCATAACACTATGCAGACACATTTTACAAACTGAAATAGTAACCCTACAGAAATCATACAGTATGTAATGTAAGGCAATTGCAGTGAATCTTTTAAAGTCAAAGCAGCTTTTTAATGTGGATCTGTTAAATGTAGCAGTTTTTAGTGGTTAAACTTTTATTCACATTTTGTAACTTTTCACAAACATGACATGACATGCATAACAGCAGTTAGAACCTAATAAGTAAAAGTAAGTAACGATTAACAATATTACACATTATAATCTATCACCTCAGCCAAATATATTTGTTAGCAAGAAGTTCTTGTGAACGGGAGACCATAGCGACTCATTTGGGGGTTTAAAAAGGCATCAATATTAATCGGGTTCTGATCGCAGGTAAAAGTTTTTGAATGTAGGTAACCATACCCAAACCTTAAACTTTGCCTATTTGGTTACATGTCAGACTTTAGTTCAGGCATTTTCTAATGAATCCATTTGTCTCATTTGAAACATGTCCATCAACTATTGTAGAAATCCATGTGTTTTTAAGTATTGTCAATTTGCACAATGTAAAGTGAATGTATTGACTTGAATCTATGATTTTATCATAAAACTTTTATACCTTTACATTTTGTAAATGCAATATCTAAACAAATAACTTATCTGTCGCTCTATCAATCTAAATTTGTAACAAAATCTTAGCATGACATTACAGCTATTGTATTTCTGGTGTAGTGTGCAATACAGGCAGTGTACCTGATGATCAAAGTCAGTAAAACTTTCTAAACCAGGTATGACAGGCCATCAGCCCTCATTCCACCTGAGATGTTGTAGTTGTGCACTGAAAATCAGTGTACAAATAGTGGAATGAGTATGGTCTCCAACTTACATAAAGGTGTCAGTTTTGTATAGGGCAAGAGGGCTCAGTTTCTTATTGTGTGCCAGCATCCCATGACGGCTGCTACCCACTCTGATCTGGTTGGGGCAGACTTTCATTCACCTTTTTGGAAAAGTATAAGGTCTACCTCCAAACCTGCTGACAGAAGCCAGTTAACATGCAGGTGGTGAGTTACCATCACTTTTAGGTGTCTCCAAATATAATAAAGAGGTTCCACGTCATAACGGTGATCACCGTTAGGGTGACATAACAATGCCAAAAAACAGTTTAGCGATGTGACTCACCAGCGCACAGCAAAAGGGCACAAGAGACTTACAATTTTAAATGTTTGCAGGGGCTATATATTGCCTCTCCTACTTTAGGATTCTCAACTCCAGGGGTACATGTTGGAGGGAGGAGCAAACCATGAAAAAAAATTCAGGCCAGGCACAACAAAACATATTTGCACCCAAATCCAGCACCCTGTTCACCCAAGCCTGAACCCACCCACCACATCACGGGACCAGCTCGGCAGCTCACGTGGCACCACATCTCAAAACCCACCTCCCTCCCACCCCTCGCTAAGCATGCTCACTTCCCCGATATGTACATGAGCATCCTGTCACTATGCATGAACCCACCCCATCCAGTTGCCCTACCTTGTCCGAGTCTCTGCTGACATGCACCATGATTGAGTTGCTGTTTTGTTTGCACTCAATTGTGGTACTGGTGTACTGGTGTTAGGGAGAGAAGAGTGAAACACTAGTTGACATTTTCTGTCAATGGTGTTCCAAAACTCTGTCATCCTGGGGCAGGTCCACAGGACATGTAACAGGCTTCCCTTGGGTGTCGCACATCTTCAGCAGTTATTGTTGGGTAAAGGCAGAATTTATGCAAGACCTGGGGACTCCTATATACCTGTAGTGCAGGCAGCGCAGTTTTGAGGTACAGTATTCCAAATGTTGAAAGCGTCATAGGAAAGGCCTTCTCAATATAGTTGTTCATGAATCCAGGTATTGACAGCTGTAAAGCTAAGACTACAGAAACCTATGTATGCAATTTTAGATAATTCCGCACCTATAGTAACAATATATAGCATGTGCTGATACACCCTAGCGTACCAATTTCCTATTAATGCACAGTGTATATCTCCTGTCAAGTACAACTATTTGTATTTACAAAATGAATAAAGTTGAAGAAAAAAAAGAAATGGCCTTATCTCCAGTTTCGGTGCTTATCTTATGGAATTTGAAGTAAAGTTTTGTCTTGTGAGGAGAATTACAAGTAATAGCTGTCCAGGTAGGAGGGCATCATTTTTGGTAGCACTTGTGAATTAAAACTAAAGGTACTATTATTTTTATGTTGCTCCATGGCCAACAAATATAGTATGTCATCATGATGTCAAAAGGAGAGAGTGTAAAGTGACAGAAACTATTAAAAATCACTTTAAGCCTGCCAAGAAGAGAACAGGACACAGACATGTAGCATCTTCATAATCAACGGCAGGAAGGATTATATGTTTAAGAATGCTTTTTAACTTTCATTGTGAATCAATGTTTCTTTTTATGTAAGACACCTACAATAATTTACATACAAATAATATAATCTGTATGTGTCTCAAAGAGAGCCACATGTTGATTTTATTTTCCTAAATATGTATAAGTGTCAACAACATTGGCGGTTGGCCATTAGCTGAAACTAGCTTCACAGATACTGTAATTTAGTTTGCTGAGCTGTCGTTTACTACCAATAATCAGAGCACTTTTTTAATATTCATTACCAATACGTTATTGCTAAACCATTTCTCATACTGTCATAATACATATCAAAGGGCTGAGAGGGTCTATCATTTTGGCAGGTGGCTCTGGGCTCATAGTTTTTTTTTTGGTCTTTGGTAACCGGTAAGGCCCACTAGGCACAAGTGCCATTTTCAGGGGCGACCTGGGATCACTGGGTGGTTAAATGACTTGCTCAGAGTCACACAGTATGCAAGTGGAGGTTGTGAGAATCAAACTCAGGTCTGGTCTGCTGGATGTATCAAGCTCTTTCACACCTCTTTCCTCTAACCTCTAGGTTATAGTGCCAGCCCAACTAGTTGTAAATGTTTGTTTCCAGTGGAGCACTGCCTCCACCCAAGGACACTACTTTCATACAGCTGGCCTAGAGGCCAGTGGCACTTGTCTCTTCCTAGCCACACTTGGCTGTTTCTGTCTGCTGAGGATGAGGATCTCAGTTGTAACTTCAGTGGCTGCATTAATTGCTTAGCACCATACACACCTATGTTGACTGGCTAAAAACTTGGTTTAATTACAGACCCCAAATTTACTTTCTAATCTTCAGTGCCTCCATTAGCATTGAGTCACTGTTCACAGCATCAGGCAGCTACAAAGGGAACAGACTTTAGGTTATCCATAATAGAAGAACATGTTTATTAACATTTGTGTACACAGGCCTCAGGATGTACTCATACATCAGTTAGTTTTGCAGTAAAATTATTGATGTCCTTCCAGGTACTGTCGACCCAATGGAACATGTTGACTAAAGAAGGGTGCAGTTATCACCATTCCTGTTAGGGGCCATGACTCATGGTTTCAATGGTGAATGCCAGGTGTCAGTGGTGGGACTCGGGGGGTAGCATCGTCCACTGACCCCAAAGTAAAGAGCATTGTAGTAATCAAGCCAAGTTGCCACAAGCGTACAGTATGTACTAGAGACACAAAGTCACTGAAGGATGAGAGATCTAATTTGGCTGATGTTTCTTCGATGGTAAAGCCACTTTGGTCTACAACCGACATCTGAGACTCAAGTGCCAGCCTTCATCAAGAATGCCCCCAGATTTTTCAGCTTTGTGGCAGCCAAAAGCTTTGCCAAGCTGAACCAAAGCCCACCTTTTTCTGCAGCTGCAGCTCTCCCCTATTACCAGGATCGACTACTAGTACTTCAGTTTTGTCAGGGTTGAGAAGCAGTTTAATGACATCTAGTCCCAGATCTTGGCCAGCCACTTGTTAAGCACATTCACTAAATCTGGCATCCCGGGGGCAAATGGCAAGTACAGCTGGATATCATCTGCATAGCAGTGAAACTCCTGTTCATATCTAATGATCCTCCCAGTGACAGCATATACACTGCAAACAACATGGGCAAGAGGACAGACTATTGGAGAACACCACAAGTCAGTGACCCTGGGCAAGAGGAGAAATCCCTCAACACTACCCTCTGTGTCCTGTCCCTGAGGAGGGCTCAGATTAGCAGATGACTTTGCCAATGAGATCTATGTATTCCCTCAGCCGACCCAACAACAGCCTCTGGTCTACAGTGTCAAAGGCTGAGGAGGAGATCAGGAGAGTGAGTTAACTGCTCTCTTCTATCCCTCACTCTGAGAAGGTCATTGTGCACCCTGACCAGTACAGTCTCAGTACGGTGCTTAAACCTAAATCTGGACTGGAGAGGCTCATAGATGTCATGCACTATGAGGTGTGCATTGAGTTGCAACACAACCACTTTCTAAATAACTTTAGATAAGAAAGGTAGGTTAAAGACAAGTCAGTAACTCCCCAGGTTGTCATGGTCCAAAGATGACTTCTGCAGAAGAGGCCTCATCAGTGCATTTTTGATGCGAATGGGAAAAATCCTCCAGCAAGATCTACTGGACAATCCCAGTGAATACCAGGCCCAGTTGCCCAACACAGCCCACCACTAGTCACGTCAGATCTGGATCCAGTTCACAAAGGTTGGTTGCAGCGCAGAAGTCAATTCAATCATATTTTCCACCATCACTGGCTTAAACTCTCCCGTGACAGGTGATCAAGTCTATGGGGTGTTGGATAAACACTGCTGGGTTGCCACAGCCCACTTGGGGAGATCCTAGCTTATATAGGACACCCTGTTTAAGAAGAATTGAGCAAACTCCTCACATTTAGTGGGCGAAAGAACTCTCATACATACGTAACATATGAAATTGCCGGGCAGAAAAAAGGCCCACAGGTCTATCAAGTCTGCCTAATTGTGCAGTTCTTAGTTTCATATCACTACAGCTGCCCTACCCCACCCAAATCCCTCCTTCCTCCTCTTCCAGGTTCTTCCCCTTTTGTGTTTTTGTCTGTACAACCCTGCCCTTGACTCTATCCCAACCCCTAAAGCTATCCACTGTCCTTTGAGCGATTAACTCCTCTGGCAGTGCATTCCAACACCACCCTCCTCTCTCTCTCTCTCTCTGTAAAGTAGTGCCTCCTCCATCTTCCTCCTAAATCTTCCTCTTCCAACTTCAGACTATGCCCCTAGTGACCCTTCCCCATTTAAGCAGAACAATCCTCCTCCCCAACTTTGTTTATGTCTTCAAGTACTTAAAGGTGTCTATCATGTTCCTCTTACCCTTCTGTCTTCCAGCGAGTACATGTTGAGCTCTTCAACCTTTCCTATATGGTAACTCCCTGTCCCATGATTATTTTTGTAGCCCTACGCTGCATCCTCTCCAGTAATTCTCATCCTTTTGAGGTATAAGTACCAGTGCTGTACATAGTACTCCAAGTGTGGCCTCACCAGTGATCCATATAACGGCAGAATGACCTCCTTTTTCAAGAGGTGATCCCTCTGGCAATGCAACCCAGCATCCTGTTTGCCCTTGCTGCCGCCTCCTACACTGTGCTGATACCTCCGTGTCCCTGTGATTATTACCCCAGGTCCCTTTCCTCCTCTGAAGCCATTACCTGCACTCCCCAGCCAGTAGCTGTTCCTGGGATTTCTAACTCAAGGTGCATGACCTTGCACTTCTCAGCATTAAACCCCAACTGCCACTCCCTAGACCAGTGTTCGGGTTTAGCTAGATCCTCCCTGAATGCCTGCCTCTCTTCGTCATTGTCACTTTTGCACAAATCTTGGTGTCAACTGCGAACAGGCAGATCTAACTCTTGACCCCTTCTGCAATGTCTGCAATGAGACATTAAACAAAACAGAGGCCCAGCACTGAACCGTGCAGTACTCCACTTGTTACTGGCTGTGGCTTGGATTTCTCCCCTTCGACTCACCCTCTGTTGTCTGCCTGTAGCAACAATAAACCCACTCCACCATTCTTCCCCACCCCTGTCCTCAGCTTGCCTATTAACCTCCTGTTAATGAGCGCCCAGACAGGTCAGACAAAGTAACCTATCTAAAGTCTGAAAGGGATGAGCTGGTCATTTCCTCCTGGCAGCAATTTCCCATGACAGAAAACCTGCCTTCTTCTGGGCAGTGCCCTCTGGTATTCACCATAATGAATATTCAAAACCAATTTGTCTTTCTGAGCCCTGGATCTTATCCAGCTCCAGCCTCCAACCCTTGCTTTCCTCTCCCTTGCCTCACTGTCATACTATGGCAAGCCATGACATGAAACAAGTGGGCATACGAATAGTGTCATCTGATCAGTGTTGGGTAGTAACGTGTTACAAGTAGCAGCGTTACTGTAATCAGATTACATTTTATAGTAGAGGGCAGTAGTTATAGATTACTTATAAAGAAAATGTAATTTTCGAGTTACTAATTACATTTTCTTATAAATGTAGCGTTAGTTATAGCATAATGTAATATATTGTGCCCTTTTTCCTTGCTGTTCTTTGCTGGGTCAAAATCAGGCTGAAATTGTAAAAATGCAGCTTTTTTGCGGGGGACAGGAGGGCACCACACTGCAGAAGGGCAGTTCTCCTCCATTGTGGCCAAGACCAACATCTGCTGTGTTTGTCTGGTTGAGCAGTGTGATTGGAGGAGGAGGCAGACTTAAAGCAGAACAGGCACCCTTACAAGTGTCATTGGTGCCATTTTGAGAAGCGGAGAGAGCAGAGTGTAGAGTGGTGAGGAGGGGTGAGCAAGGACTTGGAGCAATTAAAAAATGTCACAAAGAAAAGCGAAAGAAGGAAAGAAAAGAAGATGATAGTAGTGAGTAGATCGGGGACAGCCGGGGTGGTGAGAGCCTGAGAAGCTCAGGAGAGTTGGGAAAGATGAGAGTAGAGGTGGGAGGAGGGTTAAAAAATATCTTCATCCTCCGTCAGTCAATGCCAGGGGCCAGGGGAGGCCAGGGCAAATAAAAGAGTCATCTGCCTGCAGCCGGGGCAAGCTGGTCAGGGCTAGCTGCATGTTTGAGTCGCTATCCAGAGAAGGAGGATACATCAGGGCAGGCACTGGCCTGGGCAAGTGAGTGGTGGATACAGAGGCTCTGTGGAGCATGCGTGGTCCATGGTGGCAGTCAGCGGATGAGTAGCTAGCTGGGCCTAAGCTGGAGGCCAGCTGAGGAGAGCGAGGGAGTAAAGTGGAAGAGAGGAGGCAGAGGCAGGAGAAAGCTATTAGGCCAGATAGAACTTCAAGTTGGGCCAGGTGGGGTACAGCAGTAGACCAACCGGCAGCAGCGGAGGACAACACGATGTCGACAATAGTAGCCCACCACAAGTCAACACTGCACCATGAGGGGTTGCTGTTGGAGAATGCAGCACGCAGGCCTGCCACAGCACAGTCAGCAGACAGCATCAGCAGCACAGCCAGCGATAACATTAACAGGTAAAAAGTATGAAATATCAAATATGATTATCCAATCTTTCATTAATGTCAAAAACTTAAAACAATACAATAACAGTCAGAACAAGTGGCATGAGGCAACTTAATTAAAACAAGCCTAGCTGGTGCTTATTATTTCTTTAATTTTGGAATCCAAAACAGGTGGCAATGCATGCAGGCAGACCTGAGGCCTGAGCAGTACAAGCACTATAGTAGGAATCGGATCACTGGGGTGGGTCAGTCAGTCAGACTGTGGTGGACTGGAGTCTGGATCATGGATATGTGGATGTCATGCCATGTCTGAGACTGTGTAAAATGTGAAATGATCAAATTAAGCTGTCTCAGCCACTCCAGCCACTGTAGTGGAGTGGCCATGCCTTAGAATTTTTATTTGTTTTAAGTATAAAATTAAAATGATGTCTGTGTTTGTTTTGATAAAGAGTCCAGCGGACCAGAAAGCGTGTCAGGTTTTAAAATGAATGTTTAAATTATTACCTCCGTGTGGCAGCTTTATTTGTGGTGTCCTACCTAAAGGCAACCCAACTTACCACAATCCTCCCTCCCAGGCACTGACTGTTTCTCTGTCTTTGTCTCATTTTTGTTTGTGTTACTCTACCTGCTCCGACCGACCATTATGAATTGCCTGGAGTGGCCTGTGATTGGCTGTTATGATTCTAACAGTGGCCCCAGCCTTTAAATGTATTAATCCCTGATCCTGTTAGTTTCTCCTTTCTCTTGTGCAATGACCCCATCCACAGGGGTACATCATTTTGGGTCGAGACCCAAAGTGAGTATGCTTTCATGATACGCAGAACAGCATCCCTCCTCCCTGTGTCCCAAGGTCTCTGCCAGAGAGGTGGTGGCTGTAGTCCTGTGGGATGATCATGTGGTCATGTTGCTCTCCTTCTCAGAAGGATGAGGTCATCTGGACCATTGAAACAATGCTTGAGTCTCCACCCCTCCCCACAGGGCTGGGCTCATTCTTAAACCTAGATCACCTGTCATGTGTCACATGAAGTAACCCTTGTGATGTAGACAGTCAGCTCTGAATGCTGTATCATTTCTTTTAATATAAAATGTATTACTGAATGTCTCCTGCTGAAAATCAGATGCTCTAGGAGTGATCTCACTCATCTCCCCAGATTTCAGCTGAGAGATGGAAGCCATAAGGAAATGCTGACAGCATGTGAGTTCACACACACACTCAGTTTTTAGAGACAATGTGTTACATGGAAGACTTTAATCAAGGATCCTGTTTCTCTGGAGTTAATTACAGACTTGTTTAAGTTAATTTTGTTAAGAGAAAATCATAAACAAGGTTTATGACGTTAGAAGGGTTAGAAGGTTGTTACACAGGGTGCAAGGTTGTAAATGTCCCTGTGAAGTCTGTGTGAGGAAAATACAGCATGAGATCAAAAGAAGTGTCATTTGAAGGACATGAATTATGTTAAAGTTGCAGAATGTAATACTTTAAAAAAAAGACATCCTGTTTTTGTATAAGATATATATTTTATATATATCTATCCTGAAGGGAGAGCTAGGTGACCTCCTGCAAGAGGTGGGGTAAAAGCCAGCTTTTAAATTATTCAGTTTTACTTCACTGACACACTTTTTACCTAGACTCTGACTGAGGAAATATCTTTGCAGCACTTGTAAACAAGTATTTAGAAGATTTCAAATCTAATTACTGTAAGTAGGAATTTGCACTGTTTAAAACCTTGTTTCTTTTAAAAGATTTGTATGTCTGGTGGTCTAAGAGTTCTGTATTTTACGTTTTCATATTTTTAACTATTTTAGTAAAATTCTTTTTAGAACTTACTTGGTCTGTCTTTGACTTCTTTTTAGTTGTAAGAAAAGTATATGGTTATTGCAGATACTAAACATAAGCTTGAATGGTGGTACCAAACTGGAAAGAGAAGCGTTTTAAATCTGAGGTCTTTATTAAGGTTTTAAGGGTTCATCTCTGTATACCTGGTTAGGTGCCCGTAGGCAAAGATATCTAGCCCCAAAGACAGAAATATCTGACCCTGTGCATTGAGTATGCTAGCAAAAGGTTCACAGTTTGAATCCCTCCAGAACTTGAGACCAAAGGTTGATATGAACTCACAAAAACAGACAAGAGGGTTGTTTTGTCTGTTACACTGTTCACAAGACTGCACTCAGAGGTTGGCACTTTTGGAGTGGAGGCCTGACCTGCTGAGTGGGTTTGTGACACCCTATTGCTGCACCAATGGGCCATCTTGGACTACAGTTGTCTTTTTAGAAAAAATATATATATTTCTTTCTTATACCCTGTGTCCAGTGAGTCCACCCTCTGTGTTGAATCCTGGTGAACAACAACAGGGAGTCATCAACACACACAGTATTTGTAGTGTTTATAGTGTTCTAGGAGGTGGTTGAGGGTGGAGGTGCCATATAGGGTGCCAAGCATTAAGCAACAAATATTAAAATATAATTGTAACTTGAAATGGCCTATCGGTGCAGCAGTGATAGGGATACTACTGATCTGGTTTTGTGTATGAGCCTATTAGGTTGTCACAGGCCCTGGGGGTTTGGGAGGCTGGAGAATTTCAATTGATGACCAAGGCCAGGGCTTCTTCTGGTGGTAGGAGGCGATACACCTCCCGCGTGGCTACTTCCACCTGTACACTGCACGAAGGTGGACAGACCATTTGGAACAGAAGGAGGCAGGGGATGCTTGCTGTGTATCAGAAGAACATAGGCAGCTACAATGCAGTAGAGGAGGGTAACTAGTCTAAAATGGTGCAACAGTTGCTTCCAAATACCTGTGAGGAGAGACTGAGGGATTTCAACACATTCCGTACGTTGTGGAAGATGATGTGTTTTGTTGTTTTACCTGTGTTAGCAACAGTGCTTTTCAGTGCCTCTTTCCACTACTTTTAAGCAATGAGGCATGACCTTGGTTTGATTAACAGTCTGTTAATCACACCCTAGGGGTGATGTGTGTGGCACGAACGAGGCGCAGCCAAGCACCATATTGCCCTAGGGTGATTAACTGACTGTTAATCTGACCTGGGAGAGCCTTATTGCTATTATAAAAAAGTAATCCCAGTGAAAATGTGAAAAGTATACTTTTGAATGTTGTCCTTATATAGAGGAAATTTTTACAAAATAGTTGGTTATTCCACCAACAGCTGAAGAATGTTGGTTAAAATCAGAATGCATCATTCCATTCATAAAGCATTGCTAAAGGACGGAATGTTGAAAGGAAGAATTTATGTGCCATGGTGATTGAGCACATCATGACAGTGTACTGACAGGGATTAAAGTAATGTAAGGCTGTTTGAATAATCCTAACAGCCAATCAAACTGCAGCATTTCTGAAAACCTTTGTATAATAATGCTTCTTTACTATTACTTTATTTATAGGTCAATGTGATGTTTTTTTTTTAAAGGAGCACTGGACAGAAGATTCTGGATGAAGAAATCTGAAGATTACACCAGCATACATAAGGTAAGTCAGCGACAATGATAAGTCATAACCACCACTGATCTTGAGACTTGAGTTGAAGGTCATGTACTGTACTCTGATGACTCTGCCTTACAGGGATGCTAGTGTTGAAGGCAGTCAGTCATGCAACTTACAGATTGATGCATCGACCAGGATTCTGATCACATTTTCTGATTTAAGATTTTCAAAGATGCAGTCTAAAAGTCATGTAAATCATAACTGAGATGGATACCTCTAGACTGCAGTGGTATAATATCCTGCTTCTGTCAGGTCAGTGTTTTAAGCGAAAAGATGTTCCAGGACTAGAGGGCATGGGATGAAGTTGGAGGGGGCGATTCAGAGGAAACGTGAGGAAGAATTTCTTCACAGAACGGGTGGTGGACAAGTGGAACACCCTGTCAGAGGAAGTGGTGGGGGCTGAAACAATCACAGGATTTAAGAATGCATGGGATAGACATAAAAGGAATTCTGGAGGCTAGGGGTAAGGGGCAACAGACTTCTAAGAAAACATAAACTGAACTTACAAGCTCAAATGGGCAGACTGGGTGGGCCATAGGCCCTTATCTGCCAACACTGTCTATGTATCTATGTATGTATCTATGATCCCCTCCACTCGAATACCCCTTCAGACTCACAGCCTGTATGAATGTAGAATCCCTAGTGTCCAGTGATACCCAGTCCCCTGTATCAAGCAGTCCATATATCCACACAACATTGTCAGACACAGCAACTGGCACGGCACACCTTCTGTCTCACCACCGTCCACCACAGCCAGCCACCATTTGTGCTGTCAGCTGTGCAGCTGTGCAGTTGCTGACAACAACTCATATTGCAGTACACTGTGGTGGTGAGTGGAGGGATGTTCTGGTCACAATCTCCTGTGGTAGACAGTGGGGTGATGCTGCATTCATGGTACTAGGAGTTGTGGGTGGTGGTTATCACAGTCCGATGACTGGGTCTGGGTGGTGGGTTCATCTCAGGGTCTAGTGGAAAATGCAGTGATACTTGACACTGCAGTGCCTACGTAGATATGGATGTGTATTCTATTCTGTGGTGGATGGGCTACTGGCTGCAAGGTAGAGAACAGAATGTATTATGGAGGATTGTGGTTATGTAGGTATTTAAACAGTAATTTAATTATGTGGGGGGATTCGTTTATGTACTGATTAATCCACTGACTGTGGTGTTATGTACGAGGCATGGCCGAGTGACATATATGCAACATGGGCTGATTAACTAACTGGAACAGTAACATAACCTCCTGTTTCTCGTTCGTTATTGCTATTATTAGAATTGGGTTACAATTCAGATTACTGCCATTTGCATAATATTTTTCTAGTTTCCTTATTTTTGTGTGAAATTAGCATAACATTGTCCCTGAACTGCATAGGGTGTTTTTTTATTCTGCGCAGTGGGGTAGTGAGATAAGCACTGTCTTAAATCAGAGCACTTGATTTCTTTTTCAAAGTTCATTACAGTTCAGTTTTCCATTACATGATTTGTTGGAACTTGGGCCCTTGGTCATCTCAGCAGCTGAGCCAAGTATGTGAACATTCGCCAGGTTTCTGTGATACGTGTCAGGAGGAGGGTAGCTGACTCATTGACTGAGGGGCATGCGTTCAGTGTCTGGTGGTGAAGTGGAGTGAGGTAAGTTTGTTACATTTTATTGTTGGGTACTGTGCGACTCCTGTTGATGTCATCGCCAGCCAGGCAGCACAAACAGAGCAGGAAAGGATGGAGTGTGTTCAAATCCTCCCTCAAGTCAAGTGGCAAAACATTTAGAAGTAGTAGAGCACATAACCTACAAAGTGCCAGTGGATGGAGGTGAGCATGTGCTGTTCTGGTGTCTGGTCTTGTCTGAGTTGACCATCCTTATTCTGTGATGTTTGCAGTTGCACCTGACCTTTCCGTGTGATGTGCTGCCTTGGAGCACACATGATCATAATCATTGCACAGCCTAGGGTAAGTGTAACATACTGGATTGATTGTGATACTATACTACACCAGGCCAGACCAACATGCTCATCTCCATTCACACGTTATCTGCTCCAGCCACTTCTAAGTGTTTGCTACATACAAGCAACATAGAACAAATATTTACTGTATTCATTGATTAAAAAAAGAGAGAGACACATGATTTTTTATATTTCTGATTTATTTACCAATAAAAAACACATAATTTATGGTCATGTCTTGCGATAAGTTAACATAGCATAAATGTTAGGGCAATACAAATGTAACTTGTGCAAGACAGTACAGTACTGATATGTCAGGGTGAGTCATGATGAAAAAAGGTATTCCTGGTATTTAATTTACAGAGGACAAAAAATTATGTTTTACCACAGAAGTTAACCGTATCAGAATGCTGGTTCAAACTGACCCTTAAAGGAAAACAGATAAGCATCTCATCAAAGGGGCACTAGCACCTAGAAAAATATTTTCTATCTCCTTAATGTTCAGAGAACTGACAACCTACTACCTTGTGCTGTTATTAATGCATAACAATGTATGCCATCCTTGCACTGTCAGTCTGTACTTGTCATCCCCCACCGGGCAGGGACAATCAGGAGTCAATAATAACATTAATCAAATCAATGACAGTTTGGGGACAATGTTACTTTTCAGATAATACAGAGAGAGGTATGGTCTGGATAATTGGGGTTCAGCTAATTGCTGGAGAGTGTATTGTACAGCACTAGTTAGAACTTAGAACAGATATGGTGACACACTCTGCTAGCGTGCATACCATAGCTCTTTTATTTGTTGTTTTGAAAGGTGTGTGACAAACAGAACTATACAACGAACTATCCATCATCATCATCATCATCATCATCAAAATCTTCATGCTTCAGCAAGGGAAGGCTAAGAGGCAGATACCAGAGACAGAGTACAGAAGATAAATAGCAGCACATTTTGCTGAATCAGGCCAGGTGGTGCAGGCCAGTAAATACCACAAAAAAGACAGTATTATTGAAATTTTTCACATTGTTTTTCATACAGTGTGAGCTTTTGTCTTGCAGTTTTTGCAATCATTCAGTATTTCTCATACCAAGAACCTGACTGTTTTCCATGTCTCCCTGTTAGTATTCTTGGGCAGGGTCATTTAGTGTTAATTACGTAACCAGACAGAGCAAGTGAAAGAAAAAAGGGTTTGCTCAGTCAATAAGCAACAAGTGATACGCAATACATAACGTAGAGATTGTCAATCTAGAGGCACTGTTGTTGTTTGAAGCACTTTTTTTTTTTTTTTTTAGTCTTTGGTAACCAGGTAAGGCCCACTAGGCACAAGTGCCTGTTTTCAGGTGACCTGGGAGCACTGGGCGGTTAAGTGACTTGCTTAGAGTCACACAGTATGCAAGTGGAGGTTGTGAGACTCAAACTCAGGTCTAGTCTGCTCTTGTAGCAAGCTTGTTCACACCTCGTTCCTCTAACCTCATTAGTAGTATGCACAGTTGTTGTTATACTGTTCTTAATTTGTATCAAGACTGTAATCTTAGTTGTAGGAAACCATACTGTGATTACTGATTAGCCAGTGTCAATGTGCAGTGTGTCTGTCTGTCTGTCAGTGTCAGTGTCATCACAGTGACCAGAGATCTTAGATTTCCACATGGTGTGTTCCTTCAAGGTTAATATGTCTGTTAACCACAAAGAAACACAAGACAATGAGGCTGGTCAGACTGAACGGCAAATGCATCCTCATCCTCTTCTTCATCATCTTTTACGCCACCACTGCAACATACTGTCTCACAGTTACGGGTGTGTCTGTTTTTCAAAAGTGGTATTTGGGAGAGTTCTTTGAGGTAAAATCTGATAAAGGAAAAACAATTCTGTTCAGTGTAAACTTTGTGTGCGAAAGTGAAGCTCCTGTCAACCTCAAAAATAGTAGTCAAACATAAAATAACATATGGAGCATCCATCCTTCATCTTTGGAAAAATTCAAAAACTTGTGTCAAAATGCAGCAGCAGTGGTACTAATACAGACTCAGACATGACCACCCTTGCTCACAAAAGGTCACGAGATGATCATGAAGAAGGGTGGATGATGATGACTTTTCCAGCTCACGCAGCAGTGGAAGGTCTGTGCCATCAGAAGCAGCTGTGAATAAAATAAAACAATGCTTTCTACAACAATAGTTATTTGAATCAACAAAGAGTTCCCTTGTCAGTCAGTCTCCGTTGACAAACTTATTATTCAGTTTGTCGTGGAAGAGCTACAGTCATTCAATGTTGTTGAACAGCCTTCATTTGTCAGATTAGTCATGGGTCTGCAGCTAAATAAAGTCATGACACGTAAAACACTGTCAGACAGAATAGAGAAACTGTACGAAAACATGAAATCAAACTTGATTTCTGAATTCAGCAGTGTATGTCACATCTGTACTACGGCTGACATTTGATAGCACATTAACAGGAGCTATCTAGGTGTCACTACACATTGCCTAGATGTGAAAACATTTTTGAGAAAATCGGCAGCACTGGCATGCATAAGAATAAAAGGCAGACACACCTATGATGTAATTGCCTCAAAACTGGAGCAGATATACTTGAGATATTGCATTCAGAACAAGGTTGTTAAAACTGTCACGGATAACGGATCAAACTTTGTTAAGGCTTTTCACATGTTTAGCTCTGACAATATCACGCCCACCATTGGCACTGTCACCATCTCAACTGTCCCTGATTTTCAGGGATGTCCCTGATTTTGACTCAAAATTCACTCTGTCCCTCCTAAAATTTGTGTTTCTGTGGCTAAACACTGGGGATTGTAAGCACAAAATAATGTCAAACATTAAAGTTACAGACATGTTCTTCTTTCGAAATGCATTTTGCACTAAGCCCCATATTCTACTAGTTTTCTGGGTGGATATCTTTAATTCTAAAGAAGTGTCCCTGATTTTGGTCCTTTGTTCCTGATTTTTTCTCTTGTCCCTGATTTATGAGGCAGGAGGTTGAGAGGTATTCATGGCTCACGATGAGGAAAATGATGATGATGATGGCGACTATGAGCAGCAGCCACAGGCGGGGAGAAGCAGCAGTCATACAGCTGAAGAAGACAATGACACAGAAGAAGATGTTGTAAGCTTCTCTGATGTATGTCGCTTTTAGATGATGTGGATGAAGACATGGAAGAGACATACAATCTTCCTTCTCATCAATGCTGTGTGACTCATACCCTGAACTTAACAGCAGTGAAGGATATACAATCTGCTACATCCAATGCTGCTTACAAAAGGTGTTCTGCAGCACAATGGCCAAATGCTCAGCTCTTTGGAACAAAGTACACAGAAGTTCTCAAGCCAGTGAAACTGTGTCTGACACAATTGGTACCAAACTAGTTCTCCCCAATGACACAAGGTGGAATTTGTACTATAAAGCGATTGACAAAATAAGGTCTATTGTCGAAAAAGATGAAGAAGATTTGCATAACATATGTGACGACTTGGTCTCACAAGATTTAGAGCAAATGACATTGCTTTCTTAGTGGAATATTGTAAAGTAATGCAGCCTTTAACAAATTCGCTGGATGTTTTGCAGGCAGAAACAAAATGTTACATGGGCTATCTTCTTCCAACATTGGTTGCTTTGAAAAAAAATTGCTTGATATGAGACCAGTATTATGGTATGCATTGCCACTTCTGGATGCAATCTTGAAAGCGGTAGACACTCAGTTTAATACCAGTTTTGAGCGGAGAGAGTTGATTCTCGCTAGCGACATGTTACCATAATTTCATCTAAGATGGCTGGGGAATGATGGGGAAGACCGAGCTGCGAAAAACATGCTTGAGAATGAAGTGCAGTTGCTGTCACATCAGGAAGATACTGTTTGTGGCAGCCCATCATCTGAAGACATTCCTGAGGACTATGATCATATTTCTCAACCATTTGTCCCCAAATATGGAACACTGCCTGTCAAAATGTGGAACAAATGGGCAAAATGTGGAACACTTAATCAAATATTTACATAAGAAGCTGAAAACACTGTTAAAATGTTTCATTTATGTTCAGAAAGTCTGTTATTAATTGAATAATATATATTTTTGCATCATTTACTAAGGATTTTTGCTTTGAAATGTTGACTTTGAATGTGGAACAAGTCCTCACAATGTGGAACAGGGAGCTTTTGTGAAGTTAAATGAGGAACGCTCGTAATGTGGTACAGTTGAGAGGTATGATGACGATGATTTCTTCAAATCTGACGAAACTACGCAACCTACCCGTGGTGGTGGAGTTATTAATGAACTGGAGCAGTACCTGAAAGACACCAATAAAAATGTTGAAAGTTTACAAAACTTCCCAGTAGTCAAGAAAATATTCCTCGATACAATACAGCACTACCATCAAGTGCTCCTGTAGAAAGACTATTCAGTGTTGGTGGACAGGTTCTTACACCTAGATGAAACAGACTTGGTGATGAAAACTTTGAAATGTAGCTACTTTTATGCTGTAACACAACTTATTGGGAATAAATAGCTGTATTCTGGCTCTGGTCATGGACTGCTACTGAGAATCTCTAGCAATGCTGCAACGTATGACACAGTGTTGTCGACTGTGTGTGCTACTGTTACTACGCTTAGTGCTTGTTGTTCCTTTGACACCTAATTAAAAAAATACTTATTCAAATCTAAGTATACAGAGGAACATTCCATGGTTTCAAAATTATTAGTATTCTTTAAAAAGTGATGACTGTCTAGGTGTACTGGTTTGATGACTTAACAGTTAACACAGTGACGGGGTTTGTGTCACCAGCTAGGTGCCAGTGCTTGCTTATTTAAACTGTTCACTGCTGTTTTAGCTTTGTCTGTCAAAGAGAATAATTAAGTTAAGTCTCTTGACAGTCTACCTCTCTACTAAGTAGCTTAACAGGCAGGCATGACCTGAGCAACACCAGCATCCACTTATCTTTTGTGATCCCTCCACTTGTGACTATAGACAAGTCAATCAACGAGCATGATTAAGTTTAGTTCTTCTCTTTGATGGCGGTCTTCTTGTCCATCTTATAAACTCACTGATAGACACCACCAACACCTCTGGGCACCACCACTTCAAGTCATATATCACAACTCTTCCCCAATGTCTGTGGTAGACTATTCACCATGAGCGTAATTAAGTTTAGTCTCTTGATGACAGTCTACTTGTCCAGTTTAAAAATACACACTGACAGACACCACCATGGTCACACCACCATGGTCACCACAACTTTAACCCATTTATCTTAACTCTCCCCGCTGCCTGTGGTAGACTAGTCATTAATAAGCATGATTATGTTTAGTCTCTTGATGATCGTGATGGTCTCCTTGTCTAGTTTAAAAAGACACTCTGACAGACACCACCACTTCTGTATGCCACATGCTGTTTATCTCTGTCCCATGATGTCTGCAGTAGACAAGTCAGTCAGTGAGCATGATAGGTCTGTAAACAGTCTACTGGTCTGCTGTAGGCAGCTTACCAGCAGGCACTACCTGTCTGCCATGCCACCGACCTATCTGCCCTGTCCTCCGTCCCTCCCTGCTGCTACCTAGACAAGTCAGTCAATGAGCAAGATACAGTTAGTCTGTTGATGTCAGTATGTAGCTAACAAGCACCTGAGCAACAGCCATTGGATCAGTTACAACAGTAGTAGCAGTAGCAGTAGCACACACACATTAATTACCTGACTACTATCTCCCCTAGACAACGTAACATATTATTGTCTTCTATTATCAGTCTTGACTAGACTCGGGACAGTGATAGAAGCTACAGCATCAGGCATGGGCATCTAATGTTGTCTTGCAGTTGCACTTATCTCACCCTAAACAGTGACCTTAATTATTGCAATACTCACATGTTCTGATTACAGATTTACAGACTACTGTAGATCATGATGTTATTCATCTTTACATGATCTGATGTGAGGTGAACGTGCATTTTACTGGCGCTTTTCACTTTTACCATAGCACAAGAGCACATTGTGGTTGTTGGTTGCACTTTCAGGGGCCACTTGTTGGCTGGCTACCTTTACATTTTGAGTTAACAAAATATGAAAAACAAAACCAAGGGTGAGCAAGCAAAATAACAATCCAATGTCATTCTGTTCCCATACTAACAGGTATTTCGTCAGCTGTAAGGACCTGTGGCTGTCCAGCATTTTTCATTGAAATGTTCTGCTTTTTCTTCTGTTGTAATATTCAACATCATTCTCATGAGGTTTTCTTTCTGCAGACAGTCATAATAATGGTAATGCCGTAATGCCATGGTCATCATCATCATCATCCTTCATCATCTTTGCTCCACGGAGTACAGCCAATGGCCGAAAAGGCACTGTCATTCATCACACAATCATGCCAGAAAGTGACTGCAATGAACATGTGGCTGGGGCATGGGCCACACACGAAAGGGCATGGCGGCACCACAGCTGACACATTACTCACACACTGACACTGGCTAAACCTGCCACTGGCAGCCTGCATGCATATGGGTGTGAAATATAAACTAATCACTACACGCCTGCAGCCATGACAATCTGACACAGCGGCACTGTTAACATCTCAGCCACAGACACATGCAGGTCTTCAAAATATTATAAGGCTTTAATAACAATTATGTGCCTCCCCACTACCAGTCATAGTTGAGGGCAAACTCCACATCTTCACCACGGGTGTGGGAAGTTGATGACTTAGCAGCTACTATGAAGGGACACCTGAAGGGAATGTACCAGTTTGATTAAATGGGCATGAACTGCATGGACAAACTTCCCTTCTCCCCAGTACCCCCAAAAGGCACTTATATACCGGTACTATGTTTGTACAGTTCTACTAAGTGAAACATTTTGATTCCTAATATTTTATTTTGTTTGATGTAACCCACCATGACAAACCAAGCACTGGGGTACTACATAACATCACTCTATTTATTTTTATTGAAACTGAACAAAAGAGACAGAGAGAGGCAGAGAGAGATGGATAAAGAGTCTGAGAGAGAGAGATGGTGAGAGAGAGAGAGAGACAGAGAGTAAGAGACAGAGAGTAAGAGACAGAGAGAGTAAGACACACAGAGAAAGAGACACAAGAGAGTAAGAGACAGAGAGAGAGAGAGAAAGAGAGGGAGAGAAAACAGAGAGAGAGAGGGAGAGACAGAGACAGACTGAGAAAGATTGAGAGACAGAGGGTCAGAGAGGGAGGGAGAGAGAGAGAAGAGAGAGACAGAGAGAGAGAGATAGACTGAAAGAGAGAGACAGTGACAGAGACAGAGTAAGAGACAGAGAGAGATAAGATGAGAGAGAAAAAAGAGAGAGAAGAGAGAAAGAAGAGAGAGTTGGAGGGAGAGAGAAACAGAGACAGAGACGGAGAAAGAATGAGAGACAGAGGGTCAGAGAGAGGAGAGGACACAGGAGATGGACAGAGGGTCAGAGAGAGAGGAGAGGGACAGAGAGAGAGGGGAGGGACAGAGAGAAAGAGAGCGGGACAGAGAGAGAGACAGAGTGGGAGAGAGAGAGATTGAAAGAGAGAGAGAAGGGGAGAGAGAAGGCGGAGAAAGAAAGGTAGAGAGAGAGAGAAAGGGAGACTGAGAGAAATGGAGGACAGACAGAGAAAGACAAATCAGATGAGGTACTGTATGTACTGTCATACTCTGTTACTGACATTTGTATCGTAATATATATTTTCAGCTTTCCGCACATGACAATAGGAATAGCAGCATCCATCTAATAAGAAAATCTGACATAATATACTATATTATGCTAATGATACATAACATAATACGTAGTAGTATGGTTCTTCATATTTTAAGAAATATAATGTATCATCCTGTCATGATGTGATGTGCTGCTTTATTATAATGTGACATGACATGTCTGCATTATTTTTATGTGCAACAACTGTTTTCCTATTTTCCACAGAAAACATGAAATAAAATAACATACAAACTGATTTCTTGTTTAAGATTCCATTTCTATTGTTTTGATGATTTTTGGGTGTTCCAAGACCTCATAAATACAATCCATGGGTAAACGAACTTCATGTATTAAAAGTAATATAAAGTAATATGAAATGTAATATCATTACAGTTACAGTTACTGATTACTTTTTGTATCCAGTAATCTGTAACTGTAACTGATTACATTTTTGGGACAGCAACTAGTAACTGTAACTGATTACTTTTAAAAGTAACTTATCCAACATTGCACCTGATTAAAGGCCGCCTAATGGCCCTATTATAAGCCACCACAGCCTCCTCGACTCTGCAACACAAGCCGCTGCCATACCGGGATGTCATAGCACCACCTAAAGTCCCTCTGGTCATAACTCTCTTAAAGACCAGTACTAGATCATCTCCATAGGGGGCTGACTACAAGGGGACCTTGAAGGAAAGCTTGATAGTGTAGTGATCCAACCAACCGACTTGATCAAACTTGAGGTCTCAGACTTGATTCCCAGAACACTAACCCAAGGCACGGCCATGTTGATGAGTCATGGAAATAACTACTTGTGCAAGGCCCAGGGACTCCATAACCCAGAAGAGATCTTAGGAGACTCCAGCACCTGTCAGTGACGAAGTCAGCAATTTCCTATATGAACTCCCTTGTGCCCTAAAGATTGGTACACAAGGAGGGTCCTACAACCTGTACCCAAACCTCCACACATGGCCCAGGCATTCAAATGAAGAGGTGTCCCCACTGGCTGCACCATTAATGCAACTCGGATCTAAAGCAGATACCCCCAAAAAAAAATTCTTCCTCAGGCAGTGAGCCAAACCTTAGGACTAGGTAGAAATTTAGTACCGGACAGACTAGATGGATGAAAATCCTTATCCATCCCCAACTGTCTATGTATCTATGATGTTCCCAATTTGTAATGCCCAGTTTTGCCCTAGTGTTGAAATTACATGTATGGGACCGTACTCACAAGCCACTTCTCCCAGTTTGTATTTAGGATATAATAGGGTCCACATGCTTTACGAGTTATACGAATATACTGTATATCTGCCTATCTGGTACAGGGTCCAGAGAAGAGCACACAAGGGTCCATAAAGCCCCAGAGAAATTTAATTGGCATTGATCAGCCGCAGTTCCACCCAAGGTGAGCTGACACTCCAGGTAGAAACACTAACACCCTCCTGTTCTATCAGTCCCCAGGATGATGACCAGCTCCATAGCCAACAGAAGCGGGTGTCCTCCCACAAGTGGGCCAAGGGTGAGCAGGAAGAAATAAGGCTACACACACTTCTGTGAAGGTGTAGGTGATGTAATAAGGAATTATGCAAAAGTAAACAGCACTTCTGGCAACCAATGCAAATACAAGATTTACTCAAGGAAAAAGCTGATGCTCCACAGTGAATATGCACAAGCTCCACAGCAGAGGAGTGGCACTGATACCTTGGAGCCTCGACATACAAAATCTTTCATCAGGGAAAGAAGGGGTCTGGAGTGATCAGCGGTTACTTAAATTTGAATATTCAATGGATATCAGAAATGCTGTAACCTGCTTGGTCAGCTAAGGTCTTTACCCATGAATACATCCTGCAATAACCCCTGGCTGAGAAAAGGTATTTATATAAACAAAAAATACTTTAACTTATTTTTAATTTTTCTTTTACATGGATTCATTGTATAATTGCAATAAGGCACTCTAGGATGTGAGTAATTGGGGATTACTCACATCTCGTGTGCTGAGTAACTCAGCTGCACCATATGACACATCACATGAGGTGTGGGGAAATCCCTACTAAGTCATGCCCTGTCATGCCTTGTCACTTCATTTTCCAGTATGGGAGTGATCTGTCTTGGTTTCTATGGCCAGTTGGGTTTGCTCAGTGGATATATATATATATATATATATATATATATATATAATAAACATTTTACTTTTAGGACAATATTGTAATTCTGTGGGATCTGCCATAACAGTCATCAACTATGAGCAAGCCCAGTATGGCTGGTTCTGGAACAGAAACTCTCTGCAAACAGGCACACAAAATTGTATGAGGTGAAATTTGGAAAAGTGACAGGAGATAAATGTCCTGCCGACCACTGCAGCCCTGACTAATGAATTAATGTGCCTGCAAATAATTGAAAAACTAAGCACACAATTGAAACTGACAAATCAGGTGCAGCAAGAATCAGTGCAAAGGCAGGAGACAGGCTGAGCAGCTTTCGTAACTAAAAGAGATGCCCCATGCTTTTGAAGATGTCTAAATAAAAACAGATTTCATTTAGTGAGAGGCAGATCTAATTATGCTTTTTAGACTACTAAGTGGGCTCACATTATTAAAAAGTAAATGGAAATTATTTAGGAAGTTTACTTGATGTCAATTAACGGATCCACCATTGCTTTCACCAGCTGGGATTGAACCCAGTATTCCTATTTAAAGCATGGCGACACCAGACTAACAGGTGCAGAAAAATATATGTCAGTCAAGGCTATTAAACCATTGATGGCATCCTGGTAAATGCTGCAGCCATGTCCTATGACACTGCAATGTGTGTTGCTACCCATGAATAAAATACCTGATACACGTTATTGGCATCTTATTACAAGGCAACCAAATGGTACTGCAGAGGTAAAATGACCTAATGCTTGAGCCAAAGAAAAGAGGCCCTTCCCATTAAAGTAAGTATCTGATAAAGAACAAAAATACTGCATGAAGGGTAAGGGAATGGGTGAGAAAAGGGACTAGAAAAGTGGGTGAGCAGGAGGTGCATTGTAAGTCTGAAGGACATAAGTAGCAATTATAAACAATACGGTGTGTGGTAATGCTAAATTACTGTATACCTCTGGTGGATTATGAGGCACAAGGTGCAGCCAAGTGCTTTCCACCACCTGAGAAGTGCAATAATTTATGGCATTACTGCACAATTTGGAGTGTGTTATTGTGCTTATAAAATGGTTTAAAAAATCAAGCAGCGAGAAAGTAAAATCTGAACTATGTTGTAATGTGAATGTTATGCATGGTTATGTGACCTTTTGACCAATCAGAATATCTCTTTGATCCAAGTCATTTTATAAAGAAGGGCAAAATTGTTACTGAAAAACTGAAACATGCAACCGTGGAAGATGCGTTAAAATCAAAACTTAAATGAGCTATTGCTTACTAACCCTCTATGAGAATCCTAAGGATGCTAAGATGTAACCAAGGCAAACGAACATTAGGGGCCACATAATGGTCACAGCTATCACTAATATGCTCTGTCAATAACTGGAAAATCCAGGAGCCTAAAGGTATCATCCTTTGTTGGTGTGACAGCTATATTTGGAAACACTAAAACGAAAATAAAACAGATGGAGCTCAATCATGAAGTCCAAAATCCATACTATAACCCTCTCGGACCATGCTTCCATATCAATACAGGTTAGAGTAAGTACAACCCCCAAGCATTCTTTATGGCATCTAAATGTGTCCCTATTAAATGACAAATACTCTGTGGCACAATTAAAAACCAAAATTACAGAGATCTGATATTAATATCTCACAGGGTGCTCACAAATATCAACGTGGGAAGCACTAAAATTAGTTGTGAGAGGGGAAATTATAGTTTTGCAGCAGCCAAAAGAAATTAGGGCTTGCCTCCTATAAAAGATTAAAACAGGCCTTGGAGGAATTGGAAACTCTACACAAATCTGATCCTCACAACAAAAAAATACATAAAAATTAGGAGAGATCAGGGAGCTTTAAATCAGCAGGAGAATAAGAAAACTGAAGGAAATCTATGTTTTCTTAAACAGAAATACCATGAAATTGGGGTCAAGCTTCCAAACTTCTGGCCTTTAGAATTCAAAAGATGCGGTCAGAGAAGCTTGAAAAAATTAGAAATAAATCAGATCCTAATAAACCTTGGATTACACCAGAAGGCATTGCAAAACAATTTCAAAATGTCTATCCCCAGCTATACCAAAAGAAGAAGGGAAAAGATATAATGGTCCAGATATTCAAACAAGCCCAAAAAGTGCGCAATAGCAGGAGTCAAGTCCATTAGCCCATGCGCTGGAATGCGATATTCAAAAAGAGCAGGCAAATTGCGCCTACAGCCAACGACTGAATATCGCACTACCTGCGCCATAAGCGCAACTAGGGAGGAAGCTGAACAGATCTGATGCGCCATAGCGCAACAAGGGATATTCAGCTGAGCAGTCCAAGGTGCCATAGCGAACCAGGAGCCCCAGCTGCAGAGCAATGTAACTGCACAATCAGGGAGGTAGGGGCCCACCACCCATACCACAGATGGGCACAGGAACACACAGCAGAACAGACATTGTCCCCACACCCCAAGCACAGCACAACTGGGGAGGGCTGGAAGAACCACTGGTCCATGGAGACAAGCAACCAACCCACAGCCTGGCCATGGTGCCCCATCACACCTACCGGCAAGCTGTGACTGCACACAAGGAGGGCAGACCACCCTGTGCCACACCATCCCCCAGTGCACAGCACACCCTGCACCGTGACCCCAGACACCCCCATGAGCAGTGACCACCACTGCAGGAAACCCCATGCATGCCACCACCCACACTGTGTCAATGCAACCCTGTGCACCACAGAACCATGCAAGCCAGCCCCACCATGAGCACCCATCAGCAGGTTGCAGCACACACCAATGCAACAATGGCAGACACAGTGCCACCATGCACAGTCCCCGAAGTACTGCTGAGAGATCAACCATGCATTGGCACAAGAGGTACCCCATATGGGACTGTCGTGTCCTTGACACCACCACCAGTGGTACAGCACCCTGCACAGTATTTCAGTGACACACTCCGCCCACCACTGGCCACAACAGCCAGCACAGACACCCACAATGGTGTGTGGAAGCTTGCACCACACTGGATGCCACACAGGGTATGGGCAGACACCCACCCATACCCAAGGGCACAACAACACAGGGACGCAGTGGTGAGGCAACCAAGCCCCATTGTGGGCCCATGTAAGCTGTGTACACACAACCCGCAGTCCACCATGGCAGTGGAGTGCCAGCCACCCTGTGCAGGCACTGTGGACCCATACACCACCAGTGGTCACCCGAGCACAGGCCACAGAACAGTGGGGCACAGCCCAACAACACACAAGCCACAGCATGGAGGCGGGACAATGACCGTGTTGCCACAGTGCCACCCGAGCCAGGTATGCACCACACCAGTGACAGGGCAACCCAGCAAAATGACAGGTACAGTGTCTGCCCTGCAGGGACTGCCACCACTGACATGCCAGTGGACCGTGCAGGTCACAGACAGGCATGTGTGTCAGCTGCACAGGCCATGGACAGGCCGATGGGTGCGCCATGGACACAAACACGCACCATGGACCACTGCACACAGTCATCCAGTGCACAGGGAACAACACACACACCACAGACACTGACTGATATCTACCCCACACCATAGTCACCTCACATGGACACACACATACCCATGACTGCACCATCCCTGATGCCATGACACCACTGCAGCTGAGCACCCATAGCCTGCTGCAAATCAGAGACCACCATGGTATTCATATAAAATTCAAATGTATTGTAAAATAAAACTGAACTAGGTACAATAATAAAAACTATATACAAACTTGGGGTGGGGACACAAACAAGGTGGAGGTGGGCAGGGGAAGGGTGGACAAATGGGATGGGATAGGAGGGTGTGAGGGTGGGTCCAGAGGGGTAGGAGAAGTCAGGGACCAAAGGACTGTCTTCACATCCACCGTTCCTGGCTCTGGGACCTCCTGCCTCTGTGGTGCCTCAGCACCCCGTCGGCGTCGAGCCTCCTCAGGATCTCCATGGACTACATAGGCCAGATGAAGGACCTCCTCAAGGTGTCCCTTATTTCCCGGAGATGTAGCACCTCAGGACAAGGGAGCACAGTCAACAGGTGTGAATGCACAACCCCACAGCCCGCCCACTGTGCATGGCATACGGCCATGGGATATACCACTGTGATGGTGTGACCACCCGCAGTGATCACGTCCACAGGACCTGCCCACCCGAACACTGCACACCCACGGCCAAGTCATGCACAGCACTACCATGGCCATTTAATGACATGGCTATATGGTGCAAAGGCAGTGGCACAGCCATGCACCTGGTGCACACATGGACCACCAGTGGCACACCCAGACATGCATTGCCACTGGACAGTGTCGACTGTAACAAGTGGCGTGCATGGCAGTCATGTCGATGGATGGTGTCCATGCCCGCCGCCCACCCTGTCACACAGCATGCAGTAATAATCATGGAGGTATGGCACTCACTCTCATTGGGCCGGTCAGGTGGGCGTTGATGGTCCTCGGCCTGCCTGGCCACATTGTCCTCACCCTCCGTGCTCTGCTCACACCCTGCGGATTTTGTCTGGGCCTGTGGGAAAAAGGAGAAGAACATCAGTACATTCCGAAGCAAAGTCCCCTGCCCAAGGTGTGTGCCCTCCCATCAGCCAGACCCACCCACCCCACACCCTGTGAACACCGCCACGGCCAACCCCATACGGTCCCTCCCCTATGTGCTGGACACATACAACACTGTGACTCATATGGATGATAATAGTGTGTTGTCGGACCCCTACCTGGATGTGGCACCGTGCCCCTCCTGGCACATGACTGCAGTAGGGCCAGTAGCTCCGGCTTCCTCCCGCGCAGGTCACCATAGCGATGCCTGCACTGCTCAGCCAAACACCCCATTCTGTGGCCTCATCCAGGGCAGTGGCCACCTCCTGCCACACCTGGGTCCTGGCCCTGTCCAAGGGGCCTCCCGAAGAGAGACCCATGGTGTGGTTCAACTATGGCCACCAGATTGGCCAGCTCAATAGCCATCCATTGAGCAGCTCATCCACGCCATTCCAGCAGCTGTAGTAGCAATATGGCACTCTGCAGCGTGGCTCCCATGTGCAGATGCTGCGTGGTTCAGCGCTGCCATTTCCTATCACGCTGTTACGAACAGCACAATACTGATGCACCTATGCCTGATGCATGGCGCCAAGGGGCAAAGGTCAGGCACAGGGTCAAGGGTCTCTGGCGCAAGGCCACGCACAGTGCCATCGGATGACAATGCATCTAGCTCAATTGGCTGCCTGTGTGCCAGTGCCATAACGGACTACCAGGCAGTTGGGCCATTGCGCCTATGAAGGCCCAGTGCCACAGCGCCATGTAGTGACCATTGCTATAGCACCACTGGCACAATGGTGGCCTTGCCCTGCATTGCCTACCGCACACAGCACATCATCAGTGCAGCAGATGCCTCGTCAGCAACCGGGCATGCACAGTGAGGTGTACTACGCATGCCACAGAACTGCACCATTGGCTCAGCACGTTTAACACAATTGTGCAAAGTGCAACAGCGATATTCAGCCGTCATATGCAAATCATCTGATCAGCCATTCAATGGCGCAGCACTGCAATTTGCATCTAATTAAAGTTGCTCCTCGCCTCATTTGCATGGATTGCGCTATAAAGGTGTGACAATGTGCTGCAGTGGCAGTAGTCGGTTACTGCAGTTTATTGGTGAGTTGCATGCTGTTTGGGGTGTGGACTGTGGATTCAGGGACATGCATGGGACTGCACAGTCACAGGTAACAACTGCCATTCTTACAGGCTACATAATGACCGAGCACGTTGTTGAAGAGGAGGACAACAGTGGTGGGAGGAGGAGGAGTCTGAATTTTACAAAGGCTGAAACCGAGGCCCTTTTGAGGCCTACCTGGATCAGAAGCCACTGTTCAGTGAACGGCGGGGCACCCCTCAGGCCCGTGCTGCTGCATGGGAGGAGGTGGCACATGCCATGAACCTGCATGGCAGCCACCAGCGCCCGTGCAGGAGCGTGAAGAAAGAAGATGGCACGGACAGGAGGAGGGTATAGGAGAAGGTGGCTGCCATCAGGGCAGCACATGCTGCAACAGATGGGGACAGCAGGAGGTGGTACAGCTCACCCCAGTGGAGGACAGGCTTGCTGGAAGCATGCAGCGAAGTGCAACTGAGGGTGCTCCGGTGGTGGCTTCCAGACAGGTGGTGGCCCATCACTGCATGGTAAGTCATGGTCTGTCTGGGGAGGGCAGGGTAGGTCACACGCATGTCACGACTTTGCTTTCCCTTACAGATCCTGAGCATCTGCATGGGTCAGCGGTGGTGGGCCTGTCCACTGCGGACAGTTGGATGGAGTCGGGGTGGGACCATCCACCTCCACAGGTATTGTGGATCGTTGTGACAGTGGGGCCGCCTGGCTGTCCACACTGATGTCGTTGTGATAGGTGTGGAGGAAGCCCTGCCTGTGTCCCAGCATGCTGGCATCCATGGATGCCAGCACGCTGTAGGCTGTGGCCAGGGCAGAGCCAGCACCAGTGATGATGACATGATCATCTTGGGCAGTGACATGTGTGTGCCACAGGATGGACACACAGCAGGGCAGTCGTGCTCATGGCTGTGGGTGGTGCCGCCGTGGAGGCCTGCATGTTAGCACAGTGTCAGCACCAGTGGGGCAGCACTGGTGTCTGTTCAGGACAGTGGGACTGTTGCGCCACTGCAGTGGCACCACTGAGCCTGGGGTGTGGCAGCCGGAGGAGCAGCATCAGCAGTCACCCACCGGGCTGGGGGTACAGGGTTGGGGCGTGCCTGTGCACCGCCTGTGGACATGCCCAGACCTGGTTCTGGTGCACAGCACCCACCCTCAAAGGGTGCTGAACATCAGGGCCTTGCACACCCTGAGGGACAGGATGCCGAGGAGGCTGATGACCTCTTGGACGAGCACACCTGCCTACAGTGAGCATCGGTCCAGAAGCAGATCGCGACTTCGCGATGTCTGTGGATGCACTCGTGTGTCTCTGGAGTGGGCAGAGGGGCGTCTAGCAGGGACACCAAAATGATTATGGCACAGGTGGACCAAATGCGGGAAGATGTGACCGCTGCCATTGACAGGCATGCACAGGCGTTCATTGCTGTCATGTACAATGGGCACACAGTCAGGTACCCATGCATCGCGGACACCACTGAGTGCACTATCCACCCGTTCCGGCATCGATGCGACTCCACCCTGTCGATGCGGGTTCAGATATGGGCATCCGAGCACTTCTGGTGCAGGCATGTTCAATGTGCTGCAGACCCCTGCATGGGCTCGGTCACGTTCACGCGTGGAACCCCTGGGGACCATCGGTGCCACCTCATGAGGCCAGTGGTCAGCCTGCCAGTGCTGGCGGGTCTCAGCGGGCCGCCCAGGCATCTGTGGTGGCTGTGGCACGTGTCGCAGGACTGAACTGTCTCCCAGCGCAGCTACTGTCTGATGCTGCCCTGTGTGCATTGTGTGTGCAGTGGGCAGTGCACGGGTGGGTACCGTCCTGCATGCGACACACAGTCCACCTGCAGACTCCTCCGGCTGCTGTCCGCAGTTGTGTGTGCATGATGATGCCTGCATTGCACTGTACACCAATGTGTAATGGTGCTCAGCATCTGACACACGCACATGGACAGGCAGTGGCCGTGGTGGCCTGTGGACATGTGTGTTGTTAGGTGTGCATTCTGGGTCGGTGTGCCTTCTGCCCTCTGTGCATGTTTGCTGCATTGTGTGTGTGCATGTGTGTGTCCTGCAGCGTGGCATGTTAATCCTCACCCGTCCCTGGCTGTATGTGCCTCTGTGCCCTGCCACTTCCCTTGACGGCATGCACCCGGTGTGTGTCCCTGCGTGTTTGTGGGTTGTGCCTTGGCCACTGGTTGTTGTGCATGGCCCCATGACTTACCTGGGTTGGCTGAAGTGCTCCTCTGTGATGGTGTCCGGTGCAGCTGTGCCAGCGGAGCAGTCGGGGTCCCGTCAGCCAAGGGGCTGCCCATCACCATCGCTCCCGGTCCCCATCGTCCCCATTGCTGTCCCCTCTTGACTTGTACAGCTATCCCACATTCGCTGGCCATGTTGTGCAGGATGCAACAGGCCAGGAATAGCCCGCGAGGCCTTTGAGTGGCTGTACTGTAGGGCACCGCTAGAGGTGTCCAGGCAACGGAAGCGTGCCTTCAGCATCCCGAACACCAGCTCGATGACATTACGTGTGGTGGTGTGCACCTCATTGTAGCATTGCTGCGATGGGGTCACGGGCTGCGGTAGGGTGTGAGCAGCCAGGGCCGGTGGGTATCCACTGTCACCTGTGTGTAGATGGTGGAGGTTAGTTTGGTGATCAGCATCGCCCTGCCCCAGGCCATGTAGGCCACTACCCATGCCACCTCTGGCCATGCCCTCCAGGCCCTATGATTGTCCATGTGGTTTGTGTACTCACCCACTAGGTGGCCAGTGGGGATGTCCCCACTCTCGAATCTGTGGCACAGTGCCAGCTGGTGCCAGATGAAGAATCGTGTGCTCCTCCAGGGTGCATGGCACAGACATTGATGATCGCCCCTGACGCACAGCACCACCTGGCGGTTGATGTTGGCATGCCCTTGCGATTTATGTATGTGGGCCCTCGGGGGCCGGGTGGTGCTCTGGATGGCCACATGGGTGCAGTCTATTGCCACTAGCACACCAGGCATACGTGCTACTCTTTGGAACTCCTGTATGTTTGCTGCGTTTCGCGCTGTGCAGAAATAGATGTACTCCTCAGCATGTGGCAGCAGTGCGCTGAGGAATTGGGTGAGGTGGCATGGCGTGGCCAACTGGGTTATGCCTGTGGTGTCCTCAGCTGGTCTCTGGAAGGTACCCATGGTGCGCAACATGCAGGCTGCAGTTACCTTGGTCTCCACTGACAGGGCATGGCTCTGTCGCAGTGGGTGCCTGCATCACATCACTGCACAGCTCACAGAGCCTCCTCAGTATTGCCCTGTTCAGGCGGTACTGGCCCACAATCTCAATATCAGTGTACAGCTCAAAGCTGGTGCAGGCTCAGTACTGCCTGTTTGGGGCATACCAGACGGGCCCTTCCACCCGCCCCTGCCACCCGCCTCTCACCCCCTCACGGCGCTCCATGTGGAAGGTGGCACTGGCTATGTCCCTGGCTTGCTCACCCCGGCAGCTGTTACTGTATTCCCACACTGTCCTGGCTGCTACCTCCTGCACCGGCACACCTTCCTGTGCTGGCCTCTGTGCTGTGTGGCTCCCCACACCTTCCCTGTGCCTGGCTGTTCACTGTGACCTTTCCCTGGCCTGCCCTGTTTGTGCCTCCTGCCCTGTCTGTCTGCCTCTGCCTCATGTGGCTTCCCTGTAGCATTCTTGTGCCTCTTCCTTGCTCCTTTTTTATTTGGTTCATTTCCGCTATGGCGCAACTTCTGCTTGCTCCACTGTTGCGCATGCGCAAGTCTTTGAATATCACACTGTGCCATTTATGCATGGTTCCTCCCCTTTGTTGCGCATGCCTTCATTATCATTGCACTGTTGCTCAGCATGATTTCGAGTGCAACTGCCTCCTGCTGAATATCACAGAATGGTGCAATTTAGGACTTGCGCAGGCGCAACCCTATTGCGCATGGCTCCCTCTTTTGAATATCTGGACCAATAGGTCAAACTAAATCCTTTCTACAAAAATAAAATTACTAAACTCCCTCAGCAATGTCAAGAAGAAATGGTGCATTAGTCTCCGAAGAAGAGGTAATCCAAGTAATTCAATCCCTAAATGTTGAAATCACCGGGCCAGATGGCTTCTGCACTTCATTTTATAAAATATTCGCAACCTACCTGGCCCCAATCCTAACAAATGTTTTTAGCTCCTGCCTGTCGAAGGAAAGAATTTCAGAATCCTGGAAAGAAGCCGAGATATTGGTAATCCCTAAACCAGAAAGCACCAGATTTATGTGAGGATTATCATCCTATTTCTTTACTCAACCAAGACCTAAAAATCCTGATGAAGATCTTGGTGGTACACCTACAAAACACATAGAAAAGCTAATGCACCCGACCAAGCAGGTTACATCCTGAACAGACACCTATCTGACAATATTAGAAAATTACTAAGCGTCCTAAAATATCACACCTCCACAGACACAGCTCAGCTGACAATTTTTAGACACCGAGAAAGTGTTTGATAACCTTTAGGGATTATCTTTTTACAATCATGGAAGTATGGAACTAGGAGTCACGTCAAGAAATGGATAGAGCTGTGCTACAGTGGGCCCACCGCCAAGATCAGAGTTAACAGTACTTTATCTGATGCAATACAAGTGAAAAGAGGCACAAAGGCAGGGATGCCCTCTGTCCCCATTCTATTAGCCATCAGTCTGGAACCATTAGCTGCTGCCATTAGACAGCACCAGTGAACTTTCGGAATTCAGGTAGGGACACAAACCTGAAAAACCTCACTGTCAGCCGACAATATGCTACTTTACTGTATGTAGATAAACCTGAAAAATCAATCCCTAATCTATTACAACTATTACAGCAATATGGCAGTATATCCGGTTTTAAAATCAATTTAGATAAATCGGAGGTTATGAGGGTGGGAAGACAAGTAACACCTGAAGTCAAGCAATCATTGCCATTTCGATGGGTAAAGGCCAAAGCTAGGTACCTGGGCATATGGATCCCCACCCAACTATCACAAATATACAAAGTAAACTACGGTACTCTGATGCCCCAAATACTAGAGGATATGCTTAGATGGAACCTCCTGCCACTATCCCTTAGTAACCGTAGTGACACAGTAAAATAAACATCCTCCACGGATGTTGTTCCTATCCTCTAAGCTCCCAATCCCAATCACTAAGACAAACTGGAAACTGATTAACAAAATATAAGCCACTTTATCTGGGCAGGTAAAAAGCCAAGGATACAAAAATCCTTGTGTTGACCAAAAAGATAAGGGAGGTTGAGGTCTGCCTGACTTACAAGCATATTATATAGCTGCCCAGACAACAGCGGTGGTAAGGAACCTAACCCACTCCTCACCAGGTACTGGGAGGCTAGAAAAGGACACTAATGTTGGACCTCCTTACAACTGATGCCATTGATCCTCCTATCAAAAGAAATCAAAACAATTCGAAATTGCTGGACCCGGCATACCCTGTCTACCTGGCTTAAACTTAGAGCCTGCTGGGAACTGACAACATGAGTATGGCACTATATTCCATTGGGTCACCTTCCTGGATTCCCAGGACTCCTAGAGACCCCTGTTTTGAAAGATGGAACGAGAAAGGGCTGAAATACCTGACTCAGTTTATTCAACAGGAATACTGACAGATTATAACATTTTACAGAAAAAGTATGACCTTCCACACAAAGATTCTGTAGATATCTGCAGTGCAGGCACTATATTGACACAGCAGTGGGATGGGACAATATTTCCAGAAACTAGTAACACCATTGCAACTAATATACAGTAGGGCCATACAAGGAACACCAAAAAGTTAATTTCATTATTACATAGTACCACCCAGGAAGAAGTTGGTGTCTTAGCCAAACAGACGACCCAAGACAGATGGATGAGGAGCTGGGAGAACCTCACGAAAGTACAGTGAGAGAATGGGAAATTTTTGGGTAGGATTCATTCCACGACATCATCGAGCATATGGACAGAATACAAGTGAAAAGTCGTAGGCAGATATTTTATAACCCCGTTATCTCTAAACGTCTGGGTACTCATCTGTCAGACCAGTGTTGGAGGGCTATGGAGGACAGGGCTCCCATTTACACATCTTTTGGTCCTGCCCACATCTTAAAGACTATTGGGATAATCTTAATAAAATTATAACAGACAACTTAGATTTGGACCATCCCTTGGTTTTAAAGAAATTATCTTGGGCCTTCCACCCAGAGAAATAAGGGTGAACCAAAATACGTGTACAGAATTATGACAGTAGCAGGGGAAAGGGAATTACACAATCATGGTTAAAAGCCCCGACAGTGCAAAGATGGTGGGTGAACCTTAATGAGATTAAAGCCATGGAGCAATTACTGCCAGACTCCGATTGACAGTGGAGAAGTTCAATACTAAGCTGGTCAGCATACTTCTCTTATCGAGAATGTGTCTAGATCAGGTGCTGTTGGACTGAAAGGGACAAAAGTAAAGGCTGAAACAATACAGGCAATATAGCCACATGAAAATAGGAGACACCAACAGACAGATTATTTGTTTGTTTTATTTGTTCTAGGTATTTATTTGTTTCATCAACTGTTCATAGAAAAACCAAGAAATATAACAACTACAGGGAATTCCTTTAATAAATAACATTTCTAGTTGTTTTAACTATAATTTTAAGTTATTTATCCTATGTAGGGATAATGGATTCATAGTTAAGATGAAAATTGTACTTGTTTTTTATTGCTGAAACAATGTTTTATCTTACTGCAGAGAGAATGAGTTACAATTTATAACTGGAAAATAATACTATAAGAAATGTCTGACAATTTGACTCAGCAGATACACCTGGGCTGGGATATTCAAAGGAGTTACGCCTGGCACAACAGAGTTGCATTGGTGCAACCTCACATTATGCATCCCTGGTGATATAGTGAACCCCCACCCGTTGCAGCGATTGCGTACAGCCTCCTCATGGAACTCAGGGTGATCCAGTGGCACCTCCACCACACCAGACCCTTTGCCCACTCCCCACCATCTGAGGCGGGCGGCTCGACCTGCCTGCACTACCACCTGGCCACCCAGATGACAGGTACAGTATGGGCTGTAAGCCCATTGGTCCCCAGTGTGGACCAATGGGGCACAGCTACTCTGCTGCCATCGTTGGAAATGTTCGAAGCGTATCTTGGTGAGGCCATGACACCCTGTAATGATGGGGAACCGTGAGCAAGGGTCTAATTAATGAAGTGGGAAATAATGAGGAATACCACTGGATCACCATGGATTTCCAAAGGTACTGTGCCATGATTGAGGCAATGGGAGGGATCACACACCAGCAGGGACAGTCTTTTTACATTCATCAGGGATCAGGTAGGAGGAGGGACTGCTAGACCACCAAGGAGGGTCATTCATACATATCCCAGGGGAAAGGTGGGAGGGGCCACTAGACTATCAGGGATTGCTATGTTTGCTATATACCATGCTCACGGCTATGGGGTGGGGGATGCACCAGGATCCCCACTGTCGTCATGCTGCTGTGCAGGGTGTCAGGCACAAATCCGCTGGGCTGCCCTACGCAAGAGCATGCAAATGGGGCCATAATGATCATAAATGGCCCCATTTGCACCTGCATATTATGGCCTCATTTGCATGTCCCCCGCTGATGTCGGGCAGATGCGCCTAGCACAATCTGCACTTGCGCTGGCATCCCCATGCTTACTATCTGTGGTTTGGCGCCAGCACAGTGTGCCACTGTGCCATGCACAGTATGCACTGACCTTGCCATATTCATATGGTGCTGTGCCATGGTGCATCAGCATTGAATATCACACAACCCTAGCCCAGCGCATCCAGTTGCACTGCATCCAGCCTTGCGCCACTGCTTGGCGCGTCTGAATATCTGGGCCACTAAGTGTAAGAAAAGCCTGAAATGAAGGGAAATGGAGAGTCCTAGGAAAAAGAAAAGAAGAGTTAATCCCAAACATATATACCAAACAGACACTTATATTCCCGAACTAATTTCAAAACCCAATGAAATATAGTCTGAACTCTCTACTTAGCGAGTACTTTGTTACTAGTACCTTGTATGATGCATTTCTATGTATGTTTGTGGTATTATGTAAACCCAAACTCTCAATAAAATGTTAATTTCAAAAAAAAAAAAAAACAGATGGAGCTGTTGGCATGGAATGGCATATGAAACAAAACAACAAACTGAAGCTTTTAAATGACTACAAAAGTAATACCACATAGAAGATAATGGGGAACTGTAAATGGAAAGCAGGTACTGCTTTTATTAGACAAAAAAAAAGAGAGCCATGCAGCCTTGAACTGGCAGTGCTGATGATTTAAAAAAATGGACATCCAACTTATGGCAAAAGTTTTACACTTACTAGCATTGGTCTACTATCTCCCTTTACTTCACTTCACTTCCGCCTATAAATGATTTCTTTAATAATTCAGCTTCAGATCTGCTTTCCTCTTTATTTGCACTTCCCAATTTGTAAATGCCTTTTAAAGGGAATCGTCGTTTATATAAATTATTGTAGAATATTACTGTGAGGATCCAGTATATAAATTGCTAGGTTATATTTTGAGAATGTTTTCAGTAAGACAGAAAAATACATTTAAAGTTGTGATGTGAGGCATCTATTTTGTGGACAGGAAGGGTGTTATGATGATGTCATTGCCTCACCAGCTCTAATAGTATGCAGTTAAGCAGGTTAAAACAAACTGTTCCTACAGACAAGGATTCTGTTCTTTCCTGAAGAAAAGCACTGATTTATTTTCTTGCACTCTGCCAAACATAAAATCCTGTGTGTTCCTCACAATATAATAGAATCCCTGACAGCAGTCTAACTGTTCTCACCTGCTGCACTGCACACTGTTAACATTGGTGAGGCAGTGACATCATCACAACACCCTTCCTGTCCACAAAATGGCTGCCTACATCCCTATTTAAAAGCACTTTTTCTGTCTTACTGAAAACATTTCTAAATATAACCCAACAATTTACGTACTGGATCCTCATAGTAATCTTTACAATAATTTCATAGGGAAACATACGGACCCTTTAAGCTCTCTCCTTCTGTTATCATAAATATACTGTATATGCACATACGACTGAGAGACAGAAGAAGGCTTTAGCTTATTAAGACTGTTAGCTACCTTCTCAGTAGTAACACATTTTTAAGTTATTATTTTATTCATTTTAGATTTTCTATTATTTCACTGGGTGTTTTCACTCATTGGCATTCTTTCTTTGGTTTATCTTTTCCCCATATTCCCCCCTTTATTTTCCCCTTTTGTTTCTCTACCTTGTCTCTTTACCCTTTCCTTCATGTTTAGTTTAAAAATCTAGCACTCTACTTACATTTGCCAGATGGATGAATGAGCAATTAAAAGTACTGAGTGGCAGCATATGTAACCTCCC
Organism: Neoceratodus forsteri; assembly: GCA_016271365.2. Lineage (NCBI taxonomy): Eukaryota > Metazoa > Chordata > Ceratodontiformes > Ceratodontidae > Neoceratodus > Neoceratodus forsteri. Next base: position 795,442,551 of record CM028134.1, on the reverse strand, counting down.
TTCTGGGCCATTGGACCGTGCCACAAGGGTCCTAAGCAGATCAAAGACTGGCAGCTGGCATGGATGGCAGCTTTCTTCTACTCGCCTCACCACCACTGGGGCTATTCCCCACCCTGTCACCTGAACATACTGAAAGATGAAAGGGTTGGCATGCTGAAAGGGCAAGAGTCCTCCCAAATCATAACTTTGGGGCCAGTGCTTTTGATGGCATGGACAGTCCCATTTCGTGACCCCTGTCACCTGGGGCAGCAATCAGGAACCAAGGGCTTATAGCAGGCTGTTGTTGGATGCTGGGAGAGGCATGAGCTGTGATTTCTGGTGCCCTTTCTTGGATCTATAAGGCATCAAGGATTTGGAGTGACAGTCACGTGGACCAGTGGGAGCTGGTTGGTAATAGTTCTGATAAAGGGGACTGTGCCAGAGGCTGGCAGATCAGAGAGTGAGAACTTGATGAGACAGGACTGCTGCTGTTCAGCTATGCCACACTAGACCTTGGACCTAGGGAGTAAATCCTAAGAAAGCTGATGTGCTCCATAGAAGGAAGAGAGTGGCAGCTGCATAGCCAGAGAAAGTACAATGCTGAAGAGCCATCAGGGAGCAACTGACTGTAATCCAGAGTGATGATCCAGGTCCCATAGCAAGCTTGACACCCAGGTGTCTGGCTGCCACCAGAGGTTTGTAAGCCAAGATGTAAGTGGGTTGGCTTGTGGCATCAGCGGTCAGTGAGAGAGAGAGAGAGAGAGAGAGAGAGAGAGAGAGAGAGAGAGGAGAGAGAAGAGGTGGAGAGAGTCCAGGCAGACTGGCAGTCAAAACCTGAGAGACATTTGAGATCGGAGCACCAGTGGCCTACAGAAACACACTGAGCCATTTTCTGGGGAACCATTAGTAACTTCAGGGCTTGCCCTGCCTCAGGAAGATTAGAGTTGGTTGTGGTTTGTTTGCAAGTTAGCCACTAAGTTGGATTACAAATATCTCACTTTTAAATGTTCAAAAGCCATTTAAGCAATTGTTCCGGGGGTTCTGGGTAACATAAAATGGTAGTGTTTAAACTTAAGTGCACCAGTGACAGCCAACCCGTAATAACATCTAGAGGACAGCAATGATTCAACACTGGGTACCCAGGACTGCAGTTTAGGAGCTCTCATAGTGTTTACTGTCTGTAAATTCTGGTGCAAGTGTGAGAGAATAGCAGCTTCCAGTGCAGGAGGGACAATTCAACTATACTACAGTGTGAGGGTAGGAAAAGTGTGATTGTGCCTAGCTGAGCCTTGTTATTGGCAGCCGAGGTAACAACTTTTGTGCCTCACCCTCTCAGGGCTTAACTGACTGTGGTCTTCATAAGCGTGGTAGTTTAGCCCTGCCAAGGAGGGCAATTAACCCAAGTCTTGGTACTGGGTTGGTCTATTATAACCTTTTATTCCCTTGCTGGGGCAGTGGTGTAAAGTAAAAATGTTTTGCTGTTTAAATCTTATTTACAGTCATGTTACTGTGTGTGCTAACTGGGGAAACTGTGGCATTTGTGTGGAGGCTGTGGAAGGTGTGACCACAGTCAGGAGTTGAGCAAGTATGACATCCCAGGGGTTGTACTATCATGACATCTAGCCCACTTTAATATTTTTCTTGGTGGAGGACATTGCATTTCTTTTCTGTTGGATATAACCACCCTCACTGATAAATGAAAAGAACCCAGGAGCCACCATGAACATCTATGGCATCCTGGTGGCAGCGGGAGGTAGTGGTCTAGCTAGGTAAGTATGTAGGTAGGTCAGTAAAATTGTTATTTCCATAGAGGAAATACATGTCATTAGGGATGTTGTACCATTTACAAGACAATCCTGTGTTCAATATTTATCAGTTACTCTAAAAATACATAAAATATGACATATTACATTACAAGGTAACATTAGATAAGACAGTAAACAATACTAACACAACCATATGTCTATATACATTTACAGATGTGGAAAGCAATCATCCAGGGCATTGATGAAAGCAAGGTGAGAAAGCAATGTTTGTACTATAAACGGCAAATCATTCCACAAAGGTGCAGCTTGGGATCTTAGAGTTTATCTCCATATTTTGTTTTGTTTTGGCAAGATGGCTTTTATTAATGTGAAGTGATCTCTTTAACTCTCAGACAGGGTTACTATCTCTACCAAATACTGTACATGTGATGTAATGAGCAGGGTTATGAATTTGATATTTATGTAGTAGTTTAACACATTTTATGTTGGCTCATACACCAGCCAACATATTGCATTAATGTAGACTTGGAGTGCGGCCACTGTTGGGCAAATGCAGGACGCATCAGTAGGTGCATCCCTCATTCCCCAATAAGCCTGCATGCCGCGCCACACCAGGAGTAGATAATGTGGTGAGCACATCTAAGGAAAGGTCTGCTGCAATGCGAGCAAAGCTCGGGCCATACACAGCGACACCTCCGACATGCTTTTCCTGGTGAAAATTACATGAAACATGGCGGCCACCGCCTGCTGCTAATGCTGACTTTGGGGTGCCTAATCCTCTGTCGGCATGCCCCTGACCCAATGTATGTGCCAATGGGGAGCCTACTCTTCATCGGAATAATGCACCCCCATTTGTTATGAGTGCAAGGGGGTGCCCAATCCTCCCTCGGCTCTTGCCCCCTTCAGTATGTGCTGATGGGGTGCCAAATCCTGACAGCTGCATTATCCCCACAAAACACTTAGGTGGCATGCTGGAAGCCCACCCCAGTGTGCCAAATCCCCAGAAAAAGAAAACCGTACTGCAATTTCTTTTTTAACCCTGTGAAAGAAGAAAATGGTCCCTCACGGTCTCCCTGTCCCTCCCACAACCCGTGCCAACACTGGCATTTTCACACCTCCTTATCAACAGTACAGCTGTCATTTTTCACAGCCTGCCCAAATGTGTTTCCACACCTGTGGGCACAATGACGTGGGTCGAGTGGGAAATCAACTTTTGGGACAGATTAACAAAATCACAGTGCCACTGTTCATGAGGGGGTCCCAAAATGCCTATGTTTAAAATGTGGTAAAAACTCCCAAAATAATTGGGTTACGGTTGTGTGTTGCGCAGTTTCTATGCATGCTCATGACTTCACCAATTTTCATATTTTCCTCCAGATTTTCAATGTTGCCATTTTTACACCTCTTCAAGAACAATGCAGTTGTCATTTTCCACATCCTGCCCAAATTTGTTTTCATCCCTGTGTGTAAATGGCATAGCCACTGTGCAAAACCACCTTTCAGCTAACAAACTGATTGTGCCACTCTTCATGAGGTGGGGTCAGAAGAAGCCTATGTTGAAAATTTGGGTGAAAATACCAACAAAGCCTACAACGTTAGGGTTTCCAACTTTAACACCCCACCCTGTAGAGACTGCCAGGTGTCAGGGTGTGACTTAGAGATCATTGGCTGTAATACTCATCCCATTCCACCCCACCGCCACCCTGCAGCCATTGACAGGCATCGAGGTGTGTCTTGGAGTGTTGAGCCCTAACGTTCACCCCATTCTCCTATACTGCACCCATCTCAGCAAATTTCCTTATGGAATGGGGTAAGTATAAGGCCCAAAGACCCCAAAGCACACCACAACACTTGTCAGTGTCTACAGGGTAGGGTGCGGCCATTCTCCTATACTGCACCCATCTCAGCGTATGTCCTTATGGAATGGGGTAAGTATAAGGCCAAAGACCCCATAGCACACCACGACACTTGTCAGTGTCTACAGGGTAGGGTGAGTTAAAATGGCCTGAGCATTATAACTGACACCCCAAAGGCACACCCGGCACCTATCAGTCTCTGCAGGGTGGATGTGGGGTTGGTGTCAGTTCCATACTTCACTGCCATTCCTATTATGCATCTCTAACTCCTGCACTACCAATGCCAATGCTAGCGAGACAACATTCGGCATTGACAAATGCTTGTTGTATTTCTAACAGTTAAAGTTTGCCAATTTAACCAAGAAAACAATACAATGATGAGTGTTGAAATTACATTTTAATATAAACTGAGCAATTTTATGGTGTATCCTATCCAGTTTACTTAGTAAGTTCTTATTTGCTGTGCAATAAATTAGGTTACCATATTCCAGCATTGGCATTATGAGCTGTTCTGCTAGGGATCTATGTGAAAATGGCGATTGTGGAAGGGGCGATCACCATTTGGGCAAGTGTACATCACAGAAATGAATTACAGTGATGTACACTTGCAGCGACTAAAACCGGGGACTGGTTTTCTATGTTATGCAGAGGGCTATCTCTCCCACACCTCCTTCACCCCTGCACCCCCTACTTAAGGATTCTCAACTCCATGGGTTGCATGTTAGGTGGTATAAAACTTAAACTTACCCAGTTACCAAAAGACTAAAAAAAGAAAGAAAACTCGACACAAAAGCAATTTGCCCCAGAACTGAACTTGTATCCTCCCAACCCCAGCCTGCCACCTACTAACCATGCCACATGGCCAGATCGGCCGACCACCACACTACACCCACATATCCTCCTTCCCTTCTGCCCATCATGTGGCGTGGCCATCCCACACCATGCGTATATATGTATGTAGATATATATATATGTATCTATAGTGACATCCTGTTACTGTATTTGCCTACCCTGTATCCCGTCACTACCCTTCCAGGTAGCCCAGAACACAGGTACCATGACTGTGCCACCCTTTTTGTAAATTACCGACTGCAGTCACCGTGTTTACTGGATACCTTCCGCTAGTTTCTTTCTAGCTGCTATGTTCAAGCATTTTCCAAGTATGTCTAAGTGCGCCTGTTCTTTTGTTGGTCTTTCCCACAAGTGTTGTAATATGATCATTAAAAGTTAAATGATCATCAAAAGTTACACCCAAATAAATACAATTTACTAACTTGTTCAATTTGTTCGTTTTATCTGTTTTTATACCAATATGAATTATGGTCTTTTGTTGTGAAATACAACTTCAAATGATGGGTCTCATCACCTAAGGCAATTGTGAGGAGCATCCCCCTGCAGGAGCCTTACACATTTCTTTAATTGGGTGGTGTAAATACACTGTGCCTCTGACCGACTCCACCACCAGTCAAAGAAACAGTGTTTTGAAACACTGAGGAGTTGTTTTTCTGGCGTCTTAATTTAGGCTGTCCTGCTGTTTTGGCACATTTTTTGGTGTTTACCAGTAAATAGATTATCTTTCTGCCTGTGCATGTCTTGTGTTATTTTTATTGCTGTTAGGAGATCTTCGTGGTTGTGGTTGGTCATCTCTCTCTTTTTATATATATATAAATAAATGGAACTGAGGCTGTCAAATCTCCTTCCCTTTCCTGCCAGCATTCTTCCAATCAATCAATCAGTCAATCAGTCAAACTTTATTTAACCAGGCAATTACATCCTTGAGCAAGCTCATTTTCAAGATGATCCTGGACACATAGGACAAACACAGTTTCAGTGCTACGCCATAACATAATACACCAGTGATCATTACAGCACGTAGAAAGTATACTGTCAGTAAGAGCTGGAGCAACTTACAAAGTCAACTATAAGCCTATTCACAAACATATATAGTCATTTCAGAGTGTACATAGATACATACACAGTGTCGGCAGATAAGGGCCTGTGGCCCACCCAGTCTGCCATTTGAGCTTGTAAGTTCAGTTTATGTTTTCCTAGAGTCTGTTGCCCCTTACTCTGACCTCCAGAATTCCTTTATGTCTATCCATGCATTCTTAAATCCGTAATTGTTTCAGCCCCACCACTTCCTCTGGCAGGGTGTTCCACTTGTCCACCACCTGTTCTGTGAAGAAATTCTTCCTCACGTTTCCTCTGAATCGTCCTCCTCAACTTCATCCCATGCCCTCTAGTCCTGGAACATCTTTTTGCTTAAAAATAGTGTATTCCGCACCTGTTCCTCCTGTAAGATACTTGTATGTCTCTATCATATCCCTCTCTCTCTCCTCTCCTCCAGGGGTACATATTCAGTTCCTTCAACCTGTCCTCATAGGACTTGTGATGCAATCCATGTACCATCTTTGCTGCCCTCCTCTGGCGTTCTCTACCCTGTCTATGTTCTTACGTGAGTAAGGTCTCCAGAACTGTACACGAACTCCAGGTGGGGCCCCACTAGTGTCTTGTATAGTGGAATTATGACCTCCTTTTCCTGCTGGTGATGCCCCTGCCTATGTATCCCAGCATTCTATTTGCTTTACCTGCTGCCTTGTCACACTGTTTCCCTACCTTGAGGTCATCAGAGATGATAACCCCAAGATCCTTTCCTGCTTGGTGCATGCTATATCCTCACCCCCAACTGATACATTGTGCCAGGGTTTTTGTGCCCCATGTGCATTATCTTGCACTTCTTTGCATTGAATTTCAATTGCCAAACCCCTGACCATTCTTCAAGTTTCTGCAGGCCCTTCTCATTCTGTCTACACCCTCTGGTGTATCTACTCTATTACAGAGCTTTGTGTCATCAGCGAACAGTGAAATTCTGCCTTCTAGGTCCTGCGCAATGTCACTGATGAAGATGTTGAATAGGACTGGTCCCAGCACTGATCCCTGTGGTACCCCACTTGTAGCAAGGGATAAAGAAATGTGTCCCAACATTGCAGGCAAACTCTCATTTTGGTCTAAAACATAATGTGTTTGTGTATCTAATATTGATCTATGAAGCTGAATCATATAACTTGTAAAATTACAAGTTTAACTGACCCACAACTGTAATATTCAAGTGTCTTTTGATATTTGTATTGACCATGTGAGTAATGGCAGACAGGTGTCTTAAGTGTCTGCAAAACAGAAATACAGGAGAGAGTTCAAATTATCCCTTCAGACTATTTTTTAGTGTTTATTATTAGGACGGCCAGAGTGCCTGTGTGCACATTCTAAGTGCAAATCTATTTCTTCTTCTTAAGATCTTAATAACTGGTAATGACTATTATTACTATCCTTATATAGTAGTATAATTTACACTATCAATACATTTGTGCTAAGTAAGGATTAGGTCATGCAAGAACTAAAGGAGAATTGCCTTGTCATGCATGAACTAAAAGAAAAAATTGCCTTTAAAGTTAAAGTTTATATTTGTCTTGGACCAATCATAAGACAACCATAGTACTGTCTTCCACTATATAAGCAAGCCACTATACACTGTTAGTTTGAAGAATTAAGAATTAAGAATTAAGAATGAAGAATGAAGGATGTACCACTTGTAATCTCTTGCTGTGATTATTATTTAATCATTAAATTCTTCCACCATCAGCATCATCTCCGTTAGTCTCCTTTCTAAGCATTTGTAATAGATAATTTACAAATGGTAATTTTTACCACCTTTACACCACTGGTCACTCTTCCCTCTGTGGAGTGACAGCCATTTACCACCACCCTCTGTGTCCTGCCGCCCAGCCAGTTACCTACCCACCACCTCTGTCTGCCCACTTATATTCCCCAGTTTGTGTAATAGTCTTCTATGTGGCACAGTGTCAAAGGCCTTGCTGAAGTCCAGATAGGCCATGTCACTGCCCTCCCTGATCCACCTCCTAGTCACCCAGTCAAAAATTCAATGGGGTTGGTCTGACATGACCGCCCCTGGTGAAACCATGCTGCCTTGGGTCCTGTAGTCCATTGACAACCAGATGTTCCACCAGTCTCTCCTTCAGTAGTGCTTCCATGATCTTCCCCACTACTGAGGTGAGGCTGACTGGTCTGTAGTTTCCCGCTTCCTCTTTGTTCCCACTTTTGTATAAGGGGACTACATCTGCTGTCCTCCAGTCTTTGGGTACCTCCCTGTTTCCAGTGATCAGCTAAACAGGATAGCCAGAGGTTCAGCCACCACCTCCCTTAGCTCTTTAAGGACCCTGGGTGCACCCCATCTGGCCCCATTGCTTTATCAACTCTTATTACTTCCAGTTCCTTCTGGACCCTTTCTTGAGTAAAGGAACTTGCGTCAATTTCTAGCACCATTCTCACCCTTGTACTCCCTTCAGACCCATTACCTCCTCTTCCTCAGTAAAGACTGAGCAGAAATACCTGTTCAATATGTCAGCTTTACTGTTGTCATCCTCCACACGGCCCCCATCCTCCCCTTCAGTCTCACTATCCCTCCCTTTGCCTTTCTTTTTTCACTTATGTACCTGTAAACGGTTTTGTCCCCTCTACCCACTGATTTTACAATGTGTTCTTCTGTCTGAGCTTTGGCTTCCTTACCGACCTCCCTGCCTCCCTTTGCTTCTCCTGGTACTTCTCCCTATCCCTTCTGCCTGTGTCTTTTGTATTGCCTGAATGCAATCTTTTTGGCTTTCACTTTCTTTGCTACCTCTTTGGAAACCATAATGGTATCCTCTTCCTTTTCCTCTTGCTAACCTGCTTAATGCATAATTCTGTAGCTCTTGTAATCCCCATTTTAAATACTGCCCACTGTTCCTCAACCCCTGATTCTGCCCCATTCCCTTAATGCCTCTTCAAGTATCTCCCATTTTCCCAAAGTCTGCCTCCTAAAATGCAGGATACGTGTTTTTGTGTGGTTTGGTTCTGCTCTTTCTGTGATTTCAAACCACAATGACTGGTGGTCACTGTTGTCCAGGTGCTCCCCACTGTTACCCCATCACACTGTCCCTGTTTGTGAGCACAAGGTCCAGTATTGCCTTCTGCCGAGTTGGTTCCATGACCAGTTGTTTGAGGAAGGCACCCTGAAGGAGTCCAGGATAAATCTGCTCCTAGTTGATGCTGCTGCTGCTGGGATGCTCCAATCCATGTCTGGAATATTGAAGTCTCCAACCAGTACTACCTCACCCTTGTCTGCCATCCTTTGGATGGCTAGCATCAACTCCCTATCTGTTTCTTCCTCCTGGGCTGGTGGTCTATAGACCACACCTGTGCAGATGGCTGGCCCATTTTTCTTTCCAGCTAACCCACAGTATCTCTCCCCATTTTGTTCCTCCTGGATCTCTGTGGCCCTTATGTCATTTTCACATACAGTGCCACTCCTCCTCCCTTTCTACCCTGTCTCTTCTGAATATGTTGTAGCCAGGTATGGTCATCTCCCAGTTGTGGTTATGATTACACCAGGTTTCAGTGATGGCCATGTCCAGGTCTGACTGCACCATGACAGCCTCCAGATCTTCCATCTTGTTGCTAAGGCTCCTGGCATTGGCACACATGGCTTTCATGATTTGACCTCCCTAGGCTGTTTCACTGTTCTACTCCAGCCCCTTCCTTGGTTGTCCTTTATCCCTGGTTCTCCTTGCTGTCTGCCCTTCTGCTGAATTTTGACCCATTTCTGCTGATCCACTCTTGGCACTAATCTCCATCTTTGCACACTGCTTTGTAGAGATAGCCAGTCCTCCGGTTCACTGGTTCCACTGCTAGCTGTGGGGGTGAGCAAGTAGGTCCCTCCTTGCTGGCCTGCCACCCCCTTTACCAGTTTAAATGCTTGTCAATGTAGCATTTAAACTTATCATTGAGTGCTTGGATTCCCTCCAGGATGGATGCAGGCGTCAGGCTTGAACAAACCTCCATCCCTCCAGGTAGGTCCCCAGTCACCAATGAATCCAAACCCTTCCTCACAGCACCAGTTCTTCAACCATGAGTTAAAGTTCCTGGTGCATGTATCCTATGCTCTCCCTTGCCTCTATAGGTAGTACTTCTGAGAAAGTGACAGAAGCTACTTGCTTGAGACCCTCCCAATTTCCTAAACTCTTCCTGAACTTCCTTTGGCTCCTATTTGCCAGGTCATTGAGTACCTAGGTGGATAATGACATCCAGCTCACCCTCCCATCTTGCATTCCCAGTGATCCCCAGGATCTTCCTTCCATTCCTCTATGCCATGGCACCTGGTAGGCACCTCACCTCCCTGTCCTCACTCTCCTGTGTTTCCTAGCTGGATCCCTCTTTATGATGGAGTCCCCACCAGGATTCACTTCCTCCTCCTCTGGGGTCCACTGCTCTCCGCTTGAGGTCACCTCCTTGGCTAACCTCCACATCCTTTCCTTCCACTTCTCTGGGTACCTCTATTTGGTTGTCCCATTTGCCAGTGTGGCTTATGGGTTCTTGAGTGGAATAGGATCTGGGATGTGCCTCTGCCTGACTGCTCTAACCTCCCTGAGCCCACTGTCATCCAAGTGCTCCTCATTCTCAGTATCCTTTGAGGCAGTTGCATCAGACTGGGTGGTCTCTGGATGGGGTGATGGTACTCTGACCCAGTTTACTTCTGCTCTGAGTCTGGCTGCCTCATCCTGCAGTCCAGAGGATGCATGCAGATGGGACAGCACCTCAGTGTCCAGAAGGTCTGCCTGAATTAGGCTGCCCCACAGCCACTGCTTTGCACCCCCACATTATACTGCAATTCCACTACTTGTCTGTTACTGAAGCTCTCCTAGTTCCCTTTTATTAATTTACTGTCCAAAAATCCTGCCACTGATCCTCAGATACTTTTCTTTTAAAAAGAAAATAAACCAATAAATAAATAAACGAGTCAAAACACTTGTCATGCTGAGGGTGGGCTTCTTCCCTTATGCCCCTCCTACTCCACACCCCTTACTATCCCTGTGTTTAGCTCCTGTCAATCAGATTTAACAGGGCATATAATTAAGAGTTGGGGAAGGGAGGAGGGGCAAAATTTGCAGCAATTAAAGACAGCAAAGAAATACACCACCACTAAGTTTCACATTTTCAACAGCCCAAAATCAATTCTAAGTAAAGACAGCAAATAAATTACAGTGTCACTAAAAGCCCACAATCTAAGTTTAAAAGAAAACTAGCAATTACCAGTTACTGTAAAGCACTGAATTGAATATGTTTCCTTCCTTCCTTGCTTCTTCTGAGAAAAGAAAACTCACTTGCTACCTCAACGCTGACTAAGCCCCACCTCCAGTTATCATGTAGCTGAGGTCAGAGGCCAGACAATTAACACCCTTACTCAAACTACAGGGCAAGTCAGACAATCCAAGACTAAATTTGCAGCAATTAAAGACAGCAAAGAAATACACCACCACTAAGTTTTACATTTTCAACAGCCCAAAACAATTCTAAGTAAAGACAGCAAATAAATTACAGTGTCACTAAAAGCCCACAATCTAAGTTTAAAAGAAAAATAGCAATCACCAGTTACTGTAAAGCATTGAACTGAATATGTTTCCTTCCCCTTCTGCTTCTTCTGAGAAAAGAAAACTCACTTCTACTCAACTCTGACTAAGCCCCACCTCCAGTTATCATGTAGCTGAGGTCAGAGGCCAGACAATTAACACCCTCACCCAAACTACAGGGCAAGTCAGACAAGCCAAGACTAAATTTGCAGCAATTAAAGACAGCAAAGAAATACACCACCACTATGTTTTAAATTTTCAACAGCCCAGAAACAATTCTAAGTAAAGACAGCAAATAAATTACAGAGTCACTAAAAGCCCACAATCTAAGTTTAACAGAAAATAACAATTGCCAGTTACTGTAAAGTACTGAATTGAATATGTTTCCTTCTTCTGGCTTCTTCTGAGAAAAAAGGCTGGTAGAGATCTATATAGCGCATAGGAAGGATAGGATGAAGACTCAATGGGAGTAGGGAGCTGGAAGACCATACACCAAGGGAGAGAGAAGAGAGCAGCCTACTGAGTAGAAGGTTCCCCAGTAGAAAATTAGAAGGAAGGAAGGAAGAAGGAAGGAAGGAATAATTACTTTAGTTAGGAAGCCAGCCAACAGGAGGTAGAAGAAGGTGAGGGTATATCCGGGATGGGGTTTAACATATTGAGAGACTAGAGCTTACCTGAAGCAGTCACACGCCATTTTCAGACATCTATATAGCAGTCATCTGAATATGTAGAGCCTAGGCAGCAGGAGAGTTTGAGCTTTTGGCATGTTATTCCAGAGCAGCGGCAGATAGGAGCTGATGGCCATTGAGCCATGCCCAAAGAAACACCATTTTGTAATGTTTTTATTTAAAATTTAAAACTCCCTTTTCACTGGGGGCGCTTAGTGACTGCACAAGTTCACAGCCATACTTATGCAGTTATTGTTGTACATTCTGCTGCTACCTACATTGTAATTTCAACATGCCTGTGCAGCCAAATGAGAGTTCATTCCTCCCTCCCGCATTCCATGTGTTGTAGTATGTGTGTATTCGACACCAGATGAATATTAGAAATGGACACACTTTTGATTCTGGTCTGGTGCATGCTATTCATACATGCAAATAACGATATTGTTTTGGATGTTGAGGCTCATTAAAACACTAATACACTTCTCTCACCAGGGAAACAAAATCACTGTTGGTATCAGCTGGACTAGTTACTTTACATTTCAGAAATATTAAAGCCACTCTGGTCTTTGCTATTAAGGACATCTACATGAAAAATGGATCTTATTTCCTTTCAGTTCACTTCAAACTGAAGCCTTAATGCCTTGGTAAACACCCTCCCGAGGCAACTATACCTTTAGGATTCCTTGCTACTGCACATCAAAGGCAACTGCTACCAGTGAAGGATCTGACACTGATTTGACAGGACCTGGAGTCATCGATCACTGAATCACCCAAACTGGACATGTGTTTTGCACCGAGAGGAGTGGTTCAGCATGTGGATTCATGTTTAAACCATGAGCTGTGTGTGAATAAGGACTTCAGTGGAAACTGCCTTTTGTTTTGTTTTTAGTTACTCTGTTTGCCTCCAGCAGCCCTCATCCTCTGGTCACCGCAACCCCATCACCCTGACTTCCTTGGGACTTACCGGCCACATCTTCCCTAGGGCTTACCCCTCAGTAGAGTCAACAGGGTCTCTAATCCCAGCATTGAACAGGATCCAGTTTGCAGCTACTGGTCCACATTGCCAGGTGAGGGGTCTGTGGCTGACCAGAGTCATTTTATTTATTTATTATTCGAAAACACCTTTGAGCACAAGTGCTGTTTTGCAAAGGTTCCATATCTGACAAGCACGAATAACGGAAAATACAACATACAATCACCAGCTCAAGAAGATCCTGGTCAGGTACAAGCAGCAGTAAATTATCAGTCAAGGAAATGCACACATTCTAGCAAAGCAGTCCCAAGGGGACAAAGTTTGCAAGTGCCAGTAATGTATAAGCACAAAATAAAACATGGTATACTGGTCAGGAATCAATTAAAAGCAGCAGTAGGCGGATTTCAAAGTGAGTTCTTCTTTTAGGAATTTTTAAATTGTGCCATTTTGGTCATCCTGCTGGTCATCATTTTCTGAATTTCTCCCACTGGGGAGCAGGCATGCTTCTGACGTCATAATGCACGCCATGTGCTCTGTGCTATGTGGCGTCAGCCCTCTCACTCCTCCCTTCACACTGGCGGTCCTGTGCTCTGTGGCACACAATTAATGATTGCCTACACCACAATTGCATTGAAACTGGATCTTAAGGTGTGACCAGCTGCCTTACCCCACAGTCTCCATGAAGAGCCAGGTGAGCACCAGAATCCCCCACCCTCCCACCCCTAGGGAGCAGTCTTATGGTACTCAGGTTGTTGGCACTGCAAGCAGTAACTCTATCATTATGCCAGCATTCTGTCAGGAAACTGTCTTTGAACTACAACTTGGCAGCTTATTTTATTACTCCTTGACCTGCCCCTGCTATAGCAAGGGGGTCATAGGATGATGGGCAACCCAGTCAAGTAACCTTGTCTGTGGGAGAGTCACAAGGGCTGGTGAACCTGTGATGGACCTAATTCATTTGGACACCTTTCCAGCTGCCAATCTCCTATCAAGTGACAGACCTCAGGACTACACCCAATTGAATGACAGCACAGCTAAGTGAAGAGGCAGTATAGCGCAGTGGTTTAAGGCTCTGAGCTGCAAATCTGGAGACCTGGGTTTGAATCCCACTGTCCCCACCTGTATACTGTGTGACCCTGAGCAAGTCACTTAACTCCATGTGCTCCCAGGTCGCACCTGTAAACAAGCTTTCAGCTTAGTGTGCCATTCCTGGTTAAACAATTGGAAAAAAATTGAGGTGCTGTTTCCTCTGTGAACTGCAGGGGCAAAGCCGCACCCACTGGCAGATCTCTGGATGATCTTGAGCAGGCAGGAGCAGAGTGCTGCTGAGAGCTGTGCTGCAGAGACAGACTGCTTGTCTGTCTTGTCAAGGGCAAGAGGGAAAAAGTGAAAGCAGATTGAATGTAGGAGGCATTCACATGCTAAGCACCACATGACTGTGATGCTGAAGCCTGCAGCTGTGGAGTGAGAGGAAGTAGAATGACTTGCCACCCAGCAATACTGTGGTATCCCTCAAAGCCCTATCATAGCCCAGTACCGGTTAACACCACCCATCAGGACTGGATGCCATTACATAGGGTGACACAGACTCCCAGTTGCCTGAAGGATCAGGATTGCTGAACCTCTGCACCACAACACCATCCCAGATCAGAGGAATGAGGAGAGACAAAAAGCACCCAGATGTCAACCAGAAGGATCTCTGCGAACTGCAACATCAGCCCCCTGCACAGTAAAGGAGATCTCCTGGTTAAGGAACTATGATTAAATCCAGGGCTTAGCCCTGAAACTTACAAATGTCTGTAAAAATAGTTGGAAAGCATTTCCAGAAGTTGTCCAACTAACCAAAGGTTTACCAATACCTTATCTGTGATTTTAATTTGCATGTCTTTTTAGTTTGGGTTTACTGTTTCACCAAATATTGCTAACTATTTATTTACATGCACTACTGCTGGCCAACCATGTACAACATCAGCAGGCTTATATGAATTCCACAGCTGGGTACCCAGCTGGAATCTTGAGGATCCCTGTTAATTTGAGGATAAAGACACTGGTACCAGTTGGACAGAGGTTAGCACCCTCAGCACAGGAGGACTGGAGACAGTAAACTGTATTACGCACTGTGTTGTGGGAGCAGGCAGGCTGCAACGGAAGGCTTGCACCTGGGAGGCATATAATTATGACCTGGAAAATAATTTATTCTAGCTATGCCTAGATGGGCATGTAGCTTACAGTTCAAGGAAAGTACATAATTTGGCTGCCCCTTGAAAAAGTAAAAATCACACAAGGGATATGGATATTATTGGCTGTCGTGGATGTGGGGCACTAATCCACAGAGGAATTCCTGCAGCATGGGGTATAATATCAGAGCTGCAATACCTGATACATCACCTAATACCCCGTCCTCAGATCTTGAATAGAAGTCCACCCTCAGAACCAAACCAGATCTGAAGAATGGAAGTTGGTACAGAGGAAAGGAAATAGAATAGGCAGTAGGGGCCAGATACAACCAGTCAAAGCAAAACCTATCCCCATTGCAAACTGCTTTGCACCTCTCCCTAGGAAAGAGATCGCAGCAATGATGGAAGAGACAAAAGCCAGTCAAGGAAGCAAGAGAGGACCTAGTGAGGGCAGCGACAAGAAAGTAAAAGGGTAAAGAAGTCTCACTGTGGGAGATTCCATGATTTGAGGAGTGGAGACTTATCTAAATGATGGCACAGGCAAAGGTGCTAGTCAGATGCCTCCCGGGTGCCTGAGCAGAAATGGGACACTGACCGCATCAAAAGGATAGTGATGAAAGAAGGAAATGACCTGAAGATCTTGGTGTACCTGGGATTAATGATCTGGCAGGGCAGTCGATAGGAAGCCAAACAAAACCTATTCAAACTAGGAGACCAACTGGCCACTCAAACCACCTCCCTAGCCTTCTCTGAGGCTCTTTCTGTGGGGCAAAGACAACCAGAAGCAAAAGAAACTGAGGAGTTCAATGTGTGACTAAGGAGCTGGTGTGAAGAAAGAGGTTACCACTGTGTTGGAGCGTGGGGAGACTTCTGGGAGAGGAAGGTCTTCAATACGATGGACTATATCTAATGAAGGATGGAGTACAAGCACAGGGCCAGATATCTGATGTGAGCATCGGACATTTAAACTAGGAGAGGAGCTGGTGGCAAAGGACCCTATCAAAGTCACCTTAAAACATAGGAACTTAGCCATAACTCCCCAGAAAATAAGTTGATCATGCAATACAAAGAGGGATCAGAAAGAACACAAAGAGAGGTCAACAGAACCAAATGGAAGCAGATTACAGTAGCAGTCCTACTGAGAAGGGCAGGAGAAAAACACTGTGTCAGGGAGGAAGTAAAATAGGGGTCTCAGAACGTGGAAAGCCATGAGCACAAATGATCACAGTCTGACAAATAAAATCTCATACCTAATGGCCTTGATGTCAGAGGCAGGTCTGGATATTGTCTGTGTTACCTAGACATGGTACACAGGGAACCATGACCCAACTGTGCCAGGGAATGCTCTATTCTATAAAGACGGGTAGGAAAAAGGGAGGAGAAGTGGCTGTCTACATTAGGGAGGATATAAAGCTACAGAGGTGCAGGGCATAATGGATGAAGAAGAGGCACTATGGGTCACACTGGAAACGGAAACGGTACTGCCATTTGAGCAGGTGTGATCTACAGACTGCCAGAAGAGGTAGAGGAGTTGGATAATGAACTAGTGGAAATCATCCATGAAATGACAGCAAAAGAGGAAATGCTGCAGATGGGGACTTCAATTTGCCTGATGGCAATTGGAATGCCCATAATGGAGCCACAGCAAGGAGCAGAAACATCCTAGAAGCCCTTCAGGGGCAGAACTCAAACAGCTAGTGGTAGAATACACCCATGAGGGGCAATATTGGACCTGGTCCTCACCAATGGTGACACAGTGGGGACGAGAAGTGGGGAGTCACTTGGGATCCAGCGATCACTGTATAGTATGGTTTAGGTGTGAGGACAGTAGGGAATCCAGCCACATAAGGGCAAGGGTCTTGGATTTCAGAAGAGCAGAGTTTGCAGAACTAGAAGTATGTCTGAAGACAACCCTAGAGGGCGGCCTGATGGCACTGAGGGCTGAGGTGCTGAATGCCTTACCTCATGTCTCCAGCGACCCAGGCTCAGGAACAAGCCCAGATTGTTGGAGAGCTGGCACCGAGAGAGGGAGGGGCAGGACTGAGCAACTGCAAGGTGGCTTTCCTCTCTCGGGAGGATCCTGTCATCTGTCATAATTCCACTGCCCCAGTGGAGGTCCACAGGCAGTGTAGGTGACAGATGGCAAAGCAGTGTGAGGGGTCCCAGTACTGTGGCATGAGCATGCCTCCACGTGCATAGCCAGGACAAGGAGCTGGGAAAAAACAGGGAAAAACAGGGCAAAAAAAGTCCTAGAGGATAAAGTGGGAAAGGGATGTAGAAACGCAATGGGCACTTAAAAAGGAGCCATAATGGAAGCCACGAGCCTATGCATTAGGCAAAAAGTAAAATAAAGAGGAAGTGAAAACCACTGGTTCTCCAAAGAGGTGGCAGGGAGGGTGAGGAAAAACATAGCATTCAGAAAATACAAAGAAACACAGAGGGAGGAGGACAGATGAAAGTATCTGGAAAAGCTAAAGGAGGTAGGGAAGGCAGTCAGAAAAATCAAATCACAGACAGAGGAAAGAATAGTCAAGGCAATAAAGTAAGGAGACAAGACTTTTTCAGATACATCAGAGAAAGAGAAAATCAGTGGTGGGATTGTGAGACTAAAAAGAGAAGGTGGAGTTGGCAGAAGGAGAACAGGAAAAGCAGAAATCCTGAACAAGTATTTTTGTTCAATAGTCACAGTGGAAAAGGAAGGGAGGATCCACAGCTGGTGGGAAGTGCACTGGGGGCGGTATAGCTACAAGTCCGTTCAAAGTAGAGAGTCCTAAAGGAACTAGAAAACTGAAGGTAGATAAGGCAATGGAATGGACAGCATACATCCCAGAATTCAGGACTTCTACCAATTTTACCTCAAGTTAATTCTGATCAGATTCTCCCACCCACCCACCCCCACCCCAACACTCTTTAAATTCATTTTTCTGCCTGAGTGCACCGCCTCCTTCCTCCAGATAGGTGTTCTGCTAGCACAAGGCATGACCTTCCTCTTAAAGAGGTAAACAAGTAACTCAAGCAGCTGTATTCTTAAGGACATCTTTCTATCCACTAATATACATTATGGAATCCCTTGCATGTTGGTTCTTCCTAGCTCTCTTTGCTATGTTTCTGATTCCCAACAAGCTTTATACTAACTCCCTCTTTACAAAAAGCAAAACATTGCCTATGTATAGCGATGGATGCCCCAACTCCACATCTGCACCCGCAGTCCCTATTTTTCCGGTAATCTATGTAGACAAGAACTGCTTCCATCTCCCCTAGAACCAGCAACCCCATCCCTCCCCAATCTCCTGTGTGCTCCCACTGATGGGTAAAGTTAAAAAATCACACTTTTCTCATCTCCAATGAACTCATGCACTCAAACAACCTAAGCTGCAAGCAATTCAGTTGACTTGGCTGCTCCTGCTCCTATCTGGCAATGTACACCCCAACCTGGGCCCCAGAACAATGGAAGCCAATCCCATCGAAAAAAGGCAAAATTATGATCGCTAAATTAATATTTGCAACCTACTCTCCAAATTTGACTTATTGCAAGTGTGGTAAAATAGCATAACCCTGATGTCCTCTCTCTGGTAGAGACCTGGCTAATGCCAAGAACTGCTGATAATGATATCCAACTTGCAGGCTATACCTCCTTCCACCTTGACAGGACAGGAAAAGGAGGAGGTGGTTGCATCATCTATATAAAGAACCACCTTCAGGGCAGGATCCTGCTCTCTCTAAATACTGGTAAAAATATTCAAATATTACCTGTAAAACTAGTCATTGGGGTGCATGGAAAAGGGTTAAACCTTATCTCAGTTTACATCCCACCTAAAGAACAGGTACAGGGATTTGAGGTTCTCCTTGAATACCTCTCAGACCATAACACCAACTCTGAGGTACTTGTCATGGGTGACTTTATTATTAACTGGCAGTCTCCTGAGTCTGTCACCTATAAAGATGCAATTTCTGCACTAGATGTGGAATAACTTATCGATTCAACATCTTAATAGACTGGTTGCTCACAAATCACCCTGGATGAATTACCCATACAGCTGTGCTCCTGGTACAATAAGTGACCACTTCCTATTTTCTGTACATGGACAAATAAGTCTCCTAGAATCCCAGCAAATGTAATTATGTCCCACAGGTTAAGTAAAGGGAAGCTGGATAACCTAAGACCACTTAAAGCAGCAGAACTAGTCTGCCATCTTCTGGTACAGATGTAGATGTAGCACTGGAGTATTTCATTGAGACCTTTAATGCCGCCTGTGACATTTTTTCCTCTATTAAAAAGAAAGATAAAAGGAACTCATAAGTTTTTGATCACTCCTCATCTCCTCGACCAATTAATGGCTCAAGAT
Source organism: Neoceratodus forsteri (assembly GCA_016271365.2). NCBI lineage: Eukaryota > Metazoa > Chordata > Ceratodontiformes > Ceratodontidae > Neoceratodus > Neoceratodus forsteri. The sequence goes on along the minus strand of CM028134.1, from coordinate 795,423,326 downwards.
AACATGTGGCACAGGGCAAAGAGTACTGGCTGTCATATTGACATCCAAAATTACAAGACGTGCTGAATAAGTGTACCCAGACCATCCACCAGGCAAAAGCCCACCTCTTCAGAGCAGAGTTGGACAAACCCTGGGGTGATACTCATAGATTTTGGCAAAATACAAAGGCTGTAACAGGAATCCAGATAAAATGGCCCCAACAATGCTTAACTTGGATGGGATCTTGACTCAGGACACAATGACCATAGCTAGCGTATTTAACAAAGCATTCACAGATCTAAGTGTGTACTCCCATCAGAATTCCACCTCAATGGTGACTTACTTAAAACACCACAAACTCAAGCTCCGCCTTTCTACCTTGGAGTAATCATGTTATCTGAAGCCAAAAGTAACTCACACAAGTTCTCGAAAAATCCAGGTATAGTAGTGACAGTCTTGACCTGAAACTCATCTCCTAACCCTCGATGTCTTACTGGTTCCTCTTACAAAATTATAAACCTCTCAGTCATCTCTGGAAAATTCAACACTCTGGATAGCAGCAGTAGTAAACTCTATTTAAAAAGCAGAGAAAGATCACTCCATACTAATTACTGACCAATTTCCATTCTACCCCAATCTCTAAAGCTCTTGAACGGATTGTATATGATCAGCTTGCAGACCATCTGTACAAATATCAATTGCAATGCCAACAACAATATGGATTTAGAAAGCATCACAGTACTACAACTGCTCTGACTGAATTCATGGATACATTCATGATGCCCTTGCTCGAGGGCACTTTGGTGGAAGCTACTGTCATAGATCTCACCAAGGCTTTCAACACAGTCAACCATGAGTTCCTCTGGCCCAGTTAGATAACACAGGCATTTCTCAAACTTGTTGTACTGGTTCAAAAGCTACCTGTCAGGGCTGGAGCAAAAGTAAAAAATTGATAACACACTCCCGGATAGCCAACACGTGAACACAGGAGTCCCCAGGATCAATTGTGGGCCCCATACTCTTTAGTCTCTTCTTGAATCAACTCTCCCAAGTGTGCACTGATAGAATCCTTCTCACGTGGATGACGTGGTTTTATACACCAGCCACCCTGATCCCACAACCCTAGAACAACACTTGTAGGCTAACTTCAATGGTGTCGAAAATTGGTTCCTCAATGCAAAATTATTGTTAAATCACAAAAACAAAGACAATGTTATTCGCCTCATCACACAATAAATACAAATCCTTCATACTTTCTATAAAAAATAAACAAAATGTACCTCTTGAGATTGTAGAACATTTTAAAATACCTTGGTGTCAGCCTGACTAGCTTCCTTTCCTATTCCTTACCTGTTGACCAGGTCACCAGGAATGCAAACCATAAAACAGGTCAGCTCTGCAGGCTCGGCACTGTCTTAATGAAGCAGCTCTTAAACTCACTATCACAAGCTCTGTCTTCTCTGTGGAAGATTATGGCCATGTCATATACAGTGTGGCCTCTGACACAACCCTAAAAGGATTGCCATCGCCTTTGAATAAAGCCTGCAGATTACTCCTTGGTGCTCCACGCTTGACCCACACTGTGTTCTCTATTCTCAAATGGGCTGGCAAGATCTAGAAAGCAGGATTCACTACACACATGTCTCCTTGCCAAAAAATCATCCTCAGTCAGGTACCGCCTAGCGTCCAGACCATGCTCTGCCCTGCTGCATCTACTAGAACAACTAGAGCTACTACTAGCAATCCCTATAAGGTCCCATACCCGTACATCACAAGGCCAGAGATCTTTCTGTTATCAGGATCCTCTCTGGCTAAATTCACTCCATGGACCTCCTCCGAACCCAGAATTTGTCCTTTTAAATCAAAACTCTGCACATACCTCTCTAATCAGATGAATTGTTCCTGCTTCTCATAACCTGATGTAACCCCCTGTTACCCGGGGTTACTAGAATCCCAGTAAGACCTAGTGGTAGGCAGGAAGGCAGCTTGTGAAACTCCAGTTAAATGGATTCCACACTGTCTCACTTGTTCTCAGTCTCAGCTGAGACTGAGGGATGACATCTTTATAGAACTTTGCAGCTGCATAAGCCACACTGGAATGTTACAGTTTGAGGTTAGTGTAGAACGTTGGGGATTTTGAATTCAGTCTGTGTGCAGTCTGAGTGAGAGACAGTAATACAGCTGAGTGTGTGCAGGATCTCAGAGCTTTAAGCTCTGTTTTAGAGCTACTTTGGGAAGGTGTGTGTTTCCACCTGAAGAGGAACACAGGAACTGATAATTTGAAGTGGTGGAGACCACTTTCAATGAGTCAGAGCCCATCCCTGAGGGGATGGGGTGAAGGTTTTGCCTGTTTTCCAGGGACAACCCTCCTGGGTCCAGCTAACGGAAAGAAGCTGCCTGTTCAAGTTGTGCTGAGGCACCAGAAGCTCTAGAGAGAAATTCCTTGTGGAGGAGACGCCTGTGGAGCACCTGCAACCAAAGGTGAGTTCGCTCTGAAAAGGGCCAAATGTTTTTCACCTGAACAGAAAGAAACTAAAGGGGCTGTTACTGTGGGGTCAGGAAAAGACAGCCAAGTACAGTTGGAAAGTGGGGGATTGAACTGCTTAATCTGTAGGAGGTCTAGAGTAATGGACATTGCCACTTAATTCAAGTATGTTCCAGTCCAGCACAAAGAGTGAAGGAAATTGGGAATTGGACTGCTTAACTCAGTGGGGGTCTAGAGTAATGGACTATGCCACTTAAAAGTATGTTCAAGTCCAGCATAAATGGGAAGCAAGACAAGTAGATGGAATATGAAATACATTTAGCAAGAATCTACATTGCAAAGCTTTACAGGATGAGGTGTTTACTGTCCAGAGAAATGGCGGGTATGAATTGTGGGAACAAGAGATGGGAGACTCCACCCATCAGTAGTAACCAAATTTACCTCTCACGGATTTGCTTCTGAGACACCTTTTACTTTTTCTCAGGTACTTGGCCAGTCTGAGGAAAGTACCCAGACGTGGGATTAAGAGGAAGAATTCCCTGATGGAGCCAAGGTGCTCCTAAGTGGTTTAGGGAGCCACCAGAAAATGTTTCCATGAAGTATGGAAGGTGTCGAGTGGCGGCAAGGGGCCGAGCCAGGAAAACCCAGAACAGTGTACAAGTTCGGACTGTGTAACCTAAAGCAGCGTGCAAGTCCGGGCTGTGTGCCTAGTGGTTTCAGAGCCTGAGGGCTAAAGTTTTGATGAAGTGTTCTTGTTTCTTTTAATCTGCATTACCAGGAGTGTAGCCCCGTGGGAGTCCATCTATGCTTTGTTTTTTCTGTTTGGATGTGAATAAAAAGCCACACTTTAGAATCCTACTTGGTATTGGACATTACAGTTATTGCTTCCTGTGTTCAGAGTTACTTGGTGCCCTGTGCCAGAGCAGCCAAAACCTAGCCTTTGTGCCAAGTGACCTATTCCTCCCGAACCCAGCCCACCTGGGTGCTGTCAGATGCAACAGCATACCGCGCCTGGGTTACACTGACATTGGCTCATTAGGCTTGAGCCAAAACTCTTAGCCCTTATCCCACCCCTGTCAAGTTGCTTTACTTTGTTCAGGTGGAAGACTAGGTTTGCTGGCCAAGGCACCTAGCTTCACCTGAGCTCTTTCCTTCTAGGTTGCTTGAAAGGACAGAGCAAAGAACCTTACCAGAGCAAGGGAAAGGATTAAGACTTCTTTGGCTGGGCAGATTTACTGTGTGTTGTTGTTTTTATTTTGTACACACAGGGATTGTTACTGTGTGTTGCTAACATTTTATTGCTTTATTTTCTCTGATTCAAATTGTTGTTGCTGGGTATACCTTCTGCTGCATTATTACAAGATGTGCCTACAGGTGTGTGCTAACAGATTACTGATGTAATCTTCTGATTCAAATTGTCTTTGCAAGGTATATCTTCTGTTACTGCTTTATTTTTCTCTGTAGTAAAGTGTTTTTACAGGGTATATCTTCTGTGAAATTATTACACGTGGTGCTGTACAGGTTTTACAGTTGTATTTATCATTAGGATAAGCTTTCAGGGTTACTGCATTTGTTGCTGACTGATTGTTTCTGCTCTTACCTCCTTGTTTCTTTTGTCTGTGGTTCTTCTTTCGGCAGGGGAAGGGCTCAGCCACCACCCCATCCCAACCACCCCACACTACACTCCTTTTATAGGGTAGCACAGTCGTGACATTTCCTGTGGCAAAGCAGGAAGGGCAGATCAGTGGGGTATCCACACGGTGACCCTTACTTACAGGGCACTAGTAATTTAACTTGTTATAACAAGTTATACAAAACAAACAAATAAACACAAAATCAAACTTTTGCTTTCATTTTCTTCCTTCTAATTACTCTGACGGGTTATAAACCCAGCAATTTATCTGGAATGGATATCATTAACTGCAGGAAATGCAGAACACTTTTCATAAGGGCAGTTTTACAAGATTTAGGACACTGTCCTACATGCTGAGCCATTGGAGATCTTAGGGCTCAGCTCCAGGCAGCATGGGCAGAGATTGTGCACCTCAAATTTCATATTCAAGAGGAAATATATTATAAGAACAACCACCATTTCCGCAACATCCAACAGAAGCACCTCGACACAGTGGGTAGTTGGTCTGGGAGGTTGCAGGTGGTTAGAGGGCAATCGGGTGCCCCATCACTCGGTGCTCTCCAACATATTACCTCCACAAACAATATCAAAACTACAAATAGGTATCTGCCTCTATCTTCGAAATCAAACAAAGGGGCAGAGGACACTGCATAGCAGGACACTGCAGCACAGGAGCTAGCACAACAAAACTCGCCCAAACGGGAACCAAAACAAAAAAGCAAAAAGGAAATCCCAAAACTTCTGATCATAGGAGGCTGCATGATCTGGGAGTTGATACCTATCCCCAGCCAGGGTAATGGTCAGATGTCTCCCCGGTACATCAGCATGGAGAGACACTGACCACATTGCTAAAATTGTTCAGGAATCAGGGAAAACATTGACGTACTGGTACACATAGGGACTAATGATCTCGCCAGCAGGTCAGTTGTGGAGACCAAGGAACACCTGACCAGGCTGGGTGACAAACAATCATCCGTTTTGTCCGGCATCTCCTTCTCTGAGATCCTGCCAGTCTAGGAGAGGCGGCAGATGGATGGAAGGTCAGAGAAGGGAGATAGGGAGCTAAACATGTGGCTCAAGGGCTGGTGCCAGGAAAAGGACACACATTTGTAGGAACTGGCAACAGTTTTGGGAGCGAAAGTTCTTTAAATTTGATGGGCTGCATCTGACTAAGGAGGAGTCAGTGCATTGGGGCAGAAGTTTAATGTCTTTGCAGAATATTTAAACTAGCAAATGGGGAGAGGGTGCAGCACCCCATATGTCGAATGGAAAGAGCACCCTCCCCCAGCTAGTGGTCATACAGGAGTTCAGCATGTTTGCAGTTCATCTGCACCACCAGGTAAGGAAATGGGTCCAGCTCCCCATATGATGCACAGGGAAACGCCAGATCTCACCCAACAACCAACACACCAGAATCTGGCCAATGGAAAATCATGTACATTAATGCCGCAGTCTGGGAAACAAGATCCCAGACATGCAGGCAATAATGACAAAGGCTAAACTGGACATAGTAGCAATTAGCGAGATGTGGTTTACCAGTAACCACACTTGGGAGACTTCAGTACCTGGCTATGTACTGTTCAGAAGAGACCGAGTGCAAAAGGGGTTGTAGTGGCCCTAAAGCGTCAAATGAAAATATCAAAGCTACAAAATTCAGAATGCACATAAGGAGCCAAAAACTGTAGGTCACCCTGGAACAGGAAATGGGACAGCCATAAGAACTGGGGTTGTCTACAGGCCCCAGACCAGGGGAAAACATAGACACATTACTGTTAGAAGATATACAAAACATGACAGCTAAAGGGAGGTTATGATAATGGGAGACTTCAACATGCCGGATACAGATTGGTCAATACCAGCAGGAACTTCTGCCAGAACTAGACGCATGGTGGATTCCCTGCAGGGGAGGGCCTCACACAAATGGTACAACAACCCACAAGAGACAGGGCTATCCTAGATCTAGTACTGACTAATAGGGAAAGGATCACAGATCTCCAGGTAGAAGGTCACCTGGGGCCAGTGACCATCACATGGTATGGTTCAGTTTAGCCACTACAACTAAATCACCTCATTCCAAAGCAAAATATGGGACTTCAGAGGAGCTGACCTTGATAAGATGGCCAACAGAGTTAAGCTAGCAATGGCAAAAGAAATACAGGTGAGGGGTACAGGCAAAATGGGCAAGCATTAAGGATGCAATACTTGAAGCAACATCCCATTGTGTTAGAGAGAAAAGGAAGTGTAAAAGAAGAAGGAAACCACTTTGGTTCTCAAAACAGTAGCAGAAAAGAGCAGAGCCAAAAGGCTGGCCTTCAGGATTTATAAGGAACACAGCGGATGAAGATACGGAGGTATATCAAACTTCCCTAAGGGAAGCAGGGAAGGCAGTAAGGCAGGCAAAGGTCCAAAACCGAGGAAACACTAGCACAGGCAGTAAAAGAAGGTGACAAGACTTTCTATAGATACATTAGTGAAAGGAGAAAGTCCAGAAGGGTATTGCTAAGATCAAAGGAGATAAGGGGGCATGAGGAGAGGATCATGTAAAAGCACCTATCCTAAATAGATACTTCTGCTCAGTAATTACCTAAGAGAAGGTAGGGCAGGGCCCACAGCTCGCACCATGGACACAGAGGGGAGGGAGGGAGGTGAGCGCTAGTTCCTTCACAAAAGAAAGGGTCCTACAAGAGCTCAATAAGCTCAGGGTGGACAAGGCAATGAGACCTGATTGCATACATCCCAGGGTACTAAAGGAGCTAAGGGTGGAACTAGCAGAGCCATTATCAGAACTGTTTAGTGAGTCTCTGAGCACAGAAGAGGTCCCAGAAGACTGGAGAAGGGCTTATGTGATCCCGCTCCACAAGAGTGGTAGCAGGAGGAAGCAGGAACTACAGACTAGTCAGCCTTACCTCAGTAGTGGGCAAGATTATGAGGCACTCCTTAAGGAAAGGACAGTGCAACACCTGGAGTCCATAGGAGCACAGTATCCAAGACAGCATGGGTTTACAAAGGAAGGTCCTGTCAAACTAATCTCATAGATTTCTTTGACTGGGTAACCAGAGTGGTAGACCAAGGAGGAGCAGTTGATGTTGCCTACCTTGACTTCAGCAAAGCTTTCGATACTGTTCCACATAGAAGATTGATTAATAAGCTGGGTCGGCTTGGAGTGGGTCAGAAGTTGGTCAACTGGGTGGCAAACTGGTTGACGGGCAGAAAACAGAGAGTGGTGGTAAACGGTATACGTCAGAAGAGATGCAAGTCACAAGTGGGTACCTCTAGGATCAGTCCTGAGCCAGTCCTCTTCAATATCTTCATCAGTGACATTGCAGATTGACTAGAGGGTAAGGTTTGTCTGTTTGCAGTTGACACCAAAATCTGCAAAAGAGTAGATGATCCAGATGGGGTGGGCAGAATGAGAAGAGATTTGGATAAACTAGCAAAATGGTTGGAAGAGTGGCAACTAGGATTTAATGCAAAGAAGTGCAAGATCACACATAGGAAGAGAAACCCTGAAGCCACCTATAGGCTTGGAAGGGAGTTGCTGGCAGTCACAAGGGAAGAAAGAGACTTGGACATCATCATCACCGATGACCTGAAATCATCCAAGCAGATCACTAAAGCAGTAGGTAAGGCTAGGGGATGTTAGTGTATTAGTAGGGGTATCACAAGTTGGAAGAGGGTGGTAATAATAGCTCTTTGCAAGCCACTGGTTAGGCCCCATCTGGAATACTGCATGTAGCACTGGAGGCCACACCTTCACAAGGACATTAACCAAATTGAGGCAGTCCAGAGAAGGGCAACCAACATGGTGCAGAGACTGCATCAGAAAACATATGAGGACAGATTAACGGAGCTCAATATGTATACCCTAAAGCAAAGGAGGGAGAGAGGTGATATGATCAAACATTCAAACACCTTAAGGGCATTAACAAGGTGAAAGAGTCTAACATGTTTCAATATAAGAAAAATAGCAGGACAAGATGACACAGCATGAGATTAGAGGGAGGCTGATTAAGGGGTAATGTGAGGAAGTTCTTTTTCACAGAAAGGGTGGTGGATGCATGGAATGGCCTACCTCAGGAAGTGGTGGATATGAATATAGTGCAGGGCTTCAAACAGGAATGGGATAGGCATAAGGAGCAATACAGATGAGTATGAATAGATAGGCCATTGACAGAGCAAAGGCCAATGGCACATTTATAAGGTAGAAAAGAAATGGGCAGACTGGATGGGCCTTGCAGTCCTTATCTGCCATCAACTTCTATGTTTCTATGTTCCTTTCACCTCCCTCCCTCTTCTCCTATCATACCTCCACCTCTCCCTCCTCCCGTCCCAACCCTTTTTCCTCCCCCATCTCCTCTTCTCCATCCCCTTCCCTGTCCTTCTCCCTACCTTAGCTTTCCTTCCTCCACTCCCTCCCATCAATGGTTATGGTTTTGCTGGTTTCCTGCAATCGACCTCAAATCTGGATTCCTATCAAGTTTATTTTCCTCTATATTGTACCCTTACTTATTGTATATGATTATTAACAGTAACTGTTTTGTATTCTTATCAGTGCCTACATATTTCAAATGTACTGTATGTACACAGTGCTTATTATAGTACTTGTACTTGTACTGTCTTTGATGTGCAGCTCTGTAAATGAGCTTTTAGCTCAAAGGTTGTAATCCGAGACTTCAATAAATAAAATTAAATAAATTCTAAAAGAGCTTAGAAAAGAGCTAGCACCACTACTGACAGCCTTGTTCAACAAATCATTAGAAACAGGTCTGGTGCAGTCAGACTGGAAGAGGGTGAATGTTGTCCCTCTCCCTAAGAGTGGAGTAGGTGCTCCAATTACAATCCAGGAGATTAAACATACAATTCGGTCTCTTCCAACAGGGAAGACCCCAGGCCTAGTTAGTATAGTTCTGAATTTTATAAAAATTCAGCAATGTTTTGCCACCTATCCTAACAAAGGTATTTAATGAATGCTTAACAGAAGATCGGATTCCAGAATCCTAGAAAGCAGAATCATCAGTGTCATCCCTAAACCTGGAACACCCAGAGATAAGTGTGAGGCATACAGGCCCATATCCTTACTAAATCAAGACCTAAAGATTCTATCTAAAATATTATCAACCAGATTACAAAAATACATGGAATATTTAATACACCTGACCAAACAGGCTTCGTACTTAATAGGCATTTAGCAGATAACATATAAATTATTAAATGTCCTCACATACAGCTCCCCACCTTGACAGCTCAGTTAGCCCTGTTCTTAGATGCTGAAAAAGCATTCAGTCATTTGAATTGCAATTATCTGCATACGGTAATGGCAAAACGGGCCTGGGCACTAAATTCCTACAATGGGTATTCCTATGTTATGCTAATCCTACAGCCAGGGTAAGAGTGAATGATACCCTCTCAGCAGAGGTCAAACTGGAGAGAGGACCAGATAAGGCTGTTCCCTCTCAGTTACTCTTGCTTTTGAGTCTAGAAACACTAGCCATAGCAATCCGGGAATCTAAAGCTATACAAAGAATAGTGGTGGGAAGGCATAGTTGTAAACTGTCTGTGTATGCTGATGATACACTGTTATATGTGGACAACCTTATCCTCAGAATTCCTAATTTGTTAAAGCTACTTAATAGATATGGGTCAATTTTCGAGTTCAAAATAAACATGGATAAATCTGAAGCCCTTATGATAAAGGGAGCACTTAGCCCAGAATTTAAAAATCAAATGCCTTTCAAATGAGTGAAAGAAAATGTTAGATATTTGGGCAGCTGGATGCCAAAGAATTTCACCAAATTATACCATTACAACTATGGAACACTACCCAAACGTATTTTTACTGACCTGAAAAGGTGGCAGGCTCTACCACTGTCCATGTCTAATAGGATAGAGATGAAAAAGTGAACATATTACCAAGGCTGATGTTTCTTTCTCAGCGCTCCCAGTGCCAATCGCTAAACCTGACTTTAAGACAATACAGCAGAAACGCATCCACTCCATCTGGGCAGGCCATAAACCTCAAATTCAAGGGATTGTGTTACAGGAGGTTAAGATAAAGGGAGGATGGGTCCCAGACCTCCAAAAATACTATTGGACAGTTCAATTAACTCCCTGATAAAGATGCTGACCCCGCATGGCAAGTACATCGGTGTTCTCTTGAGGAAACTGCCCACCCAGGAATTCCACTAAGGGTATTGCCGTGGCTAATCTTACCCAAGACTTTATGAACTATTAAAACAGATAGACAACACATACCTTAACTATATGGTTACGGATTAGAACATTATGGGAAAACCTGATTATGTGTGGCCCTACATCCCTTTACAATATCTTCCAGATTTCCCAATGGCACAGTGAGTTGCCTGTTTGGATAGATGGGCTCAAGGGCCTGAGATCCTTGTCCCAATTCCTGTCAGGGAGATCATTAAATTTTATAAATCCTTACAACAAGAATACAATCTTCCCACAATGATTTTTAAAATACCTCCAGTGTAGGCACTATATTCAGACTTCCATGGGGTGAATACCTTGACCACTCCAGTGGAAGAGAGTTTGATGTCAAAGAATGAATTCCAATCTTATGATAGTAAAACATTTGATATCTCACTTTTATAAATTGTGCATGATGAGATATCAGATCTGGCCATTCAAAATATTCATGACAAATGGGGAAGGGATTACAAGACATTTCAGAGCAAGACTGGCTAAAATCTGGGCTAACACTCATAATTTATTTATTTATTTATTGAAATTGTTTCACCAGGAAAGGCACACTGAGCAAAAGATGCTTGTCTCAATAGTGCGACCTTTGGGGGAAGGGGTTACAGAGGAGGCAGATCATGTACAGACAAAACGAAATGGCCTAATTGTGCAATACAGATGATGTACAATAGCTGGGAGGGATAACATGAGCACATTGTTTACAATAGATGGAGCAATACAGGTAATCTATAGCGATTTAAACAATAGGTGAAGCAGTACAGAGATAAGAACATGAAGGACAGTAAACATAACATGGAACAACTACCGGATAATACATGTTTAAGTGCAAGCCCATAGCAATGCATGAGTGGTGATAGCATGACAGGAGTTGAGGCGAAGCTGCACCAAGTTGACAGAAGGAGTAGGAGAGGAGTGGGGGTGATGAGGGTGAGGGGAGAAGTGAGCAGTAGTAGTGCTTGAGGTTGAGAAGCGTGGTAGCTGAGTAGGGAGGGAAGGAGAGGAGGGCAAGGAGGGATTAGGAGGAAAGAAAACAGAAGGGGGTGTGCACAAATTCAATGGTCTGGAGAGAGTTTAGATGGAAAGTCTCAATACATTTCTTTATTACCCCTACAGTCTCACGGCATTATGCAAAATTCCTTACTAACAAATGTTAGAGGAATGTGGATTAACTGGCTCTCACTGCCATATTTTTGGGACTGACCAAAATTACAGGAGATCAAGACGACGGGCCATGAATACATATTCTTGGTCAAAACAGTGGCAGCCAGTAAAGTAATAATGCAGAACTGGTTAACCTAAAAGCAATTAACATTAACACAATGGATGGTGAATGTTAAACAAATTATGAGTATAGAGGCTGTTACAGCGAAATTAACGCTTCAAGTTGAAAGACATAATTCCGCTGGTACCCATTTTTCACATATATAGAAGAAACCGAGGCATCTCTGTGCTAGATCAACAATTAACTTGATTTGTTAAAAGAAACTATTTTACAGCGATACAATGAGATGTTACTCAATAATTTTATGCCTGAGTTATTCAAGCAACCACACAATTCTATTTTGACAGATATATTTTATTGAATATAGATAATGGTTTTGCAAGTAATAAAATACAGAGTATACTGTAAGATCCGTTTTATAGAACAAGGTCACTTATATCAGACAATGATTTTATATTCTGAATATGGTTTCTGCTTCTTCTGTAAATTCATTTGAAGTTTCTAAACTGTAAAAGAGAAACTATAAGAACTAGTGAACAGTGATGTGAACTTCAGAACTAATGTAATGTCATATGTTGAGGGCGAACAACAGAACATGTTATAAGTTGCTGTAAAATATAATCCATGTGAAAGTTTTTACTCACAATAAATTAACAAGTTAAAAAAGAGTGGGAGTAGGGAGGAGGCTGGTAACTATAGGCCTGTCAGCCTAACCTCAGTGGTGGGGAAGTTGATGGAATCATTACTCAAGGAAAAGCTTGTGACACACCTTGAATCCAATGGCAGCCGGATCCAAGACAGCATGGTTTCATGGCAGGTAGGTCTTGCCAAACAAACCTAGCAGAGTTCTTTGACTGAGTGACGGGGAGATAGATCAAGGATGGACGGTAGATGTGGCTTACTTGGATTTTAGTAAAGCCTTCGACACTGCCTTTTAATGTCTTTATAAGTGACATTGCAGAGGGACTGGAAGGAAAAGTATGTCTCTTTGCAGATGACACAAAGGTTTGCAACAGGGTTGATATACAAGGTGGTGTGGAAAGGATGAGAAGGGAGAATCAAAGCAACAGAACAAAAGGGGAAACAGGGAGGAGGAGAAGAAGCGCCTGTGGGTAAATTTGGAGACAGGCAATGGCACCACAATCCGCACAGGGTTAGAGACAGACCTCTTCTCAGGGGAGGAAATGGACAAGAAAATGATAGAAAGTATACTTAGAATGGCAGATAAAGGGAGATATTGCTGATGGGTGATCTGAATATGCCAGATGTTAACTGGAGTGCAGTTGCAGCAGCCACTAAGAGTGGGTTATTCTAGATGCCCTACAGGGGCATGCCTTAGACAACTAGTATTGGAGCCCACCTGAGAGGGAGCAATCTTAGACCTGGTTCTCTCAAATGGAGATGGAGAGAGGATCACAGACGAGAAGTGGGTAGCCATCTGGGAACTAGCGACCATCGAACAGTATGGTCTACAATAAACACAGCAATAGAGTCAAGCCATACAAAGGCAAAAGTACTGGACTTTAGGAGGGCTGACTTTGCCAAATGGGTGAGTGCCTAAGGAACGCACTCAGCAAATGGGCAGGAAGGAGGGTGGAAGAACAATGGCGTTAATAATAAAACTGCCATCACAGAGGTAACGAGCCTTGTGTGAAGCAAATAAACAAACAAATGATGTAAGAAACCACTATGGTTCTCAAAGGAAGTGGCAGTGAAGGTTCAAGAGAAAAGAAAGCATTCAGGAAGTACAAGGAATCACAGAAGGAGCAGGACAGATAACTGTATCAGTTAAAGCAAAGGAGGCTGGGAAGGCAGTCAGAACAGCAAAGGCCCAAACCAAGGAAAAGATAGCCAACTCAGTTAAGAAGGGGATAAAAGCTTTTATAGGTACATCAGGGAGCCAAGAAAGACCAAGGGGGGATAGTGAGGCTTAATAAAGGGAGGGAGGGTGGGCAGAGGGAGACTGAGAAAAGTCAGAGATACTAAACAAATATTTGTGCTCAGTATTTACAAATGAAGAGGGGAGATACCTAAAACAAACAGTAGAAACACTCTGGATACAGAAGTTGATACCAGCCCATTTACAGAAGAAAGGTTCTGAAAGAATTCTTAAAACTGAAGGTGGACAAAGCAATGGGGCCTGATGGGATTCATCCCAAAATTCTAAAGAACTAAGGGTAGAACTAGTGACACCACTGACTACCCTTTAGCAAATCATGGAGGATGGGGTGGTACCGAGGACTGGAGGAGGGCAGATGTGATTCCCCTTCACAAAAGTGGGAGCAAGGCAGAAGCAGGAAACTACAGACCTGTTAGTTTAACCTCAGTGATAGGGAAAATGATGGAATCACTTCGAAGGAAAGAATTGTCGAGTATCTAGAGGCCGAGAGGCACAGGACCCTAGGGCAGCATGGATTCACAGCTGGAAGGTCATGCCAGACAAATCTGATAGATTTCTTTGACTGGGTGACCACAAAGTAGTAGATCAGGGTGGGGCTGTGGACATGGCCTCACTGAGACTTTAGCAAGGCATTTGACACAGTCCCACACAAAAGATTAATATACGTTAGCCAGCCTGGGAGTGGGTCCCAAGATGACAGCCTGGGTAAATAATTGGCTGGAGAATAGGACACAGAGAGTAATAGTAAATGGAGTCCACTCAGAAGAAAGGAGGGTTACTAGTGGGGTACACTGCAGGGTTCAGTATTAGGACGGGTCCTCTTCAATGTCTTTATAAGTGACATTGCAGAGGAACTGGAAGGAAAAGTATGTCTCTTGCAGATTACACAAAGATCTGCAATAGAGTTGATGCACAGGGTGGGGTGGAAAGGATGAGAAGGGACTTGGCAAGGTTAGAGGAATGGTCAAATGTATGGCAGCTTAGATTCAATGCTAAGAAGTGCAAGGTAATGCACCTGGGAAACAAAACCCAGAGGAAGAGTACACAATGGGGTGAGATACTTACAATAACAAATGGAAAGGGACCTGGGGGTAATCATATCAGATGACCTAAAAGTGGGAAGCAATGTGAGGGCAGCAAGGATGGCTGGGGATACTGGGATGCCTAGGAGAGGCATCACTAGTAGAAAACAGGAAGTTATTATCCTCTGTACAGACAGCTGGTGAGACCCCATCTGGAGTACTGTGTGCAGTTCTGGGAGACCCAATCTCCAAAGACATAGACAGTATGGAAGCTGTCCAGAGGAGGGCAACTAAAATGGTGCAGGGTCTGCACCGGAAGACATATGAAGAGAGATGAAAGGAGCTTAATATGTATAGCCTCAAGGAAAGGAGGGAGAGGGGACATGATAGAAATGTTCAAGTACCTCAAGGGAATCAACAAAGTCCAAGAGGGTAGCATCTTTCAAAAAAGAGGTGTGCAAGAACAAGAGGGCACAATTTGAAGACAGGGCGGCTCAGAGGTAATTTAAGAGTATTTTTTCACAGAGAGGGTTGTGGATGCATGGAACAGCCTTCCGGAGGAGGTTGTAGAGTCAAAATCAGTGATGGAATTCAAGCATGCATGAGACAGTCATAAGGCCATTCTAGGGGTGAGGTAGGAAGAAGTAGGCTGCTGGTTAACTAGGATCTGCAGCTTATCCAGTAGGTAGGGAAATGGGCAGACTGGGTGGGCCAGCGGGTCCTTATCTGCCGTCAAATTCTATGTTTCTATGTGACTTGGCAAGGTTGGAGGAATGGTCAAAAGTATGGCAGCTTAGATTCAACGCGAAGAAGTGCAAAGTAATGCACCTGGGAAACAAAAACCCAGAGGAAGAGTACACAATGGGGGTGAGATACTGACAACAACAAAAATGGAAAAGGTACCTGGGGTAGTTATATCAGATGACCTAAAGGTGGGCAAGCAATGTGCTACAAGCAGTAAGTAGGGCTGGGGGATATTAGGATGCATAGGGAGAGGCATCACCAGTAGAAAACAGGAAGTTGTTATCCCTCTGTACAGACAGTTGGTAAGACCACATCTGGAGTACTGCAGTTCTGGAGACCCCATCTCTGCAAAGACATAGACAGGTGGAGGCTGTCCAGAGGAGGGCAGCTAAAATGGTGTATAATATGTATACCCTCAAGGAAAGGAGGAGAGGGGGGACATGATAGAAACTTTCAAGTATCTCAAGGAATCAACAAAGTCCAAGAGGGTAGCATCTTTCAGAAAAGAGATGTGCAAGAACAAGCGGGCACAATTTAAAGATAGAGGGGATGGCTCAGAGGTAATGTGAGGAAGCATTTCTTCATGGAGAGGATTGTAGATGCATGAACAGCCATCTTGAGGAGGTTGTGGAGTCAAAAACAGTGGGGAATTCAAGAGTGCATGGGACAGACATAAAGCAGTTCTAGTGGGGGTAGGAGGAAGTAAGCTGTTGGTTAGGATCTGCAGCTTACCCATTAGTAGGAAATGGGCAGACTAGGTGGGTCAAGCGGTCCTTATCTGCCATCAAATTCTATGTTTCTATGTCCTACATAAAAGGCTAACAAGGGCGGCCCGTGGCACAGAGAGTTGAGACACTGGACGCCACACTCACTCCACGGCCCGTGACCCAGGTTCGGAACAGACCTAGGTGGCTGGAGTCAGCAGGGTGGAAAGATTGAGCATCCAGTGGACTGCCTCTTCCCTGGCGAGGGTTAGGGCAATGACCGCTCAAGGAGCGACCTCTGGCAGAGGCTGGAGGTGGCGACAGCAGCGTTGTGGCATATGCCAGGTGGAGCCACAGCAGGCGCCGCCTTGGCAGCCGGGCTCTACAGTGGCATAAATCAAGAAAAATACCTTCCCTCTCCCACCAATAGGCAATGGCATCTCCCACCGCAGGACCACACTCCCAGAAGTCGGGCACGGCTGGCTCTCGTCCCGCCTCCTCCCGGCCTGATCTCAACCATAAGAAAGAGTGCCCTGGTGGTGCAGCCCTTCCCCAGAGGGTAGACCCGGGGATGCCTGGTGTCGGGGGAGAGGAGACCAGTCAGTGACATGCAGGGAGGTAGAGTCCAGCAATGGGCGGTTGCCGGAGAGATCGGTGGGGCTCAAGTAGGGAAGGAGAAAAAGAATTTGGGAAAAAAAAGGCTAATAAACAAATTGAACAGCCTGGTAGTCAGATCAGTAGTGGTAAACTGAGTTAGAAATTGATTGAGCAGTAGGACACAAAGGAGGGGCTGGAGGGTAAGAGTGCCTCTTTGCAGACGACACAAAGATCTGCAATAGGGTTAACACCAGGTGTGTGTGTGTGTGTGTGTGTGCGTGTGTGTGTGGAGTGTAAAAATGAGACGGGACCTAGGCAAGCTGGAAGAATGGTCAAATACATGGCAGCTGAGATTCAATGCAAAGTGCAAAGTTATGCACTTAGGGCACAGAAACCCGAGGGAGGAGTACTCAGTGGGGGTTACTGTCAGTCAATAAAGGAGAGGGATTAAGAAGTGATTATATCTGAGGACTTAATGGTGACTGGACAGTGTGAAAAGGCAGTAAGAAGGGTCAGTGGGCTGTTGGGATACATTGGGAGAGGCATCAGCAGCGAAAAAAGGGAAGTAGTGATCCTACTGTACAGATCATGGTGAGACCTCATCTGGAGTACAGTGTCCAGTTCTGAGGCCTCATCTCAGGAAAGACATAGACATGGTCGAGGCAGTACAGAGAAGGGCTACTAAATGGTACTGGGCTGCAACAGAAGTTACATGAGGAGAGGCTGAGAGACCTTAAAAGTATTCTCTGGAAATGAGGAGACAGAGGGGAATATGATAGAGACATTCAAATACATTAAAGGGATAAATAAGTTACCGGGTAGCATCTTTTGAAAAGAGGATGCACCAGAACTAGGAGACATGACTTGAAAAGTGGAAGGAGGTAGAGTTAGGGGCAATGTGAGGTACTTTTACATAAAGGGTGGTGGGAGCATGGAATAGCCTCCCCAGGAGTGGTAAGGGCAAAATGGTGAAGGAATTCAAAATGCATGGGACAGATACATGGGAATGCTAGAAACAGGGAAGGGTGGAAAAGCTGCAGATCAGCTACAGTCTACAGTGTAAGTAACGGTAGGAACAATGGGCAGACTAGATGGGCCAGGCAGTCCTTATCTGCCAACAAATTCTATGTACTGTAAGTATCTGTGTATGTAAAGACACAGTAGACCAGCCACTCATTGCAATACTATATTACCTCAACTGACACTAATCCCTTTTCCAATTTTAGGATCTGCCGCCCTAAATAAAGATTTTGTTCTGTTTGAAATCCTTGTCCATGTCATACATATACATATTTGACAATTTTGTATACTCATCAGCATTGTATAAAGTTCAAGGGTCACTGGCTCGGCGCCAGTGCTCAAAAGTCCAAACTAAATACAAGCTGCAGAAGGGACCCAGCACTCAACCCACAGCAAATAATACTTCACACTGTACACAACATTGCCAACATATGCATTCATTTTATGGGCAGGGAGCTGGAGTGAAAATAAATAATTTATTTCAACTCCAGCTCATAGAAGTAAAAAAAAGACATGACAGGGTGTGCATTAAGGTGAAATAAAAACAAGCTTCAAGTGCTTTGTTAGGCATAGGCACAGCCAAGTGCCATTAAATGTGCCTGAGAAGTGCAATTATACATAGACTAAATCCTAGGTGTGTAGTGAAAATTTTACACACACCCAAAGTGCTGGATGCTGTATAAACCCCGAGTGAAGCTTGAGGGGTTTATTTAAGCGTCCAACATGGTGTGTGAAAACTCAAGTTTTACACACCACCCTATGTTTTTATTTTTATAGTTACTGGGGAGGGTTTTCTCACCTGCACGCTTTTGTTAAAAAGTAAAAGTTTGGCCAGTAGCAGGAGTTGCCCTATAAAATGTTGAACAGCTTCCTGTTTAACCCTCCCAAGTGGGAGATGTGCTCTGTTGTAAAGAGTTAATCCAACCTCACCACCCAAACAGACAAAATGGGTGAGGTTGCAGTCCTGAGGTCAGTAGCTGAGCATAACAACGGAGATTGAGGGCAGAGTCTGTGCTGCAGCGGTGATCGGCACCTATTCATGGTCCATGATAATTTCACTGCGACTCCAGGAAGGACAGTGACAGGAAAAAGTAAATATTGTGTGGCAACAGAAAATAATTAAATATTCATAAAAATTCTGCTTTGCTGCTGTGTCAGGCAGGCGGCAGTGAGTGGGTATCTCCAGTGGCAGTTAGATCCAAGAATGTGCAGTAAAGGAAGTAGTGGGAGCTAGGGTTGTCAGAACCTTCTGAAGTTCTGGGTTCTAGTTCTAGCCTAGAACATTTGAAAAGTTCTAGGGTTCCAATCTTTAGAACTCGAACCCTATTTTTTAATTGTGCTGCAAAAATGAAGATAATAAAAATCTGAACTTGAGGACATTCTGCAGTAACACACACTGGGTAGGTACAGTGCAGTCAAAGGACACACAGCAGCAGGGTGATAGGCTGACCATAGGAGATGGAGTCACACACAATACAGGGACAGAGATTTTTCTGTCTCTTCTCCCAACAATGTATGTATTTCAGTCAAATAAAGGGACTCAGCACTTTGTCAAAACGAAGTATTCATATACCATCTGATTTCTTCTTTTAAAAATTTAGTGTGGAAAATAAGAATACATCTGGTGTAGCCTCAGGAGACTACCACAGACCAACATTTCACACTCGAACTCAGTGTTCTGTCAGTTCTAATGGGAAACATTTGGTCTGTAGTTCCCTAAGGCGACACGGATGTATTGCTTATTTTCACCACAAAATGTTTGCTGGCATATGAATACTTCATTTTGAAAAGAGTGCGAGTCCTTTTGTTCTGACTGAACACTTTTTGGGACTTTACAAGCACCACTCTTCTAGTAGTGACCCTTCTTTACTTAGGTTAACATAATGTATTTCTAGGGTTCTGTCATGTATTTAAGGATAATGCCACAGCACAACTGGCCTCTGGGCTTCTCACAGTAACACACACTGAGTCATGTGCAGTCCAGGGCACACAGCAGCAGGGTGATGATGGCTGACCACAGGAGATGGCGTCACACACAATACAGGAAACGAGATTTTCTGTCTCTTCTCCCAACAACATAATGTAGTTCTAGGCTTCTGTCATGTATTTAAAGATTATGACACAGTGCATCGGGCCACTGGGCTTATCATGGTAACACACACTGGGTTGGATACAGTCAAAGGGCACACAGCAGCAGCAGCAGGGTGATTGACTGGCCACGGCACTGAAGACGTAGTGGAAAGAAACACACTACACAGGAGTACTGTGTCAAAAAATGCCATAATGGGCCTTCTATCAGGAGCTTTTTAGGGTGAAAGCACAGCCCAGATTGAGACTCCTGTCCTCCAGACATTTTTTTTATTTCGTGGGACTAGATTTTTTTTCTGTTTGTTGGCTTTGAACAAGTTTCATCACACTCAGTAAAGTTTTTAAACTGTTTTTTTTCTGTCACACAAGGAAAAATCAAAATATGATCTCCTTCACCCCTCTTCAAGCAAGTGTGATCTCTCCATTCTCCCAACAGTGCCATGAGTGTCACAGGAGAGTGTCTCTCTCACACACACACACATGCAGGCAGCAGTCTGCAAGTTAAGTACTGTGCAAGACAAGTTTACTTAAACTTTTTTATCCTCCTCCTGAGTCCCAACTCCCCAAGTCCATCGTCCACTCCCCAGACAGTCCCCAACCGCTCCATCAGTTCCCGCTTCACCCTTTCCATCCTCCTCCTTGGCCTCGACTCTCTCCCTTCCTTTTCCCCAACCAACCCCCTTTATTTTTATTTTCAGCAGTTTAATGGCACAGCCACAGAAATTATGTTTTTATTAGCAACTTACTCCAGCCCACAACTTTAAAAGTCGCAGTGAGCCAGTGATGCAGTCACTCTGAGAGCACAGGCTGAGCTCCTCCTTCTCCATTTTCCACCAGAGATTTGATGTCGGGGGATTTCCAAACACTTCTAGGGGTCCAGGGCATGCCCCCTGGAATATTTTGAAAATTTAGGAGTTAAGTGAAGTGTTTCATGCATTTTAGGCAATAACTGTTGTTACAAAATGCATCAAAATCCCAGGTATTTTAGTTGAACTCAAGTTTTTTTCTCCCTCACCTTTTTCTGATATAGATCTATCCACATTCTGTTACTATGAACCCTACAATACCTCTGACGTTTTGTTTTAATCATATTCCATTATGATACACCGACATCAGCTCCCTTGTTGTACGTTGTTTCTTTAATATTTATTTTTATTTAGTTTTGTTGACCGGTAAGTGCACTAGACAATTCCTGCCTATTTTCAGGCACAACCGGGGAAGAGGATACAGATAAATGGCAACTGACTCTGGACCAGATTAAGCTGTTGGTGGTATTTTTAGTGAATGAGGGAAATTTGGCCAGGACACTGGAAATTCCCCATACTCTGAGGAGGCAGAGGCGCTGTGTGGCTGGAGTGGATGCTCTGCTCAGTGGTGTTTGGAGCTTTGCACTAGGGAGGACGTGGGGCTGGGGAGCCGGCCCCTCCTTGGCCCTTTACAACGGAATTATGCAGAGATCTGGTGAAGGAATAGTGGAAACGGAGCAGCTGGTGGCTCTCAATATGGAAACAGGAGCACAGTTCTTACCGGAGGACGAGGTTCCCCAGGTTTATCACAGAAATCAAGTTTGGAATTGGAGGAGGTTGAATCGTTGAGGTGCTGCATCAACAGGCTGTAGAAGCGAACAACATTATCGGGCAGCAAGTTACGCTTTTTGGTGGCGCAAGGTGGTAGGACAGAATTGAGGTTGCACAGGAAGAGGAACAACGAAAGGAAGAAGGAGCAATGGAGGCACAAGTCATCGAGAGGAACAGAGGGAGAAGGTGAATCGGCAGGTCCCAGTAGATGGTGTGAATTACTACCGAAGAAGAGTTTCCACGCTATGAGTGCACAGGGATTTGAAGAAATGCGAATGGACTCATCTGGGGAGGAGATGGGAGATCAACTCAGTCAGTTCCAGGTAAAACTTAACTGCCATACAACAGAGTGGAGTATCTTCTGAGACTGTTTTGTGTGGGTCTGCTTTAAAAGACTCTCCTGTCTCTTTAGTGGGAGGAGAGAAATGTAGTGAGGAAAAGGACCTTCCACTAAATGACTCTTCAAAGGCTCTAGACAGTGTAATTGTGGGAAAAGAACCAAGGACTGGGTGGTGACGGCCTTGCAAGCTGCAGGTTGGTGAAGAACCCTCTGGGAAGGGGTGGGATGCAAATTTTGGTAAAGATGGTTTGCTACTTCTCTACTATGTTGCAGATACCCCGGATGGCTCCCCACTATTAAATAGTATGGCTACTCCTTTTATACCCCAGGACAGCCCTCCCTGAATCTACTGTAGAATTATCCCTTCAGGAAGATACTCATCCCTTGTTACAAGTCATTAGAGACCAGGAAAAGAAAGTACACTGGAGCAAGATTCGTACAAGATAAGGCTGATAAAGTATGGCATGGAAAAGTGACTGAACATTTATTTCCGAATACTGCTGGGCCTTGCTGGAGCCTGCAGAAAGAAGGAATGCAGTTAGGTTAAAATTTAGGGTAGTACTGAAGAAATTCCGGACAGAAGATTTGTGGGTCGTGTACTATTAAAAATAGCATGAAGTTCTTTGCTTATGAAATTTACGCTTTGATACATGTTCGGGGATGTGATTTTGATGTTAGTTTTATACATCCTGGGGTTTAGAACGGTTTTGAAGCAGTACTGTCTGTTAAAGCTCTCTCCCTTGTGGAAGCTTTTTAGCAATACCACTTACTAAACCATTGACTAAAAAATTACAGTTCTTTTTCGAAATGAGGGGTAAATGTTGCAGATATTACGTACTGGTTGCGGCAACATTGTACTGTTAAAGGTTTGCCTGAACCCATACTGATGAAGAGCAATTATGGACAGGGGATGGACTTATCTTGTGGTATTACATCTAGTAAATGGTCAAACTAGTCATCTACCAAACTGTTTTTTGGGTAGAGATAGGGGTGGTGTTTACCCAGGTCAGCCAAGAGCTTGTTTCAAATGTGGTGATGTGGGGCATTTGAGTAATGTCTGTGATAAACAAAATGTGGTTTATGTGGGGATTGGGGCATGTGGGGGCTTTTGGCCGGCAACCTTTGAGGTGTAATTTATGTGAGGAACAGGGCACTCTTTTCGGACCTGCTCCTGGGCCTCACATAACAATGGGATTGCTCAGTTAGAGCAGAACAGGATCATTTCGTAGCTGCTGCTCAAAAGGAGCAATTAAAAGTGGTGGCTTTATTATCACAAGGGTCAGCTACTACTCATTCATCTAACAAAGTGTCAGGGTTACCGAGTGAGGCTGACGATACTGTAGTAATGAATGCTCAGGTTGTAGTGAGTGATGGTGAAACAGTGGTGCGGGTCAGTGATGGGGCAATAGTCACAGAGGAGGAGGGGCTATGGTTCTGGTAGGGAAAAGACGGTCGTCTGGGTGATGAAGTCGAGTTATGCCCCCCCACAGTACATTCTGAGCTAGGCTTCCAAAGAGTGGCTAGATCAAAGGCAGGGAAAATACTTTCAGCTGCCTTGATCCAGACGGAAACATTGGGGGAGGTAGTAGTACAGAACTCATATGCTCCTTTGCTTGAGGATGATATGGAGGAGGATGGGTGTGAGTCGGACCTTTCCTCGGTGGCATCCTCTCAGGCTGAGGGTGTTGCTGAGCCTGGCCCTTCTGAGAAAGTGAAATCGAGGAAAAGGAAAAGAAAAGATGATTGCAGGTGTTTCTGTGTTCATTTTGTGGATGGCTATTTCCTTTTGTACTGTTAATGTTAATAGTATAAAAGCATATGGGAAGAGACAATACCTTTTGAGCCTCAGTATTGGAGGTGGGAGGTGTTTTTTACAAGATACTGGTTGAACTCTCTAGCTGAGGTGACAACTGCACAGAAGGAATGGAGGTGGGGTGTCTCATATTGGTCAGTCGGTGAAGAGCAGTGCTCTGGTGTGGGCATTTTGTTTAAGAGTCAGGTTAAGGTGTTGCATGTTTATGATTTAGTACCCGGGAGGTTATGATTCTGGATGTATTATTGCAAAATGAGGTTTTTCGTTGATAAATATATATGCTCCTCAACTGAAAGCTGATAGGTCTATTTTGTTTAGGTATGTGGAGCCTTATTTACATACGTCCAAGATAGTTCTATGGGGGATTTAATTGTGGTCTTTCCCATAGGGATTGGGGAAGAGCTACAAAAGTCTTCTGTGATACCAATGCCCTCTTGGCTATTATGGAGCGTAATGATATACAGGATGTTTATAATATTTTACAGCGGAACCGTTCATACCTTCCATAAGGGCATTTGTCTACTAGAATTGATTTTTGGCTAGTATCAGAAAGAATTACATGTCAGTCAGTGGATGTAGTACCTTTGGAAACCTCAGACCATCTGATGGTGGTTTTGCAGTTGGGAAATCGGCAGAATTTGTTAGTTGGGAGGGTTATTGGAAATGAATACTTCAAAGTTACAGGAAACAGTTGTAGAACATACTATAAGGAAATTGATCTTTGCACGACAGATGATTTGTTATTTGTATGAGAGTCCGATAGAATGGTGGGAAGATATAAAGAGGGATGTGCAAGAATGGTATGGTGCATACACAAAGAGACAGGCTAGGAAAAGTATATTGCTTATTTAGGCTTACGAGCAAAATATTTGCAAACGTTATCACAAAGTGAGATGGGGGACCTTAAGGTAAAAAGGTTGCAGGAAATAAAATCTCAAATGAAGAAATATTTGCAAGACTCTGTAGCGTAGTAATGGCTATAATGACAAAAATATAAGACTCAAGGTACAAAAGAAGAGGTAAACCCTTATGAGAAGGGAAGACAAGGTGTCAAAAGGTGTTAATGACAGGTTTGAGAGATGGACAGGGTAAGGTAAAAGAGACATCCAAGATATCTTGTTTTTGGTTCAGCAATATATGGTAGATAAGTTTCAGACTGTTAGGAAGGAAAGTAAGTTTCCTTTACTGGCCTAGATATTCCAGGACTGAACAGAGAAGAGAAGGACAGGTTGGTTGCCCCTATTTCAGGAATGGAAATTGCATAGCCATCCTCCAATTGACCTCTAAATCCACGCCTGGAAGGGATGGATTGTCGAATGATTTTTATAAACAATTTGTTGAATTTCTGGTTCCTTGTTTAGAAATATTGTACAATGCTATTTGGGAAGAGAGACGGCTTGCCCCCCGATGCAATTGGGATTAATGTTTTTCTTTATAAGAAAGGAGATCAGTATGATATTAAAAATTGGAGGCCTTTAACGCTGCTTAATTCAGATTATAAGATTCTTGCTAAAATATTAAATCAAAGACTGGCAGTTGTAGCAAGTAAGCTGATTATTCAGGAGCAAACTTGTGCAGTCCCAGGAAGGAAGGTAATACAGAATCTGACTTTCATTAGAGAAATTATAGAGCAGGGGTTAGGGAAGGGTTTAGTGGATATTTAATAGCGTAGATCAGGAAACTGCATTTGATTCTATTCAACAGAATTATCTTTGGAGTGTATTACAACATTATGGAATTCCAAAGAATTTATAGAACTTGGGAAAGTGTTGTACACGGAAGCACAAGCAGTGCCTTTGGTGAATGGTTTTTTGGGACACCAATTTTTTAAAAAGTGGGGTCAAGCAGGGTTGCCCAATGAGCCCTTTGTTATATGTCTTTGGTTTAGACCCTTGTTAAGGAAGATTGAGCAGGCCAGAGACATTAAGGCAATAGAATCTGTGGCTGGATTTGCTTTTCAAAAGTTTCAGCTTATGACGATTGTATTTTTACTGTGGCAGATGTTAGATCAGGGACTAAAGTTTTGTCAGTATTGCATGAGGCCTATACCACAACTGGTATTAGGATAAATACGAGTAAAAGTGTTGTTTTACCTTTAGGGATAGCAAAATTATTGATGATTTTCCGATTCTGATGACAACAGACCAAGTAAAGATTTTGGGCCTATTTTTGGTAATAAAGAGTCTGAGATACGTAATTGGAATGATGTTTATGATAAAGCAAAGCTTAAGGTACAGACGTATAACTTGGAAAATGTCCAGGAAAAGAAAGTGTATCTCATAAGAGCATACATTGCTCCTATGTTTTTATATATGTCTCATATTTTTCCTCTACCGCTTAGTATGCATACCAAACTTTTGGGTTTATTTTTTCAGTTTTTATGGGGCAGTAGGTTGAATCCAGAAGCAGGATTCATACATACAGAGAGCGGAAAGAAGGGGTTTGAATATGTTGCATCCTATAGTGTATTTATTTGGTAATTTCTTTTTAGCTCTATCATTCCCTTATTTTCGCAAACTATGGAAATAGGGCAAATTAGCATGCAGCTTTGGGGAGGATCTTTTAGAAGCATGGGGAGAGGAGATGGCATCCTGTAGAGCGATTACTTCCGAGTTATGTACAAACCACTCTTCGATACATTAGAACTTGGAAGATAGAACTAGCGTGGTGTAGGGATAAAGGGAGAAAATGTTTTACAAAATCATAGTGGATAAATGGTATCGAGAGGACCCGTGTTTATGGTACCTCCTTTTATTAAGATTTCCTTGTTGTTGGAAGGTATGACTAACCCTAATACCTTTAAAGATGCAAGATTTTGCTTGGCTTTGTGGTCATCAGAAATTGCAAGTAAAGAGCAATCAGAAACATAAGCAAATAACAGAAAGGGGTGTGGAGAGCCTATGTGTGCAGGGATTGTGGAGACAATGCAGCGTCTTTTCTTTGATTGTTCCCATATGCAGGGCTTTTTGGAAACGGTTATCGATTTTATGGGGAGCAGTTATTGGTATTAATAAATTATGATGTTTTGATTTTAGGGCAAATCCGCCACCTGGGCAAAATGGACTAACAGTACAATCCAGATTATTTTGGTATGTATAAAATGGTCTATTTGGCAAGCAAGATGTCTTAGATTTCTGAAAGGTAAGGTAGTTCAACAACAGGATGTTTTCTTCCAAATACAGAAAGAATTGGATGCTGTTTATGAATATGAAAAGCGTTCTTTAGGACAAGACTTATCAGTAAAGCTCTGGAGGAATGTTGATTGGGTGGGATAGAGGATGTCTGTTACAGTTGTATAGGATTTATTCTTTGTTATGGGACACTGTATGTTTATTTTTTCTTTGTGTTTGAATATTGTTTTTGTGACTTTCTGTATTGAATGAAGATATTGTTTATTTAATCTGGATTTTGTTTTGAATATTGAATAAAAATTTCCCTACTCTTTTCGATAAGTGCCATGGGATCTTTAACATCCACCTGAACTACCACCAATCCAGGCAGATGGGACCTCGGTTTAACGTCTCATCCGAAAGACAGCACCTCAGAAGTGCAGCACCCTCTCATGCTGCACTACAGTGTCAGTAGTGGATATTAACCCATGCCAGATGTGGGAACTGAACCCACAGCCCTCTGATCTCCGCCTCAGAAGCGAGTGTGCTACCTACTGAGCCACTGACACTGAGTTCATATGCAGTCTTATCTGTAGGTCACCTGCATTCCCTTAGCTGTGCTAGTTCAGCCCCCCAAAGATTAGCCCCATGTAAGTTTGTTTAATATTGCAGTCAAGTAATGGACCAAAATTAGTCATCACTAACTTTATCCCCACTTGACTAAACCATATTCAAGTTACGGCAGCTAATTTGAGCCATCAGTCCCACACACAGAAGTTGTAATTCCCACCAGGACGTTGTCCCTGTTTGTTTTTTTTCCTCATCATGATCATTTATATTATGCCCCTTGTCTAAGCTGCCTGCAGCTACCTTAAAATTACAGTGACCCTCAATCAGACACAGTGACTATTCGAGTGTTGGCCTGCCTGCCGGTTAGTCGCCCTCATGGCCTAGGTCACAGAATGAGAATACTAGCCTCTTCTGCCCTGTTCAGATTTGCTGCTGTCTGCCGAAGCCCCTGAGTCCCCACATTCCCAAATGTGCCAGTGCCAAGGAGGAGATGTTGAACAGGCTGCCCACTGCCTGCAAAAAAAGCTGCGCTGCTTGACACACATCACCAGACAGACACTCTCCAGCCTCTCATTCTGACCGATGCGGAAAGTGCCTGGCTTCTGCGCTTGTCTGTGCTTCTCCTCGGTGGCTTCACAGCACATGACCACTCCAAATGCAGTCATGTGATGCAAAACCAAGGCTTCTCATGTATTCTCAGTGGTGCGGGAGGCAGGGCACTCACCCATATTCATCAGCCGACTCCCGCCCTGCCTCCCAGACATACTGACTGCCAGCCCCGCCCGCTTAAAGGTCAACAGTTGCTGCCGCTTGGAGGAGATAACAGTGCAGCAGGTCCCACTGGTGGCATAATCGGATCCCCGAGTGTGTGAGTAAATCTCCTCTCCAGGGAGGGGGCACTGACTGGGAGAATGGGAGAAATGTTAATTTATTTGCACTGGACTTGGCAAGCGGAGGGTACAGAACACCCAGGAACCGCCCCATGACTTCAGCTGCATTCTTCAGCTGGTGCCAGGATCACGATGGGACGGTGAAGTTGGGAATGGGTCGGGATGGAATGGGACCCTCTCGGGTGAGTTGGGTTGGGATGGTAGTTACAGGTGGCATTGTAATGATTCGAACCCCTTTGTGACTTCTGTAGTGTTTGAGTTCTAAATTAGAACTCAAACACCAGGTTCAAGGAGGGTTCGAATCTTTATCGAACTAGTTCTGACAACCCAGTGGGAGCATGTGCACAATGAAGGAAACCTGTCCCAGGTTCACTGTTATAACCAGCTGGGATAAAATTGAGGCTCTGCTGCAGAAGGGACCCAGCACTCAATCCACAGCAAAAAAAACTTCACACTGTATACAAAATTGCCAACATTTGCATTTAATTTTATGGGCAAGGGAGCTGGAGTGAAAATAAATAATAAATATAGCAAAATAAAATATGGGTGGTGTGCAAAAGTAAAACTTTTACACACCCTTAGTGCTGAATGATTAAATAACTCCTCAATCTTCACTCTCTGGTTTTCCTGGTTCATAGGACAAGTAAAAGGGTCCAGGCAATGAGAAGTGGCCCAGATAGCAAACTGCTTCTACTTCATAGTGTAAGTGGCCCTGGTGGAAGGTTTTCTGGCACTCATCAGGACATCAGCCACCTTCTGAGACACCCCAAACTGAGCAATGGCTATGTCCTCAGGAGCTATACATGCGGTGAAGGGACTTGAGGTTTGGATGGACCAGGGCCTCCTGAGCCTGTGTCAACAGATCCTGGCAGAGGGGCAGGAGGACTGGAGGTTCCACAGCCAATTGTTGCAGTAATGGAAAGCATATTCCAAGGCCAGAATGGAGCCACTAGAATTAGGGTGGCTCCTCCATCTGTAGCTTGGTGAGCACCCTCTGAATCAGAGGAAAAGGGGAGGGCAGACAGAAACATCCAGGCCCTGGATCTAGCGAGCAGAAACGTGGCAGTTTTGCATTGAGTGGGAAGCAAAAGGTCCAACTCTGGATAACCCCACCTGTCAAACAGGTCTTCTGATCAAGGTCAGCAGTTCCCACTCATGCATTCTTGACTGTGACCAGCTGAGATTGTTTGACAAGACATTTTGGGTGCCTGGCACATGAGAAACTGATGGTTCTAGACCATGATCTAGAACCCAGTACCAGACCCTCATTGCCTCCGCCACAGGGGCAGGAGTGAGTCTCCCTTGCTTGTTGATGTAATAGACCACATTGAGATTGTCTGAGTGCACCAACCCAATGGAGTGAGATGGTTCTGGAGGGCCTGCAAGGCATACAGAACTGCCCTCATTTCCAGGATGTTTATGTAGTGGCAGGTCTCCCACTGGAACCAGGTCCCCTGGAACTGATAAGGGCCCAGGTGAGCTCCCCAACCCAGACCAGAAGCATCTGTGGTAAGGACTTGATGAGGGGTGGAGATAATAAACCAGACCTCTTGAAGAGATTGCTTGGGTCCATCCACCACTGGAAACACCTTGTATACCAGGGAGGAGATAAGGACCAGCTGATCCAGATCGTCGGAACGTTGACCACTGAACCCAGAGGGTCCACTGCAGATCCTCATGTGCAGCCTAGCCAAAGGGACTGTCACAATGGCTGTGGCCAAATGCCTAGCAGCCTCAAGAATGTCCTGGCTGAGATGTATCAGCACTGAGCCACAGCATGGGCCTGAGCTATGAGGCAGCCCACCCTGTCTTGTGCTAGGAAGGCCTTCCTGGAGTAGAATCCAAAACCACCTCTATGTACTGCAACAGCTGGGATGGGGTCAGCACAGACTTGGACAAATTGGCAGCGATACACAGGACTGGAACAACTGCAGGTGTGTTCTAGAGTCAGCAACAGTAGTTCCCTGGACTGGGCTTTCAGTAACCAGTCATCCAGATATGGAACACGAAGGCCCTCGCGCCAGCAGGCTGCAGTTCATAGTGGCTAAAGCACTTGGTAAATACCTGTGGCGCACAGGATAAGCCAAAGAGCAACACTCTGAACTGATAATGTTCCCCTGGAAAAGGAACTGTAGATGTCACCTGTGAGGGAGGCAAACCATGATATGCAGATAGGCATCTTGCATGCCTAGGAAGCATAGCCAGACTCCCTGCTTGAGCAGAGGAAGGCCATGTAGGGTCACCATTAAATACTTTCTGTATTGGATGTAAAGGAGCTCCTTGAGGTCTGGAATGGGCCTCAAGTCCTTGGTTCTTTTGGGAACCTGGAAAACCGGAGTAGAACCCTTTGTTCCTCTGCTGCTTGGGCACTGGTTCTATGGCCCTTTGCACAGAGCGAGGTTAGCACCTCTTCTCTGAGCACCACTGTGTGGTCCAGAGGATAAGAGGTGGGAACTGGTGGAACATCTGGAGGTTGTTCTAGAAGTTCTAGAGCATGACCCTGTTTGATAACCTGCAACATCCAAGCATCTGTGGTGATTGTTCACCATTGGGATAGATGGAGGGAGAACCGACCTTTAACCACCTACTCCTGGCCAGGAACAAGAGGAGGGGGTCCAGCAAGGAGTCAGGCTGAGGCAGATTCAGCAGCCAGGCCCACTTCTCCTTCCTGGAGTGTTTAGCAGTGAACCAGATGTGAGGAGGGGCAGGCAGGGCAGAGTTGGCCCTACATTTGCCCCGGAGCTTACTTATGGAGCTCGGCTTGTAAGAGGCCTTATGAAAGGAGGGCCTCAGTCTACTCTAGGCTGGGTATGATAAAGGGAGTGCACAGACCTAATAGTTTGCCAGAGGCCTGCAGGTCATTAATGATATCCTGCAGATCTGGGCTGAAATGTTTGTGACCCACAAAAGGGCATTTAACACCTTTGCTGGACATAAGCTGCAAAGCCAGAGACTTTAAGCCAGCAGTGCCTTCTAAGGCAGATGCCAGAGGCAGCTGCCCTGGCTGTAGTATCAGCAATATCATAGGTGACTCTGAGGAGATGCTTACAATATCTTCTGAGGCCTGGAGAATTTTGAGACACTCTTGTCTCTAGGAACCCTCAGGAAGGCCTGAGCAGCAGCCTTGCTCTTTCTCCAAGGGTATTCTGGTACTTAATCAAATGAGTCAAGTAACTGGCATTCTAAGACCTAGAGTGGCAGAGGCAAAATTCTCTTGGGAGCTGGCCCAGTAGCGTTGAGGGTTGAGGCGCTGGATGCCACACCGCACCACGCCGTGACCCGGGTTCAGAAGCAGACCCGGGCTGGTAGGTCGGCCGGGAGGAGATAGGCTTGAGCGTCCAATGACAGCTCGCCTCTGGGAGGGAAGAGGCCGATGTCGTGATACGTGCTCGACTCTGAGCGGAGGCTTGAGTATTGCAAGTCCCAATTGTAAGTGATGGGCGGCCTTAGTACAGCGTGATGCAGCGCCTGCCCCATGACGCCAGGGGCTGCACACTGTATGGGGAGGAGAAAAGAGCCTGCCACCACTGGGGAGACGGGAGCTGGAGATGTGCCCATGATTTGCCTACACCTGCCCGACGGACCCAGACCGACGAAACGTAAGTTACTGGTGTCCACACCCACCGGGGTAAACCACGGCTTCATGGAGCTTCAGGGTTCCATTCTGGCAAGGTGCCAAGCACTGGATATCTTCCATGTCTCCTGATGGGTCGGCCGCAGGCTGGGAGAAGCATATAAAATGTAATTTAAAAAACAAGTTCTCTTGCCCCAGTGTTCTTGGGCAGGATCCACAATGGGAACATTTCCAGTTTCCTCCGCAACTGCATTGCGGACTGTAATCGTCTGCAGCTGCGTTGGTGGCGATTCACAGCTGCAGCAGTTCTGGAGGGTGCTACGGCGCAGTTCCACTGCCTGTAGCAGTCTCCTGCAGCTGCGTGCTGTCCATGACAACAACATCCGCAGCTGCCGATTCTGTGGAACCAGTCATACTCCAGCTCCACCTACATGAATACCCCAGCTGTGGGTGACCCGCGGCTTCGCAAGTGGTTTCTCACCAGCGCCGAGGTTTTCCCACAGCTGCAGGTCCTGGCTTCTCCCCATACGTGAATCCTGCCCTCAGTCTCCCAGATTCCAGGCAGGGAACCAAGGTGCTTAGGTGCCTTAGTCTTGTCATGAACGATCTTAATTACCACTGAGTTGGTTTATGGCTGGGCTGCATAGAAAGGCAGCCCCTGAGATGCCTGATTAAGCATATCAGCCTTTCTGGGCATGGCTGGTACCAGATTGGTGTGTGCCTGGCAGCAGTGGCATTGTCATTCAGTGCTAGAAGCAGAGGAGGAATAACTGTGGGTGGAGATTCTGGGATCTCTAAGAAGTCCACCAGGTTCCTCCATGTGATATTCTCTTCCTCAGTCTGGAACCCCATAGTGGAGGAAAACTGTTTTATAACACTGAACAAAGAGGGGTCCTCGGGGGTCCTTGGGGTATGTTAAACCGAGTTCTCACTCCTGGAGGAGACAATAGAATTGTCAGAGGACTCACCTCAATGTCATTCTCCTCATCATCTTCCTCAGAGAATGAGATCAGGGTGGTATTCTACCTCCATGTTGGCTTGTTCTGAGGCAGGGACCAATGGCCTGGAAAAGTACAGTTACGTAAGAACTTTCCGTAACAGTAGATCTTCAAGGAAGCTCTTGCAGCAGGTAATACAAGTAGGACTGATGCCACCTGATGGTAGTTCTCGGCAAATTATTCTTCTAGCAGTACCAATGTGGGAACGCACCCAATCGGATGTCGGCTTCCACCCGATGTCACTCTATATAAAAGGAGAAGTCTCTACATGCTCCAGTTCTTGTACGCCTCACAGGCAAATGGATCACAACAGGTGACAAACAGAATTGTGACCCAAACTTTTCCTCATGATGGAGGAACGCCAGCCTAGAAAAGGCCTGATCCCTGGGGAAGGAGGGTGGGAAAATATACCTGCTGCAAGAGCTTCTCAAGATCTACTGTTATGGTAAGTTCTTATGTAACTGTACTATCTTACTTCAAGAGGGAGCTCTTGCAGCAGGTAAATACAACTAGGACTGATTCCAAAGCAGTATAAACTTAAGACAACCCTGGGAGGGAGAAACAGTAAGGAAAAAACAGGAGAAACAGGAGCAGGAAGGATCCTCAGGAAACCAGGCCCTGCAGAACTAAGAGGCCAAACCCTGCTCTATGTCTGCAAATGATGTCAAGGCTGTAGTCCGACAAATGTGTGAACAGAGTGCCAGGTAGCAGCAGCACAAATGTGAGCTGCAGAGACCTGCTTCATCGCTGCAAAGGAAGTGGCGACTGCCCTGGTAGAATGAGCCTTAATCAGTGCTGGAGTAGACCTATTGTTTTTGATGACAAAGGTAATGCAATGGACCAACCAGTGCGACAGCGCCTGTTTGGTGACCAGGCAACCTAAGGACCTTTGAACAAATGACACAAAATGCTGATCAGATTTCCAGTCTCCTTGGTCCTAGACAGGTAACACCAAGAGCCCTGAGGACATCCAAGGGAATGAAGCAGACCTCGCCTCTGTTCAAATACTCGAGTAAT
This sequence comes from Neoceratodus forsteri, assembly GCA_016271365.2. Classification (NCBI taxonomy): domain Eukaryota; kingdom Metazoa; phylum Chordata; order Ceratodontiformes; family Ceratodontidae; genus Neoceratodus; species Neoceratodus forsteri. The sequence goes on along the minus strand of CM028134.1, from coordinate 795,389,824 downwards.
AACAGAAGCTGAACGGACTGGTTAAGGGTGAGCTCGAAACCACCTTCAGTAGGAACTCTGGTTGGTGGTAAGATCAACCCTAGCCTTATGTAAACTAAGATAGGTTCTTTACACATGAGAGCCTGAAACTCTGAAATGCGCCAAGTAATGGCTACCAAAAGTGAAGTTTTCCAGGACAGGAAACAAAGCTCAGCCTCCATTTCCAGTTCAAAGGGGAAATGTAAGCTTCTCTAGGACAAACAGGAGATCCCAAGGAGGGACAGGATCCCAGATGCGAGGTCTGATATGAAGAATACTGTGAAGGAAAGCCTTAGAGACCTCCATCTGAACCACCGCCTTACTCTGCACTGGGAAGTGATAAGCGGAGATGGCGCCAGGTGTACCTTGATGGAGGAATAACTGAGACCTGACTCTGAAAGGAAAAGCAGGTATTCTAAAATGGAATTAACCGACAGACCAGGGGTCCACCCTTGGCTGTGGCCCAGATGCAGAAAAGTTTCTACTTATAGAGTAAGTGCCCTGGTGGCAGACTTATGCACCTCAACCAAAACTTATGCTTACCTGATTGATATCTAAATCTGGATTTAGCTTAGGTCCTGAAGAGCCAAGTACAGATGAAGGAGCGTAGATTCGGATGGACCAGTGACCCATTGTCCTGAGACAGAAGATGACAGAAAACTGGAAGGGGCAGCGGAGGCTCTGCCGCTAAACGCTGGAGCAAGGGAAACCAAATCTGATGAGGCCACAGCGGAGCTATCAGAATGAGGGCATATGGTTCAGACTGCGCTTGAGGAGAACCTTCTGCAAGAGCGGGAAGGAGGAATGCATAGAGAAACCTCTTCTTCCAAGAGAGGGACAATGCCTTGCCAAAAAGCTCCAGGATCTGACCTAGCAAGCAGAAACTGGGCAGTTTTGCATTGGATTGTGACGCAAAGAGATCTAACTCTGGTGTTTCCCACCAGCAGAACATTTGATCTTCTTCCTAAGGAGCTCCCATTCATGAACGTGGAACTTGGTTCTGTTGAGCACATCAGCCAACATGTTCTGTTCTCCTGGAATGTGAACTGCCATCAAGAAGAACTGATGCTCCAGAGCCCAGTCCCACACTCACATGGCTTCCTGGCAGAGGGGGTACGAGTGTGCCACCTTGTTTGTTGATGTAGAACATCATCGAAGTGTTGTCCATCTGGACCAACAGGTAGCCTGGCACTAGGAATGAGACCACAGCCTGAAGAGCATACAGGACTGTTTCTGTTCCAGAACATTGATATGCAGATCTTCATCTATCGGGACTAAGATCCCTGAGTGCGATGTGCCCCAAGTGGGCACCCCATCCTGAGGATGATGCGTCCATGGTCAGAATCTGGGTCAGGGCCCTACATGGAAGAGGATACCTGCCAGTAAGTTTTGTGATAACATCCACCAGCACAATTCTCTTGGATCGGCTCTGAGATCCAGACTGAGGTGTCCAAATCATCCTGTGTTTGATCCCACTGGACTCTTAATGACCATTGAATGGTCCGCATGCACAACCATGCCAGAGGGACAGAAACTATGGCAGCTGCCATGTGCCCTAGCAGCCTGAGGAGGACTGTCATGGGACACTTGAGGCTGTAGAGATTTGGTACATCAAGACCTGAATCTGAACTGCTCTGTCGGAGGGAAGAAACACTTTCCGGGGTGGTATTCAGAAGAGCTCTGATGAACTGGAGCTTCTGGGATGGGAGAAGTTAAGACTTGTCCCTGTTGACTATGATCCCCAGGAGCTGGAACAGCAAGAGACTCCCTGATAGTTCCAACATGGGGGCCTGGATGGAGCCAGGAGGAGCCAGTCATCCAGATAAAGGAACACAAAGTGGCCCAGTCTCCGAAGTGCCACGCGACCACTGCCAGGCACTTGGTGAATACCTTGGGGCTGAAGAGAAACAGAAGGGAGGACTTTGAATTGATAGCCGTTGCCTTCAATCTGAACCTCAGGAATCTTCGATGACCACTGGCAATAGGAATATGCAGATAGGCGTCCTGCATGTCCAGGGATGCCAACCAGTCTCCCACCAAAATTAAGGGCAGGAGAGTGGGGGGGTGACCATACTGAACCCTGATTGAAGACCCATTGGTTTAGATCACTGAGGTCCAGAAAGGTCTAAGGTCTCCTGACTTCTTCGGAACCAGGAAGAAGTGGGAGAAGAACCCTGTCTGTCACTCAGCAGGGGCACTGGCTCGATGGCATTTTTGTCCAGAAGGAATTGGATTTTCCTTCTAATCAGCACCTGGTGTTCCCTGGGATAGTGGGATGGGGTGGTGGTCTGTCCGGTGGGATGGTGGCAAACTATGGCATGCCTGAACCCAACAAGCTCGAGGACCCACTGGTCGGAGGTCTCTTGACTCCAGGCATCTGCGAGGGAGAAAAGCATCCTCCAACTGGCTCCTGACAAGGTGTCCAGGGAGGAGGGTGGCCTGGATAGTCAGGCAGTGGAGTGGGAGGGAAGGTGCAGTAGCTGGTTTAGCCTGTCTAGAGGAGTAGGCCGAGAGCCCTGGTTCTGCCCCATGACTCAAAGCCACTCGCTGTGAGTGGGACTGATAGCGAGGTTGCTGAGGCTGATGTCCCCAGGACCATGAAAATGGGTCTTCCCGTTGCCTCTGCTTCATGCAGTACATGGACTGCATGGTTGGTGATAATCTTCTCTGTGTCTTTGCTCAAGAGCACGGAGCTCTTAAAGGAGCATCCAGAATGTTTGTCTGCACATCTGGATCGAACCCAGAAACCTGAAGCAAACACGGTGTCGGTGGCAAATGCCACTAGTGGCCGCCTTGAGGAGGTGTCCGCAGAGTCATAGGTCGACTTCAGAACATGGGTACCCATGTCTGAGCTGGTCTGCAGTAGCTTGGCAAGCTCTGCCCACTGAGGGCAATTAGGCATGTTTTGCACAATGTTCATTCCCTGTTCCCAACAGCGTGCTCTGGAATTGGACCATGTGTGCGCCAGGAAGTTGAGACTCCTGATACAGCAGGTGGCAGCAGAGTACACATTGCATCCCATGAAATCCAGCTGCTTCGACTCCTGCCTGGTGGCTGGGTGCTTAGGTGCTTGGGCCTCTGCGAACGGTCGTGAGCTGCCGAAATCACCACTGAGTCTGCTGGGCGGGTGGTTCGCCAAGAAGGGGTGGTCCTTAGGGGCCTGGTAGAGCCGATGAGCATTCTTGGGCATGGCAGAGGAGAAGTGAAGGCACTTCCAGGTAGCGAACATGACATCCTCAAAGGTGTCAACCATGGGAGGGATGACCACCAGCTTAGGATCTTTTGGCAGAGGTATTTAGCCAACGGCAGTCGCTTAGGTCCAGGGCCTCAGTCTCCCACCGTGTTTTCCTGGATATGCCTCATCACCCATGAAGCTGAGGTCATCTGGGGGATTTGGGGTGCCCTCCATGTCCCCTAAATCCGGTTCGACATCAGAGTCAACACGAGAGGTGTCGGAGTCAACATGTGAGTCTGAGGTTGAAGAGGATTGGGATCTGTGTCATCTCCTCTTGCGCTCTTGTCCAGAGAGGGAGGGTGGGAGGAACTGCTGTACCTAGTCCTCCTGCACTTCTTGTCTGTATGTTTTTGGTGGTGCAGGCTCCTTCCCTGCCTCTTAATCAGAAGGCTCTGGGACTGGGATTGGATCAGAAACAGGGCCCTCTGGGGTGTTGGGCTGAGGCGTGAGGAGGCACACCCACTGGGAGATCACGTTTGACTGTGTCCCACCAGTGGGAGAAGAGCTCCTTTACTTGCGAAAGGTTCAGTTTTGGGGAACCAGGTACAGAAGGAGGAGGAGGAGGTGCACCAGAGCCATCACTGGCCCCATTGTTGGGGGTGCCGACGCCGGGTCAGAACCCTGGCACCGGTGTCCATTGGCACTGGCGGCAGTCTTTGGGCAATGATGGAGGAGCATCCACTGCCCCGTCCGTAGGCCTCTGACGCCAGGTGGACCGGCATCTTTGTGGAGAGGGGTCCCAGAGCTAATGTCAGGTGGCACAGGGTGACCAGCATTGAAACGATTTTAACTGGTGGTGGAACGGCCTTGCTGGAGATGGGGAAGAGGCCGAGAAGCCGCAGAGGGACATCAGTCTGGCATCTGCTTGTCTCTGGAGTCTGTTGGGCATCCCTGAGTGGCGTGAGCCTTGGAACAGTCGGACTTGTGGTGTTTAGAGGACTTCTCGACTGAACATCGGGTCAGCGCCGCCAGTGGCGGGCTATGGTCGGAGTCCTTTGATTTTGGTGGCAAGGACAAGGCCCTGCCACAGGAAGGCCCTGAGGCCTTGTTCAACCTTCGGAGGTCGGCCTTGGAAGCAGAGGCCGAGCTGGAAGAGGATTACCCGCGCCCACCGAGAAAGCCTCTTGGCGGGCGGATGCATCTTCAAGGGTTGGAGGTGATCCTGGAAGACTTGGTCATCACAGACCTAGTGGAGGAAGTTTTCAGGGCCGTGGAGGTGGGAATCATGCCCCGATGACCCCACCTTCATGCCCGAGGAACTGGCCTAGAATGGACCTCTCTCTCTCTCTCTCTCCTGGTGCTCCCAATGTTTGTGATGCTTCTTCTGGGAGGGAGGGGGTCTGAGTTCCCCGAGGACGGCGCGTCTCCATCACGACCAGTTTGGACTCCGCTAAAAAGGCAGAAAGAGATTTCTGTCACCTGATGCCCATCTGGGAGTTAGAGGCCTGGCAATGGAGACAGGCGTCTGTGTCGTTGTCGGCCCCAGGCAAAAAGACACGCGGAATGACTGTCCTTAGATGATATCTGCTGTTCGTGAGGAGCACTTGTTGATGTGCCCTTTGGAGGAAGAGGGCCATAGATGCGAGAAAAAACACTTTAGATATGGTGGAGAAGGAAGAGAGCGATCGGCACTGCAAGCGGTAAACTGAAGATGAACTAACCCTGACCATATGGCAGGGAAAGAACTGGAGCACATGGGGAACTCCTCCTTTATATAGAGTGACATCAGGGGTGGAGCTGACGTCGGTGGGGCATTCCCACATCGGTACTGCTAGAAGAAAAATTTGCCGAGAACCGCTGCCAGGTGGTGTCAGTCCTACTTGTGTTACCTACTGCAAGAGCATCCTCTCAAAGTAAGATCCAACAGTTCCCAAAAGGGCACAGGGCAAACAGGTCGAACTGGCATTGATGCTGAAGTAGCGCCTGATGGTACAGGCGACAACGGTCCAGGCTATGGAACAAGCTGTTGTATGACAGCCAAGGTAATGGAGGAAAGGACAGAATTCAGGTCAACGGCAGGATAACAAAGTGTCATTGACACAGGACTCAACAGAGGGGTGCAGAGCCCAGCTCCGATGAACCACCACTAGCCAGAGTAGAGACCATGGGGCCCAGCACCTGTGGACCTCAGGATTCAAGAGGTCTCGACGGCAGGGCTGGAGCTGATAACCCTGGGTTGGACTTCCTGGAAGCCCTGAGAAGGCTAGGAGTACTCTCCCATGTGGGGGCCTGATAGGGAGCCAGGCCTGCCCAGAGCAAGATGCCAATGCTAAAGCAGTCAACAGAGCAATCCCAGGAGAAGAAGAGGAGGAGGAGTCCAATAGGGACCAGGATTGCTGCTTGGGGGAACGGTCCCTTGGCCGTCCTTATCCTGACAAGAATGTTTCCCAAGAACTTGCCCTGAGCCTTAGCAGCCTGAGAGCCTGAAGGGATGCCAGTGATTGGAAGGAGGAGCCCTGAAAACCCCTGCTCTCTGCTGGCTGCCTGTTGCTCCATGAGGAACATCTGCAGGTCTTTCCTGCATCGGCCCGGTGGTGAGGTTCAACTTCTGGCAGAGCTCACAGGCGAGAGCAATGTGACCAGGCCCAAGACAGCAGACACGGGTTCATTTTGTCAGCTGAAGAAATATTTCCTCAGTGGCAGTGATGGAAAAGAGCCAACAAAGGTGCAATTCTCAACACGCAAAGCCAAAAGGAATCGCTTTAAAATAAAGTGACTCAGTAGCGCCCGGTAGCACTGAGGGTTGAGGCACTGGATGCCACACCTCATGTTGCGCTGATGACCCAGGTTCTGGAATGAGCCTGGGTTGTCAAGATTGGCTGGCAGGGGCAAGGAGGAGATTGAGCCATCACAAGGCAGCCTCTCCTCCTGGGAGGGACTGGAGGCTCCCTGCCACTGGCTGCCACCCAGTGGAGGACGGATGGTGGCACCAACCTGAGGGAGCTCCAGCAATTGCCACAGGAGGGGTGTAGGGCTGAGCCAGCATCACAGGGTGTGCTGGCATCTCCACACAAGCACTATGCCTGTGCTGTGGCCCCAGGAACAAGGGAGAAAACGGGCACAAACTGCAGAAAATATAAATAAAAAAAATAAAGTGATTCAAAAGCTGAAACCCAATGCCAGGTGGTGCTGAGGGTTGAGGCACCGAATGCCACACCTCGCACTACGAGGTGACCTGGGTCTGGAACAGACTGCCTGCTGTTGGGGGCCAGCAGAGGTGGGGAAGGATTGAGCATCTGTAGATAGCTCTCCTTCCTTGGGCAGGGGAATGATGTGGTGCGATGTTTGCCTGACACCCAGCAGTGGCTGGATGTCAGCACATGCATGCTGCCAGAATGGGGAGGACTCCACATCCAGGGTGTAGGCTGCCCCATGGAGATAGAACCCAGATGCTCTGCCCATTGCACATTCATGGGCCCAAAGAGTAAAACAGGTGGAAAATGGGAGCTGGCAGACTCCATGATGGCTCAGTGTGCCCTTGCAACACACCGCTGCAAGTTCTGGATTGTGCTCGGGGGGTTGATGCTCCTCACCTGGCCCCCACCTGTGGGGGGAGCAATTTGGGGAACTACAGGGTATGTGCTGAGTGGGGTACAGTCGAGCTTGGAGGATGCGGAGGCGGAGAAAGTATAAACACACAAAAATGATGAAATCCAAGAATAAAGGTAAGTCATTTTGGTAGTCGAACTGGAGTGACGAAGTTTACGTGGAGTCTGTGCATGAATGGTCAATGGTGAAAAAGAACTGAGGAGGGAAAAGGGCCACCCACGCTTATATAGGGCTGTGATGTCGGAGCATGATGTCAGTGTGGTGGCCCCCTACTAGACTGCTGCAGAAAAGCTTCCATGGGATCCTAGTGCCAATGGCTAGTACCATAGGTCTGACTTGATGACAGATATCCCCAAAGATCTAGAACATTAACATAATCCCTGGTCATACCTTATTGCTTAATTAATGCATGACTTAAATATGTGACGGGCAGCCAGTGCACATCGCACAAAACAGTGGTGGCAGTGCAGTGGTGGCAGTGCACATGGCACAGGACAGTGGTGATGGTGCATGTGGCACAGTGCAGTGGCAGGTGAATGTGGCACAGCACAGTGGAGGCACTACACATGGCGGCAGTGAATGTGGCACAGCACAGTGAAGGCAATTCATGTTGCACAGTGCACTGCAGGCACTGCACTTGCCGCAGGGCTGGGACAGCAGTGCATGTGGTACAGCACTGTGGTGGCACTGCACATGGCACAACACTGTAGGAATACAGCACAGTGATGGCACCACACTGGCATAGTGCAGTGATGGTGGGTTGATTTTCAGTTGCACTTTCTGCTCTTGGATATTTTTGCTGTGCTCATACAGGGTAATGTGATGTGATAGCTCAGTATGACTGAGAAACAATCTATCCTTATTTGAAGCCCAATAGCTGTTGGTATGTTCTAGTGGTTATAGATTAACACTCTCTAAACAGGAAGATCTAGGTTACTATCTGACCAACTTCTATGTATGTTAATCAGTCCAGCAGCAAAACAGGACTGAAGCAGGATCTCACTGAATGCAGACCATAGTAGGCTGAATTCAGGAATCCAGATCATACTGCCATAGTTACCAACAGAATTACCGCTGCCTGCCTACAGTGTTATGCAGGACCACATGCTGTGATGGTAGCAGGCGGTGGTAGTTTGTCTTTGTATTGGACAGGCTGAGGGCTCATGAATATTCATGAGCCATGAAATAGTGGTGATGCCACCCGCCCAACAATACAGGTGCAGTGGGTACAGCTTTGGCCAGACCCATTAGTAGTGTAATTGGCACAGAGCTGTGAGACAGGTATGGGATGGGGAGGGACACCGCAGATAACTCCCACACTCCCCTAGAGCACTGTCTGGAGGAATACTAGCATTCAGTCATCCTTCACCATTCCCATGGGCTTTGTAGTGTGCCTCGGGGAATTTGGATGGTGACGGTCAGCGAACTGGAAATAATTCTGACTCCTACTTTGCTCCCAGGTCCACTGGCCAGCCTATCCTGCATGCCATGCTCCCACAGGCAGGGAGTGTGGAAGGTATGCAACTGGGGCCAGCAGTCTTCTAGCTGTAAATCACTCATACTGCTGCCCTGCATCATGCACTATAACTCAACAGCTGTTCTGTAGTGGTTCAGGAAGCTGGGCCAGCCCAGTATTGTGCAGGATCGACGGACCAGCAGTGTGCCATCAGCAGCCGTTACATCATCAGATGTAGTATCCTGCATACAGCCCTTTGTAAGATACTGGATGAATGCTTTACCTTTTATGTTTGCGTGTGCACATGCAGCAAATATTTTGTTACAAGAATGGGGTTTCAGAGGTGTGTCATTGTTTGGACCAGTGCAGCACAGGCTGCAGTGGGATCAACAGTGACAACTCAGTTCTCAAGTCTGATCTATGACACTGTTCTGTGCTTGCTTGGTGAAAACTTCCTGTAGTTGAAAGGACTGAGACACCCTATCAGACACCTGATTGGTCCTTTCATCTCATGAGGCCACCCAGTAAGCAACTGAGTGGCATCACGATCTTCTTCAAGCTCCTCCTCATCATCCTTCCCATTGCCCCATCCATACAAAAAACCTCCTATTGCCAAGTATCCTACCCACCTCCGATGCTTCCCATGCCCCATCCATGACAATTATATACCCTGCCACTGCTACATCCTGCCCAATCTCCTTATCCTTCCTAATGTCCCATCCATGAAAATATTCATGGATTCATATTCACAAAAGAAGAGGGGAGGTACCTAAACCAAACAAAATAAGTACTCTGAATAGAGGAGTTGAACAAAAGGAGTCGATGCCAATTCATTCACAGAAGAAAGGGTCCTGAAAGAACTCCTAAAACTCAAGGTGGACAAGGCAATGGGGCTTGATGGGATTCACCCCAGAATCCTAACAGAACTTAGGGGAACTAGTGGCACCACTGACTACTCTTTTAACAAATCATGGGAGGAGGGTGTGGTGCCTGAGGACTGGAGGAGGGCAGATGCGATTCCCTTCACAAAAGTGGGAGCAAGGCAGAGGCAGGTAACTACAGACCTGTTAGTTTGACCTCAGTGGTGGGAAAATGATGGAATCTCTTTCAAAAGAAAGAAAGAAAGAATTTTGAGTACGTGAGAGGCCAGCAGGGCACAGGATCCAAGGCAGTATGGATTCACAAGGGAAGGTCATGTCAGACAAATCTAGTAGATTTCTTTGACTGGGTGATCAAAGCAGTAGACCAGGGAGGGGCTGTGGTCGTGGCCTACCTAGACTTTAGCAAGGCATTTGACACAGTCCGCACAAAAAATTAATAAACAAGTTAGCCAGCCTTGGAGTGGATCCCAGGGTGGTGGCCTGGTAAAAATTGGCTGGACAACAGGATGCAGATGGTAACAGTAAACAGATTCCACCAAGAAAGGGGGCCACCAGCGGGCACCGTAGGCCTAAAGTATCAGCCGATCCTCTTCAGTTTTATAAGTGACATTGCAGAGAGACTGAAGGAAAAGTATGCCTTTGCAGATGACACAAAGCTCTGCAACAGGGTTGATACACAAGGGGTAGAAAATATGGGAAGGGACTTGGCAAGGTTGGAGGAATGGTTAAAAGTATGGTAACTTAGGTTTAATGCAAAGAAGTGTAAGTAATGCACCTGGGAAACAAAACCCAGGAGAGAGTACATAATGGGGGGAGGGAATACTAACAACAACAAAATGGAAAGGGACCTGGGGGTAGTCATATCAGATGACCTAAACGTAGGCAAGCAATGTGAAAAGGCAATAAGAAGGGCTGGGGATATTGGGATGCATAAGAGAGGTATCACCAGTAGAAAACAGGAAGTTGTCATCCCTCTGTACAGACAGTTGGTAGAACCCATCTGGAGTGCTGCCTGGAGTTCTGGAGACCCCATCTCCACAAGGACATAGACAGGATGGAGGCAGTCCAGAGGAGGGCAACTAAAATGGTGCAGGGTCTGTACCAGAAATCATATGAAGAGAGACTAAGGAACTTATATGTATACCCCTGAGGAAAGGGGGGACATGATAGAAACTTTAAGTTCTGAAGACCCCATCTCCAAGCAAGACATAGACAGGGTGGAGACTGTCCTGAGGAGGGCAACTAAAATGGTGTATAATATGTATACCCTCAAGGAAAGGAGGGAGAGGGGGCATGATAGAAACTTTCAAGTACCTCTAAGGAATCAGCAGAGTCCAAGAAGGCAGAAAAAGAGATGTGTAAGAACTAGGGGCACAGTTTGAAGATAGAGGGGACAGCTCAGGGGAAACATGAGGAACTATTTTTCATGGAGAGGGTGGTGGACATATGGAACGGCCTTCTGAGGAGGTTGTGAGTCAAAACTGTGGGGGACTTCAAGAAGCATGGGACAGACATAAGGCAATTATAGTGGGGTGTAGGAGAAAGTAGGCTAAGGGTTAACTAGGATCAGCAGCTTATCCAATAGGTAGGGAAATGGGCAGACTAGGTGGGCCAAGCAGTCCTTATCTGTCGCCAAAGTCTATGTTTCTATAAAATACCCTCCCACAGCCAGCTATCCGTCCAAGTCCCAGTCCTTTCCATGCCCCATCTGTGACAATTAAATAGCCTCCCACTGTCAAGTATCCTGCCCACCACCCAATCCTTTTCCCTCTGTTCTGTCCATGAGAATTAAATACCCTCTAACTGCCAATTGATTTTGTCGACCAGGTAAGTGCACTAGGCAAGACACTGCCTATATTCAGGCATGACGGAGGTTACAGAACAATGTTACAATGGCAGAACAACAGTCAGTAGTAAACAGTACAGTATACAGAACGTTTCTTTTGAGTAATATAGTTTCAGGAGGAAATAGGTACATAACATTTCAAGCCTAGTCAGAGAAAGGGTATCCGGTCAAAATAGCGTGTGTCAAAATAGCGCGAGTCAACTCGCTACGTCGTGCTGAAGCAATGTCATTAAAGCGCCAGACGTAAAGCGTGAGACAAAATAGCATACAACTGGCTGTGGTGAGATTTTTATCCTAGGGGTCTCTCAGTTCAGATGATTGTCTGGTCTTAGCCACTGAACTCACAGTTTCTATATAGAGGAGTTCGTTTCTGTTTGTCAGTCTGGCATATAAATTTTTGAGTTGTATGTCCAGCATTTCCTGCTTTTATCTTCGATTCTCTATAACTATGGAAATGTGTATGGAGGCAGGATCCTTCAGAATTCATCTACTGCATCTTTGATTCATAAATACAGGATTACAGGATAATGACATCATATATAGACAAGCAGAAGAAACAGATGACGTCCAAGGAGCATCCTATTTTTCAAGTTACTGTTTATGCCTCCTGCCTGTCTTCAGAAGCTGCCTCCTTCAGGAGCTCCCACTGTACACCTGACACCTTTAAATCCTACCTATTACCATCATTCTCTATGCCAGGGGTACAGTGTGCCAGCATGCACGATTGTGCACTAGCAGTGCCTAGCTGATATCCTCTCCCATTTTACCTAAACTCTTTATTCTACTTGGTTAGAATGACCATGTTGCTACAGTCTTGAGCTTATCTCATCTCCAATGTACAGTTGATCAATTTCTTTCATATGTTGTGCTGTAACTTTATTAAAACTGTAATATTTATTATTTATTTGAAAATTGATAGTTGTGCGCTATTGCAGAGATGCGGTTATTGCACGCACTATTACTGATAGACGCCATTTAGGACGCTGCATAGTTGCACACACATATTGCATGTGCTGATGACAGTGATCCCAGAGAAAGTGAGTTCAGATAACAATGGTGCAGGAGAGTGTAAGTGTAATTACAGAAACCAGAAGAAGTTCAGAGGGAAGACACGTGTTACTAAAGGAGTCAGAAACATGTGGAAAAGAAAAAGACAGGAGGTGCAAAAGGGACAAAGAGAATACAGAGTCAGTTGCAGGTGCAGATGTCGGAGCTACTTAAGAACCTGTGAAGTGCTTGCTTGAAACAGAAGTGAGACTGCTCATCTCTTAGGTGGGGTGGAGGGCATTCCAGATTCTGGGGTGAAGGTGGCAAAGACCTGTCACTCATTTTGGTGGAACATCTAGGGACCACCAGGAGAGATTGGTTGCAGGAGCCAAAGGGGCAATATTGTTTCTGGGGATCCTCAAGGCTGCGAGGGCAGTTGGTTTGAAGGACCTTATAATGTTGTCAATCACACTACCTAGTGCAAGCAGGCAGCGAGAGGGAGGGATAGCCAACTTAGCTTAGCATACAGTGAGCAGTGGTGAGTCATTCTTGGGAGGGAGTGGGTAAACCGGCATATCTTGTTGTATGACACATTCCATTTGTCCAGGTTGGAAGCACTAGTTAGATTTTTATTTTATTTAAGTTTCACTAGGAAAGGCATACTGAGCTACAATAGAAGCTTGTTTCAGTGCATCCCGGGGAAGGTGTGTGGATATTACAATTCATGAAATTATAGACGGATAAGAATACAATTACAAAATTGCATTGTAAGGAATTCTGTGAGCATTACAGCCAGTCAACAGTTATAGAGTTACATGATAGACAAAATACAGACAATACAAGGATAAGATTACAAAAGTAACATTGTAGGAAATTTTGTGAACATTACATCCAGTATACAACTGCAGAGTTTCACTGTGTAGTTATAAGTTGTACTGAGGTCAAACTGCATAGTGGTGCTAATGCAAAATGGAGATAGCCACGAATCATTGCTGAGGAGGGAGGGTGATATTAGTAACAGTTGCATAAGAAGAGGTGAGGATACAGAGGAGATAAGAGAGGGCTCAAGACAATGAGGCATTTCAGTTAGTGTGGGGAGGGAATTACAGAGCCTGGGAAATTATGGCTGAAGGGTGCATGGCCGCTTGACGTTGCAGCAAAGAGGTCTGCCAGGGAACCCACATTTGCACTCCTGAGGCAGTGGAGGTGGGCGAGAGTATGGAGAGTGAGGTGGAGAGGTAAGAGGGGAGAGAACTGAACTAGAATTTACTGACAATTTTGATACAGTGGTGCGCACCTGTCCTCAAGCGACGGAAAGGGTAGGGATTGGTACAAGGAGCAGTGTTGAGTGCCAAGGGATAATCCAGTGCAAAACCACAGAAAGAGTGGAAGAGGGTGTCCAGACTGGTAAGGATAGTGGAAGGGGTGGCACTGTAGACCATGTCACTGTAATCAAAGATCTGGAGCATCATTGTCTGATTAATAGCTCAGCTGGCAGGCAACGGGATGCAGTCATGGTTCTTGAATAAGGCTCTGAGCTTTGGGTGCAGTTTTGACTATAGCACCTACATGACCAGAGAAGTTGAGGTGTTGGTCTAGCCAAACCCCTAAGTACCTGAAGGAGGTGACATCCTCCAGAGAGAAGTCATCAAGTGTGTGGAAGGAGGAAGCCTGGATAGTCTCTGCCTCACATCAAGGTCATTGAGACAGTCTCTTTGGCATTTAAAAGAGCTCGTTCAAGCATCATCAGAACTGAACTTGGCTGAAGTTGAGCTGGAGTCTGTGCACCACAGCAGAAGTGGAAAGGCGGAGGTATATAGAACTGTGTCATCTGCATATATATGAGTGAGAAGCGGGCAAGCAGGCTGATGGTAGAGGATGAGTCCATCACATGAGGCTAGGCAGTAGGATTCCCCAAGCTATTGCAAGTCTGGCAGCAGGAGTTAAGAGTATATTTAATTTTGTAGGCCATCCTAAGTTTGGCATTAACAGAGTCTTGCAGACGTTTGAGATGTGTTGGTTGAAACTGAGGACAGGGTCCAGAGTAATACCAAGGTATTTGAAAGAGTTGATGGTGGAAAGGAGAGAACCATTGGAACAGTGAATGGTAAGGCCAGTGGGTCAGGACCTGAGCTTTGGCGAGGACTCAAGTAGCATTGACTGGGCCTTGCTGGTGTTTAGGATGAGCCTATTTTGTGTTAGCCAGGTCTGTAGTTTTCTGTAATAGGCAATATCCTGCCCACCTCCTGATTTCCCCGTGTCCTGTCCAAAACCTGTAAAAAGAGAATGGTCCAGCAATGACTTCTGCACCCCCATGCCCCCACCCCTAACCCCCTCTCGGCACCCCCACCCAATGCTTACCTATCTGGTCCAGCACTGCTCCTTCTCAAACATTGTGCTTCTTCTGAGCTCCACTGGGAAGTGACTGCAACTAGGTAAAGTTTGGCTAATGGCTTTTAATGCGTTGTGAACATTACTTATAACTTTGTCATTTCTAATGATTTTTACCCCAGATTTTCAGCATGACATTTTTAACCCCTCCCATGAACCAGGTAGGGAAATTTCAAAACTTATTTTTGCAGTCGCTTTGTAAAATCACAGTTTGGATGAGATTTTAAAAATTTCACCTGTCCTTTTTTTTAACATGGCACATTTTCTCCCTGCCGATTGGCCCCATCCGGAGTGACCCCCAGCCCCATCCCCAGAATCACCGGCTCTTACCAGTCCGGCCCAGGAGGCAGTGCCTGCGTGGGGGGTCGGTCTCCATCCTGCTGACTGGCATTTTCTCTGTTTTTCTTTCCTGGAGACCCCAGGAGTCAGTGAGCATCTGTGGAGGCACACATGCACGGATAGCCCCAGTCCCGGCCTCCTTCCCCCACCCCCTGGCCTACTGCCTAGGCCCCCCTCTGGCCGAGCTTCCTCCAGCCTCCACTGGGGGTTGCCCATCAGCCGTGGAGTCACGCTCTCCTCGGAGAGGAGAGCCTGCCTGTTGGCAGCTCCATCCAGCTCCGCCCTTCCCCGTGCTGACCTCCGATGCCCAGGGCTCATTCCCCAAACTGGGTCACTGGCATGGGTCGAGGTAAGGTGCAGCGCCTCAGCCCTCTATGCCACCTGGCTGTTCACCTGTCTTAATCATAAGGTGGGGTAACAAAAATTGTACTGCCAATTTGGAATCAAAATCCCAAAGAGCAACAAAGTTGTGAAGCAACATTGAAATTCTTCAACGTTTACTCCATAACTTTACTATTTTCCAAATTTTACCCTACATTTTCAACATATGCTTTTTCTAACCCCAGTAATACTCAGGTATTCATAACTGTAAGCAGTCTTCCTCTAAGTAGAACTGCCCAGACAGAATTTGGAACATATGCAAATGATGGAATCTTTTGCATGAGCCACTTTTAAATGCTGCCTTATACTGACTGCCTTAGTTCTAAACCTTTCAGATTTCTCTCTCTGCCTGATAAGTCTAGATGCTCAGAGATTCTCTCCTCTTCATCATCTTGTTCTGGCTTGAGAAACTTACAGAATATGATAAGTATTCTTGAACATTTCTTTGCTGCCTTTTACTTTTGTAATTTTAAGTAAACCTGTAGTTTTAGTGTTTAAATTGTAAGTTTTATTGCTTTTGCATTCAAACTGTATTTTAAATGAAAAGAAACTGGTGATCCCGGTTTCAAACTCTGTATTCTGTGTGGTGAAATTCTGTTAAGTTGCTTTTGTCTACCTAATGGACATGAAATATTAAAAAGCAGAGGAAATCTGCACTTATGTCCTGTAATCAACTATTGAAAATGCCTGGAATATGGCTAATAAACTGTGAAAACTATTGAAAATGTCTGAATATGGCTAAAAAAAAAGAAAGAAAAGAAAACTTTCACCATCTAAGGGTCCCTCAGCTCTGACCAGCTGACACCCTAAATTACTGTGGGTGAAACCACAACCTAATGTAAACTGCTACCTATGAGGAGCGGGTATACAAGCAGTTCTTGAGAGGCTTGCTGAACTGGCTGATTACCTGGTTCCCTCTAAGAAATCGAATAAACTAGGCACACAGAACCCCTGCTAGACAGTGTATGGGGACTTCTGTGCCTGCTAGAAAGCCTGCCAATTCCTGCAGATTGTTACCTACGGTGCAGTACACCAGGTGAGGTACAGTGTCTCAGGTTTACTGTATCACTAAAGGGATTAATTCCCACTGAAATGGTATCATTTACTGCAGTAACTTTACTGAAGAATTGTGTAGCACTGTGCTTCATCCTGGTGGTTTTTCACTGTGAATGAAGGTGTGAAAATTGTAAACTTTCCTAAAAGAAAAAAAGTGTGAAGATATGCCTGGAACGGTTTAAGAAAACACTTTAGGCTTACAAGTGCTGTGTACTTCTCAGCAGTAGACCTCTGCACAGCTACTCCTCTGATCAGTCTTCCCATCATCTGGAGGAAGACTATGTGATTTCATGGAATGTTTGGGGTTTTACCAAAAAATAAAGATTATCCCTCACTCTTCACATTTGTGAGAAATGATTGGGCTGACACCACTAAAAGCTTCCCTTCCTGTGAATAAATTCATTGGGGAAGACACTTTAAAGTTTTTACAAACTCTAAGCTATTTTCATCCTCTTGAAAAGAGGATGTATAAGAAACATCAGCTAGACAGGAGGGAACTCAGTTTATTCCCTCATCCTATACATTAAGGAGTAGTTGAAGTAACAGCCTGTGACAAGGCAAAGAGATCCCTGGCATCCTACTCTCCTAACATGGATCCCAGGAAAACTGACATACTTTCAGGTCCATGTTACTCCCTGCCAGATCTAGCTGAAACAAATAAATTTGTTTGGAAGCAGCCAAATAACAGTTTAAATGGCTGCTGCTAGATAGATAGTAAATACAGTGGTTCAAAGGGGTTTGCCTGGTTGTGAGTCATCAATCTAACTCAATATTCCCAAACCAAGGCTATGGATTCCAAGTCGAGGGTAATTCCTCTTTAGTGAAAAGATAAAAGTTAAAAATGAATGACTACACCACAGTAAGCTACGTTTGTTGTATCGGACTAGGGCTGTTCTTTAGTATCAGTAATACATACGGCCAGGGTATTCCAAACACCACAGACAAGTGATCACGGATGTAGTAATCAGGGATTGTCTCTGGGTTCAAACCTTCCAAAAAAAAAAAGTTTTCAATCCATCTACAGATGTAGAGAAAGAAAATTTCAAGAAAAGAGGTTCAAAACCTGTTACTGTCAAAGACAGAGAAGTCTGTCTTGGTATAGCAAAAGGTATTACAAAAGGATGGGGAGTGGTAACCTGTCTTAGAGGGTAGTAAGCAGGCATCTGGCAAAGCCAAAGTTCAAATGGTGCTTTTTGCACTGATTCTGCCAACACTCCTAAGAAAGGTGAAGGCTTGGCATCAGTGGACTTAAAGTATTTCCACATCCCCATAAGCACAGAAAGTACCTCAAATTTAGACCCTATTAGGTCACTCTATAACAATGTGCAGCGGTTGTAGCACCTTCAAAGACAAGGTGTCACAAGTGCAGTGCTGTATCTGAAGAGGGACATTAAGTTACTGGAGGGTGCAGCGCAGGGCGACAAAAGATGATCAAGGGGCTAGGGACTTATCATTTGAGAGGAGGCTGAGGAATTGAACATGTACCGCTGGAGGAGGAGGGATGGGGTTATAATTGAAACCTTTAAGTTCATGAAAGGAATAAACAAGACGGGTACAGAGGGGCTGGTCAAAGTAAGGGAGGGAGGGACACCAGGGCCATGATATGAGACTGGAGGAGAGGAAGGTTCAGGAGGGAGATGAGGAGATACTTTTCTCACAGAGAGGGTAGTACCTGGGTGGAATCGTTACCTGCAAAAGTGGTATCCAGTAGAACAGTGGACTGCTTCAAAAGGCGATGGGACAGGACATTGGGGGTTAATGCAGGGAAGGGTGGAAAGGAGTGGCAGCTGTAGAATAAGGGTGCTAGCTGCACATTCAAGCAGACTTGATAGACCTCTAGGCCTTTATCTGCTGGCAAATTTCATGATGTTCATAAGTTCGTATCTAGAATTGGCTGTGGTTGCAAAGTCACCCCAGCAAGTGGATCTGCAACTCACCTGGGGTTCATGGAGCATCTAGGTTTTTCTGTTAAATCTAGAGGCAGTTTGTCTCTCAACCTGATCAAGCACTTACAGTTTGTAGGAGCAGAGCTTAATACCTTGTGAGACAGGACCTACTTGCCTATAAGCAGGGCAAGAAGTATTCCAATGATAGTGGTTTCATTCATCCTGGATGAGATGAAAATAAATTTAAAAACAAACAAACTGCAGAACAGTTTCTTCAGCTACTGCACAAGGCACCTACCACTGACGCAGTCTTGGAATCCAGGTTACAAATTACTATTCAGTTTCACCTGAGGATTCACTTTGTCAGAGAAAGGACATAAACCTGCTGGGGCTAAGAGTAATGTTAGTGGCACTAAAGGGTTTACATAACTACTACAAGGAGGGGGTACAGGTCCACAGTACCACCACAATGTATTACATAAACATTTCAGGAGGGACAAGGTTAAGCCCTCCTGCACAGGATTCATGAAAATATGGGATCTATCATGCTCAATGGGCCCTTTCAGGATATTCATCTACCACTGCCAGGTAAGGACAGTACATTGGCAGATACTTCAACTCAAATCAGCCAGACCTATCATGAACGGGTCTTAAACAGTCAGGTAGTGCAAGTTATCTTCAGCAGGTGGGCCACCACAGAGGTTGACTTGTTCGCATCCCACCACAACCACCACAATTCAGTACTATGATAGACAGACAGATCTGGGAACAATTCCTGGGATGCTCTGGCTTCGTTGTCAAGGGAAGCAAGTGCATCCATCTTTCTTTCTTCTTCTTTCTTTCTTTCTTTCTTTCTTTCTTTCTTTCTTTCTTTCTTCTGGTATACAGAGCAATTTTCTCAAGCTCAGGTCCCACTCAGCATCAATAATCTTGATAGCACTAGAATGAGCCAGACAAACATGTCTCTCTCTCTGCTACCCTCCATGCTGGGGCCCGAACCAGTACACCTTCCCTCAGAGGTACAATCTGATGACCTCCTATCAGGAGGCTCCTGTATCCAAACCTTGGATCATTCATGTTCAAGGCATGGCTCTTGAGTACTTTTGGTATAATATGCAGGTTTGCATCTTTTCAAAGTGTCTTAAGTATGTGATATGGTTACAGGAAGCTTTCCACTAAGAAAATCTACGCTCCAGAATGGGAAAAGTTTTATGATTGGTGTTCAAGCAGGAAATTGTCCCAGAACATGCTGGGTCTCAACTGTCTGAATATTTTATCTATTTACAGTCATTGAACTGGCTATCCTGTACCCTTAAGGTCCACCTGGTTGCAGCATCTGCTCGCATATTAGTTGGACAAAATGTTTTATTGCTTCAGATCCTAGCTACAAAAGGCTTTTTATGGGCCTAGCACATGTCAAAACCGGCTGGTGTTCCTGTTGTGCTGGTCTATCTTACTTATTTGCTCTTACTGAGCTTGCAGTCCAGTATCTAAATGTCCACCTGGCTGCAGCATCTACTTACACTTCAGTTGGACAGAATGTTTTCAGGCCTCGGACCCTATCTTCAAAGGGTTCTTTAAAGGCCTGTCCCATTTTATACCCCCACAAGGGACGGTGCCAGCATGTGGCCTAGATGTGTGTATAGTTTGGCTCATGGGTCCCCTTTTGACCCAATGTCTTCAATTTATTTGAAATATGTCAAAATAAAAACTGTTTTCCTGTTGTAATCACTTCTGACAAAAGAATCAGTGAGCTCAAGTCTTCTGAATTGAACAGGTCTATATTTTATTCCACAAAGACAAAGTTGTCCTGGGAACAAACAGGAATTTTCCTTTAACATGCCCTCTAATTATCATTTCAACCAAACCATTATCTTACATGTCTTTTCAGGGTTTTATTTAACTCTAAAATTGATTAGCATTTTGCTCATAAAAGTTCTAAAACATTTTGAAAATGCATAGCACTTGCCTCACTGTGTTTAACAAACATAACACTGCTAGAAAACCTATATAAATGCTTTCTGTACAGTTAGTATTGTCCCAAGCAAAAACTGCTGATCAATTATTTATCAATCCTGCTTTTCACTGAACACTTTAGTCCTGGTGAAAAAAGTCTTCATAGTCTGGACATCAAAGGAATTTAGCTACTTTTGACAGTCACTAAAGCCCTTAGGCAGGACAGAAACAGCTGTTCCTGACCTATGGGAATGTAAGAAAGGATAACCCAGCATCAAAGAAGGTCCACTTATTACTGGATAGTACAGTATAACCAGTTTGGTACTCTAAGGCTGGAAAGGAGCCCTTGTGGGTGGAGGCCATTCCACAAGGGACACAGCTGCTACCATAGCAGCTGTCAGGGAGATGTTTCCCTGTGAATCTCTAAGCAGCTACCTGGAAACCGTACACAACTTTATGAAGCATTACACTCTGGATAATTTGACCAGGGGTGATGCCAGATTCGCACAGCAGACCTGCAAAGTCTGTTCCTAAGATAGGGTTCTGTGCCCACCTCCAAGCGTACTGCTTGGTAAGTTCAGACATAGTTATGAATACCTGAGTATTACTGGGGTAAGAAGAAAAAAATTACTTACTTAGTAATCTTGTTTCTTCCAAGTGATACTCAGGTATTCATAACTGTTCCACCCTTCTCCCTTCTGGAACCTTCAGCCTCTGCACTCCTGAATACTGTGCTCTCAGAGGCATAAGTGCCATTTCTTGCACACATGTTGTGATTGGGTTCCCTATTGTTGTCCCTCTCCCTTTTCAAGTAATTTGGACATTCTAGGGTGTTCTTTCATAGGTTATGCCCTCCAGTTGGAGGCCCTTTTTTAAGGTTAAGGGAGTTCTCTCTAATTATTATTATTATTATATTATTACACTTAGTGTTGAGGAGTGCCCTCTGTTGTTATTATTATTATTGTTGTTAGTATTACTATAATTATTATACTTAGTCCCTGTGGGTCTGTCTTTCAGGCATCCAGGAAATCTGAAGGGTTTAGAACTAAGGCAGTTAGTATAAGGCAGCATTTGAAAAGTGGCTCATGCAAAGATTCCATCATTTGCATATGTTCCAAATTCTCTGGGCAGTTCTACTTAGGAGGAAGACTGCTTACAGTTATGAATACCTGAGTATCACTAGGAAGAAACAAGATTACTAGGTAAGCAATTTTTTTTCCTTACCCCACTTCATGTACATGGTAGGTGTAATTTTTCAAATCCCTCTGAAACATGTTTTTGCAGTCTCTCTCCACAAAATCACCTTTCAGACATGATTTAAAAATTCCTGTCTTGATCATAAGGTGTGGTAATAAAGGCTATGTTGAAAATTTGGGGTCAAAATCTCAAAACAATACTGAAATTCTTCAATGTTTACTCCTTTCTTTGCTATTTTACCAGACTGTGACGCTACATTTTCTGCATAGCCATTTTTATACCTCATATCATGAACATGAGATGTCAGTTTTCAAACCCTGCCCAAAACTTCTTTTCACACTTGTGCTGCAAAATTACATTTTGGACAGGATTGCATAAATAAAACTTGTCATGTTCATAAGGTGGTGCAATAAAAGACTACACTGAACATTTAGGTCAAAACTGAAAAAGAAAATGAAAAAAACTATATTTTTCAATGTTTACTAATAACTTTGCAATGTATTTAAAGTTTGTCCAGTTTTTTATTAAAACAGGAAGATATGACAATTATCCAATTTAGCAAAAGTTAATTTTTAATGGCCTCTTAAGTACACATTATTAAAAGCTGTGTACAAGTACCTCATAAGTTAGTTATGGTCACAAAATAACTGACAAAGACAGTACTATAATACAAATACAACATTTTAAACACTGTCAGAGCAGTGCATATAACACATCTAAACTTACAAACTCTCACAAGAGTCACAAAGTACTGAGCAACTAGATTTAAACCATTGTTATAATGTAGATAGAGATGATAAATTATTGATTTTGAAAAGTAGTACACATGGGAGAGCATTCCATTGCTTGGGACCTTTAGTCAATCAATCAATCAATCTTTATTTATTTAAGGTGTTTCTTAAACCAAGGCCTTTACAAATGACATAAAACAATAAATATTTAAAACAGGATTTAAAACAAGATTAAGATTGAATAATTAACAGTCATTGAGTTACACTGTTTGTGTTCTGTCTATATGCATTTTTACTGTACAGCCATCTCCAGCAGTCTCTGTCATTTAATAAAAATACTGTTGGCTTAACTTGTCTCCCGTGTTTTTTCTCATTTCACAGCATTTCAGCGCGTCTTCAAGTTTGTATTCGACCCGACTTTACTCCGCAGTCTCAGGACCTCCCACCATGCTAACGTGTTGCACCGCCCCCTCCCAAGTCAGGGAGCACTCACAGGAACCTGTAAGGCGGACCCGTTCGTTATTTTCTTCCCCCGGTGTGATGCATCTCCTATGGTTCCTCATCTCAGCAATTGCCCCAGTCTCCCGAATAACGAAAGTAAGCTGATAATGAAGATGCCATCGCAGCTGGGGTTCCTTTCCATATTTGTTTATACCCCATTGCTGCACTCACGATCACAAGCCTGAACAATCTATCAGTTTCAATAATGTACTCACAAGACCCTCCAACTGTACCGTTTTTGCTGGTACAATACCGTATTTTGATAGTGGTACCGGATCCTGCCTCGATCATACCGTGTACCGCATTTGCCACCTCCTGTCCTAAAACATTTTTATTCCCAAAATCTTTACATTTTTGCTCAGTCAGCTGGAGCATCCTGGTGTCCCCACGGTAACCACCAGAATGCTTCCCTGTGGTGCTGCCGGGCAGAGGGCTGCTCAATGCTCCGCTTGCTGACCCCCGGGAACACTGCAGCTGTCAGTGCTATTTACGCTGTGGTGCAGCCTTGCCTTTGACTTTCCTACCCTGGCTGACACTCTACTGGTGACCGGAGCTCAGCCGCAGGACCTAGTGTCAGTTCTGAGGAGATCCAGGTCCAAACCAGCCCGAGTGACAGTCGCGCAGAGTGCTAGAGCGAGCCAGAATGGAGCAATTGCACCTCATCACAAATTTATATTTCATAATTAAAACCGGCGGTCAGGTCGCCAGTCTGGCGCTGTCATTCTTCAGAGCAGCAGCGAGCTGAGCATCTTCAACGCTGGGGAGCAGAAGAGTTGAGTGACTGTCAACCCACTACACCACATCTCTACCAATGGATTCATCTGTCTGCAGGTGACAGGGGACGGGGTCAGCAGGGTGTGAGAAATTATTCTGCCGTGGGCAGGGTTGAGTAGTGTCAAGTGATGATAATTGCTGGTGCTCTAATGGGTTGGCACTTGGGGGGGGGGGTTCTTGTTCTAACTTGCCAGGCAGGATGGTTTGCAAAAGGGCAGCGGGGGTTGTTCTGTCACTGAAGGGCCAGTGCTGTAATAACAAGAAGAAATGTACTGCAATGCACTAGCTACATTAGTCTGTGTCCAGCTGACCATGGGGAATGGCAAGAACATAACAAATTACACACAGTTGCCCTGTCCCTTATCCAATCTTCTCCGAGGTGGTGCTATCTACACAGAGAATGTGCTGTAAATTTCTTCACATTTTAAGCTAAATTCATACTACCTAGGTTAAGATGTTAAATAAAAAATAAAATTTTCTTTGATTCCTAGCTGTAATGTTTCATCCAGTATTTTAAAATGTTGAATTGCCCCTTGAAATAAACTCATTGGCAAACTTCCTTGTTTTCCGCCCCTGCAAGATCTTTCACTAAAGGGTTCAAAGTACAAACAAGAATGATTACTAATCAGGAGAACTGCATGAGAGCATGACAACTGGAGTTGGCTGACACCCAATCGCTAGTTCAGTACTATAATTAAACATGTTGACCTCTGACGTTAATTTCTTTTATCCCATCAGCACTCAGATGATGCCCCTTTGGTCAACCCCAGCCCCATCCTCCAGCTTTCTGCAGATTTACCAGTCGATTCTGACTTCTCAATGTCTTCCCCATGGCAGGTGCAGCAGGCCTGGGCTACAGCAAATTCGGATCTGATTTGGGAGATGGCCACATCATTGGTGTGGTACCTGTGAGGGATGGACCTTCATTGTGCCCTGGTCTTTTACCAATTCATAGTGATATCCATGTGATGCTAATGTGGAGTGTGTGCAGGCTGATGTACACACCCAAGTGCGGGAGGGCATCAGTCGGTGTCACTCAGCCTAGTAACTTGCTCTGAGTGCACTACCACCCGAGGTTCCCTATGGGTAGTACTGCACCAGACCTGACTGTCCTCCCTCCCTAGGAGAAGGGAGCAATCTCTGGCATGCTTGATGGTATTTCCCTGGCCAAACCCTAATGACTGAGGATTGTCCCTGAATCCAGGTCCCTTATATCTCTTGCAGCAGTGCTACTGCTGTGCTTTTGAGCTGGTATAAAATGTTTGACATTTGGATTCCCCCACAGTCCTGTACTCCACATGTCTGACTTTGTACTGATCTCTGCCTGAACTCTCTCCCCATCTCCGTTTCCTATCAGTACCAGCCCTATTGTCAAACTTGCAAACTTTGAAGAGGATCTGGTTTAAAAATGGAATTGATCCAGATGTAGAATACGCCTTACTGACATCAGCCAGAGTGCCCCAACCGACTGAACTGTGACCAGACTCACCAGAAATGCCACCTGATCCTCTGAAATGGCTGCTGCACTTTGACAGAATTCACAGCCTAGCACTGTGGTAGGTTTCATCTGCGCTCTGGCAAGGTGGGCATTTTGAGTTGTAGACATTATTATAGTCAGGGCATTCCAGGTGGCTGGGTTGGCCAGTCTGGGTATTCAGAGGCATTCCAGCAGGAGGTGTGAGCTAGTAGGGGTCAAGGGGTCAAAGACCAAATAGGATCTGCAACTGTATTACAGGCGGGGCAGACTAGTTGTGCCATGTAGTCCTTATCTGCGGGCAAATTCTTTGTTTCTATGCAAGGGAATTCTGGCTGGCAGCAACAGGAAAACCATAATCATGACAGCTCTCAGCACATTCTGGTATTACATTAATTCCGGTTTCATCCATATGATGTATACTCAACATTAAATTATTTCATAGTCTTATAGATAAGTTGCTACGCTGTTAAACAAATTCATTGGCACGTCTTTTTATGTATGCTAAGATCAAAGAAAACAAGCTGGTTATGTGGTGTTGTTGGCTCATGGCCAAGATCTCAGGAGACAAGGCTCATAGGAAGGAATTCATTGCATCCAGCAGACGTTCCTTCCACAGCTTCTGTAGTGTCAGGAAGGGATTCATTGCATCCATCAGACACCGTGCTCCCACAGTTTCTATAGTAGCAGGAAGGGATTCCTTGCATCCATCAGACACTCCTCCCACAGCTTCTGTAGTGTCAGGAAGGGATTTCTTGATCCATCAGACACCCTGCTCCCACAGTTTCTGTAGTAGCAGGAAGGGATTCATTGCATCCATCAGACACTCTCCTCTCACAGCTTCTGTAGTAGCAGGAAGGGATTATTTGTATCCATCAGACCATCCCTCACAGATTCTGCAGTGGCAAAAAGGATTACTTTCATTCCTCAGATGGTCCCTCTCACAGCTTTTGTTACTGCAGAAAGGATTACTTGCATCCATCAGATGGTCCCCTACATAGAAACATAGGCTTTGATGGCAGATAATGACTGCTTGGCCCACCCAGTCTGCCCATTTCCCTACCTAGAGGATAAGCTGCAGATCCTATTTAACCAACAGCCTATTTCTTCCTACCCCCACAAAAATTGCCTTATGTCTGTCCCATGTATTCTGAATTCTCCATAGTTTTAGACCCCACAACCTCCTCAGGAAGGCTGTTCCATGCGTCCACCACCTCTCTGTGAAAAATACTTCCTAACATTGCACCTGAGCCGTCCCTCCTCTATCTTCAAATTGTGTCCCTTGTTCTTGCACATCTCTTTTCTGCAAGATGCTACCATCTTGGACTTTGTTGATTCCATTGCGGTACCTAAACATTTCTATCATGTCCCCTCTCCTTCTTTCATCAATTGTATACATTTTAAGCTCCTTTAGCCTCTCCTTGTATGGCTTCTCTTGCAGACCCTGCACTATTTTAGTTGTCTCCTCTGACTGCCTCCATCCTGTCTATGTCCTTGGGAGATGGGGTCTCCAGAACTAGATGCAGTACTCTAGATGGGGTCTCACCAACTGTCTGTACAGGAGGATAACAACTTCCTGTTTTCTGCTTGTGATGCCTTTCCCTATACATCCCAGTATCCCCCAGCCCTCTCTACTGCCTTCTCACATTGCTTGTCAACCTTAAGGTCATCTGATATGATTACCACCCCCAGTTCCTTTCCATTCTACCGCCCATTCTCCTGGGTTTTTGTTTCCAGGTGCATTACTTTGCACTTCTTTGCATTGAATCCAAGCTGCCATACTTTGACCATTCCTCCAACCTTGCCAAGTCCCTTCTCATCCTTTCCACGCTCCTTGTGTATCAACCCTGTTGCAGATCTTTGTGTCATCTGCAAAGAGGCATATTTTCCTTCCAGTCCCTCTGCAATGTCACTGATGAAGACATTAAAAAGGACTGGACCTAATACTGTACCCTGCGGTACCCACTAGTAATCCTCTTCTTCAGAGTGGACTCCATTTACAATTACCTTCTGTGTCCTGTTGTTCAGCCAATGTTTTACCCAGGCTACCACCCTGGGACCCTCTCCAAGGCTGGCTAATTTGACTACTAATCTTTGTGTGGGACTGTGTCAAATGCCTTGCTAAAGTCAAGGTAGGCTATGTCCACAGCCCCTCTGGTCTACTACTTTGTTCACCCAGTCAAATAAATCAATTAGATTAGTCTGACGTGACCTTCCCACTGTGAACCCATGCTGCCTTGGGTCCTGTGCCCCAGTAGCCTCTAGGTACTCAACAATTCTTCCTTCAAAAGTGATTCCATCACTTTCCCTACCACAGAGGTCAAACTGACAGGTCTGTTGTATCCTGCCTCTGTCTTGCTCCCGCTTTGTGAAGGGATTCACATCCATGCCTTAGACAGGCAGCACCTCCCAGAAGGCCCTTCCTTCTCTACAAATGCTTTTTGCACTGCTCTGATCCCTTTCTTATCCAGGTCATTAAAGAAAATAGCCCGGTTAACGGGAGCAGGCAAGAAGAGCTGTTAGCTCGATTCAGCATCTTGTGACTCTGTCCCTGATTTTTTTAAGCTTGCCCTGATTTATGAGGCAGGAGGTTGAGAGGCATGAGTGTACATGCAGTGTTTGAGTGGCAGCATTTGAGCAAGGACAGCGGTCTTAGAGTGGCAGCATTTGAAGAAGGAGAGTGGAGCTATATTCTTTGCCTGTAACTCTCCGCAGCATTTTAAAAGGTAATTGCCGGTGCTGTCCTTCTGTGTCCCCCACTGTTACCGAAACGCTACTGTGGCAGTCATGTGTAATGCAATAGTTTCAGCTTTGAATTTGTATTTGTAGTGAGGGACATTTGTGCAGGATCGCTGTACATAATTTTTTCATGTGTAGTGTTCATTTTAAAAAGTTATTATATTCTCGGCTTTTATATTGCTTTTATAATTTGTACAGCGCCTTTGGTTTTGAAAGGCGCATAAAAAAAAGATTGATTTGGTTATCAAGAAACCTGTGCGACATTGTTCTCTTTATCCAGTGAGGCATTCTATTCAGTTGCAGGCTAAATGTAGTCTTGTTATTGTCATAGCAGTGTGATTTCAGTATCTGACCACTACAGTGACCTTGCTATTCATTGATCTCCATGACATTGTATTTTCTTACTTCCTGTGTGTATGTCTGCATCAATACTGCACATGTGCAGACGCAGTATCATACATGTCAAGTTCCATGTCCTACATACAGTGTGGTTTTTATTCATTTCTTGCTTAGTTGAGGATGCAGCGGAGGGGTCAGAGAGCAGTGTTGGGGGGAGGATAAGGAAAGCCCGGAAGTTGGGAGGCATAAGGGTAAGGTGAGCAGGGGGATGGACACAGGAGGGGAATAGTAGAGACATAGAGGGGCAGAGGGGGTACTGTAGGGGCAGGGCAGGGGGCACTGTGGAAGAAGGAAGGTACAGGGAGGAAAGATAGAGGACCGGAGCGGGGGTACTAGTGGTGGGGATTCCATACTGAAAAGGGTCAGGTGGGGCAGTAAGGGGAAAGGCACAGTCGAATCTGGGTTGAGGCTATTCCCGGATGACTGCAGGAAGGACTGTGCAGGCACTTCTCAAGAGTGCTTTGAAGGAGGAGGAAATCACAATAGTAATACACATGGGTATAAATGACTTGGCAGGGGAAAGTGTAGAGGTGGTGAAGGGAGGTTCAATGAATTGGGTAGGCAGAGTGAGGAGGTTGTGGGGTCAGTGGCATTCTTCTGAGGTACTCCTGGTACCATGTGCTAGTACCGGAGGAAACAAAGGATTGAAGAGTTCAACAGATGGCTGAGGGTCTGGTGCCGGACCAGGAATTATGGGTTGATGCTGACTGGGGAGGATATGGGGCAACAGCAAGTTATACGAGGGGATAGGTTGCACTGAGCGAGGCAGGGAAGGAGGACTAAAAAGGGATTGGAGGACTACATGCAGTGAAGGTGGATTTAAAGTGGGGGTGACATGAGGACTACTGGTAGGACAAGGTACAGAAAGGTGAGACTAGTGAGCCCATTCCACCACCTATGGGAAAGGGAAGAGACAAGAGGAGCAGGGAGGAGAGTGCACGGCACCGGGTTGGAGAACCAAACGGATGTCCTGTATTAACAGAGTGCATAAGGGTGGTGGACCAAAGGGAGGAGGGATCAGATTAGGGGAATAGGGGAGGGACATACGGGTATGGATGGAATGTTGTCTCCCAAACGTGAGGAGCCAGTAAAACAATCGAGAGCTCCAGGTGTTTTACAGAAGGGAAGGTGGACATTGCTGCAGTGATGGACACCTGGGTCACCCAGAACCATGACTGGGATCTTGCAATCCCGGATACAGCATTCACAGGAAAGATCGGGATTTGTGAGAGGGGGCGGGTGCGCCTATGTGAAAGAGGGGAGATCAAATGCATGAGGGATGAGAGAGAAGAGGAGGACAGAGGCACTTTGGGTGCAGATTTTGGACCCCAAAGGTAGGAAGCGAATCTGAGGATGGTGTATACACCACCAACTCAGACTGTGGGACTGGACAGGGACTTAGCAGAACAAATAAGGAGGTGTGTAGAAGGGGAGTGTGGTGATAGGGGTATTTCAATCTGCAAGGGATTGATTGGAGCACCCCAGCCACCTCCAGTGCTAGTGAACAGGTGCTCCTGGATGCGATCCAGGATGGTCTTCTGGCACAGTTGATGAGCAAGCCTACTAGATTGTGCAGCACATTGCACCTGGTGCTGTCTAATGGGTGGGCAGTGAGGGAGGAAAGGTTGAGGACCCACTTGCTGGAGGCGACCACCAAACACTGTGGTTCAGACTCGCATTGGGTAGGGAGTACGGAGGTACAGGCACCAAACTGGTGGATTTCAGGAGGGCAGACTTTGGGAGGATGAGGGGATACTGCGAAGAAGTCCAGGCTATTGCACGGGAGATGGATGTGCAGCAAAGGGGGTATTATTAAAGCTGGGCTAACAAAGGCTATGGAAGCCTGCACCAGGACTACAAGTAAGAATGACAGGCCAGAAACCATGCTGGCTGAGCAGTGAGGTGCTGGAGAGTGTGAGGGCAAAGAGGCTGGATCAGAAGTTCTGGAGTACGAGGAGAGGAGAGGAGAGGATACAGAGACTTACGAGAACCGGTCCAAGGTGGTGACCAAGCTGGTGAGAACAGCCAAGGCCTCCAGAGAACTAAGGTTATCTCAGGGCATCAATGGAGGGAGAAGGACTTTTAGGTACGTCAGGAAAGAGGAAGTGCAAGGACCATATAGTGAAGATAAAGGGGGATGGGTGGATAGGGGTGGAACAGGCAGAAGCACTGAATGAGTACTTGTGCTCTGTATTCACTAAGGAGAAAGATGGCCCACTACCACAGTGGTTGGTAAGGGTGGGGAGGGGAGGGAAGTGACTGACCAAAGGATCATGGGGAGTAGGATACTGAGGACTGAGGGAATTAAGGGTGGACAAGGCACCAGGTCCTGCCGCATCCACCCCAGGGTGCTGAGGGAGATGGCAGAGGAGTTGATGGAACCACTGGCAGATCTATTCAGCACCTCCTGGACATGAGCTGTGTGCCTGAGGATTGGAGGGTGGCCATGTGGTGCCCATACTTAAGAGTGCGCCTAGAGATGAGCCAGGAAATTATTGGCTGGTCAGCCTCACTTCCATAGTGGGAAACTGATGGAGACGATATTGAAGGAGAGACTAGTGTCATTCCTGGAGGGCAATAGCTTCCAGGATGGGCAGCAGCATGTGCTCGTCTTGGGAGATCTTGCCAGATGAATTTAATATAATATTACGATTGGGTGACAAGAGATCTAGATGGAGGTTAGCGGTAGATGTCCTTTACTTGGACTTCAGCAAGGCATTAGATTTGGTGCCTCATAGGAGACTGGGGTAGCTGATGGATGTGGGTGTGGAATAAGCTGACACATTGGATAGAGAACTGGCTAAAGAGGAGTTTGCAAAAGGTTGGTGGTTTGGGGGCTTGGCACCCAGACTGGTTGCCTGGTGAGGGTGCTGGGCCCGGTAATATTTGAGCTATTTATCTCTGATATTGCGAATGGAGTCTGGAGCAGGGTTAGTCTGTTTGAGGATGACACCAAACTGTGGGCGGTGGTGGATGATGAGGGTGGATGGAAGAAATTGCAAGATGACCTAACCAGACTGGAGGAATGGTTGGAGTAGTGGCGGTTGGGATTCAATGCAAAGAAGTGCAAGGTTATGCACTTTGGGTCAAAAACCAAAGGAGGAATACTGGCTGGGGGATGAGACTGGGGATCACGGAGGAGGAGAGAAGGACCTGGGGTGTTAGTGACAGGAACATGAATAACTCGGTCCAATGCAGAAAGTCTGCAGATAAGACTAGCAGCATGCTGGTATGTATTGCAAGGTGTTTGTCAACCAGGCACAGAGAGTGACTCCTAACCTATACTGATCTGCTGGTCAGTCTGCAGTTGGAATACTGCATGCAGTACTGGCGGCCATACCTCAAGAGGGATATTAACTTGCTGGAGGGAGTGCAAAGGAGGGCAACAAGAATGTTACAGTGGATGGAAGTAAAGGCCTATGAGGACAGGTTATGGAGCTGAACATGTACACATTGGAGGAGAGGAGGGATAGGTGGGATATGATTGAGATGTTCAAATATGTGGGGTAAACAATGCCAACACTGAGGGGTTGCTTAAATTGAATAGTTGAAGAGACATGGAGGGCACAGTCTAAGATTGGAGGGGAAGATTTCGAGGGAGATGAGGAGGGCACTATTTTACTGACCGACTAGTGACTAAATGGAATGCTGTACCGAAGGTGTGATTTCATGTAAGACAGTGGGATGTTTCAAGGGGATGGGACAAAGGTAAGGGAGAGTATGGGCGCCAGCAAGGTAGGCAAGTGGGAACGGCGGTGGAGGGGTTGTGGCAGCTACAGACTGTGGTGCTAGCTGCACCTCGAGCAGACATAGATAGGCCAGGTGGTCTGTTTCTGCCTCGAGCCTTTTCCCTCCACCTCACCCCTGCTTCTTCTCTGCTCACGCATCTTCAAGTTCTTCCCTTGCTCCTTCTCACCTTCCCTCTTCCACCCTACACCCATTCTCTTATCTCATGCCACCTCTTTGCAACTTCTTCCCTCCTTCTCTTTACATTTCTCTCTGCACTCTCTCCCACCCATATTACTCTCTCTCTGGTTTTCGATAAGGCCTGCTAGGCTGCCGCCTCCTGACTAAACACCACCTCTTCTCCGATACTGTTAATTTGTCTTCCTCCCTCACTTCACCAGCACCCTCCTTCTCTGCACTCACCCCAATTCCCTCCTTCCACATCCCCAACCTCTCATCTCTCTATCCCCATTACCTTCTTTGCAACCGCTCCTTACCTCTCCACCTCCTGTGCAACTTATCTCCTTCTCCTCATGTTTCTCCCATCCCCAACTTACACCCCATTACTTTCTGCTAGATTTTGACAAGGCCTCCCAGGCTGCCCTCTCTTCTTGCCCACTCTACTGTTATATTGAGCAACATTCAATGCTATTTTGATTGCTTTTGATGTATTAATTTTTAAGCACATTCTTGATATCTGCTATTTACTTATCTATTGTTTACCTTGTTTTGTTTTTGTACTACTGACGTGGTACCTTTGTAAATGAGTTGTATTGCTCAAAGGTGTTGTAATCCAAGACTCAATAAATAAATAAATAAAAATAAAATGTGTATGTTCATGTAGATAGAGCCCAGAACTGACTGAGTTTCAAGTACTTTAAAGTGATACATGGAGTTCGTGACTGTTAACCCTGGTACTAGGAGGGCTGCACAATCTACACCTGTGACGGTAGAAACATATACTTTGATGGCAGATAAGGAGCGCTTGTCACTCCTAGTCTTCACATTTCCTACCAATTTGATAAGCTGCAGATCCTAGTCAACCAGCAGTGTACTTCATGCTTGACCCTCCCACCTCTACTCCTTCCCCCACCACTATAATTGCCTTATGTTGCTCCCATGCATTGTTGAATTCCTCATTGTTTTTGACCCCACGACCTCCTGAGGAAGGCTGTTGCATGCATCCACCGCCATCTCTTTTTCTGAAATAGGCAACCCTTTGGACTTTGTTGATTCCATTCAGGTACTTGAAGGTTCGTAGCAGTCCCCCTCTCCTTTCTCTCCTGCCAGGTATACACTTGAAGGTCTTTACTGTCTCTTCATATGGGTTTTGGTGCAGACCATGCCACATTTGGTTAACCTCCTGGACTGCCTCTGTCCTGTCTATGTCCCTGTGTAGATGGAGTATCCAGAACTGTACTCAGTACTCCATATTGGGTTTTCGCCAACTGTCTGTACAGGGGATAACAACTTCCTGCTTTCAAGTGGTGATGCCTCCTTATGCATCACAGCCCACGCCCATGCCAAGCCATCTTTAACGCCTTCTCATTCTTGCCCACCTTAATGTCATCTGATACGAGTACCCACATGTCCTCTTCCATTTTGTTGTTGTTAGACCCCACCCCCATTGTGTACTTTTACCCCTTTTTTTCTGAGGTGCATTACTTTGCACTTCTTTCCATTGAAACTAATCTGCTATACTGTTGAGCGTTGTTTCAACCTTGCCGAGTCCCTTTTCATCATTTCCACCACTCCTTGTGTATCAACCCTGTTGCAGATGTTTGTGTCATCTGCCAACAATATAGTTTCATTACAGCCTCTGCAATTGCACCTATAAAGACATTAATGAGTACTGGTCCCAGTAGTTAACCCTGTTGTGACCCACTAGTAACTCCCATTGTCCAGAGTGTTCTCTGTTTACTATACCCTCTGCATACTGTTGTCCAGCCAATGTGTTACCCATCCTACCACCCTGGGACACACTCCCAAGCTGGCTAGCTTTGCTAGAGGTAGGTCATTAGCATTGTTTTGACACTGACAGTGGATTTCAGTTCTTATGGACTCCTGGTTGAGGCGAGCTTGTTACTGACATTGTGCAGCTTCAACACTGGAATACACTGGAACATGGGGAGGGTGATGATCCTGGGTTGTGAGGATGGCAGAGTGGGGTGGGCGACAGGGGAGTAGGTTAGCTCATCTCCTGCACTATGATCACCTTTGATAGTCCATTTTTTGTCTACTTTGTACAACCAAAGGCCTGGGAACTCTTTCTTGAACTTTCAAAAGAAACTGTGTTGTTGACTATTGGATAAACTTTAAAGCCATTCAATAATACTTTTAGTAGTTTTAGGTGGGTGCTCCTCTTCCTGCAGTGGTGAGAGTACTGTGGGGAGTAGAACTAGAATCATAATAGATAATTTTATAGTATTAGAATTTTGAATAGACGATTTTAAGCATTAGAATTTGTTAGATCTTATTTTATTGTGAGTGTTTTATTGTAGTGCAGAGATGTGCTGGAGTGATTGTAAGGCAGTCGGGTATTATTCCCCTCTATGCTTAGGGGACCTCTGTCCTTTCTCCTGTCCCCTCTGCCAGCTGAAGTTTATAGGAGGTGTAGGGCTTTGGGGATTGTGAGAAGGAGACGGAGGTCCCATGCTGGAGGGGAATGGAAAGGAGGGCGGATTGGATTGTAGGGTCAAGGAGACGCCCTGGGGCAAATGGGCACAGGAGAGGGCTTCCTGTCTTGTGCCCATACCCAAGGGCTCTGGATTGGACCAGCAGGTAGGCCGGTCACTATCGGAGGTTTGTCCGACTCGGAGGTGTTATGTAATGCCAGGTCTATTAAAAACAAGACAGCTATTATAGCTGATCTTGTTGAGTCATCTGACCTGGCATGCATCACCGAGACCTGGCTGGATGAAAATGCTGGGCCTGTATTAGCCCTGCAATTCCGGCTGGGTACACGGTGATACACCGCCCGAGGCAGGATCATAGGGGCGGGGTGTTGCCATGTGTTTTAAGTCAGAACTGGGTCTGGTGGAGGTGCCAGCGGAGTCACCAGATCCTTTGAGTACATTGTGGGAGAGGTGGGTGCAGGATACTTCTCATATACCGGCCCACCAGGTGATAGAATGTTTTTCACAGGAAATCGCAGACTTCATTGTCGACCTAACATTGGGGTCCCCAGATGGTTGGTACTGGGGACTTCAATGCCTGGGTCAACGATGAACTCTCTCGGTTTGGTCAAGATTTCTCCAGTTGTTGATATCACTGGCCTCACACAGGTTGTTTCCTCCTCGACCCATGTGGGTGGACACTCATTGACCTGGTGTTCCTTCTGGGGATGGGATATCTGACTTGGTGGTGGAACCGCTGGATGGTCAGACCATCACTCCATTAGATTCAGTTTTGAGGCCACCCTGTTAGGTCTGCCCTCACGGAGATGGTTCGACATCGCCTTTGAGGGGTGTATCCCAGAGGACCTGATGGCAGTGTTGGACCCATCGAGCCTATCGATAGATTGCACATCATCATGGATACCCTGGAAGTAGTAGTACCTCAGGTTAAAGCATATTTAGCGCTGAAAATAAAACCTCAGCATACAGGCAGAACCTTTACCTGTTTCGCATCAACATAATTTGTCAGAAGTTTTTGACAATTGATGTTATTCTGCATCGCGAAAAGTGTCTTCTTGATGCTGAGGTTTTATCCATGTGCCCCAAAATGCTTTCACTGGAAATAGTACCTTCAACTCTTTTAAATTCAGATGTACTGCTCTGTTCCTGCCAATACTCAAAAAGCATTTGTCACTGACGACGGTTTCCTTGTATGGTTTATTTTCATGGGTGTATTCTGTTACTTGAACTTATGGTGGTCTGATGGAAAACTGTAGCTGAATTGTGTATTTTAATTATGTCATTTTTTGGACAGCATTTGAATACATAATCTCGGATAATAACAAGGCTATGTTGAAACATGGGGATGCATTCCCATCACGGTGGTGCAGCGGGTTGAGTTGCTTGACACTGAAGCTACTGCAAAGCCATCGATCTCTGTTTGGTATCAACTGTGGCCTGCTTGAGGTCAGCAGGGTGGAGATGGATCAAGAGTCCCACGGACAGCTGTCCTTCTCCTGGGACTGTGGTGCACACTTGTAGGTGCATTCCTGGAGTCAGGCGGCAGCTGTTTGTTGGCACATTGTTGCTGCAGACATACAGTCAGAGATGGGATGCACATGTCTGACTGGTGTGCGATGGCAGCGCGTATACCACCAACATCCTTGCTACCCTAAACAGGACAAACCAGGTGTGGAAAAGATCACGTATATGACGGAATGAGATCAGAGGTCCTGCCACTAAATAGTCACAGTCCAACCATGAACTGCATATCGCTTGCTGATGGTGTGCACCGCTGATCCTACCAACGGGTGGTAAGCCCTGTTGTAGGTGGTCAATGTTGGCTGTTAAACCGCAGTGTACACAGCTGTGGCTGTTTCCAGATATAGAGGGACGGGCATCACAGTGTCCGGACGTTACACATTGCTGTCTTCATGATTTGCCACCAACATTGGTGCACGGTGATGGTTAACGGAGGTGCGGGCACACAGCACACACTGGTAGTGAGTGGGAGAGTCCACAGAGTTGCAATGCTGGCCATGCTAATGAAATGAAAGAAGTGCTGCTGCTTCTCTCATTGGAGCGGTTCATTCCTTTCAAGTGCAGCCAGTTCAGTGCTGTGAGACTACGATGGCCATGACATTCAACTTCAGTGGTCTTTGGTCTGTGCGGAGGAGGACACTGTACATTGTCAGTATTGGACTACTCCATGATACACTGGTGAGATGTCATTCTGTCACCAGATGTTTCTTGCACCAGCGTCACAAAACAACAATCAGGTCACATTGATTTTCCACTGACCAAAACACTTGCCATGTTACCTTGTTGCCTGGTTAGCTGGTTTCTGAACTCTTTAATGAGGTGTCTGCAGGCACACTGAAATTATGACTTATTGTGTAACTTTATTGATCATAATGACATGATCTCCTGGGAACTGCATGTTGTCCTGACTCTCACAGCTATGCACATACATTGCATGTCATTTCCTCCAAACAAAACTATCCTGAAGCATGCCATTTGGTGGACACTAAGGTCTCACAAATTGAGAGTAATGTTTCTTTATTAGTTCTTCTTTGTCTGGCCATGGCAGTGGTGCTATGTTATGGGGCAGAGCAGGCACTGTAACATCTGGAACTTCTGCCAGGTCTCCATTCTTGAAGCAAACTACTTTGTCCATAAGGGTGTCCAAGAAATCATAACTCTTCTTCTTATAGACAGGCTTGGTAATCCACTGCTTTGTTAATTTAGAGAACACAAATGGTACTTTGGATTCTCCTTGTTTGCACCCGTGGTGTTGACGGCCTGTGACTGATTACAGTTGGTAGAGTAATCTAGCATTGCCAATTGTGTCCAGGCCTCATTCCTGGTAAGAAAAATGTTGACGCTTAGGACAGTACTTATTCAACATGGAGTGGAAGACCTCCAGTTCCTTGTATGGCAGAACTCTGTCACTTTGGACATGTCTTTAAGAAGTTTAAGGTCCATCACAATGCTTTTAAGGCGTTGTGAGCAGGTGTTCTTTTGTAACCAGATTGTCTTCCCTTCATCCACTTCTGAGATGGATTCATGTTCCAATGCCCTAAGCACCAAACCTACAACCCAACTGTGATTGTCTGATATATGTTCAAGTACAGAGATCCACTTTTCCCTTAGGAGTACAGCATTACTGCGGCACGAGGATGATGACCACCAAAAGTGGTTAATTATGGATCTTGACCACGTCAGTAGATCTTCACATTGCCTCTGCTTCCCTTTGGCTGTTAATTTTGTAATGATTGATTTTGCCATATGCCACACGTCAAATTGGTGTGATATGCCTGGAAACATGGTGCCTTTCATAACAGAAGCAATTTGTGTATGCCTATCAGTAGCGATGATGCCAATGTGAACTCCATTGTCAATGAGGTTTGACATTGCATGGATAAATCACCTTGGTCACCTGAATTAATTCTGACTGCAGTGTATGGTTTGTTGTCATGTCCATCACAGTGTAAGTCCAATGCTTTGCATTGTGACCTGGAGAGTCACACCGTCCATCGCCAGTTACAGTCAGCTGTTTATTGTCCATAAGCTGAAGGTTTTCTTCCTTTGATTCATCCAGTGATGATTGATAACTGGGAGGAAGTACCAGCATTGAAGGGCATGGTAGTGGCTCTCAAGACAAATGGCACGTGGAGACATGCAAAGAACTCTGAAATTCACATGTGTGTATTGCCAGTAAATATCACTGCTCGCTACACACCAGGTTCCCAGCAGCCATCTTTCCAATCATGGGTTGTGATCTCCAGATAAAGGTATGAGAACGTGGACAGCAGAAGTCTACCACATACATTGCTCCATGCAAACATGTACTAGTGACCATCAATGGAAGACTGCAGACTTTGCAAACAATCATTTCAAGAGAAAGAAAAGCTGTGTTTTAAACACAATCTATTTCTGCTGATTGGCAAGGCTGTCATTACTCATTAAGATGTTTTCGTCGTCAATGTTACTTGATTCTGAGTCAGTGATCATGTCCGAATCGATTAGAAGCTCTGAGACTTCCTTGGGTGGTGTCCTTGTCATCAGAGGAAAGTACAGAGAGGTTAATAAAGTCGGATGAGTTAGCATGCTCGTGGCCTTTGATGGGTGGATGCCAGTCTTGGCTTTATTGCAGCCATGTGTTCAGGATGGGTATTGGCATCATGAATTGTTCCTCCACCTTGCATTCCACAGGAGGTGTCATTAGTGTTGGACATAGACCATTGTTTAGAATCACATGATCCTTGTAAACACTCAGCGGTGATTCTGGCCATTGCAAGCAAAGTCTGATGTCTGCAAAGTGCACTGAATTGCAACTGAGGTTGTGGTTGTAATTGTGCTCATTCCACTGACCAAGGATGGCTTGATGAAAGTCTGTCCAGTGACACAGCCATCATTGCCTGACAGGAGCTTCCTGCAGTTGATAGTGAACTAGACACTGAAAGTGGATGTGGCTCCAGTGACATATCATCAGTTACTCAATCCTGATTCTGGCACTGTAAGAAGTGGAGAGGCATTGATACAGTTATACTGTATGGAAGTGGTACTGCAGTTGCACATGCTCCATAATAAAGTGACATTGATAGGCCACCAGTTTCATATACCTGACAATGAAACAGTAAAAGTTGACAATACCATGATGAGATACAGAGTGTCAATGAATGTCATACAATAACAGGCATCAAAATAACTGAGCATTGTGTTGCATTTGGTGCAGCATATTACTATGCTGTGCCATACCAGCAATACTATTACTGTGTAGCCACGTGTTGGTGGGGTGGAGGAGGCAGAGGGGTTCGTGAGGATTTGGGTCACCCAGCAAATACTGGTGGGTAAGAGACTAAAAATAGGGTGGTATACAGACCCCACGCACTGAACGATGATTCGGAAGATAGTCTGTTGCAACTGTTATGGGCTACAGTACACTGGGCAAGGCAAGGGTAGTGGTGATGGGGACCCAAACATGCCAGGGACAGACTGGGGACTATGACATCCCCAGTGTCAAGGTAGCAGAGCTTGCTGGATGTATTCCAGGACGCGTTTCTAACCCAGCAGGTGGGGGAGCCAACTAGGGATGCCCGGATACTGGATGAGGTCCTGGGGACTGAGACCAGATTAGGGCATGCCACAGGCAGGAGTGACTGGTGACCACATTGGTGGGACTACAGGAGTGAGGGGCCGCATTGGTGGTGGAAAGGTGCTGTGGCTGAACCGCAGAGGCCAGGGACAGAGACAGAGCGGCAAGCCAATCTGCACATAGGGCGCTTAACTGGAACTGAGCGCTGGGCTATTTAGAGGCAGGGATCCCAGCCACCAGACAGACAAATGAGCTAATTGTTTCCCACCGACCACCCCTGCCCCAACCTTTATTAGTCTGTTTGGGTGGAGCCTTGAAGAGTGCACGCTGGGATTGGGTGAACTTGACACAAAAGATTCTGTTGGACTTAATGCTGACTGTTGTTGGGGGCAAATTGGGTTTTGTGACTTGATTGATTGGGCACTGCTGAGTACTGCTGGGGAGGGGCAAATTGATTGATGTGTATTGAGTGAGGGGAACTGTTATTGCTGTTGGGGGCCAAACTGCTAACATGCTTCTTTTGAGACCTAGGATGAGGATGGGATGGCAAGTAGCAAGAGCTGTCATCTTTGTTAGGTGGTTGGGTGTTTATGCTGTGGGTGGCCATAAT
Organism: Neoceratodus forsteri; assembly: GCA_016271365.2. Taxonomy (NCBI): domain Eukaryota; kingdom Metazoa; phylum Chordata; order Ceratodontiformes; family Ceratodontidae; genus Neoceratodus; species Neoceratodus forsteri. The sequence continues at coordinate 795,349,979 of CM028134.1, read as the reverse complement.
ATTGATTTGGCATGGAGGATCTGAGGATGCACACTGTGTTTCCTGCTGGCAGGTCTCACGGAGGAGGTCGAGGGAATTAGGAGGCAGCGGGGGTGGTTGGGGTAGGTAGAGAGGTAGGGTGGACAGGAACCGTATGATGCTACATGGGGACACAGTGGTGAAAACCAGGGATAGAGGTGGGGTGGGACTAGCGTGCTTGAGGGTGGGTGGGACACGAAAAGTAATGTACAGAAATCACTGCATTAGGAGGGTGTTGCCCAGAGGGACACAGGAGATGGCAGCCTTAGGGCAGGCATCACGCTTACAAATCGCTTGGCCTTGCTGTAACCGGATGATGAGGTGGAGGAGACAGGTGGGCAGGGAGCAGGCTGACAGTGAAGGATTGTTCAGGAAGCGGGGGGGCAGGGTATAGGAGAAGGAGCCCGATCCAAAGGAGGGGAGGGCATGGGTAACATGAGACCAGGGCACCGGGGCAGGGTGGGGAGAAGTGCCTGGGCTTGGGTGAGGTATGGCAGATGGGGGCACACAAAGCAAAATCTAGGCAGAAGGGGGCAGGACCCTGGACAGGACATTGTTAAAGCTGTAGAAACAGCCGGTGGGGGAGTAGGGAGGAAGGGTGTGTGGAGGGAGAGCTCTGGACATGCCAGTTTCAAGCTGGAGAAATCAGCAGAGGTGGGGGCAGGGAGCACTCCTGTAGTAGGTCCAGATAGCACAGAACCTAAGGAGGGGAGGACAGAAGGAGAGCAGTTAAAGGAAACCTGACTGGGGGTTCCAATGGCACCAGTCCAAATGTGGAGCTTAGGGAGAGTTGGGGGTAACTTGACATCCAGGCTGTGGGGGTGCGAGGAGCAAGATGGGGGCCACAGACAGAAGAAGAAGCCTGGAAAGGCACAAAGGGTTAGTACAGAGGCAAAGGTGAAGGTGTTTGCTCTGTTGGGTGAATCCATGATCATGGGTATCCAGTGGAGGGGTTTGGGGAGGAAAATACACCACAGTCAGGGATACATGTTTCCGGCCAGTCTGTGCACAATGCCAAATTAAAGCTATACTCAATGGCAAGTGAATGGGGATCCCCAGACTTTCAGGTGCACCTGGGAACAAACAATTTGGAAGGAACAGTAACCTAGAAATTCAGGCGAAATTCCAGGAGTTGGCCAGGTTCTACCACTGTAGGGATGCTCAGTCTCCTTTTCTGAAATACTGCCCGTAACATGGGTGAGTGGGAGAACAAGAAAAACTTGCAGTGGTGAACTGGCTCAGGGAGTGGTGCAAGACAGAGGGGTGGGTTGGTGGTGTACTGGGTGGATATATGGGAGGATAAGGGGCTATATGCCAGGGATAGGTTAAACCTCAACCTGGAGGGAGGGAGTTCCTGAAATTGAAACTGGCTGGATTCATAGGTGAGAGTGTGGTAGGCGAAGCACTATAAGGCCAGTGAGCCGCTTGGTGGACCCGTGAGGTCCAGGAGGCGTGAGGGAAAAGTCTGCCTACACACACTTCAAGCGCCACAGGGTAAAAGAGAGCAAGGAGAGTATGAGTTGCTGTCCAGGAGGGTCACTTGAGTGGTGAATGGCCAAGGCGAGGATGGAGCTAAACCTGGCCCGGATATCCGGGGGTTTACATACAGTACATAGGGGAGAAAAGGAAAGCAAAGGCACAGATTAGCAGGATTAGGACTGTGGAGGATGGGCTCAGGAAGCAGGCTAACAAGCCGAGGTACTAAATGAGTACTTTGCCTCAGTTTTATGGGGTGGGCGGAGATCCTTCCTCCTGATGGGAGGAAGGGAGCCCACAGAAACAGGAGGTCAACTGGAGGCAGGGTGACAAGAAGAGACTAGGGTGGGTGATGGGCCAGATTTAGAGGTGGGGACAGGATGGGTTGGTGGATGAGTGGGTGGGCTGGGAGGACGAATCACAGAGGATAAGGTGAGGGTAACCTTATTCGCTAAAGACTGAGAAGGCACCAAGGCCGGATGTGGCATATGAGGTCACTGAGGAGCTGGCAGATGTGCTGGCAGCTCGACTGGCTGATCTTCAACATCTCTCTGCAGACAGGGTGGGTGCCTCAGTACTGGAGGGTGGCCCATGTGGTGCCTATCCACAAAGGGGCTCTACAGAGGAGATGTGGAACTAGAGGCCTGTTAGCCTGATGTCTATGATAGGCAAGGTGATGGAAGGCATTATCAAGGAAAGGCTTGGGAGATGACTGGAAAGGTTGGGCCACCTGAATGATGGGCAGTATAGCTGTGTTCCAGTGAGATCGTACCAGACCAACCTTGTGGAGTTTTACAACTGGGTTATGGGTGCTGTGGATTAACATGGGCCAGTGGATGTACTGTATCTGGACTTCATCTAGGCATTTGATTCAGTACCCCACAATGGCCTGTTAACAAAGGTATGGGGGTGGGGGGAGGCATTTGCTCAGGTTGGTACAAAATTGGCTTGCATGCCGAGTTCAGAGAGTAGTGGTTGGTGGGCTGGTCTCTTCCCCAGAAAGGTCACCAGTGGGGTCCCCCACGGTTTTGTCATGGGCATCCATGTTCAATGCCTATGTGGTATTAGGAGTAACCAACAGAAGTGGCCCTAGGACCAATCCCTGGGGGTACCACTAATGATCCTCCCTGGAGATGACGCTAGCAGTATAGCCTAGAGGTTAGAGTAATGAGCTGTGAACGAGCTTGGTACATCCAGCGGACCAGACCTGGGTTTGATTCTTACAACCTCCACTTGCATACTGTGTGACTTTGAGCAAGTCACTTAACTGCCCAGTGCTCCCAGGTCACCCTGAAACAGGCACTTGTGCCTAGTGGGCCTTACCTGCTCACCAAAGACTTAAAAAAAAAAGTAGAGAGCTGAGTCTGCTGGGTCCTGGCCAATGAGGATTACCAAAACTTCATCCCGTAAGGGCCTGTGGGGTAGGCATTCCCACCCAAAAGATTGCAACATATGCCTCAACTGTAAGTCTCCAACTATGTGAGGCAGAGAATATTGTCGTTGGATCTCTTGAATGATTGAGATCTAGTAGATGCGGAGATGCTCAACTCTCTGATGTCTGCATCAGCCAGGGCTGCCAGCTATGCGACCTCACCCAGACCAATAGAGAGTGGTGCACAAAGGCCAAAGGTGGTGGGATCTGCCAATGAGTCCCCAGTCTTCTGTAGGTCATTTTTCCACAGTTCGCTTGCTGCTCACTGTGATTGACATCATTCAATGATTGACATCAATGGCAGATGCTCTTGTAGTAGACAATCAGTTGTTCTGATTAGTTGGCTTAAGATCCAGTGACTTTGGTTTCTACAAATTTACACTTCTCTGTAGTGTTTATTCACTTAATAAAACGTCATGGAAATCATGAAATGGATGTAAAATAAATTATAAAAATATTTTTGGTGTCCTAAAGTAGTCTGCTACTCACAACTAGGTACATCCGCTTGAAACACGGGCGCTTCTTTTCATGATTACCCCCTGTCATTGAACTTTCTGAGGTGCTTCTAGTCTACTTATCCGAATGTTTTGTTTATTTTTTTTTTTTGTTTTTTTTAAGAAATATATGCTCTAATCTAGTCACCGCGAGCAGGTACCGACATGGAGAACATGGCAATTTAATTTTAAACACACCTGTGATTACAAACTGTGATTGGTGGTATATCAGAAACTGGTAATTTTTCATAACCAAGTCAAAGGATCTCTAGCAAGCTAATCACAACAGCGATCCTATACTCTGACACACATCTGCCGCTTTGGTGTCACCTTCTTGAATGATGTCGGAAACAGCCTACACTGACCTGAACAGTGTAAAAAAAAAGAAAATTTAGCCTTAAGACCTTGGTTCACATTGGCTCCATTGCCCTGTCTACCATCACATCCAGTTCTTCCAATATTTCCTGCACGAGAAACTGCCTTTCTCCACACACCCACCCCTAACCATTTAATTTGCCTGCTGCATTCTTCTCCTCTTCTTTCCTTTCTAGTGGCAAAACGGTTTAGTAGGTCTCTTTCTATGTCTCCTTGTATCACCTCCCATTTTGTTCTTGCCTCCTACTCTACCCTTGATTCTCACTGGATCGCAGGGTATTTCATCAAATCATTTCAGTCTGAGTTGTCTGTACCTCCTAAATGTCCTTTTGTCCTACTTTTTTACGCCTCGTGATACCACAGAGGTTTTCTACTCCTCTTATTTTACTATCGCTTTCCTTGGCACAGATGTCAGTGGCCCCTACAATAGCTTCCTTTATCTTCCCCCACTTTGCCTCTGCCTCCATCAACTCCCACTAGTGATGCATCCCAGCATCCTCTCTGCCCTTGCTGATGCTCCACTCCAACAGATATTGCAGTTGTTCATGTTGACATCAACCATGACCCCCATGTCCCTTTCCTTTTTTGTTTTTGTTACTACCCCCCATTGTGTAATCTTCCCATGGGTTTTTATTTTCAAAGTGCATTATTTTGCACTTCTTTGGATTGAATCATAGCTGCCATATTTCCAACCATTCCTCCAACCTTGCCAAGTCCCTCTCATCCTTTCCACGCCTCCTTGTGTATCAACCCTGTTGCAGATCTTTGTGTCATCTGCAAAGAGGCATACTGTTTCTTCCAGTCCTCTGCAATGTCTCTTACAAATACATTAAAAAGGACTGGACCCAGTACTGAACCCTGCAGTACCCAACTAGTAACCTCTCTTTCTTCAGAGTGAACACCATTTACAATGACCTTATATGTCCTGTTGTGCAGCCAATGTTTTACACAGGCTACCACCCTGGGACCCACTCTCAGGCTGGTTAATTTAATTATTAATCTTTTATGTGTGGGACTGTGTCAAATGCCTTACTAAAGTCTTGGTAGCCCACGTCCACTGTCCCTCTCTGGTCTACTACTTTGGTCACCCAGTAAAATAAAATCAATCGGATTCATCTTACATGACCTTCATGCTGCCTTGGGTCCTGTGCCCCACTGGCATCTAGGTACTCAACAATTTTCTTTCCTTCAGAAGTGATTCCATCACTTTTCCCTACAGAGGTCAAACTGACAGGTCTGTAGTTATCTGACTCTGGCTTGGTTACACTTTGTGAGGGGAATCGCATCTGTGACAGTTTGCGTTATTACTTTTAAACAGTTTACAAATCAGTTACTAGGCGTTAGTTGAATTACTATAAAGGTGTACTCACGGGGTGGCAGAGTAGTGGTGTGTTGATTGTCTCTAACAGTCACTAATGGTTGTGGACTACCCAGCTACCCTTCCTGCACATCCCACCCCTACCAGGCGTGATGTTCCTTTATAGCCAATGTTGTGACATCACTCCTGGACAAGTCTTGGGGCAGAACTGTCATATTCTTAATAACCCAGGACAGTGCAAAAGGTTAAGTACACACCACAAAAAAAAGAAAAAAATATATATATATATATATATATATATTAAATATTGTGATATATTATATGAGAGGGACATGGATATTGGTGCTGTAATGGTGTGGGCAGCAGTTTTCGGGACATTCGGAAACTGCGTTGTTGTCCCATTTGCAGGCAACTGTCAGCTCTGAGGAGGAGGTTGCATGCCCAGGCTGAACTGGCACGGACTAAGGAGGCCTCCCCACCAAAACAGCACCACTGCCACAACCACTGCCTGAGAGGCTGCCATATGAAGAGCCGTTGGACCACAGTGTTCTGGGAGGGTTCTGTAGGAACAGAGCTAAGCTCCCTAGTTGTACCTCTACACAAACCATACGACAGTCTGGCAGAGCAAGTTCCTCTATGATGGCACCTCAGTGGAGATCAAGAAGAATGCTGAGGACATCCACAAGGAGACCCACAGAAGGGTGGCAAGGACACCACAGGGGAAGGAAACTGCTTCTGATAGGGGACTCTATTGTTAGAGGGGTAGACCTAGGGAAGGGAGAGGAGAGGGAAGTAAGGTGCCTGCCTGGTGCCATGGCTTGGAGGGACAAGAAGCGAATCCTCAGGATTGCAGAAGCAGCATCACAGGAGAGAGAACCAGATATCATTGTCCACCTTGGGACAAATGACATAGCTAGGCTTGGGATCAGTGCAGTGCAGGATGACACTGTGGAGTTGGGGAGGGGACTCAGACACATAGCAAGCACAGTAACCTTCTCAGAGGTGCTGCCAGTCCATGGCAGTGGTGCGGCTAGGGTACTACACACCATACAGTTTAATGAATGGTTGCAAAACTGGTGCAGAGCACAGGGCTTTGGCTTCATTGGTGACTGGGGGCACTTGAGAGATGAAGGTCTATACTGGCATGATGGTCTGCATCTGTCCATGAATGGAACTAAGATTCTAAGTGACAGGTTTAATGCTTCCTTGGCAAGCTTTAAACTAGTCAAGGGGGGAGTCTAATAAGAGGCGGGAAATGTCGCCTCCCACCACAAAACATGACAGGTAGTAAGGTAAACACTGAGGTATTGTGGTCCGACAGAGGCAGGACGTGGTAAATGGAAAAAATAGACAAGGGCAAAAAGAGCAGGATGGGGAAAAAGGATAAAGCCAGCATTAAATGGAGGGTAATGAGTACCAATGCCCATAGTCTGGGAAACAAGCTTCCTGAGCTAGTGGCTTTGATGGAAGATGAACAATTGGATATTGTATTTTGTGAAACATAGTACATGGAGAACCATGACTGGGATGTCAACATACTAAGGTGCTTAGTCTACAGAAGGGACAGGAGGGAAAAGATGAGGTATAGTAGCTCTGTACATAAGTGGGGAGGGATAAAAGCTACAGAATTAATAAGTAAGGGGGAGGACAAGAGTCACTCGGGTCACCTTGGAGACAGGAAATGGCATCACTATCCACACAGGGGTTATACAGACCCCCATCTCAAGGGGAGGAAATGGACAAGAAAATGATAGAGAACATTCTCAAAAGGGCTGTAAAAGGAGATACTGTTGATGGGGACCTGAATATGCCAGATGTTAATTGATGACATGTACTGCAGCCACATCCAAGAGCGGGGTTATTCTCGATGCTTCTGCAGGGGCAGGCCTTAGACAGCTAGTGTTGGAACCCACCTAGGAGGAGCAATATACTTGGTACTCTCAAATGAGAGAGGATCACAAATTTAGAAGTCAGTAGACATCTGGGAATAAGCGATCACTGCACAGTGTGCTTCACAATAAGCACAACCATGGAGACGAGTCTTACAAAAAGGAGCATACTGGACTTTAGAAGGGCTGACTTTGGCAAAATGGGTGAATACCCGAGGAATACACTAGCAAATGGCCAAAAAGGAGGGGTGGAAGAACGATGGAGAAAAATCCGAACTGCCATCACAGAGGCAACAAGCCTTTGTGTGAAACAGATAAAGAAAACAAAGCGGAATAAAAAACCACTATGGATCTCAAAAGAGGTGGCAGGGAAGGTTAAGGAGAAAAAGGCTACATTTAAAAAGTATAAGGAATCACAGAAGGAGCACGACAGAGAACTGTATCAATTAAAGCAGAAAGAAGTGGGGAAAGCAGTCAGAATAGCAAAAGCACAAACAGAGGAAAAAATAGCCAATTCAGGTAAGAAGGGGATAAAACCTTTTATATGTACATTAGGAGCATAGAAAGGTTAAGGAGGAATAGTGAAGATTAGTAAGGAGAGGGGAGGTGGGCAAAGGGAGACATGGAAAGGCAGAGTTACAGAATGAATACTTTGCTCAGAATTCAAAAAAGAAGATGAGGACTTAGTTACCTAAACCAGACAATAGAAGCACTCTAGGTAGGGGGCAGTCCATTTACAGAACAAAGAGTCCTGAAAGAACTCCTAAAACTCATGGTGGACAAAGCAGTGGGACCTGACAGGCAGAAGCAGGAAACTACAGACCTGTAAGTTTGATCTCAGTGGTAGGGAAAATGATGGAATCACTTCTGAAAGACAGAATTGTTGAGTACCTAGAGGCCAGCAGGGCACAGGACCAAAAGCAGCATGGATTTACAGCAGGAAGGTCATGTCAGACAAATCTGATAGATTTCTTTGACTGGGTGACCAAAGCAATAGACCAGGGAGGGGCTGTGGATATGGCCTCCCTAGACTTTAGCAAGGCATTTGACATAGTCCCGTACAAAAGATTGATAATCGAGTTAGCCAGCCTGGGAGTGGGTCCCAGGGTGGTAGCCTGGGTAGCAAACTGGCTGTACAACAGGACACAGAAGATAATAGTGAATGGAACACATTCCGAAGAAAGGGGGGGTCACTAGTGAGTACCTCAGGTCTCAGTACTAGGTCCAGTCCTCTGTAACATCTTATAGGCACAGAAATGGGCTGGAATACCATTTACATCATTTTCCAGGGTGGATGGAGGGGCAAAAATTTAGTCACGACGTGGGTGAGAGGAACCTGGAGGTAATGGTTGATGTCAACATGAACAACTGCAATGCCTTTTGGAGAGGGATGCGGCAGCAAGGGCAGAGAGGATTCTGGGATGCATCATTAGGGATTACCTCTGAAAGGCAGAAGTGATGCCTCCTGTCTAACTGCTTGGTTATTGGCCACACCACAAGTATAGTGCACGGTTTTGGAGACCACATTTAAAGATGGACACTGCACTCCTAATGAGAGAATGCAAAGGAAGGAAAACAACATTAGGTGTTGCCTAGTGAAAGGACTCATGAGAAGAGGCCTATGGAGCATGACATGTACAATTATAGAGGAGAGGAGGGACAGGGGCGTGGTACATGATACATAATAGAGGTTTTTAATTTCATAACAGTGACCAACAAGGTGTGCTCAGTCATGGTGCTGTAAAGAAAGATGAAGCAGGCAAGGAGGGAATGGGTATGCTTGGAAGTGGGCAGGCTCAGAGGATGGAGGAGGGTGCATTTCACTGAGAGGGGTGGTGGGAGCCATGTGGTGTGCTGTCAAGGGGCTGTGGACTGTTGTAAGAGGATGGGCCTTGTACACAGGATGCTAAATCTGAATTGGTCCAAACTGGCTCTACATATGGGACTGTGGATAGTATAACCCCCAAAATCCTAAACAACAAAATTGCCTCTGAGTGAAGCTAATGAAAACCTAGTAGTCTCGCAAAGACCCATCGGTGCATTTAGCTGTCAGAGTACTATGTTAGTACAATTGTCACATTGACTGTCAGCCATTTTGGTGTCTGAGCTGTGCACACAGCAGTCAATCATTTTTTTTTATTTGTGATTAGGGATGGGGGGTTATGGTCATGCCACTCTATTGTCATGGTTAGCTGTCCTGCAATGGAACAGCTGGTGTGTAGTGGGGCGGAGGGGTTTTGGGATCAGGAAGTCTGGGTCCAGATGCAGGTCACTCTCATGACTCAATTTTTCCACCCGAGTGTAGTTGGTGCGGTGGGGGGAGTTGCATAAACTCCTGTCCTGGATTGCAATATTGGAGAATTACAGAGGCTTCTACCATATCTGAAGGAACTGGAAGTAAAAGAGTTGATAAAAGCAATGGGGCCAGATGAGGATTCGTATCCGTATCAGAACTAGAGAGTGGTGGGTTGAACCTCTTGCTATCCTGTGTAGCCGATCATTAGAAACAGGGAGGTACCTAAAGACTGGATGATAGCAGATGTAGTCCCCTTATACAAAAGTGGAACAAAGAGGAAGCAGGGAACTACAGACCAGTCAGCCTCACACCTCGGGTAGTGGGGAAGATCATGGAAGCATTACTGAAGGAGGTTGGTGGAACATCTGGTTGTCAATGGACTACAGGACCTAAGGCAGCATGGTTTCACCAGGGAGCATGTCAGACCAACCTCATTGAATTTTCTGACTGGGTGACTAGGGAGGTGGATCAGGGGAGGGCAGTGGACATGGCCTATCTGGACTTCAGCAAGGCCTTTGACACTGTGCCACATAGAAGACTATTGCACAAACTGGGGAATATGAGTGTGGGCAGGACAGTAGTGCAGTGGGTAGGTAACTGGCTGGGCAGCAGGACACAGAGGGTGGTATTGGTAAATGGCTGTCACTCCACAGAGGGAAGAGTGACCAGTGGGGTACCACAGGGATCAGTGCTGGGACCGGTACTATTCAATATCTTCATCAGTGACATTGCGCAGGACCTCGAAGGCAGAATTTCACTGTTCGCTGATGGCACAAAGCTCTGTAACAGAGTAGACACACCAGAGGGTGTAGACAGAATGAGAAGGACCTGCAGAAACCTGAAGAATGGTCAGGGTTTGGCAGTTGAAATTCAATGCAAGGAAGTGCAAGATAATGCATATGGGGTCACAAAACCCTGGCACAATATATCATTTGGGTGAGGATATAGCATGCACCAAGCAGGAAAGGATCTTGGAGTTATCATCCTGATGACCCCAAGGCAGGGAAACAGTGACAAGGCAGCAGGTAGCAAATAGGATGCTGGGATGCATAGGCAGGGGCATGACCAGCAGGAAAAGGGAGGTCATAATTCCACTACACAAGACACTCAGTGAGGCCGCACCTGGAGTACACTCAGTAGTTCTGGGAGACCTTACCACTTAATATTATAGACAGGGGTAGAGAAGGTTCAGAGGAGGGCAACAAAGATGGCATGGATTGCATGCCAAGTCCTATGAGGACAGGCTGAAGGCACTGAACATGTACTCCCTGGAGGAGAGAGGAGGAGGGAGAGGGATATGATAGACATACAAATATCTTACAGGGAGAAACAGGGCGATGGGAATGTACTATTTTAAGAGAAAAAGATGTTCTAGGACTAGAGGGCATGGGATGAGGTTGAGGAGGACGATTCGGGAAATGTGAGGAAGAATTTCTTCACAGAACGGTGGTGGACAAGTGGAACACCCTGCCAGTGGAAGTGGTGGAGGCTGAAACAATCATGATTTAGGAATGCATGGATAGACATAAAGGAATTCTGGAGGTCAGTAGGGGCAACAGACTTCCTGGAAAACATAAACTGAACTTTTACAAACTTTAAATGTAAGTAGACTGGTGGGCCATAGGCCCTTGTAGTCAGGTAATGCTATGCATCCCTTGCATGATGTCAGATGTTTACATATCCAGGTGATGCACAATTAGAAATATGTATTTATTATAAATGCTATTCTTAGCCAAGGCTTGCTGAGCTGTAGTCATAAACAGAGTGTTTGGAAACAAAGGAAATACATTTAATGACAGCAGTCAGAGCGATCCCAACTGTCAATGGCACTACTTGTGGACCGTTAGCATCAAATTATTGTGTTGTTCTGCTGTGGTTTTCTTTTTGTCTCAGTGAAATGAGCACTGGGACAATAATGAGGTGCCAATTATCAAGTGACTCAGACTAACCACATTGGTAATGCTCATGAATAGATTGACTTACAGGTGCCTCATCAATGCTGGCCTCTAACTGTGAAATACAGTCCCAGGAGCCATTCAAGACTGTACTCCTGTATACTAAGAATTTGTGTGTAAAAGTAGACAGCTAAACAAAAGCAAAATACCCATGGTAATCAATGTTTACTTTTTTCCCTAATGGGCAACATTCGATCTGCAGTGAAACTACAACTATTCAGATATCAATACTCTGATTCTGTGTAACTTACAGGAAAAGGTACACATGTACAGGGGTATGTATCCACAACAAACCATGAAATAGGCAGTATAGTGTAGTGGTTTAAGGCTATGAGCTGCAAGCAGGTGAGACCTGAGTTTGAATCTCACAGCCTCCACTTTCGTGAAGTGTTGTCCAAACTGAGAGAGTTCATCATGGTCAGGCATTAAAGTCACCCGGACCATCAGCCTGGGTGAGTCAAGCACCATGTCAATGGCAAAGTATACTACTTCCTGCAGAAAATGTTCTCATTACCTGGTGGACTTATAGATGAGAGAAATTCTTCAACTCCACACCTGTCACTACGGTACACTCAAAGGAATCAGCTCCTCTATTTGTACACTTGTGAGTCACAGTTTGGTTTTGAAACAGACTGCAGCCCTTCCAACCATGGGCGTGCAACACCTAGTAACCATCTGGAACTGCTGCCTCCAAAATTTGACCAGCATTTTCATCTAGCCAGGTCTCGGTAATGCATGACAGAGTCACAGACTCCACAAGATCTGCACTAACTGCAGTCTTGTTTCTTACCGATCTGGCATTACACAATACCACCTGTGTTGGACATTCCACTGGAGCTGAACAGACCACTTGCCCAAGATCATTAGTGGTGCCCTTGGGTATGGAAACCAGACAAGAGTGACCTCATTCCTGAGTCCATTTTATACCAGGGTGTCTTCTGGTTTCCACTACCACAACACAGTGTCCACGCTATTTGATCGCCACTGTTTGTAACTCGAAAACCCCGCCCACCAATGCAGAATACCTAGCACTGTACAGCGGACGGTGTGTCGAGAGCTGTAATGGCAATTCAGGCAATTATTCAGGACTTTAGGGCTTGCCATGACCCGCTTGGTGGAGAGCTTCATCTATCAACCTCCTTGCTGGCCTTTCATCATTGTCCATGTGATTTGTCATGCGTGGCCTCTACCTCCCCTAAGTTCCCTTTCTTTACTCCCGATCCCACCAATTTTGCTTATATCCCTATTGTGCCTTTCATAGCAAATATCACATCCCCATCCATAGCAAACACAGAGGAGAAGTGGTTGCTTAGTACCTCTGCCTGCTCACTCGCCTCTTCCATCCACCCACCCACCATCTGATATTAGTCTTCCAAGCCGGGCCTTAGTTTTTGTCCTTGAACGCTCACTGAACTTCACTGGTCCACCAGCCCGGTTTATGTGACTTTGCTCCCTTGCACTTAACCTTAGCGCGGGTATGGACTGACTCATGAAGTACCTGTTTTATGACCTCCCATCTCTTATCCACGTCTGGCATTGTTGTAATCACTTAGTGATCCTTTAGAATATTTCCATTACCTTAAAGTCTGCTCCACTGATCTACACTGCCAGTGTCCTAGATCCCTCCATCCCTCAACCCATGTTACTGTGAAACAGACATTGCCGTGGTCTCTCTGACGGTCAGGGATCCTCACAACCAGGTCCCTTACTAGATCGCCATCCGCCCAAGACTATGTCCAGAACATAGCCTGCTCTCAGCACCCTATGACAATGTTAAGGTCCTAGTCATGGTTGTTGGCCCATTTTTGGCGTGAGCATTGCCACACACCCCACCACGAACAGCTTGGCCTGAACTCTGTTAACTTGTTATGCAAGCTCATCTCACCTAGGCCCTTATGATTGAGACAGCCACTCTGCAGGGGTGGTACTTCCACACCTCCTTGTGTTCTAGATTCTCTCTGTGGACTTTTGCTCCCTCGTTTCTAGCTATATATTGCATCTCCATCTCTGCTTCACACTGAGGTTTACACCACTCTGCTGCACTGCCTCACTCCCTTATCTCTGCCCCTACCACAGCACAGCTACGCCCGAACTAACATACTTCAATCTTAATCTGAGATGGCTCAGGCATCCTCCTGTCCTGGCCCACTTATAACCAGGGCCCCTGGTTGTTCTCTTGCAGAATTTCCTGATTTCTGGCCGGGGCTCCCTTGACTTCAGCGCAGCATTTTCTGATTTTGTGCATGATTTATCTATTTCTCTGCAGAATGCAGTCCCGTCATTGGCTAAATATGATGTGATGTCATTGATGACATCATATGCTGAGCATAGAGGAGGAGCTTCAGGATAAACAAGGTGGGAAAGAAAGCCTGGCACTATGGAAAAACAGTATATTTATATGAAAATTCACCAAAAACAATTAATTCTGCGGCACTATATGTATTCTGCGGCATGATGCAAATTCTGCGGCAAATTCCGCAACCGCAGAACTGCAGAATTCCAGGGGCCTTGCTTATAACTGAAGATACAGACTAGATTGGTCATGTTCTCTTCCTGCAAACAGTCCTGTTCTAAATAGACACTTGCACTCTAGCTGATAGGACAAGGTAAACAGGCTATAAAACAACTCTTCAAATCTAAATGAATGTACAGAATAAACATTATCATCATATAGTATATGTTAGCTCTGTTTTACAACCAGCTGCCTGTAATATCACAGTACCAGAATAAACAGTATAATCATATAGTATAACTTTTATCTGTTTCACAACTCAATTGCATGTAATATCACAACCCTAATTGTATCTCCATGTTTTTTCCTTACTAGCCCTAGAATGACACAGTGCTAGTAAGGTAGAAGTCCTGATTTGTACACCTCAGCTAACCCTTTCCATTACCAGCCCATAAAGTCTTTTTTGAATAGGTTGTCACAAGGGGTGGCTGGACTCCGGAGGAAAAACATTTCAGTCCCGTCTCGCTTCTGCAATGTGTTGCAGGCTGCCCATTAAATAGGTCCGAAGATGGCAGAATTTTGTACCGAAAATGAAATTCTCAAAAGTTCAGCACCAGTCCATGAGCTCCGGCGAGTTCCCTCCTCACTGCCAGTCTCTCTCTCTCACTCCGCACTGCTTCAGGCCACCGTGTAAAATAGGACAGCTTCTTCAGCGCTTTGATGCTGAAATTGAAAATTCAACAGTTCAGCCACAGTCCCTGAGCTCAGATGGACGCTCCTCACTGGCTGGTCCCTGTCTCACTCGCACAAAACCTTCGCATTGTCATAGCAATGATAGGGCCTACTTTTTGCTAGAGAGGGGGTAGGGAGAGTAAGGGTGCATGTGGGAGAGAGTGATGTGGAGGGTGGTTTTACTAAAGGATAGGAGCCAGGGGAATAAAATCGCAGGGCAGCATGAACTGCTGTCAGACAGAGAGCTGGACATAGCAGGTATCATTGAAACATGGGCAAACCAAAACCATGACTGGGATGGGGCCTTCACAGAAGGTAAAGTATTGGGGGGTGACAGAGAAAAAGGTACCGGGGGTGGTGGAGTAGCTGATTTCATAAAGGAAAGTACATCTTGAGGGCCCTTAATCGGCCATCTTATGTCTTGATTTGCAAGCATTGCACCATTAACGGGGATATCCACTACCTGTTAATGTCCCTAGGAAGGTCCTCGCTCCATAACTGCACTCATTACTGAAACTGAGACTTGAACATTACTCAATATAATGGGACCACAACATCCATATGTCTGCTTTTTTCACACCTGATGATGTACCACTGCTTGACATCTGATCTGCATGGATGGCTTTTGTACTCTGCTGTGACATTTTGTGTTCTTCCAAAACTAGAACCCCCAGGTGCCTTTCTTCCTTTGTAACTGTAATCACCACCACATCGCACCCACACCATTATGTAGCCTTATCCATTGGTTTATAGTGAACAGGTGGTAATGTTTGGAATTCATGGAAGTAAACTACTGATGCCAGTCCGTGGTCCATTTTAAAAGTCTGCTCATGTCAATCATCATTCTGATTCACCCCCCCCACACACACACACACACTCACGGGGTGAATCAGCTCTGGTATTGAGTTTGGTATTCAAATGCAAACAGAAACACATGGGACACCAGTTTTTTTACAATGTCAGTAATAAACACATTGGAAAGGACTGGCACCAGGACTGATCCCTGACGTATCACGTCAGCCACAACACCCCATGCCAAAACTACACCACAGCTGACAATATCCTTTGCCTCCGGACTGTTAGTGACTTGAGAACATTGTTAGCACACTGTGCCAAATGCACGCTACAATGCTTATATATCACCTCTCTGTGGATTGGTTTAAATGGCTGTCAGAAATAAAGGTACTAGAGTGACAGAGCCACAAGGTGACATACACCATGCATGTGTTGTTGTGGCTGGCATGGTGGTGCTCACCAAAATAACTTCCTTGCTCACCAACTCTAATATCTTCACACCCTACCAGTCAGGTTTCAGAAAGGGCCACTCAACTGCAACCGACCTGATATGGCTTACTGATTCAATCCGGACTGGTATGGACAGTGGACTGGTCATCTTAGCTGTCTTCGCTGACCTTGCAAAAGCATTCAACACCATCTCCCATTCTATATTGCTCTCTTGTCTCACTGAATCAGGCCTCTCTGTTGCTGCCACCAACTGGTTCAGATCTTACCTCTCTGGCAGAACACAGTCCATTAGAGTCGCAAATGCTATCTCCTCACTTTCCCATTTGCAGGTTATACCTGCTGGCCACAGAGGGACCTATGCTCCCTCGCTACTTCCTAGTCCTACCTGTACAGTACTACTTCCCTTGGATCATGCTCACCACAATGTATCGGCCCTGCCTCATGCTCTGCCTGTGCCTATCCTCACTAGCAGTGCACTTGCCCACTTACCCATCTGCTACTCCTCACTGTGCCCTGGCACCCCTCCCTCCCCTTGCTCCTGAACCTGCTCTCCTGCCCCTTGGGACCTCTGTGTGTCTCGGTCCTCCCTGCCCTCCCCCTAGCTTCCTCATTACCTCAGGCACATCTGGGTGTCTTCTTATTCTTGCCTTCCCTTCCTGTACCACCCTGACCACCCCCTGCTCCCTTAGCCTCTCCCCCCCTCTCATGTCAATCATAGAAAAACCTCTCACCATCTCCCAGCCAGGGTGTTAGTCATGCTACTACTCCTGTCAGGGAACATTCATCCAAACCCTGGCCCAGTTCCCAGGAGCTCCCCGGCTAGCACCACAGGCCTATGCATGGTCTCCATGAATATCTGTAGCCTCCTAAAAAAGTTTGAGTCACTACAATGCCTGGTCACATCAATTAACCCTTATGTCATCGCTCTGATTCAGACATGGCTGTTGAAATCCTCCCCTGACTCCCTAGTCTCCCTTCCTGGTTTCACCTTCTTCCGGTCTGACCATGTCGGGAGCCGCGGCGGCGGCTGCGCTATTTATGTCAAGGAATCTCTCCTGTACTAGCCCTGCCTGCTCCCATCCTGACCTCCAGGGCCCAGGCGCTTACGCTGAAAACTAACCCCTGACCCTTTAAAGGACCCCTTTATCTGACTACTGCATACGTGCCTCAGGGACCAAAAGCAGGCCATTGCCTCTCTTACAGAATACCTTTCCTCACTACCTCCTTCCGCTGATCAAATTCTGGTGGGTGACTTAAATGTCAACTGGCTCAGCCCCTCCTCCTCCTCTACCCGAGACTCCTTTTCTGCAATAGACCTAACGCAACTAGTTACCCACCCTACCAGGACTAACCCCAAGAGAGGCTCCAGTAAAGTGATGGAGTCACTTCTGAAGGAAAGAATAGTTGAGTACCTAGAGGTCAGTCGAGCACAGGATCCAAGGCAGCATGGGTTCACAGCGGGAAGGTCATGTCAGACGAATCCTTTTCATCCTTTCCACGCCTCCTTGTGTATCAACCCTGTTGAAGATCTTTGTGTCATCTGCAAAAAGGCATACTTTTCCTTCCTGTCCCTCTGCAATGTCACTGATGAAGACATTAAAAAGGACTGGACCCAATACTGAACCCTGCGGTACCCCACTGGTAACCGCCCTTTCTTCAGAGTGGACTCCATTTACAATTACCTTCTATGTCCTGTTGTCCAGCCAATGTTTTACCCAGGCTACCACCCTGGGACCCACTCCCAGGCTGGTTAATTTGACTAATAATCTAGTGTGTGGGACTGTGTCAAATGCCTTGCTAAAGTCTAGGTAGGCCATGTCCACAGCCCCTGCCTGGTCTACTACTTTGGTGACCCAGTCAAAGAAATCTATTAGATTCGTCTGACATGGCCTTCTTGCTGTGAACCCATGCTGCCTTGGATCCTGTGCTCCACTGACCTCTAGGTACTAAATTATTCTTTCCTTCAGAAGTGACTCCATCACTTTCCCTACCACAGAGGTCAGACTGACAGGTCTGTAGTTTCCTGCCTCTGTCTTGGTCCCACTTTTGTGAAGGGGAATTACATCCGCCTTCCTCCAGTCCTCAGGTACCACACCATCCTACCATGATTTATTAAAAAGAATAGCCAGTGGTTTCACTAGTTCCTTCCTTAATTCTTTTAGAATTCTGGGGTGAATTCCATCAGGACCCATTGCTTTGTCCACCTTCAGTTTTAGGAGGTCTTGCAGAACCCTTTCTTCTGTGAAAGGACAGGGATCGACCCCCCTATCAAGAGTGCTTCTGTTAATTGGATTAGGCACTTCCTCCTCTTTGTGAATACTGAGCAGAAATATTCGTTCAGTATTCCTGCTTTTTCACTGTCCCCTCTGCCACCCACCGCTCATTTCTGTTCAGCCTCACTATCCCTCCTTTGTCTTTTCACGCTCGTGATGTACCTATAAAGGTTTTATCCCTTCTTAACTGGAGTTGGCTATCTTTTCCTCAGTTTGGGCCTTTGCTATTCTGACTTCCCTCCTGCTTCTTTCTGCCTTAACTGGTACAGCTCTCTGTTCTGCTCCTTCTGTGTTTCCTTATACTTCGGAATGCAATCTTTCTTCCTGACTTTCACAGCCACCTCTCTTGAGAACCATAGTGGCTTTTCTTTCATTTTGATTTGTTTATTTGCTTCACAAAGGCTTGTTGCCTCTGTGATGGCAGTTTTGATAATTCCCCATTGTTGCTCCACACCTCCTTCTAGCCTGTTTGCTAGTGCTTTTCTGACACTCATCTTGCTAAAGTCAGCCCTCCTAAAGTCCAGTACCCTCACTTTTGTATGGCTTGACTCTGTAGCCGAGTTTAACGTGAACCACACTGTTTGATGGTCACTTGTTCCCAGATGGCAACCCACTTCTAGATCTGAGATCCTCTCACTGCCCCCGTTTGAGAGTACGAGGTCTAAGATTGCTCCCTCACGAGTGGGTTCCGAAACTAGCTGTCTAATGCCTGCCACCTGTAGGGCGTCAAGAATGGCCCTGCTCTTGGATGTAGCTGCAGCAAATGTGCTCCAGTTAACATCTGGCATATTCAGGTCTCCCATCAACAGTATCTCCCCTTTCTCTGCCATTCTAAGAATGCCTTCCATCATATCCTTGTCCATTCCTTCCCCCTGACATGGGGTCTGTACATAACCCCTGTCGGATTGTGGTGCTCTTCCAGTCTCCAGGTGACCCACAATGCCTCTTCTCCTCCCTGTTTACTCTTTTGTTCAGTTGCTTTTATCCCTTCCTTTACATAGAGAGCTACTCCTCCACCTCTTTTCCCCTGCCTGTCTCTGCTGTCAGTTATGTACCAGGGTATGTTAACATCCCAGTCATGGTTCTCTGTGTACCATGTTTCTGTGACTGCTACAATATCCAGGCATCCCTCTTCCATTAAGGCCACCAGCTCAGGGAGCTTGTTGCCCAGACTACGGGCATTGGTACTCATTACCCTCCATTTCCTGATGGCCTTACTCCCTTTTGCCCCATCCCTGTCCTTCTTGCCTTTGTCACTTTCTCCATTTACCCCTGCCCTTCTCCCTATTGACACCTCCATGTTGGTGTTTGCCACACTTACTACCATGATTGTTTGGGGGGGCTAGGATTTTCCTGCTCCTTTCCAGTGCCTCCCCCCTTGGCTAGTTTAAAAGCTTGCCAATGAAGCATTTAAACCTATCACCTAGGATTCTGGTTCCCCTCCTGGACAGATACAGCCCATCATGCCAGTATAGGCTTGCATCACTCCAGGTGGACCCCCAGTCCCCAATGAAGCCAAATCCATGAGCTCCACACCAGTTTTTCAACCACTGATTGAATCCCATGGTATGGAACACCCTAGCCTCTCCTATGCCATAGATGGGTAGCACCTCCGGAAAGGTTACCGTGCGTGCTACTTGACTAAGACCCCTCCCCAATTCCACAAACTCTTCCTGCACTTCTCTAATCCCTTTCTTAGCCAGGTCATTTGTCCCTAGGTGGACAATGACATCCAGCTCCCTCCCCTGTGCAGCTGCTCCGGGCAATCCTGAGGATTCGCTCCCTGTCCCTCCAAGTCATGGCGCCAGGCAGGCACCTAACCTCCCTCTCCCCTTCCTTGCCCAGTTCTACCTTCCTAACAATGGAGTCCCCCACCAGGAGTTGTTTCCTTCCCCTGCAGGGTCCCCTGCCACCCTCCTGTGGGTCTCCTTTGTGGAGGTTCCCAGCATCCTCCTTGGTCTCCACTGTAGGTGCCTCCATAGAGGAACCACACTTTCCCAGAATGGCATAGGAATTGTGGAGAGGTACAACTGGAGGGATGTGCCTCTGTTCCACCACCCTCACCCTCCCTGAGCCCACTGTGGTCCAACCGCTCATCTTTCTTGGCAACCTCTGAGGCAACGGCAGTGGCACTGGTGGTCCCTGGATGGAAGAGGTGGTCCCACAAATCCTGGCCAACTCAGCCTGGAGATGAGCAACCTCCTCCCTCAGCCCAGAGAGGTGCCTGCAGATGGGACAACACGCATCCTCCTGAACATCTCCCGGAAGACTGCTGCTCCACAGCCACTGCACTGCACCACTCCAATCATGTCTTATTTCTGAAAGGTAAACCATAGTAATCAACCATCGCTGAAGTCCACTGTCACGCTTTCTCAGTCTGTACATGCACTTGTCCATGGCATAATGTCTTACTTCCAAAAGAACGTGTTCCCCAGTGAACGATGATGTGTGGTTCACCACCACCTTCTGTACACAACGATCAATATGCTGCTCTACCCTATTTGCTGTCATATCAGGCATGCACTCTACCCAGATGCTGGTTGTCCTGTCCCCCGTTCACCACTACCATATGATCCCCTTTACTATAGACTCCTCCAGAATTATGACTGACTCCTTTATGGGCTTTCTCCCGCTGCCTCTCTCTTTCTGCGTGCTCTTTTCACTGCCTCAAAAATGCTCCCTTTCTCCTAGCCCCCCTGCTATTCCACCCTTCTGCCTCCTCCGGTCTGTGTCCTGACTTCTCCACAGTGCCAACGATGGCTGGTGCATCACCTTCACTTACTAAATAAACACAGATTGACGGCGCAGTGAGAGGTGTGGCATACAGTGCCTAAACCAACAGTGAGACCGGGACGGTGGAACATAGATATATCGACCACTATGGAAAATTTCCCAGTACTCATTCTCAGCAGAATTGTGTTTCATAGTACAAAAAAATAGGCCACTAAGGAACACAGATATGTCTGACAGTGTGACTGCCAATCTGATGCCAAAGACACAACTCAATTCATAGTGCTGTCAAACTCCTACATTTAGCTTGATGAGCCAATTGTCTGTGTGATGGTGCTGTACTCAAACACAAACTGAAGCAAATTACCAAGGGTAAGCAAGTGAGAACAGCCCCTGATTGAGACTCAGTGGGAGTCATAATGAGTGCAGTCAACTGCCATCAAGGGATGCATTTATACACAATGGGACTGTTGATCTACCAAATGAACCCCACCCCCACACACACACCCACCCAAAGCAGAAGAACAGAAAATAAAGTATAATTATGTTGTAGCAAGGTGAATACCATGGTGAGAAAACAAATATCAGTGTCTGTTTTTTTTTTAATTTTGGGTGGACAGTAAAAGCCTTCGGGTGGGCCATCACAAAGTGTGACACAGGATACATAGCACAAGAGGAAAATTGGAACCAGCACCACAGGAATGATGACACAAACAAACATAGAAAAATGGATATTCGTGGCAGACAAAGACTGCTATGCCATTCCCGTCTGCCAGCGGGCCATATACAGGTAAGCATCTGCTCACCCTAAGTGACCCATGGCTCGTCAGCACTTACGTCAGCCCACTCAGAGTCATGGATTACAGGTATACATACCTGTTTCACTGAAGTAGCCACTCCTGGTTTCCACCCTCACTGTTCTTCACCTTCCAACTTCACTGAGAGTCCTCTGGTGGACACTGGCTCTCCTGGTGGCTGTTCTGGTGTCCCGGGCAGTCAAGGAGTCACCCAAGAGCATCACTCTCACTGCCTCATTATCCCTGTTACCCCTCGCTATCTGTGTGCCCCATCCCCCTACATTAGCCTGCTTGTCTCCTCCACCCTCCCCCCTGCCCGAACCATGTCCATCCCCCAGGCTCGAACCCATATCCTCATTTATCCGGACCTCCTTGGTTCCATTATATCCTGCAGGATCACTGTGGACAATGACAGTTTGTACTGCCAGAGCCAGACCCCACCCACCATCCATCTATAGAGCTTCCTCCTCACTGAGCTGCCACCTGAGTCTCCTTTCTTTTGCCAGTGATGCTTAGGGGCAACCTAGTATCTCCTACAGGAGCATTGGCCCCACCACCCCAGCTCATTTCCCCATCTTGACCAATGCCAGTACTGTTCTCACTTTACTTGTGTCTCCTCCAGGTGCCCCCTCAAAATTTCTTTCTTGTTTGGGAAATTTTAAAGCTCAAGAGAAGTTCCCCTTGTCTCCAGATTGTGTGCCCTGGAACCCTGCTCCAGGAGTGTCTCCTTTCTTCCTTGCTCCTGATCGTTCCTCAAATGGTTACCATCAGTTGCTTCCTTCCTGTCAGTGTGACCAGGGTGCATAACTGTTTTCATGCTGGACACCCAGGCTTGTCCTTCTCATGTTTGTTGTGCCCACATCTGAATGTAGGCTCACAATATCCAGCTTCTTCCTTCATTTTCCTGAACCTACTGTCTTCCAACACTCCTGAGCCATATTGCCTCAATGCCTCCGATCTCCTTGATGTGTCCTCTTCTGTGCTACTTCACCCTGCCTGGTTTGTACCCATAGCTGTAATAGTTCCTGTCTTAACATCAATGATATCTCATCATTTGCATCCTCCATCCGCGCTCACCTCTTACCAATGGTGTAGCAGGTTTACATGACTGAAGAGACTTAGCACGCAACCCATGCCCACCCCTTTGAGGCTCCCCTGGACACCTCTGGTCACTTTGCTAATTCTGTGGAAATGTCCACCTGCCATAGTTGCTCGCTTCCTGTTGGATGAAAGTTGCAACAGTCTCACAACAATTCCCACTTATACCTGATTTCACCTCCATTGTCTCTCATCACCGCATAAGGCCACAGTTGCATGCCAAGCCAGTTTCTCCCCTCACTACTGTCTAATTGTGTGTCAAACATTGAAATTGATGCTATTGTGCATCTCAGCAAGAGGGGATATCAATAGTATAACAGTGTGAACCAAACCATTGCTGATTGACTGAGAACATACAACATTGTGTTTATACTTATGGCATTAATTTGAGGTTTTGAAAAGATGAGTTACAACTATCACCTTAGTCATTACTTGCCCTTTTACTATATATAGCTCCTTACATAACGCACTTGTCATAGTTTGGCCTGTGCCCACACACTCTACAGCACCTGACAATGCCACCTTCCTGGCAGCTTCACCCACCTCTCATCTCTTCTCTTCTCATTTTTCTTACCTGCCCCTTGCCCCTCCCATTCTTTCTACCACCCCCCAATGTCCTCTTCCTTTCCACTTTACCCTCTCCCTGTCTGTTCAAAATTAATTTGATATTATTTACCCTTATTTGTGTAACAATTTTGTCTATTGTCATGTGATACCTATGTCTTGACGTGGAACCTTTGTAAAAGAGCCCTGGGCTCAAAGGTAATTGTAATCCTAGAATTGAAATAAATAAAATTTGTCAACTTCTTGCAGTCACCCACCCAAGCAACCCACCCACAAAAAATATTAACCAGGCATTGTCAAGATGCTTCAAACAGCAGCTGATCCACAACTATCAGTGCTTATGTATCCCCCATGTGGTGCTATCCCAAGAGATCTTAGGTCCAGCAGGTTCAGTTCAGGTGGCCAGTGGAGCAGTCAGACCAAATTTGCACTCAATAGAACAGCTGACAGGGAGCTACCCTGATTTAGTACTCACGACTCCTGTAGAAGGATTCCTCTCACACCACTTGCAGGACACAGGCCTGTGATCCAAACACTTCTCCACACATGTATATGTAGGACAGAGGGTACCATAACAGGTAGCTGCTTTAAACTCCAGAGCGTTTTCACTGTACCAACCAGGTAATGTAACGCAGCTTCACTTTTGCTGACAGACCGAGCGATTGAAGCAGATTCTCCAGTCCTCTACAGGGTGAGTTTGGTAGGTAGCTGTCATATATACAGCCTCCTCTGCCTGCATGCCACAGCGGATCTTGGCCGGCTCCTTCTGGCGATACTGTCGCCCAACTTCTGGCCTTCCACTGCGATCCCACGTGAAGACTATACAGTGCAGGAGCCCAGAGCTCTCTCTCCTCATGGCCACAATGACTCTGTCCCTCAGCCATTAAGCAGGGGGTCCCTCATTCAGGTGTGACACAATGCTATTGAAGGGCTCACACTGCCAATCCCTCTGCCTCCTTCTATTGGTGCAAAAGGAACCACCTTCTGGACTTCAGTTCCAGATCATGGGCCATACCTCCCATTGGCAGCCAGCTCCCAAAAGAGTCCCAGCCCTGATTAGCTGCACAATGCTCCATTTTAAGTGCACCTAGATCCTCATTGGACCCCATAGACAGTCTGGGTCCAAAATGGAGAGCAAAATGCACAAAGTCCCGCTGCAAGGGAAAACAGGTTAGACAAACTACATTCCTTAATACTCAGGGAACATATAATAGATAAATACCACAGCCCAATAAGGGGCCCGCTTTGCATATGTAGCAATGGCAGCAATAGGGCACCTACCACACGGCTCAGGTGGGACTCAAGCAAGAGAACCCACAGTCCCCTCCCTTCTTAGTAAACTGACTAGGTCAGCAAGCTGTCAGCTCTTAAAGAGACCACTAGAGGCATTCTAGTAAACTCCCATTTATAAGGGGGTTACACTTAGGAAATGAGAATATGCACCAAGCAGCAGACATAGTTTAATTTTTGAATCTCATTCTCACCATGCTGTCTCAGAGGTGGTAGAACATGTTGAAATGCATTGCCTGTAAATAAAGGAGATAAGTGAGGCACCACTATTCAGCATCTTTACATTGCACAGATAGTTGAATTTAGGTAATGTTATTCACAAACTGGTATGGAAATTATTCATGTTCCTGTGCCCCCCACCACCACCCAAAAACAAAATGTATACAGTAATACAAATTCTCCACACAACAAATTAATGGTGATCTAGTGCAACCACCCTCACACCACCTCACAACACTTACTACAACTGAACCCTGAAGGAGGTGCAGCTGTATATCATCCTCTTCTCACTACCACCACAAGCTGATGACTGACTGTCAATGAGTGGGAATGTACACTCCATTAACCATATAGTGAACTTCAACAGTACATATGACAGTGCAGTCACCAAACAGAGTGTTGGTGATAGGGCAATGTGTCAAGGTGATGGCATGGGGTTTCGTGGAAGATGGTGGGTACATCATGCATGATAGCAGGTGGTTCAGTCAAGTAGACCACTGAGCATGTGCTTTTTTTTGGGGGGGTATATATGGAGCATGAACTGGCAGCCTTGGATGTAAAAGAAACGGTGATCTCAAAGAAGTAAAAGTCAGCATCGTGGAAAGGGAACACTGATGTATAATAAACATCTGTATTACAAACATCAGCAAGGAGCAGAACACTACAGTGTGGATGGAGACACCGGACATTGAGGAGAGTGATTGCGTATCAATATTAGTAAGCACTAAATCAGGGTGATGAAATGTGGGATTTATTAGATCAAGGAAACCATTAAGACTCTGAGGAGGCAGATAGCATACATACAAAATTTATTAAGTGCTGCATTAGGGAACATGACATAGGAGTGCATTACAAAAAGTATAAATAAGATGTGTTACAAGGCAATGTTACAACAAATGTGTGTCTTATCATCAGTGCACTTGTAGACACCTAAAGCTCATGGGGTGCTCACTGACACACTGATAACTAATAAATACAATGTGTGAAAAGTGCAGCAGGCTACAGTACAACAGAAATGATAGATAAATAAAGCTATACATAATAGGTTTCATTGTGCATTAGATCATTTGTAATTACCAATTTTCTAGCAATTCTGAGGTGAAATTGCAAGACTTTGGGGAATCTTATAGGCAGGATGATACTAGCTGTCATGCACAAGGAGAATGGGACAGAAATGGGAAGTAAATATAAAAGGACTGTAGGAGGAAGGAAGTAGGATCAAATTACTGATAGTGGCTGCACACCTCCCCCCTGCTTTAGGCATTGTTAGAAGTGCAGGCAGAACCAAGGGCAGGTTCTTATCAAACCAAAGGCGGGGTCTCACACAGCACAGAATAGCAAAGTTATATTTAGATTTCTTACAAAAGTACAAGGAAGAAAAACAAACAAATGCTTGTGTCTTGATGGATGAAATCTGGAGCACCACTGAGCCTAAATTCAGAATGGTGAGTGAGATTACCGATTCTTAGAAAAATCTGACAGTGCAGCTTTAAAAGCTTTGTTAAAAAGGTAGGTTTTCAAAGCTACTTTAAAGCTCTGGACAGTCGGGCAATTTCGTACCTGATGAGGTAGAGAATTCCACAGGGTTGGGGCCATAAAACTAAAAGATCTTGCCCCTGAAGTTTTTAAGCAGACCCTGGGAATCTCTAGCAATCCCTCATCAGTGGATCGGAGTGGTCGGGGGGGACAGTAGGGATGCAGGAGATCCTTCAGGTAAGCAGGTCCCTGATCATGTAGGGCCTTATAGGTCAGCAAACTGACCTTGAAGGTGATTCACCAACAAACTGGCAGCCAGTGCAGTCCACAGAGCACAGGCGTTATATGACTGGACCTAGAAGAACCAGTCAAAGCCTGGCTGCCGCGATGCACTAGCTGCAGGCAGTTCAACCCCATAAGCCCTAGGTATAGGGCATTGCAATAGTCAGGCGGAGGTAACAGGCATGGACCAAAGTTGACGATACTCTGAAGGAACCAGGTGCTTCACCCTGGCGATGTTCCTCAGATGATAAAAAGAGGTTTTGATAACTGCTGACACCTGAGACTTAAAGGTCAGACAGTCATCAAATACAACACCCAGTTTCCGCACCCGGTCTGAGATAGTCAGCTGGACACCCCCAAGCCATAAGCCCGAGGGTGATCCAGCTAACAAACCCACCTCACAGCGACTCTGGTCCACAACCAACACCTCAGTTTCTTCAGGGTTCAACCGCAGCCAACTCACGTTCATCCAGTCTTGGATTTCAGCAAGACAGTTGTTAAAGACCAAAAAGGCAGTATCCTGGCCGGGCACAAAGGACATGTACAGCTGGATATCATCTGCATAGCAATGAAAACCCAAGCCATACCACCTAATAATCACCTCTAATGGCAGCATGTACACTGCAAACAACATGGGTGCCAAAATGGAACCCTGCGGTACCCCACAGGATAGGGAGACTGATGCCAAGGAAAAAGTTCCTGACACCACCCTCTGAGTCCTACCCTCAAGGTATGATCGAAACCACCCTAGGACTGTACCAGGCAGTCCACAGATAGATCGCAAATGCTCCAATAGCACACCATGGTCCACAGTGTCGAATTCTGCAGAGAGATCAAGAAGGACCAAGATGGAACAGGTCCTTCGATCTCTCGCTATCAGGAGGTCATTTAGTACCCATACAAGTGCTGTCTCGGTACTATGCCTTTTCCTAAATCCAGACTGGAAAGAATCACAGACATTGTTGTTGGTCAGATGATCATCCAACTGTGATGCGACGATCTTCTCAATAACTTTACCCACAAAGGGTAAATTAGAGACAGGCCTGTAATTAGCTAGACAGTCCGGGTCCAAGGAGAACTTCTTAAGAAGGGGCTTAACCACAGCCTCCAATGAAAAAGACAGTTGCCCAGTTTGAGTAATTTACCCTAGTAACAGTAAATTCAAAGCCTTTAGATTACCCTAGTCCAGATTTAAGAGATTAGTATGAAAGTAAGTGAGAAATGTGCTCAAGTTCCTTTTGTTTAATGTACTTCCCCATAAAGGTTAATACGTGCATTTGTCTTAATTGCTCCAGAGATTACCAGTTAAGAGATCTAAGCAAAATACATTGATGTGTGTGCTTTGGGGCAAGAAGGACAAAAAGAGCCAATTTATATTATAGTTTGTCTAGCCTCTGAGAATTAACTTTTGGTAAACCAGTATATACAATGTCACCATAACCAAGAAAAGGAAGTATCATGGACTACATTAATTTCTGTCTCACATCCGCTGAAAAATATGATATATTCCTGTACCTGAACCCAATTTTGTTGTTTACCTTTTTTTTCCAAGAACTTTTAAGTGATAATCCCATTTTAAACTCCTGTCCAACCACAGCCCCAAGTACTTGTAACCGAGAAGATTTTGTAGCTTCCTATTGTTGCTAGAGAAAATGGAGGTTGATTCATTCTGTGTATTTCTATGTACCAGAAAAAAACTGCATAACCTTTGTCTTCTGTTCATTTATTATTAGTTTACTTTTGTCATAAAACATTGAATTTCATCAAATGCTGATCTAAATTTTTTTTCTGAAGTAACAAGGGTTGAGGGTTCCTGCCATGGATGATAGTGTCATCCATGGTGTAGAGATGCACATCAGTGTCACTCTGCTGGACCTGTAGATGGTTTATAAAAAGAGAAAAGAGAAGTGGTCCCAGGTCAGAACCCTGGGGAACTCCACTTTCCAAACCTTTCTTCTTAGGGTACACTCCTCCTGTGGAGACCAACTGGTGCCTGTTTGTTAAATAACTGGCAAACCAGCTTGTCAGATGGCTATGGGAGCCCAGTTCAGTTAACCTTTTGAGCAACAAGCTGTGGTCTACTGGTAACTCACATTTTCAATATACTTATGTTTTGTGCCCCCATCAACTGAGCATGACAGGTGTCATTATTAACTCCCCCTCCAAAATCTGTTTTTATGGTTGTTCCACAAAGCAATATTAACAACAATATCCAACAATATAACAATAACAACAATAGCAACAATATCATCCTGCTCAAATTGTCCAAAGTCAACACCAAAATAGGGAGGGCAGCAATCAGCTACTCTCTAGCCATAGCATGGAACACCCTACAAAAATCCCTAAAACTGTCCATTATCATTCCATTTACATCCTTCAAGCAGCACTGTACAGCCTTCTTCACAGAGAAATGCAGTTGCTACCGCTAGAGATAGAATAGTCATCCCACAAAACCTTATTCCAATCACATATGGCATATTCCTTCCAGCCAGACACCGCCAGTACATGGCACCCAATATTCCCTTCACCATCCTTGTACTCATTATGTGAGTGACTGTCATGGCCCTCATTGTGACATATATGTATTGTACATATTGTAGATGTTAGTTTAACTTTCTCTTGCCAAGCTTTAACATGTGAATTCTCTGTATATTATTGTGTTATAAATAACATTTTCTTGTTTCTGTATGTATATCTGTCTCATAAGTATGTGATGTAATTGCTGTGCATCAACTCGAACCTTGACCTTACCAGGTCCATCTTGTAAATGAGCCTTGCTCAATGATGATCGCCTGAATAAATAAAGATTTGATTGATTGATTGATTGATTGATTAAGGGTCACATGTCATAAATGACATCTATTCTGTTCATATGCTTGAGCAAAACAAAACTACTATTTTGAAAATTCAAGGTCACAGTCTAAGAAAATGGAAACGCTATGTGTAACCCCCCTGCAAATGGGGGTTCCCAAAAGACTTCCAGGAGCTTGCTTGAATGCTCCAAGCCTGAATGGTGTTTGGCATTTAAGCCATTTATCAGTGAGTGTTTTTAGAGCCTCTGGTACTGTCTCTTTAAGAGCTGTCTGCTTGCAGACATAATTAGTTGTATGGGAGACTGTGTGCTTCTCTGTTTGAGTACCATCGAGCTGCTGCCAATTCACTCCATTTTGCAGTCACTAGGAGTGCAAAGGAACCTATCTGAAAGATGTAACTGTTTGCCAGAAATCATTTAGAGTAATAATGAAATTACAGTTTGTCTAACCTGCTTTTGCAGTCAGAACTGTGTCTGCCTAGTTCCACATTCTGGTTTTGAACTGCTGAACTGGACCAATCAGTATGGGGTAAGCTAGCTCTAAAATGGTGCCTTGGACAAATCAGAACTTGACTCATAATCTGAGCCAGCCACAAGAGGATTGTATGGGCAGTGACTCTGGGAGATGTAGTTTAGACTTGGCCTTTTGGACCAACAGGAGCAGTCTATTGTGAGTGACAGCCAATCCAGTCAAGAACTGGGAGGAACTCAAAGGAAGTGCCCGGTTTTGTCTGTTGGAGTTTCAGTTTTAGCTCTGGCAGTGAAGGGGAAAGGAACCCTGTGCTCCTTCAGTGCACAGTTTTAGTCGGGAAACGTGTGTAAGGCCCAGAGTTCCGGTCTGCAGCTTGTGTAACTGCTTGTTAGGACTGAATCCGTCCTGTGAAGAGAATCAAAGGATATCTAAAGAGTAGAAACCAGGCTCACCCTGTAGAAGACTGGAGAAATTGCTGAATTGCACTCGGTCTGTCAGGAACTGAATCTGCTGTGTGTTCTCCCGGGTATTGTGCAGTAATTGCGATCGGGATAGAGAAGCAGCCTGCCTGGTATAGTACTTTCTTTTTGCCATATAAATGTGTGAGGAGTCTCGTGGAGCTCAAGAGTAGCCCTGCTGACACTGAAGGACCCTATCTTGTTTGGAGGTCGTGAGTACTAATTCAGGGTCGCTCCCTGTCGAATTGCCACATTGAATCCAAATAGAATTACTGTACTGCTGGCTGTTTAACTAATTTTTCTTTTCTCTGTGTGAAAGGACCCCTACCAGCTGCCACGGTTTGGACTAGCCAGTAGGGCTTGGGTACCCAGGGACAGTAACTGGTAGGGATAGGCCTGTGCACAGAGCCATAGGTAGATGAGTAAAGTATAAGCTAATTAACCTGATTTCCCCCTGTCCTTGTTATATTCCCCCTAAATAAATCAGAGCTGCTTGTTTCAGCAAAGTTATACTGCCTGAGGTATTTGTCTATGTTAAAGTATTGTACTGTGATTGTTGCACTGTATCTTATTTTACAGGAGGTCCCAGTGCCTGAACCAGTCCTGGGGGTAAGTGTATACTGTGAAGGTAATTCTGATATACTGTGTGGGCCACTAGTGGGAAGAAAGGGGGGTTGCGGTGTCCCAGAGGGCTGTGACCAAGTGAGTTTAACTATTGCAAACCCTGACCTCTGGGTGGAGGCACCCGCCATTGGATCCAGGCCCCTCAACCTGTTAGTGGCAAATCAGGCAGGGGTAGTAGCCCCTGGGATAGCGCCATCTAGGGGTTACATATGTGTGAACCTCTTAATTTTCCAATGACAATTTTCACTGTTATAACTCATGTTATTAATTTCTTAATTATCACGTCTGCACTATAAGTGCCAAACACCTATAGAAACACAGAAACAGAAATTATCGGCAGATCTGGGGACAAGTGACCATCAAACAGTGTGGTTCACGTTAAACTCAGCTACAGAGTCAAGCCATACAAAAGTGAGGGTACTGGACTTTAGGAGGGCTGACTTTGGCAAGATGGGAGAGTGCCTCAGAAAAGCACTAGCAAACAGGCTAGAAGGAGGTGTGGAGCAACAATGGGGAATTATCAAAACTGCCATCACAGAGGCAACAAGCCTTTGTGTGAAGCAAATAAACAAATCAAAATGAAAGAAAAAGCCACTATGGTTCTCAAAAGAGGTGGCTGTGAAAGTCAGGAAGAAAAGATAGCACTGGAAGTATAAGGAAACACAGAAGGAGCAGGACAGAGAGCTGTACCAGTTAAGGCAGAAGGAAGCAGGAGGAAGTCAGAACAGCAAAGGCCCAAACTGAGGAAAGATAGCCAACCAATTAAGAAGGGGATAAAACCTTTATAGGTACATCAGCGAGCGAGAAAGACAAAGGGAGGGATAGTGAGGCTGAATAGAATGAACGGTGGGTGGGCAGAGGGGGACAGTGAAAAAGCAGGAATACTGAACGAATATTTCTGCTCAGTATTCACAAAAGAGGAGGGGGAAGTGCCTAATCCAATTAACAGAAGCACTCTTGATAGGGGGGTCGATCCCTGTCCTTTCACAGAAGAAAGGGTTCTGCAAGAACTCCTAAAACTGAAGGTGGACAAAGCAATGGGTCCTGATGGAATTCACCCCAGAATTCTAAAAGAATTAAGGGAGGAACTAGTGAAACCACTGGCTACTCTTTTTAATAAATCATGGTAGGATGGTGTGTGGTACCCAGGACTGGAGGAAGGCGGATGTGATCCCTTCACAAAGTGGGACCAAGACAGAGGCAGGAAACTACAGACCTTGTCAGTCTGACCTCTGTGGTAGGAAAGTGATGGAGTCACTTTGAAGGAAAGAATAGTTGAATACCTAGAGGCCAGGGGAGCACAGGACCCAAGGTAGCATGGGTTCACAGCGGGAAGGTCATGTTAGATGAATCTAATAGATTTCTTTGACTGGGTGACCAAAGTAGTAGACCAGGGAGGGGCTATGGACATGGCCTAACTAGACTTTAGCAAGGCATTTGACACAGTCCCACACAAAAGATTAATAGTCAAATTAACCAGCCTGGGAGGGACCCAGGTGATAGCCTGTAAAACATTGGCTGGACAACAGGACACAGAAGGTAATTGTAAATGGAGTCCACTCGGAAGAAAGGGGGTTACTGGTGGGTACCGTAGGGTTCAGTATTGGGTCCAGTCCTTTTTAATGTCTTCATCAGTGACATTGCAGAGGGGCTGGAAGGAAAAGTATGCCTTTTTGCAGATGACACAAAGATCTGCAACAGGGTTGATACACAAGGAGGCGTGGAAAGGATGAAAAGGGACTTGACAAGGTTGGAGGAATGGTCAGAAGTATGGCAGCTAGGATTCAATGCAAAGAAGTGCAAAATAATGCACCTGGGAAACAAGAACCCTGGGGAAGAATACACAATGGGTGGGGAGGTAGTAACAACAGCAAAAAAGGAAAGGGACCTGGGGATAATCATATCAGATGACCTTAAGGTTAGCAAGCAATGTGAGAAGGCAGTAGGGAGGGCTGGGGGCATACTGGGATGTATAGGGACAGGCATCATCAGCAGAAAACAGGAAGTTGTTATCCCTCTGTACAGACAGTTGGTGAGACCCCATCTGGAGTACTGTGTCCGGTTCTGGAGACCCCATCTCCACAAGGACATAGACAGGATAGAGGCAGTCCAGAGGAGGGCAACTAAAATGGTGCAGGGTCTGTAAGAGAAGCCGTATGAGGAGAGACTAAAGGAGCTTAATATGTATACCCTTGAGGAAAGAAGGGAGAGGCGGGACATGATAGAAACTTTTAAGTACCTCAGTGGAATCAGCAAAGTCCAAGAGGGTAGCATCTTTCAGAAAAAGAGACTTGCAAGAACGAGGAGACACAATTTAAAGATAGAAGGAGGGCGGTTCAGGGGCAATGTGAGGAAGTATTATTTCACAGAGAGGGTAGTGGATGCGTGGAACCGCCTTCCTGAGGAGGTTGTGGGGTCTAAAACTGTGGGAGAATTCAAGAATGCATGGGACAGACATAAGGCAATTCTTGTGGGGGGTAGGAAGAAATAGGCTGTTGGTTAACTAGGATCTGCGGCCTATCCTGTAGGTAGGGAAATGGGCAGACTAGATGGGCCTAGCGGTCCTTATCTGCCGTCAAAGTCTATGTTTCTATAAGGACCGCTAGGCACATCTAGTCTACCTGTAGGCCCTATAGATTGTATGTGACCACTGACCCTATGTGATCAATGGTTTTTCACCACTCCCTTCCCGCTTAGGCTTCCCTTGTGCCTGTCCCAAGCATGCTTAAACCCCTCCACTGTGCTTGTCCCCACTACCTCCAGTGGCAGACTATTCCAAGTGTCGACTACCCTTTCTGTGTAGAAAATCTTCCTTACATTACCTCTTAATCTACCCACTTCCAATTTCATATTGTGCTTCTTTGTTCTAGAACTTTTTCTATATTGGAAAAGATCCCCCGCCTGCACCTTGTTTATGCCCTTGAGGTACTTGAAAGTTTCAATCATGTCCCCCCACTGTCTCCTCTCCTCCAGTGAGTACATACAGTATTGAGGTCCTTTAATCTGTCCTCATATGTTTTGTGGTGTAAGCCCTGCATCATCGTTGTAAGTAAAGTAAGTAAGTAAGTAAAAATTTATTTTTAAGCGCTTTTCAATATCAAAGCTCTGTACAAAACAATTTAAATACATATAAAACACATTCATATAACACAACAACAACAACAAAAAATAGTTACAATAAAACACAATAAATCATTCCCCATACGCCCTTTGAAATAAATAAGTTTTCAGTTCTGACTTAAAACTTTCAACGGTCAGGCAGTTTCGTATCCGACGAGGTAGAGAATTCCACAGGGTAGGAGCAGCATAAGAAAACGCCGTGTTCTGATGTTTTCTAGCTAACCCTGGGAACTCTAGCAATCCCTCACCGCGGAGCGGAGTGAGCGAGGGACAGTAGGGAACAAGCAGATCTTGAAGATATCGGTCCCTGTTCGTAGGGGCTTTATAGGTCAGTAAACCGACCTTGAAGGTGATCCGCCATTGAACCGCAGCCAGTGTAGCTCAGCAGTGCAGGCATGATATGATTCCTTATAGATGTTCCCACAATAGCCTGGCTGCTGTGTTCTGCACCAGCTGCAAGTGGCGGATATCAACCCCGGCAGCCCTAGGTACAGGGCATTGCAGTAATCAAGGCGGAGGTACAAAGGCATGGACTAATGTCGGGAGGTCGGCCGGAAGAACAAGGTGTTTCACCCGAGCAATATTCCTCAGATGGTAAATGAGGATTTGACAGCAGAAGACACCTGAAATTTCAGCCAAACTGTCACTCTAATAACGCCCAGGTTACGCACGTTCTGAGGTCAAGAGCTGGACACCATCGATCCATATGCCTGAAGGAAGACCAGCCCCCAACCCGCTCAGGACGACCTGGGTCCACCACCAACACCTCAGTCTTATCCGGGTTTAACCTTAGCCAGCTGGCACTCATCCAATCACTGATCTCGGATAGACAGTTGTTAAGTATTGAGACTGCCTCTTCTTGCCCGGGACTAAAGGACAAATATAGCTGGGTATCATCTGCATAGCAGTGAAAACCCAAGCCATATTGCCTAATAATGTCTCCCAATGGCAGCATGTAGACAGCGAACAACATGGGTGCCAAAATGGAACCCTGCGGAACCCCACAAGGCAAAGAGATGGCGTCAGAGGAATAAATTCCAGTGACAACCCTCTGTCTCCGCCCTGTGAGAAATGATTGAAACCATTGTAGAACCGTACCAGACAGTCCACAATAGAACCGCAGGTGTTCCAAAAGCACACCATGGTCCACAGTGTCAAAAGCTGCAGAGAGATCAAGAAGGACTAGAATAGTACGAGCCTTTCGATCCCTCGCTATCAGGAGATCATTTAGAACCCGGACAAGAGCAGTTTCAGTACTATGTTTTTTCCTAAATCCTTATTGAAGAGTATCATAGACATTATGGTTTGAAAGATGGTCATCCAGTTGCAGTGCAACCACTTTTCAATAACCTTACCCAAAAAGGGCAGGTTAGAGATAGGTCTGTAGTTAGCTGGACAGTCCAGATTCAATGAAGGTTTTTTTAGGAGTGGTCGAACGACCGCCTCCTTTAAGGGTTCAGGAAAGATCCCCTGCTCCAAGGATTTCCAGACAATTTCAGCAATGGTCGGGCAGATAATATCTACGCAACCCAATAAAAGTGGCGTAGGGCCCGGATCCAAACTACAACTGGTTGGACGTACAGTCTGGACAATCCTCATAATGTCCATGAATTCCGGCCTACCAAAGTCAGACCAGGTGACACAGGTGTTTGCTTCCACTCGCCGATCACTGCAAACCCTTGAAGAGTGAACTTGGCTGAGATCCGCCCTAATGCTAGCAATCTTATTTTCGAAAAATCGAGCAAGCTCATCACACTTTACTTATGAAAAATCTCTTCCAGACTGTAAACAGAGTGGATTGCACAATCTGTCAACAGTCCGAAAGAGTTGAGCCGGTCGGTTTCAAGCAACAGCAATCTCCCTGGACAGGAATTCTGACTTCTTACGGGATATTGCCGATTGATAGATAGCATAATGATCCATCAATCTAAGTTTGTCAGCATCCTGGCAAGATTTCCACCATGCTCTCTAGCCTTTGACCCACTCTCCTCAGCTCCTTCAAAGACTCGTCAAACCAGGGAGTCTTTGGACGCTGAGTGAGTGGGCGAATGCGAACAGGAGCAATTTGATCCAGGGCCCTGGTCACCGCCTTGTTATAGGCAATAACCAGGTCCCCTGGACCCATGCTCTCATCCGAAACACCCGATAGGTCCAGTACCGCCGATAGGCCCTCTGGGTTTACTCCCCTTAAAGGGCGATACTGGACCATCTCCGTAGGGGCAGACCTATTAGGGGGTGCCCCAAAACTGAATCTTATGGTGTGATGGTCTGTCCACACATTTGGTTCCACCTCCAAATGTGAAACTTCCAAATCCAGTAGGAACACCAGGTCCAAAGAGTGTCCACCTATATGGGTAGCAGAGGTAACTACCTGTGACAGACCCAACATAGACATAAGCTGGAGGAAGTTCTTTCCAAAGTTCGAGAGTTCATCGTCGACCCAGGCATTGAAGTCACCCAGTATTAGCCATCTAGGTGATTCCAGCGCCATGTCAACGATGAAGTCCGCGAACTCCTTCAGGAATTCACCACCATCACCGGGTGGATGGTAGATGAGGAGAATCCTGAGCTCTGCACCTGCTGCCAGGATATACTGAAAGGATCTGGTGTTACCCACTGGCACCTCCACAAGATTCAGCTCTGATCTAAAAAAGATGGCCACGCCCCCGCCCCTACGATCCAATCTCGGGTGGTGCATTACCGAGAACCCAGCTGGAGCAGCAGAGTCTAAAATAGGACCTGCATTCTCATCCAGCCAGGTCTCAGTAATGCATGCCAGGTCAGATGTTGCAACAAGATCTGCAATAATAGCAGTCTTGTTCCCTAATCGACCTGGCATTACACACTCTCGAGTTGGATGGGTTTCAGAGAGGATCGTAGTACCTTTCCACAATCTGTGGAGCCCTTGGGTATGGGGATCAGGCAAGGAAGACCTCTCCTGACTCCATTTCGCCCCAGGGTGTCTCCTTGACCCAACTATCCCTATCTGCCCACCTCTCCATTTTCCCACTCTGTCTAGCCCATCCATTCCCTATGCCTTCTCATTATCCCGCTTCCGACAGTTGTTAAAACATCATCGGGTAATCGAGACAATGAAAGGGCGGAGGTCCCGGAGCAGAGGGGAGAGTAGCGCCTGACCGCTCTTAAGCCCCATCAAACACATCATTGATGGCAAGTATAATTAACCTACAACTAAACAAGCTATCTTAATTAACAGTATTATAACTAAAAAGCCTAAAAATAAAGAAATCATATAATCAAACCAAACCCATACACAATCATGTAAATAAAACAAACAGCATAAATATAAAAATCACACGATTTAAAATCCTAACTAAAAGTCCATAAACTTAATAAAATCTAATCATAGGCCCCATATAACAACAGTTCATAATGTCTCGGAGTCAATAAATATTCTTCATATTCCTGGCGTTTGAGCCGCCAGGGGAGGAAGCGCTCTTCATCTACTGAAACGCGGGAGGGTGCGGAAATGCAGGCTGTCTTCCCTACATGAGATGCTAGACATAGCCCGGCCTCTGCCAGGCTATTCCGGCATCACCTGGGCCTCCAAGAAAACACCGACCTCCAGTGGTGTGTTCCCTGCCCTCCCAGGTACAAACACCAGCACCCCTCAGACCCACCTTAGGAAACAATTAGGCTAATTTCTCAAAGTCTTTTCTTCCTCTTTCTTCTAACACAATTCCAGGGCCAAAACCTCAGCCAGGAGTTTGGCTTTAAGTGCTGCAGCCTAGTACTACCAAAACAGGGAGCAAACAATAAATGGGGCACTCTTCCCAGTCTCCAGCTGCACAACTTTACATTCGATATTTAATACTTCAATCCCTCCTTTAAAACTTCTTCACAATAACTCACGGTATACTCTTGTTTACACAGTGCAGCAACTTTCCACATGAGGTCCAATTCTCGCTTCCAGGTCACTTGCAGCAACCCTCGACTCCACAGCCTCTCACAGCACAGCCGGGAGAACGGGAAGCAGAGCGCAGCAGTAGAATCCAGAAAAAGTCAAAACGGCAGACGCCACGGGACTAAACCATGTAAAGACTCCAAAATGAGCATGCATACAGGCTCCAAGCTCCGAGACAACAAAACAACAAAACGGGCTCTGATGTAACACCAAGCGCTCCAAAAACACTCCTAAGAACGCCGCTCAGAAGAAACGGACGACGGACTGATGAAAAAATTTCAGGCTTCACACGGCTCACTGTCCGAACAGCAGGGCATACAAACAGATCCAAAAGGCTAAAAATTTAATAAAAACAGAGCCAAATACAACGGAAAATAAACGAAAAGATAAGCGAAACAAAAATCACTGTTTTGGCTGGCTCAGCTCAGCCGCCATATTGGTCTAGTCTGTCAGCATGGCTCAGTCGGTAATACTGAGTCGGTATGTAGGGCTCTCCCCAGTTGTTGTCCTTCTCTGGATAGTCTTCACCTTGTCTATGTTCTTGCGCAGGTGTGGTCTCCAGAACTGCATGCAGTACCCCAGGTGAGGCCTTACCAATGTTTTATACAATGGCATCACCACCACCTGCCTCTTGCTAGTGATACCCCTGCCTATGCACCCCAGCATGCCACTGGCCTTCCCTGCCACCTTTGTGCACTGCTTTGATACCTTAAGGTCATCAGAGATGATAACTCCTAGGTCCCTTTCCTCTTTGGTGACAGTTAGCTCCTCCCCCCCAACCTGTAGCTCTCCTCAGAGTTCCCTCTACCCTGGTGCATTATTTTGTACTTCTTTGCATTGAACCTCAGTTGTCACATCTTCAACCATCTTTCACGCTTCTCCAGGTCCCTCTTCATTTTCTGCACCCCTTCTGGAGCATCCACCCTGTTGCATATCTTGTTGTCATCTGCAAACAGGCAGACCTTTCCTTCCAGCCCCTTTGCAATGTCACTAATGAAGACATTGAAGAGTACTGGTCCTAGTACTAATCTCTGTGGTACCTCATTGGTCACCCGCCTCTCCCTAGATTGTAATATATTTACCACCACCCTCTGCATCCTGTCTGCTAACCAGTTCCTAATCCAGTTCACCACCTTGTCTCCCATACCCAGACTACCCATCCTGTTAATCAGCCTTCTATGTGGAACGGTGTCAAAGGCTTTGCTTAAACCCAGGTAGGCAACGTCTACCGCCCCTCCCTGACTGAGTTCCCTAGTCACTCAATCAAAAATACAAAATACACAGTAAATACAAGTAAGCAAACACTCAGCATTGACAAATGCATGTTCTAAAATAACCATGGGAAAAAAACTTGCTCGGGCTCTGACAGTCAAGGTTGACAAGACTTGAGTGTACCTCATATGAACTCCAGGAAGAAAGACCTGGAGACACTGAATTATGAACTAACACAAAACCTTAGGGACCCTGAGTAGAGTTGAAAGGTTTTGAATTCTCCAGTTTGTTGGTGAGAAACAGAAAGAGCTCAGGCTTTCCCACCAATAAGTGCCCCCCCCCCAACTATCTCACAAAATGTGTGTCAGCAAGGCACAGTTGCTGGCATATCTGTCTCTGGGTCAGAAGCTCATGGGTTCTTGACCCACACCAGAAGTGGGCTCATAACCATAAACACTGGCACCTGAGTGCAGTAGTATGGGGATGCTGTACTGTTGGGGTGTGCTATCCTTTGGGTGAGTTGGTAAATCAAGTTTTTGTCTTTCTTGTTTGATGGTAACTCAGGTGGACATTAAAGATTTCATGGCAATTCTTGTGAAGAGTAGGGGAATTTACACAATGTGCTGGCCAAATATCTCCCATTCACTAAAATAACACCAAAAGCTTATTCTTGTTCAATTTCAGTTGGTTTGCATCTATCTCGTTCCCTCTCCCCAAGAGGATGTTCTCTTCCTCTGAGGAGGGAGGGTAGCTGCTACCATCACAACACAACCACCTGGGTGACCATGGCTTGTGTAAACATCCCCAAAATACAGTTCCAGACTGAAATGCAACATTTTCACAAACACATTTTCATACGGAAATGAACTTGTCCACAAAAATCCAGAAAGCCTCTAATTCAAGCCTTGTAATTCATGAAGATCTCCATTAATTACAGTTATAAAATGGGTATCCAAAATAAAGAAGCCTCATTGGTCAAAACATATCATGTGACCATGCATTAAATCTCTGTAATGCACAGTCATCCTGGTCCTAAACAACATCACACTCTCAGATCAGTCCGCCTACAACCAGAACTATCTTCCATCAGTCCCCCTACAACCAGAATTGATCTTCCATCACAAACATGGCTGCTACATTTACACTGTAAAAATCTTAAATGGGTCCTAAACATAAAACTACCCTAAATAAAAACAAAGCAAATTAATTAAATGTTGTTTCCCTGATCGTCACACCCTCCTTATACACATAAACAAATTAGAAACATTAAGTATTGTTTATAGTTTTCATTACAACTGTTTCTTTGCTGATAATGAAAAATCCCCCTTCTATCTTTATCTGCCCATCAGGGAAATCTCTTCTGCTTGCCCCGACAGTGAGATAATTGAGTCTCTGGCTCTAAAAGAGGTCTTTGTTGTGTGTGTACAGTATATTAGGAGATGGACATTCTGCTAGTGAAACTGAGCAGAATTTTGAATCCCTGTATTCCTTGGTAAACATTCCATGATCAACATTTCATATCTTGAATGTGGGGGGAAAAACAGGATGAAGAAAGTAGGCAATAATACTTCAAAAAGAAAGAGAAAAGGTGGGAAAACACAGTTATATAGACATAGGCAGATACAAACTGCCCAGATACTTTCATGAAGTTTATAAAAGTACATATATTTGAATCATATATGGGTGTTTTAAGGTGGAATCTATCACCCACCCACCCCACCCCCACCAAAAAGGCAACCTAGCAGGTTTAAAGTTTTGAACACTTTTCCATTAAGAAACAGTAGTTGTATTGATTTGAAATGCAAGGTAACATGTTTTTCCTTACTAACATTTTAGGTCAATCCTATAGTAGTTTTCCTTTTAAGTACTAGACCATGACACATAAATAAAAAAATGAAAATAAAGAGAATGTGTTCTTCAGTTAAATTATACTATTACAGTGTAATGAAAATAAAGTTTTAAACACTGCTTATTTTTGCAAATTTACAGATTCACAGTGCATTTATATTTACTTTTACTGCAAAGTACTGGTTAATCTATTGCTGAAATATGCTAATTCAGCATTAATAGGGACTACTTTTTTCAGTTTTTAAAAGTTTTAGTTAATGTATTGCACACTTGTTTGAAAATAGTAAAGAAGATTTAATCTCTATAAGAGTGGCTCACTAATTGTTCTATGAAGGTGGCCCATTTTAAAAGTGTGATAAGCCACTCCAGGGTGTACATTACAGGATTGTAATCCACTTCCCAAGGGCGTAAGGACACTCGGCCTTTGGCCTTGTGCTTTAGCACGCCCCTAGAGGGTGCATTCAAATCCTTTAATGCACACCCTGGAGTGGCTTATTACTTACTTAATTCACTTTCCAACAAAAAGCCAAGTTAATGATTATTGCAGGGGCACATGCACAGCGCTAGCTGTGATGGGCACCTAAATAATGATCTCATGACCGGTGCGCTCTTTAATCTCCTCAAATTCTCCTGAAACCCACTGTAATTGTGGAAAATTTATATAATTTGTTAGATATATACTTTATCTAATGAATCCCTGAGTTTCACATTGATCAGGCACTGTTTTATTATTTTTGTTCTATAACAAAGTTTTCCCTCACCTCCAGTTATAATAACTCCCACTAGTTCCAAGCCGGCCACTGCAAAGCATCAACCTACAGGACCAGACTCAGAGAATTCCTCCTCTCAGCAAAATAAATCCAATCTAAACACAATAAAGGAGATGCAGACAGAGATTAAATTGGATATCTCGGACCTGAAGTCATCTACGAATAAACTCCAGCAAGAGTCAGCGGATCACATCCATTCCAAACTTTGTCCAAAGCTAGATGTTATGTACAAAAAAAGGACACCCTCCCCCTTACCATCTGCCGTGGATGGTCACTAAAATGATCTTCCTTGTCTTCGACTACACCAGTGTCATGTTTGAGTCCAACCCCTCCACTTCCCTCTCAAGGTTGGACTCTCTTTTCAATGCCTTCTGCCACTTTGCAACTAATGCTCCCCTTCACACCCATCACTCCTCCCTCCCTCTCTCTTCCTTCTCTCTCCCTTCATTGCCAGCTCCATGCCACCACTCCCATCACTAAATATCGGTCCCTACCTCTCCTCTCCCTTTCTTCCCCCTCCTCTTACCAGAGACTGTCGCACCTTCAATCTTTCCCAACCTCACTCCAGCTCGGGACAGGCTGCCTTCTCTTACCGCCTCCCTAATATCTGGAACTCTCTTCCCTGCTCCTTCTGCCATCCTTCTCACTAACCACCTTAAACATGCCCTTTCCCAGTCCCTCCCTACCTCTTGCACTTGCACACTTTCTTTCTGTTTCTCTCCTCTTATTGCACACTCCTTTCCCAGGCTCTCACCCTCCCTCACCTATCAAAAGCATATCCAAAGCACTAACACCTGCTCCCCCCACACTCATTTTCTTGTGCTTCTACTCCAGAGTGAATTATTTGAACATTTTTATTTTATTTTCTACTATTGTCAGTCCTTTTTTACTCCACCATACTATACGTACCACTCCATTTTGTAATTATGTTCACACCAAAGACTATTTTGCACGGCTTTGTCTGTATGTAATTTGTGTATGCAGTATTTTCTACCCATGTGAGGTATTACTTTGTTATATGCTGTCTAGCTGATGTAATGTTTGCCAGATCTGTAATTTTTTTATCCCCTCATTCACTGTACCCTTTCTGTTGGTCGCACCTGAAAACAAGCATTGGCTCAGTGTGCCTTTCCCGGTTACCAAATTTTAACTAAATAAATGAACAAATATGAGGAAACACAGTGACATAACAGAGCATAAGGTGCTTCAAATGGAAGAAAATGTAATCCAATGACTAGACAGTTCTGAATATTACGATAAACAACTGGCATATGTGCTTGATAAGCTGAACAATCTTGAGAATTGTAGCAGGCATAACAATACTAGAATAACAGGTGTGCCAGAGGGGGTCAAAGAGAATAATAAGGTACAATTTCTGCAACATTTCTTTGTAGAGGTGTTTCAATGTCAGTAGGACTGGCAACTTGAGATAGAGAGGGCCCATAGATCACTGGCTCTGAGATCACAAAAAGGGGGCAGATCAAGTCCCATTATTGCTAAATTTCTCAGATTCTGTATGAAAGAGGAGCTGTTAAGGATGGCAAAAGAGAAACGGATACTGCAGTGGCGGGGGGGGGGAAGGATTTCACTGTACCAGAACTTTTCATCTGACATTGTGAATAAACATGTAACATTCTCAGAAGTGCGACAGACATCTTATGGGGCAAATTCAAATACCTAAGATGCTAGTAATTCCATATTTATCAT
This sequence comes from Neoceratodus forsteri, assembly GCA_016271365.2. Lineage (NCBI taxonomy): Eukaryota > Metazoa > Chordata > Ceratodontiformes > Ceratodontidae > Neoceratodus > Neoceratodus forsteri. Next base: position 795,306,620 of record CM028134.1, on the reverse strand, counting down.
ATAGGTACTAGCTCCCATTCCAAACTCCTGGTTCCAAAAGATCAAAAAAGAATTCAGGAAATTCATTTGGGCAGGGAAACCTGTAGGGATCTCCTGGAAAAAATTGTATCTTCCGATTGATCAAGGTGGCCTGGCATGTCCGGACGTAGAAAAATTAAGTGTGGCTTATGTAATGAAATTAGTTATTAAATGGGCGTACTGTAATGAAAATGACTGAGTAACGGTGCAGTTCATAAATAATATCCTAACAGTTTTCCCCTCCAGTCCAGATGATATAACTCAAATTTTATTTACAGTTAGGAAATTTAAACAATCTGATAATTATTTAGCAAGGCACCTAGCCAATAGTGTAATAAAATACACAACAAGGACAAATTGGGATGCTCATATATTCCCAGATGACAGAATATAGAATAATCCCAACTATAAACAGAAGGGTGTTATCTTAAAGAACAAAAGATGGGAAGGAAAAGGTGTAGGAAAATGGGAAGATTTGTATGGGGAGGTGAAAATGGAATGGCTCTCTTTTAGGAAGAAATATGATTTAAACCCACATCACTATCTATATTTCTATCAGTTAAGTAGTTTATACAATAAAGATTATAGCAGCTGGGAGAGGGCTCCAAGTAATAAACACATGGAGCAGACCTTAAGGGGTGTATTAATGTGTAAAACCACTAAGCTGTTTACCTGGTTGTTGGGTAACCTCCACAAGCCTAACATAGACATATACAAGGGAACAATATTAAAGTATGACAGGAAACTCAATTGTTCCTGTACAGTTCAACAATGGGACTTGGTCTGTGACAAAATAAATAAGTATGAATTAACAAGGGACAAGGCCATTCAATATAATGTACTTAACAGAGCTTATTTTTCCCCACATAGATTATTTTTTTTTTTTTTATTTCGTTTTTGTTGACCGGGTAAGTGCACTAGACAAATCGTGTCTATTTTCAGGCATGACCCAGGGGAGGGGGATACAAATGAAAGCCAACTGACCTTGAACCAGATTAAGCTGTTGATTAGGATGACGATGGTGCCAAGCAATATATGTTGGCATTGTGAAGAAACCAGTGCTGACATTTGACACTCCTTCTGGGACTGCAAACCAATAAATGCTTGGTGGTCTGAGGCCTTCTCAGTCCTTAACCTGATTGGTTACAAATGTCCACACTGGAAAGATCCTAAAGTTACCATTTTGGAAATGTTGAATATCAAGAGATTTGCGAAGGAGGAAGGTTTGATTTTGAAAGCTAATCTAATGGCTGTTATAAGATTAATGTTAAAGAACTGGAAGGAAGAGTATTCTGCTGCCCCTTTTCCTAAACATGAATGGAGACAGCTATTTTTTTGGCTTCACTCTAGAACAATAGTTCTCAGACTTTGTCACACTGAGCCTCCCCAAATCCATGGAAAAGATTTTGAGCCTCCCCCAAAAATTGAAATAATCTTGGGCCTCCCCAAAGAAAATTAACGTACTATACTTTGCATAGTACACCATGAATAAATTGAAACCACTTTGAGTACTTGGCTCACATTCAGTTCTTTGTCTTATACTGACTTGGAACTTTTTTTGAAAAAGAGCTCCTGTGCTCAAAGGTGTTATCTGAAAACAAATAAAAGAAATATTATTTGGCTTATTGTACCCCCACATGCCAACCTACTTGCTCTGCTATTTTCATTCTTGAGCCATTGTTACCCTTGTTGCGGTACCTTCATGGGTCAGACTACTTCCTCTCTTTCCTCTCTACATGAAATAACCTTCCTACATACTTTGCCTCTCCCCTTCCTTCTCTGCTCCTAAGCAACATCTCTGGGATTATTTTGCTCCTTCCTGCTATTGCTCTTAGCACTTCTATGCTCAACCCTTGTATTTGGGCTGTTCTGCCATTAGTTTACAAATTGATCAATTACCACAACTAATTATAAATTTATTGTTTATATTTATTTGCACTATTGCTCACTGTATATTTCTTGATTGTTTTGCAGTTACCTTTCAAAATGTATTCACTCCTACCCTGGTACACCTGAAATGAGCCTTGGCTCATTCACCTTCCCTTTTCACCTATTAGTAAATAAATACATAAAATTCACCTACTATTATTATCCTCTTTAAGTTTGCTTCATCTCTTCACACAAAATATATTAAACCCAAAATTTAAATACAGTACTTTTTCAGACTTGCTTGAGCCTCCCCTGGAACAGGTTGGGGCCTCCCAAGGGAGGCTGGCCTCACCATTTGAGAACCCCTGCTCTAGAATATAGACCACTTTCACAATTTCGATCCGGTGTGGAAATTATTTAATAAGAGTATAGAACAATGGTCAAGAATGGACTTTTTAGACTATCTACAATTATTTATAAAAGATAGCCTCCTTTAAGAATATTTATTATGTACAGCCCTCTTTTTGCTACATTATCTTTTACTGGTGGGTATATGAAATCTGCCAATGTTTATACAGTATTTTACATTCACCACTCAAATCTTGATGTATTTCTGTATGGATTGCCTCCCCCAATGCTTATAGGAATATAATAACTGGTCAGCAATTTCTCTCAATGTACTGACCAGGTTGATATTTTCCATAACAACCGGCTGGTTGTTATGACATTCATGAGCCATGCCAGTCAAACTAGGCTGCTGCCTCATTGGTCAACATTCTTTATGTGGGTGGGGCCAAACAGTCTCACAAACTGCTGGAGAAAAATTGCTGGTCTGTTATTATAAAAAATAAAAGATGGGGAGGGTGTTTCATATGAGAATTTAATGCACACCCGAGTTGTGGGATGCTACATAAACCCCGAGAGCTCAACACCAGACCAGGCATAGGAGTTTATCAAAGGGCACAGGACTTCTAAAAGGCATTTTTCAAACTTGGTACAGACGATTAAAAATTCAAACCACGGACCCTCTTGTGACCTGAAATGCCCAACTGCACCACTAGTCTCCATGGAGTCAACTCATGAACAATCCCCACATGTTACTTCTGTGAACACCAGCTTGCACATCTCTCAGCAGCATGGCAGCACTCAACAGTGTCACCCCCTCCCCAACATATACCTCTGTATCACAGTGAATACCTGCAGAAGATGGATATGTGGATTCTCCTCACTTGCAGATCTACAGAAAGACAGACCACCTTTCCAATCATCCAGCTACACTTATAAACCCAACTTCAAGAATAACTCAAGGAACTGGACCAGAAGCCACAGAAGGGAACATCATAACTCATCAAGTGCTACCTCAACTCCCCAGAGATCTCCAGAGCTGGATACACATCATGCCCCACTCTCAGAAGAGATGTTAATTTAAGGCCTTGTAAATTCCTGGGAGTTACACGCACACACACACACACACACACACACACACACACACACACACACACATATACACCTTCCTGCTATTTTCTTCTCAATCGAAGCATCCAGCAGCCTTTTCCAGTCTTGTTACACTGGTCAGTTCTTTGCTGTAATGAACTCAGACATCACTACCTTGGTAAAAGTCTTCATACGCTTTTCCATTGGAATGTTTCTGATGCCTATTCTAGCTTTGTTCTGTTGAGTTGTCAGTCACCAGATTTAGCTTATAGTACCTTGACTGATTTCCCAGTGCACTAAACTTGGCCTGTTTCCTCTTATAAGAAACTTAGTTTATTATAAGAGGATATATATAATGAACTGAACAGCGAAATAGTAAACCAGTTTCCTGATGAAGGGTTTACCCAAAACGTTGATTGTTACTGTTTAAACTGGAAGTTACATGATTAAATCTTTGTTTGAAATATAAAGATTATTGTGATTCATTTTTGTAGGGCGAGTGGCCCTTATTACCCAGTATCAGTCTTTACTTACCTAGTGTCAGCTTTATACTGGTGTTAAGAGGTCTCTCCCCAAGATAAGTTACTAATACTTGTTCTACACATATTTTTGTTTGAGGAACTTGGCTTTACTGGACAAGTCTTTCATCACATGGAACATCTAATTTGATATAGCTTAGGCAACCTCCAGGGTCTATCTTAATCCTTGGTAGTGATACATTCAACTCTCCCTGCCTGTTATCTAATTTAATGATACACTCTTAGTGGAAATAATTACTCATGCCAGTCAAAGACAGTATTTTTACAGAGGGCTGAAATTTGTATTTGAAGTCATAGTCAGGACTGGTCTAGGACTTTATACCTAAATAATTTATACTGATTTATCCATGTTTTCCTTCTGCTAAATGCTAGGTGGTAAACCAGTTCTCATTATTACTTCTAAGCTCCCTGAATGCATACCTAGGTGAGTGACCTCTCTAATCCTCCATCAAGTACATGATGAGCCCTTTTTATTTGTTTTTAGCCACCCCTGGATTAACACTAAATACAGTAGTGTTTATTATGAGGTCACCCTTTCAATGCTGTATTGGTCCAATGACTGACAGGCACCTACTTGAGCTAACAGAGCTAACTGTAAGAACGACTAAGTGAGACTACCATGTATGCTGTTATTGCTCTGGCATGGCTTTTCTAACTTTTGTCATATCTGGATACCTACTATAGTTCATACTACGGTGTGTAAGGAGCGAGAAGGTGATATGCCCATGGGTTTTCCTATAGAGTTCAGTCCTGGTAATAATTAAGAACATTACTAGATGAGATATATTTAGTTATTTTTAAATTCCAACCTGGTTTTACTTATAATAATCTCCACCGGTAAGAAATTCCATGAATTAACTACTTGTGATGTATAAAAATATTTCCGTTTGTTGTGTTTTAATTTTTTTCCCCATAATTTGCAGTGGATGTCCTCTAGTTTCTCTATCGCTGGATTTAAAGGAGATCCCTAATTCTGTTAGTAGGAATGGCTCTTGCATCACATAGTACATGAAGAGTAGGTCGCTACATATGTGTCTTGTTTCTAAAAACATTATATTCAGGGACTGTAACCGTTCAAAGTATCCCTTGCCCTCCAATCCATCCATAGACTTTGTGAATTTTTTTTGTACCCATTCCAACTTAGCTCTATCACCTTTTTTATGTAGATACCAAAGTTGTGATGTGTATTTCACATGGGGACGGGCATAAGATCTATAAAGAGGGATCAATATGTTGTTATCTCTTGATGTGATATTTCTTTTTATTGCCCATATTACTTTGTTTGCTTTGGCTTTTGCTACATTTGTCTGAAGTGAGGTGCCCAAGTCATTGGACATCTGAATTCCCAAATCCTTTTCACTTTTTGATGCCCGTAAACGAACTCCACATAGAGTGTATGTGTGCTTTGGATTATCTTTACCCAGGTGCATTACTTTGCACTTGTCCATACTGAACTTCATTTCCCAATTATTCACCCATGACAATACACAGTCAAGATCTTTTGGAAAGTTTTCAATATCAGTCCAGTTTTTACATGGACCCCCTAGTTTGGTATCATCTGCATATTTTGCTCCCCAACAAATAGTTTTTTCTGTTAGGTCTGCAATGAATATTTGAAAAAGAATTGGACCCAGCACTGATCCTTGAGGGTCACTGCTAGGGACCATTCCAACCTCTGAGGTATGCCCATTAATAATCACACACTGATACCTTTCATTCAGTCATTCTATGATCCAATTTATGATGAAATTATTTATCTTGGCAGTCTCTAGTTTCTTAACTATGGCCCAGTGTGCTGTAAGATCAAAGGTCTTACTGAAATCAGCTTATTTTCTCATAGAAGCACAGCAAATTTGTTGTGCAACTCTGCCCCTTTTTAAAGCCATGCTGATCAGAATTTCAATTTTCTATAGAGGATGTACTTTCTAAAGTTTTGCATACCACACTGGTTAAACTAATAAATAAATACATACATAAATAATTGGTCTATAGTTGCTTGCTAGGCATTTGTTACCCTTTTTGTAAATAGGGACCATGTGTGCTATTTTCAACTCTAGAGGCACTCTCCTAGTATTTAGAGATTCTTCGAACAGGAGTTTTAAAGGGAAGGTTAGAGACTCAGACATTCTCTGCAACATATGAGCTGAGACCATGTCTGGTCCTGGAAAAGCATTGGTTTTAAGTTTGCGTATTTTAGCTTGATGCCCTCTGTTGTGATCTTTATCATGTAGCAGTTGCCTAAATCTAGTTTATCAATAGATTTATTTTTTGGTCCATAGACTCCACAGAAGTAATTATTGAAAATGGTTCCCATTTCTGTGTTATATTTCACTAAGTCATCATCATCATTATGAAGAAGTGTTTCAACATTATTTTGACATTTCTTTAAAGAATGTTTGTAAGCATAGAAAGCCTTGATTCTCTCTCTCTCTCTCTCTCTCTCTCTCTCTCTCTTTCTCTTTCTCTCTCTTTTTTTCTTGCACTGTATGCTAGATTGTAGTCAGCCAATTTCTTTGCTTTTCTGATCTCTTGTTTGCATTTCTTTTGGATTTTTGTAGCACTTTCAAAGTTGCCCTAATGTTAACCAACAAGTAGCATCTATAATCTGTTCTTTTTATTAAATAGTTTTCTTGATTTTTTTGTTAAACCATTTGGATCTTTTTTTGGTGTATTTATTTTTTTCATCTTACATGAATTATTACTCAGTTGCAACATAGTTGCTTTTATGATACCCCCATCTATTCAGTAGATTTATTTGCCAGTTTACTACCCCAATCTATAGTGTTTAATCTTTCTTTTATTTTAGTGATATCAGCTTTGTTATTATGAATATATTTCAGTACATCCTTTTGAACTGATGGCTCAAATTGTTTTTAAAAATGTATAGTTTTTTGGTCACTACTATATAATGGTGATCCAGTTCTACAGTTTTTTATATTAATGTGGTCTGAACTCAAAACAACATCTAATATATGTTCAAACAACATGAAGTCTTGCTATATTATAGACATTAGCAGTTTGATCCAGCTCTAGAACTGCCCCGGAGTGAAATGGTTAAAACCATTCCAAAATAAAATTTTGGCACGAGAGCAGCTCTATCTGTGTCATTTCAAACTTGAACTGGCAGATTCTTTATCTACTAGTGAACAGTCGCCCGAGATTTCTCCTTCTGCTCGGTTCATTTCTCAGTTTTAAAGTGTTTTCTCGGTTGGATTTAACCGAGAATAGTTTTATTTTAACCGCAAAACCGTTCGGTTCAAGCTCTATCTGTGGTAACCGTAAGTAAATGAAGGTTTTGTCTGTGTGGAACTTGTAAGTTATCGGTTCGGTTTTGAACCGATCAGTGGGTTTAAAACTCATTAAAACTAAAAGTTACTATTTTAGAGTGCGGTTCCCGGTTCTTATCGGTTCTAAAAAAACCGGATTTATTACGTTTTTTTCCAATACCCGTGACACGGTTAGGAACCGATAAGGGTGTCTTGCCTGGCACTGCCATTAAAAGGGCAAGTTTTTGGTTAGGCTGGCATTATGTCTGAGAAACCCAAAGGAAAAACCGGGCCCACTGGGTTTCAACACTGTGATGTTTGTGGGGAAGTCTTTGCCAAGGCTGACCCACACACCACATGTGTTTATTGTCTGGGGTTTGACCACCTCCAGTCAGACTGCCAGGTATGTAAGAATTTCCCTGCAGCCACCCTGGAAAAAAGATTGGGCAGGCTCAGGGAACGAGAGGCCAAAATGTCCGCTGACCTGGATGGCCAGCCCGGTTCGGTGCCAACCGAACCAGAGGGAGTGCCCTCTGACCAGGGCCAGACTTCCTCGGGCAAAAGAAAAGCTGGTTCTGAGGAACCAATTCCAGTAAAGAAAACAAGAAAATCAGCAGGTCTGGAGTCCAAAATTCCTTCTCCAACTGCTGCAGAGATAGCAAAAGCCATACAAATTGTCCAGTCACTGTTCAGGGTCCATCCGAACCACCACTATCTGGTAAAGGTCGGTTCGTCTCGTCCCAGTGGTTCAGGATTATGATATTGAGGAATTTTATGAACCAGAGGAGGGGACGAGGATTATGAACAGTATGAATGTGGTGGGAAGGTCTGGTGTGCCCATTGAACCGGACATCTCCCCAGACAGACCTTTAGAATCTCCCTATGCTGTCTGAGTCCCCATCTCATTTTATGTTTTATAAAAGTTGCTGAAACCTCCAGCTTCCTTTAGAAGAGGCTGTGGATGAGCAAGAGGAGCCTGATTTTGTAGAAATGATGGATATTCCAGAGTCTAGGAGATTGTCTATTCCTTTACATAAGTCTTTTAGGAAACAAACAATTAAAATTTTAAAAGCTCTAATTCTGTGCCTCCTGTAGATAAAAAGATGGACAGAAGGTATACATTGTCAGGCCCTGATACAGAATTCCTTCTCAGCAATGCATTCATGTTAGGTAGTTCAGGCTGCTGCCTGTGATAAAGCTAATATTCCTTGGCTTCACATCCTCCTGACAAGGATTCCAGGAAGATTGATGCCATGGCAAAAACAGTATATGGCAGCTCTCTGGGACTCAGGCAAGCAAATTATGCTTATGTAGCTAGGTATCAGAAATCTAGATGGGATACTATTATGCAATTGGCCAAGCAGGCCCATGGCCAGCTGGCTAGTGAACCTAGAACAGGTGGCTGCTGATGGCATTGAAGCCTCTAAGGTTCAGTTTCATGCTGCTGTGGATGTTAATGATGTTTCCTCTAGGGTCATGGCCACATCTATAGCTTTTGTAGGTTGGCCTGGCTCAGGTGTACTAGTTTGTCACAGGATACCCAGTCTAAGGCTATGGATTTTCCTGTGTGGGAAATTCTCTGTTTGGAGAGCAGACAGAGAATTACATGAAGAAGATGGATGAATATAGGACTACTTACAAGAGTGCCCAGGCTAAGGAGCGGCAAGCCACTCCTCAAAGGCATGCCCCCAGGGGTAGGGGTAGGCCTTTTCACAGGCCTTTCTACCAGACTCAGGCCTCCTCTGCCTATGCTCAGAGGGGCTTCTTCAGAGGCAGGGGCAGACGAGGGGTGGGCAGACCTGCTCCCACCCCCCAGCCTAAAGCTCCTTCGAAACAGGCACCCTGATGGGGTGCCCAGGGCCGATTCTCCTGTACCAGTGGGGGGGCAGGCTGGCTTACTTCAGTCAGAATTGGGCTTCTTTAACCTCAGACAAGTGGGTTCTGGAAGTAGTAAGCCAGGGTCTGGTTCTCAGCTTCAAAAAGTTTCCCAAGTTGAGAAGCAGACTTTTTCTACCTGCAAGTGCTTCAGTGACCTCGCTCTGGAAACAGAAGTCTCATCCCTGTTAGCCTCAGAGCAGTAGAAAGGGTTCCTCCTGCATCAGGGCAGGGGTCTGTATTCCAGATACTTCTTACCCCAAAAGACAGGAGAATGGTGGCCCATTTTAGATCTCAGATATCTGAACAAGCATCTTTTGAAACCAAAGTTCAAAATGGTAACTCTGGCAATGATTTTACCTTCCCTAAGGCCAGGGGACTGGCTAGCCTCCCTGGACCTCAAGGATGCCTATTTCCATGTCCTAATCAGAAGATCCCATCGAAAGTACCTCAGATTCGAACTGCCTCAGGTCATTACCAGTTCAGAGCAATGCCCTTCGGCCTTACCTCTGCTCCAAGGGTATTCACAAAGTGTCTAGCAGTGGCAGTGGCCCACTTAAGGAGGCAGAGGATTGCTGTTTTTCCCTATCTAGATGACTGGCTCATTGTAGGCCAGTCCCCAGAACAGGTAAAATCTCACCTGCAGGTCACCCAGCAGCTTCTCACCTCCTGGGTTTCTGCTAAACCTACCAAAGTCGGTTCTGGAACCAGTCCAGGTACTCACCTTTATAGGGGCAGAATTGTACAAAGCTAGCCAGAGCCTTCTTCCCCAGAAAGGGTAAGGAATTTAGTGGCTCTGGCCTCTTCCTTCACTCTGCAGGTCTCTCGACCAGCAAGACACTTTCTGCAGCTCCTGGGCACATGGCTGCATCCACAGCTGTTGTGCAGGGAGCCAGATTTCAGATGAGACATTCAGTTTCACTTGAGAACCTTTGGTCTCAGAGAAGAGACCCCCTTTCCAAGTTGGTCCCAGTGATTCGAACCTGATCCCTAGCTCTCCAGTGGTGGCAGGATCAGAGCATTTAAGAGCGGGGTCCCTTCATTCCCTTCTCATGACTTGACTCTCACTACAGATGCTTCCCTTCTGGGTTGGGAGCCCACATGGGCGACCTTTCCACTCAGGGAGTTTGGTCCCCAGGAATCTCTGCTCCACATCAATTTGCTGGAACTCAGAGCTGTCTTTTAGCTCTTCAAGCTTTTTCTGCATCTGTCCCAACAAGGTGATACAAGTCAGAACAGACAACACCACAACAATGTGGTACATCAACAAGCGGGGGCACTCGGTCTTGGCCTTGTGCACCGAGGCAATGAAGTTGTGGTCTCTGGCCTATTCCTGAACACTTCCCTCATAGCAGTTCATCTTCCAGGGAAGGACAATGTCCTAGCGGATGCCCTCAGCAGGATTTCCAGGGCCATCGTGAATGGTCCCTGGATCCTCAAGTGCTGGGGATAGTTTTTGCTAGGTGGGGCATCCTCAGATAGATCTTTTGCAGCCCCAGACAATCACAAACTTCCTCGTTCTGTTGCAGGCCTCAGTGCTGGGCTCAGTTCCCTGGATGCCCTTCTTCTGGATTGGGAGGAAGTTCCTCTATGCTTTCCCTTTCCTCTCCTATTCAAAGTACTAGTCAAAATCAGATCTCAGCCTTGCAGGGTGATTCTGATTGCCCAGATTGGGCCAGGCAGCCCTGGTACCCACTCTTCTGTCTCTGACAGTCCATCTTCCCTGTGCCTCCCCAGGAATCACAATCTGTTGACTTGTGCCCAGGGAAGGGTTTGGTATCCGGACCTCAAATCCTCAACCTCAAGGCCTGGCTCTTGAGGAGTTAGAGTTTGCTGATTTACACCTCTCTCAGGTGTTCTTGAGATCCTAAAGGCTTCCAGAAAGCCTTCCACTAGGGCTACTTATAGTTCTAAAGGGAAAAGGTTTTCCATTTGGTGTGCTGGGAAAATATTTCCCAGAATCTGCTGAATTGCCCATTTGTTAGATTACATGGTACATCTTAATTCCTTGGGTCTCAGACCAGCTACCCTGAGAGTTCATTTGGCAGCTGTGTCTGCTTTTTGTGTCAGCAGGAAAGTCATCCCTCTTTCCTCTCATCCTGTGTTTTCCAAGTTTTTAAGGGATTACTCCCATACTAATCCTCCCTTTCGGGAACCGCCCCTGCTTGGACCTTAATGTTTGCATTGCCCAGTTAATGCAACTCCCTTTGAACCTCTGTCTTCTGCAGAGCTTAAGTACCTAACTTGGAAAACTGTTTTCTAGTGGCTATCACTTCTGCCAGACGATAAGTGAATTGCAAGCCTTGTCAGTGGAGACTGACTTTATTTCTTTCACAGGGATAAGGTAGTCCTTAGGACTAATAGGAAGTTTTGCCTAAGGTGGTTTCAGATTTCCATCTTAATCAATCTATCTCCTTCCAGTATTTTTCACTGATCACCTCTTCGGGTGAGAGGAGGTTGCACAGCCTGGATGTTAAGAGAGCTCTTAGTTATTATATAGAGCGTACCAAAGGTCATCAGGTTCGAATCCCTCCAACTTTTCCTTACCTATGGTGAAGTTGGGAAAGGCAAACCTGCCACTAAGAGATCAATAGCCAGATGGATTGCCTCTTGTATCCAATTTTGTTATCAGAAAGTGGGCAGAGTCCCCCCCCCCCGGTTTTAGGGCTCATTCTACCAGGGGTACAGCTGCGTCTCTAGCTGCTGCCAGAGATATCCCTTTATTAGAGATTTGCCAGGCTGCTACTTGGAAAACGGTACACTTTTACCAAGCATTACTCCCTGGATGTCCAGGCCAGGAGAGACTGGTTTGGCACAGCTGTTCTTCAGAGCCTATTCCCTAAGTAGGTTCTGCCCTCCTCCATGGAGGTACTGCTGTGTATTCTGTTAATGTCTATAATATAGCAAGACTTATGTTGTTTGAGAGAAAAATTACTCACCTTAGTAATGTTGTTTCTTCTAATGGAGTCTTGCTATATTATAGACCTCCCAAACCTGCCCCTCTCAGAACCTCTATTTGGTGGGTGCGGGCAACTTAGTGTGGGCACTACTTATGTCCTGTTAGCATTTTCCCCTTTGGGACTTTGGGGTGTGTATGTATGCACGTGTGTGTTTTATTATACTTATGTTCCATTTTCATATTATTAGAATGGTGTTAGTATTTCTGGTCCCCTGACTTGAGTCTTGGGTGTTGGGACCATCAATGGTTGTTATTATTTAGGTAGCCATTTGGCTAGTGTGAGTTACAGCTTCCACACAGACCTTAGTGAGTTTGGCTCGTAAAGATCTGACAGTTCAAGTTTGAAATGACACAGATAGAGCTGCTCTCGTGCCAAAATTCTGTTTTGGAATGGTTTTAACCATTTCACTCCGGGGCAGTTCTAGAGCTGGATCAAACTGCTAATGTCTATAATATAGCAAGACTCCATTAGAAGAAACAACATTACTAAGGTAAGTAATTTTTTCTTGTCCCCTGGTGGGTTCTAGTAAAGATCAAATATGCAAAACTATTGCCTTTATATCAAGTTATATAATTGTTCTGTCACCTTACTGTCTTTGTAGTGAATCCATGAGGTATAATCCTATAGAAAATGCACTCACTCATTACAAACAAACAGCTCGCTGCACTACTGTGAACATTTGTAAAGCTAACAGCTAAAACAAGTCACTTACAGCACACTGGGCCATAGTTAAGAAACTAGAGACTGCCAAGATAAATAATTTCATCATAAATTAGATCATAGAATGATCTCGTGGCCCACCTTGGGTCACGAGGGCCGGAGGAAGCAGCCCGCCCTCCCCAGCACCAGGAGCCCAGCGGGACTCACCCCCCCTGGACCACAGATCTCCACCTTGGGTTGCGAGGGCCGGAGGAAGCAGCCCGCCCTCCCCAGCACCAGGAGCCCAGTGGGACTCACCCCCCCAGATCACAGATCTCCACCTTGGGTCGCGAGGGCCGGAGGAAGCAGCCCGTCCTCCCCAGCACCAGGAGCCCAGCGGGACTCACCCCTCGGACCACAGGTACATGCAAAGGAAGCCAAGCAGGACAGTTGGAGGCACGGAGTTTAAATTTGGCACCTAATTACAAACAAACAGCTCGCTGCACTACTGTGGACATTTGTAAAGCTAACAGCTAAAACAAAGTGTACATGCTTAGCAAACTTAGTTAAACTGTAGAAAGCTAGTGTCATTGCTCAGAGAGACTGTTGCTTAATCGATCACCGTGTTAAAACCATAGGAAAGCTGACTTTGAATTGTGTAGCCAATGCATTTTGTAAATTCATAATCGTGACTACTGCTATTAATCTGTCCATTGTCCTACCTGACCCGCCTCCTCAGCAGGGTATCTAAAACCTCTCCTCTCTCCCTAGATCTCCACCTTGGGTCGCGAGGGCCAGAGGAAGCAGCCCGCCCTCCCCAGCACCAGGAGCCCAGCAGGACTCACCTTCCCCAGACCACAGATACACGCAAAGGAAGCCAAGCAGGACAGTTGGAGGCATGGAGTTTAAACCCCGCCGGCACTGCATGCCGGCTCCCCACCGCCCCCACCACCACCCTTGGTCAGCTCCCTGTTTTATAGGCAGTATCACTATCACATGAGGCCGTAGAACCAATCAGCCCACTTTCCCATCTGCAGGTTATACCGGCTGAACACTAGGGGGATCCTGCTTGCCTAAGCCCTCCCCTGACATATTTCTCAAACAGCAATATAACAAAATGCCTCTTTTAGGTCTTGGATTACTCATGCTGCTCCTTATTATCCCAACCCCTCTACAAAAAACCACGGTCAAAAATCTCCCTAACACCCCGTTATATGTACTTATGCTAGATTCTCATCCCCCCACTCCCTCTAACCTCTCCATCTAGCCTCCATTCTCCATCAACACTCCGCACACACTGGATCACCTAACTGCCCCATCTCACCCCCCCGGTACCCATACCCCCCACAGCCCACAGTAGCAGGTGGTATCCCTCTGTGCTAGCCCTACCCACCCTTAACTCCCTACCCATCCTCTCCTCTGTCCCCCACAAATCCTCCCAACTGCTCAGGCACCCCTACCACTATCACTACCGCTGCAGACCCTTACTCTGGCTCACCATCCTACTCCTCCTGCTCTCTGGGAATGTCCACCCCAACCCAGGCCCAGGACCTGGTACAATGCCCCCCCATAGGGCATGGACTCCTCATTGCCTTCATGAATATCTGTAGTCTCCCAAAAAAGACTGCTGCACTCCATTGCTGGATCTCCCAACATAAGCCTGACATCTTTGCCATAGTGGAAACCTGGCTCTTACCGTCGACCCCAGACTCGACGTTCTCCCTCCCTGGCTTCACCCTCTTCAGAGAAGATCGTGTGGGTAAGCTCGGTGGGGGATGCGCTGTCTACCTAACTAACTCCCTCCTGGGTCATGCCCTGCACACCCTGAAACTCGACCATGGGGCTCAAGCCATCACCTTAAAAATTACCCCTGACCCAGGCCATGGCCCTCTTTACCTCACTACGGCATATGTACCCCCATGAGAACAAAGCCAAGCTATCCGCTCCCTCACTGACTATCTCACTACCCTGCCACACAAGGCTGAACAGCTCATAGTAGGAGATCTCAACATCAACTGGCTCGGCTCTACCTCAACACAAATTAAAGACAACTTCACAGCTCTTGACCTATCCCAACTAGTGACTCAACCCACCAAATTTAACCAATCAAGTGGGACTAGCACATTACTAGACATTGTGCTCTTTAACCGCCCTCACAAAGTAAAGGATGTTAATGTACTCCCTCAGTGACCACTCGCCAATTCTCTGCCACTGGTCCTCCCCCACGCTCAAAACTGCACACCATGCCACTCCCTGTCGCCGTTTTCACCCCGGAGGACTGCACAAACTTAAGCGGCACCTTGCCCAGCTTGATTGGTCCCCAATCTCCCTCGCAGCGGATATAGACATTGCCCTTGCTTTCCTCACCAATGCCTTCTGCAAGGCCCTGTGATGTTTTCACCCTTGTCACCTACATCCGTACTAAGAGACACTCAGCTGCCTGGATATCCCCCCGATCCAACAACTGAAGCAGTGTGATAACCTATGGCACATTGCTGTCAAGACTGGCAAACAAGCGGACAGGCAAGCTTATAACGCATTTCACAACCAGTGCACCTGGGCCATAAGACAAGCCAAAGCCAGCCACTATCAATCCACCTTGACCTCCTCCTGGGGCAATGCCCGTAGTTTCTGGGATAACGTGAAGGAGTTAAACGGGATGACCTGCTCCCCTCCTCCCTCTCAGATGGTCATAAATGGTGCTATTAATGTGGACCCTTCCCGTATTGCCGACTGCCTTAACAAAACTTTCTCTGATCTAAGCTCAGTTCTTCCAGCCCACTTCTTTGACCCCATCTCAGTAAGCAACAACCCAGCTATCACTCATCCCCCTCTTCTCTTTAGGACTATCTCTCCACAGGACGCGAAGCCAATCCTCCAAAATGCTCTCTCCTCCTCCAACCCGAGTTGTGACCCCCTCGACTCCTGGATACTCCGCCTAACACTGGATGTCATGCTAGTCCCCCTCACTGACCTCCTTAATCAATCCCTGTGCCTCGGCTAATTCCTAAGGGCATGGAAACAGGCTGAAATCACCCCTATACATAAAAATGGAGACTGCACTGTACCAAACAACTACAGACCTATCTCCATCCTCCCCCCCAAAGCCCTGGAAAAAATAGTATTCACGCAACTTGTAGCTTATCTATCCAGCCACAACATTCTGTGCCCTGAACAGCATGGCTTCCGCCCAGGTCACAGCACCACCACAGCTCTGCTGGAGTTCTCCCACCATATACACTCCACATTAGATACCAGGGAGATGGCTGGGGCAGTGTTCACTGACCTGTCCAAGGCTTTCGACACTGTGAACCACCCATTAATGCTAGACACCCTCTGTAAAATGGGACTCTCATCCGGCCCTTTGGCCTGGTTCTCCAGCTACCTCTGTGGTAGATCCCAATGTGTCAAGTTAAATGGTAGCCTATCTTCGGCACTGCCTGTACGTTCCAGAGTCCTACAAGGCTCCATTCTGGGCCCCACATTGTTCAGTCTCTGCTTGAACACTCTTCCCAGCTCTTGCTCAGGAAAGCTGCTATTATATGCTGATGATGCAGTCCTACTCACCTCACACCCCAACCCGGTCACACTCTAGAGTAACTTGCAATCCTCCTTCAGCCAAGCTGAAAAATGGTTCCTCAGCCATCGCCTGGTCCTGAACCTCAAGAAAACAAAATCAATGATCTTTGCACACCGCCAAAGTAACTCCAAAAATGCTCCCCTTTCCATCCTTCCCAACACCCTCCACCCCCTTGAGCAGGTATCAACATACAAATATCTGGCATCACCATTGATTCGGCCTTCTCCTTCCATGCCCATGTCAGTGCTTTATTCTCTGCCATGAACACCCGGATTGGACTCCTCTATTGCCACAAAGACTGCCTTCCTCACTTCGCCCTATGGCTGGCTATCACTTCCTCCATCCTGTCATTAGTTGACTATGGCCTCCCCATCTATGCAGACACTGACCCCACTGCCCTCACCAAAATTCAGACCTCCATCAACAAAGCCTGCAGGCTCTTGACCGGTGCCCCAAGCAGAACCCACACATGCCAACTCTATTCCACCACGAACATACTCAATCTGGAAGAACACCTGCAATTTCACACCGGCATACTGGCTAAAAAGACTCTACTTGGACTGTGTCCCACAGGTGTCACTGCACAGCTTCAGCGTGCTTCTCACTTGGCCGCCACCTGTACCGCCAATAAAGCTACCTTCCAGGTACCTAGAGCCAGGACCTCACTTGCCCAAAGATCCTTTTATCACAGAGCACCATCCTGGTATAACTCCCTCCCCATGCACATCTCAAACACCCTTAAAATTGGTCAATTCAAAACTGCCCTATGCAAGCACCTACTTAGCACTCGGAAATGTATGTGCCTACTGTAGGGCCTGCCGTGTGCCCCCAAACTGATCCAGGTCCAACAGTTCGCTCGATAGCCTACCCCAGGCTATTTCCCACTGGCTATTGCCTGCATGACCTGCTAGGACCCACCAATGAATTACTGTTATGTGCTTCAGTAAACTGCCTATGTTTATTTTGCTGAATTTTCTGCTATGTATGCTTTATGTATCTCACCTGTATTGTTCCACACTGTCTTGTCTTACAAATTGTTGTTCCCCCTTCCTGCAATGCGGTGTCTTTGTAAATGAGTCTTTGACTCAAAGGTTGTAAATCTGATATATGAATTAAAATAAATTAAAAAAATAAAAACTATTTTAAAATCCAGACTGCAATGTTCTGGACAGTCTAACCACTTGTTGTTTACATTTGGGTGTTGAGTCCCTGACATCAAATGTAATGATATCATTGGAGGGTTGCAACTTCGAGTACTGCACATTTACAGCAAGGGACAGCAGTCAAAATGTCCAGGCAGGAGCCATAGGTCTCAGCAGCACTCCCCAAATCAGGATACACGCATCCCAATGTTGAACAGATTTGCACCCTTGGCCAGTGCAGTTAACAAGGGGGGCAAACCTAGTCCAGTTACCCAATGTACAAGTTGGAAATAAAAAGTAAGCACTGGAGGCACCCCAAAGGGGTAACACATCAGGGAAAATAGGAAAATTGTTATCATCGGGGATTCCATGATTCAAGGAGTGGAATCCCACCTAACTCAGCACCATGATACTCAAGTAACTACCACATGCCTACCCAGGGCATCTACAAAGAGAGATACTGACTGTACTGACCGTCTCATATGCAGAGAAGGAAAGTGCGTTGGTGTTTTCGTCCACCTAGGCACAAACGACCTGGCAAATCAGTCAGTTTAGGAGACCAAAAACTATTTATCTCACCTAGGGGAAATGTTATCATCACAATCGCTGATAATAGCCTTCTCAGAGGTCCCACCAGTATGGCACAGAAGAGGCAGCATGCAGGAAATCCGCAAAGAGGAAATCAGGGAGCTGAACATTTGGCTCCAAAACTTGTGCCTGGAAAAAGGATACCTCTTAATTGGGAACTGGAGGGACTTCTGGGACAGGAGTCTATTACATTACGACAGCCTGCACCTGACCAAGGAAGGTATTAGAGCTCTAGGGCAGAAATTCAACATCTTCATGGACTGTTTAAACTAGGCACTGGGGAGAGGGTAGAAACACAAACACAATTCACTACCCTTCCCCATAAATTCACCCTACCAGAGGGGACAAACAAAGAATAGAGCAGGAAATGGGATAAGTTGTATTCAGGGAACAATATTGAAAAAGGCTCGGTATTGCAACAGGGCCCCATAAGGGGGGAAAACCAGGCATAGAAAGTCATGTACACAATTACACATAGCCTAGCAAACAAAATGGCTGACCTTACAGCTACTGTTGTACAGGCTGATCCAGACTGGGTTGCCATCACGGAGACATGGTTTAAGGACAACCATGACTGGAAGGTAGCTATTCCGGATACTGCCTTTTTCAAAGGGACAGACCTGGAAGAAAAGGGGGGGAGGTGGCAATGTATGTTAGGGAGGGAATAAAAGCTATTATGGCCCAGGACACTCACACTGAAGCCGAGGCTCTTTGGGTTACTCTTGAAGCCAGAACAGGTGCAGTTACTAGACTAGGAGTATTTTACAGACCCCCAGCAAACAGCTTGCAGGGGAACAAGGAGATACTAAAATCCATTTACAACATGAGTATTAACCCTTAGGCTGCCAACAGAATTAGAATGTATAGGAATTTTGGACTGATATATCAGCCTGCAGCCCTGCAAAGGTTAAAGGGGATGTAGTATTGGTGGCGACTTCAATTTACCAGACATGAATTGGGGAAACCTTTTTGCTACTACAACAAGAAGCAAAGACTTCCTTGACACTCTGCACTTATCAGGCCTACTGTAAGACAGCTTGTCAAGGAACCCACAAGGGGGATGCCATCCTTGACCTGTTACTCACCAACAGTGACATTGTATCAAGGGTAGAAGTCTAGAGCAACCTAGGATCTAGCGACCACCAGATGGTGTGGTTCCAGGTTAAAATGGAAAAAGAAATCAAGCACACTAAAACTAAAATCTTGGACTTCAGACATGCAGATTTTGATAAGATGAGGGACAAGCTCAGACTTAACCTGGCTAAATTAACATGGACAGAGGGAGTAGATACGTATTGGGCATCTCTAAAGGAAGCTATCATAGGAGCATCAAAACAATGTATGAAATGTGTGAGTAAAGCCAAGAAGAGAAGAAAACCCCTATGATTCTCCAAGGAAGTGTCCGCTAAGGTCAGGGAGAAATGGATGGCCTTCAAAAGATACAAGCAAACAGGATGTGAAAAAGACAAAGACACATACAAAGAGAAACTGAAGGAAGCAGGAAAGCAAATCAGGGTGGCTAAGGCACAAACAGAAGAATAGATAGCCTCGGAGGTCAAAAAGGGAGACAAGACCTTCTTTAGATATATCAAGGAGAAAAGGAAAACCAGTGGAGGTATAGTCAGACTTAAAGGGGAAGATGGGGAATGCACAGAGGATGACAAGGACAAAGCAGAAATCCTTAACAGATACTTTTGCTAGGTATTTACAAAGCAAGAAGAAGGTTGTGGTCCCACCTTGACAGAAGAAAGTGCAGACAGCAGCAATATGAATTTGGCAACTTTCACAAGGGATAGTGTCCTGAAGGAGCTAGAAAAATGTAGGGTTGACAAGGCCATGGGTCCTGATGAAATACACCCCAGGATACTGAAGGAACTTAGGGAAGACCTGGCAGCACCACTGACTGACCTGTTCAACCTCTTGCTTCAGGTTGGGGAAGTTCCTGCAGACTGGAGGAAGGCCACAGTCGTCCCTCTTCACAAAAATGGCAATAGGGAAAGTGCTGGCAATTACCACCCAGTAAGCCTGACCTCAATTGTCGGCAAAATGATGGAAACCCTAATTAAGGAAATAATTATTTCCTTTCTCAAAGAAAATGATATAATGGACCCAAGACAGCATGGCTTCACCACAGGAAGATCATGCCAGATAAACCCAATAGATTTCTTCAATTGGGTAACAAAGACAGTAGATCAGGGCAGCACTGTGGATGTAATATATCTAGACTTCAGCAAAGCCTTTGACTCAGTCCCACATAGAAGACTATTGAACAAACTTGCCAGTACAGGAGTTGGGCATAAAGTGATAAACTAGGTAAGGAGCTGGCTTAGTGGAAGGATTCAGAGGGTACTGGTAAATGGCCAACTATCAGAGGAGAGAGAGGTAACTAGTGGTGTGCCACAGGGATCGGTGCTAGTGCCTATTCTCTTCAATATTTTTATCAGTGACATATCTGTGGGCCTAGAAGGCAAGGTGTGTCTATTTGCAGATGACACAACAATATGTAATAGGGTAGACACTCCAGGGGGAGTGGAATAGATGAGGGCTGATCTTCAAAGACTAGAAAGGTGGACAAAAACTTGGCAATTAAATTTAAATGCCAAAAAGTGCAAGATCATGCACCTAGGGAGGAAAAATCCTTGTGAGGAATACCTGCTGTGTGGAGTGAAACTGGAAGACACAAAGAAAAAAAGGGATCTGGAGGTGATTATAACAGATGACCTGAAAACATCTACTCAGTGTGGAAAAGCAGCATCAAAGGCAAACAGTATGTTAGGCTGCATAGGAAGAGGAATTACAAGTAGAAAGAGGGAGTGATTATGACACTGTACAGATCAATGGTAAGGCCTCACCTGGAGTACAGTGTGCAGTTCTGGAGACCTCACCTCAGAAAGGACATAGACAGACTGGAGACAGTGCAAAGGAGAGCTACAAAAATGATACTTGGACTCCACAACAAGACATACAAGGAACGTCTGCATGACCTTAACATGTAAGCCCTGGAACAACGCAGATAAATGGGTGGCATGATTGAAACCTTCAAGTTCTTGAAGGGAATAAGCAAGGTCCAGGTTCAGGACCTGTTTCAGATCAAGAATCATGCAAGAACAAGGGGGCATTGCACGAAGCTAGAAGGAGGCAAGTTCAAGACTAACACAAGAAAGTTCTTCTTTACCAAGAGGGTGATGGATACTTGGAATGGCCTTCCACCAGAGGTTGTGGAGACTAGGTCAGTCAGATCATTCAAGAAGGCATGGAATAGGCACAAAGGTATTATAACACTGAATAGCATTTAAGGGAGGGGGGCTAGGCTTATGGGCAGACTAGATGGACTATGAGGTCCCCTTCTGCCATCACTTTCTATGTTTCTATGTTATGTTTCTTCAGAGGAAGACAATGACAGTACCACTGTGACCTGGTGTCCAGGTGGACAGCCAGAAAAATAGTGCCCTATAGTTTGGAGCCCTTGGCCACAGCTCATCATGTTTCAAAAAACAAACTAGTTACCCAAGTTCAGCTTTCTTTCTAGTGCCTAGAAATGTATTTAGTTGAACTCGGGTACCATGGTCTGTGCACAAGCCTCAGTGTCATTTATAGCTGTGAGCATGCTTTGGCATTGTGTGCGGACAATTGAAGTGGGCCACAGTGGTTTCAGGGCTTAGTAGCAAACACTGACTGTGTTGTGCCTAATAATTTTCTGGCAACTCAGGGACTGATTTCAGTTTTCCAAAAACATATATTTTTTTAAATGTATCAGCACTGGGACATAGAGCACACAGATGAACTGATGCAGAGAAACAGGCAGGGCGAGTATGAGGGCTGTCGAACTGCAGCCACCAAATGATGCAATCATGCATGATGCCACTTAGCTCCTGATGTGAATTGTGTCTAAGCAGAACAGGGGCACTGGGCTGCAGGACCAGAGAAATCAAAGGGTTGGAAAATATGAATTATTAAAATCTATTGACAAAATAAGACACTCGCTAAGTTTAAATAGTGTTACTTTGTTAAAGCCTGCATGATAAACAATTTGCAACACTGTTCCATATGATCTTTAACAGACTGAAAAAGCATAGGCTCAATGAGCAAAATTATACCCAGACCAGGAACAGCCTTGGCCAGCCACATGCTCTGGCACTTCACGTCTCATAACTTTCCTCTGGGAGCATTGTTTACCCAGTGAACACTTGTTCTTTATATGGTGGCTGAGTTTCCATGGTTATAACCCTCTCTCTCACCATTAATGGTACAGCATAATTAATATACACCTATTCAGTTACTATCACCAAACTGCATAACAGTTGTGACAAAAAATACAAACAGTGTAAAATTGCCACGCGCCGGTGTACTATATATAAAGTGCCCAAGTAAATAAAAACTACCTCAGCAGACCATAGCCTATTTCAAACATCTAGACATCTAAACAGGGAAGGCCACCATCTAGGACTTATTTATAACATATAAACAATTATTATTAATTTGTATTGAAGTCCATGCAAGTCCAGTCCTAACTGACACAATCACAAGATTGCTGGTGCTGCTTCCTCCATCAAAATTTCTTGATTGTTAGTAAATGTCACAGCAGTTACCAAATTCCCTCTCAAGTATGCAGAGATGTGCTAGTGGACATCTTCATGAATGGTTCTTCACTGTCTTGAAATACCACAACATCTCTTTTCACCTATTTCATAGCTTTTTTCCATGCAGCCAGTATACAGGTGGCCTTCTGTACTGATTTAGATGCGGTAACACTTTCCTGTCATGTATACCTCAAAGAGATACACAAATATATTAATATTAACAATTGCTAAAGGACACATACACATATATATTATAACAAATGAGATAAACTTCTATATTTCTTGAAAAATTGCTGCACAGAGTTCTGATACTTTCTAATGACTGTAACTCCATAATAATAAAAAATAAAATTCATAGGAATACCAAAAAGATGTATGACCTTCACTCAAATATGAGACAAATCTATAGAAATTGCTTCAAATCTAGTTCATTGTTTTATCCAGTAGGTTTTAAACAACTCAGTCTAAAAATCCACTGTGCTTCTTTTTGTAGAAGATATCTCTGTCGATTCCCATCCCATGGATTTTAACCCACATTCTCTAACCCCATGCAAAACATCTCTTTGGGATCTTTATTGTGGACAAGGCTGAAATGCCCTCCGAAAGGGGTACCTACTCTTCCTCTACTAATTTCCCTGATGTGCCCCTACAGTTATCTTTTAAATGCTCTCACTGTCTTTTCTACATACATTTTACTGCATGAGCACACCGAAGCATACACCACAAATGTAGTATTGCATGTGATTAATTATTTTATTCTGTACTGCACTTTTGTTACTAGATGCTCAGAAATATTCCCACTTTTGAAAAAATTGCATACATTGCAGTTCTTACATGGGAAGAAGCCCTTGGGTGAAGGGGAGCCAAGTTTGCCCCCTCCACATTTGTTTTCTGGTATTGACTCCTAATCAATTTATTTCTCAAATCCTGAGCCTTTCTAAATGACACTCTTGATGATTTCCCCAATACTTCAAGTTTTGGATCTGCCAGGGATATATTCTGGTAATTATGGACAATACCCCCAACAGTTCCTAGCAGGTGATTGAATTCTGTGGAAGGAGTGACAGGCTAACTTTCTGTTCTTATTGTATTATTACTTTGCAGCAACTCCTGTCTATTGAAACCTGCAACTCTCTAGCATTTTTAGAAAACTCTGCTCATACCCTCTTCTTTTAGAACATTGCTCAAAATTATCTGCATGCGCATGGAAAGTGTTGTCATCACTACAAATCGTATGGTTATGAAGGAAGTGGGAGTATGGTATAGAATCCTTCAAACTCTTAGGATGAGCACTTGTGGCTAATAAAAGCAAGTTTGTGGCAGTGGGTTTTCTATACCCTTTTGTGCAAACAATTTCACCTGCCTCACCCACTAATGTAGCACCCAAAAAATCAAGTTCTCTGGTTTCAATCCTAGATGCAAACTTAAGATTCACTGAATTGCCATTCAACCACCTGACAAAATCCTGGGCTCCCTCCTCTGTGCCATCTCACATGCAGACAGCGTTGGCAATAAAACGATGCCAAATGATGACATTGTCTGCATCTGAGAATTAATCAATCAATCTTTATTTTACCAGGTGGAACACCATTGAGCGAGCTCATTTACAAGGTGAACCTGGGCAGGTATATAGATAACATATAACAATGAGTGCAGTTTTTACAATGAATAGAACAAACAAGAGTGAGCAAAGGAAACATATTTCACTGAAAATATTGCCAGACTCCTAGAGTCCCATTAATCGATTTGCATATGATGGGGTCATGCAGGCCCCCATTGCAGTGCCAAGAGTGCAAATAATAATCTCCTGCAAATTAAAAATAATTATATTTCAGTATAAACTCAACAGAAGCAAGAAGAAAACAAATAGGTGCATTCACAGTACTACTCCTTGGGTAATACTTAATTGCTAAAAATCCATGCTGGTGTTTAGTAGAAGAATATAGCACTTCCACATCCACTGTCAACCATTTATAAGTATCCCTCTATCTATAATCTGGCAATTTCATCAACAGGTCACCCATGTCCCTGAGGTGGGATCTTAACTTGACAGCCCCCCTTTGCAGAAAAAAATCCACAAATATTGATACTTTTTCTGTCATGGATCCCACCTCAGAGACTATCAGGCAACCCAGTGGATTTTCCATATTTTATGCACTTTAGGAAGCGCATAAAATTTGGTATATCTCTTCTGGGATCTCGAACTGCCGTGACTTGCTGAATGAGCACCTGGTTTTGTCTTTGGCCATGTAAAAGAGTTCCCATTCTCACAATCTGTGTTATCTTGCAGTAATTTATTCTGTTTTCTTTCAATCAGTGGAGATTCATGTTTAGTTATTTTATTTTTAACAGCTTGTCTAACTCAATAAACTTTGGATCACTTTTATACTGATTCAATGCACTTTTTAAGCCCTATATCTCTTCCTGCAGCAGTTTATATTTGTGCAAATCATCTTCAACAATTAATTTGACAAATATCATAGTGTACACTTTTGTTTCTCACTCCCCTTCATCAACCTACTCAAAATCCTCAAAACCCCAGAGGGCATTTTTGTGACTCCCAAGCCATGGGTTACCTGCCTGCTGAATTCCTCTAATGTTATTATAGGGGCACAGTAGCGCCCCATAGTTAGGGTTGAGTAGCCTGTTCAATGTTAAACCCTTAACTTTGCACATTAACATCGGTTCCGTTTGATGAAATTAGCTGAACTTTTGTATGTGTTGTCTAGGATAGAAGGTCGTGATCTGTAAAAATTGTTGTGATAGCAGCTTGTGTGGTTTCTGAGATCTGCATGTGTCAATGTTTCTAAATGTCTACATTTTTCCTATACGTAACACTTTTTTTTTCTTCTCCCCTACAGCCTACACGGAATGGAATTTTTATCCAAAACTTGCAGGGGACATGTGTCATGTCCTAAGGTAACGCCTTTGACAGGTTTGGTGAAAAAATATTAAAGGATTCCTGAGTTATAAAGCTTTAAAATTTAGTGATTTCCAACCTGTGCATGCACAGTAGGGTTTTTAAGATAACATTCTGTGGCAAAAGTAAAAATTTGATACTGCAAATGCGCATTTTTGATTTTGCACCACTTGCTTGGCAGAGCACCAAACATTTTTTGTGCTGTGCCAGCTGACATCTTGTTAATTTTTTCCACGAACTAACAAACAAGGAAAATACATAAAAATGCTGGGATTTTTAAAAACAGACATCAGAACCTAGTTAAACAGGACCCATTTAGCCAGATCCTGATGTTTGTTTCTTAACATAAAGGCCACAGATATTTTTTATAGGCACCCAAAATCCTGGGTTCCCAATCCCAGCTTAGTGAGAGGAGTGCTTCCCCCATGTTCTCTGTGTGAGGACAGCAGGAATTTCTTGACTTCTGCAACCACAGCTGAACTTGTGCTGCCAGCAGTGGCATGAGGTCATAATGTCGCAGTCAAAACTGTGCATCACAATAATGCTGCACAGAAAACAGTGTGCAGCAAAATAAGGTCTGGTAAATATGTTAACTTTACTGTGAACACATACACCATTAGAAACAATAGGGAACATTTGTTTATGTGGGGGACTCTACATCCCGCAGCCCCTGATGTGGGGGCCTTTGCCCCCACACCCCCAAACTAATATAACTAACTCCAAGGAGGGTGTGGGCTGAGAGGAAAAGAGAATACTTGGAGTGGAAGCACTTAAGTGTTTTTTGGTAGAACACACAAAAAAAATCTTGTAGGATGGGGAATCAAACCCAATCCCTGGAACACCATTACACCAGGTGCATGTGCCTTAGCCACTCCACCATGGGAGTGGTTTGACCAGGCACAGCACCTGTGTCCTCTTCAGACCTTCTTTCAGTTTTTAGAGTGCAACAAGGGTAGCGGTAGTGTCCTACCACTATTATAGTCCTGTCACTGTAATTCATTTCATGCTATATACCGTGCGTTTTTTCATGTGCTGTTTCAGTAGCACTATATTGACCCAATACCTCCAGCTGCAGTGTGAGCTGTGAGCCACCATTTCCCTGGTGTTTGATGGCACCCCCACACACATACACACACTCCATTGCTGTCCGTGGCAATGTTTGATGTTGCCGTGGTGTCTAGTGGCACCCTGAACCCACCAATTGCTGTCCACCCTTAATATATTTACCTGGTATCTAGTGGCACCCCCACCCCCCCGATTGCTATTCCTGATTTCCCTGGTGTCTGGTGGCACCTCCCCCACCCACTGATCACCATCCCTGTTACAAAATTATGTATTCCCTGGTGTCTAGTGGCACCCCCCTACTCACCGATAGCCATTCCCAGTTTCCCTAGTGTCTAGTGGCAACCCCTACCTCCCATTTGAGGCACAACCTTGAAATAAAGAAAATGGTCTCTCAATGTATTTTTTTTCTAAACCTGTAAAAAAAAGAAAACAGTCCCTCACTGATCAGCCCTCCCACCCCCACCTCCCACTCATAACTCACCCCCCCACTCCCCCAGTACACCTCCACACACCCTCACTCACCTGAACAGGTCCCAGGTTTGAGATCCACTCTCTGGTTGAAGGCACATATTGCTGCTGGAACCACGACTGCAATATGAGAAACTAAGGTAAATAGGGTTCAATGTATTCAATGGGGGGGTTCAACTTTTATGTATAACTTAGCCATTTTTTGACATTTTGACACCAAATTTTCAACATGGACTTTTGAGGACCCCACCTCATGAACAGTATGGCTGTCATTATGCAACTCCTGCCCGAGCACTGTGCTGCTACAACCCCTAAACACTTCTGCCTATTTAACTACAGTCACAGTCCATTAAGTCTATTCCCAAGTGTTTTTTGTTCCACCACCATGCTATTCCTTCTTACAACCTTATTTGGCTTTTGTCCCTATCTGGTGCAATACTCCGAGCCCTTGAAACCCCTATTACTTCCCCTGACATGCTCAAGCTCCCTCTTTATCCCCAATCCACACCCCCTGTGGGATGCATCATCCAACTCACTTGCATCTTCAGTCATACTATCACAAAAAAGATTCATCCAATCCATTTCACTTATCTATGTAGTCACCCTGCTCTGTCTCTATCTGGTGCCAAAGCAACCCAACACCCTAGGACCTCGAAATGCTAGTTCTGCATGGAAAGAGCTTGCAATCCTAAGGTTTAGACTAAAACAAATTATCACTCTCTTATTAATATGCTCAGGGAACACTGAAGTTAACTCTGGCCCTCCTTCACCCCTCTATTCGCTCTCAGACTTTGCATCAGCACCCAGCCTGAAATGAGTGCTTATTAATGTATGTAGACTTGTGAAAAAACTTGATTTAGTTAAAGTATGGGTATCACACACAAACCCAGACAGACTCTTAGTCACTGAAACTGGGCTAAAGAACTCCAGCACAGCCCAACAAATCGAACTCCCATCCTTGAATTAATTTGGATTGGACAGATCAACTGGGGGGGGGTAGTTATTTATGTCAACTCTAAATATACTGCCGTTGAACTCTATGCAGTCTCTATGTCAAAGGAATTCAAATGTCTGTCCATAAGACTCACCCTGCCCTCGTCTGAAGCAATCAATATTATCGGCTGCTACAGACCACCAGCAGGGAGCACCAAACTCCTAACCACCGTCAAAAACTTAATTGAAGCCAACCAGAACTAATCCATTATTCTTGGTGATCTGAACTTGGATTGACTTACACCAAAAACAAATACCCTGAAAGACCTGTGCGATGAGCTGGGTATCTCGCAACTTACCACGGAGCCTACCAGAACCAATGCAAAAAATATCACCAGAAGTTCTGTCCTAGACTTGATAATCAGAAACAGACTGCACAAAATCCTACACACAGCCATGTTCCACAATGATCTACATGTAAGTAATCATAACACAGGAGTCTCTGCAACAAGCTTAGAAAAACGCCACCCTTTGCTCCAAATTCATTACTAAGTGAAGCTTCTGCAAATTTAAATTAGAAAGCTTTCTCGCTGATCTCAGGAATACAAATTGGCAACATTTCTGCCTGGCCTCCTCAGCAGATGAGGCTGTCAGCATCCTCAATTCAAACCTTATAAACAATGCAAAAAAGCACATACACCCTTAGCCACTGCAGAGTGAAAAAGACATCCAACCCTTAGTTCACTGCTGAATTGAAAGTAGCCCTTACCCATCAAGATAAACTCTGGGCTCTAGCGAGACACACTAAAGCTGCTGTAGCTTGGACAACCTTTAGAATTTCAAGGAATGCTTGTACAAAGCTTGTCAGACCAGCCAAATGCAACTTTTATGTGGAAGCCTTAAAGGGGGCCAAAGGTATTTCCACAAAAATATTGCAAACAATCAAATCCATGGAAGGGCACAGACCCTCACCTTTAATTTCGGTCAAAATCACATCACAAGATACTACTATCTCGAATCATAGTGTGATCTTAGAAAAACTAACTGCACATTTTGCAACAGCGGGTCTAGCGTTCAACTCCTCCCCCGCTGCTGGGCTCCTCGACTCCTCCACAACCAAGGATGTTCCTGTGGATCCACTGATCCAGAACTCCTTTGGTCTCTCCCCAGTTTCATTCAAACAAGTTGAAGATCTACTGAAAAAACTGGATATGAGAAAGTGAGCGCAGGAGCAGATGGAACTGTGTCTACATTCCTAAAACTAGGGTTCCAGTTCCTAACACATAATACACATATTCAATTTATCAATCTCATCTGGCATAGCACCCACCTGTTGGAAAGCAACACACATACTGCCCTTATTTATATCAGAAACAACTACAGACCAATTTCCATCCTACCAGTTTTGTCCAAGCTACTAGAAAAACTAGTTAATAATCAGCTAAGGGATCACCTTGAAAATACAAACCTTTTCAACCCACCACAATCAGGCTTTAGGCAAAAACACAGCTTGGTTTCTGCACTAGGTCTAGTAACAAATGACTGGTTCACCACCCTCGATAATAAACACTCAACAGTCACTGCCTTCTTATGTAACCCCTACCCGGTCTGCCATTGCCATCTAACAGCAATACCAGGTGGGCTGGGTTCAGGGAGGAATAGGTCACTCGGCACAAAGACTAGGTTTGGCTACTCTGCACAGGGGCACCCAAGTAACTCTGAACACAGGAAGCAATAACTGTAATGTCCAATACCAGAAGTGGGATTTTAAAGTGTGGCTTAACAGAAGGAAACTAAAGGGACTGTTACTGTGGGGTCAGGAAAAAGACAGCCAAGTACAGTTGTAATGTGGGGATTGGACTGCTTAATCAGTGAGGGGCCTAGAGCAATGGGCTATGAAAATTAAAAGTATGTTTAAAGTCCAGCACAAAGGGAAAGCAAGACAAGTAGAGGAAATGTGACATACATTTAGCCATAATCTACATTGCCAAGCTTTACAGTATGAGGTGTTTACTGTCCAGAAAAATGGCCGGGTATGAATTGTGGGAGCGAGAGGTGGGAGACCCCCCCATCAGTAGTAACCAAATTCACCTCACGGATTTGCTCTGTGGCACCTTTATTTCTCTCAGGTACTTGGCCAGTGCCTGAGGAAAGTACAGATGTGGGATTAAAAGGAAAATTCCCTGATAGAGCTGAGGTGCTCTTAGGTGGTTTAGGGAGCCACCAGTAAATGTTTCCATGACATATGGAAGGTGTCCGAGTGGCCGGCAAGGGAGCAGAGCCAAGGAAAACCCAGAACAGTGTACATGTTCAGGCTGTTTACCCAAAGCAGCATGCAAGTCTGGGCTGTGTGCCCAGTGGGTTCAGAGCCTGAGAGCTAAAGTGTAGAAGAAGTGTTCTTGGTTCTTTTAATCTGCATTACCAGAAGTGTAGCCCCGTGGGGGTCCATCTATGCTTTGTTTATTCTGTTTGGATGTGAATAAAAGCCACACTTTAGAATCCCATTTCTGATATTGGACATTACAGTTATTGCTTCCTGTGTTCAGAGTTACTTGGGTGCCCCTGTGCAGAGCAGCCAAACCTAGCCTTTGTGCTGAGTGACCTATTCCTCCCTGAACCCTGCCCACCTGGTACTGCTGTCAGATTCAAACAGCATACCACCCTTCGTTGCAAAATGAAGGTGGTGGGGGTTACAAAATGGAGGCACCACTTTGGATTAGAATTTTAGGGAGGAAAGGTGCTCGGGCAAAGGGCTAGCATTTTGGTTATCTAGCAGTGGCTAGCCCAAAAATCTGAAGCAAGGTGAACTAATGTGTTGCTGTGTACTGTTGTCCATATGCTGCTGTTAAATGCCAACTGTTCACCAAGGAGCAGTAAAGCCTGAGAGAGTATGCCCTTGTCCTGCATCAAAAATTATAGCATTTTGCCAGCTTTTAAAAACTGTTGTGACAAAGAAAAGTGTGGAAGACTAGGGGTAGCAAAAAGGAAAATTGTGCCCTGGACGTTGGAAATGGTTACTAGTGAACTGAGAAACTTGCTGTGTTAATGGCCATGAAAAAGGGTTAAAATGGGCTTCCACCATGGAGTCCATTAGAAAAAAAAAAAAGTGGTTTTGCAGTTTAAATTTGCCTGCTCGACGATCACCGTGAGGAGAAGAGCACTCGTGAGGGAAAGAGGCTCATTTGCATGGTGTCATGTGATTAGTGAGACTGCAATCAGTCCCGCCCCCAATCCAGCTCTACAGTGACTACCCAGCATTCGAGAGGGAGTGTGAGTGGAGTGCGTGTACTGGCTTACCGAAGGAGCGTCGCGGTGACTGAAAGCACTGTAAAAGTTTAAAAAATGGACTTTCCTGCCTAAATTCGGGCTCAACCCACATCTCGATTGACTGGACTGTGAGTGTGATGTTCAGAGGGACGATCGGCAGGACTGCCAACCCGCTTCTGTCCAGAGGCCTCCAAAACTGGCTGCAGGCCATTTTCCATTGCAGCAAACAGCTACTGATAACAGTGAGTACCAACAGAAATATTTGCTCAAGCCAGTGATTTTGGCCAAAAGCCAGCTGAATCTTTGTGCAACAGTGAAGTCGCTTTGCAAACAAAGACTGTGTTAAGTTTTTACCAGCAAAAGCAAGCCTGTTACGCCATCGACTGTGAGCATAGTTATGGGTTCAGCGTCAGAGTAAAGTTTCAAAGATATGAGAGAGACTGTGATTTGCATCAAGTTATGCAGCAAGAGTTACAGGCAATCCTGTGCTTGAAATACTGAGGCTTTAAGGGACTGTGAGCTAGAGCAATGTTTTCAGCAAGTGAAAAGTCCGTGGTAAATCATATAAATGTGCTAGGAAAAAGAACAGTGCAAGTTTGTGCAGTTTTGAACAAAGTTATCAGTAGAGTGTGTAAATCGGATGCACAGTGGCTTGACCCAATTTCAGAATGTTGATGCGCAGGAGTGCTGCCGCTGCCATTACAGGGTGGAGTAGTAATGTAAACACATCAGCAGAGGAGCCATTTTGAAAGTGAAAGAAAGTGTTCAGTGATGTGGGACTTTCGATAACAGTAAGCATTTGTTTGTTTTTCTCTACAGTCATGGCCTCAGGACCAGCCCGCTACCCAGATCATGCCCGGGCTGTGGTAGCAGCAGAAGTAAACAAGTTAAGGGACACTGAGAGGTGTTACTACGGAGGACAACTGCCTCCTCATGTGGCAATTCCTGGATACCCAGTGCAAGTGTGCTTAATATGCTTAAATGCTGGAAGGGACGTCTTCATGGTAACTCACTGTTCGGGGTGCTTAGAGAAATATGGCTTGTTTAAAGCATCCAAGATTTGTTGGGCTCCCACATGGACAAAAGTTCAAGAATCTGCAGTTGGCAGCACACAGCACCAGCACCTGTTGGAGAAGGCCCCTTGGGGGAGTGTGGCATAAAGCTAGAGGGTGCAGATTTACAGACAGAACAATGTGTTGATGTTTCAGATTCTGGATCGCTGAGAGACAATTCAGGCAGAGCATCAGTAGACCCTTGCAGAGGGGGGTCTAGCCCAAGTCTCATAGGAGAAGACGAGATGAGGGAGGCCTTTGAATGGGAGGTTTCTACCTCCCCGCCCAATGAAGAGTGGATAGTCTCAGGAGTGAGGACGACTGCTCACTCCTGGGCACAGATTCTCAGTGAGGAAGAAGAAGAGGTGGAACCTATGTGGCCTTGTGAAAAAGGAACTGGTACATAGCCTCAAGCTCTTGCTTCAGTGGAATGAATGGAAGAGAGTGGTGATTCCACTACCATGGCTGTGCAAGAAGAAATCAGGGATCCATTTTTTGTCTCTTTGAGAATGCATGGCTGGCAGAACCAGGACTGGCCACCCCCAAGCCAGGCCAGAGGTCTCAGGTTGACCAAAGCTAGTAAAGAGGAGAGACTGGTTCATAGGAAGGCGAATGAAATCCATGGGATGCCATTTCCTACCTTTCCTTGGAGAGTCTGGGAGGAGATTGAGAACAGCAGGAAATCCTGGATCTGGGCCGAAGCAATGAAATGTGTGCATCCTGGTGCAAACAAGCATGTCAGAAACAGAATGTTTCATGAAAAATATAACCAGTGGAAAAGAGGCAGGACACTGTTAATGGACACTGTTTGAATAGTGGATGGAGAGGGACGTGAAACCTTTCACAGTGTGAATTATGTGCGCCCAGATGGGGTCATAATTCAAGCTCTTGACCCGTTGTGCTTTTGGCAACAATGCAAAGACCTCCCTGCAAATGTGCCCATGCCTACCAAATGGAAAGCAGAGCAGTGGTAGCCAGTGCTGCCACTCCAGCCATGGCAGTGCCTTTGTTGTTTCACCAGTATGGACGTCCAGGACTCAGGTGCCCCATATTCATCAGTTCTACAGTGTACTGACTTTCCAGAATCCATCAACTGACCCACCAGATGACTTCAGGTCCAGAGAGGACACCAGCCCAGCTGTATCCTGATTCACCACCTGGTAATTGAATGACGTCAGACCAGCTGTTTTCCTTTTGTTCCTGTTCCAAGAGTTCATCTCCAAAGATGACATCAACCCAGCAGTTTCCAGATGTTCCTTCCTGTCATTCCCGGAAGATGTCCACCCAGCTGTATTGGAAGAATGCTGCCAGGGAGAGTCTTCATCTGAGGACCAGGTCGGTGTTTTGTTCATTCTACAAGGGACTGGTAAGTCCAAACTTTTCTATTCTTATGACATTGCAGTACACACCCTACACTAGCAGACTCCAGATGTTTGAACTGTCCTCAAAGACTCTCCCCTTCAGGACTTTGGCCTGCTAAAACCGTGCTTCACCGGGCTCTGGCCAAGTAACTGAGAGAAAGCAAAAGGTGTCTCAGAGCAAATCCGTAGAGGTGAATTTGGTTACTACTGATGGGGGGGTCTCCCACCTCTCGCTCCCATAATTCATACCCGGCCATTTCTCTGGACAATGAACAACTCATCCTGTAAAGCTTTGCAATGTAGATTCTTGCTAAATGTATTTCACATTTCATCCACTTGTCTTACTTCCCATTTGTGCTGGACTTGAACATACTTTTAAGTGGCATTGTCCATTACTCTAGACCCCCCACTGAGTTAAGCAGTCCAATCCCTAATTTCCTTCAACTCTTTGTGCTGGACTTGAACATACTTGAATTAAGTGGCATTGTCCATTACTCTAGACCTCCCACAGATTAAGCAGTCCAATCCCCACTTTCCAACTGTACTTGGCTGTCTTTTTCCTGACCCCACAGTAACAGTCCCTTTAGTTTCCTTCTGTTCAGGTGAAAACACTTGGCCCTTTTTCAGAGCAGGTGCCCCACAGGTGTTTTCTCTACAAGGAATTTCTTTCTTAGAGCTTCTGGTGCCTCAGCACAACTTGAACAGGCAACTTCTTTTGCTTAGCTGGACCCAGGGGGGTTGCCCCTGGAAAACAGGCAAAAACCTTCCCCCCATCCCCTCAGGGATGGGGTTCTTGAACCATTGAAAGTGGTCTCCACCACTTCAATTACCAGTTCCTGTGTTCCTCTTCAGGTGGAAACACACACCTTACACAAAAGTAGCTCTGAAACAGAGCTTAAAGCTCTGAGAGCCTGCACACACTCAGCTGCACTACAGTCTCTCACTCAGACTGTACACAGACTGACTTCAAATTCCCCAGGGTTCTACTCTAACCTCCAACTGCAACATTCCAGTGTGGCTTATGCAGCTGCGACAGTTCTATAATGATATCATTCCCTCAGTCTCAGCTGAGACTGAGAACAGAGTGAGACAGTGTGAAATCCATTTAACTGGAGTTTCACAAGCTGCCTTCCCTGCCTACCACTAGGTCTTACTGGGATTCTAGTAACCTTGGGTAACGGGGGGTTACACTTAGATTTAAGTAAAGCCTTTGACACAATTGATCACATCCTACTATTAATCAAACTTAAAGAACTTAGCTTGAATAGCCCTTCAGTAAGCTGGTTCTCTAGCTACCTTACTAGCAGACTACAACATATCAAAGTTGATGGGCTGCAATCTTCCCCACTTCCACTCACAAGAGGGGTCACACAAGGCTCCAACCTAGGGCCATTATTATTCACTATTTACATTAATTCACTAAGAAACAACATTCTAAACCCTAAACTCATACTTCCAAAGTTAGAGAGTGCAATAGAACCTCTAGCACTAGGTAAATAAATAGTATCAGTGAGGACCAAAAAATCAAAAGGAGCACTTTAAAGTAGTGTTTTCACTGAAGCACTCTTTTGATTTTAGTCTCACTAACTATATTGAACTACTAATGCTATTGCGCCTCTAACTTGGAAGTTTGTCTGTTATTTGGGCTGTACGCCCTTCTGAGAGCTGCATGGTTATTTACTGGACTATCTGTTCGTGGTGTCTTCGTCTGGATTTTCTGTTTTTGCCCCTGTATTTCACTGCTGAACGTGGACGCTGCGAGGGGGTAGCGTCTGTTCCTTAAATTTCAAGTAACCGCTGGTGATTTATTTGCTGCAAGTTACCTCGGTCTAAGGTAATTTATTCTTCACTCGAGAAATTGTGATAATGAATGCCACACCTGGAGCAACCTGTTCGAGTAAAGATATTGACCGAGATTGGGTGAGAAGTGGACCTGTTACGTTCGAAGAAAGGAGAAGAATTCTCAGAAAAAAATTAAATCAGGCACAAGGTACGTCTCAGGATACTGTGAACTCTGATACAAACATCAGGAGTGATTTTGTTAAGCTGTAATCTTTATTGATTAAGGACACAGAGATAGTGTTTAACATTAGCACCCTTGAAGAGTATTTAAATCGTGAACAGGCACCGAGAGGCTTAAGGGTCTCTATAATTCCTTCCTGTGGCCTGGATAATTTTGCTTTCAAAGAAGAGTAGTTGAAAGCTGCAGCGGATTGTTCCAAAACCTTCTTAGAGCTTCTGATTAAAGATGATTTAATTAAATATGCAGAGCTACAAAAGGATTTAGATCTCATTGAGGATACTGTGTTAAAATATAAAGACTGTATCGAGTTCCATAACTTCAATACACAGCTAAATAATAAAATCAGAGAACATGAAGCAGATGAGATACAAAGAAAGATCAATAAATTAAAAAGGGATGCTAATGATTTTGAACACGGTAATATCCTGAATTGGGGCAGAGTTCATTCACAGAGTTGTGGTCGGTCTAAATCGAGGGTCAAATTCTCTAATAAGAGCAGTAACTTAAGGACTGAAACGGCTGCAACAAGAATGAAAGAAGCTAATATAAAACAATTGCCACAGAGAAAGACAAATTTTCAGAAGCGCCCTGCCCCACAAGATGCAATAAAAGAAAGACCAGGAGAGGAAAGCGTGGGGGAGGGCACAAGCGCAAACAACGGAACAGAATGGATTTTGAGAGAGAGAAAACAGAACATTGTTTACAGATATTAAATTTGTCGAGCAAAACCTTGGATGCATATGAGGAAGGAGTTCTAAAGAAAGGTCTTAGCTTCATCCCTACCCCACAGGTGAATCCTTTTCAAATTTATATAGATCTGCAGAAGTTCTTCAGAAAGCTGCATTTGAAGGTACACTTCCTGATACAAAATCAAGAGTCTGACATGGGGTTTATTAATCCAGAAGTTATGACTGTTTCCGATGATTCTGACCTGGATTTATTATTATTAGAGACAGATCGTCTTGCTAGAGAAAAAAAACTGTTGAATATAATTTTGATACTGCGGTCGGAACTTTGTTTGACTTTGATGTGTCCGCATGTTCGAGTCCCACTGGAGAGAGAGAGCTGAATTTGGACAGGATCTTGATGCTTTAGAAAATCTATTAATGGAACATAGTGTTAATGCTACTCCTACATCTACACCAAGGGGTAACATCATCCTTTGTGTGGGACATGATTTTAGGACAAGGAGAAAAAATTATTTTCGTCCTGTGTCAGAATTTTGCCCAAAATCATTTAACAACACTATACAATCGTATGAGAAAGTTGTGACCAAGCAAGTATTTGATTTACTACACAAAAATAGCATACCTAAAAGGTTTAACCTTAGACAAAAAGAACAAGAGGCCTTAGATAATATCTGTCAAGATAAAACTATTGTGTTGAAACCTGCAGATAAGGGGGGCAACATTGTTATCATGAATAGAGAGATGTATGTTGAAATGGTACAAAAGTTACTATCAGATCAAACTAACTATAAGTTACTTTCTAGCAACCCAATGTCTGATTACAGGAAAAGCCTCAATATACTTCTGAGAAAAGCAGTGACCGAAACCTATATTTCTGAGACAGAATTAGTTTTTTTATGGAAGGAGTTTCCTGTCGTTCCGAGTTTTTATGCATTACCAAAAGTGCACAAAAACAAGGAAATGCCTCCTGGATGTCCCATTGTTGCAGGTATTGATTCTTTAACTCAGAACTTAGGCAAGTTTATTGATTTTTTCCTACAGCCATTTGTTTCTAACCTTATTTCGTATATACAGGACAGTTCTGACTTACTAAGGAAGTTACAAGAAATTGAATGGAATAGGGACTTCGGTTGGTTAGGGATTGATGTGGAGTCCCTTTATACTAGCATTCGTCACGAGGATGGTATCAGAGCTATAAAAGAGTTTTTATGACTGTATGAAACAAATGATGACATACCAATAGAATTTATTTTGGAGTCACTGACATTTATTCTTACACATAACTTTTTTGAATTTGAGGGTACTTTCTATCAACAACAACGCAGCACGGCTATGGGAGCCTCTATGGCTCAAGCTATGCAAATTTATTTTTGGGAGTTAGGAGATGAAATATGTACTAGATGGGAACAGGAATGTTTTCTCAAAAATATAGTGAAATGGTACCATTTTATTGGCGATATTATTTGCATTTGGAAAGGAGATGAAAAGAAGCTTGCTCCTTTATCGACTACTTGAATAATAATGAATTAAATTTAAAATTTACATATACTTTCAATTCAGAGTTTGAACTTTTGGATTTGAATCTTTCAAGTGAAGATATTGGTAATAATGTCTTTGATATTAAATCAAAGACATTTAGAAAGGGACAACCTACAAACTCCTTACTACATGCTGATAGTACCCACCCCAAAACTAAAAGAATCTATTCCTTTCAGTCAATTTATGCATATTAGAGCGGAACTGTAGTACAGGCGTAGATTTTGAGATCAATCGAGGAGTTGTTATCTAGATTTTAGATAGAGGCTATGATGAAAAACTTCTTGTTGACACTTGTGAAAAGGTTAGAGGGATGGATAGAGAAAAAATCTTAGAAAAAAGAACTAACACTACTGACCCTGAGGTGTGTAGCTTTGTTACTGAATTCAATCATATAGCAGGATGTGTAGGCAATATTATACATCAGTACTGGCCTATATTGATGGGGGACGAAACAGTGGGACAAGCAGTAGGCTCTAAACCCTGTGTCTCATTTTGTAGGGCGAAGAATATCAAAGACAAAGTGGTACATAGCAGGGAGAGGAAGAGTGGTGTTTCGGACATTGGTTCCTGGATACCTGAAAGAACAAATGGATTTTTCACTTGTAAAAGGTGTAATATTTGCAAGTATGGTGTGACGGGAAAAACCTTTCAACATCCTAAAGAACAAGATGCTAAAATTGACATACGGGAACTAATTACATGCGATATATCGTAAGTAGTGTATGTGCTATGGTGTTCCTGTGACCTGCTATACATTGGTAAAACTGTAAGACCCTTAAAACAGAGGATCAAGGAACATGTCAGATCCATCCTTAATGGACATCAGGACACTCCTATTGGTATGCACTTTGTCCTGCATCATAATTCCACTCTGGACCATTTGAAATTTATGGGACTTGAACATATCTTGAGTTTACCTTTAGGAGGGAACAGAGCGAATAAATTATTAACTAGGGAGTGTATGTGGATTTTCAAAATGAATTCCATCAGGCCAAATGGCCTTAATGAGAAAAGGGATATTAAACC
The DNA here is from genome assembly GCA_016271365.2 of Neoceratodus forsteri. Taxonomy (NCBI): domain Eukaryota; kingdom Metazoa; phylum Chordata; order Ceratodontiformes; family Ceratodontidae; genus Neoceratodus; species Neoceratodus forsteri. The sequence goes on along the minus strand of CM028134.1, from coordinate 795,267,787 downwards.
ATTTCTCAAAGACTAGAAGAATTTCACAGTCTGACTCCTTTGAATTTAATGATATCTTTGACTGCCCATTTTTGTAGCCTTGTGCTAAAATAATTGTTTTGTATTGAAAAGTATTAATTTTACTTAATTTTTCTCCTTTTTGTCTCTTTTATAACATGATTCCGGTTGAATTTCTATCTACAATACCTGATTCTTTTCCAAAATCTATAAATGTGCTTCTAAAAACATCAAGGAACAAGGAATTTTAAGAAATCTTGAAAATTGTTGTTAGGTTTTGTTTAAATTATGAGAATTCACTGTTTTTTCTTTTTTGTTCATTATTTGTAGTATGTTACTTTAAATGATTTAGCCATAGGCTCATTAATTTTTAATTAATCTAACATTTATAAGTGCGTTAATGATTGGTTCTGGTACCCCCTTTGAAGACTCGTGAGAGTCGAGGCGCTAGGGGTGTTTTCTCTTCTTGTAGCAATCACCTTGCACTAGCTGTTTATTGTACTTTGATTTGTGTAGACCTTATTAAAGTAAGAGTGTTTTTTCACTTTAAAGCGCTCCTTTTTGATTTTTGGTCCTCACTGATACTATATATTTACCTAGTGCTAAAGGTTCTATTGTGCTCTCTAACTTTGGAAGTTTGTCTGTTATTTGGGCTGGCCGCCCTTCTGAGAGCTGCATGGTTATTTACTGGACTATCTGTTCACGGTGTCTTCATCTGGATTTTCTAAACCCTAAACTCCACTTCTTTGCAGATGATACTGTGCTGTATACATCTAAACCCTCCTTATCTGATGCTAGCACTGAGTTGCAGGCTGATTTCAACCAGCTACAATGCAACCTCCTCAATTCCAAACTACTGCAAAACTAAAGTAATGTACTTTCTCCCATCACAGCCATCAACACCCCTACTCCAGCAAGCCACACCAGTCCCATTACAACCTTCCCTAGGAGACTCACTCAAGACTGTCTAAAAATGTAAGTACAGTCGATTACACTTTTGTGCCATTCGGTTGTGTGCACATTTCGTTTGTGTGCACAAATTTCCCAGGTCCAGATTCATTTCCTATCTACCACCATGTTCGAACAACCTGATGTATGCATACTGTACCTATTTTTGCTTGTGTGCACACATTTTTCTGATCTGCTAGTGGTCATTGAGCTCCAGTTGTTAGTGTTAATCACTGCTTATCACTCACTAATTGCCTTCCACGGTTGTACAAAGTTTACCTATAACAAGGTGATCACATAACAATGAAATTAGGTGCAGGTCTTAACTAGTGCCAAACTGCCTGTTGAAAAAGCAACTGAAAGCTCAGCGGGATTCAGATTGTTAGTGAAACATGGAGCTACCGAAGCTAAAGCGTAATGTCCTGACCCTGGAACGCAAGGTAGCATCTCTTGATAAAGCTCTCCTACCGGGTTTATCCTGTAAAGACCTCGCTAATGAGTTCAGGATTGATGTCTCATGTGTAGGGCGCATATTAAAAAACAAAGAGACAATCTTGCAGGAATGGTGTGCTGGTGGCAAAAAAGACCGCAAAAGGAAACGAGATGGCAAGGATTGCAGGAGATCGATCTACCGACTATCCCCATGGTTACCTCACCTGACGGAATGCTGGTGGCACAGTTCAACGCATTTGTGGCCGTAGACAGCGATGAGCCAGCCAGCGGGGAGTTAACAGATGTGGACATTTGTGCCACAGCTTTGGATGCAATGGAAACACCAGATGAAGAGGGTGAGGACGAACCTGAGGTTACCACTCCTTCAACTGCGGAGGTATGGAATATGATGCACAAAATACGCCACTATGTAGAACACAGGGAACAGAGAGACTTCACAAGGTTTTATCATTTAGAAAAAAAAAGGCTGAACTTTTAAGCACTCGCACTTCCAAACAGACCACTATAACTGACTTTTACAATAATGACATGCCTGTTTTGTAAACTTTTTTAAACTTTTTTGAACAATGTTGCTAATGCATTAAATGCTCTTTTACACTCATTAAAGTAATTGAACTAACTGCTATATTGTGGGGGTGATTGTTTACCAGTGCTTCAACAGCATTGCATTTCCCGGTCTCCCGTTTTCATTCATTTTCATTTGTGTGCAATTTCGGTTGTGTGCACACTTTCTGGCGGTCCCAGCTATGTGCACACAAGCGAATTTGGTATCTCAGAATCTGGTTAGACAGTAAGCTGTCATTTGCTGTGCACATTGAATCCCTCACCAAAAAACTAAAAATTAGGCTGGGATTTTTCTATAGAAATAAATCCATTTTCCCCACAGACACCAGGAAAAGGCTAATACAAGCCACCTTCCTCCCCATTGGACTACATGGACATTATTTACAACAGCAGCACAGCATACAACTTACACAGACTAGACATCCTGTATCACTGTACCTTACATTTTATAACCAATGCACCCTTTAGAATGCATCACTGCGCCCTTTACTCAGTGATCAGCTGGTCATCCCTTGCTACTAGAAGATTGCTTCACACTGGCACCAGGGCTCTCAAAGTCCTACTGAACAAACTCCCACCATATATTACTCCCCTTTATCACCAATCGCACAGCCACTATGCCCTCAGGAAAAATTTGTACATCTTTCTAGACGGCCCCAAATCCCGCACTCTCTATGGTACAGCAGCAATCGGTCATGCCACCCCGACCACCTGGAATAAAATACAGGGCTCCCTCAAGCTCTCTGGACTAGTCTCCCTAAACTTTTTAAAATCCTTGTTCAATAAGGCACTTATGGAAACTTGCCTTCACTGCAATAGCTAGCCCTCCTAAATAGAGCAAAGTTAGTACAATATGAAATTGTCTCCAATTAGCCATCCCTCTTCCTTCCCCCAGTATTTGTTTGATTATTAAAATACATAGTTGTAGTTTGCATTACTTGCCTGCTACAAATGTGTGACTGCTTCCTCAAAATCACCTGTATTGTATGCCATTGTTTTATTGTTCCTGCATGTATCCATATTGTATACCAATTATCGTATCTGTATTGTTTGTCAATATTGTATATTGCCTTCCCTTGCACTTTTATATCACAATGAAATGTACATGCTCTCAGTTGCACACCTGGGCGCCTTTGCCCTGTGTATATATGAGTGTATTGTACATGTTATTCATGTGTATATATGAATGTATTGTAAATATTACTCATCTGTTAGTTGTGTATTCTGGTGCTGTACTGTTTTTACTGTTTTCCCTTAATATTTGTATTATATCTTTTCCCTTAAGATTTGCATAATTTCTGTTGCTATATTTCAGTTTTGTTTCAAAGACCAGGTCCACTTTGTAAATGAGTTTCACTCAATGGTGTTTCACCTGGTTAAATAAAGATCGATTGATTGATGTATAACATTGTCCTAACAGGATCTTCTTGTAAATGAGCATGCTCAATGGAGTTTTCCTGCCAATAAACTTGAACTTGAAAGGTGATTTTGCAGTCATTTGGTGAATTCACCTTTCGGGCGGGATTTGAAAACTGCTCCTGCCTTTGTTCATGAGGTGGGATCATAAGAAAGTTATGTTGAAAATTTGGGGTCAAAATATGCAAAAATGACTGGCTCGGTGGAGCTGAGGGTTGAGGCATTGGACACCACACCTCAATCCATGCCGGTGACCCGGGTTCAGGAATGAGCCTGGGACATCGGGGGTCTGCAGGGGAAAACTGGGATCGAGCATCCAATGACTGCTCTCCCAGTCCTGGGGAAAGGGTGGGTTCCACACCACGCTCTGGCAGTCCCTGGGGATGTGTGGGTGTCAAAGGGGGGGAGTATGGCGGACGTCTGCACGTTGGTGCACAGACATCATTGCATGTCCGTGCTCCCATTGGGGGAAAAATGGAAAAAGGCTAGGCATGACAGAGCAGCTTGATGGCTGCACCCTGCCATGTGGGGAGGACTGTCATGGAATGGTGATGGGGGGCTCAGCGCCGGTCCAGCTGGCAGGGATAGGGGAGCCTTCCAGCAGGTCAGTCACGGCCGTGCCGGATCACCCCATCTTGTGAGTGAGCCTGCTGCTCTCCCCATGGGCAGGGCCAGTGGCTGTATGCCCCCGCTGGTAGGCGCTGCAGCAGGCACATAAAGAAAGTTGCGATAAAAAAAAATATGCAAAAATGGCAAAGTTATCATTTGTTGCAATTTTAGAAATGTTAAATATATTCACCTGAGATTTTCAACATAGCCTTCTTATTACTCCACTTCATGTATGTCACAGCTGTCATTTTTCAAATCCTGGCCAAAATGTGTTTTTGCACCTGTGTTGCAGAATTGCATTGCAGTTGCGCAGAATTACATTTTGGCAGGAATTAGGACATTTTCTGTACTAGGTACATGAGGTGGGGTAATAAGATGGCTATGCAGACAATTTGGTCACTGTTGTTCTATAAATGGAAGCACAGGGCCCTGAGGGGCCCTGTGCTCTCACAGCTACATTCAGATATGCATCTATGGAGGGTTGGGCATACAGGGCCCAGAGGGCCTTACGCTCCCACAGGCAAAAAAGGATATGATTATACCATCTCAAAAAGTAAGGAAATAAATAGCAAAAAACTGTATTAATGCTGTAGTTAGGATTAAAGTAACAAAAGTAGGAAAATGTGGTGTTAGGGTTTCCAACCCTAACACCCCACCCTGCACACACCAACAGGCATCGGGAGCGTGCCTTGGGGTTGTCAGCCCTAACGCTCACCCCATTCTCCTGTACTGCACCCATCTCAGTCTATTTACTTATAGAATGAGGTGAGCATTAGTGATGATGATCCAAGGCACACCCCAATGCCTGTTGGTGTGTGTGCAGGAATGAAAGTGAGCATATTAGAATTAAAACCCTAATGCCACATTTCCTACTTGTCACTTTCTAACTAGAACATTAACAAAGTTTTTTGCCATTTATATTATTATACATCAGATTCAGCACCTTAAACAAGAGCGTTTGCAATTGCAAGAACATATGCCTCAAATCTCCTATGCTACCATCATTTGCCAAATCTCATTTACACCTTCTGGCAGATCAATAGCTTTGTGTCATCATGTATCCAGAGTGTCAATATTCAACATGTTCAGGCTCCATGCCTGTATTAGTTGCTGCACCAACTGCTTCTTTGCTCATTCTCAGTAATACATAGAATCTTTTATGAGCTTTAAACCACTACTGTTGTAGCTCTCAGCAAAATATTGGAGCATGTCAGTCAGAGGAAGGTTGTGAGAACTGAAGCACCGGAGCATGTGGCTGGCCAAGGCTGTTCCTGGTCTGGGTATAGTTTTAGCTCATTAGGCACCTTTATACGACAGGCTGTGCACTACAACGAGTGGTAAAGAACAACTGGAACATGAACTTTTCTATCATGTAGAGGCAGTCTGCACCGCATCATGGTGATCGTTCGCTGGCCAGGCATTCCTATTTCACTTGGTTCACCATTACATTGCATTACATTCCCCTCTTGAGTGCTGCTGTGTATAGGGAGTGCAACATTCCAGGGATACCAGAGAGAGTCTTGCATGACCCTCCGTGATCCCATATTGCTTGCCAATTCCACGCTTCCCTATGCTGTTCCCAAGACTTATGCCAGCAGTATTGTGCCCAGATTTAGCTACATATATCTTCTGATACTAGAAAGAAAGCTGAACTCAGGCAAGTAGGCAGTTTTTAGAAAAGGGGGCTGAAAATGCTTTACAATGGCTCAGAAAGTGGGGCTGTGATACTGGGCATGCACTTATCCATATTCATCTACTCCTTGGGACAGGTAGTCATCAGACGTTGATCCATCCCGATGTTCTCCTTAACACGTGCAAAAGAGGCCAAGGAACTGGGGTGTTATGTGTACATGGAGACACCCATTTTTACCCAACTACGCTGGTAACTAAGTGTTAAAGGGGTTTCTGAGATAATTAAAGTGGGGGAGGTTCCAACATTACCAGTGCCTGTGGTTACAGGACATGACTTTCCTGTTTTTTCAGAACTAGTCGAAGAAGAAGTTATACCCCCCACACATACACACATACACACACACACACACACACACACACACACACATATATTACAGCAGCTAAAAAAGGCCAAGTCCTATTGGATATTTTTCCCTTTCCTATTGAGGACTATTTTACCCCAGGTAAAAATAGGAAAACAAAGAAGGAGAGGAGAAGAGAAGAGTGTAGCAGAAATGGACATTGGAACACTGTACTAGTGCTGTTAATGATAACAAACATGACACAACATGTGATATGAAAAATGTATAGGTTACCCCTGGTATAGCCAATGATCAGCAGCAGGATGTTAGTCGGAAACCCATGTATGCCATGCTAGGGGTGAAGCAAGAATTAGGGAAGCCCAGAGGCATCCAACATAAAGATATGTTGTACAGATCCTGCATCAACCCCTTGACCTAAGAACAAGTAGAACAAGTGGTGGTGCCCAAAAAGCATAGGGGAGAGCTTTTACGCCTAGCCCACAATATTCCAGTGGCAGGTCATGCAGGTAGTGACCATACCTTGGCTCAACTGTTGTATAATTTCTTTTGGCCTGCTATTCATGAACAAGTGGCTACTTACTGTCAGGCCTGTGCTGAGTGCCAGAAGGTAGCAGACATAACACATAAAGACAAGGCTCCCCGGTGCCCCTGCCTATAGTGAGTAAACCAACCAACCACATAGCTATGGATATCATAGGTCTACTGGAACACAGTACAAAAGGTAATTGTTTTATAGGATCATAGAATCTGTCGGCAGATAAGAACCATATAGCCCACCTAGTCTGCCCATTTCCTTACTCACTGCTGCAGCCCCAGATCCTATTTGATCTGCGGCCCTTCTGTTCTGCACATCTCCAGGGTACCCTTATGTCTATCCCATGCACTCTTGAACCTCGTATTGTTTTCACACCCACCACTTCTGCTGGTAGGCTGTTCCACGGCTTCACCACCCTTTCAGTAAAAAAGTACTTCCTAACATTACCACTGAGCCTTCTACCCTTCAGCTTCATATCATGCCTCCTTTTTCTTGTGCAGAGTTTTCTCTGAAATATGCTTTCCACCTGTACCCTGTTTATTCCCCTAAGGTATTTGAAAGTCTCTATCATATCTCCCCTCTCCTTTCTTTCCTCCAGTGAATAGATATTAAGGTCCTTAAGTCTTTTCTCATAGGCCGTCTGGTGCAGTCCATGTACCATCTTCATTGCTTTTCTCTGGACTGCCTGTAATTTGTCAATGTCCTCCAGAGATGTGGTCTCCATAACTGGACACAGTACTCCAGCTGAGGCCTCGCCAGTGATCTGTACAGTGGCATCACCACCTCTTTCCTCCTGCTTGTTATGCCCCTCCCTATGCATCCTGACATTCTGTTTGCTTTCCCCGCTGCCTTTTCACACTGTTTGGTCACCTTCAGGTCATCAGATATGATAATCCCCAGGTCTCTTTCTCTCCTGACTTGTGATGTGATGTTTTATCCTTGTGATACGCAATTATGCCACAAGCTATCGTGAAGCAGTCTCATTACACACTGTAACAACTCCTATAGTTGTTGGAGAGCTGGCCTATATCTTTGGCAGGATGGGCATTCCCCAGAGATTTTAACTAACCAGAGCAGCAATTTTATATCAGCTGTTTTAAAGGAGTTATATCGGTTGCTGGAAATATCTGCTGTCAGGACTTCCTCATATCACCCCAGACAGACAGCCTGGTCGAATGATTTAATCAGACCCCAAAAAAGATGCTTCATAAGTTTCTGGAAGGAGAAAGGAAAAACTATGACCAATTTTTGCCCTGTCTCTTGTTTGCCTATTGTGAGGTGTCCCAAGCCACCACAGGGGTCTCCCCTTCTGAATTTCTATATGGATGGTATTCACGGGGTCCATTGGATATAGAGACCTGGGAGGAAAACGTCGCTCTTAAAGAAGGCATCACCTCTTATATACTAGCATTAAGAGAAATGCTAGTGAAGTGTGCTAAGTTGGGGCATGGGAACCAGCAAGGGGCCAAACTGAAGCAGAAGGGGCAATATGATCAGGGAGTGAAAGATAAATCATTTGAAGCTGGTGAAAAGGTGTAACTGTTACTGCCGTCCAGTGAAAACAAGTTGATGAAATGGCGGAGCTCCTATAAAGTGATTATATGAACAGGTCTGGTGAATTCTAAAATTGAGACACCAGGTAGAAAAAAGTCCCTCCAAAGTGTACTATGTCAACTTGTTAAAGGCTTGGGTAGAAGAGAACCCACATTGTTGGTTCTTCCAGAAAAAGAAGAAGGGGACTTTGAAACTGCTTACAAAAGACTGGAAATGCCTGATCCATGTATGTCCCAAGATACATGTGACTGTCTCCTTAAGCACCCAGCAGGCCACAGACATTACTACCCCAATCTGGAAGGTTGATCAGAGTTTCACCACTGAGCTAGGCCGTGTCAGAGGTGTCAAACATAAAACTGTCACCGGTGCTGTGAGAAATATACATAAAAAAATCCATGTAGGTTACCAGTACAGCTGTGGAAAGAAGTGATTCACAAGGTAAAGAAAATGAAAAAGCTGGGTAGAATAGAACCATCTGAAAGTGTATGGGCCTACTCTACCCCCTTGATGACACACTAGGTGTGAAGCCAGTCAGGGAACTTTTATCTGCAAGTGTTCTCTGTGGAGTTTGGAACAATGGTATGCTTTTAAAATTATTCAATAAAGCCATTTTATACTGTCTGTGAACTGTGCTGTTTTTGCCAGTACCTGTTAACTTATCTTTACGTGCACACTCATTGTAACTGAGCTGTTTGGCTGCCTTTTTCTGCTCTATAGTTGCAGTGGCTAAAAAAAGAGGGTGGCATCCAAATTTGCTTTGATTTCTGGAAACTGAATCAGCTCTCTGAATTCAATGGCTATCCAATGCTAAGAAACAATTATCTGACTGACAGATTGGAGGACCAACTATATCAGCATGTTAGACCTCATGAAAGGGTATTGGCAGGCACCCCCTCCAAAAAAAGGAAGAGGAAAAAAAGTACAGTTACGTTACGTAAGAACTTACCTTAACGGTAGATCTTCAAGAGGATCTTTTGCAGCAGGCCACATCTGTAGGACTATTACTGTCAGGCACTAGGACCACACAGAAACCTTTCTAGCTAGCAGTCTACCAGGGGGCCGTGCATGACAACATTAAATGCTGACATTACTCCTCCTCTATAGACGTGGGCAGTCCTGCGCCCTCCTCAATTCCCCCACCAGAGACCATAAGCAGAAAATCTCCTGCTGGGGAACCGAGGAAGGCCAGAGGTTCCCACCATTGCAATAAAGGTGAAACAGAAGGTGAACCGACATGGAGAAAGAGAGACAGAGGCAGAGAAGCCCTCTTGCTAAGGGAGATGGAGGAAGTCATGGTTCTCATTTTAGGGGTTTTTCCCTCTACAATAATTTTGGTGCTTTATTGCAATGTATTTTTGGTCACAGTTTTGTTTCTGTCAAGTATCTATATTTTTTCTGCACATGTAGGACTTGACAATGTATTTATCTTCCTTCCATCTTGGTCTGACATTTGTTCAATTAATTCAACAAACTCTGTCATATTATGTAGCACTAAATTTCACTTTTTTAAATTGTCCTACTTTAAAAGTTTCTGTTCTCCCAGAAAAAAATTCTAAACATCCTTTATTATGGTTTTACCTTTGTTTCACGAGTATGCTACTTTTTGTGGGTAGCGATACTGAATTGAACCCAGGCCCACATTTTCATTCTTTAAAGGGAATCCATGTTTCCTTATGAAATTATTGTAAAGGTTACTATGAGGATCCAGAATGTAAATTGCTAGGTTATATTTAGAAAATGTTTTTAGTAAGACAGAAAAATGCTTTTTAAATAGGCTGTGGAGGTATCCATTTTGTGGACAGGAAGGGTGTTGTGATGATGTCATTGCCTCACCAGTGTTAACAGTGTGCAGTGCAGCAGGTGAGAACAGTTCGACTGTGCTGTCAGGGATTCCATTATATTCTGAGGAACACCCAGGATTTTATGTTTGGCAGAGTGCAAGAAAAGACTCCAGTGCTTCTCTTCATGGTAGAACAGAATACCTGTCTGTAGGAGCAGTTTGTTTAACCTGCTTACTTGCATACTGTTAGAGCTGGTGAGGCAGTGACATCATCACAGCACCCTTTCTTTCCACAGAATGGATGGCTCCACGTCACAGTTTTAAATGTATTTTTCTGTCTTACTGAAAACATTTTCTAAATATATCCCAGCAGTTTACATACTGGATCCTCATAGTAACCGTCACAATAATTTCATAAGGAAACATATGGATTCCCTTTAAGCATCTGTCGCTCTAATATTCAAAGCATACTACCCAAAAGAGATTTATTGCAATGCTGGGTTGCTTCTAACCACCCCTCCATTTTTGCAGTTACAGAAACTTGGCTAGACTCTTCCATCACGGATTCTGAAATCAGTCTTCCCATTGACAATGTTTTTAGATCTGATAAAAATAGACATGGGGTGGTGCTGCTACTTTTATTCGTTCGTCATTTACTTGTTCGCTTGTGAAAACTGAAACTACGTGATGTGATCAATGCATTTTTTGTTTCCCAAAAGTTGCCAGCTAAGGAAATATTAATTGGCAGTGTTTACTGCCCTCCTAAATTTAAAGCTACTTCATTTTCAAATTTACAACACTTGATTAGTTCACTTGGGGATTTTCAACACACCATCCTTTTATGGGATTTTAATGCAAATTGGTCCTCTAGTAAGGGCCTAAAGCTGAAATCTCAAATGGCACCTTTAGGTTTAACCCAATTGATCTCTGAACCAACATGTTATGATTTAGTAAGACAGTTTTTTTTCTCTTCTAGACCTGATTTTGTTTTTCCTGACCTCCTAATCATTGCTTCTGGGTGTCAAGTGATCTTATTCAGTGATCATGCCCTTATTTACTGCTCACTAAATTTTTCCCTTTCTAAGTTTATTCCCAACACTATCAAATTCTGAAACTTTAAAAATTTTAACCTTGTAGCTTTTTGTTCTAGTTTACTTAATGTTGAGTGGGGGAAGCTGTTGTCACTTACCAATGTTGTCGAAGCATGGGACTACTTTTATTATTATTTTAGTTTAATTTCAAATCACCATGCCCCTTTTTTGGAAAAAAGAGTTAAGTCTCAACACACTCCCTGGATAACTCCTTTTGTTAATTCACAATTAAAGATAAGCGACAAATTGTATCAGAAGACAAGTAAATTGGATACTCCTGAAACTTGGCAGCATTTTTGAAAATTTCAAAATCACTGCAGTTCCTTAGTAACAAAATTGAAATCCTATTATAAAACCAATCTGCTAGACTGTAAATCTAACCCAAGAAAATTGTGGCAGCCACTGGATTCCATGTGGAAGGCTCCATCTGCCTCAAATACTTCCATTTTGTCCTACAATTGTCACACTGTTTACTCTAAGGAAAACATCAGTGGTCTTTTTAACAAATTTTTTGTAGAAGCCCCAAGCTTGTTATTGGAAAAGGCTGGGTTGTTCCCGCCAAGTCCACCTCTTGGGAACCTAGATTGTTTGCCCTCCTCGAGACCCAAATTCTATTTTAAATACATTAGTCATAAAGAGGCCTTTGATCTTTTATCATTTTTAAAAGAAGACTCTGCTAAAGGCATTGATAAACTTATATAATTTTCTACTAAAATCTAGCGCCAATATTATTATTACCCCTTTGTTAATGCACATATATAATTTGTCCCTTGCTACTCAAATCTTCCCATCTGCATGGAAACAGTCTGTTGTTGTCCCTTTACATAAGGGTGGAAATAAATTCTTGACCGATAATTATCGCCCCATTTCGTTATTACCAATACTATCAACATTTCTTGAAAGAATAGTTTATCAGCAAATGTCTCAATACCTACTTACTTACTTACCACATGCTTTTGCCTACTCAGTCCGACTTCCCAGCTCATCATTCTACTCAAACAGCTTTAACTGATTTTCATGATTCTATCTTGAAAGCTTTGGACAGGGGTCAATATGTTGGGAAAGTTTTCATAGACCTGTCGAAGGCTTTCAATGTAATAAATCACCATTTGCTTCTAAAATGACTGCTTGCTCATGTTTTTTCTTCAAATGTTGTGTCTTGGTTTTCATCATATTTACATGGAAGGTGCCAGGCCGTCTCTTGGAATGGGTGTCTATCCTCCTCTCTTCCTACAAACACAGGGGTACCCCAGGATTGTATTTTGGGTCCTGTTCTTTTTAATCTGTTTGTTGATTCTTTATCTTCAATAGTTAGGTATTCTAGACATTATGCTGATGATACTACTCTTTTCTATGCTCATAAAGACTTAAAGCTCCTAACTTCCACTTTTCAAACTGATTTTGATAATGTTGTTGATTGTTTTTCCTCTAATCTACTACTCTTAAATGGTAAAAAAAAAAATAATGCTATTTGGGTCAAAATCCCTTATCAATAATGTTCATTCCTTCTTTATGATTAAGCTAAAAAATGCCCACCTGCAGCTTGTTCATGAATTTAAATACTTGGGCCTGACATTCAACTCCACTCTTTCTATTAATGCTCACATTCACAATATCACTGTAAAAACCCATCAATGGTTAGGTCAATTGAGAAGGGCCAGACACTTTTTATCACTATAAGATAGGAAAATCATTGTGGTTCAGTCAATACTTCCAGTCTTGGATTATGATGATTCTATCATAATTCCAACATCATGGATCTCTCTTTAATTGACATGGTATAGTTTCACTTATTATAGTTCATTTTAAGTTGTTCAAAAAAACAAACATCACTGTACTTTTCTAACTCAACTAAACTGGTTGTCTCCCTCATCTAGACACTTACATCACTTGTTCACTCTGATTTATAAAACAGTAAATCATCAAACTCCAGTTTATCTCTCGAACAGACTATTAGCTTCTACTCATAGTCACAATTTAAGAGAAATTCCCAACTGGGGTTTATTTTTACCTAGATATCACTCTCATTATGGAAGAAACTGTTTTTCCTTTGATGCCCCTCTTTGTTGATATAAACTTCCACCTAAGTTATGAAACTCCTGGACACTATATATTTTTAAACACAACCTGCATGCTTATTAATTTTGTCACGTTTACTGTCATATCAACTTGAGGCATTCTGTAAACAAGCTTGTTCTCATGGAAACTATCCTGAAAATTTCTAACTTTTAAATAAAAAATAAATAAAAATGGCCTTCTGCAAGAGATCCTCTCAAAGATCTACTGTTACGGTAAGTTCTTACATAACTGTGCTATCTTCATTGAGGGTATCTCTTACAGCAGGCCACACATATGGAACAAATCCCAAGCAGTACTAACAGAAGAACCAATCTGTGTGGCTGGAGACTATAAACCTATGAAAGAAGGCCTTGGAGCCCAGCCAGGCCAAAGCCTGCCGTTCTTCTAGAAGCAGTGCACAGACTGTAGTTTTTAGTAAAGGTGTGGACAGAACTCCAAGTTGCAGCAGCACAAATCTCTGTGGCTGAAACATTCCTGAAGCCAGCAGCAGAAGTGACAATGCCTCTGGCAGAATGACCATGAAAAACACCAGGAAGTTCCTTCCTGTACTGCCTGTAACAAAAGATAATACAGTTGGCCAACCATTTGGACAGGCCCTGTTTGGAAACAGGAACACCCTCTTACACAGGGGTGAAAAAAACAAACATTTGCGAGGACTTTCTGCAGTCCTACACACTGTGTGTATAATAATGCAGGATTCTATGAAGATCTAGGGTATGGAGCAATGCTTCTTCTGGATGGGCATGCTCCGGATAGCAAAGTGGCAGGTGGCTTGATTGATTGATGGTAAACTTAAACACCATCATAGGAAGAAACTTAGGGTTAGTAAGCAAAGACACCCTGTCTTTGTGGAAAACCAAATATGGAGGCTCACAAATCACAGCCTAAATCATTTGAGCAGAAGTAATAGCAACTAAAAATAATGCTTTCCACAACAGAAAGTGTAGCTTGCATGTCACGGCCAGCTCATAAAGGAGTCAAAGTAAATTTGTTTAACACAAAATTCAAGTCCCCAAAAGGGACTGAAGTGCGGATAGGAGGCTTCAGGTGAAGAATGCCTCTTACAAAAATACAGAATAACCACAGTTGTGCCACCATATGGCCATCAACAGGCACATGGAAGGCTGAAGTGGCTGGCAGGTGTCCCGTAATAGAGGAGCCTGGCCCGAGTTCAAGAGGGTCAGTAAGTACTCCAAAACCTGACTCACTGGGGAAGTGAACAGACCCAGATAGTGGGAAGCTTTCCATAAGACAAAGAACTTCCACTTCATGGAGTAAGTGGTTCTGGTGGAGGGTTTTCTAGCAGCCACCAGCACTTCAGCCACCTTAGGGAACACTCCATATCCCACAATGGCTACGTCTTCTGGAGACAGGTGTGAAGGTGAAGTGACTAGAGGTCTGGATGGACCAGGGTGCCCTGTTCCTGGGAGAGCAAGCCTGTGCACAGGGGCAGTGGCACTGGAGGTTCTACCACCAGCTGCTGCAGTAAGGAGAGCCAGATCTGACAATGCCAGAAAGGGGGCAATGAGGATCAAGGTGGTCCCTTCCATCTTGAGCTTGATGAGCACCCTCTGTATAGGAGGGAAGGGAGGGAGGGAAGGCATAGAGGAAACTCCCTTTCCAAGAGTGGGACAGTGCGTCTCACCAGAGAACTCCAGGCCCTGGAACAAGTGAGCAGAAATGTGGCAGGTTTGCATTGAGTGGGGACACAAAACAGTCCAACTCAGGATGACCCCACCTGTTGAACGGGTCTTCTATGACTGAGGTCAGCAGTTCTCATTCATGCATCCTGCATGGCAATTGATAAACTGCCCAACAGGATGTTTTAGACACCTGGAACATGGATGGCTGAGAGTTCTAAACCATGTTTTAGAGCTCAGTACCATACCCTCATCACTTCATGATGCAGAGGGTACAAATGGAACCCCCCTTGTATGTTGATGTAATGAACTACACGTCTGCACCAGTAGAGGGCCCATGGACAGGTGAGTCTGGAAGGCTTACAAAGCATCCAGAATGGTCCTCATCTCTAGAACACTGATGTGGAGTGGAAGTCTCCATTCTGGACCATGTCCTTTGGGTCTGATGGGGGGTCCCAGAAGAACACCCCAGCCCAGCCCCGAAAGATCTGTGGTGAGAATATTTTTTTTTTTTTTTTTAGTCTTTGATAACCGGGTAAGGCCCACTAGGCACAAGTGCCTGTTTTCAGAGGCGACCTGGGAGCACTGGGCAGTTAACTGACTTGCTCAGAGTCACACAGTATGCAAGTGGAGGCTGTGAGAATCAAACTCAAGTCTAGTCTGCTGGATGTACCAAGCTTGTTCACACCTCGTTCCTCTAACCTCTAGGCTATACTGCCAGCCCAATCTGTTGAGGGGAGGAAAAAAGGAAGGGAACACCGTCGAAAAGTTATCAGGTTACCACCATCACAGTATTACCTTTTTGACAGATGCGGAGACCAGAACTTGTTGTTCTAGCTTGTCGGAGTGCTGATCCCACCGGACCCTCGGTGTCCATTGGGTATCCTCATGAGCAGCCTGGCTAGAGGAACCGTGACAATGGCTGCAGCCCTCAGGCCCAAGAGCCTGAGGAAGGCTCTGGCAGTAACATATCTGCTTTTGTAGAGCAGCTGGGCCTCAGCCACCAGGTGGCCCATCCTGCCCTGGGTCCAGAAGGCCATACCATGAACTGTGGCTAATACTGCCCCATGTACTGTAGGCATGGCAAGGGGTCAAGACTGACTTGGACAGATTTACCGTGATTTCCAGAGCCTGGAACAATTGTTTGGTATGCACCAGGGTCTGGTTGAAGTGTTCCCTGGACTGCACTTTGAGTAGCCAATTATCCAGATAGGGAAAGACATAGAGTCCTGCCCTCCAGAAGGTTGCTGCCACCACTGCGAGCATTTGGTAAAATCCTAAGAGCACAGGACAAGCCAAAGGGCAATACTCTGAACTGGTAGTGTTCACCCCCGGAACTGGAACCTGAGGTACTGCCTGTGGGAGGCACACACCTTGATATGCAGGTAGGCACCCTGCATGTCAAGGGAGCATATCCAGTCTCTCTGGTTCAGAAAGAGCAGCAGACCCTGTAAGGACACCAACCAGAACATTTTACACTGGAGGTCGCAGGAACGTTTGAATGTTATCCCCGCAGCACTGGAATGTGGACCAGGGGATAAGTGAACTGAATTGGAGGTAGCTCTGAAGGCCACCCTCAAGGCTCCAGAGTGTGACCTTTCTTCATAAGCAACAGGACCCCAGCATCCATAGGAAACTCCCGTCATCTGTCCAGGTGCCGGGAGGGTTGGCCCCTCACCACCACCTCCTGAAGTGATGGAGGGTGGGGGCAAAGTGGCAGTCATATTGAGACAGAGTCAGCAGCCAGAGCCACACCCCCACTTTGGGGGGATAGGGGACACCCTATGGTAGAGGTAGGAGCAGACAAAGCTTGTCCTGCCCGGCATGCTCCTAGATTGCAAGAGCCTGACTTGGACCTATGAGTGGCCTGACAAAAGGGGTCATGTCTGGGCCCTGTGATGGCTGTGATGGCTGGGTGCAGAAAAAGGTGGGCAAACCTCAGCAGTCACCCAGAAGCCTGCAGGATGGGAATACGTCCATCATGGCTGCCTCAAGGAGTTTGAAACTTCAGAAAAGGGCATGCAGGGGAGAATACTGCCCACAAAGGCAAACCCCGACACCCAGAGCCAAGGATGCCAATTCAGAGAGGTGCTAATTCCTGCTACCTAGCTGGGCATCAACAGTGATGAAAGCATGTCACACAAGAGCACTGCCCAATGGGCAGTGTACCATAGGGCCACCAAGCAACAGGCACAGCAGGGTGGCCATGGTCTCACAAGTGGCAAAAGGGGATGGGGGTACTGAAAGAAAGAGACCCCAAGCCCCCTACCAGAAATAATAGCCTCTCCCTAGGTTTCCGGGCATGGGCAAAGTGTATGAGGGCCCAGGCCAGGGAGGGCACCAGTGGTGCCCCTCTCAAAAGAAGGGGGAAGAACGGAAAGCCAGAATAGCAAAGAAATAGCCCAGGAAGCTATCTACTGGGCCTAGTAAGGGGTCTGCCCTCAGCAACCATCACAGTCTGGCCCAGGGACAAACGACTGGGTAGGAGAGAGATGAGCACCCAAATGGCTACCACATCCAAGGCAGAAAAAGCCAAAAGCCCTGGATACCCCTTGCAGCATGCTGAGCTATGTTCTCCATGCACCTGGGTGGGCTTAGAATCCAGAGCCCCAATTTCAGGTGGGGAAAGCTGAAAGACCCTTTACAGAAAAGGGAGGAATCGGAGGAGCTAGAATACTATAGCAGCAGCCATGGGAAACTACCAGCTGGAGCCCCCTCAAAGGGCTAGATCCACCACTGAGAGCGGGAAGGTGCAGGTGTATCCCCCCCCCCGACACCATCATACACCTCTCAGCAAACTTGGAGGGAGGATGAGCTCCCTAAATTAGGTCCAATGACCAGCGGGAGCTCCACAAAAATTGTGTCATCTGGGTTCGCAACGGGCTGAGGAGGTCAAGGTAGCGGCACCACAGAGGCAGGCCCACTCAGGCCAAGGCAGGCCTTGCCAAACTCACTGTCAATGGTCCCAAGGCAAAAAGGGGACCAAGCGGCCAGGGTCGAATGGTGGCAGGACTGTATGGGGACCCAGTGCAGAAGTAGGGCCAGTGAAATACCCTGCCATTTCCACTGAGAACAAGGGGAGTGGGTGGCAGGAAAAGCAATGTCAGCTGGGACGAAGTCCAGGCCTGAAACCAACAAATCCTCACTGGTGGCCGGGGCTAGGAGGGGACCCAGCGTTGAATGTTCACTGGGTGTAGTAAGTCCTGTGAAACATCCTGCGCATCATCCCTGAGCATAAGGGAAGCAGGCAGCAGGGAAAGCAATGGCAGCTGGGGCAAGATCTAGGTCTGATGCCAACAAATCCTCACCAACCAGGAGAGGGCTGGCGGGGTACCTGTCAAAGCCCACCCTGAGGAGAGGAGGGTGATAGGGGTGAGATGAGAAGAATGTCAGGCGGGAGGAAGGTTCTCAGCCATGGGGAAAACAGATCCACACTGCCCTGAAGGCAGCAATGGGTCGCTGCCAGAGTCATACCTAGTGGGAGCATAAGGTGTTGGATGGCTGCCCATGGTCTCACCATAACTGACGATATTGCAATTGCAGTCAGTGCCCAAGAGAAACAGTGACTGGGAAGAGGTTGAGGAGAGGAGTGTCTCCCTCCCAGAACAGATTAATAAGATCCAGGTCATTCCTCAGGACTGTGTGATGCGAGATTCCCAAGAAAAGGCATTGAAGAAATGAGGGGGGGACTCTTCCTGAGACTTTCACCCCCCCCCAAGAGGCAATCCACTATCCAAGAGGAGAAGGCAGGACAGGAGGCACCTCTTCAAGGAATCCATGGTTAAATCTTCTGAGAAAGCAGAAGTGGCGTAAGGACATAGACAGGGTAGAGAAGGTTCAGAGGAGGGCAACAAAGATGGTGCATGGATTGCATCACAAGTCCTATGAAGACAGGTTGAAGGAACTGAACATGTACTCCCTGGAGGAGAGGAGGGAGAGAGGGGATATGATAGAGACATACAAGTATCTTACAGGGAGGAACAGGGTGCAGGAAAACACTATTTTTAAGTGAAAAATATGTTCCAGGACTAGAGGGCATGGGATGAAGTTGGAGGAGGAAGATTCAGAGGAAACATGAGAAAGAATTTCTTCACAGAACGGGTGGTGGACAAGTGGAACACCCTGCCAGAGGAAGTGGTGGGAGCTGAAACAATCACGGGATTTAAGAATGCATGGGATAGACATAAAGGGATTCTGGAGGTCAGGGGTAAGGGGCAACAGACTTCTAGGAAAACAAACTGAACTTACAAGCTCAAATGGGCAGACTGGGTGGGCCATAGGCCCTTATCTGCCGACACTGTCTATGTATCTATGTATCTATGGCAGGACTAACCATCCACTGGCCTGCCTGAGGAAAAGACTGCCACTCGTCAGTACTGAGAGGGACTGGCAGCAGGCTGAAAAACAAAAAGTACTTTAGTGTTGGGAAAGAAGATTGCAAAATGAAACACTAGACAGGAAAACAAAGAAATGAGAAGTTAAAATCAAGTGGTTGACTGAAGCAGCGAAGACACCATAGGGTCTGATGTGCAATGGTCCATGACGGGAAAAGAACTGAGGAGGGCGAGGGGCCACCCACTTTTATACAGGAGGAGCAACATTAGCTTGTGACGTCATCATGGATGGCCCCCCCCCCATTAGACTGCTAGTTAGAAAAGTTTTTGTGTAGCTGGCCCGGTGGCGCTGAGGGTTTGGGGCACTGGACGCCTTACCTCGCACCACGTCGGCGACCCGGGTTCGAGGAGGGCAAGGGGCCACCCACATTTATACAGGCAGAGCAACATTAGGGTGTGCCATCATCATGGGCAACCCCCTTTTAGACTGCTAGCTAGTAATGTTTTCATGTAGCCGACCCAGTGGCACTGAGGGTTGAGGTGCTGTACACCTTGCCTCATGCCACACCAGCAACCCAGGTTCAGAAACTGACTCGGTCACTTGGGAGTCAGCCAGGGAGGAAGGATTAAGCATCCAGAGGACGGCGCTCTCCTTCCTCGGGGTGGAAGGATTTCACTCATGAGCTGTCAGCTGACTCTAGTGGTGGCTGGGGTCAGCACATGCACTCAAGACCATGCAAGGGTCTGGCCCACATGTGGGGCAATCAGCTGCTTCACAGAGGTGGAGACAGCCTGCCTGCCCATTGCACAGATGTGGGCACGGAGAAAGCAGTGAAATTTCGGGACCCAGCAGGATCCATGTTGGCCTAAAAGGCCGGGAGTATGTACCCTCAAGGGAGGGGTCACAATAACCGGGCCTCTGAGGCGGACAGAATAATATAAAAAAAAAAAGTTTTCTTGTGGTTCTAGTGCCTGATGGCAATAGTCCCACAGGTGTGGCCTGCTGCAAGAGACACCCTCACCGAAGATCAGCATTTGTTACACCTGTGGGGTTCTTGCATTCAACAAAGATGCCCTTTGAGTTTCATGGTGCTCCCCTATGGTGAGTATCAGAGGGCTAACTCCCATACGAAGGCAGCTTATCTGTCCAGGGAGATTGCTTCAGGACCACATATGGACTACTGTGTACCTTTCTGTGTGCCATCTAGTATAAGACGACCAGGGACCTACTTACTTGAAAGAGCTCCTTTGCCCCTACTGTCCCTCCGGCCCCCTCCGATCCACTGACGAGGGATTGCTAGAGATTCCCAGGGTCCGTTTGAAAACTTCAAGGGCTAGATCATTTAGTTTTGTGGCCCCGACCCTGTGGAATTCTCTACCTCGTCAGGTGTGAAATAGTCCGACTGTCCTGAGCTTTAAAGGAGCCTTGAAGACCCACCTTTTTAGTATAGCTTTTAATGAGTTATAATAGTTTTAAATTCTGTTTATTTATTGTTTTATGAAATTGTACAAGCGCTTTGGTTTGAGAAAAGCGCCTTTTTAAAAATAAAGTTTTGATTGATTGATTGATTGAAGAAGGAATAAACTGATGGAGTGTCCAAAGGAAAATGATTAAAAAGGTCCATAACATGGAGAACAGCAACCATGAATACAGGCTAGAACATCTGAACCTGTACTAAATGCAATATAGAAGACTTAGAGGAGATTTGTGTTATGTTTATAGTGCAGTCAAAGACAACTATCTTATGCACACTATTGGCCTTATTGGCAATTTTGGAACTTCCATCACAAGAACGTATACCTTAAAGCTTAAAGGAGAAAATAATCATACACATAAAAGGCAAAACATTTTTAAACAAAGAATAATAAGGGTATGGAACTTCTTACCAAAACATGTAGTAAAAAGTGAAAATGACATTATTCAAAACTAGACTGGATGAACATATGGGGAGAGAAAAATACAAGTACCACCCATGAAAGGTGGCAAGTTCATAATAGAATTCCACCTCCAGAACTTGTACATCCACTATGAAACTATGAATAAGAGACTGGCTCGACTCTTCCAGACTGTGGGCAAGCTGCTTCATCCAGCCTGCCTGCAGCTGGTTAGAGAAGTTTCAGTAGCAAAATCTAAGTTTGCATTGTTCTTCTGTGACAGTGTCCTCCATCAGGCCCACAAGTTCCCCAACCAGGTTTTTTTGTCCTGGTAGTGGTGCGTTGGGCATCACTAAGAGCACTTTCCTTGCCTGGAGTGAGTTTAGACTGGTGGAGATGGAAGAGGTCTATGAAGCGATTTTGAAGTTGCAGCTCACATATTGTGAACTGGACCTGGGTCCGACCCATCTTCTAGTGGGGTGTGTCAAGTCTGTTGGTTCAGTGTTCGCCAAGATAGTCTGGTGTTCACTTTCAGAAGGGCTATTTCCAGATGTTTTGAAAGAGGTAGTGGTAAAGCCCCTTCTAAAAAAAAACATCTCTTGACCCGGACGTCTTTGCGAACTATTGACCTGTCTCAAATGTCCCCTTTCTGGGGAAGATGATTGTGAAAATTGTGGCTAAGCAGCTCAAGGCACACCTCACAGCCTTTGACATCAGTGAGTCCCCCCCCCAGTCAGGATTTAGGTCCAGACATAGCACCAAGACTGCATTGGTCAGTGTGCTAAATGACCTCCTCAGGGCTAGAGATAGAGGGGACTAGTCAATTCTTGTCCTCCTCGACCTCTCATCAGCATTTGACACTGTGGACCATGCAGTGTTGCTGGATTATCTGAGGGGGCTATGTGGACTCACTGGCACTGTCTTCGGCTGGTTTGAGTCCTTTCTCACAGGCAGGACTCAACGGGTGGTGATAGGATGTTTTTCCTCCCACCCTAAATCCCTGCTTTGTTCCCCAAGGGTCTGTCCCCTCAACCATGTTGTTAGCAGTATACATGCTGCCCCTCGGTGAGACCATTAGACATTACAAGGTGGAGTTTCACTGCTATGCAAATGACACCCAACTGTACATGTCTTCTGCATCTGGGATGCATGATGCAGTGGCGATGCTAAATGAATGTCTGGCTGAAATCCAGAACTTGATGTCCTCTAACTGGCTGAGGCTCAACCCAGGTAAGACAGAGGTGCTGGTGACTGAGCCAGGACACAGGAGGGAGGCAGACGCTTTGTGGACTGAAATAGGCTTGATGCCAGGATCAGTTCCTCTTTTGGCATCCACGAGGGTGAAAAACCTAAGCGTGATCCTAGACAGCAGACTGACACTGGAGGCTCAGGTGTCATCCATTGTCCAGACTGGTTTCTACCATCTTAGAAATATCATCTGGATTAGATCCTTAATCCCTTCAGATGACATACCATCAGTAGTGCATGCTTTTGTGACATCTAGACTTGACTACTGCAACTCTATATCTCAGGGTCAGTAGAGGTGTTCTTTGCCACCTGCAGCTGTTGCAGAATGTGGTGGCCAGGTTACTTGATGGGCCTTCAGAGGTCCTCTCATGTGACCCTGGTTCTGCGTGATCTGCACTGGTTGCTGGTTAGGTGGAGAATCTCCTTCAAGGTGGGTTTACTCACCCATAAGGCCCTATACAGTCAGGTCCAGGCTACCTGCGTGACCTCCTGACTCCTGCCCGCCCATTGTGCTTCCTCCATTCTGCTGAGGAGAGCCTCCTAGTGGTTCCCAGGGCCTGGTTAAAATCATCTGGAGACTGTGCCTTTGAGATGGAGCACTGGTCCTGTGGAACTTGCTTACTAGGTCTCTGAGGGAGGTCCCTCGATGGAAGCTTTCAAATGGGGTCTGAAGGCATGCCTTTTTAGAGAAGCATGTGGGGCTTAACATGCTGTCTTACATTGATTTTAAGCTGAAGTTAGTGCTAAGTTTCTTTCCCATCTGCCTGTATCTTGTCCTGAGCCTCGGGAAGGAGCGCTTAATAAATAAAACCTTGCTTGCTTGCTTGCCTGCAACCTTTCAACAATACATGAACCGTATCCTGTCCCCTACAATGAGTACTGTGCGGCATATTTGGATAAGTTAGTACTGATTGGGAAAGCAACATGCAGAATCTTATGGCTGTACCTGACACCATTAAAAATGTAAAGATTGTCATTAACACAGTCAAATGTGCTTTGGCTATGTAAGAGACCTGATATTTAGGGTTTATATTAGGGAATGGTGAGGTTAAGCCAGAAATCTCAAAAACTGAGTCTGTAGATAGTAGCCCGATCTCTAAAACCATGAACACATGAGAGGTCATTTTTAGGCCTGGCAGGCTACTTCCAGAGATAACAACCCCCTTAACTGAACTGACCAAAAAGAAGTACCCCAATAAGGTTAGATGGACAGTTACCTGTGAGGAAGCTTTTTTAACCATGAAGGCAGCCCTTTGTGCAGTACCAATACTGAAAAGTCCTGATTTTACTAAACCCCTTTTAGTGCTAACAGGTTCCTCAACAAATGGAATTGGAGCTGTGTTGAGCCAGAATTTCGAGGAAGAGGAACTTCTGATTTTATACACTAGTAGGAAGCTGCATGATCATGAGCAACGTTATGCCACAATAGAAAAGGAGTATTTGGCAGCCAAGTGGGCAACAGAAGCCCTAAGGAACTACCTATTAGGAGCTGATCCTGTACTGGTTACTGACCATAAACCCTTATGTTGGCTTCATCACATGAAGGACAAGAGCCCCTTGAATCACTGGTATTTGATATCACAGCCGTAAAGTTTATGATGGTACATAACTCAGCAGCACAGCACAGTAATGCTGATTTCCTATGCAGACATGGAGCTGGGATAGTGATTGATGAAGAATAAAAGTAGGTGTCTAATACATCGATACAAGAAGAGGCTCCCAGGGAAAAAGCATTGAGAAATACTGTCATGAGACGCCAACTTGTAAAGATGAAGGAAGATATCCCTGTCATGACGTGTTGTGAAAAAAGGGTCCCTGGGAGCAGAGTTTTCAAGTGAAGGGTGGGTAGAAACTCCTTCACTCCCCTAAATTGACAGTTGGTTATATATCCAGGAAATAGTGAGATAGGAAACATGTCAAAAAAGAACAGGTTTCCTTTTGAATAGAGCCATGTCATGACGCTGGCCATGGGAATGCCAGGAGAAGTACGCTCTAGGATATAAAAATATATATCTTTCTATAGTTATCATTTTACTTTTCAAACAACATGAAGTCTTGCTATATTATGACAATTGCAGTTTGTCCCACCATTAGAACTGCTCCGGAGGTGAAAGGGTTAACTACCATTCTAAGAATGGTGTTTAGAGCGCGAGCTCGGTTAGAGAAGCTGTCTGGGTAATTTCAAACTGAAACTGTCAGATTCTTTACTCCGCCTCACTGAACAGTCGCTCTGGAGATTTCTCCTACTGCTCGGTTCATTTCTCGGTTTAAACAGTATTTTCTCGGTTAAATTCAACCGCGAGTATTATTATTTTAACTGCAAACCGATCGGTTCAAGCTCTGTCTGTGGTATTGTAAGTAATAGACAGGTTTTATTTCTGTGTGGAACTTGTAAATGTTTATCGGTTCGGTTCGAACCGATCAGGTTAATTAAAACTTTAAAGTATAAGCATTTTAAAGCTTTTAGAGTGCAGTTCCGGTTCTTATCGGTTCTAAAAACTGGATTTCATTCGGTTTTCCGCTGACCCGTGACTGCGGTTGGGAACGATAAAGGTGTCTTACTGGCACTGCCGTTAAAAGGGCAAGTTTGTTGGTTGAGCTGGCATCATGTCAGAGAAACCCAAAGAAAAAACCGACCCACTGTTTCAGCACTGTAGTGTCTGTGGGGAAGCCTTTGCCAAGGCTGACCCACACACTACATGTGTTTATTGTCTGGGGTTTGACCACCTCAATTCAGACTGCCAGATTTGTAAAAATTTCCCTGCAGCCACCCTGGATAAGAGAGTGGGCAGGCTCAGGAATGAGAGCCAAAAGTCCGCTGACCCAGATGTTTCTCCCGTTCGGTGCCAACCGAACCGGAGGGTGCCTCTGACCAGGGCGAGACTTCTCGGCAACGTAGTGTTGGCTCTGAGGAGCCAGTTCCAGCAAAGAAAACTAAAAAATCAGTAGGTATGGAGTCCAAAATTCTTTCTCCAACTGCAGCAGAAATAGCAAAGCTACACAAATTGTACAGTCACTGTCTCCGAGTTCATCCGAACCGCCACTGTCTGGTAGAAGGTCGGTTCGGTCAGTTCCACCGGTTCAAGAATATGATATTGGAGATTTTTATGAACCAGAGGAGGGGGAGGAGGATTATGAACAGTGTGAATGTGACTTTGAGAGTCTGGATGTGCCCATTGAACCGGACATCTCCCCAGACAGACCTTTAGAATCTCCCCCATGCTTTCTGAGTCCCCTTCTCATTTTTTGTTTTATAAAAAGGTTGCTGAAACCCTTCAGCTCCCATTAGAGGAAGCTGTGGATGAGCAAGAGGAACCTAACTTTGTGGAAATTATGGATATCCCAGAGTCTAGGAGATTATCTATCCCCTTACATAAGTCTTTTAGGAAGCAAACAATAAAAATTCTAAAGGCCCCTAATTCTGTGCCTCCTGTTGACAAAAAGATGGACAGGAGGTACACTTTGTCAGGTCCTGATACAGACTTTCTTTCACAGCAATGCAGTCATGTTGGGGTAGTTCAGGCTGCAGCCTGTGATAAAGCTAACATTCCCCTGGCTTCACATCCTCCTGACAAGGACTCCAGTAAGATTGTTGCCATGGCTAAAAAACAATACATGGCAGCGTCCTTGGGACTCAGACAAGCAAATTACATGGCTTATGTGGCAAGATACCAAAAATCTAGATGGGACACTGTCATGGCTTTGGCCAACGGGCTCAGGCCAGCTTGCCAAGGAGCTGGAGCAGGTGGCTGCTGATGGATTGAGGCTTCCAAGGTGCAATTCCATGTTGCTGTGGATTCTAATGATGTATCCTCTAGAGTCATGGCTACATCTGTGGCCTTGTAGGTTAGCTTGGCTCAGGTGTACTAACTTGTCACAGGATACCCAGACTAAGGCTATGGATTTTCCTGTGGTGGGGAATTCTCTGTTTGGGGAGCAGACAGAGAATTACATGAAGAAAATGGATGAATACAGAACAACTTATAGGAGTGCACAAGCCAAGGAGCGGCAAGCCACTCCTCAGAAGCAGACCCCCAGGGGTAGAGGTAGGCCCTTTCACAGGCCTTTTTACCAAATCCAGGCTTCTTCTGCTTATGCTCAGAGGGGGTTCTTCAGAGGCAGAGGCAGACGGGGTGCAAGTAGGTCTGCTCCCACCCCTCAGCCTAAAGCCCCTGCCAAACAGGCACCCTGATGGGGTGCCCAGGGCCGGTTCTCCACTACCTGTAGGGGGCAGGCTGGCTTACTTCGTCCAGGACTGGGAGTCTCTAACATCAGACAAATGGGTCCTGGAAGTAGTAAGCCAGGGTCTGGTTCTCAGTTTCAAAACATTTCCAAAGATGAGAGCCAGATTTTTTCCACCTGCAAACCCTCTAGAGACCTTTACCTTAGAAACAGAAGTCTCAACCCTCCTAGCTCTCAGAGCTGTAGAGAGGGTTTCCCCCCTACACCAGGGCAAGGGTCTGTACTCCAGATATTTCCTTACCCCAAAAAAGACAGGAGAATGGCGGCCCATTTTAGACCTAAGATATCTGAACAAGCACCTTTTGAAACCAAAGTTCAAAATGGTGACTCTGGCAATGATTTTACCTTCTCTAAGGCCAGGGGACTGGCTAGCTTCCCTGGACCTCAAGGATGCCTATTTCCATGTTCTAATCAGAAGCTCCACGAAAGTACCTCAGATTCGAACTGCCCTCAGGTCATTACCAGTTCAGAGCAATGCCCTTCGGCCTCACCTCTGCCCCAAGGGTATTCACAAAATGTCTGGCAGTAGCAGTTGCTCATTTAAGAAGGTAAAGGATTGCTGTCTTTCCCTATCTAGACGACTGGCTTATTGTAGGCCAGTCTCCAGAACAGGTCAAATCACACCTGCAAGTTACCCAGCAGCTGCTCACCTCTCTGGGCTTCTTGCTCAATCTTCCAAAGTCACTTCTGGAACCTGTTCCAGGTACTCACCTTCATAGGTGCAGAGTTGGACACAAAGCAGGCCAGAGCCTTCCTACCCTATGAGAGGGTAAGGAACCTGGTGGCCCTGGCCTCCTCCTTCACTCTGCAGGTCTCTCGACCAGCAAGGCATTTCTTACAGCTCCTAGGGCACATGGCTGCTTCCACAGCTGTAGTGCAAGGAGCAAGATTTCAGATGAGGGACATTCAGTTTCACTTGAGAGCCTTTTGGTCTCAGAGAAAAGATCCCCTTTCCAAGTTGGTCCCAGTGACTCGAGCCCTGATCCAGGCCCTTCAGTGGTGGCAGGATCAGAGCAATTTAAGACTGGGGGTCCCCTTCATCCCTCTATCTCATTCCTTGACCCTCACTATGGACGCATCCCTTCTGGGATGGGGAGCTCACATGGGCGACCTCCCCACTCAGGGAGTGTGGTCCCCTCAGGAATCTCTGCTCCACATCAATTTGCTGGAACTCAGAGCTGTCTTTCTAGCACTTCAAGTGTTTTCTGCATCTGTTCAGAACAAAGTGGTACAAGTCAGAACAGACAACACTACCACAATGTGGTACATCAACAAACAAGGGGGCACTCGGTATTCGGCCTTGTGCACCAAAGCAATGAAGTTGTGGTCTCTGGCTTATTCCCTGAACACTTCCCTCATAGCAGTTCACCTCCCAGGAAAGGACAATGTCCTGGCAGATGCTCTCAGCAGGATTTCCCAGGGCCATCACGAATGGTCACTGGATCCCCAAGTACTGGGGATAGTTTTTGCCAGATGGGGCACCCCTCAGATAGACCTTTTCGCAGCCCCAGACAATCACCAACTTCCACTGTTTTGTTGCAGACCCCCAGTGATGGGCTCAGTCCCTCTGGATGCCTTTCTCCTAGATTGGGAAGGGAAGTTTCTATATGGTTTTCCTCCCTTCCCTCTCCTATTCAAGGTGCTAGTCAAAATCAGATCCCAGCCTTGCAGGATGATTCTGATTGCTCCAGATTGGGTCAGGCAGCCCTGGTACCCACTCATTCTGTCCTTAGCAGTCCATCTTCCCCTGTGCCTCCCCAGGAGGCACAATCTGTTATCTTGTGCCCAGGGGAGGGTTTGGTATCCGAATCTCAAATCCCTCAACCTCAAGGCCTGGCTCTTGAGGAGTTAGAGTTTGCTGACCTACACCTTTCTCAAGGTGTTCTCGACATCCTGAAGGCTTCCAGGAAGCCTTCCACTAGGGCCACTTATAATTCTAAATGGAAAAGGTTTTCCATCTGGTGCTCGGGGAAGCATATTTCCCCGGAATCTGCTGATTTTCCCATTGTTCTGGACTTTATGGTCCATCTTAATTCTTTGGGCCTGAGACCAGCTACCCTGAAAGTTCATTTGGCAGCTGTCTCTGCTTTTATTTCAGCAGGAAATCCCTCTTCTCTTTCCACTCACCCTGTTTTTTCCAAGTTTTTCAAGGGATTACTTCATACTAATCCACCTTTCAGGGACCCGGCCCCTGCCTGGGATCTTAATGTTTGCATTGCTCAGTTGATGCAACCCCCCTTTGAACCTCTGTCTTCTGCAGAGCTCAAGTATTTGACTTGGAAAACTGTTTTTCTAGTAGCCATCACTTCTGCCAGGTGCATAATAAGTGAGTTACAAGCCTTGTCAGTGGAGACTGACTTTATTTCCTTTCACAGGGATAAAGTAGTCCTTAGGACTAACAGGAAGTTTTTGCCTAAGGTGGTTTCAGACTTCCATCTTAACCAATCTATCTCCCTTCCAGTGTTCTTCACTGAACATTCCTCCTCTAGGAGAGGAGGCTGCCAGCTAGATGTTAAGAGGCCCTTAGCTACTATAGATCGCCTGCCAGGGTCATAGGTTCAATCCTCCAACTTTTCTCACTTATGGTGAGGTTGGGAAAGGTAAACCTGCCACTAAGAGATCCATTCAAGGGTGCCGGAAGATGGTGAAAGCTGAGGGGGCTGAGAATCAAAAGGGCACTTATGAGGATACAAAGGGCACTTTTTCTATATTAGTTTTTACCATGCAGAAATAAAAAGTGGAGGGGCTACCGCCCCTTCCGCCCACCCGGTTCCGGCACCTATGGATCCATTGCCAGGTGGATTGTCTCTTGTATCCAATTTTGTTATCAAAAACTGGGAAAGGTTCCCCCTTCAGGCCTGAGGGCTCACTCTACCAGAGGTACAGCTGCGTCTATAGCTGCTGCCAGAGACATCCCTATTTTAGAGATATGTCAAGCAGCTACCTGGAAAACGGTACACACTTTCACCAAGCATTACTCCTTGGATATCCAGGCCAGGAGGGGATGCTAGATTTGGCACAGCCGTGCTTCAGAGCCTATTCCCTAAGTAGGTTCTGTCCCTCCTCCATGGAGGTACTGCTGTGTATTCTGCAATTGTCATAATATAGCAAGACTTCATGTTGTTTGAAGAAAAAATTACTCACCTTAGTAATGTTGTTTCTTCTAATGGAGTCTTGATATATATAAACCTCCCAACCTGCCCCTCTCAGAACTTCTACTTGGGTATGGGGTGGGCAGTCCAGTGTGGGCACCGGTTATGCCCATTATATGTTTTTCACCCCTTTTGGGGTTTTGGGGTGTGGTGTTTTATTCTACTTTATTTTATTATTTTCTGGTTCCCTGACTTCAGTCTTTGTGTTGGGACCAGGAATATGTGTTAATATTTAGGTAGCCAGTTGGCTAGTGTAGGTTACAGCTTCCACACAGAACCTTAGTGAGTTTTTGCTCGTAAAGATCTGACAGTTTCAGTTTGAAATTATCCAGACAGAGCTTCTCTAACCGAGCTAGCGCTCTAAACTCCATTCTTAGAATGGTAGTTAACCCTTTCACCTCCGGAGCAGTTCTAATGGTGGGACAAACTGCAATTGTCATAATATAGCAAGACTCCATTAGAAGAAACAACATTACTAAGGTGAGTAATTTTTTCTTCTATCTCTTTAGTCTGTTGCAACAGCATTTTCTATGACCCAGCAGCTGATCATATTGAAGGTGTGACTGTGACTCCTCCCCCCATCTATCTTCTCTCCTTTTATTTTTCTGTCTATTACCTTTAATTCACGTTTCCTTTTTATATTTCCCCACGCCTCATATAAGCATACATTATGAGCATCAGAAACAGAGAGAGCTATTTAGGTACTAAGAGTCCTTTCAGTGCACCTTTGTGTTACAGTAAACAGTGAGCCCTGTTACTTGACAATGATGCTATAATCCCTTCATTTCATAAGCCCTGTAAAACGCTGAGAATGGGCTGGTTATGTAAAGAAAACGGTTAGCAATGCCGTTGAGACCTGTAATACCAGGATGGAAAAAGAAAGATAAATACTTGTTTGTTGCCACAGCTTAGGAGCTGTGGTTGAAAGCTACCGTTTCTTCATGCTCCTCCGCACCCCACTCTTTGTTAGCTGGCTGCTAGCTTTATGTTAGGAAAACAAGAACTGGTGCCCCATTGCAATGCACAAGCAGATTACACACATAAACCCAAACACTTGAAGTGAAGGGCGGTAAAGGGCAGTGCTTTCTATGTGTTCTTCCCTGCTCTGCCATTAGCTTTGCCATTTGCCCTCCCTTTTGCATTGCCTGAATCAATGCTGAAACAACAAGCATTTGTCAATGCCGAATGTTTCCTTGCATGGTGCACATAATGTAAGACATTCGATTCGGTGCCGCATGGGAGACTAGGTAGTAAGCTAGAAGGCACTGGGGCAGGGGCGAAGATGGTGGGATGGGTAGTGAACTGGTTGCAAGGAAGACAGCAGAGGGTGGTGGTGGGAGGGGAGCTCTCATCTCCAAGGGCAGTAATAAGTGGGGTATCGCAGGGCTCTGTGCTGGGGCTGGTGTTGTTTGGAATATTCACAGCAGACATCTCATTAGGCATCAAGAGCAAGATCAGTCTGTTTGCAGATGACACAAAGATGGGAACAGTAGTGGATGACTTAGAAGGGTGGCAGGGGTTGCAAGATGATCTGTCAAAACTGGAGACCTGGTCAGATACTTGGCAGCTAGGGTTCAATGCCAAAAAGTGCAAAGTGCTACACTTCAGCGCAAAAAAACCAAGAAGGAATTACCAGTTTGGGGGTGGGGGTCGGCTAGCAATGACAGAGGAAAAAAAGGATCTGGGGGAGATCATAATGGGCTCAATGAATAACTCAGCACAATGTAGGAAGGCTGCTGCAAAGGCCAACAGGATGCTGGGCTATATTGCCATGGGTATATCTTCCAGGAGGGGGAGGTGATCTTGCAGCTGTATAGGTCATTGATTAGGCCACATCTGGAGGACTGTGTTAATTTCTGGTGCCCATACCTGAAGAAGAACATATGGTTACTGGAGGGGGTGCAGCGAAGGGCAACAAAGATGATCCAGGGGCTAGGGGACATAGCCTATGAGAGCAGGCTAAGGGAGCTGAACACGTACTTCCTGGAGGAGAGAAGAGATAGGGGAGATATGATTGAAACCTTCAAGAACATGAAAAGAGTAAACAAGTGTACCTCCCCCCTACAAATGAGAGTTCCCGAAAAGACTTCCTTGAGCTTGTTTAAATGCTCACTGCCAGGCTGGTGTCCTGTGTTTTAGCAGTTTAAATGTGATTGCCAGAGAGTGCCTGTATAGCCTCTGTTTACTGTCTCTTTAAGAGCTGCCTGGATTGCAGTCATAAATAATCTGAGAGGGAGCTCTGTTGAAAGATGTAACTGTTTGCTGAAAATCATTTAGAGTGATAATGATAATGTAGTTTGTCTAACCTGCCTTCTTTGCAGCAAGGACTGTTTTGTTTATCTCCACTATCTTGGTCCTGGACTGCAAATTGGACCAATTAGTACTGGTGGGACATAAAATGGAGCCAGACTACAGGAGCTGTCGGGAGTCAAAATCTGTAGGAATTGTAGTTTGGGGCTTTTTGTGCTTTTTGCACCTGAAGGGGGAGCCTTTATTGTGACTGACAGGAGGATCAGCCAACCGAACCTTTTGGATCTTGGGGAATTTCCCAGGCTGCTGCAACTAGTTTCAGTTTTGAGCTGAGAAATGAAGAAGTAACAGCTCAAGTGATTTTGAGCAGCAGTTCTGTGTAGTTTTACACAGGAGAACTGTGAAAGGGCTGATATTTGGTCTGCCTGTCTGCCTGCTGTCCCTGAGAGGGAAAACAGAGTTTATTCGGACTGAATCCGAGTTGTGAGAACTATTTAAGCCACTGGACTGTGACCAGGCTTTAACCTGATGAAGACCGAAGATTTGCTGAATGCGATCAGCCTGTCAGGATTTCCAGCTGCTTTTGAATCCCCGGTTTATGCAGAGATTTTGCGATCGTGACCGGAAAGTGGTTTGCCTGGTACAGTAGAATTTCCTTACATGTAAATGTGCTGTGTATTGAAAGTGGGTCGTGATTTGGTTCCCCACTGTGTGAACTGTGTTCTGCTTGCTAGAAGCTTTATCCAGCCTAAACGGACTGAATCCGTGCTCATCTCCATTCAGCCTGGACCATGCCACACTGGCCCTGCCAGACTACCCCACTGCACAGAGAAAGCCATTGATGAGAGACCTGCCTAGGGATCAGTCCCCTGCTCCATTCCTGAACAGGAACAACCCCTCGGCAAATCGTGTGGGCCCTGCTTCTCCTGGCACTCCAGATTAACCACCTGCTAGCTCGATTTTCATCCAGCTTGTGTCCAGACTTGGGTATTGTGAGTAATCATCAGGGTAGCTCCCTGCAACAACAGCCTAATCTAAAAGTGCGTCATCTGATTGTCTTGTTGTTTTCTTTTCACGAACTGAGCCCTCCGGCTCCAGATTACAAATAGTGTGTGTTGTGCATGTTGTTTTCTTCCATCAAAGGGCCCCAACCAGCTGCAACATTCCTGGCTAGCCCACCATTCTCCATCTAGGTACCCAGAGTGTGTGACTGTTTATGGACCCTGAAGTGCATTCATAACTATTTGATTGATAGAGCCTTTAAGCAAATTAACCTGATTACTCCCCTCCCTTGCTCAAATCATGCCCCTTAAATAAATCAGATCTAACTCTTTTTGCATTTACCCTGACTGTAGTTCCAGTTTGTGCAAGAGTACCGTACTGCTGTTATTTGCTGTGTATAACCTTGTTTTACAGGGGGTCCCCAGGGCCGGGCCAGAGGAAAGCCCTGGTGGTAAGTGCAAACAGTATGGGTACTTGTGTGGTGTATCAGGGGTATTGTGAAAGTGATTATTGTGTATTGTTCTGGCCACTAGTTGGAAAGAAGGGGGTTATAGCGTCCCAGAGGGCTGTGCCCAGGTTAGCTTGACCACTACCAACCCTGCCTTCCAGGTGGAGGCACCCGTTTCAGAACTCAGGCCCCTTAACCTGCTACTAGCCAAGAAGGCAGGGTTAGTATACCTTGGGATAGTGCCACCTAGGGGTTACACAAGACAGGCACAGAGGGCCTTTTTAAGCTGAGGGGGGGAGGGATACTCAAGGACATGACCAGAGATTGGAGGAGAAAGGTTCAGAAGGGAAATGAGAAGGCACTTTTTTACAGAGAGGGTAGTGTCTAGGAGGAATGCACTGCCTGTGGAAGTGGTATGCTGTAAAACAGTGGGCTGCTTCAAAAAGGGATGGGGCAGGACAAGGGGAGGTGACAGGAGGGGGAGGGGAGGGTGGGGCAGTTACAGTATAAGGGCTGATGGCTGCATAATCAAGTAAACTTGAGAGACCATAAGACCTTTATCTGCTGGCAATTTTGTATGTACGTTCATGTATTTTTTTTTTTACTGAAAAGCAAGCTGAATACTCTGGCCATGCATTAAAGCATTTTAATGCATGTGTAACCCCCCCTACAAATGGGGGTTCCCAAAAAGTCTTCCTTGAGCTTGCCTAAATGCTCACTGCCAGGCTGGTGTCCTGCATTTTAGCAGTTTAAATGTGATTACCAGAGTCTGTATAGCCTCTGTGTACTGCCTCTTTAAGAGCTGCCTGATTGCAGCCTAAGTAATCTGAGAGGGAGTTGAAAGATTTTTTATTTTATTTATTTAGTTTTTGTTGACCGGGTAAGTGCACTAGACAAATCCTGCCTATTTTCAGGCACGACCCAGGGAGGGGATACAGATGAATGCCAACTGACCTTGAACCAGATTAAGCTGTTGGTGATATTTTTAGTGAATGAGGGAAATTTGCAGGACACCGGGAAATTCCCTACTCTTTCGAAGGTGCCATGGGATCTTTAACATCCACCTGAACTACCACCAATCCAGGCAGATGGGACCTCAGTTTAACGTCTCATCCGAAAGACGGCGCCTCAGAAAATGCAGCACCCCTCTCATGCTGCATTACAGTGTCAGTACTGGGATATTAACCCAAGTGCCAGATGTGGGAACTGAACCCACAGCCCTCTGATCTCCCGGCCTCAGAGGCGAGTGTGCTACCTACTGAGCCACTGACACTGACAAGATGTAACTATTTGCTGAAAATCATTTAGAGTGATAATGATAATGTAGTTTGTCTAACCTGCCGTCTTTACAGCAAGGACTGTTTTGTTTGTCTCCATTATCTTGGTCCTGGACTGCAAATTGGACCAATCAGTTCTGGTGGGACTTAAAATGTAGCCGGACTACAGGAGCTGTCTGAAGTCAAAATCTGTAGGAATTGTAGTTTTGAACTTTTTGCCCCTTTTTTGCAACTGAAGGGGGAGCTCTTGCTTTGACTGACAGCCAAATCAGCCAACCAAACCTTTTGGATCTTGGGGAAGTCCCGGGCTGCTTGCAGTTTTCAGTTAGATCTATGCTGGAAGCTGAACAAGAAGGAGCTGAAGTGAATTCTGAGCTGGGAAGTGAAATGAGAAGAGCTCAAGTGTATTTTGGGCAGCAATCCTGAGTGGATTCGCATGGGGAAACTGAAAGGGCTGAGTTTTTGTCTTGCATGTTACTCTTGCTCCTGAGAGGGAGAGAAGAGAATTATTTTGGACTAAATCCAAGTTTGTGTGACTAAAGTAAGCTACTGAAGTGGGCCAGGCTCAACCTGAAGAAGACTGAAGATTTTGCTGAATGCGATCAGCCTGTCAGGAGTTCCAGCTACCCCTAAGCTCCCGGTGTGTGTGCAGAGACTGTGCGATTGTGACCGGGGAGCACTTTACCTGGCACAGTAGAATTCCCATACATGTAAATGTGCTATGAGCTGCTAGTGGGTTGTGAGTTAGTTTCCCACTGAGTGAGCTGTGTTCTGCTTGCTGGAAGCTGAATCCAGCCCAAAATGGACTGCATCCAAATTTGTCTCTATGCAGTCTGGGCCTTGCCAGACTGGCCCAGCCAGACTACCCACTGCACAGAGAAGCCATCGACAAGAGACCTGCCTGGGGATCAGCCCCCTGCTCCATGCTTGAACAGGAACGATGCCTCTGCGACTCATGTGGGCCCTGCTCCTCCTGGCATTCCAGATCAACCACCTGCAGTCTCGATTTTCGTCCAGCCTGTGTCCAGTCTTGGGTATTGTGAGTAAATACTAGGGTAACTCTCTGCAACAACAATTTAATCTGAGTGTGTCATCTGATTGTTTTGTTGTTTCGTTTCCTTTACGAACTGAGCCCTCTGGCTCTGGATTACAAATATTGTGTACTGTGCATGTTGTGTTTTCCATCACAGGGCCCCAACCAGCTGCAACACCAGGCAACAGTCCTGGCTAGCCCATCTCTTCTCCACCTGGGTACCCAGAGGTGTGACTGTGTGGAGGGACTCAAAACGCATGCATAACTGCTTGATTGATATAACCTTTAAGCTCATTAACCTGATTTTGCCCTTCCCTTGTTCAAGTCCCCTGAATAAATCAGATCTAACTTTTTCTGCATGTAATCTGACTGTGATTCCAGTTTATGCTCAAAGTACTGTACTGTTGCTATTTTCTGTGCATAACCTTGTTTTACAGGGAGTCCCCAGGGTCAAGCCAGAGGAACCAGCCCTGGTGGTAAGTGCAAACAGTGTGGGTACTTGTGTGGTGTACCAGAGGTATTGTGAAAGTGATTATTGTACAGTGTTTAGGCCACTAGAGGGGAAAGAGGGGGGTTACAGTGTCCCGGAGGGCTGTGCCCAGGTTAGCTTGACCACTACCAACCCTGACCTCCAGGTAGAGGCACACGTTTCAGAACTCAGGCCCCTTAACCTGCTACTAGCCAGCAGGCAGGGGTAGTAGCCCTTTCGATAGTGCCACCTAGGGGTTACACACAGTCATGTAAATTTTTTAGCCAGTCATGTTCATGCATTTTCCAGTGCCATGTTACAGTTCTCAAAATTCCATGAGCACATTAATGAAGGGCAGAATAACCCTAAACTTACACTGAGGTATAGTTACAATTAAATACTGTTTATTGATACAAGGATACTGAAGCAAAATAGATATTAGAAACAGGCCTTTAATACAAGAAAACTGACAAAGACACTGTTCCATGCAGAAAACACAAAAAGACAAACTGCACACTGCAGACATCTATTATGCATAAGATGCACTCCTATTCCTCTAACCATGTGTAGAAATGCCCCCACCACACACACACATACACAAGTGTTCCCCCACTGATCCCAATGTACACTACCTCTAGAGAGACACAGACACACACTGCAGCAGCAGCTTTCAGTTAATCATTGTCTGTCTCTCTCTCACTCACAATCTCTATCAATCCTTATGTTTCACAACACTGAATGACAGACAGTGTTGCAATTGTGTCTCCTTCCCCCGAAAAAAACATTGTGCTTGGACCACATACCTCTGCTGCCTACATCCACCAGTGGCTCCCGACCCCTATCACCAGAGGAATTCAGAGTGCTCCAGGACATCCCTCCAGCTGTACCTCTCCACAATTCATATGTCATTCAAACAACATGAAGTCTTGCTATATTATGACAATTAGCAGTTTGGTCCTCCTCTAGAACTGCCCCGGAGATGAAAGAGTTAACTCCATACAGGATGGAGTTCTGAGCGCGAGCTCGGTTTTCAAAGCTCTATCTGGGCAGTTTCAAACTGAAACTGTCAGATTCTTTACTCCGCCTCACTGAACAGTCGCTCCGGAGATTTCTCCTTCAGCTCGGTTCATTTCTCGGTTCATTTTAAGTATTCTCGGTTAAATTTAACCGAGAACAGTGTTTTATTTTACCGCATTTCGGTTCAAGCTCTATCTGGTAACCGTAAGTACAAGGTTTTAGTCTGTGTGGAAATTGTCATTATCGGTTCGGTTTTGAACCGATCGGTTTGCTTTAAAACTCATTTTAAACATTTTAAAATATATTTAGAGTGCGGTTCCCGGTTCTTATCGGTTCTAAAAAAAACGGATTTCATTACGGTTTTTTCAAATACCCGTGACACGGTTAGGAACCGATAAGGGTGTCTTGCCTGGCACTGCCATTAAAAGGGCAAGTTTTTGGTTAGGCTGGCATTATGTCTGAGAAACCCAAAAGAAAAACTGGGCCCACTGGGTTTCAACACTGTGATGCTTGTGGGGAAGCCTCTTTGCTGAAGGCTCGACCCACACACCACATGTGTTTATTGTGTGGGTTTGACCACCTCCAGTCAGACTGCCAGGTATGTAAAAATTTCCCTGCAGCCACCCTGGAAAAAAGATTGGGCAGGCTCAGGGAACGAGAGGCCAAAAAGTCCGCTGACCCGGATGGCCAGCCCGGTTCAGTGCCAACTGAACCAGAGAGAGTGCCCTCTGACCAGGGCGATACTTCCTCGGGCAAAAGAAAAGCTGGTTCTGAGGAACCAGCCCAGGTAAAAAAATTTAGAAAATCAGCAGGTCTGGAGTCCAAAATTTCCTCTCCAACTGCTGCAGAAATAGCAAAAGCCATACAAATTGTCCAGTCACTGTCTCAGGGGCCGTCCTGAACCACCACTAGTTGGCAAAGGTTGGGTCTGTCCGCCCCAGTGGTTCAGGAGTATGATGTTGAGGAATTTTATGAACTACAGGAGGGGAGGAGAGGATTATGAACAGTATGCATGTGGCTGGGAGGGTCTGGATGCCCATTGAACCGACATCTCTCCAGACAGACCTTTAGAATCTCCCCTATGCTGTCTGAGTCCCCATCTCATTTTATGTTTTATAAAAGTTGCTGAAACCCTCCAGCTCCTTAGAAGAGGCTGTGGATGAGCAGGAGGAGCCTGATTATGTTGAAATGATGGATATTCCAGAGTCTAGGAGATTGTCTATTCCTTTGCATAAGTCATTTAGGAAGCAAACAATAAAAATTTTGAAAAATCTAATTCTGTGCCTCCTGTCGATAAGAAGATAGACAGGAGGTATACTCTATCAGGTCCTGATACAGACTTCCTTTCTGAGCAGTGTAGTCATGTAGGAGTAGTGCAGGCTGCAGCCTGTGACAAAGCTAACATTCCCTGGCTTCACATCCCCTGACAAGGATTCCAGGAAGATTGATGCCATGGCAAAAGCAGTATATGGCAGCCTCTCTGGGACTCAGGCAGGCAAATTATATGGCTTATGGCTAGATATCAGAAATCTAGATGGGATACAGTTATGCAGTTAGCCAAGCAGGCCCATGGCCAGCTGGCTAGTGAATTAGAACAGGTGGCTGCTGATGGCATTGAAGCCTCTAAAGTTCAATTTCATGCTGCTGTGGATGTTAATGATGTTTCCTCAAGGGTCATGGCCACTTCTGTAGCTTTCGTAGGTTGGCATGGCTCAGGTGTACTTAATCTGTCACAGGACACTCAGACTAAGGCTATGGATTTTCCTGTGGTGGGGAATTCTCTGTTTGGGGAGCAGACAGAGAACTATATGAAAAGATGGATGAATACAGAACTACCTACAAAAGTGCTCAAGCCAGGAGCGGCAAGCCACTCCCCAGAGGCACACACCCAGAGGTAGGGGCAGGCCCTTCCACAGGCCTTTTTATCAATTCCAAGCCTCCTCTGCTTTTGCTTAGAGGGGCTTTTTCAGAGGCAGAGGCAGACGGGGCACAGGTAAACAGGTCCCCACCCCTCAGCCTAAGGCAACTGCCAAGCAGGCACCCTGATGGGGTGCCCAGGGTCGATTCTCCTGTACCAGTAGGGGGCAGGTTGGCTTACTTCAGTCAGAACTGGGTGTCCCTAACTCCGGACAAATGGGTTCTGGAAGTAGTAAGCCAGGGCCTGGTTCTCAGCTTCAAAAAATTCCCAAAGATGAGAGCCAGGCATTTTCCACCTGCAAGCTCCCTCGAGACCCTTGCTCTGGAAGCAGAGGTCTCTACCCTGTTAACCTTCAGAGCAGTAGAAAGGGTTCCTCCCTTACACCAGGTCAAAGGTCTGTATTCCAGATACTTCCTTACCCCAAAAAAGACAGGAGAATGGCGGCCCATCTTAGATCTAAGATATCTGAACAAGCACCTTTTGAAATCAAAGTTCAAAATGCTAACTCT
The DNA here is from genome assembly GCA_016271365.2 of Neoceratodus forsteri. Classification (NCBI taxonomy): domain Eukaryota; kingdom Metazoa; phylum Chordata; order Ceratodontiformes; family Ceratodontidae; genus Neoceratodus; species Neoceratodus forsteri. Next base: position 795,228,353 of record CM028134.1, on the reverse strand, counting down.
GGCAATGATTTTACCCTCCCTGAGGCCAGGGGACTGGTTAGCCTCCCTGGACCTCAAGGACGCTTATTTTCATGTCCTCATCAGGCCTTCTCACCGAAAGTACCTCAGGTTCAAACTGCCCTCAGGCCACTACCAGTTCAGTGCAATGCCCTTCGGCCTTACCTCTGCCCCAAGGGTATTCACAAAATGTCTGGCCGTGGCAGTGGCTCATTTAAGGAGGCAAGGGATTGCTGTTTTCCCTGACCTGGATGACTGGCTCATTGTAGGACAGTCTCCAGAACAGGTGAAATCCCACTTACAAGTCACCCAGCAGCTTCTCAACCTCCCTGGATTCCTGCTAAATCTACCAAAGTCAGTTCTAGAACCAGTTCAGGTACTCACTTTCATAGGTGCTGAATTGACACTAAAGCTGGCCAGGGCCTTCCTCCCTTGGAAAGGGTAGAAGTTGATTGCCCTGGCCTCCTCTTTCACTCTGCAGGTCTCTCGACCAGCAAGACACTTTTTGCAGCTCCTGGGGCACATGGCTGCCTCCACAGCCGTGGTGCAGGGAGCAAGATTCCAGATGAGAGACATTCAGTTTCACTTGAGAGCCTATTGGTCTCAAAGGAGGGACCCCCTTACCAAATTGATTCCAGTGACCCGAACCCTGATCCTAGCCTTCAGTGGTGGCAGGATCAGAGCAATTTAAGACTGGGGTCCCTTCATTCCTCTCTCCCACTCCCCTCACCTCACTACTACGGATGCCTCCCTCCTGGGGTGGGGAGCACACTTGGGTGACCTCTCCACCCAGGGAGTGTGGTCCCCCAGGAATCTCTGCTCCACATCAATTTGCTGGAACTCAGAGCTGTCTTTTAGCTCTTCAGCATTTTTGCATCTGTCCAGAACAAAGTAGTCCAGGTCAGAACAGACAATACCACAACAATGTGGTACATCAACAACAAGGGCACTCGGTCGTCGGCCTTGTGCACCGAGGCAATGAAGTTGTGGTCTCTGGCCTACTCCCTGAACACCTCTCTGTAGCAGTTCACCTGCTAGGAAAGACAATGTTCTAGCGGATGCCCTCAGCAGGATTTCTCAGGGCCATCACGAATGGTCCCTGAATCCTCGAGTGCTGGGGACAGTTTTGCCAGATGGGGCACCCTCAGATAGACCTCTTCGCAGCCCCAGACAACCACCAACTTCCACTGTTCTGTTGCAGGCCCCAGTAGTGGCTCCAGTCCCCTGGACGCCCTTCTCTTGGATTGGGAAGGGAAGTTTTTATGCTTCCTTCCCTCTCCTATTCAAGGTGTTAGTAAAAATCAGATCCCAGCCTTGCAAGGTGATTCTGATTGCACCAGACTGGGCCAGGCAACCCTGGTACCCACTCCTTCTATCACTGGCAGTCCACCTTCCCCTGTGTCTTCCCAGGATTCACAACCTGCTGACCTGTGCCCAGGGGAGAGTCTGGTATCCGAACCTCAAATCCCTCAACCTCAAAGCTTGGCTCTTGAGGAGTTAGAATTTGCTGATTTGCACCTTTCTAAAGGTGTCCTTGACATCCTAAAGGCCTCTAAGAAGCCTTCCACTAGAGCCACTTATAATTCCAAGTGGAAAAGGTTCTCCATCTGGTGTTCTGGGAAGCATATTGCCCCAGAATTTGCTGATTTGCCCATTTTGTTGGACTACATGGTCCATCTTAATTCTTTGGGCCTCAGGCCAGCTACCTTAAGAGTTCATTTGGCAGCTGTCTCTGCTTTTATTTCAGCAGGAAAGCCTTCCTCCCTTTCCGCTCACCCTGTATTTTCCAAGTTTTTTAAGGGGTTACTCCATACCAATCCACCCTTTCGTGACCCAGCCCCTGCCTGGGACCTTAATGTTTGCATTGCCCAGTTAATGCAACCTCCCTTTGAACCCCTGTCTTCCGCAGAGCTTAAGTTTTTAACTTGGAAAACTGTATTTCTAGTGGCCATCACTTCTGCTAGATGCATAAGTGAGTTACAAGCCCTTTCAGTAGAAAATGATTTTATTTCTTTTCACAGGGATAAGGTAGTCCTCAGGACTAACAGAAAGTTTTTACCTAAAGTAGTGTCGGATTTTCATCTTAACCAATCCATCTCCCTTCCAGTATTTTTCACTGAGCATTCTTCCTCTGGTGAGGAGATTGCACAGTTTGATGTTAAGAGGGCATTGAGTTACTATTTAGAACGTACATCAAGGGTCACAGGTTCGAATCCCATCAACTGTTTCTCACCTATGGTGAGGTTGGCAAGGAAACCTGCCACTAAGAGGACAATTGCCAGATGGATTGTCTCTTGTATCCAATTTTGTTACCAGAAACTGGGTAGAGACCCCCTCTGGATTGAGGGCTCATTCTACCAGAGGTACAGCCGCGTCTCTAGCTGCTGCTAGAGACATTCCTATTTTGGAAATTTGTCAGGCTGCAACCTGGAAAACGGTACACACTTCACCAAGCATTACTCCCTGGATATCCAGGCCAGGAGAGATGCTCGATTTGGCACAGCTGTGCTTCAGAGCCTATTCCCTAAGTAGGTTCTGTCCCTCCTCCATGGAGGTACTGCTGTGTAGTCTGCTAATTGTCATAATATAGCAAGACTTCATGTTGTTTGAAGAAAAAATTACTCACCTTAGTAATGTTGTTTCTTCTAATGGAGTCTTGCTATATTATGACCACCCCCCCAGCCTGCCCCTCTCAGAACTTCTACTTGGGTAGGGGGTGGGCAACCTAGTGCAGGCACTGTTTATGCCATTGCAGGATTTTCTTCCCCTTTTGGGGTTTTTGGGGGAGTGTTGTTTCTATTGTTAAATGGTATTTTTTGCTGGCCCCCTGACTTGAGTCTTTGGGTAGGGTCCAGCAGTGTTGTTGTTATTGTTGCTATTGTTGTTGTTGTTGTTGTTATTAGGTAGCCAGTAGGCTAGTGTAGGTTACAGCTTCCACACAGACCCTTAGTGAGTTCTTGCTTCGTAAAGATCTGACAGTTTCAGTTTGAAACTGCCCAGATAGAGCTTTGAAAACCGAGCTCGCGCTCAGAACTCCATCCTGTATGGAGTTAACTCTTTCATCTCCGGGGCAGTTCTAGAGGAGGACCAAACTGCTAATTGTCATAATATAGCAAGACTCCATTAGAAGAAACAACATTACTAAGGTGAGTAATTTTTTCTTCTGGCAGAGCATGGTTCCTCTATGGAAGCACCCACAGTGGAGACCAGTGGGGACACTGGGAAGCTCCACAAGGGAGACAGACAGGAGGGTGGCATGGGACCCCACAGGGGAAGAAAACAACTTCTGATGGGGGACTCCATTGTTAGAGGGGTAGAACTGGGGGAGAGAGGGGAGAGGGAGGTAAGGTGCCTGTCCAGTGCCAGAGCTTGGAGGGACAGGAAGCAAACCTTCAGGATTATGGGAGCAGCTGCGAGGCAGAGGGAGCTGGATGTCATTGTCCACCAAGGTACAAATGACCTAGCTGGCAATGGGATCAGAGCAGTGCAGGAGGAGTTTGTGGAGTTGGGGAGGGGCCTTAGACATGTAGCACACACGGTAACCTTCTCGGAGGTGCTGCCTGTCTATGGCATGGGTAGGGCTAGGCTACTCCGCACCTTGGGATTCAATTAATGGTTGAAAAGCTGGTGCCAACAACAGGGTTTTGGCTTCAGTGGGGACTGGGGGTCCACCTGGAGGGATTCAGGCCTATTCTGGTGAGATGATCTGCATCTGTCCAGCAGGGGTACCAGGATCCTAGGTGATAGATTTAAGTACTTAATTGGCAAGTTTTTAAACTAGCCAAGGGGGGAGGCACTGAAAAGGAGCAGGGAATTCCCAGCCTCCCCCCACATAACAGTGTAGTTAGCGAGGGAAGCACCAAGGTAGAGAGGTCAACAGAGAACAGGGCAGGGGAAAATGGAGAAAGAAGCAAAGGCAGTAAATACAGGAATAGGGCTAAAAGGGGCAAGACCACCAACAAATGGAGGGAGATGAGTACCAATGCCCATAGTTTTGGTAACAAGCTTCTAACCCCAGTAATGCTCAGTATATTCATAACTTTATGCAGTAGCCTTCTAAAGAAGAACTGCCTGGAGAGATGGAACACATGCAAATGATGGAATCTTTTGCATGAGCCACTTTTCAAATGCTGCATTCTACTAACTGCCTTTGCTCTAAACCCTCAGAATTTTCTTTCCGCCTGTCAAGACTAGACGCTTGGAGATCCTCTCGTCATCATCTTGTTCTGACATGACAAAACTTATAAAATTTATATAAGTATTCTTTACATTTCATTTGCTGCCTTCTTACTTTTATAGTTTTAAGTAAACCTGTAGTTTTAGTGTTTAAATTGTAAGTTTATCGGTTTCTTCCGGTTCGGTTTAACCAGGGGGAAACCAAAGTGTATTTTACATTTATCGGAGTTTTCTGACAAAAAACTCCATTAGTTATGTTTAATTTTATTAATTTAGCTTGTTTTAGAACCGCTAATACTGGGTTTTGAACCGATAGACTCGGTTCATTTTACTGGCCCGATCGGTTCCTCATCAGTATGGAACCGACCGCAAATATTAAATAAAGTTTAAATAAATACATTTCTTTTAGCGGTTACAACTTTTATCGGTTTTATTAGAAAATGTCAGAAAAAATGAGAAAGAAAACTGATGATCCCTGTTTTGAATCATGTGTTGAGAGTGGTGATACTTGTTAAGGCAAACAGTCTTTGTTTGCTCTCTGGGCATGTTCATTTCCAAGCAGAGTGAAATCTGCATTACATGTCCTCAGAAAACTATTTAAACATGCCTGGATAAGGCTAAAAAAAAATAAAGTTAGCACCACCTAAGGGTCCCTCTAGCTCTGACCAGCAGACACCCTAAATTACTGTGGCTGAAACCACAACAATTATTGTAACTGCTACCCCTGAGACGGGTATACAAGCAGTTTTTGAGAGGCTTGCTGAACTGGCTGACTACCTGGTTCCCTCTAAGAAATAAAATAAAACTAAGCACACTGAACCCCGTGCTAGACAGCGTATGGGGACTTCTGTGCCTGCTAGACTTATTGAACCGGCTGACTCCCTGGTTCTCTTAAATCAAACACAGAACCTCCTGCTGGACAGCATTTGGGGACTTTTGTGTCTGCTATAAAGCCTAACAATGACTGCAGAAATTGTAAAGCTTTCTAGGGGAAAGTGTGGAAAAATGCCTTGAATGGTTTAAAAAAAAAAAAACTTTTAAGCTTGCAAGGGCTGTCTCTCAACAGCAGACGACTGCAAAGCAATCTTTCTCCTCTGATCAGTCTACCTATTATTAAGAGGAAGAATATATGTTTATGATTAAATAGAAGAAAGGGGACCCTATCAAACTGAAGTTTTCCCTGAACAGGAGTTGGGCTGTTCCCACAGAGCATTTGAGGATTATTCCTCACTTTTCATATACTGTGAGAAATGATTGGGCTGACACCCACTAAAAGCTTTTTCTTCCTGTGAATATATTCTTCAGGAAAGATACTTTAAGGATTTCTACAAATTCAAAGCTCTGTCTTCTCCTCTTGAAAAGAGGCTAGATAATAAATATCTGCTGGACAGGGAGGGAGCTGAATTTTTAGTCTCCCACCCTGTTCACCAAGGCAAGTGACAGCCTGTAACAAGGCAAAGATACCCTGGCATTCCTCCTAACAAGGATTTTAGGGAAATTGACAGCATGGCTTTCAAGCCTTTGATGCTCAATACCAAAAGTCACTATGGCAGTCTATCCTTGCAGTGGCAGTCAAGGCTCAGACTTCCCTGTCAGATGATCTAGCTGAAACAGTTAAGTTGTGTTTGGGAGCAGCCAAATAACAGTCATATGACTGCCGCTTTTTCAGGCACTACTGCCAGATAAATGGCAGATTAAGTAGCTCAGTGGGGTTTGCTTGGCTGAGAGTCACAAACCTCATTCAGGATACCTAAACCAAGGATATATTTTTTCCAGTTGAGGGTCATCCCCTCTTGGAAGAAAGATAAAGGCTTACATGACAAAGGTGGATGTATACAAAAACCGCCTATAGTTTCAGTTCTGCCAAAGAAAGCTTCCCCTTCTCTATATATATGGAAGGGGAGGCAGAGACAGATCATTTCACATTAAGTATTTCTTCTATCAGGCTAGAGTTGTGCCTCAGTATCAGCAGTACCCACACCAGGGGTACTTCAGGCTCCACAGTGGGTTAGGGATTGGCTCAGAGTTCAAATCCCTGCCAAAAAATAAAAAATAAAATAAAAAAAGATTCAAAACATGTTACTGTCACAGAGTGGATCCTGTCCTAGTACAGCAAAAGGTACCACAAAGAGAATGGTGTGTGCTGGCCTGTCTTCGACTTCACGGTACTAAACAGGCTTTTTAACAAGGCCAAAGTTCAAAATGATAACTTTGTCACTGATTCTACCAACACTCCAGACAAGGGAAAGGTTGGCATCACTGGTCTTAAAGGGTGCTTATTTCCTCACCTTCATAAGGGAATTTCACAGAAAGTGCCTTAGGTGCATACTCCCATCAGGTCACTCTCCAAGAATCTGCATGAAGTGTTTGGCAGGGTTTCTGACACACCTTCAAAGACAAGGGGTCACAGTTTTTCCCATACCTAGATGACTGGCTAGGGGTTGTAAAATCAACCCAGCAAGTGGCCTAGGGGCTCCTGGGGTCACTAGGGTCCTTGATAATCTAAAGAAGTTATGTCCTTCAGCCTGCTTAGGTACTACGGTTCATAGGAGCAGAGTTAGATACCTTGCAAGGCAGGGCCTGCCTGCCTCTCAGCAAGGCAAGGTGTATCCCACTGACAGTGGGCTCATTCAGCCTGAACAAACAAAAAGCCAAAAGACAGTTTCTTTAGCTACTGGCCCCATGACTCCTGCCACAGGCATAGTCCTGGAATCCAGGTTATGGATGAGGGACATTCAGTTTCACCTCTGGGTTCACTAGGGAAAGGTCCTTCCTTTAAAACTAATTCTGATAACAACAAATATTGTTACAAGGGTGGAAAGAAGAAACCAACCTGAGGAAATGGGTCCCCCTTTTTCAGCAAGAGTCCCCATCAATTGTTCAGTCAACAGATGCATCTCTACTAGTGTGTGACTTCCATCTGGGGGTTCACACCATCCCAGCACAGAGTCACTTCTGCACACAAACCTGCTGGAGCCAAGATTAGTGTCACTGGTACTAAGGGTTTCCACAGAAGGTGGCACGGGTCAGAAGAGACAGTACCACCGCAATGTATTACACAAACAAGCAGGCATGGATAAAGTCAAGCCCTGCCTGCAGAAGACTTATGATTATAAGGAGTCAGTATAGGATGCTCCATGGGGGCTATTCATCTGCCAGGCAAGGACAATACCTGGGCAGATACCCTGACTCAAATCAGCTATTCCAATCATAGATGGGATTTGCAGTCAGGTGGTGCAAGAAACTTTAAGAGGTGGGGCACCCCAGAGGTATACTTGTTTGTGTCCCACCAGAACCACCACCTGCTATTGTACTATAGCAGACCACCAGATATGGGAACAATCCCTCTGGATGCTCTGGCTCTGGATTAGTCAGAGAAACATCTACATGCTTTTCCTCTCTTCCCTCTGGTGTACAGAGTATTTCTTAAGCTCAGGTGCCAGTCAGCATCAGTGCTCTTGATAGCACCAGACTGGGCCAGGCAGCCATGGTACTCTCTGCTACTCTCCATGTCTGGGTTTGAACCAATGCACTTTCCTTGGAGGTACAATCTGCTAACCTCCAACCAAGGGAGGCTCCTGTACCTAAAACTTGGGCTCAAGGCATGGCTCTTGGGGCCTACATCGATGGATTGCATTTTCTGAAAATGTCTTGGACATTTTAAGTGGTTACAGGAGTCCCTCTATTAAGGAAATTGACGCTCCAAATGGAAAGGGTTTTTTCTATTGCTATTCAACTAGAAACTGGTACCAGCACATGCTGGGCTCCCAGTTGTGTCTGATTATTTTCTTATTTACATTCATTGGACTTGCAGTCCAGCACCTTAAGGTCCACCTAGCTGTAGCATCAGCCTGCATATCAGCTGGATAAGATGTTTCAAGTCACTCCAGATCCTATCTCCAAAAGGGCTCTTTAAGGGCTTCGCACATAACAGTACAGGTTGGTGTCCCATCTGTGCTGGACTATCTTACCTATTGCATTTACTGGACTTGCAGTTCAGTACCTTAGAAGCAGAATGTTCCTCTATTTCTCTGTGCCCCAGACCCTGTTTTCAAAAGGTTCTTTAAAGGCCTGTCCTATTTGCACACACCCTCACAAGGAACCGATGCCAGCATGGTACCTAAATGTGTGTATGGTTAGGCTCATGGGTTCCCCTTTTGAGCCTATGCTTTCAGTTTATTGGAGATATACCACATGAAAATTGCTCTTTCCTTATGGTAATTTCTGTCAGAGAAATCAATGAACCCCAGTCTCACTGCATTGAACATGGCTACATTTAATTCCACAGAGACAAAGTGGTCCTGAAAATAAACAGGAAGTTTCTTCCTAAAATAGATTTTAATTTCCATTTGAACCAAACCATTACCTTACTTGTCTTTTCACTGATCACTTTGGTTCAAGTGAAAGGACTCTTCATTGTTTGGATGTCAACGAGTTTTTAGCTACTACTTGACAACCACTACAGTCCATAGGCAGGACAGGAAACACCTGCTCCTGACCTATGAAATGTGGGAAAGGCTAATCCAGCATCAAAAGGTTAATTTCTCGATGGATAATCCTGTGTATCCAGTTTTATACATAGATACATAGATAGTGTCGGCAGATAAGGGCCTATGGCCCACCCAGTCTGCCCATTTGAGCTTTGCTACACAAAGGCTGGTAAGGAGCCCCCATCAGGTTTGAGGGCTCATTTCACAAGAGGGACAGCTGCTACATTAGCAGCTGCCAGAGATGTTCCATTACTGGACATGTGTAAAGCAGCTACCTGGAAAACAGTACACATCTTTACAAAGTATTACATTCTGGATATTTTATGTAGTGGCAATGCTAGGTTTGGCACAGCAGTCCTGCAAAGTCTGTCTCCAAATTAGAGTTCTGTACCCACCTCCAGCGGTACTGCTCGGTAGTCTGCATAAAGTTATGAATATACTGAGCATTACTGGGGTTAGAAGAAAAAAATACTTACCATAGTAATCTTCTTTCTTCCCAGTGATGCTCAGATATTCATAACTTCCCTCCCTACCTCTCCTTCCAGAACTTCAGCCTCTGCACTCCTGTATACTGTGCTCTCAGGGGTATAAATGCCAAGTGTGACACATATGTTGTGATTGCGTTCACTATTGTTATTCCCCCCTTGCAAGGTGATTCTGCCATTCAGGGGTATTCTTTCACATGCTATGCCCTCCTGTTGGAGGCACTTTTTCTAGGTGTTAGAGTTCCTACTATAATTATTATTATTATTTTTATTATTGTTATAATGCTCAATATTGTCATCATTGTCACACTTGGTCCTTGTGGGCCTGTCTTTCCAGGCTTCTAGGCAATCTGAGGGTTTAGAGCAAAGGCAGTTAGTAGAATGCAGCATTTGAAAAGTGGCTCATGCAAAAGATTCCATCATTTGCATGTGTTCCATCTCTCCGGGCAGTTCTACCTTAGAAGGCTACTGCATAAAGTTATGAATATCTGAGCATCACTGGGAAGAAAGAAGATTACTATGGTAAGTAATTTTTTCTTCCTGAACTTGTGGCCTTGATGGAGGAGGGACACCTGGATATTGTGGCAGTCACAGAAACATGGTACACAGAGAACCATGACTGGGATGTCAACATACCAGAGTACACAGTCTATAGGAGGGATAGGGAAGGTAGAAGAGGAGGAGGAGTCGCTCTCCACGTAAGGGAAGGAATCAAGGCAACAGAACTAAAGGGTAAATAGGGAGGAGTGGAGGCACTGTGGGTCACCCTGGAGACAGGAAATGGCACCACAGTCTGCATGAGGGTTGTATACAGACCCCCATCTCAGGGGGGAGGAAATGGACAGAAAAATGATAGGAGCCAGAAGTAGAATGGCAGAAAAAGGGGAAGTATTGCTAATGGGGGACCTAAATATGCCGGATGTTAACTGGAGCACATTTGCTGCAGCCACATCCAAGAGCAAGGTAATTCTCTATGCCCTACAGGGGCCATGCCTCAGTCAGCTAATGTTGGAACCCACTCGGAAGGATGCAGTCTTAGACCTGGTACTCTCAAATGGGGACAGTGAGAGGATCTCGGATTTAGAAGTGGTAGCCATCTAGGAACAAGTGACCACCAAACAGTGTGGTTCACGATAAATACAGTCATGGAGTCAAGCCGTACAAAAGTGAGGATACTGGACTTTAGGAGGGCTGATTTTGGCAAAATGGAAGAGCACCTAAGGAATGCACTAGCAAATAGGCAGAAAGTAGGGGCGGAGGAACAATGGGGAAGAATCAAAAATGCCATCCAAGAAGCAACAAGCCTTTGTGTGAAGCAAATAAACAAAACAAAGCAAAGGAAAAAAACACTATGGTTCTCGAAAGAGGTAGCAGGGAAGGTTAGGGAGAAAAAGATAGCATCCAGGAAGTATAAGGAATCACAAAAGGAGCAAGACAGAGAACTTTATGAGTTAAAACAGAAGGAAGCAAGAAAGGCAGTCAGAACAGCAAAGACCCAAACTGAGGAAAAGATAGCCAACTCAGTTAAGAATGGGGATAAAACATTTTATAGGTACATTAGTGAGAGAAGAAAGACCAAGGGAGGGACTGTGAGGCTTAATAAAGGGGAGTGTGGGTGGGCAGAAGGTGACAGTGAAAAGGCACAATTCTTTTGTTCAGTATTCACAAAAGAAGAGGAGGGGGAGGTACCTAAATCAAACAATAGAAGCACTCTGAATAGGGGAGTCAGTACTAGTCCATTCACAGAAGAAAGGGTCCTGAAAGAACTTCTAAAACTCAAGGTGGATAAAGCAATGTGGCCTGATGGGATTCACCCCAGAATTCTAAAAGAACTAAGGAGAGAACTAGTGGCACCACTGACTACTCTTTTTAACAAATCATGGGAGGACGGTGTGGTACCTGAGGACTGGAGGAGGGCGGATGTGATTCCCCTTCACAAAAGTGGGAGCAAGGCAGAGGCAGGTAACTACAAGCCTGTTAGATTGACCTCAGTGGTGGGGAAAATGATGGAATCACTTATAAAAGAAAGAATTGTTGAGTACCTAGAGGATGGCAGGGCACAGGACCCAAGGTAGCATGGATTCACAGCGGGAAGGCCATGTCAGATGAATCTAATAGATTTCTTTGACTGGGTAACCAAAGTAGTAGACCAGGGAGGGACTGTGGATGTGGCCTACCTAGACTTTAGCAAGACATTTGACACAGTCCCACATAAAAGATTAATAAACAAGCAAACCAGCCTGGGAGTGGGTCCTAGGGTGGTGGCCTGAGTAAAAAAAATTGGCTGGGAAACAGGACACAGAGGGTAACAGTAAACAGAGTCCACCCTGAAGAAAGGGGGTTACTAGCAGGGTTCTGCAGGGTTCACTACTGAGGCTGGTCCTCTGCAATCTCTTTATAAGTGACATTGCAGAGTGACTAGAAGGAAAAGTATGCCTTTTTGCAGATGACACAACGATCTGTAAGAGGGTTGATACACAAGGTGGGGTGGAAAGGATGAGAAGGGACTTGGCACGGTTGGAGGAATGGTCAAAAGTATGGCAGTTTAGATTCAATGCAAAGAAGTGCAAAGTAATGCACCATGGGAAACAAAAACCCAAGGGAAGAGTACGCAAAGTGGGAAGGGGGGAACTAACGATAACAAAAATGGAAAGGGACCTGGGGTAGTCATATCAGATGACCTAAAGGTAGGCAAGCAATATGAAAAGGCAGTAAGGAGGGCTGTGGGGATTCTGGAATGCATAGGGAGAGGCATCACCAGTAGAAAATAGGAAGTTGTCATCCCTCTGTACAGACAGTTGGTGAGACCCCATCTGGAGTACTATGTGCAGTTCTGAAGACCCCATCTCTGCAAGGACATAGACAGGATGGGGGCAGTCCAGAAGAGGGCAACTAAAGTGGTGCAGGGTGTGTACCAGAAATCATATGAAGAGAAACTAAAGGAGCTTAATATGTATACCCTCAAGGAAAGGGGTTGGGGGGAATGTGATAGAAACTTTCAAGTACCTCAAGGGAATCAGCAAAGTCCAAGAGGGTAGCATCCTTCAGAAAAAGAGATTTGTAAGAACAAGGGGGCACAGTTTGAAGATGGGGGTTCGGCTCGGGGTCAATGTGAGGAAGTATTATTTCACAGAGAGGGTGGTATACGCATGGAATGGCCTTCCTGAGAAGGTTGTGGGGTCAAAAACAGTGGGGGAATTCAAGAATGCATGGGACAGACATAAGGCAATTATAGTGGGATGTGGGAAAAAGTAGGCTGTTGGATAACTAAGACCTGCAGCTTATCCTATGGGTAGGGGAAATGGGCAGACTAGGTGGGCCAAGCGGTCCTTATCTGCGTCAAAGTCTATGTTTCTATGTTCAAACAACATGAAGTCTTGCTGTATTCAGACATAATGCAGTTAGCCCCAGCACTTGAACTGCCCCGGAGAGGAAAGAGTTACCTCCATGCTGAAGCATGGAACGTTGAGCTCAAGCTCGGTTTTCAAATCTCTGTCTGTGGTACTTCCCAGTGTAACCGTCAGATTCTTTACTCCACCTAACAGAGAAGTCACTACGGAGATTTCCTCTGCTTGGTTCGGTACAGTAAAGCATTCGGTTTTAAAAAACATTTCTTTATTGTTTTTCCGGATTTCCAGCCTCTGTCTATGGTACAGGTAGTGTTGTAGATAGGTAGTGACTGTGTTTTTATTTTATTTAACTGTGGAAATTGTCTCTTCGGTTTCTTTTCGGTCGGTCCAGTTAGGAACCAACCTTGTGAATTCTCTAATTTGAAGTAATATCTTTCTGGGATTAGTGTGGTGTTCCGGTACCGATCGGGTTCAAAAGAACCGGGCTTTTTCTCGGTTCTTTTCCAAACCTGTGACACAGTTGTTACCGATTGATTGGTATTACCTGGCTTGAAAGCTTCTATAGGATAATTTTGGTAGGTTGGCCATGTCTCAGAAATCCAAAAAGAAAACCGGTTCCACTGGGTTTCAACACTGTACTGAGTGTGGGGAGGCCTTTGCCAAGGCCAGCCCCCACCTCATCTGTGTTTATTGTCTGGGGTTTGACCACCTCCAGTCAGACTGCCAAATTTGCAAAAACTTTCCCAAAACCACTCTAGAAAAAAGACTGAGTAGGTTGAGGGAAACGGAGGCCGAGAAGTCCGTGGATCTGAATGGCCAGCCCAGTTCACTTGTAGCCAAACCTGAGGAGGTGCCTACTAACCTGGGCAATACCTCCTCGGGCAAAAAGGAGAGCCAACTTTGAGGGGTCAGTTCTGTCAAAAAAGAAATGAAAGTCTGCCGGTTTGGATCAAGTACCACATACTCCAACTGCGGATGAGATAGCCAAAGCGATTAGTATTGTCCAATTGCTTCACCTGGTTCCATCCGAACCGGCACCGCTGGTTAGGTGGTCAGTTCGGTCGGAACCAGCTCCTTTGAATTATGATCCAGATGCTTTCTATGAGGGGTGGGAAGGAGACGAAGATTATCCCGATGATGATGACGTCCAGGGGGGGGTCTGGATGTGCCCATTGAACCAGACATCTCCCCAGACAGGCCCTCTGATATCGCTCCTCCCAGGCTCTCTGAGTCACCTTCACAGTTCTTGTTTTACAAGAAGGTGGCCCAAACCCTCCAGCTCCCTATGGTTGAAGCTGCTGAGGAGGAAGAAGAGCCTGATTTTGTGGAGATGATGGACATCCCAGAGTCCAAAAGGTTGTCTATCCCGCTTCATAAGTCCTTGGGGAAACAGACACAAAAGATTCTACAGACTCCTAACTCTTTACTTCCTGTAGATAAAAGAATGGACAGGAGGTATGTGTTATCAGGCTCAGCTGTGGAGTTCCTTTATTCACATTGCAGCCATGTTGGGGTAGTGCAGGCTGCAGCCTGTGACAGGGCAAACATTCCTTTGGCTTCACACACCCCAGACAAGGACTCCGGGAAAGTTGATGCCATGGCCAAAAAACTATACTTGGCATCCTCTTTGGGACTCAGGCAGACAAATTATATGGCCCATACAGCCAGGTACCAGAAGTCCAGGCGGGATACGGTTCTGAAACTGGCTCAACAAGCCTCCCCCCAGCTAGCCAAAGAGCTGGAGGAAGTGGCTGCAGATGGAATTGAGGCATCCAAAGTACAATTTCACACTGCTGTGGACTCCAACGATGTGGCATCCAGAGTCATGGCTACATCTGTGTCTCTCAGGAGGCATGCTTGGCTCAGATGTACTAGCCTATCACAGGACACCCAGTCTAAGGCTATGGATTTTCCTATAGTTGGTAACTCTGTTTGGGGAGCAGACAGAGGCTTACATGAAGAAAATGGATGAATACAGGACAACATACAGGAGTGCACAGGCCAAGGAAAGACAAGCCACTCCTGAAAAGCAGCAGTCCAGGGGCAGGGGCAGGCCTTTTCACAGGCCTTTTTACCAAGCCCAGGCCTCCTCTTCTTACCCACAAAGGGTTTTTTTCTGAGGGAGGGGCAGGAGGAGTAGGAGGAGGAGGAGGAGGATGAGCAGGGCTGCTTCCTCCTCCCAGTCTAAGGCTTCTGCCAAGCAGACACCCTGAGGTGTCAGCCCGGGTCGACTCCCCAATCCCAGTAGGAGGCAGGCTGGCTTACTACTTTCAGGCCTGGAAGTCTGTTACCTCAGACAAGTGGGTCTTGGAAGTAGTAAGCCAGGGACTGGCCCTCAGTTTCAGAAGGTACCCAAAAAGGAGGGCCAAGTCTTTTCCACCTGCATCAATCTCAGAAACCCTTGCCCTGGAGGCAGAGGTTTCCTCTCTCCGAGCTCTCAGAGCCGTAGATAAGGTTCCTACTCAACACAGGAGAAAAGGCCTGTACTCCAGGTACTTCCTTACCCCAAAGAAAACAGAGGAGTGGCGACCCATCCTGGATCTAAGGTACTTGAGCAAACACATATCAAAACCCAAATTCAAAATGGTAACTCTGGGAATAATCCTTCCCTCTTTAAGGCCAGGAGATTGGCTAGCATTACTGGACCTCAAGGATGCCTACTTCCATATCCCTATAAGGTGCTCCCACAGAAAATGCCTCAGGTTCGAGTTGCCTTCAGGTCACTATCAGTTCAAGGCCATGCCTTTTGGCCTAACATCAGCTCCAAGGGTGTTCACAAAGTGCCTTGCAGTAGTGGTGGCTTACCTCAGAAGACAGGGTATCACCATTTTTCCATATCTGGATGACTGGCTGCTGGTAGGGCAGTCATCAGAGCAGGTCAGGGCAGCTCTGCAAACCATCCAGGACTTGCTCAGTTCTCTGGGGTTTCTTCTAAATCTGCCAAAATCAGTCCTCGAACCAGTACAGCTTCTCACCTTCATAGGGGTGGAATTGGATACTGTCCAAGCAAAAGCCTTCCTTTTCTCTGGCAAGGGTGTAGGCCTTAGTAGACCTCGCTTCCTCCTTTCGGCCTCAGGTTTCTCTTCCAGTGAGACAGTTCCTCCAACTCTTAGGCCACATGGCAGCCTCCACTGCAGTGGTTCAGGGAGCCAGATTTCACATGCAGGACATTCAGTTCCATCTAAGGTCCTTTTGGTCACAGAGAAGGGACACTCTCCAAACTGATTCCAGTGACCCAAACTCTGGTACAAGCTCTCCAGTGGTGGCTGGACCAGGACAACCTCAGACAAGGGGTTCCATTTCTCCCTCAAGTTCCATCAGTAGTACTGACAACGGATGCTTCTCTCCTAGGCTGGGGAGCCCATCTGGGAGCCCTAACAGCTCAAGGAATCTGGTCCCCGCAGGAGTCACTTCTTCATATCAGTCTCCTGGAACTCAGGGCAGTTTTCCTAGCCCTTCAGGCCTTCTCAGACTCAGACAAGGGCAAGGTGGTCCAAATCAGGATGAACAACACTACCACAATGTGGTACATCAACAGGCAGGTAGGCACTTGGTCCACGGCCTTGTGCACGGAGGCCGTGAGATTTGGTCTCTGGCATATTCCCTTCAGGCTTCCCTAGCAATGGTTCATCTTCCAGGGAAAGACAATGTGTTAGCAGATGTCCTGAGCAGGATTTTACAGGGACATCACGAATGGTCTCTGAATCCTCACATTCTGAGGATCATTTTCTCCAGGTGAGGCACCCCAGAGATAGATCTATTTGCAGTACCTCCTTCTCTACAAAGCTCGGCTGTAGGGGTCTCCATAAAGGTTTTGACCCAGTGCTGGAATTTTTTTAGCATTTCACCCAAAAAGGATATGGCACAACCTCTCACTTCAAACCCCAACACTAAAATAGGAGGCTCTCCGCTCTCCCCAGATTGGCTTCCTCAGGTACAGAACTCCCCTGTGGAAAGCTTGTTTTCTCAGGACTCCCTCCTTTCATCATCTGATATAAGGGCCAACCCGAATATTCCTCAGAAATATATATTCAGGATCTTCCAGTTGAGACATCTTATACTACGCTTAGACCGTCCCAGATTAGGCCCTTCCTAGATCAGATACAGGAACATGCTAACAAACCCCATGGTATTTCTAAGATTTACTCCTTTCTATTGGAGAGCAAACATCCTAATGTACTTACTGGGGCTAAAATTTGGTTATCCTTCCTACCAGACTCCTCTCTGATCTGGAAGCAGATTTGGGTGGACCTGCACAGATACCTTACTCAAGATAGGCACAGGTTAATCCAATATCATATTTTAAATAATCTCTATTATACACCTGTTAAGTTGGCCAAGTTAGGTAGACTACCCTCGAATAGTTGCACGCGGTGTGGGACAGCTGAAGGGAGCCTAATACATATTCTCTGGCATTGTGACAAAGTGACTCTTTTATGGAACACAATCCAGTCCAAGCTAGACCCACTCTTGGGTCTGAATGATTTGTTTACTATTGAGATATGTATTCTAGCAATCTTCTCCAATATTAAAGTTCGCGAGCGCAGATTCCACGTGGCTTTAATTTTTATGGTAGTTAAGAGGTTGGTTCTTAAACACTGGGGGGATCAGTTGGTCATATCGTATGCTGAATGGATTAAGGAAATGTCTCTTTGTTTAAATACTGAGAAGTTAATAGCAAGCTCCAGGAATTGTATGACCTCTTTCCACCTGAAATGGGCCAAGCTATGCACTATATTTGAACTAAGACCCACATAATACTTACCTCTGACTATTTAGGTTTTACTATCCTTGTTGCTCTCTTTTATTTGTTGTTCTGAAGTCTGGTGTTGCTGGACTGCTAATTATTTTTGCTACTTTCTTAACATGCTGGATATAAAATAAAGAACAAAAGGCACACCCCAGGAGTGGGGGGAGGATATACTAGGGTGGGGGGCAGGGTCGGGTAGAATAGTATATTATTTCCGTTTCTGGTTTATTTGTGCTAATAATTTTCTGGTGTCTTTTCTCCACTAATGGTTTGGGGGGGGCGGTTATGTCTTGACTCAGCCTTATATTGATTTTCACTTTCTGTCAATTTAAAAGCTAATAAAGATGTTTTTCAAAAAGAAAAGATCTATTTGCAGCACCAGGCAATCATCAACTTCCTCTGTTTTGTTGCAGGCCTCCAGTCCTGGGGACAGTTCCCCAGGATACCCTCATTCTGGACTGGAAGGGCAGGTTTCTCTATGCCTTCCCTCCTTTCCCTTTCCTGTTCAGAGTTCTGATCACGATAAGAACTCAACCCTGCACAGTGACTTTGGTGGCTCCAGATTGGACCAGACAGCCCTGGTATCCTCTTCTGTTGTCCTTGGCTATGTCACGTCCCCTGTGTCTTCCCATGAGATACAATCTTCTCTCCTCCTCCCAGGGGCGGATCTGGTTCCCCAATCTCCAGTCCCTCAACCTCAAGGCCTGGCTGTTGAAGAGTTAGAATATGCAGCATTTCATCTCTCTCTCAGGGAGTTCTGGATATTCTAAAGGTCTCCAGGAAACCTTCCACTAGAAAAACTTACAATTCCAAATGGAAGAGGTTCAGTATTTGGTGCTCTCAGAAAGGCATCCTGCCTGATTCTGCAGACATTTCCACAACCTTAGACTATCTAGTTCATCTGAATGGTCTATGCCTTAGGCCTGCCACTCTGAAGGTTCATGTAGCAGCTGTCTCTGCATTCCTCTCAGCAGGGAAGGGCTCTTCCCTGGTATCTCATCCTGTTTTCAGAAAGTTTTTCAAAGGCCTGCTCCACATTAACCCTCCCTTTAGGGAGCCTACTCTGCCTTGGGATCTTAATGTCTGCATTGCTCAGCTGATGCAGCCACCCTTTGATCCTATGGCTTCGGCTGAATAGAAGTGCTTGACCTGGAAAACTGTGTTTCTGGTAGCTATTACTTCTGCCAGGCGGATTAGTGAATTACAGGCCCTGTCAGTTGAACCTGACTACATATCCTTCCATAGGGATAAAGTGGTCCTAAGAACTAATAGGAAATTCTTGCCTAAAGTGGTATCGGATTTCCACCTAAACCAGTCCATTTCACTCCCTGTGTTTTTCACTGACCATTCTTCTTCAAGGGAAAGAAGATTACACAGTTTGGATGTTAATAGGGCTCTTAGCTACTACATAGAGCATACTAAGGCACACAGAAATGACTGTCCTCAATTGTTTCTCACTTATGATGAAGTGGAGAAAGGTAAGCCTGCCACTAAAAGATCTGTTGCCAGGTGGATTGTTTCTTGTATACAATTCTGCTATGACAAATTGGGTAGAACACCCCCTTCAGGCCTGAGGGCTCACTCCACTAGGGGTACAGCTGCCTCTCTAGCTGCGGCCAGAGATATTCCCTTGTTAGAGATCTGTAAAGCAGCCACCTGGAAAACAGTACATACATTCATGAAGCATTACTCCCTGGACATCCAGGCTAGGAGTGATGCTAGGTTTGGCACAGCAGTACTGCAGAGCTTGTTCCCAAAGTAGGTTCTGCATTCCCTCCTCCATAGGGAACTGCTTGGTAGTCTGCATTATGTCTGAATACAGCAAGACTTCATGTTGTTTGAAGAAAAAATTACTCACCATAGTAATGTTGTTTCTTCTAATGGAGTCTTGCTGTATTCAGACCTGCCCCCCTACCTCCCCTCTCAGAACCTGTTTTTGGGAAGTGGGCTGACAGGTACAGTGTTGCACCTCAGGGGTGTACCTTGTACCCTCCCTTTTGGTGGGGTAGCTGTTATGTTTATTATTCTTATGTTCATAGCCCAAATTGTCACTACTTTGTTTCTTCTTGGTTCTCTACTTCAGTCTTTTTGGATCCCAAAACTACTTTTTGCCTTTTTGATATATGTTTCAAACAATTTCCATATTTTAGTGGCTAGTTAGTTAGTTGCTCGTAAGAATCTGATGATTACACTGGGAAGTACAACAGACAGAGGTTTGAAAACCGAGCTCGAACTCAACGTTCCATGCTTCTGCATGGAGTTAACTCTTTCCTCTCCGGGACAGTTCAAGTGCTGGGGCTAACTGCATTATGTCTGAATACAACAAGACTCCATTAGAAGAAACAACATTACTATGGTGAGTAATTTTTTCTTTCTATCTGTGCCAACTTAGGCAGAGGACACAAGACACACAGCAAGAGGCAGCCATGTGGCACTGGGTGTTGAGGCGCTGGACTCCGCACCTTGTGCCACGCTGGCAACCTGGGTTCAAGAACAGACTCAGGTTGCCGGGGGTTGGCCGGGAAGGGTGAGGTTTGAGCACCCGGAGGACAGCTGTCCTCTCCAGGGGTGGGTTGTGGGCTTCTCGCGGCTCCTTGGCAGTCCCCGATGGAGATCAGGGGCTGTACAGGAGCTGGCATAATTAAGGGGCGGAGCGGTGGTAGACAACAGCAGCGCATCCGCACAGACATCATTGCATGTCCACGCTCCAGTGGAAACCTCAATGCAAGAATCCCGGGAGGTCTAGTGGAGATGAAGGAGACCCGGGGGACCTGCCCACATCCCGCTGCTGGACCTAACCTCTTCGGTTCTCCCTGCTGATACTTGATCTCACAGCCATCCCTCTAATTTCAGAAAGGCCACAAAGGGAGAGCGGGCCATCTCCCGGGGGTGATCTGGGGTGGCTGGATGGACCGTGGATTGAGAGGAGATCAAGAGAGGGGGTTTCAGGCTGGGAGTAGAGGCAGCAGTCAAGTGGGTACTCTGGAAGTATGCCCTGTACACTCAGAGCAAAAATAGACTTAAAAAAAAAAAGATACACAGCAAGTGGTATTTTGTTTTGAGGCACCTCTCGCACTCTCTTTCATGGTCGCCAGGTGTGCAGGGGTACCAGGAACCAGGAAGGGAAGTAGCAATGCCAATCCTGATGTCGCTCTCACTGTCTCTATCTCTGTTTCTCAGCCCAGGGTTGCCACTTGTAACTTGACTGTTTACCTCCACAGTCTCATGCTTTCTTCTCTGGGTGGTTGGTCAGTGTGGTAGGCAGTAGTCAGGATTTAAGGAGCCAACAACTTAGAGAGAGGAGACCCCAGCATTTTCAGGGGGACTGGCAACAGATGGAGAAAGAATAGCGTGATTCATGGTAGCACAGCAACAAATAGTAGGTCTCACCTGTAACAGGTTACTGAAACCATCTGCAGCCACTGCACTTTTCATTGGGCTCATAGGAGTGTGCTTCAGGGACACACGACATAGTTGCTATACAGGGAACAGTAGGAGCAGCCCAGACCTGACAACTGTAAGCAGCTTGCGCTGTGGCCACACAGCAGGTTGTGGGGGCACACAGACACCAGCAGTGCACTGCCACAAGTGACCAGAAGGGGAATGGGAAGTGACTGTGGTGCTGCTTCTTTGGACAGTGCTGTGCGGGGGAGTAGGTTAACTCTGGTGGGGCACAGGGGCAGGAAGGTCCACGGCTGGCTGGGTAGGTAGACACAAACTTATCCTCATTTTTGTGCATGACACTGGCCGGCATGGTTCGGAAGTGGGGAGTCTTACAACATGGCATGGAGGGGGGGGACACAAAAGAGAGAAGGAGTAGCATGTGGCGACCGGAGTCAAAGAGTGAGTGGCAGACACACAGAGAGAGGCACAGAGAGGATTGGTGGCTGTGAAGGAGATGGAAAATCAGAATTCACAGGACAATTTCCAGCAGTATCACACCAGCAATCAGGACACTTCATCCGACGGACAAGAGGAGACGATTTGTTTAACTGTAGTGAGCGTACATATTCAACAGTAGGGGTATGTAAGACAAAGAAGGGTGAGGGGTGTGTGTGGCTGAAGTTCACCTCACTGACATATATCCTCTCACCCTGACCAGCACTCTGTGTTGTGAGTGGTGTAGCTGAACTTGAAAAGTCTCTGAGCTGACAGCTTTATGCAGATGAAAGAACTGAAGTGCTCTCATTGGAGAGGTGAGGTGAGGTGAATAAATGGTACCAGGTGATACCCACGTGGAGAAAATAACGCACAGCATAACCGCACTGTGAGTAGCACGTATGCCTTTTGAGCATCAGGGGAATTACTGCAATAGTAAAGTATTGCTACCCCCTGACGCTCACCATGAAGGAGGAAGTGTTTATGAACACTGCCAGTCAAGTCCTCGGTCGAGCTGCTCCCATGCTGGAGTGGCTAGAGCACCCGACCCTGCAGTGAATGGGGTTGGGGAACGGGGTTTTTCATTCCCAACTTGGGAACCTTTTAGTGTTTTTTTTTTTTCCCCTAAGACCACACTCCCGCAGAGCTGATTATAATAAGTCTGAGGAGGAGGGGGGCAAGGAAGGCAAAGCCCCCTGCAAAACAAACGGAAAATGGTTGAGTGTGTTTTCACACTGTTTACTGTCGCACGGTTGTGGTATGCGTGAATAAACAGTTGAAAAAGAAAAAAACTACAAAACGGCTTCCAGCTGTGAAACTCTGACTTGTGTCACAGTCTGGTTGCGTGTTCATTGGTCTATCAGGGACAAGCCCACTGTACATTGCTCTGCATTGGACTAGTCCCTGACACACCTCTGAAATGTCATTCTGTCACAAGATGTTTCTTGCGCACACGCAAGGAAACATAAAAATAGCTACTAAAGAACAACGGTAAATGTTTATTTGCATGTTAATATATGTCAGTATACACTGCAAACTCACATTTGAGGCAACTAGGTAGTCTGGCTCCCCTGACACAAAAGAAAAAAGGATTTTAAACAATTGCTAAAGCAAATGTGAAAAATGTTGCTGGTTCAGTGCAAGGTCTGTGTCAGGGTTTCTCAAATGGTGAAGCCAGTCTCCCTGGGGAAGCCCTGACCTGTTCCGGGTAGGCTCAAGAAAGTCTGAAAAAGTATTATATTTAAATTTTAAGTTTTAGTTATTTTGTGTGAAGGGATGAGGCAACCTGAAAAACGGTAATCATAGAAACATAGAAACATAGAAACATAGAAACATAGAATTTGACGGCAGATAAGGACCGTTTGGCCCACCCAGTCTGCCCATTTCCCTACCTACTGGATGAGCTGCAGATCCTAGTTAACCAGCAGCCAATCATAGGTGAATGTATGTATTTGTTTACAAATCAGTTACCAGGAAAGACACACTGAGCCAAGGTTCATTTCAGGTGTACCAGGGAAGAGTAGAGAGTGAATTTATTTATTTATTTTTATTTATTTATTCATAACTAGGATTACAAATACCTTTTAACCAGGGGTTCTTTTACAAAGGTTCCACGTCGAGTGAGAAAAACAGCACAGGGTCATAATGTCGCAAGACATTACAGCACAGCAATTTACCGCACTACCAATACTGCGCAGCATATTGCCAACTTGATTGCGCATGTCTCCGCCCCTGCACCTCCCTGTTATGGGAGGCTGTACCCCCCTGAACCCTGCCAACTTAAATAACTAACTCCGGGGGGGGGGGGTTAACACTTAAAATTGCACAAAGTGCAAAAAATAAAAAAATGTCATCGTCTGGGATCGAGATCGAAACTGGTCTACAGGACGCACTGTTTCCTTGCTGCCTGTAGCTCATCCCATTGAGCCACAGCAGCAGCTCGCCAGCCCCTCCTCCCAACAGAGGTCTTATCCGCTGCCTGGTAACAGTGAGAGGGTACACTACCGCACATACGCCCTTTCGTGGTTTTGCACCCTCTCGCTCTTCCTGATCGTGCTGCTCGTGTTGCGCAGTTTTGATGTGCACAGAAGAACATGCGAGATACTGACCCAGTAGGGAGAAAAACAATGCAAAAAGTTATCAAAAGAAGGAACAATATAAAATGATATGAAATAAAATTAGGTAGTGGAGAAATTGATGAGCAAATAATTACAGAGGTGTTACAATTGGAGAAACAGGCGATTCAGAAATTTTCCAGTAAGAACAGCTGGACGGAGAAAAACCATAACAGTATACACCAGAAACAAGTATGCAGTCCAAAAATATAGCAGAGTTTGTCAAACTAAGAGCTAAAACATGGAAACTTCAGGTAGATTGAATGCAGGGGAGGTAGTGGGGCCTGAATAATAATTTAAAAGTAGCTGCAAAACAGTCAGACAATACAAATGCAACCCTTACCCCAGCCAAGAGTGGCATCTTGCAACCGGAACCCCCCAACTTATACCACAGTCAAGGAAACAAACCACAAGTTGGCATAAACAAAAGTACCACCCCTGGCTTTAGGATGAATACCTGGCTCTGCATCTATGAGTGCGGGGAGTTAGAGGCAAAATAACATTTATATTTACACTGAGTTCTGGGAGAGTGGTGCTAGGGCTATGCTATGTCTCCTGTTTAAGGAGGCCCATAACAATTCACACATGGAAGCACAGATGGAATGTTCACTACTAGAAATTGGGATTCTATGGTATGGCTTTTATTTTCCAATACAGCTGGAACAAGAAAACTGGGTGGTCCCCCAAGTCTGGTACTGTACCTCACAAAAACACAACAAAAACCTTTCTTTTATTTTTACATTTTTTATTTTGTTCCAGACTCGATCGGAGCTCAGCCCTGCTCTGCCGACCCCATGCTCAGGCTTGCCCCCCTGAGTGGGGCTGCTGGGTGGGCACCCCCCGCTGGACACTGAGGTAGGCGAGACCCAGCTTACCCTCCCCCCGGGTCGGGGCCACACGAGCAGAACCCCCGGCAGATACTGGTGGGCAGTGGGGATGGCAGCGGAGCTGGCATCATTCATGGGGGTTGGCTTTTTTCTGATGCTAAAGCCCTGGGGATGCCCCACTCCATACTTGACGGCACCAGCCGCTGTGGAACCCCAGCCTCCGCCAGGGGTATGTAGTGCGCTGGACACTCAACACTCCCCCCCCCGGAAAAGGAGGACAGTCTTTCGGATGCTCAATCCTTCTCCCCCCAGCCTGCCCTCTGGCTCTTGAGTCCATTCCTGAGCTCAGGATGTCAGCACCACAGACAGACGCCTTACCTCTGCACCAGTGGGCCAGCAACAAGAACCTTTATTTCTCCAGAACAACAGTGTTGGGCAGTTTTTTACACTCTCTTCTTCACAGAACTACAAACAGTCCATCCTTCTTTTCTAGGGATCTTAAGGACATTTTCTTTTCCACAAGTGTCTATTACGTGGGGGTTGCCACACACTTAAAACACATTCCTTCTGATGAGATGATCTAAGTTAATACCTGCAGGGTAACCTTGCACCCTTCCGGTAACCAGTTGGCCCTGCCTAGACTTTTAGGTGAGATTCTGTCCACCCTCATCCCAGCCAGCCTCTGCCATTCCTTCCGGGTTACACAAACGGATCCTTCAACCCCCTCGGATTGCTAAAGGCATCCACACATTTAATTTTACATTCGGCATATATTTGTGGTGAGACTGGGGCCCTGAGTGGTGTAATCTAGCCTTGTCTCTGGGCACATACACCACCAGACGACTCCCTTTTAGAACATGTCTATGTTGCTGTACTCACGGTTTGTTTGTCTCATTGATACAGACATCAGACCATTGAAGAAAGCTTTTCTTCCCTTCAAATCTATAGCTTTGAAACTCTGAGACTCTGTTAGTCTCTGCTCTGGGCAGCTGGATAATCTTCTGGTCCCTCAGGGGATTGCCTCTTGGACCCACTGCATTTTACAGTCCTAATTAATTCTCACAGACATGACCCACTGGAGTCCCAGAACTGCAGGTCTCCCCCACTTCCTGTGGTAAAGCTGTTGTCTCACACACTAGGGCAAGAAAATGACCAGAGGTCCTTCACCCAGCCCAGTACAGGCTGGCAGGCACCTCTCTGTCTGAACACTACTGCACTCCACTGTTGGCTCACTTGAACACAGACTGACTCCTGGGGCCTGATTCCAAGATGCGTTATGCCTGGCTCAGGGCGATTTACTCCAAACCCCATTGCGAAATTGCACCTTATGCTAGGCATAACGCAAGTTGCACTTCCAAAAGACACCTTGCACCATGCCATGTGTGGGTTGCGCCAAAGGTGGGTTACGCCATCCAGTACAACCACAACCCACTGTGGCATGGTGCAGGGGTGGGTTATGGCAGCACCTGCGCCCTATTCCAGAAGGGCAGCTGCTGTAACCCACTTACGCCATTCAAGAACAGGGAATTGCATAGCGGGGTTAGACCAGCTAGGAGGTGATCTAAGGGGCATCCATCCTGGCACAGCAACAGATGCCCCCCTGCAGCGCCGCAGAATTGCCATGAATGTGCTCCCCATGCCCCCCCTGCACTGTCATGCCCCACCCCTGAAATTGGGAACCCGGTCCATTTTTGCGCCTGCCCTCCCAAGCGCATGAGCCAGCCCCCCACTGCTCCCAGGTGCATGCCATTGCATTTTGGGTGGGGGCTCTGGGGGCAGCAGATTGTGCGCTCCGACTTGCGGCACCCAGGTCCAGTGCACCATTCCTTTGGTGCTAGCCTTAAGCTGCCGCAAGTTGCGGGCGTAGGTGCTGGGGACCCTGCTTGTCCTGGAATATGGCACAGAGTCCCCGGCATAGCGCTGCATGGCACAACTCGCATACGCCCACGAGTTGTGCCATGTGTTTTAGAATCGGACCGCAAGATTCTAAAGCTGTTCCCCTGCAGTGATTCCAGTGTGGATCATGCTGCTGTGATAGTTCTAAATGGCGTCACACATTTCCCACTCAGTCTAGCTAGGTAAACAATGAGAGGTCAGTAGAGAGCTTCCAATAAACTCTCTACTAGCTGCCCACTACCCTCCTAGTCTAACACTGATGGGATTCTAGTAATCCCAGGGGACTGGGTGATTACACAAAATGAACAATAGTGCAAACAAATAGGAATAATGAACAAACAATAAAAGGTAACAATTGACCAATTACACGGTTCACAGAACAGCCAAATACAAGGATTACGCAGACAGGTATTTGGAACAAGAGCAGGAGGGAGAAAAAGGATCCCTGAGATGTTGCTTAAGAGCAGGGTAAGAGAGGAACAGGCAGAGGTGGGTAGAAAGGTTATTCAAACAACATGAAGTCTTGCTGTATTCTGACAAATTGCAGTGAGGTCCAACCTTCGAACTGCCCCGGAGATGAAAGAGTTAACTTTCCATGCCAGGCATGGAACGCTGAGCTCGAGCTCGGTTGAAACTCTGTCTGTTGCTGTTTGAACTCAAACCATCAGATTCTTTACTCAGCCTCACTGAACAGTCACTCTGGAAATTTCTCCTTTGCTCAGTTCAATTTGTCGGTTAAAGTACCGTTTTTCTCGGTTTTCGACTGAATTTAAACCGTAACCTATCGGTTCAGTCTCTGTCTGTGGTTTAGTGAGTACTAGATAGGCTTATTTTTGTTATTATTCTGTGTGGAACTTGTAAGCGTGGGATCGGTTCAGTTTGAACCCGATCAGGTTTATTTAAACTTTATTCTGCTTTTAGAGTGTGGTAACGGTTCTTATCGGTTCTAAAAAGCAGATTTTATTACGTTTTTCCATGACCAGTAACACGGTCAGGAACGATAAAGGTACCTTGCCTGGTGGATTGCCGAAAAAGGGTAAGTTTTTGTTAGGACTGGCCATGTCTGAGAGAACCCAAGAAAAACCGGGCCCACTGGGTTTCAACACTGTAGTGTGTGTGGGGAAGTCTTTGCTAAGGCTGATCCCCACACCACCTGTGTTGATTGTCTGGGGTTTGACCACCTCGATTCAGACTGCCAGATTTGTAAAAATTTTCCTGCAGCTACCCTGGAAAAGAGTTGGTAGGCTCAGGGAAAGGGAGGCCAAGAAGTCCACTGACCCGGATGGCCAGCCCGGTTCGGTTCCAGCCGAACCAGAAGGAGTGCCCTCTGACCAGGGCGAAACTTCTTCGGGCAAAAGGAGAACCGACTCCGAGGAGTCGGTTCCGGTTAAAAGAACAAGAAGGGATAAATCAGCCAGTGCGGATCCTCAAGTTCTTTCTCCGACCACTGATGAAATAGCCAAAGCGATAAAGATTGTTCAGTCGCTATCCCCGGTTCCGACCAAACCGGCACCAGTGGGAAGGCACTCGGGTTGGTCGGTTCCCCCGGTTCCAGATTATGATTTAGAGGAGTTTTATGAACCGGAGGAAGAGGAAGGAGAGTATGAGGAAAGTGAGTGTGATTATGAAAGTCTGGATGTGCTCATTGACCCGGACATCTCCCCAGACAGACCTTCAGGAGTGTCTCCTCCTAGGCTTTCTGAGTCCCCTTCCCATTTTATGTTTTACAAAAAAGTGGCTGAAACTCTTCAGCTTCCTATGGAAGAAGCTGTAGATGACCAGGAGGAGCCTGACTACGTTGAAATGATGTATATCCCAGAGTCTAGGAGGCTGTCTATTCCCCTTCATAAGTCCTTTGGGAAACAGACAATAAAAATTTTAAAGACTCCTAATTCTATACCTCCTGTGGATAAAAGAATAGACAAGAGGTATACTCTCTCAGGCTCAGATATGGAGTTCCTTACCCAGCAATGCAGCCATGTTGGGGTAGTGCAGGCTGCAGCCTGTGATAAGGCAAATATACCCTTGGCTTCACACCCCCCCAGATAAGGACTCCAGGAGGATTGATGCCATGGCAAAGAAGCAGTACATGGCAGCATCCTTGGGACTCAGGCAGGCTAATTATATGGCCTATACAGCTAGATATCAGAAATCTAGATGGGACACTGTAATGGCTTTAGCTAAACAGGTCCCTGGCCAGCTTGCCAAGGAGCTGGAGCAGGTAGCTGCGGATGGTACTGAGGCATCCAAGGTGCAATTCCATGCTGCAGTGGACTCCAATGATGTTTCATCTAGAGTCATGGCTACATCTGTGGCCCTTCATAGGATGGCTTGGCTCAGATGTACTAGCCTGTCTCAGGATACCCAGACTAAGGCCATGGATTTTCCTGTTGTGGATAATTCTCTGTTTGGGGAGCAAACAGAGAACTACATGAAGAAAATGGATGAGTACAGGACCACCTACAGGAGTGCTCAGGCCAAGGAAAGGCAAGCCACTCCTCAGAGGCAGCATCCCAGGGGCAGGGGCAGGCCTTTTCATAGGCCTTTCTACCAAGCCCAGGCCTCCTCTTCTGCTTATGCTCATAGGGGGTTCTTTAGAGAGAGAGGCAGACAGGGTACAAGCAGGCTTGCTTCCACCCCTCAGCCTAAAGCCCCTGCCAAACAGGCACCCTGATGGGTTTGCCAGGGCCGATTCTCCACCACCTGTAGAGGGGGAAGGCTGGCTTACTTTGTCCAGGACTGGGTGTCTTTAACATCAGACAAATGGGTCCTGGAAGTAGTAAGCCAGGGACTGGTTCTCAGCTTCAAAAGGTTTCCAAAGATGAGAACCAGATCCTTTCCACCTGCAAATCCTTCAGAGGCACTTGCTCTAGAGGCAGAGGTCTCTTCCCTCTTGGCTCTCAGAGCCATAGAGAGGGTTCCACTCCTACACAGAGGGAAAGGATTGTACTCCAGGTACTTCCTAACCCCCAAAAAGAAAGGAGAATGGCGGTCCATCCTGAATCTCAGATATTTAAACAAGCACCTTTTAAAGCCAAAGTTCAAAATGGTGACTCTGGGAATAATTCTACCCTCTCTAAGGCCAGGGGACTGGCTAGTCTCCCTGGACCTCAAGGATGCCTATTTCCATATTCTCATCAGAAGCTCCCATCGAAAGTACCTCAGGTTCGAGCTGCCCTCAGGCCACTACCAATTCAGAGCAATGCCCTTCGGCCTAACTTCTGCTCCAAGGGTGTTCACAAAATGCATGGCAGTAGTAGTTGCCTTCCTAAGGAGAAAAAGGATCTCCATATTTCCATACCTGGACGACTGGCTCATAGTAGGCCAGTCACCAGACCAAGTCAAGTTACACCTACAGATAACTCAGCAACTGCTCACTTCTCTAGGGTTCCTGCTGAATCTTTCAAAGTCAGTTCTAGAGCCTGTGCAGCTCCTCACCTTCATAGGGGCAGAGCTGGATACATTAACGGCAATAGCCTTCCTTCCCCTGGACAGGGTAAGGACCCTTATCTCACTGGCCTCTTCATTCACTCCTCAGGTGTCTCGGCCAGCAAGGCACTTTCTGCAACTCCTAGGACACATGGCTGCTTCTACAGCAGTGGTGCAGGGAGCAAGATTTCAAATGAGGGATATTCAGTTCCACTTGAGAGCCTTTTGGTCTCAGAAACGGGACCCTCTGACCAAACTAATCCCAGCGACTCGAACCCTGATCCAGGCGTTACAGTGGTGGCTGGATCAGGACAATCTAAGACAGGGAGTTCCTTTTGTCACTCAGTCTCATTCTCTAATCCTTACTACAGATGCCTCCCTCTTGGGGTGGGGGGCACACTTGGGACCCCTGACCACCCAAGGGTTGTGGTCCCCTCAGGAATCCCTGCTTCACATCAATCTATTAGAACTCAGAGCAGTGTTTCTAGCACTTCAAGCTTTTTCCAAGTCTGTTCAGAACAAAGTAGTTCAGATCAGGACACAAGCAAGGGGGCACTCGGTCTACGGCCTTGTGCACAGAAAC
Source organism: Neoceratodus forsteri (assembly GCA_016271365.2). NCBI lineage: Eukaryota > Metazoa > Chordata > Ceratodontiformes > Ceratodontidae > Neoceratodus > Neoceratodus forsteri. The sequence continues at coordinate 795,198,377 of CM028134.1, read as the reverse complement.
AATGAAGTTATGGTCTCTGGCCTATTCCCTGAACACCTCTCTTACAGTAATACACCTCCCAGGCAAGGACAATGCCCTGGCAGATGCTCTCAGCAGGATATCTCAGGGCCATCACGAATGGTCCTTGGATCCCCTGGTTTTGAAGGTGATCTTCTCCAGATGGAGCACCCCACAGATAGATCTTTTTGCAGCCCCAGACAATCACCAACTTCCTCTCTTCTGCTGCAGGCCCCCAGTGTTGGGCTCAGTCCCCCTGGATGCCCTAGTTCTCATTTGGAAAGGGAAGTTCCTGTATGCTTTTCCCCCCTTCCCTCTCCTGTTCAAGGTGTTAGTCAAAATCAGGTCTCAACCCTGCAAGGTGATTCTGATTGCTCCAGACTGGGCCAGGCAGCCCTGGTACCCTCTCTTGTTGTCCTTAGCAGTCCACCTTCCCCTATCTCTTCCCAGGAATTACAACCTGTTAACATGTGCTCAGGGGAGGGTTTGGTATCGAATCTCAAATCTCTCAATCTCAAGGCCTGGCTCTTGAAGAGTTAGAGTTTGCTGATTTGCACCTCTCTCAAGGTGTTATGGATATTCTAAAGGCTTCTCGGAAGCCTTCCACCAGAAACACTTACAACTCCAAGTGGAAAAGATTTTCTATATGGTGCTCTGGGAAACATATTTCCCCAGAGTCTGCTAACCTGTCCACGGTCCTGGACTATATGGTTCATCTTAATAGCTTGGGGCTCAGACCAGCTACACTAAGAGTGCATCTGGCAGCTGTCTCTGCCTTCCTTTCAGCAGGCAAGCCTTCTTCCCTTTCAGCCCATCCTGTATTCTCTAAATTTTTCAAGGGATTGCTTCATACAATCCTCCATTCAGGGACCCTGTCCCTGTTTGGGACCTTAATGTTTGCATTGCCCAGCTTATGCAACCCCTTGGCCTTTGTCCTCAGCAGAGCTTAAGTACTTGACTTGGAAAACTGTTTTCTTGGTGGCCATCACGTCTGCCAGGCGCATAAGCGAGTTACAAGCCCTGTCAGTGGAGCCTGATTTTATCTCTTTCCATAGAGATAAGGTGGTCCTCAGTACTAATAGGAAGTTTTTGCCTAAGGTGGTTTCAGACTTTCACCTTAACCAATCTATGTCTCTTCCTGTTTTCTTCACTGACCATTCCTCCACTGGGGAGAGGAGGCTGCACAGTTTGTATGTGAAAAGGGCCCTTAGCTACTACATAGAACGTACCAAGGGTCATAAGTTTGACTCCCTCCAACTGTTCCTCACTTATGTTGAGGTTGGTAAGGGAAAACCTGCCACTAAGAGATCTATTGCCAGGTGGATTGTCTCTTGCATTCAATTTTGCTATGAAAAACTAGGTAGGACTCCACCCTCACGCCTGAGGGCTCACTCTACCAAAGGTACAGCTGCTTCCCTGGCTGCTGCCAGGGATATTCCTATCTTAGAGATTTGTCAAGCAGCTACCAAGAAAACAGTACACACTTTTACCAAGCATTACTCTCTGGATATCCAGGCTAGGAGTGATGCTTGGTTTGGCACAGCAGTGCTTCAGAGCCTATTTCCTAGGTAGGTTCTGTCCCTCCTCCATGGAGGTACTGCTTGGTAGTCTGCAATTTGTCAGAATACAGCAAGACTTCATGTTGTTTGAAGAAAAAATTACTCACCTTAGTAATGTTGTTTCTTCTAATGGAGTCTTGCTGTATTCTGACCTCCCCTCCCCTCTCAGAACCTTTGTTTTGGGATGTGGGTAGGCAGTAGCAGTGTTGGCACTCAAGAGGTGCCCCACCCCTTATTTCTCACCCCTTTAGTTTGGGTGGGTGGGTGTTGTGTTTGTTTCATTTTTTGGGTTTCCTGACTTGAGTCTTTGTTTTGGGACCAAAAAATATGTTTATTATATTTAGTAGCCAGTAGGCTAGTGTAAGTTTACAGTTTCCACACAGGACACTCAGTGATTATAGCTCGTAAAGATCTGACGGTTTGAGTTCAAACAGCAACAGACAGAGTCTCAACCGAGCTCGAGCTCAGCGTTCCATGCCTGGCATGGAAAGTTAACTCTTTCATCTCCGGGGCAGTTCGAAGGTTGGACCTCACTGCAATTTGTCAGAATACAGCAAGACTCCATTAGAAGAAACAACATTACTAAGGTGAGTAATTTTTTCTTCTGGGTAGAGGGGAAACAGACAGAGAATGTAGTCTGACCCATGAAGGTATTGCAACAAGAGGTAATAATGGTTTGAGAGTCAAAATAGTGGAACAAGCAGACTGACCTGGAAAGGGAGTTACAGGGGGTGATTACGACAAACTAAAAAAAATTAAAGTCAACTACTCAAAAGAGTTTCACTTTATTCTTGATATACCATGCAAAGTATGCTGTTTTTCTATGGGGAGGCCCAAGATTATTTCAATATTTGGGGAGGCTGAAGATCTTTTCCATGTCTTTGGGGGGGGGGGCTCACTATAACGAAGTCAGAGAACTAATGGCCTAGGTAATTACAAGGTACTTTCCTGCAGCTGGTGCTGTTCCTATGGTGATGATTAGCCACAGACTAGGTGTAATTGAATGCTGGCTCTGAGGAGGTACAAAGGTGGGAGACGTTAACAACTAAGGCATACTCCCTCATAGAAACATACCTGTAAATAAATATCATAAAACTGATGATAGGGAAGTTGTTTTAAGGTGTGCAGTTGTGTGTTTACAATATTGTTAATGTATTAAAGTTTGATATGTCTACATAGGAGAATACCTACATAAATGATTAACAGAGAATAATGCCTGTGCAGGTGTGTGTTATGAGGATTTTTCACACACCCCGAGGTGTGTGATAATCCATACTGAGAGCGAAGCTCGAGGGGTTTATGAGATTACCACACACCAAGGGTGTGGGAAGAATTCTCACAAGACAAACCTTGCACAGGCATTGTTTTTTATAGTAACTGCTGCAAGGTTTAAACAGAGTCAAGGGACCCCATTTTTAATGTGCTTAGATCAGCGCAAGTGGCTTGCATCAAGAGTTTGACGCAAGAAGTGACTTGAGTCACAACTTGCATCAAATGTGATTTTCTATCGCAGCCTGTGTCTAATCCAGACACAGCTGCGCCAAAGCACCTTTGTGCCAGGGTTGCGTCAAACAACCCAGTGTGCCAGATCGCAAGGGGGCTTGCATCACAGCGGGGCTGCAACATCCCCTTTTGTGGAATTGGAGGAAAGGAGAGAGATGGGGGATATGATAGAGACATTCAAGTACCCTGGGGATATAAACAGGGTACAGGAGGGAAGCATATTTCAGAGGAAGTACAAGGACAAAGGGACATGATATGAGGCTGGAGGGAGGGAGGAAAGCTCAGGGGGAAATGTCAGGAAGTACTTTTTCACAGATAGGGTGGTGGATCCATGGAACAGCCTTGCAGTGGAGGTGGTGTGGGCTAAAACAACACGAGGGTTCAAGAGCGCATTGGATAAACATAAGGGTACCCTGGTGATGGGCAGAGAAAGCATGTCACAGATCAAATAGGATCTGGGCTGTCAACACTGAGTAGGGGTGGGCCAGCCCGCCGGCGCAATGGTAGGGCTACTGCTCGCGGCGCCAGCAACCTGGGTTCAGGGATGGACTAGGGCAGCTGGAGGGCCGGCTGGGGGGGAGGAGGATTGAGCACCCAGTGGCTGCTCTCCTCCTCCGGGTGGGGTGGGATGCAAGTCCCACTGCGATACCACCACCTGGGTGACCACAGGTGGAGGTGCAGCGAGACTGCACACAGCAGGATGGGAGGATGTCTGCCCGGAGCTAGAGCATCAGCACGTCACGACGTGCTCTGCCCCTAGGCTTTCTTAGTGTGCGGATGTCCTGAGGGCTGGGAGACAAAGAAAAATCCTGCACCAGGCTCCCGTAGACGGGACCCAGTCTACCCGAGAACACCCATAACCAGGCTCCACTGAAGGGGCTGGTGAGCCTTCCGACGCAGACTTAAGGACTAAGAGAGGGGGGAATGGGGGTCCCCTCTGTGCCCCGCCCGGGGGGTAAACCGAGGCAGGATGGGGACAGGCTTGCCGGTACCTGGAGGGAGGTACCTGGGGCGGGACTACGGGAGCATACACGACCTAGGGATCCCAGAAGAGAGGATCCTGGTGCAGCGAGGAGGGTAGCAAAAAAAAAGAACACTGAGTAGGGGAAATGAGCAGACTAAGTGGGCCGTATGGTCCTTATCTACCTTCAGGTTCTATGCCATTTAGCAAACTACAAATTGAATACTAGTAAAACAATTGTCTTTCCCCTTAATTGTAAAATATTTAAATCAGATATAACAGCACTAGAACTCTTATGGAAACAGGACTCCTTAAGATACCTAGGCATAGAGCTCACTAAGACTCTGGGTAAATCCTTAAAACTTAATTTTTGGGCGAGCCACGGTAGGAAATATCTCAGATGGCTTCTACCAGAACCTTCTGATTATTTTCCAATATGGTTGAAATTTGAATAGCTCAGATTCTTTCCTCTGGTCTTTCCCGGGCCGCACTTCTACATATAAGGGAAAAGGCTTATATGGGGAAGGCGTAATCCACCTCTACATTTGGGGGCAGCTAGTCTGTGAAAGGCTAATCTAGGCATTTTATTGGACCATATAAATTTAATAAATAGGCTATGTGTCTTTTTAAACCAAGACAGGAGAGCCATATATTGAATAAACTAAGGGGGTAGAAAATGCGTGGAAAAACATTAATTTTTAGCAAATTAATCTTACCCCAAATGGAAATCAGGAGTGATGACCATAGATTTAAATCTTGACTAATTGTGAGTATCAGGGAGTCCAAATTAAGTTTTATTTTACAAGCCCTGCCATGCACGCAGCAAAGGGCACCACTTAGACCAGCCAGGAGATGTCTAAGTAACTTGCATCACTGGGATGGTGTCTGACAGAGGGTAGTAGCAGGGGTGCAGCCAGGAATTTCAAACTTGTACTCAAAAGTGATGCACTGTTGCCCCCCCATTATGTAAACATATGCGTTGCCATGTCACACCAACAATAGGCCCTCCCTATTTGCCATGTCTGAGTTCAAGTAATCAGTTTCTTCCTGTAATCCTCCTTCCTTTGTTTTTCTGCCTGCCTGGTAAGTTGTTCTTGTTTGTGTATTTGGCTGGTGGCATCAGTGCCCCATAGCAAACAACAAAGACAGAAAGACTCGGCTCAACACAGACACAATGTGGCTCATAATGTCATTGCTTTCCTCTTTTTGTTGCCCCTGCTAATTTTTTTTACTGTACTCTGATGAGTACAGTTCATATGCCTGCCGACACCGCTGGGTAGTAGGGGTGTACTAGGGGCATGGGAGGTGGCAGTGAGGATATGGGGAGATAGTTGTGTCTGGATGGCCTTGTATTTGTACCCGTCAGGGTGTGTTTGCAGTTTGGTGACTGAGCTGACGACCAGCACAGCCCTCCAATCAACACCGCAGCTGGCCACCAACTGAGCTCTCCTTAAGCACGTACTGTATATACTGCATGCAGTACGGGCTCATTGACAGCTAGGTCGGCAGTCAGCCATAGTGGTGAGAGGAGGGTTGTGCTGGTCACCAGCTCTGATTCAGAATGGGGGGGGGAGCAGGGTGGTGGTATGCTACCTGATGGGGTAGGGGGAATAGGGGGTCCACTAGACCACCAGGGGCAGTTACATTATATCTTACTAATAATAATTTTAAAATTGAACTGAAAACCTATTTATTCAGCCAGGTATTCCCTGATGAGAGCTGAAAGTATGCATACTGTATTTTATACTTTTATTTGTATTTAATAAGATCAAATGTTTTAGTGTAATCTTATCTGTATGTTTAGGAATTGTATTATTAGTTATAATGTATGGGGAGCCCTTATTACTGTCTGAATTCAGACAGTTTACCATGCTGTTTTGGTATCGATGTGATGTCAAGAGGTAGTTAACCCCCCTTGACTACGTACGTACCATAACAACGCGATCCTTAGTGCGCATGCTCAGATTAACGGCCATGACGGTGAGCGCTACAATTGAGCCAGCCTAGAGCAATGGGGAAAAAAAAGTAAGACTATTCACGCCTATCATGGGGCTTCTGATCAGTGGCTGTGGTGGTTCCTCCATTAGCTTTTATAGTGTTTTTAAGCCCATATGCTACAAAAGCTAATGGATGGGAACCTGACAATAACCGCACTGAAATCGCATTTCGCTGTTTCAATGACAACTATAAACGTCTCGAGCTGCGCTCTTGAGGTTTACCTAGTTGTCATAGAAACCACTCGATGCGATTACAATGTGGTGATTGTCAGTTTCCCATCCATTATCCTCTGTATAATGTATGATCTTTCGTTAACAACTGCTTTGAAAATTCTTCTTGAGGTTGTCATGACATCTGAAAACCTCTCGAGCTGCGCACTCAATGTATACAATGATATCATGGCAACCTTCTCAAAATGTTTACAGTGTGGTTATTAACCAAAGACCATATATTATTCTCTATGTAAAGTGCTCTGATCTTTTGGAAGAGTGTTGATAAATAAACATTGAGTGATTGATTGATTGATTGATTACCATGTGAGGGGATCATGATTGGGAGGGGTCCACTAGGCTACGAGGGCTAGAGAATACACTAATTCAAGGGGAGATCAGGAATGGGGGTCCACTAGACCACCAGTGACAGATGTCCAGCTATTTCATGGGTCCCTCGGGGATCATGGGGTCCTACGTGTATATATATATATATATATATATATATATATATATATATATATGTAGTATCGGGCATATGAGTGACACTGACACCAAACTACAGATGCACCCCAACGGGTGTGAACACAAGATCATTCAGGCACAACTGTCTCCCTGACACCCCCACTGCTACCTCACATGCCTCTTATGCCCCAGACCCCCTCCTGGCAAGAGATTTTTTCATCTGCCCCATCCCAGCCCCTCTAGTGTGCACCAGGTGGGGGGGGCCAGCCCAGATCCCCACAGCAATGTCCTCAGGTGTGCCAACTGTTTGGTGCCGCTATAGACTTGCAGCAAACCTGGGGAGTTTGGTGCCGGGATCCTGCTTTTTATAAAATCAGGCACAGGGTCTATGGCGCACCCAGAGTTTTCTGCAGCCCTTAGATCAACGCAACTTGTGTCGTTCTAAGAGCTCTTTTAAAATCGGACCCCAGAACTGTAAGCTGTATTTGTGTGAGCAAGCATGTTTCTGAGCAGCCACCATAATTGCACAAATACAGTGTGCTCTCATTTGTCCTTCAGTGAAGTGAGAGCAGAAGGAAAAAAGCACTGTAATAACCTGTTATCAAGTTTTTTCGGAATTCACTTATTACGGCATTTTATCAGGACTGGATACCCAGTCATTATAGGGAGCCACCAGTTATTTTAATGTATTAATGAGGTACAACAACCCAGATCACCTCACCCCTTGAGAAGTATAATAAGGGAGCCCTAGACAGAGGAAAGTTAAGAGTGTGAAGCTGGTATGTGAAGCGAGATGATCGCCTGCCTGAGCTCTGAGCTGAAGGAGGGAAACTGAGTGAAACTTTCCAAGAGTAGAGTATACAGCAGCCAAGGAAAAGGGTCTTAGCCTTGAAGATCCAGACAGACTTTACAAGTAAGAAGAAACATCTGCCGTGTTGTCTTCAAGTTGTCTTTTTGCAAAAAGAGAGGCTTTATCTTGGCAAAACCTGACAAGAACAACCATTTTGCCTTATGCTATACTTGTCTGAATAACATTTGTCTAAGGACATTTGTACCTTCCCACCTGTGTCCTGCTGTCTTTCATGCCCACACCCTGTGACACAGTCATCATGAGAAGAAACAACACATTTCAAATATTGTAATACAGTTTACTTGCTTTACCTGCTTATCAGGTGTTGGCTGGAACTGCTGTGTGATTACTAGGGTGGGGTGAGGATGCCTTTCTTGTGCCCTGCCCCTGGGCAGTGATACCCTGCCATCTCAATCTCCCCAACTACTGCTTGACTTGACCTCCTCCACTTAGTGCACAGCACCGGTCATGCCCAGACCCACAAAAAGGGAAAGTTGCCTTGACTGAGTCAGGCCTCCTTGCAGACTAGACCTCCCTCCCTCCCTCCCTCTCCTCACAACTTGATGACCCACTCTCCCTAGTGCTGATGTGAGATATTTTTCTTACTTGCTCAGGCCCAGCCCCTGGTGACGCAGCATGGCCACCCAACTCCATCACTCACTAGTGCTGACTGCTCGTGAATGACCCCCCCACGAGGCATCCTCCCACCACACCTATGACAGGGCTTCCTCCCTCCTTCTCCTCTCAGAGTCGACTTGTCTATGACCTATTAACAGTGCTGAGCTGCTCTTCTTGCTTGCTCAGGCCCAGACCCCAATGGCACAGCACCACTACTCACCCAACCTAACTACTCACTAGTGCTGCCTGATGCTTAGAAAGGGATCCCCCAATGATGCAGCATCACCACCTATCCAACCCACTACTCACTAGTGTGCCTGACGCTTATAAAGGGACCCCCAATGATGCAGCATCACCACCTATCCAACCCACTACTCACTAGTGCTGCCTGACGCTTATAAAGGGACCCCCCAATGATGCCGGAGGACCCTCCCACCACCACCACCTGAGGCCCTTGAAATAGTACTTATATAACACATTTAAAAAATATATATCATGTGCTGGCACTGGGAACTGCTAAGTGACTGGGATGAGGTTGTCTTTCTTGCACCCTGGGCAGCCCTGCCCCATGATATCATCTCCTGACTTCTGCTCTACTCAGCCTCCTCCACTTTCCATATCTCCACACTCTCGCTTGCTCGACCCTCACACAATGACTTGCTTCAGGACAGGAGCCTGGCCTCTATTTTCTGGAATGAGGCTGACTTTTCCAACCGCTGGTGCTGACCTGACCCTTGCTGTCTCTGATACTGCTGCTCGCTGCCCTGTCCCACTCCACTTGTTCTGCTGCTTTGCTCTTGTCAGCTTGCTCTCCCAATGACTCTTCTGCCTTAATGTGCTGTGCACCTGACCCACTGTCTCCTTTCACCTGACGTCCTCATGTGTCAGGACATGGCTGGCAGGCACGGAAAACTGCACAGCCAATAAATCTAAAGCCTGTAAGCCTGCACAGCACCACTAGTCGGCAGAAAAGAGAAGCACAGAAAAATAAAAAACCGAAACAAAAACATGTTATCTTAATATCTGTACCAGGGGTAGGCAGGGGAGGGACCCAGCTGACCCCCCCCCCACAAAATTTTGCATAAGAAAAGGACGCTTTACTTCTGTTGGGGAATTAAATGGACTACTAATGGGAATGAGGGACAACATATAACAAGGGATATTATAAGACGTGATGATATTATAAAAATTGATTGCATGCCCATTTTCCCCTCAACAATATATTACATGTCTTATTACAATTTTCCCTCTATGGCATATGGATTCCCCTCTAATGGTGTGAATATCTGTGCTGTGTCATGTCCACTTCCATTTGGCCTACTAAATCCGCTAGTACTAATATTATAAAACAACACTTTCCTTGTACTTGATCCCTGCCCCTCAAAATTGCTCAGGACCTCCCTGACCCACAGTACCTTGTGACAATTGGATGGAATGTCCCAGAAATTCACCTATGTGACCCATTTGTTTTTACATAGTGACAAAAACAAATTTTACTCTGTTCTTTATTCACGTTCCCAAGATGACCTCCAACTTATTATGACCGCAGGAAAGATGGTCCGGGATGCAAAAGATTGTGTTGGTGATTTAATAAGGCTCACAACAGGAACCAGATTAAAATAAAACAATTTATTTCTAACGGAGCAGAAGAGTATAAACTGTGATGGAACATGTAGAAAAGGTGTGGGGATGCCTAGCAAGTCTAGTTGTTGGTTGCTAGGCACTGCAACAGCAGGTCAGGTGCACAGCATGACAGTGTCCATCACATGACTTTGTCTTGTTTTATGTGATTGTGACTCATCAGTGTGTGCCCAATTCCCCTTCACTCCACAGTATAAAAGGAGCTCCCAAGTGCCAGCATTCTGCCTCCAACCTTAGAGAAAGCAGGGGGCTGTGCTGGGTGACACGGCTACTCTAAGTAAGTTTATTTATGAACTGCAAATGTGTGCATCATGCTGACAGCTATGTTTTGAGACCAATCTTTGCAACAAATAGTTATGAAACTTATGTTACAATTCAAGAGAAAACAAACTTGGGTGGAGCATTAACACAGGTAGACATGAATGTTTCACCTGAATGATGACTGTTGTATCTATTTGTATATTACACAATGACTAAGAAAATGTAGAATATGGTGCTTGTAGAAAGAAATAGAATGGAGAATTTAGAACAAGGTTTCAAACATGTATAAAGAGACTTAACAAGTAAAATGATATAGCAAGGCATGAGTAATCAATGAGACATGATGAGGTGTGCATTAGGCAGTTCTAATGCATGGCTGGTGGTGTAGTGTGGCTTTGTGCATCCAGCCCCCTAGCTGTGTTAGAACTGTCTAATGCACACCTCTGAGTGTCTTATTGTGCTTATAAAATGTTTTTTTATATTGCATGGATGCAGGGATCATTTTATGTTTAAATGGGGGGGATTAAACATTTTTTGTCTTTTGATGTAAAATAGTTTCTCTGCCTGCAATACATTGTGTGTTTTGTGCCCCTTGGACTCTTGTCCCATTTTGACCACTGTAGTTGAACATAATTGCTATGGTTAGCAAGAGTGCCCCCTTCTCCCCCTCCCAATTATCCAGAGATGCCCAGGAGTGTGTGTGTGTGTGTGTGTGTGTGTGTGTGTGTGTGTGTGTGTGTGTGTGTGTGTGTGTGTGTGTGTGTGTTTATTTTACTTATGTGCTTTTTGTTTGCCTAGTTGTATTGTAAGCTCCA